>OY728132.1:736854977-741854977 GCA_963277665.1 Viscum album
CTTTTCTATTATCTCCTTGATGGGCGATTTATAGATATCACAGGATTCTCTAATTGACACTAAGGTTTCTCTCCATCTGTTTGGTAGACATCTGAGAATTCGCATGATTTATTCCTTAGTAGTAACATCATTTCCAAGAGAGATAATAGTATTTACAATTTCAATAAACCTAAGATACATTTCATAAATAGTTTCATCGGGATTCATTTTGAAGATATCATATTTAATAGTATACGTATTAAGTCTCGTTTCCTTAACATTAGTGGTTTCTTCATGTGAAACAAATAGAGTATCCCAAATTTCATAGGTATATTTACAAGAACAAATAATATTGAATTCTTCATCTCCAAAATAAAAATATAATGGATTCATAGCTTTTTAGTTATTATTATAATCTTCTTTAGTTGGGTCATACCATGTATTTATGGCAGAATAAGGTATCTTATATTGATTTACAATTGAAGACCAAATTTCAAAACTCATACTTTCTAAATGAATTTTCATCTTAATTTTCAACTGAGCATAATTAGTTCCCTTGAAAAATGGATGTCTGTTGATAGCATCACCTTCCAATCTATTATACATAACAAAGAATAAATAATAGGTTTTTAAGAGAAAAAAATTTAGAACTGACATAAATTTAGAGATCTTTAAAACACAACTAAAATCACAGTTGAAAAGATTTGAAAAAAAATATGAAAATCGAATATTTTTTTTTAAAAACCCTATGATACCAAATGTTGGTCAGATTAGGACACTCAAGAGGGCAGTGACTTGAGTTCCTATTAAAATTTTTGTTAAAAAAATTATTTAAAATTCCCCCAATTTTAAAATACAAACAGCCCATTCAACCAAATTAGCAGATTTAGGAGAGTTTTGATTACTTAATTAACTTCTTGAAATATTGATTAATTATCAGTTATAGGAATATAAAATATTAATATAACTTTTGAAATTAATTTAATAAATCAAAAACAATTATAAACAATATCTAAGATCAACTATCAAAGTAAAATTTAGTTTTCTGAAATATATGTAAAAGCATTGAAAACTAAATTTGAAAACATAGCAGAGTAAAACAAGAGGTTCAATATCAAGTATAGAGTTAAACCTCTCCACTTGGAGATCACTTACCACCAAGAATTTTATATTAATAAACTTGATCCACACCCTATATCTGGGTGTACAACAGCATACAAAATTTTTCAAATCAAACTGGACCTCTACCGTAGTTATACATGGGAAACTAACCAAGTCACACAGGGACCTCTTTGACAGTTTTATGTGGGTGTAAAATGGTTTAAAAATATGAGTGAGTGAGGATATATTTTATCCTCTAGCTTAACACAAGAAAAAATGTATGGTTATACTACAGACACACACACTACTCAAAAAGTAATAAAATTATATACAATAGAGAAGAAATAATAAGAGGTGTTTTAGAATTCTCTTAGTGATGTTTTTGATGCTTCTTAACTCCTTAAGTAAACTAAATGTGGAACATGATTCCTATTCTAGAAAAAAACACTAAAACGTAGTTTTGTGGAAGCTATGTGTTCTGGTTTCTAGGAAGAGATGAGATTCTCTTCGAAGGTTCTCTTCACTAGGGTTTTTTTCTAAAAGAATATTAAGACTTTAGTTCACGGCATATCCTTCTTGTTCACATTTAGAAAGAATGAGTGTTCTTTGTTTTTTATTCTTGATTTCAATTTGTAGGTTCACTTGATATCTATCCTTTTCTTTTTCTCATGTGATTTCATTTTATATTCTTCATAGGCCAATAATAGTCATGATCCTTCACATGAGGTCTTCCTCGTAACTTGTAATGTTCTCTGATAATGTCTGCAAAAGACATACAAAGTCATTAATATAATAATAATTAATGAGTTTCATAAATATTACCATTATAATTAATTTTGAATTTAATATTAAGTAAATTTTTCAAAGTATCGAATGATAGGTCATTCTATAAATGACTCCTTCTGCCGGTGACTCCTTTTGTCGGTGACTCCTTCTGTCGGTGACTCCTTATATCAGTGACTCCTTCTGTCGGTGACCCCTTATATCGGTGACTCTTTCTATCAAGGAATCCTTATATTGATGAGTCGTTTGTTGTTTAGGTGACTCATTTGTGTTGTTGATGACTCATTTGTTCTATCAGTGACTCATTGGTTCTGTCAGTGACTCGTTTGTTTTATTGGTGACTCAATCTTATATCATTCGGTGAGTCATTATATGACTTAACTATCAGTGACTCATACTTTTCCATTTTGTTTATTTACCTAACTTATAGTCTAAACATCAAAATAATATGTTAAATTTTTAATTTAACATACATAAATATAATTATTCATATTTGACCTTAATTAACCATAATTTGACATAAAATAACATGATTGGACATGATTTGTGATTATTAAAACTAAAGAGGGCCAAAAAAAGGGAATATTTGTTTTTCATTGAAGAAAGTGTTAAATATTATAAATGAATAAACACATAAAATAATGGTTGAGGTGGTTGGAAAATCTATTGATGTTGTATACATTAAAATAGAACATTCCTTTTTTCCTTTTATAAAGAGAGTCAAAACAAATAGTATAAAATATTTAAAAATATTCATTTTGGAATAATATGAAATAAAGTCAAAAGTGTCATGAAATTTCATTTTTAATTTATTTATTTCCACATAAATACATAAATAAAATAATTTTATGAATACGGATAGGTAGTAAAAATATTTAGAAAATAAATCTTTAAAGAATTTAAAATGAGGTTTTAAGTTAAAGTGTCTTTTAACATAAGACCAACTCATCATGTACATTATTTATCTTCTTGAATAAATTATTTACTTAATAATTTTTTTTCAATTTTATTATTCATTTTAATTTATTTATTTTCATGTTATATTCAATTACTTAATCATTTAAGTTCATGTAGGATTTTTTGATGATATTGGACTCATATGTACAAAATGAATTTGACGGGTTGACTATTATCAAAGAATCCATTATTACATAATATCAAGAAAACTAATAATAAAAAAAATTATAATTTTTATACATTAATTATACTTCTAAACCAACCAGGAAATATAGTTATGAAAAACGAATTATGTTACAATCATGGAGAAGGTAGGTCGTACGTACACATGAGTAACATTTTCATTTTTAAAATAGAATGAAGTATAGAAGGTGATCATATTTTTATCTTTCAATAATGATTATTATATAATAAATATCATATTATATCTTTAAATACACATATATATATATCCTTCATGTGATTTAGTGAGGAAAAACAAATCACATCACTTTGTGAAGGTGGTAATTCACAGGTACATATGAACGACATTATTATATTTTAATAAATGGATAGGTAAGAAAATAAATGATAAATTATATTTAAATAATATTAATTAGGTTATTAATTTCATATATATACATTAAATCCATCATTATAACAAGTCATGATAAGTGATAATAAAAAATGAATGGAATCGATTTGGGAGGCGGTAGTCTGTTGTACACAAGAATGTTGATTTCATTTCCCATTTGATGGAATAGGAGATGGATTAAGGTTATTAAATTAAATTAAAAATATTATTATATATAATATACTATTTAAATTATTTAAAAAAGTTTTATGGTGATTTTAAAAATGTATAATATGAAATAAAATTAAAAAGTCGGTTAAGAACTACACCTTTTCTTCAAAAACTCTCTTTAGGAATATATCTATAGACTACCTAGGATAATTTTATGATCAAAAAAGGTCCTATAGGAAATGTAGAAGGATTTTAAAATGGTTTTTTGGTAGGTACAGTCTGAACCAAAAGTCTCTTAAAGTGTGTAGAGGAGAGGATATAGGGTATCTATTTATATGTTTGGGAGAGGACACACTTGGAATTTTAAAAAGTATTAAAATACATTAATGTATTAATAAAAAAATGGATCTAAAATGAACAAAATATTAATATTAGAAGATAAAGGGTATAAATATGGCCATAAAAAATAATTTATACAAGTTTTTAGGTTATTTTATCCCTTATCCATTTAGTTTAACCCCTTGGTAAACTTGTTTAAACCTTAACTATGGTAACATATTTTACTATTTCTAATATTGATTATGAAAAAAAATTTGAAATTATTAAATAATATTAATTATAATTATTATAAATATTAAATCTATTTTATCAAATTTAATTCACAAAATTGGAATAATTTTATTTAAAATTTACCCCACAAAATGCGATGAAAAAAGGGTTTTTCAGATAATGCCTTTTAAGTATAAAAATTATTTTAAATAAAATTCAAGTATAATGTTGATTCCAATAACCCTAATTAGATTATTCATAATATAAATGAAATAATTTTACTTTTAAACCATTTAAAATATATATATATGAATTTTTAAATGCTTGAGATGAAAATATGGTTTTTAATAAAAGTGGATGTTTTTCACTCTTCATTGAAAAACCAAAATTTTCATAATATTATAAAAAAGTAATCATATGATAATTTTGAAATTATGAATTAAATAATTAGTTTCCTATTTTAAATTTTAAATTTAATAATTTGGCAATAAATATTTAAAATAAATCCATATAATGAATGAAACCCTAATTTGGTTAAAAAAGGCTATTTTATTTTCACTGAAAAAATCATTAATATTCACATAATGAATAAAAATATATAAATAATAATTAATTAATATTACTAATAAATTAAAATAACCTATATTTAAATTACCTAGGTTGTTCCATTCTTCCACCCTTTTGGAAATTTCTTCCTTTTTAATTATTTTCATTACTTAAAAAGTGGAGATATTTTTCCTTCATATAATTTTAGGATTCCCATGTATGTTATTCAACAAAATATTTATTTAAACAAAACATTAAGTTGAAGAATTAAATTATTTCATAACAATTTCTCTTTATGTTCAATAATCTGTACTATTTTTTCCTCATAAGAAATATTTTCTTCCATCTGGACTACTTCATGGCTCAAAATAGGAGATGTATCTGGAATATATTTTCTAATTGGAAAAACATAAAATGCCTCATGTACCTGAGAAAAATCAGAGGAAATAAAAATTGATAGGAAATTGATACAAATTTATCTAGGATTTCATATGGTCTAATGAACCATGGACTTACCTTTGTCTTTTTACAAAAATACATAACATTTTTTCATGGTCATACATTTTAAAAACATGATCACATACCTTGAATGAAATGTCATTTCTATCTTTATCCACAGAAATTTTCTGATTGTAATTATATTTTATCATGTGATGTTGAATCATGTTTACCTTATCAACTATTTATTATACCAACTCCAGTCCCATCAACTTCCTTTCACCTACTTCATCCCAATAAGTGAAAGTTCAACACTGATTTTCATATAATACCTCAAAATGTGCCATATGTATATTGGAATGAAAATTATTATTATAAGAAAACTCAACTAATGAAAGATAATTATCCTAAATACCCTAGTAATCTATTTAAAAATAATTAATAATGTCTTCCAAAGTTTTAAAAGTTTTCTCAAACTATCCATCATATTTAGGATGAAAACCAATACTAAAATTTAATTTAGTTCTCAAAAACTTTTGAAGGACTTTCAAAAAATTAGAAATAAAAATGGTATCATGATCAAATACAAGATAGAGAGAGTAAATAGATGTAACATTGCAATATTCTTAAGGTATAGATGATAAATCAGATCTAAATATAGGGTATCTCAAATTGAAATGAAATTTTTGGATTTACTTATTCGATCAACAATAACCCAAGTTGTATTATTAATTAGATATGTCTTTGTTAATCACACCATAAATACATTAATATATTTTCCCATTTCCACTACTATAAAAATATAAAAGCATCCCTTTTAGTAATTTTCATTCAACAATAACATGTTGAAAAAGTAAAACATTTTTCCTTTAAATTATTCCATATATTTATTCCTACCATCCTAGCAGTAATGTTCCAAAATGTCTCTATTCATTCATGTACCTACATGATGAATCAAAAATGGAGAACTATGAGCCTCACTCAAAATTTATTTCTTCAATTGTGAATCTATTGGAACACATAATATTTTTTAAAATCTAATAGAAACTTCTTTATAAATATTAAAATATTGAAACTTTACATTCTTAAAAGATTATACTTTTTCCAATAAAACATTATCCACTTTCTAAGATTTCTAAATTCTTTATAATAAATATTAGTATACTAGAACCTGATATAAAATTATGAAAGTACATAAATTCACAATTTCTAGGCCAAAATTCATCAAATCAGTAACTAAAGTGTTATGTTCTAAATCTAACTTGGTTAATATAGCATTATATTTAAAAATTAAAGAATCATGTATTTTATTTTCATTTCTAGGGTGTTAATGAATTGTGAATTAATAATCCTTAATCAGTTTCATCAATCTTATATGCCTCATATTCAACTATTTATAATAGAATATATACTTTGAAATTTTATTATCAATATATGTTTCACACTTTACTCCATATAAATTATTTCTCTGAATTTTTAATTTAAAACTCATAGTAGATAATTCTATATTATTTATTGGCTAATTTAACTCGTGAGGTTTTAATTATCATAAAGCATAAAAAATTACCTAATCATTAGAAATTATAACACAACCAATTCCTTTCAGTGAAGTATCATTATAGATGAAAAAGGAACCATTTCAAGGGGTAGTTCAAAAACTATAGCAATAACCAATCTTCTTTTCAGTTCCTGGAAACAATCAACACACCATTTCATATCGATAAATTTAATACCTTTTAAATTTAACTTATTTATGGGGATATATAATAAAAAATCAAAAAATAGATGGTAGTAACCCTCTAATATAAAAAAAATATGAATATCTATGAAATTTTTAGTTCTTGACCATTCTTCAATAAATTTAGTTTTAAATTGGTCAATAATTATTCTATCATTGGAAAAAATATTCCCATGGAATGAAATTTGTCCGACTGAAATTCAAACTTACAAAATTTTCCATATAGTTTATATTGTTTCATGGTTTGAAAAACAATACTTAAGTGTATTTCATGATCCTTGTGACTTTTAGAATATATCAGTATATCATTAATAAAAAAATAAAAAAATCTAAATAGTCATGGAAAACGTTATTCATTAGAACAATAAATATAGATAGTGTATTATAAATCCCAAAGGGAATAACCGAAAACTTATAACTACCATGTATATTCTAAAATTCCATTTTTAGAATACCTTCCTCCATCTTCAAGTGATGATACCTTGACCAGTGATCAATATTTAAAAATAATGTCCTCCCTTGAGATGACTAGAAAAATCATTGATGTGTGGAAAATGATATTTATTCTTAATAGTGATGTTATTTAAGGATCTATAATCAAAGTAAAGTATCATTAAACCATATTTTTTTTAATTAATAAAATAGTTTCGCCCCATGGTGAAGTTCTTGGATGAATGAAAATTTTATTTTGAAACTCTTTAAACCACTTTTTCATTTCCAAAAGTTCTACCTAAGCCATTCTATTATGATTTTTTGAAATTGTCTTAGCATCAAGAACTAACTAAATAATAAACTCATCTTCCTGATCAAAAATAACTCCAAGAATATAATTAATAAATACATACAATATTCATTAACTATATGAACATCATTAATCTAAAAAATTTCTTCCAATTAAACAATATAATCTAGGTAAATTTCACTTCCATATTTCATCAATTTCTCATCTTATTTATATCTTATCAAAGGTATTAAATCCTTAAATATAACTTTCATAGCTCTAAAATCTATAATATAATGATAAGTTGGAATCCAATATATACACAAAATAATATTAAACTTTGTTATGGGTAGTTTAACAAGATTTATAGGAAGGACCATCCTAGTGATAATAATAGGAATATTATTATAAATATTGCTCACTTAATACCTCCACCAAAATTTATATCTTCTTTTCATGAGGTAATATTCTCATTTTACTTTCAAGTTTCTCATAAATGAAAGAATTTAATGATCCATAGTCAAATGAAGCATAAACATAATTGGAATTAATAAGTAACATACTTGTCACCACTTCATTAGATGGTCCATCATCAACTATAATAATCTAAAATTATTTTTCAACACCTTTTTTCATTAAATATTGATGATTCCCACCTTGAGTAACTAACATTAGACATACATTATCATAATGTCCCAACTCATTGAAATTAAAATAGTTCAAAATTGGTTTTTTCTAATTACCTCAATCTTTCTTTGTTCAAGACTCCATTCATTACAATCACAATACCTATAACCAAACTTACCACACTAATAACAACTTCCATATATATTCAAATATTATATAAAATGGTTTTTACCACATTTATAATATGTTTGGGGCTTACCTCAAGACATATTAATTGGATACATTTCTATTTCATCTTGCCTTGAATGTTTCATACTATTTTATTCTCAAGGAACATAAGTGTAGGAAAAATCTATATCAACTTTCTCATCAAAATAAAAAAAAAATTATCATATATCTTTGAAAATTTGGTTTCATTCTTGAGTAAAATCTATTGATTTAACTATCAAGGTCACGAATAAAAGTCAATACGTACCTGGAAAATATTGTAAAATTTTCATCATGCATGGATACATAATCTTTATCATTTTTTGTTAATTATAATAATTATTTCTCTTCCCTAATTTGAATACCCTTATGGAAATATTTATCTTGGAAAATGTTCCTAAATGTGTCCCATTCCATAGTATTTATATCATATATATATATCTCTCTTGTATTCTTAACCAATGACCACCACCAACCAAATTAATATTCATAATTATAAATGGAAAGAGGTGACTTTTAACATTCTATAAATCCCATGACATTGAATATATTTTCCAAATCATTGATCCATCCTTCAGCTACCACTAGATTTGAAGTTCCACCAAATCTAGAGGGTGTTATTTCATAAAATTCTCAACTATAAACATGTTTCTCTATGGTAATTCTATATGTCACCATAATTTATATCCAATTTCAACTTATCCATCAATGTAACAAACTATTATATTCTAATTAAACCATTCTAGGTTACTGATTTGAAAAGATATTTTCATTTTAACACCTTACTACTTTAGCTTCTGTGTTTCCTCTACAGAAAAAAATTCTTAATAGACATATATTAGTTGAATAAACATGGAAATATTCAAATTCTATATTATAATAACCATAAATTATAATCTCTTAAGGGATTTTACCTCTATTATCATAACATATAAGATTATCTAAAAACTTTATTTGATACTAACTATATAGAATCAGCCCTAAACATTACATAATCTAGTGCCTCTATACTATAAGTCACTTTATTTGATTCCCAAACATCTTTTTGGTTTATAGTTTTAGAGAATTATTTCATAAATCTTGCATTAAAAAATCCATATATTATAAAGTAGTTAGTTTTACTTAGTATCGACTTTTACCACAATATAAAACATTTAAAATCAAACACATATTATTTTCAAGAAGAGTCTTCGTGTAACGCCCCAACCCTAGCTACCTAGAGTTGGTGCATTATTACATAACATTGGCATGATCAAAAGAAAGATCAAATCTCGAAAGACCGATTGGTTTAGTAGCCTTGGAAACACTAGATATATTCATAAGTTTTACATTACATCATAAAGTGAAAAACTACTACGACAACATAATGTATTCATAGTCCACACTATTATCCCCTCATAATATCCCTGCAGGTCATTCATAACATACTTCTTCACATCCTGGGAAAAATAAAACATAGAAAAGGGGTGAGCTCAAATGCCCAGTAAGGATAACAATATAGCGGAACATTCAAAAATAAGTATAAACATTTAAGGCAATGCATTACTAAAACAAAAGCCTTTTAAACTTGAACTTCAACATAGTATGGAAAAAGTAAAATGAAATAATGCCATTTACTTATTCACATGGATATTCTACTAATCGAATAATCACATGAAAAATCAATAACCACTTTCATAATTATGGAATGCATAATGCTGAACATTAATTTCTTTGTCAAGGCCTCGTCCCAAGACCTTGGGGCTAACTGTAACCGGAACCCAACCCGGAGTGCCTCTAATAACCGGACACCAACCCGGAGTGCCTCTAATAACCGGACACCAACCCGGAGTTCCTCTAATAACCAGAGACCAAACCGGAGTTCCTCTAATAACCGGAGACCAAACCAGAGGGCTTACTTTTACCGGTCCCCAACCCGGAACATACTTGTCTAACACATTCATCTGAATGAAAGGTTGAAATATAACATAAACATTCAGATTAAAAATAACTTATGAAATGTCAATACTTTAAACAAAAACCATGAGTGACATAAGAATAACTTATCCATAGTCAAAAATATCACAAAGCCTTCAATAAAATATGGATTTTTTGTATCATAATAAATCAACTTCAAATAAGCTTAAAAGCCATCAAAGGATGTTCAAATAGATGAAATCAAAACTAATTTAGAAAAATATCTCTTTTTTTAAATAATTTTGAAATTAAAATAATTATAAAATAATACATTCAATTTTAAAATATTCTTATAAGCTTGCAAGGGAAGCTTCGACGATTTTATAACGGCGGAAAATAACCGCACCCGCCGTATAAGTCAAAAAAAACATTCTTACCTTAATTCTGTCGAAAAGGTTAAAAAGGACCTTGTTTTGAAAATGACGGAAAGATTCCTCTTAGAAAAAGTCAAACAAGGGTATAAATGACTTTAACCCATATTCTTGTAAATAATAAAAAAAATTTGAAATACATTTTGAAGAAACATGTATTTGGATGATAAAGATATCCCAGTAGATTATTACATATAAACAACCTCGGATAATGAAGAGATTGTGAAATAACCCTTACCAATTTGGTAACTTATGAAACATACAACCCATGAAAGAGGTATCATACAATTAATATGTAAATACACATAAATTAGAGTGTATTACACAAAGAATATAATTATGGGCAGTACATACACCACGCAAAAGGTGATGGTGGCAATATGGCATGAATCTCACGGGAATAAGGAGTGAGATGAAAACCCCTTACCACGTTAATCAACTGAGTCGTATGGCCAAAAGTTAATAACCACCAAATTATTTACAGAATAACATGAATATAAAGATAATCATGATAATATATATCAAATGCCAGTACACAATACACCACTTTCAATAATTTAGTGGCGAATAATGGAAATCTCACAGAATTGAATGTGAGATAAGAAAATCCCTTACCTTGTACTTTTCCTTGGTTGGGGTAGGTTAACCTCCTGTATAATGGTGAAATAATTATTATTAAATTATACAAGAATCATATACATTAATATGATATCATATATGATCTTTTAATATTGATTTGATAATAATATCTTAGTATTATCATTGTTTCGGGTGTTAACTTACTTGTTTTCTTTTATATGTTTTGTTACGTAAGACATGTTTGTAAAGGATATGTTGTATATTATTCATATCCAGAATGATATCAAGTCCTTAAACATCATTTTTAAATCATCAAATGATAATTATACTTGAATGGATACGATGGAGAATGAATCTCATCGCGTTCGTGGAGACGGTAGTCCGTACGTACGCACGAGCGACAATATCATTATTTTGATATTAAAATAATATATAAATGGATGGTATATAATATATACTGAATCATTAACATGTTATATTTATTATTTACATGAGTTACACATCATTATTATACCCATCCAAATAATATTATATTGAATAACAATTACACCACGACGTGGAGACGGTAAGCCGTACGTACGCACGTATGGTGACATGTTATTCAAAGGGTGGATAGAATACTGAATATGGTTGTACCATATTTATAATAACATAATAGTATATATATGATACTGGAGTTATTATTTTAGAATGGTAACAACAAAGGAAGAAGAAGTGGAAGAAGAAAGGAACTTGAAAAGGGGTGGTGAAAACATTACCTCTTCTTCGGGTTCTTCCTTTTGATTTGATCAAAAGGGATCCTTACGTTAGATTTCTTATCAAACTAAGGCCTCTAGGTTGTAGTGAGGGATTTTGGGAGAGTATTTGGGCAGATTTTGGCCGAACCAAAAGGCTTTGAAGGTGTGAAGAAATGAGAAGGAGGAGTGCCCTTTTATAAGAGGGGTGAGGGGTACCTTTGGAAAAGCTAGAAATATTAATTTATAATAAATTCATATTCGGTTTTTAATGGCTCCAAAGTTGATTATTCAAAGGTTAAGGTGGGTATAGGTCGAAAAACACTCAACCAATAGAATTTATACAGGTTTGGGTACTTATATTAACCTCATATTTAAGTATTAACTCTAAGTTAATTAGTTTCACTTTTACAATGTCTCTTTGTATTTTTATATAATATGGTTAATAAACTTACTATATACATCCAAGAGACACCCAAGTGGTCCATTAATGATGAACCTATCATGATATAAGTCTCTTGGCCGAACCTTAGATTTTTAAGAATTTAATATCAATTAATAATATAATATTTGTTTTAAGAACTCTTTTATGTCAATTTTGACACTATTCAATAGTTGATTTTTGTGAAACTCATAACAGATTTATTACTTCGAAAAAAGTAAATTAAATCAATCCTAATATATAATATTATCCTAGAAAATTAGTTTAAATCATTAAAAGTTTCATATTATATTTATTTGGGTATTTATAATATCAATTATTTTAATTTTTCACTATTATATTAATTACTGCATCATCATTGTGTCATAAATAAAATAAATTATTTAATGTCTAAAAATTATAAATAAAATATCATTATGTAGGAAATATTTTTATCTTTCTAATGAATATTTATAATATAAAATCCAACATATATAACCCTATGTAACAATTGTTTTTCTAAAAGATATATGCTTGTGTCATTTTTGTATTCATTTTAACTTAATTAAAATAAAGTGTCCTTATCACCTACAAGTGGCACCATGGGGTCCCAAAATCGACCCAAAGATGCCTATGGTCGAACATGTATCAACCAATAAGGCTAGGACACGTTTTAGGGTAATTAATATGATTATAATATTATTTTTTAACCCTTATTTACCGGATTTACCCTTAACCATGGTAAATAAAATATTTACCGCAGTAATTATTCAAAATGTCTAAAAATAAAAGTTACCTATTTACACAATTTGAACATCCTGATTCCAAATATGGAATCCATTTTTCTAAATTCAAAACACAGAAGTGGCAGAAATTAATTTAAAATTAATTCCCGCTGTCAAAACAAAAAGCGTGTTTTTAAGAGATAATAACTATCAAAAGATTGACACTTGTTTATGTTCGGTTTAATTGTAAAGTTATGTCCAATGACCAACATTATATTAAATGGTAAAAATATATTATAAATATACTTTAAAACCACTCAAATTCATAATTTATCACTATTAATTATTTTGATTAAAAAAGCTGTTTTTAATTAAAATTTAGTAATTTTCACTATTCATCAAAATATGAAAGTTATTCGAAAAGTACCAAAATTTCACCTTAGGCTAAATTCGATATTCCGAATCCAAAAATGAAGTCCATTTTGAAATACAAAATATATATAATTTCAAAAAGTAGGTATTACTATTCATAACGGCTAGTTTGATTGGTTGTTGTGTGTGTTAAAACTTAAAGTTGCGTACAACACACGCTACTGTATTATTCAAAGAAAGCATACCGTGAAAGCTTGGGATGTTTCATTTTAAATTTTTGATGTCCCCATTTAGTCAAAAAGTTTAAAATATTTTATTAAAAAAGGGTTCACTATTAAAAGTTGATAAAAGTGCAATACTGAAAATGAATTTGTTCTTGCATTATGTCTAAGATACTCATAATATGGATTCTAAAATTATAAGGATTATATAAAGTTTAAAATTTAGTTAATACTATTCATAACCTCTTTTGAATGGATTTTTGGTAAGTTATGGTGCAATTTAACTCGGTGTTGCGTGTAGTGCAAGTTATTGAATTATTTTGAAGAAATAACACACTATGAATTCTTGGGGTGTTACACTTCGTGACTTTAAACATAATTTATTCTTTGTTTTTAATCATCCTTAAACCCAGTGAAAATTTTTTAAATACATGGGATGAGCACAAAAGTTCGTTAATGGTTATAAAAGAAAAATATATATTATCTCAATGAAAAACATGAAAAAAATAAAATGTTTACCTTTATCATGATATTCTATATGTATATGAAATAAATCATACCCATACAAAAAACACACACTTTTTTCTCCAATAAATACTTTAAAACCCATAGAAATCAAATAGAAACCCCTTAAGGAAACATAGAAAATTATATTCATAAGTTGTGTCAAAAATAACTAGATCCCAATTAAATCTATAGGAGAAACCACCCTTTTTAACTCCCTCATTTCCATTGAAGAAAATGAATCATTACCAATGCATTATAGACCTATTTCGGGCTCACCCATCATATAAGCTATATCGGTCTCACTCGTATTATAAGTTGTATTGAGCTCACCCATTGTATAAGATGTATCGGGATAACTAATAATAATTTTTAATTCTAAAGTACCATATCATTAATGAAATATTTTATTCTTTCAATTTTTCATCATATAACCTTTAAAACACTTTTTAACTCATATGAAAAACATTTCCAGATATTGAAATACCCTTTCCTTTTAAAAACCCATTTTCAAAATAAGATTACATTGAAAAGGGGAAGGATAGATTTTATTTTAAGAGCATGGAATCTTATAAAGGTAAAAGAATAAAATAATTTTTGTATCATCTATAAAATCCATTTATTCAATATACGTTAAAATAGAACATTCATTTTACCTTTACTAAATAAAGTCAAAATTTTCCATATAAAATACAAAACAATATTTCTTTTGAAAAACATTAAATAAAAAAGAAAAATAAAATTTTCTGTATAATTATTTTATTTACATATAAATACATTTATTAAATAATTTTAAGAATATTTATATAGAATAAAATTATTTAGAAAATAAATATTTAAAACATTTAAAACAAGGTTTTATGTTGATGTTTCCCTTACCTTGAGTCTGAATCATCATGTATGCTCTTTATATTCCTGAATAATAAATTTATTTTTATTATTTTCTTACTTAAAACCCTTTTTAAATTTTATTATTAATTTTATTTTATTTATTTAGATGTTATATTCAATTACTTAATCGTTTAAATTTATGTCGGATGTTTTGATAATGTTCGACTCATATGTCAAAAATGACTTCGATAAGTTGACTATGGTCAAAGAGGTAATTATTACATAATCTGAAAAATAATTATAATGAAATAATTATAATTTTTATACATAAATTATAATTTTAAATCCAAATATGAAATATCATTACGAATAATGAATTATTTTATAATCATGAAGATGGTTGGTTGTACGTACACATGAGTAAAGTTTTTATTTTTCAAAGAGCATGAGGGAAAGAAGATAAATGTAATTTTATCTTTCTAGATTGATTATTATATGATAAATATTATATTATATTTTTAAATACACTTATATATACTATATATGTTATTATGTTATTAAAAATGAATCCCATAGCTTCATGGAGGTGGTAATCCACACGTACATACGAACGACGTTATAATATTTCAATGGATGGAAATAAAAAAAATATATGAAATATTATGTTTCTAGAATGTTAATTATTTAATTAATATAATATATATATATATATATATAATTAATCCATAATTATAACCAATTATGAGAGGTGTTGATAAAAAATAAATTACATCAGTTCGTGAGGAGATTGTTTACCGTACATATGAATAACAGTTGTGTATCCCGTTTGATGGAAGAAGATATTAATATATGTTATTTCAATAACATAAAAACAGTATATCTAATAAATTTGTGTTATTATTTTATAATTTTTTAAATAATATTTTAATTAGGTAAAATAATAAATAAAATGAATGATCTTGGTTAAGAAATATACCTCTTCTTAGGACATCATCATTAGGTTTATACCTAAAGCCTTCCTAGGATGATTTTATGATGTAAGTAAGGACTCTAGGACTTTGTGAGGTATTTTAAAAATATTTATGGGTAGTTATTGGCGAAAAATGATCTTGAAGTCTAGATAATAGAGGGGAGGGGTGTCCTTTTATAAGCGGGGGAGACAACACACTTGGGATTCTAAAAAAGATTAAAACATACTAATGTATTACTCAAATAAAATGGCTCCAAAATGGAACTTTTATTATTATTATTATATTATATAGGGTTTAAATATGGCCATAAAAGAGAATTTAGACAAGTTTCTAGGTCATCTTAACCCTTATATATTTATTTTGACCTCTCGATAAACTTGTTTTAACCTTAACAGTAGTAACTGATTTTTACTATTTTTATTATTAATTATGATCAAAAATTAAGTTGAAAATGTTGAATACTATTAATTAGGATGATTAAAAAAACGGAATCCATTTTATCAAATAAAATCCATATAATTGAAAGAATTTAATTTAAAACTAAATCCACAAAACATGACAAAAAATTATTTTTCATAAAATTCCTTTTTATGAATAAAAGTGTTTTATAAAAAATTAAAGTATAATATTGATTCAAATGATATTAATTGAATAATATAAATTAACTAATGTTATATTTAACACATTTTAAAATAAAATTTAACTTTGTAAATTCATGAAATAAAATGAATGCTTTTAATAAAAATCTATATTTTTTACTATTCATTGAAAAATCTTATTTTTCAAAAAAATCACAAAAATTCATCCTAAGATAATTTTGACATAATTAATTGAAAAAATAAATTCATTTTTAAAATTAAAATTCTATAATTTGGAAATTAATATTTTAAATAAAACCATATAATGTTTGAAAACCCAATTTGGTTAGAAATAAAGTTTTTTCCTTTTCATTGGAGAATTACCAAATATTCTTATAATGAATATAACTCTTTAAAATATAATTAATGAATATTAATAAAACATGAAAATTATTTATCTCAAAATTACCTTTGTTTTTACATTATATACCAAATATTATATTAAAATTTATATTTATCATTCACTATTATTTATCATCATATATCAAATAATTCCAAATAGTTAATAGTTAATATATAACCCATAAGTTAAATACTTAATAACCTTTTTATTATAGAGTACTAATATGGTTAAAGTATAAATTTTATAATAAAATCATATTAAACATTATTTCATGAATTATAACTATAAATTTAAATATAATTAATGTAGTACTTTTATAATAAAAACATTTAAATTGATATATCCCTTTATCAAAAGTATAATATATAATTTATTTAATGGATATCTTATCAAAAGTGCCACAAAAACACACCATAGTCATATTTCCTTTCTTTAAACACCCTTGTATCTTTTCCTCCCATTTCACTCTCAAAATGATTCAAATTTTTTCACTTTTATGCATCCTTTATGTAATTATCTTTGGAGGAGTTATCTTAATGGCCTATCATCACATGGCATTCTTCAATATTATTGTTTTTTTTTCTAAATTAATTTAATATCCCATTGTGCTCTTAGTTTTATACCTTACTAATATATTTCAATTTACTTAATAAAAAGGACTTTTGATCTCATGGGAAATAATTACGCAAGTGAATCTAGGGTATTTCAAAAAATTTATGTTGGTTAGTATCTTACACTAGGTTTTAGGAGTCACGTATCAAATAAGTGGTGGGTAATTAGGCAGCGTTAAGGAATAATATATATGTATATGGAATATATGTGATTTTGGATTTTTAGGATCAAATTTTGGAATAATGAAATTGATATATAATGAATGATTTTATTTTATTTTAAGTTATTTATTTGGTGATTTATTAGAAACATGTTTATAGTTATGTGGTTTGGGATTTATTTGGGAGTTTTATTTTATGTCTTGGGGGAGGCATCGGTGTTTTTCTTGAATCCTAAAGAGTAGTGAATATAAGTTCTTGATCCTTATCTAACCCATAATTTCATTTTTATACATGAATTCAATTTATTTAATATCTAGGATATTTCAATTTAGATATTTTGAGAATTAGGTCCCAAATCTTACATAAAAATATCATACAATACATTTTGTACACTTACTCTTAGTATCCATGTTTACCACAATATAAAACTTTTAAAATGAAACTTCTTTTATTTTCATGAAAAATATTCAAAACATAAAACTTGGATTCTTATTTGTTCTTAATAATCCTTATACCCTCTAAAAAACATCTAAAAATGTTGGATGAAAACAAAAAAAAACTGTAAGTTACATAAAAAACTTATTATTCCATTTTAAAACCATGAGATCATAAAATAGAGTTTTACTTTCACATAATAAACTTTTATCTCAAATAATTGTTTACTTACACATAAAATCAATTTTACTACCCAAATTTTTTCATAAAAACATTATAAGAAAATGTAAAGGAAAACTCAAAATCAATTATGTTTCTTAGAAAATAGAAGAAACCACTCAAAAAAGTTTCTTAAAAAACATATATTTTTAACCTAAAATGTAATAATAAATCATTTAAAATAGAGGATTGTTAACTTACCTTTTGAAATCAATTGATTTCCATGAGAACTCATTATAATGAATAGAAAATCCATATTGTTTCCTTGGGACATAGTCTTCATAGAACCATTATAATAACCCTTACTAATTGAATAACTAATATGTTTAACATCCAACATAATTCTCCAGAGAACATTATTTTTACCCAATTAATTGGAAAGTTATATTGGGATCACCCGTCATAAGAGCATTATAAAGAACACCCATCATTCATTAAAAATGTACAAGGACCATAAAATTCTTGAAAAGAACAAATTATTTCAATTCCATCATCAAAATCATAAAACAAATATCCTTTTGAATCCATAAGTAAAACATTTTCAGATATTGATATATCCATATCCTTTAAAATCCAATTTTCAAAACTAAGATATCCAGAACAAAGGGAATTAGGGTTTTCATTTGAATAAAAAATATAATACTATAAATGAAGATAAGCATAAAATAATTTTTATAGTATAATTAAAATTCATTGAAACTGTATATGTTAAAATAAAAAATTTCTTTTTTCCTTTTTGTAAATAAATTAAAATCATTCCATATAAAATATGTCAAAAAATTCTTTTTAAAAACCATTGAAAGAAAGTAAAAAAATATATATAATAAAATTTATGATTTATTTATGTCTATAAAGATACATATAAAAAATATTTTTTAAAAAATGTATATGGAAGAAAGGATTTAGAAAATAAATCTTTAAAACATTTAAAATGAGGTTTTTAAGGTAAATTGTCCCTTACCTCGCATCTGAATCATCACATATTCTCTTTATCTTATTGAATAATAAAAATATATTAATTATTTCGTTTATTAATAAAAAATTTCTTTTTTATTATTCTTTTATTTTATTTATTACCATGTTATATAAAATTACATAATCAATTAAGTTCACGTCGGATGTTTTGACGATATTCGGATCATATGTCCAGAATGACTTTCGTAAGTCGACTATGGTCAAAGTGGACCTTATTAAATTATATATATAATAATAATCATGAAATTATTGTTATTTTTAACATAAACTATAATTTTAAAACCAATCATCAAATATGGTTTTGAAAAATTAACTACCATAAAATCATAGAGAAAGTAGGTTGTACATACGCATGAGTAATATTTCCATTTTTCAACGAACATGATGTAAAGAAGGTAAGGATTATTTTATATTTATAAAATTATGATTATATCACAAATATAATTTTAATTATTTAAATATACTTATATATATCTTTCAATTGATGTGTTCATCAAAAATAAATCACATCGCTGCCTGGAAGTGGTAATCCAAACGTACACAGGAACAACGTTATCTTTTTTTAATGGATGGAAATGTAAGAAGTTATATTATTTATTGTCCATAGATAATTATAAATATATAATTAATATCATATATATATATATATATATTAAATCCATCATTACAACCATCCATCATAGGTAGTGATGGAAAACGAATTAGATCAGTTCGTGAGGTGGTAGTCCTCCGAGCACATGAATGATAGTTTAATTTCCAATATGACGGAGGTAGAGATAGATATAGGAAATTAAATTAAAATAATAAGATATAATTATATTTAATATTCCAATTTTATTATTTCATCATGGTTTAATAATACTTTAAATAGATAGAAAAATAAATAAGATGAAAATGTTCAGCTAAGAATTATACCTCTTCTTCGAACGACCGCATTAGGTTTATACCTAAATCCTTAATAGGATGGTTTTATGAAAAAACAATGGAATATTAAACATTTTTGGATGTTAGGGTTTATTTTATAAGGTCTTTTCCAAACATTAGTTCTCCCAAAGTGTGTGTAAGAGAGGATAGTATGCTCCCTTTTATATGTTAGAGGGAGGGAAAACTTGGAATTTTTTAAAATATTAATTAATATTTATATAATCAAGTGGAACCAAGGCATAAAAAATTCAAATATATGATTTTATAAGGTGTAAATAAAATAAAAAAATCACATTTAGATTAGTTTTGGAAACAATTTATTCCTTATCTCCTAGTTAAACCATTTTAAAATCATTTTAACTTTAACTGTGATAACTTAACTTTTACCATGATAACTTAATTATAAGACCAAAAATAAGGGGTTTCTTATTAAAAAAATTGAAAATTATGATTCCAAATTTTTAATAAATTTTATTATGTTCAAATTATAAAGGTTTATGATATTAAATTCAATATAAGAACACAAAATTCATGAAACGGTTTTTCAAAAAATACCAAATTTAAGCGTAAAAATCATTTTTCCTTAAAATCAATTAATAAATTTTTTTATAAATTTTTTTGTTTAAATAATAAAAGAATGATGGTTTAAAAGTTTTTTGAGTAAGGTAAAATTGACTGGAATATTTCATCCATTCAATTAAATACAACGACCCAAATAGTTTTCAATTTGAATAAAATATAACGTGTCTTCTCAAAAGCCAAGATTAGGTTCCCAAATTCAAAATAATATTTTAAAATAAATTATTTAGCTCCACAGATATATATTTTTTCAAAAAACTCATAAAATGGGATAAATTAAAGTTTTTAGGTAATTTTAACTCTTATCTATTTAGTTTAACCACTAAGTATACTTTTTTTAACCTTAAATATAGTAATAGATTTTTACTATTTTTAATATTAATTATGAAAAAATATTAAGTTGAAACTATTAAATTATAACAATTAATCTTATTAAAATTATTAAATCTATTTGATCATATTCATTTCACATAATTGGAATAAATTAATTTAAAATTAAACCCACAAAATGTGATAAAAACGATTTTTCAAAAAAATATCTTTTTGAGTATAAATTTTTTTTATTCAAAATTCAATTATAATGTTGATTTCGTTAAAAATTATTGAATTGTTTTTTAAAAAATTAAAAAATATTAATTTTAAAACTAATTCAAAATATAATATTACTTTTTAAATACTTGAAAAGAAAAAACAATTTTCAATAAAAATTAATATTTTCAACTATTCATTCGAATAACAAAAAAAATTTAAAATTATAAAAAAATCATCATAAGATAATTTTGAAATGATGAAATAAAAAGTTATATCCTTTAATTTCAAATTTAATTTTTATAAATTGAAAAATAATCTTTTAAATAAAACTATATAATGCATGAAAATCCAATTTGGTTTGATATAAATATTTTTACATTTTAAATGAAAAATTACCTAATATTCATATAATGAATATTAAACTATAAAATATAATTAAGGAATTTTAATAATACATGAAAATTATTTTTATAACATTAACTCGGTTTTAACATTCCTCCCCATTTTATAAATTGCATCCTCTTAATTTTACTGATTGCATAAAATGTGAGGATATTTTTCCTTCATATAATTTTCAAATTCCCATGTTTCTTCTACAATCATATTTTTCTCCAAAAAAAAACATTAATTAGGTGAATCACCTTATTCTGTAACACGAACACTCTATAGTCTATAATCTGAATAGGATCTTCCTCATAAGAAAGGTTCTCTTAAAACAGTACTATTTTAGGGATCAAAACATGATAAATACATTGAAAATATTTACTTAATAGTGAAACAAGAAACACATCTTGTACCTATGATAAAATCAAAGGTAAGACCACTTGTAGAAAACTGATCCAACTTTCTCTAATATTTCTTATGATTTAATAAACTGTGGACTTAACTTTTCCCTTTTACAAAAAATAATAACACTTTTCTATAGAGATACTTTTAGAAAAACACGATTGCCAACCTCGAATGAAAGATCATTCCTCTGATTATCTTCTTAACTTTTTTTCCTTATTTAAGTCATCCCCATATATTGATGAATAATCTTAACCTTCTTAACCATTTCTTCTACCAACTCTAGTCTCAATAAATTCAGTTCACCTACTTAATTCCAAAAATATTAATTCCTACACCACTTTTCATATAATTCCTCAAAAGAATGAATCTTTATACTGGAATGAAAATTTTTATTACAAGAAAATTAAACTAATGAAAGTTGATGATACAAAATTCCTTATTAATCCACTGAGTAATCTTAAAGAATATCTTCCAAAATTTGAATCTTTCTCTCTAAATTTCCATAATATCAGGGATGAAAATATATATTGAAAATTAATTCAATACCCAATGACATCTAAATGAATTTTCCAAAAATTAGAAGTAAACCTGATATCACAGTCAAATGGAATGGAGAGAGAAACTCTATATAACCTAATTATCTCCTTCAGATGTAGTCTAGAAAAATTATCTGAAGACATTGTATCTTGAAAAGTAAGTAAGTGAGTATATTTCATTAATCAATCAATAATAATCCAAATCACATTTTACCTCAAGATTCCATTATCAATCCCAACATTAAATCCATAGATATATTTTCCCATTTCCACATCATCACTGGAAAAGGATATAGTATTATAGCAACCCATACACATAATACATATATATTACTTCTTAATATATGAATATTCATTTCACAATATTATGATCCATTCCAAAACTATAAGGGTTTAGCATATTTTGATACCAGATAGACAATCTTCTTATTTCATAAAAGATCATCAATAACTCCCATAAAGATATTCCCATATAGTAATTTTTTTATACATGGCCTACTTAAAACCTTTTTACATAACCTAGGGAAAGGAAACATAAGAAAGTTTGAGATTAGATCCTCAATAATGGAAAACAATGGAGATTTCAATTATCACTTAAACATAACATGGTAATAAGATTATGATAATAGGAACTTAACATTTTAAAAAACATTCCCAGTATATCATAGATCATGGTCATGAATCATAGAATAATGTTTGGAAACTCATAAGAGAAATTAAATAATATAAGTTATGAGAGTATAACATTGGTATAGACATTAGATAGTGGCAAAAAAATAATCATATAAACTCATTTCCCTGGTCAAGGTTTACTACTAAGACTATCATAGTGGATTGAGTTCAGTCATGATTTCATAAAATCCTTAGTCAAGGTTCACTCCCAATACTATCATAGTATATAAATTCTCTTACTAAACTAGGTTCACTCCCCGATCCATACCTTATTATCTCATGGCATATCCATATTTACCCAATTCATTAGAGGTGTAAGATCCTGTCTTCGGATGAGTTATAAATTCCTTATGGAATTTGAATTTTTTGTGACTAGAATGAATCGAAATGAGATTATTAAAGCTGCAATGTCTCAAAATGGTTTTTTGAGATGAGGAATGATATTCTGGAGGTGGATAGGATGTTTGAATGATCTTTGGAGGGTTCTGGTAATGTTTCAGGAGTTTTTGAGTTTTTTGGAAAGGGTACACAATTTAGTGTTCATAGTTTAAGATAAAACGTGTGACACCTAAATTCTAAATATGTTTTTAGTTCATTTTAAACTACATAATATTGAGATGAATGATTCTAGAATGGTTTTGGGTGAACTATGAAAGTAAAAATGGGGACACTATTTGAGGTTTTGAAGGGTCTGAGACATGGCGTGCAGGATTTTCATGGTTCTAGACATACTGTGAACTTCACTGTAAAAGGGAGGTGGTGTTGACAGCATGGTTGGCACATAGTTTTTCTAAATATGTGGCCAAAATTTTCAATTCATAGGTGTTGGATTTTTGGAGTTTTCATGGTTAGATCATGGTTTGACCAAACTTGCATCCAGACCATGTGGGTGGGTTTCCATGGACAAATCCCACTACATGGGTCAAGCACAGTTTGGAATACCATGTAGAAAAACCATTTGGCTTCCCAAAACCTCATTAAAATGGTTTTTTAATATTTTTACCCATTTTTATTTTATGTTACCCCTCCCATTGCTCTCCCATTACATGCATGAATCAGAGGTGGGCTTCTCCTCCCTTCCTCTCTTCTTCAAGCCTCACCAAGGAGGTGTTTGGTAGAGATTATTTGGCATTTTAAGGTAAGATTTAACCTCTAGGGAAATCCCTTCTTATTTACCATCCTTAAATATAATTTTAGAGTTCTATTATTTAGTTATTTTATTCCATCTGATCTTAGTGTAATTTTCTATTTCTCATGGATTTTTTGGTCGTATTACGTTGATGAGATCCCAAAATAGATTCCACACATTGTTCCTTGGTGTTTCATCAAGGTATGTGACCACATTGAATTTTATTAGGTTTTTTTTATAATGATTTAATTTAATTAGTTTTCAAATTGGTATCACCTCTTAGGGATTTATCCTATAATGTGGTTAGGGTTATGTCATGGGTCTTTAGTGAGTGGTTGGATTTGGGTTCGATGTGGCATGATGACCTAGTGAGTTTTCCATCATTATTCCAAGTTGGGTTTTGTTTAATTAATTAATTATAATTGTTATAATTAATTAATTTTTGTTATTTTGTGTAATAATAGTTATTGGGTGATCATGACGAGCTCGGTTGGGTGCTGAGGGTTTTGTATAATTCATGGATGAGCCTTGAAAAGTCCACCATGTTTTGGAATTATTTTGGAAGGATTTTTTTATGAGGTAGGTGGTTTAATAGATTTACCCATAGTCCTATTAATTTATTTTCTTATATATGTGGTGTGTGCCTTAAATCCCATGAGTGGCATGTTTTTTTCCTTGTTTTAATTAAACTAGTTGGGTGATGGTATTAACTTTATTGATCTCATTGGTTGGTTTTATTAAATTATAAAAATGGATAATGGGTAGACCTTATAAATAAATGGTTGTGATTTTTAAGGGGATAAAATGTGTTGTTTTATGGGTTGAGATCTGTAAAATGCCTATGGGGATCTTGAAATGGTTTTTATCGGTATTTATTGAGTTTTAACATGGTTTTGGGTGTCAAAGAGTGGAATCTATTTTTTGAAAAGAGTTGATGTCCTCCAAGTGGTTTATAAAAGTGGTTTTATGAATGAATTTCAAATTTGGATTTGAAATGGGTGTGTAGTTGCCTCTTTGGTGGAAATAAACTGATGTCTTTTATGATGGTTCAAACAAAAATGTAGTCCTTTGTTATTATTATTTTTTTTCAAAGATAAAGACCCATGTTTTAAAAGAGTATTTTTTAAATATTCCACAAGGTTGTTTTCTTTATTTTATTTTGTAATTTTAATATGTGTTGGGATTTATTGAAGCATTTTTTTGTTTTGAAGTCACGTAGAGGCCTTAGTAAGTGTTAATGTTTTAAAAAGGGTTGTTTTTTTCTTAAACATTTTTTATAGTCATGATGTTGATCTTAGTATTTAAGAAATGATGTAATGGTTAAGGTTCTAGGATGATGCTCTGGGAATGGGTAGTATATTATGGATAAGGTGATAGATCGAGACTTTAGACACTGATAATATACTTCAGGTTTAAAGTGATAGACTGATGCTCTGGGTGATGATGGTATAACATGTAAAATAGGACATTATACCAATAATACTCCATGAGGTTGGCTATATTGATTCTTTAGAAACCACCAATATTATGTATAGATTGATATTGGAATGAGGTTTTAGGCACTAGTGTTATGTTTTGTGATGGGTTTGATAGACCCGATGTTCAGCAATAATACTAATAGTTAGGTATATGGTTAAGTGTTAGAAGGAGGTTCTATATATTTTTGATATTGATGTTGAGATTTTATTTATATTCTATAATTAAATTCTAGTCACGAATGGATTGGGTACATTAGATAGGTACCGTGGAAGTAGGTTTTATGCTTCCCTAAGTTTAATGAAAAGTAAACACCCTTCCTTGAAATTTATAGTATGTAGCTCTTATGTTAAACATTAAAGTAGTAGTTTAGGTCGTTTCATGTTTGGTTGTCCTAGGTGTCACCTTAGAATATTATTCCATTGGATACTAGATTAGATTTCATGTTTCTTGGCTTGTATCTATTTTCTATACTATTTATTTATTACAGTGTTTATCAGCATATACAATTTATCTGACTGGTATTTTCTTTATACACCATTATTGGTGGCCTAATGAGTTTTACTCACACCCTACTCAGGCCTTAATTTCACTTGGGTAGAAAATAATCTCTCTCATGTTTATTGTAGGCATAGGTTCAGGCTGAGGCATGTGTTGAGTATTGTTTGGTTGAGCATGATTTCTTGAGTGGTATCAAATGATTGGATGGGTTTGGATCAGTGGTATTATAATGCAATTTTGTAGTTTATTTTATTTTGGTATGTTATGTAACCTTTCTAATGGGTTTTTGGTTGTATATATGACATGGTCGTTTAGGAATTTATTGCATTTCATTTTATTATAGAATCTTTTAGTTTATTTATTATTTCCACTTACTTTGATTTGTATGGTATTTGGTCATTTAATTCTAGTTGTGCACTCTGATATGGGGGTATATTCTCCACAAAAATTACACTTTAGACCCCGGATTCTAGTTTTATACTCTAGAATGCAAGGTATGAACTTTATTTTATGTGGAAAACTGGCATGGTGCACCAAATTCGTGGATCCTAGGCCGGGATATCACAAAGTGGTATCAGATCTACTACTTTCCTATTATTTTAATATTTTGAATTTGGTAGATAAGATATATATATATATATATATATATATATGAATGTTTCATATATTGGCATGGATACTGGGTTGGTTCATCATGAACACCTATTCTGGTAGGAATTCAAGATTACTAGGGGTTGGGATTGATGTTTTGGATTTGTGTTGTTACGGTAGTACATGATTTTCTCTCTGTGCGATGCATATGTTTTTTTGGATTTGATGAGTTATTATGGATTTATGATTATTCTCCTATTGTCAAAAAGCCTATGATTTGGTTTTTGACTATTGGATTGTAAAGTCAATAGATGTCTCATGCCTTGTGTTAGGCACATAGGTTCCACATATTATAGTCCTTCTAGTGTGTGTTTTTACATAATTATTTAAAATGGCAGGTTATGTGGATCTATGGTGACACAATCTATGTGGAATCTCACATGGTTTTCATTCATGGTTGGTGTAGTGAATCTTTCAGGTTAGTATGGTATAATTATAAGAGATTTGGACCCATTTTGGATGGTTTTTTAGATTAACTGCATGTTTGGGTCCTCTAGGAAGCGGTCTGATGTGAAAAATCTCGAAGAGGATGGGCACCCTAGTTGTGGTTAGATGTTTGGTGTATGTAATAACCTAGAGGATGGTGTTTTTACTTTTTGAAGTCAAGATACAATGAAATGGTATAATGTTTAATGCATGTTAGTTATGGCCTTCTATGAGTTTTTATAGACCTTGGATGGATAATCCTAGTGACCTTTTGAAGTGACTTTAGTCTTGGGAGTGGTGTCTTGTGGATTTCTAGGATGTCATGTGAGATATTTCATATGATTTATGTGTTCTTATTGGTGTGTGAGGTAAGGATGGATATTTTGGACCTTTTAAAATAGATCATGAAGGGTGTATCCTCCTATAGGGTTTTGTAACATAGTATTCCATTGGTTTTGAGAAAGATCTCATGAGTTCTAGTGGATTATCTTTTAGTTTTGATTATAGAGGGTTGGGATTTTTTAGGTGCCAAGACTAGGTAATGGATGTGTATATGGGTGTTCCTGATGGTTAGGAGTCAAATAGAAAACATAAGAGGTGCTTGAAGAAATGTGGTTTTTGGTGTGTGAGTTCTCTTCAGCTGGTGATCATGTGGGTGAGTTTATTTTCAGTATGAGGAAATGGTTGTGTTTTGTTGTATTGAGTTAGAAATTTTTGGGAGTCTTGATGCTTTGGTAGAATTTTTATTATTTGAGGGAAGGATCAGTTAGGTGTCTGACCTGGTTATCTCTGGATGTATCTTTCAGAACATGGTGAGAGAATAGATGGACTTAGTGGAACTTTTAAATGGTGCTCATTTTTTGAGTGGTCATGCAGGTGGTTTTGGATCGGTGAGTATCTTTTTGTTTTGTAAATAAACAAGGGTTCTATATGATGGGTGAGATAGGCATGGCTAGTGGATAGGGCTTGTGATCTGAATTCTCATAAATCATGAATTCTTTGTGTCAAAATCAGGTTCTTTGGTGGGGACACAAAATAGTGTTTGTGTTGGTTGAGTGTTAATGGAATCTTGTAGGCATGAATATATGGTGATGCATTGTGTCATTTGGTTTGTGGATTGGAAATTATGAGAGCATACACCTGAGGTTCTTGAGTGGATTGGGATACTTTGATTAGGTTGAGAACTGATGTGAATGGGAGTAGATTCTTGAAATTGGGGAGGCTCTAGACCATTGGATGGTTTTTCTATGTCCCTTAAGTTAGAGAAGACTTTGGAAATGGATGAGTGGTGTTAGTGCTCATTTATTCCATCTCAGTGTACTCTTAGTTGGTGATGATCATGCCTGGTAACTTAACATCATTTTATGCATGATGGGAGAGAAATGAATATAAACCTAGCTACCCTAATTTATTTTGGTTGGATATGGGGCCTCTTGGAGGTTACACTCATCGGGCAGTGAATGTGGAGTCCTATGGTGGGAAGTTCACCATTGACTGTTTATGGGTGGGATCATCAATATGGATCATACATCGATGAATTCCATGGGTTTCATTCTCAGATGTCAAAAATGGGTGATATTTTATGTTTTTTTGTCTCTTAGGTGAGTTTGATATTTCCACATCCAATTCTTAGGTTATAATTGGTTGGATCATGGTCTAGATAAATTGAGGTTGTCTGGTGAGTCGGTGATTAAAACAATCCTATGGTGGGGAATGATTTATCTGTTGTGAAGGTGTGACCCTCATGCTAGAAGGGTTGTAGGTGTGTGTAACTGGTTTTGGATCATTCATGGTAGAACCATAATGCTAGAGATGAATATTTATTGGAAATTATTATATTCCATTGGGAATGAAAATAGGAAATCAGTTGCAATGGATGATCGAGCCAAGTGTGGACTTGGGATTGGTGTGGTTTTGAAAAATAATATGAGGTGTTGTATCTGAGGTGCGTTAATGTGTATGGTAGGACATGATTTTGGTTTTGAGTATGTAGAGGATCTGAATATGGAATCTCACTAGGGGTCATATATAGACTCTAATGGGTGTGTTTAGGTGGTTGTGGAATTCCTTTGGGAGTGAAGGCATCATGGTCAAGTGAGATGGAAATGGGCAAGTGGATAGAGTTGTACACTTTGGGGACGAGTTGGCTAAGGATATTCTGAATGATTTTAGAGTACAATGTGGGTTCAAAAGGTTGCAAGATATGTCAATTGTGTCATTTTTATAACAACAGGTGCATTTTGTGTTTGAATTATTCTTTTGTGGAAAAATCCAGTTTGTTATACGCTTTTACATGAGTTGTAGATGTGTGCCCACTCTGGATGGTTTTGATGATGAGGGTAGGTGATGAGGATGATTGGTGTTCTCATGGGTTTTGGGGAACGGTAGATTGGGGGCCATGCTGATTATATTGTGGGAGCATGATTTCAAGTTTTTTTGGGCCTTCTTGTTGGAAAGGGTCTTAAGTATTAGAAGTTGATGGTTATAAGTTTGATCATATGGGGAGAACACCATAGATTGATGACTACTCATGTGATGTTGTAAACAATTATTTCATTGGATGTGATAATTTAAGTGTCATCATGTTGTTTTAGTTTAAGAAATGGGTTTTATCTCAGAGTTTTCACAGTTTGAGAGACTTGTGTTGGATGTTGGGCCTTTGTAGTTTTTTAGGATATCAGAAGTTGGATTACACTATTTTATAAAATATGGTGATCGATGTAGGATGGGTGGTATATATGGATAACCAATGAGGTTTTTTTAGGATGATAAGTATTATGTTGGGGAGGTTATAAGATCCCACATCAATACTAGTTATAAATTACAAAGGGAAATTGAATTTTTTTCATTACTGGATGGGTTGATTCTTGAATTAAGACTCAAAAAAAGGTTCTGAGATTTGGAATGCCTCAAAAGTGTGTTTTTAAACAAGGAATTATGTTTGGGAGGTTTGTTGGGTGTTTAGATGAGGCTTGGTAGATTCAGGTTATGTTTTGGGAGTTTTGGAGTTTTATAGCAAGGGTGAATGGTTTGGTATGCACAGTTTAGGAGAAACCGTGCAACACCTAGATTCATAGGACATTTTCAGTTCAATTTAAACTACGAAAGTTTGATTTGAATAGCTAGATCATGGTTTAAGGTAAACCATGTGAGGTAAAAATGGGTAACCATGTCAAGTTGAAGAGGGTTTGAGGCATAGTGCACGATCTATGTATAGTTTCAGAAAAAACTATATGCCTTGTTGTAGAAGGGATTAAGTGCTAACATCATGGTTGGTGCATAGTTTTTCAAAATGTGATTCCTAACCATTTGAGGCAATGATTTTTTATAGTAGGGTTCCTCACAAATAGCACACTATTTGACCAAATAAGTAGCCAATCCATGTGAGTGGGTGGCCATGGATAAATCCAACCGCACAGTTAGCACACAATTTGGAAAACTTGCGTTCAAACCATATGACTACCTAGAACCTAATTAAAAATGGTTTCTACCATTTTTATACTTTGATATTTTAAGTAAAACCTCCTCGTTCTCCCTCATTTCATGCGCAAACCATAGGATGGGTACTCCTCCCTTCTTCAAGCCTCACCAATGAGGAGTTTGATGAAGATTCTTCAGAATTTTGAGGTAATATTTAACCTCTAGTGGATTACCTTCTTATTAACCTTCCTTCTAATTTTTTACTTCTACATTTTAGTTTTATTTGATGATTCCATCAAATCATGGTGTAATCATTTATTTCTCATGGGTGTTTTGTTCAGATTGCAGAGAGGAGATCCCGAGACGGATTCTACATGTCGTTTCTTGGTTTTTCATCATGGTATGTGACCATGGTGAATTTCCTTCTGTTTTTTATAATGATTTAATTCAATTAATTATTTAATTGGCATCTCCTATAAGGGATTTATCCCATAATATGTTTGGGTTTATGTCGTGGGTCTTCGGTGAGTGGCTGGCTTCGGTTTCAGTGTGATATGATGACCCAGTGAGTTTTTCAGCATTATTACAAGTTTTATTTTGTTTAATTAATTAATTTTAACCATTATTATTAAATTATTGTTTTTTTTATTGTAATACTATAGATTTGGTGATTGATTAAATCATGGTTGGGTGTTTAGGGGTTTGGATGATTCTTGGATGAGCCTTAGCAAGGCCACCATGTTTTGGAATTTTTTAAAAGTATTTTTTGATGATGTAGGTGGTTTAAGAGATTTACCCATATTCATGTTAATTTATTTTCATGTGTATGTGTTGTGAACCTTAAAACCATGAGTGGAATTTTTCTTCCTTTCTTTAAGTAAAGTTGTTGGGTAATGATCTTAACTTTATTAATCTTGTTAGTTGGTTAGATTAAATAGTAAAATGGATAATGAGTTTAAATTGGAAATAAATGGTTTTTACTTTTAAGGTGAAAAATTTTGGTGTTTCATGGTTTTTTTTTCAAATTAATATGGAGATCCTAAAATGTTTTTTATCCATGTGAATTAATTTGTAACTTAGTTTTGGGTGTTAATGGGGCGAAGCTATGTTTTTAAATGAGGTTATTTCCTCTAAGTTTTTTATTAAAGGGGGTTTATAAATGAATTTTAAATGTGGAATTGAAATGGGTGCATGGTTTTCTATTTGATGAAAATTATTTAATGGATATTGTGATAGTTTGAATGTAAATTTTGTCCTTGGGCATTATTTTGTTTTCATAGAGAAATACCCATGTTTTAAAAGGTTGGTTTATAAATTTTTAATGAGGGTGTTTTGTTTTTTTTTATTTTAGCATGTGAAAAAGGGTTGGGTTTTATTAAGGCGTGTTTTAGTTGTGAAGGGACGTAGGGACGTTAGTAATTGTTAATGGTTTAAAAAGGTTTTTTGTGTTGTTTTTGAATGTTTTTTATAGTCATGATTTTTATATTGGTATTTAATAAATGATGGAATGGATAGGGTGTTATACTGATGCTCTGAGCATGAGTAGTATCCTATAGATAAGGTGTCATACCAAGGGTCTGGATAGAGATAGTATACATAATAGTTAAAGTTCTAGACTGATGGTCTAGGTGATGATGGTATACCATGTAGAATGGGATATTGAAATGATGCTCATCCTCCTTGGGATAGGCCAGACTAATGCACTAGTAACCACCAATGTTATGTATAAATGGATGTTAGATTGAGTTTTTGGGAACTACTGTTATATTTTTTGATAATTTTGATAGACCCTATATTCAGTATCAGTACCAATATTTTGGTATGTAGTTAGGTTATGTTTAGAGGTTCTAACCATGATTGATATTGATGTTGATATTTGATTTAGATTCCAGATATACATTTCTTGGGTATATTAGATAGGTACTATGGGTGTAGGTTTTATGATTCCCTAAGTTGAATGAAAAGTTAACACCCTTACTTGAAATTTACAGCATGTACCTCCAATGTTATAATTTAGAGGACTAGTTTCGGTTGTTACATGTTTTTTTGGCATGGTTTTTACCTTAGAACCCTTAGCCTAACGGATACTAGATGAGATATCATGTTTCTTGGATCACTTTGTATTTATTCCATTATTTTTCTACATACATTATTTATCTTATGGGAATTTTACTTAGAAACCATTTATGGTGGCATAATTAGTTTAACTAACACCTTACTCAATCCTCTATTGGACTTGGGTACCCAAGCATCTCTCACATGTTTATTGTAGGTACAGGTTCGGGCTGAGGCCCATATTGAGTACTGTTTAGTGGAGTAGGATTTATTGAGTGGTGATAGATGAATGGATGAGTTTTTCTTAGTGATTTTATGGATCCAATTTTCATTTCCTTTTATTTTGGTATCTTATTTAACTATCCTAGTGGATGGGTGGTTGGTTGTATGACATGGACATTTGAGACTTTATTACATTTCATTTTATTATAGCATGTTTTAGTTCATTTATTGTTTCTACTTACTCTAATGTGAATGGTATTTAGTTATTTAATTATGGTTGTGCATTCTGATATGTGGGAATATTCTCCTCAAAGTTCCACTTTAGACCCCTGTTGTTATTCAGAAGCCTTTGGCATATGAGGAGGCACGCTTGAGTTCATGTGGTGAACTGGCTTGGAGCATCGGTTTAGTGATTCCCAAGATAATACGTTACAAAAGGGATACATAATTTTATCCCAGCCATCACAAAATCATAATCCATTATTATATGTCTCAAAATCATTAAACATTCATCATATCAATATATCATATCAACATTTCATAATATCATCACCTATGTAAAATAAATGGCTTTCTTAAACATATCGTTATTATAATCATAACCCATCTATAGAAAGAATAATAATGGTATAATTGGATCATATCCCTAATAAATCATAATTAACATCAAAGGATTTTATTATATATGAAAAAATTATTTAAAATATCTCTACAATATTTCTTGAGGAAAATACCCTTTTCACTTTGAAATCGCTTATTTAAAATCAAAAAGTTTCCAAAATATTAAAGAAATTATTTTATTTGAAAATAACCTTGTAAAATTATAAATGAATCTTCAAATCATTAATAATATGTGATTATTATAAATTCCATCAATTTCATGTATGTTAAAATAAATATTTCTTTCACATTTTTGGTAAAAAGTAAAGAGTGCCTCATTCAGAAGATGAAAATAAGTTTCCCTTTAAAAAAATTGTAAAAAAGTAAAACATGGGTAAAAATGACAGTTAAAAAATAATACAATAATAGTAAAAATATTATTTAAAATATTTTTAGAAAATATGAATATGGAAGAAAAAGGATTTTTGACAGAAGAAAAAAATAAAGTCAATTTTCCTAAAAAAACATTCGTTTAGGCTATTGAGTATTTAAAGAGAGGAAAATAAAAGGAAAACTTATTCTAAAAAAATAACCATATGAGAATAAAATTCATGAGATTATTTGGAGTTATATCATGAAATTTTATCATTTCATACTTAATCATAAACACCCCAGCAAACAATGATATTTTATCATAAAACTCTTACCTTAAGTTTGAATTTCCTGGAAAGTGATCTAAGTTAATATATAATAAATTTAAATTTATTATAATTATATAATAGAATCATATAAATACATATATTATCATATATTATCCACTTACAACTTTTCAACATCCATTTATTAACATTCCATTATTAAAATCATTTTTTTGGGGTGTTAACTATTTTGTTTTTTATGCGAATTTTAGTTACGTATTTCCAGTCCTTGTTATTCAATTATGGTTCCATAATATATATAATTTTATTAATGATTTAATTTATTATATATTAATTATATATATATATATATATATTCATTCATCCATAAAGGAAATAGATAAAAAAATTAATTACATCATTCATGGATACGGTAGTTAGTACATACACATGAAGGTTGTTTTCACTTTTTGATGAATGGAATGAAAGAAAGTTAAATAATAATTCACATTTATTAAGTCATTTTTATATCATATATATCATATATATTTAATAAATCATTCCTTATTAACATCCATGTAAATTATAAATGAAAAATGAATCTCATCTCTTCATGAAGGTGGCAGTCCACACATACGCACAAGAGACGTTATCGTCTTCCAACAGATGGAAAGGTAAAAAGGGAGATATAATATTATAATTATAGAAGAATAATTATATTAAAAAATAATATATAAAAATTAAACCCATTTTAATAACCATCCATGAAATATATTGATGTAAAATTAATTGTATCACTTCCTGGAATTAGTAGTCCCGACGTACGCACGAGCAATACTTCCACATTTAATTTGATGGAAAATTGGGTGAATAATGGTAGTTAAATAATCATAATAAAATTTAAATATATTAAGGATATTTAATTTATTATTTTATTATGAATATTATATATTTATATTAGTTATAAGAGTAAATAAATTGAAAGAAGTCAGGTATGAATATTGCATCTTCTTCAATTATCCTCCTTTAGATCCCCTCTTAAGGAACCTCAGAATGGTATTTTAAGAAGGTAAAACATATAATTAATGTATATGAAATTTTTTAAGATAATTAGGTAGTGTTTGGTCAAGATATATTGCTAAATTATGAGTGAAGAATAGATAAAAGGGGTGGCTTTTATAAGTGAGGTAATGGAAACATTTGGATTTTCTTAAAATATTTAAATATATTTAATGTATTTCTCTTGTATAATTATTCAAAATGGAAATAAATTATATGAAAATTTACTTTGTTTAAAATTTAATCATACAATGAAACCTAGGTAGACTTAGGCATCATTTTAAACCTTATATTTGGTTTAACTCCTTTATTAACCAATTTTAACCTTACCTGTAATAATGACTTCTTCAATATTAAAGGGTTATAATTTTAATTATAAGTTAAAATTTGGCTTATAAATTTCCATGTAATGAAATGTTAGACAATGTATCATCCTAATTATACTCTTCAAATATTTTTTCAACTTTTAATTAATTTAATAAAATACTATTAAACATAATATATAATTAATTTCATTTTTTCACTATTCATGTAATATTACTTTAAAGTTATCAAAATAGTAATGGAATTTTAATATAAACCTTTAAGATAACCATTTATAACTAAAAATTAGTTTTTTATCCCTTACATAAAATAGCATATAAATTAAAATCAAGTAACTGACATTTTAGACATCATCTTTTACTTAAATATTATAAAGGTAAAAATCAAAGTTAAATGGAAAAAAATATTGTATTTTAGAATTGTGGATGATTATAGACGAAATAGACTCATCAAATGAAATAAAGGAAAGTTTTTTAATGAATTTTAAGCCTAATCACATTAATTTTAACCATAATTATCCAATTTTACCATTACTATTGTAATTAAAACTATTATGATTACTATTCATAATGACCAAAAAAAGGGACCTATTTACCAAAATGGGACCTCATGGTTCCAAATTTAGAATTAAATTTTCAAAAATCAATTTATATAGGTGTATGAAATTAATTTAAGATAAAAATTATGAATTCAATGAAAAATAGTTTTTTTAGAAAAATTCCTTCTTAAGTAAAAAAATGTTTTTATACCAAATTAAACCATAAAATTGATTTCAAGGAACTTAATTAGATTATTAATAATATAAGAGAACTAATTTAACTTTGAATCCATTTTTAAAAAATTAAACCTTATAAATTATTGAAACAAAAATATTATTTTCAATAAAAATTCATATTTTCACTATTTACTGGAAAATCAATCTTTTCAGACAAATGTAAAAAATTCACCCAAAGAAAAAATTTATATGATACTTTCAAAAATGAAGTTAATTTTTTAAAATAAATTTTCTAAAATTGGTTGAAGTTAATTATAATATTTTCTTATAAAATCAATTAAACAGTTTTTTAATAAAATGTACTTTTGAAGAATAAAATGACCATATTCTCTTTTCCTTTCTAATAACCATATTTAAATGAATGATAATTTATTAAATGTTATTTATAATACAATTATTTAATTAAATTAATTTATTAATATTTATTAATTTAATTTATTAAGTTGAAAATAAAATGATCACATAAAAATAGTTTTATTGAAGATATATCTTTTCCCTCACTACTACAAAACATGTCTTTAACAGCACTGGTATTTAGCAGTGCTATAAAAAATGCTGATAAATGGAATATTTATTAGTGCTAAATAAATTCATGATAAATTTAATATTTTATCAGCGCGTATTTATTAGCGTTGATAAATGAAACCTTTATCAACGCTTTATTTTTAGAACTGATAAAGGTATTCTTTATCAGTGCATTATTTTTAGCACTAATAAAGGTTATCATTTATCAGTGCTTTATTTTTAGGATTGATACAGGGTATTATTTATTAGAGCTTTAATTTTAGCACTGATAAAAGGTATCCATTATCAAAACTTTATTTTTAGTGTTGATTAATATTTATATAAATAAAATTAAATAATTAAATAAATTTAAAAGAAAGTGTGTTTATTAAAAAAATATTAAAAATTTTATTAATAAAATAATTTTTGATAAAAATGAATAGATTGATTATACATTTTTAATTATTAAACATTTTATTAATTAGATAATTATGATAATTAATTTTATTAAATTGTATATATTAAATACATAGATATATATTAATGTATATAAATATGATTTATATATTAAAAATATTTATACGCTTTAAATTAAATAGTCATATGTTTATTAAATAATGTTTTATAATTAGAAATTAATATGAATATGAAATATTGACTATAATTTCATAGTACTAAACATATAATTGAATGTCGTTTGATTTTTCAATTTAACATAGATCAAATGTGTGTTATATTGATTTTATATATACGTAATTAATGTATTTTTATATACAATGCTCATACACTAAACTTATCCATTTTTTCAATATTGTTAAAGTGTACTAATTCTTAATCTATTCAATTTCACTCAATTTTAACCTAGATGCATGCACTTAAAAGGATATATTCATTAATAATGGAAAAAAATATTTGTAAAAAAATATTTATAAATAAATATATTTATAAATGTTCAGTCACTATATTTATAAAATTATATATTTATAATTATAAATAAATAAATATTTTTTAATATTATTTATATAATTATAAATAAATAATTATGTATATTTAAATAATTATAAAATTTATACTCAATTTACTTAAATAATGAATATATTTACTATATTTATATTTATATTTATTTATTAAATATATATGTATGATTATATAAAAATATATAATGATATAAATAATATTTTCTTAAAATTATTTCAATAATTAGAAATAAATAATTATGAAATTATAATAAAAATATTTAAAAATGAATATATTTACTATATTGATATTTATATATATTTATTAATTATTTATAATTTTTTATAATTTTTTTATTTAAATTTATAATTATAAATCCTTTAACAATGCTTCAATAATAAGTGATGATAACGAATTTATATCAGTGCTTTTCCATGATGATAAAGATGAGAATTTATCAGTATTGATAAAATGAATATTTATCAGCACTCTAATTTTAGTGCTTATAAATATTAGTTTTATCGGTTCTTATTTGTAAGCACTGAAAAAAGTTTCTAGGTCTATTTTAATATCCCTAACTATTTGAGAACTCGTCGCGATATCAGGAGATTTTTGCGAAAGCCACCTACTTCTGGCGCTCCTCCTCGGTGAGTCGAAGCTCGAATCACACCACTCGACTTTTTTCAGTGCTCCAGTTGCACAAACATCGCATCTGACATATGGTTTTTTATTGCAGTTGTGATGCGGATGGGGTTCCGCATCACTTTCTAGCAATTTCCCTACGAGGTAGGTGCTTCCATGCTCTAACAATTTTAGATAATTTAATAGGATCACATGGTTAATTTTTTCATGCTTTATAGTTTATTTTGGTGGTGTGAACATGATTTGGAAATTTTTTTACATGAATTTTTGTTAAAAATAAATTTTCTAAAGAGAAATTGTTATGTTTTTATATAGGCCTTATTGTGGAAAATTAGTGGAAGTGTTCAATTAATTTTTTGATTAGTTTGAAATATGTTTTTGTGGGTGCTTAATGTGTGCGTGTGTTGAAAAAAAATTGTGGGAAATGAATCATTTTGGGCATGTTAGCCTTATTGTGCGCTTTTGAGTATGAGTTATGAAGTATTTTAATAATGAAGAATATGTTTTAGAAATAAAATTTGGTATGTGGAAATGGTTTATTAAATGGTGTGAGTGATGTGAAATGTGTTTTCAAAGGTTTTGGCATGCTTTGTGTTGGGTTTAGGTTTTGTAATGGAAAATGGCTATGTTGTGTGTGTGTGTATGTTTTATTATGGTGTTCCGTGGAAGGGTTTTATGGGTTGTTTAAAAGATAAAAATTATGTTTTGAAAGTCGTGTAAATTTAGAAAGGTTTGGAATTAAGTTCTTAAAGGAAATTTATATAATTTTCCATGTTAAACATGTTGTACCTTGTTTTTTAATTTAAATTTGTAATTTTTTTTAAAGGATGGAAGACATGTATTGAAAATGATTTTGGGTTCTGTACAAATTTGTAAAAAAATAGACTTGATATGGAATTGGTTGTGAATTTGGAGTGAATGCTCATTTTATTAATTTTAAGTGTTCCATAAATTAGTTAATAGATATATTAAATTATATAAGTGTTAAAATTATTTTCGATGCGTTTATGCAGTCCATTTGATTTTAAAAGTAGAATTTCATGTAACTTGGGTGTGTTTTTTATGTAAAGCCTTGTGGTGCCTCCGGGGGTAATTTTAGAAAACTTTTTAAATGAACTATTAAAATACATAACAGTTGTAAGGCATGTTTGTGAAATGATTTGGTGTACGTATGTTTTGAAAGGGGGTTTGGGTGTGCAATTAATGGAACACTATGTGTACTTTGTTTGGAATGACTTGTGTGTGTAAATGTGTTGTGTTAGGGGCATGTGAATGTGAAACTTGATTGATCACAAATAAAAGGGAATCCTGGGTAACTAGGTAACTTTATTTTGTTGTTTTAGGGAATCTTGATGTTTTCAAAGTAAAATCATTATCCAATGAATTAATTTATTGTTTCATATTTATATTTAATTTATTTATTTTTAATATTACACACATAATAATTATTTTCTTATATAAGTCAATTATTTTGTTCAAGTTGGGGTGCTCTGTCTAAATTTCATGCTTCTTCTCCCTTAAAATATTTTCACCCATGTAGTGATTAATTTATCACTTTCTTTCAAGTTGCCTACACTTCCTTTGCAGGAAGAGAAATGATGCTACCTCAGCTCAATCATAGAGGTAATATTGATGTTTGTGCAGTAAAATCATTTTCCATTGAATTAATGTATTGTTACGTATTTATGTTTAATTCATTTCTTTTTAGTATTACTCTCATAATAATTGTTTTCTTATATAGTTGGATTCTTTTGTTCAAGTTGGGATGCTCTGTCCAACTTTCATGCTTCTTCTACCTTAAAATCTTTTCACCCCTGAAGTGGTGCATTTATCACTTTCTTTAAAGTTAACTCCACTACCTTTGCAAGAAGAGAAATGATTCTACCTCTACTCAATCACAAAGTTAATCTTGATGTTTACATAGTAAAATCATTTTCTACAGAATTAATACATTATTTTATATTTATGTTTAATTTTTTTCTTTTTAGTATTACTCACATAATAATTTTTTTATTATAAAGTTGGATTCTTTTTTTTGATTTGGGGTTCTCTGTCCAAATTTCATGATTCTTCTCCCTTAAAAACTTTTCACCCCTGTACTGGTGTATTTGTCACTTTCTTTCAAGTTACCACCATTTCCTTTGTAAGAAAAGCAACGATGTTGTCTCTACTCAATAACAGAGGTAATATTGATGTTTTCATAGTAAAATTATAGTCCATAAAATTAATATATTGTTTCATATTTATATTTAATTTACTTATTATTATTATTACTCACCTAATAATTATTTTCTTATATAGGTGGATTCTTTTGTTAGAGTTTATGTGGTTTGTTCGAAGCTGGTCATGCAGTGTTGCTATTTTGACAAAGAAAGTCAATGGAAATCATGGTAACATTGATATATGGGATTGTTTTTTAATGTATGTAATAATTTTTATTTATGTAATTGTATAAAGAAATGTTTGAAATGTCTATAATATAGTTTCTTTTCTGGTATTTATGTTGTAAATTTCATTTTATTTAAATACTGTATTGGAACTTTTTTTTGATATATCTCGTGTGTTTTTGCTGCTTCTGGTGTTGTTGTGTGCTGTAACAGAACAATCCAATAGTTTTGTAGTGATATATTACGGCATACTATAGTATGGCCTTTTATCAGTGCTTTTAAAAGTGCTGATAAATAATGAATTTATCATCACTTCTAAAAGTAGTGATAAAGAACACATTTATCAACGCTTCTACAGGGATGATAATGAATTTTTTTAGCAAAACTTAAAGAAGAGCTAATAAATTTTCTATTTATCAGTACTTTTATTATAACTGATTAATTTCCCCTTTTTCATCACTTTTTCAGCACTTTTTCAGCAGTGATAAAATTATTTGTCTTTTTACATCGCTCAAATTGTCAGTGCTTTTAGGGCGTTAATAAAGTCCATTTCAAGTTTTGTTAAAGGCCTATTTCATAGTAGTGCCTTCAAATGATTTTATCTTCAATTACAACAAACTAAAATTTAAATATACCAAACAGTTATATATTTAACGGCTGTATATATATTGGATATGTATCCAATGACCATATATATATTGGTCATATCACATTCTTATATATTTCTTAAAATGTTTTACTAAATTTTATTCATTTACTCCTCTCTCATCATGTCTATAATATTCCAAATTCTTTTCCTTTTTTCAATAATTACAATCGGGGTCAAAGTATTCCTGGTGAACTATGAGGATAAATATTTTATGTTTATGATATTTTTATATATAGGTGAATTTACTCTACTTGAACTTTTCTTCACGTGGTTTCATATTGCAACCTCATAATGCATTAGTGTTTATCATTCAATGTAATAATTTATTTCAATAAATGTATCATGGTTTATTTTAGTTTTATGTTTCATGTATCACAAGCTATCAAACGTAATTTTCCTTTAAAATATCGACGTGTTATATTCTTCCCCTTTAATAATTTGTTTCCTTCCAATTTGAACTTGAGCTTAATAATCAATGGTTTGATATTTGAAATTTCCTTTACTGAAAATACACATAATAAAAGGCTTAATATAAATTCCTCTTAAAAAGAGAGGAAGAGAAATAAAAAGGTCCCCTGGAATAACACAAATCTAGGTTTCTAAATAGGAGAACATTGGTGGAAATTAATAATATGAACATGAAGGTAAAATGCAATGTACAGATAATTATATAGAGTGATCAAGAATATTGATCATAAAAAATTGAAGGATCATGAGAAAGTTAATAACCACCAAACCATAAATTAATAGGATATAAAAAAGTCCATTGATTCGTTAGAAATGAATATAACTGGATAAAAAAAATTAAGATATTTTTCCTATAGTTAGGTAATTATTTTACCATCCAGAGTATGAAAATAAGGAAATATACTTAATTGAAAAGTATGATTTCATACTTTTAGAAATTTTTTCCATAATATCATCTTTTTATCAAAACTATGAGTATTCAGGATGAATTTTCTTCATTCATAAAGCATATACATCAACTTATAATGTATAACATAATCCATACAATGGTAACAAGATATTCCTCATATCATTAAACATTAAACAAATCTGAAATTGTTAGTATAAGGTAAGATAATATCCAAAATTTATAAGCCTTCATGTGAAGAAATAAAACATTTTACCCCAAAATTTACTCAATAACACCAATAGTTATACATAGATCTTTCCATAAATAAATAACCCTACATCACAAATTACCTCAATAACCTAAACATTAAAGAATTTTTTAACCTCAAAGATGACCTCGTACCTTCCATCACACTTTTATAAAATTTAATTGTATTCTTCTGAAATAATTGTTCATGTTAAATCACATGTTAAACCTAAGGGTTACATGTAACTCAACCCTATGAAAAACTCTTAAAATATCATTAATCACTATGATAAATCACTATATAATCTAACAATGTAGTGAAATTCACCAAAATATCATAAATCAAATTCAGATACTAACCTAAAAGGTAATCCTTATCTTGACCATAAATATATCTGAAAATATCACCTTGTTAATGAATCACTTTTCAAACATCAAGATTATCTATATCCCACTATCCAATACACCATAATTAACTTAACATAAAATCATATATTAACTCAAAGGGTTATTTAAAACTCAATAGAGTATTCTTCCTAAAACTTGGTAAAAGTTTCAATTCACCTAAAAGTCTCATCACATAAAACCTTAATTGAATCATAAATTATTATAAAACTTCAAATATACTCTATAAATCTAAAAAAATAGTAAACTTCACTAAAGATCACATAAATAATTTTTTCATAAAATCACCAATCAATTACAAGGTCATCAATATTATCCAATTTACTTCATCATATCTTTAAAATAACTAAAAAATTTAATCTCAAAATCAATAATGTATTAAGGGTTATATGTACCTCAATCATATGTCTCCCAAAATAATCCCTTATTACTAAATCACTTTTCTTGTTTATATGTTTTCAAATCTTTAAAGTAAAGCTATTTTCAAATAATTATTTGATGTTTCATGGTAATAATAACCAAAATGTAATTGATATAACACTTATACAACATAATTCTCAAATCCTAGTACATAAAGACTTCATTTATTTCACTTTAATGATTGGAATAGCATAGGTCATTTTCTTGGTCTATGAGTGAACCCTTGGATTTGTGAATTGGCTAAGATTATACCCATATTCTACACACATAATAAATTTAACTATAAATGGTACCTTATGATGAACTCCATATCCCTTTATATAACTCTTCTTTTCTTCCTTGTAAATTAAATTATTTATACCCTTATTTTCTACACATAAAACATTTTCTTATTCCTCTAAAATAGTTCCATTAGTGATTCTTCCCACACACCTGACATGTAATAATTTGAATCCTTTTTCCTCTATAGTCTTCATGAAATGCCATATTAATCTTATTAGGTGGGTTATAAAACTCACCCATGTTGAGATTTTTAATTATATAGAATGGTATATAATTAGGAATAATCACAAGGTTTCTCCTTCTATCTCCCATATTCATTTGATTTGTCATAAGTAAAATCACTCCATTTCCCATTATATTCTAAATTAACATGATTCATCTTGGTTCCATCCATTTTCTAAAACCAAAAAGTATAGTGTGGGAAATAATAGTCATAGTTAGAAAATATATAATCATAAAAAATCATTTATAAGTTATCTAAATCATGAAACCTTATTTTTTATCTATGACGCCTTAGTTTTAACCTAATCCATCCTTTGTTATCATCTATTCAAATCCTTCACAATGATTTATAATGAAAATCTTAGTTAACATAAGAATATCCCCCTAGTGTGTCAAAAAAGTGCATAGTAAGGGAAACTTCACTGGGAACTGTAATAATGGCTAAGATATACTCAAACAACTCTTTTTAGGGCTATTACTCTTAGATATTTTTGTTCCAAAACCAAATCCACTTATAGTATCCATACATGGATTTATTTCAACGGAAGCCACATAATATATAAATTACTAAAATTTTAGGGTTTAATAATATACACAGACTTATCACCAAGTGTTTCACTAAAGTTCTCAAATACTAATCTATAAATATTAACTAAAACCTAGTCTAATACCAACTATAGTGACCCATACTTTTCATACATAGTTATTACCTATTAATAAATGAATATTCATTTTATAACATTATGATCCATGAAAGAACTATAATGTTTCAGAGTATTTGGATACTAGATACATAGCCATATTATTTCATGAAGGATATTTAACATCTCCCATAATGATCTTCTAATATTGTACTATTCATAGACAAACCCTACTTAAAATATTTCATCATAACCTATAGAAATGAAACATAATAAAGGGTTATCTTAGATGTTTAGTAAGGGAAAACAAGGTTGATGTCAATGATCACATAAACATAACATGAGAATAAGCATATTATAACATGAGTGTAACATTTGAAAATCCATACCTAGAATATAATTTATCATAATATTTAATCATGGTATAAATCTTGGTAGTTCATAATACTTGAATCATAAAGAAATAATATAGCATAAATTATGATAGCATAACATTGGAATAGACAAAAGTTTGTGGTAAACACATAATCATAGAAAATCATTTCCTTATTCAAGGATCACTCTAAATACTATCATAATGGATTCGTTTCACTTCCCATTCCATCATATCCTTATAAAAGGTTTACTCCCAAGAATAGCATAGTAGATAGAGTCCCTTACTGAACATGGCTCATTTTCCACTCTAGTCCTTGTTATCTCAAGAGATATCCATCTTTACCCAATTCATTTGATGGATATATAATTCTAGGTCCACCCATCACATAATAATAAATCATTCATATGTGTTCTAAAAAATCATAAAACATTCATCATATCAGTATTTAAAAACTTTTGTAAAGTTAGCAGGTTTCACAAACATTTCAACATTACATTATAGCATAACCCATGGAAAATAAATGGGTTTTTTAAACATATTCTCATAATAATAATAATAAATCAATAGAAATAATAAGGATTCTATAATTGGATCATATCCCTAGTAAATTATAACAATAATAAAAGGATGTTATCATAGGTGAAAAATATCTTTAAAATATCTCTGGAATATTTCATGAGGAAAATACCCCTTTCTCTTCAAAATTAGTTACTTAAAATTTGAAAATTCAAAAAATATTATTGAAATAATTTTATATTAAAATTACCTTGTAAACATGTAAATTAATTTTTAAAATCATTGAGTGGTTGTGACAGTAGGAAATTTTTTTCAATTCATGTGTGTTAAAACAAATACTACTTTTACATTTTCGGTAAAAATTTTAAAGTACCTCATTCAGAAAATGAAAAGATGATTCCCTTTAAACCATATTTCGAAAAATTAAAACATGGGTAAAAATGAATTTAAAAATAATATTATAATAATAAAAACATTATTCAAAACATTTTTAGAAAACATGGATATAGAAGAAAAATGACTTTTGACCAAAGAGAGAAATAAAGTCGGTATTCCTTAAAAAACATTCTTTTAGTCTCTTGAGTACATAAAGAGAGAGAAATGTAAGTAAAAATTTATTATATATAAATAACTATATTATAATAAAATTAATGATATTCTTGAAAGGTATATCCTGAAATTTAATCATTGGAAACTTAGTCATAAACAATTCTTATAAATAATGAGATTATAACATAAAACCTTTACCTCATATTTGTATTGATTCGAAAGCTCTCTAACCTTCTATATAATAAATTTAAATTTATTATACCTAAAAAAATAATTATTTAAATTCTTATAATATCATATATTACACAATTATAACATTTCAATTCCCATTTATTGACAATTACTTATTAAAATCTTTGTTTTTAGGTGTTAACTATTTCATTTTTCATGAAAATTCCAATTCGTTAGTTTTGGTCCTTGAACTTTGATCATTGTTAAATAATATACATAATTTTAATCATGATATAAATATAATGTATTAATTATATATATATATATATATATCCATTCATAAATGATATATGTAGAAAAATTAATTACACCATTCTTGGAGATGGCAAGTCGTACGTATGCATGAATGATGTTTTCACTTTTCAATAGATGGAATAAAAGATAGATAAATAATAATTAAATTTTAAAGAATCATAATTATATTATATATATTATATATATCCATTAAATCTATCTTTATTATCATCTATGTAAAGTTGAAATGAAAAACGAATCACATCACTTCATGGAGGTGATAGACCACACGTGCGCACAAGCGAGGTTATCATTTTCCAAAGGATGGGAAGGTAAAAAGGTAGATATTATATTTTAATTAAATAAGTATAATTATGTTATAAATATCATATATAAACATTAAACTCATAATAAAAACCATTCTTTAAATGTTGTTTTGGAAAATGAATTGTATCGCTATGTGGAGGTGGTAGTCGACACGTACGCGCTAGCAACAATTTTATTTCCCATTCGTTGGAAAATATGGGGAATAATGGTAGTTCCATAATCATAAAAAAATTAGTATATTTTTTAAAATTAATTTTTTATTTTATTATGAATACCATATATTTATAGGTGGTATAATAACAAATAAATTTAAAGAGGCTGGGTAGGAAGATTACCTCTTTTTCGTTAGGCCTCCTTTAAATACCTTATTAAGAAACCTTGGAATGGTGTTTTATGAAGACCATGACATATAATAATTAGATATGGAAATTTATAATTGATTTTTTTAGGGTTTTTTGAGATATATATCTCATGGAGTTATAAATAAAATATAGAAGAGGTGTCCTTTTATAAGGGGGATTTGAACACATGGAATTACTTAAATGATTTAAATATAATTTATTTATTTATCATGTATAATGCCTCATAATAGAAATTAATTTCAAGATAAATATTATAAGGTCTAAATATAATCATAAAATTAAATTTAAATAGTTTTTGCGTCATTTTAAACCTTATATTTTGGATTAACCCATTCATTAACTAGTTTTAACCTTAATTGTGGTAATGCCTTTTCAAATCTTAAAGGGTTATAATTTTACTTATAAGTTAAAAATGGGAACATAAATTTACAAGGAATGACATTTTAGACCATTTATAATCATAATTTACATATTAAAATATTTTATGATGTTTAAATAGTTTAATAAAATATTATTTCACATAAAATGTCATGTTAGACAATATTCATTTAATTTGACTTTAAGGTCATCAAATAGTAGTGTAATTCAAATATAAACCTTCCATATATCCCTAATATGTTATATTTATCAATAAAATTCATGATAAAATATATATCACCCAAAAAATATTACTTTTATATTTTTTTAAATAATGTACTTGGTTTCTCTACTACTCTCACAAGAACTCTGTCAGCATTGCGTAAGCATTTAAGGTAAATATTTAATCACTAAAAATTAAAAATATATTAACATAATAAAAAATCATTCATATTAAATATAATAATTTATAACCAATCATAATTTTTTTACCCATGTCAAAAAATATTATAAATATTAAAACCAAGAAATTGACATTTTTTACTTTATCTTTTACTTAAATATTATGAATGTAAAAAATCAAAGTTAAATAGAAAAAAAGTCATATTTTAAAATTTTGGATGATTATATAAAAAATATACTTATTAAGTGCAATAAATTCATTTTTTTAATTAATTTTAAGCCTTATCACATAGTTTTAACCATAATTAACCCATTTTCCTTTTACTTTGGTAATAAACATTTACTATGGTTACTATTCATAGTGACCAAAAATAAAAGGGATCTAATTACCAAATTTGAAATCCTTCTTCAAAATATTGAATTAATTTTTCAATATTCAATTTTAATAAGTAATGGAAATTAATTTAAGATATAAATGTAAAATGCAATGAATTTTTTTTAGAAAAATGCCTTTTAAATATAAAAATGATTTTATGCAAATTCAATAATAAAATTTAATCTAATGAACTTAATGAGTCTATAAAAAATATAAATATAACTAATTTTACTTTTAAAACATTTTAAAACAAAATGGAACTTTGTAAATTTAAAAAAATACAATTTTCAATAAAAATCTGTATTTTTCACTATTTACTAGAAAATCAATGATTTTAGAAAAATCCAAAAAAATCACAATAATATAGTTTTTATATGATAATTTAAAAAATGAATTTAATTTTTCCAAATAAATTTTCTAAAATTTTCTGAAATTTATTATAATATTTTCTCATAAAATCAATAAATACCATTTTAATAAAAATGTACTTTTGAAGAATAAAATCACCTTATTCTCATTTATATTCTAATAAAATTAATTAAATGAGTGTTAATTTATTCAATTGAATATATAATATATTTATTTAATTAGATTATTTTATAAATATTTATTAATTTTATTTATTATGTTAAAAATATGATGCACATATAAAATTAGTTTTATTGAAGATATCTCTTTTACCTTCAAATGATTTTATTTTCATTTCTAACAAACTAAAATGTAAATAAACCTAATATATATATATATAATTTCTATGTATACAATGACCATTTATATAACAGTCATGTTACATTCCTATATATATCCTTATATACTTCACTAAAATTTATCTATTTACTCTTATATCATAATTTCTATTGTATTCTTAATTCTATATCATGTTTTTGTAGTTGTGTTTGGGGTCATAGTATTCATGGAGAACAAAGAGGATAAAGATTTTATGTTTGTGGTGTTTTTATATACATGTTTATTTAATCCACTAGTACATTTTTTCATGTTGTTTCATATTGCAACCATATAATTTATTAGTGTTTATCTTTCATTGTAATAATTTATTCCAATAAAAGTATCGTGGTTAATTTTATTTTGTTATTGTGTTCATCACAGGCTATAAAATAGAGTGTTATTTTAAAATCATATGGTTCTACAAGAGTCCCCTTAAGTAAGTTTCATTCAAGTTTAACCTATTGAAAAAGTCTATCATTTCATGGTAAATTAAATAATAACCCTTTTCATTCCATCCCACCATAAAAGTTATTAAAGGTCTATATACATCTTAGTGATTCCATGATGAGTATAAAACGGATATTTTTGGGATTCAATCAATAATTCTTTATTCAACTGGAAATCACTTGGTGCGCACAACATCTTTTCAATTTTGATAAAACCTTCTATGACAACATTAAACTATAGATACTTATCCTTCTTGAATGATTATATCTTTTCCTATAAAACACAATCCTCCTTTTGATCTTTCTTAATTTTACCTAACAATAATTATTGCACTGATACCTAAAACAATATATAGTATAATCCTACATGCACAACTTATAATCCAACATTCATTAAATAATTAACCAAAGGGTTATGTTCTAAACATAACATGGTTAATGATGCACTATATTTATCACTTAAATATCCAATTACTTTGTTTTATTCTTCTTTATAGTAATGAATTATGATGTTATAATCCTTTATCAATTACATATATCTCTTATGTCTTATTTTCAACTCTTTTTGAGTGAATATATACTTCAAACATTTATGATCATCATATATTTCACACTATACCCTATATAAATGATGTCACAATATTTTTAAATCAAACACTATAGCCACCAATTCAAGGTCATGTGTAGGATAATTTTGTTTATAGATATTTAATTGACATGATGAAGTTATAAATTACCTTATCATTCTACATTAAAACACAACCAAGGCCTTTTAATGAAGCATTACTATAGATAATAAAGCCACCATTTTTTATGGCGGGGAAAAATCTAGAGCATAAACTAAAATTCTATTCAGTTCCTAGAAACATTCAAAACATTCTTTTGTCTTAATGAACCTAACACCTTTTAGTGTTTACTTGGTTAGTGGGATAGATAATCATGAAATTTTTTCAAAAAAATGCTGGTAATAGAATGTTAATCCAAGAAAAATAATAAAGTCAATAAAATTTTTAAGTCTCATATATTAATCTACTACTTTAGTTTTAGAAGGATCAATAGATATTCCTTATTTATTTACAAAATATAAAAGTAAAAAAATTGGTGGCAACCAGAATTCACTTTTACTAAACTTTATATTTAACTTCTTTCCTTTCATGTTTTTAAAAAAAACTTCAAATATTTCCCATGATCATCATAAATTTTAAATTATATCAGGATATTATCAATAAAAACAACCATAAACATATCTAAGAACTCATGAAAAACTTTATTCAAAAGGTAAGAAAATATAGATGGATTATTTGTCAACCTAAATGGAAAAAACACAAACTCATTATTTCCATACCTAATATGAAACACTATTTTTTGGAATTCCATCCTCATTCACCTTAATTTTATGGTACATGGGCATTAGATAAACCTTTGAAAAATTCTAATCTCCATATATAATATCAAAAAAGTCATATATATGAGGAAATAAATATTTATTATTATTAGTAATTTTATTCAATATCTACAATCAAGTAAAATCCTCATGGACACGTATTTATTGTTAATAAAACTACAGAACCACATGGTGAAGTGATAGAATGAATTATTTCTTTATCAAGAAACTCTTATAACTGTTTTTCAATTTCAAAAGTTCTATTTGAGCCATTTGATAAGGAATTTTTTATATTAGCTTGGCATTAATCACTATGTCAATAGTAAATTAAATCTCCCGATCATGTATAATACTAGGAAATTCATCAGGAACTACATCTAGATATTCCTTCACCAAAGGGACATAATCGATTTGAACAATCTCTCTCTTCTCAACAATATGTGCAGGATAACTTTTATTTCTATATTTAAACTATTTCTTAACTTCTTGATATTATATCAAAGGTATGAATTAATTATTGTATACAAAATGAAACAAATTATGAAATAAAACTTCTTGATCTCTAAAATATATCTTAACATGATAAACATAAATTCAATCCATTCACAGAATAACATCAAACTCCACAAGGGGAAATACAATAAGGTTTTTAGTTAAATCCTTTCCATAGAAAAAAATATGAAGATTATTTTTTCCCTTAATTCTCCCCTCCCCCATGTATTTTTACCAAAATTTAGGGCATCATTTCTTGAGGAAAAGTTTTCAATTTATCATTAAATTTATCAAAAATGAATGAATGTATAAACCCAAAATCAAACAAGACATTTTTATAAACTAAATAAATAATTAATGTACATAACACCACATCAACAGATGGTCCAACAATTATTAAAGTAATCACAAAGGAATTATCCACACCTTTTTATTTTTGATCTTGAATATTTATATCCTCTACTCCCATATTTGGAAATGTACTCATATAATAACCCATATCATTACAATTATTACATATTTCCATCATCTTTTCATTATTTTTCGGGGACATTTTATTTGAATTCATGATCCAAATTACTAAACTTTCCACACTGAAAACACTTCCTATATTATATAAAACATTCTCCAGGGTTCATTTTACCACATTTATCATAATATAAAAACTTTATTTTTTTTACCTTCATATTTCTTTGATGTATTCTTCCCCAAAACCTTCCATCTAAACCTTATCTTGTTATTGTTATGGAATACATGATCATTGGAAAACTTCATTTCTACCCTCTTATAAATTTGAAAAAAATTTGTCATAAATTTTTAATGCATAGGAACCAATGACCTTTTATATCGTATATTAAATCCTAATTAAAGAAAATTAATTTTACTAATAATATCCTAGATAGAATTCCATGTGTGCCTTTCCAATCAAGTTAAGTTTTATTTATATGTAGACACTAAATCATCCTTCTTCTTCCTCAATTAAAATAATTCTTTTCTATCCTAAGTAGAAAATCCTTTGAAAAATATCAAGGAAAATATTCTTAAATTCATCCCATTCTAAGGCATCAATATATTCTATTTGCCTAATATTCTTAACCATTCACCACCAATATTCAGTTTTACCTTCTAAATGTTAAATAAAAGAGTTACCTATTAATATTTTGAAAAAATTGTGACTTTAAAAATATTTTCCAAGGTTTTAACCTATCCATAAGCTATCACAAGTTTATATGGTCCACTAAATTATGGAGGGTGATATTTAAAAATATTTTACACTCTAGACAAGTTCCTCTAAGGTTGATGTGGTTACTCTATTACATGGATACCATCACCATTTATATCTTGTGTCAACTGATCCATCACTGTAACAAATTTCTCTATTCCAATTTCGTATATCCAAGGTTTTTTATTTGAAAGCAAATTATACTCTTGGAGGCTTCATACATCAGATTTCACATTTACTCTATCGAAAACGATTCTAAAAATACATAATATAGATGAAGAAACATGGTAATCTAAAAATTTTATATTATTATAACCATAAATAAAATATTTCATAATGGTAACCTCTAAAATTATCTAAACTCTCCTCTAGTAACAACTATAAGTAACTAATACTTATTCAATCCATAATTTCATTTTTATAAAATAATTCACTTTATTACATTTTGTGGATCTTTTAGGTTTATAATTTTATAGAATAAGGTCATAAATCTTACATAAAAAACCCATACATTACATTTTTTATACTTCCACTTAGTATCCTTTTTCCCATAATAGAAAACATTTAAAATGGAACATGTTTTATTTTTATGAAAAATATCCATGACTTTAGACTTGACTTATTCTTTGTTCTTAATCATCCATATACCATATGAAAAACATTTAAAAAAATGGGATGAACACAAAAATCTCAGTAAGGGATATAAAAACCCCTTTAGTCTATTTTCAAACCATGAGATCAAAAAACATAGTTTGTATTTAATATAATAAACTTTGGGATCAAATAATCATTTACTTACACATGGAATCATCTGTACTACCCAAAGTTATTCATAAAACACATTATAAGACAAAATAAATGAAAAATCATAATCAATAGTGTTTCTTAGAAAACATGAGAACCCATGGTAATTATATTCTTTTAAAAACATACCTTTTTATCCTAAATGGGCATAATCATTCCTTTAAAACAAAATATCATTAGCTTATCTTTTGAAATTAATCAATTTACATGAAAACTAATTAGAAAGAATAGAACATTGATGTTGGTTCATTAGGATATCATTTTCATAGAACCCTTACAAGAACTCTTACAAGGTGAATAACCAATATGGTTAAATTCCATCATAATTATCTATAGAACATAATCATTACACAATGCATTGGAGATATATATTAGTCTTACCCATCATTAGAGATATATTAAGATCGCCCATATTTCTTAAATAATTTTGAAGTACTATAACATTAATGAAACATAAATAAACTTTCATTTCCATCATAAAACTCATAAAAAATATTCCTTTAAACCCATAAGTAAAACATTTTCAAATATTGATATATCCCTTTCCTTTGAAACCCAATTTTCAAAACTAAAATACCCATAACAAAAGGAAGGATAGTTTTTCTTTGATTAAAACATAGAATATTATAAAGGAATACAAATATTAAATATTGGTTACAGTGGTGGGAAAATTTGATGATGTCATATACATTAAAATAAAACATTCCTTTTTCCTTTTTGCAAAGAAAGTCAAATCATTCCATATAAAATAAATAAAATGATCCATTATGAATAATCTTGAAAAAATGTCAATAGTGACATAAAATTTCATTAATAATTCATTTATATCTTTGTTGTAACACCCTAACAAGAATCACCAGGTCTGATTTGGAGGTGCCACATGACCTCATGCATGTCATCCCTTATGTAAGAGGTTGGCGACTAGCGATGGGGGCCAAAGTAATAGTGTAGGAATACTATTCCCTCAGTATTAGGTGAACATAAGAGTATAAAAATAATTATAATAAATATAAAAAAATAATAAGTAATAAATAACCATCATAATAGAAGTAATTTCATTAAATACATACCATATATTATCAATATGAATGTTATGTAAATAAAAAAAACTAAAAAAATGATCTAAAGTATGGGAATATAATAAAACAAAAGCATTAAACCATAGTTCTATCAAGTATCATATTCATCCTTATACTAACATACTCAACCATAACCCATAGGTCTATTTCCCTTCATCAGATTCCTAAGAATGAAATCTATAACTGCACCAAAACGTCTGAGTAAGGTACAAGTACAAGACTCGGTAGGATAGAACCAATAGCCCTTAACATAAGTGAATAAGAAAATTAGGTGAATTAAATGAAATTAAATAGTGTATACATATAAAATATATATATATATATATAACACAAGTACTAACATATTTAGGGTCCTTGGGTCTACCTACATCGATTCCATATCGTAAGTAACAATGATCAGTTACCTAACACATTCCCCTTAATGGAATAGACAAAAAACGTGACTAAAATATCCATCATGAAGGAATATATTAAAGTATGCTAACCAATAATTTGAAATATCATCATCAGGGTAATATTATATGAGGCTCAACCTACACACTCAACTATAAAATTGAATAACATCATAGTACAATATAATATAAAAATTAAATAACAAACATCACATCAAATAAACAAGCATCATAATCAAAACACTACACATAAAAGAAACACAAGAATATGTTTCTCAAGGCTATGAAGACACACCACATATGATTAAGAGTAAAACATAAGTCTCTAGGGAAAAACATGTATTCCATCAATCATGCCAATAACTCGTATAAAACGTGTATTAAAGTCAAGGGATTCCTACCTTAGGTGAAAAAATTACAATCAAGGAAAGGGTCACCATAAAAGTCTAAAAGAACCACTAGATCCTATAACTATTCCTATTTTTTAATTTATAGAACTATATAATTGAGGTAGAATAGGAACCATTCCCAAAAAAAGTTCAGGACAATATCAACTTACCAAAGAAGATCTTTTGTTGATGATGATCTTGGTCAGAATGTTGCACAGAAGCCAAATTTGTGGATTTGGATGCTGATTCTATAAATAATCATCAAAACCATTATTAGTTAAATCCAAAAACCATATATTTGGACAATATTTAATTTATATAGTTGATTTCTTTAAATTATAAGAGGATATAATTGATCATGATCAGAAAAAAAAACTTACCAGATTGGAAGTGTAGGATTGAATGGGTATTAAGGAATCGACTAAAGGAGTTAGAAGGGGAGTAGAGATATTAAATTCACCTGGAGAGATACTATGGTTTGGGGATGAAGTAAATTGGTAAATTATAAAATAATTGATCACTCAATGAATTAAATCTACAAAAATTAGTTATATTCATAGTATGAATTTATTATTAACACCGTAAACTTTCATTTTGGTTGATACGCTGAAAAACACATCACCTCATCTTAAAATCCAAAATTACTATCATTTCATGAGTTAAAAATTAAAATTGTGAATATATATCAAATTTTTAATACAAATTAATGGGGTTCATCCTAGAATAAATTCACATCATGAATATCCATTCACAGTGCGAACCACTCTTGTTGCCAAAATTTCCAGCCTTTGAGATATTTCCTTCTCTGAACACTCCTAACAAGACTCAAATAATTTAATTTCAACATGAATATGTGAAAAAACTTAAAATGAAGAAAAAATTTATATTTGGGATATTAAAAATATCGCTCTATAATGACTTCTCATCCTCAAGAAGTGTCTCCAAAGGTATGATTGAACAACTCGTGCCACTGCTCCCAAATTTGTGTGTCTCATTCCAACATCTCTTATTGAATATAGATGTGATGCCACATGACCCAAAAAAGAGGAAATTTATTTCATCATAGAACCTTTTATATTTGGTCAACTGCCTAAATAGGGCTCTCCAAAAAATAAGCATTTGGTACCAAAAAAATATCATCGCAATCAAGCACATCTGCAGGATCAGGCTCATACTTTTGAAGCTGGGGAATTTGGAATACATTGTGTATACCTTGATACCATGTTGGAAGCATAAAATTATACTCCACTATCCCAATTAATTATATGATATTGAATAGATTTACATATGAGGGTTTCAACTTGACTGGCCTCCACAAATGCATATGCCTCAACCCAGGGGACACCCACAAGAAAACCTTATCTCCTGCTAAATATTTCAAGGGTCATCTCATATGGTTAGTACAATACTATTACCTATTATAATTTGTAACTAACTATTTAAAAATCAACTCCAACCACTCTAGGATCTCTTTTACTATAATTAACCTAATAGTTAAAGACTCTCTTGCCTCATGCCAGAATATAGTTGAATGATAAGGTCGCCCATATAGAGCCTTAAATGAATCCATATGAATAAAAGACTAAAATATTTTATCATTTTAAAACACTAATAAATCCAATTTATTATACCAAGATCCTCTAAAATACAAAATAAATTCTCAAATAACATTCTCTAAGGTTTAGATCATTCTCTATGACATCCCATCAATCTAAGGATAAAAGGTCGTACTCAGCTTCAACTGCATACCAATTTCCTTTTATAATACTTTACAAAACTATGAGGTGAACCCTAAATATTTTTTATATACAAAACTCAAATGCACTCCATGAAGTCACATGATCTCTCAAACATGGATATTTTCTTGATCATCCACTATGGTTGTCTCCCAAGCCAGTATGAAGTGCACCGCCTTAGTCAACCCTTCCATGAAGTCTATAATCACCTCATACCACTTCCAAATAGGCAATGGAAGTGTCCTAAGTAACACTATAGGTCACTAATTCTTGGCCTTGATTTTATAATAAGTCAAACAATGGTAAAAAATCATGTAATGTCTCTCTTCAAGATGAGACACCAAAAATACCACTTGAAATAATGATACATCTTATTCAAATTAGTGTTCACTAACCACTATGAAGTATTATAGGATCTCATCATCTCCTATCTCATGGATGGTGGAACCATCACCCTTCCATGAACCAGAAGTGATCCATGTCTTCCCAAATCCCAACCTGAATTAGAACTACCTACTATTAACCTCTCATGTATCTTGATACACTCTATATGAAACTCTTAACTATACATTACTCATTACATCAATGATTATGTGATCACTAAGGGTTCACAAACCACTACCCCTTGACCCATAGCTACACCCACCTACCAGTATTCTAATAAAGCTATGAACTTCCATACAACCTCTAACATCCATTCACCCACTTCCTATGTTTTTCTACTCAACACATCTACCACCACATTTCCATTTCTAAAGTCATACCCCATCACAAAGTAAAAATTATTTAAATACTCTACCTAATTTATCTAATTAATATTCAATTCATACTAGGAAAAAATATACCATGGAATCTTGTGGTATATTTTTATGATAAAAATCTCATTGAATATGTATTTTCTCTAACATTTTAGTACATAGACCACATATACTAATTCCAAGTCATGAGTATGGTAGTTTTACTCATTGGGTCATAGTTGAAAATACCCATAAGTGCCTACCTTATCACCCTATAATAGAACAGCTCCTAATCAAACACTAGATGCATTCTAGTACACAGCACAACTAGGTATAGGATCAAGAAGGTCCATGGTCATAGCTAATTACAACCTCTTATTTATATCTAATAAGACTTCTTTACAATAATCCATCCATTTAGACTTTACTCCCTTATTGGTAAGCATGTTCATGGGTTATTCTAAGATATATAAGTCTTGAATGAATCTCTTATAATATCCAATCAATCTGATAAAACTATGATTCTCAAATGCATTCCTCAGTCATTCCCAAGTTATAACTACATCAACCTTTTCTAGATCAACTGATATCATTATAGTAGAAACCACATTCCCAAGAAGTTGGACCTTCTTCACTTAAAGAAATTTTTATAAAACTGATGTTCCAAAAGCATACTCAACATGATATTTAGGTGTCAAGCATATGATTCTAACATCTTTAAATATATAAGTATTTCATCAATGAACACAATGATAAAGGAATGCAATTATGGGTGAAATATATTTTTCATGAGATCCATGAACATTGTTGGATAATTCTTCAACCCAAAGGAAATAATGAGATACTCATACTACTCATACCTACTCCTAAAAACATTCTTTGGGATTTTTTTATCTCTATCTCAAATCTTATGGTAGCCAGAATGCAGATCCATATTAAAACTCCATTGGTCTACCCTTAACTAATCAAACAAGTTTTATTTTCTTGGAAATAGGTACAAATACTTTATAGTGATATGATTCATCTTCTTTTAGTCCATAAAAATTCAAATACTACCATCCGCCTTCTTAAAGAACAACATTGGTTAACCCCAAGGGGAAGTGCTCGGTCAGATGAAGCACTTAGCCTCAAGATTTTCAAGATTTACCTTGGTCACTTTCAACTTGAATGGTTCCATAAGATATGGTGGAATCAAAATCAGGTATGCACTAGAAACAATCTAGAACTCAAATTATACTCCCCTGTGTGTGTGGTAACCCCAAAAAATCCTATGGAAAGACATATCGGTACAAGTCCACCATCAAAGGAAAAGAGGATATACTATTTAATCCACTATAAAGATCATGCCTACTACCTACACTAAAATGACATATCTATGATTAGTATATGGTCCCACTCTACCTACCTCAATGTTACACTAATGAGTTGTCATTAACCTTTCCCCCTTAGTCAATTAAAAGGTCAATCATCTCCGATAGCAATCGATGCGTGCACAAAAACTAGTAAAACAATCCAGGAAAAATATCATGCCAAAGATTTTCATCTCTATAATTTTTAAATTCAAAACATGTTCAAAGATAGAAATCACAATTCTACATTCTTGAAAGATATAAATAAGATCCCATTTTCTTCCCAATGTAATGTTGATAGATAGCAACTCAAAATATTATTTGATCAGTAAGTTTAACACAGCAACCACTTGAACAGAATGAATGAATGGGATACTCCTCTGTCAAAAAATCAACAGATAGAGTATAAGAGATCATGATAATACCTATAAATATAAAAGGTCTCTCTCCAAAATTAGTTGAGTGCTGATAAATAGCATATTCCTTAACATCCACCACTTCATGATGTCCCAGAGGCTCATGAGTCACCTAGTTCACTGACCTTTATGGATTCTGTACCTATTTCTAAGGTTTTTTGCTTGCACCAAGACCCAAATTAGTTATGTGGAACTATAAAACCTTGGAAAAAAACTACTTCATAAGGATGATATTTTGGGTAAAATCCCTCAAGGTAAAAATGAAGCATTTTTTAGGTGATTATGTTTGTCGAAAAAACAGGTTTCTTTGTTGATAGAGAGGGTTCCCATGGTGAGATGTTGAGTTCTAGAGTTATTATTGACAATTTATGTTGAAAAATATCATGAAAAAGTAATGGAATATTTGTAGGCGGTACAAAAATATTAAAAATGTGTGTGGAATATGTAGTTCTGTGAAAGAAACTTGAGCACCCAATATGACATCGAATGGGTTTTGCGCACACGGTGGGGATCTTGAAAGACATGGTGAATCTTCTGTGTATGGGACAGCAATTCCTATAAATAAGAGGTGACCCCCCTTACTCATATAAGATCAACACTTGGAAAGAATCTGAGATCTGGATTTTATAATAATTTCATGCAAAGGGAGTTAGTTGAATGATTTGGTGATTCATGCAAGATAAGGAATTTGCATGTAATATTTTAGTTTTTCATAAAATTGAAGTTGTGTGCAAGATATGGTTCACAAAAAAAGTGGAATCTTATGTGCAAGGCATTAAAGTTGCATGCAATATGTAGTAAAGGTTGCACGAAAGATTTGGAGTTTCCTAGTAGTATTGTGGTAAAGTTTTATTCATTAGTGGGTGAAAGTGGTACATCAATAGAGCATCTATATACAGTGGAGGATGCATTCATTAGAGATAATAAAAGGACCTATAATTTTATAAACTGTGAGAGGATATTTTGAAGAAGTAGTGAGCACATTTTAGTTGAGAGAGAAGTGAGCTTTCAAATTGTGATTGGTTGTAAATCAGGAGGGACAGTGAGTCCACTCCAAACTTTTTAAATAGAAATACCCTTTTAGTGGATTTGGTATATCGAAACATTATTGTTGTATAATAATTGGACATATCCCAGTGAGGTTGAACCACGTAAAAATTGATGTGTCTCTTTCATGATTTAATTTTTGTTCATACTTTTCTATGGGGAAGATAGAGATGAGACTTTTTTTTAACAATGAAACAAGATTAAAAGGGGAATCTTTTTTAATCTGTCATACTCTGATTCACCCCCCCACCAGGCCTCAGGATATTTGACCTAGTGGACCTAAAAATTGGTATCGTATGGAATGTTTAATATCAGTATTTCTCTCTCAATATAAATCATCAATCACAAAGGGATTATGATCTTTGGTGTGAATAATTTTCAGCTATGGAAGAATCGGATGCAACACTGCTTCCAATCTTTGGGAATGGATGTGTTTACAGCATTGATGCATGGTATTTGAGCTGATATCAATAGTGGTGCTTTATCAAAAGTTGAAAGAAGGTAATTGGATTCATATTTCAAGGGAATCAATGCTTTAGGGGGAGCTCTATCCAATTAAATATATATGAAGGTGATGTTATGAAAAACATCACATGATATGTGGGAAAAGCTATAGAATATTTATGAAGGAGATTCAAAGGATAGAGAGGCAAAGCTAAAAGTTCTGTGGAACAAGTATGAAGATCTGAGAATGAACCCGAATGAGTATGTTGATGCATTCTTTGATAGGGTAAATGTTATAGTGGAAGACATATGAGGTCTTTTAGAAGTCATTGAAGACATAAATAATGTGAATCATATCTTAAGGAAGTTTCCACCTCATTTTAATCTGAATGTTTCAGTATTGGAAGACAAAGATCTGAAAGAGATGACACTAGATAACTTGCACAATACCTTTGTAGCATATGAAATTAGAAATTATGATAATGATTGTTTGAAAAAGCGTAAATATAAAGAGGTGGAATTAAAGGTCATGAAAAATATCACCATTAAAGATCTATAGGAAGAAGAACAGATAAACGAGGTGATGTCATTCCTATCCTCAAATATTCAAAGATAAAGGGAAATTTTAAAGGGAAACTTCCACTTGCTTGCTTTAGGTATGAAAAGGTTGGTTATCTTGTAGTAAGATGTCCCAAGAAGTTCCAAGAAGATGGTGAGTATGAATTTGAAATTCTTGTGAAGAAGTCTTCAGCCTCTAAGAAGGTAAAAAATAGTTCAAGAGAAATTTATTTAAGAAAAAATAATCTTCTTTTACAAGAATGTGATAGTTCAGATGAATCTTAAGGTGAAGTGGTTGAAAAGATAGAGAACTACAAATACCGTTGAGAAAATTTTATGGTGGCAGTCATAGGAATCACTCAGAAAAGGGAAGAGAGTAAAAATGATGAAGAAGAAGTTCATGGAATAGTTGACTTGGAAGCTTAATTAGAATACACTATTAAATGGATAGATGTTTGGAGAGCCAAGATAAAGAAATACAATAAAGTGGTTTGTGATGTCAAACTCTACATGAAATAGAAAGATGAAGAGAATTCTGAGTTAATGGAAGAAATTGATAATCTCAAGTCTTCATTAACAAAAAAATAAGAAATAGTTAGTGATCATAAACTCAAGGTTGAAGAATGGAATAGGTAGATCGGTTGTTTGAATAACTTACTGAAAGATCAAACCAAATACATTGAAGAAATTGAATAAGAAATCATCGGCCTATAGAAAATGGTTAATGACCAAGAAAAACTCTTGACTCCTGGTGTGAAATGAGGAATTTAGATCATTTAGAAGACGAAAAAGATAGAAGTGGAGCATATAGAGCTAGTAGAATAGAAGTAACAATCAAATAAATGTGATAAGTTTGGTATGGAGCTTGATCAAAAACTGAAATCATCCATAGTTGAAGTTAGACCACAAGCACTAGCTCCAAGATTGAAGGTTGATCTGGGTATGAAGCAGAATTAGAAGATTCATAGAACCCAAGGGACAACCAGTGGTTTTTAATTGAGACATAAGATTGTACCTTTATATTACTATTGAAATATAGGACACTCACAAAATATTTGTTCTATGGATAATAGATATAGAAGGGAACCAGAACAAAATTGTAAGTCAATCAGATCTTAATACAATAGAACATATTTTGAGGGAATTTTTTTTGGTTTGATGGATTTTGGAACATGACTATATAATGTACATAGACCATGTAGAGGAATGTTTCAAAGAAGAATCAAAGTTTTCACAGGAATAAAATCAAAGAATCAATAAGTTAGCTTAAAATTCAAAATCAATTTTCAGCCCTACAGGATGAATCTAGTCCATCATACTCAAAGGAAGATCAATATTTCTAATCTATACTAAGTATAAAGACAAAAACACGGATCAAGAAGAAGAGGTCTAAGAAGGTAGTTTTTGTATAAATTTCCCTTAAATCATCAGACCATTTTGGTGTATGGGTCCTTTAAATTGGTTGAATATCCCATATGAAAAGGAATAAGGATCTTGTTATAGGAATAAAATATGACAAATAAGGAGTTTTCATGTTTAGAAATGATGAAGGCCTGAAGATAATTGGCTCAAGAAAGGCCATATTTGCGGGAAAAGAAATGAGACGTGTTGATGTCTTAATAATAGAAGGTCTCAGTCACAACTTGCTAAGTGTCAGTCAAATATGAAACTCAAGACATTCTATAATATTTACTAAGAAGATGTGTGAATTCAAATTAACATATAGTGTAGTTGTTCTATAGGGAAAACAAACAAAGGGAAATATATACCATGTAAGTGGGGGAAAAATATGTGCTTTTTATCTAGAGATGGAGAAAAGAAGTTGTGATATAATTGACTTATTCATCTATGCAAACTATCCCTTGAAGATCTAATAAAGTGTGATTCATCTAGAGATCACCATAATATATCACAAGATTGTACTCATACATGTGATTCATGCCAACAGGGGAAGATAATCAGAAAGATGTACAAGGAAAGGAACATAAGATAAAAAGAGTGCTTTAATTAGTGCATGTTGATGTATATAGACCTATCTCACCAAGATCCATTGATAGAAAGAGATATTACATTCCTTTAATTAATGATTATAGTATAATGGCATGGTTATTTGTCATTTCTCACAAGTATTATGTGTTCAGTTTCATAAACCAATATCGATGGGAGTCAGAAAGGATGCTTGGGTAGAAAATTTTGAGGTTTCATACTAATAATGTTATGGAATTCACAAACAATAAAGTGAAAAACTATCTTGAGAAACATAGGATAAGGCTTAAAGTTTCTTCAGTGATAACCCCCCAATATAATGGAGTGTTTGAAAGGATAAATCATATCATCAACAACATGGAAAGAATAATACTTATTGAAAAAGAGCTACCAGAGAAAGTTTTGAATGAAGCAGTATTGACATCGGTCTACATTTCTATCATGGATCTATTGTCTCCATAGGAATGAAATATTATGTATGAGATGTGGTATGAAAATAATCTAACAGTGAAATACATTCTAATCTTTGGAAGTAAGTTTTTTTATCTTTAATAAATAAAAACACAGGAAATTCGAGTCATGTGAAGATGAGGGGATATTTGTTGGATACTTAGTAAAAAGAAAATCATATAAATTCTTTAATAAGATACTAGGAAAAGTTATTGAGATCAATGATTTCACTGTAGTGGAAAATTAATAGAATATTCAATAACCTAGTGAACAGTTTCCTAATGAAAGTGATGAGGAGGTAAGAAACATAGGGGGAGAAGAAGTGGTAGATGCTGATTCAGAAGAAGATACTAATGATGAGTAAGAAGATGTCAAGTCTATATATGCTAAGAATCCAAATAGTTGAGCTGAAATTGACAGTAAAAATATCATTGGTGATCAGATAGAACCAATTTAAACAAGAAGAATGAATTCATTACAACAGGAATTTTCCTATCTTAGTTAGAGCCTAAATGTTTTGTTTATACAGTTAGAAATTAAAACTGGGTTCAGGAAATGAATGGAAAACTAGACCAGATTAAAAAGAATCAAATGTGGGAGATTTTTTCAAGTCTAAAAAATATGAATTTCATTTGGACCAAATGGGTCTTTTGCAACAATATGAATGAATATGGCACGGTGATCTGAAACAAATCATGACTAGTGTGCAAAGGGTACTCCCAGATAGAGGGTATCAATGTTGATGAGACATTTACACCTGTTGTAAGGCTAGAGATAATCTAATTATTCTTAGCCATTGTAGTGCAACAAAAGTTGAAAGTGTTACAGATGAATTTCAAGTACTCATTTTTTGAATGAGGTTCTGGAAGAAGAAGTGTATATTAAGAATCCAGATAGATTTATCATTCATGAAGAGGAGAAAAAAATCGACTGAAGAAGGATTTTTATGGGTTAAAGAAAGCACCAAGAGCATGGTATTCAAGGATATATTAGTTTTTTAAGAATCTCGGTTATCAGTGTGGTGGAGTTGATTAAAATATATATGTGAACAATGATTATAATAAAAGGATGATTGTGTTGGTGTATGTTGATGAAATAATATTCGGAGGATCAGATGAAGCACAGTGCAGACAGTTTTCTGAATTCATGGAGTGAGTTTTAAATGTTAATGATTGGTGAACAGACATTTTTCCTTGGTTTATAGGTGACATAAGGAAAGAATGACACATTCATTTCTCAATAAAAATATTCCAAGGAAGTTTTGAGAAGGTTTGTAATGGATAATTCCAAGAATATGAAGACTCTGATTGCAACCAAAACAAAACTATCAAAATATTATGATGGAAAGGAAATTAATATCATTGAATATAGTAAAATTATTGTAAGTTTTCTATACTTGAAAGTGAAAAGACATGATATTGTTTTTTCCACATGCCAAGTAATGAGATGTCAAATACATTCCAAATAAAACCACATTCTTGTAGTGAAAATAATAATTCAATATATCAAGGACATTGTGGATTTTGGTTTGATTTATAATGACCAATATCATTCAGAGCTATTGGGATATACAGATATAGATTGGTCTGGTTCAGCAGATGATTGGAAATCAATGTCAGGTGGTTCTTTATATCTTATTGGATTGTGTATTTCATGGCTAAGTAAGAAAAAAGATTGAATTTCATTGAGAATTGTATAAGTAGAGTATATTGCGGCCACTCAAGCATGCACATAGTTATTGTGGATGAAGCATCAGTTTGATGATATGGTGGTTGAATTGAAGTCTTCGATTGGAATCCATTGTGATAATTCAAATGCTATCAATCTTAGAAAAAATCTAGTCAATCACTCAAGGACTAAGAACATAGAAATAAAATATAATTTTATCAAGGGGAGGTGGAGTAAGGGCTTGTGAAGTTAGAGTATCTGACTATAGAACTACAAGTTTCATATATTCTCACTAATTCATTACCCACAGAAGCATTTTAGATTCATCGACTGGCTCTTGGAGTACAGTTGACTCCCTGCACTTGAAAAATTGTGGGTGTGCCCCCTCCCCCTCCCTGAGGTATGGTTTGTTTTTCCCTAATGTACTAATATGTGTACCTTACTCTATTGAAGACCATAAAGTAATGACCATTGGGTTCATTGAAAAAGGGGGAGAAAGGATATAAATGGTAGAAACTTTCTTAGTTAAGGCATGGGGAGAAGCTAATAGTTGGAGCAGTGAGATAGGGGGAGTTACTCAAGACATCTGGAGAAGTTTATAGGGGGAGTGATATAATGAGAATTTCTTAGTGTTATGAGGAAATTATCAGAGCATATCTTGAATAACTTTAAGCATTCCAAAACACGATAACCCAAGAAGTGAAGTAGGGGGGGTATTAAATATGATGATTCTATCAGTGATCAATCAAAGAATATATATAACAATAGGTGAGGTTTGTGATGAAAGTAGTTGTTTGGTTTCAAGAATTTATGTTAGAAATGAATTGAATCATTGATGAACTTTTCATTATACTCTTGTTTCTCACGTAGATCATTGCTCATGTGGGCTTAGAGTATGTGTTGAGTAAATATTTGATCTCTGTATGAATTGCATGAAGATAATGGTGGTGTAATATGGATGAATCTATAACAAGGTATCAATTTATGAAAGAGTTGTCAACAAACCCAAAGGGGAAGATTTTTGGGAAAAATCCCTCAAGGTAACATTGAATCATTTTGGAGGTGATTGTGCTTGTTGAAAAAGTAGTTTTGTTTATTAAAAAAGAGAGTTTCCAAAGTGATTTGTCAAGTTATAGAGTTATTTTTGACAACTTATGTTGAAAAAAGACCATGAAAAAGGAATGGATGATTTGGAGGTGGTACAAAACTATTGGAAATGTGTATGAAAGATGCAATTATGTGAAAGAAACTTGCATGCTCAATGAAATGTAAAATTGTGTTTTGTGTGCATGATGGGGATCTTTCATAACATAGTGAATCTTCCACATAGGGGCCAATTTTTCCTATAAATAAAAGGTTACCCCCCTCATTCGTAGTAGCTCAAAACTTATAAATAATTCAAGCTTCAGATCATGTAATAATTTCATGCAAAGGGAGTTTCATGAAATATTTAGTGTTGTGTGCAAGCTAAAAAGGTTGCGTGTAAGATTTGAGTTTCACATATGATTGAAGTTGTGTGCAAGAGGTGTTTTGTGGAAAATTTTGAATCTTGCACACAAGGCATTAAATTTTCGCACAAGACATAGTAAGGGTTTCGTGAAAGATTTGGAGTTTCCTGGTAGTACTATTGTAAAGTTGTATTCATCAATTGTTGAAAGTGGGACATCAATAGAGCATCTACAAATAGTGGAGGATTAATTTATTAGAGATAATGAAATGACATATAATTTTATAAAATTTGAGTGGATCTTTTGAAGAAGTAGTGAGCACACTTTAGTTGAGGGAGTAGTGAGCTTTCAAATTGTGATTGGTTGTAAGCTTGGAGTGATAGTGAATCCACTCCAAACTTTGTAAATAGTAGTTCTCTTTTAGTGGATTTGGTACATCAGCACATTGTTTTTGTATTCTCCTTGGACGTATCCCAATGAGGGTGAACCAATTAAAAAAATTTGTATCTCATGCATGCTTTAATTTCTGTTCATATTTTTCTATGTGAAAGAGAGAGATGAGATATTTTTTTAACAATTAAATAATATCAAAAGGGAAAAAATTTTTAATCTATCATACCCTAATTCACCCCCCACCCCCCCCCCCCCCACCCCCCTCAGGGTATTTGACCTAGTATACCTAACATGGTCTTTCCAAACTAGTGATATGGTTTGATCAAAACATTATTTTCCTTAAGAAAGTCTCTTTTTCTCTAAAAATTATAGCATCTATTGGAGTTTATCCCCATGGAAGGAGTCAAAAAATATCAACTCTGATCTTACTATTGAACTCCATCCTAGAATTCATACTCTGAGTTATTCTTCTTACTCCCAGAATGAGAAATTTGGACTACACTATAGAAGTCACATGTCGGTCTACTGATAGCAGGAATAAGTCAAATAGCTCCATCTTCCTTGATGCCCTTCTCAATTGTTATATCTTTATGGAGCATCATAGTATAGGTCATTAGATCGAAGTTCCTAACATGTCATCTTAACTCTGGATGAATGCCAATCTAAAAATTCCTTGATTTTTGAGCTTTATTCCCCACCATAAGAGTAGTAAATTGAAATAACTTTTTAAATCATGCTAATTAGGTGGATGCTATCATTATCCTCAGCTAGAGCTCCATGAACTCTATAGTATGGCCCAGTTTCAAAGAATCTAGAAATAACCCCTTGAGGAAGAGGCATGTGAAGGTCTCTCATGTCATCTTTTCCCATATATCATCCCACAACATGAAATCCCACCACTATCTAATTTTGGATTGAATTATAAAGGTAGATAATTTAACCTTATGATTATATAGGGTCTCTACTAAGTTGAAAATCCTTTTTATAGATCATATCTAGTATTCCACTTCCTTAGAGAATCTAGTGCCTTGGAAGGACGGGGGGTTCTAGAGTAGATATCCTACATAGGTTCAACCATTATTGTCTAGACACTATGGGATCCTCTTACCTAAATAGGTACTAGCCAAAAGATTCCTAATTAGACCCATTTTATTTCTTAACTTACTAGAGAAATTAAGGGATAATGATTAGTTTCATCATATTTCACAATAGGTGGTACAATTGGCCATGCAAGATATCTACGAAGAGGAATCTCTATAAATTCAATAACAATCCTTGAAGAAAGTCAATAGATTAAAAGGTCTAAAACAAGAAGACTATTAACAGTTCACATGAAAACATAAGGGTATAAAAAATCATCCTAAGAGGCTACATAGAAGAATAAGGTATAACCCCCTAAAACCTACCCAAAAACAAATTCAAGCCTCTAGTACTAGTACATTAGTCACATACATACATATACATTCAAGAACATAATAAAATAGCTCAAATAATGAATGAAAGAATAAAAACTTAAATAGAGAACATATTATAATTTTACTAGGAATTTAATTATTTGGGGTCTATTTAATGAAAGCAATATGTGTTTGCGGAATGTGAACCTATATACCTATCATGATTCATGAACTCACACCAATTCACATAAATAAATATATCAACATCATGTGAATTACAAAAGGTAAATTTAATCAATGGTAACATAAAAAAACAATGTATAATTAACCACTTTTTGGAAACTCAAATGTCCACTACATAGTGCTGGTGAGGAACTGACAAATTTACCCTTCCCAAGTCCCAACCATGTTATCTCTTATCTACCCTATCCCAAATCAAGGAAAAGATAAGAGATAATTTTGTGAACCTGGTGCTTTGATACAATTTTGTAACATCCCAACATAAACCATTGGGCCCGATCTGAGGGTTCCACATGACCCCATTCATGCCTCCCCATACATAAAAGTTTGTTGACTAGAAATGAGGGTCCAATGATTAGTGTGGTGAGACTATAACATCAGTACCAAGTAAACATAAGAGTATAAAGTGGAATATTAATCAATAAATAAATAATATGTAACAAATAACCATCAAAGTAGCAGAAATTACATTAAATTCAGCCAATGTAGTTTCAATATGACATGTCAAATAAAAAAAATAAAAATAAAAAACATCAAAATACATTAATACAATAACAAAAAAGATAAATATATAGCCCAAGGTCCATCCAACATCATCTACATCCTCCTTAAAACTTTCTCAACCATCCAACATGGGGATTTTTTCCTTCACCAAATCCCTAAGAATGAAATTGATAAGTGCACTAAAATACCTAAGTATGTTGGGATTACAAGACTTTGTAGGACACCACCAATTTCCCTTAACATAAGATCACAAGAAAAATAGGTGCATTCTATGAAAGTAAATAGGGTACATATATAAACAACAATATATCACACAAGTATTAAAATATACCAGGTCCTCAGAGACTGGTGCTACTTGCTTTGTCACTATTCTAGAAGGAACAATGATTAGCCACAAGGCACATTCCCCAATATGGGATATCATAAAAACATAACTGATATATCCCTCTTGAAGGGATATCTGAAAGAATTCTGATCAGGCATCTGATATATCCCCCTTTACAAAATAGTACATGAGGATCAACTTGTATTTTCAACTGTAAGATAGAATAACAACTCAATAAAATACAAGATATTAATGATATATTAAACAACACATCAAATAAATAAGCATCATAACTAGAACAATAAACATGAAAGAAACATAATAATAGGTTTCCTAGGGCTATGAATGCACACCACATATGATCAAGTATCAAAAATATGTGTCTAGGTTTATACACTCAGGCTAAAAATTATGATAATAACCTATATAAAACATTCCCTAAATTCAAGGTCTTCCTAACTTAGGTTAAATAATGAAGATTAGGTAAAGGGTGACCATCCTAGATTATAATTGCCACTCGATCCTATAACCATTCTTACTTTGATGCATTTAGAACTCTGGGATTGTGGTATAAAAGGAACCAAACCCAAAAAGGTTAAGATAAAATAAAATTTCCAAAAAAATACCCACTTCCAACAACATTCTATGTCTAACCATTATACAGAATCCAAATCCTTAGATCTGGATGCTGATTATATCAACAATCATCAAAACCCTCATAAGATCAATACAAAACTCTTAGATCTGACAAAGAAATATAAGATCTAATTGATTTTAATCAAGGATAAGATGAGATAATTGTCCATGATCAAATAATAACTTACCATATTTTATTTGTAGGATCTAACTAACTTTGGGGCATCAAATAGAGGGGTTGGGTGCAGATAGAGAAGCCCAAAATCACCTTGAGGGGGACTAAGGTTTGGGGAGGAAGGAATTAGGTGAACGAGAAAATAATTGAGTTATAAAGTAATTAAATCGTCTAAAATATTCAATATTCATGGTGTGAATTTAGTATTCACATTGTGAACTTTTTTTTGGCATACAGGCCAAAAACACGTCACTTCAGCTTAAAATACTAAAGTTTGTTCATGTCATGAATTCAACTTTCACATCAAGAATATATTTCATCTCTTAAATGCAGATTCATTGGGTTAATCCAAAAATAAATTTGCATCATAAATATCCATTCATGACATGAACTTATCTTGTAGCCAAAATTTCTAGCATTTGAGCCATTTCCTTCTTTGAACACCCCTAACCAGACTCAGCTCATTTGATTACACCATTTAGATGTATAAAAAATTAAAATTAGGTGTAACTTATAGTTAAGGATGTTACACAGATAAATACATATAAAAACTATTTTTAATAATATGGAAATGGAATAAAAATATTTCTAAAATAAATCTTTAAAACATTTAAAATGAGGGTTTTAATGTAAAGTTTCTCTTTCCTCAAGTCTGACTCATCACATACATTATTTATCTTCCTGAATAATAAAGTTATGTAAATTATTTACTTTAATAAGAAAATATTTCATGTTTATTATTAAAATTATTTTATTTATTACCATGTTGTATACAATTACTTAATTAATTAAGTTCACATCATATTTTTTAGTGATATTCAGCTTATATGACCAAAATGAATTTTTTAAGTTAACTACGGTCAAAGTTTTCATTATTCCATCATCTCCAGAATAATAATAACGACATAATTATAATTTATATACATCAATTATACTTTTAAAACTAACCATAAAATATGGTTATTAAAAATAAAGTACGTTACAATCATGAAGACGGTATGTTGTACGTACGCATGAGTAACATTTCTATTTTTCAAAAAACGTGATAAAAAATATAAGTATTATTTTATATTCACTTAATTATTATTATAAAATAAATATAATATAATTTCTTTAAATACACTTTTACATATCATAAATGTGATTTGGTCACCAAAAACAAATCATGTCACATCGTGAAGGTGTTAATACACATGTACGCCTGAATGACATTATCATTTTTTAATGGATGTAAAGGTAAAAAAAATAGATGATATATTATCTTTAAATAACTATAAATATTTCATTAATATCATATAAATATAAATTAAATACATCATTATAACCAGTTCTGAGAGGTGTTGATGGAAAATAAATTACATTAGTTCGTGAGGCAGTAGTTTGTCGTACACTGGAACGATGGTTCCATTTTTCATTTTATGGAAGAGGAGATGGATATAGGTTAAATTATTAACATAATAAAATATAATTATATGTAAAATATTTATTTTATTATTTAATTATGTTTGAATAATATTTTCAGGAGGTATAAGAATAAATAAAACTAAAATTCTTGGTTAAGAACTACACCTCCTCTTCGAACAACCTCTTTAGATTTATACCAAAATCCTAACTAGATTGGTTTTATGATCAAACTATAGCCTCTAGGATGTGGGTAGGGATGTTAAGAATTTATTTTAGTATGTATTTTTTATCAAGATTTCTCAAAATGTGTGTGTAATATAGGATAGAAGATTCCCTTTTATAAGTGAGGAGAATGACACACTTGGAATTTATTTTAGGATTAAATAATAAATATATCATAATCATTTAAAGTTCCACCAAGGCACCCAAAATTCAGATATAATATGTTATAGGGTCAAATTAAACTTAACCAATCCCATTTTTACAAGTTTTGGATAAATTTTATGTCATATCTCATAGTTAAACCACTTTAAACTCATATTAAACTTAGCTGTGATAACGTAAATTTTACTATGATATGTTAATTATATGACCAAAAAAGGGTATTTTAAAAAATAATTGATTCAAATTTTTTAATAAAATTTATCATTCTCAGTTTCTAAATTGGGATGATATTAACTTTAATATAAGAACACAAAACACATGAAAAAGGTTTTTATAAAAACACATGATTTGAACGTAAAAAAAATTTTACCTTAAAATAAAGTAATAAATTGATTTAAATGAATTTTATTGGTTAAAAAATAAAAAAATAAGGTTTTTAGACTTTTTGATCAATCCAAAATTGAATTTGATCTTCTAACCATGGCACTAAATGAAATGATGGGAAAATAGTTTTTAATTTGAATAAGATATAACTTATCTTATCAGAAGTCAAATATAGATTCCTAAATTCAAAATAATGTTTAAAATACATTATTTAACTCCATAAATATGTATTTCACCAAAAAAAACTCATAAAATAGGATAAATTTAAGTTTTTAGGTAATTTTAACCCTTATTTCTTAAGTTTAACCCCCCAGTAAAACTCTTTAACCTTAACTAGGGTAACATATTTTTACTGTTTTTATTATTCACTATGAACAATAATTAAGTTGACCCTATTAAAATATATTAATTATTTTGATTTCAAATATGGAATATATTTTATTAAATTCAATTCATATAAGTGAAGGAATATGATTTAAAATTAAACCTATAAAATGTGATGAAAAAATATTATTTTGAAAAATATCTTGTTAAGTATGAAAATGTTATAATACCAAATAAAAGTAAATAATAGATTATTTTTACATTTATTAGATTATTTTTAAAAAAAATTAAATAACTAAATTTTAAAACTAATCCAAAATAGAATATTTCTTTGTAAGTACTTGAAGAGAGAATACATTTTTTTTTAAAAATCAGTATTTTCCTCTATTCATTTGAATAATAAAACTTTTTAGAAAAATTTAAAAAAGTATTCCTAAGAAAATTTTGAAATGTTGAACTCAAAAATGATATACGTTTTTTCAAATTCAAATTCTATAATTTCAAAATCAATATTCTAAATGAAACCATATAATTCATAAAAACCCAATTTGGTTAGAAATAAATCTTTTCACTTTTGATAGAAAAATAACTTAATATTTTTATAATGAATATAAATATAAAAAATATAATTAATAAATATTAATAAAATAATAAAATAATTTATTCTAACATTGCCTAGGTTATTATAGTGACCCTTTGATAAGCATATCCATGGGACTTATCCAGGATGAAAATTCTTATAGTGGGGATGTTAAAATAGCAGGTGTCTCATATATAGTGATTTGAAGCCTTAAGAAGGAATCTCATATGGTCAAAGTGAATGATCATTTGAATTTTTTGGGTTTGGGATTGTGGATTGGGGTATTTTTATGGTTTTAAATACTTAAAATGGTCTATATAAGATGAGTTGGGTGTAATAGAGTTTATAAAATAATTGGTGGAGGTTTGATGAAGAAAATATAGTAGGGTTGGTGGTCTTAAAACCACTGGAACTCTAGTTGGAGTCCACCAAAATTTTGGTGGCTAACTAGTGGATGTGTAACCACTGGATATTTACTAAAACATTAGTGACTTCCTGGTTATAATTTTAATAATTTTTTATTAAGCACAAATTTTCATTTTTCATTTTTATTCCTTAAACCCTAGGCCCTTATCACTTATTCAAATATTTACTCTTAGTTAAATTCTCCTATTAGTGCCTCCTCCTCCCCCCATGTTTCACTCATCTACCTTGAATATTAAGCTTAGTTTTGGATAGATTTCTTTATGTTTAAATTCAGGTAAGATCTCACTAACCTTATCACATCTATTTTTAATCATTATTCTTCTTATAATTTGTTTTAAGTGATTTATTTGATTTTAGATTTCACAAAATTAATGGTAATATATAATTTAATTACTTTACTTCGTCATTATTTAGTTAGAGGAGTTGAAAGTGATAATTTAAGTGGGGTTTTTTCATTGTTTTGATAAGGAAAATATGTATATTGATTTATATATGGTGTATTTGATTTATAAATTATTAGGTATATTTTATTTGGGTATTCATTATGATTAATGGATAGTATAATTATTTTGTTTGTTTTCTTATATTTTAATTCAGTTCATATATAGTAATTTTGGGATTTATGGTTAATTTCTTGAAAATGATTATAGATTGTATTTTGATAATTTTTAGGGTTTTTTATAATTAGTTTTGAGTATGGGAGAGTACATATTAATTGTATTTCATTAGAAGGCGGTTCTAACCTATATTAAATTACTTAAGTCTTGATTTGGATTTATCTTCCACTTATTTTATTAAACTAATAAATAAAATTCTTCTAGTTTCATATAGATAGGAATTAATTGTTTTTTTTTAATAAATTACTTGTATATTCAAATAATTTCTAAAAATATTTCTTTTAATACTTGTAAATATATATATATAATTACTTAATTTATTGTTAAATCCTAAATTAAATGCTTTGTGATAAACTCAATGCTTATAATATGTGATTTAATTTTTTCTTGAAAATTTTTGGTGTCAATATCAATGTTAACATGTTCAGACTTGTTATATATACTTGATATCTAAAATTGATTCCATTCAGATTCTCTAATGCTCCAAAAATATTCATATAATTAATGAATAGTGTCCCATTATGGATTAGGTTTACTCATTAATCCCATATATATCATCTCATGAGATAAAAACATTACCCAATCCATTGGAATTCTATATGGTTGAACTCATCATAACATGAACATGAATATTTATTCATAAGTTAAAATCAAACATAAGTCATAAACATAATTATTATCCATAGGAAGAAATCATTTTCATAATAAGATCTTATAGAATAACCATATGGAATACATAATGGTTTCTATTAATAAAGGGATTAAAACATTCTTGGATGTTCATTGCTGAAAAATAAGTAGATTCTATGAAAAACTAATTCCAAGTGAAGTGAATATAAGAAAAACAGTGGATAGGTTTGTTTTCAAATCTACAACTTGAGCGGGGTTTTAAGAAAAATACTAAAGATCATTTAAAGAGGAGAGAGAGAATATTAATTTCTATAAAACCATAAATGAACTAAAAAGAATTTCCATAATATAATGAGAAATTTCGAAATCATGTGTGGTTTAAATCATTTTAGGGAGTGTTAAGTGAAATGGGGTAAGTAATTCATAATTTATCGTTAATTGGGTTTGTTTATTGAATGAAATTGAGAGAGAAACCTTAAAAACATGTATATCCCCCAAAAAATAAATATCATGATAACTAGATATATATGTGGTAGGAACATGTATATAGAATATTAAATAAAAAAATTAGAATTATAGTGTGATGATGAAATGACCTAGATTTATAAATAATATTTGTTTTCAAGATAAATGAGTGTTATATTATTTTATAGTATTATAATCATACGACACATTGAAAAACCAAAAAAACTTTATTTCAGTAATGAAAATCATTATATTTTTCAATAAATAAACCCATTTTAATTCTAAATGCTACAATGTGAAAAAAAATATAAAATAAGAAAAGTATAATGGGAAAATTTATATCATTCCAATCTGCTAGAATTAGCGCCCCCACGAACAACACTATAGAAAAGAAACAGAATATTATTAATCCAATTGAAAATTTTGAAAAGTAAAATATAGAACCTTAGGATGAATTATAGTGAATGATATATGAGGGAATTAATAGGTATTTATAGTAGGTAATAGTACAATTGTAATAGTAATGTGACCATTGGTATAGTAACCTGGTTATTAAAAATAGTAACCTGGCTGTTAGAAATAGTAACATGACCGTTAAAATAGAAATTTGACCTCGAAATAATAAAATATAATATAAATAATATTTATCAAGAGTGATTTAATAAAATATTAATATTTTATTTCCATAAAATAAATATCAAGTCTAGGAACTCAAAGAAATTATAATAACTTTTTAAAAAAATGTATTTTAAGGAATTTCGTAAAAAACATAATTTTTATTTTAAATTTTAATTTAGCTATATTATAAAATTATTTTGATAAAGTTAATTAAATTTTTTATAATTGTCATTTTTAAATTTTCTAAGCATGATTTTTTAATAATTTTCATAAATACTTCATTTTTTAAGTGAATAATTAATATACAGTTTTTACATAACTGATATGTTTTAAATGATATCATTCATGATGTAATAATGACCTAATCAATTATATAATTTTAGGATCAACCAAAAACATGTTTAATAAGTTACATATAATGTGAAATTTAAATTCCAAACCTAAAAAGTTGTTTCCAATGTCTAAAAGTCTAAAGTTTCCATTTAAATAAATTGTTTTTTATTTTTATCCTATCATTTTTATTTAACTAATAAATTAAATTTATAAAGTGTTTTAAAGTCCTAAAATCAAGTTATTATATTTAAATATATTTCATAATGTCAAAAATATTACTATTTAAAGGATTAACTTTGATATAATATTTTATTCAATATTTTATCCTAAAAACGCACTTCTCTATATTTATAAATTCTCTCCCTTCCCATGGAAAACCACTCCTCCATCACTTAACAAAGAAAAATATCTTCCCAGATCCCCTCTATCAGGCCCTTATAATCCTTAGATATATTTTGAAGTATGCTAAATTCATTTTTTTTATTTTTCAAAATCTACTTTATAGTTAAGTAGGAACCTCACATTCAACGGGATCGAACCAAACCACTAGCCAGATTTCCAAATTCCAAATCCTAAAAGAAAAAAACCACCATCCTAAAGTTGAAATTCAAAAATCAAAATTCCCATGCATCCCATAACCATGAGTTAATAAATCTCAATATACAAGATTCCTTGATTATCACCCCCTAATTTCATCACTTTTCTGATGACAACCCCACCGAAAATCATCCCACCACAACTTTCATCATAGAAAAACACCCACATTGTCGTCACTTCACCCCCGTCGCCATCATCAACGTTTACATCTATCACCACACTAGAAATAAAAAACACCAAAAATATATACAAAATCATCACTAAAAAATAATCAAAATGGATCAATATCTTGTAGAAAATCCAAAAAAAACCTTCACTAATGGCTTTGAGGAATAAGCATCAAGCAGATCTTTCAAACTAGTAAATATATTCACAAGAGATTACTGAATCATGTCATTTCTGGAGAACCGATGGACACTAAGACACACATACCAAAGCCTCATAGTTACCACTGCTCCAAATTTTACTGGTATATTCATAGAGGAATGTGAGTTCATAGGAGGGCTTTGATTGCCTGAGGGTGTGAATACTAGCGTCATCAATGAAGGAGAAAACCAGTAGCAGTCAGAACAAGAAAAATCCAAATTCAGTAGTTCCTAAAAACCTATCAACCATGGAACCACATAACCCAAAACCTTTTTTTACCACTTCTATAAATCCAAATATAATAGGTTTATAGGGATTTGAGTTCAGATCAAGGCTTGAATGACCAAGGTCTTCCACAGGAAACAACCTTTGACAGGAATACAAAAAGAGATGTGGAAGAAAACCCATAGAAATGATCTCCATAGTAGAGAATAAGAAAACCCAAGGAAGAAATAACTACTAATAGGAAGGATAAAATGAAAAGGAAGAAGAAAATTGGAAAGGAGAAAGTCAAACGAGCATGTGAAGAGGGGGAGATCCATCACCTTTGGGGAGGGCCTCGAAAACCCTAGGAGGAGAAGCGGGGCCGAGAGAGGGTAGGAGAGTTGGGAGAATGTGGATCCACCATCAAGAGATAAAAAAGGTATATTATGGAGTAACTAGCTCTAATAATTCAAGTATTCTGGTTCCATGGAAAATAAGTAGCATCGAGAAGAGGGTAAGGTTTCATCAACTCTTTCTCTCATTTTCCTCTAATCATTCTCTTTTTATTTAACCTTTAAAACCCAAATGTTATATGATTATTGATTAGTATTTTAACATTATATTAATTATGTTAACCTAGTATAATATTTATATTTAGGAAATATTTATATTTTATACTTCTCTACCTCCTTTCTTGACAATGTCTTGTCAACAGTCAGTTAATATTCTAGTAGGAAATTTCCAACTTTATTCTTATCACCACCTTAATAGATAAATAGTATTAATTTTATATAATATCTAAATATATAATTACATGTATTTTAATATTTTGGTATAAATTTTACTTAATTATACATGACCATGAAAAAAATAGAAAAATAAAAACAATACGAGATAATTTAATGAAAACATGACATCAAAACAATTCACGTTTAAAAAAGAGTTTTATAAAATCAAATAAAATAATTATAATGGATCAATAGTGACAAAAATGAATATAATTAATTTTTTTACATTTATTAACAAACATAATATCTTTATATATTAGGTTTAAATGAGGTGAAACATAATAGGATTTTAGGTATAGGGATTCCTAAACCCAGCTCCTTATTTTTGGGTTATCTCCTCTTTCACATTATTCTTAGTATGGATGTTACTCTATTGTTATTAAAATATAATTTCACTTTTTCCCTTATCTTTTTTTATATGCATTTTTACCCTACCAAAAAAAATTAATTCCAAATATAAATATTTTTCAAAGAGAATGTATTTTCAAAACACCACATTGACTTCTCTTGATTTGTTTATTATCCACTCAAAAATTCAGATTTTTTATGAAAAAATATGGCTTCCCTTATTCATTTTGAAACCCAAAATGTTATTCATGAAATTATGATTTATGAAAATTTTAGTAAACTTATTCCTTTTTGAATGTTTATTACATGACTATATTTTTATATGATATCTTCTCATGTGGCATGCATGATTATGTCATTTTATGATGTGACGGGTGAACTTGGATTTATATAGACCTATAATGTATTGGTTAATGTGATATATATCATGATATTATGTTTATTATGTGTGAACATGATTCTATCTTTGTTCACAATTATGATGTTATGATATATTCACATATGTTATATTTGAGCATGATTTTGGAGTTATTCACAACTATGTAAGGTATTTTTACACTATGTTATGATGTTTTATTATTATTCATATGGAACATTCCATTCATTTTATAAATTATTCCTTCATTCTTATTATTATGATCACATTTTTATGATATGATGATTATTATTATGCTAACCCATGTACTATTGATTCATGTTTCTTATTCCTTCTATGTTATCCTCCCTTTACTAGGATTTTAGCTCACCCCTTTCATTGATTTATATCCTTATTTTAATACCTATACTAAGGAGTACATGAGATATTTATGAGGGATATAAATAAGGAATGAAATAATTCTCATGTTTTATTATGAATAAGTGATGTATAATCCTAATTTTTTCAAGATACTAAAGCTTTGGATCTTGGATTTTATTACCATTATGTTATTTATCTCAAAAATTATGTAATTATAATGTCAGAAAACATTATGGAACTATAGTTGGTAGAGTGCATGGTTAATTTAATTTTTGAAATAGGATTAGAAAATGTTAGTGAAAACACAAGGGATAAGTTTGAGTTTTATGGGAAATTTCCTAAAGTTTTAGTAAAGTATAAGAGTGTGTGGTTTCTGAGTAATAAAATAGATGTATGGATACTAAAATTGGATGTGTCTCTCAAAAATATGTACCTAGGGGTAATAACCCCAAAAATGTTAGATTGGGTATTAATTTGATCATCACCTAATGCATAATAAATAGGTATTTCTGCACACCTGGCCTGATACTCTCATGGGATATGCTTTAGTTAATCACAAAATCTATAAAAAACCCTTATAAAGGATATATATATAAAGTAAATATTTATTTTAAAGTTGTAAAATGATTAAATTATATGATCCTAGAAACAAAATTTTAGAAAAAGTCTAAAAAAATGGATCCTATGATATATGAATTTATACTTTATTTATGCATGAAAATAAATTATTTATGACTTATTAACTTATGTTCTATTCAAGTTTAGAAAATGTTGGGAATTAGGAGAAACCATACCAACAACTCATGTGAGGGATAATGTAATGATCATCTGAATGACATTACTAATGTGGTGGGATGTGGAGTTCAAAACATTTTGAATATTCTTACCCAATTGTCTTTAGCTATGAACAACAACCAAAACCATGTGGAACATCCTCCTTCACCCATGGATGAGGAACTAGCCATTGAGTCCTTTATTTGATAATGACCACTAAATTTTAATATATATTATGATTTAATTATCATGTAATAGTGGGTCAACTCAATGGAAAGTATCACTTCTATTATATAATTTTCTAAAAAGGTGAAGGTTACTCTGGCCATCTATTATTTATATGGAGAGGTCGATCAATGGTTGGAATAGGTAAAGAATACAAAGTCAAAATATAAAAAGGAATAAATGGAATGGTGATAATTTAAGAATATATTTCATTAAACAAAAATGGATAGATAATTCATATATCTTAATAAAAATGAGAGTAAATCCATCATGTCTTATAAGGAAACTTTCACAAGGACTTCAAGATATGGATTAGTTTTTTTATTAACAATGATAAAAAATAGATGGTTTATTTAGTTTTTAAATACCACGCCTCTTAAAGGATCTAGGTATCTAAGAATTTTGGAATTATGAAGAAGTAGTTTGATGAGATCTCAGAGTAGATATAGAATTTTTATAATAGGACAATGGTAATAGAGATAAGAATATAAGAATTCACATTCAAGCTAGTGTATCAAATGAAAAAGGAGAAAAGAAGATCTAACCACCCAAATGTAAAATGTATGGAAATAATCATTATGGAAATTCCCTAAAAGGGGATAGTAAATGATTTAAGTGTGGGAGTAAAGACTACCAAGACCATAAATGTAAAATAGACATCAATAAGATATATAACATAATGGAGTAAAGGAAGTGACCTCCCAATACACAACCTGTGGTTCAATTCTTAACTATAAGGAGAAAGGTAATTGTTCAATCTAGTGCACAACCCATGGTTCTTTAAGAGTAATCGGTGTTAATAACCACCAAAGATGAAGGTGAAAGGAAAATATTATGCCTTCACCACCACTAAGGTGGAACATGAAAATGAAGTTGTACAAGGTACACTTCTTACTCACTCAAGAATAGAAAAGGTTTTAATTGATTATAGTTTTATAAATTCCTTTATATCCTAAAAGTTTTCTAAAACTATTGAATCACATATTTTATACCTTGAATTAGAGATATCCATAAAAACACCAAGTAGTGTGATCATTGAAACCCAAGTGTTAGACTCTTCTCATGTTAGCATTTGTGGGAAGAGTCTTCCATATAATCTGTCAATCCTTTCCTTAGTGGAATTTTGATGTTATACTGGGCATGGATTATCTCTCATTATATATATATCACATAAAATATTGATAAAATGAGATCTATTTTTGTATTCACTACTGGGAAGCTGGGTTTTCCCAATGCTTGTATGCCAACGGTTCAACAGAACCATTGGTATAGGGGTATAAAACAAGTATTTCCCAATGGTTTGAAGAAATCTTTGGGAAATCTAAAATTTTTTCCTCCTTTCCCAACGGTTTGTAAAAACCGTCGGTAAAGGACATGACTTAGAAAGGCTTTCCCAAAGTTTTGTGTAAACTTTTGGTAAAGCTCACCTTTCCCAACGGTTTTAAAAAATCGTTGGGAAAGTTTTCCCCTAAAATCCCAGCAAACCCGATATCTCATCCATGCGATTGAACTGCTAAAGTTGAGACCTAAGATCTCTCTCACTTAGAAAATCATTCCATCAGATCCATATTCAATCAAAAAGTTGTTTTGTTCTACACTTCAAATATGTAATTAGTGCGTTATGTTTAATGTTTTGCATCTAATTTTTTTATTTTCTATTTTGATTTGGCTTAAACCTAAGGTTTGTGCAGTATGGTATGCCCAAAAAAATTCAATTCGATTTGTTGTTTGTTTTTTGTTTTTGTTCTGGTGTCATGTGTGAATCAATTTTTTGTTCTGTTTTTGTTTTCTATTTTTGTTCTGGTGGGAGGTGCTGGGGGTGCAGTAGGTAGGGGGAGGGGGTGTACTGGTGGGGTGTTTAGGTGGGGTAGGGGGTGTGCTGGTGGGGGTGTTGAAGGTGGGGGGGTTGTACAGGTGGGGGTGGGGTGGGTTGTGCAGGTGAGGGTGGGGGAGGGGTGGGTTTTGCAGGTGGGGGTGCAAGTGAAGGGGGGGGTTGTTGTGCAAGTGGGTGGGGGGGGGAGGTGGAGTGTGGTAGGTTGGGGGGTGGGCTGGGTAGGTCAGACTTTGTTAGGGGTGAGGTGGGGGTTGTACAGGTGGGGTGGGGTGGGTTGTGTAGGTGTGGGGTGGGGGAGGGGGCTGTTCAAGTGGGGGGTGAAAGTGGAGGGGGGGTGTTGTGCAAGTAGGTGGGGGGGAGGGGAGTGTGCAGGGTTGGGGGGGTGGGCTGGGCAGGTGGGAGTCTGTTGGGGGGGTGAGGTGGGGGGGTGGGGGTGTACAGGTGGTGGTGGGGGGAGGGGGGCTGTGCAGGTGGGGGGGTGGGGGGGGAGGGGGAGTGTGTAGGTTGGGGGTGGGCTGGGCAGGTGGGAGTATGTTTGGGGGGGTGAGGTGGGGGGTGTACAGGTGGGGGGTGGGGTGGGGTGGGGGGGAGGGGGGTTGTGCAGGTGGGGGGGTGTGTGCAGTGGGTGGATGGGAGGGGGCTGTGCAGGTGGGGGGTGGGGGAGGGGGGGTTGTGCAAGTGGGGGTGCAGGTGGGGGGGTTGTAGTCGGTGGATGGGAGGGGGTTGTGTAGGGGGAGTCTGTTGGGGGTGAGGTGGGTAGGGGGGGCTATGCAGGTGGAAAGTCATCACTTCCATAGTTCACCAATAAGCACGGGGAATTCATCACTTCTATAGATTTGGATAGTTTTGAGGCCTCTTTGGTTTTGATTCTTGTCTAGTCATCATGTTGAGTAAGGAATCACATGATCTAAAAGTGACATCAACTATATAGGATGAATTCCTTCTCCCACAACACATTTTTCTAGAAATAATATATCCTTGGAAGGTTTTGGGAGCCTTTTAGAATCCAATTCCCCCAATATTTTCCCAATTGCAAACTTGATACCATCATGTTATCAAGTCACTAATCCTACCAAATTGGATTTTCACTAAAAATACTATTCTAATCCTTAACACCCATCTTTTGTTTTTCATAACATGAATAGCAACCCAATTAAATCTCATAGCTCTTAGTCACACCCCTGTGGACATCTCTCCCACCCCCCCTAGACACCCCCCTACCCCCTAGATATCCCTTCCACCCTCGTGGACAGTTCGCCCACCCCCCTGGACACCTTGTACACCCTGGACAACCCCGCCACCCCCGTGGAAAAGCCTGTCCACCCCCTGGACACCCCCTACTCCCTGGAGAGCCCCCCAACCCCGTGGACATCCCGCCCACCCCCCTGGACACTCCCCCCACCCCCTGGACACCCCCACCCCTGGACACCTTGTACCCCCTGGAAATCCCCCCCCCCCACCCCCCACCCCCGTGGATAGCCCGCCACCCCCTGGACACCCCCTCCCCCTAGACAGCCCCGCCACCCTCGTGGACAGCCCGCCCACCCCCCTGGACACCCCGTACCCCCTGGACAACCCCGCCACCCCCGTGTACAGCCTGCCCATGATTACACAGAAGAAAATAACTCTGCATTTCCCCCGATTTCCAGAAGCCCCCACGTAGGTGAACCCTAACCTGAGGTCTTCCATCTGATCGGCTGAAACTCCCCCATCCAGGTTAGACTCCCTTCAACCTCTCCCCAAATACAGACATAGAATCCCTCATTGAGGTAATTGACATGGTTGGGGTAGTGGGTTAGGTGGTTTTCCTTTTTTTAGTGGGGTGATATGGTACTTTCTGTGGAATTTAGATTGGGTGTTATGAAATGTACTAACTTCTCACAATATTTCCATTTTTTAGAATCAATAACTTATTTAAAAACTCTCGTTACACATTCTGCATCTTTTATGAAAAGCCTTCACTTTGTAATATCTTGAACAATGTTTTATCAGGTCTATGGTGTCTTCTTGGTATGTGATAAATGAAAAAATTACAAAACACATCTCACCTCAAATCTAGGCACACATAACTGAATTAATTAGTATATCTTTACATTTTTTTAATATTTCACTACATAAACTAGAAACTCCTTCCTTTATCGTTTACTTAAATGTATTTTCTATTAAATTTCAATCCTATTGAATTGTTTATGACAAAATGATTTATATAAATTCTTTTTACAGAATGGACAGAAGTTGGATGTATGAAACCGATCGGATCTCAAGCGATTTTCAAAACAATTTGGAGAGCTTTATAGATTTTTCATTTCACAATACTTCAGATAGTGGTCGCATACACTGACCATGTTCCAATTGTGTTGGTAGACCTTGGTTGAGCCGTGAAGAAGTCAGCTACCACATAACCAAAAATGGTTTTTAAGCAAACTACTTTGTGTGGTATCACAAAGGGGAGAAAATGAAATCTCAAATTTGTGATGATCGAAATGAAAGGACTGGAATGGAGAATTTTTTAGATGATCGGTTTATGTTTATTTGTCATCATGAAAAATAAAGGATTTAGACTCAAGAAGACTTCGATGTGAGGACAGCTGATGCATCTAGTGAAAATGATGATATTGATAGGGTGAAAAAATTTAATGATGCTACCACGACTCCAGTATATCGACAATGTGATAAAATGAAAAAGATGGAATTTTTAATCCGATCGTTTCATGGGAAAACTATGTATGGGATTTCTAATACAGAAATCGATTACATTCTTACCCTCTTGAAGGATTTACTTCCATATGATGCAGATATTCCCTCAAACCACTATATGACATGGAAGTTATTTGAGGAACTTGGATTTTCAAGAAACAAAATTCATGCTTTCCTGAAAGATTTCAGTTTATTCTGGGAGGAAACCGCTGAACGAAATGATTGTATAAAATGTGGCACATCCCGCTGGAAGTAAAAATCTAATGGAACACCATCCCGCATTCCACAAAAAGTAATGTGGCACTTTCCATTGATCCCCAGACTCCAGAATATTTTTATGTCTGATGGAATATCAATAAAAATGATATGGCATGATACTGATAGAAAGAAGAATAATGATGAGTTGGTTCATCCTGCATATGGATTTTCATGGCAGAGATTTGATGCTCGACATCCTGATTTTGCAGCTGACGTGCATAATGTGAGGTTGGGTCTTTCATGTGACGGTTTTAATCCATTTGGTTAGATGCTTACTTCGCACAGCACATGGCCAGTTTTTATACACATTTATAATCTTCCCCCATGGTTGTGTATGAAAAAACCTTTCACTTTCATGAGTATACTCATATCTGGTCCTTCTGATCCCAGCATTGATATTGATGTATACATGCAACCTTTAATAAAAGAGTTGAAACTTCTTTGGGATGTGGGTGTGCGCACATACGATGCATATTCGAAAGACATATTTCAGATGCGTGTTGCGCTTATATGGATGATCAATGATTTTCTAGCTTATGCAATTATGTCTAGATGGAGCACGAAGGGAAAACCATCATGTCCAGTTTGTATGAAGAATACACGATCCAGAAGACTGAAACATCGTTGTAGTTTCAGTTTTATGGGACATCAACGATTCTTTCCAAAGGATCATCCATATAGAATGAATCGTCGAAGATTTGATAATACCATAGAGAACGATGATCCACCTCAGCGTATGTCTGTAACTGATGTGCTTAATGAATTGAAATATTTCAGTTGTTTGTTCGGGAAGGGTTAAATGAAATCTGGAAAGAGAAATAATGTTTCCACTGAAACCTGTTACAATTGAAGGAAGAGGAGTATCTTTTTTGATTTGCCTTATTGGTCAACCAATTTGTTACGTCATTTCTTAGACGTAATTCATATTGAAAAGAATATATGCAAAATGTTGCTTTCAGTTCTTCTAAATGTCAAGGGGAAGAAAAAAGATGATTTATGATCTCAGCGTGACTTGGTGGATTGGGGCATCAGACCAGAATCATATCTTGTGCGTATCAGTGAAAATAAATGGAAACTTCCATGTGCTTCTTATGTGATGAAACCTACGAAAAAAACAATTTCTGGAAGTATTAGAGACTATTAGAGTTCTGGATGGTTATTCAAGCAACATATCTAAACGGGTCAACAGAAGAGAGTTGAAGCTAAAATCTTTGAAGACTCATTATTATCACGTTCTACTACATGAATTGCTTCCAATAGCAATCCGTCATATTTTTTCCAATAATTTAAGGGTGGTTGTTATTAGGTTGTGCCATTTGTTTAGAGATCTTTGTGCTAAGAAGTTTTCCAAGTCTTTCTTGCAAAAAATGTTGACAGATTCCCCATTAATTTTGTGTGAGTTGGAGAAAATATTTCCTCTATCATTTTTCACATGCATGCTGCATATGACTATCCATATTCCCACTAAAATACTTCTCGGAGGACCTGTTTCTGTTCGTTGGATGTATCCAACTGAAAGAAATATGTTCTCATTAAAGTCTTATGTCTGAAACAGAAATCATCTCGAATGTTCTATCATGAACGGTTACCTGGATCAAGAATGTATGGATTTCTGCTCGATGTATTTGTCTGATCTTACTACAAGATTGAACAGACCAATGAGAAATGAAGAAGAACAATATGAGAAAATTGAACCCAATTTTCCATCACTTCCTCAAACAGGAGGAATTCCTGGATCATATACATTGAAGACATTAATCCATGAAGAGCGGGAGATGGCACATCGCATAGTTTTGTTCAACTGTGATTTGTTCGATGACTATATCAGGTAACTAAATTAATTATGTATATCTTACATATAAATCTATTAAACTATTTATATTTTTTATCTACAGGGAACATAAAACAATGATAAATAGGAAGCATCGTTCTTTATCTTTGAGAAGGAGAGAGACTTTTCATAGCAAAGAGTTTTCTTCTTGGTTAAAATTGAAGGTAAAAATATTACTGTTTAAATTAATTATTTCAATATTTAATTAAGTTTAACAGTCATTTATATTCCAGGTATTGAGTTTGTCTGCTGACTCGGTCTCTAAGGAAATAAGAGCTTTGTCTTTTGGTCCTAATACCGTGGTTCATGACTGTAAATCAATTCTTATCAATGGGTACAAATTTATTATCACTGAACGAGAAAAGAACATGAGAACAAAACATGATGGTGTTATGGTTACTGCCACAACATATTGTTATTCCAGTTCATCAGATATTAGACCGCGATTTGAAAATGTGGGTTATTATGGAGTCATTGAGAAAATAATAATATTGGATTATTACTCTCATGGATGAGTCACAATGATGAAATGCCATTGGTTTGATTTGATGATGATACATGGCACATTTATTGATGATTGTGGATTTCGAGTAATTAATATGACTCACACTCTTGCTACTGAAGAACCATATGTGTTGGAATCAATGGCTAAACAAGTTTTTTATGTTAAAGACCAACTTCGACCTGAATTTGGTGTCATAGTTAAAGTAATTCCAAGAAATATTTTTGATGATGGTGATGATGGAATTGACACTGTCCCTATTTCCATTGGAACCAATCCATTTATTTCTTTTGATGACTCCAATAGCTCAATTGTCAGATTTGATTGTGAACCTGAAGTTGTGGTTGAAATTATATAGAATCATTCATCCATGTTCTGAATTCTTTTGGTTTACCTCGAGTTGGGTTGTTAAGGTTGGTAATATTCAAATTGATTTAGTATTGATCACAAATATGTTTTATCTGACTTGACCGTTATGTAAATTATCAATGTTTATTGGTTGCTGTTTTATTTTAATTTCATTTTCTAATTTGGAATTGCACTGTATTCAAACCTAGTCAAACAATATTTCTAACTTGGTGAACATTAAAACATGTATGATTTATTAAATTCATTCAAGCTCTTCTAAAAAAAGTGATAGCTAAATTATCAATGATTCCCCCTATTCTTTCATATATTTAGTTTTTTTGTTTACAAATTAGTTTCCTTTTTCTAATTAATTACATATTTATTTTCAAAAGCAGGAAATGCAGCCAATTGAAGAGAGACGAAGGAAAAAAATGATGGAGAACAATCATTGGATGGCGGAGATGGGTGTTCCACCATTAGTGCCTACAGTGAGTACTTTATTTCAAATATATATATATATATATATATTTAAAGAACATATAATGTCATGTGATTAATTTTTTTGTAAACATTTTTGTAGGATCCACCTATATGTCGACAGTTATTCGATGAGGAGCCTAGTACTGGTCCTAGTACTCAGGCTGGTGGTACGAGGAGGGTTCATACCAGAGGTGGACGATTAACTGTGTGTGCCCGAACAGACCCTACCCCTCCCACTAACATGTCATCCTTCCCACATTCTGATCCCGATGTGTCGTTAGGGACACACGGGATATTTAGGCCTTCCATGTTTTCACTACCTTCTGCATCTTCTGGCCCATCATTTTCACATCCCATAATGATTCCCACTCCCCAGTCAGCATCCAGTCATACTGTTGTCCCATATTCTTTTCCCTCTACTTCTGTCTCTCCGAGATTCTATATTCCATTGTCTTCGACTCCTGTTCCACCATAGGGTGTTCCATCAGTTTCTGTGGATCCGGCGGCGCTCATTGATCAGACCAGCACAGGTATATTTATAGAACCCTAACAAATTTTTATAGCAATATTTATTTTCATTATAACATGTTTTGATAAAATATTTGTTTTTCTTTCATGACAGATACATCTACTGATAGGAGGCATGGGCGGGGGTGTACACGCATGCGTTCAGTGTGGAACCGCCGCACACAGGTTATGGTGGATTATAATGAAGAAAACCAAATGGTTGAGAAAACAGGGCAGCAATGTCGGAGTTTTTTGGTGACGCTTTCCAAATACTCTGACATCATTCCCTTCAGTCCGCTGTCATGGAGACATTTGCCACATGAGGTCAAGGATAGAGCTTGGGCAGAGATATGGGTAAAAAAATCTATTCTATTTAATGCCATAAATTATTTTTGTATTTATATGAATTAATATTTTGATTTCAACTTCGATTTAATTTTCCCGATGGTGAGGGTGAACGAACGGAACATCTAAAGGATTTAGGCGAGCTTTAGAGAGCCTACAAGCATGAGTTGTATATTGGCTGGGTTTCTAGAGTTGGAACTAAGTTAGAGGCGGTACCAGTGGTAGATGATTGTCCTATAGAGCAGTATTATCAGATGATTACTCATTGGATGAGTACCCAGTTTAAGGTATGAATAAAATTTGAGGTATTTAAATAATAACTTTCATGTTTTGAATTAATACTATCTGTTGCATTTTTGAATTTTATTTAGGAATCGTCTGGAAAAAATAAAAATAACATTGATGCAAAAAAATACCTCCACACACTGGGACGCATTACGATGCCTAATCATGAGAGGAAGCAGGTATGACAATTGTTTATAAGTTTTCTTTACGACTTACACTTTCTTTTGTTTCCTCAATTATTTAATAGTTTGATAAAGTTTTCATATAACTTTAGTTTTCAATGTCATTTTAGAGGAAAATACAAAATATTGAAGGACGTGTGCCTTGAGCAAAACTGTTTTTCTCGAGTATACAGAAAAAGGATGGAAGTGCCATCAACGAAGCGACTCAGCAGAAGATTGTAAGTTTTAATATGTTGATTTTATATTTTAATATCTATTTTGTAACTTAATGATATATTTATATTTGTAACAGGCTACTTTAGAGGACCTTGATTCCCAAGAACCAGAAAATTTTGGGCAAACAGATCACTTACATCAGGTGTTGGGAGAGGAGCATCCTGGTAGAGTATGTTGCCGACCTAGGATAGCCCCGACGAGGTATTGGCCCTCCTCAGGTACGAGCTGTAGTGCCACCGAGCTGTAGCAAGTTAGGGCACAGGAAGAACAGGCTGAGAAAAGGTCCACAAAGACAATAGAACAGTCTACTATGGAAAACAGTGCGTTTATGAAATTTATTGAATTTCTACGTCCAACACTTCCAGCAAAGGCCATCCCAGCTTTTGATGAGTATATGTCATCGATACGTTCTATATATGGTGAACCAGGTGGCAGTTCTAGTGGTGGTCAGGATGATGTCCATCTTGATGATGATGATGGCGAGGAGTCTGATTCGGAAGAGGAGGGAGAGGAGGAGGGCGAGGTGGGTGGCGAGGGCGAGGAGGAAGGCGAGGGCGAGGAGGAGGGTGAGGGTGAGGAGGGCGAGGACGATGATGGGGATGAGGACGAGGGTGATGATGATGGTGATGATGGTGATGGTGATGTGGTACAAGTTGATCCATTACATTTTTGACTGATATTACTGAGATTTGATATTTAATCTATTCTAGTTGTTGGCTTTATCTAGACTCATAGTATAGTATTGGAGTTGTGTTATTTTTATATATTATCTGTTTTTATGGATGTTGTTGTCTTTTAGTGGTTGTGTGTTTGGGAACCCTCCTCCTTCCTGAACTCTGGACAACCCCCCACCCTTCTCCCGGGACCCCGGACAGCCCCGTCGGACAGCCCCCCAGACAGCCCCCTGGACAGCCCCCCACCCTCGTCCTTGGACCCTGGACAACCCCCCGAACACCCCCCAGACAACCCCCCAAACAGCCCCTCGGACAGCCCCCCCACCCTCCTCCCTGGACCCCGGACATCCCCCCGGACTACCCCCCAGACAGCCCCCCCCCCCCCACCCTCTTCCTTGGACCCTGGACAACCCCCCAAACACCCCCGGACAGCCCCCAGACAGCCCCCCGAACAGCCCCCCAGACAGCCCCCCCCCCCCCCCCCCCCCACCCTCCTCCCTGGACCCCGGACAACCCCCCAAACAACCCCCCGGACAGCCCCCCCCCCCCCCCACCCTCTTCCTTGGACCACGGACAACCCCCCGAACACCCCCGGACAGCCCCCGGACAGCTCCCCGAACAGCCCCCCGGACATCCCCACCACCCTCCTCCCTAGACCCCGGACAACCCCCCAAACACCCCCTGGACAGCCCCCGCACAGCCCCCCCACCCTCCTCCTTGGTCCCCGGACAGCCCCCCGGACACCCACCGGACAGCCCCCCGGACAGCCCCCCGGACAGCCCCGCCGGACAGCCCCCCCACCCTCCTTCATTTCATTTAATACTAGAAAATCTATAATATATATTTTATTTATTTTCATCATGATAATCAATGTAAATCACATTTACGCATCTAATCAATATCATAGATTCTTGGTATGTTATAAAAGAGATGTATTCATTGGGCATGACATTGTTAGCTCTGAAATGTTTCATAGCATGATAAACTAAAATCTAATCCATACTAAGAATGATATAAAAATATTTTATATAAATGTCCACAAGATTTTAAGTAAATACCATTCCACTAATAGACACATGAGGATTCTCATAAAATGGACAACATTTTAAGTACATATGGAAAACTGACCAAACGCATTCGGTTTCCATTGAAACTTTAGGAGAATGATCCATGGGTCATATTTGACGTGTACGAATCAACCCCGTCTCAATCCGAGGTGTGGTGTGGCCGCCACTACTCAAAGTGTTTGCCTATTGTTTCAAAAGGACGTCATTTTAATTGAAACACATCAACTGGCATACGGAAAACTGACCAAACGCATTCGGATTGTGTCGATACTTTAGAAAAACGATCCATGGGTCATATGTGATGTATACAAGTCAACCCCGCCTCAATCTGAGGCGCGGTGTGGCCGTCACCACTCAAAGTTTCTGTCTTTTGTTTCAAAAGGACATCATTTTAACTGAAAAACATCAACTGGCATACAAAAAACCAACCAAAAGCATTAGAATTGTGTCAATACTTTAGAACAAAGATCCATGGGTCATATGTGACGTGTACAAGTCAACTCTGGCTTAATCTGAGGCATGATGTGGCCAGAATCACTCTAAGTGTCTCTCTTTTGCTTAAAATGGACAATATTTTAAGTACATACAGAAAACCAACCAAACGCATTCGGTTTATATTGAAACTTTAGGAGAACGATTCATGGGTCATTTATGACATGTACAAATAAACCTCGCCTTAATCTGAGATGTGGTGTGGCTGGCACCACTCAAAGTGTCTGCCTTTTGTTTCAAAAGGACGTCATTTTAATTGAAAAACATCAACTGGCATACGTAAAACCGACCAAACGCATTTTTATTGTGTCGATACTTTATAAAAACGATCCATGGGTCATATGTGATGTGTACAAGTTAACCCCATCTCAATCTGAGGCGCGGTGTGGCCGCCACCACTCAAAGTGTCTATCTTTTGTTTCAAAAGGAAGTCATTTTAAGTGAAAAACATCAACTGGCATACGGAAAACCAACCAAACGCATTCGGATTGTGTCTATACTTTAGCACAACGATCCATGGGTCATATGTAATGTGTATGAGTCAACCTCACCTTAATCGGAGGCATGGTGTGGCCAGAATCACTCTAAGTGGCTCTCTTTTGTTTAAAATGGACAACATTTTAAGTACACACGGAAAACCGACCAAATGCATTCAGTTTCCGTTGAAACTTTAGGAGAACGATTCATGGGTCATATGTGATGTGTATGAATCAACCATATCTCAATCTGAGACGTGGTGTGGCTAGAACCACTCAAAGTGTCTGCCTTTTGTTTCAAAAGGACGTCATTTTAAGTGAAAAACATCAACTGGCATACGAAAAACCGACCAAACGCATTCTGATTGTGTCGATACTTTAGCACAATGATCCATGGGTCATATTTGACGTGTAAGAGTCAACTTCGCCCTAATATGAGGCACGGTGTGGCCGGAATCACTCTAAGTGGCTCTCTTTTTCTTAAAATGTACAACATTTTAAGTACATATGGAAAACTGACCAAACGCATTCGGTTTCCATTGAAACTTTAGGAGAATGATTCATGGGTCATATGTGACTTGTATGAATCAACACCGCCTCATTCTGAGATGTGGTGTGGCCGGAACCACTCAAAGTGTCTTCCATTTGTTTCAAAAGGACGTTATTTTAATTGAATAACATCAACTGGCATACGGAAAACCGACCAAACACATTCGGATTGTGTCGATACTTTAGCACAACGATCCATGGGTTATATGTGATGTGTACGAGTCAACCCCGCCTTAATCTGAGGTGTGGTGTGGCCACCACCACTCAAAGTGTTTGTCCTTTGTTTAAAATGGACAACATTTTAAGTACATACGGAAAACCGACCAAACGCATTCGGTTTTTGTTGAAACTTTAGGAGAACAATTCATGGGTCATATGTGACGTGTACGAATCAACCCCGTATCAATATGAGACCTGTTGTGGCCGGTACCACTCAAAGTGTCTGTCTTCTGTTCCAAAAGGACGTCATTTTAATTGAAAAACATCAACTGGCATACGGAAAACCAACCAAATGCATTCGGATTGTGTCAATACATTAGCGCAACGATACATGGGCCATATGTGACGTGTACGAGTCAACCCCGCCTCAATCCGAGGCATGGTGTGGCCGCCACCACTCAAAGTGTCTGACTTTTGTTTCAAAAGGACATCATTTTAAGTGAAAACATCAACTTCCATATGGAAAACTGAAAAAATGCATTCGGATTGTGTCGATACTTTAGCACAACTATCCATGGGTCATATGTGACGTGTACAAGTTAACCTAGCCTTAAAAGAAGACACGGTGTGGCCAAAATCACTCTAAGTGGCTCTCTTTTGTTTAAAATGGACAACATTTTAAGTACATACGGAAAATAGACCAAACGCATTCTGTTTCTGTTCAAACTTTAGGAGAATGATTCATGGGTCATATTTAATGTGTACAAATCAACCCCACCTCAATTTCAGAAGAGGTGTGGCCGGAATCACTCAAAGTGTCTGCCTTTTGTTTCAAAAGGACGTCATTTTAATTGAAAAACATCAACTTGAATATGGAAAACCAACCAAACGCATTCGGATTGTGTTCATACATTAGCACAACAATCCATGGGTCATATGTGACATGTAAGAGTCAACTTCTCCTCAATCTGAGGCGCAGTGTGGCTGCCACCACTCAAAGTGTCTGCCTTTTATTTCAAAAGGACGTCATTTTAATTGAAAAACATCAACTAGCATAAGGAAAACCGACCAAACGCATTCGGATTGTGTCGATACTTTAGCACAACGATCCATGGGTCATATGTGACGTGTTCAAGTCAACCCCGCCTCAATCTGAGGCGCGGTGTGGCCGCCACCACTCAAAGTGTCTGTCTTTTGTTTCAAAAGGACGTCATTTTAAGTGAAAAACATTAACTGGCATACGGAAAACTGACCAAACGTATTCCGATTGTGTCGATACTTTATCACAATGATACATGGGTCATATGTGACGTGTACAAATCAACCCCACCTTAATCTGAGGCATGGTGTGTCCAGAATCACTCTAAATGGCTCTCTTTTGTTTAAAATGGACAACATTTTAAGTACATATGGAAAACCGACCAAACACATTTGGTTTCCGTTGAAACTTTAGGATAATGATTCATGGGTCATATGTGACGTGTACGAATCAACCCCTCCTAAATCTAAGACATGGTGTGGCCGACACCACTCAAAGTGTATGCCTTTTGTTTCAAAAGGACGTCATTTTAATTGAAAAACATCAACTGGAATACGAAAAACCGACCAAACGCATTCGGATTGTGTCTATACTTTATCACAATGATCCATGGGTCATATGTGACGTGTACGTGTCAACCCTTCCTCAATCTGAGGCGCGGTGTGGCTACCACCACTCAAAGTGTCTGTCTTTTGTTTCAAAAGGACGTCATTTTAAGTGAAAAACATCAATTGGCATACGAAAAACCAACCAAATGCATTCGGATTGTGTCTATACTTTAGAAAATTGATCCATGGGTCATATGTGACATGTACGATTCAACCCCGCCTTAATCGGAGGCACGGTGTGGCCAGAATCACTCTAAGTGGCTCTCTTTTGTTTAAAATGGACAACATTTTAAGTACATACGGAAAACCGACCAAACACATTCGGTTTTCATTGAAACTTTAGGAGAATGATTCATGGGTCATATGTGACGTGTACGAATCAACCCCGCCTCAATTTGAGACACGGTGTAGCCGGCACCACCCAAAGTGTCTGCCTTTTGTTTCAAAAGGACGTCATTTTAATTGAAAAACATCAACTGGCATACGGAAAACTGACCAAATGAATTCGTATTGGGTCGATACATTAGAACAACGATCCATGGGTCATATGTGACGTGTACGAATAAACCCCGCCTCAATCTGAGATGCGGTGTGGCTGGAACAACTCAAAGTGTCTGCCTTTTGTTTCAAAAGGGCGTCATTTTAATTGAAAAACATCAACTGGCATACGGAAAACCAACCAAACGCATTCGGATTGTGTCGATACTTTAGCACACCGATCCATGGGTCATATTTGATGTGTAAAAGTCAAACCCACCTCAATCCAAGGTGTGGTGTGGCCGCCACCACTCAAAGTGTCTGTCTTTTGTTTCAAAAGGACGTCATTTTAAGTGAAAAACATCAACTGGCATACAGAAAACCGACCAAATGCATTAGTATTGTATAGATACTTTAGTACAACGTTCCATGGGTCATATGTGACGTGTACGAGTCAACACAGCCTTAATCGGAGGCACGGTGTGGCCAGAATCACTCTAAGTGGCTCTCTTTTGTTTAAAATGGACAACATTTTAAGTACATATGGAAAATCAACCAAACGCATTTGGTTTCCTTTGAAACTTTAGAAGAAAGATTCATGGGTAATATTTGACATGTACAAATCAACCCCGCCTCAATCTGAGACATGGTGTAGCCGGCACCACTCAAATTGTTTGCCTTTTGTTTCAAAAGGACGTCATTTTAATTGAAAAACATCAACTGGCATACGGAAAACTGACCAAACGCATTCGGATTGTGTTGATACTTTAGAACAACGATCCATGGGTCATATGTGACATGTAAGAGTCAACCCCGCCTCAATATGAGGTGCGGTGTGGCCGCCACTACTCAAAGTGTCTGTCTTTTGTTTCAAAAGGACATCATTTTAAGTGAAAAACATCAACTGGCATACTGAAAACTGACCAAACGCATTCAGATTCTGTCGATACATCAGAAAAAAGATACATGGGTCATATGTGATGTGTACGAGCCAACCCCACCTCAATCCAAGGCACGGTGTGGCCGCCACCACTCAAAGTGTCTGTCTTTTGTTTCAAAAGGACGTCATTTTAAGTGAAAAATATCAACTGGCATACGGAAAAGCGACCAAACGCATTAGGATTGTGTTGATACCTTATCACAACAATCCATGGGTCATATTTGATGTGTACGAGTCAACCCCGCCTTAATCTGAGGCACGGTGTGGCCGGAATCTCTCTAAGTGGCTCTCTTTTGTTTAAAATGGACAACATTTTAAGTACATACGGAAAACCGACCAAACGCATTTGGTTTCCGTTGAAAATTTAGGAGAATGATTCATGGGTCATATGTGACGTGTAATAATCAACCCCGCCGCAATCTAAGACGTGGTGTGGCCGGCACCAGTCAAAGTGTCTACCTTTTGTTTCAAAAAGATGTCATTTTAATTGAAAAACATCAACTGGCATACGGAAAACCGACCAAACGCATTCAGATTGTGTCGATACTTTAGAACAATGATCCATGGGTCATATGTGACATGTAAAATTCAACCCCACTTAAATCTGAGGCACGGTGTGGCCACCACCACTCAAAGTGTCTGTCTTTTGTTTGAAAAGGACGTCATTTTAAGTGAAAAACATCAACTGGCATACGGAAAACCAACTAAATGCATTTGGATTGTGTCAATACTTTAGAAAAATGATCCATGGGTCATATTTGATGTGTACGAGTCAACCACACCTTAATAGAAGGCACGGTGTGGCCAGAATTACTCTAAGTGGCTCTCTTTTGTTTAAAATGGACAACATTTTAAGTACATATGGAAAACCGACCAAACGCATTAGGTTTCCATTGAAACTTTAGGAGAATGATTCAGGGGTCATATGTGACATGTAAGAATCAACCCCGCCTCAATCTGAGATGCGGTGTGGCCGGAACAACTCAAATTGTCTGCCTTTTGTTTCAAAAGGACGTCATTTTAATTGAAAAACATCAACTGGCATACGGAAAACCGACCAAACGCATTCGGATTGTGTCGATAATTTAGCACAATGATTCACGGGTCATATGTGATGTGTAAGAGTCAACCCCGCCTCAATCCAAGGCACGGTGTGGTCACCACCACTCAAAGTGTCTGTCTTTTGTTTCAAAAGGACGTCATTTTAATTGAAAAACATCAACTAACATACGGAAAACTGACCAAACGCATTCGGATTATGTCGATACTTTAGTAAAATGATCCATGGGTCATATGTAACGTGTATGAGTCAATCCCACCTTAATCGGAGGCACGGTTTGACCGGAATCACTCTAAGTGGATCTCTTTTGTTTAAAATGGACAACATTTTAAGTACATATGGAAAACCGACCAAACGCATTCGGTTTCCGTTGAAACTTTAGGAGAACGATCCATGGGTCATATGTGACATGTACGAATAAACCCCGCCTCAATCTGAGACACAGTGTGTCTAGAACCACTGAAATTTTCTGCCTTTTGTTTCAAAAAGACGTCATTTAAATTGAAAAACATCAACTGGCATACGGAAAACCGACCAAACGCATTCAGATTGTGTCGATACTTTAGAAAAATGATCCATGGGTCATATGTGACATGTACGAGTCAACCCTGCCTCAATCCAAGGCACGGTGTGGCCGGTAGCACTCCATGTGTATTTTTTTTTTTTAAATGGACATCATTTCAGGTAAAAATATATGGTATACAAAAAACCGATCAAATTATGAATTGACTTCCAGATTCCACATATAATTGTCATATAAATTTTAAATTGAATTCTAAATGAATTATGTATGTTTATAATTACGGTATGAATTATAATTTAATTATGGATGTGTATAGTTCCAGCATTATATGTTAAATGTGTATGAATTTGTTCTCTATATGTAAGTGTTAGTTGTTTTATATGTTAAATGTGTATAAATTTGTTCTCTATATGTAAGTGTTAGTTGGTTATTACAGGTACAATAATTTTATATTTATGTGTTAGTTTATTGCAGGTATAATAATTGGATTGAAAATGAGAGTGAACCCACAAAATGAGACCTGGTGGGAAAATTGCAGAGCTGCTGGGAAAATTGCAGAGCTGCTGTGCAATTTTCCCCAGCAGAGGCTATGCCAATGGGTTGAAACCATTGTCATAGCATGTCTGGGTTTTTTTTTACCAACGGTTAATAGAACTATTGGTAAAACACTTTTCCCAATGGTTTAGAAAACGTTGGGAAAGAGGAGACCTTGGGTTTTTTTCAACGGTTTGGCCAAACTGTTGGGAAAAACTTGGTAATTTTCTCCACTCTATCCCAATGGTTATAAACCGTTGGGAAAAAGATTTCCCAACGGTTTTCCCGAACCGTTAGGATAGGGTAATTTTTCTCCACCCTATCCCAATGATTCACTGTAAACTGTTGGGAAAATCTTTCCTAATTTATTACTTTTCTACAGTTTGCAGAACCGTTGGTATAACATATACCAATGGTTCTGCAGCCTTTCCCAACAGTTCTAAACCATTGGGAAATCCTGTATTTCCAGTAGTGATTCTAAACTATCCCATGTTGTTTCACAAATGAAAATATGATCATGAAACTTCTTTAGAAAGTACCTCAATGGTATGGGTGTTGATACCCAGTGAAGAAGAATATATTACCCAAATGGTTGTGTCAAAGGAAATAATCAACCTTGAATAAATTCTTATTTTGAGGTAATATACTGATGTATTTCCCAAATATTTTTTTGGTCTTCCTCTAGATCATGAGGTAGAGTTATCAATAGAGATTATACCCGAAGACACTTCTATATATAAATGACCCTATATGATGGCCTCAATCTAACTGCAAGAGTTAAATAAGTAGCTGAAAGAGAATTCGGACAAAGGTTTCATAAACTCTTGTAAATCACCTTGGGATGCATCAGTCCTCTTTTTCAAGAAAAAGGATAGATCAATGTGGTTGTGTATTGATTATAGGAAACTCAATAAGATCACCATAATGAACAAGTGTCCCCTACCAAATATTGATGGATTATTTTATCAACTTCTAGTAGCTCATTACTTATCAAAGGTGGATCTTTATTCTATATATCATTATCTGAAGGTGAATAAGGAATATATTTTAGAAGAAATCCTTCTGTACAAGCTTTGTGCACTATGAGTTCATAGTTATTCCCTTTATACTTACTAATTCCCATGAAATATTCATGGATTTGATGAATATAGTCTTTATATACTATATGAAAAATTATTAGTCTTTAACGATGATATTCTCATTTACTCCAAGATTAAAGGGGAAAATTAATAACATCTAAGTATTATACTGATGATATTAAGAAAGGAGAAAATGTATAATGAGTTTAAAAAGTATGAATTTTTTATGCAAAGTCACATTAATGGGGAACATGATCATAAGTGTTGGAATTTCTATGACCCGTCAAATAAAAAAATAAGGAATATCCTAGACACTCAAGTGTCATAGAAATCCATATATTTCATGGATTGGATGGGTATTATCTAAATTTTTTGATAAATTTATCATGATTGTATATCTCACTAAATAAGTTAACATGGAAATGGTTAAATTATGTTTGGATAGAAGAATGTGAAGAAAGATTTAAGGATCTCAATAAAAGGGAAATCATTGTCACGACCCGTCCTCGGGGCCCATGTCGTGACTACCCCAAGCCCGCCTTCCATAGGCCAGGGGCTGGCGACTAGCACCAAAGGCGTAAATCCCGATATCTGGGGAGGAATTGCCTTTATAAAACATAAACACATCCAACCAGAGTACAAGTGGAAGTAATACACTAAGTACAAAAGAAAGTTCTGCAAAGTAAATGGGCCAAAATACAAACCCAACTGAGAAGTACAGCTACAACTAAACGAAAGTACAACGGAAAAGACAAAGAGCTGGGAAATAGAAGCATCTCCTGGGTCGTCCACCTAGGATCCTACCTGAAGGGTAGGTACAGATAGCCTCCTCAACACTCTCACCCTCCAACCTCTTATGTGTACCGTCTCATCGTGAAGTCCACCTCCGGGTACTGTCTCGTCGTGAGGTCCACCTCCGGGTACCGTCCAGTCCTTGTACACTCGGTCTATGTCAGCGTTGTCCATCGTCTGCATCCAACACAACGTGGTGCGGTATATCCCATGTAGGGGTGAGTATTACGATACTCAGTAAGGACCCCGAGACCCTCAAGGTCTCACTAAATCCAACAAGGATAACCACAAAGAAAAGATACAAACATGTAGTATCAACCAACTCTACTTAGGTATATGACCATACATATACTTAAGTCATCAATCCCAGTTCGGCTCCAACTCATGAGCCCAAGCACAACCCAGTCCACACAGGAAATCACAACCCAGTCCACACAGAAAATCACAACCTAGTCCACATAGAAAAACAACAGATAACCACTACTTAGGTATATTCCCATACATATACCTAAGTTATCAAGCAACCCATCTCAAACATGAGGTAAACGCAAAGGTCATTGACTCATCTCAAACCAGGATTTTCATTATTGAAACCACAATGGTGGGATAACTCCTCCTCTGTAGAGTACAGTATCCCTATCACAACTCTGAGGCACTACTCACTAACCATAGACTGCTGAAGTACTCCTCCTATCGAGTACCGCGGGTCTGCTGCCAAATATCGGGCGCTCCGTCCGTTGTGGGTCTGCCGCCAAATACCAGGAGATCCCCCTAATAACCGTCATATGTACTCCTACTGTCAAGTACCGCGGGTCTGCTTCCAACTACCAGGCACTCCGTCTGCCATGGGTCTGCCACCAAATATCGGGCGCTCTGTCCACTGGGCTAATCGAATCACTCCGACTCGATTCGGTCAAGCAGTCATCGGGTCTACAGCTACTAGGTTTCCGCACTCTGTACACTCGTCTCCGGGAGGGTCTGCTCCACGAGCGACTGGTCTATACTCCAAGTATCAAAAATTCCCACAAAGAAGTATCACAAAGTTCCGTCTCGTCAAATAGGTCTCAATGCTACAGACGGGGTGTCAATCGGACGCCCGGTCTGTGAGTTATTAGCCTTTTCGTCCCGGGGGGCCAGTTGGTTTCGTGTACGAACCAACCCGACCATATCTCAACTGTACCCCGAACTCTTTTAGGGTATACTCAAAGGTATTGTTTCTCAATGTGATCACCAATGCCGCTGACGGTTCGTCAAACGGACGTCCGGTCTGAAAGTTATCGGCTTTTCCGTTCTAGGGGCCCGGTTGGATTTCGGGTACAAGCCAACCCGGCTATATTCCAACTGCGTCCAAACCTTAGGTGAAGTATACCAAAAGAACCTTCTCATCAAGAGGAATCCAACAAAGTCAATGGAACGTCAATCGGACGTCCGGAACTCAAGTTATAACCATTTCTCCTCCGAGGGCCCGGTTGGTTTCGGGTTCAAACCAACCCAGTTGTACACAAACTTTACCAAAAACTTGATTGTAATATACCGAAACGACCATCTCGATCCAAGGATCCTTACTCAACTGACGGTGCATCGATCGGAGGTCTGTAGCCCAAGATATGGGCGTTTGAACGAACCTGGTCCGAACATAGGGGGTTCAGGCCCGGTCCAACCCGGCCCAATACCTCAAGGGTCGGCCAAAACCGGGTTGACTTGACCCGGATCCGGGTCCGGCCCGGCTGGCGCGGTCCTGCATAGCGGGCGCGGCTCGGCCTGGCCGTGTGGCCGGCCGCAGCTCGGCCAGCGTGGTCGAGCGGAAGCCGCGGAGCGGGGGGGGCTCGACCCTCGCCGTTGATTGACGCCGGCGGCGCTTTGCGCCGCCCCGCCATCCCAGATCCCATGGTCGCGCGGGATCTCCCACCTCACTGCCACGGCACAGCTGTGGAGGATCTTCCTCGGCAGCACGCTGGGCGTCGCCGCCTCCTGTTGCCGACACCGCCATGCCGGCAAGGCGCGCTGGCAGCATCTTCCGTGGACCACCGGACGCGCTCCGGTGGTCCGTTTTTTCCACCATTAGTGCCTAAGGTCACCTCGGGACCCAATATTCACTTTGGAGGCTTCAAATTGACTTTGCGGTCCCGTTTCATTGTCGTCGTCAATCCGCACACACAAAAATAATCTGCGGAGGGTTCGGGCTTGTTCGTTAGCCCGTGCCCTCCATGTTAGAGGTTTTCAATCAAGAACAAACTCAAATCCAAACCCGAAAATTAACCCCGCACCCAACCCGCATGAACGAGCGATCTGCGGATCAACCGGGCATAGGTTGGTCCGCACTCATCGTTATTTTCTCAAAATGTAAAGAGAAAATCAAAAATAATTCCCTCACATCGAATAATTAACATCGCACGTCGTTTATCGCGGAAGACGGCGTCGCGGGGAAAAGATTCGTAGGCGATGATGGGGTGTATCCGAAGATGTGGGGCCTTCCCTTTTGTCGCGGAGAAAAGAAGAAGAATCACGTCGACCGTTCTTCGTCGAGGGAGGAAGTCGTTCTTCATGGATCTGGTATTCTTCGATAAAGAAGCATCATTCTTTGTTGAAGAGGTGTCATTATTCAACGAGGAGGAATTCTCTTCTCTTCCTTCTTCTACTTCTTCTTCTCACAAAGGCTCTCTCTCTCTCCCCAAATCCCCCAACACAAAGTGTGTCCCAAAATAAAATAAAGGGGCTCATCCAATTATTTTATTAACACATGCCATTTGAAATTCAAACTCAAAACACTTAATTAATTAATTGAGTAGGTTCAATTAATCAATTAGTGTATGTTGGCAAGAGTTAAGAGAGGGAAGGTCCTCATAAGTGTTGGGAGAGTTAAAGAGGGGTTTTTGAGAGTTACAAATTAATGAGGGGGCGAATTTATGCGAGTTATGGGATGGTCAAGGGGGTTATGGGAAGGTCAAGGGGGTTATGGTCTCATGTGGACCCCACCTTCCACATATCCACACATGGGAAGTTGGGTGGTTGTGGGCCCCACCAACAACTTCCCATGGTAGAATTCAACTTCCTTGGATAACAAAAATAAAATTGTACATAATTTTATTTACTTCTTACTTAAACCCAAAAATTTAACTTCTTATCTCATGCAAACGCACCTACGGTAAAAGTCCTTTTAAGCAAATACTGGCGTTGCGAGTTCATCGGTGCCCTCAGATTTCAATTCTGAGCACTGGTTCAAAAGATAGAAAAAACCGCTCGTTCTTTCACTGAACGTACCCGAGCCAAACTTCAGAAATTGATTTCGGGCACACTGGGCCTCGGAATCAGGTGTCGTCAGAAACTGATCACTCGTAAAATTCCAAAGAAAGTAAGAAAAAAATTTCCTTGAAATTCCTGGGTCTTTACATTACTCCCACCTCATGTATTTACGTCCCTGTAAAGCTACAACACAAAATAGGGAAACTAAAGGAGGTACCAAGCATGCATCTGAGCCTCACGCTCCCATGTGATCTCCTGGAGGTTCCCGTGCTACCAACGAAAGCGCACAAGAGGAATCGACCGTTCCTGTAGGACCCGCTCATGTCGATCCCCAACATCTACTGGAACCTCTATGAATGCCACCCCGTCATTGATGTCCATATCTCCGTGGTTGATGATAAAGGATAGGTGATGCACACATCTCCTCAGCTGAGATACGTGGATGATGTCGTGTACTCGGTGCAACTGAGGTGGAAAGGTTAGAAGGTAAGCCACCTTGCCTACTCTTCTAGGGACCTGGAAGGTCCGTTGAACCTTGAAGTTTACTTGCCGCCTCAGCCACATCTCTGTAGACCCCGTAGAGGTGTGGCTCGTCTGAAGACGTGGTCATCACCCTTGAACTCCTGTGGTATTGTCTCCTATCAGCAAGAGACTATTGTATGCTCTATGCAGTCTTTATCTGCTCATGGATTATCTGCACCTTCTCTATCATAGCCTGAACCATTTCTAGTTCTACATGTGCTGACCCCATCACTATCCACAAAGGATATCTAAAATGCGGTCAGCTGCTGTCTCGCCACTCCTAACAGCTGAATTCCCGATCTCCTACTAAGAGTATCTGCTACAACGTCACCCTCTCCAGGAGTATAAACTATCTCGAAGTCATAGTCCTGGGGAATTCAAGATATCACTGTTGTCTCTGGTTCATGTCCTTCTGAGAGAAGACACACCTGAGACTATTGAGTTGGAGAGAACTATAAACCGTTTTCTCAATGATCAATGGGTGAGACTAGCCAATTGTAAGAACTCATTCCCACCCTTCATTGTTTACGTTCTTCAAGAGCTACTGAGATTTCTCCTCTACCAAAAAGAGAAATCTAGTCTCATCCCCTGGATGAACCGCGTTCCTCGCCTAATACATTCAATCCTGATATGAACGATAATATTTCATGCCATGGATGACGTTGTAAGGCCTCGATGCTACTACAAAGAGATCCAAATGTTACTCTCACCTCCAAGGGTCAAGTAACACTATCGACAGCAGTGTGTGCTCACTGGGTCTCCTCCAGTAGGTATCTCGAAATTGAGGGTCAAGTCAATGGTTTTAAACCGGAACCTCTTAGTATCAACCACACAGAGTGGACAGAAAAGTAAACGTCACAAAGAAAGGTATCTTTTATTACTGCAGCTCAAAGTACAAGACACATACAACCACAACAACAACAAAAAGGAAGCTAGAAACACTAATAAAAAAGGACTCCATGCCTAGATCTAGTCCCGCTCATGTCTGCCTACTTCTGGATCTCCATGCGGTCCGCCTCGATCGAACATCTGCCTCTTCCTGGGAGGTCCTTCAACTACTGCCTGCTGGTCATCTTCTAGACAGGTCGGGCAGTCTCGAGCCAAGTGACCATGTCTGTTGCATTCATAGCACTTCCTGCTCCTTGTATGGATGGATCTGTTTCGTTTTCCTCGCAAAAATGAATCTATAACCCGAGGTCACCCACCTGTAGGTCCGGTCCTCTTGGACCCCTATATCATCTGTCTACTGCCTACAGATGACTCGGCTTCTGATGGTAAACCATGTGGCAAAGTCAGCAGCTCCTGAACAAGCTCAGTGTGTAGAGTCACTGGTATAAACTCCACCCTGATGAAGGTCTCTAAGTCTCCCTAGTTGAAGGTCATCTCATCGCAAAACTGGAGCATCCGGCTCCACCATCTGCCTGCAGCTTCCTGAAGGAGGCTGACAGCAAGGATCACCATGAAGTCCGCTGGTGTACCTACTATCCTAAAAACTCTCACCACAACCTCCAGCCAATCCTCAGCCGCCTGGGGGTCCGTCTCTCCCTAGAACCTGGGTGGCCTCTGGCGCTGGAACTCATGCAGCGTGCTCAAGCGGCGTGCATCACCTGCTGCTGGGGTTGGTGGCATCGGTGGCCCAATGAATAGTAGTACCTCTGGTGCCTCAACTGAAAGAGGGCCATGTACTAAGGCCTCTTCGCTCGGCGGGATGTCAGTACGTACATCTCTCAGAGCTCTAGTTAGTCATTCGTGGAAAGGCATCCTGAAAGAAACAGATGTGATATGGTCAAATGATTATACCTGGTGAGTTGACCTGGTTTGAGCTGACTTAAAAGAAAATTTTGAAAACACACACGCAATTAGTGTTTTCATGCACTGAGTTGGAAATCAGAAGTCAGGGTCCCGGTGTATGGATACGTCGGCTGCCCGCACCAACACTGGACTCCCTGAACTGCAGACCACACTTAGTACCCTTAACACTATTGTTTCACAGAAAAAAATATCAGAGTCCTAAGTTCTACGGTATAACCGACTCCTTTGATACCAATTTTTCATGACCTATCCTCGGGGCCCATGTCGTGACTACCCCAAGCCCGCCTTCCATAGGCCAGGGGATGGCGACTAGCACCAAAGGCGTAAATCCCGATATCTGGGAAGGCATTACCTTTATAAAACATAAACACATCTAACCAGAGTACAAGCGGAAGTAATACACTAAGTACAAAAGAAAGTGCTGAAAATTAAATGGGCCAGAATACAAACCCAACTGAGAAGTACAGCTACAACTGAACGAAAGTACAACGGAAAAGACAAACAGCTGAGAAATAGAAGCAGCTCCTGGGTCTTCCACCTCGGATCCTACCTGAAGGGTAGGTACAGATAGCCTCCTCAATGCTCTCACCCGCCAAACTCCTTCGTGTACCGTCTCGTCGTTAAGTCCACCTTCGGGTACTGTCTCATCATGAGGTCCACCTCCGGGTACCGTCCATTCCTTGTACACTAGGTCTCTGTCAGTGATGTCCATCGTCTACATCCAACACAACGTGGTGCGGCATAGCCCGTGTAGGGGTGAGTATAATGATACTCAGTAAGGACCCCGAGACCCTCAAGTTATCACTAAATCCAATAAGGATAACCAAAAAGAAAAGATACAAACACATAGTATCAACTAACTCTACTTAGGTATATGCCCATACATATACCTAAGTCATCAATCCCAGTTCGGCTCCAACTCACGAGCCCAAGCACAACCCAGTCCACACAAGAAATCACAACCCAGTCCACACAGGAAATCACAACCCAGTCCACACAGGAAAACAATAGATAACCACTACTTAGGTATATTCCCATACATATACCTAAGTTATCAAGAAACCCATCTCAAACATGAGGTAAATGCAAAGGTCATTGACTCAGCTCAAACCAGGATTTTTATTATCAAAACCACAACTGCTGGAGAACTCCTCCTCTGTCGAGTACAGTAGCTCTGTCACAACTCTGAGGTGATACTCACTAACCTTAGACTGTTGAAGTACTCCTCCTGTCGAGTACCTTGGGTCTACTGCCAAATATCGGGCGCTCCGTCCGCTGTGGGTCTGCCGCCAAATACCAGGCGCTCCCCCTAATAGCCGTCAGAGGTACTCCTCCTGTCGAGTACCGTGGGTCTGCTGCTAACTACCAGGCGCTCCGTCCACTGTCGGTCTACCGCCAAATACCGGGCGCTCCGTCCACTGGTCTAATCAAATCACTCTGACTCGATTCGGTCAAGCAGTTATCAGGTCTACAGCTACTAGGTCTCTGCACTCCGTACGCTCGTCTCCGGGAGGGTCTGCTCCACAAGTAACTGGTCGATACTCCAAGTATCACAAATTCACATAAAGAAGTATCACAAAGGTCCTCCTCGTCAAAGGGGTCTCAACGCTACAGACGGCGCGTCAATCGGGCGCCTGGTCTGTGAGTTATTATCCTTTTCGTCCCGGGGGCCTGGTTAGTTTCATGTACGAACCAACCCAACTGTATCTCAACTGTACCCTGAACTCTCATAGGGTATACTCAAAGGTATCGTTTCTAAATGTGATCACCAACACCACTGACGGTTCGTCAAACGGACGTCCGGTCTGAAAGTTATCGTCTTTTCCGTTCCAGGGGCCCGGTTGGATTTCGGGTACAATCCAACCCGGCCATATTCCAACTATGTCCAAACCGTAGGTAAATTATACCAAAAGGACCTTATCATCAAGAGGAATCCAACAAAGTTGATGGCACGTCAATCGGATGTCTGGAACTCAAGTTATAATTGTTTCCACTCCGAGGGCCCGGTTGGTTTCGGGTTCAAACCAACCCGGTCGTACCCAAACTTTACTGAAAGCTTGAGTGTAATATACCAAAACGACCGTCTCGATCCAAGGATACCTACGCAACTGACGGTGCGTCGATTGGAGGTCCGTAGCCCAAGATATGGGCATTTGAACGAACCTGGTCTGAAAATAGGGGGTTCGGGCCCGGTCCAACCCGGCCCAATACCCCCTGGGTCGGCCCGGCTGGCGCGGCCCGGCCCGGCCGGCGCAGCGCGGTCCATCCCGGCAGGCGCGGCACGGTTCGGCTCGACTGGCGTGGCCCGACCATGTGGCCGTCCACGGCTCGGCCAACGTGGCCGCGCGGAAGCCGCGGAGCGGGGGGGATCGGCCCTCGCCGCTGATTGACGTCGGCGGTGCTTTGCGCCGCCCCGCCGTCCCAGATCCCGCAGCCGCGCAGGATCTCCAACCTCACCGTTGCGGCATAGCCGCGGCGGATCTTCCTCGGCAGCGTGCTGGGCGCCGCCGCCTCCAGGTGGCCGGCGGCGACAGCATCTTCCACGGACCACCGGACGCGCTCCGGTGGTCCGTTTTGCCTGCCGTCAACACCTAAGGTCACCTTGGGACCCGATCTTCACTACAGAGGCTTCAAATTTCTTTTGTGGTCATATTTCATTGTTTCCATCAATCCTCACACAAAAAATAATAATCTATGGAGGGTCTGGGCTTGTTCGTTAGCCTGTTCCATCCGCGTTAGAGGTTTTCAATCAAGAACAAACTCAAATCCAAACCCGAAAATTAACCCAGCACCCAACCCGCATGAACGAGCGATCCTTGGATCCACTAGGCATTGGTTGGTCAGTGCTCATAGTTCTTTTCTCAAAAGGTAAAGATAAAATCAAAAATAATTCCCTTACGTCGAATAATTAACGTCGCACGTCAGGCATCGCAGAAGACGGCGTCGCGGGGAAAATATTCGTTGGTGACGCTGGAGTGTATCCAAAGATGTGGGGCCTTCCCTTTTGTCGCGGAGAAAATAAGAATAAGCACTTAGACCATTCTTCATCGAGGGAGGAAGTCGTTCTTCATGGATTCGGTGTTCTTCGATAAAGAAGCGCCGTTCTTCATTGAAGAGGCGTCGTTCTTCAACGAGGAGGAATTCTCTTCTCTTCCTTCTTCTTCTTCTTCTTCTCACAAAGGCTCTCACTCTCTCTCTCCCCAAATCCCCCAACACAAATTGTGTACCAAAATAAAATAAAGGGGCTCATCCAATTATTTTATTAACTCGTGTCATTTGAAATTCAAACTCAAAACACTTAATTAATTAATTGAGTAGGTTCAATTAATCAATTAGTGTATGTTGGCAAGAGTTAAGAGAGGGAAGGTCCTCATAAGTGTTGGGAGAGTTAAAGAGGGGCTTTTGAGATTTACAAATTAATGAGGGGGGAAAAGTTATGAGAGTTATGGGATGGTCAAGGGGGTTATGGGAAGGTCAAGTGGGTTATGGTCTCGTGTGGCCCCCACCTTCCACATATCCACACATGGGAAGTTGGGTGGTTGTGGGCCCCACTAAAAACTTCCCATGGTAGAATTCAACTTCCTTGGATAACAAAAAAAAATTGTACACAATTTTATTTACTTCTTACTTAAACCCCAAAATTTAACTTCTTCTCTTGTGAAAATGCACCTACGGTAAATGTCCTCTTAAGCAAATACCGGCGTTGTGAGTTCATCGGTGCCCTCGGATTTCAATTCCGAGCACCGATTCAAAAGATAGAAAAACCCGCTCGTTCGTTCACTGAACGTACCTGAGCCAAACTTCAGAAATTGATTCCGGGCACACCGGGCCTCGGAATCAGGTGTCGTCAGAAACTGCGCACTCATAAAATTCCAAAGTAATTAAGAAAAAAATTTCCTTGAAATTTCTGGGTCTTTACAATAATTATGCCTGCACTCAAACTACCAAAAATTAGATAAGGGTTTATGATATACAGTAATGATTCAATGAAAGGCTTGGGTTTTGTACTCATGAAAAATGATATACTAATATCTTATGCCTCATGATAGTTAAATATCAATGAGAATAACTTCCCAACACATTATCTGAAGTTAGAATCTAAGATCTTTTCTTTGAAGATTCAGTGGAACTAACTCTATTTTTGAGAATTGTGACTTATATATAGATCAAAAGAGTCTAAAGTATATATTCACATAGAAATAGATCAAAATGATTCAATGAATATAGTTAGAGGTGATCATGGACAATGATTTCTCTATTCAATGCCATCCTAGAATGGTGAATAAGGTAGTTGGTTCCCTTAGGTGAAAATAACCTACTACACTATCCATTTTGTGGATTGAGAAAGGCCCTACCTTTATGAATATGAAAAGGATGGATCTAGAAATCATACCATTAGTAATACATCCTACATAGTCCAAATTATTTCCCAACCATCTATCCAATGGAATATCAAGGATTCACAGAGAAATGGTTTGGAGCTTCAAAATAAGGTGAAAGTATTGAAGTAAGGGAAGATTCATGAATTACATATTGATAAAGATAGTTTCATTTGGTTTGGAAAAATAATTTTTGTTCCTTCATCACTTGAGATAAAAAGACCTATTAGAAAATTCTCTTAGATCACCTTTCTCCATCCATCCATCCTGGAAGTAATAAGATGTATTATGATCTTAGATATCACTTCTAGTGTGAAAACATGAATAAAGAGATTGTGTATTATATCTCAAAGTTATTTGTATGTCATAAATTTAAATTAGAGTGATACAAGTTTAAGGAGATGATGAAACCATTTCCCATACCCACATGGAAATGGGAAAAATCACCATGGACTTTGTCACTAGTCTCTCAAAGACATTCAAAGGAAGCAATTTGATATGGTTTTTGGTGGATTGAATCACCAAGAATTCCCACATTAATGTAATTTGAGAAGATATATATCTTGACCAAATTTTCAATATATATATAAAGTAAATAGTGAGGTTTCATGGGGAACCACTTTCAATTGTTCCTGATCGTAATCCAAGGTTCACATCTAAATTATGGGGAAGTATTTAATATGATATGATTAATGAATTGAATATTAGTACGAACTATCACCCCCAAACTAATGGAAAATATAAAAATACTATTAAGACACTCAATTACTTGTTGAGGTCTTACTCAATTGAATTTAAAGGAGTATGAGATCAACATCTCCCATTGGTTGAGTTCTCTTACAACAACAGTTTCTACTCGAGTGTTCAAATGACCTCATATGAAGCTCTATATGGGAAACAATGTATAAATACTACATGTTGGGATGAAGTTGGTGAATGGAAGATACTTAGACCTGACCTTATACAAGAAATTATAGATAAGGTTTAATACATCTAATGATATATTAAATCTTCTCAGAGTTGGAAGAAGAACTATGTTGACAACCATCGAAGGGAATTGGATTTTGAAGTTGGTGAAAAAAAATTCCTTTGAATATCACCACAGAAGAGATTCATATAGTTTATAAAAAAAGTAAAACTTTTCCCTATGTACATTCACTTATTTGAAATCCTTGATCACATAGGAGCTGAGGATTATCAGCTAGCACTTCCACCAAACATATCTCAAGTTCATGATGTGTTCCATGTATCTCACTTGAAGAAGTAAATTCTTAATCCCTCACAAGTGCTAAATATATAGGTGGTGTAAATGGAACATGAAATCTATTATGAGGATCAGCTGGTGAAGATCTTGGAATATAAAGACAAAGTTATATGTGTCCAGACAACTCACATTGTCAAAGTGTTGTTCTTGAACCATAAATTTAAATATGTGACATGGGAACTAGAGAAAATAATGAAATATAAGTACCCTCTCCTATTCTTAATCAATAATATGATTTGAAATTTCATGGATGAAATTTCTAAATGGGGTAGAATGTAATGACCCTTACTTTTTAAATAATATTTTTTTCCTAAATAAATATGTGTTATATTATTAAATAGTATTATACACATAAAGTATATAGAAAAACCAACAACAATTTATTTCATTAATGGAGATTAACTGCATTATTAAATAACTAAACTAATGAAAATTCCAAATATTACAATGGGAAAAAAATATGAAATAATAAAAGTATATTGGGAAATTTTGGATAATTCAAATCTGCTAGAATTATCGCCCCCATGAAAAAAAAAACTATGGAAAAGAAACAGAATATTAGTAAACCAATCAATATTTTAGAAAATTCAAATATCAAAACATGGGATGAATTATAGTGAATGATGTATTAAGGAATGAATGGGTATTTATAGAAGGTAATATGACAATTGGAAAAGTAATGTAACTGTTGGAATGGTAACTTAATAGTTAGGAATAGTAACCTGACCATCGAGAATATTAACCTGGCTGTTTGAATAGTATTTTGACCTCAAATAATAAAATTTAATATAGATAATATTATTCATGTGTAATTTGATAAAATATAAATATTTTAATTACATAAAATAAATATCAAGACTAAAAACTCAAGGAAATTATAAACACTTTTTAATAAAATTCTTTTTAATATATTTCATATAAATAAAAAAAATTATATTAAAAATTAAAATTAAATATGTTAGAAAATTAATTTCATAAAATTAATTTCATTTTTAGAATCAGCACATAGAAATTTTCAAGTGTAATGTTTTTATAATTTTCTTAAATACTTCAATTTTTATGTGAATAGTAAAAATATAGTTTTTTCATAACTGGTATGTTTTAAATGAAATCATTCATGATGTAAAAATGATCAAATCTATAATGACACTTATTTGTCTATGTATTGCTTCATAATATTATATGAACTATTTTCATATCCGGGTGCTAAGAAGATGTGAGATTTTGACTCTCAATGATCCCAGAATTGATATTTGAAAAATATTAAGAATATAAATGTCATGAATGTGAATTTTTCCTTAAAAAGTGTAATACCTATTAAATGGAGGATCATGTCATAAATCTAAGGCTTCCGTTGAGTTCTAAGAATGGTATTTACCCTAGGAATGACATAATCATTTCGGTAAAGTGATATCATGGGCGTAAATAATAAAATAAATTTATTTAGTTAATTTATTTCTTTAATTCAATGCAGAGACTTAGAATCCTCTATTTAAACATATCTATTCCGAATACCTATTGTTATCCTCATAACCTAGGGATTTAGATGGTATATTGGTGATTCATTGGTAGATGACATCGGATCGAGATCAGATCGTGGATCGTGCACCAACAGGGTTTATGGATCTCGCCAATGATAGAAACATATGATTTTTATTTATCAATGATTTATCCATACTTTAGGTAGGATGTTTTATTTGTGTGATTTCATCCTGTTTCTTTATCTCAGTTGAACATGGATCAATTCCAAAAACAAGATTTGATTTGTGCATTAACAGTTTATTTATTTACAGTAGATTTATTTATTCGTTAATCATTCCCTCTTTATTTTTCTAATTATTATAAAATTTATTGAGGCTAAAATGAAAAAATGTTGAGATTAATTCCTCATATTTTTGTTTTATGGATTTCTCCCTCTGTTTCTGTTCATGTTCATTACAGAAAATTCCATTATCATGTGGTTGAACAAATACCTGATATTTGATCATTACACAACTGTTCTTTTGTGAAAATGATCATTTAAATAGGTATATATTATGATAGATACTATTATTTTAGGATTAATTATGATGTTGGGTGATTCAAGGAGAAATGAGATTGGATCTAAGGCTCCTCATTTTCAAAAAGCATAGCACAGCGACAAGGGTGACGGAGATGGGTTTCTGATCCTTTTCGGTAGTCGTAATTTGGTGAGTAGGTGATGGAGGGCCTTAGTTGGGACAAATATGAGGTCCTTGGTCATGATTGATGGTGGAGGTGGCAGATCTAGGAAACGCATGAGGAAGGTGTGAGTTTCAAGAAAATATTGCGTTACGCAGCATGTAATCTGGGATCACATGCCACGTGGGATCCTCTGTGTAGTTCAAGGGTTTTCACATAGAATAAAATATTGCATGTAATGTGAATCATTCTAGTGGATATACATTTATCTTATAGGATACACAGGCATGCATAGGTCGGGGTACATAGACATAGTCAAAGTTCATGGGTGGATCTATGTACTTAAACACAGCTAGGTGTACATGGGCATGGCCAGGTGTACATGGTTTGGTACATGGGTATGGATAAAAGTACAGGCACAAGGATAGATGTCATGGGAAGGGTATCATCATACCTCTACACTCTATGTATACTTACTTACATGCCATTTATTTTGATATTTACATGTTGGTGGAGGCAGTAGAACATGGGAAGACCATAGGTTGGAAGGACATGTTGTGTACTCCCTATTATTCATTGTGTACCCCTATTGAAGGTGTTAAGAGACCTTAATTTCTTCATTTTGTACTATTATTGATTGATTTTTTTCCATCGGTTCATCCCCTTAAGTTTATAGTGCATAATTTCATCGATATCTCTAGATGATGATCCCTTCTATAGGATAAGTCTCAGATGGAGTTTTTGGTCTCCCTCCATGAGAATGGAGTGTGATCCTATGTCATAACTTCTTATACCCTAGGTGGGAGTCATGGAATTTTCATGACCTCCTTATGTAGGGTTTTGATCCTCCATCTATAATTTTATTTCAATAGGGTTCATGGAATCATTTTCATATGATCCCGTACATAGTGTATTGATCCAGATTGGGTTTGTGGTGTCCCCCAATGGTTTTGGGTGTGATCCCTTATTAGTGGATTGTGATCTTCAAAGACTATTGAGTTTTCATGGGTGTTTTCCCGTGATATTAACCTCTAGGATGAGTGTATTTAGTGATTTCATGGATTATGGAGTCACTACAACATAAATTGACTTTAGCGGCGGTTTTGTAGCGGCGGTTCGCAAAATCGCCGCTAAACCTTTGTTTAAAATGGTTTCGCGGTGGTTTATAATAAACCGCCGTGAAACCATCTATTTTTTTACACTCCCGACCCTTCCCCCTGACCCCGACCCCTCTTCTCCCCCCGACCCCCCACAACCTCGTGACCCCCCCTTCTCCAGGCGACCCCTTACGACCCCCCTTCTCCCGGAAACCCCGCCCCCCGGTGACCCCCCGGCGACCCCCCTTCTCCCAGCGACCCCCCTTCTCCCAGTGACCCCCCTTCTCCCCCATGACCCCCCGCAACCTCGCGAACCCCCTTCTCTCGGCGACCCCTCGACCAGTTAGTGATTTGGGGTTTGTTTCTTCTTCATCGGCTAGTTATTCTAATTCATGTTCTCTATTTAAAAGTTATGAAAATTGGTTTCCTTAAATTATCATGGGGTTTCTATTGGTATTTGATGGTGGATCCATGGGGGATGTTTATAGGGATCGTGAGTTTATTTTGGGAGAGGTGATTAGAGATTTGTACCTTCTATTCCATTATTTCTCAAAGAAAGTTTAAATTCACTAGGTAGGGGATTTTTTTCCTTCTATATTTTATGTGTTCATGTTAAGGTATCATGGTATAACTTCATTGGGTTTATAGTAGAATAATCATAATAAATATAATAACTAGAATCAATAATTAATTTGAATAGATGTTGTGGTCATATGTATTAATGCATTGTTCATAACAACTCTTATAATTTTCAAAATAGTGTGTTATCTACTTTATATTATTTTTATTGTTGTTTACAGTGGTTTATAGTATTGAAATTGGATAAGAAAATAATGTGGGTAATTATAAATTGATTAATGAAAGTGGCATGAGATGTTGATTACCATTCATCCATCAAAACTGTTGAATTTGAAATATTTCTTGAATATATTTATGTTTGGTTATTGGATTTGATAGCTGGTGAGTATAGGTTTTCTAGTGCTGAAACCTATGCATAATGAATCTATTAATTCAAGTTGGTAATGATCAGGTTGGCTATGGAAATAATTATTTGGGGCTAGGTGATTCTATTCGTGGTTTCTAAAGGATTTTATCAAAAAAAATTATAGATGTAGTTTCCCCTTGTGTTTCCGATGATAAAAATACTTTTGATTCTATATATGTGTGTTATAGGGTGGTAGAGGAATTTTAAGATTGATGTCTGGTGTTTTGATGGAAAAAAGTGGAGGATGGTGTTTGTTAAGAGAGGGGGTTTCTCTTTTCCATTTATTGTCATATGGTTAAAAAGAATAATGCCTTAGGTTGAGAGTTGTGTTATCATGTTTTTTGGGTTATTGTGTGAAGCTTTTTGATGGGTGTTTATGTTTCTATTTAAAGATGGGTATTCCCATCTTTATTATTTTTTGTTGAATGATTTGATTTATTGTTATCAAATGGATGATTTTTTTGGTTCCCAAATACTTGTTGAAGTTTCTATATTCCCTTTTGAGTGTATCACATTGTGGTGGATTATGATTGATCATTGAATACCATGATTATGAAATTGATAATGTAATTGAATTTGAACTCATGGGATGAGTATTGATGTTGTTTTATGGGATAATAGAAACTATGGGATGATTATATTAATGCTCAGAGAAGTATTTGATGGAAATATAATAATTTTAATGGAAAATAATAAATCCAACTGGATCTAATGAACTAAATTGATTAAATAATAATTTTTATTGAATTTAACAAATGAGTGGATAGTAATATCTCTTTACTAGGTCAAAATGTTTAATAGTGATAAATCATGATACTTATGTTCATTCATTGAATATAGTCTCTACTGGTGTAGTAAAAAATTAAATGGATACCAAGAAACCTCAATCAAAAGTGCATAGGTAACACAAAAGTACATCCACACAAACCCGAGTTCATGCCAGGCCTACTCTACTGGAACAAAATACACAGTTGAGTTTCGATATTGTAGTAGGATGATCCATCTATTGGATTTTTGTAGATATTTTCCTATATTGTATAGTGAATGAGGATGGATAAACAATATGTAGTAAACTTTCTAATAATAATATGTATTGTAATTCCAATAATTTTCCCAAAGTCAATAGATTATCATAATTTATAGGTGAACATAAAAAATCTAATTTATGTAAAATTTGATGTTTATAATGCATAAAGTAATCAATATTTGAGTAATAAAATACTAGAATAACATGATAGTTGTAACATTGTGTGTTTTGGACCGGGTTGGGAATTCCAAAAAAATGAGGTTTTCATTAGTTGATAGGTTGAATCTTAAATTCATCCTTATAATGTAAACTAGAGAATTTTAACACCTAAATGTGAGGTTATTATATATGTTTTAAGGCTCAAGAGATTTATCAGGACATCAGATTATTTAAGGGAGTTATAGGATTTGAAATATCATTTGTGGGAGAAATAGATAGGTGCACACTATTAACACGCAGGTAGTGTGAACTGTCTATCCTAGATTATGCATCCAATTTGTTTAAGGATGTGGTTTTCTGAAACCATGAATCTCATAGGGGGAACTATATGACATGTTGTATGTGTTCATAGGAACTATTAAAAGGTATTAAATGTTTTACCTAACTGTACATTGTAACCGTGCAGTGTAGGGGTGTGCTTGAGAAGTAACATTGCATAGTTGGTGCCTGGTTAGTATACTGTATGAGCCAACTATGAAACTAGGATGTGGTTTTTATAGAGGCACCACGTGGTTGGTGCATTGTTTTCCTAACTATGAGGCCCAAACATGAACCTCTTATAAAGGGGTAAAATTATCATTTTCCCCCTACAACCAACATTTTCACCCTTTTTTCAAGGGATACCCTACACACTCCCTCTTCTCTCTATCCTCCTCCATGGTGTTCTTACATCATTATTTTATTAATTCATGCTTCGTTAGGTGTGTTAGAATCATAATGGAGGGTCTATGACTCCTCTTACCTATTTTATTCTACTTCTCTTTTTATTTTTGGGGAAATCATTATTCCAGATCACATTCCCTATCTTCAGGGTGTTTTTTTTGTTCTTCATTTTCTATCATTCCCACTTTAATTAATGGTTTAGGATGGATGAGTGATGATTTTTGTGTATGATTTAGGTGTTCTAGATTCTTTTCTTATAATGTTTTATCATTTATAAATTATTTCCATTGTGTATCACTCAATACTTATCACATATTCCTCTTAAAACATGAAATACCTTAAATTCAATACCTACCTTCATTTCGAAATGTTATGACACCTTCATAAGTGGTCGGAGGATGACTACCCCAACCTAAACCACCACTTGAGGTGATTTCTGTTAAAATTATTATAATGATTGTTATTTCATATTATGTCAGATCAATACATAGGTGTGTTGAGATTTCCAATTAGTAGTGGGTGCTATAATTTCCTTAAATGAAGTATGAAATGGTTAATATAATTTACTGGGTTGAATCATTTGTCATTAATTAGATAAATTGGATGATTTTTCATAAGGATATATACCTTATATTATCTCTCTTCACTTCTAAGTGAAATAATATGTACAATGGTGGGTTTTCTTAAAAGGGTAGGCTAGTGATACCTTGGTCCTTCTCCTATTATGAGTTTTATCATTGTAAGGGATTAACCTAAATGCATAATTGAATAGTAATGTGGCATGCTAATGGAGATGACCATTGTATTTATTTATAGTTTTATTGATTAATGAATTGATTCTTAAGATGTTACATTATGGTATTAATGAATTCACATGGCCAATATTAATTACCGAAGGTAAAATGATAACACTTTTTATTAATCCATGGGTGAAACTTATTATCCCATGTAGGAATACAGTGGATGGCCTCTTAAGGAAAAGGACTTACATTGTGCTTTGAGTGATACTAAGTTCCTATTTACATAATTACTTGGTTAAAGTATCATAGGGAAAGTGGGATTTCCTAATACATGATTAATATTATGAGTCCTCAGTTATGGTTGTTGAACATTATGTTTCACACCACCTTGGCATGGGATGTTGGATATGCTATTTCACACCAATTTGGGTGGTTGGACATGATGTTTCACACACCATGATGAGGACGTTTGATATAATGTTTCACATCATTATTGGGAATTTCATCCATGACAGTCTACATCCCCTATTCAATTACTTGGTCTCATGAACATTATTATTATTATATTATTATTATAATTATTGTTATTGTTATTTTTATGGGGATTATGTGTCCCTATGCCTTATATCCTCACTGATGCAAGTGTACCTTTTCATATAGATACAATTAGATATATGAAAATATATACATGAAGGCACATTTTTAGAGACATTCTGTATTAGGATGATGTAGGTATTACTGACAATGTGTCGTAGAGGAACTTGGGCCCAACCAAATTACTTATTTGTTCTATGCATTATTTTTGTACCTATATACAGATTTATTATATTTTCATGGATTGGATTTCATTAAAAACCATTGGGGGTGGCCTACTAAGTTTATCTCACACCCTGTTCTGGTCACTGTTTGGTACCCTGACAGACATCTCTTAGCTAATATTTAAGACTTTATTTTTTGAATCATCTCTTTATTATGAACCAGGATAGCATATGGGAGCTCAAGAGTAGTGGATTATAATTTAATAAGGATTTATTTCAGTTTTGGAGTCTTTAATTTATTTATTTCTTCAGTCTAGTCCTGATATATATGTATCTTATGTTGTATATTTGATTGTGTGTATTATGAGTCAGTGTGTTGATGCATGAATATTCATTCATTAATCTATTTTCCATTGTTATTTATTACCATTATATTATTGCTTCTTGAATTTATTTTCTTCCGTTGTTGATTATATTCTATAACAATATTCTACTCTAATCATGAGGGTATATTCTCCCCACTGTACCTTCTTTAGAACCTTATTTCTAGTTGGAAGCCTCAGGCATATGGGGATGCATGCTTGTGGACATGTGGTGCTTAGGGAAAAATTTTAGTGGATCTTAGGTCAGTTCATAACAAAGTGGTATAAGAGAATTATTTTTCCTTCATATTACTATTTGGGTTAGTAGATAAGAAACTTGGACTATGTCAGAATGTAGTATATAGCTCATGTATAGGTCTAGACAACCCTCACAAAGGGAAAATTTCATGTTTACATGGATAGGATTGTTCATTCTCATTACTATAGATGATTATTATCTCACCTTGAGTGATCAATATAATTCCATCGGTTACTGATTTATGATATCTTCCTCTAATTTTTGGTTTCTTACTCTTGGATTGGTATGTCAATGAGGTATTGTTACTTGCATTATTATAGACACATATATATTAAAATTCCATACATATGTCATGCCATATAGAATTCATTATTGAATTCCTAATACTTTTTGGATGTGACATGTGTAATAATTTAGCATTCCTTGTTATAATTAAGACATATTATTGATTATTAATGTGTCTACATTAACCAAAACATTTTTTCTTGTATAACTGGATTGTGGCACCTTAATTAACAAATTATGACTTATTTAAGCCATTGACCATTGGTTGTATGGGTTGAAACATTTCTTTTTGTCATTAAATAGGTTCCAATAACAATTTTTAAAGTATATAATCCTTTATATTGTCAAACCATAATATATAAACTTGTTATATTATGAGACTGAAGGTGAAAACCTAGTTGTACTTACATGAATTCCAATAGGAACTTATAAAGGCATGTACCCTTACAAATTGGTATTGATAATTCCTATAATTTTTCTATTGTATATATATGAAATATGTGAAATATTTGAATCATAAAGTGTTTTAGTTACATACGAGATAAAATGGTCTTGATCCAAGAAGGTCGGGCTTGATATGATATGCTTATGTGATAAACCAACAAAGGGTGTAATTAATATTTAATAAAATAATTGTAATCAAGTTTTACTTAAATGGACCCAAGTTGGTATAATGGGATCCTTATAGGTTGCCTTTATCTTTATATTTCTTAGTAATTAACCCCATGGGTGTATATTCATGTTATGTGGGATAGTTAATTAAAGTTTCAATATCCAATTATATGGTGTTTTATATAAATTTATGGTATCATCTTACTTGACCAATCACCTTAAAATGATAAAATACCTTTTATCTACTTTTGAGATTTATTTTTATGAACCTTTCATTAATTAAAATGTTAATTACAACCTAAAGAGTGTTTTCCTCTATATCTAGGAAAATGAAATTTTCTTTAACTAATAAAATTAAAATGAATTATGGATGATTAAAATGGTTAAAAAAATTATAAAATAATTTACCTATTATGTTGCATGGTGTTAGCTAAATATATTTCTAATTACATGTTGAATTTTTTTCCTTTATAATTTTTACATTACCTTTTGATATATCTAAGAATTTTTAAAAGTTATAGTAAATGTGAACCAATATAGTGGAATAAGTAAAAACATAATCTTGTGTTATTTTATTTAATAATCGAGTAAGGGTTATCATTAAATATTTCCTTAAATGGGAAAATGGATGTTTCCCATAGGTCTCAGTTGAACTTTCTCTATTACAGTGAACTTAGAGGATGGGATAATAATCATAGTGGCATTTTTAGTATGACCTAGTAATAGAGTCGATGACTTATGCATTAATAAGAATGGTCTAGCCTATTATGGTAGAACCTCATAAATGAGATGCATCAATGGATATTTCCTTGAGTTTTTAGATATGAGGTGTCAGTTGGATGCTAGTTGTCCCATGTAAAACTCTTAGTGATGAAAAAGGTGTAGAACCCCGGGACACCCTGAGAGGGGAGGGGTGAATCAGGGTGTCAACTTTTTCTTCTTAAAGTTGTGGATATTATTCACACATTGGTAGGAACTACTTAAACCTTTATTATGGATATGATCAGCAATGAAACATTCACATGCAAAGAGATGACACAGAAATTTTACTTGGTTCACCACTAAGGGCTACGTCCAAGTAGCATATGCCGACAAGTTGTTGGTCGTACCAAATTCCACTAATATTCACTAGTTTTGGATTACAATGGTTCGGGCACAGTCACTCTGTCACAGGATCACTGCCTTTACAAAGGTTCGTGGATAGCTCACTGCGTCCCTCGGGTCACTCCCATTGACTCCCTCTGGCTCACTACCGTTGGTGAAGTCCCACTCAGTTTATAGATGTGAAGGTCTCTTCAATAGATTTTCATTGAAGTCTTTGTATCATGTTCATCATGAGACTTTTCTTGCATCAAGGTTCAGAGTTGATGTTCTTTTCAGTTCAAACCTTCTTCTTTAGTGCAATGACTAATGCACTAGATCCTCTTGTCTTCATTTTCCTGAATCACAACCACTGATGTGATTACCCAATAAGTGAAGCTCAGTTTACTAAGCATTGTCAGAATCAGTTCTCCATGTATTCATGAGATCATGCATGTATCATTTAGATTTTCTCTTTAATCTCACTTTGCACCGAAAGGTATCAGGCAATCTTCCTGCTTTCGTGCAGCTCCAGAAAGACGGGTGTGATTCAACAATATCTGGCAGTCTCCTCAAAGCCCGACGCGAAAGTCCCAACACGGCGTGCAAGTCCTCGGTGCGCAAGTCCAAACTAGCGCACAAGTGTCACCAAAGCACCTGCGCGACACTGCCTTCTGGAACTTGAAACATGCACGACTCACTTCCTTTCTCGCCCAAATCACCTTGGGCGTGCAACCATCAATAGGCGCGCAACTTCTAAGAGCTAGCGCACAAGTCTCTCCAAACCACTTGCACGACCACTCACCACTTGCACGGCTCAACCACCTGTGATACGAGAGCTCGAACAGTCTCTAAGTTTTGAACTCCATGGGAAATGAGGAGGGGTGGTCCTCTATTTATAGGCAAACTGGTCAACCTGCGCGGCGGCGCGCAAGTCACCCCTCGGCGTGCAAGTCTCGGCGCGCAGCTCATCTCCCCTAGCCTCTGTCGCACAATTCACTTGCATGACCCAAAAAATACTTGCCCGGCCTTCTTTACTTTGCCATATTTTGAAGTTTTGATCTTGAAAAACAATAGACGTGCAAGTTTCCATTCCTTCTAGGCATTGGCGTGCAAGTCTCTTCACGGCGCACAGGTCACTTTCATGACCAACCCAACACTTGCGCGACCCTCTTCCCTTTTCCATTTTTCCATGTTCTGATCTTGAAAAACACTAGGCACATAAGTTTCCTCTTCTTCAAGTACACGGCGCGCAAGTCTCTTTGCCAAAACCAATTTTCTCCATTTGTCGATTTTCAGGTGCAAAAATTTGGCACACACTGGGAAATGGCGCGACCTTGCATCTTCTATTTTTGTAGCGCCTCTAGATCATCCATTTTTTTGTCGTCATTCTTGAATAAAACATGGATCATTAACCACAGCCCTTGAACTCGACATGCCACCATGGAATCTCTTTTGTCAACAAATTTGTATGTCGTTTGATTGCTTTGTCAACAAGAACAATCACCTCAAAAACACTTCTTCTCGGTGATTTGTATCCTTCAACAACTCTTCTGCTTTCATCACAAACTCCACTATCGTGATATGTATTCTTTGAAGGAACATCTTTAGCATCATCATCTTCTGTGACAATGTGATGTTCATGGACAACTCAGAGATCCAATCACTTGCACATTGTCTTCTTATTCAACCATCATGATCTACTTCATGCAAAACATATGATTCCGTTCTTCAAGAAGTCTCTTGCATGGTTCTCATGCAATCATGTGTAATTGGGTGGTCTTCATCAAAAACCCCATTCTTCTTTAATCATCCTCAGATAGATTACACCTCACATTCTTCATTTTTGTAAACAATATGTCACCTTTAACACATGTTCTTTGAACTTATGATCAGAACAACAATCGTCTGAATTTCCATTCCTCCACTTCATTGGAGTACTTCTTGATCTCCTTAATTTTGATCTTCATTGACAACTATTGACAACAAATACAACCTTATACACAAAGTGGTTCCAACAAAAGGACACCTGATTAGGTGTGTGGTTGTTCAGTAATCTAATCCTTTTTAATGATGTGAGAATCATGTAATTATCCTATTTAGTATGTCATTCAATCCTCCTTCATGGTTACATACTTTGATGGTCATTTAACCATTATTTTTTTCTAATAGTGTATTGTTGGTCGGAGTGGTTTACTCAAGAGGGGGGTGAATTGAGTACCAATTAAAATTTCTGTATTTAAAAACAGTGTCTTAAAGACCCCCAAATAAAATAATAAATTAAACTGTAGTGAATTTATATTAAAGTAGAGGTTCTGTCAGATTCTCAAGGGATTGATTAATTCCCAGTTAATCAACACAGGAGTGTGTGATTATCTTTTGAAACTAACTTACTAATCTACACTTAACATAAACACTTGCTAATTTAATTATCAAAGTAACTTTAAAAATAGTATTGGTTTTAAAGTGATTAGCAGCGGAATAAAACTTTGAAAGAGATGGCACAACAATGTAACCAAGAGGTTCAGTCTCAAGCTGAGACTTAGTCCTCTCAAAAGTTTATATATAAAAATGATCCACACCCTGGATCGGGGTTCAACAGTTTACAACTGTCCAGGTCCAAGACTTCTACCACTGTTCTTCGTGGGAAACAGTACAACAGAAACCAGCTGTCCAGGTCACACACGACCTCTACCACTGTTATTCGTGGGAAAGAAAGAATGAAAGAGTTTGGTAAGGATTTACAAATCCTTCAGTTTGAGTACAGGAGACAGTGTATATGTAGGATACAGCAGATAACACACACTTCTCGAAAAGAGTAATAATAAATCACAGAACAAGAGATGTAGAGTTTAGAAGTGGTTCTGGTGATTTCAGTGTAGCTCTGGACTCCTTTGGATTCGACTAGAAGTGAGTCTGAGTCCTCTTCTCGTTTCTGTTTGAGAAACAGAGTGTCAAGTGCTCCAGGTTCACAGACAGTGACAATGTAGTAGTCGAAGTTCTTCAGTGTTATTCTTATATGCACAGAACACTTCTCGAGTATGCTTGATTTTCTATGAGCTTCTCTGTGTTCTTCTCGTTCTTGTGTTTTTGGTATATTCCATCCACTGCATTTTTTTTTTCTTTTCGATTCTCTTTGTCGTATATTTTTGGGCAGCGTAGTCTTCTCGTATTTATCTCCCAACAGGGGACAGGAAAGATTTCCTTTCTGCAGATACGAGGTACGGGTTCCTGACATCCGACAACCTTTATCAGATATTTGACAAATCATTAAAATGTACATGATATGACCGTTAGATAGATTAAATATAGGAAATAAAGAAATTCAAACAGTGAGTCGAGTGATCGGTAGATAATCAGCATTGGTAGCTTGGACATCGGTAGCTTGAACATCGGTAGCTCAATTTCATTAGTTTCTTTGACTATATCGGTGGCTCTATGCGTCGGTTGGTACATGCTTGTATTGGTGACTTTGTTTATCGGTAGCTCCATGCGTTGGTAGCTCCATGCGTCGGTATCGGTAGCTGTGAGTCTGTCAGTGGCTTCGTCTATTGGTGACTCTTATTCCATCGGTAGCTATTTATACTTACACCGGTAGCTCTATGTTTGTATCGGTAGCTGTATTTATAAGTACATCGGTAGCTCTGTGTTAAGTATATCGGTGACTCTGTCTGTCGGTAGACTAAGTCTATCGGTAGACTGGGTACCGGTAGCTCTTTATCAGTAGCTATAGGCAGATTACTTATCTGTTCTATGCAGAACACATTCGATTGGGTTAGAATCAATTTATAACTTGTATGAACATGGATAAAAGAGGATTAACATATTCCAAAGACTATTTTAAAAATTATTATTGGTTTGATCACAGATTTGAAAGAATTAAAGTATAGATCAATGATACTTAAAAATATCATAGAGATTGAAAACATAATTGGGATTTTCAACACATATGAATACATGATTGAGATTATCAAAACAGGTGAGGTCAACAATCTCCCCCTTTTTGATAATCACAATTTATGATATGGGCATTTAACATAGTGAAAATATAAAAATAAAGAGTATAATATTGCATTCAATTTTCTCATTGAAAACATCATCCGAGATAATAGAAATAGTATGATATAGACATAAGTTATCAGAGGTAACAATCATAAGGTACTAAATAGACATAAGTTATCAGAGGTAAAAATGAAAAAAAAAGGTAATGTGTCTCCCCTTATTCCTTATTTTTCTCCATTGAAAATATTTCTCATTCTCTCATAAAATGTTTCTCCCCCTTTGTGATAATCAAAAAGTGGGAAAGCATTAATAGGAGACAAATAAAACATGAGAAGTAAAAAAAAGTTCTTCTGTATTAGAGTAGTCAAAAAGTAAAAAAACAGAATACAAAGGAATTCCTATCAAAAATCCTGGCCACTGGATCAATCCTCATCTTCCACGGGAGATTTCCCTTTGGGATCAGAAGAAGGCTCGGGTGGTGAGGATGCAGGTGAAGGTTTTGGAATGCCAGAAAAGATCAAAGGAGGCTGGGCCACTGACACAGAGTCAGGCCTGTAGGTTGAAGATCTTTGGGTGATCATTGGTGTTAGGCTTCGAATAGCTTGAGCAGGAGTCAGCTGGACTGTGGAAGCAGCTGAGGCAGAAGCAGGCAAAGCAGGAGGTATGATGACTGGTCTGGCATCAACATGCAAGAAGGGAAGCAGCAGATTTCTAAAATCCATAATAATTCCTCCTCCTCTTTCCATAGCAGAGATGAAATCATCTTTGTTCTCCATGAATTTCTCTAAGGCAGGAGTCAGTTCTCTTAGCTTGCTCACTTGTTCTCTGAAAGCTTGAGTGACTGGTGGTAGCTTCATGTTTTCCAACATCAGCTTGAAGTGGTGTTCGAGTTGATGCTTGGTGAAAATTTTGGTGAAGTAGTAGTCCACTTTGCTCTTTATGGCTTCCTGAGAGGCAGAGGCTTCTCTCATATAATCTTGAACAATTTTCATTATTTCTCTGGCAGAATCTCTTGTAGAAAGCACCACTCGGCTCAACTCTGATGAGTCCACATATCCACTGGTTGAAATAGAACCAATCTCCTCCTTCAACATTGCTCGAACTTGATTCAGGTCAACTGATAGTTTGGATGTGAGAGGGTCAAGAGAGAAGGAAACAGTTTCTTTGAAACTCTTAGACAAACCATTGATTAGGCTTTGAACTTGAGAGTCTTGTAATTGAACATGATCCTTCACTGAGGTTTTGAAACTTTCAAACACCGAGACAAACTGGCTTACTACACTCTTCACATAAGCTAGGTCCTTGTCAGCTTGAGACTTGGAGCTCATATGAGAATCCAAAGCAGCAACTGATGTCTTGAGAGCTTCAAGATCTGCTTCGATCCTAGAAGACTGAGTCTGGCACTCTTTCACTTCTTCCATAAGCTCAGACATAAAAGAAGATAAATTACAAGCCAGAGATAGCTCGAAGGATCTCTCTAACATTTTCATTTCTTCATAAAAGCTTTGCTTCATCTCAGCAACTGATACACTGAATGATTTTTTCAGCTCATTCTTCATGGATTCAAGATCAGATTTAGAGACAAAATCATTTGAGACAACTGCAGCAGATCCTCTTGCTGAGGCCAATCTAACTACAGAATCAGTCATTATTGAATTAATTGAGGATGCAAGAGAGGTTTCCATTAACTTCACTTATTCAACAAAACTGGTTTTGAGGTCCTCTTTCAGCTTATTCAGATCATGAAATCTGACCACATCATCTGGAAACAACTCAGAAGCAAGATCATAATTGGTCTTCAGTCTATTCACAGACATCTCATTATCAAAATCTGGATAATCCAATCCACAGACTATAAACCCTGGGTCTTCTACCCAGTCTCCAAGCTCAACAGCTACTGTAACATTTCCAAGAACAGATTGATGCTCCCCCTCAATGGGTGCATTCTCATGTATCACTACAGCATTCAGTGCTGGATTCTTTTCATCAGAATCTTCTACTACAAGATCCACCGGTGCAGCATCTAGAAGATCTTCTGATACAGGTACAGCTTCTTCTGTATCTTTTTCTACTTCAGCAGTCGGCATAGCTGAACTTCCAATCAAAGGACTCATACTTAAACTACCAGAAGCAGACAATTCAAATACATTCTCCTTTTCCTCTTATTCTTGGTGAGGTACAGACTGGTCTTCCTCATGAGTAGACACAATTTCCTCTACCTTTCCTTTCCTAGAATAGACCAATTCTGCAACAGGACTTGGGGGCAAGTCTGGATCTCCTCCAACATCCATGGGAGTTTCTTCTTCTTCTTCTGTTTCATCACTATAAACAGGTTCCTCTTCATCAGGTCTCAGACTCGGATCTCTCATATCCTTTGGTCTTGAGGGATGATCCACAGGATTAAACCTATCATATATCTTCTGATCATCACTGACCCATTCTCCCTTCCATGGGTTCCAGTTAATTTTCATGTACTTACAAACAGTCGAGGTGATGCAGAAATTATTCTTGACTACAACTGTCTCATCCTGAGACTCAGCTATTCCTTTCACTTTTATCATTACTGAAATCAGCTTGGCAAAGAACAAAGCATTAGTCTTTGACTTTGGTCTAATCATGTCTTCCATTTGAAGCATCAACAATCTGCACAGATTGATTTTTACACCATGTCTTAGAAAATGAATAAGATATATATCTTGATATCTCAGATTTGAAAAATCTCCTCGCCTTGGTATCAACACATGCTGAACAAACTTGAAGAGCAGTCGATTTTCTCCATCCATTTCAGCAGCAACCACTTGCCTTTGATTTCCATTACCAGTCAACTCTTTTAAGGCGGTTTCATAATCAAAGATGTCACTTCTAGGTGGCATTGCTCTTGATACATACCCAGAGACACCTTCATGTGGTACTTTCAAACTCTCAGCCCACTCTACTGAAGAAAAAGACATCTCTTTTCCATTTAAACAAGAGCTTACCCGATTCTCATTCTCAGACTTCTCAAAGGTTACAAACTCATAGAACTGGTTTACCAACTTAGGGTATTATGGGCCATTGTTATTCGAAAAAAAATCCACCCATTTCTGGTCCTCCAGAATCTCGAGTACTAATGATTTGCTAGGCAGTAGCCATTCCACGCACAGTTCCTTCTCGATTACTATGTCTCTATTCTGCAAGTGAGGATTCACTGGTCGCCTTCCCGATCTAGTTCTGACTTCACTAACACTGGCTTTATGCTGTGTCTTATGCTTCTTAGCGTTTGGTTCTACACTTTCATCTCTGACGATAGGAAGCTTAGTTTTTTCCATCGTGGGTTTAGGGTTCTTGGCCGATTTGGGAGCTAAGGTTCGAGGGTGAGAGATTTTGAGCTCGGTGAGGTAAGAAGTGGCTTAGACTGAGTTTTATCATTTAGGAATTCCAAATAAACGACTAAAATAGGGTAATAAAATAAAATAAAACGATTCGTATTCTTGGCGGCAGACAGAAGTTTTAAAACATTGCATCGGTGAGTTAATTATCGGTGAGAAAAACAAATCGGTGAGAGTTGTACATCGGTGAGGATTTCACATCGGTGAGAATTTTCACATCGGTGAGAATTTCACATCGGTGAGAATTTCACATCGGTGAGAATTTTCACATCGGTGAGAATTTTCACATCGGTGAGAATTTTCACATCGGTGAGAATTTCACATCGGTGAGAATTTCACATCGGTGAGAATTTTACATCGGTGAGAATTTTCACATCAGTGAGGATTTTCACACCGGTTGTGATTAAACATTCCCAATTCGTGTCTTATGTAACTTAGCCTATCCGAACTTAAAGGTTTAGTGAAAATATCAGCCAATTGATGTTCAGTGCCAATAAATTCAAGAGAAATATCACCTTTTTGATAGTGATCCCTTAGGAAATGGTGTCTTACATCTATGTGTTTGGTTATAGAGTGAGATACAGGATTCTTAGAGATGTTTATTGCACTGGTGTTATCACACTTGATTGAAACATGTTTAAAAACATATCCATAGTCCAAAAGAGTGTGTTTCATCCACAGAATTTGTGCACAGCAACTACCAGCAGCTATATATTCTGCTTCGGCAGTAGATAATGCAACTGAGTTCTGTTTCTTACTACACCAAGAAACTAAGGATTTTCCAAGCAAATGACATGTTCCTGATGTGCATTTTCTATCTAACTTACAACCAGCAAAGTCAGCATCTGAATAGCTCATTAACTCAAAGGATTGTCCTTTTGGGTAAAACAAACCTAAGTTAACCGTGTGTTTGAGATATTTAAAAATTATTTTAACAGCAAGCAAATGAGATTCTTTTGGATTAGCTTGAAATCTAGCACACATACACACACTAAACATAATATCAGGTCGACTAGCAGTAAGATAAAGTAAACTACCAATCATACCTTTGTAATTTGTTTGATCAACTGGTTTCCCAGTTTCATCTGCATCCAATTTACAGGTAGTACTCATAAGAGTTTCACTTCCCTTGATACTATCCAGACCAAAACGTTTTAAAAGATCCTTTGTATATTTACTTTGATTCAAAATAATACCATTTTCATTTTTAAATACTTGAAATCCAAGAAAGTACTTAAGCTCTCCCATTAAGCTCATTTCAAATTCATTTTGCATACTTTTTGAAAAATCAGTACATAAAGAGTGTTTAGAAGATCCAAAAATAATATCATCAACATATATTTGTACAACTAAAACATCTTTAGAAATTCTTTTAATGAAAAGAGTTGGATCAGCAATCCCTTTAGTAAAACCTTTTGAAATAAGGAAATTGCTAAGTCTATCATACCAAGCTCTTAGAGCTTGTTTTAAACCATACAAAGCTTTAGAAAGTTTAAAAACTTGATTTGGAAAATGGGGGTTAGTAAATCCAGGTGGTTGTTCTACAAAAACATCTTCAATTATAAAACCATTTAGAAATGCACTTTTCACATCCATTTGATATAACTTGAAATCCAGATGTGCAGCATATGCAAGTAAGATCCTAATGGCTTCTAGTCTAGCTATAGGTGCAAAAGTTTCCTCATAGTCTATACCTTCTTCTTGACTATATCCTTGTGCAACTAGTCTAGCTTTGTTTCTAACTATATTTCCAGATTCATCTACTTTATTTCTAAAAACCCATTTCGTGCCTATTGTCAAGGTGTCCTTAGGTCTGTCAACTAATTCCCAGACTTTGTTTCTTTCAAACTGATTTAATTCTTCCTGCAAATCCATTACCTAGAATTCATCATTGATAGCATCATTGATATTTTTGGGTTCTAGCTGTGAAAGAAAAGCTTGATGTTCAACCTGGTTTCTTAGAGAAGCTCTAGTTTGTGTTCCTCTATCAAGATTACCAACAACAGCTTCTAAAGGATGATTCTTTTGAATCCTCGTTGATCTGGTAAAGGTTGGACTAGAAATTTCAGGTTCATCTATAGGTTCGGGTTCAACAGAAGCAGATTCTAGAAAAAGTCCAGAACTGGATACTTTTATAACAGGTTCTTTAGATTTATCATTAAGGTCCAGAATAGACAAGTCTTCTTCAAGATTCTCAAGAGAGGTTTTAGGCTCATGTGGATCAGTTTCATCAAACTTGATGTGAACATATTCTTCCACACATTTAGTTTTCTTATTGAATACTCTATAGGCTTTACTTGACATAGAGTAACCCAGAAAAATTCCTTCATCACTTTTGGAAGCAAACTTATCCAGATTATCTTTAGTATTCAGAATAAATACTTTGCAACCAAAAACTTTAAAGTAATTAACCTTAGTCTTTCTATTGTTCCACAATTCATAAGGGGTTTTCTTAAGAACAGGTCTGATTAAGACTCTATTAATGACATAACAAGCTGTATTTACAGCTTCAGCCCAAAAATAAATAGGCAGATCGTATTCATTGAGCATGGTTCTAGAAATTTCTTGAAGGGTTCGGTTTCTTCTTTCTACTACACCATTCTGTTGGGGTGTTCTAGGGGCAGAAAAGTTATGAGTATAGCCATTGTGTGAGCAATAAGATTCAAAATCTTGATTTTCAAACTCACGACCATGATCACTCCTCAAAGTTTTAATCTTAAGTCCACTAAGGTTCTCTACAGATTTAGAGTATTTAACAAAAGAAGAACAAGCTTCACTTTTGTGATCTAGAAAATATACCCAAGTATATCGAGAAAAATCATCTACAAGAACATAAACATAGTGCTTCCCATTTAAACTAGAAACTCTTGATGGTCCAAACAAATCCATGTGAACCAATTCAAGTGGTTGAGAAGTCGAAACTTCTTTCTTTGATTTAAAAGAAACTTTGTGTTGTTTTCCCTTTTGACAGGGGTTACACACTCTATCATTTGGGAATTCTAATTTAGGTAGGTCTCTAACTAGGTTTTTTCTAGAGAGTTTTCTAAGAGAGTGAATGTTGCAATGTCCCAATCTTCCGTGCCACAGCCAAGATTCTTTATGAAAAGCATTCAAACAAGTAATATTCTGCTTAGCTAAAGAATTCAGATTAACAGCATAAACATTTTCATTTCTTAAGGCAGAAAATACCAAAACATTCTTAGAATTAAAAACTTTGCAGGAATCATTTTCAAATTTAACATGAAAACCATCATCACATAACTGAGAAATACTTAATAAATTGTATTTAAGGCCATCAACAAATAAAACTTTAGAGATCAAAATTGAATCAGTGTTACCAATCTGGCCTAGGCCGATGATTTTTCCTTTAGAGTTATCACCAAAGGTGACAAAGCCTCCATCAACTTTTATTAAACTCTTAAAACAAGAGAAGTCTCCTGACATATGTCTTGAACATCCACTGTCCAAATACCAGGTCTCTTTACAGGAGCTCTTTAAGAAAGTTCCCTACAAAACAGATTTAGATGGGAGATGATTTTGGTACCCAGATTTTCTTGGGTCCAGACAGGTTAGCCAATAACACTTTAGGTACCCATATTTGTCTAATGGGTCTCATATAATTTGTAGAATTGACATGCTTTGAAAGATAAACTTTATTAGATCCATAGTTATGTATATAACTGGTTGAAGCATATGAAGTTCCAGAATTACCTTCATTCTGTCCAGATTTAGAAATGAATCTAGTTTTGGCAATTTTCCTTTGTCCAGGTTGGTATCCTATACCAGTAGTATATTTAGGTGCTATTTGCTTTCCTAGAATCTGTGTTAGAGTATTTTTGTCATTGGTGAACTTCTCTAAGTCTTTCTTGAGTTGCTCATTAGATAGTTTCAGTTCAGTGTTTTCTTTTAACAGTTGAGCATTTTTCTCTTTTTCAATAGTAAGTTCGGTGTTAACTGTAGTGGTGAGAGCATGTTGTTTCTTTAATGACTTGTATTTATCCTTAAGTTCATTACATGTCTCTTCCAGCATATCACAGTACTCAAACAATTCATTTTTAGACATTGTTCCAGAATCAGAATCAGATTCTGCATTATCTCCAGAGTAATAATTTAAAGCAGGAGTTTCAGCAGTTACCTGAGAAGTGTTTGTCATAAAGCACATGTTTTCTCGATTCCTTTCAGAGTCTGAGGATTCAGCTTCACTTTTGCTGTCTTCTGAAGCACTCCAAGTAGCCTTCATGGCTTTCTTAAACTTATTGTCCTTATATTCATATTTCTTTTTATACTTCAGCTTTGGACAGTCGGTTTTAATGTGTCCTTTTCTCTTGCACTCATAGCAGACAACATCATCTGATTTGTCATTCTTCTTCCAATCCTTTTTCCATTTACCTTGGTGATCATACTTATCCTTATAATTTGGTTTCCTAAAGAATTTCTTTTTCCTATAAAATTTCTTAAATCTTCTAGCAATGTGAGCCATCTCAGCATCACTGTCAGAATCACTTTCACTGTCTTCACAGCTTGAACTTTCAACTACAGCTTGAAGCTTTTCTTTGTCCTTATTCTTTGAAGTTCAAGATTTGAAAGCGACAGACTTTCTTGGAGGTTCATTTTCTTCCTCTTTATTCACTTTAAGCTCTTCTTCATACATCATCAGCTTGCCAATTAGTTCCTTGAAAGGTAGAGCAGCAATGTCACATGATTCTCTGATTGAGACAGATGTGCCTCTCCATCTATCAGGTAGACATCTCAAAATTCTCATAATTTGTTCCTTCGATGAGACATCTTTTCCCAGCGAGATCATTGTATTGAAAATTTCATTGAACCTGAGATACATGTCAGAAATGGGTTCGTCATGCTTTATTTTAAAATTATCATACTTGATAGTATAAGTGTTCAATCTCATTTCTTTAACATTCGTTGTTCCTTCATGAGAAACAGCTAAGGTATCCCAAATTTCAAAAGCAGTCTTACAAGAAGAAATTCTATTAAACTCTTCATCTCCTAGAGCACAGTACAAGGCATTAATAGCTTTACAGTTGTTATTGTAAGCAGTATTTATAGGTTCATCCCAAATAGATCTAGCAGTAGTAGGAATTTTGTATTCTGATTCAATAGCAGTCCAAATATCAAAACCTATGCTTTCTAGATGAATTTTCATTTTCAGTTTCCACTGAGCATAATTAGTTCCATTGAAGAAAGGTGGCCGGTTAGTAGCAGCACCCTCAATTCTATTGTCCATGATGAGAAAATTTTAAAGAGATAAAAATTTAGATATAACAGAAATTTTAAGAACTTTAAAATACAACTAAAATCACAGTTCAAAAGCAGAGTACTTTTGGAAAGTATTTTCAATCATCTGATACCAAGTGTTGGTCGGAGTGGTTTACTCAAGAGGGGGGTGAATTGAGTACCAATTAAAATTTCTGTATTTAAAAACAGTGTCTTAAAGACCCCCAAATAAAATAATAAATTAAACTGTAGTGAATTTATATTAAAGTAGAGGTTCTGTCAGATTCTCAAGGGATTGATTAATTCCCATTTAATCAACACAGGAGTGTGTGATTATCTTTTGAAACTAACTTACTAATCTACACTTAACATAAACACTTGCTAATTTAATTATCAAAGTAACTTTAAAAATAGTATTGGTTTTAAAGTGATTAGCAGCGGAATAAAACTTTGAAAGAGATGGCACAACAATGTAACCAAGAGGTTCAGTCTCAAGCCGAGACTTAGTCCTCTCAAAGGTTTATATATAAAAATGATCCACACCCTGGATCGGGGTTCAACAGTTTACAACTGTCCAGGTCCAAGACCTCTACCACTGTTCTTCGTGGGAAACAGTACAACAGCAACCAGCTATCCAGGTCACACACGACCTCTACCACTGTTATTCGTGGGAAAGAAAGAATGAAAGAGTTTGGTAAGGATTTACAAATCCTTCAGTTTGAGTACAGGAGACAGTGTATATGTAGGATACAGCAGATAACACACACTGCTCGAAAAGAGTAATAATAAATCACAGAACAAGAGATGTAGAGTTTAGAAGTGGTTCTGGTGATTTCAGTGTAGCTCCGGACTCCTTTGGATTCGACTAGAAGTGAGTCTGAGTCCTCTTCTCATTTCTGTTTGAGAAACAGAGTGTCAAGTGCTCCAGGTTCACAGACAGTGACAATGTATTAGTCGAAGTTCTTCAGTGTTCTTCTTATATGCACAGAACACTTCTCGAGTATGCTTGATTGTCTATGAGCTTCTCTGTGTTCTTCTCGTTCTTGTGTTTTTGGTATATTCCATCCACTGCATTTTTTTTTTCTTTTCGATTCTCTTTGTCGTATATTTTTGGGCAGCGTAGTCTTCTCGTATTTATCTCCCAACAGGGGACAGGAAAGATTTCCTTTCTGCAGATACAAGGTATGGGTTCCTGACATCCGACAACCTTTATCAGATATTTGACAAATCATTAAAATGTACATGATATGACCGTTAGATAGATTAAATATAGGAAATAAAGAAATTCAAATAGTGAGTCGAGTGATCGGTAGATAATCAGCATCGGTAGCTTGGACATCGGTAGCTTGAACATCGGTAGCTCAATTTCAATAGTTGCTTTGACTCTATCGGTGGCTCTATGCGTCGGTTGGTACATGCTTGTATTGGTGACTTTGTTTATCGGTAGCTCCATGCGTCGGTAGCTCCATGCGTCGGTATCGGTAGCTGTGAGTCTGTCAGTGGCTTCGTCTATCGGTGACTCTTATTCCATCGGTAGCTATTTATACTTACACCGGTAGCTCTATGTTTGTATCGGTAGCTGTATTTATAAGTACATCGGTAGCTCTGTGTTAAGTATATCGGTGACTCTGTCTGTCGGTAGACTAAGTCTATCGGTAGACTGGGTACCGGTAGCTCTTTATCAGTAGCTATAGGCAGATTACTTATCTGTTCTATGAAGAACACATTCGATTGGGTTAGAATCAATTTATAACTTGTATGAACATGGATAAAAGAGGATTAACATATTCCAAAGACTATTTTAAAAATTATTATTGGTTTGATCACAGATTTGAAAGAATTAAAGTATAGATCAATGATACTTAAAAATATCATAGAGATTGAAAACATAATTGGGATTTTCAACACATATGAATACATGATTGAGATTATCAAAACAGGTGAGGTCAACATGTATGAATCAAGATTTATCATCCTGTTAATAGTCATATAGGTAACATGATTCTGAGATGATCCATGTGTATTCTATCACATTCCAAGAATGTGTAGTGCCTTTTTCACCTTTTTGATATCATTGCAGCATGCCTCATGACACGTGGTTCACATTTAGTTAACAAGTGATTCATTAAACCTTATTTTGTTGAGTGACAAGGTCAAGTAATACCTTAAATTATTTCATTTCATTGACACTTGAAAAGGGGTCATGAGTTTGATAAAGGTCTAATGGTCGTGTGATATGTTTATCTGCATTCCTTTAATGAAAGATTCATTTGATTGTGCTTGGTTAATCATCTCCTTTAGTATTGACTAGTATGTATTCTGTTAGACTATTTGTATTCCTGGAATGGTTTGTTTTTCAGGGCACTGGTGCAGGGGATGTAGAGCTGCTATTTTTTTTCCAGATCATCTTTTTGCAGCGGTTTTAACCGCCGCTAAATGAAACAGGTAAAATTGTAGCGGCGGTTTTAACCACCGCTAAATATATATATTTTTATCGTAGTGGAAATTATAACCGCCGCTAACGGTTTAATCCGTCGCTATAGTGTCCCACCATCCGTGTGTATTCCACGACGGTTTTGATTATTTTAACGACACTTTTCTGGCGAGGGGGTGTTTTTTATTCGCGGTGGTTATAACTGCCACAAATAAAAGAGATCCATCGGCCGTAAAACCACCGCTAAAAAAACCAGAACCGCCGTGAAATGAGGAAACTATGAAGATTCCCTTAAACCGCTGAGAAATGGATATAACTGCCGTTAATAGTCTCCCAACGCGCAATTTAGTGGCAGTTTCCTGAAATCGCTGCCAAACCATATAGCAGCGGTTTAAACCTCCGCTATGTGCAAAAAAAACCACCGCTAATAGGTTATTTTCCTGTAGTGAGTGGTTTATCTAAAAATGATCATTGTTGATGTACATGTATTTTTACAATTTTTTAACTTAGTTTTAATTAATTAGTTTAACCATTTTTTATATTTTTAGTTTATTTTTGTGGTTTTATAGTAATTTAGTTATTTTGATAATTTTTAGTTAATTTATATATCGATATTAGTATTTTAGTATATTTATTAGTTTATATTAATTTTATATATTTTATTTAACTCTATAAGTATCATTAACATTTCTTTTAATTATTTTTTGTTTATAGTTAATTAGAATTTTCTATATATATAATTATATTATTATTATTATTATTATTTGATATTAGTATTTTTTATTAACATTTAACAAATTTTTATTGACTTTTATTTTTAAATTTTGAATATGAAATTTGAATTTGTTTTTTTCTTCACCCTCTACCCCTTGACCCGCTCCCCTCCCTATTCCCACACCCCTCTCTCCAATCTCCCTATCTCTCCCCTTATTTCTGCCACCTCCCTCTCCCTGCTACCCCACTCCCCTCTTCACTCGGCGCCCCCTCCTATCACATGGACTCCCTTGCACTCCCCTACTGTTCCCTGCACCCGACCCCGCTCCCCTCTTCACCCGGCGACCCCTCTTATCACCCAGCCGCCCCTGCCTTCCCTCTCCATCCCTGCACCCGACTCCTCTCCCCCGCTCACCCCGCCACTTCCCTCCTCTCACCCCCCCCCCCCATCTCGCCACTCTCCCTACCCCACTCCCCTCACCCGACCGTCACTGCCTCCCTTCTCCACCAGGCGCCCCCTGCCTCCCTGTTACCCCGCTCCCCTCACCCGGCCGCCCCTCTCACCCGCTCTCCCTTCCACTCGCCAGGACTGCACTCCCCTGCCGTCCCCTACTTCACGCACGCCGTGCCCCGACTCTCCTCCGCCACCCCACACCCCTACTTTGCCTTTCCTCCGCTGACATCCTCCCTACTGCAGCAGGTACACCAGCCGCAGCAAGCAACCCTCCTCAATCAGAACCAGCGAAGAACCATCATCAGGAGCGTGCATCGAGGTGGTTTGGTTCAGTGCACCGGTCACCGCCATCTGAGGCAGCAAACAGCAGGCACACCTCCCTCCTTGTACACAGCAGCAAGACGTGCGACTAGCCCCACTACATTGTCAGCATCTTCCATTCCGGTGGGAACGCCTTTGGTGCGCGACGTCATCACATGCCAAAGGTTGTTGCGCGCAGTGAAAATAAAGACGAACACAATCATTTCTCAGTAACATAGTGTTATTTCACATGACATATCATTTTATTACTACGTTTATTATTTCAGTTGTGTTGTCGGGGTAATCTTCTTAGTGTCGGGATGTTGGTTGAGTAATTAAAATTATTGCGCATGCCATGCAACATATTGTTTGATGGTTAATTGTCGATTAAATTTATTTTAATTTAATGTTTATCTATTTAAATTATTTTTTCACTGAATTAATTGCTGAAATTGAAACTGGCCATTTTAATTATAAGTCGACGCGGCGGTCTGAGAAGGTAAACCGCTTTGACTGATGGTAAGTGCAAATTGGTAACATAACTTTGTGAGAAACGGGTTGTGTCATTTCACCGTATAGTTTGGGACTTGAACGAATTTCTTAATTTTTATGACACCAGAGAACGGGACTTTAAATAAATTAGGAATTTTAAATTCAGCATCTAAAAAATGTCTATATTTTTGGAACTGGCGATAACTAAACAGAATAAATATTTAATCACATAAAAGAATATTTTGCATGTCTGCGTGATAATTTAATTGTGACACCAGCATCCCCGGCACATTTTGTTGACTTAGAGTCCATCATCATTCTCATTTGCAATTTTCTTTTTATCTTTTGTTTTCTCAACTTTTAGTTTAATTAAAAAGAAAAAAAAAGAAAACTCAAAAATAGGAATCCCCTCAAACCTTGTCCGTCTAAACTTTGTCCAACGAAATATTTTTAGTGAACTTGATTCTGTTCTCTCTGTGGTTCGACCCTGCTCGCCACTTTTACAGTAGCCAGTCGGTTATAAAAATTTGCAAATTGGACGCGCTGCGACGTGCGTACCAAATTTCTGGCGCCGTTGCCGGGGAGCACGTGCACGTCTAGCATTAAGAAAATTTCTAGTAGACCTTGCTTTAGGCACTGTTCGCCTAAATGGTGAACACTCGTAATTCTGATCCGTCAAAGAACGACCCACCCCTTGATCCTCAACTTGAACATCAAAGAAAGGGCAAAGAACAAATCGGTACCTCAGCCACAAATTCAATGCATCAACCAGAGGAAAGCATTGAAACTCACATTCTGACGCTTCCTAGTGGACAAGTCCACCCACTTTTCCAAAAACGTCTCGATAATCAAAGGCCTCGGACTACTATGAGATAGGAGTTGCGAACCAATACAGTCGGAGTTAGCTCAGGCATAACAAGACCAAGAATCCAAGAAACTCACTTTGAATTGAAGTCTTCCACGATCAACCTGCTCCAACAACATGCACAATTTCATGGATTGAGTAGCAAAGACCCTTATATGAATGTGAACAGTTTTCTTGAAGTCTGTGACACATTTAAATATAACGGAGTGATGGATGATGCATTGATCCTGCGACTGTTTCTGTTCTCATTTCAAGGGAAAGCAAAGGACTGGTTGGAAAGTCTCGACTCAGAAACAGTTTTCACTTGGGAAGTGATGAGAAGGAAATTTCTTGATCAATATTACACAACAGCTCTATCTTTGAAAAAAAAAGAGACCTTGACTCCTTTTGTCAAAGTGAATACAAATCATTAGGAGAAGATTGGGAAAGATTCAAGTCCATGTTAAGAAATTTTCCTCATCATGGGATGAAGTTGGAAAACCAGTTGCAAGTTTTCTACTATGGACTTCAACCCGAGAGTAAGTCTGCAATCAACACAGCTACTGGCAATGCGTTCATGGAAATGGATCCTGAAGATCTGTACATATTAATTTAAAACATGGCTGAACACAGTTTCCAGTGGAAAGAAGATTTTTCAAGAAGAAAGGCAGGAGTGCATCACGTTGATGCCCAGACATTCATGGCTGCAAAATTTGAAGCTCTCAACAAGAGGATTGACAACTTGTCAATTAACCCGCTAATCCAGACCATGTTGTTCAAGCCGAACACTGTCCACACTGTGGTGGCCCTCATGATTATCCTATGTGTCCATATAACACATCTAAGACCAAGATGTCTGAAGCTAACTTTGTCAGCTACAAAAAAGTAAATTATGGAAACAACTACAACACAAACTGGCAAGGAAATAACCAAAATCAAGGTTGGAAGGAGCCATCAACTACTCAACCAATGAACCAGAACACGGGTCCACCTGGATTTCCTGCTCAATCTTCTTTCAGACCCACCACGCAATCGCAAGAGCAAGGATATCAACAGAAATACCGACCCCCATTTCAACAACAACAACAATATAAGGAGAAAAAGAAAAAAAAGACTTGTCCCCTTCTGAAATGCAAGGAAAACAAGATTGGGGAGAAACTATCGCTAAACTAATGATGTCCAATCAATTAAGGTTTGAGTTACAAGAGATGGAAACTCAAAATTTGCAGACAACAACCCAAAATTTGCAAGCAACAACTCAAAATTTGCAGACGAACACCCAAAACCTGTAGGCCTCCATGCATAACATTGAAAATCAAGTCGGTCAGATAGCCGCACAAATGCAGAACCGACAACAAGGAACTCTACCGGGAAGCACAAGAGTCAACCCAAGAGAAGAAGCAAAATCCATCACATTGAGAAGTGGTACACAGTTACCAGAGCACCAAAGGCCTGGTGTTCAACCAATAGATGAGACACCTATACCTTCCACTGAGAATAGAGAATCAACAAACAAAGCAATCCAACTTGAAACCAAAGAGGAGTAAGATGAAAACAAACTTGAAAAAAAATGAAAAGGCAAGAAAGGAGAAGGAAAACGAGGCACTCAATGAAAGAGTGAAATCCCACATACCACCTCCTCCATTTCCACAAAGACTGAAGCAAAGGAAGTTGGATGTTCAATTTTCAAAATTCATGGAGATGTTCAAAAAGCTTCAAATAAATATTCCTTTTGCGGAAGCCATCACACAAATTCCCCACTATGCTAAATTTCGCAAGGAATTTCTGTCAAAAAGAAGAAAATTAGATGATGTAGGAACATTCATAATGCATGAGGAATGTTCAACGGTCATACCCAGATCCATACCTCCAAAACTAAGAGACCCTGGGAGTTTCACTATTCCTTGCAATATTGGAGGATGTCAATTCGGAAGAGATTTGTGCGACCTTAGAGCTAGTGTCAATCTCATGCCGTCTGGAATCCTTGAAGAACTGGACATTACCGAATTAAAGCCAACGAGAGTCGCCTTGCAAATGGCTGACCGATTAGTGAAGCATCCTCGAGGGATTCTAGAGGATGTACTTGTCAAGGTTGATAAATATTACTTCCCTGCTTATTTCATTGTCCTCGATATGGAAGAAGACAAGGATGTCCCACTCATTCTCGGGAGACCCTTCTTAGCAACATGCAGAGCATTGGTTGATGTCCAAGAGGGAAAGTTAATTTTTAGAATTGGGGATGAGAACATAACATTTGATGTCCTAAAGGCTATAGAAAATCCATCTGTAGAGACTGTCATTTCCTAGATACGATTGAAGAATGGGATGAGTTAGCAAGCGATGCACTGGATCTCACAGATTTGCACAAAGAAAATGAAGAGTTTCCTGAATCAATTGAGGTAGTGGAATTCATTAGGAACATAGTCGAGCCTTTATATAGACATGAATTCACTTCACTCACTCCATCACTTGAAAAGCCTCCAACACTTGAGCTTAAACCCCTTCCATCAAACTTGAGATATAGTTACTTGGGAGATTTAAACACCTTACCAGTCATCATTAATGCCAATCTTTCGAGTGAACAAGAGAGAAAATTGCTCAATGTCCTGTCACAAAGGAAGCCAGCAATAGGTTGGACGATTGCTGATCTAAAAGGTATAAGTCCTGCCATCTGTACTCACAGAATACATATGGAAGATAATTCAAAACCTTGCAGGCAACCACAACGATTCTTGACACCTCCCATGAAATAAGTAGTCAAGAAAGAAGTCATTAAACTTATTGATGCTGGTTTAATATTTCCAATCTCTGATAGTCAGTGGGTTAGCCCATTGTAAGTGGTACCTAAAAAGGGTGGAACCACAGTGGTTGATAATGATAAAGGAGAATTGATAACCACAAGAATAGTGACTGGATGGAGAGTGTGCGTCGACTATCAGAAATTGAATGATGCCACCAGAAAGGATCACTTCTCATTGCCCTTTATTGATCAAATCCTTGAACGATTGGCAGGACGAGATTACTACTGTTTTCTATATGGATACTCAGTATATAATCAAATAGAAGTGACACGAGAGGATCAAGAGAAAAGCACGTTCACTTGTCCATATGGTACATTTGCTTATAGGCGAATTCCTTTTGGAATGTGCAATGCTCCAGCCACATTTCAACAATGCATGATGGAAATGTTCCATGACATGATTGAAGAGTTCTTGGAAATATTCATGGATGAATTCTCTGTGTATGGAGATTCTTTTGATGACTGTCTGGAACATCTAGATAAGGTTTTGGCAAGATGCGAAGAAAATAATCTGGTTCTTAATTGGGAAAATTCACACTTCATGGTACAAAGTGGAATAGTTTTAGGTCATCAAATTTCAAAGAAAGAAATTGAAGTCGATGTCGTAAAGATTAGTACCATCTCTGAGCTACACATGACTTCTTCAGTACGTTCCATTTGAGTTTTTCTTGGTCATGTTAGATTCTATAGACGCTTCATTGAGAATTTCTATGTTATTGCCTGACCCCTTACGAACCTATTGGGAAAAGATGTCACATTCCACTTCGGCCCTGAATGTTAGGAAGCATTTAAATTATTAAGGCAGTGTTTGGTTGAAGCCCCGATAATGATTTCACCTAATTGCGAGCAGCCATTCGAGTTAGTGTGTGATGCTAGTGACTGGGCGGTTGGAGTTGCCTTGGGACAAAGAAAAGAAAAGATCTTTAGGCCAATCTACTATGCTAGCCGCACTTTGAATGAGGCTCAACATAATTACACAACAACTTAAAAAGAGCTTATAGCAGTTGTCTTTTCCTTTGATAAATTTCGATCCCATCTGCTGTTCTCAAAAGTCACTGTCTATACGGATCACTCTGCACTTCGGTATCTGATGACCAAGAAAGATGCAAAACCTAGACTCATTTGATGGATATTGTTACTTCAGGAATTTGACATTGAATTCAAGGACAAGAAGGGAACATAGAATGTCGTTGCTGATCATTTATCATGCCTCGACCATGACACAAGTGAAATCAATGTTGAACTAATTAATGAAACATTTCCTGATGAAAAACTCTATGCCATAGAGACAATCACACCCTGGTATGCTGATTTCATGAACTACTTAGCTTCAGGTGTGATACATCCAGATTTATCAAAGGAACAGAGGAAAAGATTTTTGAATGAAGCACGACATTACTACTGGGATGATCCTTTACTTTTCAAAGACTGTGTGGATGGAATGATAAGAAGATGCATCCCTGAAGAAGAAGTTAATAGTGTTTTGAACTTGTGCCATACTAGAGAAGCTGGGGGACACCATGGGATTCATCGAACAATCAGCAAAGTTTTACAATGTGGTTTGTACTGGCCGACCATGAATCATGATATTCATGAATTCGTCATGAATTGTGACAAATTCCAAAGAACTGGGGGTATAAGCTGGAAGCGCGAAATGCCACAACACTCAATCATGGGCATTGAAATTTTTGACATATAGGGAATTGACTTCATGGGTCCTTTTCCTAAATCTTTCGGGAAATCATATATCCTTGTCTGTGTGGACTATGTGTCAAAATGGGTAGAAGCTGAAGCATTCTTGGAAAATACTGCTCGAGTCGTCATCAAATTTTTGAAGCAACGCATTTTTACCCGGTTCGGAATTCCAAGGCTCATTATCAGTGACCGTGGTACACACTTCAATAATGCACTGTTTCAGAAGCTAATGACTCGCCATGGATGTCACCACTACATGAGCACCCCATACCATCCACAGACCAATGGCTAAGCTGAGGTTTCAAATCGAGAAATTAAGGGTATTTTAGAGAAAACTGTGAATAAATCTAGGAAAGATTGGGTCACCAAACTTGATGATGCAACTTGGGCCTACAGAACTGCCTACAAGAAACCCATTGGAATGTCCCCATATAGGTTGGTCTTTGGAAAAACCTGCCACTTACCTGTAGAATTGGAACATAAAGCTTATTGGGCTGTGAAGAAACTGAATTTTGATTTCAAAACTGCCCAAGAGAAGCGTTTTCTACAAATGAATGAACTAGATGAGATGAGGAGAGAAGCATATGACAATGCTTTGATTTACAAAGAGAAAACTCGAGCCTATCATGACAAAAGGATCCAACAAAGAAATTTTTCAGCAGGAGACAAAGTTCTCCTCTTCAACTCACGACTTCGAATCATGGATGGAAAACTCAAGTTAAAGTGGTCAGGTCCTTACACCGTGCCAATTGTTTATCCACATGGTGCTGTCGAAATTTCTGATGGGAAGATGCCTCCATTAAAAGTAAATGGTCAACGCCTGAAACTTTACCACACTTCGGATAAAATAGGCATCATTGAAGAACTACAATTGCAATGAGAAGTTATCCATCTGGATGAAGACGTTAAACTTAGCGTTGATCGGGAGGCAACCCGACTTCTTCTTCATTCTTTGATCTTTGTTTTCTTACTCTATCTGTATCTCTATATCTATTTTGTGGATGAAGCTAAAAAAATTCTAGCTCTTCTGATTATTCTATGTTCATCAATGTGCTTGTTCTGTCTCCCTCTGACTTAGTACGACGGATGACTCAGAAGATGGCTGATATCGAGCGCCGGCTTGAGGAACTTTCACTTGAGATTCGTGCTCAGCAGTCGGCACCACCACAAAGAGAACAGATTCTGTTCCTTCCTCACCAGCTTCACGCTCACTATGCTCCAGAAGTGGTTAATCCCACTAAGCGTCCCCGTGAGATCGATGACACAGCCACTAGTTCTCGTAAGAGGCAGAAGAATTATGAGCCGATGGACCAAGATGATTGAACATTGTCCATCCGTCTGGCTGAAGACGTGAAACTTAGCACTTATTGGGAGGCAACCCATGTTCCAGTTTCATTTTTTCCCCTTTCTTCTATTACCTGTTCTAGTTTGTTTGAGAAAATAAAACATGGAATGTGTGAATTTTTTTTTAGCTACTCCTGATATTTGTATGCACTTGTCACTCTCCTGCATCTCTGCTTCCATTTTTATGATTCTTGGTGTTATCTTTATGATATGATGTGGGTATGTGTTGTCCATATGTAGATTTTACAGGTACATTATTTCTGGAAATTCATCAGATACATGCAGCCTCTCCGCATCTATCTGCACTTACACAGGGAAGTGTTTTAATTTTTGTCATGTTTTATGCTTCCAAAAACACCATGTAAACTAACAAAAAAAACAAACAAAAAAATGAAATTTTTGAAAGAAAAAAAAACTAACACTCCTGTCATTCGTGAACCCACATAAAAGCTGCTGTATTTTTATCACAACCCAGTCGGGAACATACCACTTGTGTCCCTAGGCAGTTTGAGCACCCGATTCTTGTTCTGGATTTCTTTGATCCTTGATCTCATGACTTAGATGATTTCTGATATTATTTCATGCTTCGAAAATGTTTTTTAAAAACTTGTATAATTTTGAGACACTTATTTACACTCATTCTCATCTGTGTTGTCCAACATTATATTTCCATACCTGTGAGGACTATAAGCCATTTCACAATCATCTCTTTTCTCTTTTTCTTGAGGAAATCTCAACCATGTTTTGTCTTCTAGAACTTTCCATGTTTTTCCATCAAAGCGATAGAAATTTTAGAAAGTTTCACTAAAATGATCGAGGCATCTATTTGATTTTTTAGCTCTGTTGACCCACTGAGCCACCTATACATTTTCTCCATCGTATAGCCCTTAGAAGCCATGAAGAAGCCTTTTAGGATAAGCCCATAACTGATACCCTTCCCTACCCATTTATTGAATTTTTGCATGATAATTTTCAATCTAAGTGTGGGGGAGAGATTTACTAATGGAGAGGGTTCTTTGAGGGGTAGTGAGTCATTTGATGTACATGGAGTGACATTATCCCATCCTGATCATATGAGTTATTTTTTTCACAGTAGCCACATTCATTGCATGTATTTTGATATGGGAATATAGAATCCTTTTGGTTCCAACAATGAGTACATTGGTGGTCATTATGCGGTAACCCTCATCTTTGGGGATACCTATTAAAGTGATGATCCATTACTCCAGGAACTAGAGAGTTTTCTATATGACCTACCTTCATTGAGATGTTACAGCGTATACGCTGCTTGTGTACCATTCTTTGGAATTATTGTCTGACACCTATTCCATGGGGTTTTTGAGTTGATACTCACCTGTTTTTCCTGACCATATTATTTGAGTGAGTTGTGTCCTTAAAAAAAGAGTGAAAAAAAATAGAGAAACATTATCTTATCATATGCTTGGGGACAAGCAATGTTTTAAGTGTGGGGGAGTGAGAGTTTGAGGGAGACATTTGTATTGACTTATCATGCATTTATTTCAAGATTCAACCCTCCTTTTTACCAAAAAGATGTCAATTTTTTTTTAAAACCCACCATCCCACAGCTTCAGAAACATTTGAACCTCATGTAAAGTCCTTGAGATTGGTGAATTCTTTTGATTTCCACTAGTAGAGATGTGAAATTCATGGCAAGCCTATGGTAAGCCTGCATGTGTATGAAAACTGAGAAAACATTGATCAAATTTTTAGAGAGATGAGAGTGATGGTGAGGTAGGTCACATGATAAACGAGTGCATGTACTTGTTTTTAAAAGAATAAAAGTGGAAGAAAAATTGTTTTTGAAAATTGGAGTTTTAAATGAAGCATGATATTTTATGGGAAAAAGAGATTGATTTTTTTTTTGAACTTGTAACTTGGATGTTTTGATTTGTCTATGACCACTTGTGTTTTCTTTCTGATTGTTTTGCCCAGGAGTGCAAAATTTTAAGTGTGGGGGATTTGATGTACATGGATTTTTACAATTTTTTAACTTAGTTTTAATTAATTAGTTTAACCATTTTTTATATTTTTAGTTTATTTTTTTAGTTTTATAGTAATTTAGTTATTTTGATAATTTTTAGTTAATTTATATGTCGATATTAGTATTTTAGTATATTTATTAGTTTATATTAATTTTATATATTTTATTTAACTCTATAAGTATCATTAACATTTATTTTAATTATTTTTTGTTTATAGTTAATTATAATTTTATATATATTTAATTCTATTATTATTATTAGTATTTTATATTAGTATTTTTTTTATTAACATTTAACAAATTTTTATTGAATTTTATTTTTAAATTTTGAATATGAAATTTGAATTTGTTTTTTTTTTCACCCTCTACCCCCTTGACCCGCTCCCCTCCCTATTCCCACGCCCCTCTCTCCAATCTCCCTATCTCTCCCCTTATTTCTGCCACCTCCCTCTCCCTGCTACCCCGCTCCCCTCTTCATCCGGTGCCCCCTCCTATCACCCGGCCACCCTTGCACTCCCCTGTTGTTCCCTGCACCCGACCCCGCTCCCCTCTTCACCCGGTGCCCCCTCCTATCACCCAGCCGCCCCTGCCTTCCCTCTCCTTCCCTGCACCCAGCTCCTCTCCCCCGCTCACCCCGCTGCTTCCCTCCTCTCACCCCCCCCCCATCTGGACACTCTCCCTACCCCGCTCCCCTCACCCGGTCGTCGTTGCCTCCCTTCTCCACTAGGAACCCCCTGCCTCCCTGCTACCCCCGCTCCCCTCACCCGGCCGCCACTCTCACTCGCTCTCCCTTCCACTCTCCAGGCCTGCACTCCCCTACTGTCCCTTGCTTCATGCACGCCGCGCCCCGACTCTCCTCCGCCACCCCACACCCCTGCTTTGCCTTTCCTCCGCTGCCATCCTCCCTATTGCAGTAGGTACACCAGCCGCAACGAGCAGCCCTCCTCGGTCAAAACCAGCGATGAACCGTCATCAGGAGTGTGCGGCGCGGTGGTTTGGTTCAGTACACCGGTCACCACCATCTGAGGCAGAAAACAGCAGGTACACCTCCCTCCTTGTACGCAGCAGCAAGACGTGCGACCAGCCCTGCTACATCGCCAACATCTTCCATTCCGATGGGCACGCCGTTGGTGCACGACGTCATCACGTGCTGAAGGTTTCTGCGCATGGTGAAAATAAATATGGACACAATCATTTCTCAGTAACACAGTGTTATTTCACATGACATATCATTTTATTACTGCGTTTATTATTTCAGTTGTGATGTCGGGGTAATCTTCTTAGTGTCGGGATGTTGGTTGAGTAATTAAAATTATTTCGCATGCCATGAAACATATTTTTTGATGATTAATTGTCGATTAAATTGATTTTAATTGAATGTTTATCTGTTTAAATTATTTTTTCACTGAATTAATTGCTGAAATTGAAACTGGCCCTTTTAATTATAAGTCAACGTGACGTTCTGAGAAGATAAACCGCGTTGACCGATGGTAAGTGCAAATTGGTGACATAACTTTGTGAGAAATGGGTTGTGTCATTTCTCCATATATTTTGGGACTTGAACGAATTTCCTAATTTATTTATGACACCAGAGAATAGGACTTTAAATAAATTAGGAATTTTAAATTGGGCATCTAAAAAATGCTTATATTTTTTGAACTGGCGATAACTAAACAGAATAAATATTTAGTCACATAAAAGAATATTTTTCATGTCTGCGTGATAATTTAATTGTGACACCAGCATCCCCGACACATTTTGTTGACTTAGAGTCCATCATCATTCTCATTTAAAATTTTCTTTTTATCTTTTGTTTTATTACCTTTTAGTTTAATTAAAAAGAAAAAAAACTCAAAAATAGGAATCCCCTCAAACATTGTCCGTCTAAACATTGTCCAACGAAATATTTTTAGTGAACTAGATTTTGTGCTCTCTGTGGTTTGACCCTGGTCTCCACTTTTACAGTATCCAGTCGGTTATAAAAATTTTCAAATTGGATGCACTGCGATGCGCGTACCAATTTCCTAGAGTATTTAAGCATAATCTTGTGGCTAGAAGTTTGATTGAGACCACCTGGAGGCATGGTGTCCTTTCTGAATATATCTGGGTTTTTATTTGATTTTTATTTCTTTATTACGAGATAGCTACTCTTGAAGAATTATTTTTAGTGATTTTTGGGTGTCCTGTAGGGTATTATTATACTCATCCATGCATAGGATCTACCAGTACATTTTGTGTCATATGCAGATGACCAACCTTCTGATGGAGTCCTATAGGGACCAAGAACAGGTGGAGATTAGTTATCTAGAAAGACTAAGGTGTGTACTTTTTGTTTCATTTGATATTATTCCTATCCTACATTTAATATTGGAATTTTTTTTGTTTCTTTTTGGTGGGATTTTATTTGGAATTTTCTTTCTAGCACCTTGTCATCATGCTCTGACTATGGGATTATAGATGTATGAATGCATTGGTTTCATTTGTTTTAAATTTTACCATTTTATGGGATTGGATATGTGTTCATGTGTATAGGTATATTAGGATAATTCCAACCATATGTGTGATATGCCTACTTAGCACTAGTTGACATCCCCCGACCTATTAGATACGGGCTTGGGGTGGATTCATCTTGGGCCCCATTGGGTCGGGTCATGACATAGTGAAATTAGAGGCTCTCGGTTCAACCTTAGGACTGGAGTCTGTGATATTTGTTTGTATTTTATATCAATTTTGTTAAGTGTTTTGAGTTTTTCTTTTAGGCCAAAGACTCTCGTGTTGGTGTGGTTGTTGATGTATCCATACACCAGGACTCTGATCACCTACCTTTCAACTTGGTACATGTAGAAAATGGTTGAAGGTAAAAAAATTGGTACATGAATAATATAATAATGGGTTGTGGTTTCCATTTCCTTCTTCATTCAACTCTCTATATATACTCTTTGAACATGGTACATCTTGTTTATTTCAGGATGTCTCTAAGAAGACAGACGGCTAGGATTCCACTGCATGATCACAAGGATGACCCGTCGAGTGATGAGGCTTCATTACAGGGGCATGTAGTAACTTTGGGTGGTTTACTAGCTATAACACTACCTTTTGAGAAGTAATTATCACTATAAGTACTAGTTGAGTATGAATATAGGCTGAGTGCGCTGCATGTTTTTTAGAGGTAGTAAACTCCCAGGTTTCGGGGTTATCCAAATCCCCAGGTGGATGAATATTGGATAGAGTTAGTCACTTGAGTTTATCTCCATATGAGGATTCATGAAGATCATATAGAATTCCTCAAAGTGAGTCTTCTTTAGGGATTCACTGGGTGATGGTGGATTCTAGTGACTTATTCACACAATGAGACAGTACTTTCCTTGTCAAACTTTGAGTATCTCATTAGGGGTGATTTTTATCTAATCAAATTTCAATCAATGCGCATTTAGAAGCTTCATAGTCTATATCTAGTAAATATTAATGTGGTGGAGTATTCAAAAAGGATTACTAATCTCTTGTTTTACTCCATGGATATAGTGCAAGATCCTTTCTTCAGATCTTGAACCTTTGAGAAGTTCTTATGCTGAAATATCATGGATTAAATGATATATCTTTTAATTTCCACCTATTCTAGTGTGATTCAGAGGGCCTTAGTAGTGGAGAGATTCTTGGAAGAGTAGATGCTGATAGTGGATGTTGGTAGTAGGAACCTGGGAGTTGAGACCTTATCATCAGGTAGTCAACAGTACTCATAGGGTTTTAGGAATTTTGTATGCATTATTATATGATCTCGGGATAGAGAATCAGTTGTATAGGGATCTCTGGATGGATTGAATCATCTGAGGGAGAGGTGGTGTATCTCCTACGATAGTCAAGGAAATATCTCATAGGATTATCTGACCCATCGTATATCTGATTAGACACTAAATGAGGCTAATATTAATTGTTAATATATATAATTTTCATGTTATTTATTATCTATAAACACCATTTTAGTGCATTTTACACTTTGAACATCATTTCACATTATGATTGTAATACCTTCTTAAAATGCACTATTATGTGGTACATTTTTTAACATCATTTAAAGTACCCAATGATTCATCTGATTTTAAGGAATCTAATTATACATATTTTAATTTGATATTTTGGTAAATTTATTTACACTTAAATATGAACATGTTTGATTCAGGGATCAATGGAGAATTCATGTAAGAAGATGGGGATATTTTGTGATGAATGGAAGCAATTCTAGAGAAGTCAGATTGGACACCAGCCCACTGATGAGACTATGGGGCCCAACATACAATCCCAATGAATCCCAAATTTCGTGTAATGTTATAATACATGTATAGTAACAAATAACTCTTCAGGATAAAATGCTAATTCGGCCTAAATTGTGGTCATTTATATGGCCCAAGTTAGAGATAAAATTCTGGGCCAGATTCTGCGGCCCAGAAAAACAGTCCACTAATCTAATCATATCTCCGAATATAAAACTTCAAATGGGCCCAAATTTTACATCCGAATAGGAGACATCCGGAGGTCCATTTTCTTCTTCTATGGACCACTCGGATTCGGCCATCTAGAAGGTCTTCCAAGCACGTCTGTTCGGTGGATGAAAGCTGGATACCACCTCGGGTCAAGGGTGGAAAAATCAACTCTTCCTCAACTTTCCACCCACATATGGCCTACCAAAATTAATTAAGATGCTTTGTACTATTGTAGTATTGACCCAAGTCTCCCAAAATTCCTATTTAAGGCATTGGTGGTGGAGGAGTTGATCATCTTTGGTGCTTTTTTCAATTGTAATGTTATGCTGCAATTTTGTTGTCTCAAATTTGTCTTTCACATGTAAGTTGTTCAATTCACTTTAGTTTCTTAACAAAATTTATTCTTATACTCTTATTATTTTGTTCTTCATATCACTTTGATATTTTTGGATCAAGGTGTGAATTTATTCACACCAAACCTTGTGAAATTATTCACACAATGGTGGAGTGATCATTTTATTTTTGTTGTTTTCTTTACTTCTCCATTTCCTCCCTCATGAGTCTACTTTCTGTTTCCATTGAAACCATGGGATCAATGGAGGGATAACCCACTTATGGGGTGATCCAATGGAGTATAAAGGGGGTGGATTGGTTTTTATTTATCACCCCATTAATGTATAATAACTTCTTTAATTGAGATTTTTATTTGATGATTTTTAAACTTCATCATCCTTGTTGAATTTAAGGCCACACACTTCAAGTGCTAATACACAACTTTACCTTGAAGTTCTCAAAACATTGATCCTTCAAGTGTATAGGTGATTAGTATTAAATGGTGTAGTCATTAAACCAGTAAGTGATGATGTTGTTTTATCTCCTTAAATGAACCCATCTCAAATATAAGAAATTGAAATCATTGAAAAGGAAATACGTCCAATCCACCCCGAGCGATAACCTAGGATCAACTCATTATTTTAAATTGAATTCACTTAAATCTGTTAATTATCCTTTAAAACCATCTAAAATCAACCCAAATTTGGCCACTTAATATCCAAAATCAGTCCATAGAATGTACGTGTCCATAGGTTACTTCTTAGGTCTCTGCGGATTCGACAACCCAAGCTAAACTACAAGGACCATTCTACCTTCATATCTTGGGTAAATTTGAGTGTGAATAAAATTTTGGCACCATTTCTGGGGACCCAAGTAAGTCATATAAACACACATTCTATTCTCCCCCATTTCTTTTTTTCTCATCCAAATTCTCTTATCTTGTCCCTTTCTCGTTTTTTTTTCTTTTGGCGCATGTCCGCCTACACCCGCGATCAATCAAACCGTCTAGTTAGGGTGGATAGTCCTGGGGTTGGGGAATCAAGTACACCAAGGGAACTCTTTCCATTAGATCCTAATATTCCTAATAATCCAGATTCCAAAATTGGGCCAATTTCAATGTAAGGTATTCAAAGAAACCAACTCATAAACCCGGGTGGGAACCAAAATGGAAACCCAAATGAGGCAGCCCCAAACTTGGGGAATGCAATGGATCAAACCATGAATGACTACCTCACACCTTCCTGGACCAATGAACCCTCATGCATTAGACAAAACTCTCTAGGAGATTTCAACTACATCTTTAAACCCCATGTCCTAAACCATCTTCCCACATTCCATGGAATGGAGTCCGAGATTCCCTACCTTCACATTAAGGAGTTCAATGACATTGTAGAAACCATGTGTCCCCCACATCAACTAGAATCATCTAAGATGATTCTATTTCATTTTTATTTAAAGGATTGAGCTAAAAATTGGCTAAACAATTTGAGACCATCATCCATAAACTCTTGGGACCATCTACAAAGACAATTCTACAAAAAATAATTTCCCCACCACAAAATAATTGCACTAAAAAAGAGTATCCAAAACTTTTTTGAAAAAGAGGGAGAGTCATTCTATGAAACATGGGAGAGGTTCAAAGAAACTCTAAACATTGTTCCACACCATGGTTTTTCTATTCCTGAACAAGTGATAATTTTCTATGAAGGTTTGGGTCCAGGGAATAAACAATTCATTGACATGATGTGTAATGGAACCTTTAAAAACAAAGCCCCAAATGATGCTTACAAGTATCTAGAAAGACTTTATGAACAAAACCAAACATGGGGAACTTCACCTTATTCTGAAAATCCACAAAGAAATACTAGAATTCATACACTTAGAGAAGAGGAAAGCCTTAGGGCTAAACTCGCAGCACTCTCTAGGAAGGTTAAAGAGATAGACCTTAGGAAAGTCCATGAAATCCAAACTGTTGACCTTTTTTTCACAATTTGTGACAAACATGACCATAAGACAGACAACTGCCCAACAATTCCATCCATAAAGGATGTTATCTTAGGAGGACCCCCAGCGTAAGTAAATTATTTTAACTTTCAAAATCCTCAATACCAAAACAACTTCAACCCAAGGTATAATGACCACCCAGGATTCTGCTGGAAAGATAACCAACAACCTATCCAACCACAGGGACAAAATCCTTACCCCCATCAGAACTACCAAACCCATAACCAGTTCCAAACCCAACCTATCCAATACCAACAGCCACCGGTCCATTTTCAACAAACCATCCCACCTCTAAAATATCCCCCCAGGATAAACCAATCTTCTCAAGCACCAACACAAACTATTCCACAAATCCTACTAGAACAACTGTGAAAAAAAATGGAAAGGATGAACTCAGAAGTCTCTTCCCTTAAACAATAACTTCAAACCATCAAAACTGTAAAGGCACCCATTCCTACTCAGGCAGTTCCATCCTCAACTTCAAGGGGAGAGTCAAGTTGTACTCAAACAACTCATGAACAACTAAATGTTGTGACTGTTTTAAGAAGTGGGAAATAAATTGAGAAACCTGAACAACTAATTCAGAACCCACCTGAAGATTCAAACTTTGATGAAAATTCAAATGAACCATAAGATCAAACTGAGGAAACTGATAACAATGTGAAAGAAACAACTCTTCAATAAACAACCCCACAACCTGCACCATTTCCTCAACACATGAGGGGGAAACCCAAGCCTGAATTGAGTGAAACATTGAGGGAAATCTTCTCACAAGTCAAGTTGAACATTCCTCTTCTCGATGCAATCCAAATCATACCTGCCTACTCAAAGTACCTTAAGGACTTGTGCACTTTTAAAATAAAATTTTCACATAAAAACCAAGTCCTTTTGGCTACTAATGTGAGTACCACCATTCAAGGGACCATTCCTCCTAAGTTGAAAGACTCGGGTTTCCCTTACATAAATGTTGAACCAGGAGATAGAAAAGTTGTCAAGGCCTTGAGTGACCTAGGTGCTAGTGTCAATATCATCCCATATGTTGTGTACTGCCAGTTAGGCCTAGAAGAGCTCCAACCCACATCTGTCACACTTCAACTTGCTGATCGTAGCATTAGGGTTACAAAGGGGATTTTAAAGGACGTTATGGTAAAGGTTGAAAACTTCATCTACCCTACTGACTTCATTTTCCTTGACAACCATCCAAACTTAGGAAATAAGGAACAAAACTCAATCATCCTTGGTCGTCTTTTCCTTGCAACAATCAACTCTGTTATTTGAGTCTGAAATGAGAACATGACCATCACCTTTGGAAACATGAGTCTAGACTTGAACATCTATAATTCAAGCTCACAAATAGGGGATGATGAGGGCATTCATGAAGTAAAAATGATAGGAATCATTGATAATGAATCCATAGAACATCAAGGAATATTTGATGAATGTTTAAGTCAGGATGATATTGATTTCCTTTGTTCATATGAAGGAAGTTTATCTCCTTGGATTGAATCATTTTCAAATTTCTCTTATGATGAAGTCTTAGGTCCAATAATCAGTGAAACCTTTCAAGAAACCACTTTCATGGAGAACACTCCAACTTCCTTCCCTAAATATGATCAATATAATCTAGTAGCTGAAACTTCTACATGTGGGGAATAAATCCAATCTAAAACTTTAGGAAATAAAATTGATCTTGATCAAATGTCCCAATCTTCTGCTGAAATTCTAAACCAACCTGATCTTGAATTGAAGGAACTTCCTGCTGCACTAAATTATGCTTTCCTAGGGGACAATCAAACACATCCTATTGTCATTTCTTCTTCTCTTGAATCCAATCATGAGAGGATGCTTCTAGATGTCCTTAGGAAACATAAGAAAGCCATTGGTTGGACCCTGTCTGATATTCTCGGGATTAGCCCACTTGTTGGGACTCATAGGATTGTTCTGGAATCTGATTCAAAGCCATGTCGACAACCTCAACGGCGACTCAATCCTAATATCATGGAGTTAGTAAGGAAAGAACTTCTAAAATTGTTAAAAGTCGGTATCATATATCCCATAGCTGAGAGTGAATGGGTGAGCCCAATCCAAGTGGTTCCAAAAAAGGCTGGAATCACAGTGATAACCAATGAGGATGGAGAGATTCTTCCAACAAGGTTGAGTAGTGGATGGAGGGTCTGCATTGACTATAGGAAGCTAAACTCATTCGCCAAGAAGGACCATTTCCCCTTACCATTCATTGACCAAGTCCTTGAGAGAGTGGAAGGTCATACCTTCTACTGTTTCTTAGATGGGTACTCGGGGTATAATCAAATTGAGGTCTCCCTAGAGGACCAAGGGAAGACTAAATTCACATGTCCATTCAGCACCTTTGCCTTCAAACGCATGCCCTTTGGTTTATGCAATGCTTCTGGAACCTTCTAGCGGTGCATGATGGGAATCTTCTCAGACATGGTAGGGGATTTTCTAGAGGTCTTCATGGATGACTTCTCTATGTTTGGGGATACTTTTGAGGGATGTCTGCGGAATGTAGAGAGAGTCTTGTCAAGATGTGAAGAAAAGAATCTAGTCCTAAACTGGTAAAAATGCCATTTCATGGTTAAAGAGGGACTAGTTCTAGGCCATATAGTCTCAGGTAGGGGGATTGAAGTTAATAAAGCCAAGGATGACATCATTCGTCACCTTCCATCACCCAAAACTGTCAAGGAAGTGAGGTCTTTCTTAGGACATGCTGGTTTCTATAGAAGATTCATCAAGGACTTTAGTTCAATCTCTCGTCCCCTTTGTGCTCTCCTACTTAAGGATGCTCCATTTGTTTGGACAGAAAGCTGTGAGGGTTCATTCTCAACCCTCAAATCCTCTCTCACCTCTCCTCCCATTATGAAATCTCCAAATTGGAACCTTCCTTTCGAACTTATGTGTGATGCCAGTGACTTTGCTGTAGGATCTATGTTAGGACAACATTGTGATAAAAATACTTATGTCATTGCTTATACAAGCAAATCCTTAAATGATGCCTGAATAAACTACACCACCACTGAAAAGGAGTTACTTGCTATTGTGTTTTCCTTAGAGAAGTTTAGGTACTACCTCTTAGGATCCCCCATCACTGTGTTCACTGACCATTATGCACTAAAATATCTCTTCCAAAAACAAGATGCTAAGGCTAGACTGATTAGGTGGGTCCTTCTCTTACAAGAATTTGACCTCACAATCAAGGATAAAAAGGGAGTTGAAAATGTTGTAGCTGATCACCTCTCTAGGATGTAATTCAAAGACAACTCAAATCACCTTTCTGTGTATGATTTATTTCATGATGAACACCTATACTCTGTGAGAGACTACCCTTGGTATGCTGACATATCCAATTTCTTAGTTACAGGAGTCGTTCCAAAATTCCTTTGGACACAAGCTCAAAGGAAGTTTCTTTCTGATGTCAAACACTATGTGTTTGATGATCCTTACCTATTCAAGTTCTTTCCTGATCAAATCATTAGAAGATGTGTTCCTAAGTCTGAGCAAGAGTACATTCTAAGATTCTGTCATGTAGAGGCATGTGGAGGCCACTTTTCCACAAAGAAAACCACTACAAAGGTCCTCCAAAGTGGTTTCTACTGGCCTAACCTCACTAAGGATTCCTACCAACTCTGCCAAAGTTGTCCTCAATGTCAAAAATTAGGATCCATTACCAAAACGAATCAAATGACCCTCACTCCCATTCTGGTCATTGAAATCTTTGATTGTTGGGGAATTGATTTCATGGGAACCTTCCCAAACTCTAGGGGATACCTCTATATCCTTTTAGTCGTTGATTATGTCTCAAAATGGGTTATATCCATTCCCACCAAGTCTAATGATCATCAAGTTGTGATTCAATTTCTAAAAGAGAACATATTTTCTCGATTTGTAATTCCTAGGGCTATAATCAGTGATCGAGGAACCCATTTCTGCAACCGCCCATTCTCTTCACTCATGTCTAAGTATGGTATTTCTCATAAAGTGTCCACTGCATACCATCCTCAAACCAATGGTCAAGCTGAGTTAGCTAATCGTGAAATCAAACAAATTCTTGAGAAAACTGTCAATCCTTCTAGGAAATATTGGTATAAGAAACTCTTGGATGCTCTTTGGGCATATCGTACAACATTCAAAACCATCCTAGGAATGTCACCATATAGGTTGGTTTATAGAAAATCATGCCATTTACCTATCGAAATTGAGCATAAGGCATTTTGGGCAATCAAAAAAATGAATTTCGACATTTATTTAGTCAAAGAAAAGAGGAAATTAGATCTTAATGAACTTGAGGAACTTAGGATGGAGGCTTATGAAAATTTAAGGATAAATAAAGCTAGAGTTCAAGCCTACCAATCTAGGAATATCAAAGTTAAACATTTTGAACCGGGAAAATTTGTGCTCTTGTATAGTTTAAAACTTCATTTACACCTAGGAAAGTTAAGGTCTAGATGTTCAGGTCCATACATAGTACATAAGGTGTACCCCCATGGGGCAGTAGAGATTCAAGATCACACAAGTGGTTACATTTTCAAGGTCAATGGTCAAAGGTTAAAACCATTCATTGAATCATTCAATAAACAGGAAATAGAGGTGGATTTAACTAAGCCAACCTATAAACCAGAAAAAAATTGATAGATTTAGGATCCATGTCGGGCTAACGACGTTAAACAAAGCGCTTAATGGGATGCAACCCATGGTTTTAATGTTTTCAATCTTTTTGGAATAATTTTTTTTATTAATCATTTTGATATTTAAAAAATAGACTGTTGATCTGTTCTTCTATTATGAGTATGGATGGGTACGAAAGGGGAGCACCATATTCATCTGTGTCAGGTGTTGTGATCCCTAAGTACTACCTTACCCAAAAATTAAAAAGAAGACAATGTATCATCAGTTGATTTCAAAAAAAAAAGGAAAACCATAAAAATGATGAGACTTGGTATTAAATAAATTGTTGTGTTGTTTGGTTTGTTTGGTTTGTTCTTGTTTTTATGGTTTAGGGACTATTTTTTGGTGATACATATTCAATCAAGGAGGTGCCTACATCTCCTATGAGACTAAAGAGTGATTTGGGAGCACCACAATCATCATTATGAAGCCACCAGGTGAACTTGTTCCATGCCCTTTCCAACTCATTTCCCCCCCACCCACTTCTCCTCTATTTTCTTTTAACAAAACTAGGGACAGTTTCATTCTAATTTGAGGGGTGTGGAAACAAAATGTTTTCTAAAAAAAACAATGATAAAAAAAAAGTAAAGTAAAATTCCATTATCATTCATATAATAACATCTTTTCTCACATTAAAACTACATAGAAAATAATTTTTATTTCCTTGACTCTTAATTTAATTCATGATTAAGTTTAAAAGCATTGATTTTGGAAGTTTGGTTGTCCAATGAAAATTTTCATCATTTTTATTTTCATTCATTAAATCAAAATGCCACAATGCACATCCACTAGACTGTGGGGTACTAATTTGAATTTTTGGGGTCCCATAATAAATAGCATAGGTTGGTTTGATTTTTATGAATAATATGAGTATTCAAAAAATAAAATAAAAATTTGCGTGTAGAGCAATGGATTGATAAAATGCGAGGCTTTCGGCACTTGGGGATTGTGACTCCAGAGTTGTCTAGCCCTGAGTTTTTCACTCTATCTCTATTTATGTTAATATTACTTTGTTTTTTATTAAGTTAACTCGAGACGATGCCCGAGTATGTGGGCTTCACTTGGTGCCCTAAGGCCTTTGAGTCTGGGAGTCATCGGCAAAGTCTTGCTATATGGGTTAATTTGATTAACTGCAATCTCAATTACTATGAAAATATTGCAAAAAAAACCCCAAAAAAAGGAATGAAGAATACTAATATTAGGATTAAATGTGATTCCACCTAGCGCTTCCATGATTTCCCCCTTGAATGAAAATGAACCCCCATATCTATTGTGATTCACAACACATCATTACACCTAATTGAGTTGGATGAAGTATGATGATGGATTTGATCAAAGGAATGGGCTTAGGATTGGGATCTAATTTTAAATTTATCTTGTTTTAAATTATCTTGATAGGTTATAAAGATATATTTGTGTATAGTTTACAATGTGATCATTGTTTGTTATAATGTGTTTGAAGAAAGGAATTCAAATAAAATCATTGAATTATTTGCTCGGGACTAGCAAATCTCAAGTTGGGGGGTGTGATTAGCCACTAAATGAGGATAATATTCATTGTTAATATATATAATTTTCATGTTCTTTATTATATATAAATACCATTTTACTGCATTTTATACTTTGAATATCATTTCACATTATGATTGTAATACCTTCTTAAAATGCACTATTATGTGGTACATTTTTTAACATCATTTAAAGTACCCAATGATTCATCTGATTTTAAGGAATCTAATTATACATATTATAATTTGATGTCTTGGGAAAATTATCTACAATTAAATATTAACATGTTTGATTCAGGGATCAATGGAGAATTCATGGAAGAAGATGGGGATATTTTGTGATGAAAGGAAGCAATTCTGGAGAAGTCGGATTGGACACCAGCCCACTGATGAGACTGTGGGGCCCAACATACAGACCCAATGAATCCTAAATTTCGTGAGATTATATAATACATGTATAGTAACAAATAACTCTTCAGGATACAATGCTAATTCGTCCTAAATTGTGGTCATTTATACGGACCAAGTTAGAGATAAAATTCTGGGCCAGATTCTGCGGCCCAGAAAAATAGTACACTAATCTAATCATATCTCCAAATATACAACTAAAAATGGGCCCAAATTTTACAGGAGAATAGGAGACATTTGGAGATACATTTTCTTCTTCTATGTACCACTATGATTCGGCCATCTATAATGTCTTCTAAGCGCGTCTGTTCGGTGGATGAAAGTTGGATGCCACCTCGGGTCAAGGGTGGAAAAATCAACTCTTCCTCAACTTTCCACCCACCTATGGCTTACCAAAATTAATTGAGATGCTTTGTACTATTGGAGGCTCGACCCAAGGATCCCAAAATTACTATTTAAGGTAGTGGTGGTGGAGGAGTTGATCTTATTTGGTGCTTTGTTCAATTGTAATGTTATGATGCAATTTTGTTGTCTCAAATTTGTCTTTCACATGTAAGTTATTCAATTCAATTTAGTTTCTTAATAAAAGTTCTTCTTATAATATTATTATGTTATTCTTCATATCAATTTGATACTGTTGGATCAAGGTGTAAATTTATTCACACCAAACCTTGTGAAATTATTCACACAACGGTGGAGTGATCATTTTATTTTTGTTGTTTTCTTTACTTCTCCATTTCCTCCCTCATGAGTCTACTTTCCACTTCCATTGAAACCATGGTATCAATGGAGGGATAACCCACTTATGGGTTGATCCAAGGGAGTAGAAAGGGTCTGGATTGGTTTTTATTTATCACCCCATTAATGTATAATCACTTCTTTAATTTAGATTTTTATTTGATGATTTTTAAACTCCATCATCCTTGTTGAATTTAAGGCCATACACTTCAAGTGCTAATACAAACCTTTACCTTGAAGTTCTCAAAACATTGATCCTTCAATTGTATAGGTGATTAGTATTAAAGGTTTTAGGCATTAAACCATTAAGTGATGATGTTTTTTTATCTCCTTAAATGAACCCATCTCAAATATAAGAAATTGAAATCATTGAAAAGGAAATACATCCAATCCACCCTGAGTGATAACCTAGGATCAACTCATTATTTTAAATTGAATTCACTTAAATCTGTTAGTTATCCTTTAAACCCATCTAAAATCAACCCAAATTTGGCCACTTAATAGCCAAAATCAGTCCATATAATGTACGTGTCCATAGGTTATTTCTTAGGTCTCTGGGGATTCGACAACCCAAGCTAAACTACAAGTATCATTCTACCTTCATCTCTTGGGTAAATTTGAGTGTGAATCAATATCCGATCAAGATATGGTCGAGGGACTACCCAAGTAGGTACAAAGGTGATATCATAAAGGTGTTTAGGGTAGTGGATGTGGAAGAGTGGAAGGTAGAGTAGCATGAGGTGTTTGGAGGATTGACATATTTCCACCACCACTTCTAGGTGGTTCATTATAGTCTTGAGGATCTTGTGGTCAGGGATGATGACATTTGTATGCTATGGAGGCCTATAACATTGAGGCTCCAGGGATTATTCAATGTATGATATATGTATTTTTAACCATATCTGTAGCAATAATAGACATGGGTGTGATTAGTTCCTTTCTTTACAGTTCTTTGGTTCAAGACTTAGATATTCCGATTGATCCTTTGGCTCGACCCTTTCATGTAGATACTCTGAAAGGAGGTGAGTCAGTGATTTCACATTTCTACTAATAGTGAGATTTGATGCTTGGAATAGATAGCTTCATATGGGATCTCTTTGTAGTAGTGATTAGGACTTATGATTTCATCTTAGATATAGACTATTTATCCATGGTTCATTCCTAGATTGACTATTTTAGGTAGAGGATGTGGTGTGTCTAGAGTGATGATATGAGGTTTTCCTTTTTGGGTGAGAATGAAACCCTGGAAAAGAAAGATGGGCTTGGAAAAATGAGAGTGCAGCCAATTACTCATTAATGGGCTAGCATGAATCTTAGAGTAGTGAATGATATTGGATACCCGTTTCCTATGGTGGTTATGGATTATGGGGAATTATTTCCTAAGGATGTTTCATGCTTACCCCCCCCCCCCACCTATCGAGAGTTAGACTTCTGCATTGACATACACCCAGGTACAGCCCTAATATCTGCACTATAATATCATATGGCTCCTATATAGATTTGTGGGTTGAGGGTGCAATTGGAGGCCTTTCATAATAAAGGCTTCATGAGACTCGGTGTTTCCCCTTAGGAATCCTTGGTGTTGTTCACTAAGAAGGTGGATGGGATCTTGACATTATGTGTGAATTATTGAAACCTAAATTGGGTGATCATAAAAAATAATTAACCACTATCGAGGATTTATGAACACTTTGATCAGTTGAGAGGCACGTGATGGTTCTCAAAGGTTGAACTCAGATCAGGTTATCACCATCTGTGAGTACAGGAGAAGGGTATACTGAAGATGGAATTCAGATGTCTCTAAAATCACTATGAGTACTTGGTGGTAACTTTCAGCATGAAGAACATCCCATCAGTGTTCATGGGACTCACAGACCATATATTTTATTCATTTTTAGACCATTTTATGGTATTCTCCATCAATGATATCCAAGTGCACCATGTATTCATGAAGGTTCATGTGAGACACTTGAGGATGGCACTAAACACACTTAGAGATTTCCATCTTTATGCTAAGCTCTCAAAATTCTAGTTTTGGATTTGAGAGGTCTACCTTTTAGAAAACGTCATCTCAGAGGTAGGATTAGTAGTGGATCTAGTGATGGTATAGGTAGTGCTATCCTAGGAGCCACCCAAGAGCTTTAACAAGGTGTGGAGTTTCCTTGGGTTGGCAGGGTACTAGCAGAGGTTTGTACCCAATTTCTTCAGAGTTGTGTCACCTTTGATAGATTTGACCTAAAATGGGCAGCCTTTTATGTGGATGGAAAAGTGTTAGTATCGATTTCAAGAGTTGATTCATAGGTTGATGAGTGACCCCATGTGGATATTAATGGAGGAGGGTTTTGAGTATGTAGTGTTTTGTGATGCGTCATGGACTGTCTTGGTTGTGTTCTAATCCAGAGGCAGTAATTGATAACCTATGGGTCTAGGTAGTTGAGACCGCATAAGAAGAACTATGAAACCCATGATCTTGAGCTAGTAGCGGTATTCTTCACCTTGAAGATGTGTAGACACTACCTTATGGGTGAGCATTTTATCATCTACTCTAAACATAAGAGTCTCAAGTATATATAAAATTAGAAGGATCTTAACTTGAGGTAGGGGAAATGGATAGAGTTCCTCTAGGACTATAACTTTGAAATTTTCTATACACATGGGAATGGGAATATGGTGGAATATTCTATCAATAAGAGATCTTATTATTATTTGTTTCCTGAGGTATTAGAGCGGTTATCATAATATTATTTTTCCTTTATAAGAAAGGATGTTTCTTCATATATACATTTGATGGTTGTTACCCCACCTCTTTTACAGCGTGTTATGGAATCTCAGCATTGCAATACTAACCATGAGACCTTATGTACTTAGATATTCATTAGATGTGTTCATGATGGGTTTTAGGAAGGTGGGGATAATGTTGTCCTTTTCAAAGGATGGTATATTCTATCAACAAAATTGTGGGAGTAGATGATGATGGAGTTTTATAAATACCCTTTCGTGGTACATCATGGTGTGGAAAAGGTGTACCAGGGCCTTCAACATCAATTTTGGTGGTCAGGCATGAAGAGATGTGTTCCAGAGTTTTCACTCGATGCCTCACTTTCTAATAAGTAAAGGATGAGCACCAAGTTCTAAAAGGATTAGCTCAACCCCCTGAGGTTATAGAGTAGAAGTGGTATGGGATATCTATAGACTTCATGATGGAGTTTCCACATACGTCATGGGAACACGATTCCATCTGGGTGATCATAGATCAACTCACCAATCCATCCCACTTACTAGATATTTGAGAGTATAATTCAGTATAGAGATTGGAATGCTTGTACATTAAAAATATAGTCTGAATCAATGCAGTTTTCTTGATGATCATTTCATACTGTGATGCTCACTTCATGTCATAATTATGGAGAGTATTGTAGGAGTCCTTTGGGATTCAGTTATGTTTGAGCACAACATTTCACCCCTAGATTGATGGCTAGACTAAGAATACCATTCAAGTCTTGGAGGACATGTTGTGATCTTGCATGTAAGATTTTGTACATGGTTAAGAGGATCACCTACCCTTAGTATAGTTTTTGTATAATAATAGGTATCCTTCCACCATCGGTATGGAACCATTTGAGGAATTGTATAGGTGACCCAATAGGTCACCACTTTATTGGAATGATCCAGGTGAGTCATTCATGATCCTAGATTTGGTGTGAGCTACTACAGAGAAGGTGAAATTCATAAACGAGTGGATGAGGACTACACAGATCCATCATAAGTCCTATATGGACTGAAAATGGAGGCCTTTAGAGTTCGAGGAAGGAGACCATGTGTTCCTGAGGTTCTCACCTCAACATTTATTGTGTATATTTGGTCGGGGCAGCAAGTTATCTTTGAGATTTATTGGACCTTTCCATATACTATGTAGAGTTGGTGAGGTGGTGTATTGCTTAGCTCTACCACCACAGTTATACTAGGTACATGACATATTTCATGTGTCGTAGCTGAGGAGGTACATTCATGACCCATCACATATTTTGGAGAGCACCTAAGAGCGAGAGGCCTGTATACGAGCTCAGTACCCTAATCTTTTTTAGTTTTTTTTATTTTTGTGAAAAAAAAATCCCTATGGTGGGGAGAATTTAATGAATCTTATTTTTCCATTTATTACTTAAAAATATTATATGGATTATTATTTTGATCCAAGTTCTAAGTCAGTGTGAGATTCAGAGGCCTGATGATCCCAAAATTGGTATTTGAACAATATTAAAAATATAAATATCATGCATGCGCAGTTTTCCTAAAAAAATTAAATAAATCTTAAACGGTTGATTGAATCAAAAATATGAGGTCTCTTTTGAGTTCAGAGCATGAGTGTATCCTATGAGTGATATAATATTTTGTGGCATTAGTTGTTTCGGTAAAGTGTTATTGCAGGTGTAAATAATAAAATAAATTAGGTTAATTTATTTACTTCATTATGTAAACTTGGTGACCTTGAATCCTAGTCTCACCCAAATTTACCCATGTTTTTAGGGTTGAAGTGGTCACTTATAGTGTATCTTGGGTTTTTAAACCCTCAAAGTCCTAAGAAGAAACCTACTGGCATGTACACTCTATATATTTTTTGGATATGATGGGGCCAACTTGTGTTTGGTTTGAGTTGATTTAAATTAAAATTAAAAAACCTAAGTTGATTTAATTTTAGAAAATTATTTGATCCTACGTTATCGCTTGGGGTGGATGGGATGAATTCCTTTTTAGACAAGAAAAAAAGGTATTTGTGACGGGACAATTGCGACGGGATCCCGTCGCAAATAGACATTTGCGACGGGGGCCCGTCGCAAATAGCCCGTTGCTGAAAACGCCGTCGCAACTACACTTATTTCCGACGGGCCTGTCGCTAAAGCCTTTTTTTGCGACGGTCATTCTCCCCGTCGCAAATAGTATTCCGTATTTTTGTAAAAAAGCTTTTAAAATAGTTTTTGCGACGGGACCCGTCGCAAATCCTTTTGCGACGGGTCCCGTCGCAAAAACTATTTTTTAAAAAAAATAAAAAATATTAATAATACTAGTATTTGCAACGGGCATGGTATCCCGTCGCAAATACTATTTTTTTTTTTTAAAAAAAAACCTATTAATAATACTAGTATTTGCGACGGGCATAGTATCCCGTCGCAAATACTATAAAAAAAAAAATTATTAATAAATTATTTTAATTAATATAATAATATAATTATAATTCACAAATAAAAATAATAAATTATTAATAAATTATTTTAATTAATATAATAATAATAGAATTATAATTCAAAAATAAAAAATAATAAAATATTAATAAATGATTTAATTAATATAATAATATTAGAATTATAATTCATAAATAAAAAAAATATTAATAAGTTATTTTAATTAATATAAAAATAATAGAATTATTTTACATTCAAATATTAAAATAATTCAAGTATTACAAAAAATATAATTAAATTATAATATTATAAAATTTTAATATATATATATAATTTAATATTATAAAATATAAATAATATTATTATTCATATTAATATTGTTATTTAAAAATATAATATTATTAATATTTTATAATGAGACAGAAACTACGAATAGAAAAAAAATATTTTGATTTCACAAATTTTATAACAGAAATACAAACTCTAATCTGAAGGAGGGGGGGAGGGGGGGATCTGCAGATGGTGGTAGAGGAAACTCCATCCCTAAAGCATGAGTGAGTCGGCGCATGTACTTCATCTGCTCCCGATGCTGCTGCTGCCACCGACTCGCCTGCTCCTCGTACAGCTGCTGCTGGCGTCGACGCTCCTCCTCATGCTGCTGACGCATCTTCTCCTGCTCCTGTCGGAGACTCTCTATCTGTGCAGTCTGAGATCGCAACTGATCCTCATACTATGTAGAAGAAGATGCACGAGCTCCTCTCGAGCTGGATGCCGACATCGCAGCACTGCCATAATAATCTCCGGGAGTCAGTCGAGAGCCGATACCAACTACCCGGCCCTTCTCGAAGGCATACTGGGTGGCCTGCATCCATGCCGCCTCATCAAACTGACGGGCAGTGGTCTGATCTGATGACTCGGCCTGACTCTCAGGCCGGGTCTGTGCCGCTGCGGCCTCATATGACTCCTATAGTTGCAATTTAAAATTAAAATTGTGAATATATTATATGCAGTTAATTTTTAAACTTGAAAACAAATAATACTGACCACGATGTGATGCTGAGGATCACCTCTGAGCTCCCCAGTAGAAGGATCACTATACATCCTCCGATATACGTCGTACTCTGTAATATCGGGGTGCTCGATAGCCTATAAGAATAAAAAATAAACTGTTAATATTTATAGTTATATAAAATATTTATAAATAATAATGTACGTACCAGATGTTGTCTATGAGTACTGAAAGAACGACTCCCAGCTCGATGAGTCACCTCCTGTCTCCCCCGATTCTGCCTCCCCACCGATGATCTCCTCTGAAAGGCACCACTCAACCAGTACGCACATAATCCATCCCATACATGGGATGCAATATACTCTGGTCGGTGTGCTCTACAGGACTCCTCAAAATCTGACACTCCTGCTTTCTTCATCGCAACTTTTCTTAAATTGTGCAAAAACTGACGAAGGCGATCACGCATGGCCACCTCCCATGCCTCGTGGATGGCGTCACGCATGGTATCCTCGATCGGATACCATAAACCCTACAAATAAATCAAAATATCAAGTTAGAAATGAAATAATTTTCAAAATAAAAATTATTTATTTACGTACGTACCAACCAATGGCCGAACATGGCCTGCTGCACATCAATGGGAATCTGCTCCCATGTGGTCCACGGCTGAGAGAAATAGTTGCGCAAAATAGCGCTGCCCTGTCCGACTGCTATATGCGGAAAACTGAAAAAATAATAAACATTTATTATGTGAATAGATTAATGAAATCTTAGTCAAATTCACAGGTTATCACACCTCCGTGTGCGTGGATCAAAACCAAGACGTGGACGTCGCTCGGGGACGGGGTCAGGAATCATCAATCGTGCAAGACCGCGCCCCCTCCGCGTACTCCCTGGAGCGCCTGCAGGCTGAGGGTCATCTGTCAGCAACTCATCCGCATCGAAAGTCAGATCAGCATCCGCCAACTCACGAAATGTGGTGTCGTCCATCTGAAACAGAAAATATTAATGTTAGCAAATAATTGATAATTACTATTATATATACATATATACATATTATGATTGTATATAAATACCATGGAATGCTATCAGTGTTCATCTTCATCATCATCTTCATATATGTCAATGTCATCTTCATATTCCTCCTCAACATCATCGATATCCATTCGAGTTGCAGTTGCTTCATCTCTTACCATTTCAAATTCATATGTGACATCATTAACATCATCGTCATCACCGACTCTTAAATGTGGGGTGTCGTCATCGATACTCATGTCTCTTTGTAAAAAAGATTGATTTTGAGTACTCTCTTGAAATACTTCAATTCTTTGCACATCAGTGAAAGCACATTCACTTTGACTAAACTGATTGTCTCGAATTTTGATTTTTATTACACTCCACCAATTAGTCAATTCTCTTGATGTTGCACAGTACTTTGCGTAATAAACTTGATATGCCTGTTGAGCCAATAAGAATGGTTCATTTACTGCGAGAACACTTTTACATTTAATATCGATGATTCCATGAGTCGGATGAACACGCACGCCTCTCTCTGTATCCAACCACCGATATTTGAACATGGTTATGTAATGTTGTCCAAGATAAAAGAGTTCAATGATTTCATCAAGTATGCCATAAAAGTCAACTTCATTTTCTCGATGATGAGATCCTCTCAAGCTAACTCCACAGTTCATTGTTTTTTTCGATTCCCCATATGCATGTGTGTGGAATAGAGTTGGTATCACCTGCTCTGGAACTGCGTTCACCATGTTGATACCAAAAAACATAATCTGCTTGAAAACCAAAACGCAAGAGATGTTCCCCCACTTTGTCAAACGTGTCAAACGTTCTCAATGCACATTTTCTACAAGGGCATTTTATTTTTCCTTCTGAAACAAATTCTGGATTTGATGCCGCAAATGATAAAAAAATCTCCACACCCTCTATATATACTGGATTTAAACCAGAACCATTTGGATTTCTACGTTGATTTATCCATATACGGTCATCTAATAATGACTTTCGACGACCTCGTTGTTCCATATTTTTCTATAAAATATAAAAGCATTACTGATTTTGAATAATTTGTTAGAAAAAACACTCAAGCAAGGATTGAATATATTGAGAATAAAGCAAAACCTGTTACAAATATTGATAATTTTAATATTATATTGATTTTTTATTTTTTTTAATAATACTAATATAGTTTTTTCATAAATATTAATTATATAATAATAACATTATTACATTATTAGTATATTTTATTATTAATATTAAAATAATATAATTTTATATATTATATACAATTCTCCTTTCATCTGTGTGTTTAACATTCTGTCTCCACATGTAATATTGACATTCACTTTCACCTCTCCATTGGCGAGTAGGTTGATAATTTTGAAAAAGAATGCCAATATTACATGTGGAGACAGAAAACACACAGAAAAAAAAGAGAATTGTATATAATATAGAAAATTATATTATTTCAATATTAATAATAAAATATACAAATAATGTAATAAGGTAATTATTCCTAATTATTGATAATTATTCCTAATTATTGGTAATTATTCCAAATTATTGGTAGTTATTCCAAATTATTGGTAGTTATTCCAAATTATTGGTAGTTATTCCAAATTATTGGTAATTATTCCAAATTATTGGTAATTATTCCAAATTATTGATAATTATTCATAATTTTTGGTAATTATTCCTAATTATTACTAATTATTAGTAATTATTGCTAATTGTTACTAATTATTGCTAATTATTACTAATTATTGCTAATTATTACTAATTATTGCTAATTATTACTAATTATTGCTAATTATTACTAATTATTACTAATTATTACTAATTATTAGTAATTATTGCTAATTATTACTAATTATTGCTAATTATTACTAATTATTGCTAATTATTACTAATTATTGGTAATTATTCCAAATTATTGGTAATTATTCCAAATTATTGGTAATTATTCCAAATTATTGATAATTATTCATAATTTTTGGTAATTATTCCTAATTATTACTAATTATTAGTAATTATTGCTAATTATTACTAATTATTGCTAATTATTACTAATTATTGCTAATTATTACTAATTATTGGTAATTATTACTAATTATTACTAATTATTACTAATTATTACTAATTATTACTAATTATTAGTAATTATTGCTAATTATTACTAATTATTACCAATTATTACTAATTATTACCAATTATTACTAATTATTACCAATTATTGGCAATTATTGGTAATTATTGGTAAGTATTGTTAATTATTACTAAATATTGGTAATTATTGGTAATTATTACTAATTATTGTTAATTATTGTTAATTATTACTAATTATTATTAATTATTACTAATTATTACTAATTATTGGTAATTATTACTAATTATTACTAATTATTGGTAATTATTACTAATTATTGGTAATTATTCCTAATTATTACTAATTATTGGCAATTAATACTAATTATTGGTAATTAATACTAATTATAGGTAATTATTACTAATTATTTGTAATTAATACTAATTATTGCTAATTATTACTAATTATTGCTAATTAATACTAATTATTCCTAATTATTCCTAATTATTACTAATTATTCCTAATTATTGCTAATTATTGGTAATTATTACTAATTATTACTAATTACTGGGAATTATTACTAATTATTGGTAATTATTACTAATTATTCCTAATTATTACTAATTATTCCTAATTATTACTAATTATTGTTAATTATTACTAATTATTGCTAATTATTGCTAATTATTGCTAATTATTGCTAATTATTGCTAATTATTGCTAATTATTCCTAATTATTGCTAATTATTGCTAATTATTGCTAATTATTGCTAATTATTGCTAATTATTGCTAATTATTGCTAATTATTGCTAATTATTGCTAATTATTACTAATTATTACTAATTATTACGAATTATTACGAATTATTACTAATTATTGCGAATTATTGCCAATTATTGGCAATTATTGGCAATTATTGGCAATTATTGGCAATTATTGGCAATTATTGGTAAGTATTGTTAATTATTACTAAATATTGGTAATTATTACTAATTATTACTAATTATTCCTAATTATTGCTAATTATTGCTAATTATTGCTAATTATTGCTAATTATTGCTAATTATTGCTAATTATTGCTAATTATTGCTAATTATTGCTAATTATTACTAATTATTGCTAATTATTGCTAATTATTGCTAATTATTGCTAATTATTGCTAATTATTACTAATTATTACGAATTATTACTAATTATTGCTAATTATTGCCAATTATTGGCAATTATTGGGAATTATTGGGAATTATTGGCAATTATTGGTAATTATTGGTAAGTATTGTTAATTATTACTAAATATTGGTAATTATTGGTAATTATTACTAATTATTGGTAATTATTGTTAATTATTACTAATTATTGTTAATTATTACTAATTATTAGTAATTATTACTAATTATTACTAATTATTACTAATCATTGGTAATTATTACTAATTATTGGTAATTATTCCTAATTATTACTAATTATTGGTAATTAATACTAATTATTGGTAATTAATACTAATTATTGGTAATTAATACTAATTATAGGTAATTATTACTAATTATTGGTAATTAATACTAATTATTGGTAATTATTACTAATTATTTGTAATTTTTCCTAATTATTGGTAATTTTTCCTAATTTTTCCTAATTTTTCCTAATTTTTCCTAATTTTTCCTAATTTTAGGTATTTATTACTAATTATTACTAATTATTGCTAATTATTGGTAATTATTGCTAATTATTAATAATTATTGGTAATTATTTCTAATTATTTCTAATTATTCCTAATTATTCCTAGTTATTCCTAATTATTCCTAGTTATTACTAATTATTACTAATTATTACTAATTATTACTAATTATTACTAATCATTACTAATTATTAATAATTATTACTAATTATTACTAATTATTACTAAGTATTCCTAATTATTACTAATTATTACTAATTATTCCTAATTATTATTAATTAATGGTAATTATTGGTAATTATTGGTAATTATTGGTAATTATTGTTAATTATTACTAATTATTACTAATTATTGGTAATTATTGGTAATTATTACTAATTATTACTAATTATTGTTAATTATTGGTAATTATTCCAAATTATTGGTAAGTATTACTAATTATTGGTAATTATTACTACTTATTGGTAATTATTACTAATTATTACTAATTATTGATAAATATTACTAATTATTACTAATTATTGTTAATTATTACTAATTATTACTAATTATTCTTAATTATTGATAATTATTGATAATTGTTCCTAATTATTAGTAATTAAATGAATAATTATGAATAATTAGGAATAATTACCAATAATTACAAATAATAACATTATTAATATATTTTATTATTTATATTAAAATAATATAATTTTCTAATTTATATACAATTCTCCTTTCATCTGTGCGTTTTCTATCTCCACATACAAATAATACATGTGAAGACAACAAACACACAGATGAAAAGAGAATTGTATATATATAAAAAATTATATTATTTTAATATTAATAATAAAATAGACTAATAATGTAATAATGTTATTATTCCTAATTATTGGTATTTATTACTAATTATTAATATTTATTCTTAATTATTAAAAATTATTACTAATTATTAAAAATTATTACTAATTATTCCTAATTATCATTAACTATGAACAATACTAATAATTTAAATTTATTAAGTAATAAAACAATATAAACATAATTAAATTACAACTAATTAAGAATAATTGAAACTAATAAAAAATTAAAAATAAATATTAAATTAAAATGAACATAAATACCTTGAAAATTGATATGCTCTGATCGTTCTTCAAAACTTTAATATCAGCTCCGGAGAAAAAAATTTAACTGGAGAAAAATTAAACTCTAGAAATATAATTTTGAGAGAAGGAGAAGATAGAGAATGAGAATGAAATGAAAAAAACGGATGGGGGTATTTATAGGTTAGATTATTTGCGACGGGCCCATTTGCGACGGGTATCCCGTCGCAAATACCTTAGCCAACATTTATTACGGTCAACGGGTAAATAGTTATTTGCGACGGGTCCGGTCGCAAATAACCCCTGCCGACATAGTATTTGCGACGGGGGAATATTCCCGTCGCAAATACCTTTTACCGCCGCCGGTTATTTGCGACGGGAATATTCCCCCGTCGCAAATAAGTTTCCCGCGATTTGGCGCGGAAACCGTGCCAGTCCTTTTGCGACGGGGAAAGCTATCCCGTCGCAAAAGGCTACTTATTTGCGACGGGCAAATAACCCCGTCGCAAATAAGTTTTTAACCGGACTATTTGCGACGGTATTTATTCCCGTCGCAAATAACCCGTCGCAAATGCCTATTTTTCCCGTAGTGTATAATACTAATAACTTATACACTTGAAGGATAATTTCATGATCACTCTATGGAAGAGGATCATATTATCACTAAGAATGTGGGGTGTTAAAGTTAAATAAGAATGAGGAAGTAATTAATCATCCAATGGAATTCCCAATTAAAATAAATGATTTAAAGTTAATATAATATTAAATAACATCCAATACAACACCTTTTAACTTCCTTTGGATCAAACCATAATAGTTTTATCCTTCTATCGATGTAATGCTTTCAATTGAAGGTGGATGGTGACTTATAGAGGTAGAATTGAAGAAGAAAAACAATGAAATAATGATCACTCATACATTATGTGAAGAAGTTAAAAACATTTGTGAATAAATTCACACCTTTATGAAATAGTATCAATTTGATATAGGAATAACATAATAAGATAAAATGAAGAGATTTTATTAAAAACAACTAAGGTGGTTTTAGAAACTTACTTGAGAAAGAAACGTGATTACAACATCAATTTGGTATCATAACGTTAAAATAAAAACATATAGAAACTCTTTAAAATCCTCCAACACCACAACCTTGTATAAAATTTTCAGAATACTTTGTTTGAGACCACAATATTCCAAGTCTTCTCAATTTATTATGGTAGGACTAGGGTGGTGGAATGTTTGGGTAATGATGACTCTTCTAACCTTGACCCAAAATGGGATCCATCTTGCATGCCTCCAACAGATATTTCCAAATGAGAATATATATGGAAGAATTTGAGTAGTTTATAGAATAATAAATTGAAGAATAATATAACTCATAACATACTATAAAATTTCATCCCAGTTTTATTTTTGGTTTGGAGATATGATCGAAATGGTGGGCAATTATTCTGGTCCATAGAATCTATCCCATAATTTCATCTTCAACTTGGGACACCTTGAACTCCCTTAAAAACTCATAATTAACTCTGTTTACTATTGAATAAAATTTTACTAATGATTTTCTTTATATCCATTTCGAATTTGATATTCATTGGGCTGATATCATGGCCTATATAGTTATTTTATTGGGCTTTTTTACAGTTCACTTCACCTATAAATTCCAAGGTTAAAGGACCACTTTGGTCATCATCCCAACTGAATCTCTAATATATCTAATAGGATATAATGTTCCTCATAGCATGGGATACTTGAAAATAAAATATGAAAAAAATCAAGTTTTTATGGGTTTTTAGGGGGTGTTAAAAAATGTACCATGTAATAGTGCATTTTAATAAATAATTACAAATTTGTTAAGAAAAGAAGTTTAAACAATAAAATGAACTAGTAAAAATGTTTATGAACATTTAATAACATTAATATTATTTATCTTCATTTAGTGGCTAATCCCACCCCCCACCCCTAACATGGGTTTATTTATTCCCAAGTAAAAATTTCTAAAATATATGAAAATTGGATTCCCTTTTCCAAGAACATTTTAACATAAAATACTTAACATTTTGACTTCACATCAAACAATCATAAAACCTATCAAAATCATTTAAAAAATCTACATCCAAAAGCATATCCCAAGCCCGATCCCATTCCTTTTTTCAAATTCATCATACCATTTCATCAAGTTTCAATTAATCAAAATGATGTTATATGAATCACAATAAACATTGGGGTTCATTTTTACTCAAGGGGAAAGAAATAGAAGTGCTTGGTATAATCAAATTTTAATATTAAGATGATTATTCATTTTTTCACTTCTTTTTGTGTTTTTCCCATTTTTCAATATTTCCATGTTAATTGAAATTTCACTCAATCAAGTCAGTCCATTTAGAGATACCATTTTGATGACTTCCACACTCAAATACCTTAGAGAACCAAGTGAATCTAACATAATTGAGAATCATCTTGAGTTAACTCAATCGATCAAAAATTAAAATTACCAAAAGAATAGATAAAATGACCAACTCTCAGCTAGAAAACTATAGAGTCATGATCCTCAAGTGTTGAAATCCATGAATCAATTCATTCCATTTCTCTATAAAAAAATTATTATTGTTTTTTTAATCACATTTTTTCTTAATTACTCATGTAAAAATTAAAATTATCCCCAACCCTATTCTATTTATTATGGGACATCAATAACTCAAACTAATACCCCGCAATCCAAAGGACGTGCATTGTGAATTTTTTTATTAAATATATGAAAATGTAAATGGTGAAAAATCACATTATAAAGACACACTTTCCAAAATATATTCTTATGAACTTAAACTTGTATTAAAACTAGAATCAAGACATAAAAAATTATTTGATATTCAGTTTCAAATTTTTCAATGTGTATTATCATATTCAAGGTTAAATAAATTTTTATTATCATTTATGCACACAAAATTTTCTTTGAAATTTATTTTTTTCTTTCTTTTCACCCCCCACCCCCATAAATTTATATAACACTATCCCCAATGGTTAAATAAAATAAAATTTAGAAGGGGGTAGAGGCAGAAGAGAGGAGTTCCAAAATACAAATTTAAAATGAGAATCATGGAATGGAGTCACCTGGTGGTTGAATTTAAAGTTCTTGATCCTCCCATTTAATCACTTGATCTTTATTTTACTTGTAGAAGACCCATAAATTATGACAGTTTGTGTTTTTACATCTGTTAGAAATTTTAGTTTCCTAAAAATTCATCAATCTCAGTAGCCCCTGAATCTTATAAACCAACTCAATTAGAACACAATGAAAACCCCATGAGGTTCCCTTAACTAAAAAAATATATTCAAAAGGAATGGAAAAAAATGTACCTATTTATTTAGAACTCCAAACACTAAGTAAATGTATAATTAAAACCTGGGTTGTCTCCAATAAAGTTATTTTTTTAATGTGACTAGTTCAACTTGGACGCCTCCCAAATTACCCAATACCAACTTTCAATATCATAAGTATTTTCTTTAGAATATCTTCCATTAGATTAGTGTTATACCATCATTTACAATCTGATTTATATAAAATCCTATGTGTTTCTATGAGTGGGATAATCCATGTAATATTGTAAAAATATTGATCCAATTGATTTCAAATTTTTTCCTAATAAATCAAGGATCATTCAAACTTTATTTATTTTAAGATAATAATGAATAAAAACTACAAGGACTTTGTTATCACCTATGAAGGGATACTTTAGGGGGGGAGGAAGGACTATAATTTTGAGTTTGTTTTGATTTAACCTTATTAAATCATATTTGAAATGTGAATCGTAATCAATTTATTTTCCCAAAATTTTACAATGAATTTTTTCCATTAAAAAATATGTTTCAACCCTAAAAATTTCTATATCATTGTTAGTGGTTGTTACATAATAAGAGTTCAATATTTTCCCAATTGTTTTAGTGATTTTTGGTTCAGAAAAATCATCAATGGATAAATATTCAGGAAAATAAATCTGTGATGTTAAATTTACCTCTTTTGAATACAAAAATCGGTATCATATTAATTTAAACACTCGTCAACAATTCCTTCATTTTATTCAGGTATCCTAGTTTCAAAGGACAATTCTTTAGAATTTTGATGAGAGGTTTATCAGTAACAAGATTCTTTTGTTAATGTTATTAAAGGAAAAACCTTAGTGATAATGGGTTGTATAACCTTTTTAATGGTTTTTAATTCTAATATTAATGATTAAACTTTCAAATTCATTTTCTCCATTTGTTCACACAATTGTTCAATTAATTTTTGTGGAGAATATTCGATAAGTGGTTAAACTAGGTGGTAAAATTAAACTATAGGATGGTGGAATTGTGCAAATTGGGTTTTAAATTGGTTGTAGGTTGAAAATATTTGTGAAGGGTAGATATTTAGACCTTTGATTTTATTATTATTTTGATTATCCCACCAATAGATTCCATGATTATAATTGTACAATGGATTGAAATTGATTAGGTTTTGAGGTTTTTGAAAATTTTGAAAATTGACTTCTATTGATTTTACACCTAGAATAACCTCTTTGAATTATGGATTGTTTAGATATTTATCTATCCTATGTTCATATTTATCAAAAAAAATCATATGAGTTCAATAGTTTAACTTTAAGGAATTTTCTATGGTCAATTTCTTCAATCTTCCTAGAGTGGTATTCAAGCTTAGTATCAAAGATATCATTATCACTAATATTGTGCATCTCACTAGTGTGAGGTATTTCAATGATTTTAATAGTCCTTGGTATAGGTATAAATGAATTGGGTCATTGTAAACATCACTAAAATTTGGTCTCCCCCAAATTTACCCAAGTTTTTAGGGTTGAAGTGGTCGCTTGTAGTGTATCTTGGGTTTTCGAATCCTCTAAGACCTAAGAAGAAACATACAGACACATACATTATATGGATTTTTTTCTATGAAGTGGAAAATTTGTGTTTTTTATATGGTTTAAATTGACACTAATATACCTAATTAAATTTCCAAATGAGAGAATGAATTGATCCTAGGTTATCACTTAGGTTGGATCAGATGAATTCCTTTTTAGACTATTTCAATTTATAAAAATTGAGATGTATTCATTCAAAAAAGTAAAACTACCATCACCACTTACTGATTTAATACCTACGCACCCTAATACTAATCATCTATACACTTGAAGGATCATTTCATGATCACTCTAAGTTAGAGGATTATATTAGCACTAATAATGTGTGGTGTTAAAGTTCAATAAGGATAAGTAAGTAAGTAATCATTGAATGGAATTACCAATTAAAATAAATGATTTGAATTTGATGTAACATTAAATAACTTCCAATACAACCCCTTTTATCAACCCATAATAGGGTTATCATTCCATATATGTAATAATTTCAATGGAATACATAAGGTGACTTACAAAGATATAATTGAAGAAGAAAAACAATGAAATAAATAACGATCACTCCACCATTGTGTGAATAATTTAAAAAGAAATATGAATTACTTCACTCCTTGAATAAATAGTATCAAATCAATATAGGAAGAACATAATAATATAAAATTAATAAATTTTATTAGAAACAACTAAGGTGATTTGATAAACTTACATGATAAAGAAATGTGATTACAACAACAAATTGGCAACATAACATTTAAATGAAAACATACAAAAACTCCCCAAAATCATCTAGAAAAACTTCCTTAAATAGGAATTTTAGAAGCCTTTGGTCATTCCCTAAATAGTAAAAATATTACCACTTGATTATGATAGGCCTAGGGTGGTGGAGAGTTTTTGGAATATGGACTTTTCCACCCTTGACCCAAAATGGGAGCCAGTTTTCATGACTCTGAAAGATGTTTCCAAACGATCATTTAGATGGAAAAACATTTATTGGTAAATATAAGAGTAAATTTATTCCTATTATATCCCATAAAATCATATAAAATTTCATCCCAATTGTATTTTTTGTTTTGTAGATATTATTTAAATGGTGTATTGTTATTCTGGGCTACAAAATATGGCCTAGAATTTCATCTTCAACTTGGGATACCTTTAAATTCCTTCAAAACATTAAATTAGATATGGTTAATATTGAATTATATATTACTGATGATTTCCTCTATCTTCATCTCAAATTTTATCTTCATTGGGATTATATTAGGTCCTCTATAGTTATTTTATTGGGATGATATCTAGTTTACTTTTCCTTGAAATTCCAAGGTTTAAGGCCCGCTTTGGTCATCATCCCAAATGAATATTCAATAGATATAGCAGGATATAATGTTACTCATAGTATGGGAGACATAAAAATGAAATATTAAAATATAATCAAGACCATTGGTTGTTTTATGAGGTGTTCAAAAATGTACAATTTAAAAGTGTATTTTAAGAAGGAATTACAAACTTGTTAAGAAAAGAAGTTCAAAATATAAAATGAACTAGTAAAAGTGTTTATTAACATTGAATAACATGAGTATTATAATATAAGTAATCAATATTATCCTATTTTAGTGTCTAATCAAATCCTTTATTTAAACATGACTATGCCTAATCCCTAGGGTTAGCCACATAACCTAGGGATTGAGAGGATCTGTTGGAGAGGATCCATTGAAAAATTATTGGCAGATGAAATCTGATTGAGTTTAGATCGAGGATCATGTGCTAATGAAGTTTTTGGATCTCTCAAAAAATGTAAATGTAGGACCATTCTACATTATTGGTCAATACAAAATCAATGTAGGATGTTTGATTTGCATGATTCCATCCAATTTCTTTATCCTGGTTGAACACGGGTCAATTCCATAAACAAGAATTGATTTGTGCATCGAAGGTTGATTTATTTATAGTATATTTTTTTTTGTTGATTATTCCCACTTCTTTCATCTAATTCTTTGACAAAATATCAATTTTGAAATGAAAAAAGGCTGAGTTTCATTCCTCGTGCTTGTGGTTTATGGATTTCTCCCCCTGTTTCTTCACACATTCATCAAAGGAAATTTCTTTGGCCCGTGGTTAGATTAATACCTAGTATTCAATCGTTGTGAGAGCGACTATTATTTGATGCAATGGATCATTATCGTGGGTATATATTGTGATTGAGTCTGTGATTTGTGTATTGATGATGGTGGTGAGGGATTTGAGGAGGAACGAGACTATATCAGAGGCTCCTCATTTTCCTAAAGAGGCTCATGATAACACGGATGATAAAGGTGAGTTCCCAATCTATTTGGGTGGCTGTAATATGGAAAGAGGGTAATTTCATGCCTTTATTGGAATAGATTTGAGGTCCATTATCATAATTGATGGTGGAGGATATAGATCTGGGTGACATGTAAAGTAGGTGTGAGTTTCTAGAAAATCCCTCATTACATAGAATGTAATCTAGGGTCACACACCATATGGGACCCTCTATGTGGTTCTAGGTTTTTTATGAAGAAGAAAAAATCACACATCATGTGACATCTATCACACAATGTATCACATGTGTTGGCAGCTCGATGTTTATCTAAGAGGATACATGAGCATGGGAAGATCAATGTACGCATACATAGTCAAGTTACATGGGAATAGCTATGTACTCAGACATGGGTAGGTGTACTCGGACATGACCATGTGTACATGGGAACGTACATGCATACATGAGTTGGTTCATAGGCATAGACAGAAGTACACAGGTATGGATAGATGGAACGGTCACGGTTTCAACATACCTCAGAACACCATGTATACTTACTTACATGCCATGTATTTTTATATTTACATTCCATGTGAGTTATTGGCACATGGGTAGACCAGGGGTTGATAGGACACACTGTGTACTCCCTATTACACACCATGTACCACCTTTGAGGGTGTTTGGATCCCTTTGTTTCTTCAGTTTGGTCCAATATTAGTTGAGTGTATTCCTTCAGTCCATCCCCTCTAGGGTATAGTGTGGAATCTTGTCCACGACTCTGGATTTTGATCCCCTCTTGAGGATGGGTATTAGATAGAGTTTTTGGTGTCCCTCTATGAGACCAGAGTGTCATCCTATATCATTTTTTCTTATACCATATGTGGGGTTCCTAGAATTAGCCTAAACTCCTTACACAAGGTGTTAATCCCCCATCTAGTAGGATATTTCAGTAGGTTTCATGGTATCATTGGAATACAATTCCATATAAAGTAGGTTGATCCATATTGGGTTTGCGGTGCCCCTCAATGGTCTTGGGTGTGATATCCTATCAATAGATTTTGATCTTCCGAGACTGGTGAGTTATCTTGGGTGGGACCCAATTATATTGACCTCTTGGATGAGTTTCTCCAGTTATTTCATGGCTCATGGAGTGGTTTATCCCCAAACGAGCATTTCCTAGAGTCTTTGAGCAGAATCTTGTGGCTGAAAGTTTGGTTGAGACCTCCTAGATGCACAGTGTCCTTCCTGAGTATATATAGGTCTTTATTTGATTTTTATATCCTTGTTTTGATCTAAATACTCTTAATTAATTATGTTTAATGATTTATGAGTTTCCTATTGAGTATTTTTATACTCACCTCTGTATGGGCTCTACATGCACTTGTCATTTCTTACACAGATGACCAACCTTTTGACGGAGTCCTAGAGGGACCAGGACCAATCATCGCTTAGTGATAAAAATACGATGATATGTGTATTGATGGTTTCATTTGACATCATTACCCTCCAACATTTTTTGTTGGACTTGTTTTCGATTACGTTTTGGTGGGATTGTATTTGTCTTTTTCTTTCCATTACCTTATTGTCATAGTCTTATTGTGGGATTATAGATATAGGCATGCATTGGTTTTAATTATTTTAAATTTCATAATCGTATAGTCTTAGATATGTGTGTGTATTTGTGTGTTTGTATATATAGTTACATTAGGATAATACCTCCCATATGTGTGATATGCCTACTCAGCACTAATAGCCAACTCCTATCCTATTGGAGGCAGTCTTGGGTGGTCGCAGCTCGGGCATTATTAGGCCAAGTCAAGACATAATTAATTCTATAATTTGAGTCTCAACCCAAAATATGTTTAATAAGTTAAATGATCTATTAAATTCAATTTCCAAACCTAATAATTATTTTCCAAAGTCTAAAAATCTAAAGGGTCCCTTTAAATAAACATTTTTTCATTTTTATCCTCTCCTATTGATTAAACTAATAAATTCAAATTATAAAGTGTTATAAAGTTCTAAAATTGTGTTATTTTATTTAAATATATTTCATAATGTCAAAAATATTAGTATTTAAATTTTTCATTGGATATAATATTTTATTCAATATTTTATCCTAAAAACACCCCTCTCATAAATATCTCATATCCCCCTTGGAAAACCACTCCATGCTCACTTAAAAAAGCCAAATCTCTACCCAAATCCTCTCTCTCAGTACCTTGTCATCCTTATGAATATTCTAAAGTAACCAACTAAAATTATTCAATGAATTATGTTCCATATAAAATAAGAAACACTAAGAATGTAGTAAGGTTTCATCAACTCTTTCTCTCATTTACCTCTTCACTTCATATTTGTCTCTATCCATTTCAAACTCAGATAATCTATGATTAATTTATTTGTATGTTAAAATTATATTAATTATGTTAACCTATTGTAATTATTATATTTGGGACATATTTATATTTCATACTTCTCCTCTTCCTCTTTTTAAAATGTTCCATTAATGATAGGTTAACTGCCTACGAGGACATTTCCAAATCTCTATTTATTACCACCTTCATAGATGGATGTCATTAATTATATATAATATATAAATATTTAATTACATATATTTTACTATTTTGGTTATGTATAAATGATCTTGAACAAAAATAGAAAAATTGAAACAAGACGGGATAATTTAATGAAAACATGACATCAAAACAATTCATGTTTAACAAAGAGTATTATAAAATAGAATATAGTAATTATAATGGATAAATAGTGATATAAATGAATATATTTCACTTCTTTTTCATATATTAACAAACATAAGTTCATTATACAATAGGTGTAAATGAGATGAAACATAATATGATTTAAGGTAAGGGGGTTCTCAAACCCATCTCCTTTTGTGTTATCTCCTCTTTCACAATATTATCAATATGGATCTTACTCTATTGTCCTTAAAATTTCCTTTCATATTTCTTTCCCTTCTCTTTTTGGGGATATACATTTTTATAGTCAATCATATTTTTTTCTAAGACAAATACAAATATTTTTTGAAGAGACTTTATTTCCAAAAAAAAATGTATTGAATCATCTTGATTTATTTCTTCTCCACTAAAAATGATGATATTTTATGACAAAATATAGTTTCCCTTACTCATTTTTTAACACTAGAGGTTATTCATGAAAGTATTCTTTACTAAACCTTTATGAAACCCATTCATTTCCATTGGTTTATTTCATAACTATGATTGTTATATGACCTATTCCTATGTGGAATCCATGATTATGAGCATTTTATGATGTGATGGGTGGTCCTAGAATTATATATATCTTTAATCAGTTGGTTAATGTGATATATATTATCCGATTATTTTTATTATTCATGAACATGATTCTAGATTTGTTCAAAATTATGATGTTACAATTTATCAATTCAAAATAATTGACTTATACCAACAGAAATTTAGTGACAGAATATATATGTGTTGGTAGAAATAAGTAATTCCAACAGATATTAAGTCTTATTGATATAAGTCATTTGTTAATGACAAATATTTTAACAATAGTTAAATCTGTTGTTTTATTATATCAATACCAACAGTTTTTTTACCAACAAACAAATTTATTAATATTATTATTATTTATTATTAACAACAATTCTTTTACCATTATAAAAATATGTTGTAATAAACTATCAAATAATAAACAATAATTTTCTAATTATTTAATATGTATTTATTATTTATTTATCGCTAATCATATTTTCTCAATAAAAACACATGTTTATGCATTGAATTATAATATTAATAATTTTATAATTTTTTCTCTAAATAAATATATATAATATCAATTACTGATAAATGATTGAAAAACAATTTCAACTTTAAATTTACAAATTAAAACAAAGGATGGGTATCAATTACATGTAATTTTTTTAAGTGTAAATAATTTTATATTATATGTAATTATTTATTACATTTATCAATTTATCGCAATCAAAAAAATCCAAGATCTCGATTCTAATTACCACCCAAAAGCCCTGAAACCCTAAAATGAGGAGCGGGGATGTGAAGCGCTTTTCTGCCATGGAAATTCAATCAACCTTAGCATCGAAAATTTCTAGTCCATTGTCGAATGGGTGTGTTCGATATCTATTATGTACATCATCGCCAAAGGCGTGAAACATTTGGGGATTAGGGCTATGGGAGTCCCACTATGGCAGATCGCAGTCAAACCCACCGATGGAGCTGAGTTGATTATCAAAATCCTAATTTGATTCTGTCCCACCCCAATGGTAGCTCCCACCTACGAGGCTAGGTAAGCTTGAGGTGGCAACCTGATTTTCTAAACTCAGGCCGACGTTTTGGGAACAAACGGAGAAGGAAGTCGAGTACAGCCCACATATGTTTTCTGTCCCGGAGGTGCTCAGCTACGGATAAACAGGGAGGAGATGTGATTTTGGGTTATCTCATTCATGGAAAAGGGATGTGGTTTTCAGGGTGTAGACCCTATAGTGAAGTCGTACCATGATAATCTTCTTTCTCTCGAAAGCTTCTAGAAATGGATATCGGTCATAAAAGATGGGGCTCATGATTCGGATGCCTAATACACTACAATACCATTTTGGGGGAGACAATCTCATGGACCAGAAACCAAAGGGATTCACAAATCTTGAAGTAATCTTGCTACTAAAACCTATGGATAGCCCGCTGAAGCATGGGAATGAGCTTCTTGTCCTGAGAATCTAGGAAGAAGATGACTGGATTTATTAAAACAAATACCAGGTTGTAGATTTCTGGCAACAGATCTAGATTTTACTTCCAATAAGATTCCATAATAGATTTTGGGGTTCTTTCACTGATGCTGGAAGGAAGACAGAGTGTGCTGGGTTAGGAAAATTTTCATATTTCATTCAATGTTTGTTCTGTCCGAGTTTGAAGTTGGATGCGATGGGTTTGGTTAAACATCTGCAGTTCGCTGCTTTGAAGATGACGATCAAAGGAATTTATTTTTATGGTTTCATTTTCAAGTATAGTTCTGGAGAAAGATTTTGGGTTGGTTGTATCTCTGCTTGAAGTCTGGAGGCCTGAAGCTGATGATGTTTTGGAAGGCTTATTGTGTTTTTAATGCCAAAGTTATAGGATATTGAATTAGTCTGTTTGTTTAAGAGGTGGATCAGACTTGGTTTGCTGAACCAAACTATTGTTGAAATCCAATGAAGTGAATATGAACAGACAACATGACTTGGAGGTTGCTGAGATAGAGTTAATTAGAAGCATGTGAAGGAGGATAATATATTTGGAGGGTGAAGATAAAGTGTCAGCAGTGGAAACTGAAATTCAGTAGCATCCAATTCCAGGTCTTCTCAAACTGCAAGTCAAGGTAAATTCTATTCAATTTTTACTGCTTTACTGAATAAATAGGCCGAGTACCTCTCATGAAGACCATTCCCATCCCTGGGACCTATTGGATGACTGTTTTCTTTTGTTCTCTCCCTTTGTTCTAACTACTTCATTCTATAAAAGAGACTCTCCATTGATGTTCTTTTAATGGGTGTGATGTTGTTCTTCCTAACATATTGTGTCGGTTTCCTCTTCCCCCGCATGATGATATCTTCATGTTTTTATAATTTAATTATGGCTAGACCTAGCCAAAACTCTATCAAGCACTTATTGAGCTTTTCACCTTTTAATTTCCTGCTACTAAATCTCTCTTGGGATGTTTTCTCTAAATAATGAAGAATTTCGTTTGGAATTATTGTAGTTTCTTGTTGTATTAATATATTCTTTCCCTTTCATATTTTGAATTTATATACAATGTAATGAGTTAAAAATGAGTGTAGAGTTTAAGAAACTTTTTGTCACGATTAAAATTTCTGGTTCGTGATAATAAGGCTTGAGAATAGCGAGTTTAGATTGAATTTTTTGTTTAGAAACCACTGGAAAAATAGGATAGGTCTCTTTGGAACTGAATTCACTCATTGCAATTATAGTGAATGGTTCTTTTTATTTTGTAGTGAGAGACATGTAAATGATTGTTTAATGTTCATTTGAGGTAATAACTAAGAGGAATCCTTTCTAAAGCAATGAATGATAAGTTTAATCAATTAATAAGCTAGGTCAAGTCATTTTAATTCATTGTGGTCATTTTAACTATTTTTTTATCTTCTTTCATTCAGTGCCATTGCATTCATCCATATACATGAAATATATGCATTTTTATATTACATCCCCGTGTTGTTATTACGTTAATAATCTCTTTTGAATACATTAACCCCACTCTTGGGGGAGGACGCGGGGTCAAGTACCCGGGCCTATGAGTTTACTGCGATTTTCTTCCTTGTGTTGTGTTCCGTGATGACGGGTGTAATCAGACTATTATTCTTTAGAATACTTCAGTTAAATAATAATAATGAAAATATAACAATAGTGTGTGTGATTAGCTTGTGGTGCATTACTCATTTGAAAACATTAAAACTGATCCACTTTTAATTGTATATATGTATGTTTTGTGTGGTGCAGGTATCAAAGAACAATGCCTTCAATAGTAGACCCTAGATTCTACCAATCAAAAGTCTGATGTTTTGGGTTCCACCTCAAAGAACTTTGATCGTAGCAATTCATTGGTTTGTTTTTTGTTTTTTTTAACTCCATCCTTGAACATAATTTATTGTCAAATTATAGTTATAAAACAAAGAATGCTTATAGATCTAAAAAAAATTCTTTGTCAAATTAAGATGAAAAAATTAATTGGTCTTTATTTGGTGTTAAAAAAACTATTTGGTTTATTTTTAATATATTTTCAAACTGCTCATCATTTGTAACCAGTTTAAAACTAGTTTTGTGTGATCTTGTTTCAAGTGACTACCTTCTTGGTAGGCCTTGATGTTGACTTAAGTCGTATTATAGCTGGAAGTTCCTTACCATAACCAGGTTATGATGTTTATATATTCCTGGAGTGTGCAAACCCCTTTTTCATGTGCTAAACTTAATTTCATGATCATGTTGATTGAGATATTTTAATTAATAATACCTGATATGGGGATGGGTTGTGATAGCTGCATCCTGCTACATGATCACCAATTCAATATCATGGTAAAAACTGAGCATTGCATCCCACAATATATCTTTATGTATTTCTTTGACATACATTTTATAGTTAAGTCAAAAAGATGAAATTTTTTACTTTGGATTCCTAGTGAGATCAAAACTAAGTTTTTATATTGTTATTCTGATTATCCTGCATCAGCTTCTTGAGTTGGGATGATCAGTTGCTTCCATCCACAAGTGTAAGGGGACCTGTTGGAAAAAGCTAATTATTTTGTATTGTATGCTATTTGGTTGTGTGTGGTAGATATCTTGGAGCTGAAAGTTTCTACTTGAGGTTTCTCATTGGTGTTGGAGCTGGCTCACGGGTCCTGGGTCATGGATGGGTCTCTGATGCTGGTGTTGGTGTGCTGAAGGCTAGTATAGTTGGAGCTGGCTCGCTGGTCCTGGGGCAGGGATGGGTGGTACTTTGGGGGGTGATGGATCCAGCGTTTCTGTGTTGTGTGTTGTGTATTGATTCATTGGGGGGTGGGTGATGGTTCCTATTGGTGTGCTAGTCCACCATTATTGTATTGTGTATTGATTCATTTGTATTAAATTTCATTATTAATATAATTATTATTTTTCTATGTTTTAACATTCTTATAAACTGTATTCGGTTTAATAATTAAAACATATGAATTATATATGATAAATTAATAAATATAATATAAAATTTTAATAGAAATAAAATTTTAAATTTTATATTCAAATATAATTTATAAATATATATTATATGTTGGTAATATTTTTACCAACAGAAACATTTGTCATAATAATTTGTTACTAAACACTTTAATCAACATATATATTATCGGTTGATATTATTATAATTGTAACAGAACTATTTTATATGTTGCAAAAACATTTAGCGACAGAGTTTTTACTAACAATTTAGTGATAGGGACATATGTGTTGGTAAAATATTTTATCAACATAAAATGTACTTTTACCAACATATATATCTCTGTTGGAAAACGTCAAATATTTTGTATTGTATGTACATATGTTATGCATGAACATGATACTAGTTTTGTTAAAAACTATTTCTGGTATCTGACCACTATGTTATGATGTTTCATTATTATATATTTGACGCATTATATGCCTTTTTCAAATGATTACCTCATACTTATGGTGATGATCTCATGCTTATGATATGATTATGATGATGATGATGATAATGATGATGATGATAATGATAATGGTCACCCAGCACTACTACAAATATGACATTTATCAGCACTAGAAAAGTCGATTAACAGTGCAAAAAAAAGCGTTGTTAATCGAGGCGAGGATAAAGAGGGGTCCCTTTTATCAGCGCTCCGAGTGCTCATAAAGGCCTCTTTTATCAGCGCTTTAAAAAAGCGTTGATAAAAGTTGAAAAAATATTAAAAAAATAATTTTTTTTGCAATTATGGGGGGCTTCAACGACGCTTGAAGCCCCCCTTTAACAGCGCTCACCGCCTATGGTAGCCCACGCACGCCCCAGACTATCTCCACCCAGCTCCACCCCGCTTTAACAGCGCTAGGTAATTCCCCACACCTGCGTGCGCGACCTGCCTCCCCCAGGATTCGAACTCGAGACCTCTTGTCTGCGCGTCTAAGTCTTTACCACTCCACCATATTGCTTTGCTTTTCATTTATTAAATGATATATCTAGTTATTTATATATATATATTTAGTTATATTTACTCATATATTAATATATATGTATATTTAGTTATATTAATATATATATATATATATATATTAACATATATATATAGTCATATTAATATATACATGTATTTAATTATATTAATATATATATATATATTCGTATATATATATATTAATATATATATATATATATATATTTAGTCATATTAATATATACATATATTTAATTATATTAATATATATATATATATTTATTTAGTTATAATTTTTTTATCTGTATATTTATTTGTATGTTAATATATATTAATATATATTTATAAGATTAGTTTTAAATACATTTATAAAATATGTTTTCTTATGTGTGTTTTTATAAATAAATAAATAAATACATACATACATATATACAACACACACACACAAATATATATTATATGTATATTTGTAGGTACAATTATACATATTTATATATATTTACAAATATTATATATTAATATGTATATACAAAAGTGCTAGAAATGAGGTCTCGAAAAACCTAACAAATCACAGTCACTGAAAAAGACATAACTTCTTCTCCGGGTGTCCATTTCAGCTCCCTAAATAGTAAAACTGAAGCTCATGGAACGAACTACGATAACACAGGTGTCGGAGGCCGAACAGACACACAGATCAGAAGTTATGACCGTTTTAAAAAAAATTTGACAGGGGTCCGGACACGGAAACTGAGTTTTGGAGGCCATCTGGTGGTTTTTTGGGATTTTTGGGTCCCAAACATTATTGAGACGATGTCTGAGTCAACCTTCTGCGTAGATCTTTTTGCTACCTTCAATTTGATATGTGATAGAGCCCAAACGGACACCCAAAGCGAAAGTTATGGTCGTTTGAAGTTGGACTTTTTTTGGAGTGCTATAAATGATATATCTTTCGTTCCTCTGATCTTCTAACGGTTTCTACTAGACATGGTCGCCACTCATTTCACAAGATTCGATTTGACTGGTCGCAGTGCTCAAATGGACAACCGGGGCAGAAGTTATGTCTTTTTTAGTGAGTTGTTGGTTTTTTAGGTTTTTAGGAGATACGAGCATTGCAAAATTTCAAACGACAATAACTTCTGCTCCAAGTGTCCGTTTTGGCTCTACCACATATCAAATCGAAGCTTGCGAAAAGTTACACACTCTGGTGATCACCAAAACCCCTTCTCATGTTCTTTTAGGTTCAAAAAGGACCAAAAACCCTCTGAATGGTCATAAGTTTGGCTCCGTGGGTCCGTTTTGCCATAACTTCTGCTCCGGGTGTCCGTTTTGCCTCAACCATATATCAAATAGAATCTTACAACCATACTTACACTACGGTGACCATTGTAACATCTTATCATATTCTTCAAGGTACAAAAAGGTCCTTAATCCCTAAAAACGACCATAATTTCTGCTCCGGGTGTCTATTTTGGGTCTACGACATATCAAATTGATATAAAACATATTTTAAAAAGTATTTATTATATTTATATCAATATAAATATATTATTTTTTATGTTTTTTTTTGAAATATACACATTTATCAGTGCTAGGAAAATGCGCGCTGATAAAACCCCCCTTTATCAGTGCTACTAAAAAAACGCTGATAAAGGGGTCCCCTTTATTAGCACTAAAAAAACTTTGATAAAGGAGACCCTTTATCAGCGCTTTTTTTTAGCGTTGATAAAGGGTGGCACTGTGGAAACCCAGTTTTGTGGTAGTGCAGACATTATTTATTCATGTCTCTTATTCCTCCTATGTTATACCTACCCTTACTAGGATTCTATCTCACCCCTTTCATTAATGTATATCCTTAGGTGAACACTTTTACTAAGGAGGAAATGAGAGATTTATGAGGGTTATGAAGAAGGAATGAAATAATGTTATTGTTTTATTATGAACAGGTGATGTATGAGCCCAATTTTCCCAAGATATCAAACCTTTGGATCCTAGATTGTATTAATATTATGTTATTTATCTAAAAAGTGATGTAATAGTAATGTAAAAAAATTAAGTTCACTATATATGAAGTGAGTTTTAGAGGGAAAAGGCATGGCCCAAAATAATGGAGGGTGGTTCGGATGTTCTCATACCTCATGTCTGGATTCATTCTAAAATTTCACTTAACATCCTAAATAATGAAATTAGATTTATTAAATACATTATTTAGGGCCTTATTAAAATATATTTGATTTATTATCAAATTTTTATGTTAGTTTATATACATTTAATTGAAATTTCATGTATATAATTACTATCCTGAGGTCATTTGTTTCATGGTTCCAAGGTCACTTTAGTTTGTGGATAATTAAAAAAGTTCTTTTCAACAGGTTCTACAACTATAGAAGTGAAATTAAATGATATTTATTCCCTTAAATAAATTTAAATGATCCCAAATATGCATACGTATTTTTATATAGAGATGATTCATTTTGTATAAACATTATCATTGTACAGTTAGTTCATTTAGGCGGTTTTACCGATCATCATACACTAGATTCATTTTATTTAATTCAATGACTATTAATACATTCTAGAACATGAAATAAGTTATGATATAATTATTATAATCATATTTAACCATAATATTATTTCTATAATCATCCAAGAAGTCATTGGAGAAAAATGAAGTATGGCATTTATGGAGGTGGTGAAGCGACCATATTGTGAACACCATTTTTATTTTATAATGAAATAAGAATAGTTTCGATGGTGTATATTACATTAATGAAATAAAAATATAGTATATTAATGATACTAGATTCATTATTTCATGTTTTATGGAATTTTTGTGGAGTATGGGGAAGAAGAGAAATTAAAAAACATGGTTGGGGGTATTACTTTCTCCTTTGGATGTCTCCTCTTAGGTCACCCCTTAAGAATAGTTGGAATGATATTTTTGTAAAATAAGAAGTACTTGGGAATGATAAATTGTTATAGGAAGCAAAATGGGTATATTTTGGGCAATATCCAAATCTTATAAGGTGTGATGAGAATGAGTGGTGAGGGGTAGTATTTATAAGGGGAGCATAGGGGTGTTTTTGAATATTATATTGATTAGTTTATTATTTTGGCTCAATACTACCAATAATGTTGAATCTTATGAATATATATAGTAATTACTTCATTTTATTTCTAGATAATAGTCACTTATTCCATCCATGACTCATTTATACATGATTTTTTCTTATATTTCAAATTACTGTATTTTATCGTACTTCACTATTCACCAAAAATTCAACTACTTTAGAAAAATAAAAAAAAATAACCCAAAATATTTTTCAATTTGTATATTCCAAAAATTAAATTCATTTTATGAAAATAGTTTTCTAAATATGAGAAATTTTATTTTTAAATAAAATCCTTATTTATTTGAAAAATACTAATTTTAATATTATGATCATTTTTCTCACCCATTAAAAAATTACTTATGGTCTCATAAAATTAAATTATAATTATAATGAAACTCAATATTATTTTTTAAAACCATTTTATGAAAATATATTTTATTTTAAATATTTATATTTAATAAAAAATTTAAATAAAACATATATGTTTTATAATAATAAAAACACTTATTGATTGATCAGTGTTAGGATACTTTCAAGTATCTAATAGAGAAGTTGGTCAGTGCATTTATTCATCATTTACTAGAGGATTTAATTTTATTTGAGGTTTATTTTTATTATTTATGTATATTTTTGGGTTTTGTTTTGATGGATCAAAGATTAATCATCTTTTATAGGTTATGATAGATACCTCCACATGAGCGCAACTATGCTACCCATGATCTTGAGTTTTTTATAGTGGTGTTTTTATGAAGTTTTTGAAGTATTACCACATCATTTAATGCTTTATGGTCTTAAAAGATAATAATATCTTGAGTTATATCTTCTCCTAGTGTGATTTTAACTTGAGACGACAATGGTGTATAGAATTCTTATAAGAATATGACTTCAAGATTTCCTATACATCATGGAAATGAATTTTGGTTTATGAAGTAATGAGAAAGAAGTCATTTGGTGAAGATGTGTGTGAGTCTGGAGATACTTGTAGGGTGATGGAGGAGTTTTCAGTGATTCGCCTTGATATCGGAGAGGTTGATGGTAGAGGGTGTCTCTATTAGATGGTTGTGCGGTTATCCTTGGTTTAGCGGGTGGAGGAGTCCTAGCTAAGGATTTTCAATGTGGAAGTTTGTCATGATCGTATGATTTATGGTGATTACCTTAAGGGATAGTCTAAGGATGAATATCATGGGGTGTTGTTTCGAGGGAGGATCTTCACTCCTTCGATGATGTGATAGGTGGTTCTTTATTAGTTTCATTGTTCACCCTTAGTGGTACAACTCAGTGTGTCTAATATGCATTGTGCCTTATGGATTTAATTTCAATTTCTTGGGATGAATATGTTGGTTAAGAATTTGTGTCTCGGTATTTGGTCTACCAAAAGGTGAAGGTTGAGCATCGTGTTTTGGTGGGTTACTTCAGTGACTCAAAGTTCCTGGTAGAAAAGGGAGGACATCTCAATGAATTTATTCACTTGTTTACCATGATCTCAGGGTAGTTAGATTCTATATGGGTGATTTTATACCACTTTATGAAGTAAACTAACTTCCAAGTGATTGGAGAGTTGAGCTCAGTGGATGTTTTATTGAGGAAATATTTGGAGTAGATCATGAGGCTTATTGGGGTTCTAAAGATGATCATCTATGATCATGATCATTGTTTCACCTCCAGAGTGTGGAGTGATATCTAGTATTATTTTGGATCTTAGTTATTCCTTATTATATATTTCTATCTATAGATAGATGGTCTAACATAGTGGACTATCTAAACATTGGAAGATATTTCATGTCCATGTGTTCAAGAATTTAGAGGATTATGGGTGAAGCACCTACCCTTGGTCAGGTTTTCTTATAATAATACTTATCACTCTACCATTGGTATGAATCCATTTGAATCATTTTATGGATTACCTTTTTGGAATCTATTGTGCTAGATCGGGGTTGGAGATTTGACTATTCTTAAACAAAAATTGGTATATAGAATTATAGAGAAAGTGAAGGTGATTCATGAGTGGATAAAGGTAGCATTGAATCATCAAAAGTCCTATATTGTTCATATAAGGAGGCCTTTATAGTTTGATGTTAGAGATAATGTGTTATTGAAGGTATATCCTCATCATTTACAGTGAAGTTTTGGTCATGGGAGTAAGAATTATCCATGATTTATTGGGATTTTTGAGGTGTTGGAGTATATTGGTGTAGTTGTGTATTAGTTAGTACTACCCCCATAGATGGACTGAATCCATGATTTTTTCCACATATCACAACTTCATCAGTATCCTTATGATGATTCACATGTCATTAACTGGGAAATGATAGAAGTTGAGGATATTTCAATGTTCAAGTAACAACCTTTTGAGATTCAACATCATCAGGTGAAGGAGTTGTGTGTGTGTGTGTTATGCCTTTGGTTCATGTCATGTGGCAGCATGATGTCTTATAGGAGAGTACTTTGGAACATGAGTCATATATTTGTGCTTAGTATCCTGAGTTTTTTTATGTTTTATTTTATTGGGATAATATATATAACCTTGGGATGATTTATGAGATGATTGAAATATTGTGGTTATGTGTGCTTCTCTTATGATGAGTTGGCTATGTTCTTATTACAGTGAGATCCCTATTTGAATGTTATCTCATAAGGTCGATGTTGTGTTTTTTCATCTATTCTTTACTTTTTATATTTTTTATTGATCCTTAAGGAAAAGAACCATTTAATAGGTATTTGATGTAAGGGAATATTTTCATTGAGCCCTTTCCTTTGTGTTTTCTAGGATTTGTAGGTGTTTATAGGGATTTTGAAGGTGTTTTGGAGGTGGAAAGTTTAGTTTTAGATCTATGTGGTCCAACATGCTCATGCTCATGGTTGTAGTGAGAATTGTTTTGGGTTTGTGTCCATAGAGGTTAACCATTTTGGTTCATGGTGAATCTAGGGTGTGAAATGCCCATGGTTTTGGATGTAGTAGAGGCTGTTTTGGGTGTTGTGTACATGGAGGTTGGATGTTTTGATGTTTAGTGACCATGGAGTGTGAAATATATATTTTATAGGGTGTGTTTAATTATGGTTTTACTTGTGTAATATGGGGATGGAGAAACACATGTGATCATGATCATGGTGGTGGTGCGTCAAAGCAAGGTTGAGTTGTGCAAGAGAGAGCTGGAAATGGTGAGAGAGGATCCCCCATGTTGTGGTTGGAGCTATAGTGGTCTGGAAACGTTCATGGTGAAACCACCATTTTTTGGTGTCCTTCTGATGGAATTTGTGGTTGAAATCACCACAAGAGTGTTGGGTATGGACATGTTATGGTATCGATTTAACTTGGTCTTACCTTATAGATTTTGGGGGTAGTTTCGTTATTTTATTCCAATACTCATTCTACTAGGTTCCATAACAACCAAGTATTGAAGACTTCGACATGGATATTTGGAACACCATATCATCATCTATTTTGTGTCATCATTAGGAGGGAATTGACAAGTTTTCCTCAAACATTAATTTTGACCTTCATCCTACCCCTTCCCTCAGTTTTTTCCTTCTTATTTCGTCTTGACATTGGATGACCAGAGGCCCCACCCATGGAGTTTTTTAGTGCCTTTTATTGTTTTTTGGATCTTGTATTTGTGTGGGATTATCCACAGTGACTATGTTAGGTTCCTTGTGAACTGCAAGCTATGTGAACTCTCTCTTTCCTCCTTACTCGAGTGCAGTGAGTTTACCTAGCTTTGAATTAACATTATTGATCTATAAGCTTATCTTTTATTTAAGTGTAGATGTAGGATTAACATATTTTATCTTCAATAGGTAAATAGTGGGATTGACCATAATAAATATAATTAACTAGAATTAAGGAATTTGGAAGGAATATAAGAATAAAAGGGGGTGTTGTGATTTTCTTAGTGTTATGCATTTATTCATGATAGTTGCCTATTGTGATTTACTATATAGGGTTCATGCTTGATTTTGTGATTATTTATACTTTCCTATCATTCTTAAATTGATTAAGTAGTGTAAAGATGCTAAAATAAGGAAGATAAAGTATGATGCATTCATTGGATGCTATGGTTCTTCCTTGGAATTGTTGATCTTGATAATGTGTTACTATGATTATGCATATTAAATGGTTATATATATTATTTATTGTTTATCATTTGGTTTATTTTTCTTTAAATGTTCTCATAATTAATTATTTAATTTAATACGGTAAAGGAAAAAATGTTTTTCACTAGAAAAAAAATTGGGGTTGTTGTAAGACCAAATTTGATTGCTAAAAGTATGCATGAATTTTATGTTATGGCCTTGGTTTATTCTTGAGTTTTTTGTTCTAAAAATATTATTTTATCCCATGTATGTAATTATAATGATTAATTTATTGTTTTTAATTAACATAAAACCTAGTATGCTTGGTATATTATGTGAGGGGTGGGATGGTTTACCCTAGTTGTGGTAGTGGCTGGGGTGCCTAATACTAGGGTGGATAGCACAAGTTGAGATATGGTCTTTCCTTTTTTCATATCGATTGTGATGAGGTTTTTTTGAGTTATATAGAATTGGTTGAAATCTGGGATTTCCCATTTTTCTTATTTCCCTATAGGCAGTTCTTACCTTCCAATTTTTTCAGAAATCATATTTTATTCGGGTATATCTATCCTTTGAGATTGATTGGGTAAAGCCATGGAATAAATGGGATTATGGTATGATAATGAAAAAAATAAATGAATTTATTGGAATGGGTGTTAATTATGTAATGATATGTTATAGGGAATCCATGGATTGGTTTGGATAAATTCTTAAAGAGAAGAGTTGTGAAAACCAAAATTGAAAATTTGAATATAAAATCACTTTGGATTTTTATGGTTATGAAATGATTAAACTATAATTAATGATTGTGTTTAATGAAATGATTGATAATTTTACTAAGGTGATTAAATGGAAAATTTAATTTATTGGGTACTTAATGATGCTAAACTTTGATTTTTGTATGCTTGGATGAGTTTAGTTTTTTAGTCATAATGTTAGAGGTCAGGATGTCATGTGAACATTAGCCTTAGTTTGAGTTTATGGTAGAATAGTTTACATTGTATTTGTTATGTATTAGACTATCATTATATTCTGTTATATATTATGCTTCACCATCCATGTAATGACCCGAAATTTTGAATAAATTTTGTTTCCTAACTTTGTCTGTTATTTTATTTTATACTCAAAAAAACTATTTCATTTAATAAAATGAGTATAATTAAAATGAGACTGTTAGGTTTCGACTGTTATATAACCGTTGGTCAATATGACCGTTGGAAACTAAATGTTGCGATTATTGTCTATAAATACAAGTGATCTTGATTAATTAATATAGAAAGAAGATTTGATGGCCCCATCCAGTTGTCTCGGGCTGATCAAATCCCATCTAAAAAAACTTGGGAAGGAGGTAGCACCTTTGGGCTTTGCTCTGGACCAAACCCAAGCCAAACTTCATCGTGTGAAGCTAGAATGGAATCACATTCGTGAGAAGTTCAAGCTGATAGAAATCACTACTCGGGCAATTTTGGCCGAGCCGCCCTAGGATTCTATCACCTTAGCACACCTTACACTTAGGTCCTATGTTAGTGTTATAAGGGGATATGTAACGAGACCTTAGCTTCTTTATGAAATCCTCTAAGATAAATAGATTTTCTTTTCTTCTTATGGTGAAGTTTGTGAATCTCAAGTATCCATATAAATATGGGATGTATATTATTGACGAATTTTTGAAATAGGATATTTTAAAACATTTATGTAAACCCTAAATAATTAAAAATGTGTAATGATTTTCAAAAAATGGTCTTCTATAGTTATGTTCAGTAAGAAATTTAGAGTCTAATAAGATCAACTTATTTTTTGATGAATAGTCAATTATAAATAGTGTTTTTACACTTATAATTAGTAATGTGATCAAATGGATTAATTAATCTCACTTAAGAAAGTATTAATATAATTTATGCACCATGATTAAGTAATGTGATTCAATAAAATAGGTAAATAACTTTTTTCAGAAATTATTGGTTAAGTATTAGTTTTTTCGGGTGAATAGTGTTTTTTATTAAAAATTAAATTAAAAATATTTAGAAAATTATTTTCATAAAATGGAGTTCATTTTTGAAATCAGAGCATTGATATTTGGTTAAGGTGAATATTTGGGATTTTTCGGAAACAGTTGAATTTTCAGTGAATAGTGAAAATACAGTTTTTGAGTTTCGGGTGTTTAATGACATCATTAAGGATGTAATAATTGTGCAAAAATTCTGGTAGACTTTTGAATAGTAATATAAGGTATGAGGTATCCCAAGTGGCCAATACCATGGGTAAATACCATGGTCAAGCCCATGGTTTTTCCAATACCACCGATGAGGTGTCCCTTGGAAATTAATGCTTTGTCCCCTCACTTCTCCTATAAATACCAAGTCATTCCCTCATTAATTTCATTTAAAAATCCTAACCAGCGAAATTCTGGTCTCTTTACCTCCCAAGGAGTCCTCCCAAGGTTCCCTCAAGCCTCCCAAGGTCCCGACCTTCAAGCTTTCGAAGTTACTCTTCAAGGCAAGGGATTCTTTCACCCTCCTCTTTTAAGTCATGACTTCCTTTATATTGTATCTTATAATTTCCATATATTTATGTTGAGGGTATGTTATCATATGTTCTCATTTCTTTCCATTTCATGTCTAATTGTTGAGATACCCTTTCCGCTCTCATCAATTTATTTTCTGAATTTTTAAGTGACGTCATTAGGCTGCCGAATTTTTTGTAAGAGAAATCACATCTTCTCTTTTCTTTCATGTTTCCTTTTCATGTGGTATGTCATTAAAATATCCATACCATGATATTATTTAGTAACCATACTATATTATGAGTTATTTATGAGTGGTTTAACCTTTTCCCCTCTCTTTTCAATGTTTTCTAAAACCATGTTATATAGCCATTATGCTACAGAAATTTCGTCTTAAAATTTCTATCTCTTTCTCTCAAAAAATTTTATTGTTTATTTATGTGAATACCCAGACTTATTTAGTTTCCATGGGTGTTCATAAATATATAAATATGATATATTTGATTCTGGAATTGACATACATATAACCCTCACTCCCTTTCCATGGGTTATAAATGACATAATGATCTTATTTTTATGCTCTTTTTAAATGTCACGATTTTGACATGAAACCCATTTCTTTGATTCCATTTGGGTTATTTATGAAATGTTTGATTATGATCTATGTGGATCACATGAAAGTAAAGATGTATTAAAGGATCACCCTGATAGTGCTCCAATTCTAGAGATGACAAGTTTTACAATACCTTGGGGAATAACCTTGGTAATTTTTATGACACCTTAGGGATGGACCTTGGTGATATGTTCATGAATGTCTAAATGAAATGTTGTAGCCACATATTCAAGTTTGTTTCCAAGTTCTTTTCATTATGATATGCCTATTCTTACATTTCACATGTCTTTATGTTTTTATTCAAGTTTTTATTGATATCACAAGTACATTGACTCCCTTGTTTACCCTTACTGGGCCTTCTGCTCACCCTTTCCTTTGATGTATGTCTCCAGGATATGAGATGCAGTAAAAGTACATAGGATGAACCTATGATTAATCCTTAAAAGTGGTTTATAAGAATTTTTTATATTGTTTTCATGTATTATGTTCCTGATTTCCAAGACACTAGACTTTAAAGATCCTCTGTATGTAAAATTTAATGAAAAGTTATGTATTAAAAAGGTGGGATGCCATAGTTGGTATCAAAGGGAGGTTTAGTTATTTATGGAAATTAGGACACTAATAAAAAATAAGGCTATATCCACGGACCTATACCCACAGTTTTGTAGGTTCGTGGCTATAACTAATTTATATCCACGGTTTAATTAAAAAACCGTGCCTAAAATTCGCCATCCCCCTTTTCCCCCAAAATCCGTCGGGCTCCTCCTCCGTTCTCCCGATCAGCGACCCTCCTGCCCTCGCGATTCCTCCTCCCCCACGATCTCCTCCTCGCAACGCCCTCCTCCTCGTTGTGACTTCCTCCTCATCGTTCCCTCCTCCTCCCTGACGCCTCCTCGCCGCGCCCTCCTCATCACCGCGACCCTCCTTCCTGACGCCTCCTCATCGCGCCCTCCTCATCACCGCGACCCTCCTCCCTGACGCCTCTTCACCACGACACTCCTCCTCGCCGTGACCCTCCTCCCCACCGGCGTTCCTCTTCCTCTTTCAACGCTTCACCACAGCTAGCCCACCTCCCCACCGACGTGGCTCCGATGTGGCCTCCCCACCTCCCTGCTGATGCAGTTCCGACGTTGTGGTGTGAGTTCGGCTGAACCCTGAGGTACTCATATGGTCCGATTTTTGTGGGTTCTCCTTACAAGCTAGGCTTTCTTCCATATTGAGGCACCCAAGATCAACCAAAGACCCATCCATATCCCTCATAGGGTAATTTTCTCTTCCAATAATCTCTGCAACATTAATCTCAGCATTTCACTCTTTTATATCAGTATATTAATACAAAATTTCTGTACTGTATTAAAATATCTGCATTCTTGAATCTGGAATTAGGGATTGAATTTATTCAGTTTCTATCAGCATTAAGGGAATCTAATTCATTCCATGGTCGTGTATTTTTTTACCTCGATGTGCCTTGACCAACCCTAAATTTCCACTACGCTGCATAATGTGTGTTATAGTATCCCCTGACAGAATTTTCTCTCTGCTATACAATATTCAGTATTCAGGTTCTCTTATGATTTTTTGTATGTTCTTACAATACATCTTCTATTCTGATTCCACAATTGTTCTTTGGGAGTATGCATACTCCAAATCTAGAATAACAACTGTTATTTTCAAATTCTATGGGTATTATATACTCCAATATCTGCATTGTTCTTTTCAATTTTAGTAATTTTTTCTCTTTATTTGTATTTTTTTCACAGTATTTACTATTCAATTTTATAACTTATATAATCCATTATTTGTTTATATTATTTTCTATATTCATTAAATTTTAGGTTTCTTTAATACTCTATCTTCGGGCATTATGTTTACTAAATATCTCTCATCATATTCCCTCATCCATATACTATAAATTCATTAAATATTTTTGTTTCTCAAGGGTGAATTCCACTACAGTTGTTCTTCACTTTCATCATAAAGGGTATGGACTCCCTTTATATTGTAATTAGTAGCCTTGTATTTGTAATTTTTTTCTGGTCTTGAATGGTATTATTTACTTCTTTTTATTGTACAAAATTATGTACTGGTCCCATAACATTATTTTCAGAATGGAAGAGCTTCAATATTTGTTTTCCTAATTGAATTGAATTCTACAAAACATCATCTCCATCAAGAAATTGGAGGACTTTGTAAAACCACACTTCTATTTTTCTTCTTCCTTTTAAACATTGATTTTGCACCATATGTTTAGTTTATGTTTTCTAAAAAGAAGTCGCAGGGGAAGTTTGAGCCCCAACATGCTTTTCAGAAAGTACTTGGTTGCAGGTTAGTTGGTCTTCACTATAGTTTATTCATTATTTCAGTTAGAAAAATTATATAATGCCTTTCAATTGTCTCAAGACACCGCGACTACAATTAGTCATGCAACTACTACACAGTCGAAAAAAGGAGTATTTAAACAAGATGACTAAAAAATATTACTGACTTTTTGTGGTATAATATCAAGGTAATACTACTTCAGGTTTGTTTTTAAAATTTTCAAATTTCTTTTCTGATTAGTTTTTTACTGTAAGAAGTGTATTATACTATGCAATTTAAAATAACAATGCAATAATGAATCTTGATTTTTTTATTATAAATCGCAAGATTCAAAACTACTGCTAGTATGTAAAATAATGTTACAGTTCATAGATTAATCTTCAATTAACATAGGAAAGTAGTAATAATATAATCATTGCGTAAGAATAAAATGTTTGTGCAATAAATTGAAACAAAACGACATTTTAAAAGCTGGTGGAAATTTGAATCACATGGTTCTTCTATTGGAATTAAAACACACCAGAAAATACAAGGATTTAGTATCTATATGTATTGAACAACACGAAGATCACATGAGTCATTTACAATATTTCATTTCATATTAGAAAATTTATGGTCTCATACTTTCTGAATATTTGAAAAAATCCAGTATCACCACACAATGCAATCAACCACAATGCATTGATAGTGAACCAAATTTCATTAGCTTTTCTGATTTGAAGCAGACTAGACATCAACACAGTGATTGCAATATGACATTTGTTAAATGAAATTAGTGTTCCGTATTTTTTATTTACCTGCAATGAATACAGGTTATAATTAAGTAGTGCTGTAGATTTTGAGATGTTTGTGTTATATAATCCTTTTCTATGACTACTTTTTTATTATCTGAGATATCGTTGTAATCCATCTTATAATGTGTCCTTACATTATTTTATTTCGACAGTATCCTGTTAGTGTAGTTATGGTGGATGAGGCCTATGAAATATCCCTTGGAAAGATTACTTATTGGGACTCCTTAAAAAGGTAATTTTTTTTGTAAGATCAATCTATGTAAAATTTTTCCAGAAACCAAAAATTTTGTGTGTATCCTTTTTTAACTTATAATCATAAATATAGATCCAACATTATCAACCCAAACTTCACCTCATTATCTCATCAGCTACAATTTAAGAAAAATCAATGTCTGTTTTTTTTTTCAGAGGATGTTTTGTTTCAAGGATTAATATGTGATACAATTTATCCTTTCTTTTTATGGGATGGGTGTTTCTATTAAATCAGGTTGATCACACCTATTTTATTTATTGGAAATTACCATAAATCATCATGGAGTGGATGCCCTGGACCTTGGATTCAAGGTTGAACCAGTTATCTCATCTGTTGAGGTATGTTGTTTTTATTATTTGATTTTTTCTCCTCAAATCCTTTAAATTTCCACCCTATGGTCTTTTATATTAATCTACCTTTTCTTTTAAAAAACAAAAAAAAAAAACATGCTAAGAAACTAGTTTGGCACGTAGTTGTGCTATTTTTTTTGTGACACAACATCAACAGGCCTTAAAACAGGGGATGTCCCTACCAACGGGACCCAACACTTGAAAAGGATTTATTTTATTGTACATGAAGTGAGGTCCATTTCATGAACAATGAGGGTTGTCTTGGTTAAGAACTAGAGTTGGGGTATTGTATTTTCTTTCTTCTTATTTGTACATTTCTGAATGGGTAGTGTATTCATGTTAGATTATGTTTCCCTTTAAACAATTCTAGAAATTTCTCTTAATCCACATTTCTTTCCCTTCTACTCATCATTAAATGTTTACTGTGTTGTTTTGCTGTTATCTAATTATTTTACCAGTAGTTGTGAATACAAAAATAAAAATTGGTAGTGAATGCATGTATTGTGTCATAAAATCGGGAAGTTAACCTCTGTTTCAACTGTCATATGCTTATAGGTAGTTTGTGCATGAATTTGCCTGAATTCAATATTCAAATTCAAGACAATCGCTTTTTAGTTTGATTATTTTTCTGTAAAGTAGATGATACTCTTGTAATTTTTATTTCCTTTGTCATCTGTTCATTGCAATTCAACTACTTTAGGACTGACTTATGGATTGTGGTTTTAGGTATGTAGAAGGAAAAACTGAAATAGAACCTCTAGACAGACATCCTATAGAGCAAACCTCTGGGCGCCTCCAATGACATTTTTTTTTCAGGATTCTCTATCCAAGGTAGGATATCAATATTCTTTAAACCATGACATATGTACTTTATTTCCTGGATATATCTTCTCTTCGAGGGACATGTTTGTTCATAAGATTCATCCAGGGTCTACTTGTGTTGTCTTCAAAACAGGTTTGTAGGTAGTTTGTACTATTTTCCATGATCCAGTAAACCCATAGTTGATGCGTTTCCAGTGAGTATGTTATGTTCACTAATTTCTCATAGATGTCCCAGTAAACCTTCAACATTTTAGTCAACAATATATGTAATTTCAATATCCTATTTTATACCTTAACTTCTGATAGTTTTTATTAGTACGAATCAGTAGTACACTGAAACTGTGATGTTTACTGTTGAGGGGAGCATATCTAATGCCTTAGTCTGTCAAATTGAATCTTTGTTTAACACTGCATGTTTGAGTGAAGACAATTCCTTGACAGATGTGATCACCTAGAGTATTACTGACATGCATAAGGTGTTATTTTACTATTTAGTAACATTTTTTTTCTATTTTCTGGCCAGGAAAAGTGCTGGACAGCAACTCACGCACCTATTGTAGATCAAATCATTTAGTTATTGGAAGCAGAAACAGACATCTAGGTTTGTTTTCTTAGTTTTTTTCAATGTATTTCATGGTTTCAACCTACCTCTTTATAGTGTATGCAAGGCATTTTCGATTTAATTTAATGTGCAGGTATCTCTAAAAGTCATTAAATGTGAAGTTTTAATGTCACTGTTATCCAAGATTTGATTTACTCACCTCTGTAATGGACCTTTGAGAGATTGTAGGTAAATATATCCTTTGTTGGTGCACTCCATTACTGATTTTTTATTATTTAAGAACTTATTTAAAGATAATAGAACATGTGTTATGAACCCCCCCACCCACATGCAAGTCATCGTCTTACTATCAATACATTGACATCATCTTGTATGGAATTATTTTAGTACGCCAAATTTAATCAATCCCATGAAAAATTCATTGTTAATAGGTAAAATATGAACTACATTTAGGAAGACACGCTAATCTGTTTATTTTCTTGAGTTCTGATTTGATCATGCACAATTCTATTATAGGATATATTTGTGTTTTGAACTAATATTTTTTAGTTTCTCATCATTTCAGTGCAGGTAAATGGGGTGTATACCTGGATGTGGTGGTTCCTACTCTGAAGACCACACCCACTAATGGACTGAGGTTGACCTGCAGGAACTGTCCAACTATTGACAGGTTAGCTACAACACATGTTTGGGGTTATAAACCCAAAAAATCATCTCCCTTTCATTTAATTTTATTTCCTTTAGTTAATTTTCTACTTAATAACAATTTTTTCCTCTTTTATGGGCTGGAAAAAATCTGGATAGCACCTCACACAACTGTTGAAAATCGATTCATACTATTGTTAGAAGCTGAAACAAATATCCAGGTTCCTATTTTTACTTTGTTTTCAATGTATTTGATGGTTTCCACCTTCCTCTTTAAGGTATATGTGAGTCATTTCCCATTAATTTATTATAGAGTATGCCACCGATATGGCCACTACTTTCCGATAAGGATAGATTAGATGAACATGATCCACCCAGTCCATCTGTAGTGGACCCTTACATTTTCACATGTTTTACATGATTTCCCTAAGCCTTCAAAATGGACTAGTAGAAAATTTCAACCTAATAAATAGTATAAAATGAAATTTCCTTCACTTTAGAGATGATAATATCCTAATTTTGAGAAAAAGTAGGGTCGTTATACCCAAGGGAGTCATACATAATTAATTGATCTCCAAAGGTGTGGGGGGGGGGGGGATTGGTGCGGGGGGGTGGGGGGAGGGGGGCTGTGGGGAGGGGGTACTAGTGCAAAGGGGGCGGGTGTTGGGGGGGGGGGAGGGGGGGCTATAATAAAATAAGGAAAATTCTCTACTTTATAAAATTGATAAACCTATATAAACTAAGAATAAAGGTGAATTCTAGAAGAAGAACATGCTAAAAATGAGGTTTCAATCTAGAAAATTAAGAAGGATATATGCATGAAGAGTTTTAGGTATTTTATACATTCAAGGAATGTATTTTCTAGGTTAAGAACAATGTCTAATCCCCATTTCTCGCTTTTAAGTGATGATGGAGGTTTACGTTATTCTCATATTTTGGTGATTTTTGATTTTTGAATAGGCAATTGAAGGTGATGTTTGAAAAATAAAGAGATTTATTAATGATAATGTTATTTAGTATTGGGATGTACATATCAATTTGAATATTATTTGTTCATTGTTGGTTATGGATTCATGTATCATTTATCATGTATAGTTGACACACTGATCACATATATATAAGAAGTTGTTATATCTCATTTCTTTTCCCACTATTTTCTTATAGGTGGTTTCTTATGATAAGATCGGTTCTATCCACCACCATCAAAGACAATGCGTTCAAGATTTGGGTAAGGTTTATTCTATTTTTATTCTTTAGACCAATTTTAATTAGGGATTTTTTTATTTTTGGGTTCCTTATATTTTTGTTTTGTGTTTTGGATTTCATTGAGGTGGATTCGATTCGCCATTGATGAAGGCTTACATGTGTATGCATAGGTAGGAATATGCATATATAAGTCCCCCCTTTATATATATTCACTCATGGCAGTATGAATATATATATTGGGGCTAGGTGTGCTTATATATAGATATGAAAAATGCATATGCGTGTAAGTGTAAAGGGGTATATGCAAGTATAAACATATATATAAGGACCCCCATGTGCATATTTGGCCATGAAAATATGTAAATAGGGGCTAGGTGTCTTTATATATATGTTAATTTGCATATGCGTGCAAGCGGAAAAAAGGAAGATTTGAGTTGTCCTCATCAAAAGCAAACGCGCCTTGAGGTTGAGGTAGGGTCCCTCTCCTAGCCTATTTAATTCAAGATTGTTTTAAATTGCATTTAGTTGCATTCTTAATTTTTCATGTTTATATTAAATTGCAATTCTTGAATAAGTGTTAGTTAAGATAATTGTTTCGTTTGATAAATAAGTCATGGTTTTGTAATAAAACCCCTCCAACAGAGGTGTGCTGTCTGCGAAAACTCACAGTGGTATACCTTACTTAACATTATTGAATTGATGTTTTTCTTATACTTGATGTCATTGTTAGTCATAAAGCACACATCGTACTTGAACCTTTTTATATCCCTGTAGGGGGTTTCCCTCTTTTTATTAAAACGTTTGTTTGAACCAAGACACTCTTTAAGTGCCGTTAGACTTTTAAGATGGGTCCCATGTTGTGTGACCATGTCACATGGCATGTGATATTTAAATCCAACCAAAAGCCCAGTTCCATAGTCCAGGGGTCCCATAGTACCAGTAATGTCAGATTACATGTTATGTAACCTGTGATTTTCTTGATCCCATGGGGTATTCCTCTAGGTATTTCTACACATTGCTAGATCTCCAAACCTCACCGAATTAGGTATATCAGTGGTCATCCAATCCTCTAGTCATCATAGATTAGCATTCATTTCTTTAAATATTCTGAGAAAAAATCCTCTCATGCCATCTATATCATCCTATTTGAAACTAAGTGGAAGATACTGCCCCGCGGATGTCGCTGGACTGGGCCAACATGCTGCAGTCACGCCGCGGTCACACCGCGGTCATGTCGTGGTCACGCCGTGATCACGCCGCGATAATGTTGTGATTTGGCCCTGCTCCAGCCACATCCATCCTACACTAGCCCCCTTCCACCTTCATTTCAGCCCACTGCCACCAGCACTCCATCCCGCAACAATCCCCCTGCCACCTTCGAATTAGCCTACACCATCCCCCCAACACCTGCAACCATCCCCCTTCCACCAGCATTCCAGCCCTCATCGAATTTGGTATATCAGGGTTCATCCAATCCTCTAGTCATCACAGATTAGCATTCATTTCTTTAAATATTCCGAGAAAACATCCTCTCATGCCATCCATATCATCCTATTTGAAACTAAGTGGAAGATGTTTCCCCTCGGATGTCGCTGGACCGGGCCAACACGCCGCGGTCACGCCGCGGTCATGCCGCGTTCACGCCGCAATTTGGACCTGCTCCAGGATGACACTCCACAGCAGTTTTTAGTGATAATATTCCATTAGTCTTGTGATCAATGTTGAGACTGACTAATCACAATTTCTGTCGGTGGGGCGATGACAAGAATGTTGCCCCACCTCCTCCTACTCCATTCGCTCCTGACCGGAAGATGTTGCCCCAAAGATGTCACTGGATAGGGACAACATGCCGTGGTCATGCCGCGGTCACGCCGCGGTCACACCGTGATTTGGCCCTGCTTTAGGACGAAACCCCTTGGCAGTTCGCAGTGATAGTATTCCCTGAGTCTTTCTTTTTATTCCTACCTTGAAATGTCACTGAGAAATTCCACCTGAGACGAAACTAAATTGAAACTCTGACCTAAGGGGGAGCACAAACAAATGTCGATGAAAATGAGTCCCAGCATTTTCCACGTTTGAAGTAAAAATTCGACCCAAGGTGTATAAGACCTAACGGAGAGTTGGACAGATTTCGAGGTGACGATGGAATTTGTAGCTTGGAAATCTCGAGCTTAGAGATCGATGAAGCTGATTCATCGAGTTGTACACCACGTGAGTCTGCGACTTCAGTCGAATTCGACCCAAATAAGTTGGATCAGGAGGATGATGATGAACCAGCTGTACGGGATTGAATACCGCTGTGCACATCATGATGTTGGTTCAATTGAAGCATCAGTGACTGTTTGGGTTTTGGATCGGTGCATATGAAACCAAATTGAAGTTTTAATTCAGAAAAATGAGGAAACAAAAGATCTTCAATCAAGATTTGGTTGAGCTTCAGAACAATGTGTCATATGTTTGAATCTATGAAGATTATAGGGTTAGGTGCGCTGATCCCACGACCAGAGTTGAAGAGAGCTAAGAATTCATTACGCTGGTTGAGGAAATTCCAAAATCAACTGATTGAGTCTGTATCTCAGATGAACTGCTATGTGTGAACCTGATCAAGCTTGCTCGTTGAAGACACGCCGTTAGTTTATTTTGTCTGAAATCAGTAATGAAGATGGTGGGGACCTCTTCCCTCTTTAACACTATGGTTTCAGTTTTGAAGTAACCTGCACGGCAGGTGCTTACTTGAATGCTCCAATGAAGTTCCCATTGAAGGCGATGGCACTGAAGAAGATGACATTGTTTCGGAAGAGAATGCACATAAGGTGTTTGACAAATTTCCTCAATGAGCTTAGTTGACTTCACCACTTGAAACACCAGTTGCTTCAACATTAAAAAATTAGGAGAAACGCCAACCCATGCCAGGTGCACGAAAAAAACTCTCAAATGAAGTTCCAGCTTGCTGAGCCACACCTTCCTATTGAATCCTGGACCAGGTTGAAGGGCTTCCACAAATTAAGTGTTTGGTTGAAAATGAAGGTTACCATGTCAAGCTCTGCACAAGTATGAATAAGCTAGGTTGATGAATACTAGAAGTATTTCCATGCCCAATATTAAATCCCATGGACCAACTTCTCAGGCCCAAGAGGCCCAAGTTATCCAGAACCAGGTTCGAATACCAGAAGCATGTGAATCAGTAAGGCTCCTCATCACGCGAGCACGTTGAGCAGAGTAAGAGTTCCACCATATCCACGATGCACCAAAGCATTTGACCCTCTAATACTTCACGAAAGAGTACATAGCTCAATCATGGGAGGGGAATGATTTAACAAGGACAATTCGAATGATGCTCTCTCATGAAGAAATCTCAACCATCAAGCTGTGCATGAGGTGTCAATTTGAAGAAAGGGAGGCGGGCTTGGAATTTGAGGAATAATTCAGAATTGCTAGGTTCATTGAAGTTAAAGTTCATGCTAATATTTTGGCAGATAATGGAGGATTTAAAAACCTTGAGTATTTCTATAAGTGGGACCACTGTTCAATAGAGGTGGGGGGCGCTTCCAAGACTGGATCAATCATGATTTTTCTGCTTTTCTCTACCATCTTTTATTTCATTCTGCTGTAATACTCTGATTATGGCACATTAGGCCGTTTTTGGTCACACTAAATATAATCCACCCATCCTCCTTGTTTAATTATACCCGTTAATGCTTAACCCTCCTGCTTACTTCTCTGGTTGTTTTTAATTTCATAATCATTAGGAGGTTTCTACTTTATTTTTATTTTAATCTCTTCTTCTCTCATTCTCGGAATTGCACACACATGCCACTTGGATTCAATGCATTGCCTACGATCATGGGAAGTGGGTTGGTCTGATAGTGATTGAAATTTCCAATCATTAGTATAGGAAAGAGATTAGAGAACCTAGTCCCTCAAGTTGTGGTGGAATTTTCAAAACTAGTAGAGGCTTCATCAAGGTATGATTCTAACAATTGGTTGGCAGCTTTATTATTCTTGAAGTTGAACTTTGGGTGATAATTTATGCAGTTAAATATGTAAGCATTATGGATGGAATAAGTTATGGATTTACATTGACTTCTTGTTGGTGGTCAACATACTCAGGTGTAAATCTATAAAGGTGCAAAGTGTCTTGCAAGGAACTTCACGCAGTGAACTGCTAAATTCTGGATAGAAAATACCTATAAAGGTGCAAAGTGTCTTGCAATACACAGTGCTAGGATCTGAAGATCTTCAGAAACTTCCCCTTGAGGAGGGATTGAGAGGACCATAATCTATGACAACATCGGAGGAGCCACTGGGATATCATTGCTGGGTTAATCCACCTATAAGACAAAATCAAACGGTCGAGACAAGGGGGGCAGTCTGAGAGCCCTACTGCCTTCCGCCACTAGAGGCTCACACCTCCCACCCCGGTTCCATCAACGACAGACCTTTACTAAGTGCCCCTGAAGAAGACAATGCTGGAAGTATCTGGGAAAGACTGGGTAGAGGATATCCTGGATCCAACAAAGCAAGTCTTCCACATTGAGTTCCAGCTTGTCTGGCACATGGGGAGATAAATCCAATTCCATGAAAAGCTGAGCCGCCGAGGCAGACGATCCGCTCCTAGTGTTTCCATCAGAGCAAAGATAGCCCCCGAGAGAGTTCTCAATAGCCATTAGGAAGTCTTCGTTCTAAAAGGGAAGGGGAAACCCAGGGAGTCATATCCATACGGCTACTAGAGGTGTCCATGAGGGAGGGAGGGGGGCTGTCCAGGCAGGGGGGTACTGTCCAGGCAGGGGGGAGGGGTGTCCAGTAGGGGTGGTGCTGTCCAGGTAGGGGGGAGAGGTGTCCAGGAGGGAGGGAGGGGGGGTGTTATCCAGGCAGGGGGGAGGGGTGTCCAGCAGGGGGTGGTGTTGTCCAAGCAGGGGGAGAGGTGTCCAGAAGGGAGGGGGTGCTGTCCAGGTAGGGGGGAGGGGTGTCCAGCAGGGGGGGTGCTATCCAGGTAGGGGGGAGAGGTGTCCAGCAGGGTGGGAGGGCGGGGGGGGGGGGGGGGGTGTTGTCCAGGCAGGGGGGAGGGGTGTCTAGCAGGGGGTGCTGTCCAGGTAGGGGGAGAGGTGTCCAGGAGGGAGGGGGGCTGTCTAGGCAGGGGGGAAGGGTGTCCAACAGGGGGGGGGGGTGCTGTCCAGGCAGGGGGAGAGGTGTCCAGTAGGGAGGGAGGGGGGTGCTATCTAGGAAGGGGGGGGGGGTGGTGTCCAGGAAGGGGGAGAGGTGTCCGGGAGGGAGGGGGTGCTGTCCAGGTAGGGGGGTGTCCAGCAGGGGGAGGTGCTGTCCATGCAGGGGGGAGAGGTGTCTAGTAGGGAGGGGATGGGGGGTGGTGTCCAGGAAGGGGGAGAGGTGTCCGGAAGGGGGGGGGGGGTGCTGTCCAGGCAGGGGGAGGGGTGTCCAGCAGGGGGGGTGCTGTCCAGGCAGGGGGGAGAGGTGTCCAGCAGGGAGGGAGGGTGGTGTTGTCCAGGAGGGGGGGGTGCTGTCCAGGCAGGGGGGGAGGGGTGTCCAGCAGGGGGGGGGGTGTTGTCCAGGCAGGGGGGAGAGGGGGGTGCTATCCAAGAAGGGGGGTGTCTAGGGGGGAGAGGTGTCTAAGCAGGGGTAGAGGTGTCCATGAGGGGGGGGGGTGTTGTCCAGGCAGGGGGGAGGGGTGTCCAGTAGGGGGGGTGCTATCCAGACAGGGGGGAGAGGTGTCCAGTAGGGAAGGGAGGGGGGGTGCTGTCCAGGAAGGGGGGGTGCAGGGGAGAGGGTGGGGGCTATTCTTTTGGGGGGAGGGGGATGCAAGGGGAGTGGGGGGGGGGGTGTGCAGTGGGGTTGGGGGGGGTATTTTTTTTTTATGAATTTTAAGACCCTATAGCCACGGTTTTAAACCGTGGTTATTGGTTAATTGCCATGGTTTTTAACTGTGGCTATAGGTCTAATTCCACAGTTTTAAACCGTGGAAATAAAGTTTTCCTATCCTCTTGTATAGCCATAGTTCTAAACCGTGGCTATAGTGATAATGCCACGGTTTGAACCATGGTTGTATACCTATAGCCACGGTTTGAACCATGGTTGTATACCTATATCCACGGTTTGAACCGTGGCTCTAGACCTATATCCATGGTTAAAAACCATGGCTATAGGTCTAGGGCTATAGCCACGCCAAACTTAGCCATGATTCCTCAAACCGTGGCTATTACCTATAGCCATGGTTTTAGGACCTATAGCCACGGTTTAAAACTGTGGCTATAGCCTGAATTTCCAGTAGTGGGATATGAAAACTTTAGGAATAACTCTATAGAAAAGTTTAAATATAGGAAATCTTCCTGGTATTTTGGTGAGTGAAACGTGCGGATGATTGTCTCCTATTTACTAATCAAGGTTCTGGTGCTCTACTAATGTGTATAGCAGCACTCAGGTCGAATCCTCAGCGATGATACTTTGTAATAGTCGTTTATTTTTAGTTGATTGTATTCTGATTGGGGGGTTTGTTTGCAGATCTTATGAAATAATTTATGGATGATGTTTGATTTAACAAATTGATAAATATTTGGGTGAGTTCATTATTAGGGATTTAATCTTGTGATATCCTTGAGCTTTGCTTTATATTGCATTTATATTAACACCCACTTCACAAGAAAACGTTGGTTGGAATTCCTAAGTGTTAAGGATTTAATCCAAGCCTTAACTTAACTTAGGGTTATAATCATTACCATTACTTGTTTATGGTAGTGTATTTATGATTCCAATAATCCATGGAAACCACATGTTAGACAAAATATGTCATTAATCCGTGACATGTTAAGTCCAACATACACAATGTTAAATTAATGAATACTCATCGAGTAAATACTCTCAATCACTTAACATACCTAAATTTTGACTCACCCCAATGAGATATTTACTCATCCATTTGGGTGTTTAATAGTCTGGTTATAATTATTATGATGATAAATTAAGAATAGAATAAAAATAAAGGGATAAGAAAAAGAGTGGTGCGTCGAACACACACACACGGACAATGATGAGAATTAAAAAAACAGACTTTCGATTGAATGAGGAAGCAAAAGAAGGGAAGGGGATTCAACTATATTTGAACTATTTTAAGAACATTAATATTAAACTACAAAAGGTGGATGAGAATAAGAGGTATTTAATAAGAAACTTTTATTAAAACATAATTACAAAACACAAACTTACAAGATTACAAACAAAGAACAACACAAAAGTGAAAGGAAACAAAGAGAGGATGAAGGGTATCTCAAGTGAAAAATTGAGTATGGAAGGTCCTCCCAAGAATTTGGAAAGGATTTTTTCGTGCCAATATGTTCTTCTCTCTTCTGAAATGCCAATCCCTTTGAAGTAGTGGAGGGGGATGTATTTATAGCCCAAGGTAGTGGACTATTTGCATTCCCAATCTGTCCCTCCACATGTCTCGACTATTTGGACATTCATAAAGCATAATCTCAAGATATCTCCTTCTTAAAAGTTTTAGATAATAAAATTTTCAGACCTCTCTCAAAATTTGGAGTTATTTGTACCTATGGATCCAAAGTTATGATCAGACGATTAAACAATTTTAATCTGTCCATTTCAATCCAGTCTTTTTGAAGTCTAAAATGTGAAAAGGTTTTTGAATAGGAATATGCCTTCCAAACCGAATGATTTCTTCAACAAATTCGACCAACTATATTTCCTATTTCACACTGAAAAATCTCAGCTCGATTTTATGATTATATCATGATATATATTATTAATAGTGTCCGGATTTTAATTCTCATCCAGAATGGTGGGCTAGACTTCAAAACTTCATTTGAGCCCCTTGTTCTTAGAGTTGGGACCTGAAATTTTTAACCATGATTATTTTTTATAATCAAGAACACATGGTGGAGTTTTAAAAAATATTGTCTTTTGGAGTGAGACCAGTAACTCAATCATCATGGATGGTCCAGTTTCTTCACAAATTCTTTGGGTCATCTTGTGTGGTCCATATGAGCCTTCAAATGTCAGAATTGGCTCATGATCCCTTCTAATGATATGTGAGAAATTGAATAAGGAATCCTAAAAAACAAGAACCACACAATTTGAATCAGTATGGTAAGTGTTATAAATAAAATAGTAAACTGACTCAATTAGACTACTTCTAAAAATGCTCAAAAATTATAGTTAGTATTAAAACATTAATATTTCACACAAATTATGAACATTTCATATAAAATAAGTAAAGGGGGTATATAATAAGTCATTAAAATATTAATAACATCAGTGGGTATTGATTAAGTGGTTTATAAAGAAAATACATCCATGTCTGGATACGAGCAGGTAGAGGTGGCTCTAGCACAGATGTACATAGGGGTAAAACCCGAAAACACCGCTTTAAACTAGACTCGAACGGGAACTGGTACACGACAATGGGTCTTTCTACACTCTTGGTTACGACACTCTTGGGGGATATGTTTGGTTAATATAAATATTTTTATGAATCGTTGTTAAGGGATTATACAAAAATGTAATTGTCTAAGCATGAAGTTTTAAGACATAAAATCCTTTTTAGTTAAAAGATTCGCAAATGAAATAAGTTTCTCATAAAGGATTTATTATTTTAGAAAATGTCCCCATCATCTAGGAATACGTTGACATATTTTCTGAGGTGTTACTCAGACCTCCCCCAGAAAGAGAGGTAGAGTTCTCCATTGAACTCGTACCTGGATCTCATCTGATGCCAAAGACCCCCTATAGAATGGAAAATGTGGAGCTAGAGGAATTAAAGAAACAACTCCAAGATATTTTGGAGAATGGGTTTATCCAACCAAGTGTGTCTTCTTTGGAAGCACCAGTTCTCTTTGTGAAGAAGAAGGATGGATCGATGTAGCTATGCATTGATTATAGAGAACTGAATGAGATCACAGTGAAGAACAAATACTCTCTTCCAAGAATTTATGACTTATTTGACCAACTTCATGGGGCTCAATTCTTCTCTATGATTGATCTTCATTCTGGTTATCATCAATTGAGGGTGAAGAATGATGATATTCTAAAAACTGCCTTCCAATCGAGATATGGGCATTATGAGTTTGTTGTCATGCCCTTCGGACTGACTAATGCACCTGCTATTTTTATGGATCAAGAATAAGTTGATTTTGGAAACTTATGTTTTATGAAATGGATATCCTTTTTATAGGAAAATGATTTGGTGATTAAATGATAAAGGTTATTTTGGACTATGTTTTCTCTTTTGGAGTACTATATACCTAAGGGAAATAAAATACTACAGGATTTAAATTGAGGAGGAATGGTTGATTATTTTTGTAAGAATTTATGTATTTATTATGGACATATAGTGATTTGGGTTATTTTTGGAAAATGATGAACCTAGCATAAATAATATGTGATTAGGTTAATTACACTTTAGTATGAGACTTTAATAGTAGTCGATGTTATTTGAGGATAAATGTTAAGATTTATTGGGAAGACTGTGTAATTAAATCCTTCTGAGTTTTGGGTTCCAATCTTAGCTTGGATTATTCTAAATAATTTTAAGGATGATTGTGTATTGAATGGTCTTTCTGGAACTTTGGGTAATTTTGTTGAATTTTGTAGATTAATAGTCATATTTCTTTTTATAAAGGATTATCCTTTTTGGGGATTATATGATCTCGTACTAACCATTTTAGTTTTAGTTGATGACTAAAGACAAGGGAAATATATAGTTCCTATTTTGTGGATTATGTGATTCTCTAGAAGATGATTCTTGTGCTTTTGATGAGACCAAGTCTTTTTGAATGCTCATTGTTTGGAGAAAATATTAGTCTTGGTGGAAACTTATTAAAGGATGAAACTCTACTTGAAGGTAAGTATATTTCCTTATGTTTTTATTCTATGTAGTAAATGAATTCCTCAAAATTATGAAAAGGAACATAAAACAAAAATGTTATTGGTTTATGTTTCCTACTGGGTAATCAAAGACCATTTAGCACATCATAAGTTTGTGATCTTCTTGTGGTTAATTTTCTCCTAATAATGTTTTCTATCACTCTCCATCAGAACTTGACCCTTTGTTTTCTCTTCGATATCCATGTTTTCCTACATGGAATCCTAGTATGGGTTAACTTGAGTGACCTTTGTACTTCCCTTTCTTTATTTTAAAGTAATAGTTTTACCGAATCTTTTTCCGATGTGGGACTTTTAATGAAATTTCCAAGTCCAATTTTAAAATTGAGAGGACACAATTTCTTAAGGGGGAAGATTGTAACGACCCGAAATTTTGAATAAATTTTGTTTCCTAACTTTGTGTGTTATTTTATTTTATACTCAACAAAATTATTTCATTTAATAAAATGAGTATAATTAAAATGAGAGCATTAGGTTTCGACTGTTATATGACTGTTGGTCAATATGACCGTTGGAAACTAAATGTTTCTATTATTGTCTATAAATACAAGTGATCTCGATTAATTAATATAGAAAGAAAATTCGATGGCCCCATCCAGTTGTCTCGGGCCGATCAAATCCCATCTGACAGAACTTGGGAAGGAGGTACCACCTTTGGGATTTGCTCTGGACCAAACCCAAACCGAACTTCATCGTGTGAAGCTGGAACAGAATCGCCTTCGCGAGAAGTTTGAGCTGATAGAAATCACTACTTGGGCAATGTTGGCTGAGCCACCCCAGGATTTTATCACCTTAGCACACCTTACACTTAGGTCTTATGCTAGTGTTATAAGGGTCTATGTAATGAGACCTTAAATGATTTATGAAATCCTCTGAGATAAATAAATTTTCATTTCTTCTTATGGTGAAGTTTGTGAATCTCAAGTATCCAGATAAATACAGGATGTATATTATTGACGAATTTTTGAAAAACTATATTTTAAAACATTTATGTAAACCCTAAATAATTAAAAATTTGTAATGATTTTCAAAAAATGGTCTTCTACAATTATTTTCAGTAAGAAATTTAGAGTCTAATAAGATCAACTTAAGTTTTGATCACTACTGGAAATTTGGGCTATAGCCATGGTTTAAAACCGTGGCTATAGGTCCTCAAACCATGGCTATAGGTAATAGCCATGGCTTGAGAAACTGTGGATAAGTTTGGCGTGGCTATAGGCCTAGACTTGTAGCCACAGTTTGGAACTGTGGCTATAGGTCTAGATCTACGGTTCAAACTGTGGCAATAGGTCTACAGCCACGGTTCAAACCGTGGTAATATCTCTACAGCCACGGTTTAGAACTGTGGCTGTACTAGAGGAGCGACAAAACTTATTTCCACAGTTAGAAACCATGGAATTAGACCCTATAGGCACGGTTAGAACCCGTGGAAATAAACCTATAGCCACGGTGAGAAACCCTGGCTATAGGGTCTGAAAAACCATAAACAAAATCACCCCCACCCACCTAGAGTAGCCCACCCCCCTGAAAACCCCTCCCTCCTGGATACTGGACCCCCCCTCCTGGACAGCCCCCCTTGCAAAGCCCCCCTCCTGGACAGAACTTGGACACCCCCCCCCCCCCAGACAGACCCTAGACACCCCCCCAGACCCTAGACACCCCCCCATACAGACCCTGGACAACCCCAAGACAGACCCTGGACACCCCCCAGGCAGACCCTGGACACCCCCCTGACAAACCCTAGACACCCCCCAGACAGACCCTGGACACCCCCCAGACCCTGGACACCCCCCAGACCCTGGACAGATCCCCCTGGACAGGCTAGACCTCCACTCCCTTGGACAGCCACCCCCCCTGGACAGACCTTGGACCCCCCCCCCTCAGAACCTGGACACCCCCAGACCCTGGACACCCCCTAGACCCTAGACAGATCCCCCTGGATAGCCCATACCTCCACTCCCTGGACAGCCACCCCCACCCTCCTGGAAAGACCCTAAACCCCCCTAGAACCTGGACACCCCCCCAGTCCTACCCCCTCCCCCCACCCTGCCTGTTTCCCCTCTCCCCTGCCCCTACCAACCTTCACTTGCACTCCCCTACCATCCCCCACTTGCACCCCCTGCCAGCCCCCTCCCCCCTGCCAATTCCCCCCCTGCCCCCTGCCAGTCCCCTCTAAATTAAATTATACACAAAAGCTACTTACATAATAAGAATTAAAAAATTACAAATAAAAAAACACATAACTGCACTTACATGAGTCTCCTTATAAGACAAACTATCAAAGAAGTTTGGAACCCGCTCAAAAGTACCTATAACACAAGGTAGAACATAGTAGTGCTCATCCCCTAAAATTATGGTAAAACAAAAAATCTTATAATATTCACAAAGAATATAAATCAATAAACAAGAATAGTGAAGCCCACCCCCTGCTGCACCCCCTGGGCAACAACCCCCCTACTGGACCCCCTAGACAACAACCCCCCCTACTAGACCCCCTGGACAGAAGCCCCCCCCCCCCCACCATGCTAGACCCCCCTGGACAACATCCCTAGCAGCCCCAGCCCCACTAGACAGCACCCCCCCTCGCTGGACAACCTCCCCTGGACGAAAGCTCCCCCTGCTGGACCCCCTGGATAGACCCCCCTGCTGAACAGCAGCCCCCCTGCTGGACAGCCCCCCCTACTGGACCCCCTAGGACAGCAGCCCCCCTGCTAGACTCCCCTGGACAGAAGCCCCCCTGCTGGACCCCCTGGATAGAAGCCCCCCACCCCCATGCTGGACCCTCTGGATAGCAGCCCTAGCCCCCCTGGATAGCAGCCCCCCTCCCCCCGTTGGACCCCCCCCATGCGCTATCATCATGTTAAAAAAAATCTCACACGAGGAGGGAAGAAAGAAATCCATGCTGCCCATGGCTGCTTCAAAATCCAGAAGTGCATGCATGAGGAGTCCATACAGACTTGGAGCTAAATTGGAAAGTACAAACTGGTTGAGAAAATTTTATCAACCCAACAGCTCATATTTATGAGCAAGGAAATCCACCTTAATCTCTAATTATTTATTATTTTTGTGTTATTAGTGTGCCATACAATGCAGGTAATTGAAGGTGAAATTAGTTCTCAAGAGGAGAGAAAATGAAGGGAAGTAAGCTGGAATAACTATTCCAGATTTGAAAAAAAGTCACCATCTTGGTATGATTTATCAAATGGTATTCCAAACAACATCATAAGGAAAGATCTGCCTTGATGGAGTGAAGATAGTGTGTCTCCTCGATGGGGAGATGAGTGGAGAAGACCCTTGAGAAGCTTCCAGACTTATTTATTCCATGAAAATCTAGAATATCTGGAAAGTGCACACACCCCACCCCTGCCCCCCGTGCACACACCCCCTTCCCCCTGCACACCCCACCCCTCCCCCCTACACACCCCACCCCTGCCCCCCCTGCACACCCCACCCTAGCCCCCCCTCACACCCCACCCCTGCCCCCATGCACATATTGGTATGATTTATCAAATGGTATTCCAAAGAACATCAGAAGGAAATATTTTCCTTGATGGAGTGAAGATAGTGTGTCTCCTCGATGGGGAGATGAGTGGAGAAGACCCTTGAGAAGCTGCCATACTTTTTTATTCCATGCAAATCTAGAATTTCTGGAAAGTGCTTGAAAAAATCATTGATGAGTTATGCATTTCTCTCATCCCTATTAATGACTGAATAAAGTATGATATTAAGGGGGAGAAATTGAATTAATCAATGATAAGAAGTTGAGGAAATTTGAGATCTCAAGGATGATTTCTAAAACCTGCTACATGTACTTGAATGTTTTCAACATGTGTATTGAGATGACTTCAAGATCTCAGGTTGTAATTCCAAAAAGAATGAAGATATCAATTGGAATCATTTGGTTTCAACTTCAGGACATCTGAACAGCCCTTAAATGAGTCATGGTAATTAGAATCAGTTGGTATCATGTTCACACCCCTGCCCCCCTGCACACCCCACCCCTGCCCTCCATGAACACACCCCCTACCCCCTGCACACTCCACCCCTATCCCCCGCGCACACACCCCCTGCCCCCCTGCACATCTTGGTATGATTTATAAAATAGTATTCCAAAGAACATCAGAAGGAAAGATCTAACTTTATGGAGTGATGATAGGGTGTCTCCTCGATGGGGAGATGAGTGGAGAAGACCCTTGAGAAGCTGCCAGACTTATTTATTCCATGCAAATCTGGAATTTCTGAAAAGTGCTTGAAAAAATCATTGATGAGGTATGAATTTCTCTCATCCCTATTAATGAACAAATAAAGTCTGATATTAAGGGGGAGAAATTTAATTAATCAATGAAAAGAAGTTGAGGAAATTTGAGATCTCAAGGCTGATTTCTAAAACCTGCTACATGTACTTGAATGTTTTCAACATGTGTGTTAAGATGAGTGCAAGATATCAGGTTGTAATTCCAAAAATAATTAAGATATCAATTGGCATCATTTTGTTTCAACTTGAGGAAATCTGAACAGCCCCTAAATGAGTCATGGTAATTAGAATCAGTTGATATCATGTTCACACACCTGTCCCCCCTGCACACCCACCCCTCCCCCCTGCTGGACCCCCTGGATAGCTACCCCCCCATACTGGACCCCCTTAGACAGTAGCCCCAGTCCCACTGGACAACAACCCCCCCCCCCCGTTGGACCCCCTGGACAACCCCCCCCGGACATAAGCCCCCCTACTGGACCCCCTGCTGGACAACACCCCCTCCCCCCTACTGGACCCCCCTGGACAGTAGCCCCCCCTACTAGACCCCCCTGGACAGCAGCCCCCTGCTGGACCCCCCTGGACAGCAGCCCCCCCTGTTGGACCCCCCTAGACAGCATCCCCCCACCCCCATGCTGGACCCCCCTGGACAGCAACCCCAGTAGCCCCAACCCCCCTGGACAGCAGCCCCCCTACCCCCGTTGGACCCCCCATGCACTATCATCATGTTAAAAAGAAAATCTCACATGAGTAAGGAAGAAATAAATCCATGCTTCCCAAGGATGTTTCAAAATTCAGAAGTGCATGCATGAAGAGTTCATCCAGACTTGGAGCTAAATTGGAAAGGACAAACTGGTTGAGAAAATTTTCTCATCCCAACAACTCACTTTGATGAGAAAGTACATCCACCTTAATCCCTACTTATTTATTATTTTTTTTGTTATTAGTGTTCCATAAAATACAGGGAATTAAAGGTAAAACTAGTACTCAAGAGGAGAGAAAATAAAGGGAAGTAAGCTGGAATAACTATTCAAAATCTTAAAAAAAGTCACCATCTTGGTATGATTTATCAAATGGTATTACAAAGAACATCAGAAGGAAATATCTACCTTGATTTAGTGAAGATAGTGTGTCTCCTTGATGGGAGATGAGTGGAGAAGGCCCTTGAGAAGTTTCCAGACTTATTTATTCCATGATAATCTGGAATTTCTAGAAAGTGCACACCCCCTGCACACCCCACCCCTACTCCCCGTGCACACACCCCCGACCCCCCTACACACTCCACCCCTCCACCCCTACACACCCCACCCCTCCACCCCTGCACACCCCACCCCTGCCGCCCTGCACACCCCACCCATGCCCCCTACACATCTTGCTATGATTTATCAAATGGTATTCCAAAGAACATCAGAAGGAAAGATCTGCCTTGATGGGGTGAAGATAGTGTGTCTCTTCGATGGAGAGATGAGTGGAGAAGACCCTTGAGAAGCTTCCAGACTTATTTATTCCATGCAAATCTGGAATTTCAGGAAAGTGCTTGAAAAAATAATTTATGATGTATGCATTTCTCTCATCCCTATGAATGAACAAATAAATTTTGATATTAAGGGGGATAAATTGAATTAATCAATGAAAAGAAGTTGAGGAAATTTGAGATCTCAAGGCTGATTTCTAAAACCTGCTACATGTACTTGAATGTTTTCAACATGTGTATTGAGATGAGTGCAAGATCTCATGTTGTAATTCTAAAAATAATGAAGATATCAATTAGAATCATTTGGTTTCAACTTGAGGACATTTGAATAGACCCTAAATGAGTTATGGTAATTAGAATTAGTTGGTATCATGTTCAAACCCATGCCCCCCTACACACCCCACCCATGCCCCCCGTGCACACACCCCTTACCCCCCCTACACACCACACCCCTGTCCCCTGTGTACACACCCCCTGCCCCCTGCACATCTTGGTATGATTTATCAAATGGTATTCCAAAGAACATTAGAAGGAAATATCTTCCTTGATGGAGTGGAGATATTGTGTCTCCTCAATGGGAGATGAGTGGAGAAGACCCTTGGGAAGCTTCCAGACTTATTTATTCCATGCAAAACCGGAATTTCTGAAAAGTGCTTAAAAAATCATTGATGAGGTATGCATTTATCTCATCCCTATTAATGACCGAATAAAGTATGATATTAAGGGGGAGAAATTGAATTAATCAATGAAATGAATTTGAGGAAATTTGAGATCTCAAGACTGATTTATAAAACCAACTACATGTACTTGAATGTTTTCAATATGTGTATTGAGATGAGTGCAAGATCTCATGTTGTAATTCCAAAAAGAATAAAGATATCAATTGGAATCATTTGGTTTCAACTTGAGGACATCTGAACATCCCCTAAATGATTCATGGGAATTATAATCAGTTGATATAGTGTTCACACACCTGCCCCCCTACACACCCCACCCCTCCCCCCTACACACCCCACTCCCGCCCCCCTGCACACCCCACCCCTGCCCCCCTGCACACCCCCTTCCCCTACACATATTGGTATGATTTATCAAATGGTATTCCAAAGAACATCATAAGGAAAGATATACCTTGATGGAGTAAATATAGTGTGTCTCCTCGATGGGGAGATGACTGGAGAAGACCCTTGAGAAGCTTCCAGATTTATTTATTCCATGCAAATCTAGAATTTCTAGAAAGTGCTTGAAAAAATCATTGATGAGGTATGAATTTCTCTCATACCTATTAATGATCAAATAAAGTCTGATATTAAGGGGGAGAAATTGAATTAATCAATGACAAGAAGTTGAGGAAATTTGAGATCTAAAGGATGATTTCTAAAACCCACTACATGTACTTGAATGTTTTCAACATGTGTATTGAGATGAGTGCAAGATCTCAGGTTGTAATTACAAAAAGAATAAGATATAAATTAGGATCATTTGGTTTAAACTTGAGGACATCTAAAAATCCCTAAATGAGTCATGGGAATTGGAATCAGTTGGTATCATGTTCACACCCCTGCCCCCTGCACACCCCACCCCTGCCCCCCATGCACACACCCCCTACCCCCCCTGCACACCCCACCCCTGCCCCCCTGCACACCCCACCCCTGCCCCCTATACATCTTGGTATGATTTATCAAATGGTATTCCAAAGAACATCAGAAGGAAGGATCTACCTTGATGGAGTGAAGATAGTGTGTCTCCTCGATGGGGAGATGAGTGGAGAAGACCCTTGAGAAGCAGCCAGACTTATTTCTTCCATGAAAATCTGGAATTTCTGGAAAGTGATTGAAAAAATCATTGATGCGGTATGCATTTCTCTCATCCCTGTTAATGACCAAATAAAGTATGATATTAAGGGAGAGAAATTGAATTAATCAATGATAAGAAGTTGAGGAAATTTGAGATCTTAAGGATGATTTATAAAACCTGCTACATGCACTTGAATGTTTTGAACATGTGATATTGAGATGAGTGCAAGATCTTAGGTTGTAATTCGAAAAAGAATGAAGATATCAATTGGAATCATTTGGTTTCAACTTGAGGACATCTGAACAGCCCCTAAATGAGTCATGGGATTTAGAATCAGTTGGTATCATGAACACACCCTTGCCCCCCCTGCACACCCCGCCCCTGCCCCATGTGCACACACCCCCTGCCCCCCTTGCACACCCCACCCCTGCTACCCCCTGCACACCCCACCCCTGCCCCCTGCACATCTTGGTATGATTTATCAAATGGTATTCTAAAGAACATCAGAAGGAAAGATCTTCCTTGATGAAGTGAAGATGGTGTGTCTCCTCGATGGGGAGATGAGTGGAGAAGACCCTTGAGAAGCTTCCAGACTTATTTATTCCATGAAAATATGGAATTTCTGGAAAGTGATTGAAAAAATCATTGATGAGGTATGCATTTCTCTCTTCCTTGTTAATGACCGAATAAAGTATGATATTAAGGGGAAGAAATTGAATTAATTAATGACAAGAAGTTGAGGAAATTTGAGATCTCAAGTCTGATTTCTAAAACCCACTACATGTACTTGAATGTTTTCAACATGTGATGTTGAGATGAGTGCAAGATCTCAGGTTGTAATTCCAAAAATAATGAAGATATCAATTGGAATCATTTTGTTTCAACTTGAGGACATCTGCACAGACCCTAAATGAGTCATGGGATTGTAGGTGGCTGGGGGCTACTGGGCATGTGGCAGGGCCTAGTGTGGGATGGGATGTAGGAGTTCGGGGGCTGGTGAGGGCTGGAACTGGTGGTTGGGGTTGATTTGCAGGTGGTAGAGGGATGGCATGAGTGTTTTGTAGGAGGCTGGGGGTGGTGGCTAGTGTGGGCTAGATTGCAGGTGGTTGGGGGCTGGTGCTGGCTCGAATGCAGGTGGAAGGGGGTTGTAATGCTGGTGGAAGGGGGGTGGTTGCAGGTGCTGGGGGGATGGTGCGGGCTGATTCAAAGGTGGTAGGGGGAGCTGTTTCGGGCTGGAAGGTTGGTGGCAGCGGGCTGAAATGAAGGTGGAAGGGGGCTGGTGTGGGCTGGATGTTACTGGAGCAGGGTCAAATCATAGCATTACCGCGGCGTGACCGCGGTGTGACCACGGTGTGACCGCGACGTGACCACAGTGTGTTGGCCCAGTCCAGCGACATCTGTGGGGTAGCATCTTCCAGCCAGAAGTGAAGGGAGTGTGAGGAGAAGGGGAAACATTCCGGTTGTCGCCCCACTGGCAGAAATTGTGATTAGTCAGTCTCAACATTGACGGTGGAAGGGGGCTAGTTGCAGGTGCTGATGGGATGGTGCGGGCTGATTCAAAGGTGTAAGGCGGGGCTGTTGCGGGCTGGAAGGATGGTGGCAGCAGGCTAAAATAAAGTTGGAAGGTGGCTGGTGTGGGATAGATGTTGTTGGAGCAGGGACAAATCACGGCATTACCGCGGCGCGACCGCGGCGTGACCGCGGCATGTTGGCCCGGTCTAGCGACATCCACGGGGCAGCATCTTCTGTCTAGAAGCGAAGGGAGTGGGAGGAGGTGGGGCAACATTCCGGCCATCGCTCCGCCGACAGAAATTGTGATTAGTCTGTCTCAACATTGATCAAAAGACTCATGAAATACTATCACTATGAACCGCCGCGGGGTGTCGTCCTGGAGCAGGGCCAAATCACGGCATTGCCGCAGCATGACCGTGGCGTGACCGCAGTGTGTTGGCCCGGTCCATCGACATCCGTGGGGCAGCATCTTCCAGCCAGAAGCGAAGGGAGTAGAAGGAGGCGGGGCAACATTCCATTCCTCGCCCCATCGGCAGAAATTGTGATTAGTCAGTCTCAACATTGATCACAAGACTCATGGAATACTATCACTGTGAACTACCGCGGGTTTTCATCCTGGATCAAGGCCAAATCACGGCCTGACCGTGGCGTGACCGCGGCATGACCGCGACATGACAACATTCCGACCGTCGCCCTGCCAGAAGATGATAGAACAGATAAACTATTTAATATGCTATAACAAGGGATTGCTAGAGAAGGTTGTAGTGAGCGACACAATGATGCAACGTCTAAAGGGAAACAAAACGACGGAAAAGAATCATACACCCTAGACAAACCATTTACAAATTATTTCACTTTGCCTAAACATGGAAATTTTATTTATAATATTCAAAGAGTGTAAAGTAAAGTGTCATGTTCAAGGCATATGCCTACTCGGGCAATTTCATTTGAGTTAAACGAGTATGATAATCCAAATTATATTATTCAAAGAAAACAAAAACTAACTATCCACAAAACAAACACTAACAAGAGTCATGCGAAATACTCAAACCAAATTTAAACATGATACAAATAACTATCACTACTCTTTGGTTTAGAAGACAGCGCACCTTCGTTAGAGGGGTTTTATTATAAAATCATGGAATTGCTTTATCACACAATTCATTTAATTATATTTAACATGTATTCTAAAACTCATTAATCACAAATCAAATGCAATAATTTAAGCAACTAGATCAACGTAACTATCACTGTTAGTTTTCTCTTTATTCCAGAGCCTTTTTTTCTAGTAATCCTTATAACCTCTAGGTTATTTTTAGTGACATGTTCTTGTTCATTCCTAGATGTGACTATAATATTCTTTGTAGGTTTCGTAATTGGATCATTCATAGGTGATTATATAGAATTCTTAGAATAGATCGACAAAAAATTGATATTATGATTAGAATTCAAGTTTCCATATTTCATAGAGAAATAATCATTAATTATAGATATAGAAATAGGAGTACCTGAAAAGGGTAAAAAAATGACAGAAAATAATCATACACCCTACACAAACCATTTACAAATTCTTTCACTTTTCCTAAACATGGAAATTTTATTTATAATATTCAAAGCATGAAAAGGAAAGTGTCATGTTCAAGGAATATGCCTACTCAAGCAATGTCATTTGAGTTAAATGAGTATGATAAGCCAATTTATATTATTCAAAGAGAACAAAAACCAACTTGCCACAAAAAAAACACCAACAAGAGTCATATGAAATACTCAAACCAAATCTAAACATGATACAAATAACTATCACTACTCTTTGGTATAGAAGACAACGCACCTCCATTGGAGGGGTTTTATTATAAAATCATGGCATTGCTTTATCACACAATTCATTTAATTATATTTAACATTTATTCTAAAACTCATTCAGCACAAATAAAATGCAATAATTTAAGAAACTAGATCAACATAACTATCACTGTGAGTTTTCTCTTTATTACAGAACCTTTTTTTTCTAGTAGTCCTTCTAACCTCTAGGTTATTTTTAGTGGCATGTTCTTGTCCATTCCTAGATGTGACTAGAATCTTATTTGTAGGTTTCCTAATTGGATCATTCATAGGCGAGTATACATAATTCTTATAATAGATCGACAAAGAATTGATATTATGATTAGAATTCAAGTTTCCATATTTCATAGAGAAATCATCATTAATTATAGATGTAGAAATAGGAGTACCTGAAAACATTGAAGTATCCACTCTCTGTTGTTAGGAAGTATCCAGATCTGTTGGATGGTACAAATTCAATGGAAAGGAAATATTACATTCCTATATATGTTTAGGGCCTTGTACCTAGGATTTGAAAGTAGGTTTGATAGGTTATACATCATTTTTAATATTTTTAGAAGTCATGGTATGTGTCTCAGTTGAAAAAACCTTAAAAATACTCATCTGAATCCCTAATTCTACATAACTGGTAATAGATTTAGAGTGCTCAAGGGGAGAAGGAGCTAAATCCTTCACTAAATTTTTGGTTACCAACTTCATTTCAAGAGTAGTATTATTATTAGATATGACAGAGAATTGATTAACAGATCTCATAGCAGCATGAGTTAATGAATTGGGTCTATAGGATTCAAATTACAAAGCATCAGAGAACTAATGACATCAAAACTATTAGTAGGTTGTGAACCAAGAGTATAAAGTAGAAGAAGAGGTTCTAAGTGGATCCTTTTTTTCTCCACTCTGGTATCCTCCATGGGCTGAATCTTTTTAATGGATCCAACGAGATCCTGCATTTTAGTCACCTGTACCGAGGGTGTACTTACCTTCATTGATTTAACAGTTTCCAAATCCATGGAAATAGTTGCAGTCATACTACTAGTATGTGTAATATCTTGAGCAGATTTTGGGATAGACAATAGATTCCAAAAATCTATATAATGGATAGTTGAATCTATAGTTTTAGAGTAATTATTAGGTACATTTGTTTTACTGTTGGTCTGAATCTTTGTCCCTAATGAAATAGTGGCATTTAATAGGGAGGGGTCCTTGATTTTTCAAGTACTTAAAGATGAAGAGTGATCATCCAAAAATTGAATAGGAAATGATCTAGTACACACATAGTTATGAGGGGGTGTAGTGTATGCATTTAATTCATTGCACTTCAAGTTTTTACCTGGGCTATGTTCAGAATTTTGGTTAGATTCTGAAATTTGTTTGGCTGAGAATGTATTAGATTCATCCTTATTGGATATCCTAATAGTGTCTAACACCAAAATTTCAATTTCTTCTAAGAGGCCTTTATATTTAATTGAGTTTTCTTCTTATTCAGCCATATTATCCCAAATAGTACTTGAGTTATCCCCTATGTGTATCACTTTGTTTGACTATTTCACCCAGATTTCTTTGATGGGGGCACATGTATATCTATCATAGGGGATTTATCCTTTTTATTTCTCATAATTTACTTCCATTCATTTTCAACTGGTTATGTTACTTGTTTTTTAATTACTCTAATGTTAAAAATTGTATGACCAATGATCTTACAATGTTCTCAAAAGAGAGGTTTCCTCTCATATTCAATTCTAATTTCAGTTTTGTATTAATTTGAATTGAAATTAATTGTGGTGGGTAGCTTTGAATCATGTTTAATTTCTACCATAAATCTAGAAAAGAGACATAAGTCCGCATTTAATGTTCTATGATCAATTTTGAGGGGATTTCCTAAGGAGGAGACAATATCATTCAGAATTTTTGGGTGCCAAAAGAACTAATTAAGACCATGTAGTTTGACCCAGAATTTGGATAATGTAATCCTATGTGTGTGCGGATTAAAGTTAGAGTCCCAATTAGAAATTATGAGTAAACTGAGTTTAAGATTGAGGTTTCCAGTCCTCCAAAATCTCTATAGATCCTCTTGCGATTTCAACAATATATGAAAATATCCTTTGCCTATTGGAATTAATTTCTAGTTTAAAGAATTCCAGCAGAGAGAAATATGTGTATGTAATTCAGATAAAGGCCAAGGGTGATCAACTTTGAGGTACGAGAGGTGAGATATTACCATGAAGGAGACTGGGTTGCCTCATTTGGTGACAGCGATGGGTTGCCTCGTATGGAGGTGTGGTTTCACTACTTGGGTGCCTATGTCTAGTTCTATATCGATCAACTTCATATTCTATTATAGGGTTGTGGGTTATTGTTCACTGAGCCACTAGTCCACCCATTGTATCTCTCTAAGAACTCCCTAGAATTTTACCCTTCCTCTTCCATTGACTTATCAACCCCTATCCCTATTCTGACTGAAATCAGTGGCCCGAAAAACCGACACTATATTCAAATTCCTATTGATATCAGCAGCCCGACTACCCAACATGAGTATTTGCTGGCTTACCAAAGCAAGGGGAAAGGACATGCCACCAAAAAGGTGAAGAGAACTACTTTTTTTAACCATAATACCCAAACCAGAACATATTTTTAGATTATAAAGGTACTTAATGAGTAACCCTCAACATAAAATCCAACATAGACCATGACTACATTGTAGAGTTCCCTAGTAGTATATGAGTAGGCTGCACCCAGTACCCCAAATTAGACTTCTCTTATTTTAGACCAAACCATTCTAGATGGGTAGCTAGTTTCCACCTTGGTTTCACATTATACATAATAGGTAACTATTCATTCTATTGATAATACCAACCATATTAAGTAGCTCTCTCCTGATGAGAAGGATACTCATATGGAAAAAACCAGACAGGGAGCCTGTGGATGTGAACCTAGAGTCTTAGGATCTTCCTACTCCCCAATTTTTATCTATTTTGAACTTAACTTGTGTTGGATATGTATTTCTTTACACTTTTTTTATTGTTTTTCTGTTTTATATTCCTTTAATGAACATATAGGCTAATTTTTTAACCACCTATTCTTTGTATGCATCAATGTTTATCTTTGTTGACTTCACCACTTTAAAGTAAAGGAATTTTATGAATGTGGACTCGCATCGTGTTGCTCATAACTGAAAAGAGGTTTCCAACCACACTGTATTCATTTTTTATTCACCACAAGCCCTACATATCCCAGGAATCCTTACATGAAAATATGAACATTATGGAGTGAGCATATCAGAATAGAAAAACCAAATTAAGTGAAACCTAATGAACACCTAAAGGGTCATACCAATTTGAATCTAACTCAAGGATACAAGGATCTAAAATCATGCACTAATCCCCAAAACTGACCAACACCTACAAACATAAAGAGATTGGCCCTCATAAGAATGGTTCACAAAATTTACCTTCAATTATCTAAAAATGGTCAACAATTTACTCTCTACTTTGAAAATTAGCAAGATCCATGAATAAGCAAATGACTACCCTTGAAGATAAACACTCCCCTTTAACCCGATACCTTTCGGGGAGGCATGATTTAATCAAATAAAAACTTATACCACACTTTTTCGTGTTTCTAAAATAATGTCAAATGGTACCAACCTGCAGGATGGGAAAAAACCCATAAAGCACAAGAAAACAAGGAAACCCATATTCCAAAAATCATATTTATTTAAAAAACACTACATTCCCAAATAAGAAAAACCCATTTTCTGATAACTCCAATGTTTTTAGAAGCACAAAACCATTTGGAAAAAAATTATTTCTTTTAAATTTAAACTTTTCATAGGGTGTTCCAAAACATTTTATCCCGATTTTAAAAACCACTAATTCCCTTAAAAAATAAAGAATCAACTTTAATGCTCAAATACCATTCTCTAAACCGTTTTCCAAAACATTCACGCACAATTATTTTTTTTTTAAATATTAATTGCATCATCATCATCCAATGAAAACAAAAAATATTTTTTGGAACACAACCCAAGGCATCTAAAATTATCATACAATTTTATAGACAATTATTTTTATAACTAAAACATTTTCCAGATTCCATAACCAAATCAACCAATATAAAAAAAGAAATAAAAACTGGGAAAAGAAATTCCATTTTATAAACAACAAAAATGGAGTAACCCCCAAACCAGAAATCTTTAATGAAATTCAAAACCATTTTGTAGACAATCTTAAATTCTTCATTTAAAAACGAAATAACTTTCAATAAAAAACTCACATTTTACTGAAAATGGTTTGAACAATCACACGAAAATGGGGGAACAAAACAAATCTATGTAAAAACCAATTTACATCGTCAATATAAAATAAGACCCACCTTGACTGAACTACTTGTGCATTAAATTTCTAAAGGGTAGTCTAAAAATCTAGTGAAATGGGATACAAAACCATGCTTTACTAATCCATGTAGTTAGATAGGTTATGGGCCATTTATCTAACATTCCCTATAACTTCATTAAGGTTGAGTGTTTGTCCACTGCCCTGTTTATCCGACCGCGTGAACTAACATAATGTCATCGAACAAATTTTTTCCCACCACAAAATTTAATCTAAGACCTAAGGTAACTCACACAATACAAATGATGATTTTCACATCATCACAAAAAATCAAGTGAAATTCCAAATTCATAACTCAAACCCCACTAACCGTCGAAACTCACGTGTCATTATTAAGGGTGGTGACTAAGAAACCACTCATGACCAACCACCAAAGTCCTGATGAAAATCCCAACTAAATCATACCCAATTTCCCCAAATAACAAGAGATGGATTGGAGAACCAAGGTCCCTATACTGAATCATAGGATATAATACCATTTACAATGAACTTTCATGGAGATAACATCTTAATAGACACATAAATTAACCCACCACTAGCCCAAAGGGGTTTCCTGATACCCCAAGATAGATACTAGTACATGGGTATTGAGAAAACCCTTTTGGGAATGATTTCTCCCATGAATATTAATGTGAAAATAAAAAACAATGGAAAAAAGAATTAAAAATCCTTACAAACATAGTATAAGAAAATATCCATAAAAGTATATAGATTCAACTAAAATAAAATAATGTAGAAGAAGATACATAAATATAATAGGATAAAAAAGGCTGATACAACAATCCAAAATGAAAATAGATAGAGAAACTGAACTAAAAGAGCTCTGATAACACAACCTGTGAAATCTGACCACTCATCATTCCCCACTCATCTATTCATAAATAAACCCAAACCAATGAACTAAAAGAGACCGCTAATTTCACCCAAAATTTTTTGAAACGCTAAAAAAATCCATAAGGAAACATTCCTCAAGTGAAAATATGAATGCTATAAGAGGGGAGATCAATCATGAAGAGGGGTAGTTTGATCATGCGGAGGATGGGTAGCTCGATCGCGAAGAGGGGAAGCACTGGATGATGCACCGAAAGTAGGAGGAATGCCCAAAGAATGTGCGAGGGATAGAGGAACCGAAAATAGAGAAGCCGATGAAGGATGGAGGAACCACAAAGGAGAAGTCGGCAAGGATCTGATGAGGGAGAATCGATTGGGTGAATATCTACTGAGGATAAGGGTTTTGGGAGAGAAAATATTGAGTGAGTGGGTGGGAGAGGAAACCAGAGCGCGAGGGTGGGAGAGGAAATCGCGAGCGCGAGGGTGGGGGAGGCGAGCAGAAACCCGAGTGCGAGGGTGGGAGATCAAAATTAGAGGGATTTGTTTCCATGGGGGAGAATCTCTCCATGGTTTTATCTTACCTATATCCATGGATAAATTAAAGTGTGTCTATTGATCTGTGGCTATATGTCATTTTTCTAGTAGTAGATGAATAGTAAATTATGAATAGTGTTTTTACACTTATAATTAGTAATGTGATCTAATGGATTAATTAATATCACTTAATAAAGTATTAATACAATTTAGGCACCTTGATTAAGTAATGTGATTCAATAAAATAGGTAAATAACATTTTCAGAAATTATTGATCAAGTATTAGTTTTTTCGAGTGAATAGTGTTTTTTTATTAAAAATTAAGTTAAAAATATTTAGAAAATTATTTTCATAAAATGGAGTTCATTTTTGAAATCAGAGCATCGATATTTGGTTAAGGTGAATTTTTGGGATTTTTATGAAACAGCTGAATTTTCGGTGAATAGTGAAAATATAGTTTTTGAGTTTCGGGTGTTTAATGACATAATTAAGGATGTAATAATTATGAAATAATTCTGGTCGACTTATGAATAGTAATATAAGGTATTAGGTGTCCCAAGTGGCCAATAACATGGGAAAATACCATGGGAAAGCCCATGGTTTTTCCAATACCACCGATGAGGTGTCCCTTGGAAATTAATGCTTTGTCCCCTCACTTCTCCTATAAATACCAAGTCATTCCCTCATTAATTTCATTTCCAAATCCTCCCCAATGAAGTTATAGTCTCTTTACCTCCCAAGGAGCCCTCCAAAGGTTCCCTCAAGCCTCCCAAGGTCCTGACCTTCAAGCTTTCAAAGCTACTCTTCAAGGTAAGGGATTCTTTCACCCTCCTCTTTTAAGTCATGACTTCCTTTATGTTGTGTCTTATAATTTACATATATTTATGTTGATGGTATGTTATTATATGTTCTAATTTCTGTCCATTTCATGTATAATTATTGAGATACCCTTTCTTCTCTCATCAATTTATTTTCTTAATTTTTAAGTGACATCGTTAGGCTACTGAATTTTTCGTAAGAGAAATCACATCTTCACTTTTATTTCATGTTTCTTTTTCATGTGGTATGTCATTAAAATATCCATAACATTATCTTATTCAGTACCCATGCTTTATTATGATTTATTTATGAGTGGGTGACCCTTTTCCCCTCTCTTTTCAATGTTTTCTAAAACCATGTGATATAACCATTATGCTGCAGAAATTTCGTCTCAAAATTTCAATCTCTTTCTCTCAAGAAATTCTATTGTTTATTTATGTGAATACCCATACTTATTTAGTTTCCATGGGTGTTCATAAATATATAAATATTTTATATTTTATTTTGTAATTGACATACATATAACCCTCACTCCCTTTGCATGGGTTATAAATGACATAATGATCTTATTTTTAAGCTCTTTTTAAACGTCACGATTTTGACATGAAACCCATTTCTTTGATTCCATTTGGGTTATTTATGAAATGTTTGATTATGATCTATGTAGATCACATGAAAGTAAATACATATTATGTTTTTGCCATGATAGCGCTCCAATGCATTGGGTAAAGATTTAATCTCTAGAGATGACAAGTTTTACGATACCTTGGTGAATAACCTTGGTAATTTTTATGACACCTTGGGGATGGACCTTGGTGATATATTCATGAATGTCTAAATGAAATTTTGTAGCCACATATTCAAGTTATGTTCCAAGTTCTTTTCATTATGATATTTCTATTCTTACATTGCTTATGTCTTTATGTTTTTCAATTTTTTATTGATATCACAAGTACATTGACTCCCTTGTTTACCCTTACTGGGCCTTTTGCTCACCCTTTCCTTTGATGTCTGTCTCTAGGATATGAGATGCAGTAAATGTACATAGGATGAACCTATGATGAAGTCTTACAAGTGGTTTAGAAGAATGTTTTATGTTGTTTTCATGTATTATATTCCTGATTTCCAAGACACTAGACTTTAAAGATCCTCTGTATGTAAAATGTAATGAAAAGTTATGTATTAAAAAGGAAGGATGCCATAATACAAGTCAGTTGGGGCATCTGATGACCATATTTGTTCTTCATTTCTGGGTGTTTTCCCAACATCTATACTGTTGAGGATACAAATAGATGACTACTCCTCTTACCCCACTCTCTCCTCCCAATGTGGATTTGTTATTTGTACATGTCCATGCTATGATGACTTACAATTATTGGATATATAACCATACATGATGTAATAGCTCTTGGTTATAACATACATATATATGTAGTCTACAGAGGCATATTTTTTTAGCATATACTTGTATCCTAGATATAATGCCTATAGTTATTTTAGGTGTACTTATGCATGGGTTGTAATGGATATAGGTATAGTGAATAATTATATAGGCTGTGATAGTTCTCGGACTTACTACATGTGTAGTACCCCGACCTAAATCACTTGGTCCATTCTGGAGGGTCACATGACCATGTGTGCACCTCTCCATACACAAGAGGCTACCGAATAGTGGTTAGGGACTAAGAAGCATCATGGGGAGAAAACTCCCTTGGTAATAGAAAACATAATATATAATAATAGAAATGGTAATCAGAGTAATAGTGGAACATAATCCAAAAGCAATAATAAGAACATCAACCTATACTATGACAATATGACATACAACATCCAGTGAAACAAGGTAAGAGGTCCCCAAATTTTGTAGACCTATAAAGAACAAAAAAAGAAAAATAAATAAGATGAATCACTATAAAGGATCTCAAAGTCTACCTCATCATCGCCTCAACCAACCTAATCCTCTAGTATAATTTCCCTAAGTAGGGAAACTTCCCTCATTTGAAATCCAAGTAAAGAAGTCTATACGCACACTAAGATTCTCATACAGGGTGTGTGTATAAACCCAGTAGGATACCACCAATATGTATTTGACATAAATAAGTTAGTTATATATAAGTGTATGAAATGACAAGAAATTAAATTCAAAAGTAAAAAAGCACAAGTCGGGCCATTGTGAACTAACCAGCCTACCGTGAACCCAACTTCACCTACTTCCGATCCATTCCAAAAGAGAAGTTATGTTTAGTTTCTATGAATCTTAGAGTAAGACACAAGACCAAAATAAGACTCTGAACATTCCACAAGGCCATCATGTCTTATTTTAGTCCACAAGGTCATCATACCCTTCTAGTTATCTCAAGTTAAGCCACAAGACCATCAGGCCCCACATCCAAACTCAGGTTAGGGATCAAGGTCATCATGACCTACCATATTTCATTAAAGAACCCACCATAATCATCACACATCATATCACACATGATCCCCCACTAAGGTACTAACCAATCCATGAAGGGTTTACCCATCACTTTGATACCTGATAGAATAATTTTATGCCCATACACATATTTACATAAACAAACCATAGTAAGGAAAGTATTGATATATACACAAGCACAAACATGTCAAATCAAGAGAGGTATCATGGGAAACACACACATGCACAAGCATATCATATCAACAAAGGTCTCATGAACCACACACACACTCACTCACAAGAAATTCATATCAAGAAATGTCTAATGGAATATACACTCTCACAAGCATTTCATATCATGTAGTTTTATAAAAATTTTATAACATGGTAAGGAACTTACACCCTTATGTATATCAAAGCCCAACATCAGGGTTCGCCACCTAGATTAAACTCACAAACCAATGATCCTTAAAACTAGCCCCAAAACCACATGAGGATTCAAGAGTGAAGATCCAAGAAGAATAACATTTCAAGATCTAGGATCAATTCAGACATTCCCAATGAGAACTAATGTAATGAAAGAATCTAGAATAATATATAAATGATTGAGACAAACCCATTTTTCCACCTATCTTTACTTGAAAATATTTAAGGAATCAAATTAGATTATGTCGAGATTCCTAGATCTGACCATGAAAATCTTGATCTAGGGTCTTCACTAAATAGAAAATAGAGAATATTTCAACAAAAAGAAGAATGGAGGAAAAACGATTACTTACCTTAAAATCCCTAGGGTCAACATCTCTAGATCCAATGAATTTTATCTCTGGAGGGAAGGAGTAATCTAAGAATAGTTGAAGGTGTAATGTCCTGACCTAGGTGCCACACTCCGGTGCCCTGAGCCGGTCAGTCACATGACCTCAAGAACACCTCCCCATACACTAGAGGCTATCGACTAGCTGTGTGGGTTTGATAAGTTGACATGGGGAGACTATACCCTATTTTATCAAAGTAATACACCATCGGAAATAATAAACCATAGTGGAATCATATATAACCATAAAAAATACCAATATATCAAGATAATTTATACGGGAAAATACAATATCCACTTAAGTAGAAAACATGTCATATTAATGTACATGTCGAGTGTCTAAAATGAAAATAGAAAATAAATACACTGATGAATCCCAAATGGTTCTCGAACCATGTTCATTTCTCTCATCCAAGATCTATCCCCAAATCATCCATCTAACATAGGTCCTTTTCCCTTGACCTATCTTGCAACAATAAAGTCTATTCAGGTACCGATTAGGCATCTTTAGTAGGGTGTGAGTACAACCCAGTAGGCCACCACCAACGATGTCTAAAACAAACCCAATCAATAACTTGTGTATGAAGTTGTGTAATGAAATAAGTACAACTCATAATTAAACATTTATCACATTATAGTTTTATTCTTTACTTAACCACATTAACTCTCGGGTTCCCGATGGCACTCGTACCTCAATGCCTGCTTCAGCTCATGTTGGAGCTTGAAGTTTTCCCAGGTGATATCATATCTTAATACCTTCTTCAGATCATGTCAAATCCCAAGGTATTCTAAGGTGATATCATATATCAATACCTTCTTTATCTCATGTCAGAGCTGAAGTATTCCCAAGTGAGGTCATATCTCGGAGTGCCTTCATTACTTTTCTTTAGTTCATATTTGAATGCTCATGTTACCCTTCATACATCACACATTAGAATGACCATGTTACTATTCTTTAATTCAAACTTGAATGACCTTGTTACCATTCACACATCACAAATTAGAATGACCATGTTACCATTCTTTAATTCACACTTGAATGACCATGTTACCACTCATACATCACACCTTAGAATGACCATGTTACCATTCTTTAATTCACACTTGAATGACCAAGTTTCCATTCACTGCGGCAAAAAAGGCATTTAGCGGCGGTTTTTTTTTCGTTTCGCGGCGGTTTAAACCGCCGCTAAATCGATTGACGGCGGTTTTCAAAAACCGCCGCTAAATCGTGCGTCGGGAAACTATTCGCGGAGGTTTTTGTTATTTTTGTTATTTTTTAATGTTTTTATTTTTAATTATATATATATATATATATTTATTTTGTATTTATTTTTCGTATTTTATTTATTTATTTATTTATTTATTTATTTATTTTATTTTATTTTATTTATTTATTTATTTATTTATTTATTTTATTTTTCGTATTTATTTATTTATTTATTTATTTTTAGTATTTATTTATTTTATATATTTTATTTCGTATTTATTTTATTTATTTATTTTATTTATTTAATTTCGTATTTATTATTTATTTATTTTATTTCGTATTTATTTTTTATTTATTTTATTTCGTATTTATTTTATTTATTTATTTATTTATTTCATATTATTTTATTTACTTTATTTATCCATGCATGCACATCCCATGCCCATGCATGCCCATGCAATATAAAGAAATTCGTCATTTGGTGAGATTTGAACCCCTAACCTCTTGCATATTTTTCAAAGACTTTACCACTCCAGCAAGCTCACCATGTGGTTAATAAACAGAATTTAATATACTTATATATATTAATTGAAAAAACAAATAATACATAAATAATAGATATAAACTCGATAATAATAAATAATAAATAATAAATAATAAATAATAAATAATAAATAATAAATAATAAATAATAAATAATAAATAATAAATAATAAATTATAAATAATAAATAATAAATAATAAATAATAAATAATAAATAATAAATCATAAATAATAAATACATAATAGATATAAATAAAAAATAAAAAATAAAAAATAAAAAATTATAAATTATAAATAATAGATATAAATAAAAAATAAAAAATAAAAAATAAAAAATAAAAAATAAAAAATAAAAAATAAAAAATAAAAAATAATAAATAAAAAATAAAAAATAAAAAATAAAAAATAATAAATAATAAATAATAAATAACAAATAGCAAATAATAAATAACAAATAATAAATAATAAATAATGAATAATAAATAATAAATAATAAATAATAAATAATAACTAATAAATAATAACTAATAAATAAATATAAATAATAAATAATAAATAATAAATGATAAATAAATATAAATATAAATATAAATAATAAATAAATATAAATAATAAATAATAAATAATAAATAATAAATAATAAATAAAGATAAATAATAAATAATAAATAATAAATAATAGATATAAATAATAAATAATAAATAATAAATAATAAATAATAAATAATGAATAATCAATAATGAATAATAAATAATGAATAATAAATAATAAATAATAAATAATAAATAATAAATAAAAAATGAAAAATGAAAAATAAATAATAAATATAAATAATAAATAATAAATAATAAATAATAAATAAATATAAATAATAAATAAATATAAATATAAATAATAAATAAATATAAATAATAAATAAATATAAATAATAAATAAATATAAATAATAAATAATAAATAATAAATAATAAATAATAAATACATATAAATAAAAAATAAAAAATAAAAAATAAAAAATAAAAAATAAAAAATAAAAAATAAAAAAAAACTAATAAATAATATCTAATAAATAAATATAAATAATAAATAATAAATAATAAATAGTAAATAATAAATAATAAATAATAAATAATAAATAATGAATAATCAATAATGAATAATAAATAATTAATAATAAATAATAAATAATAAATAATAAATAATAAATAAAAAATGAAAAATGAAAAATAAATAATAAATATAAATAATAAATAATAAATAATAAATAATAAATAAATATAAATAATAAATAAATATAAATATAAATAATAAATAAATATAAATAATAAATAAATATAAATAATAAATAATAAATAATAAATAATAAATAATAAATAATAAATACATATAAATAAAAAATAAAAAATAAAAAATAAAAAATAAAAAATAAAAAAAAAAAAATAAAAAAAAAAAAAAAAAAAAAAAACTAATAAATAATATCTAATAAATAAATATAAATAATAAATAATAAATAATAAATAATAAATAGTAAATAATAAATAATAAATAATAAATAATAAATAATAAATAATAAATAATAAATAATAAATAATAAATAATAAATAATCAATAATCAATAATGAATAATGAATAATAAATAATAAATAATAAATAATAAATATTAAATATTAAATAAATAAATATAAATAATAAATAATAAATAAAAAATAAAAAATAAAAAATAAAAAATAAATATAAATAAAAAATAAATATAAATAATAAATAATAAATAATAAATAATAACTAATAACTAATAAATAATAACTAATAAATAATAACTAATAAATAAATATAAATAATAAATAATAAATAATAAATAATAAATAAATATAAATAATAAATAATAAATAATAAATAAATATAAATAATAAATAATAAATAAATATAAGTAATAAATAAATATAAATAATAAATAATAAATAATAAATAATGAATAATAAATAATAAATAATAAATAATAACTAATAAATAATAACTAATAAATAATAAATAATAAATAAATATAAATAATAAATAATAAATAATAAAAAATAAATAAATATAAACAATAAATATAAATAATAAATAATAAGTAAATATAAATAATAAATAAATATAAATAATAAATAATAAATAATAAATAATAAATAATAAATAATAAATAATAAATAATAAATAATAAATAATAAATAATAAATAATAAATAATAAATAATAAATAATAAATAATAAATAAATATAAATAATAAATAATAAATAAATATAAATAATAAATAATAAATAAATATAAATAATAAATAATAAATAATAAATAAATATAAATGATAAATATATATAAATAATAAATAATAAATAATAAATAATAAATAAGAAATAAGAAATAAGAAATAAGAAATAATAAATAAGAAATAAAAAATAAAAAATAATAACTAATAAATAAATATAAATAATAAATAATAAATAATAAATAAACATAAATAATTAATAAATATAAAGAATAAAGAATAAATAATAAATAATAAATAATAAATAATAAATAATAAATAACCAGTTACAAATAAGATAATAAATAAATTAAAGTATATTATAAATAATAAATAATAAATAATAAAGGAAACACATGAAAAAGTATGAAAAGACGTGATAAGGGATTAAAAATCATGAAAACGCATGAAAAATGATAGAGAAACATATGAAGAATGAGACATTAGAAAGAATGAGAATGCATGAAAACTCGTGACAACTCTGGAAAACTCCTTAACAATTTAACATAATCATCATAATAAACCACAAAAAACCATTGATAAAGATAACAAGTCATGGAAACCCAAATAAAAAGTAATAAATAGAGTTACCATTAAAACCCGTCAAAACGGTCATAAAGAGACAAAAACATTGGACTCACATTAATAGAGATAACTTATGATCCGAGAGTCCGTTTTAGGTCCGAGACCTGTCAAATCAAAGATCCTGAAATGATCTTCGACCTGAAAGGTGAAAGTGTCCGAATGGACAGGCGGATCGGAAGTTATGACCATTTAAAAAAAAGTTGGCAGGGAACGGTTGCTAGAAACGAGGCATTGAAAAATATAACAAACTCGATACCCACTAAAAAGGCCATAACATATGATCTAGAAGTGCATGTGGGCGCCGCGACTAGTCAAACTGAAGCTCATGGAACGAGCTATGATCTGGCAGGTGGAGGAGGCCGAAATGACACGCGGATCGAAAGTTATGTCCGTTTGAAGACAAGTTCGACGGGACACCGGTGACGGAAATGGGGTTTTGGAGGCCTTCGGAGTGGTTTTTGGGGTCAAAAAATATGACAAAAGCTAGCTTATGTTGATCTAGTGCGTAGATCTTTTCACTGGCTTCGATTTGATATGTGGTAGAGCCCAAACGGACACCCGGAGCGAAAGTTATGGCCGTTTGAAGTTGGAGAACTTTTTTCAACTTTCTTATAACTCTAATATCTTCCGCACCTTAGATCGTCTAATGGTTTTGATTATATTTGCCTCTATATCTCTTCATGAGCTTTGATTTGACTGGTTGTGGTACTTCAATGGACGCCCGGATCAAAAGTTATGGTCGTTTTAATGATTTCGGGGTTTCTCGTGTTTTTTTATTTTTTCATTTCATTTCGTGGCGGTTTTACTGAAACCGCCGCTAATCATCGAATAAAATTAAAAATAATAAAAAAATAATAAAAAAATAATAATTTTTTTTCCGTTTAGCGGCGGTTTTTAAAACCGCCACGAAATGCCGGCCCGAAACGCATTTCGCGGCTGTTTTTAAAACCGCCGCGAAAAAACCGCCGCTAAACGACGGTTTTCTTGTAGTGATTCACACATCACACATTATAATGATCATTTTAACATTCTTTAATTCACACTTGAATGACCATGTTACCATCCACACGTCACACATTATAATGACCATGTTACTATTCTTTAATTTACACTTGAATGACCATGTTTCCATTCAAAAATCACATAATTAATTTGTAAATTAATTATCAACATAAATTTCATTACTAATTCAACAATTAGTTTATCACGTAATTACCCTTAATTAAATCACCAATTAATTATGTCATCAAACCCATTAATTAATTTAACAAATAATTAATCAATATTCACAACCCAAAATTTCATAATTAATTTTTAGAATTAATTATCTCATTCATAATCTCAATTCTTCATAATTAGTCACACAATTAATTACCTCAATATATGATATTAATATCACATGATTAATACCACAATTAATCATCTCAATTCATGACATCAAATGCACATAATTAATTCCAAAATTAATTACCTAAATTCAAAAATTCAATATCTCATAATTAATTCCCCAATTAATTATCTAAATCACAATCCTGAAATCTCATAATTAATTCCCAAATTAGTTATCTATTTCAAAAATAATTCAATTAACCAATTGGCAGCATTAATTAACCCAATTTAGAAATATCAATTTCTAAATAATGCTAGAAATTCTACAATTTTTATACACATATCAAAATCACAACTATGGGAATTGAATATTAGACCACCTACCTCAAATTGTTGAAGAATAATCACCCAAAAAATCCTCAAAAATTGAGTGGCACAATGATGTAGATCTAGATTTGAATCCCAAAACCCTAAATCAAGATTAAATAAAACAAGATCTCTTCATTATAAATCTAGATCCACAAGACTAGATCTCGATTAACTAAATCTAGATCTAGATATAGCCAAATATAAGATTACTTACCACCAAAAGAACGAGATAATGAAGGAGGATAAATGGGAAAGAAATGGGATATAATACACTTACCGAAGAGGATAAAATATTCGATATGAGCTATGGATTTCAAATAATGGAGATCATCAAGGCTTTTAATTCATCCGGAGAGCTCCAAAATCATGAAATATTACCTAGGGTCGAATGGGGTAAAAATGGGTGTGTTTTGGGGGCTCGTGGAATTTTAAAATTAATTTTTGGGAGACATTAATTCATGTGCATAGTTAGCTGGGCTAGGCCGCATGGTTTTCCCTAACCATGCACCAATTGTGCACCTATTATTTTAGGGGTTCATAGTTACTTTTAAGAGGAAACATGGTTTGAAAAACTATGTGCCAACCTTCTAATTCCCCGCTATCTAGGGTTACACAGTTTGCTGGGCTGGGGTGCACAGTTTTCTTTAACTGTGCGTGAACCATGTACATACCTATTTCTTTTATTTTTTTTCAAAATTCTACCCAAAAATTCCCCAAGTTATAACCCAAACAAAAAGTACTCTAATAAGGACAGAAGAGTATCTAAAAAAAACCTAATTCAACTTTAGAAAAGGTTATGATCTTACAATATCCCCACCTTATAACAGCTCATCCTTAAGATGAACTCCTAAGCATCTCTATGATTATTAGCCAAAAATATTGGGCCACTGAGCCCACATATATTCTTCCCTTTTCCACAATACACAATCTAGTGGCATGGTATTTCCCTGCAACACTTTCTAACTGTGATCCAATACACATATTGGATGCCCCTTAAAGGACACATCTATCTCATTTTAACATCATCCACATTGATCACATGAGAAGGATCTGTATGATACCACCATAGTTGTGATACATATAAAACATCATGCATAGAACTATATTTCTATGGAAGAGCCAATCAGTACACCACTAGACTGATTCTCTCCACAACCTCAAACAGTCCAACAAACTTGGGCACAAACTTTCCCTGTCTTCGTATCCTGTGGTGACCCAGTCTAGGCGACACATGAAGTAATACATGATCACCCTCTAAAAACTCTAGTGGTAATTAATTTCTATCATCATATGGCTTCTATCTACTCTGATATATAGCCATAAATTTCTGAATTAGCTGCACCCATTCCAACATCTCCTGCATGAGACTCAGTCCCAACACCTTTCAATCACCAGCCTCCATTTAGCATAGTGGTGATTTTCATGGCCTACCTTAAAGTACCTCATGTGGTTCTATCTGTATCATTTCATGATAACTATTGTTATAGGAAAACTTCACTAAATCCACGTGATTCTCCCAAGACCCACCGAAGTCAAGAACACATGCCCGTAGCATATCCTCAAGCACCTATATAGTATGTTCCAACTTACCATCTGTTTGTGGGTGAAAATCCATACTCAATAATACTAGTGTACCAAGAAACTTCTTCAATACCTTATAGAATTATGAAGTGAATCATTATTCATGATCTAAAACTATAGTATGTGTCACCCTATGAAAACGGGTTATCTCTCGAACATACAAATCTCTTAACTTCTCCACTATGGAAGTGTTCTATATAGGTTTGAAATTTGCTACTTTATTTAGTCAATCCACAATACTCCAGATAGTGTCATTATTCATAAAAATCTTTGGAATACCTACCACAAAATCCATAGTCACATCATCCCTCTTCCATTCTAAAATGGGAAACGACTATAGAAAACCTACTGGCTGTTGATGCTCTGCCTTCACCTACTAACAGGTGTAGCATCATGTCATGAACCCTACTATCTTATTTTTCATGCCTAACCACCAAAATTTTTATCGTAGGTCATAATACATTTTGGTTACACCTTGATGTACCAACTACTTCGAGGCATGAAATTCCCACATCAACTCCTCTCGCATACTCATAGGCACAACAACCTGATTCTTGACATAGATGATCTCATTCTCATATATGATTCAATATGAAGTTGACTCCCCACATTCAAGGATTTCCCTCAATATCAAACATTCTAGATCCTCATACCGCCTATCTCCAATATGGGTTAAAAGTGTAGACTCCACTAAAACTGATATGAGAGTCATCTGATCCTGACTCTCCTGAACCACCACATCCATCTCAACTAGTATATTCATTATCTTCCACTCAACACTAGACTCATGAACTTCTTGAGTCTGAGTTTTTCCTTCTCAAAGAATCAACCACATTATTTCCATTCATGGGCATATATTCTAGCTTAAAATCAAACAATTTCATATACTCAAACCATCTCTGCTATTGAAGATAAAAATATCACTGAGAAAAGATATACCTTAAGATCTTGTGATCAATAAATGCTACAAAATTCTCTCCCAATAGATAATTCCTCCAACACTTCAAAGGATAAACAATAGTTTCTATCTCAAGTTCATGCATAGGGCAGTTCCATTCATGTGGCCTCAGCTGCTAACACCCATATACCAAAACTTAGTATCCCTACATCATCACTGCTCCACATCTAACCCCAGAAGCATCACAATACACTATATACTCCTCACCTGGATCAGGTAGGATCAATATCGGTGCCGATGTCAAGCACTTATTCATCTTCTAGAAGGAATCCTCACATTCTTCCGACTAATTAAAATTTATCAACTTTTTTTCAATCCCTAAAGTAGTTCTACTAAATGGGAAAAGTCATGGATGAATCTCTAATAATATCTAGCTAACCCCTAGAAAGATGTAGATATCAAATAAATTCTTCATATTCTCCCAAGAAAGCAATTATTTCACTTTTTGTGGGTCCACTAACATGCCTTCATATGAGATAATGTTTCCCAAGAAGTGTACCTAATCAATCCAAAACTGACACTTATATAGATTAGTGTGTAGAATATTCTCTCCATATGTACTCGGGATGATATCAGGGTGTTCGGCATGATCGTCATGAGTCTCGGATTGCACCAAGATTTCATCCAAAAATATTGCAACAAATTGATCCAGGTATGGGGGAAGATTTTGTTCATCATGGATATAAACACTACTAGTGCATTCCTCAACCCAAATGGAATTATGATGAACTCATATAGGCCATACCTACAAGTGAAAGTAGTTATCAATATATCAAAAGTCTAAACTCTCAGCTTATGATTCCCTAATCTCATGTCGATCTTTGAGAACACACAAGTTCCTCTAAACTAGTCAAATAGATTGTCAATATGTGGAAGAGGATTTCAGTTCTTCATATTCATATGGTTCAACTTTTTGTAATAAATTCACAATCATAGAGTCTTGTTATCCTTCTTAGAAACAACACTAGAGAACCCCAAAGTGATGTACTTGGATGGATAAACCCCTTATCTTCCAACTCCTTCAGTTGAGTCTTGAATTCTTGAAGATTTATTGTTGTCATTCTGTATGGTGGAATAGAAACAGGATAAGCTCCTAACAATATCTCAATAATTAATTCCAAATCTATATTTGGTGGAAAACCTAATAATTCTTCAGGAAAAACATTCTAAAATTGTTAAACCACTGGTGGAAAGATATCATGCTTTACTTCTCCATCATCCAGCAATAAACTAGAAACCTAGGTTGTGATCTCTCCCAGTTGCTGAGTAATTTATCCTACTCGGAATACCTAGATATCCCACTCCACATGGTGAATTTATTTTCCCCCATTAGGAGATGTAAAGGATACTCTCCTATGGTAACAATCATTGTGGGCTCAGTATGCGACTATCCAGTCCATACCCATAATTAGGTCAAAGCCATATATGTCAAGGATATAGAGATCCCACGAAAAATGATACTCCATGGTCTTAAAAGAACATCCTTTTCACAAATAGATGTCTCTAGATTGTACTCCCAAGGGTGTATCTATCATTGTTATTCCACTCAGAAACTCCACTATCAGGGTCTAACCATTAACAAGTTTTACATATATAAAGGAATGAGAGGCCCCATTATCAAATAATCCACTATCTAATGTATAAGATACAAGAATAGTACCTCTCACTGTCAATGGTATAGCCTTGCTATCCAAAAGTGTAGGATAAATGGAATGTAATTTTCCTGCCCCTGTTCCTTGTGATGCAGTCTAATTCCCCTAAGTTGCACTACTCTTCTGATATAGGCACTCTTTCCCAGAATCACCACGTCTATTATCTCTATCTCCTTGGTCGATAGAACTATAACCACTAATATGATAAGGTTTAGAAGATCCCCATCCCACACTATAACTATTTATAACTGTGCCCCCACTAACTATTTATTTTTGTCTCCTACAAAACTTCTGTAGATGTCACATCTTTCCAAAATACCTTCACTCTACTGGTGGTCGAGGATAGTTTCTACGATAATGGACCGGCCTACCGCACTGATTAAAGATCACTCCAGTAAGTTCCTATGCAACCGAACCTCCTATATGACCACTCAAATTTATGTCACCCTAGATAAAGTTATCATAATGATGATTCATACTCTAGAAAGTTTCACATCTTAATTATCTAGTAGCAACTATTTTTCCTACACAGGAAGTATCCTTCAGTTTCCCCTCAGCTATGAGAACTTGAACAACTGCCTCAGAAAACTTCTTTAACCAAAATATGTTAACTTGGGACTTAATCTTTCACTATCCAGAAAGTGTATCATCATAATTATCTCATCTCTTTCCAATTCTATAGAAAATAATTTTAGGTCTATAAAGAATCTAGTATAGTCCATCATGGACATACTCCCCCAATTCAGCTACATGAACTCTTTTTCTCTATCCTTCCTCAACCTCTCTGGATAAAATTTCTCCAAGAACCTTTCCAAGAAGTCCTTCCATAACATACCATTAGTTTGACCATTCCATGCCTGAATTTCCCACCAGCGGTTTGCTAATCCTCATAGAATATAAGAAACCAACATGACCCTCCTCTTAGAATGAGTCTCTAAATGGTTAAGTTTCTTCTTGATGGACTCAACCCAGAACTCAACTCCCTCAGGTCCACCCTCTCTAGTGAAATTTGGAGGGTGCTGCTATTGAAACTCCCTCATCAGGTCAGATATGCTCTTCTCATCCCACCCTAGGCCTCTTTCCATGAATTTCATGAAGCAATCAAAGATCTATTAGAACAGCTCCCCTATTTACTCACCCGACACTATCGGTACCTCAGGATCCACTACTAGTAAACCATCTCCATCCATCACCTCTTATCACCCTCTCAACAAGCGTCATCATGGAGGAATAACTCTATAATTACAAACACTCATATTAGGACTCATAATATAACTTTATCATATTTACGTAAGAGTAATAATCATAACAAGTCACAACAAGTATTTTCTCCAAATCTCACCATGTGGTCAAAATCGAGGTGCTACCACTACCCTTACCCATTATACTCCTAGGTCTTGGTTATCTAGGGTAAAAAAATTATCATATTCAAGTTTCTAATTTAGAAACCCAATTGTTCAAACTATTTCATCATTTTACCACTTCTAATTTCACATTAGGCACCATTTTCAATTCAATTTCATAAGCCAAGAAAAACATATCAAGTTCAATAACTTAACCAAAACTTGTTTTATCATGCATTCCTAAAATGATGAATGTCACAAAATAATCTTGAGTGCCTCAAATAATGCATGAGAACTCAACTCTCATGAAATTATGGTCCATGGTTCAATTCTCATAAAATCTCAAAAATTATTTTCACATCACACAATAGGTGCATCACCCAAGGTGAAATAATATTCAACTGTAATAAAAAATAGTAATAACAGCAATCCCATGCTAGGTACTTATGTTTTCCCCTATAAATGGGTTTTCAACTCCCATGAACAAGCTCATTACTAAGTTATTACTCTTCCTAGTCTCTGGTATACCTTTACCAAATAGTAAGACAAAAGAAAAAAGAAAAGAAAATTGGATTTAATACCACTTTGTAACATCCCGACCCAGATTCCACACATTGGTTCCTAGAGCCGATCAGTCACATGAACTCAAGCATGCCTCCCCATATTCCAGAGGCTACCGACTAGTATCAAGGGTCTGATAAGCTGACTTGGGGAGACTATACCCTCTTTTATTAGAGTAATACACCAGCAGAAATAATAAACAATAGCGGAAGAAAATATAACAATAAATAATACCAATATATCAAGATAATCAATGCATGAAAAATACAATATCCACTAAAGCAGAAAAAATGTCATGATAATGTACATGTCAAGTGTCTAAAATGAAAAATAATAATAAATACACTGATGACTTCCAAGAAGGTCTTGAACTATGTTTGGTTCCCTAATCCAAGATCCATCCCCAAATCAACCATCTAACATTGGGGCTTTTCCATTGAATTGTCCTGTAAAAATAAAGTCTATTTGGGTACCGATCAAGTAGCCCAAGTAGGGTGTGATTTAGTAGGCCCCCACCAACTGTGTCTAAAAAAATCAGTCAATAACAGTGTATATAGTTGTGAAAAGAAATAATTACAATTCATAAGTAAATAGTTATCACATTATCATTTATTCTTTACTTAACCACGTTAACTCCTAGGTTCTTGCGGACACCTATACCTCAACGCATACTTCAAATCATATTAGAGACCGAAGTGTTACCAAGTAATATCATATCTTAACAACTATTTCAAATCATGCTAGAGCATGAAGTATTCCAAGGTGATATAATATCTCAATACTTTCTTCGGATCAGGTTGGAGACTAAGTATTCCCAAGTGAGGTCATATCTCAGAGTGCCTTTGTTACCATCCTTTAGTTCATAGTTGAATGCTCATGTTACCATTCATACATCACACATTATAATAACGATGTTACTATTATTTATTTCACACATGAATGACCATGTTACCATTCACACATCACACATTAGAATGACCATGTAACCATTCATTAATTAACACTTGAATGACCATGTTACCATTCACACATCACACCTAAGAATGAATGTGTTACCATTATTTAAGTCACACTTGAATGAACATGTTAACATTCACACATTACACATTATAATGACTATGTCACCATTATTTAATTCACACTTGAATGACCATGTTTCCATTATTTAATTCACACTTGAATGACCATGTTACCATTCACACATCACACATTAGAATGACTATGTTACCATTTTTAATTCACACATGAATGACCATGTTACCATTCACACATCACATAATTAATTCAAAAATTAATTATCCACATAAAGTCAATTACTAATTAAACAATTAGTTTATTACATAATTAAAATTAATTTATTCACTAATTAATTAATTCATCCAACCCATTAATTAATTTAACAACTAATTAATCAATATTCACAACTAAAAATTTCATAATTAATTTTTAGAATTAATTATCTCATTATCAATCTCAATTTTTCATAATTAATCCCACAATTAATTACCTCAATCTATGATATCAATCTCACAAAATTAATCCCACAATTAATTATCTCAATTCATGACATCAAACACACATAATTAATTCCAAAATTAATTATATCAATTCAACAATTCAATATATCATAGTTAATTCCCCAATTAATTATCTAAGTCATAATCCTGAAATTTCATAATTAATTCCCAAATTAATTATCTATTTCAATAATACTTCAATTAACCAATTATCAACATTAATTAACCCAATTTGTGAATTACAATTGCTAAAGAATGCTAAAAATTCTACAGTTTGAATACACATATATAGAAAAATCATGACTATGGGGATTTAATACTAAACAACTAGCCTTAAATAATCAAATAATAATCACCCAATGGAAATCCCCAAAAATTGAATGAAAAAATGATGTAGATATAGATTTTAATCATAAAAACCCTAAATCCAGATTAAAGAAAACAATATCTCTTAATTATAAATCTAGATACACAATACTAGATCTAGATTCACTAAATCTAGATCTATATCTATCAAAATAGAAGATTACTTTACACTAAAATAATAAGAGAAGGAAGGAGGATGAATGGGAAAGGAATGAGATAGGATCCACTTACCAGAAAAGGAGAAGATCTTTGATCTGGGCTTTGGATTGTGAATAATGGAGGTCGAGAAGGCTTAGAATTCATCTGGAGAGCTCCAAAATCTTGAAAGACCCCCTGAGGTTGATTAGGGGTCAAAATTGTTGAGTTTTGGGGGATCGAGGAATTTTAAAATTATTTTTTTGGAGACATTAATTCACACACATGGTTAGCTAGTCTGGGGTGCACAGTTTTCTCTAACCATGCACCAACTGTGGGCCTGTTATTTTAGGGGTGCATGGTTACTCTTAATAGGGTGAACAGTTTGAAAAACTATACACAAATTGTGCAATTCCATATTGTCTAGGGTTTCACGGTTTTCTGGGTTGGGGCACACGGTTTTCCCTAACCATTCACCAACCATGCACAACCCTTTTTATTTCATTTTTCTCAAAATTCCACCCAAACACACCCCAAGGTATAACACAAACAAAAATTACTCAAAAAGGACAAAATAGTACCTAAAAATAAGCCCAGGTCAACTCCAGAAAATGTAAGGATCTTACAAAAGGGGTCCCAAGGTTTGAGATTCCTATTTATAGGAAGAAGAATGAGGATTTTCATGGATTTTTTTATGTCAAAATAATAATTTTAAATTAATTCATTCTCCACTCATGATTTACCAAACCATGCATCAATCATGTGAGTCTCACTACCTCTTAAGGGTACATGTATGATTTGGTTACATGGTATGGTAAATCATGTACCAACCATGATTTTACTTATATTCTAAGTTATATAGTTATCTGGGGAATATCGCATGGTTATCTATAACCATGTTCCAACCATGAACCATACACTACTCCTCTCCAAAAATTCACATGGTTAACTAGGGGAAACCATATAATTTTCTTTAACTATGATCAAACCATACCCCCCTCATGGATTCTAAAACCCTCTAAAACCTACCAAAATATACCTAATACTCCACCCAAATAAAGTATAACTCAAAACACTTAAAATAAATTCTGAAAACAAACCATGATGAATTTTATATTACAATATCCCCCTTTAAGGATTTCACATCCTTGAGAAGTGTCTCTAGAGGTCATTCTTGTATAGTATAGGCTACTGAGCCCACATATCACATTCTCATCCTAATGATATACATAAAACCACATCCTTGAGTGAAAGACATTACCTAATATCATATCCCTTTCCTTGCTTCGGTTAACAACATGTGGTGGATGCTCCACTAATGAAACATCTTCCTCTGACCTGGATTTTCTTATAACGACCCATACCTCAGGTCCCACTCATGCTCATGAGCTACAACACAAACTTTTCATAATTCCCTAAGTATAAATGTCCCAAATGACACTTCATTATGATTGTCACATGATTCATCATAGTAATCAATTCATGAACCATACTATCTTCCATCATCAATCCCTCCTAATAACCCAAACCTCGATCTATAGTTCGGCGTCACCAATTCATTCTTGTTCTCCTTTGACGGATACCCTCACATGCGTATCTATCATCCATCAATGTAACTTGGCTTATTACATTCATATAAAAAACAAAATACATCTACCCATAGGTTAATTTAACCTACACACCACTCCCAATGTGTACTAAGAAACTCTATCCCTACCAAAGAACAAGCATGATCATATCCTGTTGTCATTTGAATGATGAAAATCACAAGCTTTGACAAAAAATATTGAAAAATATCACATCATTGAGCCCAATGTAATAATTCAAGGACCCCATCCACTAACCTAGATAGGACTCTGTCACTTTAACATTCCACATCCTTACTTGGTCCTATTAGTGACCAAAAAAAATTGTAAGATTTTCATGTACCATAGATGAGAATTACTTAATGTTTCCAAAAATTTGTGTTGACCTTGAAACCCACAATGACTTCCCAAACTCATATTTTACCACCACACTGCCCAGCCCTTTATGAGTCAAATATTTATCTATAGATGAACTAGTTTTTCATCATACCTCATAGGGATCTTACCTCGCACATTGATCATGACCCAACACTAAAGTCTTGTTAGTCAAGCCTCACCAACCTATAACATGGTGATATTTTACTAGGTTGCATAATTGATCCTCCAGTCATCATATTTTAGGATCACTGATCTTCTCCACTATCATCAATGGACCATAAACTATAGTATTTCTATAGAACTAAAATTTCCCCCTTCCATGTTTGAACCAATATAAACATCAACCTCCTAGCCAACCTTTTTATTACACAAATCAATTCCAAACTCCATCCCATTCATAGAATACTGCCGCACTTTTTTCACACCACTCTAACAAAACCCACCATAACTAGAAATATCAACTCAAGGTATACTAATGACTCAACAACCCTTTCATATCTTAACCTATCCTTGGTTGTTATCACTGACCAAACATGTGGACCACTACAAAGTCATAATAAACCTTATCCACAAGGATAACTTAACACCATAGTAGTTCCCAAACACTAACCTATATTTCCCAAGTTTATATAGTTCTAAACCACACTCCTTCCACAAGGACACTAATAAGCCTCATCATCATTCAATCATACCCCATATGAGGTATTTTCTTTAACCAATCATCAACAATGATTCTCAAATCTAGGGGCCTCACTTTCCATTTCTGAATAAGAACCAAAACCTCTATGCTTCTATAAAGAAAAACTAATCGACCATAGTTTATCAACAAACATCATAGTAGTTCCATAATACTTCATGAACCTAGAACAAGTTCCATTTAAACCATGCAAAAAACCACCACTCTGTTATGTATGAACACACTATGAATAAATTTTGAGATTCTCAACACGTTAATTCCTAGGGTAGTTCACTAGGGAACTACCCCATTGGAGACACATCCAACCCCTCTTAACATTCCAGAAGAACTTCTCACCTTCAATGCATTCCATAATAAACCACCTATATAAATTATATCCTCTAATGACTCTTTTGAAGACCCAAGGTTCCTCAAAACTTGTAACCCAATGCCCTGAAGGTATCTAAATATGCTCTTGCAGCACACCACCACTAATCACACTCAAATAACACCATTTATTGCATGTTTTTTTCCACTCCAAGGAATAAACAATGGTATAATTTCACTCTAATTCCTTGATTTTGTTTCCAAGATGAAACCGCAAGCTAAGAATTCCACCTTAACCCATACTAACCTTCTTAAGAATCTAATCACAAGCTTCCATCATAACTTAAACACTTGGTTCACATTGTGAAACAATATAGAAAGAAACACCTTAGCTAATGACTAGTATGATTCTTTCCAAACTCTTATCTAAACTTATTATAAATCCATGAAACTATCATTAGGGTCACACTTTATAACCAAGAAATTACCTGACAAATCCATATGCTCAATCCCATACCGGTCGAGCATCATCATTTAAGGTCTCTACAAACTAGTACATGCACCAATAATCATCTATACTCAGAAAGTACCACTCACTTAATGCTCAAGGCAAGGAGAAAAACTTGCTCGAATGCCATAGAAGGCCTAAGAAACCTGATCATCCCACTAACTAATACATAACCAAAGGCCACCAAGCGCAACCATCATCCTTACACTGATACTATATTGAATCTAACACCAAGAGAGAAATATCAACTATAACAACCTAGGTAATCATATAATTAATCATTTTCATATTTATTAATATAAATTATATAGTTTTATTAGTTATAAATATTAAGTAATTTTTAAATCAAAAAGGAAATAGTTTAACTAAACTATTTTCATCTAGGTTTTTATTTAAAATCATAATTAATAAATTTTATAATTTAAATTTGATAAAATGAATATAATTTTTTAAATAAGAATATAAAGATTTACTTTGGGAGAAATTTTGGAATTTGTTCAAAAAATATTATTTTTTCAGTGACTAGTGAAAAATACCATTGTTTTTGTAAAAAGTCATTTCTTTTTAATAAATTAAGTAATTTAAAAGTTTAAATATGTTTTTAATATGTTTTAAATTAACCTAATTATTATTTATTTATATTTAGTCAACTAAATTACTTTTGAATCAAATTTTTATTGTCTTTTTAATATAAGTTTGTTTTTGGGTTTAAAGACGGGTTTTTCTAGAAAAATGTTTTAAGATGAATAATGTTTCACCTTTTTAATTAATTAAAATAATCCCTAATAGAGAATTTTTTAAATGAAATGTATAGAATATATATCAGTAAATATTATTTGAGTTTTATGCAATTATTATATTTATTCATGTAGTTAATATAGATTCATCTTTTTCTAAAAAATACTCTTCTTAAAAACCTGTTGTCTCACAATGAATATGTCATTAGGATAATTTATAATTTCAAATAAGGTCAAATTAATTTTTTAATAAAGTGATTAATGAAAACAATTAAAATTAATCACAATTATTAAGGTAAAAATGATAATTACAAAGTGACTAAAATTTAAACTTAAGGCCCAAATGACCAAGAAAATTTACAATAACTAATTTTATAGCCATATTTATAACTTATCAATTATAATATAGAGTTTGGTGCATTATTGAAGCCACTTTACATGGAAAAAGCATGGGTGAAATTCCCTCTTTCAAAAATTTATAAGTTTTTCACTCACTTCCCTTATAAAAGGCCTTCCCCTCTCCTACTCTCTCTACACATATAAATCCATTTGTATCATCCAATACCTAAAAATAATAACTTCTAATATTACATTATCTCATATTTTAATCCTTAATTTGGGTATAAATCCAACCAAGTAAGTCCTTTGGTGCAAACCAAAAGGAGTTACTTGAAGAAGATTAACATTCATTAACATGCGTTTTTGTTTTATTTCTTTCTCCACTCCATTAAATTATTATTATAATATGATTATATAACAACCTAAGTATTATCAATATAATAATATTTTTTATGTTAAGGTTACAACCTAAACCCACACAAACTTCCATCAAATGGGTTATGAAATCATGATTCATGCGTACGGCGAACTACCGTCTCGCAAAACGATGTCGTCCGTTTTTTCATTAACACCTCTCATAGTTCATAATAATAATGGAAATGAGGTTTATATATGATATTTATGAAATTTTTAACATAATTATACCTCTTTATTAATTATATCATATAAATCCTTTTTACATTTTATACCATAGAGGATATGATAACATCGCTTGTGTTTACAGTGGACTACCGCCTCATGAAACGATGTGAATCATTTTTCAATATTGTGTTACATAGACGGTAATAAGGGTAACTATAATGAATATATATGACATACATGATATAATTATGATATTAATTACATAATTATATTTTTGGAAATATAATATATAATTTTATTCTTACCTTTTCACACAATGAAAAAGTGATAATGTCGTTCATAAATGGAGGGACTATCACATCCTCGAAACGATATGATTCTTAATTATTTATCAAAACCTCAAAATAATTATATATATATATATATAATTATATATAATTAAATAATATTTTATTTATGATATAATGATAATTCTTGAAAGATAAATTTTATTTACCTTCTTTCCATAATGATCATTAGAAAAATAGAAATTTTACTCATGCGTACGTACGGTTTACCATCTTCATAATCATAATGTTAGTTAATTTTTCATCACTATATTTCATGATTGGTTTTAAAATTATAATTTATATATAGATATTATATTTATTTCATGATTATTATTCTATATATGTTTAAATAATGACCCCTTTGTCCATAGTCGACTTGCTAAAGTTATTTTTGACACATAATCTTAATATGGTCAAAACATCCAACTTAATCTTAATTGATTAAGTAATTATATATAACATGTTAATAATTAAAATAAAAGTAATAATAAACTTTAAATATTTTATCGATAAATTAAATAATTAACATAATCTTATTATTCAGTGAGATAAAGACACACGTAATGAATCAGACTAAAGGTAAGGGACCTCATCTCAATTTCCTTTCATTGAGGATATTCTTGATGTTATGCACCTTTTTTATTTTATAAGGTTTATATACATACCCTTTTACATTATATATCAAAAAAAATTATATTCTAATGATATTTAATGTTTTTTAAGGTCATTATTTAATGGGATTTATTATTCAAGTGTTTCTCATGTAATAAGGGGATTTTCTTTAAAAATAAATATTTTTTATGGTTTTCCTTAAAAAAATCTTTATATTACATTCACATGTTTTTTAAATGATATTTTAAATGTTTTATATGGGAATAAAAGATTTATAAAGTTCATTTTATGTGTCTTTTACTTTATTTCAAAAAAATTCAAAATAAATCGTTTTATGTGTTTTAAATGGAATGTTTTGGAAAACGATAAATAAAATGTCCAATTTTTAAAGTATGCGACAGTGACCATTCATGTCATTGTGAATTTTATTTTATCTCTAGATTGATTTTTAATATTAAATGTTTTATTAAATTAAAAACCCTACCTCCCTTTATTTTGGGTATTTTGGTATTGAAAATATTGTTTTTTAAATAAAAGTTTACTGAAATGGGATTTTTGAAAGAAAATAGTATTTTGATATCTAAAAGTGATTTACATATAAGTTTAAAATAATTTTTAAAATGATGAAATGTTTTATTCATGTTGTGTTTATTAGACATTATATATGATGGGTGTGCTTAGATAGCACCAGGTGATCCTGTTATAGCTTAAACAATGGTTGCACCCAGATAGTGCCTCAATAAATTAGGTAATGATTATATTATCTAGATAATTATATTATAAGTTTTTCATATGGTTATTCCAATCTATAAGGGTTCTTTAAGAGTTCTATGAGATTATTTACCAAGGTACCTACATGAATTTTCTATGCTTGCTAATGATTTTTCATGGAAATAATTTGTTTTAAAAGGTAAATAAATGATATTTTTTAAGGAATGATATTTCCTTATATGGGTATAATGTTATGATATTAAGATAGGGTTTTCATGGGTTTTCATGTTTTTTACAAAACTAATGGTTTCTTTTCTTTTTATATCACTTACTAAGCTTCTTTTATCATCCCAAGTTTTTGAGAAAAAAATTAAAGGTTTTAAGGATGGGTAAGGGAAAGGAAGAGGTCAAATTGAAAGTTATGAATTTTTTTAATGAAAATATATCATGATTTATTTTTAAAAGTTTTATATTATGGGGAAAATGGATATGAATAGAAATTGTCCACTTTGTATTTTATGGTTTTGTTATGTATGAGTATGGCCTAATTCTCTAAAACACTAAACCTAAAAAGATCCTCAAAGTGAAAGAAATTAAATTCTTGACTAAAACTCAAGATTATGTAATGATTAAGTCTGGGACCTTATAGTTAGTATTAATAGTCTTTTTAGATAGCATTAGATGTTAGGATAATGAAAATAGAATGACCTTAAAGTATTTTACCTTATGGTTAAGATAAAATTTTATAGAATTTGAAGATTACCATGTTTCCCTGTCTAAACTATGTCTATTAAGAATGGTTTTACATAGAGTAAACAAGGAAGCTGTAGTGGGAATGAACCAAGAGGAATATATCCTTCCCGATCAACATCCCAATATGGTTGGAATCAAAATAGAATAGTTTTTTTTGTGATGGATCAGTTGACTCAGGTGATAAATGGAAGTGGTATCCATGATAGAGATGAACCCAATATACCATGCAGAAACATGTCTTTTTTGGATCATTTCATTAGGAAACATCCCCTATAATTCAGTGGATCATCTGACTCTGTGGTATCTAAATGACGGATAAATGCTCTGGAAAAGATGTTTGATGCCATGGGATATTCAAAATGTTAAAAGGAAACCCTTTCTATTTATAATTTTGAAGGTGAAGCTGATCAATGGTGATATTTGGTTAAGAATGCCAGAGATAAAGATTATCTTAAAGCCATAGAATGGGAAACATTCATGTATCTTTTCCTTGAGAAATATTTCCCTAAGTTTTTTTTGACTTAGGATGGAAAAAAATTCCTATAACTAAGAAAAAATATGAATATTCCATAGTTTTATATGATGAAAACTTCACAAGATTGGTAAGGTATGTGATGGATTTTATTTGAGACACTAATAGTAAAATTAATAGGTTTTACTCATGATTAAAACCAATTATATGAAGAGATTTGGCCACAATATAATTTAAAAACTATTCAAAAGTTGTCCGTTGTGTAGAAAAGGTTGAGATGGATTTTTCTAACTCTTATGTGTCGCGTGATGATGAAGGTAAGAAGAGGTCAGGATGGAAGGTGATGGGGAAAAATACATCAAAGAAATATGGAAGTAAGAAATTTAAGTTCTCATCTTTTGGTAAGTTTGGTAAAAATCACCCTAGAGAATGTCTTATGAAGTCAGGGAAGTGTTACTGATGTGGAATGTTTGGCCACATGGCACGTAAATGTAAGGAAAATAGTCATGAAGAATCAAATAATGGGGTAACCAATAGTCATCCAATGGTAAGATTTTTTAGTTGTAATAAGATAGATCATTATGCTGATGCATGTCTGGAGTTATTTTCATAGAATAGAAATCTTCATGATCAGAAACAGAAGGGTGTAGCGAGGTCATTTGCTACAACTACAGTTGAAGTTGAGTCATCGAATGAAGTAGTCATAGATATGTTACTTGTATTTTTGAATGATGTAAATACCCTGTTAGATTTTGGATTTTCACTTATTTAATTTTTGATAAATTTTCAAGTCAATTGGGAATATCACCTCATGAAATTAAGATAGAACTTTTGGTGAAAACTCCAGGTGGAAATATTAAAGAAAACAAGATTTATAAAAATCTTCATATTGTTATTAGTGGGATGGTATTTTTCAAGACCCGTCCTAGTGGGGATCGTGATGTGACTCCCTAAGCCCACCTCCAATAGGTTAGGTGATGGTGACTAGCACCGAGTAGGTATATCACTAACATGGGAGGCATTGCCTAAGTACCTGTACACATGAAAAAATCTACAAGCCCACAAAATGATGAAATGTAAAAACAACTAAACAACCAATTCATTCATACATCTGTATCCCACAACCAGAGTATTATATGAAGTAAAGGAAAGTAAACAGGGCCAAATACAATCCCACCACAAATAAGTATGTAACACAAGTCCAACCTGAAAGTAAAGGTACTAGGACTGTTGGATGAAATCTATAGAAACACACCTCAATCTTTATGGTCTCATTAAGCACTATTTAGTCATAGTTCACCAAGTACTTTTTCAAAAGTTTAATCATCTGCACAATACATGACATATACGGGAAAACCTCATATAGGGGTGAGCATAAAAATACTCAATAGGACACCCCAAAACCACAAAGCATATAACAAAGTAAATACATTCATCTCTACAAAGGTATATTTCTATAGAACATATAACAAGAATGTCTAGATATACTCAACAAGACACACAATATAGAGGTAAGTCACAATCGTAGTATACCAACCCTAGGATTCTAACTTGAAGATTCTATGAAGCACTCATCTAGGAGAACACACTCCTGAGTCTAATAGCACTGATGAGGTCTATCCGAGAGGTACTTCTTATCGAGTCTCACCATGAGAGAGAACACTCTGATAGATCCAAAGATAATATGATACAATATATGAGGATTACATCCAAGTCCATGGGGTGATACCAATAACTCCATCTGGATTAACCCACTAAGTAGAGGAGTGGTGTCCGGTAGGATCAGTCATGTTGATACCCAAAACTCTACCTAGGGAACAAAGATGAATAGAGGATCCCATACTAGGCCTCTTAGGGTGGATTCCAAAAACTTTATCCAGGAAGTCCCGATAAAGGTATCATTGTCTTAGGAGTAAGAAACGCTTTGTACCAACCTTTTGGGAAAGGATAAGGGGAACGAACCCTAATGAAACTTGGACAAGATATGTATGACAAGAGATATAATCCATGTATGAAATAGTACATGGCGTGTAGAGGGGTTACACATCGTGTCCCTTGACCCAGGGTCCTGACCATGTAAATAGCCTGTGTCATTAAACCGTGTTTGTGTAGTACTACATGGCATGTAGGCTGCTCGTGTAGTCTACCCATGTTTTAGTACATGGCTCTAGCCCATGTATGTATGCTCGTGTACCATCACATGACTTATCATGTGTACCTGGTCCAGGTCAGGTTCATGTGGGAGAGTACACACCGTGTAGTAAACTCATGTAATCCACCCCATGTCTATGTAATTTCTTAAGTACAAGCCAATTATCTAGGGGGGCACATGCCATGTGATACATAACTTCCTCTGAAACCCTATACGCCTCCAAGGGGGCCCATACAGTGTGTATATATAATTTACACACCATATTCAATGGGATTTTCCCAAAATGCATATCTGTGCTCCAGACATCTTCTACATCACTCTATCCACCATTTCGACCATTCCTTTCTAGGAAACTCAAGGGGAAGCCTCATCCAAGCCTCACCATCATTAATCTACAACTTTCGGTCCCTCAATCAACTTAGAAATGGGATCTCTCTTTGTTCTTCACTGCGTATTGAAGAACATGAAATAAAGTCTCAACTGTCATTATATTTGATGTCTCTCCCACTATTTCACCACATTAATATCATTCATATCCCAAATCTACAATTTCATATCCATGCACCAAGAATAAGGTGTGCAATAATCATTTTATCGGGTTTTTTCAAGCCATGGGACAAACGAAGAACACCCATGATGAATTATGAATTGGGGGAGAAAAATCACAAACCAAAAGATAGGAATAAACCTCAATAAATGTTTGTTTTGATCTCGATCCATCACCATTATAGTGACAAACAAATAAATAAATAATCATAATAAAACTCTCATCAAAACTCTAAAAATATAATCCCATCTCACAATATGCATGATCCATGAATCAATTTGTTCATCGACTGATTCAAGTTCTTTGTAGGAATAAATAATAGGGAATAAAAAAATTAAATCACATTTACTACCTTGATTTGGTTCAATAGCTCAAGAAGAAAGATGTGTCGTCGTTGTCGTTGGCAACATCCATTGAATCAGCGAAGCATCAATCTTCGATCTGCAAATCTGTTGTCGTTCATCTAAGAGGATTCTCTAGAAATCTCTACAATGGTCCTCTGGAATCTCCAGAGTTATGTGGATAACCCTAGATTTCCCCACAATCATCTATTTAAATATGAATAAATATTTGTGTTGGAATAATGAATTAAAATAATTTATTTTAATTATTTTATTCATTTCTATTCCCGTGATGACTTTTACACAAACAACCCATACTAATTAATTTTAAGTCATGCCTAGGGTAAAAATCACATTCTAAACTCAATGATTCCTTTGTATTTTTCATATGATAACCCATCTAGTAGTTATTCCAATTTTTCATAAAAAATATGTGCATGTTCTATTTAATATATTTAATATATTTCAAACATTAATTTATGGAACATCAGGCCTCAGAATGACACGTCGTCTCAGTGATTGGTCTCAAAAATAATCTATATAATATTTAAAAATAATATAAGTAAAATATGAGACACTACATTCTCCCCACCTTGAAGTTTCACTTTCCCAAAAATCCAAAAACAAATGGTTGCTCAAAAAATGAGGGTATTGAGCATGAATCTGAGCCTCCCACTTCTATGTTCTCTCCTCCATATTCTCATGCTGCCAATGGAAACACACTAAAGTAATCGATCACCCATGAAAGATACTCTCCTACTGATCATCGATCTCCACAGGGTACTTAGCAAAGGTCACTCCATCCTCGATGCCCAGCTCTCCACAGTAGATAACGTGTGATGGTTCATGCACGTACCTCCTCAGCTGTGATATGTGGAAGATGTCGTGTACCCAGTATAATTACTGAGGTAGAGCTAAGAGGTATGTCACCTCACCAACTCTATGCCTATCTGGAAATCTCCAATGAACCTTAAAGATATCTTGTCACCCTATCCAAATATTCATAGTCCACATTGAGGTAAAACCTATAAGAACACATGGTCTCCTTCCTTGAACTCTAAAGGCCTTCATCGCCTATCATCATAAGACTTATGACAGCTCTGTGAAGTCTTTATCTACTCCTAGATAATCTGAACCTTCTCTTTTATATCTCACACCAATTTTGGGACAATGAGTGATGACTCTTCTGAGTCAGTCCAAAAAAGTGGTGACCTACAGGGTCACCCGTACAAAGCCTCAAATAGTTCCATACTGATGGTGGAGTGGTATTTTTTATTGTAATAAAACTACATCGGTGGTATATTTTCCTCCCAACTATAGCCAAAGTCCAACATGCAAGATTGCATCATGTCCTCTAGAACCTGAATGGTTCACTCAATATAGCCATCATTTTGGGGGTGAAATGTTGTGCTCAAGAATAATTGGGTCCCAAACGACTCCTATAACCCCTTCCATAACCGGAATGTAAAGCGAGCATCACAATCTAAAACAATTGCTGATGTAACTCCATGTAGTCAAACTATATTTTGCATGTAGAGGAATACCAATATCTCTACTGAACTCTTCTATCATATAGATATGAAGTGGGATGACTTGTTGAGTCAGTCTACAATCACCCAGATAGAATTATGTCCCCTTTACATACATGGTAAAACCATCATGAATTACATAGATATCCCATCCTACTTCTATTATGGCTTCTCAAGGGGTTGATCTAAACCTGCTGGTACTTGATTCTCATCCTTCACTTACTGGCATTGAGAGATTAACTCTGCAACTCCTTTTTTCATACCTAGCCACCACAACCAATGTTGGAGGTATTGGTATATCTTTTAAACTTATGGATGTACCTCCAAAGGATATGTATGAAACTCTCTTAGGAACTCTTCCCACAATTTCACTGGTACCATTATGCGTCCTCTATAAAGAACAATGTACTCACCACCTTTAAAAAATCCATCACAAGCATGACCTTTGGATATATGAGTATATAGGGTCTCACAGTTGGTATCCCCAAATTGTGCCTCCCTGACTCAGTATAAGAGTGAAGGGGTGAAAACCACCAACTGAAGGTAAGCTTCTCCATCTCCATCCACAAAGTATAACTGTAACTAGGCCAACTTCTCTAACACCTCATTCAGAAACTGTGAACAAGATCTCCTACTGAGAGAATATGCTTCCACATCCCCCTTCCCATGAGTATAGACAATCTCAAAATCATAATCCTGTATGAACTCTATCCATATCCTATGTCTCAAGTTAATATCTTTCTATAAGAAGATATACTTGAGACTCTTGTGATTTGAATAGATGATAAATCACTCTCTTGTTATGTAGTGTCATCACATCTTCAAAGAGAATACTACCACTGCTAACTCAAGATTGTGGGTCACATAGTTCTTCTCATGTGATCTCAACTGGCATGAAACATAAGAAATCACCACTTTCCCCTACATAATAACACAACCAATCATGATTCCTAATGCATCGCAGAACACTACGTACTCAATACCCTCCTCAAGAAATCTCATGATTGGTGCGCTCGTCAAACTCTGTCTCAACTATTAGAAAACCTATTTTCACTTCTATATCCACACAAAAGGATACCCCTTTTAAGTAAAATATTTCATGGGTTTTGAAATCCTAGAGAAATAAGTTATGAAACTCATGTAATATACTATCAATCCAAGGGAGCTCTGCACCTCCGTTGTGCTCTTAGGTGGCTCCCAATCTAACACTGTCTCAACCTTGGTCAGGTCCACTGCCACTCCATCCACTGAGATAACATGCCCTAGAAAGTGTACCACCTAAATCCATAATTGAAATTTTTAGATATTTCTGTAAATATGGTTCTCTTAGTGTACATCCATAACTATCCTTAAGTGTCTCGTGTGATCCTCCTCAGACACTGAGTACACAAGGATATCGTCAATGAATACTGCCATGAACCGGTTTAAGTAAGGCTCAAAGATCTTTTTCATGTGTCTCATGAACACTACTAGGTAATTCTACATTCCAAATGGCATCACCAAGTACTCATAGTTATTGCAGCAATATATGAATGTTTTCTTCATTATATCCTCATCTCATACTCACAGCTAGTGATAGCCTAACCTAAGGTCAATTTTTTAGAACCAATGTGCCCCACTCAAATGATAAAATAGGTCATCGATCCTCGGTAGTGGATACTTGTTCTTCACAGTCACTTTGTTCAAGTGTCGATAGTCCACACACAACCATAAGCTTCCATATTACTTTTTAGAAAACAAAACTGGGGCTGCCCAGGGTGAAACAATGGGTTGAACAAAACCCTTTCTCTAAAAGTCCTTCAAGTGTACCATCATCTCACAAAGCTCTATGGGATCCATCCTATATGCTGGAATAGATATCAATGTCATCCCAGGGTGTAGATAAATGCAGAAGTTTATCTCTCAGTAGGGAGGTAAACCTAGAATATCTTCAGAAAAGATGCCCTCATACTCTTCCACCAATGTATGAAACTAGAAACTCATAACATCCACTATATTGAGGGTTAGACTAGCCAAATAATGAGTAATCGGTTTCACCCTCCTTTGTACAAGTCCATCCGGTACTACTTGGGTTTACTTTTTACCAAAAAAATGAAAACCTAATTCCATCACTACAGACACACCGCACCCTTCGCCCAAAACACTCAACTTGGGCTTGAATTGTAGATAACCAATCCATAATAAGAATGATGTCGTAAGGCCTAAATTATACAACCAAGAGGTCCCAACCAAAACTCTCACCTCCAAGATTCTTGTCACATTGTCGGCACAAGTGTGTGATCACTGAGACTTCTACAGTATGAGTCTCCAAGCATAAGGTTTGAGTCAATGGTTCAACTGGAATCTCTAAGTCTCAAACAATATATTTTTCAAGAAAGTAATGACTAGAACCTATATCTATCATTACTAAAGATAAAGTATAAAAGACACAGATCATACCTCAAATCATTCCCAGAGCCTCTAAGTCGTAAGCTTCGACCACCTACAGTTATCCCCTCCCCTTTCCTCCAGCTCTCTGAGCCTAGTGTGGACCACTTAGGGTGGTGGTGGTAACATGCCAAATCTTTGACTACCTCCTAATGCTCTCCCAGATCCTATGCCATGTTCTTATTCCTGCAGACCTTCCTACTCTTACCATTGTCTCTACCTCAGTGTCCCATTTATATTCTCTCTATCAACTATACAGTGGGTTGGACAATCTAGAGAGAGATGACCCATGCCATCACATGAGTAGCATTACCTCTCTCTAGGCTAACTAAACCCACCCTATGAGCCCTGTACTCCTCCTAAAATGTCTCCCACATCTAGGTCTCTAATACTGATGTCATCTCCATACTGTCGAGGTCTCTTCTCCTAATTTCCCATTTCTAAAAACCATCAGTTATATCTTCTCATCCAAGAAACATTCAACCACCAAATCTCGCTCTATCACCCCTGCATTGCTCATAATTCATAGAGGTATAATGTTGGATCAGATGTCTCAACACAAAACTCAATTTAAGTTCGGATCCCTAAAGAATTGATCTCGAACCATATACATCGAGTACCTGGATAGGTTGGTAAACCTCAATGAATACTCATCTATGGTCATGTTGCAATGTTGGAGCTATAGAAGCTCCTAGATATGTATATCCCTCATCATAGCTGGAAGAAAATCCTCTATGAAGAGATGCTCAAACTTTGTCCATGAAAGAGTCACCTTTTCATAATATAGGGTAACTAAACCCTGCCATCGCCCTATTAAGATATGAATAAGGATCACTACCAGGACCACCATATGATCTTCTGGTGTCTAGACTAGATAGAAAACTTAGGTCACCACCTCAAGCCAGTAATCAACTGCCTATGGGTCAGGCTCACCTTAGAACCTAAGGGGTCTCTATCTATGGAACTCATAAAGCATGCTCAGCCTATAATCCTCATCTGATGGTACTGTGTGTACCACGTGTTGTTCTATAGGTGATATGGATAGTGCACCACCTGGAGGTAACATGTTGGGAACTAGTCCCTATATCGATGCCTCATCACTTAGGGGATCATCCTCATGATCATCATGTTGAATCATAACTGATATATGTCATAGAGTAATCCTAAAATAAATAATATGTACCATAATAAATGAGTATATCTGGAGAGATAACTCAAGAAGGAAAATAAAATCATAACTCATTCTTATATGATGCATGTACCATTGTTTTCTCTGCAACTAGTGTTCTAATGTACCAAGTTGAAAAGAAGGTGATCAGAGTCCCAGTGTATGAATACATCAGCTGCCGCACCAGCACTAGAGTCTCTAGCTTGAAATCTAAACTTGAAATACTTAACAATATTTCCCCAAAACAATATCACAGAATCCAAGTCCTAAAGTAGTACCAGACCCTTTAATACCACTCTACCATGACCCATCCTAGTAGAGCCCATGTTGTGACTCTCCAAGCCCACCTCTAATAGGCCAGGGGTTAGTGGTTATCACTGATTAGGAATATCACTAATATGGGAGGAATTTCCTAAGTAATTTTACACACACACACATCTCCAAGACCACAAAATGCTGAAATGTAAAAAAACTAAACAACCAATGCATGCATACATATATATCCCACAACCAAAGTATGATATGAAGTAAAGTAAACAAGGCCAAATATAATCCCACCATAAAGAATTATATAACACAAGACCAAACTAAAAGTAAAGGTGTTGGGACTGCTGTATGAAAACTACCGGAACACACCTCGGTCTATCCGGTCTCACTAAGCACCTTCTATTCCTAGTCTGCCTAGGAATCATTCAAAATGTGGATTGCCTGCACAAGACACGACATGTGCAGGAAACGCCAATGTAGGGGTGAGTATAAAAATACTTAGCAGGACACCCCAAAACCTCAAAGAATATTAAAAATCAAATATATTCAGATCTACAAAGGTATATTTATATAACACATATAATAAGAATATGCAATTATACTCAACAAGACACACAATCTAGTGGTAATTCACAACTGTAGTATACCAGCCCTAGGATTATAACTCAAAGATTCCATGAAGCACTCGTCTAGGAGAAAACACTCCTGAGTATGATATCACTTATGAAATCTATATGAGAGGTTATACTCATCGAGTCTTATCATGAGAGAGAATATGTTGATAGATCCAAAGAGAATACGATACAATATATAAGGATCACATCTAGGGCCATGGGGTGATACCAACAACTCCATTTGGATTAACTCACTAAGTAGATGATCGTCACCCAGTAGGATTAGTCGTATTGATACTAAGAACTCTACCTAGGGCACAAAGATGGATAAAGGATTCCATCCCCTGCCTCTTTGGGGGATTCCAACAACTCTATCCAGGAAGTCCCACTGAAGGGATCATTTTCCTAGGAGTAGGAAATGATTTGTACCAACCTTCAGGGAAAGGATAATGGGAATGAACACTAATTAAACTTATCCAAGATACATAGGAAAAGATATCTAATCCATGTATGAAAGAGTACACGGTGTGTATAAAGGTTACACACCATGTCCCTTGACCTTGGGTCATGCTCGTGTAAATGGATCATGTCATTGAACTGTGTCCATGTAGTAATACATGGCATTTGTGCTACTCGTGTAGTATCCTTGTGTGTCAATACATGGCTCCATCCAGTGTATGTATTCCCATGTACCAGCACATGGCTTAGCCCATGTACCTGGTCTAGGCTATGTCTGTGTGGGGGAGTACATGTCGTGTAGTCAACCCATGTACTCTAACTTGTGTCTATGTACTTTCCAAAGTACATGATGAGTATCTAAGGAGGGGTCACATGTCATGTGACAGGGGTCACACACCGTGTGATACTTAACTTCCTCTAAAACCCTAACCACTGCCAAGGGTGGCCCACACGGTGTGTAGATCCATTTTACATGCCGTATTTTGCAGGATTTTCTAAAAATGAAAATATGTGATCTGGTAATCTTCTCCATTGACTTGGTTACCATTTCGACTATTCCTTGCCAAGAAATTCAAGGGGAAACCTCATCTGAGCCTCACCATCACTGATCTACAACTTTCAGTCCCTCGATCCACTCAGAAACAGGATCGCTCTTTATTCTTCATTGTGCACTTAAGAACATAAAATTAGGTATCAACCATCATTAGATTCATTTTCTCTCCCATCGTTTCTCCACCTCCATGTTGTGTCGATCACATATCTATGATTTAGATCATTTCACTAAGAATCGGGTGTGTAACGATCATTTGATTGGGATTTGTCAAGTCGCGGTCCAAATGAAGAACGCCTGTGATGAACAATGAATCAGGGGAGAAAATCATAAAACAAAAGATAGGAATGAACCTCGTTCAATGTTTGTTTCGATATTGATCCTTCACCATTAGAACAATAAAATAATAAATCAAGAATCATAATAAAACTCATGTCAATACCCCAAAAATATAACCCCATTCCACAATACGCATGATCTGTAAATCAATCCATTCGTCGATTGATTCATATTCACCATAGGAATAAATAATAGGGAATAAAAAAATTAAATCACATGCCCTGCCTTGATTTGGTTTGATTTTAAATGAAGAATGATGTGTCATCATCGTCATTGTCAAGATTTCTTGAATCAAAGGAGCATCGATCTTCGATCTGTAAATATGTTGTCATTCATCTGAGAGGATTCTCTAGAGCTCGCTCCAACAATCCTCTAGTATCTTTAGGGTTATACATCTAGCCTTGTTATTTCCCCTTAATCATCTATTTAAAGATGATTAAATCTCTATGTTGGAAAAACAAAATAAAAAATTATTATTATTTTATTCATTTCCGCACCCATGATGAATTTTCCACAAATAACCCATGCCAATTAATGTTAAGGTGTTTCTATGGTAAAACATTCATTATAAACTCAAGTTACTATAATTTTTTATGATAACTATGCATGCATGCTATTTAATATATTTAATATATTTCAAACATTTATTCTCGGAACACTGAGCCTTGAAATCACACATCATCTCAATCCCTAGTCTCAAAAATAATACATATAATATTTAAAAATAATACATGGAAAATCTGAGGCATTACAGTCTTTCCTAAAAATCTTATTAAACTAACCATATTAGAGTTTATTATCAATTCTCGATATAAAATAGATTTTAGTTTATCGTGATCAGATAGATTGTAGTTCTAATAAAGTTGTGTTCGATGATTTTATGAATTTGATAACTTACCAAGAAGCTAATGAATTTATTATAGATGGTAGTGAAAGTTACCTAACTCGTGTTTTTGAAACTAAAGAAACTTTTCAAATAAGTGATGTTCTAGTAGTAAATTAATACATAGATGTTTTTCTAGATGGGTTTCCTAGTGTTATTCATGGTCGAGAGGTTGATTTTACTATTTAAATACTACTTGATTATAATCCTATTTATAAACCCCCTTATCAAATGGATTAAGTAGAATTTTTAGAATTGAAAATGCAATTTCATGAGTTATTAGATAAAGGTTTCATTCGACCAAGTACTTCACCATGGGGCAATCCTGTCTTGTTTTATAGATTCATAGATGGTTCAATTAAACTTTTCATTGATTATATATCCTTGAATAACATCACTATTAAGAATAGGTATCCTTTGCCTAATATCGATGACTTTTTTGATCAGATCCATAGAGAACAGTATTTTTGATGGTTTACTTGAGGTTGGGGTACCATCAGTTAAAAGTGAAAAAATAAGACATTCCAAAGACTACATTTCAGACTAGATATGGGCACTAGAAATTTGTATTTATGCCTTTTGGGTTATCTAATTCATCTTATGTATTTATGGACTTTATGAATATAATTTTTCATGAGTTCTTGGATAAGTTTTTGGTTGTGTTTATTGATGACATTTTGGTATATTCTAAAAGTAAATAGGATCATGAAAGACACCTAAGGGTTGTTTTATAGACCTTAAAATAAAATATACAGTATGGGAAGTTTAGCAAGTGTGAATTTTGTTTAAAAAAAATTTCATTCCTTGGTCATATTATTTATAATGATGACATAATTATTGACACTTCTAAAACAAAGGTTGTTAAATAATGTCTAATACCTAAAAATATCATAGAGATTCATATTTTTCATGGATTAGTGGGTTAATATTAATGGTTTTTTGAAAACATTACTCAGTTTTCTATCCCACTAACTATGTTAACTTGAAAAGAAGTTAAGTTCATATGGACAAAAGAATGTGATGATCATTTTTAAGAACTGAAAAGAAGATTGGTGAATGGTCTAGTATTGGACTTACCTTCCATAAATGGTGAATTTTTCATTTACAGTTATGCTTCATTAAAAGTACTTGGTTTTTTTCTAATGAAAAATGATCAAGTAATTTATTATGCTTCATGTTAGTTGAAACCTTATGAGTTAAATTACTATACACGTGATTTGGAAATAACTATCGCTATTTTCGAATCAAAAATTTGGAGGCATAATTTTTATGGAGTAAAGTGTGAAATATATAATGATCACAAAAGTTTGAAGTATATATTCACTCAGAAATAATTGAACATGATATAGAGAATATGGATTAAACTATTCAAGGATTATGATTGCATGATTCATTACCATCTAGGAAAATAAAACAAAGTGGATGATTCTTTAATTTGAAAAACTAATTCTATATTAACCATGTTACATTTGGAATGTGACCCCTTGGTTAACAATTTGATTAATTTTGTCCTAGAAGTTGTGGATGCAAGGGAATCCTCTATTTTCTTTTAGTTTTTAATGCAGTTGAGTTTTTTAGAAATAATTAAGAGAGCTTAGAAGTAAGATCGGTATTTATAGGAAAATATAGAATCCATTCAAAAGGGTAAGTTACTTGACTTTAATATTGATGAGTAAGGTGTTTTATAATTTTGAAAAATATTGTGTGTGCCTTTTGATTCCCATTTTAGGAAATATTTGTTGACTGAATCTCATAGTTATCCATTTTCCATTCATCCAAGCATCACTAAGATGTATAGAGACCTTCAACGGTATTATTGGTGGGATGGAATGAAAAGAGATATTGCTGAATTTACTATAAAGTGTTTAAATTTTCTTTAGGTTAAATCAGAATGACAGTTACCAAAGGGGATGTTTCAACCTTTTCCAATTTTGGAGTAGAAATGGGAGAATATATCAATGGATTTAATGGTAGGATTTTCAAATAATTCTCAAGGTAATAATGGGATTTGGGTTATTGTTGATAGATTAACTAAATTTTTACATTTACTTCCCATTCAAGATAAAATGTCATTATATAAACTTTATCAACTGTATCAAAGGATATTTTCAGGTTACATGGAGTAACTCTCTCAATTTTATCATACTATGATCCTAGGTTCACAACATATTTTTTTAAAGGACTTCATAAGTCATTGGTTACTGAATTAAATTACAATATGAATTTTCATCCTCAATATGATGTGCAGTCAAAATGGAACATTCAAACCATGTAAGATATGATTTGTTCTTGTTTAATGGATTACCAGTGAGGTTGGGATTAACATATTTCTTTGGTTGATTTTTCTTATAATAAGAGTTTTTATTCTATTATACATATAGAACCATTTGAGGCATTATATGGAATGAAGTGTTAGACACTAGCTTTTTGGGATGATGTAGGATAATAGAATTTGATGGGACCAGAGTTGGTAGGGGAAATGGATGAGAAAGTGTAGTTGATTTAGTGACACATGAGGACAGCTCATAGTAGTAAGAAAAGTTATGCGGATAACCAAAGGAAATATCTTTTATTTGAGGTGGGTGATCATGTCATTCTAAAATTTTCTCCATGGAAAAGTGTGATGAGTTTTAATAAGAAGGGGAATTTGAGTATATGGTTCATTGAACCATATTAAATCTTGGATAAAGTTAGATTAGTTTTTTTCCAAGTGTATTTTTCTTTGAGTTAATCTCAGGTAAATAATGAATTTCATGTTTCAATGTTAAGGAAATATGTGTTGGATTTATCTCATTTTTAAGCCTTGAAGTAGTTCAGCTGGAAGAGAATATTTCTTATAAGGAAGATCTAGTTTAGGTTCCTGACCATAGAGAGAAAGTGTTTAAAAATAATTCCATTTATCATGTTATAGTTTTATGAAAAAACCAAATGGTTGAAGAGGAAACATGGGAATCTGAAAATGATATTAGAGAAATGTATCCCTACTTGTTTAATAAGTAAAAAAATTATGAGGATATAATTTCTAAAAGGGGATAGGATGTAAAAACCTAGGTAATTATAGAATAAATCATTTTCATATTTATTAATATAAATTATATAGTTATATTAGTTATAAAATATTAAGTAATTTTTAAATCAAAAAGAAAATAGTTTAACTAAACTCTTTTCTTATAGGGTTTTATTTAAAAGATTAATTTCAAAATTTTATAATTTTAATTTGATAAAATTAATATAATTTTTGAAAAAAACATATCAAAATTTACTTTGGGTGAAATTTTGGGATTTTTTAGAAAATATTTATTTTTCAATGAATAGTGAAAATATCGATTTTTGTAAAAAAAATCATTTCCTTTTAATAAATTAAGTAATTTAAAAGTATAAATAAGTTTTTAATACATTTCTAAGTAACCTAAGTTTTATTTAGTTATATTTTTTTTAACTTAATTAATTTTTAATCAACTTTATATTATTTTTTAATATAATTTTGTTTTTGGGTTTAACGACACGTTTTTCTAAAAACTTATTTAAGATGCATAATGTTTCACCTTTTTACTTAATTAAAATAATACCTAATGGGGGATTATTTAAAAGAAATATATATACTATATATCAGTATATATTATTTTATTTTAATAAAAAGATTATATTTAGTCATGAAGTTAATATAAAATCATCTTTTTCTAAAAAATACTCTTCTTAAAAACCCGTTATCTCACATCGACTACATGATTAATATTAAGATTAATTTTTCTAATTATATGTATTGAATTTGGAAGAATAGATTCCATATTTTGAATCATAATAATTTATAATGTCTAATAAGGTCAACTTAATTTTTTACTAAAGTTATTCGTGAAAACAATTAAAATAAATCACAGTGATTAAGGTAAAAATGAGAATTACCAAGTGACTAAACATTAAACTTAAGGGTCCAAATGAAATATAAACTCATAAATCACAAGTTTTATGGTCATATTTATATCTTATCTCTTTTAAGATCAATTTTGGTTCATTATTATAGACACTTTACATGGAAAAACAAGGATGAAATTTTCTCTTTCAAAAATTTACAAGTTTTCCACTCACCTCCTTTATAAGAGGCCTCCCCCTATCCTCCTCAATTCGCACATCTAAAGCCCATTATATTATAAAATTCCTTCCTAAAAAACATCTAATATTACCTCCTCTCATCCTATAAGCCTTAATTTGGGCATAAATACAACCAAGTAATTTATTTTCTACAAACCAAAAGGAGTTACTGGAAAAGAGGCAACTTTCATAAACATGTGATTTTTTATTTATTTCTCCACCCACTTCAATTATTATTATACCATGATTATATAATAAATTTAGTATCCTCAATATAATGATATTTTTTATGCCATGTGTATAACCTACACTCACACACACTTCCATCAAATGGGTACACCCAGATTGCTCTCTAATACATTGGGTAATTATTATATTCTCTAGAGAATTATATTGGAAGTTGTTCATATGGTTATTCCAATCTGTAAGGGTTTTGTAAGGGTTCTATAATGTTTATATGAGATGATTTTCCAAGGTACCTGCACAAATTTTCTATGATTTCTAATTATTTTTCATGGAAATCATTTGTTTTCAAAAGGTAAATAAATGATATTTTTTAAGGAATGATATTTCCTTTTATGGGTAAAATGTTATGTTTTCAAGAAATATTTTTTCATGGGTTTTCATTTTTTTACTGAACTAATGGTTTCCTTTATTTTTATATCCCTTTCTGAGATTTTTTTCTCATCCCACGTTTTTTTTAAAAAATTACAGGGTTTAAGGATGGTAAGGTAAAGAAATAGGTAAAGTTGAAATTCATGAAGAGTTTTCATGAAAAGAGGTCATTATTTATTTTTAAAAGTTTTATATTATGGAAAAAATGGATATTAATAAGAAGTTTAAATTTTGTATTATTATTTTTATGTATGATTTATGGAGTAATTATCTAAAAATATAAACCTGAAAAGAACCTCAAAGTGAAAAAAAGTAAATTATTGAATATAACTCAAGATTATGTAATGTTTAAGGTTAGGGCCTTATATCAATGGTCTATGATTACATCACACACCAACCTATATAACCCATTGGTTTCTACCCAAAATAAAACACTCCTATCTTAACCACTAAAAGGGTTTGAATCTCTGCCCAAAATTCTGTCTGAACTACTTCTAAATCTCTGAGACTCTCACTAGGGTCACTCTTTATAACCAAGACATTACCTAGAAAATCCTGATAATTGATCCCATATAGATCAAGAATCAACATTTAAAGTCTCTATGACATATTCCATGCATCACTACTAATATATCATCATAACATCCCACTCACTTGATGCTCAAGGCAAGGATTACAACCCACTTTAATGCCACACAGGTCCGGATAAACCTGTTCACCCCACTAACTGATACATAACCAATAGCCACCAAGTGAAACCATCATCCTTACACTACTGATAGATTGAATCTCAAACCTAGAGACACATCTCAATGTTCCACAGTGACATCACACACCAACCTATCTAACACACATGTCTCTACCCAAAACAACACCCTATTATCTTAACCACTAAAAGGGTTCACATCTCACCCAAGATTCACACATCCACCTACTTCCCATAATCCTACTCTACTCTCTTTATAGTTGTCTCCACAACCATCACATGATAACATCTCAATTAAACCACTCATTTCAAAAAAAATCACTAGAAATGGATCTAGGCCAAACTAGATAACAACTTCCAAGCCTATCCCCTAAAGGAAGCTATTCACCAAACCACACATGCAGAACACCATCACTCGAGTCAAATACAAAAATATAAATAATTCTCTTTGGCTATGATTTACATCAACACATCAAGAAAAAAGAGGCATTTAATAGGTTCTCATATTTATAATATAAAAACATAGTTTTAAAGTTCCAATTTGACCTTACAGAATCAAGGATCAGTACACCTAGCCATTTTCACTTTTGAAAATCCCATTTTAAACCAAAATTTCAACCAAAACATTTTGGTAAAATAATTTAAAAACAATTAAACCATGATTATCAACATAAATAGGCTAATATTAAATTATTATATTTTAATAGTCATGTGTTTCAATGTATATACACACCAATTTTTGTGCATTTTATAAATTGAACTTCATTTCTCATCACATGTGCAATTCATGTTTAGAGTGTATAAAATCGGGCCCAATCAATCATCTGCTTGTGGATTAATTTATTTTCATTATTTTAATTTTATATTTTGGGATATTATTGATTAATTTTTTTTTAAATTTTTGTATTTTAGGATCAATTTATTAATCATAAGGTAATATAGACATTTTTGTCCATGGGTGCAGAAATTTTGGGACAAAGATTAATGGGCCTTAAGCCCACCAAATAAAAGTAGAGCCCAAATTTCAAGCCTAATGAAGCTCAAATTTTAACTTTAGATAAATAAAATTATAGGTATAATTTAATTAAACTATTTCTAGATCTAATTTTTAAGTTTTTGTGGTGATCCAGGCAGTCAAATATGAAGATTAAAATATGGTCCAGATTTCAAATCCCATAAAGTTAGCCCACCAATTTAATCATGATATCTGAATGGATAATCTAATTGGGATGAAATTTCTTCATAAATTTGAGTAAATATATATAAAATATTTATATTATAATACACCCCAAAAATTTTACATATTAAAAGTCATAAATGCACGTCGACAAGGGGAAATAATCTTGATCTGATTTTCTGATCAACTTGGAAAAAGTCCAATTTTCTTTTATTTATCACCCATATTTTACTCTCCTAATTAAATGGAATGAAATTTAAAGATGTTATATCTACACTAGGACCATAAAATTAATATTTAAGGTTGTGTTGGTGAATTAATTGTGGATATTCATGTTTAATATTTTAAATTGTAATGTTATGTTTTTCTTTTGCAATCGCTTCTTCAATTTCTTTAATGTAAGTTGTTCGAATCATTTATGTTTATTAATAAATGTTATTATTATTCACTTATTATGTACTATTTCTTAAAACCTTGATACCATTGAATCAAGGTGTGAATTTATTCATACAAATAATTGTGAAATTCCTCACACAATAGTAGAGTGTTTGTTATTTCAATGTTTTTCTTCTTCAATCATGATTATTTAAATCGACTTCCACCTTACATTGAGAGATTTGAATCAATATAAGGATAAAACTTTTGTGGTTTGATTCTAAGGAGTTTTATGGGTATATACTAGATTTTATTTTATTTTATTAATTTCTTAAATTAGTTGTATGGTTTGAGAGTTCCTTTCTTTAATATATTTTCTTCTTTGTCTTCGCTAACTTTAATGACTACACATTTTGAGTGCTCGTAAGATCCAATTTCTTAGATTGATAATTAAAGTGATACTCTAAGTGAATTATTTAATATCCTTGGAATTTTGTATGGATTAAATCAGTGAATGGGTTTGGATAATTATCTCATTTATAATATACTTCTTATACCAGTGAATGTAATATTCATAAGAAATCAATTACATCCATTCTAGCCCTAACAACAACCTAGGATCAACCCATAAACATTATTTTTTTAGATAAATTCACTATCTCTGTGTTTTGGTTCCTTAAATTAAATCTCTAGTTCTTAAATTATAATCAACCCCAAATTTGGCCACTTCATAGCCAATCCTCCCAACCAATATTAGAGTCTCAATGTTACTTCTTCAGTCTTTGTAGATTAAACCCCTATATGTACTATAAAGACCACTTCTACCATTAGGGAAAATTTGGGTGTTGCTAAATTTTTGTGTCGTTGTTGGGTACCCAAGTATTTCATATTAAACACTCATATCTTTTTCTCACCCTAAATTCTCTATTCTTACCCAATTTATCTTCTCAATTCCCCTTTCAGTTTGTGTTTGTCCTGAAAATCTCACATCCAAATATATATATACTCCAATGGAATATCTTCAATAATACCCCCACATAAACTCGAGATGGAATAAAATATAGAATAAATATTAGAAATCACAAAACTTAGGTAATTTCTTTGATAAACCCTTGAATGATTACCCCACACCCGATGAGATGTACAATCAATTGGATGATGATTATTTAAAGGATAAATTTCTAGCCCTCTCAAGGATGATTTAAGAGATCAATCTTGGGGAATTACATGATGTTCTAACTTTTATCCAGCCTAATCCCTAACGATTACTTAAAAATTTGTGTGAAAAAATGTAGAAAATAAATTTAGAAGTTTCTTTATTGAGATTAGAACTAAAAGGAATTGAAATGGTTATGGACCCCATTCCCACTCAGACTATCCCTTCCTCAATATTCATAGAAAAATATTGTTACACACAAAACCCTCATGAATTTACTAAAGAAACAACCTTAGGATTTTGGATAGTTGAAGAGGATCAAGGAATTGTGAAAGGGTCTTTAAATAATAAGGAAATTGGTTTTTTGGATTCAAGAGAGGGTAATTTGACATCATGAATTAATTTTCCCAAACATTTCTCCATTATTGATTTTTTAGGACCATCGATCACTGAACCATTGGGAGAAATCATAAACATTGAGTCTATACCCACTCCATACATTCAAATGTCCAAATTTGGGTATGAATCGTATTTTTAAAAGGAACCGATTCTTTATAATTTTTTTGGAGAAGAAATTGATTTTGATTCAAATTTACAATATTATTTAAGAAATTTCAATCAAGTCAAACTTAAAATTATTATCCTCTCTTCCTCACTCAAGTAATCATTTATAGGTGATAACAAGACCTTATGGTATTCATTCATTCTTCTCTTGAAACAAAGTAGGAATGATCATTGATGTCTTAAGAAAGACTACAGAAGCAACTGGATCAACCATTTCTGATATTCCTTGGATTTTTTCATTCATTGTAGAACAAAGGATTGTAAATGAAAAAAATTTATAAAAAAATAATAAATCTAAAACTATTATAAGTGGATAAAAATGGGGTCCTTAAAATGTTGAAAGTTGGTATTGGATAATTTGGGGGGTCCAAGTCAAGCTAAAGACATTAAACTAAGTGATTTCCGGGAGGCAACCCGACTTCTGTATTTATTTATTTATTTATTTATTTTGTGTTTTTTTGTTTTTTTGTTGAGGCAACCCCCTTGGGATTTTCAATGTGATCTAATATTTCTTGTGTGTGAGATTTGGTAGCTAAAGCATTTTAGTATTTCCAAATGAAACACATACCTTTCAAAATTAAAACCTACCTTCAACCATCCCTAAGGAGTCCACTTGTGACATGAATCCAAAGTGATCAAATGCTTTTCGATGGGTTATAAACTTTAAACCAAGTGTTTTTATTCCATGAATTTATTTTAAATCACATTCTCCCCCTCTTTATTCCCAATTCTGAACTCTCTCATCTCTTATATTTCAACACTAAGGGAAGTGTCATTATATGTTGGGGGTAGTTAAAATATGATATTTTATGAAAAAATAATCAATTTCTCAACCTTTAATTCATTAATGTACATTTTGAAACATGAAAACTAAATGAAAAATGATTTTGAATGCCTTGATTATGATTTTAATTCATGTTTAAGTTCATGAGAATAGTTTTTAGGAAGTGTGGTTGTACAATTTGATTTTTCACTAATAACATTTTATTACTTTTAATAAAAATTCCACAATGCATATCTTTTGTATTTTGGGTGTAAGTTTGAGTTCTTGGGTCCCTTTCATCATAGCATGGGGTTCGGGGTTACTTTTAGTTTAATTTTATTTTCCAACAAAAAATGAAAATAATGACCATATAAAGAAATGTTTTTTCCAAATGTGTGGAATTCAAAACTTATGGATCATGACCCTATAATTTTCTTACTCAGATTTAGGCTTTACATCTCAATTATAGAGCATGTAATTGATAATATTTGTGGAATTCAGTGCTTAGGGATCATGAATCCATAGTTTTATTACCCAGAATTAGTTTTTTCATCTCTATTATGGTTAAAAACAAAATAAAAGATAAAAAGATAAAATTGGATACTTATATTAAGATTTAATGTGATTCCCACCTATCACATCCATTTGTTTCCCCTTGAATAGGAAAATGGGCCACATATCTTTTGAGATACACAACACATCATCATGCTTAATTGAAATTGGATGAAATGTGGAGATGAATTTAAAAAATGGAATGGGCTTGGGCTTGGGATATTCTTGTGAACATAACTTATGTTAAATTATTTTTATAGGTTTCATGATTTTTTGGCATGATTTATTTTGATGAGCATTGTAGTTTTAATTTTTTTTGAAAAAATGGAATTCAATTTCATATTTTTGAGATACCTTTTTCTCAGGACTAGAAAAATTCAAGTTGGGAGTGTGATTATCCACTTAAATAAGATAATATTAATTGATTATATTTTAATATTCATGTTTTTCAATGTCTATAAACACTAATTTTACTACATTCTATAAATTTAACTTCATTTCTCATCACATGTGTAATTCATGTTTAGAGTATAAAATTGGTCCCAATAAATCATCTACTTGTAGATTAATTTATTTTCATTATTTTAATTTCATATTTTTCAATATTGTTGATCAATTTATGTGGAAATTTTTTTATTTTAGGATCAATGGATGATCACAAGGGAATATGGACATTTTTTTTCCATGGATGCAGAAATTTATGAACAAAGCATAATGGGTCTTAGGCACATCAAGTAAAATTGGAGCCCTATAGATGGAAAAAAATATGGGTATAATTTAATTCAACTATATCCAGATCTAATTTTTAAGTTTTCATAGTGATCTAGGCATTCAAAGATGAAGATTAAAATATGGTCCAGATTTCAAGGCCCATAAAGTCATCCCACCAACTTAACCATAACATTTGAATGGATGGTCCAATTGGGTGGAAACTTAATACATAAATTAAAAGTAAATATTTGATAACATATTTCTCTTCTACTAACCCGAAATTTTTTTCCATATTTAATATCATAAATGCACGTCAACTAGGAGAAAGAATCTTGATCTGATTTTCTAGTCGACTTGGAAGAGGTCCAATTTCCTTTTATTTCTCACCCACCTTTTACTATCCTAATTAAATAGAATGACACTAAATGATGGGGGATCGATCCTAGGACCCTAAAATTCTTATTTAATGTGGTGGTGGTGAAGGAATTTGGGATATTCATGTTTTTTTTCAATTTTAATGTTATGTTATCCTTTTGTAATCACATTTTAAATTTATTTCTTATAGGTTGTTCGAATCAATTTTGTTTCTTAATAAATGTTCTTATTATTAAATTATTATATAATATTTCTTAACATGTTGATACTATTTAATCAAGGAGTGAATTTATTCACACAAACAATTGTGAAATTCCTCACACAGTAGTGGAGTATTTTTTATTTCAATGTTTTTCTTTTTTAATCCCACTTCTTTAAGTTGAATTATGCCTTCCATTGAGAGATTTGAATCAATAGAAGGATAAAACTTTTTTGGTTTTATTCTATGTATTTTCATGGGGATATACTTTATTTTACTTGATGTTATTAAATTATTCAATTAGTTCTATGGTTTGAGAGTTATTTTCTTTGACATAATTTATTCTTCATCTTTGCTGACTTTAATGACTACACATTTTGATTTCCAGTATGATACAATTCCTTAGAGTGATCATGAAAGTGATCCTATAAGTGAATTGGTGAATAGACTTGGAATTGTTTTATAGATTAAATTAGTGAATGAGGTTGGGTACTTATCTCATTAATTAGATACTTATTGAACTAGTTAACTCTAAATTCATAAGAAATCAATTACATCCATTCTATCCCTAACAACAACCTAGGATCAACCCATCAACATTAAATTTTTTAGATCAAGTCATTGTGTTTTTTTTCCTTAAATTAAATCTCCATTTCTTACATTATAATCAAACCCAATGTTTTCCACTTCATATCCAATACTCTCAACCAATCTTATAGTCTCAAGGTTACTTTTTTGGTCCCTATGGATTCAACCCCTACATGTACTACAACAACCGCTTCTAATAGTAGGGTTAATTTGGGAATCACTAAACCATCCAAATACAATCCCCCTTTTCACAAAAACATTGAGAAAATCAACCATTTTTCTTGTCATGACTCCAACCCTCCAAATATACCCCTCATAGGCTGGCAATTAAGAAAGGGATATAATAACCCCGAAGTCCCACCTCCAGTAGGCCCCAAGTTGGAAACTAGCACCAAGGTTGTACAAATATCATAATATGGGAAGAATTACCTTTTTAGGAAACACGATTGAGAGATGTGATGGATCATCCACAAATAAAATCCAAGACATATATAAAAGAAATCCAAAGATCAATTTACATTTATGTGTAAAATAGAACTGATAAAAATACAAAAGTCTCAAAAGTAAATACCAAAAGTAAAACTAGGAAGTGACACAATAACTATCAACATCTGAGATAGTAAGGTCCAACATGGTCTGTGAAATCCCCCTAGAAACCTGAAAGCAGTTTTATATATGTATGGTGATTATACAAGTATACTCAGTAGAAAACCAAAGTCTCTTGTGCACATGTGGAAGAGGCATACTAATAAACCTGTGAGAAAACAGTAGAAATAAACAGCACCTAAGCAGGTATAATAACCACCCAACCTCACCAAGGCACACTCACCAAGTAACACAATTCAAGTGATATAATATAAAGTAAAGAACATCAATGATAGGTTACACTGTACCACTTCCCCACTGATTAGCTGATCTCACACCCCAACAGAAAATGTCTTATCCCTCCCACCTCTTCTGAATATACCACATCACATCCTGCCCACACACACCTAGTACTCAGAGCAAAACCTACCCGCACATGCCTGTGCCTCATAGTAAAACCCGCCTTCACACACCTGGGCCTCACACTACAACCTGCCCGCACACACCTGGGCCTCACAACACATCCAAACTCATCCCAAAGAAACCTGGGAAATCACATCACATATCATCCCAATGAAACCTAGGAAAGCATGTCACAAATCATCTTTAAGACACCTAGGAAACAAACCACTTCACCCAAAAACACTTGGGCTACAACATATCACCACATCCTACCTGAAGAAACTTGGGTTTTCACCACCTGGAAGAGGGAGTAGGGAATAGAAGGTGGTAATTCATCCATACTCCCACCAGGATGTTGGGAAAGACAACCTCCCCTGTGACTATAGGGGTGTTCGAAACATAGTTCTCAGTAGGGTGGGTGGGTATAGAATCACAAGAATGTACAATGCATACATATGTATAGATGGAAGCACACAAGCCCAACCTATCAATTTACAATCAATAATCAACCCATGACTTCCCCACTTTGTTGCTACACATAAATGCATTTATTAGTATCTACAAGGGTAAAATTAGAAGGAAAATATCATAATAAACTAACACTAATTCACATTTCCCCCATGTTACCACCCATTCATTTCATTATTTAGAACCATTCATATTCAACCACGCGACCCGCCAATTAATGTTTCATTAAACATTTCATTCCATTAACCAAACCAATCCAAGCCATTATGAACATTATTAATAATTATTTAATCATCTTATCACTACTCAAAAAACTATAAATCATGAAACAGAACAAGAAACACAAAACAATCACTCAGGGAGGATAAAGAACCATGGTAAATTAATGCACTTCACATTAAAGACACTCTACAACATGACCTATAGCTATGGGGTGAAGCTTTCTGCATGTTACTCATGGAGAAACTCTAAGAAAACTACCCATACCAACCACTACCATCATTATTCAAATTCATCCTTCCCAAACCACCAAAACAACCAAAAAAAACCCCCCAACTCACAACCACATCCAGCAACATAACATAGAACAACCAGTTTTGGAAGCCCTACTACATCTTCATACCATGCCCAAACTACCATACCAACAAAACTAACCTCCTCTGCACAACAATGAACACAACCACATCACCACACCAACCTAATAAAAAATATTTTTAGATTTAATAAGGAATCCCTCATTTAATTACACTTGTTAATTTAGGGTGTTATCACATAAACTGTATGATCTTGGGGTGTCCATTTATTAGCTAGATATACATGGTTAATCAACTTCTATATTTAAGCATTAAACAGATACCAAACAACATGCAAGTCATAAACCATTGTGTGAATAAAAAGGGACCCCCAATGTCCATTATTTTTAGTGGGTATTTAGCCTATATAGATCACAATATAAACTAGAAGAAAAAAACACAATAGAAACATATGTCACTTCTCCCATCCCCTATCCATTGATTAAAAAATGATTCAATTATATTTATTAATATTGAAACAACTATATTCACAAGGGTAACATTAATATACCCACCCTGTATGATACATAACTAAGAAATAATAAGGATAAGCCTACCTGTAAAAAAGGTGATCATCACTTCATGGTTGCACCGAAACCGGGGCATGCATGCAGCAGGAGAAAGTCCATAGAAACATGAACCAAAGGCTACAGACTGATGACATTAATCTTATGGGAATAAAGGTTCAGGGGGAATATCTTACAAAGAGAAATAAATAATAAAGAACAATGGGAAAAGGTATCTTGGATTTGGGTAGATCTAGACATTGTCATGGGTTTAGATATGTTTTTTATTTTCCATTAAAGGTAGATCTAGTCAAGACCACACATTTTGACCAATTAAAATCCACAAACTCTTAGGAAATTAAAGATAGGATTTATGGTCTTTGAATTGATCTCAAATCCATTCAAATAAGGCATTAAAAGTGTTTTAAATCAAAGGAAAATTTCAAAAGGGAAAAACTGGAAGATGTTGGAAACACTATACATGAGGCACCATTAGATGAGGCACCATCCGAAGAGGCACCACTCACAAGTCACCATTCAGTGAGGCACCATCAAGATGAACCGAATGCTATCATCGGTAAAACATCATCACGCGAGACACTATCCATGACTTACTGCTAGCGTAAGACACTGCCAGCTCGAGCTACTACCAGCGAGAGACTGCCAGGGTGAGACACTGCCAGCGAGCAACCTCCAAGGTGAGACGCTTCCAAGGAGAGACACCACCAGTAAGCCACCATTAGGGTGAAATCGCTAGGATGACACCACCAAGGTGAGACACTGACAACGAGCCACCATCAGGGTGACATAGCCAGGAGGACACTACTAGGGTGAGGCACTGTTGGTTTGAGACACCGTTGCAAAACTTAGAAAATTGTAATTTTTTTAAAGTGTGGAAATGAGTCACCTTGACTTCCTATAACACCTCAAACACTAGATTCCCACAAAGTAATGGACCGAAGAGGTCCGAGACATTACATCAGATACCTCTCAAACTATTCTTTCCCTTGAGAATTCAAAACCAATCCTAGAAAGAATGAGGGGAAGGGTCCAAAAAACCATCCCCTGAGATACCTTTCAAGGATTTTGCTACACTTGAAACACCACTATCGACCAAACACATCAACATTTCAATGATAAAACACCCTATTTTGTTAGAAATATGGAGTGGAAACCTTCACATCTAATAAAACATACTTCGACATATGATAACCATCACATCAACCCAAGCGACCACAACTACAAGCCACCTCCTCTCACACAACCACACAACCACATGACCACTACAACCAACAAACCGAACTTTTATACAACCAACAAGATGCACCATTCTGAACACATGAATCATGTAATTCCATCTTTCATGTCAAGATATTATTCGCTATGGGTGGAACTAACTCACTCACATGTGTTTAATCATATCACAATTAATGCATCTAGATTAAGAATCAGGTCATACCCTTTCCAAACATTAGGAATTTATCACACACCACACACAATCATAAGTCAAGAAAACATCTCCTCTCATAAAATAGAAAGATATAAATATCACATTGCAAATAAAAAAAGGGCTAAAAAACTCAAAATAGCTCTAGGTACTGGGAACACATCTGTGTCTTCTGCTCCCAAGTACACTCCTCATGGCCACCATGCCTCCATAGCACATGAACCAAAGGAATGGTCCATCCATGAAACACATTATCTCAATAGTCCTAGATCTCTATTGGATGCTCCACAATCATTGTGCCATCCTTGATATCTAACTCTCCCCATTCAATGAAATGGGAGTCATCGTGAAGATACTGATGAAGTTGAAAGACATGAAAGATGTTGTGGATTATTTCTAAATATAGTGGCAATGCCAACTGATACGCCACCTTGAAAACTTTCCCCAACACCTCAAAGGGTCTAATAAACCTGATATAAAGCTTACTCCAAATACCAAAACTTTGCTTCCCACATCAAGGGTAAACCTTCAAGAACACGTTCTCCCAAACCTTGAAATCCAGGGGCCTCCTTCTATGATCGACATACGACTTATGTTGGTCATGTTCTAACTTCATCCTCTCATGAACAAGCTGAACCTTTTCTGTCATTCTTTACACCACATTAGGATTAATAACAATTGTCTCCCCAACCTCTATCTAGCATAATATAAAATAACACAGTCTTCTATACAGGGCCTAAAATTGGGCCATGCCAATAGAAGAGTGATGACTATTATTATAAGAAAAATTCACCAAAGTTAGGTGTCATACCCAAGATCCACCAAAGTCCAAGACACATGATCGCAACATATTCTTCGATGTCTGGACAATTTGTTTCATCTTCCCATCCATCTGAGGGTGGAAAGAAGTGTTGAGGCATAGCTAAGTTCCAAAATCATGTTTCAAACCCCTCTAGACTTGTTAGGTAAACCACAAATCCCAATATAAGAAAATGGATCTTGGAACTCAATGAAACCATACCACTTAATCCATGTACCTCTTAGCCAAGTCATCCACTACACCTGATTCCTTGATCACTAAGAAGTGGGATGATTTAATTAACCAATCCACTACTACCCAGATGGAATCACAACCTCCATGAGTTATAGATAAACTTTTGACAAAATACATTGATATTTCATCCCACTTCCACTTGGGAACATCTAAAGGCTGCAATAGCCCACCAAGAACACGATGCTCAACTTTTATCTGCTAGAAAATCAAGCACTTTTCCATGAACTCCTCCACTTCCCATTTCATCTCGGGCCACCAAAACTACATCTTTAATCCATGGTACATCTTAAAAAATCCTGGGTGTACCACCAAATGTGAGTTATGAAACTCATGAATAAATCAATCATGCATCATCATCAGAACAAACAACTTTCCATGAAATAATATCTAGTTCCTACCATCCAATGACCACCCCTCCAGAGCATCACCATGGACAACATGATCGTGCATCACCTCTACCTTTGAGTCTCCCCACTAAGACTCCTCCACCTGTTGCAACAGAGAAGACTACACCATAATCTAAAACAAACATCATTTACCACCATCAACTCTTACATCTAAGTGCAATTATACCAACTCCTCCTTCATTATCCAAACATCTGCAGATTCTCGAACAACCTCCTTCTATGAATTTATGATCAAATCATTGTCCATGACATTCCCCTTTCATGGGGTGTAGAAGATCTTAAAATCATAGTCTTGAAGAAAATCAATCCACCTTTGCTTCCCTAGATTTAGGTCATGCTGAGAAAATATATACATCAAACTCTTATGATCCGTGAAGACCAAAAAGCACTCCTCAATGAGGTAATGTCACCACAACTTCAACATAAACACAACTACTGCTAGTTCCATATCGTGGGTGGAATAGTTATTCTTTTGGGAATTTAACTCTTTGGACCCATTATAGATTAATGTCCACTGCTGTATTAGTATTCATCCCAAGAATAAAAGGAAGGTGTCACAAAACACCTCTAACATCACCACTTAATCAGGAAACTAGAGCACTTGGGAACTTACCAACTTCCCCTTTAGGTAACTGAATGCTACCTATAATTGATCACTCCACACAAAATCCTGGCCTTTTATTATCATATTTGTAAATTGGGCTACTACTTGAGAGAAATTGGGAACAAACATCTGATAATAACCTACAATACCAAGAAAAATATGAACCTCTACCACGTTCTTGGGTGATTCCCAAGAAACAACCGGTTCAACATTTGATGGGTCCATTGCCACACACTTCTGAGACACCACATGCCTAAGGAAATGCACCTCTTGTGTCTAGAACTTACACTTGTACATCTTTCCATAGAGACGGTGGCATCAAAGAACATGTAAGACAGTTTTGAGACACTCTATATTCTCCTCCTCTGAATTCAAGTAGATTAATATATCATCAATGAATACGATGACAAACTAGTTCAAGAAATCATGGAAGATGGAGTTCATGATCCCCATGAACATGGTTTGTGGGTTTATAACACCAAATGGCATGAATAAAAACTCTAAGTGCACATACCTTCATCTGAAGTTATTCTTCAGTATATCTCCCTCTTTCACCCTTAACTGGTGATATCTAGACCGCAGATCAATCTTAGAAAACCAAATCACCCCTCTCAGCTAGTTGAAAATATCATGTATCCTCAGAAGAGGGTAACGGTTCTTGACTATCACCTGATTCAACCTTTTTTAGTCTAAACACAACCTCATAAAACCATCCTCATTCTTTGTGAAAAACACTGGAGAACCCCCATGATGACACACTAGGCCAGATAAAACCCTCCTGCATCAGATCATCTATCTGAATCCTCAACTCTTATAACTCAAAAGGTTTCATTCGATAAGGATCCATCAAAAACATAGAATCACTGGGCTACAAATATATCTCGAACTCAACATCACATCGAGGGGGTAGCATCACATCCTCCTTCAGGAAAACATATAGTAACTATCCAATGACCATAGGAACCTCTACCATTTTAGTGTCTATTGATTTCACTTACAACTCAGCCAATAATGAAATAAAGGGCTTCACACGCCGACTGCCCACCTGACAACTCCGCTCACCAATGAAAACCACATGTTGACCATTCACATATGAAAACACAAATCTAATTTAGAAATAGTTGATAATAGAACTTATAGAATAAAACCAATCGATAATTAGTATGACATTTTATGACTACATTTGTAACAAAAAGAGATCCCCATAGGACTGATACGGTCCTGTCATTAGTCTACACCCTCGGAACGCATCAAACAAGATGATCTAGCCTCTGAATGGTGTACTCAATACCAAGGGCATGGGAATCCTATCTATGCTTATTCCTAGAGCATGGGATAGAGTGGGTGAAAAAAAGGAGTATGAAGCTCCTGAATTAAACAAGGCACAAACAAGAGTACTAAACAAACTAATCGCACCTCTAACGACCTCTGGACCTATTGTAATTTCCGCCTACGCTGCATGAAATTGACCATGCCCAGATCCTCTACCTCTCTACTAATGACCACTTCCATGACCATGCTCATGTCACAGTCTCTAAACATGAGTAACATCCTGAGGTTGGCCTCTACTTGCTTCATCTCCCCTCGGTGGAGAAAAATCCTCTTTCCCCTTCTGTTGAAACGGTCTCACTGACAGCTATTGTGGAAGATGACACTGAGCCTATACACCTCCACCAAACTGAGCTCAAGTATCCACTAGGCACTAGTTTTGAAGATGGTCACAAACCTCACGTAAGAAACACGTCATCCCCAAGCCCACAAGAAAGGTATATATACTAGAAGGCCGAAAGGGAAGCTACTTAGGTCGGCTCCTAGCTGGTTGAAACCTCAAAGGTCCTAGAACCTTAGATCTTCCACTAAAAACTCTTCCTATTAATGAACTCTATTGACTCCCATATTGTGGTAGACCTCCTCACAAGTGCATCTTCTTGATCACCTCAATCTTTTTCTGAACCTTTAAATACATCGGTATCGTAAAAGGAGTAACTAAATACTGGATAGAAAGATGGAGTGCCTCTTCAAGATGTATTGCATGAGACTCCTCATCTGCAAAAAAGATCTAGGGAAAAGCATAGAAGGTACTTGAACTTGATCTGGTACTACTATACTAACATACTCTCCTGATGAAAGGAGAGTAGATCATTACTCTTCTCATCCTTCATGGTTGACGAAAGGAACTCTGCCCAGAACTCCTAGAAGTCAACCCACAAAATGTATTCCTCCTTCCGCTCTCCCATATATAGCTTCCACCACTGACATGAAGCACCCCACATATGACTAACTACCAAAGGGATCCTATACCCTGTCAGGGACCGGATCAGACCGAAGGCAATCTCTAGCTCCTCTATCCAACCTTCTGTCTCCACATCGGAAACATTTCCCTCGTACTTTCCCAAAAATTTCTTATAGAAAAAACACAGCATCATATGCCACTGATCAATCTCCTCACCTAGATCAACCCTACGGTGATCAACCAGATTAGCCTGCTTAACCTCCATTGGTTTATACATATGTATACAATGACCAGGATCCATACTTTAAAGTTAAACAAATCTTTCCTAATCGTGGTTAGTATGAAATTTTATTAAAATTAATTTTAATTCGTTTCATTTATTTTATCCATTTTAACCTTCCCAAAACAACCTAATTCAAACAAGAACACAATTCATTATGATTCATGTACCTTTCCCAGGTCTCTACCATGTAACAAGGTCCACATAACTTGGTCATTCAATAAGATTAGAGTCCATTCAATGGATCATGAGGGTCCCTAAAATCCCATGTCCTAGTCAGCTTCCCAAACCTATATCACACACCAAGTTCAATTGGAACTATTTCCATACCACCTCATGCAATACTCATTGTGACTAACTCTAAAATTCTTCCTATATCTCAACCATCAGCTCTGATACCACTCCGTCATGACCCCCTCCCTCCAAAGATACCCCTCATGGGATGGAAATAAAGGAAGGGAGATAATGACCCCTGAGACCCACCTCCAGTAGGCCCTGGGTTACCGACTAGTATAAATGGTGTACAAATCTCACAATATGGGAGGCATTACCCTTTTTAGGAAAAAAGATCAGGAGATATGATGGATCATTCACAAAGAAAATATGATATATATATAAAAAAAATAAAAAAACAATCCTATATTCATGTGTAAAATAGAACTGATACAAATAAAAAAGTATCCAATGGAAGTACCAAAAGTAAAACTAGGAAGCAACACAATAACTATTAAGATCTGAGCTAGTAAGGTCCAGCATGGTCCACGAAATCCACCTAGAAACCTGAAAACATTTTTATATACGTAGGGTGAGTATACAAGTATAATCAGTAGGAAAACCAAAGTCTCTCATGCACATGTGAAAGAGTCATACTAATGCACTCGTGAGAAAATAGAAGAACCAAACAGTACCTAAGCTAGTATACTAACCACCCAACCTCACCAAGGCACACTCACCAAGTAAAAAAAGTCAAGTAATATAATATAAAGTAAATAACATTGATGATAGGGTACCCTGCACCTCTTTTCCACTAATTATCCACTCTCACACCCCAACAGAAAACATCATGGCTATCCCACCTATTTTGAATATACCACATCACGTACCACTCACACACACCTAGGCCTCACAGCACAACCCATCCACACACACCTGGGCCTCACAACACATCCAAACTCATCCTGAAGATACCTATGAAAGTACATCACGTATCATCCTAAATACACTTGGGAAAGCACGTCACAACTTATCCCAAAGACACCTAGGAAACAAACCACCTCACACACAAACACCTGAGCTACCACATCTCAACAAATCCTTCCCAAATAAACTTTGTCCATCACTGCCTGAAAGTGGGAGAAGGGAAGAGTAGGTGGCCATCCATCCATCCTTCCACTAGGATATTGGGAAAGACACCCTCCCCCATGACTATGGGGGTGTTTGGAACATAGTTCTCAACTAGGGTGGGGTGCGTATAGAATCACAAGAATGTTCAATTTATACATATTTATAGAGTTGATCACACAAGATCAACCTATGGGTTCACAAAAAATCACTAACCAACCCATGCCTTCCCCACTTTGTTGCTACCTCTAAATGCATTTATTAGTATCTACAACAGTCAAATTAGTAGGTGAAGAGCCTGATAAACTAAAAATAATTCACATTTCCCCCAAATTACCACCCATTAATTTCATTATTTATCACCATCCAAATTAAACCACACAACCCACCAATTAATGTTTCATTAACCATTTCATTCCATTAACATAACCAAGCCAAGACGTTACAAACTTTATTAACAATTTTTTAATCATCCCATCACCACCTGAGCAACTATCAAGAATGAAACCAAACAAGAAACTCAAAATAGTCACTTAGGGGGTGAATAATCATGGTAAATTAATGCACTTCACATTAAAGACACTCTACACCATAAACTCTAGCTAAGGGGTGAAGCTTTCTGCATGCTACTCATGGAGAAACTCCGATCGAACTACCCATACCAACCACTACCATCCTTATTTAAAAGTAATCCTTCACAAACCACCAAAATAACCAAAACAAACCCCAAAATCACAACCACATATAGTAATATAACATAGCATAATCAGTTTCGGCATCCCTAGTGCATCTTCATACCATGACCAAACTACCATACCAACAAAACCAACCCCCTCTACACAACTGTCCCCACAACCACATCACCCCACCAACCCAATAAAAACATATTTTTAGATTTAATAAGGCATACCTCATTTAATTCCACTTGTTAATTTAGTATGTTATCACATAAACTATATGATCCTAATGTATCCATTTATTATCCAGACATACGTGGTTAATAAACTTTTATATTTAAGCATTCAACAGATACCAAACAACATGAAAGTCATAAACCATTGTGTGTGCAAACAAGGACCCCCAACAACCATGATTTTTAGTGGGTGGTTAGCCTATACAAATCACAATATCATTCAGAACAAAACATAGTAGAAACATGTTTCACTTCTCCCATCCCCCTGTTCATTGATTAAAAACTGGTTCAATTATCTTTATTAATCAGAAACAACTATATTCGCAAGGGTAACATCCATATACCCACCACACATGATACACAATTAAGAAAGATGATGGAGAAACCTACCTAGAAGAAAGGTGATCGGTACTTCCTGGTTGCACTGAAATTGGGGTGTGCATGCAATAGGAAAAACTCTAGGGAAACATGAACCAAAGGTTGTAGCCTGATCACATGACTCCCATGGGAAAAAGGTTTGGGGTGTCCCATACCAAGAGGAAGCAAGAAGGAAGAACAAGGATAAAATGTATATCGGATTTGGGAATATCTAGATAGAGTCATGGGATTAGATACATTTTTGATTTTCCATTAAAGGTGGGTTTGGTCAAGACCACATGTTTTGACCAATTAAAAGACCCGAACTCTTAGGAAATTAAAATAGGATTTATGGGATTTTAATTTCTCTAAAATACCTTCAAATAAGGCATTAAAAGTATTTTACATAAAAGGAAGACATCAAAAGGGAAGAAATAGAAGAAACTGAAAATAATGTACAAGAGGAACTGTTAGATGAGGCACCATCCAACAAGGTACTGTTCATGAGGAACCATTCGGTAAGGCACCATCAGGATGAACCGACTGCTACTGTCAATAAAAAATAATCGGGTGAGACACCATCCATAAGCTACCACCAGCATGAGACACCACCAGTGCGAGCTACTGCCAGCGAGTGACCACTAGGGTGAGACACCGCCAGCGAGCGACTTCCAGGGTGAGACACTACCAAGGTGAGACACAACTAGTGAGCCACCGTTAGGGTGACAATGTCAGGGTGACACTACCAAGGTGAGACACCACCATCAAGCCACTGTTAGGGTGACACTGCCAGGGTGAGGCACTTTTGGCATGAGACACTGTTTGGAAACTTGGAAAACTATAATTTTTCAAAGTGTAGAAATGTTTCACCTTGACTTCCTAGAACACCTCAAACACCAGATTCCCACAAAGTAATGGACCAGAGAGGTCTGGGATATTACATTTCTCATTTAAAATAATCTCATAAAAACTAAAACTCCACTGATTTCACGGCCTAACTGGGGAGAAATACCTTTTCAAAATTCTAATTCTATTCAATCAACCTATTGAAAGAATTTCACAAATAATTTTCATCTAAAAAATCTATTTTGAAAATAAAAATCTTTTACAATCCCCATTAGGAACAAAAATTCCTTGAAAACCATTTAAACCCTTTTATTACAAGTGAATTTTACTTTTTAAAAACATTTATAAATCTCAAACACAAATAGCATGAAAAAAAGAACACATAAAATAAACTTACCACCTAAAAAAGGATCAATTTCATATTATAATCACCTGCACATTTGTCACAATCACATATATAATAGTTTATAACATGATTAGGTTATATCAAACATAAGAAATAAGTACATGAAATATGAACCTATGTGCCTATCCATGATTCATGAACTCTCCCACTCTTTAAAATTAGGCCAAGAGAAAAAACCATAAATCATAAAATCAAAATCATTTACATCACTCTATGTGAAATAGGTCAATAATAAAATAAGAAAGAAAAATAGAAATCTCACCCCTAATAACTAGGATTCCCTCATATGTGGGTTTGTTACTCCTAGGAACAAGTTCCAAACCAAGTCCTGAAAATATCATATCTCCTGTATACATATCCCAAATAGTCAATCAAAAGAAAAAAACCTCTATTATTAATTTGTAACACCTTAAACCAAATCACCCAGTCTGGTCTGGTGAGTCACATGACCTTATACACATCTCCCCATATGCAAGAGGATGTTGACTAGTGATGAGGTCCTAAGAGGCATCATGGGGAGACTATGCCCTCAGTAATAGATAAAAATCATAGTATACAATAGCAGAAAAAAATTGAGTAACAATGGAACATAATATGAATTAAATAATAAGAACATCAACATAATCTATAATAATATGACATACAATATTCAGTGCAACAAGTCAAGTTGTATAAACATGTGGTAAAACTATAAATGACAAACAAGGAAAAATAAATAAGAGGAGTCTCTAAAAAGGATCTTGGATTTTGTACTAACATAACCTAGACTAACCTACTCCTCTGGTACAAATTCCCTAAGAAGGTCCACTTCCCTAATTTGAAATCTCGGTCAAAAATTCTGCATGTGCATCGAGATGACCATGTAAGGTGTGAGTATAAACCCAGTAGAACACTACTAGGGAAATATATATATATATATATAATGCAATGAAAAGAAAGTAATTGCATAAGAAACAATCACATGATGGCTCATCAGGCACTAACTAGGCTACCACAAACCTTAACCCCACCTACTTTGGCTCCATGTCAGAATAGATGTTATGTCTGGTTTCTATGAATCACATAACAATCCACTAAAACAATGTAAGTATCAAAACAGGACACAATGACATCAGGCCTCAAGTCCGGCCACAAGGACCTCATACCCCACCAACTATCTCAGGTCGGGCCACACGGACATCATGCCCCACTTCCAAAATCAGATCAGGACTCAAGGAAATCATACCCTACCATCTGTTATCCAAGACCCTCACTATAATTATCACATGTCATGTCACACATGCTCCCCCCTCTAAAGGATTAACCAATCCATGAAGGATTCACCTATCACTTTGATACCAAATAGTAGAATTCTATGGCCAAACACATATTTATATAAATAATCCATAGAAAGGAAAGTCTTAATCTATACACATGCACAAATATGTCAAATCAAGAAAGTTCTCATAGGTAATTCACACAAGGACAAGCATGTCTTATCAAGAGAGGTATTATAGGACACACACACTCACACACAAGCATGTCACATCAAGAAAGGTCTCACGGGATACATACACATTCACACAATCATGTCATATCATATAGTTTTATACAATTATTTTTACATTGCAAGGAAATTACTACCTTAAGTGTATTGAAGCCCAACATCAAGGTTCGTCACCTGAATTGTGATCATACACTAATTATTCCTATAATTAGCCCCAAAATCATTGGAGGATTCAAGAGTAAAGATCCAAGAAGTAGAACATTTCAAGTGATATGATTTTTTAGACTTACTCAATGAGATCCAACATAACAAATGAATCTAGATGAATCTAGAAGAAATCAAGACAAAATCATCTTTCCACCTTCCTTTCCTCAGTAATCTAGAAGGAATCACATTAGACCATTTTAGAATTCCTAGGTCTAACCATGATATTATGGATCTAGGGTATTCACTATGGATAAAAGAAAATATCTATCAAGGTTAATAATAGGAGGAAGAATGTGGAAGAGTGAGGAGTATTTGGGTTCAAGAGACCTAGGAATGAGAGGAAGAATGATGAGTTTTAGAGATTTTTCAAGTCAAAATAAAAATTTTCAGATTAATTAATTTTTTACGCACAGTTTGATCACATGGTTTAGCAGAATATGTGCCAATTTTGTGAGGATCACTACCTCTTTAGGGTACCCATATGGTTTGTATTATAAGGAGGTGTCCATTGAAACACACAACTCCAAGTTATGAGGTAGTGTCACACAAAACAACCACACAATAGAAAAAAACAATAAAGATCAAGATTATAAAATAATTTGAAAAGGAAGAGAAAAAAACACCAACATAATAAATATTATGAAGAAAAATTCATAAAAATCTACAATTTCAAAAAGGAAAAAATGATAGAAAGACAAATAACATGGAAGAATAATGTGGTTTAGACCACATTCATCATAATTCATATCAAGAACACTGTCCCACCTTCTTTATTGTTGTTAAGAAAAGAAAAAATGATAGTATACAATATAAATTCGAGATAGGGAAATAATGAGATCAGATGAAACTAGTGGAACAACCCAATAGGACATGAACAAACAAAAGAAAATAAGAAATAACAAATTATACAAGGAAAAATTCAGTAGGAACAAGAAGAAACCAGGATAGAAACCCCTTACCAAGGTTTATCCTCACCTATCAAAGATCCATCCAATATTTTTTTTAGTTGCAATCATCCTTATCATGGCTCAAAATCTTCAAGCTCTCCACCAGAACAAGCTTCTCAGGGTCAACTACAAGCACCATCACCAACTGGGCCATGAACATGCCCTCACCAATTGACCCTCTCCTTCCCTCATCTTGATCTCTCTCTCAGCTTCACCCTCTCTAAGATTCATTATGTCTATCTATACCACTGAATCAGGGACTTTAGTGCTTAAAATCGGAGTAAAAAAAACATCTCAAACAACATCCAAATTCATCGGGACACATGTTTGGCGATATTATTCTAGAAGAAGTTGTTGAAACAAAACTAGAACAACTTGAGATATGTAAAGGTTGACCTAGAACTGCATATGGGATGATCAACCACTGTGTAAGGTTCTCACACACACTACATAAGGGTACCATAAATCATGAGCTACTACGTAAAGGTAGCACCACCAGCTGCATAAGGGTCTTCCAGTCCTCATGTAAAGGTAAGACCTCCAGCGCTTTTCCAACATAAGGGTAAATTTTGGCTCACATAAGGGTAAGCCTCTCCATAAACATGTCAAACAAAGGTAACACGAACCCCATGTAAAGGTAACACAACCACTACACACTTCACATAAGGTTCACCCCGAGCATACATAAGGGTAAACATCCAATCCCCATATCACATAAGGGTATAAATCCCCCCATGTAAAGGTAAACCCTTACATCTAAAATCCACATAAGGGTAATTTACTACTTACATAAGGGTAAACAAACTCATGTAAGGGTAAAGAGAAACAACACAAAATGATGCCAAAAAATCTAATAAAAATAAAACTTAAACAAGCATTAATTAACATACAACGGGAGATTAAAACACATGGAATCAACAAATAAAAAAATAAAAAAAACATTTAAATTTGTAACAACAAACAGGAAATAATTAATAAAATATCTACCATAAAAAATAAAATGTAAAGCACACATGCCTGATGTTCTTACAGTCCTACACTAGCCTAACCTAACAGCTAGTTCAGATAGTCTTCCCTAACAAAAGACCCTAGGCTCAAACTTGATCAGCCCAGCCTAACCAATAGCCTAGCATGTACCTAAGTAACACATGTCTACTCATACCAACACATATACTAATATCAACTTCAAAAAAATGATTAGAGAATAAAATAATATAATAAATGTCATTAAACAGAACTCATACCTTCACTTACCTAAGATTCTCATCATCATATACCTGCAACTAGTTACACACATGTCGTCATAGGTTTTGATCATCTCTCATGTGCTAGCAAGACACCCAAAGAAAACAGAGCAATACCCAATACCTCATACAAAAATAAACATGAAAAAACAATAATGTAGAGTATAAATAATCTCAAAAGTGAAACAGTTCTAAATGAAAGTAGTAAAACCAGTAGAAAACACACAATAAGAAAATATAGCAAGCTGACAAGAGACAAGTCTCTGACTAATCCCAAACAGATCATAAAACTAGCCCTATCCAAACCCTCTCTTCTAACCGAGGGCCCTTGAAAATCACATAAAAAAGAAAATCCTGGGAACATAGATGAAATACAACCTAGAGCTACACCAACTTAATACTAAGGGATTCTATATAGACTCATAGAATATTGACACTATCATAACCAGGGTAGGCCTCATTGTTATGGGCCATACTATCCCTAGACATATTCTCAGGCTAGTATCTCTTAATGTGGTCAATCTTTCCACACTGATAACACCTAACCTTATTATACCTACTTCCATCTTTTTATTTTATTTTATTCTTTGTTTGAACCTTCACACTGAGAAACATAGGTTCATACTTCTCCCCACTACCCCCCATCTTCAAACTATGAATTTGATGATCCCTAGACAAGACAACATACTTTACTTCCTTCAAAGTGATATAATACCTTTTAAAAATAATTTAATCTCTAATAGTATTAAATTAATCATACGAGGAATTAAAAAATAAGTAGGTCTGGTCCTCATCCTTAATTTTAGCATCCACATTGGCTAAGTCAATCACCATCTTATAAAATTTGTCTAAATTAGTCCGCACAGAGGTTGTAGGGACCATTTTGAAATTAAAAAGATACATTTTCCTTTGTAATTTCCCTAAAAGGGACCTAGTCATGTAAATATTCTCTAAATTCATCCAGATTACACTGGAAGATGTTTCATGTACCACTTCTCACAAGACCTTGTCACCTAGGGTCAACAACAACAGGGAATGGGTCTTTTTCATAACAGTAGGGTCAACATCCTCGAAATAGGTTGAACTCTCTCCTATAGTAGAGAAAATGGTGATTTTACACTTAAATCCTTACAAAGTATATTTATGTCCATTGTGGACAAGAAGAGCACACATTTTAACTCTATATAAATTGAAATCATTCTCTTCATTAAACTTATCAATCTATAACTTAGTCAAAGACATATTTAGATTTGATACAAACCCCTTTGATGACAATTATTATAGGGTGGTATCCATTGAAACACACAACTCCAAGGTAGGAATTAATGTCATACAAACCAACCACACAACAAAAAAAAAGATTGACCCTATAAAATAATTAAAAAAGAAGAGAAAAAAACACCAACAGAAGCAATATGATAAAGAAAGAAGCACACCAATCTATAATTTAAAAAAGAAAAATGTTGTAAAGAAAAAGAACATAGAATAATTATGTGGTTCATACCACTTTGGTCCTACTCCATAGTAAGAACACCACCTCACATTATTTATTATTAATAATAAAAGAAAAAATGGTATCATTAAATAGAAATTTGAGAAAGGGAAATAGAAATATTAGATTAAACTAGAGGAACATTCTGGCAGTATTTTCACAAACAAAAGGAAATAAGCCGCAACAAATTAACTAGGGAATTAAATAGGAATAAGAAGAAACCAAGTTGGAACCCCCTTAGCAAGGTCCAACCTCACATGTAAAGACCACTACAAGATTTGTTGTAGTCACCATCATCCTTATTGGGGCTCACAATCCTTGAGATCTTCACCGAAACAAGCTTCCCAGAGTTAACTGTGAGCACCACCGCCAATAGGGCTACGAACATGCCCCCACCTCTTGATCGTATTCTTCCCCCCTCTCGATCTCTCTCTCTCCTTCACCCTCTATGAGTTTCATTTTTTAAGTCTATATCGGTGAAGCAGGGACTCAAGCACTTAAAACTGGAGTAACAAATCACCCCAAACAACCTCCAACTACATCAGGACGCGTGTCTAGCTGACATACTTCCAGAAGAAGTTGTTAAAAAAAACTCGAATGGACAGTGCTACGTAAAGGTTGACTTGGCAATATGTATGGGTTGATCACCTATTGCATAACGATCTCACACCAGCTACATAAGGGTACCATGAACTGCAAGATGCTATGTAAAGGTAGCGCCACCCGCTATATAAGGGTCTTCTGATCCTCACATAAAGGTAATACCTCCAATGATCTTCTCATGTATGGGTAAATCCTGGCTTGTGTAAGGGTAAGTCTCTCCATCAATAGATTACATAAAGGTAACATGGACCCCACGTATAAGTAATGCAGCCGCTACACACTTCACGTAAGGGTCAGCCCAAGTGTAAGTAAGGGTAAAAATTTAACCCCCCAACTTACGTAAGGGTACAACAACCCCCACGTAAAGGTTATACTCTACATCTCAAAGCCATGTTAAGGTAATGTACCACTTAGGTAAGGGAATACAACCATGTGTAAGGGTAAAGAAAGACAATACAAAATGCTTTCGAAACAAAATCTAAGAAAAATAAAACTTAAACAGGAATGAATTAACATGAAACAAGAGATTAAAACACATGGAATCAACAAATCAAAAAATGAAAAACATTTTAATTTTTAATAAAAAACATGAAAAAATTAATTGTTTGGATGCATGGTTTGGCAAACCGTGTGCCAACCATGTTTGTGCTTCAGTTTGGGGTTAAAAAGTTATCTTAGGAATGTCGTGTGGTTAACTCTAATTGTGCGTTAACCATGTGCCACCCACTGCTAATCTCCAACAAGTTGCACAATTAACTAGGGGAAACTGCATGGTTTCCCTTAACCATTATCAAACCATTCTCCCCCTTAAAGTCTTCTAAAACCCTCCAAAATCAATTTGAAGCTACTTGAAATTCCACCCAAACAAAGTATAACTCAAAACACTTAAAAATTCTTAAAACAAGGCATAATGCACCTGAAAAAATATGGGTCATTATGAATGGTTATGGGATGTGATGATGATGTGGTTGTGATGGGTTACATGGGATGCATGATGTGATGATTATGTGATTTCACAGATGTACATTGTGACTTATGTAGGGGATAGGAGCATCGGGATGTCAGTCATTCGTGTTTAGGGCTACTTGTTTAGTGGGAAAAATAATGTAGGGTACCATTATTCTATACATGTTTAGTCATATATTATTACTCAATTGTGATACTTGGAGATCGATCCTTGGTGAGATTAAAAACACAATTTAACTGATTAGGTCACAGGTTGGTTTCTTTGTTTATTCACTATGTCTTTAGTATTCTTTTTCCACATTTTCATGAGAGGTTTTGAGGAGGATTTTATTAAGTATACCTATATTTTCACCCTTGTATATACAAACTATTATTCATATCCACAGGTGTGAGTTGGTGATTGAGCTATATGTTACTAGCTCGTGGAGGTTCTTTGTGAGTTGTTGGAGTTTGTGTTCACTACTATAGGAGTAGTTTTTGGTATATTTTTGTTATTTCATGTGTTTTTGTTTTGTATGACATTATAATATTGGGATGTTTCTTATAAAGTTTATCAATGGATCTCTTATCATTTCCTAATATATATTGAGGGTAATGCCTCACATATGTATCCATTTTATACCCTCAGTGTCAGTCGCTAACTTTTGGCCTGTTGGAGTTGGGTTTCAGAAGTCACACTCGTCTTCACTATTGGCCTAGGCGGGGTACCAATGTTGGCATGTTGTGAAAAGGATCCTCGTGATATAGGGGGTACCTTTTATAGTTATATTGATATGTGAAGTACTTCTGTATCTGCTGCTATTATGCTTTGATTGATAAATGTATATGAAAATGTTTTTATATACTTATGTAGATGAGTAGATTGATCGAAGCACACACATGAGGGTATTTCATTTGTGTTGGAACCTCGATGGTTGCCCACTAAGAATTATATGCTCATGCCCTGCATGTGAACTTCGGTGGATATTATGTTTCATGGTTTATTTTGCAGGTATGGACAAGTACTAGTAGATGTTGGATCATTTGTTCTCGCAACACATGGTCGTTGTGAGTGTGGGTCGAATTCCACTTGGTGTTGGAGCTGGAGTCTAGAGGTAGTGTTTGGAACATAACCATGTGTATTTGAGACTCATTATTGTTTTTCAACATTCACTCGGGATGTACGTTGCATGTCATGCATTTCATGTAGTATTGGTTTTCTTTAATTATAGATGACTAACCCTAGCGGGTACATCACTCCCCAACTATACTTCAAGACCCACAAAATTAGTTATCAACCCCTGAGGGACAAGGAGTGCTCCTGAGGTCATCTGACGACCTAATCCATGTACTATTCAGATGATTTGAGTTACGATCATTACAGGCATAAACAATATGTTTTGGCAAGATATAAATTATATGCAGAGATATAGTGACAGTGACTCTATGTATGGTGGCAGCTAACCCCTTAATTTTATTATGGATCGACACCCCCCCCCCCAATGTCAAGGGGGCAAGCTAGTGTTTGTGGGTTTTGGTGACTAAACACCACCGATCAAGGCATTGAAGAAGTGCAAGGGATGGGAGATCACATATAAAAAGGAGCTCCTCCACTTGTTCATCATAAACAATTAGTTCTATTTTCTTAGGTTGCAATTTTTGGTGTATATATGCAATGTGTATTTTCTTTAATTATTGAAGGGAGATATTTGCGAGGTTTACTTAGGGATGACAACGGGTCGGGTACCTGTGAAATTTGTGGTGCCTGAACCCCAACCCATTTTTTTTTACAAAACTCTAATCCTGACTATAACAGGTTTATTTTTTAAATTCAGTATCCTATCTCTACCATATTATATTTTTAACTACTCATTTAACTACCTCAAACCTTTTAATCTCCCAATTAGAAATGCAAATATTTTAATTTTATTTATAAATTTAGAATAAACATATAAAAAACTAAGTAAATACATTTTTTAATTGTACTTTATTTAATAACATATACTCAATGAATTCAAATTTAAAATTTACGTATAAATATAATATGAATGAACTCAAAATAAATAAATATTTTTTATAATTGTAATGTCATTTAAAAATTTATTTTTGATTAATATATAATAATTTACATAATCTGGTTCGAGTTTATAGTACCTAAGAGTAATACTCTAACCCCTACCCGTTTATTAATTGAGTTTTCAATTTGGTACTTTTTTTTAAAGGTTGGGGCCGAAGACTCAATTTATTATGAAAGCAAAGACCTCTTTAGAGGGTAGAGGGAGACCCAATACATAGCATGAAGGCCCAAGACCAAGTGGTCTGAATACAAGGCTTGAAAGCCCATTTTTTGGCTCAAAGGACCCTCTGTGAACAGTACTGTTAGAGTACCCCGCGCAGCTACAGTACCTGCTACAGTACCGTAACCGCTACAGTATCCTGCAACAGTTCCTCCGCCGCTACAGTGGTGTCGCCGCTACAGTTCCACCGCTGCTACAGTACCTCGGAAATTCATCCCTGTCCGGATTTGAACTCAGGTCTTTTGGATGCCAAGCAAGACCCTGTACCACTTGGATACCCAGTTGTCATCCCTAGGTTTACTTTGTAAAACTGAGATATGTTACATCTACATTTGTCTATAGTGAGTTTTTTTTATATAGGCAAGTGGTTTTTTTTCATTAATTATTTTTGGAGTACAATAATTATCCTTATTTGTTAATTATTTAAGGGGGCGTCATTTCGTCTCCACATCCTTTGGCGGCTCGACCGTGAGGAGGCTTTCTACTTCTCCCGCTCTGCACGGAGAAAATGAAAGCCATTCGAATCCCGCAGAATGAACTTGCGAGAACTTCAGACCTCGCAGCTCGCAGATCAAGGGAGCATCCTCTGAATACAATCAGCGAGCATGCGAAGAAGTCTAATAAGGTTCATTGATACTTTACTCAGTTTCATTTCGAAGCCATTTAAGCTGCACTCTCAGTTTGCCTTTTATCGCATCACTGTTTCTTCCATCGGCACGCGCTTGCGTATCTGCAGATCTCGAAGAGAAACTTGAATTCTTCATTTTCGTCTTTTTCCGAAGACGTCTCGCTTGAATCGGCAAAGGAACCGACCGATACCTCTCCATTTTCTAAGATTTATAGCGGATCGGATCATTCCGGAGAATCATCGGAGGTTACGGTAAATTTTGAGACACGACATAATTTTTTTTCCAGATTACTTATTGACGTCGTTGTGAGCCGTAATAGAAAGTCTGTTCCTCTGATTTCAGAGCGACTCGCTTGTTCTGAATGCAGCACTCTCGGCTTCGTCTGAAACAGAGAATCAGGTGCAGCTCATCTCTTCTCCAAAGAACACCGCCAAAGTGGAGAATTCTGAGATGGTTTTGACTACCGGTTACGGATGCAGCCAATCAGATGGTTCTGGGATAGGCTCACTAGAGCCGGATGTAGTACTGAATCATCTTCGATCCAAAAAGGTTATGGACAAGTTGATCCAGATAATAATTGACGAAATCTGCGCTGATGTGCCTTCGGGGAGGGACTGCCTTGCTGTTCAATTTGCGTTGAAGATCCGTTTGGTCGTCCTCTCTTTTGCCGTTTGGTTACTTGCAGTTTGGGCGTTTTCCTTCTTTAAGCCAGGCATCGAAAAGCCTTCCCGTAATCCACCTCCAACCTAACGCATCCGGCCTTACGAATCAGGTGAGCTCGAAAACTGTTTAAGACTCTACTGAATCAATATATGTCGCACACGGTCGCATAGATTGAACGCTATAATTCCTCTGTACCTCACAGGTTGGATTTGTGTAGTGTTGATATCTGTTAGATATATTCGTAGTACACTAGTCATTGTTTTAGACTTGTATATACGCTAAAGTGCGAACTGTTTGATTCGGAGAAATAAGTTTCGTTCCATTGCTCCTGGTTTTCGAATCTATATGTTGGCAAATTTGTGCAACTTTAGAATCTTGCCAAATATGTACGGTGCTAATTTGATTTCTCGGAATCTTAATCAATTCATAGTTGTTCCTAATTTTGTCAAAAAAAAAATTGAAATAATTATATTAATGACAATTGAATTTGTCTGAGGTTTCAGTTTGAAACTTGAACGAAGAGTGACTAAATAAATTAAATATTTTATGATTTTGTTTATTGGGTTATTTGTTATTTTTTTCCGATCTCCTGATATATGTTTTATAGAATACAATTCCGTAGTTAACATTTTTTTATTTCAAAAATAATTTGTCATTGATCTTAATTTTTGATGCCTAAAATCAAATTTGTGGGTGCAATGTATTGAATATTTATTTAAGTGACATTTTATTTTTTGAGAGTACAAAATAATCACCATTAGATATATGAGCTTTATCATCGTTCAAAATTGTCTTCATTTTCGCTAAAAAAAACCCCGATCTTGCAAGCGCTTTCAAAATCCAATGACTGCTATCAACGTTGAAAATAATACTAAAAAAAGTTGTCTTCATTAGCGTTGAAAAAACGTTGATAAAGTGAATCATTTATCAATGTTATTTGTAGCACTGATAAACGAGACCTTTTATCAACGATATTTCCAACACTGATAAAAGTTCTCTTTATCAACGTTGGAAATAGAGCTGATAAAAATCACGCTGCATCAGCGTGGTGTTGGAATTACAACACACTATAGCAATAAATATAGAATTTATTTTCAATTAAATCTACATCACAATATAACAATAAAACATTATGCAAGACTTACCAACATTTCAAACATTGGTATATAGAATCACATTTGTACGTACAATTTATCACAAACACCAACAAATTCAGAAACATTAATGTTTTATTGCCTCTTGACCCTCCCTCAAAAGTGTTTAATCATGCTATCAGTTGTCGAACGAACCACCTCAGCTCGAACGAAAGATGCACATGTATGAAAAAAACAATTCTTATACTAGTAATACTATAAAAGAAATAAATTAATCATAAAATATGATACAATGTATTAATAAAATGTCAATTTTAAACCGAAAACATACACTTCGAGTCATATCAGACACATCATGTGTCAGATTAACATGTGGTTGATTCCCACACATGAAAAATGATTTAGAATCATTTTCATAAAGTATCAAGACATTTTGAGTGCATTTGCTAGGTTTTGAGTATGTGACACGTGTTTTGAACTAAAATGTCAATTTAAAATAAAAATATGCACTTTTGAGTCATATTGGCAACACTCGTGTATCAGATTGACGTGTGACAGATTCCTACACATCACAAATGATTTATGGAGTGTTGTTCTAAAATATGAAAACAATTTAAGTGTGTTTACTTGGTTTTCAGTGAATGACACACACTTTTAACAAAAATGTCATTTTTAAACTGAAAACATACCTTTTGAGTCATATCGATTACACCGTGTATCACATTGATATACGACTGATTTCTATACATCACAAATGACTTATTGAACGTTTTTTGAAGTATTAAGACCATACAAGTGTGTTTTCTCAGTTTTCAGTGAGTGAGACACATTTTTAACTAAAATGTCATTTTGAAACTAAAAGCACGCATTTCAAGGCATATCGGTCACACATTGTATCAGATTGAGGCGCAGATGATTCCTACATGCCACAAATGACCTATGGATCATTTTCCTAAAATATCAAAACAATTTGAATGTGTTTTCTCAGTTTTGATTACATCACACATCTTTTGAACTAAAATGTCAATTTTAAATACAAATACGCACTTTGAGTCACATCGATCACACTGTATTCCGATTGATGAGTGATTGATTCCTACACGTCAAAAATGACTTATGGATCATTGTTCTAAAGTATTAATACATTACAAGTGTGTTTTCTTGATTTTCAGTAAGTGACACAAGTTTTTAATTAAAATGTCATTTTAAACTGAAAACACGCACTTTGAATCATATTGATCACATCGTGCATCAGATTGACGTGTGGCTAATTCATACTCATCACAAAATGTTTTTTGAATCAATTTTCTAAAATATCAAGACAATCAGAGTGGTTGCTCTCAGTTTTCAGTGAGTTGTGCAATTTTAACTAAAGTATCATTTTAAACTGAAAACACGCACTTTGAGTCATATCGGCCACACCGTGTATCAAATTGACATGTGGCTGATTCTTACATGTCATAAATGATTTATGGGTTCCACCCCTAAAGTATCAAAATCATATGAGTGTGTTTTCTTGGTTTTTAGTGAGTGATACACATTTTTAACTAAAATGTCACTTTTAAACTGAAAACACACATTTCGAGTCATATATGAGGCGGCCCAAACATTACATACATAAATATTACATATTACTATATGAATATTCCTTACATATCATTTCGATCCACACCAGAACCATAAAAATTTAGTGTCTTTGGAAACTTGGATGCATAAACAACTGGTACATAAAAGACATATATTATCTCCCACTAAGTTTTTCATAGATAGCACCCTTGTTAGACATATCATACTCAAAACCTTTTTTCGTATCCTGGGAAAAAATAAACATAATAAATGATGAGCTTAGATGCTCTATAAGGGTAAACTAGGACAATATCAATGATCATTTTAGCATAACATGAGCATAAGAGTATGAAAACATGACTTTAACATTTGAAAACCACACCTAGTCATTTATAGATCATAATCAAGAGTCATGACATAAATCATGTCGGTTCATAAGGCATGAATCACGATGGAATCAAAGAACATGGGCCATGAGAGCATAATATTGGCATAAGATCATGACAAAAAAGAGTGACATAGATTGCGGCATAATCATAATCATAGAAATCTTATGTCTAATCTACCCACTAAGACATTCATCACATGCTAGGTTGAGCTAACAACCCGTGTAACTGCTTAAAGCTTGGGATAACCTCTCATGTACCCACTTTTGGGCTTGAGATAACCTCACGTGTACTTTCTTTTAGGCTTGAGATAACCACTTGTGTACCCTCTTTTGGGCCTTCGGGCCACATGGCCTCTGAGCCACCACAAGCCTTTGGGTCAAGGGCTTTCGGGCCATCAATGGGCCTTCGAGCCATAAGTCAACTGGGATAAGAAGTAGTTAGATTAGACCGCACACGAGCATTCCCTAGAGGAGGAATCAGAGCAAGTAACATCCACTAGAGTGGAACTAACTATATTGGGAATGGAGAGAGGGACATTGACAACTACACCACTAGGACTAGGCACCGTGAAACTCTGTATAGGGAAATTCTAGCCGATCATCCACACAAGGTGGGGAGCTAGGCACTATTAATGAAGCAAATACCAGGGAGGAGGAGTTCCAGTGTAGTCGGGTCTTTGGACCTTCGGGTCATGTACTGGGCCCTGTGCCTCTAGTCCTCTAGATTATAAGAAACCAGTTCTTCTTTGAGGTACAAATCTCTTATTTTCCATCAATTCTTAGTTTAATTGCTTAAATATGGCCTAATGTGAGTGCCTTTGAGGTCACAGAGGTCTCAGAGGTGTCCAGGGCTTGTTCGGATCCTAGAACCAGTTTTTGGGGTGATTTAAGCCTGGCACACGGTTAGTACAAATCATGCGGGGCAGGCCACACAATTTGACTAAACTGTGCGAGGCTGGATAGAGGGATTGTATATGCCACACAATTTGAGTAAACCATATGGGAGGAGGTGCATGCTCGTGCATCCAGGTCTACAATTTCAGTAGATTTTGACAGAGGCACTTCACACAGTTTTCAAACAGTTTGCAAACTGTGAGGGTAAACTATGCGAGCACCCCTTTATCCTACAGTAGATAGTATGACTTGACGCACAATTTGAAAAACTGTGTGCCTAAACCATGAGACCCAATTTTGGGGGTAAAATGACAATTTCCCCCTGAAATGTTTATAACTTAATTTTTTTCCCTTCTTCGTTGCATAGCAAAGGAAAACTGTGGGAGCTCTCCTCTTGAGCTATTCTAGGATTTCAAATCTAGTCTTCATCTGAACACCGAATCAAATGTGGTTTATCTCCTTGGATCCACAATAGTAAGTCCTCAATTTATTTTTATCCATTCTTGATATTTTTGGATATCAGCTGCACTATTTGGATTTAGGCTCATATGCCCTAATTTCTGGTTCTTCATCCGTTCTTCAGATTTCTTCCAAACCGGGATGAATCAGATCTTAATACTGTATGAACTATCTAGCACGATCCTAAGGTAGGTGGTCATGCACTTTTCATTAAAAATCAGATCATTTACATATGTCGTCATGCCGTGTGTCCATTTTTCGGGCGTCACTTGAATTGAAATTGAACCCTATTCTTACCAATCAGGTTGTAGTTAATTGAATAAGCTTGTTCATTCATGTTATAGGTTGTATAATTTGATTAAGAACCACCCCATGAGTGGGTTGTCTTGAAATGGCCCTTTTAGGCTTTTGGCTTTGGATGCCTTTGAGGCATGCCCTTCACCCCATGTCATGGGATGTCAAAATTTAAGTTGGCTTATGAATTAAATTGCAACATTATGAATTATAATTGGAATGAAGTAAGGTTATGGGATGGATAACTTTCCCCTTGACCCATGTAGGCCTTCATTGTTTAAAGCACGTTTTGCCTATCCCGTGTCGGTAAAGTAGAGGCTATGCCATGAGTTGATGCGATTGGCTCGAATTTCTCTAATTATTATTTTTCCCATGTGAGTTATATAACTAATCCATGTGATAGATTCATAGTCTTGTTAGGCTTGTTATATTAAAAATGGCCATGTGAGTATTTGAATGACCCCCTTGTGAGTTATGTTGAGACCATGCTATGTAATGGATTGATTAAGCATGGGAAGCTCATTATTATGTTGTGACCACGTGAGTAAGTGAAAGGCCAAGCCCTTGAGGTTTTTCCTTTCTTGAGTCACACATTTTTAGGTGATATATATTAAATGCCTTATGTTTTGACCTTGGAATGTTAAGTGAATTGTTTAAATAAAATTTATTTGGCTAACTTATGAATAGTTGTGAGTGATACATGGATTCAAATTAGAATTCCATGGATGGACTCATGTGACTATTTAACTTTTTACCTTGAGTGATATATGGATTAACCTTATATGACATGGATGGGATTAATGGTTAACGTGATATTGTCATGAGTGACACATGTATCCAAATGAGAGATGCCATGGACAGACTCATTGAGACTAGACTTATTTGCTGAGTGATACTTGGAACCCAATGGGTTACCAAAGACAGACTTAAGGGGCATTGATTATATGTAATGAGTGATACTTTAGGTTTCCTTAGAGGACTACCAAGGACAGACTCATATGACATGGACTTTATACCACATATAGAGCGATACATGGGATCATGAGAGGTTCTCCATGGATGGGCTCATAGGTTGTTGGTTGAATACACCTAGAGTGATGCTTGAATTAAAACTTAGGAATGTCAAGGATAGAATTGGGTTATAAATGAATTAAATGAAATGAAATGGATTATATAACTCATCTCCAAGCCAAAGAACACGCTTGGGTTAATCTTGACTTGTATTGTTTACATGGACTTCTGAGGAATCTTTTGTGCTTCCAGCTACATGGGGGATTCTGAGCTTGAGATGAATCTCAAGACTTTTAAATTAAATGTAATTGAATTGTTAAATGTTTTGATTAAATTAAATGGATATTAAATGAGTACCTTCACATAAAGGATGTTTACTTTTTAGTTCTCCTAGTTTACTACTTTACTCATTGCACATTGCATGTTATATATACTCACTGACTGATTGACACAGACCGTAGGTGGTTTCTTACTAGTATTTAGTCTCACACCCTATTTGGGTCACATTTTTGGACCCAAATAGATTATATGGATGCAGTAATGATAGGATAAAGTGCCCTTCTATAGGTACTTGACTTGCTAGTTATGAGCAGGAGAGCATGAGACCAAGCTGAGACCTGTGATGCTATTGAGATTATTTTGGATTTTTTTTACTTTTTAGACATGTATTGAATATGTATGTTGTGTAAATATTTTGGATATTTTCATAGAAACACGTGGAATGTATCATCATCTTGTACTTCCACTGTGTATTTCTATTGTATGGTTTACTGCTTCTGATACTTGTATATGTTATTGATATTACACTATGCTACACTCTGGTAATGAGGGAATAGTCTCCCCATGGAAAAACCTAGGCTATTGCTACTAGTTGATAGCCTCTGACATTTGAGGAGATGCGCTTGAGGCTATGTGACCCATCGGGCTCGGGGCACCTTTCAGTGGCATCCAGGTTCGGGACGTTGCAAAGTGGTATCATTGGAATTATTTTCTAGTTTTCTTTAATATTTGGAGATAATAGAAAAGGGGATAGAAATAAATTGGGGTTTGGTAATGAGCTGTGCTTGGGCGCAGCTAACCTGTATATAGGGAAAATCCAACATGCCTCGAATGAAATTCCTATTTTATGGATTTTGACAGTTACAATTTATTTTATTTCATCATTGGGTGATGAAATTGATTTATGATATTATTATTGATATGAATTTGGGTTCTATTTTTTTTTTAAATTTGATGAGATGAGGGTATTCCATCTCATGAATCATACAGGAACCTACTAGATTTCACATGCTATGCATTATGCCATGCCATTTATGATGCATTACTGATTGCATCCTATTGTGATAGGTGGTGTGATATATATGTCTTCTATTGTGTTAGGTATATTGAGGTGTTTTATGGTGTGAAATAGATGGAATCCAATATTTTTTACTTGAGGTGTATGGGACCTCTTGGATTAGAATTTGGTGGATCATGGTTCAACTATAAAGTGAAATGTGTAGTGATTTCCATAGATGGATGCCAAGCTTTGATCCCTGGGGAGTATGGGCCCCCATGGATCGAAATTTGGTGTACCATTGGTTTAACCTTTTAAAAAGGGTGTGATAAACATGAAATGAGTATCAATTCAATGAATATGAATGTGAACTCACTTTTAAATGAAATTAATATAAAAAATAGTGAAACTAAAATGGATTATAGCAGAGAACTTGACCAGACCCGACCTTGGTAGTGAGATTTCAGTAGTGTATCTCACTTTTACGTGTTTTGTTAAACACCTAGACCTGACCCATGGGTAAGGTAGAGGGGTGTAATCTCATAGGAAGTCTTATACCTATCCTATCTTTGTATCTATGCTTTTGAGCTGCAAACTCTATTGATGATCATGAACTGAGGCGTGCATTTGGCATTGTAGGACCATGCCACTATAATGATATCTAGTTGTATGCCAGGAGGGTGGTGATGATCACAATACAAAGTTGGTGGGCCATGGGATACTAATGGATCCTCCAGTTGTGCTAGCAGAGGCATCGGTTGTTGTAATAGATTCAGGTGTTGAGGCACAGTTCCATGAAAACTTTATGCGCTTCATGCAGACCTTTCAGAGAGAACCGTAGCCTTCCACATCTATGATTGAGTGGATACAATTGTTCCAGTAGCAGCATCTGCCCAAGTTTTTAGGGGATGGTGGACTACAGGCTGAAAAATCATGGATAGATTCCATTATATCTATCTTTGAGAATCTTGAGATGCCTCCTGAGCAGAGGGTCAAGATTGCTATATATATGCTACGTGACTTTGCCAAGAGGTGGTGGGATGTTATAACTCAGAAGGAAAGTCATCGAAATATGGATTAGAGGGATTTTCAGATGGACTTCTATGAATACTTCTATCCTGATACATTGATGGATGATAAATCCCATGAGTTTATGCATCTAGAGTAGGGTGTGCTGTCAGTTATGGATTACTCGGCCCATTTTACTCAGCTCTAGTGTTTCACATGGGTGATGATCTATCTAAATCTAGGCGATTCAAGGATGGTCTCAGGTACTAAATCTTATCATAGGTAAATGTCTTCTGAATGACTATGTATTCGGAATAGTGAATCTGGCACTGATCACAGAGCGTAACCTGAGGGAATATGGAGGTGAGATCCAGGGTGGTTCGACACCTAGGTTTGGTACTACATTGACCAATAGTAGGAAGCGTCATCTAGAGATTCCACGCGATGATAATAGTAGTTGGACCATCTATTATGGTAGCTAGGTGAGGTGCTGCCGGTGCGGTAGGTTGGGTCATATGAGTCCATTGTGTATGAGGGACCTAGTCGAGTGCCGTTCCTATGGTAATATGGGACATCTTCAGTGCTTCTGTAGAATGTTTCCACAAATATCTAGTGAGAGAGGGTCTTCACCAAATCCATATTCAGGAGTAGATTCTGCAGCTTCTCATTAGGCAGTGAGCTGGAATACAGCTAGCTGATTAGGCTAAGGTGGTGGTCATGGCAATGGTAGCCAGACACCAGTTGTGCAACGACAACAAGTAGGATCTACTCAGGGTATCCAAATAGTATCACGTGGCCATGATTCATTCTAGATATATGTAGTGCAACACAACCAGCAGAATCAGGATCCCATACCTTCTACTGTTAGAGGTATCATTCTAGTAGCCTTTTTTTTAGCTTTTTCACTTTTTGATACAGGGGCTTTGCATAGTTTTGTATCTATGCCCGTTGTGGAGATAATTGGGATTAGTGTTCAGTTATATGATAGATTTATGACACTAGAAACTCCATTGGGGATTATAATGGAGGGTGTACACTAGTGAATAGAGTGCCCCCTCAAGATTGGAAGGTGCCACTTTCTCTAGAACCTTTATTTCCTTGAGATGATAGGGTTTGATATGATACTTGGGATGGAATGGATCGTAGATTATCGATATTATTTTGAATAATATTGTTAGAGGGTGACTTTCACATCACTATAGGGTGGATATTTTATTCACAAGGGTGAATGGGATGTCCAAGAGAGTCGAGCTGGACCACAACATCGTGGGATAAGCAAGATGACAACCCCGATTATGAGTTTATATCTGGATGATAAAGGAACGTGTTAGGAAGATTTCCCTCCAGTGGTTGATCATTTCAAGGATGTATTTCTAGAATACTTCTTAGGATTACCTCCAATGATAGAGGTAGAGTTCTCTATCAAGCTAGTGCCAAGAGATTCACCTGTATCCCTTCTTCCTTACAGGATGGATACTACTGAGATGCAAGAGATCAAGAGGTAGCTAGATGATTTAGAGGTGAAGGGTTTCATTTGACCTAGTAATTCTCCATGGGGCTTTCCAGTCCTTTTTTTCGAAAAAGGCGAATGGTACCCACAAACTATGTGTGGATTATTGTAATCTGAACTAGTTGGTAGTTAAGAACCAGTATCCACTACCATAGATAGATGATCTCTTCGAACATCTCTAAGGATCTTAGGTCTTCTCAAAGATTGATTTGATATCTGGTTACCATTAGGTGCGCGTCAGACCGTTATACATACTCGCATAATATTTCAGAGCATGTATGGTCTATATAAGCATTTGGTTATGCCATTCAGTCACACAAACATGCCAGCAGTCTTCAGGGCACTGATGAAACTAGTGCTACATCCTTATCTTGATTCACCTGTGGTAGTTTTCATTGATGATATCCTGGTGTATTCTCATAATTGACACAACCATGCTACCCATCTTGATATTGTTTTGAATAAACTGAGAGAGCATCAATTATATGCTAATCTCATAAAGTGCCACTTCTAGATGGATTCGATTCACTTCCTGGGTCACATCATCTCAGAGACAAGAGTATTAGTGGACCCGTAGAAGGTGATAACTGTAGTTTCCTAAGAACAACCTAATAATGACTTTGAGGTATAGAGTTTCTTATGATTATAAGAGACTCCGAAGAGCTTGACTAAGAAGGGTGTGATGTATGTATGGTTAGATTACTACAAGATGGCCTTTAGAAGCTAAAAGCGAGATTGAATTCAACACCGATACTGAATTTTCCATATCCAGGTAGGAGTTACAATGTCTACTATGATGAATCAAGTATCAGTCTAGGAGTAGTTCTTATACAGGGGGATCAAGTTATTGCGTATGGGTCTCGGTAGTTGAGGCTTCACGAGAGGAATTACCCGATGCATGATCTTGAGTTAGCTACAGTTGTTCACACATTGCACCATTGGAGACATTACTTAATGGGATAACATTTTGTGGTGTACACGGATGACAAAAGCCTCAAGTATATATATTTACAAAATGTGGTATAAACCTTAGACAATGAAGGTGGGTTGAGTACCTATAGTCTTTTGACTTTGTTCTTGCCTAAATGCTTGGTAAAGGCAATGCAGTGGCCGATGCAGTGAGTAAGAGGACTTAGATACAAGTAGTGAAACATCCTAGTAGCGAGTGGTAGCTTATGTATTTGTTCTTAGAGATTCACTTGGAGGTGTACAAAATTTAGAGGTATAATTTTCTATCATATTTAGTTGTTACCTCTACACTTATAGATAGAGTGAGGATAATGCAATTATCAGACTCATAAGGCCTAGTCTTATGGGAGAATATGGCAGGTGAGGACCCTCCTCCTGGCTGGACCATAGGAGAGGATGAGATATTACATATCCATGGATATGTGTGGGTTCCAGTGGATATATGTGAGGATACGATGTAGGATTTTCATGCTTCATCATGGGTAGTGCATCCTGGTGTCACCAAGATTTATCGTGATTTAAAAAGTTAGTATTGGTGGCTGGGTATGAAGGGTGTTGGGGCTAGGTTTGTTATGATGTATTCCACCTATCATTTGGTGAAGGAAGAACACCAACGACAAGAAAAACTTTTACAATATCTACCTATTTTGGAGTGGAAATGGAATGATGTCATGATGGATTTCTTGATAGATTTACCGAGGTCGCCTCAAGGTAATGATGGCGTATGGGTTGTTGTTAACAATCTCAAGAAGGTCACTCACTTCTTACCTATCAAGGATATCTTTTCAGTTGATGATCTTGGGAGGTTGTATATCTGTGAGATAGTGTGAATACATTAGGTCCTACATTTTATCATTTCAGATAGGGAAGATTGGTTTATTGCTCGATTTTGGAAAGGGCTACAAAGGGCGTTGGGTACTCAAGTGCTTCTGAGAATGACATACCACTCCCAAACAGATGTATAGTCAGAGTGAATGATTCAGGTTCTTGAGGACATGCTGTGGGAATACATCCTAGATTTTAGGGTCTATTGGGAGAGGCATATATACTCGATTGAGTTTTCCTACAACAATAGATTTCAGGATACTATTCAGATTACTCCATATGAGGCTTCGTACAGTAGGCCATGCCAATAAATTTTTTTTGGCTAGAGGCAGGAGAGGAAGCCATGCTAGGACCTCATCTCATCTAAGAGACTATAAAATAGGTTTAGTTGTTTCATAAGTGGACGAATACTATGTTGTCTTTTCAGAAATAATACACCGATCCCTATAGGCGACCTATAGAGTTTGAGGTCGAGGATTGGGTTTTTCTACATGTTTCACTGAGGCTGGGACACAATAGGATCAGGAGATAGGGTAGACTTTTTTATGAGATACATCCGGAAGTTCAAGACTTTAGAGAAAGTTGGGATTATTTCCTATTGGTTGCAGTTACCTCAGAGGTACTAGGTTATGCATGAAGTCTTCCATGTTTTTCAGCTACAACATTACTATTCACACCCTTCTCATACCTTTCAACCTGATGAGGTTGAGATACAGGTAGATGCATCCTTTGAGGAGAATCTTGTATATATTATAAATCATAGTACGAAGGTTCTCTGAGGCCAGTCTATTATTTTGGTACAGGTGATATGGTAGCATTAATTTGTGTAGTATGAGACCTAGGAGTGAGAGGACAATGTGTGATCACAAATGGCCAGATTTGTTCTCAGACATTCTTGATCACCCTTGAGAGGGAAATTTAGAGATGGATTGCTTTCAGGGTGAATTTTTGTAAGAAACCAATTATTCTTTGAGGTATGGATATATTATTTTCCATCAATTATCATTTTAATTGATTAAATATGGCATAGTGTGAGTGCTCGTTGAGTTCACAGAGGTCTTACAGGTGTCTGGGGCTTGTTCAGAGCCCAAAACCAGTTTTTGGGGTGATTTAAGCCTAGTGCACGGTTAGTGAAAACTGTGTGGGGTGGGCCACACGATTTGACTAAACCATGTGTGTAACTCCCCAACCCCAGTTACCTAGAGTTCGTGCATTATTTTAATACATTGGCATGATTACAAGGAATCAAGTCCCGAAGAACTGATTAGTTTAGCAGTCTTGGAAAATAGATTACATACATGAACATTACATTTCACTTTCTAACATAAAACATAGCATAAATAATCATTTGAGAACTCCATTGTTCCCTTAACTTAACCCTTCATCTCAATCATAAAACACTTCTTGGGATCCTAGGAAAATAAAACATAAGGGGTGAGCTCAAATGCTCAGTAAGGGTAAATAATTTAGCAGAATCTATAAACTTTTAAGGAAAGATGTGTAATAAAAACAACAGCCTTTTAAACATAAACTTGAACATAATATGGAAAAATAAATCAAACATTACCATATTAACATGAACATGGATATTCTACTAGTCGAATAATCACATGTAATAACGAATTTCATAATGAGGGAATGCATAATGCCAGAAATTCTGAAACATCTTGTCAAGGCCTCGGCCAAGACGTCTAAAAATGATTTAGGTCTCGACCAAAACCATATATAAAATTGGGAAAGGCCTCGGACAATTCCACATCTAATTGTATCATGAGACCTACCGATGCATCGAGGAGCTATAGCGGGCTCCAACCGTCACTTACTAAGTCCAATGCATTCCTCAAATGAAAAGGTTTAAACATAACATAATCATTTGTATTAAAACTAGCATACGAAATGTCAATAATTTATCCATAAACCATGAATGGTATAAAAAGAACACATCCATAGTCAAACATACCACAAAAACTTCAATACAATATGGAATATTTGTATCAACTTCAAACAAGTTTAAAATCCATCCAAAGATGTTTACATAGATGAAAATGATCAGAAAAATGCTTTTAAAGAAATACTCCTTTTTCATGAAATCGTTTAAAAGTATCACAATTTATAAAGGAAGTAATTTAAAGAGATTTTTGAATAAAATTTTCCCATACCACTTTGAAACATTAGAAGATAAATATAATTTCAAAACATTCATGTCCATATAAATAAATCCTTAAAATCATATTGAAAACATGGACATTAATTAAAAGGGTTTAGAAAGATAAATCTTTAAAACATTTAAAATGATGATCTAGTTAAATGGAACCTACCATAAAACCTTAAAAGATTCCTTTTGAAATAATGTTTATGAAATATGGGTATTGATGATAAGTATGTCCCAGAAAATACTTACACATGAACAATCTCAGATAATAATGAGATTGAGGAAATAACCCTTACCTTGTACTTTCCTTTGGCCGGGGTACGCTTAACCTCCTGTATAATGACCACTGTATGTTATTAAATTATATTAGAACCATATTCATATTTATTATATCATACATTATTAATTTATGACTTTATATTACCCATTTAATAATTATTTTCTTGTTAAATTAACGTTTCAGGTAATAATCACTTTCTTTATCGTACACGTTTTAACTTGTTATTCTTGATCGTATCATTTAGATAATGATTTAAATACTTCAAGAATATAAACTTTATTTATATATCATATATATTTAGAATATAAATATTTATAATATATAGATATATGAAATGGAAAACACCATTTATGGAGGCGGTAGACCGTATGTACGCATAAACGCTGCTTCTGTTTTCATATCGTATTGAATAGAAGTAATTGAATAAGATATATGTAAGTTAATACATATATGTACATATATATACATACATACATATATATATATATATATCTCTAGTAAAATTATTATTTCATATATTACATACTTATTAATAATATATTTTTATAATCATCGATGAATGGTGAACGTGGAAATTAATCACATCACGTCGTGGAGACGGTAATCCGTATGTATGCACGAGCGACAATATCATTCTTTTGATATTAAAATAGTATGTAAATAGATGTCATATAATATATATAGAATAATTAACATGTTATATTTATTATTTACATCAATTATACATCATTATTATACCCATCCAAAAATAATGTATTGAATCACAACAACAACAAAACGTGGAGACAGTAAGCCGTACGTACACACGTATGGTGACATGTCATTCAAAGGATGGATAGAATAATGAATATGGTCGTAAAATATTTATAATAAAATCACAGTATATTAAAGATACTTGATTTATTATTTTATAATGGAAACAACAAGAAAAGAAGAAGTGGAAGAAGAAAAGAACTTGAAAGAGGTGATGAAATATTTACCTCTTCTTCGGGTTCTTCCTTTTGATTTGATCAAAAGGGCTCCTTAGGTTAGCTTTATGACTAAATAAAGGCCTCTAGGATTAAGGTAGGACAGTTGATAGGATATTTGGGCAGGGGTTGGCTGAGACAAATGGCATTGAAGGTGTGAAATTGAGAGAAGGGGGAGTGCTCTTTTATAAGAGGGGTGGGGGTCACTTTAGGAAAAGCTTGAAATATTATTTTATAATAAAATCATTTTTGGTTTCTAATGAATCCAAAATGATTTATTTCGAGGATAAGGTGGGGATGGGTCTAAAAATACTCAACCAATAGGTTTTAGACAGGTTTGGGTCATTATATTAACCTTATCTTTTAGATTTAACTCTTAGTTAATTAGTTTGACACTTACCATGTCTCTTTGTATTTTTATATTATATGGTTAATAAATTTACTATAAAATTCCAAGAGAACCTCAAGTGGTTCATTAATGAAATATATAATAAAATTTAAGCCCTTTGTCTGAACTTTAGATTTTTAGGAATAGAATATCAATTAATAATATAATATTTGTTTTAAAAACTCTTTTATGTCAATTTTGACACTATTTGGTATTTTGTTTTTTTTTAAATTCAGAAAAGCATTATTATTTCGAAAAAATTCATTTAATCAACCCTAACATGTCATGTTAACCTAGAAAATTAGTGAAATTCATTAAAAGTCTCAAATTAGAATTATTTTGATATTTATAATATCAATTATTTCAATCTTTCATTAATAAAGTAATTACTGCATCATCATTGTGTTATAAATAAATTAAATTATTTAATTTATAAAAATTATAAATAAAATTCCATTATGTATGAAATCATTTAAGATTTATAATTAATATTTATAATCAAATTTATTTTATGTATAACCCTATATTAAAAATGTTTTAGTTATTAAACTTTGATTTTAACTCTTTTAACTCTTCTTTAAATAAAATAATAATAAATGTCCTAATCTAATCCAAGTGGATATAAAAGATCATATTTTATTCCTAAGGTTGTTTTTGGTCGAATTAAACTTATCCAATAGAATTATGAGACGTTTTAGGGTAATTATAATATCATTTTCACCCTTAATTACCATATTTACTTTTAACCGTGGTAAATAAAAGTCAAAAGTTACCATTCACCAAAAATTATTTTCATATTATTGAACCAAATTTTAATTACTGAGGTTAAATGTGCCTCTCTAATTTTTTAAATTCATCTCAGAGAAGCGGTAAAATTATGTTTTATGTAAATTTGCAAAAGCTCCTAGGAGGTGGGTAAAAGACGGTAAAAGTTCAATAAAATTTTATATATCTAATATTATTATAAAATGACTCCAATGAATTACATTGAAAATATATAGGTATTATGTATCTATTTTTACCTAAAATAAATTTAAATAAAATAATTAATTATTTAAATAAAAAGTCGGTTTTAAACAATAACGTAGTGTTTTTCACTATTCATCAAAAATTGAAAGTTTTCAGAAAAATACAAAAAATTCACCCTAAGATAATTTTGATATTATGAATTCAAAAATTAAGTCCATTTTACCAAATTAAAAACTTATAAGTCACATTTATTAATTTAAAATTAATTCCCATTATTAAAACCAAAAAGTGAGTTTTTAAAAAAGTAAAAACTATCAAAAGATTGACATGTGTTTATGTCAAATTTAAAGGTGAAATTACTTATAATGACCAAAATTGTATTAAATGATAAAAATATAATCTAACTATACTTCCAAACCATTCAAATGTATAATTGAACACTATAAATTATTTTGATTAAAAAAGTTGTTTTCAGTTAAAATTTAGTATTTTTACTATTCACCCAAATATGAAAGTCATCAAAAAAACACAAAAAAATTTCAAAACTAAATTTTTATGTCCTGATTCTAAAGAAGAAGTTTAGTTTTTCAAATTTAATATATAAAAGTTTCAAATATTGTATTTAAAAAGGGTTCTCCATTAAAAGGCTGTAAAATTGCATTTTTTGAAAAATACTTCTTTTATCTAAAAAATGAATTTGTTCTTACATTATGTATAAGAAAATAATAATAAGGATTCTAAAATTATAAGGATTATATAAAATTCAAAATTCAGTTAATACTATTCATAACCGCTTTTGAACGACTAGTTTGGTAAGTCGTGGTGCGCTTAAACTTGGTGTTGCGTGTAGTGCAAGTTATTGAATTACTTTGAAGAAATAACATACTATGAAATCTTGGGGTCTTAAATTATCCCCTCCTTTAATAAATTCCATCCTCACAATTTGAAATTGTTCTTCTAAAATAAAAGCTTGAAAATAGAAAATACCTTTTTGGAAAACCCACATCGAAAATTGGGTTAATAAAATTTAGTCTTAATAAGAGGGAAAGGGAAATGAAAGGGTCACCACCAATTATGATATCTATTAGGATAACATTGGTGGAAATTAGAGACACATAATTAGAGGAAAAACATAAATATTTATAGGGAGTGATTGAGGTCATCAATCACAAACAAGTGTAAAATTGAGGGCCTCAAAGCCATCAATTTATGATGATTTAAAATACCATCGATTCAACAAAACATTAGGTATTAGGATAACATATTTTTGGTTTTAATATCCCTTCCCTAAAGTTTAAGAATTAATTTATTAATATAATAAGAGGAAAAAAAATATACTTGAGAAGTAGAGTTTCATTCTTCAACTAATTCCTACCACAAACTCATCTTTCACTCCAAAAGATTTTAAAAATATTCTATTTATCCTAATCATATAGGGTTCCAAAAATAATGAATTTATAATTCATCTACCAGAACTTAAAAAAACTACATCATTCAATCCAGGACATCACATGGGCCAATGGTAGGTGATACACCCTTGTCGCCCTTTGGTTGCGGGTTCAAGTCTCATGGACTTGCTGGACGAGACAGGTTGTCACCCGACCTCCGGGTTGTCCTTTTTATGACATTCCAAAAATAATCTCAAGAAATTATTTAACCTTGAAAATAGTATCCAATGTCAAACTTAATTGATTTCAACCTTTAGACTTATCCAAAATACTTCTGTCCAAACTCACAGTCTAAAATTTATAAACAAGGTAAACACAATGAAGATCCTTTTTGCCATGTAAAAACATGTGAACACCTTCATCATGTATTCTTTTAAAACACTGAAACATCCTAAATTACCATAAAACCTTATTAATAACATTCATGCTCCCTTATGCCTTATAGAATACTGGATATACTCCTTCTATCCAAAAAAGTTGTAAACTCCAACAATGATGAAATAAACAACCATTAATCAGTTCCAAGGTAGTAAAAAATATCCAATATAATTTATCTGAATCAACCATATCTTATTCCAAAACTACTACTTTAGTATTAGGACCATATTAAGGTTTATATTTCATAAAATCATGTATTTTACAAAAAAGTTTAACTTGTTGTTAAGTCACTTTTCATAGAACTATATAATCTCAAATCCCTAATGAAATAGTACTTCAGTACAATCCTTATTTATTTCCATAATTCATATAACTGATATATCATCGCTACAACATTGAAAAGACATAATTCTTTAATAACAACATAAGAACACTAGTCATTCCTCTTAATCTTAGGTAGTATCATAACTTGATTATTATCCAATAGAAGCATTTGGGGTATACTCTGATGATTTGGACATTGATTCACGCAGTGTCCCAACTCCTTATAGATGAAGCATTGTACATTTGAAACCTTTTTCTTACCCTTGCAATCATGTAATTTGTGTCCTTTTTCTCCACACTTATAACAAACTCCCATTCCCTTCAAGCATTTACCAAGGTGATTCTTTCCACAGTTATAAAATATGGGAAAATCCTTCTTTCCCCTCTTCCCTTTATCCATCTTTCTATCTTCCATCCTTTTCTTCTCTTGCTTCCCTTAAAATCCATAAGACTCAAAGAATTATTTTACTTATCTTATTAAGACATGATACTATTTATTCATATTTTGAGAATACATGGGAGACTATTTACCTTCTAAATATTGTCTTAATACCATGAAAGATATGATACTTCTTACTCTTTGGATCATACGTATTGCTGGATTTCTCATTCCTTCTACTAGGCGCCATTTCTAAACAATGGCATACACTAGGTCAGTTTATGAATCACAATGAATAATTCCAAATTTGTAAAATACCTAACATAAATTGAACAGTTTATGGATATAATCCATAATCATAAAAATGTTTTCTTTGAGGAAGTATTTACTCTTAAATCCTTCATAATTTCTTGTAATGAAAATGTGAATTATCTTAATCATATCCCCCGAGAGTGTCGTAACCAAGAGTGAAGAAAGGCCCGTTGTTGTGCACTAGTTCCCATTCAAGTCTAGCTCAAAGCGGTGTTTTCGGGTTTTACCCCTAGGTACATATGTTCTAGGCCGCCTCTACCTGCTCGTATCCAGACATGGATGCATTACTTGGAAAACTCACAAAATCTCTATATTTCCAAAATTATAGGAAGTTTTTCTATACTAATCCTCAAAGTCTATCTTAGGGTAATGTTCTCTAATCAGAGTTTATATAAATATATTTCCAAGGTAGTTTCTAAACTTCCTCTGATACCAACTATAATGCCCCGAACCCAGTTACCCAGAGTCGGTGCATTATTTTAATACATTGGCATGATTACAAGGAATCAAGTCCCGAAGAACCGATCAGTTTAACAGTCTTGGAAAATAGATTACATACATGAATGTTACATTTCAATTTATAACATAAAAAATAACATAAATAATCTTTTTATAATTCCATTATTCCCCTAGCTTAACCCTGCATCTCAATCATAAAACACTTCTTGGGATCCTGGGAAAATAAAACATAATAAAGGGGTGATATTAGATGCTCAGTAAGGGTAAATAATTTAGAGGAATCTATAAAATTTTAAGGCAATATGTGTAATAAAAACAACAGCCTTTTAAACATAAAATTGAACATAATATAGAAAAAACAAATCAAACATTACCATATTAACAGGAACATGGATATTCTACTAGTTGAATAATCACATGTAATAACTAATTTCATAATAAGGGAATGCATAATGCCAGACATTATGAAACATCTTGTCAAGGCCTCAACCAAGACGTCTAAAAATGATTTAGGCCTCGACCAAAACCATATATCAAATTGGGAAAGGCCTCATCCAATTTCATGTCTAATTGTCTCATGATACCTACCGTCGCATCGAGGAGCTATAGCGGGCTCCACCTGTCACTTACTAAGTCCAATGCATTCCTCAAATGAAAAGGCTTAAACATAACATAATCATTCGTATTAAAACTAGAATACGAAATGTCAATACTTTATCCATAAACCATGAATGGTATAAAAATAATACATCCACAGTAAAAAATATCACAAAACCTTCAATACAATATGGAATATTTTTATCAACTTCAAACAAGTTTAAAATCCATCAAAGGATGTTGACATAGATGAAAATGATCGGTAAACTTATTTTAGAGAAATACTCCTTTTTCATGAAATCATTTAAAAGTATCACAATTTATAAAGGAATTCATTTAAAGATATTTTTGAATCAAATTTTCCCATACCGCTTTGAAACATTCGAAAATAAATATCATTTCAAAACATTCATGTCCATATAAACAAATCCTTAAAATCATTTTGAAAACATTGACATTAATTAAAAGAGTTTATAAAAATAAATCTTTAAAACATTTAAAATGATTATCTAGTTAAATGGACCCTCCCATAAAACCTTAAGATATTCCTTTTAAAAACATGTTTATGAAATATGGGTATCGATGATAAGTATGTCCCAGAAAATACTTACACATGAACAATCTCAGATAATAATGAGATTGAGGAAATAACCCTTACCTTGTACTTTTATTTGGTCGAGGGTACGCTTAACCTCCTGTATAATGACCATTGTATGTTATTAAATTATATCAAAACCATATTCATATTTATTATATAATAAATTATTCATTTATGACTTTATACTACCCATTTAATAATTATTTTCATGTTAAATTAACGTTTCAGGTAATAATCGCTTTCTTTATCGTACGCGTTTTAACTTATTATTCTTGATCGTATCATTTAGATCATGATTTAAATAATTAAAGAATATAAACTCGATTTATATATCATATATATTCAGAATATAAATATTTATAATAGATAGATATATGAAATGGAAAACACCGTTTATGGAGACGGTAGACCGTACATACGCATAAACGATGCTTCTGTTTTCATATCATATTGAACAATAGTAATTGAATAAGATATATGTAAGTTCATACATACATACACATATATATATATATCCAGTAGCATTATTATGTCATATATTACATACTTATTAATAATATTTTTTTTATAATCATCGATGAATGGTGAATGTGAAAATTAATCACATCGCGTCGTGGAGACGGTAATCCGTATGTACACACGAGCGATAATATCATTATTTTGATATTAAAATAGTATGTAAATAGATGGAATATCATATATACAGAATAATTAACATGTTATATTTATTATTTACATCAATTATACATCATTATTATACCCATCCAAAAATAATGTATTGAATAACAACTAGACCACGACGTGGAGACGGTAATCCGTACATACGCATGTACGATGACATGTCATTAAAAGGATGGATAGAATAATGAATATGGTTTTACCATATTTATAATAACATCACAATATATAGAATATACTGGAGTTATTATTTCTGAATGTAAACAATAAGGAAAGAAGAAGTGGAAGAAGAAAAGAACTTGAAAGAGGTGATGAAATATTTACCTCTTCTTCGGGTTCTTCCTTTTGATTTTATAAAAAGGGCTCCTTAGGTTAGCTTTATGACTAAAGAAAGGCCTCTAGTATTAAGGTAGGACAGTTTAGATAATATTTGGGTAGAGGTTCACCGATCCAAATAGATTTGAATGTGTGAAATTGAGAGATGGGGGAGTGCTCTTTTATAAGAGGGGTGAGGGTCACTTTAGGAAAAGCTTGAAATATTATTTTATAATAAAATCATTTTAGGTTTCTAATGACTCAAAAATGATTTATTTCGAGGATAAGGTGGGTATGGGTCTAAAAATACTCAACCAATAAGTTTTAGATAGGTTTGGGTCACTATATTAACCTTATCTTTTAGATTTAACTCTTAGTTAATTAGTTTGACATTTACCATGTCTCTTTGTATTTTTATATTATATAGTTAATAAACTTACTAAAAACTTCCAAGAGAACCTAAAATGGTTCATTAATGACATATATAATAATATTTAAGTACTTTTTCAGAATATTATATTTTTAGTAATAGAATATCAATTAATAATATAATATTTGTTTTGAAAACTCTTTTATGTCAATTTTGACACTATTTGGTATTTTGTTTTTCTTAAATTCATAACAACATTATTTTTCAAAAAAAATTTATTTAATCAACCCTAACATGTCATATTAACCTAGAAAATTAGTGGAATTCATTAAAAGTCTCAAATTAGAATTATTTAGATATTTATAATATCAATTATTTCAATCTTTCATTAATAAGGTAATTACTGCATCATCATTGTGTCATAAATAAATTAAACTATTTAATGTCTAAAAATTATAAATAAAATACCATTATGTAGGAAATATTTTTATCTTTATAATGAATATTTATAATCGAATTTATCTTATTTATAACCCTATATTAATTTTTTTTTAGTTATTAAAATTTGATTTTAACTCTTTTAACTATTCTTTAAATAAAATAATAATAAATGTCTTAATCTAATCCAAGTAGACCTAAAATATCATATTGTATTCCTAAGGTTGTTTTTTGGTCTAATTACACTTATCCAATAGAATTAGGACATGTTTTTGGGTAATTATAATATCATTTTTACCCTTAATTACCCTATTTACTTTTAACCGTGGTAAATAAAAGTCAAAAGTTACTATTCACCAAAAATTATTTTCAACTTATTAAACCAAATTTTACTTACTAAGGTTAAAAATGTCTCTTGGATTTTTGAAATTCATCTCATAGAAGAGGTAAAATTATGTTTTATGTAAATTTGCAAAAGTTCATAGGAGGTGGGTAAAAGACGATAAAAGTTCAATAAACTTTTATATATCTTACATTATTATAAAATGACTCCAATGAATTACATTGAACATATATAGGTATTATGTATCTATTTTGACCTAAAATAAATTTAAATAAAATAATTAATTATTTAAATAAAAAGTCGGTTTTAAACAATAACCCAGTGTTTTTCACTATTTATAAAAAATTTAAAGTTTTCAGAAAAATACCAAAAATTCACCCTAAGCTAATTTTGATATTAAAAATTCAAAAATGAAGTATATTTTACCAAATTAAAAATGTAGAAGTTTCATTTATTAATTTAAAATTAATTCCCATTGTCAAAACCAAAAAGCGCGTTTTTAAAAAAGTAAAAACTATCAAAAGATTGACATGTGTTTATGTCAAATTTAAATGTGAAATTACTTATAATGATAAAAATTGTATTAAATGATAAAAATATAATCTAATTATACTTCCAAACCATTCAAATGTATAATTGATCACTATAACTTATTTTGATTAAAAAAGTTGTTTTTAGTTAAAATTTAGTATTTTCACTATTCACCCAAATATGAAAGTTATCAGAAAAACACCAAAAAATTATCGAAACTAAATTTTTATGTACTGATTCTAAAGAAGAATTTTATTTTGTCAAATTGAATATTTAAAAGTTTCAAATATTGTATTTAAAAAGGGTTCTCCATTAAAAGGCGGTAAAATTGCATTTTTTGAAAAATACTTCTTTTATCTGAAAAAATAAAATTTTTCTTAAATTATGTCTAATAAACTCATAATATTGATTCTAAAATTATGAGGATTATATAAAATTCAAAATTCAGTTAATACTATTCATAACTGCTTTTGAACGACTATTTTGGTAAGCCATGGTGCGCTTGAACTTGGTGTTGCGTGTAGTGCAAGTTATTGAATTACTTTGAAGAAACAACATACTATGAAATCTTGGGGTGTTACAATGTGAGGATGGATAGGAGGGTTGTATAGGATGTATGGTTTGAGTAAATTGTGTGGGAGGAGTCACATGCTCGTGCGAACTGGTCTGTAATTTCAGCAGATTTTGATAGAGGCACTTCACATGGTTTGCACATGGTTTGTAAACCATGTAGGTAAACTGTGTGATCACCCCTTTCTCATATAATATACCATGAGACTCAATGAAAGGTTTGAAAAACTGTGCACCTAAAACATGAAACCTAGTTTTTGGGATAAAATGATGATTTTCCCCTAAAATGTTTATAACATAAATATTTTTCCCTTCTTTGTTGCATAGAAAAGGGAAACCATGTGAGATCTCCTATTGAGCTATTCTAGGATTTCAGATCCTGTATTTTTCTGAATTCTGAATCGAAAATGGTTCATCTCCTTGGATCCACAACGGTAAATCCTTGATTCCTTTTTATCTGTTCTTGATATTTCTAGATATCAGCAGTATTATTTGGATTTAGGATCATATGCTCTACTTTTATATTATTCATATGTTCTTCATATTTATTCCAAAATATGATGAATCAGAGCTTGATACTCGATGATCTATCTAGAACAATCCTAAGGTAGGTGGTCATGTGCTTTTAGTAAAAATTTGGAACATTTATATATGTCGTCATGTCACACGCCCATTTTTTGGGCATCACTTGAATTGAAATTAAACCCTATTATTATCAATCATGTTTTAGGTAATTGAATTGGATTGTTCATGCATGTCGTAGGTTTTATACCATGAATAAGAACCACCCCATGGGTGAGTTTTCTTGAAATGTCCCTATTAGGCTTTTGGCTTTGGATGCATTTGAGGCATACCCTTCACCCCAAGTCATGGGATGTCAAAATGTAAGTTGACTTATGAATTAAATTACAATGTTATAAATTATAATCTGAATGAAGTAAGGGTATGGGATGGATGAATTTACCCTTGACCTGTGTAGCCCTTTGTTGTTTAAAGTATGCTTTACCTATCCTCTGTGAGTAAAGTAGAGGCTATTCCATGAGTTGATGAAATTGGCTTAAATTTCTCTAATTGTTGTTTTTACCATGTGAGTTATATCATAACTAATCCATGTAATAACTTGATAGGATTGTTAGTCTTGTTATATTAAAAATATCCATGTGAGTATTCGAATGACCTGTGAATTTCAAGCCCTTGTGAGTTATGTTGAGACCATGCTATGTAATGGATTGATTAAGCGCATGAAGCTCATTATTATGTTATGACCACGTGGGTAAATGAAAGGACAATCCCTTGAGGCTGGTCCTTGATCAAGACACCCATTTTTAGGTGATATATATTAAATGCCTTTGGTTTTTACCTTGTCATGTTAAATGAATTGTTTAAATGAAATTGATTTGGTTAAATGATGAATAGTCGTGAGTGATACATGGATTCAAATTATAATTCCATGGACAGACTCATGTCACTATTGACCTTTTTACCATAAATGATACATGGATCCACCTTAGATGCCATGGATGGACTCAATGGTTAATATGTTATTATCATGAGTGATAAATGGATCCAATTGAGAGATTCCATAGACAGACTCATTGAGACTTGACTTATATATTGAGTGATACTTGGACCCCAATGGGTTACCAAGGACAGAATCAAAGGGAATTGATCATATGTCATGAGTGATACTTGGGGTTTCCTTAGAGGACCAACAAGGATAGACTCATATGACATGGACTTTATACCACATCTAGAGAAATACATGGGCTTGTGAGAGGTTCGACATGGATGGGCTCGTAGGGTGTTGGTTGAATACACCTAGAGTGATACTTGAATTCCAACTTAGGAATGTTAAGGACAGAATCAAGTTCTAAATGAATGAACTGAAATGAAATGGATTATATGACATGTCTCCAAGACAAAGAACATACTTGGGCCAGTCTTCACTTTTATGGTTTAGATGGCCTTTTGAGGTATCTATTTTTCTTTGAGCTACACGGGGGATGTCGAGCTTGAGTAGAATATCAAGACTTGTAAATTCAATGTAATTGAATTGTTAAATGTTTTGATTAAATGAAATGGATTTTAAATGAGTACCTAAACATAAAGGATGTTTACTTTTGAGTTCTCATTGTTTAATACTTTACTCATTGCACACTGCCTGCTATATATACTCACTGACTGATTGGAACAGACCTTGGGTGGTTGTCTATTGGGATTTAGTCTCACACCCTATTTGGGTCACCTTTTTGGACCCAAACAGATTATATGATTGTAGGCAAGGATAAGGGAAAGCGCTATTATATAGGCACTTGACTTTATGGTTAGGATAAGGAGAGAATGGAACCAAGCTGAGCCTTGCGATGCTACTAGGGTTATTTTGGCCTTCTTTTTACTTTTGGTACATGCATTGTATATGTATGTTGTATACCTATTTTGGTTGTTTTCATAGAAAAATGTGACATGTATCATCATCTTGTATATGATATGACTTATGGATTTGTTTATACTACCAGTCATCTGTTGTGTATTTCTATTATATGGTTTTCTACTTCTGCTACTTGTATCTGTTATTGATATTCCGTTGTGCTACACTCTGCCCATGAGGGCATAGTCTCTCCATGGACACACATAGTCCCTCGTAGCTAGTTGTTAGCCTTTGGAATTTGGGGAGATGTGCTTGAGGCCATGTGACCCACTGGGATCAGGGCACCTTGTAGTTTAATATGGGCCTAGGACATTACACATGTTATGTATTCTTTGGGACTATAGGTTATCTAAGGGTTTATTCTCAACCCATGTTAAAAATATGGATTATCAGAAATAAAAAATATGTAATTTTCAGTCACGTTTTATCAATATTTCATCCTCATAACCATAAAACAACCAGAGAAAGACAAGGATGAAATCATATAATCATATCCCCAATGAATCATAACTAACATCAATTGATGTTATCATTGATGAAAAATGATTTTAAAATATCACTAGAACATTTCTTGAGGAAAATAAACTTTTAATTCTGAAATATATTTTTTAAAATATAAAAATTTAAAAAAAATGAAGGGAAAACATTTTCTTTAAAAATAACTATGAAAAATTATAAAAGAAGCTTAAAATCATTGAGTAGTCATAACAATGGTAAATTCTATTCATGCGGTGTATGTTAAGACAAAGATTCAGTTCACACCTTTGGTAACAAGTATCTCATTCAGAAATTAATAAGAAGATTCTTTTTAAATATTTTTATAGAAATTAAAAAATAAATTTAATAATTATTTGGATAAAACTAAAAACTTTTTTGATTTTTTTAAAAAAAATATGGATATAGAAGAAAAATATTCCCGACCCAAGAGAGAAATAAAGTCATTTTTTATTAAAAATATTTTTTTAGACTTTTGAGTAATTAGGGAGAGAAAAATGAAACGAAGACATGAAATCAATAGAAATAACTATATGAGAATAAAATTAATGATATTCTAGATATAAATATCATATAATTTTATCATTGTAAATTTAAGTATAAAGAATCCCAATAAAAATGAGATTGTGACATAAAACCCTTACCACAAGTTCAACTTTCTTCATAAGAACTCTAAACTCATGCATAATAAATTTAAACCTATTATAATTATATACCAAAACCATGAAAACACTTATAATATCATATATTATCCACTTATAAAATTTAAATAACCATTTATTAATTATTCTTTATTAAAATCGTCGTTTCTGGGTGTCAACTATTCTGTTTCTCTTGAAAGTTTAATTTTGGTGATTCAGGTCCTTGTACTTTGATCATAGTTCCATAATATTCAGAATGTTAATAATGATATAAATATCATATATATTCATTATTTACATTTTTAAAATCATATATAAAAGGTGGAGATAGGAAAATTAATTACACTGTTCATGGAGACATGAATTCTTACGCATGCATGAATGATGTTTTCATTTCCTAATAAAAATAAGAAAAGAAAGATAAATAATATTTTCTCATTAAATAATAATAATTATATCATAAATATAATATATATTCATTAAAACCATAATTATAACCAACCATGAAATATGGTGATGGAAAATGAATCATATCGCTACATGGAGGCGGTAGTCCACACGTACGTATGAGCGATACTTTCATTTATCATTTGATGGAAAGGAGGTAGAAAATTATTATTCAATAATCATAATAATATCTCATTATATTTATGAGACTTAATTAATCATGTTATTATGGATACAATGGGTTTATAGAAGGTGAAAGAATAAATAAAATTGAAAGTACTCGGTTAAGAGTTACACCTCTTCGTTGAGAAACCTCATTTGGATTACACCTGAAGACTTGAAAGGATGGTATTATGGTCAAACTAGAACTAATAGGACATATGGATGGATGATATTAATGGATTTGGGTAGTTATTGTCTGCGCTAATATTCTCTTGAATTTTGGATATGAGAGGATATGAGGTGTCCTTTTTTATGTGAAGGAGATGACATACTTGGAATTAATCAAAAGATTAAAATATATTAATGTCTTATTCAAGAAAAATGGCTCTAAAATGGCTCATATTAGAATAGTATATAATATAGGGTCAAAATATGTTTATAAAATATTATTTATAAAATTTTATGTGGCAATATTACCATTATCTATTGGTTTAACCCCTGATAAGATTGTTTTAACCTTAATCGTGGTTACAAATTTTGATTATTTTTACTATTCATTATGAAAAAATGAAAGTGGAATAAGGAAAAATTTAAATTATGATTCAAAATATTTAATAAATTTTATGAAATTAAATTTCTATAAGTTTTATAAATTAATTTTAAAATAAGTATGTGAAACACAATGAAAACCCATTTTTAGAAAAATGCATTTTGAAGCATAAGTTTGAATTTACTTTCATTCCTTGCCTAGTAAAAAAATAAAATGAATGTTAAAATATTTTATTGAATTATAATATATAAATTTAATTAAAACCATTAATCAATAATTATATATTTAATTTATTAAAATAAAAACACTTTTCATAAATAAGTTTTTTTATGAAAAATAAATATTTTTTCCTTTAAATGATTTTATCTTCATTCCTAACCATTAGAAAACTAATATATATATGATTATTCATTTATTCATATAAATTATCAATATATTTAATTAAAAACATTTTTTAATATTGATAAATATACTTTTTTTAGACAAAAATACATAACATTTAGAAAAATACATTTCATCAAAAAAATAGGCCTTTTAATCATTAAATGATTTTATTAAAATCAAGGGCTTTTAAATACAATTTTATCATAAAAAACCCTTATAAATATATTTCATAATATGGTTAATCATATTCATAACCACAAATCTAACATCTAGGTTATAAAGGTATACTATATCACATTTTATTTAAAATCGGGGTTGCGTATAAATAAATATATCAAATACTTCAAGTTTTATTTCAAAGTAAATGCATATAAAATATTGGTGTGTTAAATTATACGCCACTTAAATGAATTTTATCCTCAAAATTATATCAATATAATACAAAAAATAAGGATATCTTTATTTCATTATATCCTCAGGTTCACATGTAGCTTTTTCAAATTTATGATTCCTCCAGAGAAATTTAACTAGGTGAGTAGTCTTGTTCTATAACCCTTTATCTATTTGATCCATGATTTATACTAGTTTTTATTCATAGGAAAGATATTAATCAAGTGGTAAAACCTTTTAATTCAGTACATCTGAAGGATTATGTATGCACTTCCTCAGGAGAGATACGTGGAACACATCGTGAACTTGAGAGAGGTTTGGTGAAAGTGCCAAGAAATAAGCTAAAATCTATACTCGATCAAGAATATAAAAGGGACCAATATACCTAGGTCTCAAATTTCCATTATTTCTGAATCTCATAACCTTATTCCATGTAAAAATTAATAGGATTACCTTCTCACCGGCATCAAATTCTAGATCTCAATGATTATTTTATGCATAACACTTTCTTTGACTCTAAGCTACATTGATGTTCTACTAAATGGATCCAAATTTCTCTACCATTTCCTCATCTATCTCAGGTCTGAATAGATTTATTTCTCTAATTTCATACTAACACATTGGAGTTCTTTACTTATTTCTATAGATGGATTCATAAGGATCCATATGAATGTTTGAGTGAAAGTTATTGTTATAAGATAATTAGACAAGAGGAAGGTGTAAATACCAACTAACTTTGAAATACAAAGAACGGGATATCAAAATATACTACAAGGTTTTAATGGTTTTATCATACTAACCATATATCTGAGGATGATAGGTTGCATTGAAACATAATTCCACGTCTAAATCTTTCTGAAGACTTCACTAGAACATTGAGGTAAACCTCAGATATCGATCAAATAAAATAGAATGTGGTACTCCATGAAACCTTACAAATTAAATAATATATATCCTATAATTATTATAAAGAGATATATCTTATCTTATAGTAATAAAATGTGCTGATTTTAAGGTGATTTACTATAAACAAAATAACGTTTCACCCTTTATATGTTTTGAGGAGTCTAATGAAAAAATCCTTGGTGATGCTTTCCCATTTTCATTTTGTAATAGGTAATGGTTATAATATCCACTTATAATTATATCTCATAACCTTAAATTACTGAAATTACAAGCACCGAGATACATACTTTTCAATATCACTCTTCATTCTATCCCACCAAAAATACTCTTTCATATCTCTATACATATTCATATATCCAAGATGAATAGTGAATGATGAGTTATGAGCTTCTTCCAATAGATATTTCTTTAAGTTTGGTATTGATAGGACAAATACTCAATTATTGAACCTTCTTATTCTATGACAATCAAGGTTGAACTTAGGATCATTTATCACATTCTTATGTATCTCTACAGATTCCTTCTACACCTCATTTATTTTCACATGGATGGATGGTTGAATATTCATTTGAGTAAGATAATATTTCTACCCTTAAATATTCATAGATCCATCCTTTGAAAATCCATAAATATTGGATCTTTTGTGATCCTCATTATAGATAAGCTAACATGATCCTTTTGACTCAAAGCATCAACCACCCTGTTTGCTTTCCCTAGGTGGTAATGTATTAAGAAATCATAATAATTAATAAACTCCATCCATCTTCTCTGGCGCATATTAAAATATTTCTAACTGAATATATACTTTAAAATTTTATAATCAATATATATGACACACATTTCTCTGTAAATATAATTCCTTCACATCTTTAATGCAAAAATTACTGTAAATAACTCCAAATCACGAGTCAGGTAATTTTTCTCATGAAACTTTAATTTGAGTGAGGCATAATCTATCACCATATCATTCTACATGAGGAAACATTCTAGTCTATTTCTTAATGCATCACTATAGATCACAAACCCCTCTCCACTATAGGGTAGTGTGAGCTCATGTGAACTGAAAAATCTTCTCTTTTGTTCCTTCAAATTTTCTTCAAATTCATCAGTATAAAGGAACATGACTCCATTCTGAGTTAACTTTGTGAGTGGAATAGATATACACGATAAATTATTCACAAAGAATCAATAATATCCAACTAAAACAAGAAAACTATGGATCTCAGTCACCATGGTTGGTCCAGAACAACATTCAATAACATCCATCTTTGATGGATACATAAATATACCATCACTTGAGATTATATGAACAAAAAATGAAACTTTATGTATCCAAAATTCACACTTGTTAAAATTTTCATACAACTTATCCTTCCTTAGGGTATTCAGTACAATCCTCAAGTGATCTTCATTCTCATACTTCCTTTTAGAGTATATAAGAATATCGTCTATAAATACTACCACAAACTGATCAGGGTAATCTCTGAAGACTCTATTCATTAAATCTATGAATACAGGAGGGTCATTAGAAAGACTAAATGAAATCACTATAAATTCATAGTGTTCATACCTCATACTAAAGGCCATCTTAGGCATGTATTCACTTTTGACCCTCAATTGATAGTATCTAGATCGAAGTTCAATATTGAAAAAATATTTAACATATCATAATTGATCAAACAAATCATCAATATGAGGAATATGATACTTATTATTAATTTTGATTTTGTTAAGTTCATTATAATAAATATAGAGTCATATTGATCTATATTTATTCTTAACAAAAAGAATAGGTGAACCCCATGGTTATGCACTTGTATGAATGAATCCCTTATCAATATTCTCCTTGATTTTATTATTCAATTCTCACAACTCAATCTAATCCATTCTATATAGAGTATTTGAAATAGGTGTAGAAATAGGCATGATTAATATTGAAAACTCAACTTCAAAATTTAGAGGAAGACTAGAAAAATCTTGTAGAAAGACATTAAAAACCCTAATAAAATATGTATATCTTCGATGTTGAGTTTCTCCCCAACCACATGAGATAAATAATCCATTTGAATATGAATAAAGACCCATAAAATGGATCTAATTTCCATTAGAAGTTCAAATTAAACTTGACATCGATAAATGATCATAGGTTGGTTTGGAATATCAAATGTGAATTCCATTCCTTGGAAATTGATACGAGATTTATATAAATAAAGACAATCCATGCCCAAAATAACATCAAATTAAACTAGAGGAAGAATAAAAATATTTACACGGGGAATATTACAACAAAATTTAATTAGATAAGAATCATAGACTTGAGATGTAATCATCATACCATTAGGAGTTCTAACTACTAATTAAAAATATAATTGTTGAGATGGTTATATGATACCCTTAGAAAATTCTTTATATATAAAAGAGTGGTTTGAACCAGAATCAAATAAGACATTATCATTTCTATAGTATATGGTAAGTATACCTTTCACCACTTTATTCCCACTACCCATATAAGCAATAGTGATTGCATGAGATTTCAATTTGTCTTTGAGCTTAAGAGGTTTCTAAAATTTATCATCACCATTAACCCTGGTATTCGATAACTGGTTAGTATAATTCCCATACTAATTTCATTTGAAACACTGGATTGTGGGTGGTTCATTTTTTAGATATTTATCTCCATTTTCATAATTAGCTAACTTCTTCCCATCACTTCAACATTAGATTTCCTGATGATATTTATTTTTACACTTAAATCATTTACTATACTTGTTAAAAAAATTTTCTCCATGTTTCTTTTCAAACTTATATAATAAAGTAAGAATCATCTTCTTCTCTTCTTGGTTTTTATTATTTGAATCTCCTTTTAATTACATATTTCTTTTCTTATCAAAACCATGAGATTTATGGGTGAATCCAATATAAATTTATACCTTGATATCACATCAAATGATTTATTTTTAGCTACTAAAGTCTCTTATGGTTAACACCCTTCAGAGACTTGGTTTTAAGCCAATGAAGAATTGATCAATATTACTTTCAGGTTAGATGATAACACCAAAACCATACATCACAATTCTTGTAAAATTTTCCTTATAGGTACCAATGGATTCATCATTATTATTCTTTATCTCAAGGAGTTCCTTCTCTATTTTCATACATATAATACAAGGAAATTAATTATTTAAAAATAACCCTCTAAACTCATCCCACTCTATAGAGTCAATTTATTTCTATTTCCTTATGTTCTTTATAATATTCCACCATTGATATGCTTCACCTTATAAATGATAAACAAACAAAATAATTTTTTCATGCTTCAAACATTGGAGAACAAAAACTATATTTTTAGTGATACCGATTCATTTCTTAGCAAATAGTGGATCAACAAACCCACTAAAATAAAGTTGATGTTTCCAACTTAAGGACTCAATAAAAAATTATTCCCTCATTTTCTCATTTGGAAGCTTAGCATGATTCATGGCTTGAAAAAGTTGCGTAAGCATATATACATGATTTTTCATTCTATATCCCATAACATTTGGCTTCTCAGGAGGAAAATCATTCCATTTTCCATCACATTAAGTGTTAACATGGTTCCTTGGGGTTCTATCCATTAACTAAAACCAAAAAACATAGCTTGAGAAACAATAATCATAGTGAGAAACCATATAATCATGAATTTTATTCATAGGATGTTTAAATCATGACACCTTATTTTCAATCTATGACACTTTAGATTTAAACTAGGCCATCCTTGGTCATTATCTATTCAAATCCTTCATAAAGATTCATAAAGAAAATATGAATTATCCCAAGCATATCCCTCGATATTTTCTATTCAAATATGTAGTATTAGTCCCACTCATTATGCACTGGTGATGATCAAGTTAATACCTAGTCTACCCCATTCCTAGTTTTTACCACTATGTGCATCTTTTCAACAATTGTATCCACTTACTCGTATCCATACATAGATGTATTTTTTATGAAAACCACAATCCTTTATTTACCATAACCTGGGATGTTATCCTATAATTAGGCTTATCCTAAGGTTTATCACTAAATTTTCCTCATCCTAGTTTCCAAAAATAACTAAACCTTTCTCTAATACCAACTAAGGCGACCTAAATATTACATATATAAATATTACATCTTATTAGGTTGATATTCATTACATATCATTATGATCCACACCATAATCATAAAATTTTAGTGTATTTGGAAACTTGGATACATAAACAACTGGTATATAAAATACCTACATTATCTCTGACTAAGTTCTTCAAAACCATCACCCTTATTAGTCACATCATACTTAAAACCTTTCTTCACATCCTGGGGAAAAGGAAACATAATAATGGGTGAGCGTAGATGCTTAGTAACCGTAAATAAGGGAGATATCAATGATCATTTAAGAATAAAATAAGTATAAGGGTATTAAAAAATTAGATTTCCATTTAAAAACCATACCCAATAATTCATATATCATAATCAAGAGTCATGACATAAATTTTGGTGGTTAATAATACAAGAATCATAAGGGAATCAAAGAACATGAGCCATGAGAGCATAACATTTACATAAGATCATATCATAAAAGAGTATAATATAATGTGGAATAATCATAATTATAGAATTATTATGTCAATACTAACCACTAAGACATTAATCACATGTTAGGCTTGGGCTAACCACCCATGTACCTGCTTTAAGCTTCAGATAACCTCCCATGTATCATCTTTTGGTATTAGGATTACCTCTAACATACCTTATTTTTTAGTTTGGGATAACCTAAAGTGTATCCTATTTGATATAAAAAAATATTAATCATTACCCAATTAATTTTAGGGATATAACGGACCCACCCATCATATAATCATAATCCATTCATATGCATTCCACAAGATCATGAAAACATTTATCATTTCATCATAACTTAACTTATGGAAAATAAAAAAACTTTCATCAAAATTTTATCAGCATAACCATAAACTATATAGAGGAATAATAATAACTATATCATATAATAATATCCCCAGTGAATCATAAGTAACATCAAAGTATGTTATCATTTATCAAAAATTCCTTTAAAATATCACCGGAACATTTCTTGAGGAAATCCCCCTTTTCATTTTGAAATAACTTATATAAAATGTAAAAAATTCCAAAATATTAAGGAAATAATTTTATTTTAAAATAAATATATAAAATTTTAAATTAATATTTAAATAATTGAGTGGTCATGAAAATGGAAAATTCCATTCAAGCGATGTATGCTAAAACAAATATTTTGTTCACAGCTTTGTTAAAAAATACATCATTTAGAAAGTGATAAGAATATTCCTTTTAAATTTTTTTATAGAAATTAAAAAATGGTTAAAAATGAATCTAATAAATCTTTATATAATAATAAAAACATTTTTGAAATTTTTTTAAAGAAAATATGTACATGTAATAAAAATATCCCTGATTAAAGAGAAAAACAGTCTGTTTTTTTAAAACATTCTTTCAGAATTTTGAGCACTCAAGGAGAGTAAAATGAAAGAAAATAATAATATATATATAAATAAAAATAGTATAAAAAAATAAATGATATTTTTTATAGATATATAATATAATTTAATCAATATAAATTTAAGAATAAACAATACCGATAAAAATGTGATTGTAACATAAAAATCTTACCTCAAGTCTGACTTGCTTAATAAGTTCTCTAATATCCTGTATAATAAATTTAAATTTATTATACTTATATAAAAAACCATTTATATACTTATAATATCATAAATGATTCAATAATAAAAATTTAATACCCATTTATTTATAATTTCATATTAAAATCATCATTTCTGGGTGTTAACTATTTCATTTCTCATGAAAGTTTTGGTTCAGAAGTTCCAATACTTGTACATTGATCATGGTTCAATAATATACAGAATATAAATAATGATATAAATATAATATATATTAGTTATATAAATATTTATAAATATCAATAGAAGGTAGATATAGAAAAATAAATTATACTATTCATGGAGACGGTAGTTCATACGTACGCATGAACACTGTTTTCATTTTCTAACGAAAATGAGGAAATAATGATAAAAAATATATTATCATTAAAAAATTATAATCATATAATAAATATCAGATATATTTATTAAATCCATAAATGTAACCTACCAAGAAATATTTTTATGGAAAATGAATCATATCACTATATAGAGGCAGTAGTCCACATGTACGCACGAACGATACTTTTATTTTCCATTTGATGGAAAGGAGGTGTAAAATGGTTGTGAAATCATCATAATAATATATAAGTATATTTATGATATTGTATTAATCATATTATGATGGATAAAATATGTTTATATAAGGTTTAAAAAGAAATAAAATTGAAAGTACTCAATAAAGAGTTATACCTCTTCATTGAGATACCTCCTTTGTCTTACACCTTAAGCCTTGAAAGGATGGTATTATGTTTAAAAAAGGAACTAAAATACATGTTTAGGGATATTAGGAAATGATTTTTGTAGGTATTTTTTAATATAAAAGGCTATTTAAGTGTGGAGAAGAGAGTACAATGGGTTCCCTTTTATAAATGAGGGAGATGACACACTTTTAATTTTTCAAAATATTTAAATATATTAATTTATTATTCAATCCAAATGGAAACAAAATGAATCATATAAAAATAATATATTATATAAGGTCTAAAAATTTATATAATATAGGATTTATAAAATTTTATGTATCAATATTACTCTTATCTCTTAGTTTAACCCCTCAGTAAACCCGTTTTAACCTTAACCACGATAACCGATTTTATTGTTTTTACTATTCATTATGAAAAAATAAAAGTTTCCTAATTAAAAAATTTGGAAATTATAATTAAAAATATTGAATCCATTTTATCAAATTCAATTTATATAAGTGATATAAATTAATTTTAAAATAATCACATGAAATGAAATGAAAACCCGTTAAAAAAAAGCATTTTAAGCATAAAATTGAATTTAATTTCATTCCATGCATAGTAAAATCAATAATTTTTTTTAAAATATTTTATTGAATATATAATATAAAAATTTAATTAAAACCATTAATAAATATTTATAAATTAATTTATTAAAATAAAAACACTTTGGGCATATAAAAATATTTGTTTTGAAAAATAACTCTTTTTTTTCATTTAAATGATTTATCTTTATTCCATAATATTAGATAACTAATGTATGGATTATAATTAATTTATTAATATTTATTATCAGTATATTTCATTAAAATCATTTTTATATAGTGATTGATATACTTTTTACATAAAGAAATATATAACATAGGGAAAAATGCAATTTTTTTTAAAAAAAGGGTTTTAATCATTAAATGATTTTATTAAAATTGAGTGCCTGCCAATAAATTTTTATCATAATAAAACATTATAAATATATATAACAATATTTTTAATCCTATGAATACCTACCAATCCAATTACTTGGTTATAAAGGTATACTATATAACGATTCATTTAGACTAGGGGTTGCGTGTAAAGAAAACTATCAAATACTTCAAGTTTTATTTCAAAGGAAATACATATAAAATCTTAGGGTGATATAATATTGGTCATAATGTGTATTTTATTGAGGTTTTATTAATTCATACATATCAAAAATTACATATGGATCATTTTCCTAAATTATAAAAACAATATGAATGTGTTTGTTCAGTTTTGACTATGTCACATATCTTTTGAACTAAAATGTGATTTTTTAATAAAAATACACATATTGACTCATATCGGGAACACATGTATCAAATTGAAATTAAATTGATTCATACATGTCAATAATGACTTATGGATCATTTTTATAAAGTATCAATATAACCCTAGTGCGTTTTCTTGGTTTTCAATGAGTGATGCATGTTTTTAATGAAAATGTCATTTTTAAATTGAAAACATGAACTTTGAGTTATAACAGTCAAATAATGTATCAGATTGAAGTCAAAATTATTCCTAACTATCAAAAATTATTTATGGATCATTTTCCTAAAAATCAATACAATCTGAGTTTTTTTTCATAGTTTTCAGTGAGTATCACATTTTTAACTAAAATGTCATTTTAAACCAAAAAAATGCACTTTGAGTCATATCAATCGCATTGTGTATCACATTTATGTGTGAATTATTGTTAAACATAAAAAATGACTTATGGATAATTTTATTTAAGTATCAAAATAATATAAATGCATTTTCTTGGTTTTCAGTGAGTGACACATATTTTTAACTGAAGTGTCACGTTTAAACTGAAAATATACACTTTAAGTCATACTGGTCACACCATGCATCATATTGAGGTGAGGATAATTAATACACATTAAAAATGACTTATAGATGACTATTAGTGTGGATCTATTTTAATACATTTTTTCTAAATCATTCTAATTAAATTTTGATAAAAGTGCATCCAAAAAAGTGTTTTAATTGATCAATAGTTGATAATTTATCATTTTGTGATAGAAAATATAATTAATTGAATAATTTATTAAAATTTAGTAAATTTGGTGCTTTAAATGTTCAATTTTGTATGCTATATTTTTTATATATCTCAATAAGAAATATTCTAGTAAATTTTGTCAAATACAATTTGAAATAATATTTTTTTGTAATGTTTTCATGTCTATTGATTTAGAATTTTTATTTCCATTATTCCATGTATTTATTTTGAATATATATTAATGGAATGATTTTTCCACTTTTAATGTGTCAATTGAAATTCGTTTTTATAAGTAATTCAGATGATGAATTTTTAATTTTTAAGTTCCATGAATTTTCTTTTAAATAATTTATTTTGTAACAGTTTTAACCATTTCATTATTGAAGTATTAAATCTCATAATTAATTTGATGGAGGTTTGATTTTGTTTTTGAATTTATTATGATGAATTCATTAGTTTTCTTGATGATAGGTGTAGGATAATTTCCTGTCATATATTTTGGGATGATCTATCTCATATGATAATTTGAAGTGCAGGCCCACATGAATTTCACTTTTCCAAATTTAGAAAAATTTATCAAGGAAATTATCATATGAGGGTTTGCCTCGTATGAATTTTCAGGGCTTGTGGCATAATTTTTTTGATCCCATATGATAATTTACTTCACTTTTTAGGCTTATATAATGAATTTCTATAACTAAGGATAAGGAAACTTTGACATATCATTTTCTCAAATCAGCCTAAGATGAACCTTTGGTTCACGATGAATAAAAAACTTTTCTAATATTATTGTATGAGGAGTTTGAATCTGTTGAAAAAGTATTGTTTCTCATTGGATGTTTTTTGTTTGCTGAGTAATACTAATTAAAGATAAAGGAGGACTTATATATCTTGATTATTGTGGCTATTTGAGCATATCTACATGTATGCCAGACACTCAAAGAAATGCTCCAATGAAGTTACAACTCCAAACTGAGCTATGTTAACCAAACAAGATCAAATATCAATGTTGGTCCCAATATACAAATCAATAGGGGAAGTGAATTCAGTTTCTAATAAAATTCTATTAAAAATATTTAAAAACATAAATCCACTAATTTATAAAATATTCCTCTATAACTAAAAAAAGAGTTATATAATTTTATATTTTTAAAAATCTTCCAATAAGTTTGATCATAACTCAATTAAAAATGAGTATGAAAACTCTTTATAACTTTTGAAATAGATTTACTCAGACCAAACACCATATATAAAACACCAATTAAAGTTAACTATCAGGGTAATTTTTTGTTATATAGTTTAGAAAATAGATACCAATAAGTTATAAAAATATAATAAAAAAAATAAAAGCACAAAGGAAATAAAAAAGGGTTTCAATCTCAAGATGATACCTAATCCCCTTCACTTGGTAATCACTTACCACCAAGAAGTTTATTATAAAATAAAATGATCCACAACCTGGATTAGGTTTTTACAAATATATATACTAAGATAATCTAGGATATAAAAATATTCTTCCATAGTTCTTCATGGGATACAAAATAAGTCCAGGTTACACAATACCTCTTCCATAGTTATATGTGGGAGTACAAAAGAAAATATTTGAAAGAGTGTCTTGAACTCTCCATCTTAGTACAAGAGACCATGTTTATAGATAAATAGAGTCAATTAAAACATATCTCAAAATATATGATAAAATATAAAGATAATTATATGAGAGATGTTTAGTTTTTATGCATCTCCATCTGATAAACTTTGGTTGTTTAGGTGTCCTTGAAATTATCTTTTAAAGGGATCAACTGAGTTTTCACAAAAGGTTCTGGAAAACAGAGTTCCGTAGAGTGTTATGAACAAATCCTCTACATATCACAGGTCTATGTTCTTGTTCCTATGTAGTTCTATTGAACTATGTAACCTTTTTCACAACAACACTTTCCATGAGTTGTTCATCTTCTTAAAATAACTCCATCTCAAAGTATCTATTGGAGAACATTCATTGCAACTTTAATTGCATTGATTCTTCAATTAATGCTCCAAAAAATAGCTGCTGGAGATTTGAAAATACTCCAATACTTAAGTTAGACAAGACATGATGTATTAATTAGGAATTAGTACTTTTTCTCATGGTTACTAGGCATAGTTAGTTGGCATGAAAACTAAGCATGATAGCTAGACACAACCGGTTCATTCCTTCACATGGTCAATACATTTTGTATATTCAGTAAATACTATTATTCTCATGGTAGGTATATCTATTAATGAGTTTAGTAATCTTATTCTCATGGTAGGTACATTTATTTATGTGGTAACTACAATAACACATGCGGTCAGTAAATCACTTGGATAAATTTGAATTACCTTCGCACGATAACTATATTTATTCATGTTGTAGGTAGTTTCATTATTACAGTCACTTTGAGATTAATATATGTTTGGTTATCTATTAATTTGGTCACATGAACTTTAACACATAGTTAGTACAATACTTAGAAATAATTGGCACATTATAGGTATTTTTTCCATGTGGTCAGTACCACAAGGTAAGTTCTAGATTTAACCATTTTTTTCAGTTTGTCCAGAAAAACATTTGACTAATATAAAACATGAAATTCATTAATGAAATTATAAAAAAGATTTGGGTTCTTTAAAATAATGAGTTTTTGGTATTAATCCAACAATATAACCCCTTTTTATGATCATAAATCATGAAATTTAAAATAAAATGAATTAAATACATCAAAAATATATTTTCAATAAATTGAATTATATATTTTTTAATATCTCAAAGGGTTATCAAATTCCTTAAATTTTTTAATGAATTCAATTAATTTTTTACAATTACTCCCCCTTTTAATATTATTAAAAAGTGGATTAATGAAAAGAAAAAAAGTTCATATAATAGAAAAAATATAAACACAAAATAGAATTATAAAGAGTATTTCATTAATATTTAGTGTTCAAAAAGGCTTACAAATAGTCCCTATCAGGAATTAAACTCAGAATATGAATATGAAACATACCACATATCTATGGGAAGGATTAAATCCTTTCCTTTAAAAGTAAATGAAAGGATAAAAGATGTAGTTTGTGGTGTAGAGGTGGAAGCAGGATCACCAATGAATATACATTTGGAAATAGCTCTCATATGATCAAGTGCTTCTCTAGGAGACAAGCCAAATATATTTAGGGTAAAGGAGGTAGTGGTAGGAGCTAAGAACATAGGAATGGATAGAGGATCTAAGAAAACTATATTAGTAGTGTAAAATTAGGGTTCCATCAGCCTGGTAACATTTCTAACTATCTGAGAGCTATGTTAGAAATCCTGAAAAAAGTCATATCTATTTTCCATGAGGGATTCCAACACTATAGTAAACACCTTGAGTTATAAAATAGAGATTTAAAATCTAGATTCAAAGGTATAATCCTAAGATCAAATGAAATAGTTCTTAACATACCCTTTAAATTTGATTTTGCGAAGTTCCAACTTAGGTAGAAATCAATGGACTTATTAGTTGTTTCTATATCTTTCTCATCCTGTTTGACATCCTTCCTAACCAACTCCATTTTTTTAGAAGAATGTGTTTGAAAAATTTAAAACACCACTTCCCTGATCTACATGAATTCATCAAACACTACTTTTAACTATTCCAAGATAAAATATATGATTATACCTTCATCAATAGTTGATTGGATCATAGGATCATGAGGTGAAACAACATATGCAGTAGCTTGAAAAAATGAACTAAGATACCTTTGGTCTAGCTTCAATATCATATAATATAAACCATCCTGAAAAGAATCCATCTGTGACTTAAAATACTTAATATCATTTGTCATTAAATCTATATTGATATTAAACTTAGGTTGAAGGTGAGAAATCACTAACAATATTGTTTTGGAAATATCTACTTCTCTAGTGGGCTCCAAAGAATTTCTAAAATCAAGGCACACTTATTTAAATACACTCATCAGATCTTATTTAAACTCATCCAAATAAACCTTTGTGATATAAGATACAAAAGAGATATAGGCATGTACAAAAGTAGATATATCATAAGCCTTATTCCTACCATCTAACTCAACTGCATCCTCCACTGATCTAGCTCTTTCAGTCACAACTTTATCTCTATCACCAAAATCAACATATTCATGAGAAGCATGATCAAAATTTTCAACATACTCAATAGAATAATTACCTTTCTATGCTTCCTAACTAGCCTTGGTGAGAGTAGGACCAAAAATACTCTTTAGATTTTGGTTAATTGAGGGTCTCAAAGGAGATATATCAAGTCTATTCTGAGAATCAATATCAGCTACTAGAGATCCTTCAAGAACCCTTTGAGAAGAATGGATATGAGGTACACCATGCCCAGGTGGACTTCCCCCATTATCATCATCCTTAGAGTCTAAATATTCTAATCCCAATACAATAGACCCTATGGACTTATCCCCCTTATCAAGTGCATTTATAATATATTGTCTTGAAGTACTGCCTATCATATGGGATCAATCTATGTTGTATTTATATTCATCAGATTCAGGAGATTCATCCCATAATGGATTATCAATATAGACACTAATAGATACCTTTGTGTTAATAATTTCCTCATATCATAGCTCTTCCTCATGATATGGTAATAGTAAAGTAGAGTTAGGTGTTTTATAAGACATGATAGTAGAGAGTCTACTATCATCCTTATGAGACGAATTGTCTTCCTCATCAAGATCTACAATCTCATATTCTTCTAATTATTCCACTCCAATAAAACATTCATCATCTGAATACTCAAAAACTTCATCTAGTTCAAGAACTAGATCCACCAAATCCCTTAGTCTAATAGTATACTTGAAGGGGTCAAATTTTTCATACAATTTCTCTAGGTCATCCACCCATTCTTTCTTCCATGGGATCCAATTAACTCTCATATTCTTAAAAATTCTTTGAGTTAGGAACATACCATCTAAATATGTAATATTTTTCTCACCATTAGGTACTAAACCTTTAGACTCCAACAAGGATGATATGGTTTTTTGGTAAGGCATAGAGATAAACTTGGGAGAAGTATTACTTAACTCATACATGCGCCTCATCACCCATCTTTCCAAATTGATCTTGATTCCATTTTTCATAAAGAAAAAAAATAAAAGATATTGGTTCCTCATGATACTGAAGTCTCATTTTCATAGATAGATCAAATTCTATATAAATTTAGCTAATAGATTTCACTCATCAGTAAGCTCTACAATATTTGGTCTTCTTGGTTTTCCATTACAAATCAACTCTTCCAAGGCACTTTGAAACTCTAAATGAGCATGGTTGATTGGATAAGAACTTTGGTAATCCTCATGCTCAACATTATGTTGAAATTTTAAGATTTTCACCCAATGATTTGATTTAAATTCTAGAACATTCCCATTTATCATTATCCTAATGACATCTCTTTTATCTCCAGGGATAAACTCCATAAACACATAAAATACCTCCACAAGATTTAGGTAAAAACACTTACCATTATCCTTAAACTAGTCATATCATACTTGAATTTGAATCACTTTATAGATTATAAATTTTCTTAAAAGCATCCATTTAGCATTGAATTATTATTTTTAGATACTGGACAATCAACTAGATGTGGATTCCTCGAATTAGATATAACACTTGAGATATCTTTGCCTTTCTTTGATATTTTAATGGGAGGTGCATCAAAAGGAGGTGTGGTGATGGAGACACACATTATCCTCAGCATTCTCATGTTTTAATTTGAAATCAGAAGGTTTAGATTCATGTGAGATATTCAAGATAGGAAGGTTCAAGTTGAAAAAAAAGGTATCATGAAAGAGGGTATGGATCACAGGCGAGTCTTCGAAAAGAAGAAAATAGGTTTTAGGGAAAATATGTGCATTGATTAAACTTCTAATTATAATTTTAAATTCAATAACTTAAGGATAAAATAATAATAAACTTCTAATAAAATCCTTCCAAAATGGATTTTCTAAAAATTCTAAGTACAATATAGAAATGGTAGGTATACTGACCGTGTGATTACAATAGATGAGATATTTTAGTAGGTATATTAACCATATAATTAGTATTCCACAGTAACTATAGTGACTGTGTGATAGATATTCCAAAGTAGGTATAGTGATTATGTGAGTTAAGTTCCACGGTAGCTATATTGACCATATGACCAATTAGTCACGGTAGTTATACTGACCATGTGGACAAATACTCATGGTTACTTTACTAACTATGTGAAATAAACTTCATGTTAACTTCAAGAAAAAAGGTTAATAAATAGAAGTTAAGAATTTATATTAAGAATACAATGGTTTAAAACTAAATTGAAATAATTATACATAGTTTCTCATACCTAATTCATGTATGGTATAATTAATTATCTCAATATTCATAGGCTTGGTAAATATATCAGTAACCTAATGTTCAATACAAATGAATTTAAGAGTTGTATCACCTTTTTGAAAATATTCTCTCAAAAAGTGATGTATTATATCAATGTGTTTTTTCCTTGAATGTGATAAAGGATTATTATAAATATATATTGTACTTGTATTGTCATAATTTATAAGGACATGTTGAAAATGATATCTGTAGTCTAGTAATCTGTATTTCATCCATAGAATTTGTGTACAACAACTTCATGTAACTATGTATTCAGCTTCATTAGTGTATAATGTAATGGATTTATTCTTTTTACTACATCATGATGATAGAGACTTTCCAAAAAAGTGACATATAGCATAAATGATTTTTCTATCTAACTTACAACCACCAAAATCTATATCTGAATAACTCACTAAATCAAATGCCTATCCCCTAGAATAAAATAGTCCTATGTTGGTTATATTTTTGATGTATTTAAAAATTATTTTCATATAAAGTAAATGATATTATTTTGGATTTGATTGAAAATGTGAACACATGAAAAAACTAAAAATAATATCAGTTTGGATAAAAGTTATGTATAATAAACTTCTAATAAAACTTTGTAAGTGGTTTGATCAACTGGTTTCCTAGTTTTATCAATATCTAGTTTATATCTTGTACTCATGGGAGTGTCACTACATTTAGTGATATCCATAAATTTTTTTAGAAGATCCTTAGTACACTTTCTTTGATTTAAAATAATTCCTTCCTTATTTTGAAAAATTTCAAAACCAAGGAATAAATTTAACTCACCCATTAAACTCATTGAAAATCCATTTTTCATCATTTTTGAGAATTTAGTACACATATATTTTTTAGATGATCCAAAAATAATATCATCAACATAGATTTTTACGACAAAAATATCTTCTAAAATTATTTTAATAAATAGAGTAGGGTCAACTATTCCTTCAAAAAAACCTTTAGAAATCAAAAATGATCTGATCCTTTCATAACAAACTATGGGATCTTGTTTTAAACCATATAAATATTTTGTTAATTTAAATACTTTATTTGGAAAACAAGGGTTTTGAAATATAGGGGGTTGTTCTACAAAAACATCCCCAATTATATAATAATTTAAGAATACACTCTTAACATTCATTTGATATAGTTTGAAATCAAAATTTACTATATAGGAAAGAAATATCCTGGTAGATTCAAGTATAGATACTAGTGAAAAGGATTCCTCGTAGTCAATACCTTTCTCTTGACTATATGCTTGTGTAACCAATATTTCTTTATTTCTAATTATAGTGCCCGAATCATCTACTTTGTTCCTAAACACCCAATTTGTGCCAATGGTTAGGAATAAATTTGGTATTTACACTAGTTCTTATACTTTGTTCCTCTCAAACTAATTTAACCCTTCTTAAATTTTCATTGACTAGAAATCATCAACAATTTCTTTAGTGATGTTCTTAGGTTCAATCTATAAAAATAAGGCTTGATGTTCAACCTTATTTTTAAGAGAAGCTCTAGTTTGTGTTCCTATATCTAGGTATCATATAAAAACATATAATGGATGATCTCTAAGAGTTATTATATTTATAGAAATATAATTATTTGATACTTAATTATCTTCTTCATGTTTGGGTTTAAACTGTTCTTTGATGGGTGATTTTTTATAAGTTTCATAGAATAATCAGCGGGTTTTTTGTTGATATTTTGATTAGAAAAGTCATCCTCAAGGTTATATAAAGGAGTATTAGGTTCATGTTAATCTATTTCATCGAATTTGAAAAGTATATATTCTTCCATAAGTTTTTTTCTTTTATTAAATACCCTGTATAATTTATTGGATGTTGAATATATAAGGAAATTTCTTTCATCACTTTTTGATGAATTTTTTTCTAAACACTCCTTTGTATTGAATATAAAGACCCTGCAACCAAAAACACTAAATTAATTAACTTTTAATTTTCTACCATTCCATAAATCATATAATTTGTTCTTTAAAAGTGGTCTAAGAAGAAATTTATTAATAATATAAAAATCCATATTCACAGCCTCTACCCAAAAATAAAAAGGTAAATCATACTCATTGAGCATGTTTCGAGAAATATCTTAAAGGGTTATATTTCTTATTTCTATTACACTATTCTATTATGGGGTACTAGGTGAATAAATTTCATGACTATATCCACGTTGTGAGAATAATTATTTAAAATATTTATTTTCAAACTCATGACTATGATCACTTATAAAGGTCTTAATTTAAATTCCTTTAAGGTTTTCAAAATATTTTGAATATTTTGAAAAATAAGAACAATCTTCACTTTTGTGAGATAGAAATAATAACCCAGTGTTTCTATAAAACTCATCTACTACAACATAGGTATAGAGATTCTCATTTAGGATTGAAACTCTAGATGGTCTAAATAAGTCCAAGTGAACCAACTATAGGGGTTGAGAAGTTGAGACTTCTTTCTTTGGTTTGAAAGATATTTTATGTTTTTTCCCTTTCTAACATGGGTTAAAGACTTTTTCATTGCCTAATATCCTATTCCAAATCTAATACTCTTTAAGAAAGTCACTTAAATAAGAAATATTTTTATAAAACAATGAATTCTAATAAAAAATATAAACATTATCTTTATGAAGAGCAGTAAAAATTAAAAAATTCTTAGAATCATAATTTTTTCAAGAATTATTCTCAAACTTGACATGATAACCATCATCATATAACCATGAGACAATAATAAGGTTATATTTTAATTCATTTATAAATAAAACTTTAGAAATAAAAACAATACCAGAGTTACTGATTTGATCGAGTCCAATTATTTTTTCTTTGGAATTGCCACTAAAAGTGACATGTCCACCATATACTTTGATAATGTTTTTAAATATCGATTAGTCCCTAGTCATGAGTCTAGAACACACACTATCCAGATACCATAAGTTCTTATTGGTATTCTTCAATCAAGTTTCCTATAGCACAAATTAAACCAAAAATTATTTTAGAACCCATATTTTCTTGGGTACAAAAATGTCATCCAATGTTTTTTAATTGGATTCCTATAAATAGATATTAATTATTTGGATTTTTTTTCTAAATTTAGAAAAATAAGAACTACTTAGAGAGTTGGAAGAACTAGAGTTAGTAACAAATTTATTCTTATAAATCTTTCTCTGTCCAGGTTAACAACCAATTCCAGTAGTATATTTGGTTGTTGTTTGTTTTCCAAGAATCCTTGTAAGAGTTTCTATACCATTTTTGAATCTTTCGATATCCTTATTCAGCTTCTCATTAGACATTTTAAGTTCATTTTTTTTCTTTTAACAACTGAACATTTTTTTCCTTTTCTATAGAAAAATTTGATTTAAAGTAAGCAGTCAAAGCATGCCGTTTCTTTAAAATTTTGTATTTAGCCTTAATTTAATTTAATATATCTTCTATTATATTAAATTAATCAAATATATCCTCATTAAACATATTTTAATCATTATTTTCATTCTCAGAATGATTAGAAATATGTTCAGGAGATACAAGAATAATATTTAGTACCTTGAATGTGTTTTTTAGGAAAGATATTATAGATCTATAATTTTTTATTCTCTGATTGATTCAGATTCAATTGAGCTATATTTTTTGAAACTCCAATGGATTTCATAGGAGTTTTATACCATTTACCCATGTCTTTATACATTTTATTATATTTATATTCAGGTCATTCTTCCTTGATGTTTCCTTTTCTTTTAAAACCATAAAAATTTATCTCATTAGTGAATTCACACTTTTTCTACTCTTTCCTCTAATTTACTCTATTATCACACTTACATATGTAATTTTATATTTTTAAGAATACATTCTTATTATAAAATTTCTTGAATTGTTTGGCTAGATTTTCCATTTCCTCATCACTGTCATTAGGTGGTTCATCATCCCTAGAAATTTTATCTTTGATTTTATCGTTCATTTTTAAGTAATTTATTTTGAAGGAAACTGATTTATTATTTGGTTAATATTCCTCTTATTTATTTAATTTGAGTATCTCCTAGTAAATCATTATATTTCCAATTATTTTATTCATTTTCAACATGATGATGTCACAAGATTCTATGATGGAATATGAAGTTCCTCTCCACCTATCATGTAAGCATCTTAGAAGTCAAATCACTTAATATTTGTCTATAACCATCATTATAAGTGCATGTATAAAATTGATATTTTTTTGAACACAAGATAAATATTAGAAATGGATTCATCAAGTTTCATTTTGAATGTATCATATTTTTTAAAGACCCATAAAATTAAAGGGAATTTTTGTTTCTTAATTTTCTTTGGTATTTTACAAGAATGCAGTTTTTGATGGCACCTGATTCCGAGGCCCGGTGTGCCCAGAATCATTTCCCAAAGTTTGGCTCAAGTACGTTCAGTGAACGAATGAGCGGGTTTTCCTAACTTTTGAACTGGTTCTTAGAATCGAAAACCGAGGGCACTGATGGAATCGCAACACCGGTAATTGCTTAAGAACACCTTTTTCGGAGTTGCGTTTACTTGGGTGAGGTTATTAAAATTTTTGGGTTAACTAAAGAATAAAATAAAATTGTGCAACATATTTTATTTTTATTCTAAGTAGTGTTAATCTAGGCATGATGTTTGGAGTGGGACCCACTGATATCCTAACTCCTAGGTAGGATATTAGTGAGGTGGAGCCCACAAGAGCCTCACCCCTTTATTTTCTTTTACCTTCCAGGTTAATTAAATTTGGTAACTCACCCGCACCCCCCTCTTAAATGCCAAGTCAACTCTCTCATTTAATTAGTTATTAAACACCTATTTAATTAGACGGTTAAAACTCTTCAATTAAATCAATTAATTGAATGATCTGTTTTTGATTTTCAAAAATAGTTGGCGTGAGAAATAAAATAAGGCCCCACCTTATTTTATTGAGGTGGATTTTGTTGTGCGAGAGGAATTGAGAGGTTTTTCTCAAAGCCTTGAAACTTCATCTTCCTCCTTAAAGAACACAAAGAACGCACCGTCGCCAACAAAGAACGCCGACCTCCAACGAAGGGCGACGAAGAATGCCAGTTCCCCGGAGATCGATGACGCGACGCCATATACCGCGACACCGATGATCCTCTTCTGCGACGCCGTATCCCACGATGTCTTTTCCCACGATGATCTTCGTTCATCAACATCTTGATGTAGGGGATTTTGGTTTAATTAAATCTATGTGAATTATATCCTCGACATGTTTTTAATTATCGGAAGTCGTTTGAACCGCTAACGCGGTGGGTGCGGACCAACGAACAAGTCCGAACCCACCATCTATTTGTTCTTGGTGTGCGGATCGACGGTCGACAACGAAGTAGGCCACAAAGGCGTTATGAGGACTTCACAGTGAAGAGACGGTCCCAAGAGGACCACTGGCGAAGTCGGAAGGCAAAACGGACCACCGGAGCGCGTCCGGTGGTCCGCGGAAGGCCCCACCGGCGGCCGGCACTGGCCGGTCGCCAGAAGGCGGCGGCGCCCGGCGCGCCGCCAGGAAGGACCGCCACAACTGAAGCCGCGGTGACAGGCGGCTGGTCCCGCAGCCGCGCAGGACCGAGGGTGACGCCGCACCGGGCCACGTCCGCTGGCAAGGAGCGGCCCCCATGTGGGGGCCCCAGCTCCAATCAAGGGGACAATGCCCCCTTTGCACGGCCGCTCGGCCAGCGCCGAGCCGACCCCGCTCGGCCAGCGCCGAGTCACCACGGGCCAGGCCGCGCCCTAATGGGCCGGACCCGGGCCTGGTTCGGGTCAACCCGGTTCGGGCCGACCCAGGGGGGTTGGGCCGGGTCGGTCCGGGCCAAGACCCCCCATTTTCAGACCACTTCGGGCCTTTTTCCCATATCTTGGGATACAGACCTCCAATCGATGCACCGTCAGTTGCAATGAGATCCTTGGATCGATATGGTCGTTTAGGTATATTACAATCAAGGTTTCAGAGAACTTTGGGTACGGCCGGGTTGGTTCGAACACAAAACCAACCGGGCCCTCGGAGCGGAAACGCTTATAACTTGAGTTCCGAACGTCCGATTGACGTGCCGTCAACTTTGTTGGATTCCTATTAGTGAGACGGACCTTTTGGCTTACTCCGCTCGAGTTTTGGACACATTTGAAGTGAGGTCGGGTTGTTTTTGACTTAAAAACCAACCGGGACCCTGGAACGAAAAAGCGAATAACTCTCAGACCGGGCGTCCGATTGACGCGCCGTCTGTCACGTTGAGTTCCTTTTTTCGAGACATAACCTTGAGATACATCAAATCCGGACTACGTGTCAGTTGATGTATTGACCCCTTGGCTCGTGGAGCGGACCCTCCCGAAACGAGCATGCTGTGTGCGGGAACCCTAGAGCTGGCTGCGCAGTGATGAAGACCGTACTGAAATCCTATGTGGGTTCGACGGAGATGAAGACTGTACTGAAATCCTATGTGGGTTCGGTAGTGATGAAGACCGTACTGAAATCCTATGTGGGTTCGGCAGTGATGAAGACCGTACTGAAATCCTATGTGGGTTCGACGAAGATGAAGACTGCACTGAAATCCTATGTGGGTTCGGCAGCAATGAAGACCGTACTGAAATCCTATGTGGGTTCAACGGAGATGAAGACTGCACTGAAATCCTATGTGGGTTCGACAGCAATGAAGACCGTACTGAAATCCTATGTGGGTTCGACGGAGATAAAGACTGCACTGAAATCCTATGTGGGTTTTGCAGCGATGAAGACCGTACTGAAATCCTATGTGGGTTCGACAGCACTGACTACTGTTCTTGTATCCTATGTGGGTATGACAGTGTCTGACTCTGTTCTTGCTATCCTATGTGGGTCTGGCAGAGTAGCTGGTTTAGTATCCTAAGTGGGCCCTAGCTTAGATGAATCAATGGTTATATCTGATCATCTCTATCACTGAAGAAGTATACCTTTGTGTGAGCTGAGTCTTGACCTTCAATCATTATCTTCGATATGATTGACTTGCTTTCCTATGTGGATTGTGTTGTGCTTTTCTATGTGGATTGGGTTGTACTATCCTATGTAGACGTGATTGAACTTGGGCTCGGGTGTTGGAGCCGAACTGGGTTTGATGACTTAGGTATATGTATGGGAATATACCTAAGTAGTGTTGGTTGTTACTTCGTGATTGTATCTTTCTTTTGTGGATTATCCTTTGTGGATTCTAGGAGACCTTCGGGGGTCTCGGGGTCCCTAATGAGTAGCGTATACTAACCCCTTCACGGTCTATGCCCGCACTACGTTGTGTTGGATGCAGACGACGGACAACGCTGATCGTGGTAGAGGCTAGTGGAGTAGTCGGTACCTGGAGGTGGACCACTCGGCGGGACGTACACGGAGTGGACGGATGGACCCGAGGAGCTGAGGTAGTTATCTGTACCCATCCTTCATGTGGGACTACCAGTGGACGGCTCGATGTTGCTGCTTTACTTTCAGTTTTTGTACTTTCTTTCTAGTTGTACTTTACTTTTAGTTTGGGTTTGTATTCTAGCCCATTTAATTTCCGCACTTACTTGTACTCAGTTTACTTAGTGTTTACTTCTGCTGGCTTACTCTATGGTGTTTATTTACTTATAAAGGAAATTCCTTCCCCTTTTTGACGGGATTTGTGCCTTGGTGCTAGTCGCCAGCCCCTGGCCTATGGGAGGCAGGCTTGGGGTAGTCATGGCACGAGTCCGGAGGACGGGTCGTGACAAATTGGTATCAAAGGAGTTCGGTTCTACCGCAGAACTCTGGACTCTGATCTTTCTTCTATGTGAAGCAATAGTGTTAAGGGTATTTAGTGTGATTATCAGTCCAGGGAGACCAGTGTTGGTGCGGCGGCTGACGTATCCATACACCAGGACCCTGACTTCTGATTTCTGACTCAATGCACGAAAACATTGATTGCATGTGTGTTTCAAAAGTTTTCTTTGTGATTACTTTGTGTCAGCTCACCAGGTATAATGTTTTGACCGTGGCGCACCTATTTCATTTCAGGATGGCCCCACAATGGCAACCAGCTAGGGTTCTGAGCGTTGTGCGAGATGATAGCCCACCGAGCGACGAGGCCTCGGTGCAGGGCCCTTTAACAGCAGAGGCACCGACGATACCTCTACCCGCCGAGCCACTGATGCTACCAGCCCCAGCTGCTGATAGTGCATGTTGCGTTAGCGCGATGCACGGGTTTCAGTATCATAGACCACCCAGGTTCCACGGGGAGATGGACCCTCAGGCAACCGAGGATTGGCTGGAGGCGGTTGTACGAGTTTTCAGGTTAGTGGGGACACCAGCCGACCTCATGGTGATCCTCAAAACGAGCCTCCTACACGCGGCAGCAGGCAGATGGTGGAGCTTGATTCTCTAGGTGCACGAGGAGACATCTCTCCTCTGGACGGACTTTGAGAGCCTCTTCCGCTCGGAGTTCGTCTCAGCCACCCTCCGTGAGGTGCGCATCCAGGAGCTTCTACAACTGCAGCAGGGCAGCATGACAATCGCCCAGTACTCGACGAGATTTACCGATCTCTCGCGCTATTCGACAGACATGGTACGAGACCCATTCTTCTGAGCCCAGACCTTCGAGCAGGGACTGAGGCATGAGATCAAGGCATCGATGATCTCCCTTAGCATTCTGACACAGGCAGGAGTACTGGAGAAATCTCTTCTCATAGAGAGCATTCTTGCCGAGCCTACGCCAGTAGCGATACCTACCACAGGGCGGAACATAGCAGAGTCGTCTATAGCTGGCAGTCGACGGATGTCACAGGGGTCCAGGCGGACCAGACCATCAGGAAGATGACCTCAGGAAACTGGATCAGAGGTGTGGGGCACAGGGCGTAGAGGCAGCCTTCCGAGGAGAAGATAGTGCTACGCATGCGGCGGGCAGGGCCACATGGCTCGTGACTGCCCGACCCGCCGTGCAGAGGAGCAGCAGACGGTTGATGGGCCACCCAGGAAGAGGCAAAGGGTCGACCGTGGAGGTCCGCCGATAGTAAGCGGATAAGCCAGGGGAGCTGGCCGAGAAGCAGGTGGTGGGCGACGCTTTGAGGCTTTACCACCACCACCACCAGGAGGTCCACCCCGACCATAGGGAGCTGGTGGGCAGAGACAGGCTCAGCTTCAGGCAGCGGAGGCCTACGACCACGGCACACCAGAGATGATTCAAGGTATGATCTGTGTCTACTGCACCCTTGCTGCAGTTCTTATAGACACAAGAGAGAGTCATTCCTTTATTGCCGCTGCCCTTGTTCGGAGCTCAGAGATTCTAACGGAGCCGTTGGCTCGATCCTTACGACTAGAGACTCCTACAGGAGCAGACTTGATGATTACGCACTGGTGCCGGCAGTGTGACCTTACTCTAGGAGGTGAGTGCTTTGGCTGAGATCTTCTTGTAGCGGTGTCGAGGCCTTATGACGTCATCTTGGGCATGGATTGATTATCTACAGTCCATACTAAGATTGAATGTATTAGGTGCAAGGTGTGGTGTGTACGCACCGACGGGAGCAGGTTCACCTTCACCGGTGAGAAGGGAGCCTTTACAGCATAGGATGGACTCACGCAGAGGAGAGGATAGCCCATCACTCATCAGTTGGCTAGCCTCATCCTAGGAGCATTTGATGTGCAGAGTCCTAGTTTTCCTATAGTGGTGGATTAGTATGCGGACGTTTTCCCCGGTGACGTCCTAGGGCTACCTCCTCGCAGAGAGGTAGACTTCTATATTGACCTATACCTCAGGACAACCCCGATATCCACTCCAGCATATCGGATGGACCCCGTTGAGCTTCGAGAGATATGGGTATAGTTGGAGGACTTGCAGAGCAAGGGATTCATCCGACCCAGTGTTTTACCCTGAGCTTCCCCGATATTGTTCGCCAAGAAGGTGGACGAGAGCTTACGACTTTGTGTCGACTATCATCGCCTAAACCAAGTGACCATGAGGAACAAGTATCCGCTACCGAGGATTGAAGACCTCTTCGATCAGCTCAAGGGAGAACGGTGGTTCTCGAAGATAGACCTTAGATCAGACTATCGTCAGCTCAGAGTTCGAGACGAGGATGTGCAGAAGACGACCTTCAGATGTCGGTTTGGACACTATGAGTTCTTGGTTATGCCTTTCGGCGTAACCAACGCTCCATCAGTGTTCATGGGTCTCATGAATAGGATATTTCATCCATATCTCGATCGATTTGTCATGGTCTTCATCGACGACATATTGATATACTCTACCACTGAGGAGGAGCATGCCTACCACTTGTGGGTTGTACTAGACACACTCTGAGAGCACCAGCTTTATAGAAATCTCTCGAAGTGTCAGTTCTGGTTACGTGAGGTTCACTTCTTTGGACACGTCATCTCTGAGGTGGGAGTCACAGTGGATCCCGTAAAGATAGAGGCAGTGCTAGCTTGGGAGCCACCCAGGAGTGTGATAGATGTGCGGAGTTTCTTGGGTCTAGCTGGGTACTACCAGAGGTTTGTGCCAGACTTCTCCAAATTTGCGGCACCACTCTTAGCTTTGACGAAGAAGGGGAAACCCTTCGTGTGGTCAGACAGATGTTAGCGGAGCTTCTAGGAGCTGAGACAGAGATCGACTAGTGCTCCTATCTTGAGGCTACCAGAGGAGGGAGTAGGGTACGTAGTCTACTGCGATGCATCAGGGACTGGACTCAGATGTGTCCTGATGCAGGAACGGGCCGTGATCGCCTATGGATCACGTCAGTTGAGGAAGCATGAGAAGAACTACGCTACCCATGAACTGGAGTTAGTAGCAGTGGTCTTCGCTCTGAAGATGTGGCGACACTATCTGATGGGTGAGCACTTTACAGTCTACTCTAACCACCAGAGTCTCAGGTACATCTTCTCGTAGAAGGACCTTAATCTAAGACAGTGACGATGGCTCGAGTTCCTCCAGGATTATGACTTTGAGATAGTCTATACTCTTGGGAAGTGGAACGTAGTAGCCGATGCTCTCAGTAGGAGGACGAGCATCCAACTACTCAGGGAGGCAACGAAGCAGCTTGCCGCTTTGCAGATATCCTTCATGGATATAGATGGAGCAGCCTTTCTTCAGTCACTCACAATCACTACTCCACTACTGCAGTGGGTCAGAGAGGCACAACATGAGGACGCTACCTATGAGACACGGCGTGCACAGATATCCTCAGGACAGACACCTGATGGATTATCTATAGGAGGAGAGCACGATTTCCTTTTCAGAGGACGTACCATGGTACCAGCTGCTTTGCAGGAGGAGGTGCTGAGAGAGTTTTACACTTCCCCTTTAGTGGTACATCTAGGAGTGGTGAAGATGTACCAGGATCTCAGATGACAGCACTGGTGGCTGGGTATGAAGAAGGCTGCGACAGAGTTTGTTTCTCGATGCCTCACCTGCCAGCAGGTGAAGACAAAGCACTAGGTACCAGCAGGCTTGGTACAACCCTTGGAGGTCCCGGAGTGGAAGTGGGACGGGATATCTATGGATTTCATGAATGGAATTCCACATACTTTCAGAGGTCACGACTCCATTTGGGTTATTTTCGACCGACTCACCAAGTCGGCCCAATTCTTACCCATCAGAGAGTAGGGCTCAATAGAGATATTGGGACGCCTCTACGTTCAGGATATTGTACGGCTTCATGGTGTGCCATCATCTATCATCTCTGATCGAGATGCTCGCTTTACTTCCCGGCTTTGGAAGGGGTTGCAGGAGGCATTTGGGACGCAGCTATGTCTGAGCACCACCTTTCACCCTCAGACGGATGGTCAGACAGAGAGAACAATTCAGACTCTCGAGGGCATGCTCCGTGCATGTGTCCTCGACTTTGGTCGCAGTTAGGAGGACCATCTACCCTTGGTGGAGTTCGCGTACAACAACAGCTACCACTCCACCATCAGGATGGCACCATATGAGGTATTTTACAACTGACCTTGCAGATCACCTCTATGCTGGACAGACCCTGGGGAGTCAGCACTTGTGGGACCAGAGATGGTCCAGGCCACGATAGAGAAGGTCCAAGTTATCTAGGAGTGGATGAGGACAGCTCAAAGCCGGCATAAGTCTTATGATGATAGGAGGCGGAGGCCACTGTAGTTCGAGGATGGCGACCACGTCTTCTTGCGGGTCTCACCTCGACGTGGATTACGGAGATTTGGCCAAGGAGACAAGTTATCTCCGCGCTTCATCGGACCATTCCAGGTCCTCAGCAGGATAGGCGAGGTGGCTTATCGCTTGGCTCTACCACCTCAGTTGCACCGGGTGCACGACGTCTTCCACGTATCTCAGCTGAGGAGATACGTGCACAACCCGACGCATATCATCGACCATGGGGAGCTAGACCTTGATGATGGGGCAACTTTTGCGGAGGTCCCGGTGGAGATCGAGGATTGATAGGATTGGATCCTACGTGGATGGTCGATAGCTGTAGTGCGTATCAGATGGCAGTACAGGAACCTCTAGGAGAGCACTTGGGAGCGGGAGGCTCAGATGCGTGCTCAGTACCCACTTTTGTTCCCCTAGTTTATGATGTATCTTTATGGGGATGTAAAGCCTTGAGGTGGGAGTAATGTAAAGACCCAAAAAATTCAAGGGAATTTCTTTTTTCTTAATTTTCTTTGGGATTTTACAAGAACGCAGTTTCTGATGACACCTGATTCCGAGGCCCGGTGTGCCCAGAATCATTTCCCGAAGTTTGGCTCGGGTACGTTCAGTGAACAAACCAGCGGGTTTTCTTAACTTTTTAACCGGTGCTCAGAATCAAATTCCAAGGGCACCGATGGAATTGCAACACCGGTAATTTCTTAAGAATGACTTTTCCAGAGTTGCATTTTCTTGGGTGAGGTTATTAAAATTTTTGGGTTAACTAAAGAATAAAATAAAATTGTGCAAAAAATTTTATTTTTATTCTAAGCAGCATTAATCTAGGAACGGCTGTTGGAGTTGGAACCACAGATATCCTAACTCCTAGGTAAGATATTAGTGATGTGGGGCCCACATGAGCCCCACCCCTTTATTTCCTTTTACCTTCCACGTGCATCGAATTTGGTAACTCACCCGCACCCCCCTCTTAAATGTCAAGTCAAATCTCGCGTTTAATTAATTATTAAATGCCTCTTTAATTGGGCGGTTAAAACTCTTCAATTAAATCAATTAATTGAATGATCCGTTTTTGATTTTCAAAAATAGTTGGCATGAGAAATAAAATAAGTCTACGCCTTATTTTATTGGGGTGGCTTTGGTTGTGCGAAATGAATTGAGAGGTTTTTCTCAAAGCCTTGAAACTTCATCTTCCTCCTTGAAGAACGTGAAGAACACACCGTTGCCAACGAAGAACACCGGACTCCAACGAAGGGCGACGCAGAACGCTAGTTCCCTGGAGATCGACGACACGACGTCGTATACCGCGACGCCGACGATCCTCTTCCGCGACGCCGTCTCCCACGACATCTTTTCCCGCAACGATCTTCGTTCATCAACACCTTGAGGTAGGGGTTTTGGTTTAATTAAATCTATTTGAATTATATCCTCGACATGTGTTTAATTGTTGGAAGTAGTTTGAACCGCTAATGCAGTGGTTGCGTACTAACGAACAAGTCCGAACCCACCGTTTCTTTGTTCTTGGTGTGCGGATCGACGGGTGACGATGAAGCAGGCCGCAAAGGCGTTATGAGGACTTCGCAGTGAAGAGCCGGTCCCGAGAGGACCACTAGTGAATTCGGAAGGAAAAACGGACAACCAGAGCGCATCCGGTGGTCTGCGGAAGACACCGCCGGTGCGCCACGCCGGCACGGCGGCCGGCAACCGGAGGCGGCGGCCGACCGCCAGGAGGCAGCGGCGCCCGACGCGCCGCAACTGAAGCCGCGGCGGCAGGCGGCTGGTTCCACGGCCGCGCACGACCGAGGGTGACGCAGTGCTGGGCCACGTCCGATAGGAAGGAGCGGCCCCCACACGGGGGCCATGGCTCCAATCAAGGGGGCAATGCCCCCTTTGCGCGGCCACTCAGCCAGTGCCGAGCCGACCCCGCTCGGCCAGCGCCGGGCCGCCCCTGGACGAACTAGCCGCATCGGGCCAGGTCGCGCCCACCGGGCCGGGTTGCGCCCTAATGGGCCGGGCCTGGACCTAGTTCGGGCCAACCCAGGGGGGTTGGGTCGGGTCGGTCCGGGCCCAGACCCCCCATTTCCAACCACTTCCGGTCTTTTGCCCATATCTTGGGCTACGAACCTCTGATCGATGCTCCGTTAGTTGTGATGCGATACTTGGATCGAGACGGTCGTTTCAGTATATTACACTCAAGGTTTCAGAGAACATTGTGTATGGATGGGTTGGTTCAAACACAAAACTAACTGGGCACTCGGAGCGGAAAAGCTTATAACTTGAGCTCCGGACGTCCGATTGACGTGTCGTCGATTTTGTTGGATTACTCTTAGTGAGACGGACCTTTTGGATTACTCCGCTCGAGGTTTGGACGCAGTTGGAGTGCGGTCGAGTTGGTTTTGACTAAAAAACCAACCGGGCCCCTGGAACGAAAAGACCAATAACTCTCAGACCGGGCGTCCGACTGATGCGCCGTCTGTCACGTTTAGTTACTCTTTTCGAGATGGAACCTTGAGATACATCAACTCCGGACTACGTCTCAGTTGATGTATCGACCCCTTGGATCATGGAGCGGACCCTCCCGGAACGAGCATGCAGTGTGCGGGAACCCTAGAGCTGGTTGCGCAACGATGAAGACCGTACTGAAATCCTATGTGGGTTCGACGGAGATGAAGACTGCACTGAAATCCTATGTGGGTTCGACAGCGATCAAGACCGTACTGAAATCCTATGTGGGTTCGACAGAGATGAAGACTGCACTGAAATCCTATGTGGGTTCGGCAGTAATGAAGACCATACTGAAATCCTATGTGGGTTCGACGCCGATGAAGACTGCACTGAAATCCTATGTGGGTTCGGCAGCAATGAAGACCGTACTGAAATCCTATGTGGGTTCGACGAAGATGAAGACTGCACTGAAATCCTATGTGGGTTCGGTAGTGATGAAGATCGAACTGAAATCCTATGTGGGTTAGACAGCACTGACTACTGTTCTTGTATCCTATGTGGGTCTGGCAGTGTCTGACTCTGTTCTTGCTATCCTATGTGGGTCTGGCAGAGTAGCTAGTTTAGTATACTACGTGGGTCCTAGCTTAGATGAATCAGTGGATATATCTGATCATCTCTATCACCGAAGAAGTATACCTTTGTGTGAGCTGAGTATTGACCTTCAATCATTATCTTCGATATGATTGACTTGCTTTCCTATGTGGATTGTGTTGTGCTTTCCTGTGTGGATTGGGTTGTACTATCCTATGTGGACGTGATCGAACTTGGGCTCGGGTGTTGGAGCTGAACTGGGATTGATGACTTAGGTATATGTATGGGAATATACCTAAGTAGTGTTGGTTGTTACTTCGTGATTGTATCTTTCTTTTATGGATTATCCTTTGTGGATTCTGGGAGACCTTCGGGGGTCTCGGGGTCCCTACTGAGTAGCGTATACTCACCCCTGCACGGGCTATGCCTGCACTACGTTGTGTTGGATACAGATGGCAGACAACACTGATTGTGGTAGAGGCTAGTGGAGCAGTCGGTACTTGGAGGTGGACCACTGGGCGGGACGTACACGGAGCAGATGGATGGACCCGAGGAGCTGAGGTGGCTATCTGTACCCACTCTTCAGGTGGGACTACCAGTGGATGGCTCGACGTTGCTAATTTACTTTCAGTTGCTGTACTTTATTTCCAGTTGTACTTTACTTTCACTTTGAGTTTGTATTCTAGCCCATTTACTTTCCGCACTTACTTGTACTCAGTTTACTTAGTGTTTACTTCTCTTGGCTTACTCTGTGGTGTTTGTTTACTTATAAAGGAAATGCTTTCCCCCTTTTGACGGGATTTGCGCCTTGGTTCTAGTCACCAACCCCTGGCCTATGGGAGGCGGGATTGGGGTAGTCACGGCACGGGTCCCGAGGACGGGTCATGACATATTTAATGGTATAATTATTTAAATTCATTTCTTTAAAATTTGAGGTCCCCTCATGAGATATTGATAGAGTATAACATATTTTAAATGTAGTTGAGAAAAAATATATTATCTTAAATTCATCTTCTCTTAATGCGCAATATAATTAATTAATTATTTTAAAATTATAGTCATATGCATCCTTAGTGGCATCGGTCCAATCAGCTCTAGCATTTCTTGCTCTTTTATGTTTATTCCCAATAATAGTCTAAATATCAAATCCCATGCTCTCTAAATGTATTTTCATCTTGATCTTCTATTGATAATAGTTTGTTTCATTGAAATAAGGTGTCTAATTAGTGGAAATTCATTCTTATATATTATTATCCATAAATAATAAAATTTAGAATTAATAGAAATTTTAAGATCTTTTGGTAAAACTTAATCATAGTTTTAAAGGAAATAAAACTAATCTGATACCAAATATTGGTCGTAGTGGAAAAATCAAGAGGTAGGAGAATTTAGTTTCTAATAATTTTTTGTTAAAAATAATTTAAAAACTTAATTCACCAAATTTATAAAATATGCCCAGTTAACTAAAATAGTGAATTATAGAATTCTATCTTTTAAAAAATATTCAAAGAAGTTTGATCACAAATTAATTAAAAATGAGTTTGAAAACTCTTTCTAACTTTTGAAATAGATTTACTCAGACCAAACACTACATATAAAATACAGATTAAATTTAACTATAAAAATAAGGTTTTGTTATATATTTTATAAAATAGATACATGTATGTTTCGAAAATAGAATAAAGAAAAGCAGATAAAAGTATAGTGAATATAAACAAGGGGTTAAGTCTCAAACTGAGACCCAATCCCATCAACTTGGCAATCACACTACAATATATATTGCCTTTAGTGGTGGTCTTTTAGCAGCGGTTTTGTAAACCACTGCTAAACCTTTTTTTAAAAGGGTTTAACGACGGTTTATTAAAAACTAATGCTAAACACCCCCTTTTTTACAGCAGTGATGCTTCCCCCTCCACACCTAACCCCGACCCCCCTTCTACCCCGATGCCATTTCTCCCCCCACGATGCCATTTCTCCCCCTGACCAAAACTCTATATAGGCTCCCCATGTGCCGCCGGTGACCTCACTGCCCATAAGCGCTTCCGTCGCCCATCCGCGTGCCTCGCCGCCCATCGCCGCCAACCCGCCGAAGACCTACATGTATGGTTTCAAAAGTCTCCTCATGTATGCACCCCCTATTTTGGTGTAGCATGTTTGTGAAATGCTTCTTCATTCCATGTAGGTTTTTCCTCAATTTCTCTTTATGTGTATCATACAAGATAGGTTTATTATTGTTAACTCTTGTGAAAATGGTTTTAATCAGATTAATCAAGATAATGAATTTGTTTAAATAAAATTTAAAGGGGCTAGGGAATGTGGATTATGATGTTACAACCTTTTTTTATTTAATTTGATCTGATTTTATATTACTATTGTATGGGTGTAATGTCTTGATAAAAAACTATGATTGTTTGTGGCACAATTATGTTGTAACAACTTATTTTTTAAATCCTATATTTTTTTGATTTAATAGTATCTTCATAAATAAATAAATGATTAACCACATAAATTCTGTTAATTAAATAGATTCCCAAGGAATGTATGGATTCTATGATAACACCCTTAAATGAAGAAGTGAAATTGAATAAGATCCCCCTTTTCTAAACTTGAATGTGTTTTATTATGATATATGATGCGATATGAGGAATTTTTCTGGTTTTTGTGTGTGGGGATAATCTAATGTGGAGTTGATATATTGATATGTGTTTGGGGGAAGTGGATGACATGTGGTTGTAAAGTGGGGTTGTGATGGGTGTGGTATGGTCATGCAGTTGGGCTGTGAAACTGGATATGGCTTTAAAGTGATGCGGATATGGATGTTGGGTTATGGGGTTGTGTTTATGTTGTGTGGTTAGTTATGTTTTATCTACCAAAGTTTCAATGGAATTAATAATTTATGTTAATAATTTCAAATGGGTATGTTTAATGAGAAAATTAATGATGGGTTGTGTTGTTTAACTGGTTAATGTTTAAAAATAAACTAATGGGTTGGAAGTATGAAATAAGATTTCTTTCTAAATTAAATGGGTTTTCTAATGAATGTTGATTACACAGATCAAAGTAACTCATAAAGTAAAGATGGGTTGTCTGAGCCAGATCATTATTAATCTAGCACTTTTTTTTCATTGACATTGAATTTCAAAAACAAATATGGACCTTAATGCACAAAAAAACATAAGGTTTTATTTAATTGTTTCATATGCACTAGGTTTCATCTAAATGGAACACACATGATTCAGTTTAAATATAAAGATATTCCCTATCAAATAATTTTTCTATTAGATATAAATATTTTAGTTGTAGCCACTACATTCCAAGGAAAATTTCCTTTATAATTATTTGGTTTTTGATCAATGGTCACCCAAGTAAAACTCCCTTTGCTTAATTCTACACACACTACTTCAAGGAAAAAATTAGTTTATACAATTCATTTAAAATGTATACATTTAGGAAAAGGTAAATACAATAATACATATATTATTTAATTGTTTTATTTATGGCATGTTTGTACACTTTTTATTTACTTTCCCTAATATAAATAATAGAGACTTAGAATATTTTTAATCTCAGTGATCATGAAGTACAAGGAAATTTAAATGTGGATGAAACTAATAAAAATTATTTCGAGATAATTAATACAAAAATAAATCAAAAAATATTTATTTCTCTTAAAAAATGTGGAAAATGTTTTTTTGAGGAATGAGAAATGGAGCAAGAATGATTTATGGAAGGACTCAAAGTTCCAATTATAAAATCAAAATAGTCTAAATAACCATAATGTGAATAATAAGTGAGTAGTAAATAGAGTACTGGTGATAAGGAATGTAAATATGAGGAGACAAAATTTGAATTTTAGTTAAGGATAGTATCTTTAGTATGTTTGAATGAAATAAAGAAAATTTAAATGAAGAAATATTATTTTGGGCAGGGAATCAAATCACTAAAAAAATCAACAGATATAAGAAGATTAATTAAGATGTATGGAATATATGTGTATTTCCTATGAATTATGGGTGATGTCAATAGAATCGTTAATTTAAGATATAAAACTATTCAAATCACCATAGAAAATTGAATTTCTATGAATGATGGGGTGATGGATTTGGAGGAAAAGATAATTGAATGGGATAATACCATGAAGAATGATCACATTGAGATTAAAAAATATATTAATAAACTGGGTGAATGTTTTAAATCTAATAAGAATGTTTTTTATTTTACCTAGATACATGGACATTGCCCATAGTGATAATAACTATAGTTTTTGAAACTAAAGAATCTAAGCCTGAGGGATTGACCAAAGTGAGGGAGTTTGTTTATAATTAAGTGAATATTAAAAACACATTGAAAATTTAAATTAAGAATATAATTCAAATAAAAATATTTTATTATCCTTATTTCCAATGGAATGGGTTTTTCATTTAATGAATATTCTTGTGTTTTGGGGGTTTTTTGACATGAAACCCACATGTGTTGGTACAATATATAACTTCCTTAAATAAATAGATTCTATGAGTAGAAGGGGGGAAATCATCTTCTTGATGAGAATTTTGATTAATTTAACTCCACATAATGAAAACAATAACAATATAAAACTCCATATAAAGAATAATTATATCAATATAATTATCTTATTATGCTCTATTTTAATAAAAATCAACTAGATCAATCATTGTAACTCCATAAAAAATAAAACTTTATCCTCAAACACCTCAATATGGAACTTTAAAGTTGGTTGAATCTTACTTCTTTATTTTCAATCTTGATTATTGTGGTATGTTCTTCGATTTATAGGTTCCCATTGTGGTGCAGATTCATGCGATTTCAATAATGGTCATCTATGATCAAGATCTTAATTTACCTCCCAATTGTAGAAGATTTTGTAGCATGCTTTTTTTCATTATTTTTTCTAAGTAGTACTTTTCATCCTTGGATGTAAGGTTAGATAAAGAGAATTATCCAAATTCTAATGGATGTATTAAAGATGTTTATTCTTGATTTTATAGGTTCTTGGGTGAATCATTTCCCTCTGGTTGAGTTTTACTACGATAATAACTATTGATTAACCTTTGGTAAAACTCCATTTAAAGAATCGTATGAGTGTTCTTAATATCTCTATTGTGTTAGAATGAGGTTAGAGAGTTAATTAATTTTAGACCAAATTTGGTGAAGTGAATGATAAAGAAGGTGTAGTTGTTCTATGAGTGAATAAAATATGCTCAAGACCATCATGTGATGGACCTGGGTATAGAGTTGTTTAAGTGAGATGGGTTTGAACCAGTGAACAATAATTCATTTCTCTTTTTATGATTTCTTGCAAAATAAACCTAATTTATCTATTAGAGTGAGAAAACTCACTTCTTAACTCACACACACTACGGAAACAAAATAGAAAAATACACTTAATATATATGTTTTACCACCCAAATTGATAATTTAACCCTTGGCATGATCCATAATTACCTAAGCCTATATGATCCACTAGAATCACCATGATGGATGCAATAAGAAGGGTATATCTTTAACTTGTATTATAACATTAACAACAATTTCATCACCCAAAATATATCATTATTGTCTTCACTACCATGCCGAGACAGTCCATACTAGGACCAAGAGAAACAAATAAGACAACCCAACCTCTATATTTCCAAGAAGACATGGATTTTTCATGTCCTTGTTATTACACTTATACCTACCCACCAATGGGTCAAATATACATTGTATACTTACCTATCTACTTAAATAAAGTTCCACTTTAAGGTAAGAGTTTGTTTCCATTTCATATTCCTAACTTCTATTCAATTATTATATGATTTATCAAGTCCTTACCTTAGTGATATCAAAGTTATGACATCATTAGTTTGTCCATCTGTTTTTGTGGATCATGAAATACAAAAAACTACAAGTATGAGATCCTTGTTCTCATCTTCTTTTATGTATATTTTTAATTTACATGATTTCGTTTTCTAGTGGGTGATTTACCATATGTATTTATATAGGAAAAAATTATGTAACATATTTATATATTTTTTCAACTAGTATATATGAATCTATTTCCCTATTTAATAGTAACTATTTGTTTTAATTTTTTTTAATATTTCATAGGCACATTGTGATATACATGGATAAAAGCTGGATCACATTACCGAGGAACACACCTCAGTATGTTAAGGGTTTAAAGGAGTTTTTAGATTTTGAAATTTCCAATCGATCTGTTGAAGGGAGAATAATATTTCCATGTCCTAAATGTAAATTTAGAAGATGGTTGAAGAGAGATGAAGTTTATGAACATTTAATACTGAAGAAATTCCCTGATCAATATTTGTGTTGGATTTTTCATGGAGAATCAAACGTTACAGAAAGGTTGATCACTGATGTTAATCCACAGAATGAGCTCCCAATTTCATCGAAAATGGAAAATGAAATGAAATACCTCATAAATGATGCATTTCGCACTGTAAGACATCACTATCAACATCAAAACATAACAGAACAACCAGATGAGGGTGCTGCAAATTTCAATGTGAAAAGTGATGTTTTTGAGACTGTAACACAACCAGATGAAGATTGTAACATATAATTGGATCCTCCTCTTTATTATGTGGATAAAAATGTAAGAGAAAACTTCATCAATTAAAATACATTTCATGATTTAGTTGACGATGGAAATCTATATTTGTATAGTACATGTTTGAAATATTCAAATCTTTCTTTTCAGCTGAAGTTGTACCATATAAAATGTCTATGTGGAATTACAAATAAGGCAATATCCATGATATTGTAAATGTTGCGTGATTAATTTCCTGAAGAAAAAATCCCCGATTATTTTTATGATATGAAAAAAGTTGTTAACAGGCTTGGTCTGAATTATACAAAAATACATGCGTGTCCCAATGATTGTATGCTTTATTGGCGAGAGGATTCAAGTATACAGAATTAAAAAAATGTTCTTATTCTAGATGGAAGTCAATGGGTGATGGTAGAAGTATGAATCAACATACTTCCATGAAGAAGAAGAAATAGAACACACCTGCAAAGGTTTTGAGTTACTTTCCTTTAAAGCCTCGATTGTAATGATTATTCATGTCATCGAAAACCACCGAACACATGAAGTAACATTCTGTAGATAATAACAATGATGAGTTAATGAGACATCCACGATATTCAAAATTGTGGAAGACATTTGATTCATTACATCCAGATTTCTCAGCTGATCCTAGGAATGTTTGATTGGGATTGGCTGCCGATAGATTCAAACAATTTGGGACTTTGAGTACCAGTTATAGCATTTGGCCAGTTGTTTTGATCCCTTAAAATCTGCCTCCATGGATGTGTATGAAACAAACATCTTTTATCATTTCTATGATTATTCTTGGAAAACAAATTCTTGTAAATGATATTGATGTATACTTGCAGCCTTTGATTGAAGAATTATAGGAGTTATGGAGCAACAGTGTTGAGACATTTGATGCTTCTTCTAAAACAATGTTAAAAATGCATGCTGCTTTAATGTGGACCATTAGTGACTTCCCTGGGATTGGGAATTTATCTGGTTGGAACATTTACATGGGTTTAGATTTTACTATTTGTAACTTTGATTTTGAGCCCAAATGGATACCTCACAGTAGAAAATGGTGCTTCTTGTGCCATCGAAGATTTCTCGATGCATCTCATAGATTTCGGTTGAACAGATCAAAATTTAATGGTTTCATTGATCGTAGACCACCTCCAAAGTTGTTAACTAGTTCTGAAATATTGAAACATCTTGAAAATGTTGAAATATAATTTGGGAAGGTTCATCATTTAAATGATAACAGGAAATGGGTTCAAAGTGCATCATCAAGTGAAATCAGAACGCAACAATGGAAGAAAAAAATTATATTTTTCAAACTTCTGTATTGGGAATTTAATTTATTACGACATAATCTTGATGTGATGCATATTGAGAAGAATGTCTGTGACAATTTTATTTTCACAATACTTAATGAGTATAGAAAGTTTAAGGATCATCTCAATGCTCACAAATACTTACAAGTAATGAACATAAAACGCGATATCTGGCCAGATGAGGATGAAAAGTATGCTTTGGTAATTTATGCAATGAAAAATAGGGATAAAGATACATTACTTCAATTTTTAAAGAATATGAAGGTATCTGATGGGTATTCAAGTAACATCTCGAGGTGTGTTGACTTGAAGAATCTTAAGTTACATGGATTGAAAAGTCATGATTCACATATTTTGTTACAACAATTAATACCATTGGCATTGCGTACATTATTACCTGAAAAACTTACTGCTGTTGTACTCCAATTCGGCACATTTTTTAGACAACTATGTGAGAAATATCTACATCAATTTCAGCTTGAAAACCTCTAGGATAGGTTTGTATTTACCCTTTGTGCAATGGAGATGATATTTCCTCTGTCTTTTTTTACTGTCATGATGCATTTAACTGTGCATTTGGTTGATGAAGCTAAATTAGGAGGCCTCGTTCAATATCGATGGATGTATCCAATTGAGAGGTACTTTATTTATATGTTTTTCAGTTAAGTAAATTTTTTTTTCACTTAATTAAATGAATAATTATGTTTATTTTATTTCACAGATATCTTGGGCATTTAAAATCATACGTGGGAAATAAAGCTCAAATAGAAGGCTCTATTGCTGAAGGCTATTTGCCTGAGGAGTTTCTTACCTTTTGTTCTAGATACTTGGATGATATTGAGACAATATTTAATCAAGTTGAACGTGTTGAAGACACATCGAATCAATATCAAATACATCATAAATCAAAAATATTTCCTGCTAATGGATGATTAGTTGGGAGGACCTCAAATGTGACACTGAAAAAATTGGAATTATTAAAGGCACATAGATATGTGCTGCTGAATAGTGAAATTGCAGATCCATTTATTGAAGAGTTTAGTATATAGACAAAGAGATGAATGAGAGGATGAACATGAAATGAGAAAGATATAACGAAAGTTGTTAATAAAGATCTTGTAGAATGGTTTCCATGACATGTAAGTTCGTAAATATTGCAATTAATATGAATATTAGTTTGACACATATATTTTTTAAATCTAATAAATTATATTTATTTTTTTAGATCATTAATACTGATACTCGAGCAGAGTTATCAGAAGATTTGAAGTTTCTTGCTCGAGCTCCTCTAAAACAAGTTAGAAAGTTCGACGCTTACAACTTGAATGGGTTTAGATTTCATACAATCAATCAAGAAAGGGGTTTGAAAACACAGTATAGTGGTATATTTACATTTTCTAAAGTGGGATACTATGGAAAGATGACTGATATTATTGAATTAAACTACCACATACATTTTTTCAGTTGTTTTATTCAAATTTAATTGGGTTGATATCATCACAGTTGTTAAAAGAGATTCTTTGCAATTTACTTCTGTGAACTTCTCTCGCTTGATGGATGTTGGTGATCATGAACTGCATGATCCATATATCTTATCATCACAAGAAAAAATGTTATATTATGTGAATGATGTTGTGGATGAAGGGTGGAGTGTAGTTTCTCACGTAATACAAAGAGATTTGTATGATATGGGTGATGAAGTAGAAGATTTGACCTCTGAAATTGAATCTCATCAACAATAAGAAGTAGAATTATTTGTCCATCATGATATTGAATATATTATTCTAGAAAGGATAAATTAAGTGGATGAAGTAATGGAGTAGAAATTCAACATGATTTAAGGGGAAAATGATTGTATGTATAGTTATTTATTCATTCAGCAACGACTTATTTCATTTGTGCAGTCATTCATTATCATTGTTATGTATATTTTATTTGTTAGTAATGGGAATATATTATCATTTTAATTTTTTTTGAATATTTTTTTTAATATATGTTCTGAAATTAATTTTATTTTATTAAATGGTAGGAATTCCAAAGAGGAAGTGATACACTGTTTCATCCACTACTGCGACAAATGACGATCTATCTGTCTCCCTCGCTACATCATTTAAGCCACCAGCTGCCTACCCCCTGTACCATCTCCCCCTGAACCATCTCTCACACCCTCTGTGAGTGTCCCTTTAGAAGCTGAGCCATAGAATCCCCCTTCAGCAGCCTCAGTAGCGGGGCGGCGACGCTCCACTTCTAGTTTATCACGGGCATACTGGAGGGTCACTGTTATAGGTACAAATTTTAATATAAATAAATTTATTGCACTTTTTTATACTATTTTTTTTTCATTAAAGATGAAAAAATGAAACTTTGGAGAAAAATATAAAAAGTTTAGAGGTGTGTAATATTAATGGGGAGAAGATAGTTTTCCCATTTTATTCCTATGGGGTCCCTACAGATGATGCCACAGGATTACTTGGACAAATTCTAGGCCAGCTGGTAGAGGATCCCATTTTCCTTCTTATGTCTTATGATGATTGGAGACATATGCCTCCAAGTTGGAAAAATGAAGTTTTTAATTCCCAAATAAAGGTAATTTTAATACATTATGGTGTAATTGAATGTCATGTTATTAATATGTTCGAAATGAATTTCTGTATACATATGTTTTTCCACTTTATAGTTTTTGATGTGATAACACTAAAGTGGATATTGAAAAGTCTTGGTAATAAATGGAAAGAATTCAAATGAATATTGTGGAGTGATGTCAACGATACTTCGTTGACCATCCAACAAATGTATGAGAAGCTACCCAATGGGGTACCCAAAGAACAGTGGAAAGTTTTTTTTTGACCGACATCGTGATGAGAAGCAGATGTTATTTAAAAATATTTTATTATATTAACCTCATTTTACATTTATAGATGTATATGAAGGGGATATGACATTGAATACATTACTATTAAATTTCATTTTATTTATTTTAGGATCTCTTAAGAAAGAATGCATCAAGTCGGGCTAAGAAAGTCATCCCTCACACTATGGGGTCAAAAAGCTTTTCTAGAAGCCGATCTACTTTGGTAATCTTTTCATTAGTTTAAATATTTATAAGACAATATTATCTATTTAATATATTAAACTGTTGATTTATCATTGTTTAATGAAGTCACAGAGTTTAGGGAATGAATCATCCTGAACTAAAGTATGGTTGGATGTTCACAAAAAATCTGATGGAAGTTTTGTTAATGAGCCTTCCAAAGAAGTTGGGGTATGAACTCATTTTTTCACTATAATAACTTATTATCAATTTTAAATATGTTAATATATATTGATATTTGATTTATAGGTAAAAATTAAAGAAATATGGGATGCCAATTCTGGGCAGTCCTACTCCGTCTCCCAGGATGACCTAGTTGCTAAATTCCTTGGGCAGGAGCATCCTGGTAGAGTTCATGGGTTGGGTTTGGGACCCATATCATATGAGGTCCTTGGAAGACCATCGAGGATTACAGTTGCATATACTCCCGGTATTAGTCAGTTCATAGCTAGAGATGTTCAGAGAGAGATTGTTTCCTTATAAAACACAGTTCAAGACCAGGGGGCTCAGATATCCGCTTTGTAGAAAGTGTTGACTGATATACGTCAGCAGATGAGAAGATATCCCCCCCAGTTGTATTTCATCGATTGGTGGTGAGCAGGTAAATCAAAAAAAATTAAAAATCATTTAATTTGAAAACTTTTATTGGTTTTAAGTTTAAATATAAATATGCAACACTATTTAATTTTCAATATAATACTCTTACAGGTGGTAGCAGGAAGTGAAGATAGAGGTGGAGAGGGTGATGATATCTGTTCATCATAGGACAGTGATTAGTATTACTGTTGATATGTGGAAAAATATTGATAGTCAGTTTGTATATGTATCATGTGTGGCACATAGTTTCCTCCAAACATTTTCAGGACCTAACATTTTGTTGATTTCTCATGTTTCCTTTTATGTATTTTATTGACTTCTGATGTTTCCTTTTATTTCTTGATTTATCGAGTGTGGTATGCACCATATATATCAACTCTTTATTATGATGATTCATTTTTTATGATTCATTTTTTCATTATAATAACTTATCCTATATTTTCTATCCCAATGTATTTACCACTACATTTCCATTTCTAAGAAGTACTTCTTAGTTATGCTCTTGTATCAATCCCTAGGGATGAGAATGTGTGTCTTGATAACATGTTTAAGATAGATCACACTTTAGTTTGGCATAATCCTAGTATCCAAAATTTCAAAAAATAGTTGGAATATATAGATAATGATATGAGATTAGGGGAAATTTTGCTACACTATCTGAAATGGGGTTTTCCCACCATTTCCAAAGTGGCCTCCAAGAAGGTAGTGGTAGATAATGTGAAAACATCTATTAGAATGGTTTATGTGGAGTGGGATAAGTATGGGAGGTATTTAATTCTTCTATTGTGTTATATAAATATTGTACTTCCCATTAGATATTTGATGATGAAAATTTTTGGTGGATTTGAATCTGAGTAAATAGGGATTTTGAGAATTTTGGTATGTATAATGTTCTAGAGTATGAAAAATTGTTTGTTCATCATTGTTTCTTTAGTTAGGTAGTGGAAATGAGGTCTTGAGGTGGTTTTTTTAATTTTATAGTAGTAAAAATTTTGGATTGTATGATGGACATAAGAATGAGTGTGTTGTTTGTAGTTTCATTAGATATGGGTGTTGTTGTGGGTATGGTGACCCATGTGGTTTTATTCCTTATAAGTAGTTTGTTAGACCATAGAGTGGGGGTTTTGGATCATGGTTCAGATGTATATGTATGATTACCTTTGGTGAAGGTCATAAAAAATGGTCTCTTGTTTCACTAGACATTGTGTGTTTTGGAATGGGGGTTAGAATGCCATTCACAATCATTGATTTGTTCATAAATTGAAGTTTGTAAAAATCAATCGCTTTTGTTCTTCATGAGTCCAGTTTTGGGAACCGGTATCACTCTACCTTCAAGGTGGCCAAGGAGAGAGGTTGGATGGTGTTACTAGTTATTTTGGGTGTGTGTTATATGTGAGAATGTTATACCTTGATAGTGGCATGTGGAATACATCATCTAGTGTGGGTTATCCCAGAAGGATAAATGGGAAGGTCGATGATTTGGTGATGTGAATTGAGTTATGGTGATGTGTTGGTAGTTTTAGATAAATCAAGGGTGACCTAATAAGAGGCTATCCCAGTGGTGCGGGTTCTTCGGGATAGGATTCATGAGGAATTATTCAAAGGAGGGATCAATTCATATTAGTACCTTTATGCTTCGGTAAATAAAAAAATGGATGGGCTTGTTTGTATAACAGCTTTGGTTGTTAGTTGAGATGTTGAAATCGGGTTTTCCCACCATTTCTAAAGTGGCCTCCAAGAACTAGTACATATGAGTTTGCAATGGTCAATTTTAAATTCATAAATTCACCACTACATTTTATTGGATACTAGGATTATGCCATTTGATATATTTATTTTCATTCCTTTACTCACTGAATGATGCATTTGGTTGTTCTTAGTTAAGAATCTCTTTTAATATTGACTGTAGTATGTATTCTATTGGTGTTTTGATATTGTAGGAATGGTTTTTTTAGGGCACTAGTACAGGGGATCCAAAAACTGGTTCTTTTTTTTTCTAAATCTGCTCTTTTATGGTGGTTTTAACCACCGCTAACTATAAGAGGTACATTTAGCAGCGGTTTTAACCGCTGCTAAAAAAAGTAATTCCCTTCTCAGAAAAACCGCTGCGAGAAAGAATACAACTGCCATGAAAATATGCCAACTACGACGGTTCACATAAACCATCACTAAACCGCTTTAACTGCCAACTACTGCCAAAATGTTTATTATAAAATAAACTAATCCAGTACCTAGATTAGGTTTTTACAAAAAAATATACTAAGATAGTCTATGTTAAACAAAATCCTCTTCTACAGTTTTTCCTGGGATAAAAATAAGTCCAGGACACACAAGACCCCTTCCACAGTTATACATGGGAGTATAAAATAATAGATTTTAAAGAGAGTGTCTAGAATTTTCTAGTTTAGTACATGATACTATTTTTATATATAAACATAGTAAATAAAAATATGTCTCAAAATATATTCTAAAACAAAAGGAGAAATAGATGAGAGATGTGAAGATTTGATATAGCTCTATCTGACCATCTTCTATTGTTTAGGAGTCCTAAACATTATATTTGAAAGGGATAAACCAAGTTTTCATAGAAAGTTCAGAAAAAAAAAAGAATCCTAGAGTGTTTTGAATGAATCCTTTGTGCATAAAAAATGCACATTCAGGTTCCTCTATTATCCTGTGTAAGTGTGTAACCTTTTTCACAACAATAATGTCCACAAGTGGGTCATCTTTTCAAAATAACCCCATATCAAAGTAGTCATTGGAGAACATTAATTATAGCTTTAATTTTACTAAATCCACAATTAATGATATGAAAAATAGATGTTAGATATTTGAAAACATTATATTACTTAATTTAGAAATGGTAGTTTGTCTTAACTTAGGCATTGTCACTTCTGATCATGGTTACTAACAGTCAGTTGGCATGACAACTAGGAACAATATCTAGACACAATCACTTCATCCCTTAATGCATTCATTAATTTTTATATATATGATAGGAACTATTTTTATCACATTAGGTATATCTATTCATGTGGCTAGTACTATTCTTCTCATCATAGGTACTTTTCAATATGTGGTTACTACAATAACACATGCAGTTAGTACATCACTTAGAGAAATTTGACTTACCTTCACATGGTAACTAGATTTATTCATGCAGTAGGTAGTTTCCTTCTTACAGTCAATTCAAGATCAACATATGGTAGGTTTTTTTGTTTTTGTGGTAACTTGAACTTCAATACATGACTAGTACAAGACATAGATAGAATTGGTACATTGTTGGTATTTTTTTCATACGCTTATTACCACATGGTAAATTCAAAATTTATCCATTTTTTCTAGTTTGTCTAGAATTTTTTTTGACAAAAATAAAACATGAAATTCATTAATAACATTATAAAAACGATTTGGGATCATTAAAATAAGGTGGTGATGGTATTAAGACAATAGTCACCATGTCCCGCCTTAGTGAACCATTACTTCTGCTAGATGAATAATCTTTTCTTGAATATACCGAGTCAAGATAAAGTCTTGTTGTTTTTAAATGTCTACTTAAGCTTTAGTAATCCTTGGAATTTGGGGAAACATATGGTAGATGATGTATAGTTTCAATGAACTAATTGGATGTGATGATCGATGCAAGGATTAATTGAATCCTAGAAAAATACTGGATCTTGAATCACACTCATGGTAGATGAAGGAAATGATTTAGTAAAAGGGTTAATTTAATCAATTATTTTTCTGTGAAGATTTGTAGAGCTAATAACTATAGAAATTTTTTAGAATATTAAGATATCAAATAGGGAGATATTCATGAAGTAAGTGAGGCTCCCTTGTAATTTTACACATTAGAAGTGAACCTTAACTTAAGGATATCATCACCAAGGCTTGATATGAAAGTTGTAGTGAATTATCAAGAACCCACATTGGTCAGGAGAAACATTCTTGAAGGGAGCTAGCTTAAGACAAAGGAAGAAGACAATTAATAGTGTTCCACACCATGTGGAGTCCACATATTTGATAGGATGAGGAGGTACAGATTCTTTCTTCGGATTTGTGCTTTGTCTTGGTTGGAAAGTTTTACAACCGCAGACCCTCCTTAGTTTTTCTGCGGAAAACCCTTGAGAACATAGGTTTCTAAAACTTTGATGTTGGTCTCCTGAACTCATTACATGTTCTTTTGTGATTTTACTCTGAAAACGACTATTACCGACTTTGGGAGAGGGGTTCTTGGAGCTTCGGAGGCTGTAATATGAAGGTCATGAAATGGACACCTAACTTCTGTGTTGACTTCGAACCACCTACTGTCCCCATTTGGTTGGGCTTTCCAGGACTCCCACTTCATCTTTTCAAGCAGAAAGCTCTCTTCTCTATTGCTAGTTTATTCGGTCACCCAATTAAACTTGATTTTTCCACGCATAACATGTCTCGACCATCAGTGGCTCGAGTGTGTACTGAAGTTGACATCTCTCAATTGCTGCCTTCTAGATTTTGGTTGCAAAATGGCTCAAATGGTTTTATCCAGGAAGTTGTTTTTGAACATGTTCATATTTTTTGTAAAAAGTGCTCTAGAATTGGACATCATCATGCTGAGTGTGAGGAGAAAAAGATGATACCACCTCCCCTCCCGAAATTCAAATTAGTTTGGATAGATAAGGATAAACCCAAAACCACCCAACCATTAACTATTGTTGGTAACAAAGGCACCCAGAATCCTTATGATGCCTCCATCTCCCTACCGGTTATGCAAAAGGATGAGGTCAAAACCTGTGCTGAAATTCCTACTGCAAAGACCAATATCAATGAACAAGGAGGAAATGAAGAGGTTCAATCTGATTCAGATGAGTCCTTTCATGATGAACATGATAAATCTTGTTAGATAGAGGAAGAGTTTTTGAAATCAAGGTCTAAAAAAGGAAAGAAACCAATGGTTGACTCAGATGGTTTTGTCACTCCGAACTATAGACAAGCAAAAAAAGGTAAGGACCACTCCAAAACTGAAAGAACAATTATCACAAGATCCCTGGCTTCCCAGGTCAAGGATGAAAACTTCATCCCTCCACAGCCTGTGCCAACCAAAATGGTGTCTGAGTCTGACGCAACAGATTCAGAATCCTCCTTCAGTGAGGATGATGAGGATGGCCCTGCTATTAGAGATGCTTATGTAATAGAAGAAAATTTGGACTTCCCAAAAGATATAGACTCATGGATTGACGAGAATGATAGAATTTCTTTTAGAAAAAACAATGATGGTGACATGAGCGCTGAAACTTATCTGGAACTCCGGAAAATAATGCTCATATTTGTTGTTGAGGAATTCAAGAAGAATCCAAATTTAGACTTCAAAGGGATTCCATGGAAATGATCTCTTTATGATTTTTAAGACTAATTTTTTTTCTCTCTCTTGGATCTGGATCAGATTTGTTCAGTGGATTTATTAATGGGTTTTTCTTTGAAGGAACTTCTATATCCAGTTTCATTCAACCAGTCTCTCTGTTTAATCTGAGATTCATCTTCATTTTTCCTGCACTCTAGAAATCAGGGATGGCTGTATTTGGATGTTTTTTGTACTCTTATGGAGGATGATGTTGAAGTATTAGATTGGAGGATAGGATTTCCTCGATATTGTCCTGATGTTGGCGTTCCTTATGACTGAGGTTGAATGGTTGATAAGTGAGGTCATGTATTACTCTTCCTATCCTGCTGATAAGAAGACACAAGGTCTAGATTCTCTGAACCATCATCTTGTTCTTGCCTAGACACTGGTTGTTTTTGATGTTTTTATCTATCTGCTTCAAGTGATGGAATTTTTTACTCTGATTACATGGTTCGATCTGTATGAATTATGTATATTTGACGGCTGTGGCAAGGATTATTTGGCAGCAAGATGGCATCCTCCTTCTCTTTCCCTCTGCTCCTCATGGTTACAATTCATGCTTTATAGGGGAGGAAGGTTCGGTCTGTCTAATAGGGCAGCTCGCTGCTTTTATGGATGGACTTCATTTCTGAAGGACCAGCTTTGAAGCAACTGAATGGTGTTTTTTCTAGGCTGTCTTCAAGAACCAGTTTTCTTTTTTAGATTGAATATTATTTGTAACCCCTTTAATTCCCAAATTGTATATCTTCTTGATCATGATATACTTTGGTTGGATCTTATTCTTGATGGGAGGTTGATTTGGGTCTGCATATGATATGGTTTAACTTTTTGATGTTTGGAGACAACAAACCTTTTTCTGCTTCAGCTACTTCGCTCTTGTATTGCTGATTTTTGGAATTGCTGCTGGCCTTTTCTCCATGCTAAGTAGTGCAATTTAACTACTCTACAATTTGTTTACATGGATTGATATTTGTTTTAACAATCTGTTTGATGATGTCTTTTCTGATTTGCTGAGGAATTTGATGAGGCGCTCAAGGAAGGCCATCCTTGGGATTTGAGGGCTAAGGAAAGCTGGAGATGGATGGCACACCTTCTTGTTTGAAGGAAGGTCATGTTGCCTATCTTTTGATCACTTTTTGGCAGTCTTTAATTTTTGAATTTGGTATGTTTGATCTACCTTCCTTTTTTTCCCAATAACTCCCCACCGGTGTAAGTTCTTTACACCTCGTGTTTGTAATGCTACATTTTGATTTTAATAAATTCCTCTAGGGGCATGAATTGGGAAGCCAATTCATGTCACCACGTTTTAAAAAAAAACATTTAGGAAGGCATCTATCATTCATTCATGATCGGGAGGAATGAAATATTGATTCCAGGAGATGGAAGAAAATAGTAGGCACTAACTAGAAGTCTAGCATATCATTAGAGAAGGGAAATAGGGTTTTTTCATATAGAAGCCTCTTCTTATCCTCTTACTAATTTACTATTTTTTGATATGAAATAATTTTTTTATCCTGAGACCATGAACGTGATTCTTGACTAAAACCTTGTTGGGGGAAATAAAATTGTCAGTATTGATTGTAAGATCCTAGGTTTTTATATGAGTTATGTAACTTTTATTTTCGGTTTAATTCCTCTATTTTATCCTTATAATTGTGAATAATCACCAAAGGAAGTAATTGGGAGTGTCTAGGGATTTTTTAGAGCCCAGAAATCCAAATTATATAGGAATGGGGTAGGTTCATGGTTTGACCAAACCATGCACTGGAGGCCACATGGTTTATACAAACCGTGCGGGTGCTATAGGGATCTATAGAGGAGATCACATGGGTTGAGAATGGTTAGAAAAACCATGCTTCCTAATCACGTGGGTCCACTTTCCCTAGGATAGTGGCAGGCACACATTTTGCGCATGGTTTGGAAAACCGTGTGGCCAAACTAGACACCCCTTAAGTTTTGGGTGAATTTATAGTTTTCCCTTGGTTCCTTTAAAGAGTCCAACCACTATTTCGTCTGATTTTTCTCTATAATCCCTCTCTCATGCATGAGATCTCCCTCAACCCTCTTCTTAGGCTTTGAAGTATCTTCACCATCAAAACTCGTATTTGAGTGTCGTTTGTTACATTGGATCGTCATCAGTAAGAGCTGTAGTTCGATACCTTCTTCTACTCATTAATCTCACCATCTAAGATGCTATTTTATTTAGAGATAATATGACCTATTTTTAGGTTATTCATCTATTATTCTATTTTTTATTGATCTAGGTCAAACCTAGGGCTAAATTCCTGTTTAAGGCTTGTCATGACACCCGTATACAAGTTTGGAGGTGGTGACCTCAACCTGAACCACCCATGGGGAGGGTTCTTTACTTTTTGAATGAAAATGTCTCCATTGGGGTGAGTTGATCACACTTATATTTACTATGGGTTATATATGAGAATTTAGTAGACTGTTAAAGGTTGTAATAACTTTAAAACACCTTTTCATTTGTATATTAAAGGAATTAAATGAAGAATCACTTGTATTGTGTATGATTATGAAATGGTTAATGAAAGTGTTCTGATGAGTTAAATGGAAAAGGGAATATACATTGATATGGTCCCTTATTTCCCTCATATTATCATTTTGATGATGGATGGAATTATATGACACTAATGCGGGGCACACAATATGGTACTGATGTGGGACTCAGGGTGTGGTATTAATGAGGGGGGTTCGTGGTATGGAACCGATGACCCACTTGGATGCCTTGGTATTTTCTACACCTTGGATCTAGCTTTCTTGGATTACCTTAGACATTCTCCTTGGGACCCACCCAATTATTTATTGAGTTTTCTATAGATGTGAACCATGGACTCAAAGAGGGCTCCCTAGTCATTTCCCTTGGGTCTTGGACCATGTAGGTCTTTTACTTGATTAATCGACATAGGCCGATGACGATACTTTACATCGCTTTATAGTTAGCCTGTATTTATGGTTTTATAATCAAAATGAGCTATGGTAGACTGGGAATTATCACTTCTACTTTTATCACTTTCATTATTGTTATAAATTCACATTACTTCATCTTATATTCACAAACTAGACTTGTTATAGACACTGTTGGTGGTGGCATACTGAGTGTTATCTCACACCCTATTCGGGTAGCTGTTTGGTACCCATACATACTTCATGGATGAAGGTAGGGACATGCTTGATTGATTATGGCATAGGAGTAGGGAATCACAAGACCGAGCTATGGATCATGATTCTATCTAGAGATAATATTTTTTGTTTTTTTGTACTTTTGATACATGTATTGTATCAAATACCTATTTCTGTGTATTTACAATCTTTTTTATAGCTCCCTGTCATACTCATCATTTTTTGTATGAAACTTCCCTTGTATATGATTATTATTACCATTGTTTGGATTATTTATCTTCTGTTGCTGGCTGATATTATTCTTCCACCTTTTATTCATTTATAATACCACTAGGTTACTTTTATCATTAAGGTATAGTATCCCCACCATACCACCATAGACCCTCAATAATAGTCGGTAGCCTCTGGCATATGGGGAGGCACTCTTGAGGCCATGTGACCCACTATATCAGGGCACCGTTTAGTGGATCATGGTTCAAGACATTATAAAGTTCTATTATTGGACAGTTTCTTTTATTTTCTTCTATTTTACTTTAATTACTAATTATTATGGTAAACATGATACTAGGAAAGATTTAGGATTTAGTCATGATCCTATTCCTGGGAGTAACTAACCCACATATGGTGAAAAAACAAATTACTTGGGATGAGACATGTTATTCTAGATTGTTCTTATTACAGTTGCATTGATTTCACCATTAGATGATGCACTTGATGTTTGATGTTCCTTACGATTATGTATTTTTATCCCTGGCCAATATAGAGAGGACATGTTTCATTATGCATCATGATATGAACCTAAGGACTTATATGTAATTCATTATGAAATTCCATGTTTAATTACGTCATGAATTGCCTATAGCATGTTTTGGTGTCTTTATTGCAATGTCCATGTGATTGTGTTAACATTTCATGAAGGGACTTGATAAATAATTGGTTGAAATTAAATGGACACAAAATTCAATTTATAAAGTGTATGGGACTTTGTAAATTGGAAGTGGTGATCCATATAATTAAATCGATTTTAAGAGATTTAATATATAAGTAAGTATGAACTTAAATGAAACTGAATTTTGAAATGAATGGTCATCGCTAAATGGGGATTACAATTACAAATTAAATGTTGTTTTTCTCTATAACTTGCAATTGAAACTCTATATACCAAAACCTTCGAATTATAATAGAGAAATTGACATTGAACTGACCTTAGTAGTGGGAATTAGGAAGTATCTCTTATGTTCTTATGATCTATATATTTCCTAGGCCTGGCTTTAGGAGTAGGCAAAGGAGTGTGAATTTTGTATAGGAAGGCTTGTATCTATCATGTTCATATATATGTGATATTTTTGTTACTAAATCTTGTATAAGGTGTGTTCCTAGAATTTTTATAGATATACCACCATGAAGGCTTCCAGTGGTGCAGCAAGAGGGTGGCGATGACCATGCTCCAGAGGTGGTGGGACCTAGGCCACCTAGAACCTTCAACAATGCCACTTGAGGCACCTATAGTCATACTTGAAATGGGTGCTGATGCCCAGTTTTGACATGGTTTCATATGCTTCATTCAGACTATTTAGGGATCCCCTTTGTAACAGACCAACCTGGGAAAACTAGACCAGTCATCCAAGCCTACCCATTATAGGGTGGGGTATAACAGAGAAAAAAAATAAGCCTTATATATAAGAAAAACAAGACATACAACCAGAAATCTATGTAGAAAAAATAAACATACAACCTAGCCAATCGGCTAAACCATAAAAACATGGCAAGTCTAGACAACAAGTCTTCATATGAGAAATTTTCACCTACAAACAATCCAAAAATGAAACAGAAACACAAAGAGATGTTTGTACGCTACAAAATTCTCTTCTCTTTACCTGGACCATACAAAACAAGGTCTATAGCCACCCATATGTAGAAGTAGGGTATGATAAAAAATTCCTAGTAGGATACCACCCAAAATAATCTATAAAATTTCAAATAAAAAGAATTCAAAAGTACAAGATTTAAAACAAAACAGTTTTAAAAGTAGTTTTATAAATAAATAATTTGAAATCCTTTTTAAAAAAATCATTGAATTTTCAAAAATTACATGAAATTTTTCCAAATCTAGAAAAAATTAGGTAAATATACCAGGTTTGAAATATACATTTTCTCCAATATCCATGAAATAAACAATCATGTAATAAACAACCAGAAACAACAATGCACCTACCAGCCAGACTCTAGCCTATTGGACAATATGTAATAGACAGTCACAATCCAAAAAAGGTATACAGTTGGATTTGAACTAACATCAAGGCCCACCATAGATCATAAAAATATAATAGGTTACATCATAGTGGTTTCACACAAACTAAGGCTACTTGTGTCTCTATCTCAACATACCCAAGGTTCATACTGTGAAATGTTTTTCATTTTTTGTTTTTAAAACCATGCTCACTTTTTAAAAAAATAATTTAAAAGACAAGACAATCTGCTTTAGGGTTTGAAATTACATTTTCCATTTTAAATCAAGGAAATTGCATTTTTAAAGAAAAAAATCTTTTCAAATGAGAACCCATTCCCATTTCAATTTCAAATACATGAAATTTCATTTCAAATCTTAAGGAATCAATAAGATCTATAAGAATTTCAAGAAATTAGAGAACTTGAATAGATTCACCAACCTCAAGATCATAGATAACCTAATCAACTTTAACAATATGGATTGTAAACCATGAGATCTACCTTCGTAAGATAAGGAATGACCAAAGACTAAAAATGGATTGAGAGAAAACACAGTCCAATTACTAATCCCTATAACAAAAGGTGCACAACCACCATCGAGGGAGAAATTGAGAGGAAAGATTACCCAGAGTGGTGATGTGCCTAAACTTACTAATCAATCATATAACGAATCAATCTAGATGTAAGGAAGACACCCAAAATTTTCTATGGTATGAGATATGACTGAGAGGAGAAGGCTACAAGTTAGAAATGAGCCTCAAAATTCTGTATGAAACTCTAAAAAAAGAACACGGGGTATTACACAGTGTGTAATAACTTTACATGTTTTGAAACCATTTTAATTTAAGTTATGCTGAAAAATATGTCAACTTGGATTAAAAACATGACTTTTCACATTACATGACATGTAAAAATTACACGATGTGTAAAAACTCATGTCGTGAATTCAACTCACAGGATGAGTCTAGCCAACATTACACATTGTGAAACCCTACTACATATCATGTAACTGCCCAATTAATAGTAGAAAATACTAGGGAGAAGCTAAAAATACAACAAATTTTTGAATTCCCCATTATAGGTTTTCTCCCAATTCAGGTTCGAAAATACTCAACCAATGATAAAAGGAAACAAAAAAAAAGGATTAGATCATACCTGAAAAAAGGGTAGTAAGGCATTACAATCTCCCCACTATAAATGATTTATTTCCCAAAAAAGAGTTCAAGATCTTGGATTTTAAAAAAGAGTAGGCCACTACTTCCTCATCAATGACTCATTATCTAATGTCTCTTGGTGATCCTTTCTGTAATTCCATAGTAACCAGACCAAGGGAATCATTTTACCACACAACACCTTATCCTAGAGATCGAAAATCAGTACTGGATTCTCAACCAAGGTGGTATTGGGTTCAAGAACAACATCCTCCCATATAATCACATGATAATGATCTGGTATATACCTTATAAACTAGGAACATGGATTATTTGAGGTATATAAGTAAAGATAGATGGTAACAACAATTGATAGACCACCCTCCCCAATCACTCAAAAATATTAAGGGGTCCCACAAACCTTGGTGCCAACTTACCCTACTTACCCAATTGACGGTGTCCCAAGTGAGGTGAAACTTTTTGAAAGACCCGATCACCAACCTCAAACTCCATCGGCCAACGATGATGGTCTGCATAAGATTTATGATGACTCTGTGCTATGATCAAATGAATCTAGATCAACTACACCACCTCTGTTGTCTCCTAAACAACAATCGGCCCAACCAAGGACTTCACTCCCAACTCTTCCTAGAATAAGAGAGATCCACATGGCCATCCATACAAATCTTCAAAGGGTTCCATCCTGATAAAATCCTAACAACAATTGTCACATGAAAACTAGACCAAAGGAAAATGTCTATCCCAAAATCCCTCAAAATCAAGAACACAATCCTAGAGAATATCCTCAAGAATCTAGATATCCCTCTATGTTTTTCCATTCATCTATGGATGATAAGTCATGATCAATTTCAACTAGGAACCCATTTCCTACTAAAAACCTTTCTAAAACCTAGATATGAAATTCAAGTTACTTTTAGAAACAACTACAGAGGGTACCCCATGAGGACTCACAATCTCTTAGACGTACAAGTCCCCAGTCTTTTCCTCTTTCTTCATCTCCTTTATTGGTAATAAATACACTGATTTAGTGAGTCATTCAATAATCACCCAAATAACATTCTTCCCACTAGGAGTATATGGTAAACCATTGATTAAATCTATGGAAATATCATCACATTTACATACTGGAATGGTTAAAAGCTGTAACAAACCTGCTGGTCTCTAGTGTTCCTCCTTAACTCTTTGAAAAGTGAGACACTAAGATACAAAATCTAAAAATGACCACCTCATCCCCAACCACCAATATCTATGTCTCAAATCATGGTACATATTTTTATCCCTAGGGTTCACAAACCAACAAGATTAGTGTCCACTATCTATCAATTACTACATAGAGGAAAATAGAACAACCAACCTGCTATGGAAGCACAAAGCTCCCCTAGGAGATCGAGACAACTTGCATGTGGTCTTACCACCATTTAGGATCTCACCTAAGCGTTATCTCTCAGTGTCTATCATATGATCAAGTTAAACTCACTCATCAAAAGATGAGTCAAATTTTATAGAATCCAAGAACACCAGTCCACCAACCTCCTCTACTCTCAAGCTCATCTTGGGAAACAAACCCATTAGAGACCACTGCTCAACTGATTCCTTCACTCCTTGTGTTGGTAATTTTCTTCTCAATGAATCAACCACCGCATTCCCTTTATTGGGGGTATATATGATATCAAAATCAAAGGTCTGAAGATACTCAATTGAGAATCTCTTTCATAGGTTTATATATCTCTGAGTGAAGATATACTTCAGGCTTTTGTGATCATAATACACTATAAACTGCTCTCCAAAGAGACAATGATGACACATTTTGAGTACATGCATAATAGATGCCAAATAAATATAATGGATAGGGTAATTATTCTCATGTGGGTGCAACTAGAATTATCCATAAGCAACAACCTATTTCCCCTGCATCAAGACACATCCCAAATCTGTACCAGAAGCATTGTAGAAAACAACATAACCCGAACCTGGTTCTATAAGAATCAAAATTTTTGTTGAATTCAACCTCATCTTCAGATAATGAAAATATATCTGACACTTTTCATTCCATTTAAATTTTACACACTTACGGGTTAAATATTTCATTGAAGTTTCAAGCTTGGATAAGTCTTGAACAAACTGTTTATAGTAACCTACCAAACCCAAGAAGCTTTGAATCTCAAACACGTTTCCGAGTTCCTTCCAAGACATAACTGACTTCAGATTTTTTAGGATCAATGGAGATTACCCTATTAGATATCACATTCCCTATAAACTTCACTTACTACATCCAAAACTCACACTTGGAAAGATTACCATACAAGTGATGTTCTTACAAATTTCGAAGAATGATATCCAAATGGTCTCTATGGTCCTCCTATGAATTGGAGTACACCAAGATATCATCTAAAAACACAAAAACAAAAGATTCCAGAAATTGATGAAATATTCAATTCATCAAATCCATGAATACCACAATATAATTAGTAAGTCCTAATGACATGAATATAAACATAAAATGACCATATCAACTCTGAAACGCTATCTTGGGTATGTCCTCTTGGAATATTAACTGGTGGTAACCTGGACACAAGTTGTTCTTAGAAAACCAATGATCCCATGTCAACTAATCAAAAAGATAATATATTCTATGTAAAGGATACTTGTTTTCAACAGTCACCCAGTTTAACTTTTGATAGTCAATATATAGCCTAAGACTTCCATCTACCTTCTTATCAAAGAGTACATGTGAAGCCCACAGTGACATACTAGGATGAATAAACCCTTTCACCTACAGATCCTCATGTTGAACCTTGAGTTACACTGAAAAATCATGTAACATTCTATAGGATGGAATAGAAATGGTCATCATTCTAGGTAAAAGGTAAATAGTAAACTTGAACTCTATCTATGGTGGAAATCCAGAAAAATCATCCGGAAAGACCTCATGGAATGCACACAAAACAACAGGTAGCTAAACACCCGAGCATGGGTCAACTGAATGAAGAAAAATTTATGATGAATAGAATGAGATTAAACTAGAATAAGAAACGTATGACCCTTACCTTTCTAATCTTGAGTCCCACTCACCCTGAAAGACTTGAGTGACCCCATTGGTGGATAAGAACTGTACCTGATGATGATAGAAATCTATTTGGGACTTTATGCTAACCATCCAATCAATAATGAAAATAAAGTCAATGATGTTAATATTAATAACTAAGAAGTACCAAAACATATCAAATTATGAATGGTAAGGATTACTACCTCAAACAAAGAAGGGTCCATTGGAGGATCTGCCTATGGAACCTGCCTTGCAGCTTCCCCTATTATATTTAGAAGAGATCTTATAGGCGACATTGTATGTTAAATAGAAGACAACAACCAATTCATCCATGAGAAAATTACAAAACTAATGAATTGGAAACAAGAATCCAAAACAATGCTTTAAAACAATATGAATTTAAAGAAGTTATGAATTATACCTCAAAAGGACAACACCTTTTGAAAGGAACAAGTCCATCTAAATAAACTCCCCACTTAGTTTATTCAAATGACCTTACACCCATAATGTCCTAAAAATTTTTAGATTGGTTAACATAAAAAAATTTCCCATACAATTTATTCAAATGACCCCAAATATTCAATCTTGGACTTAGTGAATATTTTCTGACCACCCATGGAAACTTAAATTCAGTAATGAGAGTTAGTAGGCCAGACCACTTTTTTACACCTACTGTCCAAATTCTGACAATCCTACTTCTCTCTACCCACGACACTGAAACAACTCAGGCAGTGTTGACACACTTCGGGTTGAGTAATGACTTATGATACCAAATTATAATAGAGCAACATGACACAACCAAACCAGTCACCCGAGCCATCCCATTATGGGGTAGGGTATAATAGAGAATAAAAAAGAATCCTTGTATATAGAAAAACAAGATATACAACCAGAGTACTATGTAGAAAAAATAAAGATACAACCTAGAAAACTGACTAAACTATAAGAACCTTGTAAGTCTAAACAACAAGTATCCAAGTGACCAAGTGTCACCTCTGAACTATCCCAAAACAAAAAAGAAATGCAAATAGAATTTTAAATTCTATAAGATGATCTTCCCTTTACCTAGATCCTACAAAACATGATCTACGTCCACCCACAAGCATAATAGTGTGTGATAAACAAGGCCCAGTCCCAAAAGAATCTATACAAGTTCTAATAACAAGAATTCATAAGTCCAATCTTTAAAACAAAATATTTTTACAATAAGTTTTATAAATAAACAGTTTGAAAACATTTTTCAAACAACCCTCGATTTTCATAAATTGCATGCCATTTTTCCAAATCCAAAAAACAAATAAGGTAAAGATACCAGGTTATAAATATACATGTGATCCAACATCTATGAAATAAAAAATCACTGAATAAACAACTAGAAACAACAATTCACCTAACATCCAGGCTCTAGACTATGGGACAATACATACTTAACAATCACAATACAAACAAGGAATATAGTTGGATCTTAACTAACATAGAATCTTTCTATATACCATCAACATATAAGAGGTTACATCCTAGTGGTCTCACACAAACTAAGGCTACCCATGTCTCTATCTCGATGTACCCAAGGTTCCCACTGTGTAATGTTTGTCAATTTCTATTTTAAAATCTATTCTCACATTTTTTAAAAATAATTTAAAATCTAAGACAATCTTCTTAAGGGTTTGAAAATCCATTTTCCATTTTAAATCAAGGAAATTAAATTTTAAAATCAAAAACCCTTTTCAAATGAGAACCCATGCCCTTTTCAATTTCAAATACATGCAATTCCATTTCAAATATTAAGGAATCAATAATAACTATAAGTAGTTCAAGAAATTAGAATACTTTAATAGATCCACCTACCTTAAGAGAGTAAAAACCTAATCATATTTGAAAATGGGGATTGAAAACAACAAGATCTACCTTTGAAAGACAAGGCATGAACAAACACTAAAAAAATATTGAGTGAAAATGAAATCCAATTACCAATCCCTATAATGAAAGGTGCTGCACCCACCAATAAGTGAGAAACAGAGAGAAAATATTACTTGGAGTGATGATGTGCCTAACCCTACTGATCAATCACTAAACGAATTGATTAGGATAGAAGGAAGACAACCAAAATTTCCTAGGGTATGAGCTTTGTCCATGAGCCGAAGGATGCAAGATAAAAATGATCCTTAAAATCCCATATGACACCCTAAAAACTAGAACTCGGGGTATTACACAACGTGTAATACCATTACACACCATAAAACCATTTTAATTCATGTTATACTAAAAAATGAATTGCCTTTAATTAAAAACCAAAATGTTCACATTACATGATGTGTTAACATTATATGATGTATAAAAACTCACACTGTGAATTAAACGCATGGGATGATTCCATATGGAATTACACATTGTGAATCCCTACTACACGTCATGTAACTGGCCAAAAAAATGGAAAAAAGACCAGGTAAAGTATGAAAATCCCACAAATCCATTACTTCACCATTACATGTACCCTTCCAATTCAAGGCCAAAAATACTCACTCAATGAAAAAATAAAACCCAAAAATAAGGATCAAAACATACCTGCCAGAAGGGTAATGGGGAGTTATACCCTTGGCCTGCCTCGACTGTGGAAAAGTTAACACATGAGTTCTAACAGCAATATCCACCCACTTTCTCAAGGTATGGTGGTCCTCAAGATGATAATATTTAGACTGATATTATCTTGTCTATCTTCAAGAACCTAGATATTTCTATAGAAAGGATTTTCAATCTCATGAAATATATACTTTAGGGATCCACCAAGAATTGGTGGGATGTATTGAACTAGAAAAATAGGTATCATAATATGGTTTTGTGGGGATATAAATATAGTTTTTATCAATACTTTTCCCTAATACCTTGAGGTATTAATGATCTAGTGAGTTTTTTCAAATGGATCATGGTTTTATGTTCATTATGGAATATTCATCTCTCTTTACAAAGATTCAGTTCTTTGTGCCTATCTATCTTTCTAATGATCTACCTAGGGAGAGATGCTTTAAGGAAGGGATCAAGCATTCCATTATATCATAAGTGAAAATTTTTAAGTTGGATACTATATTTGAAATAGTAAATCAATAACTTATTACTAAACTTAAACTGAAGAAAGATGGGTGCATAGATAAGATAAGTTCAGTTTATCAACCTGGTAGTGCAGTTTTAGGTTGTAGGAAGTGTCACTTTGAGACCTCTCATGAGGGAATAACCAACTAGAGCATGAGTATTGGTAGGTATTTTTTATGTCACTATTGTTTTAGGGATGCACACATGAGGTAGTGTGATAGAAACCTAGTTAAGTTACAAGCTTATGAAAGGATGGTCCATCTACAACAATTTAGTAGGTTTTTCCCTCTGTCATTTAGTGATAGAGGTTTGAAACCAAATCTTGGTTATGGAGAAATATTTACATCTCCATGATAGTCTAGAAGATGGAATACTAATAGTCATTCAGGCTGAGGAGGTGGTTTTGGCTGAGGGAACCAGACAACAATTTCACCATGAGATTAGAGTGGGCCTGATCAAGGTAGTTAGGTTGTTTCTTCGGGCCATGGTTCATACCAGATATATTCAAAATAACCTATACATAAAGAGCAGAGTGCTGATCCATCTATAGTGTGAGGTATAATCTTAGTAGCCTACACTCTAGTATCTTTCCTTTTTGATATAGGTGCCTCTCATTATTTTATATCCTTGGTTACTATAGAAAGCCTTGGGCTTGACATTCAGTTTTTCAATGGTATGATGTATTTGAATGCTTCGTCGGGAGTATGATTATAAAATGTATTCCAATGAAATAAATGTCCCCTCAAAATGGGTAGTTATCATTTCTTATGGGATATATTTATCCTCGAGATGGTGGGATTCAATTCCATACTTAGAATGGGATGGTTGGTTTCTTATCATGAACAGGTCAATTTCTATCATTATAGGGTATCCTTTACGTCACCAAAGGTTGGTGGATATGTACAAAAGGGATATTTTGATGCTAAGGTGGGTCAAGATTGACCCGAACATCATATTCTAGGTAGGATGATTGTACATATTTCTACATTATATCTAGATGACCTTGGAATACGTCACGAGGGTTTATCTCTAGTGGTATATAATTTTATTGATGTTTTTCTGAATGAATTTTTAGGACTACATTTCAAGAGATAGGTAGATTTTTCCATCTAGATAGTGCTAGGATATGTACCAGTATCCATTCCTCCTTATAGGATGGCTACTACTGAGTTACAGGAGCTCAAGAGGCAACTAGAGAATTTGGAAGAAAAAGGGTTTATATAGCCCAATACTTCTTCATGGGGTTCTCCAGACCTTTTTTCAAGGAATGTAGATGGAACCCTTCATTTGTGTATGGATTTCCAAAAATTGAATCAGTTGACAGTTAAGAATCAACATCCTTTTCCTTGTATAGACAACCTATTAGACCAGCTTTGAGGATCTCTGGTTTTCTCAAAAATTTATTTGAGTTTGGGTTATCACCAGGTGCATGTTAGGATAAAATATATAACTGTTTGAAAGTTTCTTAGTAGATATGACCTTTATGAGTATCTAGTTTTGCTGTTCAGTCTCACGAATGCATTATCTATTTTCATTTCCTTGATGAATAAAGTTTTCCACCCATATTTGGATTATTTCATTAAGGTTTTTATAGATGTAATCTAAATGTATTCTCAGACTCAAAACGATCATGCTAAAAACCTTGACATAATTCTGAATACACTGAGAGATAATAGGTTATATTCCAAGATTTCAAAATGTCATTTCTAGATAGATAATATCTACTTCCTAGCTCATGTCATCTTAGAGATAGAAGTGTCTATCGATCCAGAGAAGGTGAGTGTTATGGTTTCTTGGGAGCAGCCCAAGGATGTCTTTTATATCCATATATTTTTTTGGTATGTCTAGTTATTATAGGAACTTCATACAATAATTTTCAAATCTAGCTATTTCATAGTCTTGAAAAAAAGGGTGCAAAATTAATATGGTCCAAATCATGTGAAAATGATTTTTAGGAGCTAAAGATAAGATTAACTTCAACACCAATCCTAATTAGTTTAGATCTTGGAAGAATATATACAATTTATTGTGATACATTAGGAATAAGTAATGGATATATCATGATAAAGGGGGATCGATTCATTTCATATAGTTCTCGCCAGTTGATGCCACATGAACGGAATTACCTGACACATGATCTCAAGTTGGAATCTATAGTTCATGCCTTGCATTATTGAAGGCACTATTTTATGGGAGAGAGTTTTATAGTGTACATAGACAAAAAAATCCTCAAATACATATTTATAAAGTGTGACTTGAATCTTAGATAGATAATATGAGTTAAGTATCTCCAATCATTCGATTTTGATATGACCTATACGCTTGGTAAAGGAAATGAAGTCGATGATGCACTAAGTTCGAAGACTCAGAATCAATTTTCATAAGAGGAAATTGGTTAATGGAAATTAATGGAATTATTCTATAAAATGCACTTGGTGGTATAGGATGGTCATAATAATACTTTTATCTCATCCTTAGTAGTGAATTCCACACATCTGAACAAGGTAAAGATGAGAAAACTTTGAGATCGTGAGGGATTAGTCCTAATGGAGAGTGTGGAAGGTAAGGACCCACCATATTTTTGGGCCATTGGTGAGGATGAAATTCTACATAATCATGGTTGAATTTGGGTTCCATTTGATGTATGAGAAGAGACGATGTGAGAATTTCATGCCTCTACTTGGGCAGCACATCCCAGTCTTACTAAGATGTATCAGGATTTGTGAAACCATTATTAGTGTCATGGTAGGAAGTGGTAGGTAGTTTGTTTTGTTACTTGGTGTTCCACTTTTCAATAGGTGAAGGAAAAACACCAGTAACCAGTAGGGAATATACAAAAATTTACCATTCTCAAGTTGAAATGGGACGATGTCTCCATGGATTTCATGACTAGGATCCCGAGGTCACCCTAAGGTAGTGATTCTGTATGGGTCCCTGAGTAAAGGTTGAGAAAGGTTACCCATTTCCTACATATTAGGGATAACTTCTTAGTATATGTTATAGATAAACTCTACATATGTGAGATAGTTCACCTTCACAGGGTTCCTCATACCATTTTTCCAGATTGGGACACCCAATTCACATCACAGTTTTGGAAAGTTTTACAGAGGGAATTAGATTCATAGGTTCTTTTGAGTATAAAATTCCACCCTCAGACTGATGGGCAGTCATATTAAAAAACACAGGTTCCATAAGACATGGTTAAGGAATGTATCCTTGATTTTGGTGGTTCTTGGAAGTGACATATACCCCTGGTTGAGTTCGAATACAATAACAGTTATCAAGAAATTATATAGATGTAACCCTATGAGGCCTTTTATAGTAGGCCATGATGATCACCTTTTTTCTAGTTATAGGCAGGGGAGTCAATGCTTCTTGGAACTCATCTCATTCATGAGGCTTCAGAACAGGTGAAACTGATCAGGAAGTGGATGGATATAGCTCAGTCTAGAAAAAATCATATGCCAATTGTCGTTGATTACATCTAGAGTTTGAGGTATGGGATTGATTCTTTTTATATATCTCACCTGGGATGCTTCATAGAAGGATATATGGGAAATTAAAGATTTTAACTCATTATATTGGGCCTTTCAAGATTTTAGAAAGGTTCGGTCTAGTAACCTATTAGTTACAATTAGCATAGAGGTACCGAGCCATGCATGATGTCTTCCATGCATCTCAGTTATGTCATTACCACTCAGAACCATCTCATATTCTTAATCCAACTGAGGTTTAGTTGGAAGTGGATGCATCCTTCAAGGAGCACCCTATATGTATCATTGATTGGATCATAAAAACTCTTCTAGGTAGGTGAATACCATTAGTTTGGGTGATATGGAAGCATGAATGTGTGCAGGACGAGAACTGGAAGATAGAGATAGATGTACATTCTTGGTGGTTGGAAATATTTTTGGGTGCCACACCAATGATTTTTTCTAAGAGGGGGAGATTGTAAGATCTTGGGTTTTCTATGAGGTTCATAACTTTTAATTTTAGTTTAAGTCCTCTGTTTTATCCTTATAATTATGCCTAATCACCTAAGGAAATAATTAGAAGTGTCTGGGTCTTATTTATATCATAGAACTTTTAATTATGGAGGAAAGGGGAAGGTGCACGGTTTGACCAAACCATGCACCAGAGGCCAGACGTTTTGGAAAAACCATGCGGGGTGTAGCAGGAATCCACAGAGGGAAGTGCATAGGTTGAGAACGGTTAGAAAAACTATGCTCCCCAATCGTACCGGTCCATTATCCCTAATATAGTGGTAGGTTCATAGTTGGTGCATGGTTTGGCCAGCCATATGACCAAATTGTGCACCCCTTAAGTTTTGATCTAATTTATAGTTTTTCCATTGGTTCATTTAAAGAGTCTAACCCCTCTTTCTTCTTATTTTTCTCTAGCATCACTCTCTTACACATGAGAACTCACTCCACCCTCTTCTTAGGCTTTGATGGATTTCACTATCCAAACTTCTATTAGAGTGTCGTTCATCATAGTGGATCACCATTGATAAGATCTATAGTCCGTTACCTTCTTACCTTCGTTAGTCTCGCCATTGAAGATACTATTTTGGTGTAAGATCATATTCCCTATATTTAGGGAGTTCATCTATTATTCTATTTTCTTATGATCTAGGTAAAACCAAGGGATTATACTAGAAAATGCATCTACTAAAGGCATAAAGTAGGAGGTATATAACTTTTTTCTCAAATCTTGGTTGTTTATACCTTGTTTTCATTATGCTTCATGCCAAACCTTCCGATCATTTCTTTCTAAATTAATATACCCTTAAATTAAATGCTAAATTCTTAGTTAAGGCATTTTATGACACCATTAAACAATGTTATAGGTGGTTAACTCAAACTAAACCAACCATGGGGTAGTTTATTTCATTTTTCCATGAAAATATCACCCTTAGGGTGAGTTGAACATGCTTGTCTTTACTGGGGGTCATATATGAAAATTGAGTTGATTGTTAAAGGTTGTAAGCACCTTAAAACACCTTTCCATTTTTATATGAAAGGAATGAAATGGAGAATCACGTTTATTATGTATGATTATGAAATAGTTAATGAAAGAGTTTTTATGAATTAAATAGAAATGGAATAGACATTGATATGGTCCCTTGTTTCCCTTATTTGATTATGTTGATGATGGATGGAATGGTATGGAACTTATGCAGGACACATAGTATGGAATTATGTGGGACTCATGGTATGACACTAATGAGGGGGGTTCACAGTATGGAACTAATGAACCACTTGGATGCCTTGGTCTTTTCTACACCTTGGTCCCAGATTGCTTGGACCACCTTGTACATGTTTCTTAGGATCCACCCAAGTCTTTACTAAGTTTTACATGGATGTACACTATGGACTTGAAGAAGACTTCCTACTCATTAGCCTTGGGTTATGAACTATTTAGGTCTAATACATGATTAATCAACATAGGATGATGATGATTATTTAAATTTATTTACAGTTATCCCTTATTTATGGTTTCTTTATCACAATGAGATATGTTAGACTAGAAAAAATTACTTTTACTTTTATCACTTTCATTCCTATTATATATGCACACTACTTTGGCTTATATTCATAGACTGGACTTGTTATAGACACTATTAGTGGTAGACTACTGAGTGTTATTTTACACCCTATTTGGGCCACCATTTGGTACCTAGAGAGACTAAATGGATTCAGGTAGGGATAGGAGAAAGTGACCTATTGATGGTGCTTGATTGATTATGGCATAGGATAAGGGGAGAACCAAACCAATCTATGGCTTGTGATTCTATCTAAAGATAGTCTTTTTTTTACTTTTGATGCATGTATTGTATTGGCATATGTATCCATGTATTTCCTATTATTTTTATAGCTCCATGACATACTCATAATTTTTTACATGACACCTCCCTTAGCTATGATTATCATTACTGTAGTCTGGATGATTTATCTTATATTGATGGTTAATATTATACCTATTCCTTTTATTAATTTATGATACTGCTGGGTTACTATGATCATGAGGGTATAGTCTCTCCACTATACCACCATAGACCCTCACTACTATTCAGCAACCTTTACCAACTGTTTTTTTCATTTAAGACATGAAATGTGATAAATAGGTTCTGATCATTCTAGGGATATTGATATAACAAAATTAAGTGCATATTTTTATTCAAATTTATATAGTTTTGAATGAATTTTAATTTCAACATCCATAATTTTCAATGTTTTATTGAATAATTGGAAATTTAGAACAAGGAAATAGAAATTATTTAAAATGAATCCAAGAATGATGAATTTTTTAAATTGGAATTTTATTTATTAATCTTGGTTGAATTTGTGTTCTAAATTTTTTTCTAACACTTTTTATGTGTTTTGTGTAAAAATTAGGTCAAGGCCCAATAAGCCTTCAACAAGGACATACCACTATTTATCTATCCGAATAGGTGGGCTAGATGGCTATACCATCACAGGAGGGCCTTCTCGAGACTTGGCATGCACATGAGTGGTGAAACCCCATGCATGTGGGTTGTGTGTGGTGAACCCCACAACGAGAAATGATTAACCGAAGGACGGTTGGGCATGGTACGCGCCCTCATGCATGCATGTGGAGCCGAGAGACCATCCCTGATACAGGATTCTGAGCCAGGGAACCCGAGCCTAGCCTTATATGCGAGGTGCGCCCACTCCCACGTTTTGATGTGGGATACGAGCACCACCATGTTCCACATAAGCTCCATCGTGCTCTGCCACAACTACCACTGCTACCTCACCCAGTTGCATGCTGCCTTCACTCTATCTCCCCTATAACTTGACCATGACAAATCCACTACTCCACCACTATTATGGTATCCATTTCCACCTTCGCCTCTACGTCCACTCTCTACCTCATCCCGACCCCCTAAAATCACCCTAAAGCTCCTCCATCCACTGTAAAGGCTGAAGGAATGAGGAGAAATAGTCTGTTCCTCACTTCCACCACCGGAACTCTACCTACCACACCACATCTATCCCACATCAAAGCTCCCCACTGACCATGCAACCCATTTCGAGCCTCCTCCAGCCACTGCAATGGATGGTGGAGAAGAGGTTGATGCTCCTCACCTCCTGCCACCATGGTCACCAATGTCGAACCCGCTTCTGACCTGAAGTGCCATGCATGAACCCCAGATCACCCTAAACTACCAGCTGCCATGCCTCTAATCCACTACCCTTTGTGGATCGAGTACACACGCTTCATTTAAATACTCGCGATCCGCATGTTTTTATTATTTCACACTCATGTGTGATCTCTCCCAGGATGTGGCTTTACCATGATTGAGGGAGGCCAAGTCACTCCCTCACTTCCTTTTTAAAGGAGCTCCTCCTTACAAATAGGGGCATTAGTCGAGGCCCAAAGGTGATGCCCCCTGAAGGATCTTAGCTGCACCTCTGTTGCATGTTGTTCTCTCTCCCTTCTTCTTCATTTTAATTTATATATTATTTTCATTTATTTTTAACTTTACTTTTCATTCTATTTAAATTTTAAATTCATTTTTATTTTTAAATAAAATCCCATGTATTTATTTTAAATTTTGTACCCCCCAAATTCTTCTTCTTCTCTAATTCTTCTTATTTTTAATTTTTATTAGCATTATTATAATTAAAATAATTAGTATTATTATTATTATTATTAATAAATATTATTATTATTGTATTTATATTCTTATTTTAAAATTTAGTTTTCTTTTCTTATTTTATTCTTTCTCTTCTTATTATTCAAAAATTATTGTTCTCTTAATAATAATAATAAATTATTGTTATTATTATTATTATTATTATTATAGTTTAAATTTATTTATTATAGCTACCCGAGCCTTTTACATAAAACATTTCATGATTTTAAGCATAATTAATCATCAGAGTACAAGCCAAGGATAGTTAAGTCTAGTGTCTTGGAAGACTAGGTACATATAACATAAAACATGGGGATAAAAAAACTTCTTTATTTAATCTCCATAAAGAGATTATAACTTCCTTTGAGCTCTTAAATCTGCATTGGGTACCCTGGGGAACACATGAACAAAGGGATGAGCTAAAAATCCCTGTAAGGGAATGAACATAAGGATACATCTCAAGCACATGAGTTAGGAGGCATGACATAATGATATCCAAAGCATGAAACTTATAAAATCATTTAATATAAGCATGGGATCATACAAACATGGAATCATATAAATGTGGTATAATCATAAATCATATCTTTAGTATAGGTCAAGGCTAACCGCCAATCCCGTTTCCCATTTTAGTACGGGTCAAGGCTAACCGCCAATCCTGTTTCACATCGTATCTCATGAGACTTATCCTTACCCAATGCATTGGAGCACTATCTGGGCGCACCCATCTCAAAATTTTCATGAATATTCTTGCCACATAAATATTCTTACCATATATAGAATCATACATAATCAACCATACACAAACATAAGGGTACCCATGGAATGAATTGGGTACCACAATCATGACATAAATCACAACCAAAGGGCGTATCATGAAAGTGTCCATGTAAGGAAAGAATTAGAAAATACATGTAAGTTAATAGGGTAAACTAGGCATATATCATGGTAAGTGGTGTCAAACATAAGTGACAACATATGAGAAATGTATTTTAGAAACATCAGCATTAAAACATTTTTGTGCGGTTTTAAAGGGAAATACTATAGAGATTTTAAAATAGTAAAGAAGACATTATTTTATTTAAAACTAGAATTGAACCAAGAATGTTTTCATAATAAAAATAAATAATTTAAAAATATAAGTGTCTCTTAAAACAGAAGATAGAGAGCACATGAAATTGGGTAAAAGTTTGGAAAGTTCCTTTAAAACGAGTGTTCTTATTGGGAAGTATCGAAGAGAGTTTCACTTAAAAGAATGTATATCCCCAAAAGAGAATGAGATATGGATCTTGGAACATGAGTTTTGAGAATATAAACATAATTATGAAGTTATAAAATAAAATAAAACAACATTTTGGTAAAAAGAAAGATAGAGAAACCCGAAGGAATAAAGGAAGTTCGGTTAAAATCAATCATGGTTTATTGGCATGGTATCGGGTGTAACTAAGAGGGATTGATGAGAGAGATAAGGGGTTTCTCATAACTTATAAAACATTAGGTTAGTATGGGTAAGGTGTATAAACATACTACATCACTTGGTGTTACACAAAAAAGGCATAGCATAGAGAACAGTCTTGATTAAGAGTGAAAAGGGGAGGATCCCTTACCTTAAATTCGTTGGTGTTCTCCACTTGTTATTAAAGACCTGAATAAACAAATTAGTCTTATTAATTCATAATTCCAGAACCTATTATATATTTAATTCACTTATTATAACACTTTTTAGTTCATTCAAACCCTTTTTTATTAGTTATAAGGTTCAATTTAATTGTTCGGGCTCGTTTGTTTACTTGGCTTTAAAAGATCGGTTCACTTATATTCAAGTTTGGATTATATGAAAGATGAAAGTGGTTGTACAGAATTGAAGTTATATTCTTTATTTCATATCCAGGAGATTACATGGTTTTAATTTTAATTAGTTTACTTAGAGTGAAGTCGAATTATTATATATAAAACCGTTGTGATAACCGTTTTTGTTAATCAGTGGATTTGATAACAAAGAATGTGTTTTTCTTTATAAATTAATTCCAATTGTACCAAAGGATTAAAGAACCAAAAATAGGATATATTACATATATAATAATCTGGTTCAACCATAACACAAATGGTTTCATGACCATAATTAAAGATAATAATAGAAATTGATTAACCGTTGTCCCTGAATGTGCTAAATTAGCACATCTCAAACGGTGCTTTCATTTCTTTCAAATAAAAGGGTGGGGAAAGGAGAGAAGATAATGAAATATACCATTAGCATTAATACATTACAGTACATGTATTTTAATGGATTTATCATACTATTATGGTGAAGGGAGGTGAGGAAAGAAATAAAAAAAAAGAAAAGAACTTAAAAGAAAAGAAGAAATTGGGAAGAGGAATTTACCTCTTGAGACTTCCTCCTTTGAGAAACTCTTAAGGGGAGAGGTTTTGGTATTTTGAGGTGGATGAGAGATTTTTTACATGGGGGAGGACCTTGGGGAGATATTTGGGCAGAATAATGGCAAGGCACAAGGCTTGAGAGGAGTGAAGAGAAGAGGGAGTGAAGGGGGTTTTCATAGTGGAGGAGAGGAGGGATTTCATAATATTATAATCATTAATTTATTATTTATTCACAAGACAAGTAATAGTAAGTATTCCATGACCAAGAATAGTAATTTTATCATGTGATCCCGAACCAAGTGGGATCACATCACCAGAACATCACCAATGACTCAATTAATCCATTATTTATCATTTATTGTGAATTATCGGATTATACTATTCATAAAAAATTCAAGTATTTCAGAAAAATCCCAAAAATTCACTCCAACCATTTTTCTATGTGTAGAATCCAAAAATGAAGTCCATTTTTCAAAAATAATTTTCTAAATATGATTATTTTAATATTTAATTAAAATCATAATTTATTATCAAAACCCAGTTTTAAAATATTCATTAACTTATTCTATAATATAGGTATGTCATAATTCCAACTTGAATATTATTTTTACACCACCATAGGTGATGTTAATATTCATTAGGGTATATCAATATTCATAAGGGTATGTTACTATTCAATAGGGTAGGTTACTATTCACCAAAAAATTAAGTTTTTCTTATCGGACTCCAAATAACTCACTGATTAGAACCGTGTATGACGGATTTTCGAAATCCCAAACATAGAAGTGAAAAAATTATGTTTAAAAGTCACTTATCACTTAGTAGTTCATTATGTTGTGTTTTTATGTGATTTGATGACATACTTATGAGAAGATAATTTTCATTGAAAAACATTGTGTCGTTATATTCTTCCCCCCTTAAGAAATTTCACCCTCAAAATTTCATATTACATTATAGGCCAAAAAAAATGTGGGTACTTTTCCTTCATTACTTCCTCCAATTCCCATGTTGCATCTTCGTACTTATGGTTTCTCCATAGTACCTTGACCAGATGAGTAGTCTTGTTGTGTAGAACTTTGTCTCTACGATCCAAGATCTTCATTGGATGCTCCTTGTAAGAGAGATCATCCTCTAACTATACCACCTCTGAAGAGAGTACATGTGAAGGGTCTGGTATGTACTTCCTTAAGAGTGATACGTGAAAAACAACATGAACTCGAGCCATATTCAGTGGAAGTGCAAGCCGATAGGCCATGAATCATATGTGGTCAAGGATCTCAAAGGGGCTAATATACCTTGGGCTTAGCTTCCCTTTCTTCCCGAATTGCATGACTCTCTTCCATGGAGATATTCGAAGGAAGACTTTATCTCCAACGTCGAACTCCAAGTCCCTTCGATGGTTGTCAGCAAAGATCTTTTGCTGATTTTGAGCAGCTTTGATGTGTTTCTAGATGACTTGAACCTTCTCTATAATCTATTGAACAAGATTGGGTCCAAGTAGCTTTCTTTCTTCAAATTCATCCCAATAGGTTGGATTTCTACATCGTTTTCCATATAGAGCTTCATATGGAGCCATATGAATACTCGAGTGGAAGCTACTATTGTATGAGAACTCAACCAATGGGAGATGCTTATCCCATCCACCTTTAAATTCTAGAGATCAAGCTCTAATCATATCTTCAAGCGTCTGAATAGGTCTTTCAGACTGGCCATTAGTTTGGGGGTGATAGGCCGTGCTAAAATTTAATTCAGTACTCAAATAATGTTGAAGGCTCCTCTAGAATTTAGATGTGAACCTTGGATCATGGTTAGAGACAATTGAGAGTGGAACACCGTGCAGTCTCACCACTTCCTTCATATATATCTTTGAAAGCTGTTCAAGCGAGAGATCTTCCCAAATAGTGATAAAATGGAAAGTCTTGGTGAGTCGGTCAACCACAACCCATATTGCATTATTTCCCTTCGACATCTTCAGGAGACCCGTGAAAAAGTCCATAGTAACATTTTCCCATTTCCACATGGGTATAGGCAATGACTGCATCATAGATTTGGACTTTTGTCGCTCATCTTTAACTTGCTGACAGACCAAGCACCTTGATATATATTCTGCAATCTCCTTCTTCATGTTATCCCACCAGAAGTGTTCTCAGAGATCACGGTACATTTTGGTACTCCCAGGATGGATAGAGAATGTTGAGCTATGTGCATTATCCAATAGATCCTTATTTATCCCAGGTGATGAAGGCACACAAAGCCACATTCCAAACCGAATCACACCATCATCATCGATATGGAAGTCTTGCAGCTTCCCTTCCTTTACTCCATTCACCCTCTTTTGTATATCCACATCATCCCTTTGTGCTTCCTTAATCTTCTCATGGATGGATGGTTGCGCAATAATTTGGGAAAGGTAGTATGTATCCCCTTCCCTAATGATTTCCAAATCCATTCTTTGCATATCTAAGAATATAGAGTCTTTCTCAATCCGCGACATGGATAGAGTAGTTGGTTCTTTTCTGCTTAGAGCATCAACTACCTTGTTCACCTTTCCAGGATGGTAGTGAATAGAGCAATCGTAATCCTTGATTAGCTTTAACCATCTCGTTTGACGCATGTTGATCTCCTTTTGTGTGAATATATACTTTAGGCTCTTGTGGTCGGTGTATATGTCACACTTCTCACCATAAAGGTAGTGCCACAAAATTTTCAAGGCAAAAATCACGGCTGCCAGCTCTAGATCATGCGTGGGATAGTTTTGCTCATGGATTTTCACCTGCCTTGAGGCATAGGCTATCACCTTATCATTTTTCATTAGCACATAGCCTAAGCCTTTATTAGAATCATCACTATACACCACAATGAGTTCTCTACTTGAAGGGAGTGTGAGTACCGGTGCAGTGATAAGCCTCTTTTTCAACTCCTTGAAACAATCTTCACATTCCTGGGTCCAGGCGAACTTTACTCCCTTTCATGTCAGCTTGGTCATTGGGATTGACAATCATGAAAAGTTCTTCACGAATCATCAATAATACCCAATTAGACCTAAAAAGCTACGGATCTCTGTTACATAAGTTGGCCTTGACCACTCTTTAATTGGCTTCATCTTGTAAGGGTCCACATATATCCCTTTACTGGTGATAACATGCCCCAAGAATGATACTTCCTCCATATAAAACTCATATTTACTGTACTTTTCATACAACTTCTCCCTTCTCAAAGTCTTTAACACAGTTTCCAAATGATCCTCATGTTCCTCCTTTCTCTTGGAGTATATCAGAATATCATCAATAAATACCACCACAAATTTGTCGAGGTAATCTATAAAGACTCTATTCATTAAATCCATGAAAATTGCTGGAGAATTAGTGAGTCTGAAGGGCATCACTATGAACTCATAGTGTCTATACCTTGTTCGGAAGGCGGTCTTGGGAATATATTCCTTCCCCAACTTTAGTTGGTTATATCCTGACTGAAGGTCCACCTTAGAGAAATAACTACCCCCACAAAGCTGATCGAACAAGTCATCTATCCATGGTAGGGGATACTTGTTCTTTATAGTGATTTTATTGAGCTCACGATAATCAATGTAGAGATGCATTGATCCATCCTTTTTCTTGACGAAGAGGACTGGAGCACCCCATGGTGAAGCACTCGGGTGTACAAAACCCTTCTCCATATTCTCCTGTAACTGATTCTTCAACTCTTTCAGCTCTATGGTGGCCATTCTGTAAGGTTTCTTTAAGATTAGAAGAGATCCAGGGATAAGTTCAATTGAGAACTCAACCTCTCAGTCTGGAGGAAGACCAGAAAACTCCTCAGGGAATCCATCAATGTAATCCCTCGCAATGGGCATGTCTTCAAGAATGATTCTATCCTTTGTCCCAATCATTTGATCTAGACATGCTTGATCACAAGGAAGCGGTATCCAAACTTGAGACAAAAATTCTAAAGGAGACTCATATTCCTACTTACACTTGTAAAGAATTAGAGGATGCTTCAGGATGTGAAAAGTGATCTTGCTTTCCGACAATTGATATTGGATTTGTACAAAGATAGCCAATCCATGCCCAAGATAGTGTCGAACTCCACTAAAGGAAGTATGACGAGATTTGCTGGGAGGTTCAGTCCACAAACGTTAACCGGGGAGGAGTTATAAACCATGGATGTGATAATTTCCCCATTCACTATTCTCACAGATAACTTATCCTCCAAATTTTGAGGTAGTGTTTGAATAGTTCTACTAAACTTGCAAGATATGAAATAATGCGTAGAACCAGAATCAAATAGTACGTTCGTTATTCTTGAATGAATAACAAGTGTACCTGTCACCACATTGTTTTCCAGCTCCACCTCAATAGTAGTGATAGTATAAGCCCTTCCTTGTTTCCTTGGAGGTTGTTGTTGATTGCCTTCGACAACCCTCAGATTAGGGCAATTGTTCGCATAATTCCCAAGCTCCTTGCAGTTATAACACTGCACTGCAAGCTGAGTGATGATCTGAAATTTCCTTTCTTCTTCAACATTAGTGGGATTTTTTATATTCCTTCGGTAGTTCTTGGCCAGATGACCAAACTTTCTGCATTTGAATCAATTCTTGGTTCCCTTGAGACAGTCACCAAGATTCTTCTTCCCAAAATTTTTTCAAAGGGGAAAGTGAATCTTCTTTCCATCATGGGGTTTGTTTGATGAACCACCCATGATGTTATCCATTTTCCGCTTCTTTTCACTAGGACCATGAGACCACTGAGATTCTCCAATCTCCATTTCAACCTTGAGGGCACAACAGACAATCTCCTCATAATTATCGAAGTCTTGAATCACCAACACTTTTCGTAGACTCAGCTTCAGTCCGCTACAGAAGCGATCCACCTTGCTTTTGATGTTCATGACAAAGCAAGAGGCATACCTTTAAAGCCTTATAAAATTTTCTTCATACACCCCGATGGACTCATTTTCCTTCTGCTTGAGTCCAAGGAACTCTCTTTCCATCTTGAGACAGAGGGTTCGAGGAAAATATTTGTTGAAAAACATCCTCTTAAATTCATCCCAATCTATGGAATCAATTTCATCTTGGGACTTTGTATTCTTGATTAGTGTCCACCAATGATCAGCTTCCCCATGAAAATGATAGACTACCAGTACAAGTTTCTCTTCTTTCGAGCACTGGAGTATAACGAAAATCTTTTCAAGGGAGTTAATCCATTGTTCTGCGAGGAGAGGATTAGAGGACCCGCTAAACATGGGAGGCCTTTGTCGCATGAAGGATTCTCTGGAAACTTGCTCTTTCCTTGGAGGAGGAGGATGTTCCACCTGATTCAAGTTATTATTCATAACTCGAGCCAGCTGAGCAAGTACTGCCATGAGGTTTTGAGCACCCGCTTCTATCACATCAGGCATATCATTAGGGAAATCATCACATTGCTTATCACATTGGTTGTTGGAATGTGTTATTCTATTTCCCTTCATTAACTAAGAACAAGAACATATAATTATAGGTCTTGAATACTTAGCTATTGAGCATAAAAAGGAAACTTTGAACATAAAAGTATAAACTTATAAAGAAGAAGTATATCCTGACTTGTGATTCCTTAAGTTTATATCTAGGTTATCCTCGATCAATTTCTTAACTTATATTCTTATGGGATTTTTTTGTCCCTTAATAATGGTTTTTACTAAGCTCATGAATTCACCGAAGCATATCCCCTGGGAGTGTTGTAACCAATAGTGTAGTAAGGCTTGTTGTCATGCACGAGTTCCTGTTCGAGTCTAGATCAAAGTAGTGTTTTCGGGTTTTATCCCTAGATACACCTGTTCCAGAGCCACCTCTACCTGCTCATATCCAGAAAGGGATGTATTTGCTTGATAAACCACTTACTCTATACTCACCAACATTCTGGAATGTTTTCTTATAATTAGTCTCATCCTTAAGGTTCTCACTAAGGTGCTCTATTCCTAATCTCCTAAAATAAATATACCTCCCTCTGATACCAACTATAGAGACCTGATCCTTTTACATAAAACATTTCATGATTTTAAGCATAATTAATCATTAGAGTACAAGCCAAGGATCGTTAAGTCTAGTGTCTTGGAAGACTAGGTACATATAACATAAAACATGGGGCTAAAAAAACTTCTTTATTTAATCTCAATAAAGAGATTCTAACTTCCTCTGAGCTCTTACATCTGCATAGGGTACCCTGGGGAACACATGAACGAAGGGATGAGCTAAAAATCCTAGTAAGGGAATGAACATAAGGATACATCTCAAGCACATGAGTTAGGAGGCATGACATAATGATATCCAAAGCATGAAACTTATAAAATCATTTAATATAAGCATGAGATCATACAAACACGGAATCATATAAATGTGGTAGAATCATAAATTATATCTTTATTATGGGTCAAGGCTAACCGCCAATCCTGTTTCCCATTTTAGTACGGGTCAAGGCTAACCACCAATATCGTTTCACACCGTATCTCATGAGACTTATCCTTACCCAATGCATTGGAGCACTATCTGGGCACACCCATCTCAACATTTTCATGAATATTATTTCCACATAAATATTCTTACCAGATATACAATCATACATAATCAACCATAAACAAACATAAGGGTACCCATAGAAAGAATTTGGTACCACAATCATGACATAAATCATAACCAAAGGGTGTATCATGAAAGTGTCCATGTAAAGAAAGAATTAGAAAATAAACGGACTTTAATAGGGTAAAATAGTCATATAAAATGGTAACTGGTGTCAAAAATAAGTGACAACATATGAGAAATGTATTTTAGAAACATTAGCATTAAAACATTTTTGTACGGTTTTAAAGGGAAATACTATAGTGCTTTTAAAATAGTAAAGAAAATATTATTTTATATAAAACCAGAATTGAACCAAGAAGGTTTTCATAATAAAAATACATAATTTAAAAAGATAATGGTGTCTTAAAACATAATATAGAGTGCACTTGAAATTGGGTAAATGTTCGGGAAGTTCCTTTAAAACGAGTGTGCTTATTGGGAAGTATCAAAGAGAGTTTCACTTAAAATCATGTATATTCCCAAAAGAAAATGAGGGATGGATCTTGGAACATGATTTTTGAGCATATAAACATAATTTTGAAGTTATAAAAGAAAATACAACAACATTTTGGTAAAAAGAAAGATAGATAAACCCGAAGGAATAAAGGAAGTTCGGGTAGAATCCATCATGGTTTATTGGCATGGTATCGGGTATAACTAAGAGGGATTTATGAGAGAGATAAGGGGTTTTTCATCAATTATAAAACATTAGGTAAGTATGGGGAAGGTTTATAAATGTACTCCATCACTTTTTATTACACAAAAAAGGCATAACATAGAGAACAATCTTAATTAAGAGTGAAAAGGGGAGGATCCCTTACCTTAAATCCGTTGGTGTTCTCCACTTGTTATTAAAGACCTGAATAAAAAAATTAGGCTTATTAATTCATAATTCCAGAACCTATTATATATTTAATTTACTTATTATAATACTTTTTAGTTCATTCAAATCCTTTTTGATTAGTTATAAGGTTCAATTTAATTGTTCGGGCTCGTTTGTTTACTTGGCTTGAAAAGATCGGTTCACTTATATTCATGTTTGGATTATATGCAAGATGAAAGTGGTTGTCCAGAATTGAAGTTATATTCTTTAGTTAATATCCAGGATATTACATGGTTTTAATTTTAATTAGGTTACTTAGATTGAAGTCTAATTATTATATATATAACCATAGTGATAACCGTTTTTGTTAATCGGTGGATTTGATTACAAAGAATGTGTTTTGATTTATAACTTAATTCCATTTGTACCAAAGGATTAAAGAAAACAAAAGGATATATTACATATATAATAATATGGTTCAACCATAACACAAATGGTTTCATGACCAGAATTAAAGATAATAATAGAAATTGATAAACCGTTGTCCTGGAATGTGCTAAATTAGCACATCTCAAACAGTGCTTTCATTTCTTTCAAATAAAAGGGTGGGGAAAGGAGAGAAGATAATGAAATATAATATTAGCATGAAGAAATTAGAGTAAATTTATGTTACTTGATTTATCATACAATTATGGTGAAGGGAGGTGAGGATAGAAATAAAAAAAGAAAATAACTTAAAAGAAAAGAAGAAATTGGGAATATGAATTTACCTCTTGAGACTTCCTCCTTTGAGAACCTCTTAAGGGGAGAGGTTTTGGTATTTTGAGGTGGATGAGAGATTTTGGACATGGGGGAGGACCTTGGGGAGTGATTTGATCAGAATAATGGCAAGGCACAAAGCTTGAGAGGAGTGAAGAGAAGAGGGAGTGAAGGGGGTTTTTATAGTGGAGAGGAGGGATTTCATAATATTATAATCATTAATTTATTATTTTTTTCACAAGACAAGTAATAGTAAGTATTCCATGACCAAGAATGGTAATTTTATCATGTGATACCGAACCAAATGGGCTTACATCAGCAGAACATCATCAATGACTAAATTAATCCATTATTTAGCATTTATTGTGAATTATCGGATTCTACTATTCATAAAAAATTCAAGTATTTGAGAAAAATCCCAAAAATTCACCCAAACAATTTTTCAAAGTGTAGAATCCAAAAATGAAGTCCATTTTTCAAAAATAATTTTCTAAATATGATTATTTTAATATTTAATTAAAATCATAATTTATTATCAAAACCCAGTTTTAAAGCATTCATTAACTTATTCTAAAATATAGGTATGTCGTACTTCTAACTTGAATATTATTTTTATACCACCATAGGTGAGGTTACTATTCATTAGAGTATATCACTATTCATAAGGGTATGTTAATATTCATTAGAGTAGGTTACTACTCACCAAAAAATTAAGTTTTTCTTATCGGACTCCAAATAACTCACTTATTACAACCATGTATGTCAGATTTTTGAAATCCCAAATACAGAGGTGACAAACTTATGTTTAAAGGTCCCTTATCACTTAGTAGTTAATTATGTTGTGTTTTCATGTGATTTTATGACATACTTATGAGAATTTAATTTTCATTGAAAAACATTGGGTCATTACATTTATATTATATATTAATTTCTTATTATTTTAATTTATTTTCTTCTTCTTTATTTTATTTTATATTTTACATCTCTCTCACTCTCATCCCAATTCTATTTTATTTTATTCTTTTATTATCTCATCCCACTATTTTTAAAATTTATTATTTTATTTTTATTCCATTTATCCTTATATTTTTACATCTATCCTCGATTACTTTCTCTTAATCTCATAAATGAGAGGCTGACCCTAAGGTTTGGACTAGGGGGAGGTCAAGGTGTTGTTGAATTTTCCTTAAAGTTTATTTTAAGTTTGTGGTAGATCTGTGTAACATCCCAGGAAAATAAATAATATGAAATTTTCATATTTATTAATATTTTTGAATTAAATATTAATTTTATTTTAAAGGGGATGCTACATTAAATGGTGTACCTGACACGCAACAATGAGTTTCTCCGAAGTCTTATGTTGCACACAATGCTAAGTCATACTGAAAAATAATAATATATTATTATTTTAAATGGTAGTTAATACATAGCCGTTGTAATGGAAGAAATGAACATAACTGACTACAATATGATTATAAATGTTTTTTTAAATGTTTCTACATTTATCCAATAAAATATAGTGGCTTAAAATGTGAATGAATCTAATTTTAAGCATATTCATTAAAAGGACGATTTACCACCTTTTGATGGAGAACCCTCTTTAAATATAGTTTTGGTCACTTTTATATGTTATATTTGACAAAATAAAATTCTTATTTATAATGGGGACATCAAAATTTACTTTGGGTAAATTTTTTGTATTTTTATGATAAAATTCATTTTTTAATGAATAATGAAAAATACTGTATTTTAATTCAAAACTTCATTTTAATATAATTTATTTATATGGTTAGATTATATTTTTTATTGGTTTTAAAGTGTAATTAGATTATATTTTTACCATTTAATCCAATTATGGTCATTGTAAGTAATTTCACCTTGAAATTGGACATAAACAAGTGTTAATCTTTTGATAGTTATTATTTCTTAAAAACACGTTTTTTGTTTTGACAACAGGAATAAATTTTTAATTAATTAATGCAAGTTATATGTTTTGAATTTGGTAAAATAGAAATAATTTTTGAATTTGGAATATCAAATATATCTTAGGCTGATTTTTTGGTATTTTTTTGAAAACCTTTAATTTTTGATGAATTGTGAAAACACTGAGTAGTAGTTAAAAAACTGACTTTTTCATTTAAATGAAATTTAACCACTTCTGTGAATTGAATTTCGAAAATCCAACATACATGATTGTTATCAGTAAGTAAAATGTGGTTCAATAAGATGAAAATAATTTTTGGTGAATAATAACTTTTTGACTTTTATTTACTACGGTTAAAGGTAAATACGGTAATTCAAGGTAAAAATAATATTATAATAATATAAAATTACACTAACATGTATCATAATCCTATTTTTTTGATACATTTCCGACCATGGACATCCTTGGGTAAATTTTTAGATCCCATGGATCCACTTAGGAGTGATAATGACACTTTATATTAATTAATTTAAAGTAAAGACAAAAATGACATAAACATATATCTTTTAGTAAATCAATTTTACGTGGGGTTATATAAGTTATCTCTTAAACTATAAATATTAATTTTAAATCTAAAAATATTTCATAAATAATAGTATTTTTTTTTATAATTTTTAGACATCAAATAAATAAACTTATTTATGACACAATAATGATACAGTATTTACCACCTTAATTAATTATTTAAATAAATAAGATTATAAAAATTAAAAAAATATTCAAAACCTGTCCAATTATTATTGGATGATTTTATTTCTAAAAATAGTCATCTTATATTTGACTTTAATAAATTTTGGACCTTTAGAAACTGAAAAATCATTATATAATATAATAATATTTTCATACTTTCCTAAAGATCCCCTCCTCCCCCATATAAAAAGACCTCACATCTAACTCATTACTCACACATATAAATCCTCTTGGCTCATCAAAACTCTACCCAAATAATCTCTCAAGATACCTATCTTCCACCTAGAAGCCTTACCTTATGCAGAGGTCACTTCAATAAATCCTTTTGGTTCAAACCAAAGGGAGTTACCCGATTTAAAGGTAATGTCTTCTCTTAAGTTATTTTATTTTATTTTACTTCTAAAACCCCCTAAAATCTTTTTAATACTTTCATTTATAACAAAAATAGTATAATCAATATACTAGTTCATTTATATGAGAATTATTAGAACTAAACTTACACACACCTCCGTCTAATGGGTAAAGAACATACTGTTTCTGTGGAAGACAAACTACTGCCTCACGAAACAATGGTTGTTCAATATTCTCCTAAAACCTCTTATGGTGGCCATTAAGATGGAACTTTATTTACATGAGATATATATTATATTTATAATGTCTCTATTATTCTATATTTTCCATTTATATCACACCTTTATGGTTTCCATAATGGGTAAATACGATAATTTCATTTGAGGAAGTGCAGACTACCACCATCTCAAAGTGATATGACTCGTTCATGCCATATGTAGAACATATAAAGGATGTAAATAATGAAATTATATATGATATTATACTGGAATTATAATATACCTATGTATAATTAAGTTTTCATTCCATTAAATATGAAAAAGAAATGACAGTAGCGTTCATGCGTACGTATGGCTTACCGTCTCCATGAACGGTGCATTTCATTTCTTACCTCCAAATGTTATGTAATATTATAAATACATATATATAATGGATATATATGATATATATGATATATAAATCATGAATATAATTCTGTAGATAATGTAATTTTGACCACATGAACAACTTATAATTATAAGAAGTTCATTTTTGACTCAAGTACCAAATATCGACAAAACGACCATTATTAACTTAAATGATTGTATAATGTTTATAACATGGTAATAAGTGATATAAAAGGAATTATAAACTTTAAAAAGGTTATTAATAAAGTATAAATTAACTTTAGTTTATTATTCAGGAGATTAAAGAACGAATGGGTCAAGTCGAACATGAGGTAAGGGGTTTCTTATATCACTTTTAATTCCGTGAGATTTCCATTGTTCGCCACTTATTTATTGCATGTGGTGTATTGTGTAATTCCATTTGATATATATTATCATTATTATATTTATATTAATGGTATTCTATGATTCATCTGGTGTTTATTCACTTTTGGTCATACGACTCGATTGATTACAACGTGGTATGAGATTTCATCTCACTTTTTATTCTCGTGAGATTCATGCTATATTTGCCAACATTTCTTTTCGTGTGGTGTGTGTACTGCACATTATTGTATTCATTGTGTAATATAATTTAATTTATTGGTATTTACATCTTCATTGTACGATCCTTCTTTCATGTGGTTTATGTTTCATAAGTTACCAAATCGGTAAGGGAACCTTTTACCCTCCTCTTTTTAAAAGACTTATTTTATGTTATGTCTTTTAAATTTAAATTTACTTATATTGGGATATGTTATTATATATACTTATTGTTTTACATTTTATTTCCATGTTATGAGAGACCCTTTTTCTTTCATCAACTTATTTTCTTATTTTCAAAGTGACGCTATTAGGCTGTCGAATTTCTGTAAGGGAACTTCTTAACCCAATTTCCATTCTTTGGGTTAAACTTATACTTCTTGACTATGTTGTGCAATAAATATGTGTGAATAAACTCTAATTGTTTTACAATTAATATCCACTTATATTGGGTATATTTATATTTTTCACACATAATTATGTCATTGATTTATCCTTAATCTAATGGTACGATATTTGTAAAGGATTTCTTCTCAATTTACATTTATTTGAGAATTATTTGTTATTATGCACCAATTCACTTTTATATGGTGTATATAATTCCCTTTGAAATATCATATCATGAATATCCTTATTATCATGATATTATAAGTTTTGTTTTATTTTAATTTTAATTATGTTTATTCATGTGTTTCTTAAGTGTTACGAGACTCTTTAACTAAAACATCATTTTAAAAGCTTTAAAGATTTATTCTTATAAATATTTCTCATTAATGTCCATGTTTTCAAAATGGTTTTAAGGATTTATTTATATAGACATTAATGTTTTAAAATTTTAATTCCTTTAAAAGCTTCAAAGTGGTATGGGACACTTTGATTCAAAAATATATTTGTTAAATGTTTTAAATGGTTTTGAAAATGGTTTGATAAAGTATTGATTATTTCAATATCTTGAAATGATATATTTTTATTGAAATATGGAAATGTTATCTTTCATTTATGCTTGTTTTAGGTGTTATGATTATGTTATGGTTCTTGGGCATTGTTTACGCATATGGGTGGTTCCGTGATAAACCTAGGGCAGGTGCGCCCAAGATATCTCTCCAATGAATTGGGTAAATAATGGAGGTAGACATTAATGTTTATCCTAATATATTTAGGGAATATACTATGATGGGTATTCCATACGTAACTCCCTATGTAGCTGTGAAAGCTACAATGTAAGTATGTTATGAATTCCATAAGTTACCTTTATGATTTATGATTTCTGTGTGTTATTCATAAATCTTATTATTCCATAAGTTATGTTATGATTAAAAATTATGGTTTCATTGATTTGTATTTATTGATGGGATAATGTTTTCTTTCCTTATTTTATAACCCTTACTGATATTTTTATGCTCATCCCAAGTTTTAAATTGTTTTTCACAGGAATTAAAGATGAATAGGGTCAATGATGGGATCAAGGAAAAGTCATTCTATCTAAAATATAGAACTATACAAGTTTCTTTTTTAAGAGTTTTTATTTTATAAAAAAGTGGAAACTGAGCAGAAGTGTCTACTTTGTAATTTTTTTGAGATGTAATAGTTAAGGACTAATTTTCTAAATCTCTAAACCTAAAAATATCCTCAATGTGGATTTTTAAATTAATTCAAGATTATGTAATGTTTAAGGATGGGTCCTTATAGTTGGTATCAGAGGTCAGTTTAGATAAATTTAGAGGTTAGGATGTTATTTAAGCATAAGTGACATAACCATAATGGTTAGCATATTGGAAAGAGTCATAGTTTTTTTAGATATAACGATTGAGTTTAAGATAATATGAACAAGTATGTTTTAGTGTTTAGCCTCCTCATAATATAGTATATGATGATTTTAATGATATAATCACACTAACCTTTTTGGTTTTAGTCAATGGATGGATCTAGCAGGCACCAAAGTAATAATGGATGTGAAGAAAAATGTGACAGTTTTCTGAATAAGAAACTGAATGAAATGGGAGCTACAATGAGAACTCTTGTGGTTATTCTTAACCAACTATTTGGAGTCATGATCGACCACCTAAACCTTGGATATTTTTATAAGGAATCATATATGTAAGAAACAAATCCCTACAGAAGTTCAGGTAATAATCATAAAGGTAAGTATATTAAAAAACCTATGTGTCAAGGATGTGGAAAGAAACACTTAGGAAAATTCTTTAAAGGGATGGAAAGATGCTATAGATGTGGTAATAAAGGTAATAAAGCTATAATATACCATGGAAAAAGGAAGAATATAGTTGAATCTAGGAAAGGATAAGAAGTTCTTTCTGAAGGATCAATTGAATGTTTTAAATGTGGGGCTCATGGTCATTTTACAAATAGATGTCCTATGAAGAAGGTTCGGGAATGGGATCAGCGGGATCATAAATATATAAGTTTACCAATTACTAATGCCATTCCAATTGAAGATGAGGAAACTGATAATGACTAATGAATGGCATGAATTATTTCTTAGCTGATGTTTTTATATTATTGAATCTTAGGATATGATTAATGATCTTGTTTTTAGGAATGAAGTATTATGTAATATGTTGGAAAATAATGGATAATGGATCATAAATAATGTTTAATGAGTAAAAATTATTCATATAATGGATTCAAGAGTTATGGTACATTTTAAGATGATTAACTACTTAAAAGTATTAAGGATCTATTGATGATGTGATTACTTTGGAAGACTTTTTTCAAGTATGTGTAAGCATGAAGTTTTATATGTGAAAATGTTATTCAAGAAATAGTCATCTTTTCTTGTGTGGAAATAATGGATAAGCTTAGGGGTTCAGATGATCTTTTGTTTTTGAGGCAATTACAGGTTATTACTTTATGGGATGAAAATGCGAGGTATGAGATAAAATTTGTGGTTAAAATATGTTATGGTTATTTTTAAGGGATTTATCTCATTTTTGGGAATGTTGTAAAATTATATAGTTGTTTAAAAAGGACAACACATAGACCATGTAACAACCCATCACGTCGGACAAAGCTACGAGAATCGAACCCACAACCAAAGTGTGATTGGGATTTATCGCCTACCACTGGACTATGTGAAGTCCCTGGTTAGTATGACTAATTATTTTTAGTTAAATGATTTTATTAATAAAGAATAAGTTTATTTGGGATATTATGTTTTATCAAATAGATATCCGTATTATAGGAGAATGATTTGGTGATTAAGTGATAAAGGTTATTTTGGAAGATGTTTGCTCTTATGGGAACACTATATGCTTAAGGGAAATAGAATACTATGGGATTTTCATTTGTGGAGTAATGGTTGAAATATAATTTTGGAAGAATCTATGTGTTTATTGTGGAAATAAAGTGATTTGATTTATTTATGTAAATTATTAACCTATCATAGAGAATATGTGATAGGTTAATTACACTTCAATATGAAACTTTAAGAGTAGTCAATGTTTTTGGAGATAAATGTTAAGATTTACTGTGGAAGACTATGTGATTAAATACTTCTGAGTTTTGGGTTTAAATATTAGTTTTGATTATTTTGAATAATTTTAAAGACAATTGTATATTGAATGGTCTTTATTAAACTTTGGGTACTTTTTTGTTTAAGTTTGGAGATTAAGAGTAGTATTTCTTTTTATAAAAGATTATCCTTTTGGGGATTATCTGATCTTGTACTAACCAATTTTGGTTTTGGTTGATTTCTAAAGATAGGGGAAATATATAGTTCATCTTTTTTAGATTATGTGATACTATAGAAGTTGATTCTAGCACTTTAGGTGCGACCAAGTCATCTTGAATACTTACCGTTTGGAGAAAAGATGAGTTTGTGGTAGAATTTTATTAAAGGATGACACTATACATGAAAAGTATAATTACTTATGATATTAGTCTATTTATTAATAAAATTCTTCAAATCTATGAAAAGTATCATGAAGAAAAAATTTTATAAGCTCTCTTTTATCATCAAACTTTTACCCAACCACAAATTTATGGTATTGTGGTGGTTAACTTTCTGTGATCAAGTTGTCTATCACTATGTATTAATCTATGAGAGTTAGTTTCTCTTCCTATCCATGTTTTCATACATGGAATCCTAGTATGGGTTATCTCAGGTGACCTTTGTACTTCTATTTATTTCTTTTAATGTGATAGTTTTATTGACTCTTTTTTCCAATGTTGGACTTTTAATGAAGTTTCCAAGCCCAATTTTAAAATTACAAGGACGCAATTTATAAAAGGGGGAAGGATGTAACATCCCAGGAAAATAAAGAATATGAAAATTTTCATATTTATTAATATTTTTGAATAAAATATTAATTTTATTTTAAAGGGGATTCTATACTCAATGGCATACCTGAAACACAACAATGGGTTTTTCTGAAGTCTTATATTGCACACAATGCTGAGTCATACTGAAAATAATAATATATTATTATTTTAAATGGTAGTTAACACCTAGTCATTGTAATGGAAGGAATGAACATAACTAACTAAAATATTATTATACATGTTTGTTAAATGTTTTTACATTTATCCAATAAAATATAGAGGCTTAAAATGTGAATGAATCTAATTTTAAGCATAAATACTCTAAATTCTTTAAAAGGTCGATTTCCACCTTTTGATGGAGAACCCTCTTTAAATATAGTTTTGTTCACTTTTAAATGTTATATTTGACAAAATAAAATTATTCTTTATAATGGGGACATCAAAATTTAGTTTGGGTAATGTTTTTGTATTTTTCTGATAAAATTCATTTTTTAACGAATAGTGAAAAATACTGTATTTTAATACAAAACTGGATTTTAATCTAATTTATTTAAATGGTTAGATTTTCTTTTTTATTGGTTTTAAAGTTTAATTAGATTATATTTTTATCATTTAATCCAATTATGGTCATTGGAAGTAATTTTAATTTTAAATTGGATATAAACAAGTGTCAATCTTTTGATAGTTATTATTTCTTAAAAACACGCTTTTTGTTTTGACAATAGGAATTAATTTTAAACTAATTAATGCAACTTATATATTTTTAATTTGGTAAAATAGACATAATTTTTGAATTTGTAATATAAAATATAGCTTAGGCTTAATTTTTGGTATTTTTTTTGAAAACCTTCAATTTTTAATGAATAGTGAAAACACTGAGTAGTAGTTAAAAAACCGACTTTTTCATTTAAATGAAATTTTACCAATTCTGTGAATTGAATTTAAAAAATCCGACATACATGGTTATTATAATTAAGTAAAATTTGATTCAATAAGATGAAAATAATTTTTTGTGAATAGTAACTTTTGACTTTTATTTACCGCGGTTAAAGGTAAATAGGGTAATTCAATGTAAAAAAATATAAAATTACACTAACATGTGTCCTAATACTATTGTTTGATACATTTCTGACCATGTTCATCCTTGGTTCTATTTTGGGATCCCATGGAGCCACTTAAGAGTGATAATGACACTTTATATTAATTAATTTAAAGTAAAGACAAAAATGACAAAAACATATATCTTTTAGTAAATAAATTTTTACATGGGGTTATATAAGTTATCTCTTTGAATATAAATATTCATTTGAAAGATAAAAATATTTACTACATTTCAGTATTTTTTTATAATTTTTAGACATAAAATAAATAAACTTATTTATGACACAATAATGATGTAGTGTTTACCTCATTAATGAATGATTTAAATAAATATGATTATAAAAATAAAAAATATATCCAAAACCTATCCAATTCTTATTGGATGATTTTATTTAGAACAAGATTCATCTTATTTTTGACTTTAATAAATTTTTTACCATTAGAAACTGAAAAATTATTATATAATAAAATAATATTTTCAACTTTCCTAAAGAGCCCCTCCTCCTCCTTATAAAAAGACCTCACATCTAACCCATTACTCACACCTCTCAAGCCCCTTGTCTAGTCCAAACTCTTCCCAAATAAGCTCTCAAGATCCCAATATTCCACCTATAAGCCTTACCTTAGGAATAAGACACTTCAATAAATCTTTTTGGTTCAAACCAAAGGGAGTTACCCGATTTAAAGGTAATGTCTTCTCTTAAGTTCTTTTCTTTTATTTTACTTCTACAACCCCCTAAACTATTTTTATTGATTTTATTTATAAAAAAACAAGTATCCTAAATATACTAGGTTGTTTATATGAGAAGTATTAGAACTAAACTTACACACACCTCCATCTAATAAGTAAAGAACATACTGTTTCAGTGGACGACGAACTACTGCCATGTGAAACGATGATGGTTAAATCTTATCCTACCACCTCCTATTGTGAACATTAAGATGGAACTATATTTACTTATGATATATATTATATTTATATTTTCTCTATGATTCTGTGTTTTTAATTTATATCATACCCTTATAGTTTCCATAATGGGTAAATACGATAATTTCATTTGAGGAAGTGCGGACTACCGCCCCCTCAAAGTGATATGACTCATTCATGCCATACGTGGAACTTATAAAAGATATAATTAATGAAATTATATATGATATTATACTATAATTATAATATACCTATGTATCATTAATTTTTCATTCCATTAAATATGAAATATAAATGATAATAGCATTCATGCGGACGTATGACTTACCGTCTCCATGAACGGTGCATTTCATTTCTTACCTCCAAATGTTATGTACTATTATAAATACATATATATAATGGATTATATGATATATATGATATATATGATATATATTATATATATGATATCTAAATCATGAATATAATTCTGGATATAATGGAATTTTGACCACATGAACAACTTGTAATTATAAGAAGTTCATTTTTGACTCAAGTACCAAATATCGACAAAAAGACCATTATTAACTTAAATGATTTAATAATTTTTATAACATGGTAATAAGTGATATAAAAGGAATAATAAACTTGAAAAAGGTTCTTAATAAAGTATAAATTAAATTTAGTTTACTATTCAGGAGATTAAAGAACGAACGGGTCAAGTCGGACCAGAGGTAAAGGGGTTTCTTATCTCACTTTTAATTCTGTGAGATTTCCATTGTTCACCACTTATTTATTTCATGTGGTGTATTGTGTACTTAAATTTGATATATATTATCATGATTCTATTTTTTTCATGGTATTATATGATTCATTTGATGGTTATTAACTTTTAGTCATACGACTCGATTGATTACAACGTGGTATGAGATTTCATCTCACTTTTTATTCCCATGAGATTCATGCTATATTTTCCACTATTTCCTTTTGTTTGGTGTATGTACTGCACATGATTGTATTCATTGTTTGATATAATTTAATTTATTGGTATTTACATCTTCATTGTATGATCCTTCTTTCATGTGGTGTATGTTTCATAAGTTACCAAATCGGTAGGGGAACCTTTCACCCTCCTCTTTTTAAAAGAATTATTTTATGTTATGTATTTTAAATTTCCATTTTCTTATGTTGGGATATGTTCTTATATATCCTTATTGTTGTAAATTTTATTTCCATGTTATTAGAGACCATTTTTCTCTCATAAATTCATTTTCTGATTTTCAAAGTGACGCTGTTAGGCTGTCGAATTTCTGTAAGGGAACTTCTTACCCCAATTTTCATTCTTTGGGTTAAACTTCTACTTCTTGATTATGTCATGAAATAAATATATGTGAATGCACTCTGATTATTTTACAATTAATATACAATTATATTGGGTGTATTTACATTTTTCACACATAATTATGTCATTGATTTATCCTTAATCTAATGGTATGATATTTTTAAAGGATTTTGTCTCAATTTTCATTTAATTGAGACTTATTTATTGTTATGAACCAATTAACTTTTATATGGTGTATATAATTCCCTTTGAAATATCATATCATGAATATCCTTATTCTCATGATATTATAAGTTTTGTTTTATTTTCATCTTTAATTATGTTTAGTCAAGTGTTTCTCAAGTGTTACGAGACTCTTTAACTAAAAAATAATTTTAAAATATTTACATATTTATTCTTCTAAATATTTCTCATTAATTTCCATTTTTTCAAAATGGTTTTAAGGATTTATTTATATCGACATTAATGTTTTAAAATTTTAATTCCTTTAAAATCTTCAAAGTGGAATGGGACACTTTGATTCAAAAATATATTTTTTAAATGTTTTAAATGTTTTTGAAAATGGTTTGATAAAGCATTGATTATGTCAATATCTTGAAATGATATATTGTGATTTCAATGTGGAAATGTTATCTTTCCTAATGATTGTTTCATGTGTTATTATTATGTTATGGTTCTTGGGAATTTTTTACGCATACAGGTGGTTCCGTGATAAACCTAGGGCGGGTGAGCCCGAGATAGCTCTCCAATGCATTGAGTAACATGATATAGGTAGATGTTAATGTTTCTCATAATAGATTTAGGGAATATACTGTGATAGGTATTCCAAACGTAGCTCCCTATGTAGCTGTGAAAGATACAATGTAAGTATGTTATGAATTCCATAAATTACCTTTATGACTTATGATTTCTGTGTGTTATTCATAAATCTTATTATTTCATAAGGTATGTTATGATTAAAAAGTATGGTTTCATTGATTTGTATTTATTGATGGGATAATGTTTTCTTTCCTTATTTTATAACCATTACTAATCATTTTATACTCATCCCAAGTTTTAAAATGTTTTTCACAGGACTTAAAGATGAATAGGGTCAAGGATGGGATCAAGGAAAAGTCATGCTATCTAAAACATGGAACTAGAAAAGTTTCTTTTTTTAAGAGTTTTTATTTTATGGAAAAATGGAAACTGAGCAGAAGTGTCTACTTTGTAATTTTTTTGAGATGTAATAGTTATGGCCTAATTCTCTAAAGCTCTAAACCTGAAAATATCCTTAATGTAAATTATTTAATTAATTCATGATTATGTAATGTTTAAGGCTGGGTCTTTATAATTTGATTAGCATGCATGGTGAGAAAAATGTCTCTAATTTGGTAACTACTCACCAAGAACATGAAACTCAATTTATTTCTATTATTTTATTTATATCACTTTTACCTCTGTCTATTTGTTAGTTCTTAAAAAGTTAGAGTTTATATAATCAATGCAAGAAACAAAATTCATAGAGCTCAGTCCGGAAAGATGGAACCTCCTAGACCAAGGAGTCTCATCCACCTTGATTAAAGGAGGAGGTAGAATTGAGAGTGCTTATCCATTCAATGATATTCCATGATTTTTAAATAATGAATAGTAGTTCAAACATGATATTTAATGTCTATATTATCAAACTAAAATCAAACATATAAAGAAGAATAATAATTGAACTTTAAACCGAACCCCACAACTAATTTCTTTCTTCTAAACTCATTCTATTTAGGTTTTCATGTTAGTTTACAATTCTATTTTACATGTCATTTTTTAAAGAAAAATAAAAAATCCAAAAATATTCTTCATTTGTTTTCTTTAAATAATCAAAACCAAAAAAATAAGTAGCTTAAGTGATTTAGATAAAGTAGGCGAACCAAACTGAGAATCTCCTTAAGTTAGACGATCCTGGTTAGCCACTATATTGCACCTGGTAAATAATTTTTCTTTTTCCATACCCCATGACTAGCGTGCGTCAAAACTGGTGTCATTTCCAGGGTTCAGATCATTAAATCATTAATTTTTTATATTTTCACATTTTATATAGAATTTAATTTATTTTATAAAACTAAAAACTAAAAAAATACATGATCTCTTCAAAAGACATTTTTTTTAATTATGTGGAACAATTACTCTAGGGTGCAAGCACCAGTGTTTCAAAGTGAAAAAGAGGTGTCTCTCTTAAAAAATCTTGATGAACTCACTGAACTATATAAACTTATGATGAATGTGTAAAACACTAGGATTTCATTTCAAGAATTGGTAGATATGGTCGATAACGTCAAAATGGAGTATCAACGACTGAAGACCAAGAAGAAAGTGACACCATAGCTACCCAATTTCACTAAAAAAATCAAAGAGGACAAGGATTAGCATGAGGAGTATTCAAAACCCAACCATATGAAGATCCAATTCCAGAAAGACCATGATGAGAAAGATTGGATTCAGGATGAGGAAAACTTGCCCGCTGAGCTAACTGTGGGAGATCAACAAGATCAGGATGAATTCTGGAATGAGTATGAGGTACAACTTGATCTCCCCAAACCATACCAAGTATAATATACAATAACATTTCATGTAAATCTATCCTTAAAAGTAGAGGAATTCAGAACAGTAATGGAATTTGAAGAAAAGATGGAGGAGCCTAACTACCTGCCTCCATCCGCTGAGAATCAACTCTAAGAGGAACTCAACACTGAAGAAGAGATTGTAGCTGAACCGATTAAGGAAGTTGATATTTTCTAAAACCATATGCTATTTGATTTTATTCAATCATAATTGAGTATTAATTCCCACTGTTTTGAATTTTCATATTCAGAAAATCTTTTCTATTCCTTAGAGGAGGATGAAGAAATAAGAACTGCACCTGCTAAGGAACACATGGAGATCCCTTATTCCAATGAAAACACATTTGAGGATCCTTATCAGGAAATTCAAGTTACTGAGCCTTAGGAAATCAGAAAATATGCTTCTCTTACTAAAGGGTTGAAATTTATTATTTAAAATTAAAATTTTATTCATGTAAAAATACATGTTTACTTCTCCTTTGAACATCCAATTCATATATCCTATGTGAAGCCAACATTGAAGAATAAGGTGGTTGCACAAGTAGAAACCAAGAAAGATGGCGATTAATGCTTCATCCTTCCCCATCCATATAATCTATACCTAATTGTGAAGGGATAGAATCTGGTGTTCTCTATCTATGTATCATTCCTCACCAAGAAGGATGGAACAAAAACTGAGAAAATACACATGTGGTGGTTAAAATGCAATAAACTTCATCCAAAAACTGACTTTGGATAAAAACTGGTACTAACCTCCAAATGTGATAAAAATTTAGGTCCCACTTGGGGAATCATACCAAGACTTATCCCTTTAATTTTCTTTCTAGGAATTTTGATTTCAATTTCATTTATTAGTAAGTTGTTTAGAATGGTTCCCACTCCCACTTATCTATTTGAGCTTAAATGACAATATCCTTGTTCTTAACTGTGTAATTATCTTTTGTAGGTTCATAATGGTAGATGATAGCCTCAAAAATTGTAAGATAAGGACCAACCTTCATGGGAAATGGAGTTCACTTTTATTTTTTATCTTTTAAACTCATTAATTTTTTTCCAAAATCATGTATTGAGCTTTAAAGTAAAAATTCCATGCCCACACTTAAATTATGATTTACTTGACTCATCTAGGAGACATGAGTTTATTAGAAATCATGGGATTCCATATTTTAGATTTCAAAGTTAATAAGATTGAATAAATAAAATAGATACTTGTATTTTTAATGTGAATCATGGATATTAAACTAATAAATCATGATTTAAAGAAATTGATTAATTCATGTAAATGAAATTTCCCAACCATTTTTTATACTTTAAATTTATGTGAATTGATTTGTAATTATTAATCAATCATTGATTGATTATCCCAAATCATATATTTCCATTCCCGAGAGTATTTATAGACCAATTACTTACTATTTTTCCTTGAGCATATTTCTCGAGTGATCTTGGGACATGTCACTTCCTAGAACTTTCATTTGAACTTATCAATGTTACGATAATGCAAAACCACATTTAAAATGTTTGAGGAATATTTTTATAAATCACTTATTCTTAAAAGTACACCTTTACATCAATACTTATTTAGCCCATATAAACCACGAATGAACTTTATAGAAATGAGCCATGTTTCAAGACATTTTTATCCATTCCTACCCTACTCTTAGTATTTTCATGATATTTTAAAATTGAAGTGTGGGGGTGAAGGGAATCACTGTGGAAGGGATAATTTATATTGTAAATAAAAAGTGTGGGGAATATTATTGTGGGAATAAATTAATATTTTTAAATCTGTCATTGTACTCTACTATTTTGACTATATTATAAAAAATGAGGAAATGAAAAAGAATCAATAAAATGATAAAAATGGGTTGTGATTTGGGAAAACCAAAAATATCCATTACCGGACCTATTATTTATATCATATGTGGTTAGGTGGTGGATGTGGGGTTTATTGTAAGAAAAAATATCTAAAAAGAAAAAACAATGAAAAGTTTCTTTGAAAAAGAAAAAGAGAGAGTATATAATAGAGAAAATTTAAAGAGGGTGCACAATAATCATTATGCTTAAATTGACCATGACCTTTACTTTGAGATTTTGGGGAAATTGGGAGTTGTTACAATTTAATGGGGAGAATGTCATTATACTTTAGTTTTGATATCATTCATTATACTTAAGAGATAAACCTCCTCATTGAACCTTAATTTTTAAAGCATAAAATCCTACCAACCTTAAGCCTCAAATTCATTTGAACTTTTATTGAATGTACTAATAATTTTATGTGCCTTTTTCTTTACAAAGTAGAGAAAGTAGTTCCTTTACAATCCCATGGATAAGGAGTATGTATTCATGATATGAGCATAACTCTACTTAAATTGTATCACAAGTGATGAGAGAAAATAATCCATTGTGAGGTAGATTATGATTTGGCATGTTTAATAATTATAAAATAAGGAACCTAAATTAACAATAGGAGAAGTTTCTATCAAATTCAAAAGTGAAAAAGTAAAATTATTGATTTAACTATTTCTTTGGAAATTGTGAAATTAAATTGATATTTTATGTGAATTTTGAAAATTTTATTTAAAATTGATAATCATTTCATTAAATTACTTTGAAATTTCAATATTGATGGAATTGGTGATTTCTGATCTTCCATGTTGAGATTTTATGATTGGGTACAATCATGTTTTAAGTGTGGGGGTATTTGACAGACCAAAATGATGTTCATATTTTTATTCAAATTCATATATGTTTGAATGAATTTTAATTTTAATATCTATAATTTTTCAAAGTTTTATTAAATAATGGGAAATTTGGAACAAGTAAATATAAATGATTTAAAATGAATCAAGGAATGAAGAAATTTTTAAATTGGAATTTTATTTATTAATCTTGGCTGAATTTGTGTTTTGGATTTTCTTATAACACTTTCTATGTGCTTTGTGTAAAAATTAGGTCAAGTCATAGAAATCCTTTAACCAGGAAGGACCACCATTTAGCTAGCCCACTACGTGGGATGGCTGGCCAGAATAGCCCGAGATGTCCTACTCGAGACTTTTCATACACACTAGTGGCGAAACACCATGTAGCTGGGCTGCAGGTTGTGAACCACATGGAGAGAAGTGGTTGGAAAAAGGCCGGGTGGGCATGGTGCACACCCTTGTGTGTGTGTGGAGTCCAGAGTCCATCCCTGGTGCAGTATTATGATCTAGGGAACCTGCAACCATTCTTATATGTGAGGAATGTCTGATCCCAAATTTTGATGTGGGACATGAGTACTGTTGTGTTCCACCATGCTCCGCTGCAGCTACCATTGCCGCCTTTCCCAGCCTCCTACCGCCTTTTCTCCATCTCCCCTGTCATCGGACCACCACTTCTCTACAACTTCACATCTTCTCAAGCACTCACTTCCACCTCTTCCTCTTCTCTTCATCTCAACTGAAAACACCGACTCCACCCTAAAGCTCCTCCAGCCACTGTGAAGGCTAGAGGAAGGAGGAGCGCTCATCCAAATCTCACTACCACCACCAAACCTCCACCTATCGTACCTCTACGATCCCACTTAGAAGCTCCCTATAGCCCATGCTACCCATTTTGAGCCTCCTATAGCCACTACAAAAGTCGAAGGAGAATAGGTCACCGCTCTTCACCTCCTGCCACCATGGACATCATTATCAAACCCGATGCTGAGTTACACTACCATGCATGCACCCCCGATCATCCCAAACCACTAGCTACCACACCGTTGATCCACTACCCCATGTGGATTGATTCCACACACATCATTTAAACACCCATGATTAACGAGTGTTTCTTATTTCAGATCCACATGTGATCTCACTGGGGGGGGGGGGATCCACCTTGATTGAGGGAGGCCGAGCCCTTCCCTCACTACCTATTTATAGGATCCCCTCCTTGCCAAGAGGGGAATCGGTCGAGGCCCAAAGGAGATGACCCTAAAAAAGATCAGATGCACCTCTTCTACACGATGTTCTCCACCCCTTATTCTTAATTTTAATTTTAATATTCTTTTATCTTATTTTCATTCTTAGTTTTCATTGTATTTAAATTGTAAATTCAATTTTAGTTTTAAATAAAATTCCATGCATTAATTTTAAATTTTTTATCCACCAACTTATTATTCTTCTTTAATTCATCTTATTTTTAAATTTTACTAGTATTATTATAATTAATATCATTAGTATTATTAATAATAATAAATATTATTATTCTAATTATTATATTTATATAAATATTATTATTTTAAAATTTATTATTATTTTATTATTTATTTATATCTTCTTCTTCTTCAAAAATTATTCTTCTCTTAATAATTATAATTATAATAATAATAAATTATTATTATTATTATTATATTTTAATATTCTTTATATTATATAGTAATTTATTATTCTTTTAATTTCTTTTATTATTTCTTATTTTATTTTATATTTTCCCTCTCTCTCTCTCATCCTAATTCTATTTTATTTTATTCTTTTATTATCACATACTATTATTTTTAAAATTTATTCTTTTATTTTTATTATATTTCTCCTTCTCTTCTCCCATCTATCCACCATTGTGATCTCTTACTCTTAGAAATGAGAGGTTAACACTGAGGATTGACCTAGGGGGAGGTCAAGGTGTTCTTAAATTTTCATTAAAGTTTATTTTAAGTTTTTGGTAGATCTAAGTATCATGAATGGTGAGGAAAATGTCTCTGATTTGGTGGCTTCTTATAAATGAAAAGCAACTCAATTTATTTCTATTATTTTATTTAAATCATTTTTCCCTCTCTCTTTTGGTTCTTCACATGTTGGAGTTGAGCTATTAATGGATGAAATAACATCGATAGAGTTGGGTCCTGAAAGATGGAACCTCTTAGACCAAGTAGTGTCATCCACCTTGATTAAAGGAGGAGGTGGAATTGAGAGTGCTTAGCTATTCGATGATATTCCAAAATTTCTAAGTAAATAATAGTGGTTCAAATATGAGAATTTATGTTTGGATTATGAAACTAAAATCAAACATCTAAAGAATAATAATGATTGAACCTTAAACTGAACCCCAAAACCAATTTATTTCTTATTAACTCATTCTGTTTAGATTTTAATTTTGGTTTAAAATTATATTTTTCAAGACATTGTTTAACTAAAAATAAAAAATTCGAAAATATTATTCAATTTTTTATTTAAATAATCAAAACCAAAAAATAAGTAGCTTAGGTGATTTAGATAAATTAAGAAAACCAAACTGAGAGTCTCCTCAAGTTAGATGACCCTAGTCAACCACTATGATACACTAGGAAAATAATTTTTATTTTTCCATGCCCCACGGTAGGCGTGTATCAAAGACCCTTTATAGACACTAGAGGAGCAGTTATCAATGTTTCTAAAGGGATTTTAAGTTTCATATTGGATAAGAAAACATAGGAGTTTTATTTCTTTGAGAGATATAAGGATCAATAAAATGTAAAATGACCTAAATATGAGATGATATAATTTTTAGAAGCCTTTGATAAAGAAGAAGAAGAATTTTTGTGGATGATTGAAGAGATTAACAAAAGAACCAAACCTGCTAAAACTTATATGAGAATCAATTCAAGTATAGAGAAAGTTCTATGTGATAATTATGTGGTTGAGTTTTTGGAAAATCTTAATACTTTTTTTGAGGAAATATTATTAAAACCAAATCAGGTATATGATTGTGAGGTTTTATCTTATTTGGAAAATTGAGATGAAGATGATTTATTTAACTCCCATTCATTCTTTAAAAAATTTATTGAAAATATTAGACCACCTAGACCTGGAAGTATACCTTAAAACCAATAAGAACCATAAGTGGATCTCAAACCACTACATTATCACCTAAAATATTCATTTTTAGGTATACCTCTTCACTTCCAATTATCATATCTACTGAGTTATGGAAAATTCAAGAATAAAAGATTTTTACATGTTGAAAAGTATAAATCAACCATAGATAGATCCATAGATGACATCAAAGGTATTAACCCTTCATAATGCATGCACATGATATAAATGGAACATGATCATAAGATGAGAGTTGAGGTAAAAGGAATAATGAATCAAAATATGAAATAAGTTGTGAAAGAAGTGATAAAACAACTTTATTCTAGTATTATTTATCCCATTTATGAAATCCCTTGGGTAGCTTGGTTTAAGTAGTTCCAAATAATGGTGGTTCCACATTTGTGACCAACGAAAATGATTAGAAAATTTTAGATAGAAAATAAACTAAGTGGAGTGTTTTTATAGAATATAGGTAGTTAAATTCTTCCACTAGTGAGGATAATTTTCCCATGATATTCTTATATGAAATGCTTGATAGGTTATTTGGAAATGTATTTTTTGTTTTCTGGATGACTATTCCAGTTAAAACTAGATTCCTTCATCCCTAAAAGATTAGGATAAAACTATATTCACATGCCATTTTGAGATATTTGATTACTGTTTAATTCCATTTAGATTGTGTGGTTCCCTATCTACCGTTCAAAGGTTCATAATGGATATATTTTCAGACATGATTAATAAAATTATTGAAGTTTCCATGGATGAATTTTCAATAGTGGGAAACACATTTAAAACCTTTTTAGAAAATATGGAACTATTTTTTTTAAGGTTTTAGGAGACTAAATTGGTTTTAAATTTGAAAATATGCCAATTCATAGTCACTATGGGAATATTTCTAGGTCATAAGTGTTGGTCGGAGTGGACACTCAAGAGGGGGGTGAATTGAGTTCCAATTAAAATTTCTGTTAAAAACTTTATGATTAAGATCCCCTAAATTAAATAAAAATTAAACTATAGTGAATTTATAAATATTGTAAGTTTTCAATTAGTTTCTCAAGAGATTTATTATTTCTCAGTTAACTCAATATGAAGATTAATTAACTTTTGAAACTAACTTACTGGATAACAAAAGTTATAAACACTTTCTAGTTTAACTATCAGAGTTACTTTAAAACAGATTTATATTTAAAGTGCTTAACAGCAGAATAGAAGATAACTTAAACTAAAAATAAGATACACAATAGGTATAACGAAGAGGTTCAGTCTCAAGCTGAGACTTAATCCTCTCAAACAGTTTATATAAAACTTTGATCCACACCCTGGATCGGGGTTAACAATAGTAAAAAGACTGTCCAGGTACTAAGACCTCTACCACAGTTCTACGTGGGAAAACAAAAACAATAGCACACAGGCTATCTAGGTCACACTTGACCTCTACCACAATTCACAGTGGGAATAAAAAAGGGTTTAGAAAGATTGAGTGAGGATATTAAATATCCTCTAGTTATGCTCATAAGTCAGTGTGTAAAAATAGAACACACACTGCTCAAAATGTAAATGAATGAAACATAATAGATATAAACAAAAAGAGATGAGTTTAGAATGATCTATGTGTTTTGAGTAAAGCTCTGGACTCCTTGGATTGATGCAGATGAAGTTTTGAGTCCTTCTCTGGTTTTTGTCAAGAAAAACAGAGTGTCATTTTTGTATTGACTTCCTGGTCCAAGTTGATCAGTCTGATCAGCTTGAATGTAAGTGAAATCGTTGAAGCTCTTTACTCCTTGAATGACCAGGTTCTACAGATTCAGAATGTATTCTTCCTTCTTCTTATATGCATGTAAGTCTTTTTGTATCTTCAGAAGATTGTCTCATATGTACATGGAAAGACTGATCGATTGATTCCCTTCTTATTTTTCTAGTTCGAGGTTACCTTATATATATCTTCAGCTCTGGCAATATGAATTATTACCTTTTTACAGGTATGAGGTACGGTTTCGGACATGCCAACAACTATCATTAATTAATAGCATAATTATTAAAAACATAAAATATGACCGTTTCTAAATAAAACAATAGTAATAGAGTTTAGAGATATAGTGACTGGTTTTTATTGGTAGCTCTTAGTATTAGTGAGCTTGTATCGGTGGACTTGAGTCAGTAGCTCTTGCATCAGTAGCCCTGTGTCAGTAGCTGTGTATCGGTAACTGCCACTCCTTGTAATAGCAGCTTTATGTATCAGTAGCCTTCTCCATTGGTAGCTTAGTGTATCGGTAACTGTCACTCCTTGTAACAGCAGGTTTATGTATTGATAGCCTTCTCCATTGGTAGATCCATGTATCAGTAGACTATTTTTTTCGGCAAATTTTTTATATCAGTTGCTTGCTTGTATCGATGGCTCTCTCCATCGGTAACTCGCATATATCGGTAGCTTCCTGTATCGATGGCTCTTCTTATCGGTGGCGCTTTTTATCAGTGGATCTTTTCTATCGGTGTAATTCATATCGGTAGCTATTTTTCACTGGTGGCATTCTTGTATCGGTGAACTTTGTAGCAGTAGCCATCTGTCTGTATCAGCAAACTTGTATCGGTAGCTTTCGGTCGGTAGGTCTATCTATCTGTATCGGTAGCTTGTATCAATAGCTTCTGTATATATCAGTGACTATGTATCATTAGGTCTGTATCAGTGACTCAACACTTAATACTTATTTGTTCTATGCAAATCATATTCAGACTGAGTCAGTAATATTTCTAAACAAGTATAAACATAGATAACCATTGATTAACAAATTCCAATGATCATTTTAATATTTTATCAACTTAATAATATGATGTCATAGATTGAAATAATAATTAATATAAAGATAATAATTATTTGGGATTATCAAAGCATATTGAAACATAATTGATATTATCAAAACAAGTGAGGTCAACAATCTTCCCTTTTTGATAATCTCAAATTATGATATCATAATCCAAAATAATCAATAACATATTAGTATAAAATACAATGGTTTTTATTTCTCAGTGCGAGTAATGAAATTTTCAAATGTATCAAAGAATAGAGTATTACATGAAAATGTATCAGAGGTATGAAAAAACTGTATCAGAGGAGGAATTATAAAACAAATGTACCAGAGGTATAATATATTAGGCTTCATATCATAGGTCATATCATAGTTCTCCCCTTTGTGATTAGAAAAAAGTAGTAATAAATAGAAATATTGGAAAAGATAAATAACAGAAGTTACAAGATAATAAGATCATATATATTTCATGGGGCCCAAGAATACAGAGAGAGACAAAAATTGAGGTAAAAAAGATACGAGGGATTCCTATCAAATTGCCTAGCCACTAATAAATCCACCTTCTCAGCATGTGATTTTCCATTGGGAGAAGAAGAGGATTCAGGCTTGGTGGAAACAGGTGGAGGCTTGGGAACACCAGTGATTATCATAGGAGGCTGAGCTACTGATACAGTGCCTGGACTAAACTGTGTAGCTCTCTGGGTGATCATAGGAGTGAGGCTCTAGATGACTTGGGCTGGAGACATCTGAGGAATGGAGGTAGACTGAGAAGAGGCAGGAAGGGCTGGAGGTACAATAATTAGAGTACTGTCCACATGAAAAAATAGCAGAAACAGATTCCTAAAGTCCATTATGATCACTCCTCCTCTTTCCAAAGTATAAATAAAGTCATCCTTGTTTTCCATAAACTTTTCTAGAGCAGGAGTCAACTCCCTTAGCTTGATTACTTGTTCTCTAAAGGCCTAAGTGACTGGGGGTAGCTTCAAAATTTCTAACAAAATCTTGAAATGATTGTTCAATTGATGCTTAGTGTAGATCCTTTGGAAATATATATCTACCTTGTCTTTGAACTCTTTTTGAGAAGTAGTATCCTCTCTCATAAAATTCTGAAATTTTTTCCCTATATCCCTAGTGGTAGTCACCACTTGGGTTAAAGCAACAGAGTTTATAGAGCCATTGGTAGAAGACTGTCCAATCTCTTCTCTCATCACAGCTTGAATCTGATCAATGTACAAAGAAGGCCTGGTAGTACTCATAAGTGAAATAGTAAAGGCTACTATTTCCTTAAAGTATTTAGTCAGCCCACTTATGAGATTTTTCACAAGAGAGTCCTGGGTGCTGACATGTTCTTCCATGGAATTTTTAAATTCCTCAAAAACTGATACCATCTGGCCAACTACACTCTTCAAAAAATCCAAGTCTTTGTCTGATTGAGATTTAGAGTTCATATAAGACTCCATAGAGACAATTGATTTCCTTAGATATTCAAAATACTCTTCCAAGATTGAAACTTGGTTTTGGAAGGCCTTGACTTCATCCAAAACACCAGATACAGATTCAGTCATCATAGATTGAATAGAAGATACTAAAGAGGTTTCCATTCTTTTTCATTTCTTCCACAAAACTGGTATGAAGATCATACTTCAACTGGTTTAAATCATATTTTATTACTATATCCTCAGGTAAAGTTTCAGAAGAAAGATTATAAGTGACATGAGTTCTATTGATGGGTGTCTCATACTCTGAATCAGGATAGTCCAACCTAAACACTACAAAACCTGGGTCTTTAGCCCAGTCTTCAATCTCATGAGCAACTGAAAAAGTACCATGTCTGGTAGGATGATCCCCCTCAATCTGTGCATTCTCCTGTATATGTACATTAATAGCAGCCTCAGAAGGTAGGTCTTACTCAGAATAATATTCCACAACAATCTCCAATTCAACAATAGGAGGCTTCTCAGAAATAGGTGAAGGTCTATCTACTTCATCAATTTCCTCAGTAGGCATTAAGGAGTGCCCAATCAGTGGACTGAGACTCAAGTAGGTAGAAACAGATTCTTCAGTTTCATATTCTCTTTCTTCTTCATTCTCTGGGGTAGTCTCCTCATGAACTGAACTGGCTTGGTCTTCCTCATCAATAGGTGCTTCTTCATTTCTCTCTTACAATACAGTTTCCTTTCCAGATGATACAACTTCAGCAGCTGGACTAGGAGGTAAGTCAGGATCCCCACCATCTACTACAGAGGTATCCTCCTTATCAGTTTCAACACTATACTGAGGTTCCTCTTCATCAGGTCCTAGACTTGGATCCCTTCTATCCCTTGGCCTATTAGGATGGTCAATAGGGTTGAACTTATCATAAAACCTTTCATCATTAATTACCCACTTCCTTTTCCATGGGTTCCACCCAATCTTTATATATTTACAAACTGTACTTGTGATGAAAAAATTGTTCCTTACCACCACTGTCTCATCCCGAGACTCAGCTACTTCATTCACTTTGATCATAACCAAAATTAATTTTTCAAAGAATAAAGCATTAGACTTTGATTTGGGCCAAGTCATATCCTCAATTTGAATCATTAGCAGTCTACATAGATTCACCTTAACACCATGTCTTAACAGATGAAACAAACATATATCTTGATACATCATATTTGCAAATTCCCCTTTTCTTGTACTTAGCATAAGTTGGTTGAACTTGAAAAGTAATATATTTTCTCCATCCATCTCTGCAGCCACTACTTTCCTTTGTTTTCCACTACCAGTGAACTCTTCCAAGGCAATATCATAATAAAAAAAGTCAATGCGAGGAGGAATTGTCTTCGAGCAATACCCAAAAACTCCTTCATGTGGGACTTTCAAACATTCAGCCCATTCAATAGAGGAAAAAGATATTTCCTTTCCATTCACAACTGAAACCATTCAATTCTCCTCTTTAGATTTATCAAAGCGCACAAACTCATAGAACTCTTTTACCAGCATGGGATAATAGGGGCCATTGTTGTTTGTAAAGCATTCGAGCCATCCCTGCTCCTCCAATACTCTTAGGGTCAGTTATTTTCTTGGCATAATCCATTCTGCACACAACACCTTCTCGATTACAATTTATCTATTCTGCAAATGCGGTTTCACTACATTCCTTCCTGACCTTGTTCTACTGCTACTACCACTAGATTCAGGTCCTGTTTTCTGCTTCTTTGCATTTGGCTCATCACTTTCATCCCTGACTATCGGGAGCTTTTTTCTTTCCATCTCTGATCGAATAATCTAGGGTTCACGCGAAATGTGGGGGTTTGAGAAGAGAGGATTGAAGAAAGGAGATTTTTTGGTGGATTGAAATGTGACTGAGACTTAGCATTTATCATTTAGTAATCGAAATGTAATAAAACAATATACTGAAAACAATTAAGAGCTTCGAAGCACATGACATATCAGTGACAACTACTGGTGAGAACCCTGACGGTGAGGTTTACCTATCAGTAAGGTCTCTCTAACGATGATGTGTCTCTAGCGATGAGGTGTGTCTAATGGTGAGTTGTGCCTAACGGTGAGGTTTGGATAACAGTAAGGTTTGACTAACAGTGAGGTTTGTCTAATAGTGAGAATTTGGCTAATGGTGAGGATTTGGCTAATGGTGAGGTTTGGATAACAGTGAGGTTTGGCTAACGGTGAGGTTTGGCTAACCGTGAGGTATCGCTAACAGTGAGGTTTGGCTAACAGTGAGGTTTGGCTAACGGTGAGGTTTGAGCTAAACAAAGTCTATCATTCCTAACTCATGTCTAATGTAACTTAACCTATCCGAACTTAAGGGCTTGGTAAAAATGTCAGCTAATTGATGTTCAGTACCAATAAATTCAAGAGTAATATCACCTTTTTGGTAATGATCTCTCAAAAAGTGGTGCCATACATCAATGTGTTTGGTCCTAGAGTGAGATATAGGATTCTTTGAGATATTAATTGCACTAGTGTTATCACAGTTTATAGATACATGTATAAATTGATATCCATAGTCCAGTAATGTATGTTTCATCCCCAGAATTTGTGCACAACAAATAAAAGAAGCAATATACTCTACTTCAGCAGTAGACAATGCAAAAGAGTTCTGCTTTTTACTACACCAAGATACTAAGGACTTACCTAGAATATGACATGTTCTAGAAGTCCTCTTTTTATCTAACTTGAAACTAGAAAAGTCAGCATCTGAGTAACTTATTAAATCAAATTATTGTCCTTTTGGATAGAATAATCCTAAGTTAGTAGTATGTTTAAGATATTTGAAAATTCTTTTAATAGCAATCAAGTGTGACTTTTTGGATTAGCTTGAAATCTTGAACACATACACACACTAAACATAATATTTGGTCAACTAGTAGTAAGATAGAGAAGACTCCCTATCATACCTCTGTAGTTGGTTTGATCCACTGGTTTTCTAGTTTCATCAGTATCCAACTTACAAGTAATACTCATAGGTGTGTCATTACCTTTACTACTATACAAACCAAAACTTTTTAAAAGATCCTTTGTATATTTACTTTGATTTAAAATAATACCATTTTCATTTTGAAAAACTTTAAATCCAATAAAATATTTGAGTTCTCCCATTAAACTCATTTCAAATTCATTTTTCATACTCTTTGAAAAATAAATACATAAAGCTTTTTTTGAAGATCCAAAAATAATATCATCAACATAGATTTTCACTATTAAAACATCTTTAGAAATTCTTTTGATAAAGAGAGTTAGATCAGAAATCCATTTAGAAAAACCTTTTGAAATAATAAAATTAATAAGTCTATCATACCAAGCTCATGGAGCTTATTTTAAACCATATAAATCTTTAGAGACCTTAAAAACTCGATTTGGAAAATGAGGATTAATAAATCCAGGTGGTTGTTCAACAAAAAACATCTTCAATTATAAAGCCATTTAGAAAAGAACTTTTAACATCAATTTGATATAACTTGAAATTCAGATGAACAGCATAGTCAAGTAGAATCCTAAAAGCTTCTAATATAGCTATAGGTGCAAAGGTTTCCCTATAGTCTATTACTTCCTCTTGACTATATCCTTGTGCAACTAGCCTTTCTTTATTTCTAATGATATTTCCTGATTCATCAACTTTATTTCTAAAAACCCATTTAGTGCCTATGGTCAAAGTGTCCTTAGGTCTGTTAACTAATTCCCAGACTTTGTTTCTTTAAAATTGATTTAATTCTTCTTGCATAGACATTATCGAAAATTAATCATTGATAACATCATTGATATTTTTCGGTTCTAACTGTGAAAGAAAGGCTTGATGTTCAACCTGATTTCTTAGAGAAGCTCTAGTCTGTTTCCCTCTATCAAGATTACCTACATCGGCATCTAAAGGATGGTTCTTTAGAATCCTAGTTGATCTTGTAAAGGTAGGACTAGAAATTCCAGGTTCTTCTCTAGGTTTGGGTTCACCAGAAGAAGATTCAGGAATTTTTTCAGAATTGCTTGGTTTTACAACAGGGTCACTATTTTTGTCATTAAGATTTAGAATCGATAAATCTTCTTCAAGACTATCAAGAGGGGTCTTAGGTTCATGTGGATCAGTTTCATCAAATTTGATGTGAACAAATTCTTCCACACATTTGGTTCTTTTTTTAAAGACTCTATAAGGATTACTAGTTATAGAGTAGCCTAGAAAGATTCCACCATCACTTTTAGAAGCAAATTTGTCAAGATTATCCTTAGTATTAAGAATAAAGACTTTTCAACCAAAAAATATGAACTAACTTTAGGTTTCCTATTATTCCACAGTTCATAAGGGGTCTTTTTTATAACAGTTCAAATCAAGACTCTATTTATAATATAACAACCTGTATTGACAGCTTCAGCCCAAAAATAAATAGTTATATCATACTAATTAAGCATAGTTCTTGCAATTTCTTGAAGGGTTATATTCCTTCTTTATACTACATCATTCTATTGAGGCATCCTAGGGGTAGAGAAATTATGATTGTATCCATTATGTGAGCAGTAGGTTTCAAAATCATGATTTTCAAACTCACGGCCATGATCACTTCTCAAGGTTTTAATCTTAAGTCCACTAAGGTTCTCTATAAACTTGGAGTATTTAATAAAATAGGAACAAGATTCAATTTTGTAAGCAATAATGTATACCCAAGTATATCTAGAAAATTCATCTACTAAGACATAAAAATAGTGCTTCCCATTCAAACTAGAAATTATAGAAGGTCCAAATAAATCCATGTGAACCAACTCCAGAGGTTGAGAAGTTGAAACTTATTTCTTTAATTTTAATGAAACTTTATGTTGCTTTCCCTTTTGACATGGAGTACAAACTTTGTATGATGGGAATTTTAGTTGAGGTAGGTCTCTAACTAAATTTTTCTTAGTCAGATTCCTAAGTGATTGAACATTGTAGTGTCCTAATCTTCTATGCCATATCCAAGGCTCTTTATGAAAAGAATTTAAACAAGTAACATTTTTTTTTGGATAAAGAATTGAAATCTACAACATATACATTTTCATTTCTCAAGGTAGTAAATACCAAAACATTTTTAGAATCAAATACATGGCAAGCATCATTTTCAAATTTGACATTGAAACCATCATCACAAAACTGAGAAATGCTTAACAGATTGTATTTTAATCCATCAAAAAATAAAACATTTGAAATTTAAATTGAATCAGTGTTACCAATTTGGCCTAAGCCGATGATTTTTCCTTTTGAATTATCACCAAAGGTGACATGTCATCCATAAACCTTGATTAAGCTCTTAAATCATGAAATATTTCCTATCATGTATCTTGAACATCCACTGTCCAAGTACCATGTCTTCCTACAGGAACTTTATAAGCTGGTTTCCTACAAAAAAAGGGTTAGACAGAATATGATTTTGGTACCCAGATTTTCTTGGGTCCAGATAGGTTATCCATCAAAACTTTTGGTACCCATATTTTTCTTATGGGTTTCATATAATCAATAGATTCAAAATATTTTGAAAGATAAAATTTGTTTGATCTATAACTATGTGAATAGCTGGTTGAGACATAGGAATTTCCAGAGCTAGAACTAGCAGCATACTGTCCAGTTTTTGGAATAAATCTATTTTTTGTAATATGTCTCTGTCCAGATTGGTATCCCAAACTAGTAGTGTACTTTGGTGCTACTTGTTTTCCAAGAATTTGAGTTAGAGTATTCTTTTCATTAGTTAATTTCTCTAAGTCTATTATAAGTTTCTCATTGGACAATTTAAGTTGAGTATTCTCCTTTAACAGTTGAGCATTATTTTACTTTTCTATACTAAGCTCAGATTTAACAGTACCAATCAAGGCATACTATTTTTTTAATGACTTGTACTTATCTTTCAACTAATTGCAGGTATCCCCTAGCATGTTACAGTATTCAAATAATTCATCACTAGTCATGTTTTAAGAATCAGAATCATCTCTAGAATAGTAAGAATTTAAAGCAGGAGTAGCCAATGTTACCTTAGATGTGTTTGTCATGAAACACATATTAGATTTGTGAGATTTTTCATCCTGAGCAGAATAAGAATCACTCGAACTGTCTTCTGAAGCACTCCAGGTTGCTTTTATATCTTTCTTATATTTTTTGTCAATGTTGTCATATTTATTCTTGTACTTTAATTTTGGACATTCAGCTTTCACATGTCCTTTTCTCTTGCATTCGTAGCAGACTATGTCATCACTTTTATCAGTCCTTTTCCAATACTTCTTCCAATGACCTTTACTATCATACTTTCCCTTATAATTGGATTTTTTGAAGAACTTCTTTTTCCTATAAAATTTCTTAAATCATCTGGCTATCTGAGCCATTTCAGCATCACTGTATGATGCACTTTCTTCACTTCTTGAACTATCACATGTAACTTGAATTTTCTCCTTATCCTTTGTTTTGGAGGCAGTAGACTTAAATGCCACTGATCTCTTCTTAGGTTCATAATCTTCCTATTTGTTTAGTTTTAGCTCTTCTTCATACATCATCAACTTACCAATTAACTCCTTAATAGGTAGTGAACTTATATCACATGACTCTCTTATTGAAACTGATGTGCCTATCTATCTTTCTGGCAGACATCTTAGTATCCTATTGATTTTCTCTTTTGCAGGAACAACTTTTCCAAGTGAGCTCATTGTATTTACAATTTCATTGAACCTGAGATACATGTCAAAAATAGGTTCATCAGGATTCATTTTAAAATTATCATACTTGATAGTATAAGTATTCAATCTCATTTCCTTAACATTGGTTATTCCCTCATGGGAAATAGACAAAGTATCCCAGATTTCATAACCAGTCTTACAAGAAGATATTAGATTAAATTCTTCATCTCCTAAAGCATAGAACAAAGCATTCATTTCTTTACAATTATTATTGTAAGAAGTTTTAGTAGATTCATCCCAAGTATTTATTTTAGTTTCTAAAATATTATACTGAGTCTCTATAGCAGTCCAGATATCAAATCCCATACTTTCTAAATGAATTTTCATTTTCAGTTTCCATTGGGCATAATTTTCACCATTAAAGAAAGGTGGCCTATTGGTAGAAACACATTATACTCTATTATACATAATTATATTTTAGAAAATATATTTAAAGAGATAAACTTTAGAACTAACATAAATTTATGATCTTTAAGATACAACTAAAATCATAGTTGAAAAATAGTGTATTTGGAAATCCTTTATTAACAAACAATCCTCTGATACCAAATGTTGGTCAAAGTGGACACTCAAGAGGGGGGTGAATTGAGTTCCAATTAAAATTTCTGTTAAAAACTTTATGATTAAGATCCCCCAAATTAAATAAAAATTAAACTGTAGTGAATTTATAAATATTGTAAGTTTTCAATTAGTTTCTCAAGAGATTGATTATTTTTCAGTTAACTCAATCTAAAGATTAATGAACTTTTGAAACTAAATTACAGGCTAAAAAAAGTTATAAACACTTTCTAGTTTAACTATCAGAGTTACTTTAAAAAAGATTTATATTTAAAGTACTTATCAGTGGAATATAAAATAACATAAACTAAAAATAAGATGCACAATAGGTATAACCAAGAGGTTCAGTCTCAAGATGAGACTTAGTCCTCTCAAACAGTTTATATAAAACTTTGATCCACACCCTAGATTGGGTTTAAAAATAGTACAAAGACTATCCATGTAATAATACCTCTACCACAGTTCTACGTGGGAAAACAAAAACAATAGCAGACAGGCTATCCAGGTCATAGTTGACCTCTACCACAATTCACAGTGGGAATAAAAAAGGGTTTAGAAAGATTGGGTGAGGATATTAGATATCCTCTAGTTATGCTCAGGATTTAGTGTGTAAAAACAGAACACACACTGCTCAAAATGTAAATGAATGAAACACAATAGAGCTAAACAAATAGAGATGAGTTTAGAATGCTCTATGTGTTTTGAGTGAAGCTCTGGACTCCTTGGATTGATGCAGATGAAGTTTTGAGTCCTTCTCTGGTTTTTGTCAAGAAAAACAGAGTGTCATTTTTGTATTGAATTCCAGGTCCAAGTTGATCAGTCTGATCAGTTTGAATGTAAGTGAAATCATTGAAGCTCTTTACTCCTTGAATGACGAGGTTCTACATTTTTAGAATGTATTCTTCCTTCTTTTTCTATGCATGTAAGTCTTTGTGTATCTTCAGAAGATTGTCTCATATGTACATGGAAAGACTGATTGATTGATTCCTTTCTTCTTTTTGTAGTTTGAGGTTACCTTATATATATCTTCAACTCCAGAAATATAAATGATTACCTTTTTATAGGTACGAGGTATGGTTCCTGACATTCCAAAAACTATCATTAATTAATAGTAGAAGCATTAAAAACATCAAATATGACCGTTGATAAATAAAAATAATAATAATATAGTTTAGATATATAGTAACTGGTTTCCATTAGTAGATCTTAGTATCATTGAGCTTGTATCGGTGGACTTGAGTCAGTAGCTCTTGTATTAGTAGCCCTGTGTCAGTAGTTGTGTATCGGTAACTGTCACTCCTTGTAACAATAGCTTTATGTATCAGTATCCTTATCCATTGGTAGATCTGTGTATCATTAACTATCACTCCTTGTAACAATATCTTTACGTATCAGTATCCTTCTCCATTGGTAGCTCTATGTATCAGTAGACTGTTTGTATCAACAACTTGTTTATATCAGTCACTTTCTTGTATCAGTGGCTCTCCCCATCAGTAACTCGCCTATATCGGTAGCTTCCTGTATTAGTGGCTCTTATTATTGGTGGATCTTTTTATCAGTGGCTCTTTTCTATCGTTGGACTTCATATCGGTAACTCCTTTTCACTGGTTACATTCTTATATCGGTGAAATTTGTAGCGGTAGTCGTCTATCTGTATCAGTAGACTTGTATTGGTAGCTTTCTGTCGGTAGGTCTGTCTGTCTGTATTGGTAGCTTGTATCAATAGCTTCTATATGTATCAGTGACTATGTATCGATAGGCCTGTATCAGTGACTCAGCACTTAATACTTATCTATTCTATGCAAATTGTATTCAGATTGAGTCAGTAATATTTATAAACAAGTATAAACATAGATAACCATTGATTAAAAAATTCCAATGATCATTTTGATATTTTATCAACTTAATAATATGATGTCATAGATTGAAAGAATAATTAATATAAATATAATCATTATTTGGGATTATCAAAGCATAGTGAAACATAATTGAGATTATCAAAACAGGTGAGGTCAACAATAAGGTCTTAAACATGGGAATAGAAGTGATCTAATAGATTCCCACTCTGAAAAATGTCAATTATGTTAGATGTTTTTATGGCATTTTTTTTCTACTAGAGATCCATTAAATATTTTTATAAGATCATAAGGTACCTTTTATCTCTCTTAATGAAGGATAAACCCTTTGTTTTTTATAATAGACACTTATATTTATTCAAACTTCTAAAATATAAACTAACTTCAGCATCGATAATAACTGCTTGTACTAGAAAGTTCCCTTTGAGTTAATGTGTGATGCTAGTGATCTTGGTGTAGTGGATATTTAGGGGAAAATGAAGAAAATATGTTGTATGTAGTGTATTATTATAGTATACTTATAGATTATTCCCAAAGTAATTTTACCATAATGTAGAAGGAACTTTTGGTAGTGTTTTTTCCCTCAAAAAATTCAAACAATACTTAATTGGATCTAATGTTTTAGTTTTCACTAACCATGTTGTCCTAAAGTACTTGCTATCAAATAATGATGAAAATATAAGACTGATGAGATGGATCCTTTTATTATAAGGATTTTATTTTTAAATTAAAGATAAGTGTAATTACCACAACTCTAGAAACATGGAGCCAAAATCTTACTTCATTATATTGGCATAATATACAAGTAATAACATCTCGAAGGACCAAATAGTTTAGTAGTCTTGGTAAACTAGAAACATACATGATTCCTATATTACATTTGAAAACACAAATTAAATAATAATTTTTTTCTAGAATAAAGTTATTTCCTCTAGTATATCCTTGTATATCAATCATATTACACTTCATGGATTCCTAGGAAAGGAAAAAAAACAGTGGTGAGCTCAAATGCTTAGTAAGATTAAAGTAGAGTGGAATCTATCATGAATCAACAAGAATCATCAATATAGAAAGGTAAATAATGTAACAAACATTCCATTTAAATAACTTTACTATAATAATCAATATGGAAAAGTAAATAATTGAAAATAAATTCTATTTAATCAATATCATGAATATCATAACTGGATAAGGCATAATCAATATGGCAAGGTAAGTAACTTAAAAATAATTCCATTTAATCAATAAATTGAGACTGAAATGCATCCAGAGAAAATATTATTGAGAAAATATCATGGATAATAACAACTAAATTTTCAATTAAGGAAATTCTTAATTATTAGACGTCATAATCTCTAGCATCATGAAAACCTCAAATATTAAGAACTTCCTCAATATAGTTTAAAAGTGATGGGTATGTATGAAGTAGAAAACCATTTAAATAAGGCTAGCCAACTGATCTATCTCCATAGACTACTGATGCATCGAGGTGATATCAAGCCCCAAATATAACTGCATTTCCAAAGCATCCTCAAATATTAAATAATTGATTTAATTCATAAATCAATATGTATTATCGTCAAATATTCATATTGAGTAAAGGATACAGATTTATCAATATTTACCCAGTAAATAAAATATGTTTCAATGTAAAATAACATATGTAGAAATTATATATTGTCTAATAAATAAATATATACATGACAAATAATATTGATATTTAGGGGAAATTTAATGTCTAATGGTTATGGGTAAGTGAATATTTAAAGGGAAATTTAATAACTACAAACATGAATATAGAAAGTGAATTACAATACATTCCTGTCTAAAAATGATCATAAACCATCCATATAAAGAATAATTATGGTACCAATACAATATATTCCAAGATTATTATAAGTAAAATAAATGTTTGTTGTTATTTATGAATATAAATAACATAAAAATATCTTTAAAAACAACTTGAGGAAAATATAATTTTTATTTTGAAAATATTATTTTAAAACAAAAAGTTTATAGAATATTTTGAAAATAATTTTATTTTAAAGTAAACTTTGAAACTTATAAAGGAATCTTTAAAACAATGGATGGCCATGATTTAAGGAAATTCTAAACATGATAAACATGTTAAAATAAATATTCCCTTCACCTTTTTAGTGAAATCCTAACATGCCTTGTTTAGAAAATGGCATGAATATTCATTTCAAATTTTTTTTAAAAAGTAAAACATGGGTAAAAATTTCTTTAATAAAACATTAGGATAATGTTAAAAACATTTTGGAGAACATTTTTAGAAAACATGGTTTTAGAATAAAAAAAGATTTTTGACCAAAGAGATAAATGAATTCATATTTTCCTAAAATCATTTTCTAAAACATTTTAAGTATGAAAGAGTGGAAAATAGTACTATTACTAGAAAAATTCATGAATAACCTTTGTAGAATAAAATTAAATGGTTTTATTAGTCAATTATAAAATAATTTCCTTTAATTGAAATTCAAGTGTAAACAATCTTGGTTAAAATGAGATTATGAAATAAACCCTTACAAAGATCATAATATTTAAGAGAGGATTAATCAATGAATAAATTATTCATATCAAATATAAATCTGCATAAAAAAATAAGAATTAAAACATAATATATTCAAAAGTCTTTATACACATAATTATATAATTTCAAAGATAATAAATAAGTAATATAACCCAATGAAAATAAATTGAGTTATAAAATTATTTACCACGTGGAAAATTTTAAGTCAAAATCCCTTTTGATGAAATAATTAAAATTAACACTTAAAATACAATGAATTATTAATTATTAATAATATTATATGTAAAAGGTAATGTATATACACCATATAAAATAAATTAGGCGAATAAAATTACAATTTTCCTCAATGAAGTGAAATTGAGATGAAGTGCCTTACCCCACACATTCCTTAGTTGATTGCGATTTAGTTTCCTATATAATGGTTTAAATAATGTTATTAATTTATAATAGAACCATATTTATATTTATAATATCAAATATGATCCTCTTATAACAATTTACCACCCGTTTTCTAATAGCATTTCATTATTTTCATTATTTTGGGAGTTAATTGCCTTATTTTCTCATTCGTGCTTTGTAATGAAAGTTATGTTTATTATGAATATTATATTGTTCCATTATATAAAAAATTATATTAATTTTATAATTTTTTTCACTATATAAATTTTTAGAAACATTATTAAAATTTGAACATGGAGAATGGATCACATTGCCTTGTGGAGACGATAGACCCTACGTATGCACGAGCGACAATATCATTTTTTTAATGGGAGAAAGGGTAAGTAAGTGGGTGATATATTAATTTTAAATAATAAATATAATATCATATATATTAAATATATTCACCAAATTTAATCTTATTACTTTCGTTGTAAATTTTATGTGAAAAAATAATCACATTACTTTGTAAGGCGGTAGTCCGCCGTACACAAGAGTGATGTTATCATATTTTAAATTGAATAGAAATTAAGAAGGTATATAAGATATTATAATTAAATAAGTATAATAATATCATAAATATCATATAAATGAGTTAAATTCATAATTATATCTATCTGTGAAGGATGGTGATGGAAAATGATTTACATCGGTTCGCAAAACGGTAGTATGTCGTACACATGATTACTGATTTCATTTTCCATTTGATGGAGGTGGATATGTATATATATTATGAAATCAATATAATAAAATATCAGTATATTTTAAATAATGGTGTTATTATATTTTAATTTTAAATCATAATTGAAGGTGCAAAAAGAAGAAAGAAAACGAAAGAGCTTTGTTAAGACAATTACCTTCTCTAAGAGAAACCTCCTTTGGATCTCCTCTCAAGGACCTTGGGGTTAATCTTTTGGGAAGACTAGAAGATATAAAATGTGTATAAGGATGTTGGGGAGATATGTTTTAGTGTTTATTGGATCCAAAGGGCTTGATAGGTGTGTATATGTGAAGGGTGTGAGTTCCCTTTTATAAGTGGGGAAAGGGAACCCTCTTAGAAATTACTTGAAAATTTCCCAAAAGAATCCAAAATGATAAAGTCATTCCAAAGATAAATTCTTAAAAATAAAATTATATTCTAATTTTGGATGGATATGGTGTAAATAATACAATAAAATAATATTTTTACAAGTTGGTAGGTTATTTTAACCCTTATCTTCTTAGTTTAACCCCGGTAAACCCATTTTTACCTTAACTACAATCATTATTTTTTGATATTTTAACTATTCATTTTGGTTAAAAATTAATTTGACCTCATTATATAATATAAATTATGTGTATTAAAAATATTGAATCCATTTTTCCAAATTCAATTCATATAATTATTAGAATATAATTTAAAATTATGTCAGTAAATGCGAAGGAAAAGCTGGTTTCCAAAGTGAAAATTATCATAAGTATAGAAGGTTTTAATATAAAATTTCAAAATGAAATTGATTCCAATGAAAAAAATTAGTTAAATTTTGATATAATTTAAATAATTTTAATTTAAAACCAATTTAAAATATAATTTAAACTTTTAAATTATTTAAATGAAAAGGTAGTTTTGAATAAAAATATGAATTTTCACTATTCATCGAAAAATGAAACTTTTCAGAATATTCCAAAAAATTAACCCTAAGATAATTTTGATATGATTATTTCAAAAAGGAAATTTATTTTTACAAATAAATTTTATAAAAATTGAAAAAATTTATTTTATATTATGTGCACAAAGCGTGGCGAAACCATCTTTTGGAAAAAAATACATTTTTTCTAAATTTTTTAAAAACGATTATTATTTTATTTTTAATCAACATATAATCATATTTTCATAATTTAGTTATTAATACTCATAACCACCAATTTAATGTCTATTTCATAATTATATACAATATTACAGTTCATTTAGACACGGGGTTGCGTGTTCTGTAAGCTATCGAAGATATTAAATTTAAAGAAATATATTTCATGGGTTGTTTAAGTTTGGTGATGTGTGTAACATATTATATCAAATAAAATGTTATTATTTTATAATTTATAAGTGTTACATTATACCCACCTTAAATAAATTATGTCCTCATAATTTGATATTGCACTAAGAAATCAAGGGTTTTATATTTTAAATTACTTTCTTGAAAACCCACATCATAAAAAGGATTAACAAGATATCCTATGAATAAGATAGAAATGTAAGTAAAAAGGATATATGTAATAACACATATCTAGGTTTATAATTGAAATAAAATTAGTGTAAAGTGAATATATGAACATGGAATAAAATAAAAAATAATTATAGAGAGTGATAGAGGTCACCAATCACAAGAAAGTGAATGATCAATAGAAAGTTAAGTACCTAAAAAGCATAAATATATGATGACTTAGAATACCATTTGAATCCTTTGATATAAAGGTAATAGGATATTTTTTTTCAAGATCATTTTCCTAAATTTTAAGAATTATTTTACTATCCAAGAATATAAATAAATATACTTACTTAATACCTTTCAATTTCATAAGAATAATTTCATACTTTGGTTGTGCTTTGATCAATTTCCAATTTTTCGCTTACTCTAGGAAATGAATATCCAATTTTTTTTATTCTTGAATCACTAAAATTCAATTTTAACTGATAGTAAGATCTATAAAAGTGTGAAAATTATTTCCATTTGTCTCTAACTATTTTCAGAATCGCATATGGTTATCAAAAGTTATCCAATATAATACATCAATATCTAAACCTCAACTATAATAACCCTCGTTCATCATTAATATTTATTATTAAATTTTTTTAAATAAAAACAATGAAATATTAACCATAACATAACATAGGCCATTTCTAGGTACTAAAAGCTTATCATCATTCAGTTGTGAGTTTAATCCCTATGACCTTTCTGGACGCGACGGGTTTCCACCTAGTATGTGAGTTGTATTTTTTCTAAAAATATATTAATATAATTTATATAATATTACAAAATTGTGATGACCCATAATTACTAAAACATAAAATATATGAAAAAACTTAATGGTTACCAATACCTTGAATCTTAATTCCAAAAAAGTAAAGGTATTCTTCCTCAAATAACTCTTTCATATAATAAACCAATAATTTGTATTCCAATAAATGTTTTCCAAAAATACCCTTAATCATATTATATTTTTACCACAAAAGTTTTCAAAAGGGGTGTTTAAGAATTTAAACTTATGATCAACCATAAATTCATAAACCCATGATGGTATCCAAAACTCTTAATTGAATATAGACATATATGATTATTAAAATTTACACAATCCTAATATGTTTCAAGATTCTTATAACCAAAATACATTTAGTAAAAAAACGTTATCAATTTAATTCTTGAATCCCAATATATAAATACTTTAATCATTTTTTTAATATAGGTCCTTCCTTGGTTTTGGGGTTAATCTTTAGAAGAGGTCATTGAATCAAATAATTCCTAGGTTTCATACATTTAAGACAAAAATCAATAAATGGGTCCTTAAGATGAGATTTATTTTCTTTCCATTATAATCTTCATTTTTCCTTGGAAATTATTTGGTTTATACCCTTATTTTCCACACATAAAGAATTTTTCCATTATTATGAGACACTTTACTAGGTGTCACTTTTCACATTTATCACACGATGGAAATTGAGCATTTTTTACTCTATGGTCTCCACTATTCAAGATCTTAGAAAACTCCATTCTTCTATTATTTGGAGAGTCCAAGAGTTGGTTGAGGTATATGTTATTAATCATATTTATGGATAATTGATTATAAATTATCAGGATATCTTTAACTTTTATCCTCATCCCATTTGGTTTCTTATAGTCACCACATTGTCTTTCATGTTCAATGTTAACATGATTACTTTATATTCCAACCATTAATTAAAAATTAAAAGCATAGTTTAAGAAAAAATAATCATAGTGGGAAATCCATATAATCATTTATAGTATAGTTAAACCATGATAATTTTTTTTAAAATCTAAGACACCTTAAGTTTAACTGAGGTCATTCATTATAATAATCTATTAAAATCTTTCATAATGTGTTATATATAAATTGTGAATTATCCTAAGAATATACCCTGGGAGTGTCAAACGAGGTGTATAATAAGACTTGTTTTCATGCACCAGGTAATGATCAGGTCAAGCCCAATATTCTCTTTTCTGATTTACTAACCTTAGGTACATCTATTCCAGAACCAAATCCACTTATAGTATCCAGAGAGGGATGTATTTCTAGGGGAAAAATACATAATATCTTCCTTATCAAAGATTTATGATGTTATTCTATACTTATCCTCAAAATATTTTCATAGTTTTATGGTCCCTAATATATATTTTCCTAAATCTAGTCCCAAGGTATCTACTAAACTTCCTCTAACACCAATTAAAATGACCCTGACTCTAGAAATATGGAGTCAGTGTATTAATTTATTACATTAGAATAATATACAAAGAATCACATACTTAAGGACCAAATAGTTCAGTAGTCTTGGTAAACTAGATACATACATGATTCCTATATTATACTTGAGAATAAAAATTATAATTTTTTTTGAGAATAACATTTTTCTCTCTAGAATATCATTTTATATCAATCATATTACACTTCATGGATTACTGGGAAATGAAAAAAATAAGGATAAGATTAAATCCTCAGTAAGGGTTAAGTACAATGGAAGCTATCATGAATAAATAAGAATAATCCACATAGAAAAGTAAATAAATGAACAACAATTCCATTTAAATAACTTGACTATCATAATTAATATGGAAAGGTAAATAAATAAAAACACATTCCATTTAATCAATGTCATGACTATCATACCTCGATAAAGTATAATAAATATGGAAAGGTAAATTACTAAAAACACATGCCATTTAATCAGTAAACTGTGAATGAAATGCATCTAGTTATAATATCATTATAAAAATATCATGGATAATAATAACTAAATTCTTAATGAAGTAAATGCTTAATTATTTTAATTCATGATCTCAAGAACCATGAAAGCTTATACAATCACGACCTTCATCAAGTCAGTTTAAAAATGATGGGTAAGTATACACCAGAAACCCATTTAACTAAGGCAATCCAACTAGTTCATCTCACGAGACTAGTGATTCATCAAGGGGTTATCTATAACCAGTCCCACCCATAACTGCATGCCCAAAACATTCCTCAAATATAAAATAATCTATTTAATTCATGAATAAATAGGTTTTATCATTAAATATCCATATTAAGTCAAAGATATAGATTTATCAATATTTCCCCAGTCAGTCAAATAAATTTCAATATAAAACCATATTTATAAATGATATATGGTTTAATAATTAAGTATAACCATGATAAATAATATGGATATTTTGGGGAAATTTAATGTCCAATGATTATAGGAAAGCGAATATTTCAAGGTAAAGTTAAGGACTACAAAAATGAATCAAGAAAGTGAATGTAAATACATTACTTTGTCAAAATGATCATAAACCATACATAGAAATAATAAGGATAGTATCAATATAACAAATCCCTAGAATATTATAAGTAAAATAAAGTGTTTTTGTTGTTGATGAATATAAATAACATAAAAATATCTTTAAAAACATTCTTGAGGAAAATAAAATTTTAATTTTTAAAATCACCTATTAAAACTAAAATTTCAATAATTTTATTTGAAATTAACATTCAAAAATTATACACTATTTTTGAAAAATTTCTTGGTCATGAAAACAGGAAATTCCATACATACCGAACATGTTAAAACAAAAATTCCCTTCACCTTTTCAGTAAAATTCAAATGGATATTTTTTTGGAAAATGACATGAAGATTCATTTCAAAACATTTTTTAAAAATTATAAAATGGGTAAAAATTTATTTAATAAATAATTTTGATAATGTTAAAAACTTTTCGGAAAAATATTTTTACAAAAAATTGTTTTGGTAGAAAAAAGGATTTTTGACCAAAGAGAGAAATAAAGTCAGATTTTATTTAAAACATTTTATAAACAACTTTAAGTACCAAAGAGTGGAAAAAATGGTACTATTGATTGAAAAATTAATGAATAAATAGAGGATAATAAAATTTAATGGGTTTTGTTATATAATTTTGAAATAATTTCCATCAATGTAAATTCAAGTATAAATAATCTTGATTAAAATTAGATTGTGAAATAAACTGGCACAAAGATCATGAAATTAAATTGAGGACTAATAAATGAATTAATTATGTGAATCAAATGAAAATAAACAAAAAACAATCAAAAATACAACACAATATATTCAAAATTATTTACACACATAATCTTATAATGTTAAATACAATGAAGAAATAATATAACCCAATGAAAAGAAATTGAGTTATGAAATTCATTACCACTTGGTAACTTTTAAGTCAAAATAAATTTGAATGAAATAATTCAAATTAGAACTTAAAATACCATGAATTATTAATGAATCATGATATTACATATAAAAGGAAAATTATATACACCATATAAAATAAATTACGTTCATAACATTATGATTTTCCTTAATGAAGAGAGATTTAGATGAAGTCCCTTACCTCACACTTTCCTTTAGTTGAATGTAATTTAACCTACTATATAATGGTTTAAAGAATGTTATTAGTTTATAAAAAACCATATTAATATTTATAATATCATATATGATTCTATTATAACATTTTACCACATGTTTTCTAATAATATTTCATTATTTTTAATGATTCGGGTGTTAGTTGACTTGTTTGATCTTTCATTATTTGTATTGAAAGTTCCATTTCTTATGAATATTATATATTTAAATTATCTAAATAATGATATTAATGTTCTAGATATATTTTTTGTTCACTTGATATACTTTTTATAGTCATTATTGGAATTTGAACATAGAGAATGAATCACATCTCTTCGTGGAGACAAAAGGCTATACGTATTCACGAGCGACGTTATCGTTTCCTTAATGTGTGAAAGAGTAAGTAAGTAGATGATAATTTTATAGAATCAATATAATTTCTTATATATAACATATATTTACTAAATTTATACTTATTACTTTCTCGGTAAAGTGTAAGTGAAAAATGAATCACATCTCTTTGCGAGGTGGTATTCCACCGTACACACGAGCAACATTACCATATTTTGAACAAAATAGAAAGTAAGAAGGTATATTTGATATAAAAATTCTAGAAGTATAATAATATCATGAATATCATATACATGAGTTAATTTTATCATTATATCCTGCCTTGAAAGGTTGTTATGGAAAATGAATAACATCGGTTTGCAAGACGGTAGTCCACCATACACACAATTGATGATTTCATTTCCCATTTGATAGAGGAGTTGATAGATAAATATTATTACATCAACATATCAACATATTAGTATACGTTAGATAATTTTATTATTATATTGGAGGTGTTAATACATAATTTAATGTGGAATAATAAGAAATAAAATGAAAGAGATTTGTTAAGATAATTACCTCCTCTAAAAGAAACCTCATTTGGATCTCCTCTTAAGGACCCCAGAGTTTTTATTTTGGGAATACCAGCCACTCTAAAACATGTTTAAATATTATGGGATGGATTTTGGTAGGGTTTTGTTGATACAAATGGATTTATAGTTATGGATAAGTGAATGGAGTGAGTTTCCTTTTATAAGTGGGGGAAGGGAACCCTCTTGGAAATTACTTGGAAATTTCCCAAAAGAATCCAAGATTGTAAATTCATTCTGAAGAACAATGTCAAAAAATGAACTAAGATTCTAATTTGGGATAGATAAATTTGAAATATGGAAAAGCAATAATATTTTGACTTGTTGTTAGGTTATTTTAACCCTTATATTCTTAGTTTAACCCCCGATAAACCTATTTTTACCTTAACCACTGTTATTAATTTTTACTTTTTTACACTATAAACATTGGTAAAAAATTATATTGACCTTATTAGATAATATAAATATGACATCCCAGACCAGGATTCAACTTATAAGTTCCCCAATCCTGGTTGTCCACATATCCTCAAGTGTATCTCCCCGAATGCCAGAGGCTGTCGACTAGAAGCAATTTACTAGGGTGTGTATGTGGAGAGACTCTCCCCTTCTTACCAGAGTTTTTCATAGTAGATAACATATAAAAATAAAAGATATGTAGCAGAATAAATATAAGTAAATAGATGGCACAAAAAAGAATATAAGAGTAATAAACAACTAAACATATGATAATCATATACAAAAGATGATGATGATATGTCATGTATCTAGTAAGCTGGAAAACATAAATACAAGCATAAAAAACATGCTATAAAAAGTAGAAAAAAGAAACCAAAAACTATCCCTAGTGTCCTGAGTTCCAAATTGGCCATCTGCTACCAGCTCTATCCTAAGAAATCAAGCAATCAAGTGTCTGAAGCGTCACACTTCCATTTTTTAACACCTGTATACATATAATATCCTCGGGTACTAATGGTTCTTGGATAAGGTGTGAGATAAATCTCAGTAGGCCCACACCAAAAGTTTCTATAACATCCTATCAGTGTAATATATAGTGAAACAGTGTGCAATCATACATATATAAAAGTAAAGTAGTACGGTAATGTAAATACCCAAGTACCTACTTCTGCCATCAGTTGGTGTTTGAATATATAAATAGTTCATTAATTAATTAAGTTTATGTTTATATATTAAAGTCATGTGAGGAATAACCAGAACTTACATCATCTCATGATAGTAATAGTAAAGGTCCCAAGATGTAACAAGTCAACCTATTTATTAATAGTAATGAAAGGGATGCAAAGTAATAACCAAGGCATCTGATTTTAGTGGTTTTCATGAACCACTATTTAATAAATTTCTTATTTTCTTAAGAATTCACCATAGTGGAATACCTTAGGGTTTATCACATAGAGGATACTTAAAACACACATATTTTTTTATTTTCACTATTAATAATCTAAATAATATAAAACTAACTTAACTAATATAAATAAGGGAAGGGTTGAAATGCATAAAATATAAATATTATATTTATAAATAAAATAAAAAATTGAATGTTTTTAGAATAAATAATGATGTAAATTTTTCATGGGATTTCAAGGGGATTGAAATAATAGTTCAAAAAAGATCTCAATATTTAACTCAATGAGGTGAACAAGTCCTATCACACCTCAACTTCTCATTTGAAATGTGATTACACCGTACTGAGACCTCTATATATGGAGTAATAAAATTCCAAATTCCATATATATAATGACCCATACTTTACATACATGGTTATTACATTAGAATTGAAGCATACTTATTACAACATATAACAAAACAATGAAAGGACTGTATAGGTATAGTGTCTTTAGAAACTGGGAATCATAAAAAATTGGTTCATAAATCATCTACATTGTCTCTCGTCTATTTCATCATATTTAGAGCCCCTTTTGGCATATCGTACTTAATACCCTTCTTCCAGACCTGGGGAAAATAAACAATACAAAAGGGGTGAGCTCAAATGCTCAGTAATGGTAAACAAAAGAAATATCAAACATATCATATTCATAAGAACATGACATTTTGAAAATATTAACCTGCAAAAGAGATCATAATATCATAACATGAGAGAAATTATAGTAGTGAAATGTAATACCAATAATCATAACTTAAAACTTGAAACTTTTTGGCATACACACATAATCATAGAAAATCAATTCATATTAGTCAAGACTCATTGCCAAGACTATCATAGCGGACAAATTCCATTACTGAACCGAGTTCACTCCTCGTTCCAGTCCTGTATCACTAAATCAGATTAACTTTCCATTACAGCCATGTCTATCTCATGAGATATAAATATTTACCCAATGAATTGGAGGGAGATATAGGTACCACCCATCTCATAATGAAACCATTCTTATGTGTGCCATAAAATCATAAATCATACATCATATCATAACCCATGTAATAAAAATGGGATTCTTAAACATCATGTCATCATAACATAATCCATAAAAAGGAATTCATAAAAATAATTCCATTATAACATAATCAAATCAATGTAATAATAAGGATATAAACATAACCCTATATCATCTTATATGGAAAATTATTTTGATAAAACACTTGTACTCAGTTCTTGAGGAAAATATCATTTCTTCTTCAAAAATAATTTTATTTTCTAAAAATGAAATGCAATTTAAAAGAAAGGAATTTGGTTGTAAATAATCATGAATTATTGCATAGTAAGAATCATGTAAATAAGGAGTTATGAAACCATAAAAATCCATTCATTCCGTATAAGTTAAAAAAACATTCTTCTCGTACTTTGGTTGGAAAAGTAAAAAAGAACCTCATACTGAAAATGACAAAAGATTCTTTTCATATCTTTACCAAAAACTCACCAATAGGTAAAATTGTTTTTAAAAAATTGTATGAGGATATAGATAATTTTACATATTGAGGAAACATGGATGTGCATGATAAATATGCCCCAGTGAATACCGAAGTATAAACAATCTTGAATAAAAATTGAGATTGCGAGATATTCCCTTACCTTAGGTCTGATATGCTTCGTACGTATCCGAAAATCCTGTATAATGATATAAATAATGTTATTGACTTATTAAAAAATCATATTAATTGTCATGATATCATATATGGTCATATTCGCATCTTTTTATTAGTAATATTTCATTGCTACTTGTTATTCGGGTGTTTATTGCTTTATGTTCTTATGCGTGTTTTGTTGAATAAATTCTTATTACTCTTTTTAGGTTATAGATAACTCATTTAAAGAATGGTATTAGTGTAATATATATCATATTTATTCATTCAATTATTTATATAATCATTATTCAATGAAGATCATGCAGAACGAGTCGCATCACATCGTGGAGACGGTAGGCCGTACGTACGCACGAGCGATGATATCGTTCCCATGATCATGGAATTATATTGAAGTGTATGTATACTATTTAAGAATCAATATAACTTTACAATAATCATATATAGTTATTTTTTACACCATTATACCCATCCAAGTAAGGTGGTGGTGGAAAACCGATTTCACCACGGCGTGGAGACAGTATTCCTTACGTACGCACGCACGGTGATTTCGTCTTCCGTAGGATGGATAAAAGGTGAAATAGGGTTGTTTCATATTTATAATAACATATCAGTATATGATTGATACTGATGTTATTACTTCATAATGAAACAACTATATAATAGTAAGTAGAATAAGAAATAAATTTGAAATAATCAGTAACAGATATTTCCTCTTCTTTGACGCGCCACTTTGAAACGTCCTCTTAGGGAATTAAAATTGGTCTTTGAAGAAGACCAGTACCTCTAGAATATTTCTAGGGAAGTTTAGGAGTGAAATAGGTAGGGGTTGGATGAGATTTAAGGCTCAAAGTTGTGTATAGAGGAGGGGGAGGAGGTGCCCTTTTATAAGGGAGGAGAGGGGCACCTTTGGAAACATAAAAAATATAATTTATAATAAACCCAAAACCCACTTAAAAACCTCCAGAATGACTCAAATACGAATATTAGATGATATAGGGTTGTAATATCATCAACCAATAAAATTTAGACAATTTGGGAATTTATTTCAAACATTATCAACTTGATTTATCCTTATTTAATCTATTTAATTTTATTTGTGGTAATAATATTTTAAATTTTAAATCATTATAAATAATTACTTATATGTTGTGAATTGTCCATAATTTTATACTTTATGACATTTACGACCATATAAATTTTAATTTATAATTTTTAAATATTTTTGTGATTTTCAAACAATTTTATAATATGTTATTTTTATAAAATAACAATAGTGTCAATTTTGACACTATTCATTTATTTGAATTTAAATAAAATATACACAGAAGATATGTTCGAAATAAACTATTTAATAAATTAATAACATGTCATATTTATCTATAAAATTAGTATAGAACATTAAATATTTCATATAGTATTTATTTTAACACTTTTAAAATTATTTATTTGATAATTCAATCAATAAAATAATTCCAACATCACTATTGTGTCATAATTAAAGATAACTATTTAATCCCTAAAAATTATAAATAAATTAAAATGATGTATATAATTTTATTATATTTTTTAATACTATTCATGTTCGAATATTCATGAAGTATATTACTAAATTAAAATTATTGTACTTATAAGATTTAAGAGAGTGACATGTTGTCACTTTCTTTGGTTTTAATAGTAATTTAATTATTTTCATGGAAAAAAGTCCATAAAATGAATCTATTCCGACAAATAGGTGATATGGGTCGACTTGTATTCATCCAATAGAATTTTGGAAGGTGTTAGGGTAATTTTATAATCTTATTTTTACCCTTATTACCCGATTTACCTTTAATTATGGTAAATAAAATTTACCGTAGTTACTATTCATAATGCCCAAAAATAAAAAGTATCATATTAAAATAATTTGAACCCACTGAATCCAAATATTGAATCCATTTTTCAAAATTCAAAACACATAACTTTCAGTAATTAATTTAAAATTAATCCCGTTGTTAAGCAAACGAGTTTTAAAAGTTAAAACAATGCCAAAGATTGAAATGTTTTTACCTATGAATTCAATGTGAAATTAATGCTAATGAAATAAATTATATTAAATGGAAAAAATATATTATATTCATAATTTAAAACCATTCAATAATATATTTTAACCATATAAATTATTTTGATGAAAAAAGTTGTTTTCAATTAAAAATTAGCGTATTTTTACTATTCATCAAAATATGAAAGTTATCAGAAAAGTATCAAAAATTTATACAAAGTAAACTTTTATATCCTAATTCCAAAGAAGAATTTTATTTTGTCAAATTGAACTTATAAATATGTCCAAAAATAGATTTAAGGTGGGTGCGCCATCAAAAGGCGGCAAAATTGCATTTTTTGAAAAATACTTATTTTACCCGAAAAATTTATTTTGTTGTCATACCATGTTCTAGAAAATATGTAAGATGAATAATAATTTTATAAAATTTAAAATGTAGTTAATACTATTCATAACGGCTAGTCCATAATAATATTATAACAATATATCGTTGTTTAGTGAAACCCAGTATTGCGTACTACACACGCTATCGAGGAAGGTCGCGATTGCGTGTAACACAAGCCAAACCAATGTTGTGTGTAATGAAAGATTCATTTGGTGTTGCATATAAAATAATACATAAAAAAATATTTCTCATAAAATATCAGGGTGTTACATTCTACCCCCTTTAAAATTAATTTCTCCCTCGAAATTCGTCACTTCATAACAAACAGATGAGGATACCTCTCCCTCATTATATCCTCGATCTCCCATGTAGCTTCTTCTAATTAGTGGTTCCTCCATAAAACTTTTACCAAGCGAGTGGTCTTGTTCCGTAGAACTTTTTTTCTATGATCTGGAATCTCTATTGGCTGTTCTTCATAAGAATGATCTTGCTCCAGCGGTACAACTTCTGAGCTTAGTACATGTGAAGGATCAGGTATGTACTTTCTCAAGAGAGATACAAGGAACACATAATGAACTTGAGAGAGATTCAATGGAAGCGCCAATCGGTAAGCTACCTTCCCAACACGATCTAGTATTTCAAAAGGACCGATATACCTAGGGCTCATCTTTCCCTTCTTTCCAAATCTCTTTACTCTCTTCTAGGGAGATATTCATAAGAACACTTTATCACCCACTTAAAACTCTAGGTCTTTTCTTTGGTTGTCGGCATAACTTTTTTGTCGACTCTGAGCTGCTCTTATGTGTTGTTGAATAGATCTGACCTTTTATACCATCTCATCAACAAGATCAGGTCCTAATAGCTTTCTTTCCCCAACTTCATCCCAGCAAGTTTGAGTTCTTCATTTTCTTCCATAGAGAGCTTCATAAGGATCCATCTGAATAGTGGAGTGAAAGCTATTATTATAAGAAAATTCCAGAAAAGGTAGGTGTTGATCCCAACCGCCTTTGAAATCCATATAGAAAGCTCTTAACATGTCTTCTAGATTTTGAATTGTTCTCTCAGACTGACCGTCTCTTTGAGGATGATAAGTAGTGCTGAAACTCAACTTTGTATCTAGAGTATACTGAGGACTTCGCCAAAACTTCGAGGTAAACCTCGGATCCTGATCAGATATAATGGAAAGTAGTACTCCATGCAATCTTACCACTTCCTTTACACATATCCTAGAAAGATGATCCAGAGAGAAATATTCTCTAATAGTAATGAAGTGTACCAAATTCGTAAGACGATAAACTATAACCCATATAGCATTATTGCCTTTGGATGTTTTAGGATGTCCGGTGATAAAGTCCATAGTGATGTTTTCCCATTTCCATTCGAGTATGGGTAATGGTTGTAACATCCCCTTAGACTTCTGTCTCTCAGCTTTAACTTGCTGACAAACCAAGCATCGAGAGACATATTCAGCAACATCCCTTTTCATGCCATCCCACCAGAAGTACTCTTTCAGGTCCCTATACATCTTCGTGCTTCCAGGATGAATAGAGAATGAAGAACTATGAGCCTCATCCAGAAGCTCCTTTTTTAATTTTGGGATTGGAGGAACACAAACTTGATTCCTGAACCTTATTATCCCATCATAATCAAGGTTGAATTTAGGAACATTTCTCACCTTCTTTTGTAACTCTACATCTTCTTTCTATGCCTCTTTAATACTCACATGAATAGTTGGTTGAACATTCATTTAAGAAAGAAAAGATATCTCCCCTTTCATTAGAATTCCTAGATCCATCCTTTATAAATCCATAAATATTGGATCTTTTGTGATCCTCATCCTGGATAAGCTCACATGGTCTGGTCGACTTAATGCATCTGCCACCTTGTTTGCTTTCCCAGGGTGATAATGAATTGAGTAGTCGTAATCCTTAATCAACTCCAACCATCTTCTTTGGCGTATATTCATCTCCTTTTGTGTGAAAATATACTTTAAACTTTTATGATCAGTATAAATATCACACCTTTCACCATGAAGACAATGCCTCCAAATCTTTAATGCAAAGATTACCGCATCTAACTCCAAATCATAAGTTGGGTAATTTTGCTCATGGATTTTCAACTTTCGCGAGGCATAAGATATCACCATATCACTTTGCATAATAACACACCCCAATCCCTTCTTGGATGCGTCAATGTAGATCACAAACCTTTCTCCACTACAAGGTAGTGTGAGCACCGGTGCACTGGATAACCTTCATTTTAACTCCTTGAAATTATCTTCACACTCCTCCATCCAAATGAACTTAAATCCTTTTTGATTCAATCTGGTGAGTGGATTAGATAACCTTGAAAAATATTTCAAAAAATATCGATAATATCCAGCCGGACCAAGAAAACCTCAGATCTCAGTTACTGTTGTTGGTCTCAACCATATTTTGATAACCTCTGTTTTTGCTGGATCAACAGATATCCCATATTTTGAGATTATGTGACCCAAAAATGAAACTTTTTGAAGCCAAAATTCACACTTGGTAAATTTTTCATAAAGCTTCTCCTTTCTCAGGGTCTTCAATACAATTCTTAAGTGATCTTCATGTTCTTCCTTGATCTTTGAATAGACAAGAATATCGTCTATAAAGACTACACCAAATTGATCAAGATAGTATCTAAAGACTCTATTCATTAGATCCATGAAGATAGTAGGGGAATTAGTAAGACCAAATGACATCACTATAAATTCATAGTGTCCATACCTTGTACGGAAATCCGTCTTTTTTATATCCTCCTTTTTGACCCTTAATTGATGATACCCTGAATGGAGATCAATCTTGGAAAAGTATTGAGCTCCGTGTAGTTGGTCAAATAAGTCATCAATGCATGGGATACGATATTTTTTCTTGATAGTGATCTTTTTAAGTTCTCAATAATCAATGAAAAGTCTCATTGATCCATATTTCTTCTTAAAAAACAGAACAAGTGCTCCCCAAGGTGACGCACTAGGGCGTATGAATCCTTTATCAAGATTCTCTTGGAGTTTCTTCTTTAATTCCTGCAACTCAATTGGGGCCATTCTATATGGTGTCTTTGAAAAAGGCATAGCACTGGTATGTGTTCTATTGAAAACTCAACTTCACGATTTGGTGGAAGACCTGGAAATTCCTTTGGAAAGACACCATCAAACTCTCATATAATGGGTTTATTCTTAATTTTGAGTTTCTCTCCAACCATTTGAGATAAATAACCTTCATTTAGTGAAATCAAGACCCATAAGATGGAAGAAATTTTCACTGGAAGGTTATGTTCATCCTTTCATCGATAGATGATCGTAGATTGATCGGGAATATTAAATGTGACTTCCCTTCTTTGGAAATTTATATGAGCTTTGTATAAAGAAAGAAAATCCATGCCAAGAATCACAAAAAATTCCACTATAGGAAGGATCACAAGATTTGCAGGAAGCACTTTTCCTCAAACTTCAATCGGAGAATAATTGTAAACTTTTGTTGAAACCGTTGTGCCATTAGGATTTGTTACAACTAACTCAACATCTAATTTTTGAGGTAATACAATGATACCCTTAGAAAATTATTCAAAAATAAATGAGTGGGTGGATCCAGAATCAAATAAAACATTTGCTACTTTAGAGTGGATGGTAAGTGTACCTTTCACCACTTTGTTATCATACTCCAAATCACTGATAGTAATTGCATGTGACTTTCCTTTGTCTTTGGACTTAAGAGTTTGTTGACGTTGATCATCATCAACAACCCTTGGATTTGGGCATTGATTGGCATAATTCCCCATCTCCTTGCACTTGAAACATTGAAGTGTAGAAGGTGCATTCTGTGTATCCCTTTCTTTGTTCGCATTATTAGACATATTTTTCCCATTATTTCAACATTAAATTACCTAATGACCTTCTTTTCCACACTTAAAACATTTGCTTGTCCCCTTAAGACAATTCCCTCCATGTTTCTTTCCACACTTTGAGCATAAGGGAAAACTCATCTTCTTTTCAGTGTGGTCTTTAGATTTTCATTTTAATTCCATTTTACTCTTCTTATCAAACCCATATGACAGATGGGTTACTCCAATCTCCATCTCAAACTTGATAGCACATTAAACAATTTCCTCATAGCTATTGGAGTTCCTTATGGCTAACGCCCTTCGAAGACTTGGTTTCAAGGCACTAAAGAATCAATCGATTTTACTCTCAGGTTGGATAATAATTCCAGAAGCGTACCTTTTAAGTCTAGTAAAATTTGCTTCGTAGGTACCAACGGATTCATCATACTTTTGCTTCAGTTCAAGAAAATCCTTCTCTATCTTTATTCGAATAATATGAGGGAAGTACTTATTGAAGACTAAGTTCTTGAACTCGTCCCATTCCATGGACTCAATTTCATCCCTTTGCCTTGTATTATTAATAAGATTATACCATTGATCAGCTTCACCTTCCAAATGATATACTGCTAAGATGACTTTATCATGCTCAGAACATTAAAGGATTGAAAATATATTTTTAGTGGTACTGATCCGTTTTTCAGCCACTAATGGATCAGAAGACCCGCTGAATGAAGGTGGACACTGCCTCATGAAGGATTCAACAGAATGTTGCTCCTTCCTTTGCTCATTTGGAAGTCCTGCATGATTCATAGATTGAGAAAGTTGTGTGAGTATGGATACAATAATTTTCATTCTAGATCCCATAACATTTGGTTGCTCAGGGGGACAATCATTGCATTGCTTGTCGCATTTAGCATTAACACGGTTCCTTCGGGTTCCATCCATTGACTAAAACCAAAAAGCATAGTGTGAGAAAAACTAATTACAATAGGAAAACCACATAATCAGTAATAAAATTTCACACTTTAGGTATTATCATAGGTTATTCATGGCCATTTCTAAAACAATAAGATTATGTTCTATTCTTAGACATATCCTTAGGGTTCTTACTAAGGCTTTCACATCCTAGTTTCCAAAGGTTGACTATACCTTTCCTCTGATAGTAACTATAACGACCCATAATTTACATACATGGTTATTACATCAGAATTAATGAATACTTATTACAACATATAAAAAAACCATGAAAGGAACGTATAGGTGTAGTGTCTTTAGAAAATGTGAAACATAAACAACTGGTTCATAAATCATCTACATTGTCTCCTGTTTATTTCATCATATTTAAAGTCCATTTTGGCATATCCTACTTAATACCCTTTTTCTAGACCTGGGGAAAAGAAACCATACAAAAGGGGTGAGCTCAAATTCTCAGTAAGGGTAAACAAAAGAAATATCAATCATATCATATTCACAAGAACATAACATTTTGAAAATATTAACCTGCAAAAGAGATCATAATATCATAACATGAGATAAATCATAGTAGTGAAATGTAATCCCAATAATCATAACATAAAACTTGAAACTTTGTGGAATACACACATAATAATAGAAAATCATTTCATATTAGTCAAGACTCATTTCCAAGACTATCATAGCGTACAAAGTCCATTACTGAACCGAGTTCACTCCTCGTTCCAGTCCTGTATCACTGAACTGGATTAACTTGACATTCCAGCCATGTCTATCTCATGAGATATAAATATTTATCCAATGAATTTGAGGGAGATATAGGTCCCACCCATCTCATAATGAAACCATTCTTATGTGTGCCATAAAATCATAAATCATACATCATATCATGACCCATGTAATAAAAATGGGATTCTTAAACATCATGCCATCATAACATAATCCATAAAAATGACTTCATAAAAATAATTCCAACATAACATAATCAAATAAATATAATAATAGGGATATAAACATAACCCTATATCATCTTAAATGGAAAATAATTTTGATAAAACACTTTTACTTAGTTCTTGAGGAAAATATTCTTTCTTCTTCAAAAACCATTTTATTTTCCCAAAATGAAATGCAATTTAAAAGAAAGGAATTTTGTTGTAAATAATAATTAATTCTTGAATAAGAATATTCATTTAAATAAGGAGTTATGAAACCATAAAAATCCATTCATGCTGTATAAGTTAAAAAAACATTCTTCTCGTACTATGGCCGGAAATGTCAAAAAGAACCTCGTACTGAAAACGATAAAAGATTCCTTTCATATCTTTACCAAAAACTCACCAATAGGTAAAATTGTATTTAAAAAATTGTAGGAGGACATAAATAATATTACATATTGAGGAAACATGGATGTGGATGATAAATATGCCCCAGTGAATACCGAAGTATAAACAATCTCGGATAAAAATTGAGATTGTGAGATTTCCCTTACCTTAGGTCCGATATGCTTCGTACGTATCCGAAACTCCTATATAATGATTTAAATAATTTTATTTAATTATTAAAGAATCATATTAATTTTCATGATATAATATATGGTCATATTCTTATCTTCTTATTAGTAATATTTCATTGCTACTTGTTATTCGGGTGTTTATTGCTTTATATTCTTATGCATGTTTTGTCGAATAAATTCTTATTCCTCTTTTTAGGTTATAGATACCTCATTTACAGAATGGTATTAGTGTAATATATATCATATTTATTTATTCAATTCATTTATATAATCATTATTCAATGAATATCATGTATAATGAGTCGCATCACATCATGGAGGTGGTAAGTTGTACATACGCACGAGCGATGATATCATTCCCATGATCGTGGAATTGTATTGAAGTGTATGTATACTATTTTAGAATCAATATAAATTTAAAATAATCATATATAGTTGTTCTTTACACCATTATACCCATCCAAGTAATGTGGTGGTGGAAAAAAGATTTCACCACGGCGTGGAGACAGTATTCCATACGTACGCATGCGCGGTGATTTCATCTTCCGTAGGATGGATAAAAGGTTAAATAGGGTTGTTTCATATTTATAATAAAATATCATTATATGAGTGATACTGATTTTATTACTTTGTAATGAAACAACTAATGAAGATAAAGTATAAGAAGAAATAAATTTGAAAGAATCGGTAACGGATATTACCTCTTCTTCGACGCGCCTCTTTGAAACCTCCTCTTAAGGCACTAAAATTGGTCTTTGAAGAATACTAGAACCTCTATAATATTTATAGGGAAGTTGAGAAGGGAAATGGGCAGGTGTTGGATGCGATTGAAGGCTCAAAGTTGTGTAAAGAGGAGGGGGAGTAGGTGCCCTTTTACAAGGGAGGAGAGGGGCACCTTTGGAAACATAAGAAATATTAATTTATAATAAACCCAAACCCCACTTAAAAACCAAAAAAAATGACTCAAATCCAAATATTAGATGATATAGGGTTGTAATATCATCAAACAATAAAATTTAGACAAGTTGTGAATTTATTTCAAACATTATCAACTTGATTTATCCTTATTTAATCTATTTAATTTTATTTGTGGTAATAATATTTTAAATTTGAAATCATTTAAATAATTACTTATATGTTTCTAATTGGCCATAATTGTATACTTTATGACATTTTAGACCATATAAATTTTAATTTATAATTTTTAAATATTTTTTTTTGATTTTTAAACAATTTTATAATATGTTGTTTTTATAAAATAACATTAGTGTCAATTTTGACACTATTCATTTATTTGAATTTAAATAAAATATAAACAGAAGATATGTTCGAACTAAAAGATTTAATAGATTCATAACCTATAATATTTATCGAGAAAATTAGTGGATCACATTAAGTAGTTCATATAATATTTATTTTAACACTTTTAAAATTATTTATTTGATATTTCAATCAATAAAATAATTCCAACATCATTATTGTGTCATAATTAATGATAATTATTTAATCCCTAGATATTATAAATAAATTAAAATGATGTAGATAATTTTATTATATTTCTGGAGACTATTCATGTTCAAATATTCATGAAGTTTATCACTAGGTTAAAATTATTGTACTTATGAGATTTAAGAGAGTGGCATGTTGTCACTTTCTTTGGTTTAAATAATAATTAAATTATTTCCATAGAAAAAAGTCCATAAAATGAATATATTCCGATACTTAGGTGATATGGGTTGACTTTTAGTCATCCAATAGAATTTTGATAAGTTTTAGGGTAATTTTATAATCTTGTTTTTACCCTTAATTACCAGATTTACCTTTAATTATGGTAAATAAAATTTACCGTAGTTACTATTCATAATGCCAAAAAATAAGAATTAGCCTATAAACATAATTTGGACCCACTGAATCCAAATATGGAATCCATTTTTCAAAATTCAAAACACAGGATTTGCAGTAATTAATTTAAAATTAATCCCGTTGCTAAGCAAACGTGTTTTAAAAGTTAAAAAATTGCCAAAGATATAAGTGTTTTTACCTTTGAATTCAATGTGAAATTAATGCTAATGACATAAATTATATTAAATGGAAAAAATATATTATATTCATACTTTAAAACCATTAAATAATATATTTTAACCATATAATTTCTTTTGATGAAAAATGTTGTTTTCAATTAAAAATTAGCATATTTTTTCTATTCATCAAAATATGAAAGTTATCAGAAAAGTATCAAAAATTTATCCGAAGTAAATTTTTATATACTGATTCAAAAAAAGAATTTTATTTTGTCAAATTGAAGTTATAAACATGTCAAAAAGTAGATTTAAAGTGGGTGCGTCATCAAAAGGCGGCAAAACTACATTTTTTAAAAATACTTATTTTACCCGAAAAATTTATTTTGTTCTCATACCATGTTCTAGAAAATGTGTAAGATGAATAATAATGTTATAAAATTCAAAATGTAGTTAATAATATTCATAATGGCTAGTCCATAACAATATTATAACAATATATCATTGTTTAGTGAAACCTGGTATTGCGTACTACACAGGCTATCGGGGAAGGTCGCGATTACATGTAACGCAAGCCAAGCCAGTGTTGTTAGTATTGAAAGATTCCTTTGGTGTTGCGTATAACATAAGAGATAAAAAAAATATTTCTCATAAAATATAAGGGTGTTATAATCTAGGATACCTCTTCACTAACCATAACTACCCAATCCATACTCAACTATATGCATGACTTAGATATTGAAGGAGAGGATAATGATAAATGAAAAAAAGAACTCGGTGGTAGAGAAAACAGAGAGACCTCTCACCACAATAAATTTAACCATCACCTAAATTATTAGAATAAAATAATGAGATATAAAATTAAAACACAAGAAAATCATTCATCCCACCATTATCTCCCTAAAAAAAGGGCCGCGTTTAGTTCTCCATTTTTAGTGGAGTTGAGAAGGGAACAATGGTGGGAGAACACATAAAAAATGGAAGAAATGAGGGTATGAATAAGAGGACTAATATATTAAAAGTAAACTAACATTACAAAAATTGAAAAACTAAAAATTTAATTATAATGGACAATAAATGCTATCCCCTAGTTTCTAACCCCTTGAAATGAATAAGGGATACATATTTATAGGGAGAGGGGGTAAAAAATTGGATCCAAAAAATTCCTTTGAAAGTTGACACATGTTATCCCTCTTTAATAACTGAATATGGATAAGGCGTCTTTATTAAACTTTTTCATATATTTATTATATTTCTACACAAAAAATATCAAATTCTTTGGACACATTTAGAGATAGAAATTGATGTTTTACTATGGTAATTAAATCTGTCCAAAAAGACTCTTCATATTCCACAACTCCAACTTCCCATGCCATAATGACCTTAAAACCAACAGATTATATAATTTATTCCTTCATAAAAGTTATTCATTAATTCCTTATAAAAATCCATTTCTAATTTTAGATTCATTTTATGGGACCAAATTGAGATATAATGTAATATTTAAATATGTGTAGATCTATGCATAATTTTCAAGGCCCAGATTATGATATGATTTGGGCCCTCCAATTATGAAATTGAGCTTTAGCTCTAGAAGGATGAGATGAGTCCAAATATGTATGAAATACAAAAAAAAGTAATTTTAAAATTTCATTCAGTTTATAAATAGTTATGTATGAAATACTGAATAAAAATAAAATAGTTAAATTCCAAAATTAGACCATTTTTACAATTAACCTCAAAATTCCACTAGAACCGAGAAATGTGAGAATTTCCCATAAAATAACACTATGGTGGGATTATAAAAATTTAATTAAAAAATAAAATGTATAAAAATATTAGCTTCATAATGCCCCCATAGTTAAGTATTGAACTCCGAGGCAATTATCATATATTCAAATCAAAATTCACACAACAATAAAAAATGAGACAAAATCAAAGATATTTTCCAAAAAAGAATTACATCATGTATCATATATTAAAAAAATTTCCATATCATTTTAATTACTCACATTAAAAATTATTCAACCTCATAAATCTATCCATGTCCGAATCACAACCAATCTCACATTTAATTTTATTTCACTCTTCACTCAAGAGAAATTGAATCTGGATTTATGCTCATACTTGGAAGTTTCCTGTATCACCATAGGCTTTTGAAAATTTTGATTTCTACATAGTTAAAGACCTGAAAATATTTTCAATAATGAGGTATTTTTCCAGGTTAATTCTATGACTTAGTTTTGGTGGGAAAATTATTGAAAAGTTAAGGCTAGAATGGGGAGGTTTAACTATTAAGAACAATTCATGAATAATCAAGTGAAAATATAGGATTAAACACACTTAAATGCCCTTAACAATGTGAAAAACAATTCCAAACCATTTTTATTACATGTAAAATGGGTCAATTAGTGATTATAATGAATGATATCATCCAAGTTCTCCTTTTTTTATTTTTTTATTTTTTTAATACTCGAGAAAGGAACAACTTTATTTACTTTTTTTTCTTCATTTTTTATGGAGAATGAGCTGAAAATTGAATAAAATTAATGTATAACAATAATTACCTTGATTTTAATGAGTTATATGATTCATAAATGAGAGTATAATGATAAATTAAATCCCATCTCAATTTTTTTTTCATTTTCTACTGTTTCTGTTTTTTTTCAATGTTTTTGGAGGAGAACTGAGTGAAACAAATAAAATAAAATGAAAGGATTAATCATGACCAATTAGTTCATTATAAACTTTAAAAAATGTTTAAATACACCTCAAACAAACAAAAAATGTAACACATACCAATTAAAATACAAAAAAGGTCCTTCCCTCATACTCAAAATTGAAATATCCATGCCAAAATACCAAGAGTGTGGGCAGGTAAGGAAAAAATGTCTTGAAATATAGCTTGAACCTATAGGGGAATTCATGGAATATAAGGGATGATGATGGATAAATGTAAATTTTGGACTTAGGTTAAAACGTGGCTATCCAAATATGTTCATCAATTATATCAACAACATTCCATAAATCCAAATCTTTGAAAGATAAAAATCATAAATTCTGGTTATCACACAAAATCCAAGTTTCTCTTAAGAATGTGTGGGTATTCAGAAGAATATATCAAATTAGTTTAGAATAACTCATAGGACTTAAAAAATATTTTTATTAATTCTTTCATGGGAATGGATTTAAAAAATTGGTCAAAATCATAAAAATGTTTGAAAATACAATTTAAGGAAAAAGGTTTCACATCATCAATAATTTAAAATCCATTTTTTCAAAAATCATTTCAATTTTATCAAAATCAATTGATGTGTGAAAAATGATAAGAATATTAATTGAATCTCAAGGACCCTAAAAAGTTGAAAATAAAAATAAAATCACACAATAATACAACTAAGAAGGTTGACACTCCCCCAACACTTAGAATTCACTACCCTTCATTTCTGATCAATAAAATAAAAATAAAGGAATAAAAAACTAAAGGGAATGAAAGATAAAACCTTAGATTATTTTACAATGGAAGATTTGAGTTAAGCTCATAGATACTATAATTAAACCTATAAATCATGAAATAAATCATAACATAATAAAAATAATGAAAAATAAATAGGAATAGAAAATAAGATAGAACATCATTTGGACCCCCATGTGGGTGCTAGGTTTTTAATGCCCCTAGTCAGGAATTTGTAATGGTTTAACCCCAATATGAAGGTGGATGGGATTTCTTTCCTAGAAACAAGCAAATTTTATTTCTCCCAATATCCATTAGTAGATTCCAGGAGTGAGAGCCCCCAAATAAAATAAAATTTTCCCAATCCCCAGAATAAATAAAAGAGAAAATTTGAGATCAAGAGGGGGAGGGAAAAGAATATAGGGGTGCTTCATATTTTTTTAATATGGAGGAGTACTGTCCAATGGTGATGAAGGTATTAAAATATTATGTGACTTATCTTCTGGTTTAGGTTCAGAAAATTATTCCAAAATGGTTTCTTGTTTTTTCCATCATCCTCAAATGCATCGGTGTACAACTCAACTAGCTCTTCCATTCTCTCCTCAGCACGACCAACTTATTCATCTTCTTCAAACAGGTCCAGTAGTAATGGTACTAAATATAAAAAATTATAATATTGTATATCGGCTTTCAATTCAAAATTAATAATATTTGAATGAAAAAATGCTCAGAAATTAAATCACCCTCAAAATTTTCAGCTTTAAACTATTTTTCCTTTGGCAGGGCAGCTAGATATTCAATTGGTAGAGAGGAAAGTGGATATTAAAGTATATATTAAACCTCATCAATTTATTATTGAAATTTTGGTGGAAAAAAATATTCATTCTCAATATATTTTTTTCATTCCATCTATAATTCTTTAACTTATTTAACTTCAACAGCCAACAATGCTACCATCTTCCTCGTTTTTTCTAGAACTTTGATATTATTTTTAATCATTAGGTAATTTTGTTCCATTTGATTATTCAACATATCTTCCCTACTATGATCACCATAAAATTTATAAATAGGCCAATAATTAAAGTAATCACCCTAAAAATTCTTCTTAGATGAATAAATGAATGATATGAAATGAATATTTTTTTTAATTTTTTTTAATTTTTTTTATTTTTTTGGATTTTTTGAAAAACAATGTGTGCAAGATCTTGGCCTCCCTAAAAATGGTACCAAATTGATGATAATAGTATTTATTAAACCACTATTCAATTAAACAATTATTTTCTTAAGAATTTACCGTAGTGGCACACCCTTGGGTTTATCACAAGGAGATCGCTTTCAACACACATATTTTTCTATTGTCACTATTAATAATCCTACTAATTAAAAACTAACTTAACTAATATAGATGAGGTAAGGGTTTAAATGTATAAAATATAAATATTATATATATAAATTAAATAAAAAATATAATTTTTTAGATGAAATAATAAAGTAAATTTTTCTTAGGAGGGATTAAAAACATTTTTCAAAAAAATATCTCAATATTTAACTCAATGAGGTGATAAAGACCCATTACACCTCACCTTCTCATTTGAAATGTGATTACCCCATATCGAGACATCTGCATATGGGGAAATAATCTTCTTAAATTCATCTAGGAGACCACTTATATTACCCTCACTACCCAATCCATACTCTATCATATGCATCACTTAGATATTGAAAGGAAGGATATTGATAAACGAGAAGAAGAACTTGGTGGTAGAGAAAACGAGGTGAACACTCACTATAATCGATTTAAACACCAACAAAATTCTCAAAATTGAATAAATTGATATCGAATTAAAACATAAGAAACTCATTCAACCCACCATTCCATCCCTCTAAAAAGTGTCGAGGTTAGTTCTCCTTATTTAGTGGAGTTGATAAGGGAACAATGATGGGAGAACACATAAAAATAAAATAGAAGAAAGGAGGGTATGAAGAAGAGGAATAATATATTAAAAGTAAACTAAAATTACAGAAATTAAACCACCGGAAATATACTGATAATGTCTAGAAAAGGGTACCCCTAGTTTATAACCCATTGAAATGAATAAGGGATACATTTTTATAGGTAGGGGTGAAAAATTGGATCCAAAATCTTCCTCCAAAAGTTTCTGATGTTATCCCACTTTAATGACTGAATATGGATAGAGTGTCTTAATTAAAGTTGTTTGTATATTTATTATATTTATAAAAACAAAATATCATCTTCATTGTCCATGTGTGGAAATAAATATAGATGTTTTACTCTAGTCATTTAATCTAGAAAGGTAGACTCTCTGTATTCCACAACTCCAACTTCCCATGAAATAATGACATTGAAACTGGTATATTATGGCATGGATTCCTTCATAAAAGTTCTAAACTAATTTCTTAATCATATCCATTTATAATTTAAGATTCATTTGACTTTCCAAAATTGATATATAATCTAATATTTAAATATGTCTAGATCTGTGCATAGTTTTCAAGCCCTAGATTGTGAGCTGATTTTGGGCCTCCAATTTTTGGATTGAGATTTGGATATAGAAGTATGCAATGGGGAACAAGATTCATCGAATCCTAAAAAAATTAATTTTACAATTTAATTTAGTGTATAAATATTTATGGCCTAAATAATGAATAATAATAAAATAGTTAAATTCCAAAATTATGCCTTTTTTACAATTAAGATCAAAATTCCACTAGAACCTAGAAATGTGAAAATTGAGCATAAAATAACACTATGGGTTGATTATAAACAATTAATTATAGAATAAAATGTATGAAAATATTAGTTTCGTCAGCATCCAAGACCTCAGGGTTCTCCAACTCAATAGTAACTATGGCCTGGCTTAGGGGTAAGAGTGTAATCCAAGGTGCATCATCCAAGTCATTCCACAGTAGTGATGATCTAACTATGTCCATGGAATATATCCAAGATAAAATAGGGTGAGATATGGATAGAACCAAGGATATAAACAAGGCACCTCATGTTTGTAGAAACCATGTTGGATCCAAGGAGTGTATCCAAGGAATCCTGTAATAATATAGGAGGGATCCTATGGTGTCATACCGAGCATCCAATGATATATGAGGATCAGGTTATAAGGTGGGTTTCAACCTAGGAAACTAGCCTCCTTGAATCAAAATGGTGTCCTCAAGTGCTCAAGTAATTCCCTCGGGAATCCAAGGTGATCTCGAGTCAAACCAATACTATAAATCTGTCAAGCTCTGTATAAAAGGAACCTTACATTTAATTCATTTATTTATTTAGGCCATATAATAATTATGAAATTTAATAAGTCAAAGGTTCATTCTATGCCATTCATATAATTGACAAGGCATCTCATGAAATTTTACCATTTATAATTCACTTAAATCATATTGATTTCACATGGTTCACTTTTATGCCTTCTATTAAACATGGAAAGGGGTGCTATGAACGTGCAAACGAGCCATCCAATTACCATCCACTAGGACAAGTCATATATATACAATATACTTTCCATTTACAATTAATAGTGATTAATAAAGTGAAGCACTTACCTTAGGCGGGTCAAGTCGAAAGTAAACATGGTTCTATACATTGGTCAATTCAATAGTCATTTAATATGGAAATGATTACCATTAGAATGGTCAAGCTAAGAAACACTCAAATGGTGTTACAAATACACATGCCAAAGCTCACAAAAATAAATTGTGGAAAATATCCTACATGGGGTAACTAGAGTTTTTGGAGTAACCACCAACAATGAATAGCATATATGGCATGGGTCTTAGAACACAGTTATAAAAACTACAAGTAAGGCATATTAATTATATAGATGACACTTGATGAAATCAACGCGCCCATGTGACAATTTATAAATGAAGAATCTTGAGGAGTGAGTTATAAAGCACCTACCTCATGCTCATATGACTATTCTCATCCACTATCAGCCTCTAGTTTGGCATGGATTGGAAGATATTTAAAGAAAATATCAATTCCCTAAAATTGGGGCATATGAGTGTGCATCTAAATAGAATCATAGATAGAAAGAAGAATGATGAAATATTAAAAAGGAATTAAGAATTTACTGGTGCAGATCCAACGAGATAGAAGACACTTTGATCAAACATCTCATAGATGATTGGGATCAAAGCCTAGCTTAGATGGATTTAGGATTCAAAAGGTAGAAAAAGAGAGGTTCTGTCTACTAGAAATGAAAAATGACAGGGATTCATTTAATAGATTTTTTAAGGATGTTTTGGTAATTTCACTAAAAAAATTAAGGATTCACATAGTTTGGATGCACGGTGAGCCAAATCATGTGCCAACTGTGAATAGTCTAATATAAGAAAGGGGCATCTACATAGTTAGGCTGCACAATTAGGGAAACTGTGCACTGACTGTGAAAAACCTATCTGCTATTTTTCTATAGTTTTTCACATGGTTGTGAATCCCAAATCGCATGGTTTGATCAAACCACGTTCCTTCCTGCTACTCACTATCCATCCCATCATGGTTAAAACTAACCATAGGTCTTTCCTCACATGATTAAAAAAAACTATGTGACATGCCCTTTTCATTTCTAAAACTGGGATCCGGACTTCGAACAATCTCTAGAAAACCCTGAGACCTATATGAACTCATTAGGAACCCATATTAGGTCCATAAAAATAATTGAACCAAAATATAAAGGATCCATACTTGAGTCAAATTAAGTTTCTTACAGTCTTTCCCCATTAAAGGAACTCATCCCCAAGTTCACCTTCTAAGGGTGAAAAAACACCATCTGAGAAAAACTATGTCCATTGGACACGTACGTCAGCCTCCCGCTCCTAAGTCTCATCCTGTACATAGTCCTGATTCCATAGCACCCATACTACAGGGATAGACCAGACTCAAAAATACTTTGTACTCTGATCAAATATGAGTATAGGATACTCCTAAAAAGAAGAATCAAACTCTATATTAACTTTCTCAGGATCAAAATTATGAGATGGGTCGACCTGATACCAGTGAATTTGAGAAACATAGAAGACGTCGTGCATGGCCCGATACATATAAGGTTGTAGAAACTGATAAAATACTGATCCAACTCTATCTAGTATCTCAAATGACCCCATATAATGAGGAAAAAGATTCCCTTGACTTCATACCCATCTATTCCCTAGCCTGGGCCATACCTGCAAGAAAACACGATCCCCAACCTCGAACTCTAGAGGTCGTAAATGGAAATCAACATAAGATTTATATCTAAACTAGGTAGTAGAAATACACTTGTTGATCAACTAAACCTACTCCAAAGTCCCCTGTATGAGACGATAACCTAGTAGGGATTCCTCTTTTTCCTCTAGCCAACATAAGGGTAAACGACATGACCTACCATATAAGGCCTATAAAGGAGACATCTGAATTGTATCATGAAATATATTATTATAATAGAAATCCAAAATATGGATATTATTCTCCTAAGAACTAATGAAATCAAGGATAAAAGACCATATCATGTCCTCTAGAACTTTTATATTCTGTTATGACTATCCATCAATCTGAGGGTGAAAGCCTGTGATCAAAATCACCTGTGTACCCATAGACTTCTACTGTAAAGACCGGTAAAATTCAAGGAAATTTTTTTCTTAATTTTCTTGGGAATTTTACAAGAATGCAGTTTCGGACGACACCTGATTCCAAGGCCCGGTGTTCCTGGAATCATTTTCCAAAGTTTGGCTCGGGTACATTCAGTGAAAGAACGAGCGGGGTTTTCAAACTTTTGAACCAGTTCTCGTAATTTAATTCCGAGGGCACTGATGGAATCGCAGCGCCGGTATTTTTTTAGAAACGCCTTTTCTGGAGTTGTGTTTTCTGGGGTGTGGTTTTTAATTTTTGGGGTTAAGTTAAGAAATAAAATAAAGTGGTGTGACAACTTTATTTTATTTCACTTAAATCCACTTAAAGCCACTTAAGCCAGGTTAAGCGGATATGGTAGGATATTTGTGAGGTGGGGCCCGCATGAGCCCCACCATTTCTTTCCCTATAAGTAACGTACCCATGAAAACCTCTTTTAAATAAAGTCAACCGGTGCATTTACATAAATTCTAAACGCCCCTATTAATTGGGCAGTTAAGTCGTGACAATTAATTCATCGAATTAATGGTTCGTTTCTTAACTTTGAATTTCTAATTTTTGGCATGGGAATAAAATAAGACCAACACTTGTGTTTACTTGAGGGTTGCTTGTTGAGAGGATTGGGAGAAGCTCTCAAGCTTGAAGATCTTCATCCTCATTCGTGAAGAACGTGAAGAATGCGAAGAATGTGAAGAACGCTGAACCCTCGAAGATCGATGACGCGACGCCATGTTCCGCGACGCCGACGATTCTCCTTCCGCGACGCTTCTTCCACAACATTCCTTCCCCGCGACAATCTTCAATCAACAACCGATTGAGGTAGGGGGTTTCGGTTCTTTAATTCTTTGTGAATTTTTATCCTCAACATGGGTTTAATTGATGCAATTAAATCTATGTGTTTTTAATCCTCGGAGTTTGATGGTGCGACGCCATGTACCGCGATGACAGCGATGCCCCTTCCACGATGTGATGATCCTCTTCTCCGCGATGGTCAATTCCACGATGAACTCATGTTCGACGACAACGTTGAGGTAGGGGTTTTTGTTCTTTTAAATCTTTGTGATTTATACCCACAGTGTATGATTAAATATTTGTTGTGAGACATTTAAAACCGCTAATGCGGTGGGTGAGGACCAACGAACAAGTCCGTACCCACCTCCCTTTTCGTTATTGGTGTGCGGAACGACGACAAAACAAGCCGCACGGTGATGTGAGGTCCTCGCAGTGAAGGATGGGCCCCAGTTTATGATGTATCTTTACGGGGACGTAAAGCCTTGAGGTGGGAGTGATGTAAAGACCCGTAAAATTCAAGGAAATATTTTTCTTAATTTTCTTGGGAATTTTACAAGAACGCAGTTTTTGACGGCACCTGATTCTGAGGCCCGGTGTGCCTGGAATCATTTTCTGAAGTATGGCTCGGGTACGTTCAGTGAACGGACGAGCGGGTTTTTCTAACTTTTGAACCGGTGCTCGGAATCGAATTCCGAGGGCACCGATGGAATCGAAGCGCCAGTATTTGTTTAGAACCACCTTTTTTTGAGTTGCATTTTCTCGGGTGTGGTTTTTAATTTTTGGGGTTAAGTTAAGAAATAAAATAAAGTGGTGCGATAACTTTATTTTATTTCAATTAAAGACACTTAAAGCCACTTAAGCCAGGTTAAGCGGATAAGGTGGGACCCATGATGTCCTAACCACTTGGTAGGATATTTGTGAGGTGGGGCCCGTACGAGCCCCACCGTTTCTTTCCCTCTAAGTAACGCACCCACGAAAACCTCTTTTAAATAAAGTCAACTGGTGCATTTACTTAAATTCCAAAGGCCCCGATTAATTGGGCAGTTAAGTCGTGACAATTAATTCATTGAATTAATGGTTTTTTTCTTAACTTTGAATTTCTAATTGTTGGCATGGGAATAAAATAAGACCAACACTTGTGTTTACTTGAGGGTTTCTTGTTGAGAGGATTGGGAGAAGCTCTCAATCTTGAAGATCTTCATCCTCCTTTGCGAAGAATGCGAAGAACGTCGAACCCTCGGAGATCGACAACGTGACACCGTGTTCCGCGACGCCGATGATTCTCCTTCCACGACTCTTCTTCCGCGACGTTCCTTCCCCACGACAATCTTCAATCAACAACCGATTGAGGTAGGGGGTTGCAGTTCTTTAATTCTTTGTGAATTTTTATCCTCAACATCGGTTTAATTAATGCAATTAAATCTGTGTGTTTTTAATCCTTGGAGTTTGACGGCGCAACGCCGTGTACCGCGACGACAGCGACGCCCCTTCCGCGACGCGGCGATCCTCTCCTCCACGACGGTCAATTCCGCGACGAACTCACGTTCGACGACAACGTTGAGGTAGGGGTTTTGGTTCTTTTAAATATTTTTGATTTATACCCACGGTGTATGATTAAATATTTGTTGTGAGACATTTAAAACCTCTAACATGGTGGGTGCAGACCAACAAACAAGTTCGAACCCACCACCCTTTTCGTTCTTGGTGTGCGGAATGACGGACGATGACAAAACAAGGCGCATGGGCGATGTGAGGTCCTCATAGTTAAGGACGTGCCCCTAGAGGTCCATTGGCGATGATGACGCGTTTTTCCGACCACTAGAACTTGTCCGGTGGTCCGCGGAGCAGCCCGCCGACGCGCCTCTCCGGCACGGTGGCGCCAGAGGCAGGGGGCGGCGGTGCCAAGCGCACCGCCGCGGCTGAAGCCGCGGCGGCAGGGCGCGGTCCCACGACCGCGCGGGACCGGAGGGGGAAAGGACGCGGCAGCCGGCCGCGTCCACTAGCAAGGGTGGCCCCACGCGGGGCCGCAGCTCCTTCACGTGGGGGCAGCACGCCCCCCGCTCCGCTCGGCCGTAACCGGCCGAGCCGACCCGCTGGCCAACGGACCAGCGCCAGCCGGGCCGCGCCGGCCAGGCCGGGTCGCGCCAAGACGGGTCGGACCTAGACTCGGGTCGGGTCGACCCAGTTCAGGCCGACCCAGGGGGGTTGGGCCGGGTCGGTCCGGGCCCAGACCCCCCCCCCCGTTTTCGGACCTTTTCGGTCTTTTGCCCATATCATGGTCTACGGACCTCCGATCGATGCACCGTCAGTGGCGATGTGATCCTTGGATCGAGCGGTCTTTTCGGTATATTACACTAGTGGTTTCGGAGAACTTTGGGTTTGGCCGGGTTGGTTCGTACACGAAACCAACCAGGCCCTCGGAGTGGAAATGCTTATAACTTGAGCTCCGGACGTCCGATTGACGTGCCATCGACTTTGATGGATTCCTCTTAGTGAGATGGATATTTTGGCTTACTCCAACTGAGGTTTGGACGCAGGTGGAGTACGGTTGGGTTGGTTTTGACTTAAAAACCAACCGGGCCCCTGAAAAAAAAAATCCAATAACTCTCAGACCGGGCGTCCGATTGACGCGCCGTCTGCGACGTTGAGTTCCTGTTGATGATACGAAACTTTTGGATACATCAACTCTGGACTATGTGTCAGTTGATGTATCAGCCTCTCGACTCGTGGAGCGGACCCTCCCGAACGAGCTTGCTGTGTGCGAGAATCCTAGAGCTGGCTGCGACTGCGATGACGACGACGACTGTACAGAGATCCTCAGTGGATTCGATGGCGACGACTACAACACTCAGCGATCCTACGTGGATCAGTGCTACAGATCCTGTGTGGGTCCGTTCCTGTGTGGGTCAGTGATCAGTGGTCCTATGTGGTCCAGCGCCTACAGATCCAGTGTGGGTCCGATTCTGTGTTGGTCTTTGCGGGGGTTAGTTACCTATCGATCCTTTGTGGGTCAGATCCTTTGTGGGTCATTGCGGGTGTTATTTACCTATCGATCCTTTGTGGGTCAGATCATTTGTGGGTCATTGCGGGGGTTAGTACCTATTGATCCTTTGTGGGTCCGACGGCTTAGATGGATCAGTGGCAACATCTGATCGTCTCTATCATCATATGAAGAAGTATACCTGTGTGAGCTGAATCCTGTTTTGCTTTCCTTTGTGGATTGTGTTGTGCTATCCTGTGTGGATTACGTTTTGCTTTCCTGTGTGGACTGCGTTGTGCTTTCTTGTGTGGATTGGGTTGTACTTGGGCTCAAAAGTTGGAGCATACTGGAATTGATGACTTAGGTATATGTATGGGCATATACCTAAGCAGTGTCGAATGTTACTTCGTGATTGTATCTTTCCTTTGTGGATTACCCTTTGTGGATTCTGGGATACCTTCGGGGGTCTCGGGGTCCCCAATAAGTAGCTTATACTCACCCCTGCACGGGCTATGCCCGCACTACATTGTGTTGGTTGCAGACGACGGACAACGCTGATCGTGGTTGAGGCCTGCGGAGCAGGACAATACCTGGAGGTGGGCCACTGGGCGGGACGTACTCGGAGCGGACAGCTCGACCCTAGGATCTGTGGAGGCCATCTGTACTCACCCTTTAGGTGGGATTTTCAGTGGACAGCTCGAAGATGTGGCTTTACTTTTCAGTTTCTATTTTTCCCTTTCCAGTTGTACATTACTTTCAGTTTGGGTTTGTATACTGGCCCACTTACTTTTCCGCACTTACTGTTGTACTCATTTTTTACTTAGTGATTACTTCTACTGCTTGCTTGCTCTGTGGTTTTTGTTTACCTTACAAAGGAAATGCCTTCCCTTTTATTGGGATTTACGCCTTGGTGCTAGTTGCCAGCCCCTGGCCTATGGAAGGCGGGCTTGGGGTAGTCACGACACGGGCCCCGAGGATGGGTCATGACATCTACAACCCTGTCTAGAATCATGATGTGAAATGAGAATCCCTATATTTAATGATAGTATGAGAAACCCTGTGTAGTTACATGATCTCACATACATATAATATTCTCAGCACATCAACTAATAAAGTCTTCCGAATAGGAAGGAAGTGGGCTACTTTCGTTATATTGTCAATAAAAACCCATACAAAATCACTAAATCTAGGAGACCTAGTTAATATGGCTATAAAGTCCATGTTAACATCTTCCAATTTCCATTCCATGACTAAAAGTAGCTATAACAATCCTGAAGGTCTCTGGTGATCTTCCATCACCTGCTGACAAGTGGAACACCTAGTGACGAAGTCTGCTATTTGAAATTTTATCTCATGCTACCAATACTGGTGTCACATATCTCAATACATCTTAGATATGGCTAGATGAACTTCCCACTGATAATTGTGGAAATCTCTCATCAAATCATCTGTCATATATATAAGAACCTAGACACATCCATGTGTACTCAATATATCATCTCCATCCATAGACCAATTTGTAGGGGGGTTAACTCCTAAAATACTCTCATGGAGAACCAAGGCCCCAGGATCTGAAAATTTTCTACTCTTCAATTTCTCAAGGAGAGAATAGGTAAATATCAAAGATGAGAGATATGAATGCTTGAGACTATCACGACACTCTTTATGCATCTCAGATTTAGAGGTCCATCAATTTCAATTCATCACTAGCTTCCTGTATGACATGTTTATGATTTTTCCAACTTAGCACATCAGAAACTACATTTCACTTTCCAAGGGTATAAGCTCGCTCAAAATTAAAGGATTGATGATATTCGACCCATATTTGCTGTCTGAGATTCAAGTAACACTGTGTAAAGATATATTTTAGGCTCTTATGGTCTGTATACTTCAAAAATCACTCACCTAATAGATAAAATATCCAATAACATAAGGCATGGACAACTGCTGCGTGATCAAGGCCATGCATTAGGTAATTTCTCTCATGAGGCCTCAATATCCAAGATATATACGCAAAAAATCTACCTTCATACATCATCACTACTCCTAGGAAAATGCCTGATGCATAACATAACACAGTATAGACTCTTCCAGGCTATGGAAGAGTCAGAATAGGTGCCGATACAAGCCTACCTTTTAGATCCTAAAATAATTTATTGCACTCTTTTGACTACATGAACTTAACACCCTTATTTGTAAGACCAATAAGAGGTTAATCAAGGCATGAAAATTCCTTTATGAAATTCCTATAATAACCATCCAACCCTAAGAAAATTCATATATCAAACAATTTCTTGGAATGATCCCAAGAAACCATAACAATAACCTTCTCTCGGTCAATAGTGACCCATGATTCTGAGATAATATGACCCAATAAGTGATCTTTGTCAATCCATAAGTGTCACTTAGCCATCATGTCATAAAGATGATACTGTCTCAGTGTACTCAGAATGATATCAAGGTGCTTATTATGGTCTATACAAGTGTGAGAATACACCAAGATGTCGTCCACAAATACTATGACAAAGGAATCGAGATAGGGATGGAACACCCTATTCATCAGATCCATGAAAATGGTAGGAAAATTCATAAGACTAAATAGCACAAAGAAATAATCATACAGACCATAAATACTATGGAAAGATATATGAGGTATGTCCAATGATCTAAATTTCACTTGATGATAGCCCGATCTCAGTTCAATCTTTGAAAACACCACAGATTATCAGAGCTAGTCAAAGAGATCATCTATTCAAGGTAATGGATACCGGTTCATGACCCTAATATGGTTAAACTGTCTGTAATACATGCATAGATAATGGTTTCCATAATCCTTGGTGAAAATTCTGGGAGAACCCTAAGAGGAATTGCTGGTCTATATAAAACCTTTGGCCTCCAAGTCCTCTAACTACTACTTGAGATCTTGGAGCTTAGTAGGTCACATAATGTATGGAGGAATATATAGTGTATCTAATCCTGGAACAATCTCATTCGAAAACTTGACCTCTCTATAAGGAGGTAAGCCAGAAAAATTTTCAGGAAAGATGTCCCTGAAATGATATACTACTTGAGGGAATTCAAAATGAAGTAAAACTGATCCTACATGAAAATATTAGAAATATAGGTGGTCACTACACCTAGAACATGATTCTATGGTCTAGATATACTAGCTAAGACATCCCACTTACCCTTTTGTAGATAAGTAATACCCTCTGGTGATGTAAATGACACCCTTTGATGATAGTAGTCTACAAAGGCATGATACAGAACCAACCAATCCATCATGAGAATGACATATAAACTCATCATCTTGAGAACAAAGTAGTTCCATAATAAAGGGTATCTCCCTACCTCAAGGGCATAGTCCCTACATTAGCGTATTCCCTCTAAACACACTCCCAATGGTGCATCCCTGGTCATTAAACCATAGAAATACTATATTTCCAACCCAAGGATTTCCATGATAGATAAGGATATGAAGGATTGTGAGTCACCTGTATCAAATAAAGAAGATACTATAGTGGAGGCTACTATAATAGTACCTCCTATTGTATATGCTATTGCATCCTGATCCTCAGGTATTTGCTATAATGCATGAAACTGACCTGATCCACATCCCAATGCAACAACTAGACTACCATGATCAAAACCAATCTACTGGTGATCAGGAGTCTGGATACTATGGACACAAACTCCTCCTCATCTAGTCTTGCTGGTGCGACTCCAACTCTCTGCATGACATGGTGTAAAATGATCTAATCTTAAAGGTGGAACTAGTGAAGATCCTCTTCCACTAGAAGTTGATGGAAAGGTCTGATAGAATCTTTAAAGGTGCCCCATACAGCTGCAATCACGACACTCCAAAGGGTATCTATCACACCGAGGGTTTAGGTTCCCCCATTATCTACACTGATGACACACTATAGAGATACCAGTATGGGTACTCTAGCTACCACTACCCTAATGAGAAACTTTAAGAGATCTCTTTATTCTACTGGAAGAACTTCTAGCTTACCAAAACACGAGCCTTCTATATCCGGTACTATCACCATCCCTAAGGTTGTGCTTAGTGATAAGAGCCTGATTTCCTATTTTATAGAAAGTAGGTAGGAAAAAGACATTTACCTAAGTACATATTTCATATTGAATCCCATCCTTGAAATGTATAGTATAATAAAGCTCATTACTGGCTAGAAGTGGTGAAAAGTGTTGTAACTCATTGAAACTCACTGAATACTCCATAAATGACATAGAACTCTATTCGAGATTCATGAACTCTATGACTCAATCATCTCTCAGCATATGAGGAAAGAAGTTGTCATAGAAGGAATTCTGGAAATCAACCCATACCATGTCCTGATGGCGACCAGCCTCGCTAATTACATCCCACCAATGCTTGGTCAAATTACACAACATGTAAATAGAAAGCTTGACCCTCCACTTTAGGGGAATCTCCAGATGATCAAATATAGACAAGGTGGCCTCTATCTAAGACTTAGCAGCCTATAGATTACCATCCCTCAAGAAGGTAAGAGGATGATGCTATTAGAACTCATGAGTCTGATCATCCATCATAGGTGTAGATCGTGGAGAACTATGCATGGATTTAATCATATATAATAAACTCTCCTGAAACTTAGTGTCAGTGCCAATATCAGGTACAATAGGTAGTGCCTCAAGTGGAAATCCTAGAGGTAATACTGGCAGCTCATGTCCCACCATATCTAGAGCATGGTTATAGCCACCTTCCCAGCGTATGATATGAGGACTTCATGGTGATATTAGTCTACAAATTCTAATCACACACCTCATAATAATATTTAAGAAGATAGATAGTAACACTATTGGAAGATTAATGTAAGAATATGGCTTAGTACCCATGTTATACTACCCCAACTACCTACTTATAAGTCTAGGTATTGGTAATTTCTCAAGTATAAACCATAGGGGTTTCAGTAAATGAAGGGTCATCTATACCTTGCCTCATCATTTATTGGAAACCATTTCATTTTAATCATCCAAGTTTCAATCTTCAATTTTTATTTACTTATTTCCATATATCATGGTTCATATAGAATTGATAACCATTCCCAGTGAGTTAGGGCTAATACAACTTATCATTGAAAGTGACACCCACTTGATTTTAATCTAATGGCTCGACTCAGTAAATTACCCATTCCAACCCATGAGTTCCCATAAAACCTCATGAATTAAAACAAAAAATCACTCAATTGTAGATAAAAAGTATCATAAGAATATATATATATAAACAAGGATTACCCAAAAATCACAAGCATATCAAGCAATGAAAAGTAGTGAAATGCACCTATATGACATGGAAATATGCATGATAAGTGAATTATAGGTTCCTATAATGATGCATCTAAAAATGATCCTTTTTCTCATATCAATAGGCCAAATATAAAATGAAATTTCAATTATATTAGTAATTAACAACATCACATAGCATTTTAATCACACAATGGTGAAATGATATCAAATGTAACTGGAAAAAATAGAAAAACTATTATAATTCAGTCAACTAGGAATTTACCATGAACATTGTTCTGTGATGCCCAAGAATAGATTATGACCAAGTTACATGAATTACCAATATCTAATCTATTATCTACAAATATTAAAGAAATAAAGGAATTCTTTGATACCACTTTGTGACGTCTCAGACCAGGATTCCACTTAAAATTGGTCCGATCCCAGTTAACCACATGGCCTCAAACGTATCTCCCTAAATTTCAGAGGCCACCAACTAGCAGAAAGGGCATAGGGTGTGTCTTTGGGGAGAGTATTCCCTCCTTAACATAGTTTATCATTGAAGATAACATATAAAAATAGAATATAAGTATAGGAAGAAATATAAGTAAACAAATGACACATCAGAAGCATACATGAGTAATAAACAATTGAATATCTCATAATTATACACAAAAGATGATGATGATATATCATGTATCTAATAATATAGAAATCATTGATACAAGAATTAGAAAAACATGCTATACAAAATTAGAAAAAAAGAAACAAAAAAATATCCCTAGAATCTCGAGCTCTAACTCGTTCATCTGCTACTAGCTCCATCCTAAGCAATTAAGAAATCAAGTGTCTGATGTGAAACACTTCCCCTTGTTAACACCTACATGTATATAATATTACTAGGTACCAATGGTGCCAAAAGAGGGTGTGAGATAGATCTCAGTAGTCCAACACCAACAATATCTATAATATCCTATCCATGTAATATAAAATGAAATAGTGCGCAAGTATGCATATATAAAAGTAAAGTAGTACAATAATGTAAATACCCAAGTGCCTGCTTCAGCCCTCAGCTAGTGTCTGAACATGTTACCATTTCATTACTTAATTTAGTTCGAGTTTATATATTTATGTCACATGAGTCATATCCATCACGGACATCACCTTGTTATAATAATAGTAAAGGTTTCTAGATAAAACAAGGAAACCTATTTATTAATAATAATGGAAGGGATCCAAGGTAATAAAAAAGGAATCCAAGACCTCAAGGGTTTCCAACTAAGTATCAACTGAAGCCTGGATCAAGGGTAAGAGTGTAATATAATTATCATTATCCAAGTCATTCCACAATAGTGATGATTTAATCGAGTCTATGGAATACATCCAAGGTAAAACAGGATAAGCTATCTCTAGGACCAAGGATTTAACCAAGGTACCTGATGTCCATACAAGACATGCTTGACCTAAGGAGTGTATTCAAGAAATCCAATAATAGTATAGTAGGGATCCTAAAATGTCATACCATGAATTAACTTATATACGAGGATTGGGTTCCAAGGTGGGTTTCAACCAAGGAAACCGACATCCTTGAATCGGAATGGAATCTTTGAGTTCTCAAGGCATTCCCTTGAGAATCCAAGGGGATATCGAGTAAAAAAACTCTTATAATTATTTCAAGGACCTCATATAAGGAACCTTATATTTAATTCATTTATTTATTTAGTCCATATAATAATTATTCCATTTAATAAGTCAAAGGTTCATTTAATTCATTTCATACAAGTGAAAAGGCATCTCAAGACATGCAACCATTTACAATTCATTTGAGTCATATTAATTTTATATGGTTCAATATGATGACTTCCATTAAACATGTAAAGGGGTTATACAATCATGAAACCAATCCGTTAAATTACCATCCATTAGGCCAAGTCATATTTATACAATATACTTGCAATTTTCAGTTAATATTGATTTATAAAGTAAAGAACTTACCTTAGGTGGGTAAAGTGGAAAGTAAACATGGTATTATACATTGGTCAATTCAATAGTCACTTAATATGGAAAGTATTATCATTAGAATGTTCAATCTCAAGAACACTCAAATGGTGGCACATACACACATGTCAAATATCAAAAAGTCTAATTATGGAAAATACCCAACATTGGGTAACTGATGTCGTGGGTGTAACCACAAACAATTAATAGAATATATGTAATTGGTCTTAAAAAATAGTTATAATGACTACAATAAAGTTATATTAATTATATAGATGATTCCCAATTAAATCAGCACACCCATGCAACAATTTGTAAAATGATGAATCTTGAGGAGTGAGTTATATACCATATACCTCGAGCTCATATGACTCTCTTCATCCAGTATCAGCCTCTAGTTTGTCCTAGATTAAAAGAGATATGAAGAAGGGATAAATGCCTTAAAATTGGGGTAGATGATTCTACATCTAAATAGCATTATCAATAGGATTATGAATGTTGAAAGCTTAAAAAGGAATTGAGAACATACCAGTATAGATCCAATGAGGCAGATGATGCTTCGATCGGACTCCAGATGGATTTCAGGATAAAATATAAAATTATATGGATTTATGATTCAAAAGAGAGAAAAAGATAGTTTATATCTTCTGGAAATGAAAAATGAGGGGAGGGATTCATTTAATTGATTTTTAAGGGTGTTTTGTTAATTTCACTCAAAAATTTGGCATTGCAGCGTTTGGCCGCACGGTTAGCTAAACTGTGCACCAACCATGAATGGTATGATATAGGAAAGGGTAATTAACATAGTTATTCCACATGGTTCGGGAAATTATACACCAATCATGCAAAATCCATTTTCAATTTCTCTGTAATTTTTTACATGGCCATGCGGCCCAAATCGTACAATTAGATCAAACCATGCACCCTCCTACTGCTCATTGTCTAGCCCCACATAGTTAAAACTAATCATGTGTCCTACCATGAATTATTAAAATAAACCATGAGATATGCCTTTTTACCCCTAAAACTGGGATCTAGGGTTTAAACAATCTCCAGACACCCCTGATACCTACACAAACTTATTCGGAATCCATATTTGGTCCATAAAAGAGAATTATACCAAAATTTAAAGGATCCATACCCGAGAACAAAATAAAGTTCCTAAAATAAATTATTTTAATTTCAAATATGGAATCAAATTTTCCAAATTCAATTCACAGAAGTAGTAGAATTCAATTTAAAACTATACCCACAGACGTGATGAAAAAGTGTGTTTCCAAAGTAAAAATTATCATAAGTGTAGAAGATTTTAATAACAAAATTCAATCTAAAATTGATTTAAATAACTTAAATTAGTTAAATTTTAATATAAATTAAGTAATTTTACTTTAAAACTAATTTAAAATATAATTTTAACTTTTAAATTATTTAAATGAAAAGGAAATTTTTCAATAAAAATCAGTATTTTTTACTATTCATTAAAAAATGAATCTTTTTAGAAGAATCCCAAAAATTGACCCTAAGATAATTTTGATATGATGATTTAAAAAATGAAGTTTATTTTTAAAAATAAATTTTCTAAAATTAGTAAACAATAATTTAAAATTATGTGCTAAAAGCACGACTAAATTGTCTTTTAGAAAAAGATACAGTTTTTTTAGAAAACTTTTCTTTTAAATGATTCTTATTTTATTTATAATAAATAGATAATAATAATTATCATATTTAATTATTACTATTAATAACCTCTAATTTAATTATTTTGTTATAATGTTATACAATATTATGGTTCATTTAGACTTGGGGTTGCATGTTTCGTAACCTATCGAAGATATTAAATTTAATGAATTATATTTCGTGGGTTTTTTAAGATCTATGCTGTATGTCACATGAAATATAAAATAAAATTTTATTATTTTATAAATTTTTAGTGTTATAATAAGAAAGGTCTTGTATACATAGTTTTTAACACATTTCTAGGCTATGAAATATCCTAAATGATGACTCGTGAGAGATAATATTTTATTTTCCAGATGAAAAAATTACTCACTGTTTCAGTAAAACAAACTACATGGTATGCATATTTTTAAAAAATTCATGATGTTCGAGTCATTACCAAGGATATATCACATAATTATAGAAATAAATTCATTTAATACCTTAATTACTACTTTTTTTGATAACCATTTTTTGGTTTATAAGGTGTGTTGATGGAATCCTTAAGAGGTGCATTCCTAAGGAAGATATGCAGTCTATTTTAGAAGACATACACTCTTAACCATGAGGATAACACCATGAGAGATAAAGAAAATCCCAAAAGTCACTTTATGTTGAATTCTATTGGCCTACACTTTTCAAGTGTTCTAGGAGTTTAGTTATGGGTTGTGAAAAATCTCAAAGAATATGCAATGTTTGAAGAAAAAAAGAGATACCTCAAATGGGAATTTTAAAGGTTGATTTTTTTATTTATGGGGGCTTGATTTCATGAGAAATTTCCCATATTCTCATGGTAATTAATAGATATTAGTGGATGTAAAATATTTTTCCAAATATTTTTTGGGTGTGGCTCTCCCAAAAAATCAAGCAATTGGAATAGTGAAATTCATTAAAAAGAATATTTTTTAAAGATTTAGGGTGCCGAAGGACTTTATCACTGTTAATGGAACCCATTTCAAGAATTTCATATTCAATTACATGATGTAAAACATGGATGTGTGCACAGGGCAGAAATAATCTGTCATCCACAGTCAAGTGGGAAAGATGAAATGCTAAATAGATATTTAAAATAGATTTTGGAAAAAAATATTAATAATTTAAGGAAATAGTGTTCTTTAAAGTTGGATGAAGTATTTTGGGCCTAGGGTACTACATTTAAAACTCCCATAAGAATTTATCCTTATAGGTTGTTGTTTGGGAAATCATGTCATTTACCTATGGAGCTTCAACACAAGTCTTATTAGTCTATGAAGGAATTAAACTTTGACTTTAAGTCTACTGATAAGAGAATATTGTTGGATTGAAGTGTGTTAGAGGAGATTATAAGGGAATCCAATGAAAATGGTATAATATACAAAGTGATAACTAAGACCTTTCATGACACAGTCATCCAAAATATGGATTCAAAGGTTGGATAGAGAGTGTTTCTGTTTAATTCCAAACTCAATACTTTTCCCAAAAAACTCAAAACTAAATGGTATGGACCTTTTACTATCCAAATAATGTTTCTAAATGGAGTTCTAGAGAAAATAGGAGAGGAAAAAAATGTATTTCTTACTTAATGTTAAAAGATTTAAGCATTAATTTTAGGGTAAACCAAAAGGTTTTACTTATATCATTGTATTGGATGATTGATCTTTCACCGAATTCTAACTGATGAATTAAAATTTAATGCTTCATGGGAGTCAACCCATGGTCATTCTCGTTTTTTTTTTGTTTTTTAAGAATAAAATTATGCTTTAATATACCAATTTCGCTACTTTTTTGATTTGATTTAATTCTATTTATCTCTAGTTATATTGAATTTGAACTTGATGAAAAAATAGAGCATATTCCAAACTATTTTAAAGTCAAAAAGAGCTTTATGCTGGAACTTCTTGAACCACACTTATTTCAAAGTCAACCTTTACTTTTTATCTATTTGGAGTTTAATTTTTGGAATTTAATTATTTTTTTTCAAATTATAGGAAATAAAATATGACTAATCAGGTGGATATCACTTAATAAAAAATATTAAGGTTAACATGGTTGTGATTCAAATTTTGTTACAGCTTCTTATCGGGGGAGTTGTGTTTATATTATTCTCTCTTATTTCTTCTCATTACCATTAAAACTATTTCATGAAATTAACTGTGTGTGTAGTGGTGAGGGGTTTCTATTTTTAAAATTCATTCTATGTTCTTAACTTTTTTTAATCGAGCTTTTTGAAAATCATTATTAAAATATAAGTGAATTCTTATTTCAACACCGTAAAAATTATTCGAACTGATTTAAAAAATTTAAAACATGATTGGAAATGTTTCTAGAGTAACTATTAAACATGCTATTGTCCTAAGATAATTTGAAAATTACATATGTTCGTTTTTAAACTTAAATAATGATTTTTTAATATATTTTTTAAAATGTTTTGAAAGTATGGAAAATATTATTATTTTTAGGTTTATTGTGACCCTAGATCATGATCATGGATTATTGAAATTTTAAATCTGGTTAAGTTAAATTTTCTAAAATTATATTTACACCAAGAAATTAAAAATTGAGGATAATGTGGAATTTAAGTATTGGGGAGGGGTCTTTCACCTTTCTAAACTATGATTCAGTGTTGTACACATCAAAATTTCAAAAAAAAATTCACTATTAACACCTTTTCACGATTTAAATTTCTTACTCAATGGTTTAAATTTTTCTTAAGTTTGAGGGTTGTGATACCAATTTGAGAGGGTTAATCTATGTTGCTTCTTGGATTAAATTAAGTACATCAATTTATTTTCCTTCTGAAACAACTTTATATTGGAAAATTTTGGTGGTATGTATTATAATTTTCATTCCCTTTGAACATTTTGGTTTGAATTAAACCCATAACATATGCATCCAAATGATTTATGAAATGAAAATCCTAACCCAGGTTAAACCTGTCATTATTTATTCTTTTAACTGACCAATGGGTTAATTATTCATTTTATTTTTTATTAATCTTAACCATCTACTTAGTTGTGTCTGTTTAATCTTTGTTTAATTATATATGTCGATTCACTTGGAAGTAAAGATAAGTTTGGAAGTTATTGTTGTATTTAAATTGAAGTTTTTTTAATTCTATTCCTAATTGTCAAAGTTAATCATTTTTTTAAAAAGAAACCAATTTTTCATTGAAACCATTCATTTTTAGGAGTGAAATCACATTTTTCACCTAAGATATCCCATGGAGGAAAATATTTTCAAAAATTGAATCATTATAGAATTTCAGTTTTTTTCTCTTTAGATTTATTCTTTTCAACAAAATTTCTTGGATTTATTTCTAGAGAACGATAAATATCTTAAGTTTTAGTGAATATAATGTGGTTTTGTTTTAATACATTTTTCGACATCATTCAAATGAAATTTCAATAAAAGTGTGTGTGGAAAGTTATTTAATTGATTAATAGTTGACACTTTATCATTTTGTGATGGAAAATACAATTAATTGAATAAATGGTTAAAATTTTATATATTTTGTGCTTTAAATGTTCATGATTATATGATATAGTTTTAATATATCTCATGAACCAATATTCTGGTAGATTTTTTGAAATATAGTTTGATATAATATTTTTTTCAATGTTTTCACATCGGCAGATTTGGAACTTTCATTTCCAATTTTCCATGCCTTGATTTTTAATATATCTTGTTGGAATGATTTTTTATACTATAAATGAGTTAATTTATTTTTTTAAAAGTAATTTGGATGATCAATTTTTAATGTTAAAGTTCCATGAACTTTATTTTAAATAATTTCTTTTGGAATAATCATTGAAGTGTTCAATCTCATAATTAATTTTATTCATGTTCCATTTTGTTTTTAAATTTATTATGATGATTTTTTTTGATGTTGGGTGTAGGAGGATCTCCTATAATATATTTTTTTAGAATCTGGATTATTTGATAATTTGAAGTACAGGACTATAGGAATTTTCACTTTTCCAAATTGATAAAAATTTATCAAGGTAGTTATCATATGAGGGTCTACCTCGAATGCCTTTTCGATGATCTTAGGTTAATTTTGAGAATATTGTATGATAATTTTATTTTATTTTAGATCTACGAGGATGAATTTCTAAAACTGAGGTTGGGGAAAATTTGACATCATCTATGCTAAAATTAGTTGAGGATAATCCTTCAGGTTATGATGAATAAAGAACACTTTTTCCAATATCAAGGACTGAAGGCTTTGAATCTGTTAAAAAAGTATTATTGATCACTATATTATTTTTTGTTTTGTAGGTATATATTTATTGAAGATAAAGGGGGCCTCACATATCTTTATTTTTTCAGATATTTTACCATAGCTGCATTCATGCTAGGCACTTAAAGAAATGCTCTAATGAAGTTCTAACCCTAGACTGAGCATTGTTAACTGAACGAGATCAACTATCACCAAGATATATATTCATGAACTATCAATTCCTCTAGGTGAAGAGGATTTGATTTAATATAATGATCCATGATTATGTCTTTTTCTTTTTAAAGGTCTTCACAATCTTGAGAAAGCCTTGGAATTTTGGGGGAATCGATTGAAGATGAGGTAGAGTTTCAACGAACTATTTGGGGTGATAATAAAATCATGAATGAACTAAATCCTAGTCAAATGTTGGATATAATAGCACACTCCTGGAATATTAAATGCATTATTTAGTCAACTGGTGAATTCAATCAACTAATTTTCAGTGAAGAGTTGCAGAGCCAATCGTTACATAAGAAAATTTAGAATTTTAAGATATCAAATTGGGAGATATTTATGAAGGTAGTAAGGATATCTTGTAATTTTTTATCAATAGAAGTGAAGTATAACTCAAGGATCTCATCACCTAGGTTCATTGTGGAAGTTTTAGCAAAGTATCAATAACCCACATGGGGGGGGGGATGTAACGACCCAAATCAGATTCCACTAAACCAGTGCTCTGAGCCGGTTCTCCATGAGACCTCAAGCGCACCTCTCCATATGCCAGAGGCTATCGACTAGCAGTGAGGGCCTCAGGTGTTTCCTAGAGATACTATACCTTCGTATCAGTGTAAAAATAATAGAAATAACTAGATATGATTCAGTAAGTAAATAAATAGATTACGGATGAAATAAATAAACTGTAATAGAACATGCTGTAATAATAAATGAAATGCTATAAAAACCTGAGAAACCATGTCATACATACAACACTGGTCACCCACTGGTTCGACCCTACATTCATAAGTACAAAAAGGAAAATGAAATAAAATTACATGGATCTACTACTAACTCCGAGCCATATAACATACCTGGTCTCCAGCCACTATCAATTTTCATTAGCCTGATTGTAATAATCCACACAAGTGACTCTGCTCGATCATGCAACCTTGGGCCTCAAACCTACCCATCATGAAATCTGTGCTCAACCTGAAAAGTAGACATAAGGGCTACACGCACACCAAGGTTCATGTATAGAGGTGAGAAATAATCTCAATAGACCACCCCAACAATGAACCTATAATATACTACTATAAGTGCATGCTCATGAAATATGCTCATCCTAGTTGAGAGACAACTAGAAAGATAAATAAATTAAATAATATGAAACCACAATCAATCCCTGGGTCTATAATTCTGATCAACTGGGAAATGTGTCATCATGAATATTTATATTTATATATGTGTATATATATATATTACCATGTATATATATACATAAAAATGAATATACATGAGTAAAGTGAAAATAACATAAAACCATTTGAATTCAATCCTTGGATCTATAATCCCGATTACCTGGACATCAAGTGAAAAGGAATTGAACTAGATGTCATACAACTCAAGCTGTATATCATTATGTCAATCTCTATGTCTGTAATCCCAATTGATAATAACTTCTTCAACCATAACCATTAATATCTTTGAGGGGATACATGTCCTAGCCCTGGGTTCATCTGTACACACCTCTAATCACCATAAGAAAGATTCTAGGTAGTATTAGGACATCCTATAATTGGACACATAGATGGATTCCATACCACTCAAGACATGTAAATCCAATTTAATGTCTGATCCCTAGGTCTCAGTTCATAGGTGGTGAAAACATTGTTTCATGGATGAACCCTAAGGGTCTGAACCTGTAAGGAGAGATCATCAGGGAGACGTCATGCCCACCCTTAAAGGTATCTAATCGGGGATATTGTAATCATCTATATCACTTAGGGGGGCATAATCATCCCTAAGTATCCAATTATGTGAAACACCATGTCTAATATTGTAGTCAAGTAATCAATCTGGGAGAGAATAATCATCCCCATCACTCAGGATTGTAATCATCCATGAGTATAATAATCAGGGATTCTTGGCTTGTATTGATGAGGGCATAATCATCCTCCTTAAACCTTGAGCCGAGGAGAGTGGAATCATGCTCATCACTTGGGAGAGTGTAATCATCCATGGGTATCATTATTAGGGACTCCATGCCAGTATATCATAATCAACATAAGTTAAGAAGATGAATTCTAGTGAGAACATCTGGAGATCCCAATAATATAATAATCAAACAAATAAGATCAATAGTCTAATCCCAGGTAGTACCTCTGGGTATGATAATAAATATAAGCATGACATGGTTCAGAAGTTGGATCCTAGGAAATACGTCTGAGAAACCCAATAAATGAGTAAGGTGGATGCTAGGAAATACATCTCAACATCCTAAAGAGAGATGCATCACGTTAGTATTACCAACCACCAAACAAGAAGAACCTCTGGTAATCATAATTGCATTATAATTAAACAAGTGAAAGTATAATAAAAGAGTGAGGGTGTATGAATACCTAAAACGAACACTACAATCACAACCCTATGGGCTTACAAGTTTGTCACAGGTTCTAAGGCAAAAGCCGCTAACATATCTACCCATACCCGATGTTCTAGCTTAGGTTCGGTACAACATCGAGGCACTCACTAGGTCCCTATTGTTATAAAACATGTGAGGGATCCTACTTGGGATACTCAAGGTAAAAACATAATCAAAGATATCCTACTTGATATCCTCAGCAAAGAGGTTAAAATAAGGAATCCTACATGGTATCCTTTAATAGTAAGCAACATAGGCATCCTACATGAGACCCATAGAATTGTACATAGGTAAGGGATAATACAAGGGATTCCATATGTCATAATGTAAGTGAAGGTATCCCATATGAGATTCTCAATAGAAAAATCATATTGAGGCATCCTATAGGGGATCCTCTAGGTTAAAATGTAAGAAGAGGCATACTACAGGGGAATCCTAAAAAAAACCACACCACCTCCTGGTCTAGAAGAGGAAATATCGTAAGGGATACATCATAAGAGGAAGATTTAATAAATCACTGGTCAATATAGATATCTCTTGGATAAAATTAGATCAATGTATCACTCTTAAGAGATAATTGGATTCAATTACTAGATTAAGAACCTCTCCGTTTAAGAAATCACTCGAAGTCGTCAAATCATCTCAAAAGATTTATCATCCTGACCTATGTGGAAAGATACTTAGAATGGACAACTCATGGGTCCAATTATGATTCAAAGATATAAATATATAAAAAATAGAAAACTCCCTAAAAATGGTAACATGGGTGGAGTACACTATATGGTAGTCGTAGTGCATGACGTGTACCCTCACAACCCCACCTAGGTGTGTACTTCAACCGTACATGAAGTTTCAAATCCCATGTACACTATGTGTTCACAATGTACATGCTGTGTACACTACATGGTGTACCTTTTCATGTACCTCACATGTATTGTCGATGTACTTTTCCTAACTGTGTACCTCTACACGACATGCATCCTACACGGGGTCTGCCAGTGTACTCTACACAACCATGTGCCTCTACAAAAGCTGTCTGGTTGGGTACTTGGCTACATGGATATGTCCCAGTACATGTATTTTATACCCCATACATAGAGTTTACTTATAAAACACCATCCTACCCAAATAATAAGAGCACATTCGATGTTTTCTTGAGCTTACACACCCTGTGATCAGGATTTCTGAACAGGAAACACCTCAAATTGGCCCTAAACCTCCTCCCCCAAAAAAGATATAAATCAAACCTCAAGGGATCCTAAGCATACATAATCAGGTTTTAAAACTTAAAATTGGTAAATCTATGGGTATTGATGAAAAAACTAGAATTTTATACCTTTGGGAGGAATACCCCAAAGCTTCTCCCTTTTTTGGGATCCACGACTACCACATGTTGATCTGGCACATCCCGATCTTTGCGGTGGAACCTCTATTCCCCCTTTATCTTTCTCTATCTCTCCCCATCCATATTCTCTCTAAATAACATGAATGAGGATCCCCCTATGGGAATATATAGGAATTTTGGGAATGAAAATAATAAAAAGAAAAGAAAAGGAAGAAGAAGAGAAAATAAAAGAAAATAGAAAAGGGGGCCTAAGCCGACCCCGATGTCCGACCTAAGTTTATGACCAACCTAGGAAAAAATCGTCCTTCTGAAATCAATTAATGTTATTGAATCTAAATCCAATTATTCATTTAAAAGATAATCCCAAACAAAACTATGCAAATAAATTAATATTTAATTAATTAAATCATAAATATTAATTATTTTACTAAAACTCGAATGTCTCATATTTCTTCCAAACTAATATTCTAGGGTAAAATCCCTATTTCAGGACCAAAAGAGTGGTCAAGAAAATTATTCAATATCATATACCAAGGTAAAATTACCATTTACCCTTTACAAGAATATGAAATAAAAAATTCAAATTTATACTCAAAATTTCAGTCTAGAAAAGCACGAGTCCTTACAATCTCCCAACCATAAACCATATCATACTTAATAATCCTTGGTGGTCAAACATAGGCATGAAATCAAGCTAAGAATCTACACAATGGTGTTATATTGACTGTCCAATGACCAGTCTCATTGCTTCTATAACTATCTCATACATGATAGCTACTTAAACTACAACCGATATGGTACTGCCCACAACAGAAATATCCTTATCTCCATCTTAAAACCAAAATATGAGATCAATGGACCATGAAAAATGATTATTTTCAACTAAATAACAGGGTCACCACCCTCAAGAAACCAATGGTTCCTATTGGAACAAAGGTTTTTCTTTGTTGTAAATGGAGTATGATTTGGGTTTTCTGTCAATCTATGTTGGGTTGATCGAGGAGTTGTCAAGGAATATTGTCTTATGATTGAGGCTGAAAGTAGTATTGAAGGTTGTGCAGTTTTCAAGTGTTTTACAAATTTTTGGGCCTCAAAATTGGGAGTTTTTTTGGAAAAGGAAGGCTTTCCACAAAGGCAATATGCAGAATGAGATTTCTAAGAACAGTTCGTGGATTGTGAATAGTGGTACACAGAGTGAAATAGAAAATTGGTAAAGGAAGTGAACCACAAACCATGTAGTGGGAATAGTTCACATATTAAGAAATATGGTAAGCATAATAGAGAACCGTGAACTACATAGCAGGAACAATTCACAGAATGGAAAACGGTTCACAGTGAAGACTTACGGTTCATGGTGAAGGCTTGGGGTATGTGGGTTGGATTTTCATTTATGGAATTTAGGTGGTGATTTTAGGATCCATGAAGGGATTATATGAAGTAAGAGTGGTGTTATATAGACCACGTAGGGAAGAACATTTCACAGGATGCGTTCAGTATACAGTAAAGGTAGTACCAAAATGATGATTTTGTAAATCTCAGATTAGTGGATTTTTGGGATCTATTTTCCTATGTAAGGATATCTAATCCCATCATTAAGAAAAAGATATTTTTTCAGCAGAGAACATATTTGATCTGAGAAGAAACTTGGCTAAGTCTAAAAGTGTTCGTGGGGAAGTGATTCTACGAAGGGTGAAGGAATTCTCAAAATAGTTTGAAAAAGGGTTTTTTCGGGGCATTATAACCCGAAAAGGAGGAATAGTCCACAAAAGGAAGAACTCATCAGTAGGAAGAAGGGATGGTTCACAGAAGAGGAGTTGCTCTGTAGGATAAGAAGCATTTCATGGAAGTTGGAGACGGTACCCAGAAAAAGAGATAGTACGCGAGTGGGAGAATGGTTTGCAGAAGTGGAAGTAGTTTGCGGAGGAGTGGAAATCCAAGAAGCATACCCACTACGCAGTTCATGGAGGAAGCAAGGTAGTTTATGGAGGAATAATTTGAATATGAAATAGGATGGTACATAGAAGGAGAGGTGGTTCTCCAAGCACTCACAGTATGAATTTCAGTGCAATATGTGGAAGAATAGTTCATGAAATAACAATGCATAGAAAAGTGAAATACATCTATATGTGAAAAAAAGACTTAAATAGAGCATCTATATACAGTTGAGGATTCATGATATAATGACGACCTATTGAAGTGACCTTCATGTCGATAAAATGAGATCCGATTCTTCCCAATGCAGTGAGAATGGTGAAGTCAACAGAAGTTATCTAAGGTATGCAATGTGCTATCCCTAAAAACTTGTAAAGGTAGTGAACCTGACATAGAGTGAATGTGCTAAACTTTTGTAATCCATAACTAGTGAATATTAGTAGATTTTGGAATGACAGAAACATTGTCAACGTATGCTCCTTGGATGCATCCCTCAGTGGTGAACCAAGTAAAATTGAGGCGTCTTCACATTTCAAGTGATTATTTGTTTTATGAACTTTCTCATCAGAGAAGTTTAATAGGTTCCTACCAATGTGGGTATAAGATCTATCAGATTAAAATAAAAATTTTACACCATGAACTACCTCTCCCCTATTAGGTTGTTCTGGGGTCCTTCAAGTGGTATCAGATGGTAAAGGTTTCTAGTGTTAAATCTGTTCTACTTTACTATACTGGAGAATAATGTTAATGTTAAGAGATTCCTATTGTTTGATGTAAGTAACTTTCAGATATGGAAGAATATGATGATATATCTTCTAATATCTCTTTTAATAGAATTAATCTTTGATACTGCACAAGGAGTATAGGTCACTGATCCAATAGGGCTGTTTATGACTGACGCAGACAAGAAAATTCTTGATGCTGATATTAAAGAGAAGAATTCTCTCACTGTAACTCTCTCTGATTAGATCTATTTGATGGTCATGAGTTTCACCTTATCAAAGTCTATATAGAAAAACTTGAAAATATTTATGAAGGAGATAGTAAAGTGAAGGAGGAGAAACTCCATGTTTTGTACAACATGTTTGATGATCTGAAGATGCATCTTGATGAAAATGCATATTCCTTCTTCAATCGAATTACTGAAGTTGTAGGATCAATTTTAGGGCTTAGAGAAGTAATAAAATTCATTGATATTGTCAATAAAATCTTGAGAAGACTTCCTCCTCTTTACAATGCAAATGTGTCACCCCTTGAGTAAAGGGATCTATCCAAACTTTCTATGGATGATCTGCGTAGCAGCTTGGTATCATATGAGATGAGAGTCAAACTAGAAGATGCAACAACTTGAGTAAGGAAATGGAATTGAAAGCCTTGTAAAAACATGAAATTTTATGAGATAGTTTTTATGGAGAAAATGATGTAAAAAACTTCCTTCTCCCATTTACATGAAATTCAATAAGTTAAAAGGGAAATTTGAATGCAAGTTACGTCTAACTTGTTTTCATTGTGGTAGAGTCGGGAACATTGCCTCTCGATTAAGTTTGATGATAAAGAAATTGAAGTTGGAGACATGCCAAAGCCTTGGAAAAGTATTTTCAAAAAGGGAGAATTCAATCCTAGTAAGAAATTTTAGAGAAAGATTTTTGTCTATGAAGAAGAAGATGATGACAGTGAATACTTTGAGGAAGAAGAACTGTAATTTAAATTTGGAACCCATACATCAATGATGTATACCATTGAAAAGATAGAACCATTGAGAGATAAAGCTATAGATAGTTAGTTGATTACTGATTTCTAACTCAAGTTACAACTTAAGGATGATTTTAGTAAGCTTGAGAATCAATGAAGGAGGTGAAAAAAATGGTGAGAAGTTATGTAGGAGTCATCAGAAAATGTTGATATATTGGAAGATGAAATTGATCTACTTGAGAAAGTAATAAAGGAATATTCAAAAACTTATGAAATATTAGAAGATATATTTGAACTAAAACTAAGAATTTAAGAACATGCAAATGTCATCAATGACCTTACATCTAGACTAGAGGAGAAGTCCAAAAATGTTGAGGTACTTGATGAAGAAGTTTTCAAACTTAGGAGTAAACTTGAAAGTGAATCAAGTTCAAAAGAAACAAAAAAGAAAATTAAGTTTGGAAAATTCTCAGACGATGAAATGATAAATAGGGATAGGCGTGGTTCTGATGGAGTTGAAAAGGTGATGAATGATCAAAGACCCACATGCATGGGAAACATAGGAATTAGTTGTGTTGCTAAAAGATCAAATACTGGAAGTAAAATGGTCCAAAAAATGGCAATATGAAAGTTGGACATATCACAAAGACACTTGAATTCCAAACAGAAAAAGTCTCAAATTAGACTGAAGGTATAACTAACAACTATCCTCAAGTTTATTAAGATGATATACAGTCAAACTATATTCCTAAGGAAGTTGACATGAGGAGGAATAGACGTCAGAATGCATTTCCATTTATAAAATGTAAATTATGTGGCTATTTGAGCCATACCTGGTCATACTGTGAAGAGGTAAGGAGAAATTTTAATAGAGAAGATCTAGGAAGTCAACAAAGAAGAAAAAATTCATATCCTAATTATTATAGAAGAAAAAATTTCTATGGATATTGTTTTCATTTTTCTAACTCTGGCCATAAAGATATTGATTGTAGGATAAAGAATGACTGGAACAATTCATACAGAACTCAAAGAAAAGTCAATAATCACCAACCAGATGGTGTTTTTATTAAAAACAAGTTCTCTCCTCTGGAAAAAGAGTGTGGGTATGAAGAACCTGTGTACATGGAAAAGAGATTTGAAAACCCATATTTATCCTTCATTCAAACAAATATTTCATGGAAGTAAATAAGAAAGTTAAAAAATACAACCTTGCAGATGTAGCTATCAAAGCTTACAAGAATAGAAGTACTTGGATTCTTGATAGTGGATGCTTATCCCATATAACGGGAAATACAGAACTATTAATGAATGTCAAGAAAAAGGTCGCTGGAACTGTAATATTTGGCAATGATGGTGCTTTGAGGATCAAAGGTAGTGAATGTACTGAACTAGCCAATGAAGAGCTAAAAAAACTGAAGTTCTTTATGTGGATGGGTTATGTCACAATTTTCTAAGTGTGAGTCAACTCTGTGACTCAGTACTTATAGTGAATTTCAATAAAAAATGCTATAATATCAAAGGAAATATAGGGAATTCTCTCATGAAAGGTTGTAGAAAAAATGTAATCCTATATCAAGTTGATAGTAAAGATAACATTTTCTACATGATAATTAAAGAAGAAAAAAACTTATAGAATTGAATATTGGGAAACATTAATAAAAAAGACTTGGAAAAGATATCTAAACTGAATATTTTCATGGATATCCAAAATCTGAAGTGTGAATCAGAGAATACTTGTGATTCATGCATGCGAGGAAAGTTGGTTTGAAGTTTATATCATTCAAAGAAGAAAAGAGCATCAAATATTCTTGATCTCATCTATACAGATGTATGTGGTCCGATAAATGTTTCCAGAACTCATGGAGAAAGGTACATTGTTCTTTTCATTGATGATAATAGTATAATGGCTTGTGTGATTGTTATACTAAAGAAATGACAAGTGCTTGATTGCATAAAAACTTATAACCAAATTACTAATAATTACATGGTACAGACAATAAAAGTTTTATAGTCTAACAATGGATAAGAATATACATCCATTGATTTTGAAAATTACCTAGAGAAACATGGAATACAACATGAGGTTTCTTCTGTGAGAACTCCACAGAAAAATAAATTTGTTGAGTGCTAGAATCGACAGGCGAAAAGTATGGCCAAAATTATGCTGATTGAGACTCGTATCTATCACCATTACTAGAAAGAGACTGTTCAAGATAAAATTTATAATCAAAACTGAATAGGTCTTTATATGGGGGAAACTAAGACACCCTATGAGTTTTGGCATATAAAGAATCCCTCTTTGAAGTAGTTTCTTATTTTCAGAAGTAGATACTTTATTTGAAACAAATAAAGAAATCAAGGAAATTATGGTGATGCTATAGATGAAGGAATATTCCTTGGATATTCAATGAATAGAAAAGACAAAAAATGTTTCAATAAATGTTTTGGAATTGTTTTGAAAAGTAGTGATGTAAATATCATTGAAGAAAAAACAAAAAATACCTTAAATAATTCTTGTGCTGATTTGATAAGAGATGAAGAAGAACATAGACATGGAATAAATCTAAATAAATAAGTAGATTAAGGCATGAAAAACATCCAGGGGTCACATCATGATGTTGAATCAGAATAAGAGTTATAAGAGGAAACCATGGATGAATTAATTTTTCCGAACCTTATAGGAGAAATTAAAGAGTATAAATTGATCAATCCAATATCATTGGGGATTGGAAATCTCCCACAAAGATAAGGAGAATGCAGAACAATGAACAATATACATTCCTTTCATTTGTGGAACCATCTTTATTTGAAGAAGCTTCAGAGGATGAATCATGGGTTAAGTTCATGAATAAATAGTTGTATAATATTGATAAGAAATAAACATGAGATTTAGTTGAGAGAACCTATGACCATAATGTGATTGGTATGAAGTGTATGTTAAAAAGTAAATTTGAAGAGCATGGAAATGTTATTATAAATAAAGCGTGACTGGTGTGTAAGGGTTATTCACAGATTTAAGGTATTGATATTGAAGATACATTTTCTCTAGTGTCTATATTGGAGTCAATCAAACCTTTTCCTTCCATGGAAATTCAAATAGGATACAAAGTGTATCAAATGGATGTCAAGATATCTTTCTAAATGATGTATTTGAAAAAGAAGTTTACATTGAATAACCAATGGGTTTTCTACTTGGTAGTGATGAAATGAAGGTTTTTAGATTAAATAAGGATCTCTATGGTCTAAAGAAGGCACCATGAGTATGGTGCTCTCAATTGGATTCTTATCTAATTAAGATTTAATTTAAAAGAGGAGGAGTGGATCATAATATCTATGTGAAGAATTCTTAGAAAGATAAATTCATGGTACTAGTGTACGTTGATGATATTATCTTTGGTGGAAGTAGGGAAGGATCAATAGATGAATTTTTCAATAACATAAAATCATAATTTGAAATGTCTATGATTGGTAAACTCACATAATTATGAGGGATGCAACCGATTCCAAGTAAAAACTACACTTTTATTTCTCAAGAAAAGTATGCAAGAGTGATGTTGAAGAAATTCAGTATGCATGACTCCAAACAAATTTTAACTCCAATTGCGGTTGAAACTAAACCAGGAAAGCATGAGGTTGAGACTTTTCTAGATCCCAACATGTATAGGAGAATCATTGGAATCCTACTTTACTTAACTACAACATGACCAAATATTGTTTATGATACATTCTTAGCAGATTGATTTCAAAGTAATCTGAAGGAAGAACATATAGTGGTAGTTAAAAAAATCCTAAGGTACATTCAAGATACTCACAATTATGGTTTATACTTTTCTATAGGGAAGGATAATGAATTGTCAACATTTTCTGATGCTGACTCGGCTGGAGATGTGATGTGAGATACACGGGGTGGCCCGATCTTCACGGCATAGGGCGGAGGATGTATGATGCAGTTTGGGGCTAAGTTGCAGATTATGGGTATGGATAGAGAATTCAAGTAGTCAATCAACGCTATAAAGAGCGTGACCTACTACTTAGACAACACACTCAAGGGAGGGATGTGATAGCTAATCCACACAACAACACACTTGGGTGAGGCACGAAATTGGGGGCTTTGTGATCTTGGATCACAAATCTAGCTTGTAGATTGACAAGGCAAGAATGCACAACATAAAGGGGGAAATTCGGAACACTTCTCGCACAACGGAGAGAAACAAAGCATAAGCTCTTAATTAAATCTTGAATTAAAATACAATGCCATGGGGTGGCTATTTATAGCCAAGGGGTGATACAATAGTTAAGGGTCTAATACCCTAAAGTCTTAAAGGATAAACCTACCTTGTCCCCTTAAAAGTCAAAAAGACAAAGTCTAAAAAATACTTTTAGAAAAGTATCATACAAATTTCCAACCATAGCCCATCGGATTTGAATTTGAGTGCATAGCCCAGCAGATTTGACTCTGGTGTCCAAAGATGCCATTTCTAGAATCCTCCATGTGGGCAAGGCATCCAAATTCGTGCAACCATGTGGGCCAAGATTTAAACATCATGTTTGGGCTTAAATAAGTGAAATAATAGGTCCATTTTCTCCATCCATTCAAGGAAAGATCCCTTGGGCCTTTAATGAAGCAAGATGGGTGCTCATTGTAGCATTGAGCCTCTTTAATCTCCCATGAGTCATTGGACCTTGAAAATCCAACTCCTCCTCCCGCGCAGTCGACTTGGTGCCTTTAACATGGTTCTCATCATCCTCCCCCTCTTGAAAAAGTGTCGTCCTCGACTCTTCATCCTCTGCACCCAAAAAAGGAGAAAGATAAGAAACATTGAAAGTGGAACTTACACCATACTCACCTTGAAAATCTATCTTGTAAGCATTGTTGTTAATCTTTTTGAGCACTCGGAAAGCTCTATCTCCTCTTGACATGAGTTTTGATTTCCGCTTGTCGGTAAATCTCGCCTTTCACATATGAATCCAGACCAAGTCCCCAGGCTCGAACAACACTGGTTTACGACCCTTGTTTGCACAATTAGCATATTTCTGGGTTATCTGCTCGATATTTTTCCTTGCCTTTTCATGGAGTTGTTTGATGAATTCAGCGCGCCCTTTCGCATCCATATTAGTTGCTTCCTACAAATTCAAAGGAACTAGATTAATATGGGAAAGAGGGTTAAAACCGTAAACAATTTCAAATGGAGAATATTGAGTGGTGGAGTGCTTGGCCCTGTTATATGCGAATTCCACTCGTGGCAGACACTCCTCCCAATTCTTGAGATTCTTCTTGACAATTGTTCGCAGAAGGGATGATAGTGTCTAATTCACCACCTCTGTTTTCCCATCATTTTTCGGATGAAAAGTAGTGGAAAATAGTAACTTTGTACCCAGTTTTCTCCACAAGGTCTTCCAAAAGTAACTCAGAAATTTTGTGTCTTGATCTGACACAATCGTCCTTGTCATTCCATGGAGTTAGACTGCTTCTTGAAAGAAAAGTGTTGCAATGTTAGTGGCATCATCTGTTTTGTGACAAAGAATAAAATGATCCATTTTTGAAAACTGATCCACCACAACAAAAATGGAATCTCTCCCCCTCTTGGTCCATGGTAACCCCATAATAAAATCCATTGATATGTCCTCCCAAGGAGTGCTGGGGATTGGGAGAGGAAGATATAGTCCATGTGGGTTCAGTTTTGATTTGTCTTTATGGCAGTCAATGCACTTTCCCACAAATTTTTCAACATCTATAGATATCCTAGTCCAATAAAAATTCTCACTAAGAACACTTAATGTTTTTCCAACACCAAAATGCCCCATTAACCCACCCGAATGTGACTTCTTCAGTAAAAGTAAACGGATAGAGAAATTGGGAATGCAAATCTTATCGATCCGGAATAAGAATCCATCATGTAAATAAAAATTTTCCCAACTAACTCCATGTTGGAAATGTTCATAAGGTTCTCTAAAATCACTATCAATGGCATATAAATCCTTAATGTATTCAAAACCAAGGAGTTTTGAATCCAACAAGGATAAAAGATAATATCTACGTGAAAGTGCATCAGCCAAAATATTTTCTTTACCCTTTTTATGCTTGATGACATATGGAAATGATTCAATGAATTCAAGCCATCTAGCATGTCTCCTATTTAGTTTATGTTGGCTTCTAAGGTATTTAATATCCTCATAATCAGAATGGATCACAAATTCTTTAGGCTAAAGATAATTTTTCCATGTTTCTAGAACTCTAAAAAATTCATACAACTCTTTATCATATGTAGCATAGTTTAGGGTTGGGTCATTTAACTTCTCATTAAAGAAAGAAATAGGCTTACCTTCTTTCACGAGTACTCCTCCTATGCCAATTTCACTTGCATCACATTCAATTTTAAAGGTCTTACCAAAGTCTGAAAGTGCAAGTAGAGGGGCATGGGTGAGTCTCTCCTTAAGCACATGGAAGGCTTTCTCTTGAGTTGTTCCCCATTTTAAAGGAACATTCTTCTTTGTCAACTCATTCAACGGTGCTGCTAGTTTGCTGTAGTCCTTCAAAAATATCCTGTAAAAACTAGCAAGCCCATGAAAACTTCTTACCTTCCCAACGGAGGTTGGAGTTGGCCATTCTTTTATTGCTTTGATCTTCTCGGTGTCCACTTCAACTCCATTCCCACTCACAAAAAATCCAAGGAAAACAATCTTATCAAGGAAAAATTCACACTTATTAATGTTTCTGAATATTTTTTCTTTCCATTACACCTCTAAGACTTTTCTTAAGTGATCTACATGTTCATGCAAAGTCTTACTATACACTAGAATATCATCAAAGTAAACTACCACAAATTTTCCAATATATGCACGTAAGACATGATTCATTAACCTCATAAATGTGCTATGTTCATTGGTGAGAACAAAGGGCACGACTAACCATTCATAAAGTCCATGTTTTGTCTTAAATGCAGTTTTCCACTCATCTCCATCTTTCATCCTAATTTGATGGTATCCACTTTTTAAATCAATTTTTGAGAAAATATTTGATCCATTTAATTAATATAGCATATAATCTAACCTAGGGATAGGATGACGATACCTGAACGTGATGTTGTTGATGGATCTACAGTCAATGCACATTCTCTATGTCCCATCCTTCTTTGGTACTAGAAGCACCGGTATTGCACAAGGACTGAGGCTCTCTCTCACATATCCTACATCCAACAGCTCTTGAACATGCCTTTGAATTTATTTTATCTATTCCAGGTTGGTGTGATATGCAGGGTGGTTTGGTAGTGATGCTCCAGGAATGAGGTCAATTTGATGCTCAATACCTCTAATGGGTGGAAAACCTGGTGGCACCTCTTCGGGAAACACATCTTCAAATTCCTGCAATAAAGACTCAACAACATGTGGAAACAGAGATATTAACTTGTTAGTGTTCAACATCACCTCTTTGTACATAAGTACTAAGATATTTTGTTGAGAAATCAGAGCTTCCTTAACCTCACTCTTTTTTTTCCAACATCACACTTTTCTCTTCTCTCAAATTCTTTTTCCCACTTTATTTTTCTTTGCTCTCCATTTCTTTTCTTCTCTCATTTTATCTCCTTCCCTCATTCTCTCCTTTTTCATTTTCACTCTTTTTTTCCTCATCACTCATTTTTTTTATTTTTTCTCAAAATGTGATCTTCCAAAATTTGTTTGCGGGACATGGGGTTGAGGGTTATAGGTTCCCCTCGGAGTAAAAAAGAGTGAAGATTCAAGAAACCTTCATGGGTAACACGTCAATCATACTGCCACGGTCGTTCCAACAACAAATGGAAAGCCTTCATAGGAACAACATCGCACAAGAACTCATCTTTTACGTCTCGATGGTGAACAGTACCTTAACTTTCTTGGTGACCTTAATCTCCTCGCAATCATTAAACCACTGAAGCCAATATGGATGTTGATGATTCAAAGTAGGAAGTCCCAACTTCTCTACTAACTCGGTGCTCGCAACATTACTACAGCTTCCTCCATCAATAATAACACTACATACCTTCCCATGGAACTTGTACTGTGTATGGAAAAGGTTATCCCGCTGCTCCTTCTCTCCCAAGGTCATTTATGTTCTTAGAACTCTCATAGTGACAATAATCTCACTATCTTCTGCAAACTCTCCACTATCGATTTCTATAGATTCTTCCCCCTCCTATTCCGAGCACTCTCCATCGGTCTCCCATTCTCCATACTTGTTGATGGTCATGGTGCGCCGGTTTGGGAACTCACTAGAAATTTGTCCCCTTACTTGACATTTGAAACACCAAATATCCCAATTCCTAGTTTGGTTAGCCTCAAAAGTAGGTTTCTTAGGTGGAAGAATTACCTTGTCACTTTTGCGATCAAACACCTCTTTTGCCTTTGATGGTTCTTCAATATCCTTCCTCAGATTTCTCCATGGTGTGAAAGGGGAAGTGGGTTTCCTCATGTTGCTCATCCTTTTAATTTTTTGTTCACTCTTTGTGGCTTGGTGGATCATATCTTGTATCTCTAAATGGTGGTACATCTCCACTTGATCGGCAATCTCCCGATTGAGCCCATGTACAAATCATGCTATGGTTGCCTCCAGATCCTCCTCAAGATTTGCCCGAATCATGGAAATTTTCATCTCCTTGTAGTAGTCTTATACACTCTTAATCTCTTGGGTGAGGCATTGAAGTTTTTTGTAGAGATCTCTATGGTAATGTGTGGGAACAAACCGCTTCTGCATGGATAAATTCATGTCTTCCCAAGTGTTGATGGGACTTACACCATATCTAGACCTCTCCTTTTGAACTTGATCCCACCATATTAATTCATAATCCATGAATTAAAGGGATGAAAGTTTTACCTTTTTCTCCTCGGAATAAGTATGACATGAAAACACTTGCTCGATCCGCATCTCCCACTCCAAGTATGCTTCCGGATTGCTTTTCCCTTGAAAAGAATGGACCTTCACCTTGATCCCTCCAAGTAGCTCATCATCATGTTGTCTCCTTTGTCCTCCTCTAGGTTGTTGGTATAACCTCCTCCTTTGTGGGACATCCTCAAAATCACTATCAATGTTTTCTATCTCCTCCTCCATGATGTGGGGGTGACGGGGTGCCAGAGCTCGCTGTGGGTTATCATGGATCATCCTTGGGCTTGGTTGATTCTCCAGGTTATCAATCCTCTCATGTAGCACCTCTAATTTTCTGTCAAGAAGCTTCTCGAAATGGCTCAACAAAGCTTTCATTTGGAGTGGCGAAGCTTCCGGTGCAGGAGACCTACTTCAGCTTCCTTCATAACTAGCATGAATAATTTTATTCCCATGATCTTCAACCATAATATATTACACAAACACAAACACACATCGGAGGGGGGGGGGGCACACACAATGATACACACTCACTCACACACACGAGATGTACACACACACACAAAATATGTACACACTCACACACACAAGGATACACACTCACACACACAAGGATACACACCCACACACACAAGATGTACACACACACACACACACACCAAGAAGCACACACTCATGCACAAAAGATTTTTTTGCTTATTTCTCTCCACTCTCAAAACTCAATTCAAATTCCAAGATCTTATGAAATATAATACCTTGTTTGGGATGATCACGTGTCACTAATCCTTCCCCAATCAAGATTGTGTCGGGGGATGGTTTAACACAACCTGTAAAGACCCGGAAATTTCAAGGAAATTTTTTTGTTAATTTTCTTTGGAATTTTACAAGAGCGCAGTTTCAGACGGCACCTGATTCCGAGGCCCGGAGTGCCCGGAATCATTTTCCGAAGTTTGGCTCGGGTACGTTCAGTGAACGAACGAGCGGGTTTTTCTAACTTTTGAACCGGTGCCCGGAATCGAATTCCGAGGGCACCGATGGAACCGTAGTGCCGGTTTACGCTTAGGAACTCCTGTTCTGGAGTTGCGTACTTGCGAGTGTTGATAATAAAAATTGTGGATGTTTACTTTGTAATTACACTACAATTTTTATTATTTTACTCTAAATGTTATCTCTTGTTGGAAGTTGGGTAACCACCCAACCTCCCATGGGAGGTTATGAGGGTGGTGGGGCCCACACGAACCCCACCCCTTCATATCCTCTAAAACCCCCTCAACTCCCACTTAAATTATGTTAACTTAAGTTATAAACCTATGACTTAAATGTAATGAGTTAATGAGGTGAGTTGTGTGTGGTTATTGAATTTCAATCCTTTGAAATTCAAAGAGGTTGGTTTGTGTGAATAAAATAAGAAAGAGTCTTATTTTATTTTGTTAGAATTTTATCTCCTTGAGAGAGTAGGGAAGTCTTCTTCATCTTCTTCAAACTCAATGAAGAACGCGAAGAACACCGTTCTTCAACGAAGAACTTCTCCGCCGAAGAACACGGTCCATCCGCGACGCCGTATCCGCGACGCGACGTACTTCTTCCGCGTCATCTCTTCCGCGACGTGCTTTCCGCGGCGAACCTACGTCTGACGCCGCAACGCACTTTCCGCGACGTGCCTCTCGCGGCGAACCCACGTCCGTCTACCGCGACGCCATAACCGCGATGCCGACGACGTCTACTTCCGTGACGTCCGACCTCCGCGACGCTCGTCCTTCGCGGATCGTTGACGAGCTTCGCGAGCTTCCTTCGAGGTAGGGGTTGTACCTTTATTCTTAATTTAATTTACGCCTTCGTAAATAAATTATTGGACCGCTTGTTATCATTAACATGGGAGGGGATCGGACCGCACAAACACGGTCGATCCTCCTCCCAAACCTTGTTGTTGGATTTTTACTCGTGGTTCGAAGAAGAGGCGGAGCGGTGCCGTGACACCGCGCTTGGACGCAAGGGGTTCATGGGAGTGCGCAAGATTGACGCGCCACTCTAGACGACGAGGGCCGTAGTGGTCTCCCACGACCGGATTGACCAAGCCGCCGGAGCAATGAGGCGCGACCCGTTGGCCGCGGCGGAGTAAAGGAAGTGCGACCGTTGGATGCAACGCCGCCGCGCCGCATCGGAGGAGAAAACAAAGGCGCCGCGGCCGGAGCGGGGCCGCGGAGAAGGCGCGCCGTGTCGTCGCACCGCGCCGGACGACAAAGGCCACGGCCGGTTCCGAGCCGCGGCGGATTGAGAAGACTGGCGGCCAACCGGGCCACCGGTGTCGGAAGACGAAAGGGAACCGGCCGGCCAGGTCGGGCCGGCCGGAAGGAAGTCAAACCGGGGAAATTTATTTTCCCCGGTTAGCCGTTAATGGCCCCCAATTAAATTGGGGGCCGGTTAACTTTAGAAGGGGGGGGGGGGCAGCGCCCCCCCGTGTCGTCCAGCAGGCCCCCTCATGTGAGGGGGCGGTTTAATTTTGAAACCGGCGCGGCCCGTGCCGCGCCGCCAGGGGGAAAAACGGGGGGGCGGGGGTCTCACCCGCGCGCCGCCTGCGCGCCCCGCGTGCCGCCGCACTGCCTCAGCGCACCGCCGCGCGCCGCCGGCCGAATTGGCCGGGCCGGTTCGGGCTGGGTCGGCCCGGACCCCTTCCTTCTCGAACCAGAACGGTTATTTGCCCGTAACTTGAGCTACGAGCCTCCGAATGACGAACCGTCTGCGGCTACGCGATCCTTGGATCGAAACGGTCGTTTCGGTATAACTCACTCAAAGTTTCGGATACTTTGGGTTCGGCCGGGTTGGTTCGTACACGGAACCAACCGGGCCCTCGGAGCGGAAACGCTCATATCTTGAGCTACGGATGTCCGAACGGCGTGCCGTCAGTTCTGATAAGTTCCTCTTAGTGAGACGGATCTTTTGGTATACTCCGCCCGAGGTTTGGACGCAGGTGGAGTACAGCCGGGTTGGTTCGTTCACGAAACCAACCGGGCCCTCGGAGCGGAAACACTCATATCTTGAGTTCCGGACGTCCGATTGACGTGCCGTCGACTTTGATGGAATCCTCTAAGTGGGACGGAACTTTTGACAAACTCCGCTTGAGTTTTGGATACAGTTGAGATATGGCCGGGTTTGGTTCGCTCACGAAACCAACCGGGCCCTCGGGACGAAAAGGCTAATAACTCACAGACCGGGCGTCTGATTGACGCGCCGTCTGTTGCGTTGAGACTCCTTTGACGAAGCGGACGTATGTGGCACTTCTTCTTTGGACTTTGAGATACTTGGAGTATCGACCAGTAGCTCGTGGAGTGGACCCTCCCGGAGACGAGCGGGCGGGGGAGCGCTTGGGTGTAGCGGCGGACCCGTGGTACTTGACAGTGGTGGTGCGCTTGGATGCAGCAGCAGACCCTTGGCGGTGGAGCGCTTGGTTGTAGCGGCGGACCCGCGATACTCTACGGAGTGTGTGCGCTTGGTTGTAGCGACAGACCCGCGACGGTGGAGACATGCGTGCGGAGTACGGAGACCGTGTAGTCGACTGAGACCTGACGACTGCTTGACCGACTCGACTTGGAGTGAGTCGACTAGCCTAGTGGACGGAGCGCCCAGTAGTTGGCAGCAGACCCACGGCGGACGGAGCGCCTGGTAGTTGGCAGCAAACCCGCGGTACTCGACAGGAGGAGTACCTCAGTAGGCTATTTGGGTGAGCGCCCGGTATTCGGCGACAGACCCTCAGCGGACGGAGCGCCCGGTAGTTGGCCGCAAACCCGCAATACTCGACAGGAGGAGTACCTCAGCAGTCTTATGGTTAGTGAGCAGTACCTCAGAGTCGTGACAGGACCACTGTACACTCTAGAGACGGAGCTCTTCAGTAGTTACGGTTTCGATAATGAAAATCCTGGTTTGAGCTGAGTCAATGATCTTTGTATTTTCCTCATGATTGAGATGGGTCGCTTGATAACTTAGGTATATGTATGGGAATATACCTGGGTAATGGTTATCCGTTGATTTCATAAACTTGTTATAAACTGTGTGGACTTGTACTGTTTACTCTTCTTTGTGGATTGGGTTGTTCTTGGGCTCGGTGTTGGAGCCGAACGGAAATTGGTGACATAGGTATATGTATGGGCATATACCTAATCAATACTGGATGTTACTTCGTGATTGTATCCTTCATGTGGTTTATCCTTTGTGGATTTCGGGAGACCTTCGAGGGTCTCGGGGTCCCTACTGAGTATCTTATACTCACCCCTGCACGGGCTATGCCCGCACTTCATTGTGTTGGTTGCAGACGACGGACATCGCTGACTGCGGTTGAGGCTTTCGGAGTAGGTCGGTACCCGGAGGAGGACCACTGAGCGGGACGTGCTCGGAGCGGACAGTTGGACCTGAGGAGTTGTGGAGCTATCTGTACCTACCCTTCAGGTAGGATCCGTGGTGGATGATCCAGGAGCTGAGCCATATGTACCTACCCTTCAGGTAGGAATCGAGGAGAACGTCCTAGGAGCCGCTTGTACTTTCAGTTGCTGTTTTCCCTTTCGAGTTGTACTTTACTTTACAGTTGGGCTTGTATTTCCGGCCCCTTTACTTCAGCACAGTTGTTCTAGTTTTGTATACTGCTTTACTTCCGCTTGTTACTCTGAGGTGCTTGTTTACTTTATTAAGGCAATGCCTTCCCTTTTTACTGGGATTTTACGCCTTGGTGCTAGTCGCCAGCCCCTGGCCTATGGAAGGCGGGCTTGGGGTAGTCACGACACGGGCCCCGAGGGCGGGTCGTGACAAATTGGTATCAGAGGGGTCGGTTCTACCGCAGACTCTGATCTTTTTTCTATGTGAAGCAATAGTGTTTAGTGTATTGAGTGTGGTTATCAGTCCAGGGAGTCCAGTGTTGGTGCGGCGGCCGACGTATCCGTACATCAGGACCCTGACTTCTGATTTCCGACTTAATGCATGAAAACACTGATTGCGTGTGTGTTTCCCAAAAGGTTTAAAGTCAGCTCAAACCAGGTCAGCTCACCAGGTATAAATCGTTGACCGTGACACAACTGTTCAGGATGTCACCATGCAGATAGTTAGCTGGAGTTCCAAGAGAGTTCTCGATGATGGCCCACCGAGCAGCGAGACTCCGGTGCAGGGCCCTTTTTCAGTGTTGGCACCTTCGGGTGGTGTACCAGCAGCACCACCACCCGTTAGGCAGTAGATGCCACTAGCTGACAGTGCACGCTAGCAGAGCGCGATGCACGAGTTCCAGCAGTAGAGGCCTCTGAGGATACGAGGTGAGACAGATTTCCCAGGCAGCAGTGGACTGGATGGAGGCGGTTGCTAGAGTTCTACGCCTAGCTTGGATACTAGTAGAGCGGATGATGATCATAGCTCCTGGTGTTTCCAGTGAGTGACCATGAGGTTGGTCCTTATAGTAATGAGGCTTCGTTACGTGAACCGATACCTGGGATAGTACCTACGGGTAGTGCGCCAGCTATGTCACTACCTGTTGGTCAGCAGACACTACCGGCGGTACCGGTAGCAGAGACTCATAGGCTTAGTGCCTTACATATGTTTTAGCACCAGATATCCCTCAAGTTTTGAGGTGAGCCTGACTCATAGGCGGCTGAGGACTGGCTTGAGGAGGTGGTTGTGAGTTTTCTGGAGCTAATACAGCTTCGACAGTACGACATGTCGGAAGTAGAGCACTCAACGTGGCTTACCAATCAATCTTGGTACTCGTTGGTTACGTTGTGATCAGTTCTTTAGACTCGAACTTCTGAGCGAAGTGTGTCTAAAGGACATCCGAACCATTACTTTTCCTCTATGCATTCCTACCTATGCTAGGATGCTAGAGAGAACCTTTATGGTTGTGAGTTCTTGGGCTAGTCAGTTACAGCCTGTGAATGTTAGCAGTGAAAGGCAGGAAACTAGCGCCAGTCTCAGAGACTCGGGCGTGTAAAATGTTTCAGGAGGAGGAAGTGCTAAGGACAGATGAATCTGCAGGGTAGCAGACGTGGAAGCGGATCTTGGAGAGCAGCATGTGGTGGTGTACATTTCGACATGTTACGACCACCCGACTTAGTAGTCCCCGCCAGGCTCAGGGAGCAGGAGGGATGGGGAGGAGAGTAGCTGCATTGCGGTCTAGGAGTGTGACCCAGGAGCTCTAAGAATGATTCAGGGTACGAATTATGTCTACTACGAGCTTCCATATCTATAGACATAGGAACCAATCATTCTACCCTTCCACGAATCATGTCCCAGACCTAGAGGTTCCAGGTAAGCCGTAGACTTGACCCTCACGTCTGGAGATACCTTTGGGAGGAGACTCGATAATCACACTTACGCCGACGGTGTGATTTGACCTCGAGGCGAGAGTTTTGGATGGAATCTCTTGGTGGCAGCGTAGAGGCCTTACGACGTTGATCTGAGTATGGTTTTGATTCACAAATCATACCCCGGTTGACTGTTTTAGGCAAACGTTGGAATGAGTTTTCCTTGGTCGGCGAAAAGGAAACCCTGGGCAGCACATGTTAAACTCAGGCATAAGAGGGTGTGACCGATCACTCTTGAGTTGGTCAACCCTACCCTTGTGGCAGCAGGAGTTTTGAGTTTCAGTTCTAACCTAAAAAGGGAAACCTCTTGAGTTCGAGGGTGACGAACACGTTCTTATACGGTCTCAACCCGATGAGGTTTCGGAGATGTGGCCGAGGCGGCATGTTATCTCCGAAGTTCGAAGGACTCTTTTGATCTTCAGCAGGGTAGGCGAGGAGGTTTACCGCTTGACCCTACCACCTCAGTCGCACCGGGTGCATAATGTCCACCACGTGTCTCAGCTGTGGAGATACGTGTATGTTTCTTCACACGTCATCGACCTTGGGGAGTTGGACATCGATGACAGGGCGACAAGCACAGAGGTTCTAGTAGAGAACGAGGATCGACAGGATCAGGTTCTACGTGAACGGTTTCTTCCTCTGGGGTGATTCACGGGTAGCACGAGATCTTCAGGTGAGCATATGGGAGCGTAAAGCTCAGTTGCGTGCTTAGTACTACTTTGTTTCCCTTAAGTGTGAGTTGAAGCTTTACGGGGACGTAAAACCCTGAGGTGGGAGTAATGTAAAGACCCGGAAATTTCAAGGAAATTTTTTTGTTAATTTTCTTTGGAATTTTACAAGAGCGCAGTTTCAGACGGCACCTGATTCCGAGGCCCGGAGTGCCCGGAATCATTTTACGAAGTTTGGCTCGGGTACGTTCAGTGAACGAACGAGTGGGTTTTTCTAACTTTTGAACCGGTGCCCGGAATCGAATTCCGAGGGCACCGATGGAACCGTAGCGCCGGTTTACTCTTAGGAACTCCTGTTCTGGAGTTGCGTACTTGCGAGTGTTGATAATAAAAATTGTGGATGTTTACTTTGTAATTACACTACAATTTTTATTATTTTACTCTAAATGTTATCTCTTGTTGGAAGTTGGGTAACCACCCAACCTCCCATGGGAGGTTATGAGGGTGGTGGGGCCCACACGAACCCCACCCCTTCATATCCTCTAAAACCCCCTCAACTCCCACTTAAATTATGTTAACTTAAGTTATAAACCTATGACTTAAATGTAATGAGTTAATGAGGTGAGTTGTGTGTGGTTATTGAATTTCAAACCTTTGAAATTCAAAGAGGTTGGTTTGTGTGAATAAAATAAGAAAGAGTATTATTTTATTTTGTTAGAATTTTATCTCCTTGAGAGAGTAGGGAAGTCTTCTTCATCTTCTTCAAACTCAACGAAGAACGCGAAGAACGCCGTTCTTCAACGAAGAACTTCTCCGCCGAAGAACACGGTCCATCCGCGACGCCGTATCCGCGACGCGACGTACTTCTTCCGTGTCATCTCTTCCGCGACGTGCTTTCCGCGGCGAACCTACGTCCGACGCCGCAACGCACTTTCCGCGACGTGCCTCTCGCGGCGAACCCACGTCCGTCTACCGCGACGCCATAATCGCGATGCCGACGACGTCTACTTCCGTGACGTCCGACCTCCGCGACGCTCGTCCTTCGCGGATCGTTGACGAGCTTCACGAGCTTCCTTCGAGGTAGGGGTTGTACCTTTATTCTTAATTTAATTTACGCCTTCGTAAATAAATTATTGGACCGCTTGTTATCATTAACATGGGAGGGGATCGGACCGCACAAACACGGTCGATCCTCCTCCCAAACCTTGTTGTTGGATTTTTACTCGTGGTTCGAAGAAGAGGTGGAGTGGTGCCGTGACACCGCGCTTGGACGCAAGGGGTTCATGGGAGTGTGCAAGATTGACGCGCCACTCCAGACGACGAGGGCCGTAGTGGTCTCCCACGGCCGGATTGACCAAGCCGCCGGAGCAATGAGGCGCGGCCCGTTGGCCGCGGCGGAGTAAAGGAAGTGCGACCGTTGGATGCAATGCCGCTGCGCCGCATCGGAGGAGAAAACAAAGGCGCCGCGGCCGGAGCGGGGCCGCGGCGAAGGCGCGCCGTGTCGTCGCACCGCGCCGGACGACGAAGGCCGCGGCCGGTTCCGGGCCACGGCGGATTGAGAAGACCGGCGGCCAACCGGGCCACCGGTGTCGGAAGACGAAAGGGAACCGGCCGGCCAGGTCGGGCCGGCCGGAAGGAAGTCAAACCGGGGAAATTTATTTTCCCCGGTTAGCCGTTAATGGCCCCCAATTAAATTGGGGGCCGATTAACTTTAGAAGGGGGGGGGGCAGCGCCCCCCCGTGTCGTCCAGCAGGCCCCCTCATGTGAGGGGGCTGTTTAATTTTGAAACCGGCGCGGCACGTGCCGCGCCGCCAGGGGGAAAAACGGGGGGGCGGGGGTCTCACCCGTGCGCCGCCTGTGCGCCCCGCGCGCCGCCGCGCCACCTCAGCGCACCGCCGCGCGCCGCCGCGCGCCGCCGGCCGAACCGGCCGGGCTGGTTCGGGCCGGGTCGGCCCGGACCCCTTCCTTCTCGAACCAGAACGGTTATTTGCCCGTAACTTGAGCTACGGGCCTCCGAATGACGAACCGTCTGCGGCTACGCGATCCTTGGATCGAAACGGTCGTTTCGGTATAACTCACTCAAAGTTTCGGATACTTTGGGTTCGGCCGGGTTGGTTCGTACACGGAACCAACCGGGCCCTCGGAGCGGAAACGCTCATATCTTGAGCTACGGACGTCCGAACGGCGTGCCGTCAGTTCTGATAAGTTCCTCTTAGTGAGACGGATCTTTTGGTATACTCCGCCCGAGGTTTGGATGCAGGTGGAGTACAGCCGGGTTGGTTCGTTCACGAAACCAACCGGGCCCTCAGAGCGGAAACGCTCATATCTTGAGTTCCGGACGTCCGATTGACGTGCCGTCGACTTTGATGGAATCCTCTAAGTGGGACGGAACTTTTGACATACTCCGCCCGAGTTTTGGATACAGTTTAGATATGGCCGGGTTTGGTTCGCTCACGAAACCAACCGGGCCCTCGGGACGAAAAGGCTAATAACTCACAGACCGGGCGTCTAATTGACGCGCCGTCTGTTGCGTTGAGACTCCTTTGACAAAGCGGACGTATGTGGAACTTATTCTTTGGACTTTGAGATACTTGGAGTATCGACCAGTAGCTCGTGGAGTGGACCCTCCCGGAGACGAGCGGGCGGGGGAGCGCTTGGGTGTAGCGGCGGACCCGTGGTACTTGACAGTGGTGGTGCGCTTGGATGCAGCAGCAGACCCTTGGCGGTGGAGCGCTTGGTTGTAGCGGCGGACCCGCGATACTCTACAGAGTGTGTGCGCTTGGTTGTAGCGACAGACCCGCGACGGTGGAGACGTGCATGCGGAGTACGGAGACCGTGTAGTCGACTGAGACCTGACGACTGTTTGACCGACTCGACTTGGAGTGAGTCGACTAGCCCAGTGGACGGAGCGCCCAGTAGTTGGCAGCAGACCCACGGCGGACGGAGCGCCTGGTAGTTGGCAGCAAACCCGCGGTACTCGACAGGAGGAGTACCTCAGTAGGCTATTTGGGTGAGCGCCCGGTATTTGGCGACAGACCCTCAGCGGACGGAGCGCCCGGTAGTTGGCCGCAAACCCGCAATACTCGACAGGAGGAGTACCTCAGCAGTCTTATGGTTAGTGAGCAGTACCTCAGAGTCGTGACAGGACCACTGTACACCCTAGAGACGGAGCTCTTCAGTAGTTACGGTTTCGATAATGAAAATCCTGGTTTGAGCTGAGTCAATGATCTTTGTATTTTCCTCATGATTGAGATGGGTCGCTTGATAACTTAGGTATATGTATGGGCATATACCTGGGTAATGGTTATCCGTTGATTTCATAAACTTGTTATAAACTGTGTGGACTTGTACTGTTTACTCTTCTTTGTGGATTGGGTTGTTCTTGGGCTCGGTGTTGGAGCCGAACGGAAATTGGTGACATAGGTATATGTATGGGCATATACCTAATCAATACTGGATGTTACTTCGTGATTGTATCCTTCATGTGGTTTATACTTTGTGGATTTCAGGAGACCTTCGAGGGTCTCGGGGTCCCTACTGAGTATCTTATACTCACCCCTGCACGGGCTATGCCCGCACTTCGTTGTGTTGGTTGCAGACGACGGACAGCGCTGACTGCGGTTGAGGCTTTCGGAGTAGGTCGGTACCCGGAGGAGGACCACTGAACGGGACATGCTCGGAGCGGATAGTTGGACCCGAGGAGTTGTGGAGCTATCTGTACCTACCCTTCAGGTAGGATCCGTGGTGGACGATCCAGGAGATGAGCCATATGTACCTACCCTTCAGGTAGGAATCGAGGAGAACGTCCCAGGAGCCGCTTGTACTTTCAGTTGCTGTTTTCCCTTTCGAGTTGTACTTTACTTTACAGTTGGGCTTGTATTTCCGGCCCCTTTACTTCAGCACAGTTGTTCTAGTTTTGTGTACTGCTTTACTTCCGCTTGTTACTCTGAGGTGCTTGTTTACTTTATTAAGGCAATGCCTTCCCTTTTTACTGGGATTTTATGCCTTGGTGCTAGTCGCCAGCCCCTGGCCTATGGAAGGCGGGCTTGGGGTAGTCACGGCACGGGCCCCGAGGGCGGGTCGTGACACAACCCACTTGAGTGGTAAAGGGTAAAGGGTGAAAAGAGGGTAGAAAATGGATAAAGGGTGGGTAGAAAGGTGGTATTTGGGTTTTTCCCGATTGTCCAAGATAAGATAAATGAATAACAATATGAGCCAAATATAAAATGAGGATGAAGTAAAATGATGAAAAAGTGATATATGGAAATGGAAAGTGAAAATAAGGTAAATCACAAAGGAGTAATTATATCCACTTTTTTTCTCTTTTTTTGGCCAATTCTCCCCAAAAAGTGATGTGCTTGGAGTTTTAGAGCACAAGATGATTGAACGGAGAGTAAGACAATTTTTTTTTCAAAATCTCTCAAATAAAGGATGTGCTTAATTTTTAAAAGCACAAAATTATGAGTTTAGAGAATTTTATTTTTTTTTCCGAATACAAATCACATATAGAGAATTAAATGCAGAAAGAAGTTGAATGAAAATTTGGCTCAATTTATAATAATCTAAGCTTGCAAAAACTAGGCCAATTCGGGAGGCTTTCAAGAAAAGGGATTCTTTTTATTGAATGGGTGAATAATATGGAAGGATAATGAGGGTAATAGACAAAATTAAAGTAAATGAAAGGATAGATGCCTACCATGTCAACCGGAGCTCTGATACCATTGGCTGTGAGACGCACGGGGTGACCCGATCTTCAAGGTGTAGGGAGGCAGATTTAGGATGCGGTTTGGGGCTAAGTGGGGGATTATGGGTATGGATAGCAGATGCATGTAGTCAATCAACGCTATAAGGAGCGTGACCTACTACTTAGAAAACACACTCATGGGAGGGATGTGATAGCCAATCCACACAACAACGCACTTGGGTTGAGGCACAGAATTGGGGGCTTAGTGATCTTGGATCACCAATCTAACTTGTAGATTGACAAGGAAAAAATGCACAAGAGCAAGGGGTAAATTCAGAACACTTCTCACACAATGGAGAGAAACAAAGCATAATCTCTCAATTAAATCTTGAATTAAAATACAATGACATGGGGTGGATATTTATAGCCAATGGGTGATACAATAGTCGAGGGTCTAATACCCTAAAGTCATAAAGGATAAGCCTACCTTATCCCCTTAAAAGTGAAAAAGACAAAGTCTAACAAAGACTTTTGGAAAAGTAGCATACAACTTTCCAACCATAGCCCACCAGATTTGACTTTGAGTGAATAGCCCACCGGATTTGACTTTGGTGTCCAAAGATGCCATTTCTAGAATCCTCCATGCGGGAAAGGCATCCAAATTCATGCAACCATGTAGGATAAGATTTAAGCATCATGTTTGGGCTTGAATAAGTGAGATAATAGGCCCATTTTCTCCATCAATGCAAGGAAATATCCCTTGGGCCTTTAATGAAGCAATATGGGTGCTCATTGTATCATTGAGCCTCTTTAATCTCCCTCGAGTCATTGGAACTTGAAAATCTAACTCCTCCTCCTGCACAATCGACTCAGTGACTTTAACATGGTTCTCATCAAGATGTGATTGAAAGAATGTCCATAAGTGGTGGAGCAGTTTTTTTTGGAAATAAATGTGTAGGCTAGTTGATTAAGAAATAGTAAAATAATTCTCATAGTACTGCTAAAGATGAGTATATATCTACTAAAAACGATTTCACTCAGCAATTGTGGATGAAACAACAACTGAATGATATTGGTGATGAGGTGAAATAGATAATGGTGATTCACCATGATAACAAGAGTTCAATTGATCTGAAAAAGAATCTAGTTCAACATTCTCATATGAAACACATTGAAATCCGATATCACTACATCAAGGAAAAATTTGAACAAGGCCTGATTAAAATGGATCATGTTGGAAATGATGATTAGGTGGATGATATAATGACAAATCCACTGTCAATACATGTGTTTGAGAATAATCAGTTGAACCTTAGTGTTCAACCACCTCCCAATGCATGAGGAGGTCATGAAAATCCCATCTCTGTAGTTGTACTAACTGTTTTAATCTATTTCCTGATATTTTATAGGTTTATGGGGGTGATACGATCCAGGGGGAGTATGCTTTGAGATCTACAAGACAAAATTTGATTCCTCGGATTTTTTTTCAATGGGGGAGACTGGAGAAATTCAATTTTTTTTTCAGGTGGTAGAACAATAGAGAATATATGAATTTAAAGATATTACAACGGGGGAGAATTATGAGAATGGAGAAAACAATTTGGTGTTTTGTATCAAAGGAACCTAATTAATGCTTCCCCACTTGTTTTTTACACTAAGAGTTTCTCACATATACTTATAGAGTTGAATGATCTATTTTTATTATTTATCGTATATCAGGTTTTGGTTTTGATTACGGTTGGTGCTTTATTGAATTTATCTATGGATTGCCAAAAAACCCAAAGGGGGAGATTATTGGAAACAAGGATGTTATTTGATATAAATGGGGTATGGTTTATGTTTTTTGTCAATATAAATTGGTTTGATCAAGGAGTCGGAAAGGAATGTGGTCTTATGATTGAGGATAAAATCAGTATTGAAGGTGGAACAATTTCCTAGTGTTTTCTAAATTTTTTGGCCTTAAAATCAAGAATTTGTTTTTGGAAAAGGAAGGATTTCCACAAAGGCAGTACGAAAAATGGGAATTCCTGGAATAATTTGTAGACCATTAATGGTGGTATGCAGTGAAATGTAGAAAATTGGAAAAGGAAGTGAACCACAAAACATGTAGCAGGTACAATTCACGGATCACAAAATATAGTACGCAGAATGGAGAACCACAAACCATGTAGCAGGAATGGTTCACAGAATGGAAGATAGTTAATAGTGAATACTTATGGTCCACAGTGAAGGGTTGCGGTATCCGGGATGGATTGTCGTTGGTATAATCGAGGGAGTGATTTTAGGATCTGCGAAGGGCTCCCGAAAAGGAAGAGTGAAGATGCATGGACTACATTGGGAAGAATGGTTCATAGGATTCATTCTGGTATGCAGTGAAGGCTGAGCTCAGACAAATATTTGTTAAATATTAGATTAACAGATTTTTAAAATATATTTTCCTATATAAGGAGCACTAATCCCATCATTATGAAAAATATAATTTTTCATTAGATAAAATCTTTTCTCCGATAATAAATTCAGCTAAGTCCAAAAGTGTTCATGGGGAAGCGATTCCATGATGGGTGAAGTAGTTCGTAGAATATCTTGTGAAATGGTTTCTGTAGGGAATTGTAACTGGAAAATTAAGAATAGTTTGCAAAAGGAAGAACTCTTCCATAGGAAGAAGGGTCAATTCAAAAAAGAGGAGTTGGTCTGCAGGAGAAGAAGAAGTTCGCAGAAGTGGGGGACATTACGTGGAAACAGATGTAGTGCACAGATGAGAGGATGGTTCATGGAAGTGGAATCATTTTGCGAATGAGAGGAAATCCTCAAAGCATACCTGCTATGCTATTTTTGAAGGAAGTAAGGTGGTTCATGGAGGAAAAATCTGACCATGAAATAGGATGGTACACGGAAGGAGAGGTGGTTCAGAATGCACTCACGGTTCGCAGTGTAATGCAGTACATGGAGGAATAGTTCACAAACTAATAGTGCAAAGAAAATTGAAATACATATATAGGTGAAAAAGAAGTTCGAAGAAGTGGGATACATTACGTGGAAACAGAGGTAGTGCATGAACCAGAGGATGGTTCCTGGAAGTGGAATCATTTTGTGAATGAGAGGAAATCCTCAAAGCATACCTTCTATGATATTCATGAAGGAAGCAAGGTGGTTCATGGAGGAAGAATATGACCATGAAATAGTATAGTATATGGAAGGAGAGGTGGTTCAAAAAGAACTCATGGTTCGTGGAGAAATGCAGTACATAGAGGAATAGTTCACAAACTAATAGTGCAGAGAAAAGTGAAATACATATATAGGTTAAAAAAGGACTTCAATAGAGTATCTATTTATAGTTGAGAATGCATGATATAATTCCAACCCATTGAAGTGACCATAAAGTTGACAAAATCATATTAGATTATTCCTATCATAGTAAGCAAGTGGGAGTCAATGAAAGTGATCTGAGGGATGTAGTGTGCTATCCCTAGAACCTTGTAAAGGTAGTGCACCTAAGATAGAGTGATTATGCTAAACTTTTTTACTCCACAACTAGTGAAGATTGGTGGATTTTGGTACAACTGAAACACTATTGGAGTATTCTCCTTGAACGTATCCCTTAGTGGTGAACCAAGTAAAATTTATATGTCTTCACATTGCATGTGATTGTTTGTTTCCGGCACTTTCCCATCAGTCAGGTTTAATAGGTTCCTAATTCATGCTTCCCCACTTGGTCTGCAGGAGAAGAAGATATTCACAGAAGTGGGAGACATTACGTGGAAACAGAGGTAGTGCACAAACGAGAGGATGGTTCATGTAAGTGGAATCATTTTGTGAATGAGATGAAATAATCGAAGCATACCTGCTATGCTATTCGTTAAGGAAGCAAGGTGGTTCATGGAGGAAGAATCTGACCATGAAATATGATGGTATATGGAAGGAGAGGTGGTTAAAAAAGAACTCACGGTTCGTGGTGCAATGTAGTACATGGAGGAATAGTTCACAAACTAATAGTGCACAGAAAAGTGAAATACTTATACATGTGAAAAAGGACTTCAATAGAGTATCTATCTATAGTTGAGGATGCATGATATAATTCCAACCCATTGAATTGAGCATCAAGTTGAAAAAATGATATTAGATTATTACTATCATAGTAAGCAAGGGGGAGTCAATCGAAGTGATCTGAGGGATGCAGTGTGCTATCCCTAAAACCTTATATTGGTAGTGCACCTAACATAGAGTGATTGTGATAAACTTTTTTACTCCACAACTAGTAAAGATTAGTGGATTTTGGTACAACTGAAACACTATTGGAGTATTCTCCTTGAACGTAGCCCTTAGTGGTGAACCAAGTAAAATTTATATGTCTTCACATTGCATGTGATTGTTTGTTTTCTGCAATTTCCCATCAGTTAGGTTTAATAGGATCCTACCAACATGTGAAAAGGATCCATAATATTAAAATAAAAAGTTAACACCCTAATTCACCCCTCCCCTCTCAGGGTTTTCAAGGGTCCTTCAATTCCCTCCCCACCATATGGATTACCTTATCCCTCTCCTCATGGGAAGACATTTAAAAGAAAAGAAAAGATGCTCGGCGTAGTGCTGATGCTCTCTCAATGTATTCAAGATAATTTCCAGATAGATAATGATTGTATCTAACTTAGAGCACACTAATATTACATAAAAGGCATGTATATCTCCCTATAATCCATAATCACATAAGAAAAGGTTACACTTCTCTTTAACCAACACCTAAAACCACGTCTCTTGACAATGAATGTATAGGTCTAGCCATAGTTCAACTGCCTCATGACACCTGATTTATTTATGATGTCCCCTCTACAATAGAGGGAAATTATTAATTTAACCACAAATATTGAGAAACCATGCCCATGGAAAGTCATTAAAACATCAGTAATCATCCAACATATGGCCACTCATTGATTTTTAATTTTAAACATTACCACACACAAACAACATGTACCTTAAACACCCGACTCATGCTCCCACGAGTCATCCACTACAAATATAAGCTAACTATGATACACAGAATGTTAGTTCAATTAATCTAGAATATGCTTTAGAACTATTTAAAATTTATGACCTCACCTATTCCACTATTTATTTATATTATCACCTGTCACTCGATGTCATTCTAGTAATGAGTGTCTACCCATACTCTGACTACTTTAGTAATAGTGGAAATAATGGTAAACTAGGATAGGCACCAAAATAGTCCTGCCTACTGAATCCACTCTTAAAAATCAAGCACCCTAGGTTCTTTGTCAGAATACCAAGGCATTAACATGATTATATCACAAAACTTAGGTACTAGCCATTAATTAGTATCAGAAGAGCATATAACCAAGCTCACTTTCTTAAAATGCATCCATAAACGCGGTCCATCCTCACTAATATGTTTCCCTTGAAAAAAATGAACATAAACCTACAAGGGTATGAGTAAAAAATAAGGGCATCTAGGTATCCCACCTTTCCCTATTGATCAAGTCTCAAAAATGGGTTACAATATATAACCACCTAGCCCAAAATATCAAACCTCTCCAAGGGAGGTAAAGATAACACCAACGTATGAGGGTCAAAACTATTAGCATAACCTACTAGGGACCTGATCCTCTCTGAGAATCCTTATAATTAATTTATCCCCAGAGGTCATGATATTAATGTATAAGAGACAATGAAATGACACTCACCAGGAATCTCTATATGGTAACACCCCCTCAAGGTCTAGTTTATGAGAAACATCCTAGTACCAATCATCAACATACTCAACAATCCAACTAGATAACCACAAAGAAGGTCATATAAGTAGTATTTAATTTCAATATATGTAGGGTAACACTATATAGATTGTTACAAACACTTTAAATAACCGTACCTAAGAAAAAACACCCTAAAAGGTGTCAAATATTTGGTCATCATGTGACCTATCGACCTACTAGGGTTGCTGCACCTCCTATGAATTAGAACTAATCCATAAACCTCACCATCAAATGTTTGAACATAAATCCACACAACTTGATGTTTTTGATGAAAATGTGACATGTTGATTACGATTTATGGATTGATTGTGGGGGTTTGAATTTTTTATAATCATTCATTTCGGATTCACAAATTTGTAAAAACTTCTAATAGATTTTATTCATGGAGCTGGAAACACCCAACAATTCCATTATTTGATATGTTTTACAAAACTTCTTTCCAAAGGAAGAATCTTATTGGGAGGTAGACCAAAAAAACATAGGGATGAAAATTGGTAGATAGGATGGGAGTTCAGGCTCATTTCACCCTTTTCAGGGGAATTATTGCCTTTTTTGGGACTCTATTAAATATTTAAGACATATTCACTAATACTTCATTAATTCCCAAGTATAACATTGGTCTCCCTTGAATTAAAAACCAATTATCATCATGTATGAACATTAGAATCATCTATATATATAAAAGTTTCTTCATTGATGGATAAATCTACATCTATCCAAGGTTATCTATCGATATTACCCTTTTTTAAAAATATTATAGATTATTTGGTTGTTTATTATCACAATGCTAGTTCGAAGCCACACAGTAGGGCACTCTAGAATTTATTATCATCCAAGGAGATGAGAGTTGTTTTGATTTTGGGATCAATACTATTAGATGGGATTCCTATATATACTTATTAAAGGAATCAGATCCCATGTAGTTTGGTTCCACTTAACGAGACACATCATACCTTTTAAGGCCATGTGACGAGGACGAAACCATGTTGTTTATCATAATACTATAAAGATGTCTAGGTTAAAGGTACCCAGTCAATTTTTTGGTGTGGGAATTATGCCAAAGTAGCATAGGGAACCTGTAAGGTATGTGGGATCTAAGGTTGGATATAACCCTGCTGGGAATATGGACTAAATAGAATCAGGGTTGATTTGGGGTGTTGGGTTTGAACCTCATAGAGGCTTCTTACATATCCCATTTGGACGTGAATCAAAGACCACATAGTTCGAATAAGGTGGAGGAACCATTATTATGGAGGTCCTTTGAACGGTTTTTTTAGAGGGAACATGGTCCTTGATATGGATACATGGATTTGGGGACCTGTGCCTATGGAGGCCTTATGAAGGAAGGTGAGAAGAAGATCTTGAAAAAAATTCTCTGCCGAGACATGCATATGACCAAGTGGATGTCATGATTGTATCTAACCTATAACCCCATATGAGTCATGATAAGGTGTGAGAAACATGTGGAAGTGGAAGATATATCAAACCGTATAATCCTTCTTCTGCTGGTGGAAGAGGCCGAGGCTATAAGATAAGAAGAAATTGGTTTGATGTGCCTGTCTCCTCTCCTATTTTTGTAACCAAGATAATCACATCTATCAACCCACCTGGATATGACAAATTATAAAGTCTAGGGGATTAATCTATGAGGGATTACCTAAACCTGGTTCTATAGTATATAATAGGATAATCCACTAATCCCTATCTATGAGAAAATAAAGCATGATCCCCTCCCTTACTGTCTGGAACTAAAGGTCCCAGGTCTTAGAGATGATGAGGGAACAGAAAGGGCCTAGATCTCATTTCTTAGAATAAGAAGTCCTTGGAACTTTCCCCAAGGTTAGGTTCCTCATGACCGGAAGGGGTACATAACTTCATGAACCCCGAGGACCCTAACTGTCCTATAAGACAAGTTCATGACATCTCTGAATGAAGGAATGAATAACCAAATGAGAGACATGATGGTGTGCCTCTTTACAGAGTTTTAAAAGTCTATAGGCTTCAGTGGCATACTTTTCTTGGTCTCCCTCAAATGGGAGTTCCAAGGAAGGCAGTTACCAACCATTGGTAGCATGAAAGAGGTCTCAAAGGAGGTTTACATAGTGGAAGGTTGGGTGAGTTGAAAAGAGTCTCATGCAGGGTAAGGCCTAGGTGGATCATAGGTGCTTCGTAAAGTGTAGAACTTCATGATCTAGATATGAATTACGGTTGATTAAAAACCTAGGAAACAACAATTGGGTGAGGCCTTGATCTAGATCAAGATTAATTGGAAGGACCTCGTGCAGGTCCTTGGTTTTGGAAGGGACCTTTTCACTAATCTTGCTTGATTAGGGAGGGTGTGGATCCTCACATAGGTGTTTTGTGTTTCACACCCTGGAGGAATGTTGATCCCACTATTCCCCTTAATTTCTTCTTATCTCTAGTTTTGGAGTGTACCTAGGTGGTTTTGAGGGCCTAGGTGAAGGACAAGGGAGAGTAGAGAATCAAGGATTCTACGGGTTTTTGGTCATGTGAAATAAGGATCTACAGGGTCTTATTTATCGGAAAACACATGACATTGGTAAAAGGATGTTATATACATAGGTACCCCGTGTAGGTGCATAGGTATGGATGACCTTCTAGGTAGTGTAGGCAAGGCCTGTGTGAACCTCTTGGAGGGAAAACTATGTGCACGTAGGGTAGCCTAGGTGAACTCTTTGGTTCCCTTCACTTATTTATTTCTTTGATGTAATTTCCATTAAGTCTTTTCATCCCCATGAGATAAAAGGGAGTGTCAAAAAAATACACCCCTTAGGATTTGATTCGATCAGAGGAAGAGGGCATGATCTTGAGGGAAAGAGATGAAAAGATTTAGAGGGCCTTGTAAGAAGTCCATGTAGGTTATTCGTGCAGGCTGTACGCAGAGGTAGGCCACACAGATCAAAAAAGTCTATAAATAGGGTCAACCACCCGGTGATTATTTCCTCCATTCCCATCGTTCTTCTGATCCCTTCATGCATGTTATCCACACCACCTTTTGAAGAATTACCTCACACAAGAACATGGTATAACCACTTGAGTGACTGGTCTACATGAGATAACTTCATCGAGTGGCCTTCATAGGGTAAAATTATCAAGTGGCCTGTGCAAGGCACTTGGTCAAGTGGCCAGTGCAAGACAATTAGTTGAGTGGCCTGCATGAGGAACTTGGTTGAGTGGTCTGTGTGAGGCACTTGGTTGAGTGTCCTATGAAAGGTACTTGGTCGAGTGGACTACAGGAGGAACTTGGTCAAGTGGTCCATGTGAGGCCTTTACTTGGAAAAACATTCTAAACTTTCTGATAAAAGGTAACCATTATTAGCATTTTTTTGCACTGATAAAGGGTATCCTTTATCCGCACTAATAAAAGTTACCCTTTTCAGTGCTTTATTTTTAATGCTGATTAAGGGTAGACTTTATCAGTGATTTTTTATTATTGATAAAGGTCTAGAATAAAATTAAATAATTAAAAAAATAATTTTTTTTTATTTTAACTATTTTATTAATTAAATAATTATTGGTAAAAATGAAAAAATCAGATATACATATATAGGAACTATAAAAATTAATAAATAGTACACATGAAATATGTATATATATAAAATGAAAAAATGAAACAAACAAATAAAAATTTTAAGAGTAAATTATGAAAAATATTAAACATTTTATTAATTAAATAATTATTGATAAAAATGAATAAATTTAATTTACATATATATAGATTATAAATATTAATAAATAGTATATATTAAATATAGATATATAAACTGAATAAATTGTAATAATTAAACAAAAAAATTAAAATTGAATAAATTGTAATAATCAAACAAAAAAAAGATTAAATTACAATTTTTTTAAAAATTTATTAATGAAACAATTATTATTAAAAATGAATAAGTATAATATATATAAATTAATTTTAAATAGTAATAAATAATATATATTAAATATAAATATATAGAAAATCAATAAAATGTAATAATTAAAAACCTATTAATGTCTTATTCATTTTTAACGTTTTTTGATTTTTTAATTTAACTTATATAAAATATGTGTTACATTGATTTCATATACATATATGTAATTAATTCATTGTTATATACAATGCACACAATAAAATATTTACGCATTTAATGAAATCTTATATAGAAACATACATATAATATTTACGTAATTTATTCAAATTTAAATATATTTTATAATTTCATTATAACATGGTATGTTCAATTATTCAATTTCACTCATTTTTAAAATGCATGTATTTAAGATTATATAATAATTAATAATGTTAAAAATATATTTTTGAATAAATATTTATAAACATATATTTATAAATGTATATTTACTATATTTATAAATTTATAAATTTATAATTCTTATAAATAAATAAATAATATTTTTTTAAAAAGTATTTATATAGTTATAAATAAATAAATATATATATGTAAATAATTATAAAATTATAATAAATTTATTTAAATAATGAATATACTAATTTATATTTATATATATATATATATATATATATATAAGTTGAGGTTGAATACTTAGTTTATTCAGGGAAAGAGGCTACGTTACTACGAAAAGCATGCAATATACAGTGTAGGGACGTACTCAGCGAGACTCGAACTCAAGACCTCGCTGAGACCCCCAAGGGCAGCTACCACTAAGCCGCACCCTAGGGGCTATATATATAATATGTAAATATATAAATATATAAATATATAAATATATAAATATATAAATATATAAATATATAAATATATAAATATATAAATATGTAAATATATAAATATATAAATATATAAATATATAAATATATAAATATATAAATATATAAATATATAAATATATAAATATATAAATATATAAATATATAAATATATAAATATTTTTCAAAAAATTATTATTCTCATATTTATAAATAAATAATATATATTTAAATAATTATAAAGTTATAATAAATATATTTAAATAATGAATATATTTATATTTATATATGTCATTATATATATATAATTATATAAATATATTTATAATTATAAAATTAAAATATATATATTTAAATAATGAATATATTTACTATATTTATATTTATATATATTTATGAAGTACATATAATTATATAAATATATATAATGATACAAATATATTTATAATTATAAATAAATAAATATAAATACATAATTATAAATAAATAATTATAAATAGATAATTATAAATAAATAATTATAAATATATTTATAAATGTATATTTACTATATTTATAAAATTATATATTTATAATTTTTTTTAAAAAGTAGTAATGTAATTATAAATAAATAATTGTATATTTAGATAATTATAAAATTATAATGAACAAATATATAATTATATAAATATTTTTACAAAACTTTTTATTTATAATTATAATTATAAATATTTTATCAGCACCATGAAAGCACTGATAAAGAAGCTTTTTATCAGTTCATATCAATTTAGCACTAATAAAAGGGCTCTTTATCAATGTTTTTTTGAAAGAACTGATAAAAGTGTCCCTGATCTATTTAAAAGAACCCTTAAAATTTAAAAAATTTCAACCGGACCTCATCTTGAACCTTGACCAAAGGACCCAAGACAAGAAATAGAACAAATACAAAGAGTATTAGAGATTAGGGTGTGACAAAAAACATCAAAGTTAACTAAAATTCATGGTTTTGTGGAAATTTTAATTGAATTTGATGACTATGATAATTCAATTTAGGCATGGAGGAATCAGATTGAGTCTTCAACCTATTTAATAGGATGATGCTGAATGAGTCACATTTATCTAAAAATACTCACGAATATTTTTATAACTATTGTGGAAATAATATTCACATGCAATTTAGTGAATATTAATTACAATAAATAAAAATGGGGATATCATGAGAAATTGGATAATGTATGTTGATACACTATTGAATAAAATAAAAAGAAGAAACATTTAGAATACCCACCTAAGAGAGATATGAAATATAGAGGAAGAATATTATCATCCGAAGTTCATATGGAGGCTTATAGACTCATCAATGAGCATTCTTCAAAAGGAGTTATTTGGTTTGATTGATGTAACATTGTATCCTGTTGATGCCAGTAATAGTATTAATTCAAGGTTATATCCTTTATCTTGTTCCTTTAGATAATAATAAGGGGACTATGCATGTGGGACAACAGAAACATATTTCCGGGTATGTATTCATCCACAAAGAGGGGAACCACATTAACAAATTTTTTTATTTATTATTTCTTTATCATTGAAGTGTGTTGCGAGAATGGTTCTTCCAAAGCACAAGAGTGAAAGGATTTGAAATTACTACACATAGTGAATCCCCCCTTCATAGTGTGATTCACCCTTCTTGTGATCCAAAAATTTGGTATGAGGATCCTACTGAGTACTCAAAAGTGCTCAACCTACCATAATTTTATAGGTGTTTTTTTCATACATCACTAATGTTTGGAGCTTCTGTCTGGGCAGTTTAGATGGAGTGGGTAGATGGCTTGGATTTTATATTTTGCACATTTGTTTATCTTATCAGTTTTATGTATTTGACATAAATTTATTATTTCAATATTTTGATTTTATCTATTAAAGGAGGGATTTAGTAGTAACTCATTTTCATTTCTAGCCCATGGAGGGGTACTAGTAGAGGGTTTCATGGCATATCCCTTTATCTTATATTCAAAACATACGAGAGCTACTTATCTATATTTTTCATTTTTTGTCTTGGTGAAGGGGATTCTTATTTATTATAAGTTTTTAAATAATATTTTACATGTCTATAATTTTAGTATCACATTGAGATTATCTTCTAGTAATTTCCTTGAAGGAATGATTTTTATTTTCCTTGAATTCTATAACATTTTTTTAACATTTTTTAATCTAATATATAATGAAACATAATTAAATCCTTCATATTCATGCCCTTAATCTCGTTAACTTTGTATATTTTAATTATAATTATAGACAAAGAAAATTTAATCACTAAACATGATATCATCAATATAGTTTCATTAAAGAGTTCATCTCCAAGATATTTTCTATCATTGAAAATAGAAGTAAAAAAAGTAAAAATTTTAGAAATAGACTCAATAAAATGAATTAATTACCAATACAAATACATTATATACTTATCAAATCCAGTATCCTTCATATTTTATTCTCTTTTTTATTTTACCTAATTTTTTTCTAAAATTTTTATGCATTTATTCATGTATAAATACAATTATATTCATTATGATTGAATCTATAATGAAGATAATTCAAGGATTTTCTATTTATCATAAAGATATAAATATAATCTAGAGTCCATTTGTCTTTCTCATCCATAGTTGGTGTGTAACCATGAATAAATATTATCTAACGAGGATAAATGATTCTTATAAGAAATGTTAAAATATAAATTTTACTTTAGGCATATACTGTTGCATTAAAATATGGATTTTAGTGAATTGTGTTTCCCTCAGAATCAAGTTAGTTGTTACAGGCAAATACCATATATTATTATTATCATTTTGAAATAGATTAAGGATTATAAACCATGGACGGATCATGAACAATTTTTTTATAAGAGTAGGAGAAATGTATGTTTAATTTTCTATTTAATAATTTAAATTATAAATTAAATGAAAACATAACTTAATAAGAATGAATGGGTATAAATAATAAGAATCAAATTAATATATTATTTCAATAAAAAAATATTTCAATAGTTATAGAATTTCTTATAATCAATAAATTTATGGTTCCATTATTCCAATGGATTTGACATTTTCCATTTGACACATTTATACAATAAAATAAACTCTATTAATAGTGGTCTTACTAGGAAAAAAAAGATCTCTCATGTTAGTGGTAGTGACTTGTTAAAGTAAATATGAAAAATAATAATGTTTTTTTAATAAAAAAACATAGAATAAAAGTATCAATACTCAAATAAAATGAGTGGTTATAATATGATAATAGATGGACTAATTTTTAATGGAAGAGAAAGAGTACAAGTATGATCAAAATAACTCATCTTTTTGAAATAATGTCAACCAAAACATAGTAAGACTTCAAAAGGATTATTTATAGTAACACTTAATCATTTAATGTTTTGAATCTATTAGAGTATTATTTTTTTTTTGTTCCAAATGTTTTTGGTTAAGATTGTAAATATAGAGTTTTAAATTTTTTGGAAAGTGATATTAGAATTCTAGTCGATACCAAAATAATTCCAACGGAATAATGTAGAAAATACTCTACTAAAAGACTCAAATAGATGGATAATTTATAACATTGGAACCCCATTGTTAAAATTGGAACATTGGTGTTGTTCACAAGGTGTCTACTATGGAAGTCAATAGAAACTCCCATATCCTCTAGACAACTAGTGGAAAGCCTCTTTTCCTTTAGTGATTAGGACTAAAAACAAACATTTTCTTTTTATCTCTCATAAGTTTTTAAAGTATATATGAATCACTAGAACACTATTAATAAATGAAATATCCATTTAATAATATAAAACTAAATATTATATTATAAATAGGGAAATAATTTTATTATTACCAAAAAAATAAAATTTAGGGAATTAAATACATGCATAACTCTCCCACCTAGGGTTTCAGGTAAACAAATTAAATAATGAGGTTTTCACCTTCTATATTAAACCTATCATTCAGATTTCATGGTTTTTACTTCAAAAATAAAAAACAAATAAAATATATTCTTCATGATTGGTTAAAATAATTAACGTATCTTACTCCAAAAATAAAAATTTCCACTGATAAAATATAGGATCATTTCAAATATATTCAATGCTAGTTGAATGAATTAAATTTTAATAATTCAGTGCAGAAGAAAATTCATGTTTATGGTCACTTATTTATTAAGGAGTGTCTAAATTTTGATATATCCATATAAATTTAGTTATAATATGGAAATAATAATAGAAATTACTTCAATGATTACATCAAAAAAATGTCATTTCAGGGATAGAAAAACCTTATAAGAGTGGGTGTATATTTTATGCATAATATTTATGAAGTTTGGAAGTTAGTGGAAGAATTTTTTTATAAACACATAAATATAGAAAAGAGAGTTCATATCCTTTTTAATAGGAGATCATATTTCATTGTTAGTTCCCAATTCATTAAATTATCTATTGTATCTGTAATCCTAGGAAACTACTATATATTTTATATGTTCTTATATGAAATTGAACCCATCAAGATAGTAACGGATTTAGAGGTGGAAAATTCTCTTATCCACAATGAATTTTTGTGAGCCTTAATTATTTATTCCCCATACATTATCAATGTGAATGTTCTCACAACTATTTTGTACTTATTTAAATAGTTTTCAAAATGTTTTTTATTCTCTGACTAAAATTTTTATTATTAAAAATTAGAAACACCCTTATAATTTAAATAAAATATATGAAATAAGTTTATTCAATTTTTATTAAATAATTCAAGCTATATTTCTGAATAAAAATTTGATTCCTATATTTCTATGAAATATTTCTAACGAATAACATGGGTTTTTATTAGGGAGATAAAATAAAGGTTATGTGAGTCTAGATCATGATATGATGTAATATATCATCCCAAATGTGATTAGTGGACATGTTATAATTAATGTTGACATGGTAATAGATTTTCATTAAATAGAATATGGATTAAGTATAAAATATTTGAGGAGGGATAGTGTTTTTGTCAGATGTTGTGGTCTTTTGTTCTGTTGCTTCCCTTCACCTTGTTTATCTATATAATTTTGTCATATAAAGCATGGTTTATTAAAATAGTTGATGGTTATCCACTTGGTAGACCCTTTATCTCTAATATTATTCATAAAAAAAAATAATTAAATAATTATGAATTTAAATAATATCATATAGGTGTGAAGGGTGGGACATTTCAAGGGATTGTATGGATTTGTCAACATCTCTCTCTTTTTATATAAAGATGATATGTTTTTTTCTTAATAAAATGGTATGATTTATCTGATCATTAAATTTTGTTTAAATCATATAGAAAATTGAGTGGTAAAATAGATTATTCATGAAATATAAGAATTTTTATCTCATTGAATTTGTTGAAAAGGTGGATAATTTTTGTGAAATGTTGGATAGGATTCCTGAAAATATTTTTTCCCCAATAATTCATAATATATCCTCTAATTTATTGTTACATTATAATTTAGTTTCTCAATAACCACTTTTAAAATATGAAACATAAAATTTAGAATTGAAAGAACTGGTTCCTCTCTTTAAGACATAAAATTTCATTGATAAAAATTACTCTTACATATGTTTTTAATAAAATTGGATTAATGGTTTAATTAACAAAAAGATTCATATATTTGTGGAAAAAATTAATTAATTAATTATAGGATTCCAATACCTAATTATAAAACTATTAGAAATGGAAGAAATTATCAGTGATTCTCGAATATGGAGGGGGTAATGATTCCATAGTTATTTGGGATAAATTATAAAGTGAATTTACAATACCTCACTAATGACATGAAAAATATAGTATTGATCTTCACAACTATCATTGGAGACTCTAAACACAATATGTGATATTTTATTTTTGTTTAAAGATATTAATAACATTGAAATAATTTTGGGAATAGTTTATTGAGCTGACTATTAATGAGTTTGACATATGTTTTCATGTTTTATTTATTTTTGATATAGTCATGGATTGATAAAATATTAGTTAGAGATGTAGTTGTTGTGTAAGAATGATGAATTTTTTAAGATTAAACTACCACCTCATGGTGACCAGTTAAATAAATCAGGTTTGGTGTAATGGGAAAATGAATGATGAAGAGGTCATTGAAAATGGATGACATTTTTGGGAATTTTTATAGGTCTATTAGGTGGATGTGGGAAGTTTAACAATTTCCTAGATGATACCAGTTTATCATAGTTCATGAAATAATTCCCATGGTCATAGTACCCAGAGAATTGAAGGGTAATTTTTCTAACCAACCTTGATGAGTGAATACACCATATTTCATAAACCATTTCATGGTATGGGTACTATATTAAATTTTATAGTTTTTATTCAAAAACAAATTCCTAGATACCACATTAAAGGAAAAACATTAATGGATGGATGATCATAGAGTAGAAGTTGAGAAAATGCATCATATAATTCTTTAAAAATGTCATGGTTATTTTTCAAATATATTATTTTAAAAAGAGAAATAACTTATTATATTTTCTAATGAAAAGGATCTATTTCTCATGGTTTTGAAATTTTCCTCTAATTGAAAAAACTATATTTTAACTAACTTTCAGAAACCATGATTTTTGGAAAGGTTAAAAAATTGATATTTTACATTTAGAGGTTAGATGTGACTATTTCATAGCCACAAATTCATTCTTAAGAGAATTATAGTGAGAATTTATCAAGTATTAAGGGGAATAATGAAGCTTCATAGAAAATATATACTTGGAGAAACTTGATGAGGATTGTACAAGAATTATTGATGTTATAAAAACATTTTTTATATTTATTTTACTATAATTTATGATAATATTCTTCTTCCAAATACTCTATGATTCATTAATAATAAATCAATTAAATGTGGAAAATGATCCCAGCTATCAACCACCAAGTAATAGAAACTCAGTAAAAAGATTTGTTGATTCTTTGGAATTTTTTTTTCATGTTCCATTATTTCTCAGTATCAATACCTCATTATCATTATTTTCATCATCATATTGGGATCCTACACTTTATCTATCATGGGATAACTATGAGATTTTTTTTTTGTATTTATTAAACCCCCCATAGTGGTATGATATCCTTCTATATGTCATTTTAATCATTATTAGAGAATTTTTGTTTACGAATATCATTATCTATATTATATAATTTTCAAATACCTTACATTAATAATAGATATACCTTCCATTATCAGTATTTTGAATCCAGAGTAGTGGTTATAAGAATTATTGGGGATCTTGAGTCCGTTCTTATTTACTTATAAATATTATATTAATGAATTTCATGGATAGTGTGATTTTTTTAACAAAAAAGCTATTCCCATATATGATGGAAGAATATTTCACTTTTGTAATGAGGTGATAACTCCATATATTATATACCATAGATTGTAAATTCTCAACATTATCACAAATGGTGTGAATAAACATTAATATTGATAAAACATTATTATTTAGGATCACAAAAATATTGAAGATGAAAAGAGATTTCACAATGAATTAACCTCATAAAAATTTAAGAAGGAATTAATATATTTATTTATTCTTAAATAATGATATCCATATAGATTTCTCTTCATGATATCAATGAATGTGATCAAAAGGTCATGGTGTTATGAATGAATCCATATTTCATTTAATTTGAGAAAATTTAAATGGATAAAAATTAATCAAATAATGTGCTACTTATTTGAGTGAATAAATTTTTTATCTCGACAAAAAGTTAAAGGGAATCTCTTAAGGACTCTAAAATTTTTAGGAATTTAATAAAAAATATAAAAAATGATTGATACGATAATTTATATTATTGAGGATAATAACATAGATTAGTTCAATATTAAAAAACTAAAAACATCATGATAACCAATGTGATTAGAGGAGGGTTATATTTGATCAAGAAAAGAACATATGGATAAGAGATATTTTTCAATCCTAAAAAGTATTTAAAAATAGTGAATAAATGAGGGTTTATAAGGGAGAGTCTGAATTTGATAAATATTACATGAATTTGAATGAGTTTATATCACTTTTCTTAAAATTAATGAAAATATAAAATGATAATTAAAAATTAAAAATCCCATTTATGTTTTTTAATCATATGGAAATTTTATTATTATAAATTTGTTTCCCTAATAATAATCCTGAAAAAGAAAATGATGACAATATTCTAGAGGAAACATTGTGTCACATTGTTAAAGGAGTGAATAATTATCTAAAGGCAAGGGGAAGGGTAATACATTAAAGAAGATAATGTATCTATAAAATCATGAAGATTCATCTTGAAATGGTAAAATTAAAAAGGAAATTGATAATTCAAAGGATGAAGGATCTTTTTCACTAATGATGCCCTTACATCAATGGATAAATCAAATAATTCCACTGAATCCATTATCAAAGATAAAGAATGTAATGAGGAGGATATAAAAGATGAATAAACAAAAAAATAATTCCAATGTTGAATGAAACCAATGGTTTTCATGAAGGAAAATAGAAATTATAAAATAGATAATGAATCATTAATATAAGACCATGATTCATTGAATATATCCATTGATGAATCAAATATAAATAACACACAAAAATGGAAGATATATTTTTGTGGAAATTGGTGATCTTAATAAAAAACATTAATCATGATATAATATTATTATAATAACAATAATATAATTATTTTCTAAGAATTATGATTTTAATTTCCTTGAGGTATTATTTCTTAATCCTGATAATAATTTGAAGTATTTTTTGTTTTGCTTCAAAAATTCTGTTATGGTAGTATGAAAATCATCTAAGTTAGTCGAGAAAGGTTTTTCATCCACAAAAAAATGATGATTTTCCTATTAAATATCATGCTATATCGTTAGAAACTAAATTTTATAATGAAAAAAGGTATGTAAGGAAAGAAAAGTAAAAAACTGAAGCATCAACTAAAAAATGTGATACACTATTTGTTCCATCAAAATATTATGAAAAAAATTCAAATATCAATGATTTTTAAAGATAAAATATATTAATTATATATCTTAAGGAAATTTTAAGGTGAAGGTGAGTATTCATATTCCTATAACTACTATAAAAAATCCATAGAGTTAATTCATATAGAGGGAGTGAAAAGAATATTTTAAAAAGAAATTTTAAAAAATTATGAGTATATTTCTGTTCGAAAGAAGATGCAGGTGATATAGAGTTTATAAACACATGGAATAAGTGTAATTTTTTAATATGAAATTCTCTCAATAAAAATATTCAATGTTTTATGGGGGAGACAAATTAATGATATAAATGGAAAACCAAAAAAATATATTAATGTGAAGTTAAAATTGAAAAACTATAATGATACTCCTTTGAAAACATATTGTAAGTATGAAAAATATACAATTAAACCAAAAAGTGTCTAAAATTACTATCATATTATCACAACAACAACAAAAACAACAACAACAATAATAATAATAATAAATCTAATAAGTATATGAGTAATCAATATAAATAAATAGTTGGATTACTATGCTTCAAAATGTGAGAAATATTTGTTCTTTGATATGAGTTTATTACCACTAATGACTGAAAAATAAAATATCTTGAAATAAATAAAAAAAGATAAATGATCTATGAATTTTTTAAATGATGGTTCTTTAAACATGTTAGTTTTTGTAAGAACCAAAATTAAGATGAATAAATTTAAATCTAATTATTTTTTTATTAATGGGCTAAGATACAATCTCTAATGTATTTTTCAATATTTCCATGATGGGGAAGAGATTATCTTATTGAAGAATGGATCTGTCTTTTGGATATTAATGTATGGTTCTATCATTTGGAATGGACGAAATCTAAATGAAAATATTTTCCAATTTTAGTATGATATAAATATATTTTTCATTTGAATGAAGGAAGAAATGAACGTTTTTCATAAAATAATTGTCCACTTGGCCTGATGAGATTTTATTCAAAAAACATATATATGTACTTAATTAATTATATTAATTACTTCACTAATATAAATTATATTTATTTTTTTTATTATGTAATTGGATCTTTATAGATTGAATTATTTTTAGAGATGAGATAAAAATCAAACAAGGAATGATATCTAATTATTTGGTATGACATTGGAGTCAACTATATGAAGGAACAATTTAAATAATATCTTGTGAAGTATAGGAAAAGGAATGAATTAATCACTCTATACATGACTAAATATAGTAGTGTAGCTAAAGGAAAGAACCAAATATTTATTGAAATGGGAAGAACCATGTTATTAGAACATATCACTTCATAACTGATTTGAAGAAATGTCATAATAATGACTATAAAAATTCTCAATTTTTTCATGAAATATTGATATTTGATGCATAATTATTGTAATATATTTTTGGGAAATAATTCTATAAGGGAATATTTTTTTATAGTAGTTCACATTGAATATTTTCAAAAATATTTACAAAGGTGGGCATGTATTTAGTTCATTTCTATTATAAAAAAGTTTTTTCTTGAAATATGTTGGATATATAGAATACATTATTTTTAACTGTGAAATTTATAATAATTATTAACTTATTAATGGAGTGATAGATAGAATTTTTGAGAGTATAGTTATTTCTATAATGTGGATGTTTGTTGAGGAGAGATACAATTATCCTGTTTGGGATTCGAGAATATGGCCATGAACTATCAGGTTGTCAATTAAATTATTGATTATTCACACCATTAAACCAAAAACTTTTATAAATATATAATTATATCTTATTTCTATGGATATATGTAAATAATGATCATAAACATAGATAATATTTGGTTGTTCATAGATATTCAAATAATTGTAATTTTTAGCAGTTTCAATGAAATTTGTGATGTAGAGTCAAATTAATCAAATATTAAATTAAATCAATCTGAGATATTTTAATTATAGACTTATTTTTCATGTTCACTAATCTAATGAACTATAAATATAATTATTTTGAAATTATTTATGTTGTTAAAAAGATAAACATTTCTTGAAAATAAATATTGTAATTTTTTTAAAACTAACTAAATGTGTTTAATCAATGATTATTATATTTATGTAATAAAAAATTTGAATTATTATGTGATATGTATCAATCATGATATTAATTATATTTTTAATATTATTATTCATCATTTATAAAGATTATGATAATAAATTTTTCATTAGCATGGATTGTTGATAAACTTCTCTTGAATTATTATTATTTTTATGAAAAATTAATTCATTTCATTTACCATTGGATTATTTAAATATTATTTTACTTAATATTATAAATATTGTGTAGTAATTGGGTTCAATTCCCATTTTTTCGTAATAAATGATCGTTTTTATGAACAAAAATAATTTTGATGGGAAAATAGTTTCCAAACACCGAAGAATTTTCCCTTTCAAATCATTTCATTTTTTCTATGAATAATCAAAACCATTATCCTTTTTAATAGTTTAAGGTTCAACCACCAGAGGCTTTGTGTGTGTGAAATGGAGGATGATGGTGATTGGAAATGGGAATGGAGACCAATGATACACATGTAGATGAGGCAAAAATTCTTAAGGGACCCCAAGAATAACATAATAATAGATTAGATAGAGGGATGTGAAGATGAACATTGACGGTGGATAAAGAAAATATTAAAAAATGTGAAAATATATAGAAGAGTGATTTTAGAAATTGAGGGAATCACTGGTCTTGGGAGATTCATTAGATGATTGTTTAGGAGATGATGGTGTTGGAAATAGTGGAAATGGTGAAGGAAACTTTAAAAAATGTAGATACGAAAAGTGTCATGACAATATGGTGTGTATTCTAGTAAATATACGATGTATCTTACCTTTAATACAGATCTATTATTTGTAAAATTATTTAAATATGACACAACATATAAATATAAATTACATTCATTGTATATCAAATACTATGGTGGTAAAGGTTTCATGTTGAATTGAATACCACATGGGGAGATAATTCTGGTTAGAATCCATATTTATTAGACTACACAACTAATACTATTCCTAATTAAATTCTATATAAATAGATTTACCCCACACACAATGTTTTATATAGTATATTTTTTTAATTTTGATACACTAAACATACTCTAGAGGATTTTTATACCTAGTTAGCTTATAAGATCTAGATATAAGGTATCCTATTAGGATATATATTAATGTTTCACTAAATATAAATTAGGTTATTGTGTTATATTTTTGGATATCACATAAGGAATACACACCATGTATAAAAGTATACTTGTTATTTATTAAATTGATCTCATTTCTCTTTAATCTTATCATCTGAGAGTCTGAATGAGACTTCTCAGTAGTACACTCTTGATAATTTTTACATATAGTATGTAATGGTGTATATATATTCATTATACTGGGGTCAAATTTGGGGCAATAAAATATATGATATTTCATATCATTATGGTGAAATTGATGCAGAGTGGGTGATATGGTTGGAGTAATCATGATGTTGGATGCCAGTTGGAGGTATACTTAATATAGGCGATAAGTCCTCTATAAACTTATTTGAGCAAGTAACATCCATGGATATTGTCATAGTTCCACCAATTATAGATAATTTTACCCTCTTAACCAATGCATAAAATACATGATAAGAGTTGGGTCATCCATATGATATTGTATATTTATGATTAACATGCACTCTTCATCAAGGGGCATGTCCCCCACTATTATTATTATCGAAAGTTAATTTTTAATTGATAAAAGATAGATAGTTCATTTTATTTTACTTTGGTGAAGTTTTATAAAACATTGGAAGCCTAAAATGTGATAATTTCATAGAGTTGAGTTGGAAATATTGAAACTTACCCTATGTTTACTTATCTGGAATCATTAAGCATTTCATGTTTTATTCTATTTGAGATAACCAATATCTAATATTTAAATTTTTTCATAGATAATCCTTCTAGATATTTTTATAATCAACTATAAATATTCCTCATGAATACATATTTTTGTATATGAGGATGACACATAGTTTAGTGGAGACTTCGGTGGAGGTGGTTTTGGTGGTATTAGTTTGCAAAGGTACTTGGTAGTGTTTATTTCTTGGTAGTGAATGAGGTTTTTAAGTGTTACATAGAGTACATATATCCCTTTTTATCATGGTAGGTAATTTCCATATTATTATGTATTTTGAATTTTTACGTACTTATTTTAGATTGTATTATTATACCATTTTTGTATTTAGTGTGTTTTGTGAATTTTACATTACTATTATTTATTTACATAGTTTTTTATATTGTATATTGTTTCATATATTTGTGTTTGTTTATATTTTTATTGGATAATGCATCTAAAAAGTGAGATATCCCTTTATGATTCTAATCACCATACCCTAGCCTATTAGAGGATGTCCTAGGGTGGTACAATCAGATAACTACCAACTTAGAAGGGGTCTTAGTGGGATAGGAAATTTCCAAATAGTATTAGTGTAGTTTTAGTCCTAAGAAAAAATAACAGTTTTAGTATTATTTTGATGGTTGTTTTAAAATCTTGGAAAATCTTATCAAAACATTTATCATCCCATAATCTCTATGATTCCTCTATAGAGATAGAGTAGGAGGAATGAACACCCCTCATGTCCCACCCCATCGAATGGGGGAGGGATACCCTAAAGATCATTTGATCCCATGACCTCATTCTTTCACCCTCTTCTCTAACCCATATTTCCTTCCCAAAATTTTGATGATCAATATTTTATTAAAAGTTCCCTCGAAGGATGGAGGCCTCCACTTGAACATGATTTTAGCATGATTATTCACCTCCACCTTGATTTTTTTGATATCTCATTGGTGGATTTTTTTAAAGAGGCATCACCAAGTGACTATTTTTATTGTTTTTTTCTTTGTAATAATTCCTTCAAGTTCATTTTTGATTATTTATTCATGATTCATTAAATATGTGGGTTCACTTTCATTTTGAGGATGATTTTTCACATACATGGTCCAATCCTCTATGATCCTTCTGAATATTTTATTTCTCATTTTTCCCATTGAACTTTATATTTTCATTTGAAATGGTACACTCATATATAATCCTTATTAGTGATATTTACAAGATTACCCCTCCAATTTTAGAGCATTGAAATCCTTAGGTTGCTAAAAAATATGTTGGATCAGTTTCTATTCACATACTATGGGACTCACTCTCCCTTTTATTCCACAACCCTCAAATTTTTTATTCTATATGTTGACTCAAATACAGTGATGGATTACATATGGATTGAAGTTGAAGGGGGAATAATAATAATTGAAAATTTTCAATTTAGAGTCATAAGTGGAATATTTTTCATTGTGTATATATTTGGGTTATGCATAAACAACATTCCAGTGTGAAGCTACTAACGATACAACTAATATACCTACTTATACTAAAAAATTAGTAAATAATATACACCTTGAAGTTGAGTATATATATAATCACAAAACATCTCGATGAATCAAGGTTCAAATAGAAAAGTTGTATATTTCAGTTCCTATTTTAAGTGAAATTGATATATTATCACCTAGATTATTCAACTCTAAAAATTGTGGTATCACAATTATTGGTAACTTACTAATACATGGGTTCTCTAAAGCTATGTTTCTAGCATGTTTTCATCTCTTGTATCCAGTGGTCTCTGATAATTTTTATAACCTAAGAAGGTAGCTTTTATTACCCAATAGTGAAAGGAAGGGTTGTATTCTTCAATAGATGATGATCTAAAAGGCATGGAGTGGGATAAAAATTCCAACCACTCACCCCAACATTATGGGTATCCTTCACATGTTGGGGTTGTGTCATCAAATAATTACCCAAATGAAAATATCAATTTGGATAATTAAGGGATAATTTTTACCCCTTCTCAAGTAACTTAGGAGTGTGAGTAAGCAAGACTTCTTCAGTTGATTAGGGTAGAATAATTTTCACCTTCTATACGTGAGAATTTCAATCATTTCATGGGTCTATATTAAGGATATTTGGACAATGATAAGGAATATTAGATAAATATTGATTAAAAAAGAAATAAGACTATTTTTGGAGTAGTATGATCTATTTTTGATCATGAGAAGTCAATGGTATAGAAGATTGAGATTAGATATTCTTCTCTATCTTACTCAAGTAATGAAATAATATCTATGATGTTGTCTTTTTTTGAATATTAAATGAATTATGAGGATCTTAGTCATCCCAAGATGAATAAATGGATGGATGTTGATAATAGTAATAGAAGGAATAAGTTAAATTCTACCTTTTCCTAAAACCATTATTCCATGTTCTATGGGGTAAATTTGGGGCACTAACTAAAAGGTGTCAGATCCCCATAATCTTAAGAGACATCCCCTAAATGAAGTTCCTAATTCGATATCTTCATCCTTGTAAGTATTTATCCACATTGAGGATAGATGAATTTTAGGGAGTCAGGAGAAAGAAAAATAAGATCCAACACCTAAGTGGGATTTTATACTTCATTCCAAGCAGGATAAAGTGGAAATGTATTTAAGTTTCAATGTACCATATAAAGATATTTTATTGAGAATAAGAAAAATAAAAAAATGCATGTGAAATGAAAAAAATGTATGTTAAAGTTAATAAAGATCAAATTCATTGGACATGTATTCAAAGATCGCATTCTTATCTATGGTTCTAATAATGAAATGATCATTTTGGGGAAGTACATTAGGATTTTTGATAACATGGATTTATGCTTTGAGGTTATGTTTCCTGAAGAGATGGAATGTGATCATATATATGTTCTTAGGAGACTTTATCAAGAGAATTATTCCCACTAGTTAAGGTTCATTTGGGATGATTTAATGTTTTAAATTGAGATAGATTGATGGTTTATCAAGGAACTCTTACAGTGGATGTATTTGATTGATGTGTGGAGGTCTAGAGGATCTCCCCATGGGAATAACCTCAAATTTATGAATTTTTGTGTATGATTCTTTTAAATTTTTTAAATTAGAGTTTCTCATTTACTATATTTACTATGGATCAAAATTTAATTTTTTATATAAAAACTTCCCTTTTCCTTAGGTTTTGATTCATTTCATCCTATTCAATGTCAAAAAATATAATCTCTCTTATTATATTTTCATATTAGTTTCATATTCTTATATTGGGGTTTGAGAGGAATATTTAAATGATTTATATGATCTTATTAAATAGGTACAATGAATATAGTAAGTTTTTTAATTTTTTATGTCCAATATCATTTGGTTTTATGACTTCATTTTTATTTTTGAAGGTCTAATGCTTGTAATAGAGATTTCATTTTGGTGATTTTTGGGTGGGTTTCCTCTAAACAACTTATAATGGATTTTTAGACAAAAAATTATGAATTTGTGACATATTGGATAGGTTTGAGATACTTAGTGAAATTTGGTTGAAGATTCCTGAGTTTAGTTCATATAATTGGGAACCTAGTGTTTGGTGTGGGTGACTAATGAATACTTTATCCAAAACATTGACATCATATTAATCTCAATAGAATACTAATATATTAGTTGAAAGGTATAATGAGATGGTAAATACATGACTTAATGTTATATTTTTTTAATCTACGTATTTCATGTGTTATCCCTTCTCATTATAGGCTAATAACTATGGGTAATCCATATTAAATACTCAATTCCATTATCTAGACATCTAAATTAGAGTCTAACGTAGGGTCCCTATGAGACCATGCTAGTGATTTAGCCTCTAGTCTCTGAGTAGTTGAGTAATGAGGTATTAGTATAGGTATATGTGAAGGATTTTCTTCCACTATATTTCTAGTAGAGAGTTGATCCACCCACTGTGCTAATGGAATCCCTTATAGGGTAGGATGAAACTACACATAAGTTGAGTGAACTTTCCAAGTTTCAGATATAATTTACTCCTAGGTTATGAGGCATGGTAGATCATCATGAATTAGAGGGTAATATGGAACCTATTTCTCATGTATATTCATAGTTTATTTACCCATTGAATTGATGGTGTATTTTTCTAAAATCCTTTAACTTAGAAAAATAGACCACAGGAGAAAAGATAAGGATTGTATGAGTGAAATAAATTCTAGAAAACTAGAAGGGAAACATAATAGTACCTCATGATTATATGAGATTGTATACTGTATGAGATACAATGAGGATATGAATCAGGATATATATCTTCAAGATCAGGAGTTTGATCATGGCCATAATGGGAAATTCGATATTGGATTATACCCTTTTATATTTTTACCTATAATAGATACCTTGAAAATTATTTTGTGATCGAGAGCTTTCTTGGAGGAGTCCCAATTAGGTGTTGGAAGAAGGTTTGGGATTCCCAAAGAAGAGTGATAAATGAAATATATCCAATCATGACCTTAAGTATCACTTTATCAAAGGGAAGTGAATTCATAGTATATATATTAGAAGCTGCTATATAGGTATCCTAGATTCATTCCACCCTTTAAGAAGATAAAGATTATAGTGCTTATGGTGGAATAGGACACATGGATCTTTTCGATCCCACAAGGTGGGACATAAAGGATAGAATTAGTGACACTATAGATTGATGTCCCTAGTAGAGGTAGTGTAATGAGTAAGTTTAACATCATAGGTCTATTTTTCTAATATGTAACAGAACCTTAGTGCCACATGGTCTCAGGAGTTCCTCCTTGTATGACAAAAGAATCCAAATAGTAGTAAGGGTATAAAGATGGTGTAGTGTAGAGGATATACCCTATGGATCAGTAATAAAATATAATGGAATAATAAATAAATGAATGGTGGGGGAAGTAAAATAATTAAAATTAAAAAATGAATAGATAAACTGGAAAATTTCAAATAATCCAATCATACATGAATATGTTAAGAAATAAATACAAATAATTCAACATATATTAGGCGAGACTAAAAATGAATAAATAAACCAAAGACCCAAATTATGTATGTATCCAATGTACATTTATAACCCCTAGATCATTTTCAATTACTAGTCTATAAAGATCAGTTATAAGAAAGAAAAATCCAAGGTCCTAACCTGTAGTTACGATATATATCCGAGTACCGATCAGCAACCCAATCTGGGTGTGAGTGAAACTCAATAGGCCACCACTAATGTTTTAAAATGAATTTACATTATATGAAATAAAAGGATACACTTTCTGCTGTACAATAATAAAATGGATCAATATGTTAAATGAAATATACATAAACCATGCCAAGATCAGGTCCCTCATGGGACACCTAGATGACCATACCCGCTTCAGTGAAAGTCAAAATGTCTCTGAATATTTAACATTATATAAATAGAGTTGTGACCCAAGGTATGTAACTAAGACATCAATGTATAAGGATGATAATATAAATATCTTATATTTAAATAAATTATAATCATTTTAGGAATCTAAATCAATGTAGAGTAGAGAATCATGAACAACCAATTACAATAAATAGTAAGTTACACCATGCCCCCTAATTACTAATGTAAATAATGATAATGATAATGATAATGATAATTAATACCCTATATGATAGTTTCAATTGTAAGTTATGATAAGTAATGGTGTGTTCAAATAATAATAATAATAATAATAATAAAAATAATAAAAATTATTACGCATGACATGTACAACAATTTTAATAGGTAAACATGAATTACATGCCCAAACACTAATAATCATGATAGGAGGAATGATAAGGAACATAATTCCCCATAAAAAAATAATGACAAATTACATGTAAAACATGTTTAATAATTAATTAGGATCATTATGTCCAAAACCTCCTATAATTCATAACTAATTTAATTTAATGTTCCTTAAAGTCTAAGTGTCATGGTCATGAAATTCACTTCTTATTTAACTCAATTAAACTTTTCAATTAATTTAACTATTTCCAATTCATTTAAAATATGAAAAAAGGTTATGTGTATCTAAAATCATTGGAGTAATATGAATACAACTTAATAAAATAGGGGCCATGTAGGAATGTATGCTAATGTATAACTTACCATGGTTCAATTAATTAAATGATCCAAATTTCAATTCAATTTAATCTTCTAAGAAATAATACTTTCATTTTTATTTAAGGGGTTAATTGATGGTATTAAAAAATTCCATATTCTATTTAAATAAATTATGATTCACACTAATCAGGTGGAAACTCAACACATATCTTGGGTGGTTTAATTATGTAAGCATGACATAGAGTTCATTATAATTTATATTAATTTTCCTGAAGGGGTGGTTAGAATTTACATAAAAAACATCCAACAATAGAAATGGGTCTCAGGTCAACATTTTTAAAGTAAAAATAATTAATATAAATTAATTTACCATTTAAAAGGTGATACATGGAGAAGATGACATGTGACACAATGTCACATTTTATAAATAGTGAAAATTTAATGGAAACTCATATATACCAAAATCATAGTTCTTAGGAATATTCACTCATACTTTATCAAGATTTTATTTGTGCTGAAACAAGAGAAATGAAATGAATAGAGAAAAATCCAGAATATATGGGAAAAGACCTCATATGGAAATAGAATCCAATACGGTGAGATAAATGGAGAGAGGAATAATAATAAATAATAAACTAAACAAAGTTAATCTAATAAAAATGAAAAAATTAATTTCTGAGTCCGAATGAGGGAGATACATCATAACCTAAGGGAAGAGGAAGAGAGCTCCTACAATTACTATTCATTTAAAAATGAGAGAAGAAGAAAGGAGGTTTAAAATTTATGTTGAAGGAGGGTAAAATTTTAATTTCACCCATTATAAATAGGTGTAAATTTTTGCCTCATGGCTTGACAAGCTCAGCATAGCCTATATAGAGCTACTATCCAAGGACCTCACCCCCTAACATGACTAGGCGCACATAGATACAAACAATGTATAGCTCATGTGGGTTAACTCTGCAATCCTCAATAGTTTTTTCATGGACATAGGGACTCTATTAAATAATATTAAAAATGATGTGATACCTCTTAAGGGCCTCATAGTTGAGGAAAATAATTAGCAATAATCATGTTCCTCCCTCTTCCTTTCCAAAAATCAGGATTCTAGAGTCCAGAGAACTCAAAACCTGTACGAATTCCCAATACACTTCCCATGCCTCAAACGTCATCCAAAAACATCATATTTATATATCCCAACATTTGGAATTAATTTCTAACTCATGGTTATAAAATCCAACCACACTATAAAATTAAAATTCAATTTCATTTGGAATTTTCAACTCGTTACAAAAGACATAGGATGTTACAACCAAACCACCTTAGAACTTATCATCCCTAAGAATCCACAATGAATAATGAAACATCACCCAACCTACCTAGGTAATGAATTTTCCATGAAATTGGTTTCATTTCATTTCTAGATACCCAACGAAACTCTAAACATCATCTTAAGAAAAGGGTTCATAAATCACTAAATATTAAGACATTGATCTTGACTATTATTTAGAAAAAGAGGACACTTAAACAAGAACTTATAACCCAAGCATGATCAAATCATAATATCATTAATCAGGAAGACTACAGTTATCCACACTATTGGTTCTACTTATTAATGGATAATTTCATTTCACCGTTCTTCCACCATCAACATTTATTTTTAAGGCATTCCCTTAGTTTCCCAACAACACTTCCTACAATATTTTTAGCATTTAACACCCAATTACACATGAGTAAACTACTCCTGGTCATTTATTTGATCAAAATAGTTGAAATCTTATTGACTAATCTATATTTTACATGTTAAAATTTACTTTAAAATTTCCCACCAACCATTAGAATAAACCCAATTCATCCAAAAGGTGTTTCCAAATAAGTTCATCACTGAAAAAATAATGCTATTTAAGGAAACTCACATCGAAAAACAATAGGCAAACTAATTCAAAAAATGGCCTGATTTAACCGTTAATAGATCATAAAAAACTTATCCAAAGCCTTTATCCCTTGGTGTAAAAAGATCTTTCGAATCACATTCACCAAAACCCATACCAAAATTCTGATTATGTCTCCTACAACATTTAATCAAATCTTGACTATTCACAATGTCATGTCACAACATAAATACTGATGCACACTCGATCTAGTATCTATGGATTGTCAAAAGTCAACCTGGTCCTGAAACCATACTAGGAATCCAGCAATGTCCATATTTAAACATGAACCATGAATTTACTAAGAAATAAAAACATACATGGTTTCCTTTATCTAATAGAATAAGTGAGGAAAATGGCCTTATAAAAGTAGATCTTATGGCCCCATGAAACTTCTCACTTTTGGGTCTCCCACCAATGAATAAAGTCCCACTCTTTACCTTAGGAGAACCAATTTATATAAATGCATGAAATATTTTATAGATTACCATAGCCAGTGCAATGTAAATAATGACTAGAATGGATAAAAATATTCTTATCCTTGAGAACGGACACAAACTCCATCCATTACCCATTCCCTCTTCTCAGAAATAGTTCTCATAGTGTTAATAAAATTTTCAAAAACACTAAAGGGTCATAAAACTAACATAGAAAATGGTGTAAAATGAACTATATTTCTTATTTTAAAATCAATCCTCATGTGAAACTCCCAAGAAGTATCTTAGTAAAACAAGAATAGATAGCTAGGTAGCCCGAAATATATAAAAATATCTCTCAAATATCCCATGGAAATGTCATGATATTGAGAATTATTGTTGCTAAAATAAGAGTACACCAAGAATACATAAGTAGGCATGTATCACTCTCCTGATCAACTTTAATCCCAAACCATGATATACATTCCTTTAATCAAATCTTGAATCCATGTTTCCTAACAAGTCGTGTCCAGGTCAAATCAAAATCAAATGACACTTGGAACCTGGCCTATTCTCAAATTAAACATCATCACTTTCCCTTCATTTAAATTTATGCATTTATCAGGGTTAAGAAGCTGGAAATAATTCTTATAGAAACCATTAATAATCAACATGCACCTAACTAGTCTTTGACATAAAATTCTAAATGGCACCCATGTGTAATTTTCATGAACTAAACTTATCATACACAATGGGTGTAAATCCCATATCACTTGATTTTAATACGTGACTCATGTTCCTACAAGTTAACCCTCAGTAAGGTCAAATTGACTATATTATGGTGTAAAATAGTATTAACATGTTAAGGTCTCCATTAGAACTAATTATTATGATCAAGAACATATGTGTTTCATTTTTATCAATCAACCACACATCTGAGGGCGTATTTTAAAAAATTTAGCATCAAACACACAACCACCGGTCAACTGGGATAAGAACCCGAACATTCTTACCCAGTGAAGCTAGTATCATTACACGAGAATCCCATGTTGTTACTTGAACACCACATGAATCACCATAAACATGTTAATAAACCTAAGAAGCTTACATGAATGCACTTCAAAAAGATCCTAAAAAGAAGCTAATTTCCCAAAAAGATAACTTTAAACATAGTACAACCTATCTCATATTTTTCTCTCCACCAATGTAAGGGTCATATCATGAAGGTTTGAGCCAAAATTAAGGGAATCTTGGTCTCCCACCCATCCCTTTGGTATCTCTCACAAGAACCATATCCCAAATATGGAACATTATTATATGGTATCAAACATGTCTAAAAATCTCTAAAAAGGGTTAAAACTTAGAATAGGTAATGAATCATTGACTTAAGAGGGTAAAAACCTATCACCATAGGTATAACAACATCAACTGGCAGGAATCATCCTACAAGTACCTAATTCTCCTAGAGCATCATCATTTGGGAGTTCTCCCCAGAGGGTCACTAATCCAATGTAAAAAGGATAAAGAGTTGACACTCTTTAGGTATTCATATACGACGATACCCACTCATGGTTCAAATAACCATACAAATTCCACATACCTAGGGACTTCATTTCATTAACAAGGATTCCAAATTAACTTAAATGGTCAAAGAATAGAATTTAACTTTCCTATGATCTCGACTTAAAAGTATTTCAGTTTCCCAACTCCAATTGAACTAACAAAATGGGTTAATCCCTATTTTCAACATAATGTGATGACTTTAAACTATAATCATGTCTAAAAAGTCAATAATCTCTACCACAAATAATTTTGGTATAAGAAATGGAAGAAGTCCAATGAAATCTATAGGAAACATCCACATTCCCATTCCTAGTAACTCTCATGTAAACATTAAAACTGACCCTAATACGAGGGATCTACCTATAAACACAAGTAAATTTTTAATTCAATCCTTTACATAAATTAACATTTATTGTAACATTAGAAAGGCTGAGATATAAGAAATATCAAGTACCCGTTGTAATTGGAAATACTGTTCAAAATGTACTTAACATTTTATTTAGTTTATTCCATGTTGCATTATAGGAAAAAATATTGTAATTCCATTTTGAAAATTTATTTATCAATATTTTCTCACAATTGTATTATTTAAATAAAAAATCTCTCACATGATACAATGGAAGACACTCTTCAAGAAACAATTGGAATTTTAATTAACTAATGCCTTAGATCAAACATAAATCAATATAAAACAACATGTCATAAATCTTTTTACGGGGTTATATTTAATACTACTCCATAGTAAAACTATACATAACACAATATAAGTGGTAGATAAATATTTTAATTAAAAAATATCATATACACATCCATACCAACCAAGGGGTTATATACCATGAAATAAGAATATAATTGACATACAAGGGTCAAGTCAATGCAACATGAGTCAAATTATATGGGTTACCATGCATAATTCATGTATTCAGTGATCTATTATTTTAAATTATCAACCCATTTTTGTTCAAAATAATACAGTTGATTTACAATAATTTTTTACACACCCTTATAGTGTTATCCCATAGGAATATAACATTAAAACTCATATATGTGGGTCAAGTTTGAATATATGGATTTAGTTACACAAGTTTTCATTACCATGTAATATACACACAAGAATTTATAAGTTTCAATTTAAATACTATTTAAATTACATCTATCACTAATCATTTGAGTATAAACAAGGAAAATAATCCTTATTGGACTTATTTATGTGGGAAGCCAATCCCAGGTTATTGAGGTAACCAATCCATAAGATGTAATTGGAATCCTATTTAATTAAAATCCGTAAGCAACTCCTTGAGTTTATTTAAAAAATTCCTTGTATTTATTAATCTGAAGACTTTATTTAAGATAATTCAATGACCATTTCAAAACCTTTTAATTTCATTAATTAATTTCTAGTTAATTAAATATAATACCATTATCATTCTATGTGGGAAAATACTGTTTAGGTTGATGAAGAAACTTTATTTAACCAACCATGTTTCATAGAATAGTATATGAATCTATAACATTAGAGTGGAACACATGCATGTAAATATGAAAAAACCCAATCATGTTATTCAAAATAATTTGATAAATAATTACCGAATCATAGTGTACAGATTAAAATGATACATAATAACATAATAATGGTAAATAGGTAAGCATGCTAGTGACATGAAAATCCTATGATCATGAAATGATGCATGAATGAGCCTCATCTATTTTAATATTATGAAAATAGTTAAATCATATAAATTAATAGCCTATGGAAAGTATGCTAATCACTCAAGGTTATATAATAATTTAATGTGATTATGAACATTATGAAATATAGTATCATCCCATAAAACATGATATTTCCCCCATGTGTGGGTTTGCTGTAACACCCCAAGCTTCGACAGTACGTTTCCCTTTTAATAATGCAATGACTTGCATTGTACGCAGCTTTGAGATTCTAACACACCACACACAATCAAACTAGCCATTATGAAAAACAATACTCACTTTTTGATATTTTATAAATTTTATTATTCAAATTGGACTTAATTTTTGGATTCGGAATATAAAAATTAGCTTAGGGTGAATTTTTGGTATTTTTCTAAGAACTTCAAATTTTTGATGAATAGTGAAAAATACTAAATTTTAATTAAAAACAACTTTTCTAATCAAAATAAATTATAATGATAAATTATACTAATGAGTGGTTTTAAATTATAATTAGATTATATTTTTACAATTTAATCCAATGTTGGTCATTGTATGAAATTTCACATTTAAACTGGACATAAACAAGTGTCAATATTTTGATAGTTATTATTTCATAAAAACACGCTTTTTGTTTTGACAGCGGGAATTAATTTTAAATTAATTTCTGCCACAAATGTGTTTTGAATTTATAAAAATAGATTCCATATTTGGAATCAGGATTTCCAAATTGTGTAAACATGTAACTTTAATTTTTAGACATTTTGAATAATTACTTTGGTAAATATTTTATTTACCATGGTTAAAGGGTAAATCGGGAAAATAAGGGTAATAAAATAATATTATAATAATATAAAATTACCTTAAAACATGTACTAACCCTATAGGCTTATGGATGTCTGACCATGGGCATCCTTGGGTCGATTTTGAGACCCCCTAGAGCCACTTTTAAGTGAAAATGACACTTTAGAATAATTAAGTTTAAATAAATACAAAGATGACATAAGCATATATCTTTTACTAAAATAATTTTTACATAGGGTTATACATAAGATAAATTCGATTATAAATATTCATTAGAAATATAAAAATATTTCCTACATAATAATATTTTATTTATAATTTTTAGACATTAAATAATTTAATTTATTAAAGACACAATGGTGATGCAGTAATTACCGTATTAATGAAATATTAAAATAATTGGTATTATAAATATCCAAATAAATATAATTTGAGACTTTTTATGAATTCAACTAATATTATAGGTTAATATTATATATTAGGATTTATTTAATTAACTTTTTTCTAAGTAATCATTCTGTTATGATTTTCACAAAAATCAATTTCCAAAGAGTATCAAAATTGACATAAAAGAGTTTTTAAAACAAATATTATATTATTAATTGATATTCTATTCCTAAAAATCTAAATATTGGAAAATAGACTTATATAATGATAGGTGTATCATTAATGATCCACTTGGGGTTATATTGGAAGTATATAGTAATTTTATTAACCATATAATATAAAAATACAAAGAGACATGGTAAATGTGAAACTAATTAACTAAGAGTTAAAACTAAAAGATAAGGTTAATATAGTGACCCAAAACTATCTAAAACCTATTGGTTGAGTGGTTATCGACCCATAACCACCATATCCTCTAAATAAGTCACTTTGGATCCATTAAAAACCAAATATGAATTCATTATAAAATAATATTTCACTCTTTTCCTAAGGTGCCCCTCACCCCTCTTATAAAAGGGCACTCCCCCTTCTCTCAATCTCACACCTTCAAAGCCATTTGGCTCAGACAAAATCTTCTCAAATATCCTCTCAAATTACCTCCCTTAATCCTAGAGTCCATCCTCTAGTCATAAAGCTATACTAAGGAGTCCTTTTGATCAAATCAAAAGAGAGAACCCAAAGAAGAGGTAATGATTTCACCACCCTCTTTCAAGTTCCTTTCTTCTTCAACTTCATCTTTGCTTATTATTTCAATTATAAAATAATAACTCCAGTATTTTCTATATAATTTTATGTTATTATAAATATGGTACAATCATATCCATTATTCTATCCATCCTTTGAATGACATGTCACCATACGTGCGTACGTACGGCTTACCGTCTCCACGTCGTGGTGTAATTGTTATTCAAAACCTTATTATTTTGGATGAGTGTAATAATGAGTATAACTTATGTAAATAATAAATATAACATGATAATTATTATTTATATATGATATAACATTCAATTATATACTATTTTAATATCAAAAGAATGATACTATCGCTCGTGTGTACGTATAGACTACCGTCTCCACGAACGCGATGAGATTAATTCCCCATCGTATCCATTCAAGACTAATTCTCATTTGATAATTAAAAATAATGATTAAGGACTTGATAACATTCTGAATATTAATAATATACCACCTATCCATAAGAAACACATCTTATGTAACATATAAAATAAAGCAAGTAAGTTAACACCCGAAACAACAATAATACTAAAATATTATTAACAAAGAATTGTTAAAAGATTATATATGATATCATATTTATGTATATTATTCTTATATAATTTAGTAACAATTATGTAACTATTATACAGGAGGTTAAACTACCCTCAACCAAGGAAAAGTAAAGGTAAGGGTTTATTTCACAACCTCTTCATTATCCTAGGTTGTTTTTACGTAATTATCTACTGGAACCTCTTTATCATCCACATCCATGTTTCTTAAAAATGTATTTCAATTTTTTTTCTATTTTATAGATTATGGGTTAGTGTCATTTATAACCTTGTATGACTTTTTATAAAATGGGTTGAAAGGAATCTTTCCGTCGTTTTCCAAACAAGGTCCTTTTTGACCTTTTCTACAAAATTAAGGTAAGAATGTTTTTTAACTTATACGGAGGGTGCGTCTATTTTCCACCATTATGATTTTTTAGAAGCTTCCATTACAAGATTATAAGAATATTTTCAAATTAAAGGTTTTATTTTATAATTATTTGACTTTTAAATGATTTAAGAAAGGAAATATTTCTCTCAAATAGTTTTGATATCATCTATGTCAAAATCCTTTGATGGATTTTAAGCTTATTTGAAATTGATTTATGATGATACAAAACTTCAATATTGTATTGAAGGTTTTGTGATATGTTTGACTGTGGATGTGTTATTTTTATTCCATTCATGGTTTATGGATAAAGTATTGACATTTCATATGCTAGTTTTAATACGAATGTTTATGTTATGTTTAAACCTTTTCATAGGAGGAATGAATTGGACTTAGTATGTGACGGGTGGAGCCCGCAATAGCTCCTCGATGCATAAGTAGGTCTCATGAGACAAACTAGTGTCTGGAACAAGGCCTTGAAAAAATATTATTTGTAGTTTTGGCACAAGGCCTTGACTATGTGGTTATGATAGTCTGGCATTATGCATTCCATTATTATGAAATTGGTTATTTAATAATGCATGTGATTATTCGACTAGTAGAATATCCATGTGAGTAAGTAAATGGAATTATTTCATTTTATATTTGCCATATTATTCTGAATTTCATGTTTAAAAGGCTTTTGTTTTACTTATACATTGCCTTAAATGTTTATGTTTATTTATGGAAGTTTCCGCTATATTGTTATCCTTACTGAGCATCTGATCTCACCCCTTTAAATGTTTTATTTTTCCCAGGATGTGAAGAAGTATATTATGAATGACCTACAAGGATAGTCTAAGGGATAACTGTGTACAAAGGGGAAAAGATGTTGTTGTTGTATTTCATTTTATGATATAATGTAAGACTTATGAATATATCTAGTGTCTCCAAGGATACTAAACTAATCGGTCTTTTGAGACTTGATCTTTTGTGATCATGCCAATGATATGTAATAATGCACCGACTTTGGGTAATTGGGGTCTGGGAATTACAGTTGGTATCAGAGGAAGTTTAGTAATAAACCTTGTAAGCTAGATTTAGGTAAACTCTGATTAGATCACATAGACCTAAGATGGACTTTGAGGATTAGTATAGAAGAACTTCCTAGAATTTTGGTATTGTAGCGATTTTGTGAGTTTTCTGAGCAATAAATACCTGTCTGGATACGAGCAGGTAGAGGCAGATCTGGCACAGATGTACCTAGGGGTAAAACCCGAATACATCGCTTTGAGCTAGACTCGAACAGGAACTAGTGCATAACAACGGGCCTTTCTGCACTCTTGGTTATGACACTCCTGGGGGATATGCTTAGGATAATTCTCATTTTCATTACAAACCATTATGAAGGGTTATAAGTATATAATTCCTAAAAGAAAACATTTTTATGATTATGGATTATATCCATAAACTTTTCAATTTATGTTAAGTGTTTTACAAGTATGGAATTATGTATTTCGATTCATAAACTAATCTAGTTTATGCCATTGTTTAGAAATGGAACCTAGTGGAAGAAATGGAAACTGTATCAATGCATAGACTCCATGTAGGGATTTCCCTCCTGCTCAAGATAATTATTGTGGAGATGGTGATAAAACTGGTGCTGATCAACTTATCACTATATTGGGATAACTTACTCAGGTTATGAATAATATCCTTACCCGTATGGAGCACCCTGATCCACAGTGTGGAGGATGAATGTTAGATCGCTTCATGCAGGAACAACCACCAACGTTTAATGGGGGTAAAAATCCACTATTATCTGAGAAATGGATCAATTCCTTAAACAAAATATTCCACGCCTTAGGGAGTAGCAAAAGGGAAAATGTTGTCATGGCAGTTTACCGCCTCACTGGAGATGCTGATCAATAGTGGTCATTGATTCAAAATAAAAATGAAGACAAAGAAGTATCAAGTATGGAATGGAGGGAGTTCAAAGATATTTTCTTAGAAAAATACTTTCATCATGAACATCGAGCAAATATGGAAAGTCAATTTCTAAGTCTGAAGCAAAAGGAGGATGATAATGTCGCAAAGTATGAAGCTAACTTTACAAGGATAGCGAGGCATGCAATAGATTATATATGTAACACGAGGAGTAATATTGATCATTTATTTTATGGTTTAAACCCATTTCTCCATCGAGAATTAGTATCACAATATTTCTCAACGTACAAAGACATTGTCTCATGTGCTATCAAGACGGAAAAAGAATTCTCTAAGTCTTATGACTTTAAAGAAAAGTAAGAGAAGAAGAGATCTGCTGATCAGTCTGGAAATAGAAATAAAGGGAGGAAGGGAAAAGTTGAATATCCATCCTGTAGTAAATGTGGGAAGAAACACCCTGGTACTTGTCTGAAGGGTATGGGAGTCTGTTACAAGTGTGGTGAAAAAGGCCACCAAGCTCGTGATTGCAAGGGGAAGAAAGAAGCTACTGATATTCAGTGCTATAATTTCAGGGAGATGGGACATTATGAAAATTAATGTCCTAAGAGTCAAGGGAACTTACCTCAGAAAAGGACAAGTGATCAAGGCAAGCATATGCTATCACTACTGCTGAGGTTAAAGCTCTGAAAGACGTCGTGGTAGGTAATTTAATGGTTTCCTCAAATTTATCCAATACTTTATTTGATTCTGGATCATCACATTGTTTCATTTCTTCTTAGTTTTCTAAGAAAATTAGATATTTCCAATTTGATTTAACAAGGGATTTGTCAGTCAAAACTCCTAAGGGAAGTATCATTGCAACAAATTTTTGTGAATCAGTTCCCATTAGGGCATATAAATGTTCTTTATCTGCTGATCTCATCGTCATACCCATGATTGAATTTGATATAATCCTCGGTATGTATTGGATTTCAGACCATGATGCAAAAAATTATTGTAATAAGAAGGAGGTTACTATTTTTGATGATGATGATAAAGAACACTTTATCTTTAAAGCATAAACGTCACCACGTAATTCTTATCTAGACCCACCCCCAGTCGCTAAACTAAATTCAATTATTGGGGAGGAAGAGAATGAAATAAACATGGGTGAGGAAAGGAAGGTTCGAATAGAGGATGTACCAACTTTATAAGAATATGTTGATGTTTTTCCAGAAGATTTACCTGGACATCCTATAGAATGAGAAATTCAGTTTTCCATTGACTTAATTTTTGGGTCAAGGCCCATATCGAAGACCCCTTATAGAATGGACACTATGAAATTAGTGGAACTAAATAAACAACTAGAGGAATTGAGTAATAAGGAATTTATTCACCCTAGTGTTTCTCCATGGGGAGCCCTTGTCCTTTTTTTAAGAAGAAAGATGGATCTATGTGGTTGTGCATTGACTAAAGCGAGATCAATGCTATAACAATAAAGAACATGTATCCCCTCCCTCAAATTGATGATTTATTTGACCAACTTCATAGAGCTCAATACTTTTCAAAGATTGACCTTCAATCTGGATATCATCAGTTGTGTGTGAAGAAGGAATACATTCTAAAAACATCATTTTGAACTAGGTATGGGAATTATGAGTTTAAAGTAATGCCTTTTGGGATGACTAATGCACCCTCTATCTTCATGGATCTAATGAATAGAGTTTTCAAGGAATATCTTTATGATTTTTTGTGGTATTTATTGATGATATCTTGGTATACTCCAAAAGCTACTAAGATCATGAAAATCACTTTCGCATTATCCTGAAGACTCTTAGAAGACATGAATTATATGGGAAGTTTAGAAAGTGTGAATTCTGGCTTCAAGAGTGTAACACCCCAGGTAAATAAAGAATATGACATTTCATATTTATCCATATTTGTGAATAAAATATTTAAATGACTTTAAAGGGGACGCTATGCTCGATGGCGTACCCAACACGCAACAACGAGTTTCTTGGGAATCTTACGTTGCACTCTAATAATAAAATAATATTATTTTAAATGGTAGTTAACATGTAGCCGTTGTAATGGCGGGAATGGATATAAATAACTAAAATACGATTATATATGTTTTTAAATGTTTTTACATTTATCCAATAAAAGCTAAAGGCTTAAAATACAGAAAGAATTCAATTTTAGGCGTATATGCCCTAGTTTTCACTAAAGGTTCACTTATCGCCTTTTAATGGAGAACCATCATTAAATATAGTTTTGTTCACTCTTATAAATTCTATTGGACCAAATAAAACTCTTCTTAAGAATCAGGACATCAAAATTTACTTTATGTAAATTTTTGGTATCTTTCCGATAATGTTCATTTTTTTTAATGAATAGTGTAAAATGTTGTATTTTAATTCAAAACCTCTTTTTAATATAATTTATTTATATGATTAGATTATATTTTGAATTGGTTTTAAAGTGAAATTATAAAATATTTTTACCATTAAATCCAATAGTGGTCGTTGGAATTAATTTCACTTTGAAATCAGACTTAAACTAGTGTCAATCTTTTGATACTTATTGTTTTATAAAAACACGCTATTTGCTCTGACAGCGGGAATTAATTATTAAATTAATTAATGTGACTAATATGTTTTGATTTTTTTAAAACTGACTTCATTTTTGAATTCGGAATATCAAATATAGCTTAGGGTGAAGTTTTGGTATTTTTCTGAAAAACTCCAATTTTTGATGAATAGTGAAACCACTAAGTGGTAATCAAGCAAACTGATTTTTCAGTTAAATGAAAGTTTACCACTAATGTGTATTTAATTTTGAAAATCCGACATACATGGTTGTCATTAGTATGAAAAATGTGGTTCAATGGGATGAAAATAATTTTTTGGTGAATAGTAACTTATTATGTTTTTAATCGCGATTAGTGGTAATTAGTGTAATTTAAGGTAAAAATGATATTATAAGAATGTGAAAACACCATGACACTTGTCCTACACCTATTGGGTGAGTCATGGCCGACCAAGACAAGCCATGGGCCAACTTGGGGACCCCATGGATCCACTTTGGTTGGGAAATGACATAAATAACTTTTTATTTAATATAAAGTAAAAATGACACAAACATGATATGTTATACTAAAATAATTTTTAAGTGGGGTTACACAAGTCCAAATTTTGATTATAAATAGTCATTGGAAAGATAAAACTATTTCCTACATCATAGTATTTGTTTTATAATTTTTAGACATTAAATAAATTAAATTATTTATGACATAATAATGATGCAGCGATGACATCATTATTTGACGATTTAAATAAAATAGAAAGATAATGTAAAATATATGAACTACACATGTCCAAAACTTATTGGATGACTGGATTTCGAAGCCTTATCACCTTATCCACGAATTATATCAATGTGGGACCTTTTAAAACCGAAACACATTTTCAAATAAAGTAATATTTCTTTACTTTCCAAAAGTGCCCCTCCTCTCCTCTTATAAAAGGCCCCCACCTCTACCTCATTTCACACACCCCTCAAGCCTTTGGCTCGGCCAAACCCTGCCCATTTACTCTCTCCACATCCCTCTCCTCATCCTAGAGGATTCTATTTGGGCAGAATCCTTTCAAAGGAAGCCTTTAGGCTCAAATCAAAAGGAGTTACACTTTTAAAGGTAATTCATTCTCTCATGTTCATTTGTTTTATTTTGCTTCTCCAACCCCCTAAAATCTTTTTATTTATTTCTTTTGTAACAACACCAGTATCTTAAATATACTAGGATGTTGTTATAAGATTTATTCGAGCTACACTCTCACACAACTACATCAAATGGTTAAAGAACATATGGTTTCCGTGGATGGCGAATTTCTGCCTCCCGAAATGATGATTGTTCAACATTCTTTTAACACCTTCAAAGGTGGCCATTATGATGTCACTATTTTTATAAATGATATATAATATGTGTATGTTTTACTTATGCTTCTGTATTTTTCATTTGTGTCTCACCATTATGGCTTCCATTATGGGTATACACGATATCTTCATTTTAGGAAGTGCGGACTACCGCCCCCTCAAAGTGATGTGATTCGTTAATACCATATGTGGGACGTATAAAGGATGGAACTATGATATTATATATGATATTATACTGGAATTATTATATACCTTTATATCATTATTATTCCATTATATAAAATACGAAATAGAAATGAAAGTAGCATTCATGCGTACGTACGGCTTACCGTCTCCATGAACGGTGCATTTCATTTCTTACCTCTAAATGATTATGTAACGTTATAAATTAATGAATGTACTGGAAATATATGAAATATACGATATCTACATCATGAATACAATTATGGATATAATAAAAATTTGGCCACACGAACAACATGTAATTGTAAGAAGTCCACTTTCGACTTAGGAACCAAACATCGGCAAAACAAATATTATTAACTTAAATGATTACATAATGTTTATGACATGGTAATAAGTGATATAAAAGGAATAATGAAATTTAAAAATGTTCTTAAGGAAGTATAAATTAACTCAAGTTTATTATTCAGGATATTAAAGAACGATCGAGTCAAGTCGGACCCGAGGTAAGGGATCCTACAACTCTCTTTCTTTTTAAGTACACTCTTTTATGTCATTTATTTTAAGCTCATCTTTCTTATGATTGGGATGTTATTTTATATTACATTTACTATAATTTTTATGTTCATGTGATGAGAGACCCTATTCTCTCCCATCAATCCATTTTGGAAGTTTTATGTGGTGCCGTTAGGCTGCCGAGTTTTCGTAAGGGATTTTTCATCTCACTTTTATTCCCGTGAGATTTATGCTACATTTGCCACAAATTCCATTGAGTGGTGTATGTACTGCCTATTATTCTACTCTTTGTGTAATATACTTTCTTTTATGAGTATTTACATCAATGACCTATTGTCTTTCTTTCATGGGGTGTATGTTTTGAAAGATACCCAAGTCGGTAAGGGAACCTTTCACCCTCCTCTTTTTTTAAAAGACTTCTTTTATTGGGTCTTTTAATTTACATATTTTTATGCTGGGATATGTTCTCATACATCCTTATTGATGTAAATTTTATTTCCAAGTGATGAGATACACTTTTTATCTCTCATCAACACATTTTGATGTGATGCCGTTAGGCTGTCAAGGGAACTTTTTAACCCAATTTCGATTTCTTTGGGTTCAACTTGTAGTCATTGAATATGTCATCCATTGAATATGTGTGAATGACCTTTTATTGTTTTACACTTAATATCCACTTATATTGGGTATATATATATTTGTCACACATATTTTTGAGATTTATTTGTCCTTAATTTAAGGATACCTTCTTTATAAGGTATTTCATCACATTTGACATTTCTATTGAGGGTTCATTGTTGTTATGCACCGATTCACTCTTATATGGTGTATATACTGTCCTTTGGAGTATTATATCATGAATACTTTTATTCTCATGATATTATAAAGTTCTGACTAAATGTTATTCCTCGATTATTGTATTCAAGTGTCTCTAATTTTGGTAAAACCCCTTTAACCAAAATATCGTTTTAAATGTTTTAATTATTTGTTCTTATTAATATCCATGTTTTCAAAATGGTTTTAAGGATTTATTTTTATGGATATTAATGGTTTAAAATGTTAAAAGCTTCAAGGTGGTATGGGAAACTTTGATTCAAAAATCTCTTTATTAAATGTTTTAAATGGTTTTGGAAATGGTTTCTTTTTGAATGGATTCATTATTTCAATATCCTAAAATGTTATATTGTGATTGAAATGTGGAAATGTTATGTTTCCTTTATTAATGTTTATGTGATACGATTATGTTATGGTTCTTGGGCATTGTTATGAAAATGGGTTGTTCCGTGATAAACTAAGGGCGGGTGAGCCCGATATAGCTCTCCAATGCATTGGGTAACGCGAAGGAGTGAAACGTTAAGGTTTCTCCGAAGAGATTTAGGGAATATACTGTGATGGGTATTCCAAACGTAACCAAGAGGGTTACTCCCCACGTAAGAATGTTATGAATGCCTCAAGTTACCTTTATGTCTTATGATTTATATGATTTATTCATGATTTGATATTCCTATGTTTTATGGGTAAAGTATGATTTCATTCTTATGTATACATGTACTCATGTTTCCTTTCCATATCTATATATCCCTTACTGAGCTTTTTATGCTCATCCCAAGTTTTTGAAATGTTTTTCACAGGTCAAGGGAAGGGTACATGATGTAATGATAGTGTCAAGGATGTGTCAAGAAAGAATCCATGTTTTATTTTAAATATGTTTCCGTTGATGGGAAGAATGAATACTGTCTTTTATGTAACCACTTTGTTTAAATGTGGAATGTAATGCAAGTTTCATGATCTAATTCTCTAAAACTCTAAACCTGAAAAGATCCTCAATGTGTAATCTTGTAATAACTCAAGATTAAGTAAGGTTTAAGGCTGGGGCCTTATAGTTGGTATCAAAGGTCGGTTTAGATAACTTTAGAGGTTTGGGTATTCTTTAAGCATAAGTGACATTACCATAATGGTTAGGATTTCAGAAAGAGTCCTAGTTTTAGACAAAGTGAATGAGTAAGTGTATCTTAGTGTTTACCTTCCTCATTAGTACATGATGGTTTTGTTGATATACTCACACTGACATTTCTATTTTTAGTGAATGGATGGATCTAGCAGGCACCAAAGAGACAACAGGTTTGAAGGAAACTATGGTGGTTCTCTGATTAAGATACTAGATAAAATGGAGGATTCAATGAGGAAACTCGTGGTTGTTCTAAACCAAATATCAAGGAGTCATGATCAACCACTTCAACGTTGGTGATTTCTATAATGCATCATGTACGAGATGGCCAACTCGATGTGGAAATTCAGGTAATAATTATTAAGGTAACCATTAGGGTTTATATGATACTTAATTTTTAGGTAATTATGGGTTACTCTATGATATGATGGAAAATGAAAGGAATGAGATAAACTTGAGGTTAAAATATGTTATGATTATTCTTGAAGATTTTTTTCTCATTTTGGGGAATGTTTTAATAATTATATAGTTTTGGAAAAAGGACAACACGCAGACCGTGTGACTACCCGTCGCGTCGGACAAAGCTGCAGGAATCAAACCCACAACCAAAGTGCGACTGGTATTTATCGCCTACCACTGGACTACGTGAAGTCCCTGGTTAGTTTGGCTGATTCTTTCTAGTTATATGATTTTATGAATTAAGAGTAAGTTGATTTTGGGTTATTTATGAAAATGATTAACCTATCTTGGAGGATATGTGATTAGGTTAATTACTTTTCAATACGAGACTTTAGGGGCAACTGATGTTGTTTGGAGATAAATGTTACGATTTAACTTGGAAGACTATGTGACTAAATCCTTAAAATATTTGGGTTTCAATCTTATATTGGTTTACTTTGAAGAATTTTATGGAAAAATTGTTTATCGGATGGTCCTCGTTGAACTTTGGGTTTTGTTGGACAAATTTTGGAGATTAAGCATAGATTTTCTTTTTAAAGGGTTATCTTTTTCTGGATTATCTGACCTTGTACTAACCTTTTTGGTTTTGGTTTTGGTTAAAGCCTAAAGACATGGGAAGTATATAGTTCTCTTTTGTGGATTAGGTGATTCTCTAGAAGTTGATTATAGTACTCTTAATTTGAACAAGTCTTCCTAAATACTCGCCTTTTGGAGAAAATATGAGTTTGTGTAAGGAATCTAATAAAAGTTGAGAGTCAACATGATAAGTGATTATGTTTCCTTATGAATAAATTCCTCAATAAAAAGTAACTTAAAACAAAAATGTTGTCTATTAACTTTTCCTACTGGGGAATCGAATACCGTTTAACCCATCACAAGTTTGTGATTTTCTCATGGTTAACTTTCTCCTAAACATGTTTTCTATCACTCTCCATCAGAACATGACCCTTTGTTTTTTCCTCCATGTCCATATTTTCATACTTGGAATCCTAGTATGGGTTAACTCGGGTGACCTTTGTACTTATCTTTCTTTATTTTAAAGTGTTTGTTTTACCGACTTTTGTTCCGATGTGGGACTTTCAAGGATGTTTCCAAGCACAATTTTAAAATTGCGAGGACGCAATTCCCAAAAGGGGGGAAGGATGTAACACCCCAGGTAAATAAATAATATGACATTTCATATTTATCCATATTTGTGAATAAAATATTTAAATTACTTTAAAGGGGACACTATGCTCGATGGCGTACCCAACACGCAACAACGAGTTTCTTGGGAATCTTACGTTGCACTCTAATAATAAAATAATATTATTTTAAATGGTAGTTAACATGTAGCCGTTGTAATGGCTGGAATGGATATAAATAACTAAAATATGATTATATATGTTTTTAAATGTTTTTACATTTATCCAATAAAAGCTAAAGGCTTAAAATATGGAAAGAATTCAATTTTAGGCGTATATGCCCTAGTTTTCACTAAAGGTTCACTTATCGCCTTTTAATGGAGAACCATCATTAAATATAGTTTTGTTCACTCTTATAAATTCTATTGGACCAAATAAAAATCTTCTTAAGAATCGGGATATCAAAATTTACTTTGTGTAAATTTTTGGTATCTTTCCGATAATGTTCATTTTTTTAATGAATAGTGTAAAATATTGTATTTTAATTCAAAACCTCTTTTTAATCTAATTTATTTATATGATTAGATTATATTTTGAATTGGTTTTAAAGTGAAATTAGAAAATATTTTTACCATTAAATCCAATAGTGGTCGTTGGAATTAATTTCACTTTGAAATCAGACTTAAACTAGTGTCAATCTTTTGATACTTATTGTTTTATAAAAACACGCTATTTGCTCTGACAGCGAGAATTAATTATTAAATTAATTAATGTGACTAATATGTTTTGATTTTTGTAAAACAGACATCATTTTTGAATTCGGAATATCAAATATATCTTAGGGTGAAGTTTTGGTATTTTTCTGAAAAACTCCAATTTTTGATGAATAGTGAAACCACTAAGTGGTAATCAAGCAAACTGATTTTTCAGTTAAATGAAAGTTTACCACTAATGTGTATTGAATTTTGAAAATCCGACATACATGGTTGTCATTAGTATGAAAAATGTGGTTCAATGGGATGAAAATAATTTTTTGGTGAATAGTAACTTATTAAGTTTTTAATCGCGATTAGTGGTAATTAGTGTAATTTAAGGTAAAAATGATATTATAAGAATGAGAAAACACCATTAAACTTGTCCTACACCTATTGGGTGAGTCATGGCCGACCAAGACAAGCCATGGGCCAACTTGGGGACCCCATGGATCCACATTGGTTGGGAAATGACATAAATAACTTTTTATTTAATGTAAAAGTAAAAATGACACAAACATGATATGTTATACTAAAACAATTTTTAAGTGGGGTTACACATGTCCAAATTTTGATTATAAATAGTCATTGGAAAGATAAAAAGATTTCATACATCATAGTATTTTTTTTATAATTTTTAGACATTAAATAAATTAAATTATTTATGACATAGTAATGATGCAGCGATGACATCATTATTTGACGATTTAAATAAAATGGAAAGATAATGTAAAATCTATGAACTACACATGTCCAAAACTTATTGGATGAGTGGATGTAGAATCATTATCACCTTATCCACGAATTATATCAATGTGGGACCTTTTAAAACCGAAACACATTTTCAAATAAAGTAATATTTCTTTACTTTCCAAAAGTGCCCCTCCTCTCCTCTTATAAAAGACCCCCACCTCTACCTCATTTCACACACCCCTCAAGCATTTGGCTCGGCCAACCCCTTCCCATTTACTCTCTCCACATCCCTCTCCTCATCCTAGAGGATTCCATTTGGGCATAATCCTTTCAAAGGAATCCTTTAGGCTCAAATCAAAAGGAGTTACACTTTTAAAGGTAATTCATTCTCTCATGTTCATTTGTTTTATTTTGCTTCTCCAACCCCCTAAACTGTTTTTATTTATTTCTTTTGTAACAACACCAGTATCTTCAATATACTAGGATGTTGTTATAAGATTTATTCGAGCTAAACTCTCACACAACTACATCAAATGGTTAAAGAACATACGGTTTCCGTGGATGGCGAATTTCTGCCTCCCGAAACGATGATTGTTCAACATTCTTTTAACACCTTCAAAGGTGGCCATTATGATGTCACTATTTTTATATATGATATATAATATGTTTATGTTTTACTTATGCTTCTGTATTTTTCATTTGTGTCTCACCATTATGGCTTCCATTATGGGTATACACGATATCTTCATTTTAGGAAGTGCGGACTACCGCCCCCTCAAAGTGATGTGATTCGTTAATACCATATGTGGGACGTATAAAGGATGGAAATATGATATTATATATGATATTATACTGGAATTATAATATACCTTTATATCATTATTATTCCATTATATAAAATACAAAATAGAAATGAAAGTAGCGTTCATGCGTACGTACGGCTTACCGTCTCCATGAACGGTGCATTTCATTTCTTACCTCTAAATGATTATGTAACGTTATAAATTAATGAATGTACTGGATATATATGAAATATATGATATCTACATCATGAATACAATTCTGGATATAATAAACATTTGGCCACACGAACAACATGTAATTGTAAGAAGTCCACTTTCGACTTAGGAACCAATCATCGGCAAAACAAATATTATTAACTTAAATGATTACATAATGTTTATGACATGGTAATAAGTGATATAAAAGGAATAATGAAATTTAAAAATGTTCTTAAGGAAGTATAAATTAACTCAAGTTTATTATTCAGGAGATTAAAGAACGATCGAGTCAAGTCGGACCCGAGGTAAGAGATCCTACAACTCTCTTTCTTTTTAAGTACACTCTTTTATGTCATTTATTTTAAGCCCATATTTCTTATGATTGGGATGTTCTTTTATATTACATTTACTGTAATTTTTATGTTCATGTGATTAGAGACCCTATTCTCTCCCATCAATCCATTTTGGAAGTTTTATGTGGTGCCGTTAGGCTGCCGAGTTTTCGTAAGGGATTTTTCATCTCACTTTTATTCCCGTGAGATTTATGCTACATTTGCCACAAATTCCATTGAGTGGTGTATGTACTGCCTATTATTCTACTCTTTGTGTAATATAATTTCGTTTATGAGTATTTACATCAATGACCTATTGTCTTTCTTTCATGGGGTGTATGTTTTGAAAGATACCCAAGTCGGTAAGGGAACCTTTCACCCTCCTCTTTTTTTAAAAGACTTCTTTTATTGGGTCTTTTAATTTACATTTTTTTATGTTGGGATATGTTCTCATACATCTTTATTGATGTAAATTTTATGTCCAAGTGATGAGATACACTTTTTATCTCTCATCAACTCATTTTGATGTGATGCCGTTAGGCTGTCAAGGGAACTTTTTAACCCAATTTCGATTTCTTTGGGTTCAACTTGTAGTCATTGAATATGTCATCCATTGAATATGTGTGAATGACCTTTTATTGTTTTACACTTAATATCCACTTATATTGGGTATATATATATTTTTCACACATATTTTTGAGATTTATTTGTCCTTAATTTAAGGATACCTTCTTTATAAGGGATTTCATCACATTTGACATTTCTATTGAGGGTTCATTGTTGTTATGCACCGATTCACTATTATATGGTGTATATACTGTCCTTTGGAGTATTATATCATGAATCCTTTTATTCTCATGATATTATAAAGTTCTGACTAAATGTTATTTCTCGATTATTGTATTCAAGTGTCTCTAATTTTGGTAAAACCCCTTTAACCAAAATATCGTTTTAAATGTTTTAATTATTTGTTCTTATTAATATCCATGTTTTAAAAATGGTTTTAAGGATTTATATTTATGGATATTAATGGTTTAAAATGTTAAAAGCTTCAAGGTGGTATGGGACACTTTGATTCAAAAATCTCTTTATTAAATGTTTTAAATGGTTTTGGAAATGGTTTCTTTTTGAATGGATTCATTATTTCAATATCCTAAAATGTTATATTGTGATTGAAATGTGGAAATGTTATGTTTCCTTTATTCATGTTTTTGTGATACGATTATGTTATGGTTCTTGGGCATTGTTATGAAAACGGGTGGTTCCGTGATAAACTGAGGGCGGGTGAGCCCGATATAGCTCTCCAATGCATTGGGTAACGCGAAGAAGTGAAACGTTAAGGTTTCTCCGAAGAGATTTAGGGAATATACTGTGATGGGTATTCCAAACGTAACCAAGAGGGTTACTCCCCACGTAAGAATGTTATGAATGCCTCAAGTTACCTTTATGTCTTATGATTTATATGATTTATTCATGATTTGATATGCCTATGTTTTATGGGTAAAGTATGATTTCATTCTTATGTATACATGTACTCATGTTTCCATTCCATATCTATATATCCCTTACTGAGCTTTTTATGCTCATCCCAAGTTTTTGAAATGTTTTTCACAGGTCAAGGGAAGGGTACATGATGTAATGATAGTGTCAAGGATGTGTCAAGAAAGAATCCATGTTTTATTTTAAATATGTTTCCGTTGATGGGAAGAATGAATACTGTCTTTTATGTAACCAATTTGTTTAAATGTGGAATGTAATGCAAGTTTCATGATCTAATTCTCTAAAACTCTAAACCTGAAAAGATCCTCAATGTGTAATCTTGTAATAACTCAAGATTAAGTAAGGTTTAAGGCTGGGGCCTTATAAAGAGATTTCTTTTCTTTTCTATATTGTCTTTAAGTATGGAATCTCTATTGATCCTTCTAATACAAGAGCAATCCAATATTGGCCAGCACCAATGAGTATAACTGAGGTACACAATTTTATTGGTTTAGCAGGTTATTATCGATATTTCGTCCAGAATTTTGCCCGATTGGCTAACCCATTAACCAAGCTCACACATAAAGGGGTTAAGTTTTTATGGAAAAAAGAGTGTGAATAATGTTTTAAATAATTGAATAGAAGATTAGTCAATGATCCTATCTTGACTCTACCATCAGGGAATGATGGGTTTGTTAATTATAGTGATGCATCAAAGAAAGTACATGGTTGTGTCCTTATGAAGAATGATAGGGTAATTGCCTATGCATCATGAGAGCTAAAAATTAATGAACAAAACTATCCTACTCATGATCTTCAGTTAGAAGCTATGATCTTTTCTTTGAAGATATGGAGACACTATCTCTATGGTGAAAAGTGTGAGATATATACCGATCATAAGAGTTTGAGGTATATTTTCTCATAGAAGGAACTCAACATGAGGCAAAGGAGATGGCTTGAACTACTCAAGGATTAGGATTTCACTATACACTACCACCTGGGGAAGGAAAATAAGGTGGCAGATGCATTGAGTAGAAAGGATCATGGAGTTATGAACAATATGAGAGTTCAAAAGAATCCTATTTTCATGGATCTAGTGAATATGGATATGGGAATAACCTTGGAAGGTGAAACATCCATGATTTTTCAAATGGTTGCCAAACCATCTTTACTAGAAAGGATAAAGTGTTCTCAGACTAGTGATTAGGAGTTTCAAAATAAGATTAAAGCGGTGAATGATGGGAGATTGAGTGACTTTGTATATGAAGATGAATTTTTGAAATTTGGGAAGAGGATTTGTGTTCTCGATATAATTGATCTAAAAAGGGAATTTTTGGATGATTCACATAGTTCCAATTTCTCTATAAACCCTGGTAGCAGTAAGATGTATAGAGATTTGAAGAAACATTTTTGGTGGGACAACATGAAAAGGGGGATTTCTGATTTTGTGTCAAGATGTATGGTTTGTCAACAAGTGAAAGCTGGAAGGCAATAGCCCAGAGGATTCATGCAACCTCTTCCCATACCTGAGTGGAAATGGGATAATATTATGGTGGAATTTTTCATGGGACTACCAAAGACTCCTAGAAGGAATGATGAAATATGGGTCATTGTTGATTGTCTTACCAAGTCAGCACATTTTCTTGCTATAAGAGAAGATCTACCACTTGAACTTCTAGAAATACTATATGTTAATGAAGTTGTGAGACTTCATGGAGTACCCCTATCGATTGTTTCTGATCGTGATCCCCGTTTTACATCAAGATTTTGGAAAAGTCTTTAGAAGTCCTTGGATACTGATCTTTGTTTGAGCACTTTCTATCACCCTCAAACAGATGGACAATCAGAACGAACTATTCAAACCTTAGAAGACATGTTGAAATCCTGCTCACTTGACTTTCAGGTTATATGGGATCAATATTTACCTCTGGTAGAATTTTCCTATAACAATAGCTTCCATTTGAGTATTCAGATGGTACCATATGAAGCATTATACAGAAAGAGATGTCACACACTAACTTGTTGGGAAGATGTTGGTGAAAGAAAACTTGTAGGCCCAGAACTTGTGGAGGAAATGATGGAAAATGTGAAGGTAATCCAAACCCACATCAAAGCAGCTCAAAGTAGGCATAAGAGCTATGCCGATAATCAAAGGAAGGATTTGGAATTTCAAGTTGATGATCATGTTTTCTTGAAGGTATCTCCATGAAAGGGAGTTATACGTTTCGGTAAGAAAGGTAAATTGAGTCCCAGGTACATCGGACCTTTAGAAATTCTAGAACAAATTGGGGTTGTAGCTTACTGTTTGGAAATGCCGCCAAGTCTCTCCAAAATTCACGATGTGTTCCACGTATCACTGTTGATAAAATAAATTCCTGATGAAATGCATTTACTGACCTATGAGGAATTAGAACTGGAACCCAATCTATCTTATTGCGAAGAGCCCATCAGGATTCGTGACACCCGAGAGAAAGTGCTGAGAAACCGGATGACTCGTCTGGTAAAAGTTTTATGGAGAAACCATAAGATGGAAGAGGCAACCTGGGAACCTAAGGAACTTATGATAAAGAACCAATCGAGTCTTTTTATGCAGTAATACTATAGAAATTATGAAGTTGCAATTATTTGAAGGAGGGGAGAATGTAACACCCCAAGCTTCCACATTACGTTTCCTTTTGAATAATGAAATGTCTTGCATTGTACGCAGCTTCGAGATTCTAACACACCACAACCAATCAAAATAGACGTTATGAATAGTAATACCCAATTTTTAAAATTTTATAAATTTTATTATTCAAATTGGACTTCATTTTTATAGCATCCCGCCTTTTTGTCACATAAACTTTCATTACATTATACAAAACTGAGGATCTTTAAGGTTTAGTGTCTTGGAAACCAGGAACTTAATACATGAAACAAAAAAAAACATTCTTCTTAAACACTTGAAAGGATTCTACTTATGTACATCCTAGGTTCATTAATGCATCTCATAACCTAGGGACATACATCAAAAGAAAGGGTGAGCATAAAGCCCAGTAAGGGAAACAAGGGGAAACATTTAACATGTGAACTTGAGATACATCAACAATGTCATAAAAAAGAACTTTAAGTAATGAGAAAGAAATCATGAGGAATATCATAATAAAAATAACATTTTTCATAACTTGAAGATGTGGGTACAACATTTAACAAAGACAATCATTTCCATTTCACCAAGGTCCACCCCCAAGGTGTCAATAAAAATTACCAAGGTTATTCACCAAGGCATCAGTCTAAATGGTCATCTCTAGAGATCAAGTCTTTACCCAATGCATTGATGCGCTATCAGGGCGCACCCTTAAATTTGTATTTATAATCATGTGAGCCACATATATAATCATCAATCATTTCATAAACAACCCATATATCATAAAAGAAATGGGTTTCATTTCATAATCATAACGTTTTAAAAAATGCTTTAAAGACATGAACTTTACATCACTTTGAAACCACGGAAAGGGAAAGAGGGTCTCATGTATGTAAATCCCAGAATTTAAAATAGAAAAACTTGGTATATATGTGAATACCCCTATATAATAGAGAGATTTGAGTATTCCCTTAATAAAATAAAAGAACTTTAGAAAAAGAAAGAGACATTTGAGACGGAAATTCTGCAGCATAACAGCTATGTTTCGGGGTTTTAGAAAACATTGAAAAGAGAGGGGACATGGGTCAAACAATCATAAATGAACCATAAAACAATAGGGGGAAAAATATAAAGGATTTAAGAACATGGTATTAAAATTTGAAAGATATACCATATGAAATGAAGAAAATGAAAGGAAGACAAAAATAAGATTTCTCTTATGAAAATTCGGCAGCCTAACAACATCACTTAAACTTCAACCAAAAAATGAACTGACAAGATCAAATAGGGTCTCTCATAATATGAAAATAATAGTTCAGTATGATATATATAGAGATCATACCCCAAAATAATTAAAAAGTAACTTGATAGACATGACATGACCATGGATCTTGAAAACGAGAAGGGTGAAAGAATCTCTGAAAAATTTGGCAGCCTAACGGCTCCACTTAAAACATCAAAATACTGAATTGAAGAGATAAAATAGGTTCTCTAATAATATGAAAATAAAAGATAAGTATGATAGATTTAGATATCATACCCCAATATAATAAAAATAAACTTGAAAGACTTGACAAGAAAATAGAACTTGAAAACGATAATGGTGAAAGAATCTCTTAAAAATTCGGCAGCCTAACGACGCCACTTAAAACATAAAAATACTGAATTGAAGAGATAAAATAGGGTCTCTTATCATATGAACATAAAAAAGGGAAGTAAGAGGAATATGAAATAACATCCTCCAATATAAGAACACGGAGCTTAGAAGAAATGACATAAATGAGAGTACTTGAAAAGAAAGAGAGAGGTAGGATCCCTTACCTTAAAACGTAACTCTTAAAACTCAATGGTTGGGACCTTGAGGGATTGGGGGAACCTTGGGAGGACTCCTTTGGAGTTAATGATACCATATCTTCATTGGGGAAGATTTGGGAGTCGAATGGATGAGAGGATGGCTTGGTATTTATAGGGAAAGTGAGGGGACAAGGCATTAATGGCCAAGGGACACCTCATTAGTGGTTTTGGAAAAGCCATGAGCTTTCCCATGGTATTTTCCCATGGTATTGGCCACTTGGGAAACCTAATACCTTATGTTACTTTTCATAATTCGAACATATTTATTACATACTTAATACATCATTTAATGATGTCATTAAACACCCGTAACTTAAAACTGTATTTTCATTATTCATCGAAAATTCAACTTTCTCAGAAAAATCCAAAAAGTTCACCTTAAACAAATATCGATGCTCTGATTTCAAAAATGAACTCCATTTTATAAAAACAATTTTCTAAATATTTTTAATTTAATTTTTAAATAAATACACTATTCACCGAAAATTCATTCTTTTCAGAAAAATCCTCAAAAATTACCTGAACATAATATCGATGCTCTGAGTTCAAAAATGAAATCCATTTTATAAAAATAATTTTATAAATATTTTTAATTAAATTTTTAATTAAAAAACCCTATTCACCCAAAAAAAATAATACTTGACTAATAATTTATGAAACCGTTATTTAACCATCTTATTGAATCACATTACTTAATCAAGGTGCCTAATTAATGCTTTATTTAAGTGAGATTACTAATCCATTTGGTCACATTATTAATCCTAAGCATAAAATCACTATTCATAATTTAATACTCATAAAAAATTAAGTTGATCTTATTAGACTCTAAATTTCGTACTGAACATAATTGTAGAAGACCATTTTTTGAAAATCATTACACATTTTTAATTATTTAAGGTTTACATAAACATTTTTTAAAATATCCTTTCTCTAAAATTCACCAAAAATATGCATACTATATTTATCCGGACATTTGAAAATTCATAAACTTCATTATAAGAAGAAATCAAAATTTTTATTTAAAACAAAGGATTACACAAGGAAGTTATGGTCTCCTTACATATCCCCTTATCACACCAGCATAGGACCTAAGTGTAAGGTGTGCTAAGGTGAGAGAATCCGAGGGAGGCTCAGCCAACATCGCACGAGTAGTAATTTCTATCAGTTTGAACTTCTCGCGAATGTGATTCCATTGTAGCTTCACACGATGAAGTTCGGCTTGGGTTTGGTCCAGAGCAAAGCCCAGTGGTGCTACCTCCTTCCCAAGTTCTGTTAGATGGGCATTGATTGGTCCAAGACTACTGGGTGAGGCCATCAAATCTTCTTTCTATATTAATTAACCAAGATTACTTGTATTTAGAGACAAAAGTCGCAACATTCAGTTTTCAACAGTCATACTAACTAACGGTCATATAATTGTCAAAACCCCAAAGTCTCATTTTATTTATACTCATACTATCAAATGAAATAGTTTTGTTGAGTATGAAAAATAAAATAACACACAAAATTAGGAAACAAGATTTATTCAAAATTTCGGGTCGTTAAAATCTTCCCTCCTTAAGAAATTGCGTCCTCACAATTTTTAAAATTGGGTTTTGAAATTTCATTGAAAGTACCACATCAGAGAAAGAGTCAGTAACACTATTACTTTAAAATGAAGAAAAGGAAGTAAAAAGGCCACCCGAGTTAACCCATACTAGGATTCCATGTAGGAAAACATGGATATGGAAGAAAAAAAAGGGTCAAGTTCTAAGGGAGAGTGATAGAAAGCATGATTAGGAGAAAGTTAACAATATGAAAATAAAAAACCTATGATGTGTATAAATGGTCTTTGATTACCCAGTAGGAAACGTTAACAAACAACGTTTTTGTTTTACTTTCCTTTTCATAGTTTTGAGGAATTCATTTACTACATAGAATAAAAACATAAGGAAATATACCTACCTTCAAGTAGAGTTTCATCCTTTAATAAGTTTCTACCAAAACTAATCTTTTCTCAAAACGATGAGCATTAAAAACTACTTGGTCTCATCAAAGCACAAGAATCGTCTTATAGAGAATCACATAATCCACCAAAGATTAACTATCTATTTCTTCTATCTTTAAACATTATACCAAAAACTGAAAGGGTAAGATAAAACAACTCTTCCAAAATAAAGAACCCCAAAGGAAGGGAAACTACTTTAAATATTCAAAGTTCCACGGTACTACCCAAAGTTCATCATAGACCATTCCATAAATAACTGTCCTTAAAAATCTTCAAAATAAACCAAACTAAGATTGAAACCCAAATACAAGAAGGATTTGATAACATAGTCTTCCAAGGTAAACTTTATCATTCATCTCCAAACAACATCAACCACTCCTAACATCTTACAACAAAAGTAACTAACCTAAACATATTTACCCCAAGATAGGTTAATAATTTTTATAAGTAAAATAAATTACTATATGTCCGCCTTAAATTTATCGATTCTTAAAAATATAAGTCAACATTTACTCCTCAAAGAAAATACCGTAGTAATCTATTTACCTTGATCAAATAGGGTTCCCAAAATAGTGAACGTCTTCCAAAATAATAATCATCTTTTAATCCCCTAATCATCTCTGTCATATTAATACGACAATCGTCACATTTACTATCACATTGGTTATTGGGACATGTTTTTCCATTTCCCACCATTAACTAAGAAAATAAAGTACAATTAGGGGCTTAAATACTTAGCCAATAATCATGAAAAGGAACTTCAAGCATAGAAGGATAACTTGTAGAAGAAAAGTATACCCTAAATTGTGATCCCCTAAGTTCCAATATAGGTTATCCATGATCATATATTATTATGTGAATCTTTATTTTATTTTATCTTTGTTCCTTTAATAATGGTTCATACTAAGCTTATGAATTTAACAAAGCATATCCCCCAGGAGTGTCATAACCAAGAGTGGAGCAAGGCGCCTTGTCGTGTACCAGTTCCCATTTGAGTCTAGCTCAAAGCAGTGTTTTCGGGTTTTACCCCTATGTACATCTGTGCCAGAGCCACCTCTACCTGCTCGTATCCAGACAAGGATGTATTTTCTTGGCAACCCCTTACTCAATACTCACCAAAATACCAGGAAGATTTCATATATTTAAACATTTATATAGGGTTATTCCTAAAGTTTTCATATCCTAATTTCCAAAAATAACTAAACTATCCTTTGATACCAACTAAATCATCCAGCCTTTTTGTCACATAAACTTTCATTACATTATACAAAACTGAGGATCTTTAAGGTTTAGTGTCTTGGAAACCTGGAACTTAATACATGAAAAAAAACATTCTTCTTAAACATTTTAAAGGCTTATCCTTATGTTCATCCTAGGTTCATTAATGAATCTCATAACATGGGGACATACATCAAAAGAAAGGGTGAGCGGAAGGCCCAGTAAGGGAAACAATGGGAAACATTTAACATGTGAACTTGAGATACATCAACAATGTCATGAAAAAGAACTTTAAGGCATGAGAAAGAAATCACGAGGCATATCATAATATAAATAATGTTTTTCATAACATGAAGATGTGGCTACAACATTTAACAAAGACAATAATTTCCGTTTCACCAAGGTCCATCCCCAAGGTGTCAATAAAAATTACCAAGGTTATTCACCAAAGTATTAGTCTAAATGGTCATCTCTAGAGATGAAGTCTTTACCCAATCAATTGGAGCGCTATTAGGGCACACCCTAAAATTTGTCTTTATCATCATGTGATCCACATATATCATCATCAATCATTTCATAAACAAACCATATAGCATAAAATAAATGAGTTTCATTTAATAATCATAACGTTTTAAAAACTGCTTTAAAGACATGATCTTTACGTCACTTTAAACCCATGGAAAGGGAAAATAGGTCTCATGTATGTAAATACCAGAATTTAAAATAGAAAAACTTGGTATATATGTGAATAACCCTATACAAGATAGAGCTTTGAGTATTCACTTAATAAAATAAAAGAACTTTAGAAAAAGAAAGAGACATTTGAGATAGAAATTCTGCAGCGTAACGACTATGTTTTGGGGTTTTAGAAAACATTCAAAAGAGAGGGGACATGGGTCAAACAATCATAAATGACCCATAAAATAGTAGGGAAAAAATATAAAGTATTTAAGAACATGGTATTGAAATTTTAAAGATATACCATATGAAATGAAGAACATGAAAGGAAGACAAAAATAAGATTTCTCTTATGAAAATTCGGCAGCCTAACGGCGTTAGTTAAACTTCAACCAAAAATGAATTGACAAGATCTAATAGGGTCTCTCATAATATGAACATAAAAGTTCAGTATGATAGATATAGAGATAATACCCAAATATAATTAAAAAGTAACTTGATAGACTTGACATGAAAATAGATCTTGAAAACGAGAAGGGTGAAAGAATCCCTTAAAAATTTGGCAGCCTAACGGCGCCACTTAAAACATCAAAATACTGAATTGAAGAGATAAAATAGGGTCTCTCATCATATAAACATACAATATATGTATGATAGATATAGAGATCATACCCCAACATAATAAAAAGGAACTTGAAAGACTTGACAAGAAAATAGAACTTGAAAAAGAGAATGGTGAAAGAATCTCTTTAAAATTCGGCAGCCTAACGACGCCACTTAAAACATCAAAATACTGAATTGAAGAGATAAAATAGGGTCTATAATCATATTAACATAAAAAGGGCAGTAATAGGAATATAAAAGATAATCCTCCAACATAAAAACATGGATCTTAGAAGAAATGACATAAACGAGAGTACTTGAAAAGAAAGAGAGAGGTAGGATCCCTTACCTTAAAACGTAACTCTTAAAACTCAAACGTTGGGACCTTGACGGCTTGGGGGAAACATGGAAGGACTCCTTGTGAGGTAATGAGACCAGAGATTTGTTGGGGAAGAGTTGGAAGTCGAATGGATGAGAGGATGGCTTGGTATTTATAGGGAAAGTGAGGGGACAAGCCATTAATGGCCAAGGGACAGCTCATTAGTGGTTTTGGAAAAACCATGGGCTTGACCATGGTATTTTCCCATGGTATTGGTCACTTGGGACACCTCATACCTTATATTACTATTCATAAGTAGACCATATTTATTACATACTTAATACATCATTTAATGATGTCATTAAACACCCGTAACTTAAAACTATATTTTCACTATTCATCGAAAATTCAACTTTCTCAGAAAAATCCCAAAATTTAACCTAAACCAAATATCAATGCTCTGATTTCAAAAATGAACTCCATTTTATAAAAATAATTTTCTTAATATTTTTAATTTAATTTTTAAATAAATACTCTATTCATTGAAAATTCATTCTTTTCAGAAAAATCCCCCAAAATTACCTTAACATAATATAGATGCTCTGAGTTCAAAAATGAAATCCATTTTATAAAAATAATTTTCTAAATATTTTTAATTAAGTTTTTAATTAAAAAACACTGTTCACTCAAAAAAACTAATACTTCACTAATAATTTATGAAACCGTTATTTAACCATCTTATTGAATCACATTACTTAATCAAGGTGCATAGATTATATTAATGCTTTATTTAATTGAGATTACTAATCCATTTGTTCACATTATTAATCCTAAGCATAAAATCACTATGCATAATTTACCATTCATCAAAAATTAACTTTATCTTATTAGACTCTACATTTTGTACTGAACATAATTGTAGAAGACCATTTTTTGAAAATCATTACACATTTTTAATTATTTAATGTTTACATAAACATTTTTTAAAATATCCTTTCTCTAAAATTCACCAAAAATATGAATACTATATTTATCCGGACATTTGAAAATTCATAAACTTCATCATAAGAAGAAATCAAAATTTTTATTTAAAACAAAGGATTACACAAGGTAGTTTCGGTCTCCTTACATTTTCCCTTATCACACCAGCATAGGACCTAAGTGTAAAGTGTGCTAAGGTGAGAGAATCTGAGGGAGGATCGACCAACATCGTACGAGTAGTAATTTCTATCAGTTTGAACTTCTCATGAAGGCGATTCCATTCTAACTTTACACGATGAAGTTCGGCTTGGGTTTGGTCCAGAGTAAAGCCCAGTGGTGCTACCTCCTTCCCAAGTTCTGTTAGACGGGCTTCGATCGGTCCAAGACTACTGGGTGAGTCCATCGAATCTTCTTTCTATATTAATTAACCAAGATCACTTGTATTTAGAGACAAAAGTCGCAAAATTCAGTTTTCAATGGTCATACTGACTAATGGTCATATAATAGTCAAAACCCAAGAGTCTCATTTTAATTATACTCATGTTATCAAATGAAACGGTTTTCTTGAGTATGTAAAATAAAACAACACACAAAATTAGGAAACAAGATTTATTCAAAATTTAGTGTCGTTACAATTTTTGGATTCATAATATCAAAATTTTTTTAGGGTGAATTTTTGGTATTTTTCTGAGAACTTCCAATTTTTGATGAATAGTGAAAAATACTAAATTTTAATTAAAAGAAACTTTTATAATCAAAATAAATTATAGTGATAAATTATACTAATGAGTGGTTTTAAAGTATAATTAGATTATATTTTTACCATTTAATACAATTTTGGTCATTGGATGTAATTTCACATTTAAACTGGACATAAACAAGTGTCAATACTTTGATAGTTATTATTTCATAAAAACACACTTTTTGTTTTGACTGCGGGAATTAATTTTAAATTAATTTCTGCCACTTATGTGTTTTGAATTTATAAAAATGGATTCCATATTTGGAATCAGGATGTCTAAATTGTGTAAATAGTTAACTTTTAGTTTTAGACATTTTGAATAATTACTTCGGTAAATATTTTATTTACCATGGTTAAAGGTTAAATCCGGTAAATAAGGGTAATAAAATAATATTATAATAATATAAAATTACCCCAACACATGTCCTAACCATATTTGATGATGAATGTATGACCATGGGCATCCTTGGGTCGATTTTGGGACCCCATGGAGCCACTTGTAAGTGAAAATGACACTTTAGAATAATTAAGTTAAAATAAATACAAAGATGACATAAGCATATATCTTTTACTAAAACACTTTTTAAATAGGGTTATTAATAAGATAAATTAGATTATAAATATTAATTAGAAATATAAAAAGATTTAATACATAATGATATTTTATTTATAATTTTTATACATTAAATAATTTAATTTATTTATGATACAATGGTGATTTAGTAATTACTGTATTAATGAAATATTAAAATAATTGGTATTATAAATACCCAAATAAATATAATTTGAGACTTTTTATGAATTAAACTAATATTATAGGTTAATATGACATATTAGGATTTATTTAATTAACTTTTTTTGAAGTAATCATTCTGTGATGATTTTTACAAAAATCAATTTCCAAATAGTATCAAAATTGACATAAAAGAGTTTTTAAAACAAATATTAACTTATTAATTGATATTCTATTCCTAAAAATATAAGGTTTGTCCAAGAGACTTATATAATGATAGGTGTATAATTAATGATCCACTTGGAGTTTTCTTGGAAGTATATAATAATTTTATTAACCATATAATATAAAAAAACAAAGAGACATGGTAAATGTGAAACTAATTAACTAAGAGTTAAAACTAAAAGATAAGGTTAATATAGTGACCCAAGCCTGTATAAAACCTATTAGTTGAGTGGTTTTCAACCCATACCCACCTTATCCTTTAAATAAGTCACTTTTTTGCCATTAGAAACTGAATATGAATTTATTATAAAACTAATATTTCACTCTTTTCCTAAGGTGCCCCTCACCCCTCTTATAAAAAATCACTCCCCCTTCTCTCAATCTCACACCTTTAAAGCCATTTGGATCGGCCAAACTCTGCCCAAATATCCTATAAACTTATCTACCTTCATCATAGAGTCCCTCATTTAGTCATAAATCCATACTATGGAGTTCTTTGGATCAAATCAAAAGGAAGAACCCGAAGAAGAGGTAATGATTTCACCACCCTCTTTCAATTTCTTTTCTTCTTCCACTTCCTATTTGTCTATTATTTCCATTCTAAAATAATAAATCCAGTATACTCTATATACTGTTATGTTATTATAAATATGGTACAACCATATTCAGTATTCTATCCATCCTTTGAATGACATGTCACCATACGTGCGTACGTACGACTTACCATCTCCACGTCGGGGTGTAATTGTTATTCAAAACCTTATTATTTTGGATGGGTGTAATAATGAGTATAAATTATGTAAACAATAAATATAACATGATAATTATTATTTATATATGATATAACATTCAATTATATACGATTTTTATATCAAAAGAATGATATTGTCGGTCGTGTGTACGTATGGACTACTATCTCCACGAACGCGATGAGATTCATTCCCCCTAGAATCCATTCAAGACTAATTCTAATTTGATAATTAAAAATAAGGATTAAGGACTTGATATCATTATGAATATGAATAATATACCACCTATCCATAACAAACACATCTTATGTAACATATAAAAGAAAGTGACTAAGTTAACACCTGAAACAACAGTAATACTAAAATATTATTAATAAAGAAATGTTAAAAGATCATATATGATATCATATTTATATATATGATTATTGTATAATTTACTAACAATTATTTAACTATTATACATGAGGTTAAACTACCCTCGACCAAGGAAAAGTACAAGGTAAGAGTTTATTTCACAACCTTTTCATTATCCGAGGTTGTTTTTACGTAATTATCTAATGGGACCTCTTTATCATCCACATCCATGTTTCTTAAAAATGTATTTCAAAACATTTTTACTATTTTCTAGACTATGGGATAAATTCATTTATACCCTTGTTTTACTTTTTATAAATGGGTTGAAATGAATCTTTCCGTCGTTTTCCAAACAAGGTCCTTTTTGACCTTTTCGACACAATTAAGGCAAGAATGTTTTTTTAACTTATACGGTGGCTGCATCTATTTTTCGCCATTATGATATCGTCGAAGATTCCATTACAATATTATAATAATATTTTCAAAGTAAATGATTTCTTTTATAATTACGTTACTTTTAAATGATTTCAAAAAAGGGATATTTCTCTCAAATAGTTTTGATTTCATCTACATCAACATCCTTTGATAGATTTTAAGCTTATTTGAAATTGATTTATGATGATAAAAAAATTACATATTTTATTGAAGGTTTTGTGATATTTTTGACTGCGGATGTGTTATTTTTATACCATTCATAGTTTATGGATAAAGTATTGACATTTCATATGCTATTTTTAATATGAATGTTTATGTTATGTTTAAAACTTTTCATATGAGGAATGCATTGGACTTAGTATGTGATGGGTGGAGCCCAATATAGCTCGTCGATGCATCAGTAGGTCTCATGAGACAAACTAGTGTCTTGGCCCACGGCCTTGACAAAATCTTATTTGTAGTCTTGGCATAAGGCCTTGACTATGTGATTATGATAGTCTGACATTATGCATTCCATTATTATGAAAGTGGTTATTTGATAATGCATGTGATTATTCGACTAGTAGAATATCCATGTGAGTAATTAAATGGAATTATTTCATTTTATATTTTCTATATTATGCTAAATTTCATGTTTAAAAGGCTTTTGTTTTTGTTATACATTTTCTTAAATGTTTATGTTTATTTATGAATGTTTCTGCTATATTGTTATCTTTTCCGAGCATCTGAGCTCACCCATTTTAGTGTTTTATTTTTCCCAGGATGTGAAGAAGTGTATTATGACTGACCTACCAGGATAGTCTAAGGGATAAGTGTGTAAAAAGGGGAATTTTTTTTGTTATTGTATTTTATTTTATGATGTAATGCAATACTTGTGAATATATCTAGTGTTTCCAAGGATACAAAACTAATCGGTTTTTTGAGACTTGATATTTTATGATCATTCCAATGATACGTAATAATGCACCGACTCTGGGTAACTGGGGTCGAGGCATTACATTTTCCATTCCTAAAAATGATATATTTACCAAGTGTTTCTAGATTCTGATACTCATATTTATAAGACCAAAATAGTAATACAAGGGAAAATAAAATCTTTGACACTAATTTTTAATGTCTTGGATCTATCTTATTGATAATTAACCAATCCTAGTTACCATATGGCTTTAAGAACACCTCCCAGTATGAAAGAGGCCACTTCCTAAAAGTGATGGTATGAAAATGTTATAGTATGGAGAAGATAACCTATAGATTAGTAATAAGATTATATATAAGAATAAATAAATGAATGGAATCATAAGTAAATAAAAATAGAAAAAAATGTAAACGGACCAATTCTTAATAATCCAACCATGAATGAACATGTTAATCCCTAAAATATAAGCTATTAGACATACAATACGATAGAATGAACAAGAATAAATAATAATAAGACTAAACCCCATTAGGAATCCTGATTACATTCATGGAACCCAACTCTATGTCATGCTATAGTCTATAAATAAAAAAAACAGGCAAGTACAATCCAGAGTCCTAATAGGTAATCAAAACATATGTATGGATTCTGATCAATAGTCTGAATAGGGATTGCGTAAAAATTACTAAGCCAACACCAATGCCTCTAATAAAATTACCTTCAATTAATAAAAAATTACACAATGTTCAAGGTAAAATAATACAATTATATAGTAAGGTCAATGACATATATGTAAACCCTATCAAGATTAGGTGCCTTATAGGACACATGGCCGACCATACGTACTTCAGCCTAAGGAAGAATGAATCTAAATAGTTAAAATTCTATAAATAGAATCAAGAACCATGGTATGAAAAAAAAGGAATCCATGTATATTTATGTTTATATAAATATATCATATTTAAATAATAGAGAATCATTTCAATCATCTAAAATAAGTTAGGGTGGAGAATCATGACCAACCATTCCGAATAATGAATAAGGGACACCATGCAAAATGATTAATAATAAGAACAATGATAATTATAATGAAATTCATTTCCAATAGTTTTAATTAGAGGTAATGATAAGGAAAAATGTTCCAAATATCTTATAATAATAAAAATAAAAATAATGAGGAATTTCATGTCCAATAATTTTAGTAGGTAAAGAGGAACACTATTCCCATCTATAGAAAATCATGATATGAACAATGATAAGTAATATTAGGTATATAATATCAAATAATATCGAGAAAAATGATTTACCTCTAATTAAAGATGTATTGTGGAGCATCATGTAAAATTCCACTTATAATTCATAAATCATTTAATTTAAAGTTCCTTAAAGTCAAAGTGATAGGGATATTCTATTCACTTCCTTTTTAACTAAAATAAATAGTAATTTAATTTATCCACTTTACTTTCACTTGACCAATGAAAAGGGGTCAAAAGTATCTATAGTATCAGGAGTCATAATCATACTTCATAGCTAAACCAAGACTAATTAGGACTATATACAAATAAAAAACTCACCAAGATTCATTTAAATAATTTTTGACCATTTAAAATCAATTAATACTACCTTATAATCATGTCACAACCCATCTCATTGAGGCCTGACCCGTGAATACCCTAAGGATGCCTCCAATATGCCAGGGGATGGCGACCAATGCCGAGTAAGTATATACCAAAAATGGGATGCATTTTACTAAAGTACCTGTTCACATACACAAATCTCCAAGTCCACACAATGTTGAAATTTAAACAACTGAAGAATTCATGCATACATATAATATCCTACAACAAAGTAAGATAGTAAAGTACTAAAAGGAAAAAATGGACCAAATATAAGTTCAACTAAAAACTATAAAGAGTACAAACTGCTCCAATGGTGAGGACTATATCAAATGAAATCCCCTAGAAAACACCTCGGTCTAGAAACTCTATCTATGATCCACCCACTCTATTTCCCCCATGGAAACCATAAAAAAGGCTGTCGTCTTCTTTAGACATGACGCGTGCAGGCAAAGCCCATGCATGAGTGAGTATAATAATAATTAGTAAGACCCCATGAAAATAATAAACATGATAAGTCATGTATAGTCAGTTCAATACAATACATAACAATAAATGTATAATGCATCAGAAAAAAACCTAGATATACTACAAAATGACACGACACCATCAGGCGGTCATAAAAAAATACAATCCAAAAGATTATATTTAAAGCAAATATCATTCCAAGAGAACTCACTCCACGCGACATGATACCATTAGAGACACTAAATAAAGTGGTATAGGACATTGGGAGCCACACAAGTAAGCTCACATGTCTAAGGGAACCATGATACACAGACAGGGGGTTATGCCCAAAACTGCCGGGGGACACCACAAACCCAATATGGATCAAACCGCTACATAGGGGATCATATGTCAATGATTCCACAAACCCTACCAATACATCCTTATATATAGAGGATAAATTCCCTAATCAGGGAGGTGATTATAATTCCACCAACTCTATCTAGGGAACAAAGGTGATAGAAGATCTCACCCTAGTCTCACAGAGGGACCCCACAACTCTATCTGAAACTCAGCCTCTATAGAGGATTAGAATCCAATGTTATGAATTTATTTATGCATTGTACCATTGAGGGAAAGGACTAAGAGAACAAAATCAACCTATACTAGTCCAAACTAATAAAACAAAGATCCTAAATCACTCTTGAAGGGGGGGGGGGGGTGTACACGATGTGTCCCAAGGGGTACACAGCTTGTCCAGCTATCCCAAGTCCTACCCATGTGGAAGAGCCTCAAATGAAATTTAGTATCCATATAAAATGCATGTAGAGATACATGGTATCATACCCATGTCACTGATATGTTTCCATGTACCAAAGCTGTGTCCATGTACCGGTCTATGTACAATAATCTGTGTTTGCATGGGAGTACACGGTGTGATTATAACCGTGTACTCCAACCAGTGTATGTGTACTCTCTAGAGTACATCATGAGTTATCCATGGAGGGTCACATGTTGTGTGAAAATTGTCACATGACGTTTAATCCTTATCTTCATCCCAAAACACCATTCATCACTGAAGGGTCCCCAGACACTATGTAATCCTAGATTACACACCGTGTGTATAAGTATTTTCTTAAAACCCTTTTTGTTCCTCCCACTAATGCCTATGATTCCATCACCTTGGAATCAAGATCCAATCACACCAAAACTCATGGATATACTCTGTCTAAACCCTTATATGAAGGTTCAGTGGAATCAGGGGTTTGAATCCATTTGGAAAAAAATATTGTTCTTCTGAATCATCTTCCATTCACATAGATAAAAAATTATGGTTTTCCAAACTGGTCTGATCCATTCCCCACCACCACCGTCACACCTCCATTGTGTCATACTATGTCTAGGTCTAAAATCTAAGATTTTTGTACCGTGAATCACATGTGGAATGAACCATCCATCGATAGGGAGTCGAACTACAGATCAAGGGGTCGCCTGTGATGAATGTGAAGGGAGGGAGAAAAGCACAAAGAAAATCCATGAGGACCGATCGTTGACCATTTTTTATATCTACCTTGATTAATTTCTACTAGAATGATAAACGAAGAGGAATATAACATTCATAATAAATATCCCAAATAAATCTAGCAATTACATCCCATCCCTCTAGGCGATCAATCCGAAAATCAATATGTCCATCGATTGATTTATTTTTTTCCATTGAAATTAATAACAAGAAATAAAAATATTGAAACACATGAACTACCTTGATTTGGTTTGACCACTGATGAAGAATGTTTTCCATATTGAATTCGTAGGTATGATCTTTCGAACCCAAAGTGGGTTGATCAATCGATCCGTTGTCTACCAACAAGTTCTCCTCTAATGATCTAATAGAACTATTTATATTTGAAGTGTTATGTAGCTAACCCAATGGATTTTACATAGGTGTATATTTATAGAGAAAACTAGGTCACTGCATCATAAAATAATTTTATGAAATAATTTTATTTATTTCACACCCATGAATTATTTTCTAAAAATGACCAGTGCTAACTAATGTTAAGTAGAACATAGGTGAAAAGTTCCATTTTGAACTCAATGGTTCCCTGAGATTTTTGATCTAGGAACCTTTTTAAATGTTATTCCACTATTTTAGGAAAACCTCACTCACATGATATTTAATATATTTAAAACATTTATTATAGGGACACTAAGCCTCAGAATCATGCCCCGTCTCAACACCTGGTCTCATAAATAATTTATATAATATATAAAAATAATACATGTAAAATATGGAATGTTACATCCTCCCCACCATGGGGATTTAAGTCCTTGAAATCCAAAAAATGGGATACTAAAAAAGGTGTGGGTATTGAGTAATAATATGATCATCCCACTCTTATATGCCCTCATGGAGATTCTCATGCTTCCCCTATACGCACACCAAAGGAATCAATTACCCATTAATGATCCTCTCCTGATGATCATTGTTCTCTATAGGGTACTATGTAAAGGTTCCTCCATCCTCAATGTCCAGATTTCCCCAGTTGATAATGTTCTATGGTTCATGCATGTACCTCCTCACCTATGACATGTGGAAGCATTTGTGTACCCAGTCTAACTCTAGAGGTAGAGCTAAGTAGAAAACCACCTCACCGACTCTACAAAGTATCTGAAAAGGGCCAATTAACCCTTGATATTTCTTTATGACCCATCCAAATATCTATAATCCACATCATGGTGAGACCCCCAAGAGTTCATGGTCTCCTTCCTAAAACTCAAAAATCCTACTTCTCCTATCATCATAATACTTCTAGTGGATCACTATAGTTTTCATCCATTATTAGATAATCTAAATCTTCTCTATTGTTTCTTGTAACAATTCAAATCCATTAGAGGTAGACTCTTCTTGATCTGTCCAATAAAGTGGTGATCAATAGGGTCTCCCATAAAAATCCTCTAATGGTGTAATATCGATAGTTGAATTGTAGCTGTTTTTGTACACAAACTCCATTGGTGGTAGGTGATTCTCACAACTACGACCAAAGTCCAACTTACAAGCTCCAAGAATTTCCTTATATACTTGAATGACCTACTCAGTCAAGACATCAATTTTTGGGTGAAATGATGTTATCAAACATAAATAGGTCCCAAACGCTACCTGGAATACATTCCAAAAATGATATGTATAGAGAGCCTCAAAATTAGAAATAGTCATCGATGGGACTCCTTGAAGTCGTACTATCTCTTTCACAAAGAGGCATCCCAAGATCTCTTCTAAAATCTTCTCTCATATAGATAAGAATTGGGATGACATGGTGATCCAGAAAAAATTACCAAAATGGAATCATGTTCTTTGGACATACATGGTAATCCTATAACAGAGTCCATAAATATTCCATCCCAATTCCATTATAGAACCTCAAGGGGTTGATCTAAACCCACTGTAACATGGTGCTCATCCTTCACTTGATGAAAAGTAAGGAATCGAGAGATAAAATCTTCAAATACTTACTTTATACATGGACATCAAAACTAACATCAAAGGTCCTGGTACATATTTTCCAGACCTCCATTCACTGGTAATGGAGATGTATGAAAATGTCTCCGAACATCTATAAGGCCCCAACCTTAAACCTTACTTAATCTTGAGTTATTACAAGAGTACACATTGAGGAGCTTTTCAGGTTTAGATTTTTAGAGAATTAGATCATGAAACTTGCATTACATTCCACATTTAAACAAAGTGGTTACATGAAAGATAGAATTCATTCTTCCCATCAATGGAAACATATTTATAATAAAACACGGATTCTTTCTTGACACATCCTTGACACTATCATCACATCATGTACCTTTCCATTGACTTGTGAAAAACATTTCAAAAACTTGGGATGAGCATAAAAAGCTCAGTAAGAGTTATAAAAATATGGAAAGGAAACATGAGTTCATATATACATAAGAATGAAATCATACTTTACCCATAAAACATAGGAACTCTAACATACCTCATCAAATCATGAATAAATCATAGAAATCATAAGACATAAAAGGTGACTTGAGGCATTCATAACATTCTTACGTAGGGAGAAACCCTCTTGGTTACGTTTGGAATACCCACCACAGTATATTCCCGAAATCTCTTTGGAAAAACCTTAACGTTTCACTCCTTCACATTACCCAATGCATTGGAGAGATATATCGAGCTCTCCCGCCCTTAGTTTATCACAAAACCACCCGTCTTCATAATAATTCCCAAGAACCATAACATAATCGTATCACATAAAACATGCATAAAGGAACCATAACATTTCCACATTTCAATCACAAGATATCAATACAACACATTGATATAATAAAAAACTTATGAAAACCATTTTCAATACCAAAATAAAAGAAAATTAAAACATGGTATTTATTTTTCTTTTAAAAAGAAGGTATGGCTTGTAGAGGAAGCCGAAACTCAAATAATGGTCACGACGACGGAGAAGTCGTTGTCGCTGCATACGTATGACAAAAAAACATTCCCTTTTGTCATTTAGTAAAACACTTCGTATAAAGAAAGATTCCTTTTGGATAAATGTAAAAGTCAAAGGGGTTTATACACCGTATAAAAGAAGGTTGTGTATAAAATAAAATATGCCTCAATGAAAGGAGATTGAGACGAAGTCCCATACAAAGATGGTATCCTTGGTTTAAGAATAAATCAATTACATAATTACGTGTGACAAACGAATACACCAAATATAAGTGGATATTAAGTGTAAAATAATCAAATGTCATTCACATATATTCAAAGGATGACATATTCAATAACTACATGTTGAACCCAAAGAAATCAAAATTGGGTTAAGAAGTTCCCATGACAGCCTAACGACGTCACATAAAAATGAGTTGATGAGAGATAAAAAGTGTATCTCATCACTTGGACATAAAATTTACATCAATAAAGATATATGAGAACATATCCCAACATAACAATATGTAAATTAAAAGACCCAATAAAAGAAGTCTTTTAAAAAGAGGAGGGTGAAAGGTTCCCTTACTGACTTGGGTATCTTTCAAAACATACACCCCATGAAAGAAGGACAATAAATCATTGATGTAAATACTCATAAACAAAAGTATATTATACAAAGAGTATAATAATGGGCAGTACATACACCACTCAAAGGAAATTCTGTAAAATGTAGCGTAAATCTCACGGGAAAAAAATGAGATGAAAAATCCCTTATGAAAACTCGGCAGCCTAACGACGCCACATAAAACTTACAAAAATGGATTGATGAGATCAAATAGGGTATCTAATCATATTATCATAAATTTTATAGAAAGATAAATATAAAATAACATCCCCCAACATAACAAATATGAGATTAAAATAAGTGACATAAAGGAGAGTACTTAAAAAGAAAGAGATAGGTTAGATCTCTTAAGAAAATTCGGCAGCCTAACGGCGCCACTCAAAACTTCCAAAATGGATTGATGAGAGAGAATAGGGTATCTCATCACATGAACATAAAAATTACAGTAATATTAATATAAAAGAACATCCCAATAACAAGAAATATGAGCTTTAAAAGGAATGACATAAAAGAGAGTACTTAAAAAGAAAGAGAGGAGTAGGATCCCTTACCTCAGGTCCGACTTGACTCGATCGTTCTTTAATCTCCTGAATAATAAACTTGAGTTAATTTATACTTTATTAAGAAAATTTTTAAAGCTTATAATTCTTTTTATATCACTTATTTCCTTATTATGTAATCATTAAGTTAATAATGTTTGTTTTGTCGATATTTGGTTCTTAAGTCGAAAGTGGGCTTCTTACAATTACATGTTGTTCATGTGGTCAAAGGTTCTTTATATCCAGAATGAAATTCATGATTTGGATATCATATATATCATATATATCCAGAATATACATGTATTTATAATATCACATAATAATTTAGAGGAAAGAAATGAAATGCACCGTTCATGGAGACGGTAAGCCGTACGTACGCATGAACGCTACTTTCATTTCTATGTCGTATTAATGGAATTAAAACTATCTGAGTGGTATGTATATTTTAATTCCAGAATTATATTAATCATTTAGATGTAACATACATCATATATATCCATTATATATATGTACTCATAATAATACATTACATTTGGGGATAAGAAATGAAATGCACTGTTCATGGAGACGGTAAGCCGTATGTACGCATGAATGCTACTTTCATTTCTATCTCATACTTTAATGAAAAGAAAATAATAATTATATAAAGGTATATTATAATTCCAGTATAACATCATATATAATAACTTTAAATCCATCCTTTATACATCCCACATATGGCATTAACGAATCACATCACTTTGAGGGGGCGGTAGTCCGCACTTCCTTAAATGAAGATACCGCGTTTACCCATAATGGGAACCATAAAGGTATGCCATAAATGAAAAATAAATAATCTTAAGTAAAACATAAACATATTATATATCATATATAAGTATAGTGTCATCTTAATGGCCACCTTTGAAGGTGTTAAAAGAATGTTGAACGATCATCGTTTTGGGAGGCAGAAATTCACCATCCACAGAAACAGTATTTTCTTTAACCATTAGATGTAGGTGTGTGTAAGTGTAGCTAGAATAATTCTTATAACAACATCATAGTATATTGAATATACTGTATTTTTTAAAAAAGAAATGAATAAAAAGAGTTTATGGGGTTGGAGAAGAAAAATAAAACAAAAGGACTCAAGTGAAGACATTACCTTAAAATCGGGTAACTCTCTTAGATTTGAGCTCAAAGGCTTACTTGGGAAGACTTATGCCCAAAGTGAGGCTTCAATGAGTGATAGAGGGATGTGGAGAGACAAAATGGGTAGGGGTTGGCCGATCCAAAGGCTTTTTAAGTGTGGGTAAGGAGGTAGAGGTGGGGGCCTTTTATACGAGGAGAGGAGGGGCACTCTTGGAAAGGTATAAAATGTAACTTTATTTGTGAATGAGTTTCAGATTTTAGTGGTCCCACATTGATGTATTTCTAGGATAAGGTGATAAGGGTTCTAAATCCACCCATACAATAGGTTTTGGACATGTTTAGGTCTTAGATTTCACATTATCTTTCCATTTTATTTAAATCGTTAAATAATGAGGTCATCGCTGCATCATCATGATGTCATAGATAATTTAATTTATTTAATGTCTAAAAATTATAAAAAAAATACTATGATGTAGGAAATATTTTTATCTTTCCAATTAATATTTATAGTCCAAAATATCATTTATGTAGACAAAATTAAAAATATTTTACTTAGGTGATACATTCTTTGTTACATTTAACATTCTTTAAAAATAAAAAGATAAAAAGTCACTTTCTCACAAAAGTGATTCCATGGGGCCCCCAAGTTTGGCAAAAGGCATCCCATGGTCTGCCATGAGACAACCAGTATCATTAGGACACATTTTGTGGTCATTTTTTATTATTATGATATTATCTTATTATCTTTAACTACCCGATTACTCATTAATCAAGATAATTAAAGATAATTACCGTCGTTACTATTCATAATGACAAAAAACAAGAGTCTTAATTACATAATTTAAAACTTCTGATTCCAAATATGTAATCCATTTTACCAAATTACAAACAAATAAATTTAAATAATTAATTTAAAAAAAACTTCCCGTTGTCAAAACAAATAGCAGGTTTTTTAGAAATAATATTTATGAAAAGTTTGGCACTTGTTTATGCCCAATTCCAAAGTGAAATTAATCCCAATGACCATAATTGGATTAAATGGTAAAAATATATTCCAATTAAACTTTAAAACAAATTAAAAAGATAATATAACCATATAATTAAATTATATGAAAAAGCAGTTTTGATGTAAAATGCAGTATTTTTCACTATTCATTGAAAAATGAACATTGTCAGAAAAATACCAAAAATTAACCCAAGGTAAATTTCAATGTCCCAATCATAAATAATATATTTATTTTGAAAAATAGAGCTTATAAAATTGTCAAAAGTTTGATTTAAAAATGGTTTTCCATCAAAAGGTAGTAAAACAATCTTTTTAAAAATACTAGTGTATTCAATGCTTAAGATTGGATTCATTTGTATTTTAAGCCTCTAATTTTTTTTGGATAAAAGTAAAAACATTTTACAAACATATATAATCATATTTTAGTTTTTTCTATTCATTCTTGTCAATACAATGGCTATGTGTTAACTACCATTTAAAATAATATTATTTTAGTATTAGAGTGCAACGTATGATTTCAAAGGAACTCGTTGTTGCGTATTGAGTAAGCCATCGAGCATAGCGTTCCATTTAAATTAATATTGAAATTTTATTCACAAATAGGGATAAATATAAAAATGTCATATTATTTATTTACCCGGGGTGTTACAACATCCTCCTGTAATGCCACTAGTACCACAATGTGTCCCCAGAAAATAAGGATATGCTCTCCACCATTAGAAAATCCATCAGGATCTTTTATAGTAGATATCTGAGTGCATAGGGTTTTATAGTCGGTTCCCCCATGATGTTCCTCCCAAACACACTATAAAAGAGAAGGGGTGGGAACCATCTATTGGAGTCAAGATGATGTATCTCCATCCACAAAAGATAACTACAATGAGGCTAACTACTCTGATTCCTCATTCCGCAACTGGGAACTAGATCTGCTAATGAGATCATGTTCTACCATGTTACTCTTCCCATGTGTATAAAAAATATCAAAGTCATAGTACTGGAGGAACTTAATCCATCACCATTATTTCATGTAAAGATCATTATTACAGAAGATATAATTGTGACTCTTGTGGTTAGAGTACACAATAAATCAATCTTTCCTAAGACATTGTCTCCACATCATCAATACAAAAACTATTTATCTTACCTGAATGTCATAGGTCAAGTAGTTCTACTCACGTGGAATCAACTAGCATAAACCATATGCAATAACTTCTTGCCTCTTAATCAGAACACAACAATGTCTGGTCAAGGATGTTAAGGGTGCTTCTACTATGGAGAAGTTAGGTACAAACCTATGATAGTACCCAACTAATCAATTTATGCTACGCACCTTGGTAGCAGTATTGATTTACTTCCAATTAAGAACTTCCTCAAACACCACTGGATTCATTGTATCTCTAACCTATTAGATGACATGTCCCAGAAAATGGACCTCTTGAATCTAGAATTGACACTTCAAGAGCTTCCTGTAATGTTGGTTCTCTCAGAGTATGTCTAGGAACATCATCAACTGTATCATGTGATCCTCCTAGAATGTGGAATACACTAGGATGTCATCAATGAATACTAACACTAACCAATCTAAAAAATGTTGGAAGATCTGGTTCATGATTCTTATGAACACTGTTAGGGTATTTGTCATACCAAACAGTATCACCAAGTACTAAAAGTGATGGTGATGACATTTGAATATTGTCCTTGGTATATCCTCATCCCATACTCACATATAGTGAAAACCTAACCTTAGGTCATGCTTTTGTAATCATATTACCCCTCTCAACCGATTAAAGAGGTCATTGATCCTCTATAGAGGATACTTGTTTTTCACTATCACCTGATTAAAATGCCGATAATTCACATAGATACTCAATATTCCATCCACCATATTGGAAAACAACACTGGTACTTCCTAGGGAGAAATTATGGGTCTAAAAAATTTCCTTCCTCTGCATGTCCTCCAACTACACCCTCAACTCACGAATCACTATGGGAGACATCTGATATGCTAGCATAGATATCAGTGATATCCTGGAGTGTAGATCAATGCACATGTATAACTCTCGGTGGGGAGGTAAACTTGGAAAATCTTCAAGGAATACATCATCATACTCATCCACCGATATAGGAAACTAGAAAATCACAACTTCCACTGCACCATGGGTTCACTTATCCAACTGATGAGTAATTAGCTGCACCCTCCTTTGAATGAGTTTTTCCAGCGATGCCTACAATTCCTTTTCACTGAAAAAGGATAACCTGGTCCAATCAGTGGGGACACACTACACCCTTCTCCAAAAAAGTCAATCTAGGCATGAAAATTAGATAACCAATCCATACAAAGAATGACATCGTAAGGCCTCAAACCTACTACTAATAGATTCCAATAGAAACTCTCACCTCCAAGAGTCATGTCAAACTCTCAGGAAAACTGGGTGATATTTGAGTCTTCCCCAGTAGGGGTCTCCAATGTAAGGGTAGAGTTAATGGTTCAACCAGAATCACTAATTCTCATACAATATACTTGGTGAGATAGGAATGAAAAACACCTATGTTTATCAATACATCAACTAAAGTAGAGAAGAAATAGGTCTTACCTCATATCATTCCTAGAGACTTAGAGTCACAGGCCTCCCAAACCTACAAATGGTCTTGTCCCTATCTATCAACTCACTAAACCTAACTTGGACTACCTGGGAGTGTTCATGGTAATAGGTCAAACCTCTGAACACCTCCTATTTCCCTACTAGACCCTCTACCACATCCACCACCCTATAGACTACCCTTTAGATGCCTCCATATCTACCTTGGAAATCCGTTTATTGTCTTACAATATACTACATGATGAGTTGTAAAATCTCGATCATGATGTCCCAGAATCTGGGATCCCTACATCGCTGACCATGAGTCCTGGGATCTCCTCCCGAAGCATCTAACCCACTAGTCTCCCTATGACTATCATTGGCTACCTACTGAGGAGATCTCAACTAATGGGTTCCCACTAAAAAATCCCACTACTGATGTCTACTCAGATAGATAAAATTATACCAACAAGGATCTCTCAAGAACTCCAACAAAAGTTTAAATCCTAATAGATACCATTTACGCCATAATTTCCTGGTGTAAGGCCTACTAAAATGTCCAATCCCTGAAGAACTGGTCCCAAACCCTATCCAAGGAGTAACATGAGAGATCATTGATCTTACTGAGTACTCTTACATGATCACACATCCATGCTACAAATGCAGAATCTCCCTTATGCATACCAATGACAACATGTCCTAATAAAACTCCTATATGAAGAGATTCTCAATTTATGTCTAGCATAGAGTTGTCTCGTCTTGTGATTGAGTAAAAAATATCCACCATCACCCCATAGAGACATGAATAAGACTCTCTACCAGGACTACCATCTGATCAGAAGGTGTCCCCACATGGTGGAAAACATGGGTGACTACCTCTAGCCAATACTCAGCCACATGGGGTTCTATATCACCATGAAACCTAAGAGGTCACTACCATTGAAACACATGAAAGAAACTCAGCCTACATATATTACCAGATGGTAGTTTGGTTTCTATATGCTACTCAACGGGTGGTGGTATAGATGATTAACCACCTGAAGGTGTAATATATAGTACGTGCCCCTCTACCAATCCCTTATCACAAGGAGGATCATCATCATGATCACATGGTGGAATAATGGATGGAATTCTACACAGAGGCATCTTGATATAAAACAAGATGTACCACGGTTAAAACAATATATCTGGGAAGCTGACTCAAGAACATAATGGAAACCACAACCCATTTCAATATGATACAAGTACCATTATTTTCCCTTCAACTAGTGTTCTTATATACCTAGTTGAAAGGGAGGTGCTCGGATTCATGGTGTATGGATACATCAGCCACCCCACCAACATTTTAGTCCCTATTATGAAATCCTAACTCAAGACACTTAACACTATTTCCCTAAAAAATCTCACAGACTCTTAGTTATAAAGTAGAACTAACCACTCTGATACCAATCTTTCATGACCCAACCCACCAAGGTCTAACTAGTTACTACCCTAGGCCCGCCTCCAAAAGGGATGGGGCTAGGTTCCATTCTGTAGTAGGAATATACCACAAATGGGAGGAATTTTACTGATGTACTAGTATACATGCACACATCTCCATTCCCAGACTACAGTGAAATGTAAAATACTAAAGAATGCATGCATACATCCAAGATCCCACAACATAGTATGCCAATAAAGTACTTAATGGGAAAATGGGCCAAATAAATTCCCAAAAAATTTATAAAGATCACAACCCACTCCAAGGGTGAGGAATAAGTCAAATGGAATCACATACAAAACACCTACGTCTGACATGCTCTGGCTATGCTGCACCTGCTCCCTATCCTCCAAGGACACTATAAAAAGGGCTGAAATCTCCATAAGACAAAACATGTGTGGAAAAATCCCATGCAGGGGGGATTATAATAATACAAAGTTGGACACCCTAAAAACACTAAACACAAAGCCCAAGGTATAGTAATATAATTAAAAGATATAAAAATCAATGTATAACATATCAAAAAAAGCAATCCAAATATACTCAGGAATGACACCACACTATAAGGTGATCATAACTAACTGCTTGCCACATGATTCTGTTCAAAGAAACACTTGTTCCATAAGAAATCACTACACAAAACATGGTAACATTGGAGACACTGAATGAAGATATTTGGGTAATTGGGCCCCACTCAAGGAAGTTCACTTGTATAAAGGGACCATGTTACACAGAAAGGGGGTCACTCCCTTAATTGTATAGGGACACCACAAAACAATTCTGGATCAACCCACAATGTTGGGGATTATACATCAATGATCCTATAAACCCTACCGATATGGCCTGGTAGATGGAGGATCAATTCCCTTCTTAGGGATGTCACACTAATTCCACAAACTCCATATAGGGAACAAATGTGATGGAGGATCACACTCCAATATCATAGAGGGACACCAAAACTCTATATGAAACTATGCCTTTACAGGGGAGTAAAATCTAGTGACATGGATGTAATTCCACACTATACCCTCAAAGTAAATTACCAAGGTAATTCACTCAACCTATAATAATCTCTAAAAATAAAATTTAGATCTTAAAGAACTATTGAACAGGTGGGGGGACACGATGTGTACAACTATCCTAAGTCCTGCACATGTGGAAGAGACTCACATGATTTTATGTCTCCATATGAACGACATGTAGAAGGAGTAAATGGTGTGTAGAGACACATGGTGTCTTGCCTGTGTTCGCTGGACATGTCTATGTACTAAAGTCGTGTCCATGTACCTATCCATGTATTCCAAGCCATGTCCATGTGGGAGTACATGATGTGTCTGTGATCATGTACTCCAACCCGTGTCTATGTACTCTCTAGAGTGCATTACTAGTTAGACGGGGAGGGTCGCATGACGTATTACAATGGTCACACACCATGTGATATTTATCTTCATCCCAAATTCCTAGACACTACTGAAGGGACCCCACACGATGTGTAATCTTGGATTACACACAGTGTGTATCTTTATTTTCCAGATACCATGGTTCTTCATCCTTCTCATGCTTGCTCCACTGCCACTTTAGAATCCATCTCCAATTTCACCAAAACTCATGGATCTACTCTAGAAAAAAACTTCCATGACAGTTTTTGGGAATCCATGGTTTGAATCTATTTGGAATATGGATTCCATTCTTCTGAATCATCTTCCACACAGATAGCCTGAGAATCAGGGGTTTCCAAAGTAGTATGATCATTTACCTACCACCACCTTCACACCTCTATTTGTGTCATACCAATTATAGATCTATAACCTTATATAATTTCACTATGAATCAAATGTGAAACAATTGATACATATACAGGGTGTAAAACCATAGACCAATGGGTCACCTAAGATGAATGATAAGTGAGGGAAAAAAGCACAAAAAAAATACATGTGGAGCGAACCATGATTGTTGTTCATGTTATCCTAAATTCTTATATGTTAGAATGATAAATGAAGTGTAATTAAACAAATATAAGAAATCTCTCAGGGTGGTTTGAGCGACATCTCACTCTCCTCATGGCGGCTAGGGTTTCTTCCTCGGCCCATCTCCCTCCCTCATCCGGCATGATTTGGTATCGACATTGACCCTCTGGTTCTACTTGTAGATGGTGTAGCTTGGCATCGACGTGGCTATGAAGTGACTTTAAATTGACTCTGGAGGTCCTCTGGTGACAAAAAGGCTCGCCGTGGATTCAGATTCTGGATCGGATCGACGTGGATCGACTACTCGTTCTTGGAGATTTTGCTCAGTGTGGCTCTGACTTTTCAGCTCGGTTTGGTGTGGCTGGCTTCTCATTCTCGTCAACAGCGCGACCCAACATTGCTCTACTTCCCAACTCGAATTGGCGTGGCTTGGAGATGTATCTGGCATGTTTCTGGTGTGGATCAATGATGAATATGGAGCGGCTCAGAGGGGGGAGGTCCTATATCTTGGATTTCACGAGTTTACATCTAGTTTGTTTACTTGGTGATGATCAAGATTTACTTGGATGTGGTTGAAGTTGGTATTTTCTCAGATAGAATTGAATTCTACTGATGTCTTTGCATAGACATCAATGGTATAGTTCTGTCCCACCCTGTTTCTCTTTTTTTCTACTTTTCGTGGTTGGCTTGTCTCCGAACCCATTATGGGTGCTTCTACAGTTTGATCTTAGAAGATCCATGCCCAAAGCAGAATTTATGGTTCAGAGTGGCCTGGATCCCATCACCGGTGATGTTCTTTCAGTGTGGTGTTGGGTTATTCAGTCCTAAGTGACAATGTCTCATTCTTGTGTCCCTTGTATTGTCTTATGGTCCTCTACAATTGCGGTGATGGTGAGAGTCACATGGGGCTTGGCAGGGTTCATTTGATATGGTCTTTGTTGGTGGTGTTTTTTCTTGTGAAGTCTTCATGAAGGGGTTTTTCTGATCTAAAAGTCTGATGTTTCTGAATTTTTTGTCTTCGTAAATTTCCTTTTGTGGTGTTGATGCATTGTGGCCCTTCGGTTCGTATTTGAAGGGACTTACAACCATTTATCCTGCAATGGGGTGCTCTAGATGAGGTTTAGAGCGTGAGTTTTCATCTAATCATTTCTTTTCAGATTTAGAAGTTTGAGAGGGTATGACATTTCCATCGGTACCAGGACCATGAATTCATTCACAAGAAAACTTTCTGAGCATTGATGTGAAGGTGGAAGATAGTCTTAATGTTTTTCAATGCTGGGTGGGGATTTTATTAATAGTCTTTAATGTGTTGTTTTTGGCCTTGAACTTGGACTGTGGAGGCATGGTTGTGTTTTATGTATTTGATGTCATTCTTGTTTCCCACTTTTTCCTCAAAAGTACTTTTGAAATAAAAATTTAATTTTCAGTCTACAACAAATCTCTCAAATAAACCCCACAATTCTAACCCATCCCACAATGTGATCGATCAGAAAATCAATCAATTCTTAGATTGATTTTCATTTATCAGAGAAATTAAGAATGTGGAATAAAAAAATTAAAACAAACACCCTACCTTGACTCAGTTTGATCGATGATGAAGAATTATTATCATGTCACATTCATTCTAAAGATATAAAGAATCCAAGTTGCATCAATCGATCGATTGGTCACCATTTTCCAATGGGGTCTCCTCCAAATCTCCAATGAAACTCATCAAATTCATTGGGATATTATACTAACCCTTTGAATTTTCCATTAGAATATATTTATAGATAAAACTTGGTGAATGTGTCATTTAATAATTTTATTAAATAATTTTATTTATTTTACGCTTGTAATAACTTTTATAAAAATGACCCACACTGTCTAATGTAAAGTCATGCCTATGGTAAAACATCCATTCTGAACTCAAAGATTCCATCATATTTCGGATCTGGGAACCCATTTAGATGTTATTACAAATTTTTAGGAAAATAATGCACATTTTATATTTATTATATTTAATATATATCAAAAATTTATGCCAGGAAAACCAGACCTCCGAATCACACACAGTCTCAGCGCCTAGCCTTGGAAATAATCCAAACAGTACATAGAAATAATACATTGGAAATCCAAGACATTAAAAATCATTCTAAAATTTTACCTAAGTTTTCAATTGATGGTATTAAACCATTTAATATTCCCTTTAATTCAATTATGAGTCCCATCGGTCAGGTGGTAACTCAACACAACTCATCGTCAGTTTAAGTACATAATCATGACAATTTGTTCAAAGGAATTTATATCAATACAACAAAGGGGTTGGTTTGTGTTGAGGTAGAAAAATTCCAAATATTAAATTGGGACTCATGGACAACCATTTCATGTAGATATTCTTTTTAAAATTAATTTAACATTTAGAAGGCAACACATAAAAAATATGGTGCATTGCATAATGAATCATTCTATAAATGATGCAACTTTAAGGTAAAATAATATAGACAACCTACCTCATGCTTAAAAATATTCAATTTTTCATTTTCAGTTTTTTAATCAAACGATAACATGAGAAATTAGAGGAATCGAAAATATCAAGGAAAATAGGAAAAAATGGATCTTATGGAAATTATATCCAAGATGATGAGATAAAAATATAATGGATTTAAGAGGAATCAAACACTAACTAAGGGTGATCCAACATGACTAAGAATGTGTGATTCTGAGACTAAAGGAGTGAGATCTATAAAAGACTAAGGGAAGAGGAGGAAGGATCCCATAGTGCCTATTATATGTAAAATGGGATATGAACAAATGTGGTTTAAGATTTAATAGGTAGGGGTGGAATGGTAATTTCACCCATTATAAAGGGGTTCACGGTTTGGTTGCATGGTTTGACAAACCATACACCAAACGTGTTTTATAAATGTTCATATAGAACATGGATTCACATTGATAGGAACACAGTTTGAAAATACATGCATATCTAATGCTGAGCTATAATCAGTAGACCTTACAATCTTTCACAGCAAGGCACATGGTTAGACAAACCGTTTTCAGGCTGTGCAGCTCACCTCTATAATCAACTACTTTTTTTTCCAGGGATTTGCAGTCTCCCTTACATGAATTGTTAAACCATGTTTCACCCCTAAAAGTATGTATGGTTAGGTTTCATGGTTACCACTAATAATAAGATAACTATTTTCCTCCATCTATATTTCCAAAAAAAGCTTTTTTGGTATGATGCTCTGGGAACCCATTGGAACACCTGAGATAGTTTTTGGGACTTAATCCTAATCCAAAAATAATTCTTTCAAGTATACCATATTTTATAATTATAATCTAAATATTATTTATAAAAAATTATCATCCTCCAAAACATATATCCAATATCCTTTGGAATTTTCAACCTGGTCCAAAACACGGTACATTACATTAGTGGGATAAGAAAAGGTGGAAATGGTGTACTTCCAAGAGGACCATATACTATAGAAGGTAGAGTTTCAAAATAAGTTTTATATTGATGGTGTTTTGATAAAATTACACTACTAAAACCTATAGACAGTCCATTTCAAGCATATAATGAAAGAGGTAAGGGTACATGTCATATATATATGATTAATGGATTTGACTAGTTGATTCCCATCATGGTGTGAGGTGTGATTTAATTCATCACTTCTTTCAAACTCAAACTCATTGACATAGTTAGGATACATTTTTTTTATAAATTTGGATCTAGAATACATTATATTATTTATTTATAGAATTGGAAATGTAATTAAATTATCACCATAGCACATAACATTTATCTAATGATACATAAGGAATGTAAGATATACCTATTCAAATGTATGATTCCTTTTGAGACATTAAGGGATACATAACATTTTTCAATGTTTTCCTATTTTCTTTTAGAGTGTAGAAAAATTATGTTTGAGTTCCTTAAGTATATATAAGATTCACTCAATAATTTCTTATATTTTTTATGTAATTTTTTATAAATTTTACCTAGAAATATTATTGGATATTCATGTATATGATTTTGAAATTAATTTGTCATGGTGAAAAGGGATCATTAAAGGTGACATTTTTTCTTAAATGATTAAAGATTAATGAATATTTAAATTCATAATGATTCCAACTAAGGTTATTTTATGATATAGAGAAAGCGTTTATGTCAGGAATAAAGATTTACCCCACAATTTCTTATGTATTTAAGAATGAACTCATATAAGATCTATTATTTTTTTATTGAAATGATATGGGGATTTAAACATAATATCTATGGATATTAAAAAGATAAATGAATGAGGATGTTACTAATAAGTACATTCATATATAATGTCAAAGGAAATAAGGATTTCAAGATTATTAGGAATTAATATTGTATATTTTAATTTTAAAATACATAGAATTTATTGATTAATATATTAAAGAAATTTTTTTTTAATTTAAAGTAAACTAATTTTCATTGAATTAATCATGGACCGATTTTGAGCAGTCTATAATTCATAAAAATGTGATAAATCCTCTCAATGATTAATTTTTTCCCTAATGAAAGAGATACTCTATTTTTTATTAAATGATGATATGTTTTATCTATATTTGTGATATATAATAATCCAAATTTTTGAATTTTTTTTGAATATGTGAATAAAACATTAGATTATTATAGAATTGACAAGGTGGAAGATTATAGATTTAAAATCATAGATACACATAGTTACACTTGTGATTATTCATTAAAGAATTATTCTTGTTTTTTTAGTTTTTAGTGTCACATTTCTTTCTCAAGTCTATATGTTTCCTTAGTTTATAGTCGGTTCAAGAACATACAATTTCCTATAGATTCATCCTGACAAAATTATGGAAGTTCTATGTGCATGATATAAAAACCACCATATGATATAGACATAATGATCCATCATGGATTTCAAAATCATTAAAAAAGTAACTATGTTTCTATATTATTTATATATACTATTTTGAGTTTTAGTTTATTATATTGAAAAATCAAGAGACCAGTTAAAAAAAAATAAAAAGTACAACTAATTATTAAACTCCCCCTAAGTGTTGATCAAATATTCAATTGATCATTACAATTAGTAACAGAGCCAATATTTTTTATAAATATATCTATTAAATCTTATATAGAAAATTAATACATAGTTAACAACAAATTATAATTGGAATTTGGTGAAAATGGTATTCATTTTATGAAGGAATGAATGGTACCCTTTGTACTCTCTTGTGGGCTTGATGTCCTTGATTTTATTTGTTAATATTTTACTACACTAGTTTTGTTTATTACATGTTACTTATGTAATTGGAAGAATATTTATGGTTATGTAATGGTAAGAAATGAATTATTTTCATCTTTATCAAATAATTAGATAATAAAAATCCTAGCCTATAAAACTATTATGTAAATTTGGATAAATATTTTTAATATTTTAAACCTGAAAAAATGGGGATGTAAGAAATGTTAGAACATAAATGATATTTTTTTATAGATGTGATAATTCAGGAAGATGAATTTTGTTCATTATTTCAAAAACTATGTTAATATAATTATGAGTAATATTATAGGAGAGGAGGAAACACTTTAAGACTTCATATAAGTGATAAAACTAATAAGAATACTTCCATAAAATTTTGAAAAATATTTATAACCACATAAAGATAAAAATATTGATCACTATATAATTTATTAATTATATGAACCTTAATAAATTATGTGATGAGAATATAAAATACTATCAAAATCGAGTTTAACAATGAGAAATATATTTTATTTGAGGACACCAAGAACATGGTGGTTAATGAGGAGAAAATTGAGTCATATAAAGAACAAAATGTGGAGGTATTTTATAATGTTCCATACCTGATGTTATAAAATAGTAAAAGGGGTAAAGGTAGGTATTAATTTTAAATACCCCAACCCGAGTAGCCTATAGTTTGAGGTTACTTTATTAAATTGTTATAGGATACTGGGAATCAAATCCTAAAAGGCACAATAGTTTAAATGTATTGGAAAACTAGATGTATACATGTATTTCATATTATAATAGAATACAATAAATACAACATAGTATTTTCTTTGAGAATTCAATTAATCACTTTAGCATATCCCATCATATCAATAAAATAAAACTTATTATAATCCAAGGTAAACTAAAGTAAAATGAAGGGGTGAGCCCACTTTCTTAGTAAAAGTGTGCGTAAATCATAATATATCATGAGTAAATAAGCATAATCAATATGGGAAGGTAAATAAATGAAATAAATTATATTTAAACAATTAATTGAGCTTAATAACATTGGAATAAATTTTGATCAAATAAATCCATATAAATGAAAACATGAGATTGAAATATATCACTGAATATTATAAGTAATCAAATAATCACATGTTCATTAATAAATGATATCATTATAAGGGAATTAATAAGTGTATACATCTAAAACAATATTCAAAAACCTTTCATACGATATTTTAAAACTAGTGGTAAAAACCAATTTAATTTAGCCAATTGATTTGTATCATGAGACATGTCGATGCATCTAGGGGATATATAATTTTGGGTTCCACCTATCAAATTATACATCTAATGTATTCCTCATATGAAATTTTGGAAAATAATCAATATAAAAATTCATATAATAAAACTAGTATTGAAATGTTAATAAATTCCTGATTCAATAGACATAATTATATACTATAGAGAGTAATATAGAGAATGATATAAAAATAGTATATCCCTAGTCATATTGATCATAAAACATATGGATAAGTAATAATAATGGTACCATTTCAATATATCTCTAGTAGAGAACAAGTAGAATAAATGTTGTTGTCTTTGATGGAAAGAAATCCACGAAAATACCCTTAAATCATTATTGAGGAAAACAACCTTTTCACTTTGAAAATAATATTTTATAAATAAAAGTTGATAGAAAATTTTGAGAATATTTTTCTTTGAAAATAGTATTTTAAAAATATAATTGAATCTTTATAACATTTAATGATAATTATGGATCGAAATATCAGTCATATTGAACATGTTAAAACAAAGATTCCTTTTATATTTTTTTGTAAATGAAAAATGAACTTTTTTTAGAAAAAGAAATGACAATTCATATCAAACCGGTTTGTACAAAATATAAAAATTAATATTTTTTTTGAATAATTATTTTTTAGAATTAAAAAATAATTACTTTTTGAAAAAACGTTTTGGGAGAAATGTGATTTTTAACTGAAGAGAGAAATAAAGCTAGATTTTATTAAAAACATTTTCTCAATAATTTTAAGTACCAATGGGAGGAATGTGAATATTACCTTAAAACATCATGATTAAATAGAGGATAATAAAATAAAATATATTTATTATAAAATTATTAAATAATTTTATTCAATGGAAATTCTATTATAAACAATCCCTATTAAATGAGATTGAAACATAAATATCTTGCCGGTAGGGAAAATTTTGAATCGTGTGCCCCATTAAGTAATAAAATAAAAAAAAATATATAACATGAAGATAAAAAATTTAATTGTATAAAATATAAAAATGGTTACTATATACACCACATGAGGGAATGATTGGGGAATATGGCATATGTCTCATAAAAGTAAAAATGAGATGATAAATCCTTACCACAGATTCAAATTACATCGTACGTGTTTGAAAATCATGTATAGTAAAAATATTTTTGTTAAAAATATATTATATAACCATAATCATATATATCATACCATATATTATTTAATAATAGTATTTTATCACTCTCTTATTATGAATTCTTTATAAAACTCATAGTTTTAGTTAATAATTACATCATTTTGATGTATATTTGGGCTTAAAAATTTCTGTACTTTTACTTTTATCATGGTTCAGTCATATACAGAATTTTAAAGATGATATAAATATAATATATATTCATTATCTATAAATTTATAGTAATCTATAAAATTTATAGATAGAAAATGGAATACACCATTCATGGAGACAGTAGGTCATACATATGTATGAATGCTATTTCAATTTTTCATGAAGAATGGAAAAAAGGAAGTTAAATATTATATAACCATTAAAGAGTCACAATTATTTATTATGTATCACACATATTAATCAATCATATTCTTATTACCTTCCAAGTAATGATTTAGTGGAAAAAAGTCACGTCGGTTCACAATCCATTAGTCCTCTGTACACAGAACCGATATTATCTTATCCCCCATGGAATGTAATGTAAGAAAGTATATGTAATATCAAAAGACAAAGGTATAATTTAGTTAAAAGTATTATATATATTAATTTAATATATCTATATTTCAATCAATGTAATATGAAAATGGAAAAAACAAATCACATTGGTTCGTCAGGTGGTAGTCCACCGTACACACGAGCAACATTATTATTTTTCAATGGGTTGGAAGGTAATAAGGTAGATTTAAAATTATAATTACAAAAATTATATTAATTTAAAAAATATTGTAAAAATATTTTAAATCCAGAATTATATCTTGCATTGAATTGTGGTGATGGAAGTTAAATTCTATCACTTCGCTAGGTGGTAGTTCGTCGTACACATGATCGACAATTTTTTTTCCATTTAATGGAATTGAAGATAGATATAGGTCATGAATTTGATATAATAACATCTCATTATATAATATAAAGTTAAGTTATTATATTATAATAGTTAAATAATATTTCATTTAGGTAGAAGAAAAAATAATCAAATGCGCATGTTATGAATTTTACATCTTATTCGAAGAACCTCTTTAGGTTTATTCTAAAATCCTTATTTAGAGGGTTTAATATTGAATATAAGTCCTATATGATGAGGTGATGGACTTAAGGAATATATTTGGGTAGGTATTGGTAAAAAAAAAATTCTTTGGAATTTTCAATAGGGGATGTAAGGTGGTGGAATTTTATAATTGGGGGAGAGGACCCACATGGAATTTCAAAAAATAATTGTGAACTGACATTTTTGTCATGAAAGAAGACTAAAATTATCAAATATTGAACCGTGGAAGTTATAAGATCTAAATTTATAAAAAAATGGTAATTTTAAATGTCTTTAGATCATTTTAAGTATTATCTTCTCAGTTTAATCCCTAGTAAACCCGTTTTTACCATAACTATGGTACATCATTTTATTATTTTTACTATTCACTATTATAAAAATTTAAGTAGAACATATTAGAAAATATTAATTATTATGATTCCAAATATTAAATCCATTTTTTAAAATTAAATTTACAGAAGTGGAAGAATTTAGTTTAAATTTAATCCCCCAGATGTGATGAAAAACAGTTTTTGGGAAATGTATTTTTTAGGGAAAAGATGATCTAATAGTAACTGTATTAATAAAAATAATGTTTATATGAATTTCAAAATAAATTTTATATGTATAATATGTTAATTTAATTTTAATAATTTATCATTATAGTTTTTTATTAAATAAAAAGGGGAAACATTATCATCATTAAAACATTCTTCAGAAAAAATGGGTTTTTTAAAACCAAAAACTGACTTATAATAAATTATAGTATAAAGGTGATTAAAATTTAATTATTGTGATTATATATGAACAAATAACTATTATTTTAATTTAAATGAAATTAAAATAAAAATATAATTTTTAGTTTACTTAATTTATTGCAATTAAATGACAGTTTTACCAAAATCTATATTTTTCAATATTCGCTAAAAAATAATTTTTTTTTGAAAGATCCCAAAATTATGCTCTAAATAAATTCTTTTTACCCTAACATCAAAAATAATATTAATTTTTTAACATAAATTTTATAATATATGTAATAATTTATTTTAAATTATTTTATAAAGTGCCACTAATTTTTTTTAGAAAATATAGTTTTATAAAAAACATTTCCTTCACTTTGAAATGGTTCTTATTTAATATAAAATAAATAGATCACGATTTAATTTATTTTATAAATGTTCAACCCATATAATTTTCATTATTTTGTTAGTCCTATTTATACCTACAAACTTAATGGATATGTTATAAATGTTATGTTTAATGAATAATATTTTAATAGAGTATAACATTTAATTTAAATATGTTTTTATGTGCATTGAATGATATCAAAGAGATTAAATTTATTTAAAAATGAATATATCATAATTTCACTTGGTGTTAAATTGTATTTAAAAATTGGTGTTTCAGGTCATACACTCTATTGAACATGATGTTCCTCTTTTTAAATTTCATGTGTTCACATTATACCCCCTTAAATAAATTATTTCCTCATAATTTAATATTGATCTCTGTAACCAAGGGTTTGAAATTTTAAAATACCTTGCATTAAATCCCACACCATAAAAATGTTAATAATAAATTTTCTTGATAAGAGAGAAATGTATGTTTGGATGTTATCGAGAATAAATAAATTGCTGGTTTTCCAAGTAGCATAACATTGGTTGGAAATGAAAACATGGACATGGAAGAGAATAGTAACACCCAATGATTAATTGATAATGATAGAGAACATGGTCATGATAAAGTTAGACATAATAAAACTATAAATCTATGATGAGTTAAAATAATATTTATTCAATATAAATGAATGTAATAGGGAAACATTTTTATCTCATGATTATTTTTCTAATTTTCGGGGATCTTTTACCATAGAGATAAATAACATAGGGAAATATTCTTACTTGATTTAATTATATCTCATAAGAGCAATCTCATTATTTGTTTTTCAATTAATAAATTTCCACTTCATATCTCTGTCCAAGAAATGAAGATAATTTTTTTATGCCTGAAGCAAAAATGGGTCGTAAGATCTATAAAATAATTCTAAGTCATTCATGATGTCATTAGTTATCATAAATAAATGGCTAACATAATTCATAAAATTTTAATAATTCATAATATGGTAAAATAATACATTCATAACTAAAAAAACATTCAATGTTCTTCATAAAACATTCCATAAAGCGTTAACCTTATGGCCCTTCAAAATTTCAATAATTTATAAAGAAAGTCTCTAAAATTCTCAAAATCAAAATGACAATAATCCCCCCAAATAACCAGAAGTAGATATTAATCTTCACAATGAAAATATTTTAGTAACTTGGTTATATAATATACTAAAACATGGAAACAACTAGAATTACTATAAACTATTGATAAATAAATAAATTATTCTGTACACATTAAATAAAACCACAGATTATTGAATATTTTACTTAAATCCAAATATGTTTTAGACTCCATAAATGATAATATAAACCAATTTGTTATAAATTCATGAATCAGTTACAAGGTCATCAATACTATCCAACATAATTTATCCATATCATTTATCTATTTATCCAAAATAAACACCATTATCTCAATATCAAGAACATATTAATGGTTATCTTCCCTTAATCATAAGTTTTAAAAAAAACCATTCCATTAAATTTATTTTATAGGTCATCAATATCAATTAAAATATTCAAAAAAATACTTACTTAAAAACATTTATTTAAAAATCCATTTAATTCGCATATTCCAACAGATAAACACATAAAAAATTCCATTTTATTCTTAAAACATTAACTATTATTCACCATCTTATTCCTTAATACCTCATTCATTTAATATGTCATTTGTAGTCTCTTAATCATCATCAGCATATCCACTACACCTGAAAACTTTCATATTCTCTTCACGAGATTTCCGTCTAGGAAATAAATTTTAATAATTCCGATATAATACATATTTCAATCATTCAACCATTGATGATACCTTATGGAGGCCATTATTATCTTATTTCCTTAATGGTATAAAACCCTTAAGCTATCAGAAAACTCTATCATTCTCTTCTATATCGAGTCAAAGGGTTGGTTATAGTGAATATTTTTAATCATATAACATGGTAATTGATTAGTAAGAGTAAAAATATCCTTCACTCCAGTCATCATCCCATATGGTTTCTCATCAACACATTATCTATCATGTTTAATGTTAACCTAGTTCCTTAAGATTATAGACATACACTAAAACCAAAATTCATAGTTTGAGGAACACTAATCATAGTGGGAAATACCATATTCATTAATAATAATTTATAGGATACTTAAATCATGACAACTTAAGTCTAACCTCAATAATTCATGGTCATCATCATTTCAAATCCTTTATAATCGTTTATAATGAAAATTGGGATTACCAAAATCATACCACCTAGAGTGTCAATCCAGGTGTGTAGAATGTCCCATTTTTTTGTTCTAGGTATTTTTCAAGTCAATCCTAATATACTTTTTTTTGATTTATTAACCCTAGGTACATATCATCTAGAACACAACCACTTCTATTATCAAGACCTCGATGCATTTCAAGGAAAACCACATAATATATATCTCAACAAATCATTAGGATATTATCCTATATGTATAATTATCTTCAAATTCATTCATACGGTTAGGTCACCTAATCAATATTATCATAAATATAGTTCCCAAGGTTTCTACTAAACATCCTTTGATACCAAAAAAGAATGTCCCCAAACCTGGTAGTCTAGATTCAGTGGCTACTTTTTTAAATTAGAAAAAGATACAATGAATCACATCCTGAAGTACCAACCAGTATAGAAGCCTTGGTAAACTGGATACACACATGAATCCTATATTAGAATTGAAAAATAAAACATAACATATTATTTTCTATGAGAACTCCATTGATCCTATTTTCATATCCATACATATCAATCAGAAAACACTTCTCAGAATCCTAGGGAAAATAAAGAATAAGAAAGGGGTGGAACCAAATGCTCAATAAGGGTATGCATATAGTAAAATCTATCATGAATAAATAATAACAATCAATATGTAATGGTAAACAACTGAAAAACATTCCATATAAACAATTACATGGCCATAATATTCTATAAATAAATTATAAAAAAATATAGCCATACAAATATTCACATGGGGTTCATACAAATACATTTATATGATATCTAATCGAATAATCAAATGGAAATTAATAACTGATATTGTAATGAGGGAATGAATAATTCCAAACATTTGAAGTATAGTTGTATGATCTTTCACGAAAAAGTTTAAAACTATGGTAAAACCCCATTTAATTTGGCCAATTTATTTGTCTCATGAAACCCATCATTACATCGAGGGGATATATAATTTTGGTCCAAAACCATCATATAATAATTAAAATTAATTCCTCATATTAATGGGGATAAAAATAATAAACATAAAAATTAGTATTGTAGAACTAGAATACAAAATGTTAATAATTTTCTCAATGAATAAGCATAATTATAAACCATCTAGAGTAATATAAAGAATGGCTTCAAAAATGTACATCTCAATTTAAAATGATCATAAACCATCTAGATAAATAATAAGGATTGTGTCACTACAATTTATCCTTAGTGGATCATAGGTGAAAAGATTTTTGTTGGTGTTAATAAATAGAAATTCTATAAAAAGGTCCTTTAAAACATTATTGATGAAAACAACCACTATAATTTGAAAATAAAATTTAGAAACTAAAATCCATAAATTTTTTTGAAGAAAATTTTCTCTTAAAATAACTTTTGAAACATATAATGGATGCTTTTAAAAATTAAGTGGACATGACATTGGGAAATTAGATTTACTCCATATAGGTTAAAACATAGATTACTTTTTTCACTTTCAGAAAATGTCAAAACAGTCTTTCTTAAAAAAGTAAATGATGATTCCCTTTAATTTTTTTTTGTAAAAAATTTAAAAATAGGAAAAAATGTATTAAATAAATTATTTTAAGAATATTATAACTCATTTTTTAAAAATTTTCTAAAAATATGGTTTTATAAGAATAATAATTTTCAACAGAAGAAAGAAATGATGTTAGATTTTATTAAAAACATTTTCTCAAACATTTTACATAAAAATGAGAGGAATATTGTACTATTACATGAAAAAATCATCAAAAACCATTGTAAAAAAACATTAAATGATTTTTTTAGAAAATTATCAAAAAATTTCATTCAATAGGAATTCAAGTATAAACAATCCTGATTAAATGAGATTGAAACATAAATCTCTTACCACATTGGTAACTTTAGAATAATAAGTCCCGTTATTGGTATAAAATAAATTGAAAAACCAAATACCATTATTTTAAAAGGATTTATGATATAATATATCAAATTGAGAAGTATATACACCACACAAAGGAATAAGTGGTGAAAATTGAAGGTCTCACTAAAGTAAAAGTGAGATGAGAAACCCTTACACCAGGATTAACTTACATCATATGTATCTGAACCTCCTATATAATAAATATTTATTTATTATAATTTTTTTTATAAAAACTTAATTATATATCTCTTAAAATATATTATTTACTTGTAGTCTATGATCACATAATGTATAACAATTATTTGTTAAAATCATTGTTTCAAGTAATAGTTACATCAATTTTCTTGTATGTTTTAGTTTATTAATATCATTAAATTTAAATTAATCATGGTTTCTTTCATGTACATAATTTTAAACATGATATAAATATCATATATTTTCATTATATATTAATATATAGTAATCTATAAATGTTATACAAATATAATGGATTACACTAGTCATAGAGATGGTAGGTCCTATGTATGCATGAATACAATTTCGATTTTTCTCGACGGATGGAATGAAAGTAAGGAAAAAATATATCATCTTTGTAGAGTCATTAAAATATCTTATGTATGACACATATTAATTATATTTATACATATTACCTCCCATGTAAATTATTAGTGAAAAATTATCCCAATCCCTTTGTTAGGTGGTTGTCCACTATAGACACAAGCGATGTTAATATAACCCCCACGAAAAGGATAGTTATAAGGTATACATTATATAATAATAAATTATATAAAATAATATTAAAAATATAACATTTATTCAGGTAATATATCCTCATTACCATTTAACTAAAAAAGAAACAGAGAAACACATCACATTGATTCATGAGGTGGTAGTCAACCGTACACACGAGAGACGTTATTTTATTCAAATAGTTGGAAGGTAAGAAAGTCGATGTGATATTATAATTACATAAGTATAATTTATTTCATAAATATCATATAAACATGTGAAATAAATCATTATATAAATCCTTTAATGGTGGTCATGAAAATTGAAATACATCGGTTTGCGATGCGGTAGTCCACTGTACACACGATCGACTGTTTTGTTTCCCATTTGGCTGAGTTGGTGATTGATATAGGTTATTAAATAAATAAAATAAAATATAAGTATATTTTATATTATAGTATTATTATATTACCATATTTTAATAATATTTTATTTATGAGGAAGAAGAAATGAAACAAATATGCATGTTAAGAATTTGAACTATTCTTTGGAGAACCCCTTTAAATCCATACCTAAACCATCCTATGAGGGTTTCATAATAAAATAAATGATTGTAAGATGTGGGGAGGTATTAAATTAAGATATTTTGTCCAGTTTATTTCAATAAAAAGTGGTTGTGATGTATGAATAGAGGAGGAGAGGAGGTGTCCTATTATAAGTAGGAGAGAGGAAAACCATGAAATATTTGAAAAGAATGAGGTGTAACATAATTGTTATCATTATAAAAGAATAAAAAGTAGTTAATTATCAAAAAATGTAAGGTATAATGTCAAAATAAGGCCATAAAATTCTAATTAGTTATGTTTATAGAAAGTTTTATCACCTATCTTTTCAGTTTAACCAACTGGTAAACCTCTTTCTACATTAATCAGAGTCAATTTTTTTACTGTTTTTACTATTAAGCACCGTTAAAAATAAATTTTTAAATATTATAAATATTAATTATTATATTTATAAACATGGAGCCAATTTTTAAAAATTCAATTCAAATTATAGGAATAATTTATTAGAAACGATGAAAAAGCAGCATTCATGAAATGTATTTTTTTGGGAAAAGATGATCTCATATAAATTTTATGCATCAAAATAAACATTATTTTAATTTAAATATAAAAATTTAAAAATAAATGTTATGAATTTTATTTAAATAATTCATCATTATTTTTTTTATTAATTAAATCTGGGAAAAAATTTATCTTTATAAAATTTTATAGAAAAATGTGTTTTAAAACCCAAAAATAATCTTATAATAAATATATTACAAAGGAGATTAAAATATAATTTATTAGATTAAATATAAGTAAATAATAATTATTTTTCTTAAAATATAATTTAATTCCTAATTTTTCATTTATATTACATAATTTAGTGTAAATAAATGGTAGTAATATATAAATTGATATTTTAAAATATTCAATCAAAATCAATATTTTAAGAAAAATATAAAAATTTCACGATAATTAAATTTTTATATGATGATTTCAAAATGTATTTTATTTTTTTAGAATAAATTTTCTAAGATTTATGATAGTTAATTTTAAATTATGTTTGAAATGTTCAACTAATCTATCTTTCAGTAAAATAAAATTTTTCAAAACACATTTCTTTCTCATTCAAATGGTTCTTTTTTTTATAATCAAATAGAAAACCATTGAATTTATTTCATATATGTTTAAAGAATATAATTTTCATAATTTATTTAATCCAATTAATTCCCTCCATCTTAATGTCTAGGTTATAAATGAAATTTTTTAATAATAACAATTTAATACAGTATTGTGTTTCATATTAACAAGGTGTTGTGTTAATCTCAAGATATCAATGAGATTTAATTTATTTAAAATGTAAAAACTAATAAATTTTTATAGTGTGAAATTATCTTCTATGATCGGTTTGTCATTTCATACATTAAAGAAAAAATTATTTTCCTCTTTTGAGGTCTTGAGGTTATATATTAATGAGAATTTCCCTTTATTTATTTTCATAGATGTAAAATTGTTAATTATTTTTCTAGTGTTATTTGAGAGTTAGAATGTAATATTTTTAAGTAGAAGAAACCAATAAATCCTTAATGAAACTATAAACATTAATATATTATAAATAAAAGAAGAATATTCCATAAAATTACTTTCAAATAAACATCTTATCTCTTGTAGAAGTAGTTTTTTTCATGAATAAATATATGATTTTAAAGAAAATCATAAAGTAGTTTCAAAAAATGTCTTTGTGGTGTAATAATATGATGAAATTTCATCTATAGAGGATAAAGTAGGTAATTATGGTGTTTTTAAAATTGAAAAAGGGTAAATATAATTGGAATAAACCATGAAAATTAAAATTAATCTCTATATAATGGTGATTAGGAGGCGAGTAGATTAAAATTTGTATATCCTGATCTGCATTAATAAAACTAAAAGTATTTATATTGAAAATAAGGTCCGATCAAAAAAGTTGATAAGTTGAAAAGTAAGGGTGTTGAGGAAATAAATACCATTTAGATTATGAAATCCAATATCACTCTTATAGATGAAGAGGTTTAGAGGATCAATATGAGATTTCTTGAAGTTTATAAGAAATGGAATAAACATAAGGATATTTAAAATTGAGCAATCATGGCCGCTAGTGAATCCTCTAAGAATGTTGGAATGAAAGGTGAAGCAAATGAAAAGTTTAAGGAGAGTATAAAAAACTACATAATAATTCTTTATTTAAAAATGATTGATCATGGATAATAGAAGTCTTTAGAAGTAATATATAGAATAAATTTAGTTTCTCCATAGAAACTACTAAAAAACATATTGGATTAGCTAATATCCTTGAAGAATAAGTAAATACTATTCTTATCTTGAAGGGTAGAAACTATCAGAAACAATTTCACCATCTCTGAATTTTAATATAAGATATCTTAAAAATATTTTTTTGAAATCATCAAATTAGAGGTTTGGAAGTGAGGTCGGAAATCAAACCATGTCATAATAGAAAATTTTAAAATTATAATATTTTAGGGCAACTATGTGTGCTGTGGTCTATTTTTTCATAAATATTAGAGTTTTTAGTACAACATGTCTCTATATAGACCAGAAAAGAAGCATGAAAAAATGGTAAAGGAACATCAAATTTTATCAAATCATCTATTATAATAGTTTGGCTAGAAACTTCATGTAAAAAAAGGTTGAGAGTTTTCTATATGAGTGCATAAGGTGTGACTAATAAGAGAAAAAATCAAATTAATTTTTTTTATATTTTCATACTAGGGTAATTAAATTGAAATATGATATTAGATACTGTTTTAAAGAGTCAATTTAATTAATTTGAAAATATTGTTAATGTTTCATTCATGGTTGGAGAATTTGAAGAACCATGGATTTTTGAAAATATTTTCAATTCATACATGAAAAAGGTTTTAAATAACATATGGAATGTTAAAATTTTTGTAGGAGGATGTTATTCATTCATAAATCACATATTAGTAAAAATTAAATATATTAGGTTGTTAGGACTGAAAATAATCAAATCAATCCCAATAATTTATTATTTGTTGATAGGGATAAAAACAATTTGTGATGTGTATCAAAACACTGGGTTGATAAAAATTATTCCATTATTAAAAATAATGGGTTTTTAGTGAAAGTAATAGTTAGTTGAGCTATGATAACAAGTTGGTTGACAATACAATGTAATTTGTTTTAGAATGAAGAATCCAAATTTTTTTACTACTTGAGTATGCAAGGTGAGAATAATTTATTGATAGAAATACTTGGTTACCCTTTCTATAACTAAATTAATATAAAAATAGAGAATATAAAATTACAAATATTATAGCTTTGAAAGAATACACCATGAAAATTTTCAAAACATTTCAAAAGGTGATAGCATTGAATAAAATTATCAAGGGAGTTGATATTCAAACTAAAATACCATTTGATTTCATTCAAAATTATTAACGTTAACCCATTATAATGAAGTCAAAATATTGAGATTTTGTTTATAAAATATATTAATAATTTTATAAAATTACATTAATCACGTTTGTGTTTCAAAAAACTAAATAATTTATTATGTTTAAATGTTTCTAGAGACATTTTGAAAATAAAACTAACTTTTCATTGAAGAGTATAAGGTTAGATAATTTAAATGAGTATTTAAATAATAAACTAAAATAATAACTTTATTAATATTTCACAATACATGATTATATTTAACCAAAAACCCCATTAAAAAATGTATTGGTTGTAAAGTAAAATAAGAGTCTTGCGGATATGGCTAGAACCATTCTAATTATGAAAGAAACATCTTGATATTTTTAGTTATGAGAAACCACTACTCTTTGAATTATTTAAAACTACTTCTTATTGAGTATAAATTTAGATATAAATCAATATTAAATATGGTTAAAAAAGAATCCAAATTACAAAAACTTTATAGTTTTTGGGAGTCCATACGAAATTAAGATGGCAAAATTTAGTTAAGGGTTTTATGAGAGGGATGGAGATTGAATATTCCATGATTATACACCAAACATTAGAACACATAGATTCTATAACAAATAATTCTTGATGATATTTCATTATGATGATATGACACACTTTAGAAATGAAGAAAACTAAAAATATCATTAATATATGATGTTGAGGATGAGTCTGTCACTTCTGAACCAACTATATAACATGAGATAATACAGACTCACCTTACTCAAGGGATGAATATGTAAATTTTTGAACCATAGGAACTAATATAAAGATTATAAATCATTTTAATTATAAAAATAAAATTATATTCATAATAAAAGGGAACAAATATGAATATAAGTGGTTATAGTTGCTAACACTAGTATTTTCTCATAAGTTAATCCCTATATTGTTAATGAGGCCTTTAAGAAAAAATAATTGACTAAATTTATGAATAAAAATCTATATCATATTGAAAATAATGAATCATGGGATCTTATAACTATGCCTAAGGAGAATAACATCATTCTTACAAAATGTGTTTTTGGAGAAAGCTAAATGGGAAAAGTGAAATTGTAAGAAACAAATATAGACATGTATACAAGGGGTAATCACAATTTAAATTAATTTATTTTGATGAAATAATTTACCCTATATACTATTTTACTACTATCCAATTTTATGTTCCATTTTATCTTATGTTAAGTTAAATTTACTTAAAAAAACGTAAATTCTACATTTATGAGTGGTGAGGAAAATGAAGATGTATATATAGAGAAATATAAGGGTTTAAGGAATGAAAGGTGAATAAGTCTCTTTATGGGTTTCATAAATCTTAATGAACATTGTTTTTTAATATGTATGAGTATTAAGAAACATATAATTCAAAAATAATAGATGGAGAATAAAATATATGAAAAGAATAATAATACCAAATCACTCATTATGATTATGTATATTGAGGAGATTAATTTTTTTAGTTATAAATAGAATTAATGTATATAATTTTCTAAAAAAATGAAGAAGTTTTATTTTCCATTACATAGTGATATGATGATTTTATTTTTTTTATAAATCACTCAACCTATTAGACACATCTTTACATCTCAATAAAAATATACCAAGTAATTATTGAAAATATTTGACTAGGATGATTAATAGGAGTTTGAACAAAAATTCAAGTGGGAACATAAATATGTAATTATGATCATTAGAATGATGATAAAGAGAAATGATTTTTAAACATTATGGGTAATATTTTTTATTTTAAAATATTAAGGATTTATGTTGTTTTTTCAGCACTTATTGTTCTAGGTATCAATTCGATACAAATGTTTCACTTTTTTGATAATCTAATTGATAATATGATATATCAAAAGTAATTACAATTATAGTATTTTGTATGACCAAAATTCTAGGATGGAACTAATAATATTAAATTTTACTAATTGGGATAGTAATTTTTCTGAAAAGAAGTCTCCATCAATTATATAATTATATATTGTTGATAAATGTGTAACATGGAATTATAATAATTAATCATTATTTTGGATGGGTTCTACTTAATTTAAATATGTTACCGATATACAGGATGCTACAAAAATGATATGGGTGAAGGATAAATTTAAGGATACTCATGTTATTGTTGATTTTCAACTTTTTATTGGTTGTGACAACTAATGTGATATAAATCTATCCAAAATAGTTGTTCAACAATCATGATCAAGAAAAATTAATATTAGATATCTTTTCATGAATGAGAAGGTGGATTAAGGCATACTAAAGTGGTTATTTATTCCATTAAAAGATAAAATTACTTATATTTTCATTAAATCACTTTAAAATATATCTTATAAGAATCTAAGGCTATAAATGGGCGTGTATACCATTACTCAACAATATCAAGGTATGTTTCTTAGTATATTCCCCAATTTCACTTATGTTTTCATTACTATAAAATGGGATATGTGAAATATATGGGGATAAATTTGATGGTTTATTAATAATTTTAATATTTTTACTGAGTGAGTATAATAATGTCATTGGAAATGTGTTTATAAATTATCAATAGATATATTAGTGTTGTTGTATCTTTATACATTGTTTATGGAAGAAATTGATGACTAAATTACTCCCTATTGTTTTCTATACTGAGTTATCTCATGTAGAGTTATAATTAATTTCTTCATGACTCATTTACTTTATAAGTATCATTCAATAACTTTTAAAACTACCATTTTAATTATTAAAAATAATGGGGAGAAAATAGGTTATATTTTTTTTATATTGTGTGACACACATAGTGTCCCTATATGGTATATATCTCATTCACTAACCATTGAATGGATTTAATTGGTTTTTGAGGTTATATTTTTTGGTGTCTAACTATTTTCCATGTTTTATAGTTTTAGAATGATTTTCTCTGTCTGTGAAACCATGAAATAAATGTTAAAAAAATGTTTATAATATTAGGTACATGGTTCATACATTATTTTTTAAACCATACAACTAAATGATACTGTACCATATAACCTAAATAGAAGTTATATTATAGAAATGATTTATATATTTTCACCACCTATATTTTTATATCTCAATTAGGTATACACCAAAAATTAAACCTCAATTTTTATCCTTAATCTCTTACATTTTCCAAGGTTATTTCACATCAAAACGTATAGATTACCCATGAGTTTTCTATTAAAATATTTTCCACTCTTCTTATCTTCCATTATACTATCCTTAGTTTTACCAAGAATAGTTATCAAATCCCAGGGTCTCATTATGAATTAAATTGATATGAATTCTTCTATTATTAGAAACATTCATTATATTCTATTATTCCAATTCCTTCTCCTTTACTCGATTAGAATTCATTGATAATGGATTCATCGAATACTCGTATGTGACACATAACCATTTATTTTTTTTGGAAGCCATGGATTCTTGAATATTTAAAATTATTTTTTCTCCAATATACAATTTTTATTGAATGAACATCAATTTAAGGTATTTATTTATCATTATTATCAAAAACGTCTCAAATAAGAGTAAGGTTTTATTCCATATATAATGGGTGGAATTATTTTCAAGAATAATTTTTCCATTAAATGTGTTCAATTAAATATCTAAAATTAGTTTAGTTGAGATATTTTTTTAAAAAAATCATGGTTATTATAAAGGCTCAATAATATACCATGGAGACACAATCAAGGGAAATGGGGTAAGTTTTCATACATCAAGTGTTTTATAAAAAGTGGTTTGGAATTTCTAATGAACGGGTTCTTATAGTATTTCATTATTATATAATGGGTTTCTTGTGTTGAAAATTATTGATCATTCTTTATATTTAATTTTTTTCCAGAAAATACTTTTGTTATATCTAAATTCTTTTTTAGGGAATGAGATAATGGTTGTCATTATGTATTTTCACCCATAAAGGATAACACCTGGGGTTTTAAATAATATTAAGTATTATAGTATGAAATGAGGAATGAATCATTATTGGATGTGCTATAATAGTATATATGAGTTATTTATTAAAAGTTTGATCAAAGGTGAGGTTTATGTTTTTCTATTATTAATATTACATTAATTTGTTATACCGACTTCAATAATCACCTCCAATAATAATATAAGTGGAAACATGATAAATGTTTTTTGGAGTTTGAGTTATAGTTACTACACTAGTAGAGATTACATAATGGGTAGTGTTCCCCTTAGTTTATATTCATTGTTCTAGAAATGGATGTTGCAACATGGGGAGGTTTGTAGAGAGAAAACTAAGAATGAGTGCACTTAGGATAATCGAAACCAAATGATGATTCTTTATTATACATATATATAGGAATTTCATGTTAGTGCCTTGATCATTTTCCCATGATGAATCTTATTTGATAATTTTTTGTTATAATTATAATTAATCATGTTATGATTATTTTATGTTATATATTCCATGTTATAGTTTATTATTCCATGATGTTATATAAATTTTCAATATGTTCAAACTATTTATTTTTCGTTGTTATTTATATTTCATTTTAGTTTATGGAAATTCCATACTTCCAATTATTAGTAATTTTATCCCTATGAAATATACAATTTGGGTACATGAATTTGAGACATCTAAATCATAGTTTCATAGTTATTTTAAAGAAAATTTTAATCTTATAAAAATAGAATTATATACATATATAAATATAAAGTGTTGTTTAAAAATATATATAGGACCATTTCTTCAAATATGGATTGTAATATTTTAATTTGAGGTTTTAGTTACAATAACATAGGATTGCAGCTACCATTTATTTTAAATAACCATGGTTTTGAAAAATGAAATTGATTAAAAATATCTTGTTATTATTTTACTAAAACATTAAATAATTAAATTTATATATTGTTTTTAGAATTAGGGCATATGATTTTATTTTTATAAAAAATAATAGATAATATTGGGTGGAATTATACTTATATTTTGTAGGTAACACAATACAGAAAAACCATATATATTAATGTAACATTTTTTCATCTTATAATGGCATTTGAATGTTCACTCGATCTTAATAATGGTTAAGATATTAATTTAGGTATAGTGGATGTGTCATGTAACTTTCATCTAGATTTTCACATGGGGTTGGGTTATAGTTTTCAATTTTTGTATATGTCAATTCTATATTCTATTGCTGGATGTTCATTTATCCATAATAGAATTTGTATTAGTATATAATTATTTTTTAAAATATTTTTTTCATCAAATGTGATGTGATGGTATATTAAAGAGTCATCAATTATATCTATGTTTATTTTTATGTATCGAACTATTTACAATTTGTAGTATTTTTTTTACCTTTTTTGGTTATTTTATATTTTCATAATTTCTTATATATTGTTAGTGACATCAAAAAATTTTGAATTTCCAATCCTAAATTTTGAGTTGATGTTCAATTGTTGTTATAATTCATTAGGGGAAATTATTCCCCATAATGTATGGTTTGATTCCCAAACACTAGCTATCATCCGGTGTTTATCAATAATATTCCACGAGTATTATGGCGACCTAAAAAATCTATAGAGACAATGTATCTTGGAATGGTTCATTAAAAAATAGTATGATATCTTAGTTTAATTTATTTAATTTTTTATATCCATGTATATAAGAGATAGGATCATCAGAGCATATGAGGTTGAATATGAGTAATATTTTTGGAAAATAATTGTCACCACATGCCTTACTATTCACATGGACATCAGGGACTGGTAATATTATTTCAATTATGATTTATTATTAATTTTTTTTAAAATTAAAATTAATAATGGGAATTTGGAGGAAGTTTCACAAGTACACGGTTTGTGTGCATGGGATATAGAAAGTGAACCAAAAATGGAGATCTTGTTTTAGGGGTGTCTAATGAGACTCAAGTAGTTGATAACATGGTTTAAAAACCATGGATCCAAACCATTCATTCAAACAATAAATAACTAGTAGGTCTTGCATATTTTTCACACTATTAATAAAAACATGATTAAACCAAGAAATTCATTCTTGAAAAGTTCTTGTGGGGTATACAAAGTTGGTGCATTTTTTAGTAGAAAATATAACAAAAAAATAAACTATTTTATATCCACTTGTTTTCTAATTCTTTGATTTATTAGTCAATAATGATTCCTCTGAAATTAAAAATTAATTGTTTTAGGTAAATTAATTTTTGTTTTTATGTTGTTTTGATTATTAACTATTTGGATTTGACTTCATTAATATTTATAATTCACTTGAAATGAAATTAGTGTGAGTTTTATATGAATTTAATTTGTAAATGATTTTTAAAGAATAATTGTTTTTCTTACAAAATGTTCCAATGTATCTACATGATATTTTCTTAATTTAATGTTTCTATTTCAAAGTGGTTGATTCCATATTACAAATTTTACCCTAATGGGTGATTTTATAGTTGGAATAATTGATATAAGTTATTGTATATGATGATTTTAAAAATGAAATTTCTAGAGAGAATGCCTCAAGATAGGTTGAAATACATCTACATTCAAGATAAATATGTTATAAAAAACATGATTTTGGTGGATTTAATAACTATATATTTTCATTACACTATTTTTTGGGGTTGTAATTTATTTTTTAAAGTTTCAAGTATATTGAAAATGTATTCAATGATGATTTCATAAATGGTATTTTAAATTTCATTATCATATGTTCCTGGTTTCATTTGAATTTTTTCTTATCATGAATAGTTATATTTTTCTAGAACCATTCAATTAATCATCTTAGCATGGATGTTTATTTTTTTTATGTATAGTGTAATTTAATAGATTGTAATTTGGTTTCATATGTTTTATAATTGTGTTACATACTAATCTTGTTTAGTGTTCTTTATATTAAAGTATTTTTACACTAGATAAGTCTGAATGAATCCTTTAGTGGTAGCAACATATTATTTATCACAAGTTGATCCTCTAGTTGATTTATATTTGGATTCATATACCATCTAGGGTATTCATGATAGGGTATGTGTTGTGATACTTATTCTACCTTATGAAATATATTCATATTAATACTTATATAATCAAAAACCATATATCTTTATAGGGAATCATGTTTCTCTAAAGGTGGAAAATTAGTTGATGGAAATTGAGAAAACTTTATATCTCATAAAGTTTCATGAAAATTTCAATGTTATATCATCCAATTTTATTTTATAATGTACAAGTAATAAATTTTGAATGTTTATCATTCAGTACAATCCCCTTAATAACTAATAAAATGTTAAAATAATGGATTTTCTTACCAATAATATTACCATAAAAAATAAGGCCATAATAATGAAGAAGTTATTTTGTAGTCAATAGGTGATCAAACAATGTAAGAGTATGCTAGTAATTTTTCGAAATTATAATTTTTTATATCTAAATTAGTGTTATATGATATTCAAAAACCCTATAGTTTCATAAAGGTCCATTATGAGTAAGTTCATATAAAGATTACTTTTTATTGCAATCCTCCTTTTATGGAAATGTTGTCTCATTCCATACCAGTAGAAGCCATTATATCTAGGTTTTATTGATATGTTAATGTTTTCCATATATACAAGAGTCATAATTAAGGGTCAAATAATTTGAAATGAAATCCATTTGAGACTATAAAATAGTTGGTTATTTGATCAAAATTCCATCTCAAATATTTTCAAAAATATCCACTAAGGACAAGTCATAGTTGGGTTATGAATTTATATGCTTATTTATAAAAAGGACATGTTTCAAGAGAATACAAATTATTTTCATGGTTGTGACTGATTTTCTCAACTTTAATAATATTTAGGTGTCTTGAGATGAAATATTAATTAGTGTAAGATAGAGTTGTCACTTAAAAAATATTGTCTATATTTATTTCTTTATATGAAATGAGTGCCTCATTTAGTTAATCCTGATATGGGAGAAATATTGAATTTATAATCAATTGGGTAATCAATAATAAATTTTATAAACAAAACTCCATTAAGAATTAACAATATTTGGTATGGTCTATAGATTCATGGGATGTCCCGATAGTGGTCGATGTCTATGAAAGTGTTATATAATAAGTGCATATATGTCCTTGAAATCCTATAAAGAATAATTTTTTTTTCTATTTTTGTGTTCTCACATATTATTTTTGAGGGTTTATAATATTTCAAGACAATACAAGAATAAAAAATTCAGGTAGACCACTAAAAAATTATCACATCCCTTAACCATGTGTTTTCATTTCAAGGATCTCATTTATCAATTGATTACAAATTACCCAGTACATTTTATTTTTAAATAATTTTTTCCTCACCCTCTAATTCATGAGTGAATTTTTTTTATACATTATGGCTTGGTTTAGAGATAGATAACTAGTGAGATGAATTACCATTGTACTTTTTTTCACCCATGTAATATGTGATTATTTGTATTTAGAGAGTTTTATTTTATAAATTTTATTGGATATTTTGACTTCTTAGAATAATATTTTAATAAACTAGTTCTTGGGGAAAATTTGGGAATATAAAGTGACATGGTGTGGAGAATTTTAACACCCATAGTATCATTATTTACTATATAATTCCCACATTGATGGAATTTTTCTATAAACATGGTCTAGGAACTATTTTCCCAAATCTTGAAAAAATTATATACATATTAAAAACTTGTTTAAAAAATATGTATCATAGTTTTTTCTTGGTTTACTAAACTCCAAAAAAATGAGGCCCACTAAAAACTAAATAACATTTATTTTATAGATTTATTATAGGTGATCCCACCTACTATTTTTTCAATATCAATTGGGTCTCTAATAGGATTTAACCCTCTATAGTACACTGTCACCTCATACCTTGTAAATAGTAATTTCACATTAATGTTTAGTGATTATTAATAGTTTTTTTCATCAACACATTCTCCCATATTCTTATTATCCCATATAATCTAATTATTTTCCATATATTTGTTATTTAAACCTTGTATTTAATGTTTCATAATATTTATTTTGGGTTTTCCTATGTTATGACCTCTAATGACCTTCTAAGATTCTATTCCATTGTATTTTGATAAAATAACACCTGTTTGTTTTCAAAGACAATTCAAGGTATGAATTATTTAAGAGGTGTTAAATTGAATTTTTAAACACAACATATAATTTTACCACTTATGAACATAAGTTTTTTGGATGAAATAATCTCTTAAAAAAATAAATTACAACAATTAAAATTATTTAGAATAATAAGTCTATCAAAATCTAACACAACTCAACTAAGATACAAAAAAATGGAAATTAAAAACAATGTAGTGAAAACACACACTATTTAATATGATAATTTTAAGACTATTATAATGTTAATCATTACAAATAGTTTTAATTACCATTAACTAATCACCTTTGACCCAAATTAGTAGAATTTTTAGTAATAAAAAAAAATGAATGGAAGTTTTTCTCTAGGAATTTCTTCAACCAACCCGTCAATAAAAAGTACCTATATCACTGGATCCTATTTGATAATCATGATTAGTATAAAGACCATTCCAATACTTTATCAAATTTATTTAGTTTGGGAGAAATAATTTATTTATCATATACCTCAAACAAGATACTTTTTTGAAACAATTTAAAAGTTTTTTAAACCATTATTAGGCCTTGGGGAGGCCATTTACCCAATGTAGAAAATTGTAGAATAATTAACAAATTTTTATCATGGTTTGTCAAATTTTGTACACTGAGTGTCTCACTTGGAAATGCCTCAGATATTGAGGTCTAAAAAGTTTTCTCATAGTTTTGAAAACTATGTTCCCAAACAATTAATCTCATTAAAATTTGAAAAATTACAAAATTTCCAATCCACACATTAATGTTTTATACTATTTTATTCTCCTATTTGGATAGTACCTCTCTCGTGTAAACCTATATAATTCTCTTATTCCCATGTAGGGATTTCCCGCATTTGGTGTCTAAGTTGTGGACCATCACTTTCAATTAAGATACCCTTATTAGTCTAAAATCTATATTCTTTTTTATAATTCTTTTGTTTTCAAGTAGTGTTCTATTAGTTTTGGCTAATATACCCTACTTCAAGGGTGTTTTCATGATCTTCTATTTTCTCTTAATTTAGGATTAAATACAAGCCAATACTTGATGAGTGGGATTTAATAAGATTAATTTAGTTAGTACCTATGACTAACTAATATCTTTATTTAATTTGTTTAAGTATAAGAGTTGTGTGGTCAAATCGTATAACAAGCACTAACCTAGAAGTTAATAAATATATTTTTCCATCAAATTACTTTATTAAAATACCTAATTTAAATTATTTTATTTTATTTGGTGTGTTAAAATGGAATGTATAATCCTTATTTCATCTATTCCAACATCATGATATACTTTTGAACCAATGTACGTGAAATGGAATTTAAAATTCATTAGTTAATGTGAATGGAATAGATATATAAATTGAATCTTTAAAGGGTAATGGGTTTTTTAAATAATGAATTTGAATAATGGTTTTAGAATTATAACTAATTTAAATTATTATCCATTCATTTTATTGTTTAAATAGATTGTTTAATCAATGTTTAAACTATTCCAACTTGGGGTTATATTTTAGACCAGTTGGATTTGAAATGGAATTCCATATTCACCGGTTATTGTGAATAGAATTTAAAAATAATTTTAATCTTGATAGGTTATTGTGGTTTTTAAATGATGAAATTGAATCAAGTTTTGAGTCTTATGAAAATAATTTGAAAGTGGTTTGTGAAGTGGTAAATTATTTTTCCTTGTGATATTCCTTGACTCATTTTTTATAGAAAGGCTAATTATGTTTTGAAACATGTATTTTATGGAAATAAAATAAACCACATGAATTAATTTTGTTAAATTATAATGGATGGAAATGAGATTTTTTTAAATGGAAACTGGTTAGTGAATTTGAATGTATGTTTTGAGGCTTGTTTGGAAATTTTTTTTATTTTTCATTTTTGAAATGATTAAAGGGAATTGAAAATAACCATTTGGGGTTTGTACATATTTTGAAATTGAAATTTAAAAAGGGACCATTATGATATGTTTTTTATTACTCTTGATATATTTGTGATCTACTTAAAATGTTTAGATGTTGATGGTAAACCTAGGATAAAAATGTTTTCTACATGACACTGGTATTTATGGTCAACTGTCAGTGGACACTCCCCCCTAGGGAACATTGGTATATATGGTTTACTGAAGGAGAACGATGCCCTTTGGTGATAAAGTTATTTATATTTTAAATAGGTTGAACTATACCCCTATGGGATTATATAAATATAGTTAAATTGGGGGTAGTGTTGCCCATAGGAGACAATGATATTTATAACATAGGGTTAATTATAACCCCAGTGGATGCTGGTATTTATGGTTAACCAAGGGTAAACTCTACCCTTATGGGACACTGGTATTTATGGATAACATAGGGTGATAACTTACCTAGGGGTACAAATGTGATGGTTAATCCAAGGGTGGACATGACCCCCTGGGTGGATATTGGGGTTCTAGGGATGGGTATATTTCACATGGATTCCACTTGATTAAACAAAATATGGGTCTATTTAACATGGATAAGAGTGAAATAGAGAGAACCTTCCTTAGTATATGCCTAGAGACACCACAACACTAGGCCGAGAAGGTATTATATCATTCCCAGGGTGGACCATCCCCCTAGGTTCAGAAATAATTTATTTCATTATTATTTGATGTTTAAATGATTAAAATTGAAATAATTTATCCTGATAAGTAAAACATGCATGGTTAGGGAGTGGTTTTATTAGGAACAATATTGGTCGTGGCCCACTGAGTTTTACTCAAACCCTAATTTTACCACTATGAAACTTGGGTACCCAAATATAAGATCATCTATCATTTGTATTGGTTGGGGAAGGGTCTGTTGCATGTTAGTTACATGGAATGTTGGAGTGGACCATGAGTGATGGTATCGGGTCGGACTCAGGACATGTTTAAGTTGAGTTTTTCATTTACTCATAATTTATTACTTGTAAGTCCATGCATATATTCCATACAAGGGAGATCCATATGTTTTTTATTTTTTGTTGTTTTGGTAATTTGATATTTATTTTTTATAGAGATTCTTTTTTCAGATAAATAATCATTTTAGGTTACAAGAATTTGAGATGTAAATAATAGTTTCGTAATGTTTTTCAAAAAATGGTTTTCATATAAAAGTGGTGTCTCATATATATATATATATTTTATAATATACATGGGGACATTTTTTTTAAAAGTGGCATATCAAATTCATATTCAATGTTTTACTTACAAAAATTTAGGATTTTTCCTTCTGATGTTTTAAAATAACATTAGATCTAAAAAGTGAAAGTAACTAGGAATCTATAATTATAATTTATCTAAAAGAATAAGTAATTACATTGATATATTATATTTTATAATACTATGAATGATTATATTTTAAAAGTAATATTGAATTGTATTTTGTTAAATCCTACAAGGATCATGTTCCTCAAGCCATACATATACATCATGTCTATGGATGATGTCTATTTTCAACTTATGCATTGACTGGTAGCTTCAATGGATGTTTAAATACATAAGGATATTAGTTCAATTATGAATTGGGTATCGAGGAATGTGTATCTTACTTGGAACATGGGGCTTGGTTTTGGGTTTTATTTTCTATATGTATTGATTAAATATTCTATTATCATGATATTCTTCATCCAAATAGATATTATTCTTTGTATATCACTATAATATCAACATTTTATTCATTACATGTGATGTGATTATATATTCTAGAGTTTTAAGTTCTATCCATGTTAATTTTCATGAAATAAACTCTTTATTATTTTTATTGTTGATTTTTATGATGCTCAATTATTTTTTTATTTTCAAAAATACTTATATACTCTGTGGGACATCCAAAAGTCTATAATTATCATGAAAATATTTATTGGTGGATGATTTATTAAAGATACACTTTATCAAGTATAATTCTTACCCATCATATATTTTTAATTCAATAACATTAGTTGATTCCCATGCTGATCGAGAACACTTGTTGAGACTTGGGGAAAGCTATCCTGGGTACCAAGATAAGGTATAATAATTTGTTTTATTACAAATTTCATGAATTATGGGGGAGTATATTTTATATTTCAAAAGTATTTCATCAATGTTAAATGAATCTAGAATGTATAGAATTTTAAAAAATAAAACTTGTTATAATTTTTAACCCATTGAGGATGATGTTACATTTTTTATCAGTATATGGATGAGGATGTTTTGAAGTGAGTAAATAAGTATTGAATATGTTTATTGTAATGTTTTAAAGTTATTTGAGTTGATTTGAGTTCATAATTATTATTCTAGATGGAGTAAAAATTTATCTAATTTATACGTATGATCATACAGTTACAGATTTAGAATTATACTTTAATGATCCCTATAACACTTAACAATTATTTGATAATACATAATAATTTCTATGTGAAATTAAATATAAAAATGTAAAAAATTATAGATCATATTATGTCACATAATATAGACCCATTCAAATATAAGATCATTCTGAGTCTTCAAGGGATACAGAATAATTTTATAAATCAATAAATGACCTTTCAGAGAATACATATGATTGTGTTAGCATTCCCAAAGTATATATAAAACTCTCTTAGGAATAGTGAATATTTACTCTAATTCTATGTAACATTTACTAAATAATTTTTATTTATGTGTTAAATCCACTAGTTTTTCAAATGAATTATTTTATGTGGAAAGTATGTTTTAAATGTGATAATGTTTTCCAATTGATAAATGTTACAAACAAAAATATTATCCTAATAAATCATGATGTTATATGAGAATATTTTGTAATATTTAGAATTAGTAAGTGACTTGAATGAAGAATACCTGGGAAACTCCTACTCTTTTTATCAAGAAGGAAATGATAACATGAGTTTTAATGCTTACATTAAGCATTTTAATTACACGTCCATCATGAAAAAATATTTAACATTGAGGATGAATGATATATTAGAATAGTTTAGGTGTGAAATGTGGTTCATGAATATTTATCATAGATATGGTTATCTCTAACATAGGTTTTATGAGGATGATATAATGAAAATGAAATTTAGGTGACCCTACGGTCATTATGAGTTCGTAGTGGTGTTGTTTGATGTAAAAAATGACCATGTAGTGTTCATTGGATGAATTAAAGGGGTTTTATTTCCCTGTTTCTATTATTTTTTTGGTGCTTTTCATTGATGAAATAATAATTTATACAATTAAATAGTAGGATCATGCCAAACCATTAAGGGTTTCCTTGGTTATCCTTTGTGAAAATCAACTATATAGAAGTATCATAAAGTAAACATCCAAGATTCATGAGGTATATTTCCCAGGGAATATTATTTCTATTAGGGGTGTTTGGTTTGATCCCATAAGGGTTTATATTGTGATAGTTTGAGAGATACCTTAGACTATGTTTGAGTAGTTTTGTTTCCTTTAGATAATAGTATATTACAGGAGGTTCCAATCATACTTCACTTAGATTGTATCTCTCATGAAAACCATTATGTTAAGATTACTTGGGTATATGAAAAACATCATCTATGGGGTGGGGTGAGTTACTCTTACTTACTTTTAGAATAATTAGAACATTATATTATTTACCTACACAATTATTCATTGATTGGATCTCTCACTATTATATTTCGTTGAGTTTTAATTCAAGTACTTAAGGAGGAATGTATAATAATAATAAACACTAGGATTCATTGACGAGGTGTTCCTCCAATGTGTAAGACTATATTCATATAGAATGGTGGTTAATGTCAATCTCACACATTAATTATATTTTATTATATATATGATGTTTATTAAAGGGTATATCCTTAGTCTAGTATTCCAATATCCGATTTGGTATAGTGTAAGAAACAACATATAGATATTAGGATCTGAAAATAATAAGGAAATTAATTATAACAAAATGGATTTGGAATACACATATTGAATACTTATTAGTAATGAATTCCAATTTCCCACCTATATTGTGTATTTATAATATTATATCTCTAATATATATTTCCTCATGTCTATATTTAATTTATTTAAACCCAATAATATAGATCTTTTTTGGATGATATCTTTTATATCTTCCTTCATCCTGAATAATATCAAGAAGAAATGAAGTCCTGACATTCTCCCATCTTATTCTTTAGTAGTTAATAATTATAAAAACAATATATTTAATGTTGTATCATTATAAATTTTAAAAAATTAATTTATATGAAATTATTTTAGTGTCTATTATTCTCCTTTATTTGTTTGACTTCATTGAATATATTTTAATGTATCAATACTATAACATATTATTTATTACTTAGATAATATTAATAAATATTTTATTATACTTTTATCCCTTGTTAATAAATATTTCTTCTTATTCTTCATATTAAATATAACAATGAACTAAATTAATATTATTTACACAAGTCTCAACACTTTAAATAAAATAAAATCTAAACTTTTAAACATCAAATTTCATTGTTCTTAAATTACATTAAAATTAGTGATAGTTATTATCTTTATAAATACTCATAATGAATTAGAATAAAACTCATTCATGACATTTAGAAAATACCATTCCATTCTTATTTTCATAAAAATCATCAAAATTATATATCTCAATGAATACATATCTATTTGTGAATCATTCATCATTATAGTTAGGGTTGTTGAATCACATGTTTCATTGAAATTATCTCCCACATCTCCCTTCATGATGTAATATGTCATGGTAATCTTCTTATAGTATAAAAAAATTACAAATACATTACCTACAATGGATTATTATTACCCATAGTAATCCTCATGACATGGATTTCTCATTCAAGATGCATAAATTTTTTTTCTTCATTCATTAACATTGAAACCAATAACATGAATCATGAATTAAATAGAAGAATCATGATATTTATATATTGAATAATATCACAATATAATTATAATTAATATTCTCCAAAATTATTCATTCTAAAAATATTAAAAACCGATTAATCATTAGTAAGATAAATAATATCTTATTTATAAAAATTCATTAATTTAAATAATTTTATCACAGAATAATACATAAGATAATGATCACAAATCATATAAACCACCCTTTTATCATGTCATTTTTCAAATTCTATCTATATTAATGGTTTAATAATTGATGAATCAAAACTAAGATGTGTAATATATTCCTTATCATAGTGTAATTTTTTATTTATCCATTTTTTGTGATATAGAAAAATAATACGCAAGATATTTCTAAACCATTCATATATTATAAGCTAAATCAATTTTTTTTAAAACATTTATTCCAGATCCTCCAACACATTTATAAAAAATCTCAATTAACCTCATGGATTTACATAATTTCAACACATCTCTAGTTTAATAATTATCTTATATACCTTATAAACATGTCATGTATCATAATATAAATATTTCCATTACAATTTTCACATAACCATTAGAGAATAACTTATGTGTTTCTTATAGGAGAAAATAATGTTATGTATTATGGGTAAAATATTCTTGGGATAACTAATTTAAATTATTTAGGGAATATATTACATATAAATTAATTTTTTAGTTGTTTCATGAGAATATATATCTAGAATATGAAAAAAATACTCTAGGATTTTTCAAACACCATTTACTATAATATAATTTCAAATAACATCATATAGAATCCAATAAACACTAATATAAATACAAATCATTATATATAAAGAAAATATTACTTGAAATATTTCATTGATATTCAAAAAAAATCAAATCATATCTTCAATTAATACCATTTAAATAATTGTCCAAGTATCTTATCCCCTCAAATTTATTCTTCAAACATGATAATTATTAGGATATAATATCTCAAATATATTTTTAGATACTTCATTTAGATATAGTATTTATCATTTCCCACTCTTTATAAAGTTATTCTCATATTTCAATATTCTCTTTATCTCATGGAATTTACTAACCTATTATATGAATTCTCTAGGAATATTATTTGAGATATATTTTATTATATATGAGTAAATATTCACTAAATATTTTAAAATACTTTCCAAATTAATATTTTTGTTGCAATATAATTATTGTAAAAAACTCAAACTCATTAAAACAATTTAAAAAAATTCTATATAAAACAATTATAATAAGATTACTTATCCTCTAAAATATATTTTCTAATCAATAAAAGAAAAATAATATCCATTAAATATTATAATAAACACATCAAAATTTATTTTCCATATTATTATATTTCTAATTTAATTTTATGAGGAAGCACTCACATGAAATAGAATTAAATTTCTTAAATGGTATTTTATACTTCAGCTGCATATTCTTTACTACACACACTATTGTAGAAACTTATGTCCATTATCCAAGGTAGTTCCTCCCATATCATGAATTGTTAATAACTAATCATTTAATCCCAAATTTATTAAGGTCATTCATTATATATTATTATGTTTTGTAACATCAAACATCCTTCCATTTTATTATTATATAACAAATAATAATGACATACATAATTATTTCATCTTAGTATTGTTGTTACTTGATATATTAGTTATTCATGAGGTTTATTATGATGCCTCTAGCCCTAGGTTTCATTGTGTGTTGATTTATAAATAAGCACTTATTTTTATAGGTCTAGAATCTTGAGACCACATTAAAAGAATATGTAACCCATGACATAGATCTTGTAGTGGTTTTATTTTCCCTAAATATGTAGAGACATTATCATACTTTTGATAAGTTTATGGCCTTTATAGATCACATGATTTTGAATTATATATTATCATTGAGGGATAAACATATATGTTATAGGTGATTACTTATAAGGACCTGGCCTTAAACAACCCGACCTTAAACATTACACAATCTTGAATTAAGTTAATAATTCATATTGAAGATATTTTCAGGTTTAGAGTTTTAGAGAATTAGGCCACAACTACTAAATTTCATATCCAATATTTCATTTAGAAACTTCTACTTAGTATCCATTTTTTATAAAATAAATACTCTTAAAAAATGAATCATGTATAGTTCCATGTTTTAGACAACATGACTTTTCCGTGATCCCATCCTTGACCCTATTCATCTTTAAGTCCTATGGAAAACATTTGAAAAACTTATGATGAGAATAAAAATATCAGTAAGGGATATAAAATAAGGAAATAAAACCTTAGTCTATGAATACATACAAATCAAAGAAATCATACTTTTCAATCTTAAAACATAATCTCTTTAACCTACCTCACAAAATCATAAGATTTATGAACAATAAAAAGAAATCATAAATCATAAAGGAAACTTGTTCCATCCATAAAATAATTATGTTGTAGCTTTCACAGCTATGCAGGGAGTTACGTTTGGAATACCCATCATAGTATATTCCCAAAATCTCTTAGGAGAAACATTAACGTTTATCTCCATCACGTTACCCAATGAATTGGAGAGCTATCTCGGGCTCACCCGCCCTTGGTTTATATCGGAACCACCCATATTCCTAAACAATTCCCAAGAACCATAACATATTCATAACATATAAAACCATCATAAAGTAAAGATAACATTTCCACATTGTATTAACAAGATATCAGTTCAAGATATTGATATAATCAATTCATTTAAAACATTAAAAAAATAATTTTGAGTCAAAGTGTCCCATACCACTTCAAAACCTTTGAAAGAAATTTTCACTTTAAAACACTAATTTAAATATAAATAAATCCTTAAAATCATTTATAAAACATGGACATGAAATAGAAATATTTATAAGATTAAATCTTTAAAACATTTAAAATGATATTTTAGTGAAAGAATCCTTTACTGCTTGAGAAACTATTGAATAAAAATAATTAAAGAATAACATAAAAGAAAACTATAAATATCATGATAATATATAAATTAATTATATAAAACGTCAAAAGGGTTTTATATACACCTTATAGGATAATAAAAGTGCATAATATCAAGATATTCCTAAATTAAAGGAGATTGAGATGTAGTCCCTTAAAAAGGTTGTATCATTCGATTAAGGATAAATCAATGACATAATTATGTTTGAAAAATTTAAATACACCCAATATAAGTGAATATTATGTGTAAAAAAATCATAGGTCATTCAAACATATTCTTATAACTACATAATCAAGAATTATATGTTTAACCCAAAGAATTGAAATTAGGTTAAGGAGTTCCCTTACAAAAATTTGGCAGCTTAACGACGTCACTTAAAATTTTAGAGAAATAGTTAATGAGAGAGAAACGTGTATATCATAAATTGGACATAAAATTTATATAAATAAGTATATATAAGAACATATACCCACATAAGATAATGTAAATTAAATGACATAACATAAAAGAAGTCTTTGACTAAAAGAGGAGGGTGAAATGTTCCCTTACCGATTTGGTAACTTATGAAACATACACCCCATGAAATAAGAATCATACAATGAAGATGTAAATACCCATAAATTAAATTATATTACACAAAGAATAAAATCTTTTGAAGTAAATATTCCAAAAAAAAGGAAATAGTGGAAAATATAGCATGAATCTCACTGGAATAAAAAGTGGGATGAAAACCCCTTACCTCAAGTCTGACTTGTCCTATATGTTCCTTATTCTTCCTAAATAATAAACTTAAGTTAATTTATACATGATTAATAACCATTTTCAATTTTATTATTCCTTTTATATCACTTATTACATTGCTATAACAATTAGTTAATTATTTGAGTTTATATCAGATATTTTGTCGATGTTCAGAACTTGAGTAAAAAATGAACTTGTTATAGTTAACAATTGTCCATGTGGTCAAAATTACATTATATCCAGAATTATATTAATGATTTAGATATAATATATATCATATATATTCAGTATATAAATATTTATAATATTCCATATCATTTGGAAATATGAAAATGAAATGCACCGTTCATGGAGATGGTAAGCCATCCGTACGCATGAATGCTACTTTCATTTCATTTTTTTTCATTTTTAAAGGAATTAAAACCAAATTATACATAGGTATATTATTATTATAGTATAATATAATATTTTATATATGTTATATAAGTTCTTTAAAACCATACTTTATACGTTCCATGTATGTTATGAGCGAGTCATATCACTTTGAGGGGGCGGTAGTCCGCACTTCCTGAAATGAAATTATAGTATTTATAAAACATGAAAATCATAAAGGTATATTATAAATGAGAATTAAAGAATCATATAGATAAAATAAATATCATAAATATCATATGTAACAAAATTTACATCGTAATTTCCACCATGAGAGGTGGTAGGGAAAAATTGAACAATCATCGTTTTTTGAGGCAACAGTTTTCCATACACAGAAACAGTATGTTTGTATCCATTAGACGGAGGTGTGTGTAAGTGTAGTTAGAATAATTATCATAGAAACAACCTAGTATATTCAGGATACTATTTTTTTTGTATAAAAAAAATAATAATAAGAGAATATGGAGTGGAGAAGGAAAAATAATGAAAATAAACTTGAGAGAAGACGTTACCTCAAACTGGGTAACTTCTTTTCATTTGAGCCAAAGGGATCTCTTGAATTGCCTTATTCCTAGGGGAAGTATTATAGTAGGAATATAGGGATGTTGTTAACTTATTTTTTCAGAGTTTGGATGAGAAAAAGGGCTTGATATGTATGAGTAATGGGTTAGAGGTGATGGCCTTTTATAAGGGGGAGGAGGGGCTCTTTAGGAAAGTTTGAAAATTTTATTTTATTATAAATTGAATTACAATTTAAAAAGGTCTCAAACTCATTAAATTAAAATATAAGATGACTATTATTCAAAATTATCTCAACTAATAGGTTTTAGACACTTTTTGGTTTCATTTTTAACCTTATCATTTAGCATTAACCATTTGTTAACTAATTTAACTTTTACCATGTCTTCTTGTATATTCATAATATATGGTTAATATAGTTAATATAAAATTACAAGAGACACAAAATGGATCATTAATGAAAATTTTAACATCATATATGTCGTTTGGATGAATATTATATTTTATGGACTATTTTATCATTTAATAAAATATTGGTTGATTTAAAAACTCATTTTGTTAAATTTTTATACTATTCATATCACAGCATTTTAAAAAATCCAAAACATCTTTATTATTTATAAAAAACATCTTTAATTCAAATATATTAAGTAATAATCATCTCTAATATTAGTTTATGGAATAAAAAGTTTCAAAATAAATTTATTTTAATATTTATAATCTCATTTATTTAAAACATTCATTAATGAGGTAATTATTACATCCTCATTGTGTCATAACTAAATTTATTAATTTTATCTCTAAGAATTATAAATAAAATAACATGATTTAATAAATATTTTTATCTTTATAATGAATATTTATAGTCAAAGAGATCAATTATATAACCCATATAATTTTTTTTTTGTAAAAAGATTCATGTTTATGATATATTTATTTTTACTTTAAATAAAAAGTTATTAATGTCATTATCTTACCCAAGTGGCTTTCAAAGGACAAAAGTCTTACCCAAGGATTTTATGGGGCGACCATTACTCATGAAATAAGGTTAAGACAAGTGTTAAGGTAATTTTATATTATTATAATATTATTTTTACCCTGAATTACCCAATTTACCTTTAACTGCGGTAAATAAAAATAAAAAGTTACTATTCACTATAAAATATTTTCATCATATTGAACCACATTTTACGGACTGATGAAAAAAATGTATGTCAGATTTTTTAAATTCACTTAACAGAATTGGTGAAATTTCATTTAAATGAAAAAGTCGGGTTTTTAACTACTAGGCAGTGCTTTTCACTATTCATAAAAAATTGAACGTTTTTTGAAAAATACCAAAAAATCACCCAAAGATAATTTTGATATTTAGAATTCAAAACTGATATCTATTTTACCAAATTCAAAACATATAAGTTTCATTAATTAATTTAAAATTAATTATTGTTGTCAAAACTAGAATGTGTGTTTTTTAAAAGTAAAAACTACAAAAAGATTGACATGTGTTTTTGTCGAATTTCATATTGAAATTACTTCAAATGACCAAAATTGGATTAAATGGTAAAAATATAATCTATTTACACTTTACAACCATTTAAAAATATAATCTAACCATTTAAATAAATCATATGAAAAGACAATTTTGACTTAAAATACAGTATTTTTCACTATTCATTAAAAACTAAACTTTATCAGAAAAATACCAAAAATTTACCCAAAGTAAATATTTATATACCTATTCTAAATATTAAGTTTATTTATTCAAATGAAATATATAAATATGACAAAAATTATATTTAAAAGGGGTTCTCTATCAAATGGCGATAAAATTACCTTCTAAAAATATTAGAGTATTTATGCTTAAAATGTGATTCATTCTCTTTTTAAGCCTCTACATTTTTTTGGATAAATGTAAAAACATTTAACAAACATGTTTAATCATAATATGGTCAGTTTTGTTCATTCCCACCAATAAAAAATCCAGGAATTAACTACCATTTAAAATAATAATATTATATTATTATTATTTTTTAGTATGACTCAGCACTGTGTGCAACATAAGACTTTGGAGAAACCCATTGTTGCGTGTCAGGTATTCCATAGAACATATAATCCCCTTTATATTAAAATTAATATTTAATTCAAAATTATTAATAGATATGAAAATATCATACCCTTTATCTATCTGGGATGTTACATCCTTCCTCCCTTTTGGAAGTTGCGTCCTCATAATTTTTAAACATGGGATTGTAAACCTAATTGAAAGTACCACATTAGAAAAAGAGTCAATAAAACTATAACTTTAAAAGAAATAAAGATAAGTAAAAGGTTCACCCGAGATAACCCATACTAGGATTCTGTGAGAACATGGATATGGTGGAGAAAATAAGTGACAATTTCTGATGGAGAGTGATAGAAAACATGATTAGTATGAAAACCATAAACTTGTGATAGGTTAAACACTCTTTGATTCCCTAGTAGGAAAAGTAAACGTACAATGTTTTTGTTTTAAATTCCTTTTTCATAAAGTTGGAGAATTTATTTATGATATTGAATAAGAACATAAGAAAACTTACTTACATGACATGTTGACTTTCATCCTTTACTAAATGTCTTCCACAAACTCATATTTTCTTCAAACGATGAGTATTCCAGATGACTTGGTCACATAAAATGTGCTAGAATAAACTTCTATAGAATCACATAATCCACAAAAGATGAACTATATATTTCTCTTGTCTTTAGACATTAACCAAAACCAAAATGGTTAGTACAAGACCAGATGATCCTGAAAAAGGATAATCCATTATATAATGTAATACTACTCTTAATCTCCAAAATTCAACAAAAAATACCAAAAGTTCAACAAAGACCATTCAATATAAAATTTTCTTTAAAATTATTCAAAACAATCCAAACTTATATTGAAACACAAAAATTCATAATTATTTGATCACTTAGTCTTCCACAATAAATCTTAACATTTATTCCAAATAACATCAGCTACTCTTAAAGTCTCATAATGAAAAGTAATTAACCTAATCAAATATTATATATTATAGGTAGTCATTTCCATATATAACCCAAATTTCTATATGTCCACAATAAAAACATATATTCTTCCAAAATAAAATTCCATCATTACTCCTCAATTGAAATCCCAAAGTATTCTATTTTCCTTAGGCATATTGTGTTCCCAAAATAGCAAACTTCTTCCAAAATAACTTTTAAAACTTAATCACAAAATCATTTTCTTATATTAAGGATATCCATTTGATAAAACATAAGATCCCAAATCAATTTATTCTTGATCAAGAAAATCATTTAACTAAAAATATTAAGTCATACTAACCAAGGAATTAACGTAGGCAAGTGATAGGCGATGCACCTTTGTCGCCCTTCAGTTGTGGGTTCGATTCCTATAGCCTTGCCAAACGCAACGGGTTGTCACCGTTCCTACAAGTTTTCCTTTTTCTAAAATCATAAAATTTTAAAACATTACAAAAAATGAGATAAATTCCTCAAAGATAACCATAAAATATTTTAACCAAAAGAGTCCTCATTGTAGCTACCATTTCATTCGGGTTCTCATTAAGAAAACAACCACATCTTCTTTTACATCTATTGTTATGTTGGCTCATGCTAGATCCAACCATTTACTAAAACCAAACAGTTCAGTGTGAGTATATCTGTAAAATCATCATATACTATCTTATGAGGAGGGTAAACACTAAGATATACATATTAATGTTATCTTAAACTCATTTGATTTATCTAAAATTACTATGACTATTTCTAATAAGATAACCATTATGGTTATGTCACTTCTGCATAAATAACATGCTAACATCTAAAGTTATCTAAACTGGCCTCTGATACCAACTATAAGGACTCAACCTTAAACATTACTTAATCTTGAACTAAGTCAATAATTCACATTGAGGATATTTTCAGGTTTAGATTTTTAGAGAATTAGGCCATAACTATTAAATTTCATCTGTATTATTATATGTAGAACATTCTACTCAATATAATTTTTTTTCATAAAATAAAAACTCTTAAAAAAGAAACATTTCAAGGTCCATGTTTTAGACAGAATTTTCCATGATCCCATCTGTGACCCTATTCATCTTTAAGTCATGTGGAAAAAATTTCAAAAACTTGGGATGAGAATAAAAAGATCAGTAAGGGATATAAAATACGGAGAGAAAAAATTAGTCCATAAATACATACAAATCAAAGAAATCATACTTTTCATTATTAACAAATAATCTCTTTAACCTACCTCACAAAATCATAATATTTATGAATAGAACATAGAAATCATAAATCATAATGGTAACTTATGGCATACAAAGCATACTTAAATTCTATCTTTCATAGCTATGTAGAGAGTTATATTTGGAATACCCATCATAGTATATTCCCTAAATCTCTTAAGAGAAACATTAATGTTTACCTCCATCACGTTACCCAATGCATTAGAGAGCTATCTCGGGCTCACCTGCCCTAGGTTTATCACGAACCCACCCATATTCATAAACAATGACCAAGAACCATAACATGTTCATAACACATTAAACCAGTATAAAGGTAATATAACATTACCAAATTGTATTCATAAGATATAATGTCAAGATATTGACATAATCAATTCATTTAATACATTAAAAAAGGAATTTTGAATCATATTGTCCCATACCACTCTGAAAATTTTGAAATGAATTTAAACTTTAAAAAACTCATGTAAATATAAATAAACCCTTAAAATCATTTCTAAACATGGACATGAAGGAGAAGTATTTAGAATATTAAATCATTAAAACATTTAAAATGATGTTTTAGTTAAAAAATCCTTTACCACTTGAGAAAATATTGAATAAAAATAATTAAACAATAACATCAAATAAAACTATAAATATTAGGAGAATATAGAAATTAATTATATAAAATGTCAAAAGGGTTTTATATAAACCTTATAGGATAATAAAGGTGCACAGTATCAAGATATTCCTCAATGAAAGGATATTGAGACGTAGTCTCTTACAAATATAGTATCATTAGATTAAGGATAAATAAATGACATAATTATGTGTGAAAAATATCAATACACCCAATATAAGTGGATATTAATTGTAAAACAATCATAGTTCATCCTCAAATCTTCATATAATGACATAATCAATAAGTAAAAGTTTAACCTAAATAAATGAAATTGGGTTAAGGAGTTCCCTTAAAAAAATTCAGCAGCTTAATGACGTCACTTAAAATTTCATAAAAAGAGTTGATGAGAGAGAAAAGGGTATCTAATCACTTGGACATAAAATTTACATCAATAAGGATATATAATAACATATCATAACATAAGATAATGGAAATTAAAAGACATAACATAAAATAAGTCTTTGACTAAAAGAGGAGGGTGAAATGTTCCCTTACCAATTTGGTAACTTATGAAACATACACCCCATGAAAGAAGGATCATAAAATGAAGATGTAAATAAAAATTAATTAAATTCTGTTACATAAATAATACAATCATGGTTAGTACATATACCACACAAAATAAAATAGAGGAAAATATATAATGAATATCACGAGAATAAAAAGTGAGATGAAAACCCCTTACCTCAAGTCCGACTTGTCTTGTATGTTCCTTGTTCTTCATGAATAATAAACTTAAGTTAATTTCAACTTTATAAAGAACCATTTTAATGTTTATTATTCCTTTTATATCACTTATTATCTTTATATAATAATTAGTTAATTATTTGAGTTCATATCGGACATTTTTTCGATGTTCAGAACTTAAATAAAAAATGAACTTGTTATAATTAAAAATTGTCCATATGGTCAAAATTACATTATATCTAGAATAATATACATGATTTAGATATAATATATATAATATATATTTAGTATATATGTATTTATAATATTCCATATCATTTGGATATATGAAAATGAAATGCACCGTTCATGGAGATGGTAAGCCGTACATACGCATGAACGCTACTTTCATTTCATTTTTTTCATTTTTAAAGGAATGAAAACCAAATTATACATAGGTATATTATTATTATAGTATAATATCATATTTTATATAAATTAAATATGTTTTTAACACCATACTGTATACGTTCCATGTATGGTATGAACGAGTCATATCACGTTGAGGGGGCGGTAGTCCGCACTTTCTCAAATGAAATTATCGTATTTATACATCATGAAAATCATAAAGGTATGTTCTAAATGATAATTAAAGAATCATAGAGATAAAATAAATATCATAGATATCACATATAACTAATGATTCATCATAATGTACACCATGAGAGGTGGTATGGAAAAATCGAACAATCATTGTTTCGTGAGGCAGTAGTTCTCCGTACCAAGAAATAATATGTTTGCATCCATTAGATAGAGGTGTGGGTAAGTGTAGTTCAAATACTTATCATAACAACAACCTAGTATATTGAGGATACTTTTGTTTTTTATATAAAAAATAATAATAAGATAATCGGGAGTGGAGAAGGAAAAATAATGGAAATAAACTTGAGAGAAGACGTTACCTCAAATTGGGTAACTTCTTTTGATTTGAGCCAAAGGGATCTCTTGAATTGACTTCCGCCTAGGGGAAGGATTCTACGAGGAAGATATGGATTTTGGGAGCTTATTTGGGAAGAGTTTGGATGAGCCAAGGTTCTTGAGAGGTATGAGTAATGGTTTAGAGGTGATGGCCTTTTATAAGGGGGAGGAGGGGCTCTTTAGGAAATTTTGAAAATATTATTTTATTATAAACTGAATTTCGATTTCAAAAGGTCCCAAACTCATTAAATTCATGGATAAGATGACTATTATTCAAAATACTCTCAACCAATAGGTCTTAGAAAATTTTTGGTTTCATTTTTAACCTTATCATTTAGCATTAACCATTATATTTTTAGGACTATTTTATCATTTAAAAAAATATTGATTGATTTAAAAACTCATTTATGTCAATTTTTATACTATTCACATCATGAGTTCTTAAAAAATCTAAAAAAGCTTGATTATTTAGAAAAAAATTCTTTAATTCAAATATAACAAGTCATCATCCACTCTAAAATTCATGGATGGAATAAAAAGTTTCAAAATAAACTTATTTGAATATTTATAATCTCATTTATTTAAAACATTCATTAATGAGGTAATTATTACATGATCATTGTGTCATAAATAAATTTATTCATTTGATGTCTAAATATTATAAATAAAATACAATGATGTAGGAAATATTTTTATCTTTCCAATTAATATTTATACTCAAATATATAACTTATATAACCCCGTATAAAAATTGTTTTAGTAAAAATATTCATGTTTATGATATTTTTATTTTTACATTAAATAAAATCTTATTAATGTCATTATTTAACCCAAGTGGATTTCAAAGGCCAAAATTCTCACCCAAGTATTTTTTTGGTTATCCATTACTCATACCATAAGGTTATTAAAAGTGTTAAGGTAATTTTATATATTTTTAATATTATTTTTATTTTGAATTACCCTATTTATATGTAACCGCAGTAAATAAAAATCAAAAAATTACTATTCACAAAAAATTATTTTCATCATATTGAACCACATTTTACATACTGATGATAACCATTTATATTGGATTTTTTAAATTCAATTTCCAGAAGTGGAAAAATTTTATTTAAATGAAAAATTCATTTTTTTTAACTACTAGGCAATGCTTTTCACTATTCATTAAAAATTCAACGTTTTCACAAAAATACAAAAAATTCACCAAAATATAATTTTGATATTCCGAATTCAAAAATTATGTCTATTCTATTAAATTCAAAACAAATAAGTTTCATTAATTAATTTAAAATTATTTTCTGTTCTCAGAACTAGAAAGAGTGTTTTTAAGAAGTCAAAACTACAAAAAGATTGACATGTGTTTATATCCAAATTCAAAGTAAAATTACATAAAATGACCAAAATTGAATTAAATGGTAAAAATAAAATCCATTTATAATTTAAAACCATTTTAAAAGATAATCTAACCATATAAATAAATCACATAAAAAGACAATTTTGACTTAAAATGAAGTATTTCTCGCTATTCATTAAAAAATGAACTTTATCAGAAAAATACCAAAAATTTACCCAAAGTAAATTTTGATATCCCGCTTCTAAAGAATAAGTTTATTTTTTAAAATGAAACATATAAAAGTGACAAAAAAACTATATTTAAAAGGGGTTCGCCACCAAAAGGCAGTAAAACTACCTTCTAAAAATATTAGAGTATTTATGCTTAAAATTTGATTCATTCTCATTTTAAGCCTCTAAATATTTTTTGGATAAATGTAAAAACATTTAACAAACATGTTTAATCATGATATGGTTAGTTCTGTTCAGTCCCTCCAATAAAATGAATAGGCGTTAACTACCATTTAAAATAATTATATTATATTATTATTATTTTTCAGAATGACTCAACATTGTGTGCAACATAATACTTCTATGAAACCCATTTTTGTGTGTTCGGTGATCCATCTAACATATAATCCCCTTTAAAGTAAAATTAATATTTAATTCACAAATATTAATAAATATGAAAATATCATATCCTTTATTTACCTAGGATGTTACATTACTAGTGTACTTATAAGACTATTATTTTAAGATAATATTTACTCCATGCAAGGGAATTATTGTGGTAGATTCAATTAACTTGAATATATTTGATCATATTATAGAGTAGGAATTTCAAAAATTATCCACATTGCGATTGAATATATTTGAATGAAAATACGTTAAATTCCTTAGGTCGATGGTGGTGTTTCATAAACTTCTTCACTATGTGAATAATTCATATCAAGGTAAAATTAATTTTAAAGACATGAATGACTTGATATCCTCAGGAAAAATGAAGGCCTTCGGGCCATTGGATGAATGACTTGATATCCTCAGGAAATACTTGTGAGGGATTCTCTATTGTTTGGGTGCACATCATTCTCCTATTGAGGTGGATATTTTATCTCGTTATAATGTTTTAGGGGGGGGGGTGTTTATGGAGTTAAAAAACATGGATTTGTGGGAACATATTAGTATGATGAAGTTAACTGGGATATAAGTGTTATTTTTTTTCACATGAATGAAGTGGATTGTTTTGAATTTCAAATTGTTTCACCTCACTTGTTAGTAGGTGAAGGATGATCACCAAGTTTCCTATATTTTGAGCCAACCTCTTATGATTATTAAGTGGAATTGGGACAATATTATGATTTATTTCATATCTAATCATTTATGATTATAGAAAATAGATGAAACTGTATAAGAGATCATTTATAAATACAAAAATTTGGTTCATTGACTTCCTATTTAAGAGTAGAGTACTATGTAATGTTTATGTTGAGTATACATGGATAAGATACTATACTTACATGGTGATTCAAAAATTATTTTTTACTACCATGGAACCAACTATGGAGAAACCTATAGGATGAATTCATAATAATGTGGTAATTATTTATAACATTCCACTTCAAATTAAATTGAAAGACTGAGAGGAACATCCAAGATGATGAGAATATGTTACATTATTGTATACTGGATTTTAATAAGACTTAGGTTGATCACTGAACAATAGTAGAGTTTTGGTAGCATAAAAGACACCACAGCAAATTTTTTTATAAAACCTTTTGTGTATATATATAAGAGACAAAAGTGGTAAACCATTATCTAGATTGATATTGGTTTGTTTTTTCTCATTAGGGTGAAGTTGGTGTGTCCAGTGATAAATATGGTTTAGTTGATTGATGTGAATATGAAAACAACTAAGAGTTTTATAAAGTAATATATTTAAAGATGATGAATACCATTTGAGTTTGATGAGGGAGTCCATGTCCACTAGAAATTTTCATAGTTTAGTTGTTTTAAATGATTAAGTTGGTGAAGAAATATTTCCTTTACATTTATTAGGTAATTACATATACTAACAAGGGTAGTTAGGGTTTTTTGATACCTAATATTACCCTTTTATAATGGTCAATCCCATAATATCTTCTATATTTCACGGATGAGAGATATGTGTAGAATCCATTGTACATTATCAATTTGGGTGTTCTAATACTCAATGAAAAATCCTAAAATATTGAACATATAGTTTCTATCAATGATAAATAAAAATATACTTTATAATTGATTTATTAAATTTTTATGTGTCTTATATAAGTATTATAGTGACTAATATAGTGGGTGGGAACATGGGATTCATATACGTATTCGGTACCCTAACATCATTGAGTGAGTTTTTCTTTCTAGGATAAAAATCCTTGAGGGTTGGGAAGATATTGATAGAGATATTCTATAAAAATTATTTTTATATGATTTAATTTAGATATTCCTTGTTTTATAATAAAGTACATGTCATAAATCGTGAAGGCACACTTCTTCATTTGGTGAATCTTAAGGTATGAATGGGCCATATCGTAAGAATATTTCACATTCAAGTCATAGAGTATGGTTTTCTATATCATAAAGCATGTAGTTATCTACAATTCAACTATCTTCAATTTAATATAGTGGAAAATATATTTTTTTAACAATCATGTGATCTTATTAGTTAGTCTTTGTTGAGAAAACCATTTCATAATATAAAATTTATGAGATCTTATTGTTTTTATATATGGGGTCCCTTAAATGTTTGAGGAAATTACTCATGCATTATAATTCCCGAGTAAATAAAATCTCACATGAAGAGTGTTCCCAATGGAACTATATAGGGAATACAATATATGATTTTGGGTAAGAAATAAAACTCAATCCCCAGTTAGAACACCCATACCTTTTTATCTCTTTTCTAACCAACTTCACAACACAGGGAACTAATATTCTATAGAGTGCATAGAATCTCACTTATATAACTAGTGAATTAGTTATAAAGTTTTTATACCTTAATTGGTGGGCCATATTTTTTCTACCACTTTTTGTTATCTTTATTATGTAGGGATAATGATAGTCTCAATGATGACTATTCTCTAATGTACATAAATAATGTTTTTTTCAATTATAGTTATGTGTATTTTCATTTATCTTTCTTGGTAGTTATTTGATTTTGATTTATTAATTTATTTGAATATTTATCATTTTTTGTATGATTTTTCAATACCCAATAGTGTTATAATATCCAAGAAAATGTTTCGATTTTAAAAATATAGTATATAAATGAACATTATATATAAATATTGCATAATGCATTCCTTATCAAAAAATAAGATTCATGGTTTTCTTCTTCCTTGTGAAGTTTTATCTTATGATATGGTCTATGATAAAAATAAAATAAAATAAAAAATTTATATTTGTATTAGTCACTGTTTTCAACACCCTTATATCACATCGATGATTACTTACAACATGTTTTCAAAAATAGATAATCAAATCACTTTTTTGATAGTGAATCATATCATCAAAAAATGATGGGGTTATTTTTAGATAATATAAGGCTATCAAAAGTAAAATAAGACTTATAGTGTTCACTAATATGCTATTAATTTCACTCTATGATTCAACCACAATCATAAAACAAGATTTGTACTGAGAAGTTTATTTTTGTTTAAATTAAAATATTAACTGAATTAAATTATTTATATTTTTTTAAATAATTTTAAAATGTACAGTAGTGATTTTTATTAATTATATTTTTTTTATAAATTAACTTGTTAATAATATTTTTATTAATTAATAACATGTCTAAATAAAGTATTTAATAAATAATCCATAATATTGAATTTTAAAACAAAAATACCTTTTAAAAATTATATAGAATGAATTTTAACTTTCAAATAAAGTGTTTATCTATATATCATATGGGTAATTTTTAATGTGTTATTAAATTTTTAAAAAATGAGTCCAAATATAAAGTTTTTATATTTTATATTATCAATTGTTTATAATAATTATTTTGAGTTGTTTAAAATAAGGTCCTTATATGGAATATTATTTTTACCACACGAAAGAAGAATTAACGATTATATTGATCAAGGATTAAATAATTAGAAGTATAATATAATCATAATATGTAAAATGTTTATATAATATAAATTTTATTATAAAATGTTTATGATTCATAATATATAATATATTTTAAGGGAACTATTCAAATGCATAATATTTATGTTTTTATAATATAAAATATATATAATGATCTTATATGAATTATTTTGGATTATCTATAATGAATAAACTAATTATTAATTACCTATAATTTTATTTCATTTAATAATTATTCATAAATATTTTTTTCACATTAGAATATGTTAAATTCACATTTCTTTAAATGTTATCCCTTTGTTTATTATTCATATATATATATATATATAATTTTATATTATGAATATGAGTATTATTTAGTTTAAATTTCCTAAAATTATTTTAGAGATATTGATACATGAATTTTAATAAGTTATATGCTACGCGTGATAATGGATTTAATTTCCATATACTCTGACATCGATATATAATTAATGTAAAAATATTGAATCTACTTATTGATTATAATTGAAAAATATTGGGTAGTAGAGTTATGATGGATTGAAGTCTCCATTGAGTAAATCATCTCTAGGTAGAGGTAATTTTTTTGAACCTCCCACTATCCTAGAGGAACATTTATTGTTCAAGAATAGTGAAGGTAAACTTTCTGTGGATCTATGAATACTCATGTAGAGGTTATCAATTTATAGTAATTATAAAACATTACATGAAAATTTCATATACCATATGAATAATATTTATTTGGATATATGTAAATATGATTTGAATATATTTTTGGATGAGAAACAGAAACTATGTGCTTTGTAAGGACTTACACATCTATTTCGTTTAAACATATTTGTTTGGTGTATTGAATGGGATTATGAACTAAATCACTTGAACCATGAATACAATAATTTAGTAACATGAGATAAGATGTTTAGATAAAATTCCCTGTAATATTATAGTGTTATATTCTATCTAAAGTAGAACTTTTCCTGAAATTGATAATCAAATTAGGAAGGTAATGGAAAAGAAAATTTCCATTGGATTATATTTTTAATGGAAATTATGTAATGGGTTACCATAAGAGGATTATTTTCCCTTTCATGGAATTTTATTTGTGTTACACTAGTTGAGAGACCCTAATAAGATTACATTATTAAATGAAAATTATCTGGTTTATCCATATACTAGATTAGGAAAAGTGTAACCCAATACACTTTCCTTGAGTCATATATTATATGATTATAATTATACCCATCCTAAATGACTGTTCGATAATAGATGTGATGTAGCTAAAACATTTATTAGTAAAATATGTATCCTTCCAAAATAATCAATATGATTTGATACTAGTGGGGTTATTATTTTAGTTGGTTCCCATTTAATTAATATCTTTATTATATAATATTAATTCATGATACTCTTCTGATAAAAGATTACATATTATATAAATAGAACCATCATCATCCTTATTAATCCTGTCATTGGGTTAGTTCCATGAGAAATATAAGTATAACATTGGAAACACCTAAGACTAGTAAGTTAAATAAATTTCCTTATTTATAAGTAAATTCTATGTGTTAACAGCACCCCTTTAAGAATAACCATGTATTGAATTTATTTACCTAGTGATTCTAGAGGTTTAGGTATAGCATAAAATGTTTCCAATGGTGTTTCAAATTCATCAGATTCAAAATAACCTTTTAAATTTTAATCAAATATACTCAATATGATCTTTTATGTTAATAAAAAATATTATTAATTATAATAATTACATTGAATAATCGAATATTTATACTATGTTGTGTTGTAGTAAATTAATTGACCGTGATTTTATCTACAGAAATGTTCTAACAATATAAATGAGTTTAGTAAATGCCTACACTTTTATTCTCAATTTGTTATGTATAGTTAATATGAATATGTATTTTCTAGGTTTAGTTTTTATAAAGATAATACAGTTATATAATAGTTAAACAGAAGAAAAAACAATAGATATAAATTCTAAAAATGTTATGTCGAATATTCACTTAAGGTCATTGAAAAATAAAGGTTAAATTATGATGGAATGAGTAATGATTCTACAATATAGAGTCTTACAGGATACCTAAAGTGGTTCATGAAACTACATGGAATACCCATGTTAGGTTTAAGTTTTATAGAAACCAATTCTTTTGTTTTTATGTGTATATGATAATGAATATATACATTACAAATATTATAAGAATATAAGAGTTCCAAATCAAGATAATAATTGATAGAGAATATAGTTTTCATAAAAATAATTAGGTAAATAGATGTTTTAATAGAGAATACAAAAGATTTAATCATGGACATATGGAACTAAATAAAGAATGTTTAAAATTATCTCATTTCTATTCTATGATAATAGGAGTTATTTGTTAACAAAGAGTTATTTTAAATAATAATAAGAAAAATTAATTCAATAAACTTGGTTTATGATTCATCAGATTCTATAACATGTTTTGAAGATGAGTCAATTAAAAAAATGTTTTATCTAAGATAAAAGTGGTTTATCCTATTTTTTTTCTAAATAAGTTAGAAGATATTATGATATCCATTTTTGGAATATTTTGACGAATATTCCTCATTTTATAGGAATATGATTTAAATATATACAACACAATATTTTATACATACTCATTCATTTATTTTTTATAATCCCACTAATGTGATATAAGTTTTATTTCATAACATGATTTATTTGTGTCTATAAACATGATATTATAATGAGAATATAGTCTCTAAGAGGCTAGTGTGAGTATGTTTGAATTTTGATAACTTTAATGTTAACAAATAAAATATTATTCCTCTATAAAAATGAATACAACTTCATATAATATCCAAAATAAAATATGATATTTGAATGTAAAAAAAAGAAAAATTTGCATTTAGTTATTCTGAAAATTTTTAACGTCACTATTTCATAAAGGATCACTATGGTATAAATACAAAGTGAATTACACTTAATATCATTAAATAATTTTAGGATACAGTTGTAAAAAATGTAAAGTGTTACATTTTTTACTATAATAATCAAAACGTAACTTTACCCTAAAAGTTTATAGAAAATGCAGATATGGAATAATGAAAATTGTTATATTAGCTACCTAGGGAAATGTTTTATGTAAAGGGTTACAAGAATGATGATGATGGTCATAAAGTAGTTATCAGTTTAAAATATATGATAACATCATAAAATTTAATATAGTGATTTTAATAAGTTTTGATATGTTCAAGCCTTTGATAATTAGGAATATGATTTGTAAATATCACCATTATTGAAACATTATTATTCAAATTTGTACATAATAAAGAGTTTAATGGGATGATTTTATTAGGTTATCATGTATATATGTGGTATAAATTATATATGGATATAATGAATTAAAAAAACCTTAGAAGTTGAAAAAACATATATATCATCTCAAATTTTATCATATATTATATGATATACTAAAAATGATGGAGGGTTATGTTAACTATTCATTAAAGAGTATTAATAATATTAAATGTAACTGATGAATGAAAGTGCCAACTATAAAATTATTTAATGTTAGATATATACATATATATATTGACAAAAACTTCATGAAATTTAATGATAATTTTACTATAAATATTAAAAATTAAATTATCCATAAACAACATTCATAGTGGAGTATTATATGTTAAATGTTAGAGTTAACAAGAGTATAATTATTGTACAGAGCCCCAAAATATTCTCATGAGGTAAAAAAGTGTTTGTGTGAATTATATGACCCATTATATATTCCAAATAGAGTGTCATACAATATGTTATAGGTATACTAGGGGTCTATGGATCATATTTGGAGTCCCCACTACCTGAGGTTGAAAAGATACCTTACATGAGAACCTTAAAAATTTGATGACTTTCTTACAAAATCCATGATAGTTAGAAAATACGGTGGTTATTGTGTTTGTTACTAATCATTTCATTGGTTGAATATTCAATAATACAAGATGTTTCATATTATATGATGACTATAACATCTATTCCCTTAATATATGAATAATGAGGAGTGTTCAACCAAGCAATTATAGAAAAACTTATGTTCTCTTCTATTTTTATGAGGGGAATGTGATGTGATCATCCATAATGGTGAATGAATTGTGATATATTAATAAGCATTATAATTATTTAATATATTATATAGGAAATTATGAATTGGATATGTGGGATTGACATAAATCAAATATCTTAGTCACTCAATGTGATCAACAAAGAAAACATATAAGAATTTATGATAGCTAGTGATGACACTGGTGGACAATGGTATAACGATACATGTGTTTGACAAAGATAATTCCATATACCTTTGAATATTGATTAGAATTGATTAATTAATAGATCTATCTCTTAAATTATATTTTTTGTAACCTATGATTCTTTTATGTTTTAAATGATACTATCGCTCACGGGTCATATTTTCTTGTTGACTGAATGTGCATTAATGTTTCCTCACTAAGATACTCTAAAAGTGTTTTAGAGTTAATATAAAATACCTTTTTATGTTAATTCACAATGGATTTCATATGATGTAATATATATTGAAATTTATAATATATTTCCAGAATTATAAATTAAAACTTTTCAAAATGTATATTAGAAATGACTAAAAATTTTTCATACATGATATGATATTAGGTGAAATGATACAAAGTCTTCATAGATTTATTTTAAGTGGGATATTGAATAAGATATGACTTAAAGAAAAATTTTCATATTATGTAATTTGGATATGTTTTATTTGATAACTTATGGGATATTGTTGAACCTGTAAACATGTTCTTTCCTTCTACTAACAATAAATCAAGATTGGTACATATCATAAGGCTACTACCCATGCATGTTGTTTAGTACTATAATTAACATCGTAATGAATGGAATTTATTATAATTTCATGATTACAAATTGAATTTAGTGGTTTAATGTTATGTGTTAATGTTCATGTGATCATACATGTCAACTATAATCGGGTAAACAACTTTATAAGATGAAACACAATAGGAAATTAATATATTTATTAATGTGTTTCACGAAATAAATAATGAATTTACTGATGGATTCTAATATGAGTAAATGAAAGAAAAACTAGATCACATAACCGAGGGTTATTTAAAAGGTGTACACTACCATGTAATTGTGTAATAAGTACTACTGAAGTATTGTTTGTATCTCAACCACCTCATAATTATATTCTCGTACCTTTTTATTCAACTGAAGAACTTGCGTTCCATGAATGGCGGATGATCTCATCCATATGAAAAGTGACTAGTTTCATCACATGGAAACAAATTGTGGTGGGATTTATTTTCTATCCACTTATATGATTCTAATAAATAATGGATGAATAACAATATAGTGAAAACAATAATGTAATTTACATGAATAAAATTTCATCATTTCTATTTTATGTTTGATTTCATTTATCATTCATTATAGATCATGGTTTTGGGTTTATTAATTAATTATTATATGTTTAAAAAGTTTTTTAGATCATTTTAATCCACATATATTCTATAAGTCCATTTATTATAAGAATTACCTTCAAAAAAATTCACTAGTAATTGTAAAGGTGTTAAAAAATATAATGCATTTTTATCAGTGATGTTGTTCTTCAAGAGATATATAACTAATATGACATAATGATAATAATTTTTTGTATGTGTAATATTAATATCTTATAAAGGAAGTCTCGAATAAAAATTCCTCCCCAATGTATGTGCTCTAAAATGTGTACTTTACATAATAGTGTTATAATCATCTTTTTAGGGCATTATGACTTGTGTGGCACCTTAGACCCACACTTTGAGGTCTAGTACTAAAAATACATTTTTCAAACACTATATTCGATAATAAGTAAGATGAACATATTTTCATTTTAAAAAAATTACACAACATAAAAATTATAACTCCTCATCCATATAACAATACCAATAATGGTAGTTTTAGTGTCATCAAGGACTAGGTATATTTAATGATTATTTAACAAAACTTGTTAACATTATTCAAAATCGAACTATAGGATACACACATCTAGAATCCCCATAGGTTATAATCATATTCATATCATTGGGTATAGAAACATAATAATTGGTTGAACTAGAATACTTATCAAGGAAAAAACTCATGAACATTTCATTAAAGTATAGGTAATAATAATGAGAGAAAACATGAAAATAGAGGAAACATCTTATTAAAAATAACATGGAAAAATAATTTTTATTTATAAAATATGAAATAAATACATTTAATATAAAAATTTAAAACAAATATGATGCTATAATTGTGAGAAAAGGACAACAAATATGATCCATAATGAATAATCATAGTTATATTTGTATATAATATCATGAAAATATAATATAATAGTAAAATATTGAACTATAATAGGTGTATAAATCATAAAATATTGGTTTAGGAATCCTTAACACTTTTCTGAAAACAAACTAGGGTTGGTAACACTGTTTGATTTCTATAAAAATAGTAGATCAATAAAAAATACTTGACCCCCATAAACATAGTAGAGTAGGTATCACTACCTAATCCCCATAAATATAGTGGAGTAGGAATTGCCAATCGGTTAATAAAAGAACAATGGATCAGAAAAATCTAAATTATTCCAATAAAATTAGTGGAGTAGGAAAATGTACATGATTCCTAAAAATAGAGGGGATCAGGCTTTGCAACATGATTCCCATAAACAGAGTGAAGCATACATAATGTCCTAATTATCATAGTGGAGCGAGAATTTATTCTTGAATCCATATATCATCTCATGATATATAAATCCCTAAATAATGTATTATATAGAGATATAGGACCCCAAATATCACATAACATTCATAAATATATTTATATTCCCTATTTTGACAAATTTTTTATTCCCTTAGTATAAGAATAAATTTATACTTCAAACATCACTTAATTTTCAAATAGAAAAGAGATGGTTTGGATAAAAATACATTCCTATAAAATTCCATTTGGAATCCAAAGAAGTAAATTTGATTTTGGGTAAAAATATTCCAAGTATAATTTAAAGATAATTAATGATGTTTTAAAGATTAAAAATAACCTTATAAGATCTTTGGATAAATTTGTTGAAAACTAAGAAGTACCCCTTTTTAAAAGGATTGAAAAATACCTAAAAGTTATTTCATTAATGAGAAATACATGAAATTGATAAAAACATTTAAAAACTTCATATAAAACCAAACTATGGTTTTTAGAAAACTATATTTTATAATATAATTATTTTTTCAAAACATTAATTGAAAATATATAAAAATAATTGAAGAATCTATTTTTTTTAAAAATAATTAAAATCTATAATAGATAAAGAAATTAAACATTTAAATTATAAAAAATAAATTTAATACTTCCGTTTAATATAAAAATAATAAATATTTGAAATTACTTGGAAAAATATTTTAAAACATTTAATGGAAGATTCATAATGATGATTACTCGTTTGAAAAAAAGAAACCGTAAAGTAGTTTTTAGAAAATTATTTTACCATAATCATAAGAGATGAATTTATGTTTAACCTTAAAATGTGATTTTACCCATAGATTAATAGAATGTAACATGAAATAAAATCACATGGTGGAAGAAACAAATATTTTATAGAATAAGTTCCTAATCAAGCATTGTATGTCTATGAAGAAAGATGAGTAAATAAAAACCCATACAAATTTGTTTTGTTTTGAATCAAAACTATATTAAATAAATAAAATTATATGGATATTAAACACCCATGAATTTTATGAATATGTAAAAATTCATTTAATTGGTAGTAACCACACCATATAAATTATATCATTGTTCATATTAAGAAATATTTCTATTATAATTAAATCTTAGACAAAGCACCCCTAACCTTAATTCATGGAATCTAGTAAAGTGATTGAATCTACTATACATGATATGTAAGTAATTTATTAACCAATTTTATTACCTAATTCTCATATACACACTTTTATAAAATTCATATAAATTTATTCTCTACATATACATTAGTTGGTTATTATATATTTTCAATATTGGTTGTGAGTTGTCTTGATCATTTTGCAATTTCTTCATAACAGTGGTTTGTTTTTTTCATTCATATTGTAATGTTAATCATTATGAGATCATACAAGGTACTAAAATTGATATTTTTTTTCTACTAATTGATTTATAATTTCATCCTATGAGAGTTTAAGATATAGTTCTTATAGAAAAAATTATAGAAAAATAGTTTTCTATGATTTTTAAAAATCAAACAATAGTATATTAATTAATGAGAATAATGTTAAAGTTATTGTAACATGCAAAAATTATAATATAATAAAATATTTAAATAAGACAATTTTTTTTATTTCCTTCTACGCAGACTACATCAATCATAAACTGAAACCGTGATATTTTCAGACAAAATATAAATGTGAAAATATGACCATTCAAACCAAGACACTAAATCAAAGGGAATAAATATGAGTAAAAAATTTATGAAATATATGTATAAAGAAAATAAATATTATAGTTAATATGAATTAAATTCAATTAGTTTACTCAAAATGACTAATATGACCATTTATTTCAAAGAAACATTTTCTCTAAAAAATTGCATTTGATGTGATAAAAAATTATATTTTAAGAAACATATGACTAATGATATATTATGTGCTATATTAATAATTTTTTGACAATAATTTATTTATAAAATTATATGAAATATGAATAATATCAGTTAATATTTCCAAATATCATTATTTCTTAAAAATTGGTTTTCATTATATTTTTTGATTTTATTCAAAAAATAAATGTATTAATTTTTTAGTTTCTATTTAATAAATTTAGCATAATTTTTAAAATAATAAAATCAATAATTTACTTATTATTATTTTTTGATAATTTTTTAAAACGCAGATTTTTAGTAAAAAAATGTGGGATTAACGAAATATATAATTTCCATGATTTAATTAGTATATAAGAATAACCTAAAAGATTAAAAAAAAATTAAATTAATAATATATGCAATAAATTAATAACATTATTCATATTTTAATATTCTTTTTAGATAGATAATTTATGCTATACATTTTTATAACTACCTAAAATGTTACATCGATATAGAAATTATTTTTGGTATTTTTCATTAAAAGTAAGTATTTTCAATAGAGATTATATGTTACACTTCCTCAAATGTCTCCTAACCATTATATGTTTTATAGTAAATCAATTTATATCATTAAATTTAGTAAAAATTACACTTTTACCTTATTTATAAATTTAAATCATAAAAATATTAGTTTTATAAAAACTATTTTTACAAGATTAATTGTGTTTATTTAAAAATTAAATTTTCACACCTTTAGAATGTTAATTTTATAATTTTTTTAAATTATAAATTTCTTGTTTAAAATTATTTAAAAATTAAATTATTAATATTTATCATTTAAATTAATTACTAAAGAAAGAAATTAAATACCAAGGTAATAGTAACAAGTGTTAAATTGAGTTTAAACTATTGTAAAACATATAATAGTCAAACATAAAATATTATAAATTAATGATTTATTTTTTTAATTACCAATTCATGTTTCCTATACAATTTTTTACACTTTTTATTGATTTAAACATGAATAGGGTCCTGGATTTAGTGAAAAATGTAATGGTTTGTCCAAAATTATTCTTTCCTTATCTAATAAAAGGGTGAGATATTCACAAAATAAAGGAACACATTACCTTCATATTCTTAATTGAGAATCAGAATTTTTACCCTCTATATAACCATATCTCATAAAACTATTCCCCTAGTGAGTATTAGTTATCCTACCCCCTACAAATTCAAGGTGTTTTCAAAGGAAATCAATGTCCCCGATGTGAGTATTTTTAACTATGTAGTTTATATTGTTAATATTATTCATTAAAATGTACTATAACCACACAAACATATTGTTATTATAATAAAATATATAATTTAATTTTATTGTATTAAGGTTATTATAATTTTTATTCATATACCCTATCCATTAATAAAAATATTCTTGCGTATGTTGTGAAGACTACTGTCTCTACAACATAACACATTTATCTTTCCTTCACTACCTTTTATAGTTAGATATTGGGATGATATTAAAGGATACATATTATTTTTTTGATATCATTAATTTAATTTTATTAAAAATATAAGAACATATTATTATATGAATAATAAGAAAACATCATTAATTTAATCGTTTAAATAAGCATGGCAGGGGTATAATATTTTATTCAAATTGTGTGATGTTTCCATATCCATTACATATTATAAAAAATACCTAAAATTATAATGAATCAAAATAATAATCATGAAATAAGATAATTTTTCTTCTAGTATAATTTAATTAACATCAAACCACCACATAATCATACATTAAATCAGGGTGTGTTCATATTTTAGTCAGTTTGACCACATAATCAAACAATACTATGATTTTATGTCACAGACGACTATGAGAACATATTTACAGATTTAATATGATATAAATATGTAAATATTTTTTTAAATTTGGTTCTCTTAATTTTATATCAAAATTTATGTCATTAATTAATAAAACGCGTTTTGTTTCTTAAGAATCACGAAAACATGATCATTGTCGATTTTATCATCATTGATCATAATCAAAGTTTAAAAGAAATTAAATTATAATTTTATGAACTCTATTATAATATATATTATAATATCATTGAGGATATATTAAGGATAACCATTTAAATAAAAATAAACCTGAACATCACTATTATGAAACTAGAACAAACGATTGAAACTATAATAACTTGATTTGGAAAATTAGAATAATTCATTTAGATAATGACTAATTATGAAGACTATTAATGAAAATTAATGTAATTATTTTTGTGAATTAAGTGATTAAGATATTTTTTTTATAAAATAGGTTAAATTACATTCGAGTTATTCAATACAAGAGGAAATGGTTTTTATCTCAATTTCCCCTTAGTGAGATGAGTATTGTATTTAAATACTAATTTCATTAATGTGATGAATGTATTTTATATCTGAGATAACAAAAAATAAATTATATTTTAATCATGGCATTCCATGTTGAATTGGGTCCCAATCATTCAACTGGTTTTTATTTAAATATCTCATATCCATAAGGTTTTGTTGTTCACGATTCTCATTCATTGAGATATAATATATTGAATACAACATTTTACCTTTGCATGGTATTATATTGATTTAGAATCATGTGAATGTTTTTCCCTTATATTTCATGATATTTACTACTAAAATCATGTTCCATTATTCATCTTTCAATTGATTTTGTTATTTTTCCAGTAGTGAGGATTTTTGGTAACTCAAATTTCATTCATTGAATTCTGATCATTATTTGAAATAATTTACTATAAGTTTGATAGATTTTAATCATTGATTTTATTATATGGTATTATATAATTATAACATGGGGATATAAATTCCTACCACATAAACCCTTTTGAAATTATTTATCATATATTAAGATATTTTATTTTGAATTTATCCACTTATTTTATGAGTATGAATTATGATCATGTTATTCCAATATTTTATTAAATGTATAAAAATTATTTTATATGGTGTAAACATCACATTTGACATATCTCAAATTTTATGATTATCACATAAAATCAATGATATTATCTTTTCATGGAGGAAAGTATTGTAATTCAAATACATATTATTATTATAATGTTATCTATTAATATTTTATCTATACACCATCTTAATTTGGATGGGTTATGATCATGTTTTCACATTTGATGACATGTGGAAATGTATTGGAATTATTTATGGTGTTTTTTTCAATATGGATTATTATTGGAATAATTGTTTATTTATTGATTATAAATTTTATTTTTGGTGAATGAATTTGATTTCACCAAGTGGTATGTGTGTCCCAAAATTATATATCACCTAGATAAATAGAAAGGTCTCATGACACAAAAATGTATGGTTTTTTGTGTATTAATCATCATATAAAAATATATTATCTTGGAAGAAAGAAATGAAAATATGATTTCTAGACTGTGGCCTTTATGATAAGTAATGAGTGTTTTCATAGGGACATGATAGTAGGGTTTTGATGTCTGATATTATTCATTACATTAGTATGATACAAGTAATATTAATATCCTTATTTTCATTTAATTTTCATGGATATATCTTACTCCCAATTTCAATATGGTAATGTCTTCATGTTGTTTACCAATTACTACCATAATTTTTTATTATGTTTATTCCATGATTTTTTAGTTATATGTTTACCTTCCTGAGAATTTCAGATCACCACTTCATATGTTTTCCATTTAATCAGGTTATTAATAAAATTAATTCATGGGAAATGTTTTAAACAATATCATGTTTGGAAAAATTTATGGGTGACATCGAATACAATTAAATAATTGAGTAGTTTCACATATATTTGGATAATTGTACATTTGATACAATTAAAATGAGATTTATCAGTTTATTTTGTGTCCTCATTCTTTAAATTTATAAACCTAAAAATTTCTTTTTGATGTAAGAGTTAAAATAATAATTTTTTTAATTATGGATGGTTATAAATAAAAATTTATAAAGGTTATCAAGAATGTAATTTAATATATATGTTTATAAGCATTGGATCTAGGAGTGAAGGTAAAAGGAAACAATGTAACCTTTCTAGAATGAAAATAAAATAATTACAAATTCATTTATATCATATCTAATCATTATTTTAATTCTCAATGTAAACAATGATATTATTTTATAGAATGGTCCATGTAGTTATTTAGGCATACCAAAACATGATCATACCATAATTAATGGAATTTTATGGTAACTAATATTGTTTCATTTTACATAATAACATTATTAAAATATAATAATCAAATTATTTTGATATATTTAGGTTTTTGAATAAATTTTAAATAGATATTAATATATAAGAATGAAACTAGATGAAAATGATATAACTTACTTCATGGAGGATATAGTCTAAACAAAACATGATTAAATGTTTCATTTCTAAATAAATAAGAGGTAAAATATGGTGAATTTTTATTTATATATAAAATAATAATTGTATTATATATATATAATTTATTATTCCATTTAATATTTATAACTAAATAAGGGATGTTGTATTGAAAAATGTAAGATGTTTCTTCTGAGATGTGAGAGTTTTCACAAATACATAATAAATATTATTATTTTATTATTTCTGGGAAGGAATAAATAATGGTAGTCACATTAGTATAAAAATAGTTCAATATAATAATGTTAATGATATAATTATATTTATATTATTCTTATTAGTTTATAATTGAAAAACCATGAAGAGAATTTTAAGGATTGTTTAAGTCTCATGTTGAAACCTTCAACTTTATCGTAAATGTTTCCTTGAAAATGAAATTATTTGGATAAATAATTGATTATATAGGATTATTAAATTGATATAAGTTTCTATAAGGATAAAAATATCAAAATTTTAGTATTAAATTCCAAGTAATATTGGCGCAATGAATGGGTGGAATTGTTCATCTTTTATACGTGAAGAAAATGACACTTTTGTGAACACCCAGTATTTATCAATAATGCAATGATATTATTCAATGGTTAGTTTTTTAAAAGTGATAAAAAATGTATTTTTTGGGTGATATAAGGTCAATAATATCTCCACCACTCATTTTTATATATGTTTAAACATGTTTAACTCGTTTTAATAATTTATATTAACAACTTACCATTTCAGTTTTTTACTTTGGTAACTAGTTTTCACCATAGATATTTATATTTTAATGAAACTATAAGGTTAATCTTGTAATTTTTTTATTAAAAACCTAAATATAGGCACCATATAGTACAATTAATTTTCAAAATAAGATAAAATTTAGTTTTAAATTGAATCATTTAATATATTAAAGGTTGGGGCCGAAACCTCATTTTATTATTAAAGAAAAGAAATGTCCTCTTTTAACTGGGTAGAGGGAGACCCATTACCTAGCCCAAAGACCCAGTGGGAATGTAGCCCATTAAAAGTCCCGTAGACCCAAATTTTTGGCCTAAGGCCCATTCTGTGAATTGTACTACTACAGTACCGCCGTTGTTACAGTGCCCTGCAGCAGTTACGGTTCCCTACCACCACCATAGTACTCGCCGTAGCTACTGTCTTCCACTTCTATAGTACCGCTACAGTACTGCTACAGTACCTGTGCCCAATGGGTTTTGAACCCATATTTTTTTATGTAGGATTACAGGGTGCTTAACACTAACCCAAACCCAGTGGGTTTTGAATCATTTAATATATAGTATTAATGATTTGTATAAAAAACTATTATTTTCATCATTAAATAATCTTTATTTTTGTAGTATTGATTAACAATTAAATGGGTGATAAAATATATAAATTTATATTTAATAATCATATAAAAATCATTTAAAAAAGGAATTAATTTACATGATAAGATAAAAAATAACCAATATTAATGAAGCATTTCATTAAAAATAATAGTTTTATATTATTGTGGCCATTAACGTTAATACAATTGATCCTAAATTTATGTTAAAAAATAAAATTTACATCATTAAAAATTATGAAAAAATTGATATAAAATATGAAATTATTCTTTATATATTTAATATCCCAAATTTATTAAAACTATTTTTTATTTTAATTGAATAAAAACTATTTTTAGATTAAAATAGTTCCAGAATATTAAAAAAAGACTTTATAAATTCATCATAGTATTTTAAAATAAGTTTTTAAATTTTTTAATAAATATTTTAATATATATATTTTAAAAACATTTAATTCATTCTTATATTATGATAATTATATACAAGTTATGGTATTAGAAAATCAGTATTTTATTTATATTCCCTAAAAATCAATTTCTTTAGAAAACTATAAAAAATTATATTCAAGATAATTATCATATATGGAATCAAAAAATGATACTGATTTTAGAAAATTAAAAATTGAAAATTTATATACTTATATTTTAAATTAAATATCATTATATCTAATAAAAAACTGATTTTATTGAAAGTTTCATTTTGAAAATATTTTGGGTTCTTCATCATGTTTTTTTTAATAATAATAAATTTGATTAAAAAATATTCCATTTAAAAGATGTTATATTATTCTTTTTTATCATAATTATAAATATTTTGTAGATTATGACAATGTTTATTGTGTTTAGAGAAAGCTATCAAAATTATTTTTAGTTTAGAAATAATAAATTCTAAAATCATAAGGCATTATATTATCCAACTTATATTAATTACATCCACAAAATTTTAATTATCACTCAATAGTTAAACTGAACGAGGTTATGGAATAGACATACTTGACCCCTGATATAATTTATAAAGTGTTACAAACAATATTAAGAAATATATCTTTTCCCTAAAAATAGGTCAATCAAAATTTTGAGTTATTTTCCAATAATTTGGACGAGACATATGTCATGATTTGGTATCATAACCCCAATAATTGAATTAGATTTACAAGAGAGATAATAATCATCATTCGACTGATAGATGATCACATATTGTTCTAAAGTATGAAAATTGAGGTCCCTATTTTGTTGATCACTATGTATTTTATGTGGATAAGACTAATACATTTCTAAAATCCCATTGAATTATTCTAATGGAGGGATAATAAGACATTTATGAAGAATATTCAATAATCCTAAACATAAGATACAATAATAAATAATGTTAACATAAGATCATTGAGGTAATGATTGGATGCACTTAGAAAACATCCTTAAAAAGCAATCGTGGATAGAACATGAATCAAATTTGATATCCCAAAATATATAAAAGTTGGGGAGTTTACATTTTACCCTTCCTTTTCATGACCATTATTTAGTAGTATATATAGAATAGGATTTCCAATTTTTTATGTATCCTTAGAGGTTTATAATATTTAATTGGGGATAAGGTGAGAAAATTACCAAATGGAAAATTATATTTTATTAAGTAAAAGAAACTATAATAGTAGGAAATATGGAAATTTTTATAAATCCCTTAGAAAAAGGTGAATGAGCTCTTTAGGTAAGCTGTTAAAGTGAATTCAATCATCACTATATATACCTATATTCACAATCCCATTAGCTAGATGATTGGAATCCTAGTAAACATATGTAATGAAGTAGTTTATTGATGATAAAAGGTCTAAATTTTTTCTCAATTTATTAGTGAGCTTCCATGAACGATTCAATTGACTAGAACGAAGAGCCTTCACAATAGTAGTAGTGTCACACTCCATCCAATGTTTTTCCCAACCTATATGACTTTAAATATAATATAATTAATTATCTTTATAATCTTGGCTTCCCAGGTTTATGAAAACCATTGGTGCCATAAATATGTCGAATAATAGCACCACTATCATCTCTGAAAATCACGCTAAATATGGACTGGACTAGGTAGCTACACAAGCTCCATTTATTGCACTCTATCCTTACAATGGATGGAGTTATCTAAATAATTTTAAAGGTTTAATGAATGTTATGAAATTTTCTAGCAATCTCAAGCCTGTGATTATATATAAATCATGTAAAGAATTATCATAATAAATATTCTATAAGGAGTTGGAATTCCAAAATATAATAAAAATTTTAACAAGTTATTAATGGAAATTAAAAAATGAATCCTCTTGGATGTAATCATTTCCAATATTTAATATGATATTAATAAGATCCTTACAAGAAATCTAAAATAATTTGAGAAGGTGGGATGAAAGTCCAGGCTGCATATAATTAGAAATTCATACCTATAAAGAGTTAGTACGAAGAAGCCGAACATCAAAGATTCCACAGAAACTATTCCATAATATGAAAGCGGTGATATAGCTCATAATGTGGTGATTAATATCCTAAATCTGTTGATGAAACAGAAAACATATAGAGTAATTATAAATGACTAGTTCATATATACATGAATCAACTAGAATCTTTGAGTGCAAAATTATCTAAATTTGGATAGAGAAATCCATATTTTATTCAATATCTTAATCTATCCATGTATGATCCCATCAATGGTATTGGAATAAAATCTCTTTTAGGTGATAATTCTATTATCATCTCACCCCCCATTTTAGGAATTCCTCCATATTCATGAAGTTATGGATACTAATCACTTCCTTCACTACATTTGGAAGATCAACAAATGAGTGACCCAAATTGATCTTTAAGTATGATATTCAAGTATATCTTAGAATCAATATATTTTATGAGGTCATTTAATGGAATACCTATGAATTGGACAAAACAAAATTTGAGATAATAGTTTCTACTAGATAACCAGTTAACAACAACATTAATGCTAGAAAAGGAAGATTTATTATCCGGTTAGGTAAAGAATCTATATATTTCAGATTCATTTTTTTAATATTATTTAACAATCTAGATCTGATGAGATTAAGAGAATTAAAATTATCATTATTAGTCCTCCACACAAAGTGTTCCCGATGATCTATATTAAAATTAGTATGGTTTATAATTCCAGGACTTTCAAGAGTTACATGTTTGTATAATTTTTTCCAAAACATAGTGATAAATCCCCACCTTAGAATTCTTATATTCCAAGAATTTCATAATATATGTGTTTATGAAGATAAAATATGTAGCATGTTTTTTATAAAATTAATTAGTAATAAAACATAGATAAAATAATTTTTATCCTGATAAAAATACTCCCATCTCTGGATAAGGATTTTCCCTTCCAAGAGGAAAATTTCCTTCAAATTTGACAGAAAATATGTTGAAAATTTGACGCATGAGGACTAACCTAGAACATAGGGTCTCTAATATAAAGAAATGAATCAAACCTTGTATAATTTATATATCCTAAATTATATCATGTTTCATATAGGTTGGTATAGTTCTCTAAAATAAATAACGGATTTATTTTATCTAATTTTCTAACCAAAAACCCTTTGATAATGCATAAAGTCATACATGATGTTCCTAACATTATTTTTTATCCCTATTTGAAAGGAATAATTTCATTGTTATACAATAAATTTGAGGGATAAAAAGTCATATGGATGTTTTGAAGGTATTAATATTTCCATTATCAATAAAATTCAGTGAATGGATACATATGTAATCTTATTAAATAGTGAAAACCATTGTTGTGAGAGGATAACCTTACCTCAAAAAAATAGAAAAATTTAATTAACCCTATAATGATACATTTATAAAAATTGAAATATATACTAAATAAAAAGGTATATGACTCAACTGATAAATAAAATATCAAATCCAAAATGAGAAAGGACCATTTAAATAAATCCCCAATCCATGGAGTCAAAGAAAATTTTAATATCTTGATCCAAATAAATGATACAACCTCTAGTGTATATCCTTAAAAGATTAACACATTCATATGTAGTTATAATTAAATCTTATATAGTATTCGCTTTCAAAAAACCAAATTGATTCAAAAAAATTATCTTCCTAGAAATTTTGTAAAGTTTATTAGCAAGCACCTAACCATAATTTTGTAAATAATATTAACTACTAAAATAAGATTGAAGAGTTATATTTCATTTTTATTGTCAAATTTTTGAATCATAGAAGTTAATTGATCATTTATAAATCATGAAAGGGTTCCACATCCGAAAAAATGATAAACTAACAAGAAATAATCTTATTGAATTATATCCCCAAAAGAATAGAATAAATAAATGTTAAAACCATTTGGAACTATAGAACTCCAAAAATTAAGACTAAATACTAAATCCATAATCTTAAACCACAAGGTAATAGAGATGAGAATATAATTATCTTCATGAATCACAATATTACTTAATCTTTTTTCATAATGATTAAAATCCAAATATTTGTTTCATTGGAAAATCTTTAACTTAATTTCATTGATCAAATTCTTTGTCCTAGCTTAAAAATCATAAGTTTGATGGAAAATTATTCCACACTTGAAAAAAATTATTTTTCTTCTAACACATTCCCTTTAGAGATTATTATATCATTTTTTATATATAGAAAGTTTAATATTATTTCCTTCATCATCTTCTTCCCCAGATCCTCTATGAAATTTCATCCTTCAATTTTTTTTTGAATATTGAAAAATAATCATGTTGATAATAACAAGTTGAGATTATTTTTTGATCATGACCATAATATTTACAATATTAGTTTCTATCTTATTTTATTTCTCATTAGGAAAATTATTACATTTTCTTTCACATCCATTATTATTTTCATTCTACCTAATTGTAATAATTTCTAAAACTAAATTTCATTAATTAGGACTGATCAATGTTTAAAAATATAAGAGAATTTCTATAAGATAAGTACATGAAAAATTCGATCTCAAAATATCTTACCACAAAAAATAGTACATTATGATTTTATTTAACCTAAATTACATTGGGTTGTGTATTTGTTTCTTTATATTGGGTTCTCACATATTCCATAACCTAATTCCATAACATTATAAATCCTTCATAATTTATTTTTTAGATATTCTTATTTATGAAAGAATATCCTTTGGGATTTTCTATCAAGGTGTGGAGTCTTAGGCCACCTCATTATCACAAGAGTAAACATCAAGTAAATTATCAAATAACCTATTTCGATCTGATTATACCTTCGTGCATAAGAGATGAAACTATATCCATTTTTCAATATCAAAATAAGGATGTAATTTCTAGGAGAACCACAAAATATCCATTTTACTATAATATTGAGATTTTATACTACACATAGTCTTGTCCCTTATACTTATCCCATGAAATTTCAGTAATTGTTCATTATACCAATCAAAAAAATAACTAATTTATTTCAAAAAATTTACTAAAGATGACTTTGATACTAATTTAGGTGACATATATTCTCATTCTTGGGTCTGATACTAAAATCATTTTCTGTACATAATTTTTTTTAACATAATGTGAGATGATGTTATCGTTATTTTTAAACATTACCATATGGTAAACCTCAAAACCCTCAATCTATCTCAAAATTACAAAAATAGAAGGGTTAGTCTCATTGAGGACTAGTTGCATAGGCATATTATCTAACAAAACTTATGAAAATTTCTACCTCATAAAAACATTTTGGTCTCCCATATATATTTATCATAGATTACACTAATCTTTATAAATTGTGGAATGAAAAAAAGAATGGGGTGAGGTCCAACACTAATTAAATGAGAAAATTTATAAAATTTAAACATAGATGTGATCATAATAATGAGATAAAACATGAACATGGGAGAAATTTATTATTAAAAAAACATATAACCTTATGAGTTTTCCCTAATAAATTATAACAAAAAATGAAATATGAATATAAAAAACATATTCAATGTAATAATAGTTCATAAACATGAGAAAATAATGATGATCCAGCTAAAAGAATAATAATCATAAAGATATGGAATATCATGGAAATAATTAATAATAGTTATCTAAGTCACTAACATTGGTGTAGAAACCAAAAAACAGTGGTGGAGAAATTTATACCCATTTCCCAAAAAATTATTAGATTAGGAAACACTACTTGATTCCCATAATCTTAGTGTAGTGGGAAAAACTAACTAATACACATAAAAACATTAGAGGTAGAAACACTACATAAATCCATTAAAAAATATGAATAAGGAAACAATAATTTATTCACATAGTAAAAGGGGTGAATAAAACACTATGCGATTGCCATAAACATATTGGATCCTAAAACAGTACCTCATCACCATAAATGGAGTGGTTCATGCATTACTACTTGATCCCATAAATAGATTAAAACAAGAATCAATTCCTAATTCCCATTATCAAGTTAGAATAAATAATTTATTCATATAATCATCTCGTAAGATATAAATCATTAACTAATACACTAGATGAAAAAATAGGACACCACACATCACATAGAAACCACCCGTAAATACACACACTATTATTTCATGAAATAATTCATACCTAAAACTTCACTTAATTAACCAATGAGAAATATATGTATCTTATGAAAATAATTTCCAAGAATATTACATAACACATCTAGAAAATAAATTTGGATAAAAAATAGTCCTTAGTGTAATATAAATATAGTTATTAATGATTTCATAAATGATAGATAACCATATAAGATCATTGGATAAAAAAATATAAAAAAGAATGATTATCCCATTTAAAAGTATTAAAAGATCATTTAATATGGTTTCATTATAATGAAATCATGAGAATGATAAAAAATTTAAAAAACATATTTTAAAACAAAAAGTGGGTATTATAAAAACAAATCTAATGAGAGAATGATGATTTTAAATCATTATTTTAGAATATATAAAAATTCATGAAAAATAATTTTTTAAAATAGAATCCTTTAAAACTCATTTTAAAATAAATAAAAAAGCCAAGATTTATAAGAAACAAGTTTTTCTTAAAGGTACATGGGCGTAAAGATCAAGGATATGATGTTATAAGGTGGGGACATTGTAAGATCCCAAACTTTTGAGGTGTATCTTAGGGTTTTATTTAGGTCATTTTCATTCTTAATTAATTACCATTGTTTGGAGTTATGACTTGGGGAGTGTTTGGGTGGAGTTACAGTTGGCGCATGGTTAGGTTAAGTTGTGCACCCAACCCAGCTAACCGCGTGAACCTAGGTAGAGAGGTTCACACAACTTGAACATAGTTTGAAAAACTATTTTTACAAACCTAGGAAAGCGCATGACCATGGATAGTGAGGTCCAAATGTTTTGTGCAGGGTTTACCCCAACTGTGTTCCCCTTCATAGAAAACCATGCATAGAGAAAATAAAGTTATGAAAATTGATTTTAAATTCCCTAGAACCCCAATTTTAAACCCAAATCGACCCTAACTTGACCCTAATGAATTTCAATCATTCTTGGAGGCTCCTAGAGGGTTTCCTAAATTTCATGACCTCTGTTCATGGTGATTTGAAGTCTGGTTCTCAAATATGAATCTCTGTATGTATGTGTCTTATTCCCGATTGATCTTCTATCTCCCTTACATTATTCTCCCATTCTATTAGTGGGTTTTATCCTCTATTTTATTTGATCTAGATCTATATTTGGGGAATATGGATATAGGATTGTTGGATCTAGATCTATAATTAAGTGATATTATTTCGTTTAATCACTGATTTAGGTTCCAGATATAGACCGTCTTTATCATCACATTCTTGATATATCCACTTAAAATTCGGTGACTGTTCGTGATAAAATTAAAGAATTTAATCACAATCTCTAGGTATATGGTTGTTCGGCTCAAATTGAGTATTATAATGAAGATATTTCTTCATCACCATTTTTTAGGTAGGTGGTAAAAAATTCAAATCCAATAGTCTTTATTATCAATTATATATATGTGATTGTAGAATTTATATATTTCATTTAGAAATTGTAATTCCAAATTGAATTAACTAATGTGTTGAAATAAATAATTGAGGAATTAGTGATTTGATTGAATAATGGAAATTGTGAAATAAGTACAATTAATGGGTAAATTAATTGTAAGAGTATTTAATTGGTAAAATGAGATATATAGTTGTTGAGTTGTTTTTAAAATTTTTGAATTCTAAATTGAGAATAATTAATTATTGAATTACTTATCAGATATTGGGTTTTTTTGAAACTGTTAATTAATTGTTGAATTGATTAATGGAAGAGATGCAATTAATTAATGAGAAATTTATTAATTGGAGTGGTTTGGATCATAAGATTGTGTTTGAGATAATTAATTGTGGAATTAATTATTATGGATTGTTATGAGTGTTTACTTGAATGATATTGGAATAATTAATTGATCAATTAATTATAGGGGGTTCTTTTTTGATTATGGGGTTGATTAATTAATTGAATAATTAATTCATATGACTAAAGAGATTATTTAATTGTTGAATTATGTAAATTGGATTAATTCATTGATTAATTAATTGATTAATTAATTAATGTGAGTAGAGATATTATTTAATAGTTTAATTAAATAAAGGGACTAATTAATTGATGAATTAATTAATATGAGTAAAGTGAATATTTAATTTTTGAATTAAATAAAGGAATTAATTAATTTAATAATTGATTAATGCGATTAAAGAGATTATTTATTCGTTGGATTAAATAAATTAAATTAATTATTTAATGTAAGTAAAGAGATTATTTAATTATTGAATTAAATAAATGGATTAATTAATTGTTGGATTTATTAATGGAAGTAATGTGATCATTTTTTTGTGAAATAATTGATTGATTGACATGGAAAAATAATTGAGAATTAATTGATGATTTTAATGTGTTAATTAATAGTGTAATTAATTAATGGGCATGAGTTAGATTAATTTATTAGTGAATTAATTATTGGGAATTTTTGTGTTAATGCAATTGAATGAGTTCAATTAATTAATCTGAAAATTAATCAATGGGGAAATGTTGTGTTAATCCAATCAAATGAGTTAGATTAATTAATTAGAGAATTAATTAATTTGGATTGTTGTGTTAATGTAATTGATTGAGTGAGATTAGTTAATTGGTAAATTAATTAATAGAGACTATTATGATGATGAAATTGAATGAATTGGACTAATTAATTGGTAAATTAATTAATGTGTATTGTTGGGATATTGAATTTATATAATTGGATAATTAATTGTTGAATTAATTATGATAAATTAAATTGGTGAATTTGATATTTAATTATTAAATTAATTATGAGATATATAGATTAATGATTTGATATGAGTAATTATAGAATTAAAAATGAAATATTGAAATTGATGAATGAGATAATTAATTGGGGATTAATTAAGAGATATTGAGTGGTTGAGATGAGATAATTAATTGTAGAATTAATTATGTGATATTGAAATGGTTTGCTTGAAATAATTAATTGATGAATTAATTAATGGATTTGACATACTTATTTAATTGGGGAATTCATTAAGGATATTTCCATGAAAAACTAATTGATGAATTAGTAATGGAATTAGGTATTAAATTAATTTTTGAATTAATTATCATTATTTATGTGATTAGTTAACTTTTATATTAACTAATTAAATTGTTTATTTACACTAATTATCAAATTAGTAATGAAATTGGTGATAAATAATTAATTGATTAATTAATTATGTGTATAATAATGAGAACATACTCATTCTAATGTGAAAAGTATGAATGAAAACATGGTTATTCACTTATGAGTAAAAGAATGGGAAAATTATAATTTAATTTAGAAGTATACATGGTAGCATTGACATTATACTTGTGATTAAAATAATTGGAACATAGTCATTCAATTAAGAAGTATACATGGTAACATCGAGATTATGATTGTGAGTAAAAGAATGGGAACATGGTCATTCAATCGAGAAATATAATTAGTAACATGTTTATTATACATGTGAGTAAAGGAATGGAAAAATGGTCATTCTATTGAGAATTAAATATGGTAACATGGTCATCTTACTTATGAATTCAATATTGGTAACATGGGGGATCAAGTATGGAATTAAAGATTGTTAATAAAAATACTTTGAGATATGGCCTCACTTAAGAATACTTTGAACTTCAGTATGAGTCGAAACATATATCGAGATATGATATCACTATTGAATAATTAGGACGCTGGCATGAACTGAAGAAGGAATTAATTTATAATATAATATTTACAAACATTAGACTCAAGAATGAGCTGAAGAAGGAATAGTGATATGACACCACTTTCAATATTTCAGACATCATCATGAGCAGAAGCTAGTATTAAGATATCATATCACCTAGTGAACACTTTGGGATCTGGAATTAGGTGAATCTAGTATTGACATACAGGTGTGCTTGGGAAACCTAGAGTTAATGTAGTTAAATAAAGAATAAATGATAATGTGAGAACTATTTATTTATGTATTGTACTCAGTTATTTATGAAACTGCATACACTATTTGATAGGATTATTTTAAACTCTGTTGGTGGTCGTCTCCGAAGTTGTACTCACACGCTAATTGAGCTACCAGATGGATACCTGAATATACCAAGTGTTTTCTAGATAGGTTATGTACAAGGCCCAATTCTAGATGGCTATTGGGGATGGATCATGAATGAGGGAACCAAACATGGGTTGGGACCCACTTGGGAGTTATCGGTGTATTTATATTGGGTTTTTGATATTGATACATTGCAAATATTTGGCATGTAATGTTTCCCTTTTTAGTTACATATTGTATTATAGGTCTTGGTCTTCTGGTAACATTGTTTTTTTCTGTGGTTATATATGCTTCTGCTATTGATAATTTATTTATGTTGATGTTTACTTTGATAAAAGAAAAAATAGGGTATAGTCACGCCATGAATAACTTAACAGACCCTCACTTCTAGTCAGTAGCCTCTAACATATGGGGAGGCGCACGTGAGGTCATGTGACTAACCAGTTTAATGAACCATCATGTGGAACCTGGGTTGGGATGTTACAAAGTGGTATTAGAGGTCTATTTTTATTTCTTATTTTTTTTCTTACTATTTAGGAATGGTAGACATGAGACTAGGAAGAGTTGGGCCTTAGTTATGAGCTTGTTCATGGGAGTAGCTACCCTATGTATGGGGGAGAACCCAAGTACATATGTTGGGATTGTTTTTATAGATTTTTTTATTCAAGTTGAATATTATTTCACCATGGGTGATGCACTTGTTGTGTGATGTGATTATTGTTGATATTTTCTGTGATTTTAATAGTGGTCCATAATGGCATGAGAGTTGAGTCTACATGCATCATTATATTCACTCAGGGTTATTTTGTGAACATGCATCATTTTTGGCATACACAGGAAAAACGGTTTCGTGAAATTTGATGAACTTAAACTATTTTTCCTTGTACAAGTGAAATAAAAATAGTAACTAATGGGAAATTTCTAATGATTGTGAAATGATGCGAGATGAGAAAAAATGAGTTTCTAATGAGAAACTTGATTAATTAGATGGTATGATTAATTTTTTTTGAATTAATTAATTGAAAATATGTGATTAATTAATTGTGAAAATTAATTTATGAAAATGAGTTTACCTTTGTTAATGTGGAACAAGGTGTAGGATGGTTAAGAGTTGTGATAGTGCCTTGATTATTACCATGTAGAGAAAAAATGGGGAAGGCTCATTATGGTTTTGTATAAATAACTCTTGTTATCTATGATAATTTTATTAAATGAGAATCTCTTGTTTTGTTTCTTTTTCCATTGATGTGGGTGGTTTGGGTACTGAGAATGACCTAGTTTGAGAACTAAGTTGAGAGTTGTGCGAGTGACTATCTAGTTTAGGATCATTGTGGGGAAATGTTGGTGGGAGGGGAAACCTGATACTTTAGATAGGTTAAGGTGTTTCCAAAAGTGGAGGTAACATTAGTGATGAAGGATTGGTGGTGGTATCCATCGATAAATTCTTAGTGAACTTTTAATTAGTGAAGATCATGTCCCATACCTTGGCATCATCTCAGGTACACTATAAAAGCTCTGGATTTATGCCTAGTTATAGAACTATGTTTTGTTGAATATGGGTCCCCTTGGAGATTATGAATATGAAATCATTTATTTGTGGAGTAGAATGTTGTGAGTTACACCATTGGTAGTTTATGTAGGAGGTTGTTAGGATGGATCAGTGGTTAATAAAAACCATGGTGGTTGAGTTGATTGAAAAAGCGGTGCTAATGACACTCCTAATGTGGGGAGATAGGTGTCAGTAGATGACTCGAGGAGGAAGACCGTGTGTGGGAAGTGGTGTCATAAGAATTCCAATGAGAAACTTGTAAGGTGCATGTCTTAATTTCTCTGAGAAAGATAGAGTGAGCCTCAAAGGTGTTGGATGTATGTTTTTTCTAGACAGTCATTGATTGAAAATATTAGTGCCAATGTTGGGTGACGTTCTTATGATCGTTTATTATGGTGAGTTGGGAAACACATCAGGTATATTGGTGATGTTGATCTTGGGACCGATGTATCCTTTGAGGAGAATCTTATACATGTCTTGGATTGTAATGAGAAGGTGTTTCAGGGAAGGATTGTGTTGTAAGTTTATGTATTATGGAAACATGGATGAGCTAATAATGAAATATTGGAGGTATAAGTGGATGAGAGGGCATAGTTTCCCAACCACTCTTTGACTTGGAATCTTAGAGAATCTTGGGAGTGTAGATTAGAAATGAGCTATAATAAGGAGGGTAGATTTTACAAATCCAGTTTTTCTTATAGGTACTTTGAGTACAGCTCGAGGAAAAGCTGTTATAAGGTGGGGACATTGTAAGTTCCCAAACTTTTGAGGTATTATCTTAGGCTTAAATTGAGGTACATTTCATTCTTATTTAAGAACTATTGTTTGGAGTTATGACATGGGGTGTGTTTGGGTGGAGTTTTTACGAAATTTTGGGAAAACGAGTTTGTGGAAGGTCAGCACACTATTAGAGTAAAATGTACGCCCAACCTAGCTAACCATGTAAACCATGGTAGAGAGGTTTGCACGGATGGTGCACAGTTTACCCTAAACATTCACCCCTTCACAAAAAATAGTGCAGGTAGAAAATAAAGTTACAAAAATTGATTTTAAATTCCCTTAATACCCCATATTAACCTCAAATTGATCGTAGGTCTAACCTAATGGATATATATCATTATTGAACACTCTCGGAGGGTTTCTTAAGGCTCCCAACCTCTGTTTATGGTGATTCGAAGTCTGGTTCTCAGATCTGCATCTCTCTGGGTATCTAGAATATTTCTCATTGATATCCCATCTCCCTTACATTATTCTCACATTATTTTAGTTTGTTTTTATCCTTTATTTCATTAGATATATATCTATATTTAGGGGATATAGATCTAGGATTGTTGGATCTAGATCTTGAAATAAGAGATTTTGATTAGTTTAATCATGGATTTATGTTTCGAATCTAGACTATGTTCGTCTTCACGTTTTGACAGATCTACTTGAAATTGGGGGATTATTAATGATAAAATTGAGGAATTCAATCATGATATCATACTATATGGTTGTTCAGATCAAATTGAGGCTTCCATTGGTGAGCATTATTCATCACCGTTCTTGAGGTCAGTGGTAAAAATTGAAATCCTATAGTCCTTATTATGAATTACATGTATGTGACTATAGAATTTATGGAGTTTGTTTAATAATTTGAATTAAAGATTGAATTAATTAATGTGGTGAATTAATTAATTGTGGAATTGGTAATTTTATTGAATAATGGAAACTGTGAAATAAAGGCAACTAATGGGTAAATTAATTATCAATTTATTGAATTAGGAAATTTGGACAAATAATTGTTGAGTTATTTGGAAAATGGTTTAATTGTAAGTTGAGAATAAATGATTAGTAAATTAATTATTATATGTTGGGTTTCTGAAATGTTTAATTATTTTTTGAATTGATTAACAGAAGAGATGCGAATAATTAATGATAAATTTGTTAATGGTAGTGGTTTGGATCATCGGATTTTGTTTGAGATAATGAATTGTAGAAATAATTATTGGATATTTTTATGAGTATTGAATTGATTGAAAATGAAATAATTGATTGATTAATTAATTATGGGGGTTCTTTTTTGATTTTGGGTCTGATTAATTAATTGACTAATTAATTAATTTGAGGAAAGAGATTATTTAATTGTTGAATTAAATAAAGGCGATTAATTAATTAATTTTAGTAAAGAGATTATTTAATTATTGAATTAAATAAAGGGCCTAATTAATTAATGAATTAATTAATGTGATTAATGATATTAATTAATTGTTGAATTAAATAAAGGGATTAATTAATTGATTAATTAATTAATATGAGTACATAAATTATTTAATTTTTGAATTAAATAAAGGGGATTAATTAATTGAATAATTAATTAATATGAGTAAAGAGATTATTTAATTATTGAACTAAATAAATAGATTAATTAATTGGTAGCTTAATTAATGGAATTAATGTGATAAATTTATTGTGAATTAATTGATTCATTGTCATGGATAATTAATTAGAGAATTAATTTAAGAGTCTAAATGTGTTAATTAATGGTGGGATTGATTAATGGGAATAAGTTAGATTAATTAATTAGAGAATTAATTAACGGGAATTTTTGTGTTAATGCAATTGAATGAGTTAGATTAATTAATCAGTAAATTAATTATTGGATAATTGTTGTGTTAATGTAGTCAAATGAGTTAGAATAATAAATTGGAGAATTAATTAATGTGGATTATTGTGTTAATGTAATTTATTGAGTTAAATTAATTTATGGATATTGTTGCGATGTTTCAATTTAATGAATTGGACTAATTAATTGCTAAATTAATTAATGTGGATTGTTGGGATTTTGAATTGATAGAATTGGATAATTAATTATTTAATTAATTATGGGAAATGATATTTTTGAACTATATAATTAATTATTTAAATAATTATATGTCATGGAGATTGATGATTTAAGATGAGTAATTTTAGAATTAAAAATGAGACATTGAGATTGATGAATGAGATAATTAATTGTGGGATTAATTATGAAATATTGAGTGGTTTACTTGTGATAATTAATTATAGAATTAACTATGAGATATTGAAACGGTTTCCTTGAAATAATTAAATGATGAATTAATTATGGGATTTTCCATACTTAATTAGTTGGGGAATTAATTAAGGGTATTTGTGTGAAAAAATAATTTATGAATTAGTAATTGAATTGGGTATTTAATTAATTTTTGAATTAATTAACATTATTTACTTGATTAGTTAATTGTTAGATTAACTAATGAAAATGTTGAGTTAAAGTAATTGTCGAATTAGTAATAATATTGACGAGGAATAATTAATTGATGAATTAATTATGAGTAAAAGAATGGTAACATGGTCATTCTAATGTTACAAGTATTAATGAAAACATGGTCATTTACTTTTGAGTAAAGGAATGGGAACAAGTTTATTCAATTGAGACGTATACATATAAACATTGAAATTATATTAGCGAGTAAAGGAATGGGAACACGGTCATTCAATTAATAAGTATATATGGTAACATGGACATTATACTTGTGAGTAAAGGAATGGGAACATGGCCAATCAATCGAGAAGTATAAATGGTAATATGATCATTATAATTGTGAGTCAAGGAATTCAAACATGGCCATTCTATTTAGAAGAAAATATGGTAACATAGTCATCTTATTTATGACTTTTATATTGGTAATGTAGGGAATCAAGCATGGAATTAAATATTGATAATAAAGATACTCTCAGATATATCCTCACTTGATAATACCTCTAACACCGGTATGAGTAAAAATATGTATTGAGATATGCTATCACATTTTAAAACATAAGACTCTGGCATGAGCGGAAGAAGACATTTTGATATAATATCATATTTACATAATTCAGACTCAGACATGAGCTGAACCTATTATTGAGATATGATACAACCTTTAATATGTTGGACATCAGCAAGAGAATAAGTAGGTATTAAAATATCATATTACCTAGGGAACACTTTGAGCTTTGGCATGAGATGAATCTAGTATTGATGTACAAGTGTCCTTGGGAACCCTAGATCTAATGTAGTTAAATAAAGAATAAATGATAATGTGATAACTGTTTATTTATGAATTTTACTTAGTTCATTATAAAACTGCATACACTGTTTGAATAGATTATTTTAGACACCATTGGTGGTGGCATACTGAGTTTTACTAACACCATACTCAGGCCGCATGATCAATACAAGAATAGACCTTGTGATAAGGACAGGTTACGATCAAGGACCTATACTTGATGGATATTTTGGATGGATATGGATGAGGGTACCAGAAATGGTTTGGGACCCACTTGGGAGTTGTCAGTGTATTTATTTATTTTGGGGTTTTCACATTGACACTCGGCATGTATTTTGAATGGAATTTTTTAATTTTTAGTTACATATTGTATTAAGTGTCTTGGTTATCTAGTAACATTGGTTTTGTCTATGGATATATATGCTTCCACTATAGATAATTTATTTTTGTCAGTGTTTCCTCTAATAAAAAAGTAGGTATAGTCACCTTATGAATGAAATACCATACCCTCACTACTAGTCGATAGCCTCTAGCACATGGGGCGGCGCGCTTGAGTTCATGTGACTGACCAGCTTGGGGCACCAACATGTGGCACCCTGGTCAGGATGTTACAAGATTTACATTGTAAAATAATTTAAACATATTTCATTTCATTTTTAAAATCACAATGCGTTTAAATAATTTAGTAACCTATTTTAAGACATTAAAAATTTTATTCATAATGAATAATTCTCATAAAATGGAAGAAGTTGTAAAATATTGTTTAGAATTATTTTTTAATATAGTTATAAAAGATGAAGTTATGGATCACCTTAAAAAATAATTTTACCCAAATAGAAATAATAAGTACCATTAAATAAATTATTTATGTGGGTAAAACCAATCATTTAAGGAATAAGTTCAAGAAGAATCTCCATAACTAATCAAAGATACTGAAGATTACACAAACTAGTAAAACATTGGTATCTTCATCATAAAAATCCATTAAATAAATAACATGATATTGATAATAAATACCCATCAGTTTTTGAAATATTTATGAAATTCTTCATTAGATATTAAAAACACCATATCAAATATATCATGGTGCATACTATTAATTATGTCTCATAGAATAAAATTTTGGAAGAAGAACCCCTTAATGTAATTTTTATCTTCCACTCTAGAACTTGAATAATACCTTACCAATTTAAGAACCTTAATAATTTATACAAAATTTTATAAACATCATATATAATTATTCCCTACATTTATATTAGTTAGTTGTTAACTATTTTCAAAAGAGGGTGTGAGTTTTCTTTATCATTTTAAACTAGTTTCTTAACAGTGGTGGTATTATACATTATCCTTCAATGTGTATTCATTAAAAGATCATAAAAGGTAATATAATTTATGTATTATGATAATTTAATTAGTTATAACTTTATCCTATTAGAGTTTTGTTTGATTTTTCTATATAAAAAACCAACGATAATCCTGTTTTAGTGATTCAATACAAACAAAGAGTGGTATCTTGATTAATGAGATTAATTTTAATTTTTCCATTGAAGAACTAAATAGAAATAATTATAAACCAATTTATATCCTATAACATTAGTAATTATTTTCTCATCATCCTCCATGATATTATTTTATATCATTGTTCAAGTAGGTGGTCAGAAAGACACAAACATGGACATACCATAATTAATGGATGTGTATAGTCATTAATGTGGACTCTTTTAGAACAAAATCATCATTATATAGTTATGATGATATTATTTATTACTTTTAATTATTTTTTTCAAATTTTATTTTTTTTATTAAATATGAATGAAACTATTTGTAAAAAGCAATATATTACTTCATCGAGGCTTTATTCCGCATAACACATAGATACCATTTTTTTCTAAATGAATATTAAGGAAAAATGCGGATTATAATTTTTATAATGAGAATTATAATAATATTATATATTTAACATTTATTTTTAAATTAAATACTTATAAACTCAAATAGTTGTGGGCGTGAAAAATGATAGGCGTCGCTTCGTGGATATGATAGTCCTCATAAACGCATGATCGATGCTGTTTTATTTTTTCTATGTGTAGGGGAAAGAATAAATGATTGTTTTTAAATTAATATATTTAAAAATAATCAAAAATAAATTTAACAATTTCATTTTAATACTATTGAGGTAATAGGTTTTTAATGGGAAAATTAATAATAAAATATTAAGTGTTTTGTAATACTCACAATGGGCCCTTGAGATTCCTCTTGAAAGTTTACATAAAAATGAAAGGATTAGGCTAAAAAATTGATACTAGAGTCATATGAAACTGAAATAATTTTCTCAATGGAGAATAATTTCTTAGTTTTAGGATTAAATTTGAATGAATAAGGGTTCCATGAGGGGGTGGGAGCATCCCCCATTTATAATTTAAGAAAAGGGAATTTCTGTGAACACCAATTATTTTTGAATAATGGAATAATACTATGCAAGGGTAAATGGTTACAAAAGGGATAAATAATGTATTTTTGGATGAGATAAGTCCATTAAATTCTTAACAAATAATTTTAATACTTGTTTTAAATTTGGTTCAATCCATTTACAACTATACTTTTACATTTTATTATTTTGGTTTTTAACTTGGCAAATAGTTTTTACCCGAGTAGTATACATATTGTTTAAAATATAATATAGCAATTATAATTTTTATTTTATTTTATATTACTATATATTGGATATATATATTTTAATTTAATTTTTAAATAAGTAAAAATTAATTTTTTAATTAAAACATTTAATATATAAAAAAATATCCGTGTTGGAAAAAAATATTTTTAATAATAGGAGTTCATAATAATATTTAGAAATTATTACCTATAGAATGTGTGAGAATATATTTAAATATATATTTAATAATTTTATTAAGCTCAATTTTGAGAATAGATTAATATATTTTATAATATAAAATTATATAATTATAATAAAACAATCGTTGATAATAATAGTTTTACCACTATAGTGGTCATTAACATTAATCATACTAATCATAATTTTATGGGAGAATATTAAATTGGTCTCATTAAATAATATTAAAATATTGATCTAAAAAATTAAATAATTTTTTAGATTTAATTTCTACATGTGATAAAAACTATGTTTTTCAAGTAAGTGTATAGAAATAGTTTTTTCAGATTAAAATATTACTTATGTTCCCAAAATGTTTAATATAAATTTTATAAATTTAAAATTGGTTTTTAAATGATTTAATTTATTTTATAAAAATTTATTTTCAAATAAAATGGTTCAATAAAAATTCAATTCATTTTTATATTATTATAATATCCTAAAAGTGTGGTATTAGAAATATCATTACTTTTTTTTTACTAATCACCGAAAAATCAATTATTTTAGAAAAATATCAAAAAATAACCATCGTCTAATTTTCATATTTAGAATTAAAAAATTATTTTATTTTTAAATTAAAAATAGTTTTTTTGAAATTTAATATTTAAATTAAATTTCAACATATATTAATAAAAAATTGTTATTGATAAATGCCTTCTTAAAACATTATGTGTTCTTATTTATATTTTTTTTTCATTATCAAATTTTTTTTAGTTTTTTTTATTTACTTGTTGTTTTATTATAATAAATTTTTATTAATAATAATCATGCCATGAATTGTTTTAGGTTGGTGTTTTGTTTAGTTCATATTAACAAATATTATTTTTATCTATAAAAAATATATTCCAAAATATTAGGGAATTATAACTCAAAATGAGAATTATCTAGATTTTACCTAAATTAGCAGTTTTCTATTTCCTTGACCAAACATCACTAAGGAATATATGGTTATATATACTTTATTGTGCAGTCAATTAACAATGAATAAAGTCCTTGAATATATTTTCCAATTATTATATATTTGGAAGGATGCTATTAGTGTTATTGTTATTAATATCTATGAGGTGGAGATGAATTCCCAAAATTTTCTTCACTATCTACATAGGGTATAGTTTTTATTTAATTAAATATGCACAATTTATATCTATTGAACCTCTCACCCATTAGTTTTTTTCAAATTCCTTGTGTTATTACCAAACAAAAATTTCTTAAATAAATATATTTATTTTATTTGAAAACAATCATAAAATTTGTAATCATATATTTTTATATAGAGGTACAAGACATTATGATTCATTATTAAATTATTTAAAATAAATTTCTCAGTTTTTTTGTAGGTATATTTATGTTTATTTATTAATATAATGAATCTAAGTTTTCCATTTCCATGGAGTATTAAAAAAATTATTTATAATTATTTTTTAATCTTAAAAAAATTTAAACTGTTTCCCCTTGAAATATTCAAATATTATTTTCATTAATATTTGAAAATTAATATTTTTAATAATTATACTAAATTATTTAATGTTACTCATCAATAGTCATTTTTTATGATTGAAGAATATGGTGACTAGAATATAATTTATTTCCACTAAACTATTTTACCTTCCAACTCATTTAACCTTTTTTTATTTATTTCTTCACTAGAAAACTATTCAATGGTTGGATGTATTAATTTAAGAGACTATTAATGTGATAAATGGGGGACAACTATGATGGGAATAATGAGAGGTGGATTGCGTTTCATGTGTAAATGAGAGAGTGACATGTTAAAGACCCTAGTAATGGATCAAGTTTCTCATGGTGGATAGAGGTGAAAAGGGACATAGATAGAGTATGAGTAACATGTATATGGAGGTGAAAATAATTGATAGACTGAATATAGTGAGAGATAATTATACTATTAACATGAGATTAATTATATGATTCACCAAGAAATTATGGAGACGAAATAGATGATAATTACAATAGAAACATCTGAAAACATTGATATAGAAGTTCACTTAAATATACTACATGTTTTCGATTAAACTCAAATAGTTTGTAAATCTTGATCAGGTACTTAGGTTTATATTGTTTTATAAATATTACTAAACATTTAATTTCAATGTAAATGTCATATATTCCATATATTATAGAGTTAAGTGATTCCCAATGAATTAAATATTATATGGGTTGTGGCTTTGGGTCCCATAACATGTATAGGGGATACATGACATGGAATGTACCCATGTACATGATTTTAAACCTAGATTACCTCATAAAGTGTGTTTAATAATGTATATATAGTATAATTCAAATAAATGACATATATTCTTAGATAACACAACACATGACATGTTTTTATGTCCTATATGTGGTATTAAATATTGAGACATCTTGGGATGATTGACCATGTATGAATTATGTTTTAGTTTTATACACCAAACTATAATCAAATGATGGATACCATGTAAAAATATATAAATTATATGTATTAGAGAAACCTTGGTGTTTTTTGTATATTATCACTTGGTTTTATGAATTAGTTATATGAGTGGTCTATTCTATGATTTTTCCATTTAATAAAATATATAGTTCATATATTCATTATTTGGGGATCTATTTTGTGGTGTAAAATTATATGAGATTATATGGAATCATGGGCATGAAAAAAAAGATTGGTAAAGATTATTGGAGTGGATACAAGGTAAAAAACCTATGTTGGCATATTTATTCTATAGAAAATATCATATAAACATTTGTTATAAAAGGTAACACACATTAATGTATACTCATGGGTTTAGAACTTATAGAGTTGGTATCCCCCTCATTAGATTTTTAAAACACATGTTGAGGCATGTGTCCTCCATAGGGGTTCATACCACCTAAACAGATGGACACTATTTTTTAAAGAGCGATTCCCCACTTATTTTATTGAGGGATGATGTTTAAATGAAATAAGTTTTGTAGTATACTTTTCTTATTTTTACTGTAGTTCCAAGCAATTGAATCCACCATCACCATGTAGATTGGATGAAGAGTTCCTATAATGAAATTTATCCAAAATATTATTAACTTGACTATATAAGAAAATATAGATTTACTATTTTTTTATAAAACATTATATAGTATTTCTCTTTTGGTTTTAAATTCATTATATTGTGTATGTTTATAATCACCCCTAAAAAAGCCTTATACCCACATATGTTATGTATTCATAGATGACTCAAACATTGATAGTGAATTTTAGGGATATAGTACTTGTAGTTATGATGTGTAAAGGTGATAAGTGGTGTTTGTTTTTAATAATTCTCATGTTTAATTTAGTGTGATATAGAGTACATCTATCCTATTTATTTTTTGTATTTATTTTCCATGTGATTTTGGTCTTTTTATTTTTCCATTTATTACGGTAAATGGTATTATTTTATGGTTGGGACAATCAAATTCCCTAATCTATGTCTCATTACTATTGGTTATTTACCTACTTTATATTATTATGTTATATTTTAGATATATTTGTTTATTTTCATGTTTACAGGCTAAGGAATCTCATATGTGATATATTTCTTATTGGTGAAGTTCATTATACATTATCCAATTTTGGTAGGTTTTTGATGGTTCTACTAGCTTACAACAAGATTAAGAAGGTGTATAATGGTTTAGATTGTATAAAATTCCATTTTAAAGAAATTTATGGTGTTATAAATCCCAGGTTACATCAATGTTAATGAACAGAACTTCAGAAACATTTATGATAAATTTGATGAATGGGTATTTGCAAGAAATAAACTTGGTTGAAGATGGTACTAGGGCTATAGAAAACGTGTAAATAATTTATTTCAATTCATTGATTTTATTTCAATTAAGAATCATTCTACATCATGAAAACCATTATAGGTTGATTATTAGATTAATGTTGATCATGCAGATTATTATGATAAATAATACACTATATAATTTATGTAATAAGAATAAAAAATTCCTTTGTGGATTTAAAATATCATAGATATGAAGTTGGAATAATAAAAATATTTTATGTGTTATTTATACGTAAAAAATAGGTGATTATAAGTACTCTTCATTGAGACAAAGATGAGGAAAATGAAATATAATAAAATTTGTGGAATTACATGAATATACCATTTCTATCACCGGATAAACTAAATAATGATAATGAATACTTACAATATATGTATTATATTTTAGTCACATTGGATAGTATGAATAAAATTGTTAAAAATGATACATTGGAAATAGGTTAATATATTAAATAGAATAATGAGATTAAATGAAAAGGTATTTTTTTAAATAAACTCAATTGGAATATAAAAGTAACATGAATTAATTATCATATTATTTCTAATGGAAACATAAAGTCTGAGGGTATAAAATTTAATGTTACATTATCATTTGTTTATGGGATTGAAATTATTCATATTTTCATTTTTATATATATTCAAAAATATTTCATAGTTTTTTAAATTTACTTGAACTCATTATACCATAAAAAATTACAAGAGGATGATGTTTACATTGAAGTCATGAAGAAATTAATTTTTGATTGTGATTTTCTTAGACATAAAATATACGTGAAAATTTAAGGATTAGAATAAATATTCCAATTATGGTTTTCATATTATTATAGTATCTTGGAGAGAATTAATTTTTAGAAAGGTATGGTAGAGAATAATATTTATGTCAAAAAAGATGAAAAAACCACACTCATTATCATTTTTATTATTGAGGAGATTTCTTTTCTATGAATTAACTAAAACAATACATGCAATTTATAGCCCACATTATTTTTTTTGTTCTATTGATTTTACAGATGATATTATTTTTGGGTTTCCAAGTGATAAACCAAAAAAATTTCATATATCTAAAACATGAAAATTATTATCATATGTTATTAAAAAAATATTTAATGAAATACTTGAGATATTTTTTAACTTATATACTTCTAGGGAATAAATTTACCTTCTCTAAATAGAAGAGCATGGATTAAAAAAAGTTTTGATTTATTATCATAAGGACAATTTATTTTAATGTGAAGAGTATAAATAATTTAAGGATACCACTGATAGGTTGGGATGAGGTGTATCAGGGGTAATACTTAAATATGACACATTTTCCTTGTTAATTTCTAGATATTAATAATGAAAATCTCTTTATCACCCCTACAAATTAATATTGAGGACACACACTACACCTAAAATTTTAAATGGTTCAACCGCAATGTGAGAGTTTACAACATTCAATTATAATTCTTTGGTTGTGTCACATATTCTTTATCACTATTTTAATTTAGATTAGAAATTCCAAACCATTATCACATAAGGATCATGCTGGAATTATCCACATCTCTATGTTAGAAGGTATCAAGTACATAGAATCGTTGAATGCATGGTGTTATTCGTATATGAAATACTAATTATTTTCTTAATACTATTTTTATCTAAAATGTATTAAAAATCAACCACTTCATTGGGTCGCTTAACATCAAGGATAATATATTATTTTGATGGGAAACTATTTACTAAATTCTTTCATTTTTTTTCATGATTGTCGACCTCCCATTATTATTTTTTCTATGATGAACTTTTTATGTATTAGAGCATGAATTTATGAACAATATATCCTTCTTACTTAGAAAAAATATCTTGGACAACCATTTTCACCATAATTGTCTTCAAACTCATCAAAATATTCAAAAATAGCTTAGGTTGTTATCTTTAGTTCACCCTATATATTATAAAAAAATATCTGTTTTTTCAAAATTCTGGAAAACATTTCCTTTTATAAATTATTATCTTTATATTCACGCCCTAAATATGAATAGTTGCTTCAAAATTTATTTTGGAGATTATTTATTTTATGGATTAAAAAAAATATATCATTTAAAACCCCCTAAAAGATAGTATGAACAATAATGAAGAATAATTTTGAATATTTCAATTATAAACATTTGTGAATCTTGGTAATGATCCATCTCATTTATTCTGTATTAAAAATCCCTTTAATATCATATTAAATCATGGTTATCGATTAAAATCAATATATTGTGAAAAAAATATATAAAAAAACAACTTCTCAAAAATAATTACAAAAAATTTATGATCCTTAAAGTAATGAAGACCATTCTTATGAATAACCAATAATAATGCTAATGGAGACACAAATGTGATTTCAATGTAGCTCAAATATGTTCCCTCAGTAGGATGAATGAACCTGACACAAAAAAAAACATACTTACCAAGACTTAGAAAAATATTTTTACATAGAGTCATTGATTATTATGGAATGATGCATATGGAAAAATTCTTTTGAGATGATGAATACATAATTATTTTTATGGAATTATTCCTACATGAATATTATTATAGAATGTTTCTTATAAGGCCATAAAGGATTTTTATGCAGAGTAATTATCCTAAAATCTCATCCACATAGTTTAAAATTCCCATGAACCATACATATTTAGTCCCTATGAATTCTATCCATAAGGTTAAATGATCCTTATAACCATTTAAATTATCTATAAATTTACAAATAAGTTGATTCCAACACATATTCCATTACTTTCCAATAATTTGATCCAAAACAACTATCAATGATTCTAGAACATCTTTAACCAATCCATAGGAGTTATTAACTACTCACAAAAATTTCATAGAAATATTAAAAAATTATTATTCATGGTTTGCTACTATAGAAACTTATTAAAAAATAATAATGGAATTTATATCATTCCATTATTTTTTTTGTTAGGAACAGAAAAATCTATAAAAAACCATTTTGAAAATTAATTTCTATTATAATATAAAAAATAATCATATTTTTTAAATATAAAAAATATCTTGAAAATAGACTATAGGTAAGAGTAGTGTTTTTCGGTAAATTATATATCTCAATGAGAATAAATATTATCATTATGTGATTATGCCCCACCTCAATGGGAAATCTCAAATTATTAAATAATTCCACATTTTCATAATGAAAAACCAATAAAATAAAAACAAAAAAAGGAAGATATTCACCCCTTGAAATAAATTTTAAAAGGTATCTTTCATAACATACATGTAAATAGTTTTTCATTTAATCTCCCCTTTGAAAAAAAATCTAATACAAATTAAGGTCCCCCAAAAAGTATTTAATGATGTTGGAAGGGATGAATATTTATATCCAGTAAAGTAATCTAACTCTAATAACCCATATTTAGTGTTTACATTATTACATTCTTACAAGATACAAGAGATTAGAATGAGAATGAATGATTAGTTTACCAGTCTTGGAAATATAGATACATATATGACATTCATATTACATTGTGAGATTAAAACAAAACAAGGAAAACAGATTTAAATCCCTAAAAATTATTAAATGATACACTATTCATATCCTCAAAAAAGGAAAAAAAATAAAGGATGGGCATAGATCCTTAGTGAGGGGTTGAATACAATAAAATATATCAAAGTGTAAAAGAATAATGAATAACACAATTGAGAAAAAATAATGAAATATTATAAATGACTAAAATCATAAAAGGGGACAAAATCCATGGATGACATGACAATAGAAATAATCACATGGATAAGGCCCCTCAAAATATGTAAGGAATACACCAAATATCCAAATTTATTTCATAATGATAGGATTCATATTGTCATAAATCATAATATTACCATCATGTCTTCGTGCTATGGAATCACACCTAAATAGGCATGACAGACACACAAAAGACCCAAATTAGTTTGTCACATGAGACATAAAAATACACCGAAGCATTTAAAAGGACCCAAAAATCACATACTATGTCCAATAAAGTCGTACTATGAAGGGAGTGAATAATCAATTCAATATATAACCATTATAAATATCCATATTTGAAATATATAATATGAAATATCAATATTTATCCTTGTAGAAAATTTAACACCATGATCATATTCCATCCAAAGTGATAAGGAGGATGGTATCATTATTGCAAATCCCAATAAAAGATAAATTTTCGTCAAATAATATTTAAATAGATATAAATACTTCTAAACAAACATTCAAACCATTTATTCATTCATAATAAAGAGATCCTTTTATTTTGATTACATATGTGTAAATAATTCCAAAAAATATAATGAAAATAACATTATTTGAAAATAAATTAGGAATCTGGTAAAAGAATTTCAAGGAAAGCAACTTTTATGAAAATGGTAAATCCAATTCATATGGTAAATGTTAAAATAAATAGTCCATTTACACATTTCATAAAAATTCATAAGAACTTTATTCAAAAAGTTTCAAGAATATTCCATTTTATTTATTAATAGAAAGTAATATATTTTTGAATATTACATTAAATAATAATTTGATAATATAAATAATTGTTCTTGAAAATATTTTTTGAAACATGGACTTGTAAGAAAATATTTGTTGACCAAAGAGGAAATTAGGATGGTTTTTATTATAAAATGTTTTATCAGTCGTATTGTGTTCCAAAGAGAGGAAAAATAAAGGAAAAAATGTAAACTCAATATATAATAATAAGAGACTAAAATATAATTATTTTTAAATGCAGAGATCTTATATTTTACTTTAATTTAAATGTAAACATCAACAATCCCAAAAAAAAATAATATTGTAGAATTAAACCTTACCTCTTTCATAAATTTTGAATCATAAACACCATGGATGAAATTAATTAAAAATAAAAATTAAATACATTTAATATAAAGTGATTCTTAATATAACATATTATAGGGTAAGTATATAAAACACAAGAAATAAAGAATCCATGAATATGGAAAATGTCGTAAAAACATAGATTAGAAACCCTTACCTCCTGTGTTTCCTTCCTTATAAGTGGTTTTTTCATCCTATATTATAAATTAATAGTTATTATGCTTATATACCAAAACATATATATATAGTTATAATACAATAATTGATCTAATTATAATATCTTATTACTATTTTAATATTAATTGATTTTTAAATCACTATTCCAGGTGATTAATTTTCCATTTTAAAACATGTTTTAACATAGAAGTTTTGGTACTAGCCCATTGATAATGGCTACAACATCAACAAAATGTTAACAATTTCATTTTAATATATTTTTAAAATAATATCCCTAGTTTTCAAAATTCATTAATCCCTCAAGTTAGAAAAAAAATATAATTTTGATCATGTAAGTGGTGAAATAATCTTAAACAAGAGAATATTTTATAGATCATATGGGTAAGAACATCCTAAGGTATGATCGGAAAATAATGTTTTAAAAATATTCTTAATTTATTAAAAATTTATATACTTTTTCTATAAAAAATAAGAACTTTATATAAAATTTTTTAATTCAAAGTGAAATATAAAGCTCATGGAGATGGTAGTCCATATGTAGACATAAGCGAAACTTTTAGGTGTTGTTCGATGGGAAAGTGGTGGAAAATGGTTGTATCGTTATCCTTATAAAATATCAGAATATTTTTAACACTAGATTCAGTATGTTAGTACATATAAAATATATTATATGGAAGTATAATAAGAAATTATCATTTCAAATTTCTGTAAATATGATTACCTCTTCTTTAGGAGACCATCGTGGTCTTACACCTCATGGTTGTTTAGGATGGTATTAGGAGAAGAAAAGAATATCAAAAATTAGGAAAATGAATATAGAAAGGTTTTTTTGGATGGGATTTGATGATCTATAGGTCTCACATTTTTTGAATAATGGGGAGAATATGTTCCCTTTTAGAAGTTAGGGGAGAGACAGAAATGAAATTACATAAAATATTAAATAATAAAAATTAATTTTATTATGAAAGTGGAAGAAAATTGATAAAAATTAATTGGTGAGATAATATAATGTCAAAATATAATTATCCAATATTATTTATGTAATATTATACTGAATTTTAACTCTAATCTATTTAGTTGAATAAAAAAATAACACATTTTATCGATTACCATGAAAAAAACATGTTCACTCATTAAGGACCATGAAAGTAATTTTAAAATCAACTAGTTTTGTATACATGAAAAATTAATGATATACTAGAAAATTTCCCATTCAATTGATTCGTTATATAATTTTTATAATTTTCAATTGATTTAGATTTTTCTGATATCATTAAATACTATTTAATGTCTTTTGTGGGACTGTTGAATGAACTTGACTTTAAATGCATCAAGATAAAAATTAAATTCATATATAAATACTTTATCTACCACAAATAAATTATTAATACTCATTATATTATTGAAACACAATAATTCATTAATATCATATCACTTTTAATGATTTTAAAAATCATTACCTTTTTTTTCTACTACTATAAAAATTAATACGTAGAAGTCACGAAAGCATTCTAGGTAATTATATCCTAGAAAAAAATTTAAATAATTTAATATAACTAAAATAGTGTTTTCATATTCTAATTAACCATTTATAACTGATGTTATATTTCTTTTAATTAAATAACAATTTTATGGAGATATCAAATGAGAGATTGCGAAATTCTGTATTTATTTTTTACTTAAAATAAAATATAGGACATTAAAATAAAAAATGGCACTAACAACCCATCTATTAGAATATAGGATGAATAATTAAAAACTATAATCATCTAATAGAAAGAAGCATTGTTTTATTCATATTTTTAAATATTTATCAAATTATATTTAACTATTGGGCAAAAATCCCTAAAGGTAACATTGCATCATTTTTGGGTTGACTGTGTTTTTTGAAAAAGTAGGTTTCCATGGTGAATTTTCAAGGTCCAAATATGTTTTTGACAATCAATGTTGACAAAGAACCATAAAAAAAGAATGGATGATATGGATATAAGTAGAGAGTTTTCCAAAGAAAATTCATATCTCTCGAATCGTGAAGGTGGTTCACAAAGACAATGTGCTTCACAAAAGAGAGGTGCTTCGGGGTGGCTAATCTAGCTCCGTGAAAGGTAGTGTGCTTCGCAAAAGATAGGAGCTTCATGGTGGCTAATCTATCTTCATGAAAGAAGTTCATTTTGCAAGGTCGCGTGCTCTAAGGAGTGTGCTTCACGAAGAGGCAGGAACTTCGTGAAGGCTAGTTTGAGCTTCGTGAAATTGGGAGCTTCACGAAATAGGGTGTTTTGCCAATATATTTCCATAAGGAATTTCCCAGTGTTTCAGAGGAAAAGTGGTATTCATCTTTGGATAAAATTTCAACGTTAACGGAGAATCTATCAATAGTTTAGGATGCATTTATTCATCCAAATTAAGAGACCTACATGTCTATAAACTGTGATTGGATCCCTTCCAAGTGCAGTGAGTAGAGAAAGAGGAAGAAGGTTATCCTTTCTACTGGAAGTGAGTCAGATAGAAGAACAGGGAGTAACCTTTGGGAAGTAGTGATCTAACCCTAAACATTGTAAAGGTAGTAATCATGGGCATATAAGTGATCTAGTTTGAACATTATTAGCAGTGAGCTTTAGTGGATTTGGTACAGTGGCACATCACTGTTGTATGATCCTTGGATGTAAGCCAGTGAGGGTGAACCAAGTAAAAATATATGTGTCTTTCTGGTTGCTTACTTGAATTATATTCAAAGCATCATCATTAGATAAAGAATAAAATAAGTGATCATAATAAACACACAAGTGCAGACAAAGTGACCCTTGTAGTAAGGAGGTCAAGATCTAGTAGGACATGAAGAACTTTTCAAAAGAATATCCATACATTGATTCACCCCCCTCTCAGGGTATATATGCCTCTATTGGTCCTAAAATTAACCTTAATTACAATATTTACCTTTTTTTCAGTGAAAAATATTTACCATTATTAATATCCATAATGACCACAAATAAAATTGGACTATTATTAAATTTTAACATGTTGATTCCAAATAAAAAATAAAATTTAAATATTCAATTTTTAGAGATGTTATAAATTAATTTTAATATATCTTCACCAAATTTAATGAGAAACAATTTATAGAAAAATGTTTATTAAGCATATAAATGAATTATACCTTGATTCATATGGAATTAATTATATTTTTTTAGTTAAATTTGATATAATATTACCATATAATTGGATCTAAAAATAGAATGTAACATTTTAATTAATTTATTTGAGAAAATTGATGATAGTTTTTAAAAAAATGTCCTTTTCACTTATTTAATAAAAAATTATTGTTTTTATAAAAATCACAAAAATCTAGTCTATGATATTTTAGATTTCAGGATTTAAAAATAAAATATAAACTATGTATGATGAAACTATATTTTTGAAATATAAATTGAGTTTATTCTAATTACATTACTAGTAAACATAATTAAATGAATACTAATTTATTTATTTGTGTATATGTAAATTTAGTATAACTATTTTATTAAAATTATTATCAAATGGGGTTAAATTAATCATTTAAAATATAGTTAAACAAATTATGGAAAATATGAATTTTACCTTAAAAATATTACAATTTAATTTCAAACCAATTTATAATCAGTGTATGATTTAATACATATTTATTAATGAAAATAATTAAAAATGTTTTTCATAAAAATATTATATTTAATTAAACCCAAAAAAAATATATGTTGTAACAGTCAAATTTAAATAATAAAATTTGTATCCAAGTAAATTTATGCTCAGTGTTTCATATAAAAAATTCTATCAAATACGTTTTTAATGATAATTCATTCAAAAATCTTTGGGTGACAAATTATACCCCTAAATAAATTTTTTTCCTCATGATTTTATCTTATGTTTGATAAAATATGATTAATTATTACTATTATCATTACTAATGAATTTTTTCAAAAATAAAAATAGTGTATGATAAAACATACGATCATGATAAAAAAAATTATATATATAAATATCTTTATATTGAAAAATTATATCAAATAAAGAGATAAAAAATCCATTGTAAAAAGAGTAAAAGAGAAATATGATGGTGACTTAGAATAACACATAATTATGTTCCCAAATAAGGAGAATATTAATGGGATGTGAAAATAGAGAAATAGAGGACAAACATAATGGATAAGGAATAATTGAGAGCGATAGAGAACATGATCATATGAAAGCTAATGAATACATATAAATAAATCAATAAGGGATAATTCCAAACATCAATTCATTAAAAATGAAGGTAAATGGATAATTTTTTTATTTCAAGATCCATTTCATAGAGATGAAGGATTATTTTTTATCAAGATAGAGTACATGAGAAAATATAATTACATGTTTTCATTTTATTTCATTATCATAATTTCATCATTTAGTTGTACTTTGATAAAGTTACACATCAATATGATTTCTTTCTCTTTGAAATTAATATTCAAGATTATATTTTCATTCATGATGAAGTAAAAATTATCATTTAATAGAGAATAATATTATCAAAATGTGGAAAAATTATTTGACCATTTTTTCTCCCTTAACTGAATTTTTTTCCCATACATGAGATAATATCCAACATAAGTAATCCTTCATTTCATAAGTACTACATTAATATCCCTAGATTTCAGAATAACACTAAATAATCAACATAAATCATTCCAAATTGAACTTATATTAAAACTTCTCAAAATATTATAAACCAAATTAAAACCTAGTGATTAGAATGATTTTATCCCATAAAATTCCAAGATGAATTTAACATTTATCTCCAAAAAACATTAATCACCCATAATGTAACATAAAAAAATCATTACACCCTTATCATATCTTATCATAGACATTGTAATCAATTCAAAAAATAACATGAATCACCATAAAACCACTAAAAAACCTATGTGATTCCACAAGATATCCCAATATATATTCTTAAAAATAAACCCCTTACTTGAAATCATCATTATTTTTACCTTGATCATATAATTTTCCCAAATAAAATATAGAATATATTATAAAATATCTATAATATAATTTTCACCAAATCAATTTTCAATCTAAAGGTTTTCTATATGATAAATAATATGTTCCCAAATTTTAATAACCCATAATTACCTCAAAATAAAAGGTTATTTTAACCCTAAAAGTTATCTTTACTATATAGATTTTATCACTAATATAAAAATTACTTATTCATAAATAAACTTAATGTTTTTTATCACCTAAATTTCTACGAGATTATAGGTTCACTTATTTTATGTATTTTAAAACTCTCCATGTTTAATGTTGTTAATTCATAAATTGGCATATTTGGTTAGCCATAACCAATTTTTTTTCACTTCATCTCTTATATCCTCCAGTAACTCATGTAATTTTCTACCAATTTCATTATTATGATTCTATTTTATGGTTATATACCTTAAGTAGAACCAAATAAAATATTTTAATAATCAAGATTAAAAAATTAGAATAATAAATTCTATAATCATGAAAAAATTCCTGATATGTCCAAAGTTATGGAACCCTGTTATCAACACATGAATATTTTAGGTTCAACATATATATCATTAAACTCTTAATATGTTTTATTATATTAAATCATATCCATGTACCATAACTTATCAGAAATACAATGTTAATTAACCAAAGAATACACCCTAGGAGTGTCTAGATAGGTGTATAATGTTATAACCACTCATCTTGCACCAATTAAAGATTGTGTTTATACTCAACTAAAAATTTTAAGGGTGTTTACCCTTGTTAAATCTATGAGAAAACAACATCTATGTTCCATTATCCATATATTAGTATATTTTCTAGGAAACCACACAATATATACTTTATTGAAACATTAAGAAGATATATTATACATATACATATCTATAAATATTGTCCTTTGAATATGTTATTCAATTTAACTTTTCTTAAATATAGTTCCCAAGGATCATACTAAAAATCCTCCAGTTACAACTACAATCCCTTAACACGAGTAACTAAGTGTATATGTTTAATTTATTATATTGGTACAATATATAATGGACTATACACCGATAGATCAGTCAATTTAGTTATCCGGGAAATCTATATACATACATTAATTATATAATACATTAGAATAAAAAAACTTAGGAGGGAATACTATCTTTTATCCCTAAAAATCATTTAAATATTCCATCTTGATATTCTATGTAACAGAATATAAATAAATTGGGAACTCATATGCTCATTAAGGGAATTATTACAGTATAATCTATCATAGAATAAATAAAATTTTAATAATATAGTAGAAATAAAAAATAATAAAATATTACATATAAATAATATATTTAATGGTTCTTAATACATGGATGAGGCAGAAATATAAATGATCAAAGAGATAAGAAACTAGTTTCATAATAATATAATGTATAATATCTGACATAATAATCTTACAGTGAAGGTCTCATACCAGGAAACCATACCTAAATAGGTAGGGTGTATGTGAAGACCTGACTCCAGAAAACCAGGAGCTGGCGCCTTCTGAACATGATGTGTCATTTTGAAATAAACATGCACTGATAAACTACACATCATGTCCCATATAGAGGATTGACTGAAGTATGGGCTCTAGGAAACCGAATACTTTTGAAACAATTCATCTGTTAAAAGCTGTTACCAGAAAATTTTAAATCAAAACATAGGGTGAGCATTGAAATAATTAGTAAGGGGTTTTAAAATAAAAACGGTGTAACTTTTGAAAACATTATTTTAAAATTATCCGTAGAACATTATCTTTAGAAAAACTGTAACACATAACATAAAAGTGCCCAATCAAGATTTTCAAGGAATATATGAAACAATTATGAAATTTCAAAAATGAGTAATAATGGTCATCATAAACAAGTATGACATGTGATTACTTAAGCATAAAATCAAACAGTTAAGAGTAATACATAATCAGAGTTGCGCGAAGAAAACAACTTTAATTTCATGAGTTGGTTACTATCTTACTGAATGATAAACAAAAATCATACCCTAAACCATTACTTGTGACATTAATATAAACTTGATAAAAATGTAAGGATTAGGGTAGTGAAAGAATAGGATTATCATTTTAAGAAGAACATGTAACATAACTTGAATATGTGACTTCAACATTTAATTTAAACAATCATTTACGTATCACCAATGTCCATCCCCAAGGTGTCATTTAAAAAAAATTACCAAAGTTATTCACCAAGGTATCATTAAAATTGTAATCCCTAGAGATTACATCATTACCCAATGCATTGGAGTGACATCAAGGAGAACCCTTAATTTTTCTTTATTATCATGTGAGCCACATCATTCAAACTTTACTTAAACGGGTTGTATATTCAAGATGTCCCATACCACCTTGAATAATTAATTCATTTTCATATTACCCAAGGTGTCGCATACCACTTTGGGTAATCTAATTTCATAGTTCATTATCGTGACGTGTCGAAGGCATGAATTATGTAAAATAATAACTAAAATAAATAATTAACCATTACACATTTTCTAATACATGATACGACAGTTAACATTGAAAAATATGTTAATAACTAATCAAAGGAATACATAGTTTAGTAGACATTATTTTCACTCAATCTAATTACTAAAGCATATAAAATGATGATAAAATAAATGATAAATCTTTAAAATTATTATTTCATGGAAATTAAATTCTTAAAGAAAAAACTTTCCATCAGTTATGGTGATAAACTTTCCATTAAACATGCAAATAAATTAAACCATAACGTGATTAAGTAGTAACATTTACCAAAGTAGGATCATTGTGTAATAAATAAATGAACACAACATGATAACATGATCCTATAAATCCTAAATATTCTAATATATTTTAATCAAGCTAAAATACACACTTTATCATAAAACACATCATGAGTAATGTCAAATAAACTTCTTTTAATAAAAAATGATCATTTGTGTGTACTTATATACAAAATATATGTTGGTTTAGTAAACACCAAAATTATCTTTTATTAAAATCACACATGTATCAAAGCATAAAGTTAGTCCTGGTAATCATTACATAGAAAAAAATAGGGTTTTGGAAATTATACCTATAAATACATATACACATAACCATATATACACAAAGTGTATATATGGGTTTTACACAATTTAAAAACAAGGTATATTAAATTCATTATATACTAAATGTTTCCAACCATTAATAAATTACTTGATTGAAAACTAAATACATATAAGGTTTTTTTATAAATGTAACCATATGTATAAAAATTAAGGTTTTATAAACATAATTCCATTTAAACCAAAAATATAGTTCGCATATAAAAATTTATTTAAAGATTGATACCCATCCTTTAAAAATCATAAATTTGATTTGCATTGGTATACATAAGCATATATAAATATATAGTTATTTATAAAAATTTTACATAAATAATATACATGTTAAGAGTAGGTTTGAAAGTAACCTCTATAAACATATATTACCTAGTATAACATAATGAATAATATTGGATACCCTAAAAAATATTGGGTTTGAGTTATAAAATCATATATCTATATATATGAAGCTGTATATACAAAATATACATAAAATACAAGTTTTAGGTTTTGGAAAGCTGTATCATAAAAAAAGATCCTTATGTATGTACCCTGCTGATAACAAGATGGAAAACCCCCTTGAAGACAATACAAACCGATGGGTTTGTATTATATAAATATACATATATAAACTGTATATACTAAGTGTATAAAGTGTAGATTTCCCCAAATGAAAACAAAGAATGCAAGCACCTTTACATTGATTGAGGAGGAATCTCGGTCTGACAGGAGAGGAGAAGTTCTTGGGTTAGCTGGGAGTTTGAGGGAGAGAAGGAGGAGAAGAAGACGCGGGGTTTCATGAGGAAGGAGGGGGTTTTGTAGAAGCTCCAGTGCAAAAATAGACTCAACCCAAGGGTATGCCGGCTTGAGGGAGATGACAAAATAGTGCCCTAGGAGGGGGGTGTGTGAGGGTCAAGAGGAGCAGTGCAATGGAGGTGGTGTCCTTAGGAACTAGTGTTGGAGTGGAATGCGACGTGAGGAAGGAGAGGATGCGGAGAGGTCGACGTGGAAAAGAAACAGATAGCCCAAATTGGATCTATCCGTGACCAGACGGCTGGATGGTGAGCGGTTTAAAAGAAATCGAGGGCCGAGATTAAACGCGGGGTGATCAACGGCTTGCATTGCCTAAAAAAAAGAAAAACAGTATACTAAACATGTAAAAAGTAGATAGTTTACTATATTTTTAAATTAATATAAAACATGATAATTATAAATTGAATTTTTTTACACAATTTAATAAATAATTTTAACTTAAAATTTCCAAATCTAAAATCCCATTCTAGATTATGTAAAATACCTTACTATTTTATATTACTCTTTTAAAATATATACATTTCATAATTAACATACTAAATATTTATAAATATTAGAGACTTATAACTTTTAAATTGTAAAAATATCCAATTTATAACATACTCCACTATTTGATTCCTAAAATTCTTATTAAAAAGGCCAATAGTTTTCCAAATTCAAAATATATAGTTTTAGAGATAAAAAAATACATTTTTAAATTATTACAGATTCCCTTTAAACGAGACTTTTTAAAACATTTAGAAGTTGTTAGGAATACTAAGTTTTCAATTATGTAGGTAAAAATTTGGATTTTATAGAATATATTAATTTTCAAGAATATATTTTTATTTTAAAAATATTTAAGATACCTGAAGATTCTAACACCCCAAGCTTCCACAGTACGCTTCTCTTTGAGTAATACAATAGCGTGTGTTGTACGCAACTTTGAGTTCTAACACACCAAAATCAATCAAACTAGCCATTATGAATAGTAATACCCACTTATTGAGATTTTATAAATTTTATTTTTAAAAATGGACTTAATTTTTGGATTCGGAATATCGAATTTAGCCTAGGGTGAATTTTTGGCATTTTTCTGAAAACATTCAATTTTTGATGAATATTGAAAAACACTGAGTTATTGGTTAAAACTAACTTTTTATTTAAATAAATATTTATTTTATTTTAATTTAAATTAGGTAAAAATAGATACATAATACCAATATAAGTTAAATGTAATTCATTGGAGTCAATTTAGATTAAGTTTAGATATATAAAATTTTATTGAACTTTTTACCGTCTTTTACCCACCTCCTAAGAGCTTTTGAAAATTTTCATAAAACTTAATTTTACCACTTATGTGATTTGAATTTCAAAAATCCAAGAGACGCGGTTGATATTAGTAAGTAAAATGTGGTTCGTTATGATGAAAATAATTTTTGGTGAATAGTAACTTTTTACTTTTATTTACCACAGTTAAAAGTAAATAGAGTAATTAAAGCTAAAAATAATATTATTTTTACCTATACACTTGTCTTAATTATATTGGATAAGTATAATTCGACCAAAAAAAACCTTAGGACTAAAATATGAACCTATTTGGTCCACTTGGATTATATTAGGACATTTATTATTATTTAATTCAAAGAAGAGTTAAAGGAGTTAAAATCAAAGTTTAATAACTAAAACATTTTTAATATATAGTTATACATAAGATAAATTAGATTATAAATATTAATTAGAACGATAAAAATATTTCCTACATAATTGTATTTTATTTATAATTTTTAGACATTAAATAATTTAATTTATTTATTACACAATGATGATGCAGTAATTACCTTTTTAATGAAATATTAAAATAATTGATATTATAAATACCTAAATTAATAGAATTTGAGACTTTTTATGAATTAAACTAATTTTCTAAGATAATATTACATTTTAGGATTGATTTAATTAAAATGTTCTCAAAGTAATCATTCTGTTATGATTTCCACAGAAATCAATTTCCAAATTGTGTCAAAATGGACATAAAATAGTTTTTAAAACAAATATTATATTATTAATTGATATTCTATTCCTAAAAATATATGGTTCAGCCAAGTGACTTATATAATGATAGGTGTATCATTAATTAACACTTGGGGTTCTCTTGGAAGTATATAGTAAGTCTATTAACCATATAATATAAAAATACAAAGAGACATGGTAAATGTCAATCTAATTAACTAAGAGTTAAAACTTAAAGATAAGGTTAATATAGTGACCAGAACCTAGATAAAACCTATTGGTTGAGTATTTTTCGACCCATACCCACTTTAGAGTCGAAATAATACACTTTTGAGATATTTGAAACCGAAAATTAATTTATTATAAAAAAATATTTCACTCTTTTCCTAAGGTGCCCCTCACCCCTCTTATAAAAGGTCACTCCCCCTTCTATTAAATTCACACCTTAAAAGCTATTTGTCTCGGTCAATCTCTGCCAAAATATCCTATAAAATTCCCTCCCTTAATCCTATAGTCCCTCATTTAGTCAGAAAGCAATCCTAAGGAGCCCTTTTGATTAAATCAAAAGGAAGAACCCGAAGAAGAGGTAATGTTTTCACCACCCTCTTTCAAATTACTTTCTTCTTCCACTTCTTCTTTCTTTGTTTTTCCATTATAAAATAAAAACTATAGTATATTATATATACTTTGATGTTATTATAAATATGTTATAACCATATTCATTATTCTATCCATCTTTTGAATGACATGTCACCATACGTGCGCAAGTACGGCTTACCGTCTCCACGTCGTGGTGTAATTGTTATTCAAAACATTATTATTTGGATGGGTATAATAATGAGTATAAATTATGTAAATAAAAAATATAACATGATAATGATTATTTATATATGATATACCATTCAATTATATAGGATTTTAATATCGAAATAATGATATTGTTGCTCGTGCGTACGTACGGACTACCGTCTCCACGAACGCGATGAGATTCCTTCCCCATCGTATCCATTCAAGAATAATTCTCATTTGATGATTAAAAATAATGTTTAAGGACTTGATATCATTATGTATATGAATAAGATACAACCAATCCATAACAAACACGTCTTACATAACAAAGCTTATAAAGTAAAACTAATCAGTTGACACCCGAAATAATGATAATACTATGATATTATTAACAAAGCAATGTTAAAAGATCATATATGATATTATATTAATGTATATTATTCTTGTATAATTTAATAAATTTTTTTTAAATATTATACAACAGGTTAACCTACCCTTGATCAAGGAAAAGTACAAGGTAAGGGTTAATTTTACAATCTCTTTCTTATCCGAGGTTGTTTTTACGTATATATCTACTGGGAACTCTTTATCATCCACATCCATGTTTCTTAAAAATGTATTTCAAAACATTTTTACTATTTAATATACAATGGGTTAAATTCATTTATACCCTTATTTTACCTTATACGTTGTTGAAAGGAATCTTTCCCTCGTTTTCCAAACAAGGTCATTTTTAACCTTTTTGACAAAATTAAGGTAAGAATGTCTTTTTAAACTTATACGGCGAGTGCGGCTATTTTCCACCATTATAAAATCGTTGAAGATTCCCTTACAATATTATAAGAATATTTTCATAGTAATGGTTTTATTTTATAATTATGTGACTTTTAAATGATTTCAAAAAAAGTGATATTTCTCTCAAATAGTTTTGATTTCATCTATGTCAACATCCATTGATGAATTTTAAGATTATTTTATGTTGATTTATTATGATAAAAAACTTCCATATTGTATTGGATGTTTTGTGATATTTTTGACTGTGGATGTGTTATTTCATACCATTCATGGTTTATGGATCAATTATTGACATTTCGTATTCTAGTTTTAATACGAATTTTTATTTTATGTTTAAACCTTTTCATATAAGGAATGCATTGGAATTAGTAAGTGAAGGGTGGAGCTCTCTATAGCTCCTTGATGCATTGGTAGGTCTCATGAGACAAACTAGTGTCTTGGAACAAGCCCTTGACAAAATCTTATTTTTAGTCTTGGCACACGACCTTGACTATGTGGTTATGATAGTCTAGAATTATGCATTCCCTTATTATGAAAGTGGTTATTGATATTTCATGTGATTATTAGATTAGTAAAATATCCATGTGAAAAGGTAAATAGAATTATTTCATTTTATTTTTTCCATAGTATGTTGAAGTTCAAGTTTAAAAGGCTTTTGTTTTAGTTATACATTGCCTTAAATGTTTATGTTTTTTTATGAAAGTTTTCGCTATATTGTTATCCTTACTGAGCATATGAGCTCACCACTTTCAATGTTTTATTTTTCCCATGATGTGAAGAAGTATTTTATGAATGACCTATATGGATAGTATGAGGGGAAATGATGAAAAGTTGTTGTTGTAGTTTTTCAATTTATGATGTAATGTAATACTTATGAATATATCTAGTGTTTCTAAGGCTACTAAACTGATCGGTCTTTCAGGATTTGATCCCTTGCGATCATGCCAATAATATGTAATAATCCACCGACTCTGGGTAACTGGGGTCGGGGCATTACAGTTGGTATCAGAGGAAGTCTAGTAATAAACCTTGGAATCTAGATTTAGGTAAACTCTAATTAGAGCACATAGCCCTAAGATAGTCTTTGAGGATTAGTATACAATAAATTCTTAGAATTTTGGTATTGTAGAGATTTGGTGAGTTTTTCGAGAAATACATCCCTGTTTGGATACGAGCAGGTAGAGGCGGCTCTAGAACAGATGTACCTAAGGGTAAAACCCGAAAACACCACTTTGAGTTAGACTCTAACGGGAACCGGTGCATGAAAACTGGCCTTGCTGCACTCTTGGTACGACACTCTAGTGGGATATGATTAGGATAATTCTCATTTTATTTAAAAACGATTATGAATGGTTATGAGTATATACTTACTCAAATAAAACATTTTTATGATTATTTATTATATCCATAAACTGTTCAATTTATGTTAAGTGTTTTACAAGTATGGAATTATGTATTTCGATTCATAAATTAATCTAGTTTATGACATTGTTTAGAAATGGCACCTAGTAGAAGGAATGGAAAACGTATCAATACACGGACTCCACGTAGGGATTTCCCTCCTGCTCAAGATAATTATAGTGGAGCTAGTGATACAACTAGTGCTGATCAGCTTATCACTATATTAGGACAACTCACTCAGGTTATGAATAATAACCTTACCTGTATGAAGCACCCTGATACGCAGTGTGGAGGTTCAATGTTAGATCGCTTCATGAGGAAAAAACCACCAACGTTTAATGGGGGTACAAATCCTCTAGTAGCTGAGTAATGGATCAATTCCTTAGAGAAAATATTCCACACCATGGGGAGTAGCGAAAGGGAAAATGTTTTCATTACAGTTTACCGCCTCACTGGAGATGCTGATAAATGGTGGTCATTGATTCAAAATATAAAGGAAGATAAAGAAGTATCCAATATGGAATGGAGGGAGTTCAAAGAGATTTTCTTAGAAAAATACTTTCCTCATGACCATCGAACGGATATGGAAAGGAAATTTCTAAGTCCGAAGCAAAAGGAGGATGAGAATGTTGCAAAGTATGTAGCTAATTTTACAAGGTTAACGAGGCATGCAACAGATTATGTACGTAAACCAAGGAGTAAGATTTATCATTTCATTGATGGGTTAAAACCATTTCTCCGTCAAGCATTAGTATCACAATATTTCTCAACGTACGAAGATATTCGTGCATGTGATATCAAGATGGAAATGGAATTCTCTAACTCTTACAAATTTAAAGCAAAGCAAGAGAAGAAGAGATCTGCTGATCACTTTGGAAATGGAAATAAAGGGAAGAAGGGAAAAGTTAAATATCCATCCTGCAGTAAACGTAGGAAGAAACACCCCAGTACTTGTCTGAAGGGTATGAGAGTCTGTTACAAGTGTGGTGAAAAAGGCCACTAAGCTCGTGATTTCAAGGGGAATAAAGAATCTACTGATGTTCAATGCTACAATTTCAGGGAGATGGGACATTATGCAAATGAATGTCCTAAGAGTTAGAGAAACTTACCTCAGAAGAGGCCAAGGGATTAAGGCCAAGATTATTCTATCACTACTGCTGAGGTTGAAGCTCCAAAAGACGTGGTGGTAGGTAATTTAATGGTTTCCTCAAGTTTAGCCAATGCTTTATTAGATTTTGGATCATCACATTGTTTCATATCTCCCCAGTTTGTTAAGAAAATTATATCTTTTCAATTTGATTTAACAAGGGTGTTGTCAGTCAAAAACTCATAAGGGAAGTATCATTGCAACAATGTTTTCTGAATCAGTTCCCATTAGGGCATATAAACTTTATTTATCTACTGAACTCATCATCATACCCATGATTTAATTTGATATAATCCTCGATATGGACTATATTTCAGACCATGATGCGAAAATTTATTATAATAATAAGGAGGTTACAATTTTTGATGATGATAAGGAGTACCTTATCTTTATATTAGAAACGTCACCACCTAATTCTTATCTAGATCCACCCCCAGTAGCTCAACTAAATTCAATTATTGTGGAGGAAGAGAATGAAATAACTGTGGGTGATGAAAGAAATGTTCGAATAGAGGATGCACCTATTGTGCAAGAATATGTTGATGTGTTTCCAAAGGATTTACCTGGACATACTCCAGAACGAGAAATTGAGTTTTCCATTGACTTAATTCCTAGTTAAAGGCCCATATCGAAGACCCCTTATAGAATGGTCACTGTGGAATTAGTGGAACTAAAGAAACAACTAGAGGAATTGAGTAATAAATAATTTATTCACCCTAGTGTTTCTCCATGGGGAGCCCCTATTCTTTTTGTTAAGAAGAAAGATGGATCTATGAGGTTGTGCATTGATTAGAGGGAGATAAATACTATAACAATAAAGAACAAGTATCACCTACCTCACATTGATGATTTATTTGAACAACTTCATGGAGCTCAATACTTTTCAAAGATTGACCATCGATCTGGATATCATCAATTGTGTGTGAAGAAGGAAGACATTCCCAAAACAACATTTTGAACCAGGTACGGGCATTACGAGTTTACAGTAATGCATTTTGGATTGACTAATGCACTGTCTATCTTCATGGATCTAATGAACAGATTTTTCAAGGAATATATTGATGAATTTTTAGTGGTATTTACTGGTGATATCTTATTATACTAAAAAAACTACGAAGATCATGAAAATCACCTACGCACCATTCTAAAGACCCTTAGAATAAATGAATTATATGGGATGTTTAGCAAGTGTGAATTCTGGATTCAGTAGATTTCTTTTCTTGGATATATTGTCTCTAAGGATGGAATATCCATTGATACATCCAAGACAATAGCAATCCAATAATGGCCATCACCATCGAGTATAACCGAGGTACGCAGTTTTATTGGTTTAGTAGGCTGTTATCGGCGTTTCATTCAGAATTTTTCTCGATTGGATAACCCATTAACGAAGCTCAAATGTAAAGGGGTTAAATTTATTTGGACAAAATAGTGTGAATAATGTTTCGAATAATTGAAGAAAATATTATTCAATGCTCATATCTTGACTCTACCATCGATGAATGATTGGTTTTTTATTTATAGTGATGCCTCAAAGAAAGGACTTTGTTGTGTCCTTATGTAGAATGATAGGGTTATTGACTATGCATCATGACAACTAAAAATTCATGATAAAAACTATCCTACTCATGATCTTGAGTTAGAATCTTTAATCTTTGCTTTGAAGATTTGGAGACACTACCTCTACGGTGAAAAGTGTGAGATTTATACTGATCACAAGAGTTTGAAGTATATTATCTCAAAGAAAGAACTCAACATGAGGCAAAGGAGATGGCTTGAATTACTCATGGATTACGATTTCACTATACACTACCACCCAGGGAAGAAAAATAAGGTGGAAAATGCTTTGAGCAGAAAGGATCATGGAGTTTTAAAAAAGATGAGAGTTGAAAGGGATCCTATTTTCATGGATCTAGTGATGATGGATATGGGAATCACCATGGAAGGTGAGGTTTCCAAACCATCTTTACTATAAAATATAATGAGTTTTCAGACCGTTGATGAATAGTTTCAAAATAATATTATAGTGTTGACTGACGGGAGATTGAGTGACTTTGTATATGAAGATGGAATTTTGAAATTTGGGAAGAGACTTTGTGTTCCTGACATACCTGATCTAAAAAGAGAATTGTTGGATGATGCTCATAGTTCCAATTTCTTTATCCACCCTGGTAGCACTAATATGTATAGAGATTTGAAGGAACATTTTTGGTGGGACAACATGAAGAGGGAGATTGATGATTTTGTGTCAAGATGTATGGTTTTCGAACAAGTGAAAGCTGGAAGGCAATATCCTGGAGGAGTCATGTAACCTCTTCCCATACCTGAGTGGAAATGGGATAATATTACAATGTACTTTGTCATGGGACTACCAAATAATCCTAGAATGAATGATGCAATATGGGTCATTGTTGATCGTCTTACCAAGTCAGCACATTTTCTTGCTATAAGCGAAGATCTACCACTGGAACCTCTAGAAAGACTATATATTAATGAAGTTGTGAGACTTCATGGAGTACCCCTATCGATTGTTTCTGATCGAGATCCATGTTTTACATCAAGATTTTGGAAAAGTCTTCAGAAGGCCTTGGATACTGAACTTCGTTTGAGCACTACCTACCACCCTCAAACAGATGAACAATCAGAACAAACTATTAAAACCTTAGAAGACATGTTGAGATCCTTCTCACTTGACTTTCAGGGTATCTGGGATCAATATTTACCTCCGGTAGAATTTTTCTATAACAATAGCTTCCATTCAAGCATTCAGATGAAACCATATGAAGCATTATACGAAAAGAGATGTCACACACCCACCTATTGGGATGATGTTGTTGAAAGAAATATTTTAGGCCTATAACTTGTGGAGGAAATGACGGAAAAGGTGAAGGTCATCTAAACCCACATCATAGCAGCTCAAAGTAGGTAGAAGAGTTATGCCGATAATTGAAGGAAGTATTTGAAATCTCAAGTTTGTGATCAACTTTTCCTGAAGGTATCTCCATGGAAGGGAGTTATACGTTTTGGTAAGAAAGGTAAATTGAGTCCCAGGTACATCGGACCTTTAAAAATTCTAGAATGAATTGGGGTTGTAGCTTACCGTTTGGAAATGCCGCCAAGTCTCTCCAAAGTTCAAGATGTGTTCCACGTATCACTATTGAGAAAATACATGCCTGACCCAACGCATGTGCTCACCTATGAGTAATTAGAACTAGAACCTGATATGCCTTATTGATACGAGCCCGTCAAGATTCTTGATACCAGAGAACAAGTGTTGAGAAACCGGACGAATCGTCTGGTAAAAGTTCTATAGAGAAATCATAAGATGGGAGAGGCAACGTGGGAACCTGAGGAACTTATGATGGAGAACCACCCGAGTCTTTTTATGTAGTAATATTCTAGAAATTTCGAGGACACAATTATTTGAAGGATGGGATAATGTAACACCCCAAGCTTCCACGATAAGCTTCTCTTTGAATAATACAATTGCATGTGTTGTATGCAACTTCGAGTTCTAACACACCACAACCAATCAAACTAGACATTATGAATAGTAATACCCACTTTTTGAAATTTTATAAATTTTATTTTTCAAAATGGACTTCATTTTTGGATTCAGAATATCGAATTTAGCTTAGGGTAAACTTTTGGTATTTTTCTAAAAACATTCAATTTTTGATGAATAGTGAAAAAACACTAAGTCATTGGTTAAAACCAATTTTTTTTTAAATAATTATTTATTTTATTTAAATTTAATTTAGGTCAAAATAGACACATAATACCCATATAAGTTCAATGAAATTCATTTGATTCAATTTAGATTAAGTTTAGATATACAAAATTTTATTGAACTTTTTACCGTCTTTTACCCACCTCCTAGAAGCTTTTACAAATTTTCATTAAAATTAATTTTACCACTTCTGTGATTAGAATTTCAAAAACCCGAGAGACACGGTTGATATCAGTAAGTAAAATGTGGTTTAATGAGATGAAAATAATTTTTGGTGAATAGTAACTTTTTTACTTTTATTTACCACAGTTAAATGTAAATAGATTAATTAAAGGTAAAAATGATATTATTTTTACCCTGAAACATGTCCTAATTCTATTGGATAAGTATAATTCGACCAAAAAAAACCTTAGGAATAAATTATGAACCTCTTTTGTCCACTTGGATTAGATTAGTACATTTATTATTATTTAATTCAAAGAAGAGTTAAAAGAGTTAAAATCAAAGTTTAATAACTAAAACATTTTTAATATAGGGTTATACATAAGATAAATTCGATTATAAATAATAATTAGAAATATAAAATGATTTCCTACATAATGGTATTTTATTTATAAATTTTAGACATTAAATAGTTTAATTTATTTATTACACAATGATGATGCAGTAATTACCTTTTTAATGAAATATTAAAATAATTGATATTATAAAAACCCAAATAAATATAATTTGATACTTTTTATGAATTAAACTAATTTTATAGATTAATATGACATGTTAGGATTTATTTAATTAAATGCTATCGAAGTAATGATTCTGTTATGATTTTCACAAAAATTAATTTCCAAATAGTGTCAAAATTTACATAAAATAGTTTTTAAAACAAATATTATATTATTAATTGATATTCTATTCCTAAAAATCTAAGGTTCCACAAAGAGTCTTATATAATGATAGGTGTATCATTAATTAACCACCTGGGTTTCTCTTGGAAGTATATAGTATGTTTATTAACCCTATAATATAAAAATACAAAGAGACATGGTAAATGTCAAACTAATAAACTAAGAGTTAAAACTTAAAGATAAGGTTAATATAGCGACCAAAACCTATCTAAAACCAATTGGATGAGTTGTTTTCGACCCATCACCACCTTATCCTCTAAATAATCTACTTTTTAGACATTATAAACCTAAATTTAATTTATTATAAAATAATATTTCACACTTTTCCTAAGGTCCCCCTCACCCCTCTTATAAAAGGGAACTCCCCCTTTTCTTTAATTCACTCCTTAAAAGACATTTGGCTCAGCCAAACTCTGCCAAAATACCCTCTAAACATCCCTACCTTCATCCTATAGGCCCTCATTTAGTCAGAAAGCAAACCTAAGGATCCCTTTTGATCAAATAAAAAGGAAGAACTCGAAGAAGAGGTAATGTTTTCACCACCCTCTTTCAAGTTCCTTTATTCTTCCACTTCTTATTTCTTTGTTTTTTCCATTCTAAAATAATAACTCTAGTATCTTCTATATACTGTGATGTTATTATAAATATGGTACAACCATATTAAGTATTCTATCCATCCATTTAATGACATTTCACCATATGTGCGTACGTACGACTTACCGTCTCCACGTCGTGGTGTAATTGTTATTAAAAACATTATTATTTGGATGGGTATAATAATGAGTATAAATGATGTAAATAACAAATATAACATGATATATATATATGATATACCATTCAATTATATATGATTTTAATATCAAAAGAATGATATTGTCGCTCATGCGTACGTACGGACTATCGTCTAGACGAACGCGATGAGATTCATTCCCCATCGTATCCATTCAAGATGAATTCTCATTTGATGATTAAAAATAATTTTTAAGGACTTGATTTAATTATTTATATGAATAAGATACAACCTATCCATAACAAAAATGACTTACATAACAAATATTATAAAGGAAAACGAATCAGTTAACACCCGAAACGATGACAATACTAAGATATTATTAACAAAGAAATGTTAAAAGATCATATATGATGTCATATTAATGTATATTATTCTTTAATAATTTAATTACAATTATTTCACCATTATACAGTAGGTTAACCTACCCTCAACCAAGGAAAAGTACAAGGTAAGGGTTAATTTCACAATCTCTTTATTATCTGAGGTTGTTTTTACGTAAGTATCTACTGAGACCTCTTTACATCCACATCCATGTTTCTTAAAAATGTATTTCAAAACATTTTTACTATTTAATATATAATGGGTTAAAGTAATTTATACCCTTATTTGACCTTATACTTTGTTGAAAGGAATCTTTCTGTTGTTTTCCAAACAAGTTCATTTTTAACCTTTTCGACAAAATTAAGGTAAGAATGTCTTTTTTAACTTATACGGTGGGTGTGGCTATTTTCCGCCATTAAAACATCATTGAAGATTCCCTTACAAGCTTTTAAGAATATTTTCAAAGTAATGGTTTTCTTTTATAATTATGTGACTTATAAATGATTTCAAAAACAAAGATATTTCTCTTAAATAGTTTTGATTTCATCTATGTCAACATCCTTTGATGGATTTTAAGATTATTTGAAGTTGATTTATTATGATACAAAAATTCTATATTGTATTGAATGTTTTGTGATATGTTTGAATGTGGACGTGTTATTTCATACCATTCATGGTTTATGGATCATGTATTGACATTTCATATGCTAGTTTTAATACAAATGTTTATGTTATGTTTAAACCTTTTCATATGAGGAATGCATTGGACTTAGTAAGTGATGGGTGGATCCCGCTATAGCTCCTCGATGCATCGACAGGTCTCATGGGAAAAACTAGTGTCTTGGAACAAGGCCTTGAAAAAATATTATTTGTAGTCTTGGCACAAGGCCTTGACTATGTCGTTATGATAGTATGGAATTATGCATTCCCTTATTATGAAAGTGGTTATTGATATTGAGTGTGATTATTCGATTAGTCGAATATCCATGTGAAAAGGAAAATAACATTATTTCATATTTTTTCCATAGTATGCTGAATTTCAAGTTAAAAAGTATTTTTTAGTTATACATTGCCTTAAATGTTTATGTTTATTTATGAAAGTTTCCGCTATATTGTTATCCTTACTGAGCATCTGAGCTCACCCCTTTCAATGTTTTATTTTTCCTAGGATGTGAAGAAGTATTTTATGAATGACCTGCAGGGATAGTATGAGGGTATATCAAGAAACTTTATTGGTGTAGTTTTTCAATTTATAATGTAATGTAAGACTTATGAATATATCTAGTGTTTCCAAGGCTACTAAACTGATCGATCTTTCAGGATTTAATCCCTTGTGATCATGGCAATAAAATGTAATAATGCACCGACTCTGGGTAACTGGGGTTGGGTCATTACAAAGATATAATTCAAATCTTCTGAATATATTAAAATATTAGAAATACCATAAGATTATAAGATCATTATAAAGACCAATTTTTTATAAAAAGATACACTTTATCAAATTAAACCCAATGGTCATATATATAATGGTCAGAAATTTTTAAAGGACTATTAAAAAAACTAGGGGGCTCTTTACATTTTCAAAACACTTAAACCAGGGAGGATGGCCCTCCTTATTCCATTAATGCTGAGTACGTGTGATGTGGTTCTGGTTATTATGATTTTCAAACTGATTGACCTAGAATATGATTACTATCCAATTACTGAAGTTTTGGTTCTTAGCAGCCTTTCCGTGGCTATGTTAAGTCTTGTACATGGTGATCTTGGTTAGTTTGGGTCTTTGTTGCAATGTTACATTTTAATGTATACCAGTTCTCTTTATTCTACTTATTTTTCATCTATTTAGTTTCAATCCCTTCATTGGTACCAACAACAAACCCTGTAATATAAGAAACATAATTATAAAACATATAATTGTTTACTCAGTCATGTTCATAAAACCTGGGGCGTCAAATTATCCCCCTCTTAACATAATTGTGTCCTCGCAATTTATTTCACAAAGCCAAAAAGTTTCTGCAATGTTCTCACCATATCCACTATCGTAGAGGATCCTTAGGTGCATTTAGCTGAAACCACGAAGAGATGCTCAACTCTTCTAGTTCCCTAATCCAGATACACTTAGGGCAGAAGGAGTTGAACTCATGGACTAGACATTCAGGCTTCCAGAGGGAGGCTCGAACAGTACAAAGTTTCAGAATGTCCATATGGACTAACGTATGAAGAACTTGCCGAATTATGTCTCGGTCAAGAACATGTATGTTATAGATGTTTTCGTAGAGGCTAATGCTGAGGAGATAGTACATGTAGGATGCACAAAAATTTCCTTCTAAAGCACCCTCTTGAAATTTCAATCTGGACGTGTAGTTCTGGCCTAGGGTGAAACACAGGAAGATCCTTTCATGGTAATTTCCTCACCGTTCATGCCCGACCAGCTGTGCTGGGCCTATGCGGTAGTATATGGAAGTATTCCCTTGACAGGTGCAGAGAATATCTGGACTGTTTGTCACCCCAAATAATTTCTTTCACATTCCTCAACTATTTGTGAAGGGATGGCACTCATCTTCATAACTTTTGATTGCAATTATCTTCAGTATCTCAGTAGGAAGAGATAACATGTGGGTTTTTCCTTCCATTTTAAAGTCTAAGACAAGATTTCAATCACTTGAAATCCATCCAAAGTATAAAAAATGTAAAGAAAGGTATGTAAAAGATAAAATTTACATAAAACACCAGTTTATTACTAAACATTAGTTCCTGAGTTTCCCCTAACTTTCCACTACACGAACTCCACACAGAGAGGCAGAACTCCCTATCTCCTCAAACTAAACATAGGCTGACCATTCAAGGTTAAACTCATGGGGGTACCTATGACGTCACTTGAGTATATAATGAGGGGTATGAAGTTGGGAGACGTCATAATACACTTTTTGTCTGCAAGAAAGTCGGTTGGACTCATCTTCTAACATTCTGAAGTCCAACAACTGGCATGAGAATCCGTAGTTCGAGATTTGGCAAAGATAGGCTGCTTGGAGGTCACCAGCAGTAGCAACTTCTTGAAAAGAGTCAAGGGCCATAATGCCAAAGTATTCACCCACCCTAAACAGCTGGGAAATTCCTTCTTGGTACCTTCCCCGACATACAGAGGAGGGAAATTGGGTCATCATCACAAGGAGGTAATGAAATCCTAACCCTCTGTGTAGCTAAAGCACCCAAGGTGAGTTTGACACATTGTATAGGTGTTTTCATGTCATGCAGATATGTGCATAGTTTAGAAAATTATCTCAGCTAGCTAAAGAAACAATAGTCTCTAGGGCCTTAGTGGGGAGAGAAAAAATATTAGTACCTTCGTATTCCATCTGAAAATTAAGAAAACTAATTTTTTGTAATATTGAAGTATATATTTTTTATTTTTTTCAGTTCTGGCTTTCCAAAGTTATCTAAACCGAACCTATGATACCAACTGTGAAGACCCGACTCCAGAAAACCATGAGCCTGTGCCTTCTGAACATGATGTGTCATTTTTGAAATAAACATTCCCTGATAAACTACACATCATGTCCCATACAGAGGATCGAGTGCGGTTCGGGCTCTAGGAAACTGGCTACTTCTGAAATAATTCATCAATTAAAAGCTGTTACCTGAAAATTTGAAATCAAAACATAGGGTGAGCATTGAAAAACTCAGTAAGGGGTTTTAAAATAAAAAAATGTAACTTTTGAAAACATTATTTTAAAATTATTCATAGAACATTCTCTTAAGGAAAACTATAACACATAACATAAAAGTGCTCAATCAATATTTTCAAGGAATACATGAAACAATTATGACATTTCACAAAGGAGTAATAACGGTCATCATAAACAAGTAGGACATGTTATTACTTAATCATGAAATAAAACAGTTAAGAGTATTAAATAATCAATGTTGCGTGAAGGAAACAACTTCAATTTCATGAGTTGGTTACTATATTACTGAATGATAAACACAAATCATTCCCTAAACCTTTACATGTGACATTAATATAAATTTGATTAAAACGTAAGGACTGGGGTAGTGAAATAATAGGCTTATAATTTTCATAATAAATTGAAACATAACTTGAATATGTGGATTCAACATTTAATTTTGACAATCATTTCTGTATCACCAACATCCATCCCCAATGTGTCATTTAAAAAAAATCACCAAAGTTATTCACCAAGGTATCATTAAAATTGTAATCCCTAGCGATTACATCATTACCCAATGCATTGGAGCGCTATCAGGGTGCACCCTTAATTTGTCTTTATTATCATGTGAGACACATTGTTCATACTTTACATAAAAGGGTTGTATATTCAAGATTTTCTATACCACCTTGAATAATTCATTCATTTACGTATTACTCAAGGTGTCCCATACCACTTTGGGTAATCTAATTTCTTAGTTCATTATCATGACATGTTAAAGGCATGAATTATGTAAAATAATAACTAAAATAAATAATGAACCATTACACATTTTTCTAATACACCATACGACAATTATCATTGAAAAATTTGTCAATAACTAATCAATGGCATACATAGTTTAGTAAACATTCTTTTCACACAAGGTAATTACTAAAGCATATAAAATGATGATAAAATAAATGTTGAATATTTAAAGTTATTATTCCATGGAAATGAAATGCTTAAATAAAACACTTTCCATCAGTTATGGTGATAAACAGGCCATTGAACTTGCAAATAAATTAAACCATAACTTGATTAACTTGTAACATTTACCAAAGTAGGATCATTGTGTAATAAATAAATGAAATAAACATGGTAACATGATCCCATAAATCCTAAATATTTTAATATATTTTAATCAAGATAAAATACACACTTTATCACAAAACACATCATGGGTAATGTCAAATAAACTTCTTTTAATAAAACATGCTCATTTGTGTGTACTTATATACAAAATATATGTTGGTTTAGTAAACACCAAAATTATCTTTTATTAAAATAACACATGTATCAAAGTATAAATTCAGTCCCAGTAATCATTACTTAGAAAAAATAGGGTTTTGGAAATTATACCCATAAATACATATACGTATAACCATATATACACAAAGTGTATATATGGGTTTTACACAATTTAAAAACAAGGTCTATTAAATTCCTTACGTACTGAATGTTTCCAACCATTAATCAATTAATTTATTGAAAACTAAATCAATATAAGGTTTGTTATAAATTTTAAAGTTTTATAAACATAATTCCATTTAAACCAAAAACATAGTTTGCATATAAAATTTATTTAAAGATTGATACCCATCCTTTAAAAATCGTAAATTTGATTTGTATTGGGCTACATAAGCATATATAAATATATAGTTTTATATACATAGTTTACATAAATAACATACATGTTAAGAGTAGGTTCAAAAGTAACCTCTATAAATATATATTACCTAGTATAACATACTTAATAATCTTCGATACCCTAAAACAGATTGGGTTTGAGTTATAAAAACATATACATATATATATGAAACTGTATATACACAATATACATAAAATACATGTTTTAGGGTTTGGAAAACAGTATCGTAAAAAAAATGTCCTTACATATGTACCCTACTGATAACACGATGGCAAACCCCCTTGAAGACAATACAAACCGAGGGGTTTTATTATGTAAATATACATATATAAACTGTATATACCGAGTGTATAAAGTGTAGATTTCTCCAAATGAAAACAAATCATCCTAGCAACCTTACATTGTTTGAGGAGGAAGCTCGGTCTGACAGGAGAGGAGAAGTTCTCTAGTTTGATGGGAGTTTGAGGGAGAGAAGGAGGAGAAGAAAGCGCGAGGTTTCATGAGGCAGGAGCGGGTTTTGTAGAAGCTATGGTTCAATAAGAGACTCCACCCAAGGGTATTCTGACGTGAGGGAGATGATAAAACATTTCCTTAAGAGGGGGGGGGGTGTGAGGGTCAAGAGGAGCAGTGCAACGGAGGTGGCATCCTCGAGAACTAGTGATGGAGCGGAATGCAACGTGAGGAAGGAGATGACATGGAGAGGTCGCCATGGAAAAGAAACCGATGGCCCAGATTGGATTTAGGTGCGACCTGACGGCTGGAGGGAGAGTGGTTTAAAAGAAATTGAGGACCGAGATTAAACGTGGGGTGATCAACAGCCTACATTGCCTCACGAAAAAAATAAAAACAGTATACTAAACATGTAAAAATTACACATTTTACTATATTTTTAAAATAGTATAAAACATGATCATTATAAATTGAATTTTTTTTACACAATTTAATAAATACTTTTAACTTAAAATTTCCAAATCTAAAATCCCATTATAGATTATGTAAAATACCTTACTATTTGATAATACTCTATTAAATGATATACATTTCATAATTAACATACAAAATTTTTATAAATATTAGGGACTTATAACATTTAAAATCTAAAAAAAATATCGAATTTATAACATACTCCCAGCATTTGATTCCTAAAATTATTTTTAAAAAGACCAATAGTTTTCAAAATTCAAAATACATAGTTTTAGAGATAAAAAAAATACATTTTTAAATTATTAAAGACACCATTTAAATGTGACTTTTTAAAAAATTTAGAAGTTGTTAAAAATACTAAGTTTTCAATTATGTAGGTAAACATTAGGATTTTATAGAATAGATTCATTTTCAAGAATATGTTTTTATTTTAAAAAAATTTAAGATACTCGAAGATATAATTCAAATCTTTTGAATATATTAAAATATTTTAAATACCATAAGATTATAAGAGAATTATGAAGACCAAATTTTTATAAAAAGATACACTTTATCAAATTAAACCCAACGATCATATATATAATGGTCATAATTTCTTAAAGGACTATTAAAAAAATAGGGGGGCTTTTCACATTTTCAAAACACTTGAACCAGGGAGGATGGCTCTCCTTATTACATTGGTGCTGAGTACGTATGTTGTGGTTATAGTTAATATGTTTTTCACACTAACAGACCCAGGAGATGATTATTATCCAATTACTGGAGTTGTGGCTCTTAGCATCCTTGTTGTGGCCATTTTAAGTCTTGTACATGGTTCTCTTGGTCCGTTTGGTTCTTTATTGCAGTGTAACATTTTAATGTATACCAGTTCTCTTTATTCTCTTTGTTTTTCATCTATTTAGTTTCAATACCTTCATTGGTACCAACAACAAACCAAGTAAAATAAGAAACATCATTATAAAACATATCATTGTTCACTCAGTCAAGTTTATAAAACCTAGGGTGTCACAGTGTATGTGAAATACTCAAACTGTATTTTCTCCAGAGATATGCTAATGCATCTAGGGGTGATAGTTGGTCAAACCCATAATATACATGTATTCATTATATTAAGTTGGTGAATAATAAATACAATAAACAACCCACATATATACATTTATTTGAAAACTAACATGTTAAATATCAATTTTTTACTAATAAAAATGGAACTTATTTAAAAATTGAATTCCAAAGTAGTAAGGTGGATAGTGCCATTAGATTATATTAAGAGTAAATAAAAATATTCATCATGGTATGTTGAAATAGATGAAAATAAGTAAAAATAATATAAAACAAATTCTTTGAAAACATGATAAAAAGATGATTTTCTTTTAATAACATATCAAATAAATATTTTTAGAATATCAAGAAAAATATTTTCTTTGAAAATAAGCATGTAAACAAGTATTGGAACTTAAAATAAAGAAATATTATGCTTGAATGAAAATTGGTCTATGTGATAAATTTTAAAATAAATATTCTTTTCAAACTTTTTCTTAAAAGTTAAAAGAACCTCATTTGGAATACAATAACAACATTACTTTTGAAAATTTTAAATAAATGTATAATATGGTTCTAAATAATATTAAATTTTCATTTGATAATAGAAAATAACATGTTCAAATTTTTTTATGAATCACTGTAATTGAAGAAAATTGTTATCAATAAAAGATGTAATATAGTCTTCTTTAAAAAAAGTATTCTTATTAATTCCAAAGAGGGGGAAATAAATGAAAAAAATTATAAAATCAATATCTAATAAGATGACAAGAATATATATGTAGTTTAAATGATAAAGATATTATAATTTAATTAATTATATGTTTTTCTATATTTAATCCTCAATAAAAATGAGTTTTTAGAGTAAACCCTCAGCACATTGGTAAATTTTGAATCATAACCCTTAAGAAAGAAATAACTTCAAATGAAATAGTAAATATGATTAATTTCAATATATTATTTACATTAAATATAAAAGAGTCATTTTATACTATTCACAAATGAAACTAGTTGTTTATATAACATATATCTCATAGAAAAAACAATGTTATTGGAAACCCATCCCTCAAATTTTACTTTCCAAATTCATGAATTTATGTTCATATATAATAAATTTAAATTTATTAGTCAACTATTATAGAAAAATATTCATACATAAAAAATCATTTATGATACAATTATAACATCCTATACTCATTTATGATATATTCTATAACAAATCACAATTTATTGTGACAATTGTATTATTTTATAATAATTTTTCAATTCGTATGATTCAATCCTTTCACTTTTACAATAGTTAAATCTTCTTCATAAATTTAATATTTTTATTAATATATTATCAATAAAAATATCATCAGTATTTAATATTAGTCATTCATGTCAAAAACATTATAACATCACTCATATAGGTGGTAAAAATAACCAAAACAAGAGCACGTTATAAAGTGAAAATGAGTAAGAACATTATAAGGTATAATCATTATATAATTTTTATAGAATATTTTTCAAGAAATAATTATTATATATAATCCACATAAGTAATTTTATAACACTCTATAAATGATTGATATTTTAAATGAAATAAATCTCTCATACTGAAATTAATTTATATGTATGCATGTGTGATACATTCATTTACAATTTGATGGGAAAGAGGTAGAAAATGGTCATCCCAAAATAGTAATAACCTATAAATATATTTATAATACTATATTCATTATGTTAGGGTAGATATAATATATTTAGTGGAATTAGAATAAGATATAAATCTAGAAATGGTCGTTAAATATGATTACCTCTTATTTAAGAAACATCCATTTTATTGGACCTTAATCCATACTAGGATGGTATTAAGAGAAAAAAGAAGATCTTGGATAAATGGAAGGAATCATGGAATGGTTTTGGAAAGGTATCAACTGAGATAGAGTTCATATTTTTTTTGATTAAGGATAAGAAGTACTCTCTTATAAGTGTGGGAAGGGACACACATGAAATTAATTAAAATATTTAAAGTATATAGGGAATTTACTCATGGGAGTGGAAATGAATGGAAAAGGCCTAAAATTTTTGAAAATAAAATTTCTAGATATCTCCATCCACTATGATTTAGAAAATTTTATGTGGAATTTTTACCTCTATCTATTTAGTTTAACTCCTCGTCAATTCATTTTAACGATTACCCTGATTAATACTTTTTCACTCTTTGGGTAATGAAAGTAACTTTTAAAATTAAAATCATGACCTAAATAGAAAATTAATGATTTAAAATACAATATAACGCTCACATGATTCAATATATATATTTGTATGTTTTTATAATTATTTAAAAACTATATTTTGACATGAAATACCATTTAACATCATTCTCAAGATTATTAACAAAACATGAATTTAATTGAATAAATATAAAAAATAAATTCAATTATAAGTATATTAGCTCTAAATAATATATGATAAATATGTATTTCATTCCTCAAACACCATAATTCAACATTATGATATCACTTTTAATGTTTTTTGAAATCATTTACATGATTGTTTTACTACATGCACAAGCCTTACACCATCATCACATAAGAATTATTCATAGTTACATCCTAACTAATAATTAAACAAAATTACAAGAATAAAAATTGTTTGTTAATATTAAAGATAAATGTTTATAATTAATATTATATTAATTTTATCAATATTAAAATATGTTAATGAAATCAAAATAAAGGTAGTGACATTTTTTATTTCTTCTTTACATAAAATAATATATTGGACATTAACAAAGAAAAATTATCCAATGTTTCAATATATTTGAATACTAAATGAGGATGGTAAAACTAAACTCATTCAATAAATTATATTAAAGTGTTATATATATATTTAATGTTTTTCTCATTATTTTTGTATGTAATTACCTGATTTACCCTCTACATGGAAACTATAAACCATGTTTATTATTAATTTTGTCCAAAAAAGAAATTAGGCATACCAGTAAATCTAATAAATTTTAATTCAAAACATAAAATCTAGTTTTAATGATTAAAATTTTATAAATTGAAGAAATTACATTTAATACAATAGGATAAAATGAAATTTAAAACAGTTTTGAGAAAATTTATTATTGAGCATAAAAAATAAATTTACATCAAAATTAAATATAATGTTGTTACATTTGGAATGTATTATATTATTTTTATTTTAGGTATATTATGGTACATTTAAAAAATGTAAAACTAGAATTTAACTTTTAAATTCCTTGGTTTGAATAAATGAAATGATAGTTTTCCAAAAATTGACATTTTTCACAATTTCACACAGAAATCAATATTTTCAGAAAAAAAAGAAAAAATTCAATATAAGATAATTCATAAAATATTATTCCAAAAACTCTTTCCTTTTATTAAACTAAAATATATATAATTTTATGGAATTAATTAAAATATCTACAAAAAATTCATTAAAAACTATTTTTGAAGAAATGTATTTTTAAAGTGTAAAATTAATTTATTCCCATTCCATGACTAATATATATAATGAAATTGATGTTAATTAAACCAATTGGATATATAAATATAGTATACTTATTTCATTTGTAACACCCTGACCCCAGTTACCCAGTGTGAGTGCATTATTACATAATATTGGCATGATCACAAGGGATCAAATCCCAAAAGACCGATCAGTTTAGCATCCTTGGAAACACTAGATATATTAATAAGTCTTACATTACATCATAAATTGAAAAACTAAAACAACGTCTTTTCTTAATATTCTATAATACTATCTCTGCAGGTCATTCATAAAATAATTCTTCACATACTGGGGAAAAATAGAACATTGAAAGGGGTGAGCTCAGATGCTTAGTAAGGATAACAATATAGCAAAAACTATCATAAATAAGCATAAACATTTAAGGCAATGTATAACTAAAACAAAATACTTTTAAACTTGAACTTCATCATAATATGGAAAAGATAAAATAATGCCATTTAACTTTTCCCATGGATATTCAACTAATTGAATAGTCACATGCAATATCAATAACCACTTTCATTATAAGGGAATGCATAATGTCAGACTATCATAACCACATAGTCAAGGCCTTGTGCCAATACTACAAATAAGATTTTTTCAAGGCCTTGTTCCAAGACACTAGTTTGTCTCATGAGACCTACCGATGCATCGAGGAGCTATAACGGGCTCCACCCATCAATTACTAAGTCTAATGTATTCCTTATATGAAAAGGTTTAAACATAACATAAATATTCGTATTAAAACTAGCAGACGAAATGTCAATAATTTATCCATAAACCATGAATGGTATAAAAATTACACATCCACAGTCAAACATATCACAAAACCTTCAATACAATATGGATGTTTTGTATCATAATAAATCAACTTCAAATAAGCTTAAAATCCATCAACGGATTTTGACATGGATGAAATCAAAACTATTTGAGAGAAATATCTCCTTTTTGAAATCATTTAAAATTCACATAATTATAAAACAAGACCTTTACTTTTAAAATATTCTTATAAGATTGTAAGGGAAACTTCAACGATTTTATAATGGCGGAAAATAGCCTCACCCACTGTATAAGTTAAAAAAGACATTCTTACCTTAATTTTTCCGAAAAGGTTAAAAATGAACTTGTTTGGAAAATGACGGAAAGATTCCTTTCAAAAATGTATAAGGTAAAAAAAGGGTATAAATGACTTTAAACCATTTTATATTAAATAGTAAAAATGTTTTCAAAGACATTTTTAAGAAACATGGATGTGGATGATAAAGAGGTCCCAGTAGATACTTACGTTAAAACAACCTCGGATAATAAAGAGATTGAGAAATTAACCCTTACCTTGTGCTTTTCCTTGGTCGAGGGTAGGTTAACCTACTGTATAATGGTGAAATTATTGTTATTAAATTATAAAAGAATAATATACATTAATATGATATCATATATGATCTTTTAATATTGCTTTGTCAATAATATCTTAGTACTATCGTCGTTTTGGGTGTTAACTAATTCGTTTTGCTTTATAATATTTTTTATGTAAGCCATGTTTGTTAGGGATAGGTTTTCTCTTATTCATATACATAATGATATCAAGTCCTTAAACATTAGTTTTAATCATCAAATGATAATTATTCTTGAATGGATATGATGAGGAATGAATCTTATCGCGTTCGTGGAGAAGGTAGTCCGTACGTACGCACGAGCGACAATATCATTCTTTTTATATTAAAATCATATATAATTGAATGGTATATCATATATAAAGAATCATAATCATGTTATATTTGTTATTTACATCATTTATACTCATTATTATACCCATCCAAATAAAAATGTCTTGAATAACAATTACACCACGACGTGGAGACGGTAAGCCGTACGTACGCACGTATGGTGACATTTCATTCAAAAGATGGATAAAATACCGAATTTGGTTGTAACATATTTATAAGAACATCACAGTATATAGATGATACTGGAGTTATTATTTTATAATGGAAAAAACAAAGAAAGATGAAGTGGAAGAAGAAAGGAACTTGAAAGAGGGTGGTGAAAACATTACCTCTTCTTCGGGTTATTCCTTTTGATTTGATCAAAAGGGATCCTTAGGTTTACTTTCGAACTAAATGAGGGAATCTAGGATTATGGGAGGAAAGTTTAGAGGATTTTTGGTCCGAGTTTGGCTGATCGAAATGGCTTTGATGGTGTGAATTAAAGAGAAGGGGGAGTGCCCTTTTATAAGAGGGGTGAGGGGCACCGTAGGAAAAGAGTGAAATATAATTTTATAATAAATTTATTTTCGGTTTCTAATGGATCCAAAGTGGATTATTTCGAGGATAAGTTGGGTATGGGTCTAAAAAAACTCAACCAATAGGTTTTTGACAGGTTTTGGTAACTATATTAACCTTATCTTTATGTTTTAACTATTAGTTAATTAGTTTGACATTTACCATTTCTCTTTGTATTTTAATATTATATGGTTAATAAACTTAATATATACTTCCAAGAGAACCCCAAGTGGTTAAATAATGATACAAAAATTATTATATGAGTCTCCTTGCCTAACCATAGATTTTTAGGAATATAATATCAATTAATAATATAATATTTGTTTTAAAAACAATTTTATGTCAATTTTGAAACTATTTGGAAATTGATTTTTGTGAAAATAATAAAAGAATTATTACTTCTAATAAATTATATAAAATCAATCCTGAAATGTCATATTAACCTATAAAATTATTGAAATTCATAAATAGTCTCAAATTATATTTATTTGGGTATTTATAATATCAATTATTTTAATATTTCATTAAAAAGGTATTTACGGAATCATCATTGTGTAATAAATAAAGTAAATTATTAACGTCTAAAAATTATAAATAAAATACTTTTATGTAGGAAATATTTTTAAATTTCTAATTAATATTTATAATAGAATTTATCTTATGTATAACCCTATATTAAAAATGTTTTAGTTATTATACTTCGATTTTAACTCTTTTAACTATTCTTTGAATTAAATAATAATAAATGTCCTAATCTAATCCAAGTGGACCAAAGAGGTTCATATTTTATTCCTAAGGTTGTTTTTGGTCGAATTATACTTATACAATAGAATTAGGACATGTTTTAGGGTAAAAATAATATCATTTTTACTTATAATTACTCTATTTACTTTTAACCGTGGTAAATAAAAGTAAAAAGTTACTATTCACCAAAAATTATTTTCATCTCATTGAACCAAAGTTTAATTAATGATATCAACCGTGTGTCTCATATTTTTGAAATTCAAATCACAGATGTGGTAAAATTATGTTTTATGAAAATTTTCAAAAGCTTCTTGGAGGTGGGTAAAAGACGGTAAAAAGTTCAATAAAATTTTATATATCTAAACATAATATAAATTGACTCCAATAAATTACATTGAACTTATAAAGGTATTATGTATCTATTTTTACATAATGTAAATTTAAATAAATTAAATAATTATTTAAATAAAAAGTCGGTTTTAACCAATAACTCGGTATTTTTCACTATTCATCAAAAATTGAAAGTTTTCAGAAAAATACCAAAAAATCACCCTAGGATAAATTCGATATTCATAATCCAAAAATGAAGTCCATTTTAAAAAATAAAATTTATAAAATTTCAAAAAGTGGGTATTACTATTCATAACGGCTAGTTTGATTTGTTGTGGTGTGTTAGAACTCGACGTTGCGTACAACACACGCTATTGTATTATTCAAAGAGAAGAGTGTCATAAAGCTTGGGGTGTTAAATTCTCCCCTCCTTAAAATAATTGCGTCCTCGAAATTTCTAGAATATTACTACATAAAAATACTCGGGTGGTTCTTCATCATAAGTTCCTTGGGTTCCCACGTTGCCTCTTCCATCTTATAGTTTCTCCATAGAACTTTTACCAGATGAGTCATCCGCTTTCTCAGCACTTGTTCTCTTGTATCAAGAATCTTGACAGGATCTTCACAATAAGATAGATCAGGTTCCAGTTCTAATTCCTCATAGGTGAGTACATGCATTGGGTCAGGCATGTATTTTTTCAACAGTGATACGTGGAACACATCGTGAACTTTTGAGAGACTTGGCAGCATTGCCAAACGGTAAGCTACAACCCCAATTTGTTCTAGAATTTTGAAAGGTCCGATGTACCTGGGACTCAATTTACCTTTCTTACCAAAAAGTATAACTCCCTTCCATGGAGATACCTTTAGGAAAAAATGATCACCAACTTGAAATTCTAAATCATTACTCCGATTATCAGTATAGCTCTTCTGCCTAATTTGACCTACTTTGATGTGGGTTTGGATTACCTTCACCTTTTCCATCATTTCATCCACATGTTCTGGGCCTACGAGTTTTATTTTACCAACATCATACCAAAAGGTTTGTGCGTGACATCTCTTTCTATATAACACTTCATATTATGCCATTTTAATACTTGAATTGAAATTATTGTTATAGGAAGATTCTACCAGAGGTAAATATTGATCCCACATACCCTGAAAGTCAAATGAGAAAGAACTCAACATGTCTTCTATGGTTTGAATAATTCATTCTGATTCTCCATCTATTTGAGGATGGTAGGCAGTTCTCAAACAAAGTTCAATATCCTAGGCCTTCTGAAGACTTTTCCAGAATCTCGATGTGAAACAGGGATCACGATCAGAAACAATTGATTGGGGTACACCGTGAAGTCTTACAACTTCATTAATATACAGTCTTGCTAAACGTTCAAGTAGTAAATCTTCTCTTATTGAAAGTAAATTTGCTGACTTGGTAAGACTATAAAAAATGACCTATATTGCATCATTCCTTCTAAGATTCTTTATTTGTCCCAAGAAAAAGTCCATCGTAATAATATAACATTTCCACTCAGGTATGGGAAGAGGTTTCATGACTCCTCCAGGCTGTTTCCTTCCAGCTTTCACTTGTTGGCAAACCATACGTCTTGACACAAAATCAGCAATCTCCCTCTTCATGTTGTCCCACCAAAAATGTTCCATCAAATATCTATACATCTTAGTGCTACCAGGGTGTATAGAGAAATTGGAACTATGAGCATTATCCAAAAATTCTCTTTTTAGATCTTGTATGTCGGGAACACAAAGTATCTTCCCAAATTTCAAAATTTCATCTTCATATACAAAGTCACTCAATCTCCCATCATTAACTACTTTAATCTTCTTTTGAAACTCTTCATCACTGGTCTGAGAACTCTTTATCCTTTCTAGTAAATATGGTTTGGAAAATATTTGAAAAAGTATTGATGTTTCACCTTCCATGGTGATTCCCATATCCATATTCACTAGATCCATGAAAATTGGATCCCTTTCAACTCTCATCTTGTTCAAAACTCCATGATCCTTTCTACTCAAAGCATATTCCACCTTATTTTCCTTCCCCGGGTGTTAGTGTATAGTGAAATTATAATCCTTGAGTAATTCAAGCCATCTTCTTTGCCTCATGTTGAGTTCTTTGAGTGACAAAATATATTTCAAACTCTTGTGATCGGTATATATCTCACATTTTTCACCATAGAGATAATATCTCCATATCTTCAAAGAAAAGATTACAGATGCTAACTCAAGATCATGAGTGGGATAGTTTTGATTATGAATTTTTAGCTGTCGTGATGCATAATCAATAACCCTATCATTCTGTATAAAGAAACAACCAAGTCCTTTCTTTGAGGCATCACTGTAAATAACAAACCCATCATTCCCCGATGGTAGAGTCAAGATAGGATCATTTAATAATCTTCTCTTCAGTTATTTGAAACATTCTTCACACTCCTTTTTCCATACAAATTTATCCCCTTTACGTATGAGCTTCGTTAATGGGTTATCCAATCGAGAAATATTCTGGATGAAACATCGATAATAACCTGCTAAACCAATAAAACAGCGTACCTCAGTTATATTCGTTGGTGCTTTCCATTCTTGGATTGCTCTTTTCTTGGAAGGGTGAACATAGATTCCATCCTTAGAGACAATATTCGCAAGAAAATAAATCTTCTGAAGCCATAATTCACATTTTCTAAACTTCTTGTATAATTCATTTCTTCTGAGGGTTTTCAGAATGATGCGCAATTTATTTTCAAGATATTCGTAGCTTTTGGAGTATACCAAGATATCATCAATAAATACCACTACAATGTCATCAAGATATTCCTTAAAAACTCAGTTCATTAGATCCATGATGACAGAGGGTTCATTAGTCAATATAAAAGGCATTACTGTAAAATCGTAATGCCCATACCTGGTTTGAAATGGTATTTTCGGAATGTCTTATTTCTTCACACACAACTGATCATATCTAGATCAAAGTTCAATCTTTGAAAAGTATTTAGAACCATGAAGTTGGTCAAATAAATCATCGATGCGGGGTAGGGGATACTTGTTTTTTATTATTATAGCATTGATCTCCCTGTAGTCAATGCACAACCTCACAGATCTATCTTTATTCTTAACAAAAAGAACAGAGGCTCCCCATGGGGAAAGACTAGGGCGAATAAATCCCTTATTACTCAATTCCTCTAGTTGTTTCTTCAGTTCCACTAATTCCACAGTGGCCATTCTATAAGGGGTCTTCGACATGGGCCTTGAACCAAGAATTAAGTCAATGGAAAAATCAATTTCTCGTTCTGGAGGATGTATAGGTAAATCTTCCAGAAAAGCATCATCATATTCTTGAACAATAGGTACATACTCTATTTTAACATTCCTTTCCTCACCCATAGTTATTTCATTATCTTCCTACCCAATAATTGAATTTAGTTGAGCTACTGGGGGTGGATCTAGACAAGAATTAGGTGGTGATGTTTCTTCTCTAAATATAAGGTACTCCTTATCATTATCCAAAATTGTAACCTCCTTATTCTTACAATAAATTTTCACATCATGGTCAAAAATACAATCCATACTTAGGATTATATCAAATTCAATCATTGGTATGATGATGAGATCAGTAGATAAATAACATTCATATGCCTTAATGGGAACTGATTCACAAAACTTTATTTCAATGATACTTCCCTTAGGTGTTTTGACTGACAACTCCCTTGTTAAATCAAATTGGAAATATCTAATTTTCTTAGCAAACTGGGAAGATATGAAACAATGCAATGATCCAGAATCAAATAAAGCATTGGATAAACTTGAGGAAACCATTAAATTACCTTCCACCACGTCTTTAGGAGCTTTAACCTTAGTAGTGGTGATAACATAAGCTTGTCCTTGATCCATTGGCCTCTTCTGAGGTATGTTTCCCTGATGATTAGGAAATTAATTAGCATAATGTCCCATCTCCCTACAATTGTAGCACTGAACATTGGTAGCTTCTTTCTTCCCCTTGCAATCATGAGCTTAGTGTCCTTTTTCACGACACTTGTAATAGACTCCCATACCCTTCAGACAAGTAACAGGGTGTTTCTTCCCACATTTACTGCAGGATGGATATTCAACTTTTCCCTTATTCCCCTTATTTCCATTTCCAAAGTGATCAGAAGATCTCTTCTTCTCTTTCTTTTCTTTAAAGTTGTAAGAATTAGAGAATTACTTTTCCATCTTGATAGAACATGAGAAAATGTCTTCATACATTGGGAAATATTGTGATACTAATTCTCAATGGAGGAATGGTTTTAACCCATCAAAGAAATGATGAATCTTACTCCTCAGGATACATATATAATCTTCTACATGCATTGCTAACCTTGTAAAGTTAGCTTCATACATTGCGACATTATTATCCTCCTTTTGCCTCATACTGAGATATTGGATTTCCATATCTTCTCGATGGTCATGTGGAAAGTATTTTTCTAATAAATTTTCTTTAAACTCCCTCCATCCCATATTTGATACTTCTTCATCTTACTTTTTATTTTGAATCAATGACCACTATTGATCAACATCTCCAGTGAGGCAGTAAACTACCATGAAAACTTTTTCTCTTTCACTACTCCCCAAGGTGATGAATATTTTCTCTAAAGAATTAACACATTGATCGGAAACTAGTGGATTTTTACCCCCATTAAACATTGGTGGTTGTTGCCTCATGAAGAGATCTAAAACTGATCCTCCACGCTGCGGATCAGGGTGCTCCATACGGGTAAGGTTATTATTCATAACCTGAGTGAGTTGTCCGAGTATTGTGATAAGCTGATCGACACTAGTTGTATCACCATATCCACTATAATTATCTTGAGAAGGAGGGAAATCCCTGCATGGAGTGCGTGCATTGATACAGTTTCCATTCCTTCTACTAGGATCCATTTCTAAATAATGGCATAAACTAGATTAGTTTATGTACCACAATACATAATCCTAAACTTGTAAAACACATAACATAAATTGAACAGTTTATGGATATGATCTATAATCATAATAATGTTTTCTTTGAGGAAGTATATACTTATAAACCCTTCATAATGGTTTGTAAAGAAAATGATAATTATCCTAAACATATCCCCCGGGAGTGTCGTAACCAAGAGTGCAGCAAGGCCCATTGTCATGCACCAGTTCCCGTTCGAGACTATCTCAAAGCGGTGTTTTTGGGTTTTACCCCTAGGTACATCTATTCCAGAGCCACCTCTACCAGATCGTATCCAGACAGGGATGTATTTCTGGGAAAACTCACAAAATCTCTACAATACCAAAATTCTAGGAAGTTTTTCTATACCAATCCTCAAAGTCTATCTTAGGTCTATGGGCTCTAATCAGTGTTTACCTAAATCTTACTTTCAAGGTTTATTACTAAAACTCATCTGATACCAACTGTAACTCCCCAACCCCAGTTACCTAGAGTCGGGGCATTATTACATAATATTGACATGATCACAAGGGATAAAATCTTGAAAGACCGATCAGTTTAGTAGCCTTGTAAACACAAGATATATTCATAAGTCTTACATTAAATCATAAATTGAAAAACTAAAACAACATCTTTTCTTCATATCCCCTCATACTATCCCTACAGTTCATTCATAAAATACTTCTTCACATCGTGGGGAAAAATAAAACATTGAAAGGGGTGAGCTCAGATACTCAGTAAGGATAAAAATATAGCGAAAACTTTCATAAATAAGCATAAACATTTAAGACAATGTATAACTAAAACAAAAGCCTTTTAAACATGAACTTCAGCATAATATGGAAAAGATGAGATAATTCCATTTACCTTTTCACATGGTTATTCTACTAATCGAATAGTGACATGAAATATCAATAACCACTTTCATAATAAGGGAATGCATAATGCCAGACTATCATAACCACATAGTCAAGGCCTTGTGCCAAGACTATAAATACGATTTTGTCAAGGTCTTATGCCAAGACACTAGTTTTTCTCATTAGACCAACCGATTCATCGAGGAGCTATAGCGGGCTCCGCCCGTCACTTACTAAGTCCAATGCATTCCACATATGAAAAGGTTTAAACATAACATAAACATTCGTATTAAAACTAGCATAAAAAATGTCAATACATTATCCATAAACCATGAATGGTATAGAAATAAAAAATCCACATCAAAAATATCACAAAACCTTCAATACAATATGGATGTTTTGTATTATAATAAATCCACTTCAAATAAGCTTAAAATCCATCAATGGATTTTGACATGGATGAAATCAAAACTATTTGAGAAAAATATCTCCTTTTTGAAATCATTTAAAAGTCACATTATTATAAAAGAAATCATTTACTTTGAAAATATTCTTATAATCTTTTAATGGAATCTTCTACGATGTTATAACGGTGAAAAATATCCACACCTTCCGTATAAGTTAAAAAAGACATTCTTACCTTAATTTTGTCGAAAAGGTTAAAAATGACCTTGTTTGGAAAACGACAGAAAGATTCCTTTCAACAATTTATAAGGTCAAATAAGGGTATAAATGAATTTAAGCCATTTTATATTGAATAGTAAAAATGTTTTTAAAGACATTTTTAAGAAACATGGATGTGGATGATAAAGAGGTCCCAGTAGATATTTATGTAAAAACAACCTCGGATAATAAAGAGATTGTGAAATTAACCCTTACAATGTAATTTTCCTTGGTCGAGGGTAGTTTAACCTCCTGTATAATGTTGAAATAATTTTTATTAAATAATAAAATAATGATATACATTAATATGATATCATATATGATCTTTTAACATTGCTGTGTTAATAATATTTTAGTATTATCATTGTTTCGGGTGTTAACTAATTCGTTTTCCTTTATAAGCTTTGTTATGTAAGCCGTGTTTATTATGGATAGGTTGTATCATATTCATATAAAAAATGATATAAATTCGTTAAACATTATTTTTAATCATCAAATGATAATTAGTCTTGATTGGATACGATGGGGAATGAATCTAATCACGTTCGTGGAGATGGTAGTTCGTACGTACGCATGAGTGACAATATCATTCTTTTGATATTAAAATCCTATATAATTGAATGCTATATAATATATAAAGATTCATTATCTTGTTATATTTTTTATTTACATCATTTATACTCATTATTATACTCATCCAAATAATAATGTTTTGAATAACAATTACACCACGACGTGGAGACGGTAAGCCATACGTACGCACGTATGGTGAAATGTCATTCAAAGGATGGATAGAATACTGAATATTGTTGTACCATGTTTATAATAAAATCCAATTATATATAATATAATGTATTTATTATTTTATAATGGAAAAAAACAAATAAAGAAGAAGTGGAAGAAGAAAGGAACTTGAAAGAGGGTGGTGAAAACATTATATCCTCTTCAGGTTCTTCCTTTTGATTTGATCAAAAGGGCTCCTTATGTTTTCGTTATGACTAAAGCAGGGCCTCTACGATGAAGGGAGGGATGTTTAGAGGATATTTGGGCAGAATTTGGCCGATCTAAATGGCTTTGAAGGTGTGAATTAAAGAGAAGGGGGAGTTCCCTTTTATAAGAGGGGTGAGGGGCACCTTAGGAAAAGAGTGAAATATTATTTTATAATAAATTCATATTCGGTTTATAATGGCTCCAAAGTTGATTATTTCGAGGATAAGGTGGGGATGGGTCAAAAACAACTCAACCAATAGGTTTTAGACAGGTTTTGGTACTATATTAACCTTATCTTTAAGTTTTAACTCTTAGTTAATTAGTTTGACATTTACCATGTCTCTTTTCATTTTTATATTATATGGTTAATAAACATACTATATACTCACAATAGAACCCCATGTGGTTAATTAATGATACAAATATCATTATATAAGTCTCTTTTCTGAACCTTAGATTTTTAAGAATATAATATCAATTATTAATACAATATTTGTTTTAAAAACTATTTTATGTCAATTTTGACACTATTTGGAAATTGATTTTTGTGAAAATCATAACAGAATGATTACTTATAAAAAAATTAATTAAATCAATACTAACATGTCATAATAACCTATTAATTTATTTTAATTCATAAAAAGTCTCAAATTATATTTATTTGGGTATTTATAATACCAATTATTTTAATATTTCATTAAAAAGGTAATTACTGCATCATCATTGTGTAAAAAATAAATTGAATTATTTAATGTCTAAACATTATAAATAATGTACCATTATGTAGGAAATCTTTTTATCTTTCTAATTAATATTTATAATCGAATTTATCTTATATATAACCCTATATTAAAAATGTTTTAGTTATTAAACTTTGATTTTCACTCTTTTAACTCTTCTTTGAATTAAATAATAATAAATGTCCTAAACGAATCCATGTAGACCAAAGAGGTTCATATTTTATTAATAACTTTGTTTTTGGTCGAATTATACTTATCCAATAGAATTAGAACATGTTTCAGGGTAAAAAAATATCATTTTTCCTTTAATTACTCTATTTACTTTTAACCGTGGTAAATAAAAGTAAAAAGTTACTATTCACCAAATATTATTTCCATCTCATTGAACCAAATTTTAATTACTGATATCAACTATGTCTCTAGGATTTTTGAAATTAAAATCACAGAATATGTAAAATTATGTTTTATGAAAATTTACAAAAGCTCCTAGGAGGTGTGTAAAAGACGGTAAAAAGTTCAATAAAATTTTATATATCTAAACATAATCTAAATTGACTCCAATAAATTGCACTGAACTTATATAGGTATTATGTATCTATTTTTACCTAAAGTAAATTTAAATAAAATAAATAATTATTTAAATAAAAAGTCGGTTTTAACCAATAACTCAGTGTTTTTCACTATTCATCAAAAATTGAATGTTTTCAGAAAAATACCAAAAATTCACCCTAGGATAAATTCAATATTCCAAATCCAAAAATGAAGTCCATTTTGAAAAATAAAATTTATAAAATTTCAAAAAGTGGGTATTTCTATTCATAACAGCTAGTTTGATTGGTTGTGGTGTGTTAGAACTCGAAGTTGCGTACAACACACGCTATTGTATTAATCAAAGATAAGCGTACCGTGGAATCTTGGGGTGTTACATCATTATAATGACTTATAAATTTTGATTTATTTAATATATAAATATAAATTTACAAACACAAAAATTGTTTTATTGAACAATATCCATTTTTCTTCAAAAGATCAAATATTCATTTAAAAAAAATTATAATTAATATTTTAATACAAATTTATTTTATTATGTAAATTAATTCAACAAATATTTCATTTTATAGTCATTATTATTCATATCCTCAAAATTAATGGCTACATTATAATAATCATATTTAAATAATAATATTTCTTTCACGGTCTATTTTTTATCTGTGTTCAATATACCACATGCTATGAAACCTATTATTTATATAATATACATTCTAAAATCATGAGGGTGTTACATTAATCCCAAAGAACGGAAATATATCCTTAGGGTATTCTTTGGTGAAAATATCAGTAAACTGGTCTTTTGCATAATCAAATTCCACTTTGATATCTCCATTATCCACTCTCTCTATAATGAAATGAAATATAATATCTATATGATTCGAACTTTAGTACTGCACAAGATTTCTAGTGATGTCAATATCACATTGACCATCACAATAGATTAAGAAATATTTTTGTACTTTCACCCTTAAATCATTCATATATTTCTTTATATAACTCTATTGAGTGAAAGCACTTGTACCAACAATATATTCATCCTATGAGGTACTTAGTATAACATAAGATTTTTTTCTTATAGTGATAAATCAATGAGAAATATATAAAATAGAAAAGTGAACCTGAAGTGTATAATATCTCATCAAAATCTCTTGCTCAGTCCACATCAATTTATCCAGACAGATTCAATTATCCAATCTTCTTGTATAATATCTCATAGATCACAATACATTTGAAATATTTAAAAAAAAATTAGTAGAAATAAAATTTGACTCTTTTGGACCACTTTAATACCTATAAAAAATTGTTATAGTATATAAAATATCTCATCAAGTTGAAGAGTGATAAAGATAGATTCTTTTATGTCTTATTATTTCTCTTTGATTTATACTCACACATATATAATATTTATAGAATTTATGCCCCACATGAAAGGGTAGAGACCCAAAATTTGAGTCCACTATTTCATTGTTCATTTAAATATTTTGAGACTACATCTCCTGGGTTAGGAAAATAAAATTTTCTCCTTGAAGGACCTGTAACACCATGTAGTATCATAGCTCACCAAGAATAGAGATATAAAATTGGTTTTTTCCATTTTATTGGTAAACTAGTTTCATTAATTTTCATGATCACATATAAAAATGATTTCATAAAAATACATAATAAAAATACTTCTTGTAGATTTAATTTCATTAATATAAAATTGTTATCAGGTTTTATCTAGCGACTCTCTCCTCTTTCAAACACATATAATGCTTTGAGTACCAGGTTCTTAGATATTATTAAATATATATAAATATTTATTTAATTTACATCCACATGATCCATAATTAATGTAAAAAATATACAAAGTTGATAAATTTATACTTACTCTTATATTAATCCATTAAAAAAGTATATTTCACATCCATATGATATATTTTTTATTGTCTATATGCTGCAAAAAAAATTCTGATGGACCTCAATCATGCAACTAGAGAAACAGGTTCTCCAAAATTCACATCTTATGAATAAAATTTTAAAAACAAGTTTGACCTTGTTATTGAAAACCATTACATTATAATTCAACTTCTTCCTAATTATCCATTTGGTACAATGATATTTTTATTATTTTTTCATGGAACAAGATCCTATATAACATTATTTTCACTCTGATTCATCTCATTATCCATAGATACAATCTATTCCACATGCTTACAGGATTCCATTCTATATTTTATTTTAACCTATGTGATCAATAAAATTTTCTTTTCATTCCTCTTCCATTAGTTATTTGGATATTCTATATGTTCCATGTTCCTCTACTTTCTTCTAGTCTATATAGGTGTAGACTATTCTACCATTATATTCCCTATCTTAACATGTTTTTTATCATTTAAAACTTACATTTCTCAATTTAATCTCCATTTTATCACACGTATAGTCCAAATTAACATAAAATATTTATGTCTCAAAGGATGGATGAGTATCATTATTCTATAATGTTTCTTGATTTAATTATTCACCTGTTTATTTAAAAACTACAATATTTGGACAATATGGTTTTTTTGGTTTTCATTAACTTTAAAATCATTATATTCTACCTCATTATAAACCATTTTTTTCAATAAATTTTATACATTTATATTGTATATGTACCCAATAAGGATCCCTTACTCTACCATTTTATTAAATTTTCTAGATTTGAATATTTTATTTTTGATGAAGGAAGTGCTACTAAAACCCATGAAATTACTAATTAAAGTAATCCTTTTATACTACATTTCATATTAATATATATTTTTTTTACCACAAAAAAAAATATTTTTATTGTCCAAAATAGTGAAAACTGCTTTTCTTTAAAAGAACATTGAAATATACAATTCAAAAAGCATTTTTATCCCCATTTCCTTAACTTTACTATTAATTATTTTAGAAACCCCATTATATTGGGGTGTGTAATGAGTGGTATTTTAATTTTTAATCCTATACATTAAAGGATATGATTCAAATTCATATCCAACTTATTACATCCAATTATACTTTTTTAATTTTTTTCATTTAAATTCCATGGTCTATTTAAACTTATATTTCGTAAATATTTAACATGTCAATCACCTATTCCTTTTGATACATTAATAACAATAATTCTATTCACCTATAATAATAAAATAATTTTCAATAATATTATTTATTTATGTCTCATACTTCCACTCAAATTTGAACGAATTAATTGGAGGGGCCTTATTGAATGTTCCTTCAATCCTTTTTCCTTTTCATTAACAATTTTTATATTATATAGGTTTTAAAAACCATATTTCTCTATCATTTTAATTGGGGAATATACCTCACCAAATTTTCTTCAATGATTATAACTATATTTTTTATAGCATGTGGAAACGTCAACTATGCCAAAAATTATTTTCATATATTCAACTAAGTTAATAAGAATTTATATGAATTTAAATAAAAAATAAATTACCAATTATTCTTTCTATTGTTTTAATGATCTTAAAATTATTAACGTTTTTTATGATATTTGAATTTATCTTGAGGATACTGTCATAAACTTCATTAAAAACACCACTTACACTTAATAAGATATGTTTGAATCCATCCAAAAATAAAACATCTTATGATTTAAACTTCTTTATTGTCTTCTCATTTACAATACCAATATCATATTGTTTTATATTTTCCAAATACCATATATCTCTCAGTAGGTGTGATGAGAATCCCTTATCAAGGATTCTTATATTTCTTCTAGCATTAAGGGATACCTACATGATTAATGAAATTTCTATCTATATCTTGTGTAATGTATTCTTTATTATTGAAATATATTTTAATTAACCTTGATTCATGTCATACATTCTTCTACATAATTATATTTCGAGTAATAATGTCCATAAATCACCTCAGTCCTATCATTAATTTTTTTCCGAAACATTTTATATCTTCACATATCCTATTTTTATCATAATAGATCGATCATTCCTATTTTACTGTATCATTCCATTAATTCTAAAATTACTTGGTTCTAAAGGCAAGACATATTATAACAAAAAACCTAGGCTTTATTCTGAGAGTCACCAAAAAAACTATTATAGCCTCATAAACTTGTTCTTCTTAGAATTTGATGATCCTATCCCACAAAAGTTTCTCAAAATTTTCCATCGAATATGTATTTCTTTGTTTTATTTTTTTGTGAAATTTATTATTTTATCTATTTAAAAAATTCTATAAAATATGAATATTATTCTAAATATTTTCAACAACTCATGTTTTCTCAATTTTAAAATTAGAAACTATATTTCTGAATGAGATATATTTAATATTTTTTGAAATGTTATATGTATATTTTATCTGATTTGATGTATAAGAATTCTCAACACACCATGATTACACAAAATTTTCTTCATTAGCTTTATTCAAGTCACTCTACATCTTTCAAAAGTTCTTTTTATCCCTAGGAATCTATGATTTATCCTGGTTGATAATTTCATCAAGTTTTACTAACTTCTTGTTAGATTATTTTATGGTTATTTCTTTCTCATCGAACATCACATTGAGGATTTTAATTTACTCAACATAATCATTCCCCATGTTGTGAAACTCATCTTAACCTTTATTTAATATACTAACATCCTTATTAATAGGTTTTACTTCTTTATATTTTTGTGTGTTTCTCTCATGGAATACCTTAAGTTATTTTTTTGAAATATAATACATATTGGATAATTATACCACTTGTTAAACATGGATTGATCCATTTCTACCATTTTTAATATCTATGATGATGTTTCTATCTTTCCTAGAAAAATATTACTTAGATTCATTGGGTGAGTATAAACATTCATTTTACTCTTTACTAAACCTGATTCTTTTCTTTTATCTATTAAAATTTATTATGCCTTTGTATATATTCTTATACACATTGGAAGTTCTATTTTTAGATTTTCTCTGAATATTTTATTTATCCAATACATCATAATTATTCATACTCTTCATTTTTTTCAGAATTTATCTATACATTTCCTAATAACTCCATATATGAAGCATTTTACAGTGAGATTCCATTTATTTTTTTTATTACCATTCTTATGATTCTTATAGAGGAAATCAAAGGTTCTTTTAAAATTCCCATTAATCATACAATTTTCAATTAAATTTATATATGAATCACCCCATTTTTCCTAAATCATTAAATTATTTTAAAAAATTACTTTAAATTCCATCTCTTTAATCATCCTTTCCATAATAAATATTTCTTTTCAATTCACATAATTGAGAAATATATTGAGTAACTCGTAAATTTATATATTAGGTAATTCTTCGAATGTTGAAATATTTATGTCAAATATATGTTGAAAATTTCTTGTTAATTTTTTTAATATAGTTGAATCATATATTTTATCAAAAAACCCATAATGTGATTGACTATTTGATTCATTATTTCCAAATATTCCTCATTTTTTTAAATTATTCAAATGTTATATCTTCAAAAAATTAATCTCCAAATTTTCATCATGGAATATTTGATATTCATATTACCTTGCTATATATTCTTGAGTTTATCACTAAAACCATTAGCTATTTAAATCCCCAGGACATTAGTGTATAAATTTTCTATGAAAAACCATAGTATGACATATTTATCCTTTCCATCAATTTATATGTCACGAACTGAATCTGGTCACCACCAAAACCGGCACCAAACCCAGCCCGTGACATGACCTGAAGGGCGTTCCCTATCCCCACGGGCTAGCACAAGTGCCCAGGTATCATCAATTTAGGTTTGGTAACGATTTACCCGAGTATGAAAGCATAAAACATTAAAAACAATCCATAATATAAATCTGAAATTTTTGTTCCAAAAAAGACTTAAGTAAAAACCAGAACTGAGTACATTGGTTTAAAGATAATATAACTGGTCCAAATAAAAATAATTATAGCATCAGGACAGCCCCAAGGACTCCACACGACTAGGGTTCATCGCCCCCAAGCTATCTCCACAACTCCGCACCAAGGATAGGAACTAACACCATGAACCACCACCACCCTTAGCCTTTCCTTTACCTGAATCAAACATAACCAAGTCTACTTAAACCCAAGGGGTGTAATTAGGGTGTGAGCCTAATCCCAGTAGGATACCATCCAATGATTCCAAAGAGTAAGAAATAAAATGTGAAAAAGCAAGCAGTTTTCAAATGCAAGGAAAAGTAGTGTTAAAATTTCAAGAAATGAAACCTCAAATTGAAAATAGTTTTCAATCAAAAATTTTCAGAATATTAACACATTAAAATAGAAATGTTAGATACTATAATTTACTTCCAAACACACCCTAAAACATGGGTAAATACTACAAATCCAATGAGCAACAACATTGGGAACACCCCTAGGCACTAGGTTGACTTGGGCCCTATGTAACTCGTACCTCAGTGTAAAGTAACCATAGAAAAATAATTTCTTGTGAACGAGCCACTAGTATGGAACATACCCATAACCTATTGGTTCCCAATAATCATCCACATAGTTTAGTTAGAGTTTTCGTTATCCAAATGCTAAGTGAAACAGGGACAAAACCCATCCGGTCCACTAGCCGTACTAGTACAAATCCGCCCCAACTAGGTACCCAGGCTTCCCCTTTTGTGATCAATAAATTTCAGCATGAAACATAAATAATTTTTCATATAAAACACCATTACTGGTCAAGAACAACCGATACAGTAGATATCATATTTTATACCACTTAAAACATGCAACAAAACACTTATATTTTTCATAAAACAATTCCTCAAAATCTCATAGTGTTTCGGACACAAAACAACTTATAAACCTCACATGCATACTATGTGCACATTTTTAAGTTTCCAAAACATAAAGGGAATCCTACTACATTTCAGTGAAAACACAAAATCATTTTTAGGGCAGCCCTATATGGTTCAAGAAACGACATCCTTGCAAAGTCTCCATTTTTACACAACACAACTCTTAGAATTTCATGTGGTTCACAAACACCATTAAAACCATGTTTTACAGTAATAAACACAAGTAAAAATCCTTAAAAATAGTATTTTTATCCCTATTATAGTTCAATAATATAACGACCCATACTTTACATACATTGTTAATACTTCAAAATTGAAGCACACTTATTACAACATATGACAAAATCACAAAGGACCGTATAGGTATAGTGTCTTTAGAAACTGGGAAACATAAACAACTGGTTCATAAATCTTCTACAGTGTCTCCCATTTATTTCATCATATCTAGGGTCCCTTTTAGCATATTCTACTTAATATCCATCTTCCTGACTTGGGGAAAAGAAAACATAAAAGGGTGAGCTCAAATTCTCAGCAAGGGAAAATAAAGGAAATAAAAATCATATCATATCTTTTTGAAAATCATAACCTGCAAAAGAGATCATAATATCTTAACATGGAACAAATCATAGAATTGAAAATGAGATCCCCATAATCATAACATGAAACTTGAAACTTTGTGGCATGCACACATAATCATGGAAAATCATTTCTTGTTAGTCATGACTCATTGCCAAGACTATCTTAGTGGAAAAAGTCCCTTTCTGAACCGAGTCACCCTCGTTCCAGTCCTGTTTCACTGAACCGGTATAACCTACCGTTCCATCCATGTCTATCTCATGAGATATAAATCATTACCCAATGCATTGGAGGGAGATATAGGTCCCACCCATTTTATAATGAATCCTTTCTTATGTGTGCCACATAATCATAAATCATACATCATCGCATAACCCATGTAATAAAAATGGGATTCTTAAACAACATGACATCATAAAACAATTCATATAAAATAAAGTAATTCATAAAAATGTTTCCATCACAACATAATCAAATCCATGTAATAGTAGGGATAAAAACAGAACCCTTTTATTATCTTAGATGGAAAATAATTTTGATAAAATACTTGAACTTCATTCTTGAGGAAAATATCCTTTCTACTTCAAAAACACTTTTCCTTTCTTAACATGTCATACAATTTTAAACTAAAAGAAGTTGATTAAAAATAAACTTGAATACTTGTAAAGGAAGCTTCTTGGAAATAATTTTTTAGAAATCCATTCATGCCGTATAAGTTAAAAAAAACATTCTTCGTACTTTTGTCGGAAAAGTCAAAAAGTACCTCGTACGAAAAAACGACAAATGATTCCTTTCATATTCTTTACTAAAAACTCACCGAAGGGTAAAATTGGATTTAAACTAGTGTAAGTGGATGGAAACAATATTACATATTGAGGGAACATGGATGTGGATGATAAAATACACCCCAATAAATACTTACGAATAAACAATCTCGGATAAAAATGAGATTGTGATATTTCCCTTACCTTAGGTCCAATTTGATTTTTACGTGTCCGAAGCTCCTGTATAATGGTTTAAATAATGTTATTGACTTATTCCAGAATCATACATACTGATATGATATCATATATGGTCATATTCTTAGCTTCTTGTTAGTAATATTCATTGTTACTTGTTACTTGGTTCTTTATTGCCTTTTGTTCTTATGCGTGTTTTGCCGAATAAATTCTTATTCTTCTTTTAAGGTTATAGATACCTTATATACAGAATGGTATTAGTGTAACATATATCATATTTATTCATTCAATTCATTTATATAATTACTATGTAATGATGATCATGTAGAACGAGTCGCATCACATCGTGGAGACGGTATTCCGTACGTACGCACGAGTGATGATATCGTTCCTATGATCGTGGAATTGTATTGGAGTATATATATATTATTTCAGTATCCATATTACTTTATAATAGTCATAAATAGTTACTCATTACACCATTATACACATCCTTGTATGGTGGTGGTGGAAATTAGATTACACCACGGCGTGGAGACAGTATTCCGTACGTACGCACGCGCGGTGATTTCATTTTTCTGTAGGATGGATAAAAGGTGAATTAGGGTTGTTTCATATTTATAATAACATATCAGTATGTAAGTAATACTGATGTTATTACTTTATCATGAAACAACTAAAGAAGAAGAAGTTGAAGAAGAAAGAAATCGAAAAGATCGGTAATGGATATTACCTATTCTTTGGAACGCTTCTTTGAATCCTCCACTTAGGGAACTAAGATTGGTCTTTGAAGAAGACCAGGACATATAGGATTATTCTAGGGAAGTGGAGAGGAGAAAATGGCAGGTGTTGGCCAAGCTTGAGTGCTCAAATTTGTGTGAGGAGGAGGGGGAGGAGGTGCCCTTTTATAAGGGAGGAGAGGGGCACCTTAGGAATATCTCAAAATATTATTTTATATTAATGTAAAAATCGGTTTATAATGGTTCCAAAGGGTCTTATTTCGAAGATAAAGTGGGGATGGGTCTAAATCCTATCAACCAATAGGATTTAGACAAGTTTAGGTTATTATATTAACCTTATCAATTAGATTTAACTCTAAGTTAAATAATTTAACTTTTACCGTGTCTTTTTGTTTTCTTACACTATATAGTTAATACACTTACTATAACATGCCAAACGAACCCCAAATTGTTTATTATTAGAATATATATCCTTATCTAAGTCATTTGGACTAACCTTAGATTTTTAGGAATAAAATAACAATTAATAATATAATATTTGATTTAAAAACTATTTTGTGTCAATTTTGACACTATTTGATATATGATTTTTGTGAAAGTCATAACAGAATTATATGTTCGAACCAAGTTGATTAAATCAAAAATAATATATCATAGTAACCTAGAAAATTAGTGTAATTCATAAAAAGTCTCAAATTACATTTATTTTGGTGTTTATAACATCAATTATGTCAATATTTCATAAATAAGATAATTACTGCATCATAATTGTGTCATAAATAAATTAAATTATTTAATGTCTAAAAATTATAAATAAAATACCATCATGTAGGAAATCTTTTTAGATTTCTAATGAATATTTATAGTCTAATTTATCTTATGTATAACCCCATATTAAAAATGATTTACTTATTAAACTTTGATTTTAACTATTTTAACCCTTCTTTAAATAAATTAATAATAAATGTCCTAATCTAATCCAAGTGGGCCTAAATGGTCATATTTTATTCCTAAGTTTGTTTTTGTTCGAATTAAACTTGTCCAATAGAATTAGGACATGTGTTAGGGTAATATTAATATCATATTTACCCTTAGTTACCCTATTTACTATTAACCGCGGTAAAAAAAGTAAAAAGTTAATATTCACCAAAAAATTATTTTCATCTCATTGAACCACATTTTAGTCCTTGATATTAACCGTGTCTCTCGGATTTTCGAAATTACATTCACAGAAGCGGTAAAATTAAGTTTTATACAAAATTCAGTTTTTAACCTACCACTTAGTGGTTTCACTATTCATCAAAAATAGAAAGTTTTCAGAAAAATACCAAAATTTCACCCTAGGCTAATTTCGGTATTTCGAATCCAAAAATGAAGTCCATTTTGAAAGATAAAATTTATAAAATTTCAAAAAGTGGTTATTACTATTCATAACGGCTAGTTTTAATAATATTTTAATAGCATATCGTTGTTTAGTGGAACTCAGTATTGCGTACGACGCAAGCTATCGAGGAAGGTCGCGATTGCGTGTAAAGTAAGCCAAGCTAGTATGTAGTGAAAGATTCCTTTGATGATATATAAAAAAAACAAAATATTACTCATAAAAATCTCGGGTGTTACATTCTACCCCCCTTAAAAAGAATTTATCCCTCGAAATTCGTCACTTTGTAACAAACAGATGAGGATACTTCTCCCTCATCATATCCTCAAGCTCCCATGTAGCTTCTTCAAGTTGGTGGTTCCTCCATAAAAATTTCACCAATAGAGTGGTCTTGTTTCGTAGGACCTTTTCGCTACGATCCAGAATCTCTATCGGCTGTTCTTCATAAGAAAGATCTTGCTCCAGCGGTACAACTTCTAAGCAGAGTACATGTGAAGGATCTGGTATGTACTTTCTCAGGAGAGATACATGGAACACATCGTGAACTTGAGAGAGATTTAGTGGAAGCTCCAATCGGTAAGCTACCTTTCCAACACGATCCAGTATTTCGAAAGGACCGATATACCTAGGGCTCAACTTCCCCTTCTTTCCAAATCTCATAACCCTCTTCCAGGGAGATATTCGTAAGAACACTTTATCACCCACTTCAAACTCTAGGTCTTTTCTTCGGTTGTCGGCATAAATTTTCTGTCGACTCTGAGCTTCCCTTATGTGTTGTTGAATAGATCTTTCCTTTTCTGCCATTTCATCAACGAGATCAGGTCCTAATAGCTTTCTTTCCCCAACTTCATCCCAGCAAGTTGGAGTCCTGCATTTCTTTCCATAGAGAGCTTAATAAGGAGCCATCTGAATATTGGAGTGAAAGCTATTATTATAAGAAAATTCCACCTAAGGTAGGTGTTGATCCCAACCTCCTTTGAAATCCATAGAGCAAGCTCTCAACATATCTTCTAGGGTTTCAATTGTTCTTTCAGACTGACCATCTGTCTGGGGATGATAAGCTGTGCTGAAACTCAACTATGTATCCAGAGTATGCTGAAGACTTTGCCAGAACTTCGAGGTAAATCTCGGATCCCGATCAGATATAATAGAAATTGGTACTCCAAGAAATCTTACCACTTCCTTTACATATATCCTGGCAAGCTGATCTAGAGAGAAATCATCTCTAATAGCAATGAAGTGTGCAGATTTTGTAAGACGATCAACTATGACCCAGATAGCATTATTGCCTTTGGATGTTTTAGGAAGTCCTGTGACAAAGTCCATAGTGATGTTTTCCCATTTCCATTCAGGTATGGGTAATGGTTGTAACATCCCCTTAGACTTCTGTCTCTCAGCTTTAACTTGTTGACAAACCAAGCATCGAGAGACATATTCAGTAACATCTCTTTTCATGCCATCCCACCAGAAGTATTCTTTCAGGTCTCTATACATCTTCGTGCTTCCAGGATGAATAGAGAATGAAGAACTATGAGACTCATCCAGCAGCTCCTTCTTTAATTCGGGGATGGGCGGAACACAAACCCGATTCCTGAACTTTATTATCCCATCACAATCAAGGTTGAATTCAGGAACATTTCTCACTTTCTTTTGTAACTCAACATCTTCTTTCTATGCCTCTTTAATCTTCACATGTATAGATGGTTGAACATTCATTTGAGAAAGATAATATTTTTCCCCTTCCATTATAATTCCAAGATCCATCCTTTGTAAATCCATAAATATTGGATCTTTTGTGATCCTCATCATGGATAAACTAGCATGGTCTTGTCGACTTAATGCATCTGCCACCTTGTTTTCTTTCCCAGGGTGGTAATGGATTGAGCAGTCATAATCCTTAATCAGATCCAACCATCTTCTTTGACGCATATTCAACTCCTTTTGTGTGAAAATATACTTTAAACTTTTATGATCAGTATAAATATCACACCTTTCACCATAAAGGTAATGCCTCCAAATATTTAATGCAAAGATTACCGCAGCCAACTCCAAATCATGTGTTGGGTAATTTTGCTCATGGATTTTCAACTGTCTTGAGGCATAAGCTATCACCATATCATTTTGCATAAGAACACACCCCAATACCTTCTTGGATGCCTCACTGTAGATCACAAACCTTTCTCCACTACAAGGCAGTGTGAGCGCAGGTGCACTGGATAACCTTCTTTTCAACTCCTTGAAATTCTCTTCACATTCCTCTATCCAAACAAACTTAACTCCTTTCCGAGTCAACTTGGTGAGTGGATTAGATAATCGTGAAAAATCTTTTACAAAATGTCGATAATATCTAACCAAACCAAGAAAACTTCGGATCTCAGTTACTGTTGTTGGTCTCGACCATCATTCGATAACCTCTGTTTTTGCTGGATCCACAGATATCCCCTCTTTTGAGATTATGTGACCCAAAAATGCAACTTTTTGAAGCCAAAATTCACACTTGGTAAATTTGGCAAAAAGCTTCTCCTTTCTCAGGGTCTTCAATATAATTCTCAAGTGATATTCGTGCTCTTCCTTGATCTTTGAATAGACAAGAATATCGTCTATAAAGACTACCACAAATTGATCAAGATAGTCTTTAAAGACTCTATTCATTAGATCCATGAAGATAGCAGGGGAATTAGTAAGACCAAATGGCATCACTATAAATTCATAGTGACCATACCTTGTACGGAAAGCCGTCTTTGGTATATCCTCCCTTTTGACCCTTAATTGATGATACCCTGAATGAAGATCAATCTTGGAAAAGTATTGAGCTTCGCGTTGTTGGTCAAATAAGTCATCAATGCGTGGGAGAGGATATTTTTTCTTGATAGTGATCTTGTTAAGTTCTCGATAATCAATGCAGAGTCTCATTGATCCATCTTTCTTCTTAACAAATAGAACAGGTGCTCCCCAAGGTGACACACTAGGGCGTATGAATCCCTTATCAAGATTCTCCTGGAGTTGCTTCTTCAATTCCTGCAACTCAATTGGGGCCATTCTATAAGGTGTCTTTGAAATAGGCAAAGCACCCGGTACGAGTTCTATTGAAAACTCAACTTCACAATTTGGTGGAAGACCCGGTAATTCCTCCGGAAAGACATCATCAAACTCCCGTACGACGGGCATATTCTTAATCGCGATCTTCTCACCAACCATTTGAGATAAATAACCTTCATTTAGTGGAATCAATACCCATAAAATGGAAGAAATTTCCACTGGAAGGTTATGTTCATCCTTGCATTGATAGATGATCATAGATTGATCTGGAATATGAAATGTGACTTCCCTTCTTTGGAAATTGATATGAGATCCGTATAAAGAAAGCCTATCCATGCCAAGAATCACATCAAATTCCACTATAGGAAGGATCACAAGATTTGCAGGAAGCACTTTCCCACAAACTTCGATCGGAAAAGAATTATAAACTTTTGATGCGATTGATGTGACATTAGGTGTTGTCACAGCTAACTCAACATCTAATTGTTGAGGTAATATGGTGATACCCTTAGAAAATTTTTCAGAAATAAAAGAGTGGGTGGATCCAGAATCAAATAAAACATTTTCTACTTTAGAGTGGATGGTAAGTGTACCTTTCACCACTTCGTTATCGTACTCCACATCGCTGATAGAAATTGCATGTGACTTTCCTTTGTCTTTAGCCTTAAGATTTTGTTGACGTCGACCATCATCATCAACCCTTGGATTTGGGCATTGATTGGCATAATGCCCCATCTCCTTTCACTTGAAACATTGAAGTGTAGTAGGTTCATTCTGTGTATCCCTTCTTTTGTTTGCATCATTAGACATCTTCTTCCCATTATCGCGGCATTCAAATGCCCGATGACCTTCCTTTCCACATTTGAAACATTTACTTGTCCCTTTAAGACAACTCCCTCCATGTTTCTTTCCACACTTTGAGCATAAGGGAAAGCTCATCTTCTTTTCAGTTTGCTCTTTAGATTTTCCTTTGAATTCCATCTTCCTCTTCTTATCAAACCCATGTGACTGATGGGTTACTCCAATTTCCATCTCGACTTTGAGAGCACATCGAACGATTTCCTCGTAGCTATTGAAGTCCCTTATGGCTAACGCCCTTCGAAGACTTGGTTTTAAGCCACAAAAGAATCGATCGATCTTACTCTCAGGTTGGATAATAATACCAGAAGCGTACCTTGAAAGTCTTGTAAAATTTGCTTCATAGGTACCAACTGATTCATCATCCCTTTGCTTCAGTTCAAGAAACTCTTTCTCCATCTTTGTTCAGAGAATACGAGGGAAGTACTTATTGAAAAATAAGTTCTTGAACTCATCCCATTCCATAGGCTCAATTTCATCCCTTTGCCTCGTATTCTTAATAAGATTCCACCATTGATCAGCATCTCCTTCCAAACGATACACTGCTAGGATGACTTTATCATGTTCAGAACATTGAAGAACTGAAAATATCTTTTCAGTAGTACTAATCCATTGTTCAGAAACTAATGGATCAGTAGACCCACTGAAAGAAGGTGGACGCTGCCTCATGAAGGATTCAACAGAATGTTGCTCCTTCCTTTGCTCGTTTGGAAGCCCTGCATGATTCATAGCTTGAGAAAGTTGTGTGAGCATGGCTACAAGATTTTGCATTCCAGCTCCCATATCGTTTGGTTGCTCAGGGGGACAATCATTGCATTGCCCATCGCATTCCGCATTAACACGGTTCCTTCGGGTTCCAGCCATTGAATAAAACCAAGAAGAATAGTGTGAGCAACACTAATTATAATAGGAAAACCACATAATTAAGAATAAAATTTCATACTTAAGGTCTTATCCTAGGGTATTCATGGCCATTTCTAAAACACTAAGATTGTGTTCTATGCTTAGACTTATCCTTAGGGTTCTTACCAAGGCTTTCACATCCTAGTTTCCAAAGGTTGACTATACCTTTCCTCTGATACCAACTATAACGACCCATACTTCACATACATTGTTAATACTTCAAAATTGAAGCACACTTATTACAACATATGCCAAAATCACAAAGGACCGTATAGGTATAGTGTCTTTAGAAATTGGGAAACATAAACAACTGGTTCATAAATCTTCTACAGTGTCTCCCATTTATTTCATCATATCTAGGGTCCCTTTTAGCATATTCTACTTAATATCCATCTTCCTGACTTGGGGAAAAGAAAAAATAAAAGGGTGAGCTCAAATGCTCAGCAAGGGCAAATAAAGGAAATAAAAATCATATCATATCTTTTTGAAAATCATAACCTGCAAAAGAGATCATAATATCTTAACATGGAACAAATCATAGAAGTGAAAATGAGATCCCCATAATCATAACATGAAACTTGAAACTTTGTGGCATGCACACATAATCATGGAAAATCATTTCTTGTTAGTCATGACTCATTGTCAAGACTATCTTAGTGGAAAAAGTCCCTTTCTGAACCGAGTCACCCTCGTTCCAGTCATGTTTCACTGAACCGGTATAACCTACCGTTCCAGCCATGTCTATCTCATGAGATATAAATCTTTACCCAATGCATTGGAGGGAGATATAGGTCCCACCCATCTTATAATGAATCCTTTCTTATGTGTGCCACATAATCATAAATCATACATCATCGCATAACCCATGTAATAAAAATGGGATTCTTAAACAACATGACATCATAAAACAATTCATATAACATAAAGGAATTCATAAAAATGTTTCCATCACAACATAATCAAATCCATTTAATAATAGGGATAAGAACATAACCCTTTTATTATCTTAGATGGAAAATAATTTTGATAAAATACTTGAACTTCATTCTTGAGGAAAATATCCTTTCTACTTCAAAAACACTTTTCCTTTCTTAACATGTCATAAAATTTTAAACTAAAAGAAGTTGATTAAAAATAAACTTGAATACTTGTAAAGGAAGCTTCTTGGAAAAATAATTTTTTAGAAATCCATTCATGCCGTATAAGTTAAAAAAAACATTCTTCGTACTTTTGTCGGAAAAGTCAAAAAGTACCTCGTACGAAAAAACGACAAATGATTCCTTTCATATTCTTTACTAAAAACTCACCGAAGGGTAAAATTGGATTTAAACTAGTGTAAGTGGATGGAAACAATATTACATATTGAGGGAACATGGATGTGGATGATAAAATACACCCCAATAAATACTTACGAATAAGCAATCTCGGATAAAAATGAGATTGTGATATTTCCCTTACCTTAGGTCCGATTTGCTTTGTACGTGTCCGAAGCTCCGGTATAATGGTTTAAATAATGTTATTGACTTATTCCAGAATCATAAATATTGATATGATATCATATATGGTCATATTCTTAGCTTCTTGTTAGTAATATTCATTGTTACTTGTTACTCGGGTCTTTATTGCCTTTTGTTCTTATGCGTGTTTTGCCGAATAAATTCTTATTCTTCTTTTAAGGTTATAGATAACTTATATACAGAATGGTATTAGTGTAACATAGATCATATTTATTCATTCAATTCATTTATATAATTACTATGTAATGATGATCATGTAGAACGAGTCGCATCACATCGTGGAGACGGTATTCCGTACGTACGCACGAGTGATGATATCGTTCCTATGATCGTGGAATTGTATTGGAGTATATATATAATATTTCAGTATCAATATTACTTTATAATAGTCATAAATAGTTACTCATTACACCATTATACCCATCCTTGTATGGTGGTGGTGGAAATTAGATTACACCACGGCGTGGAGACGGTATTCTGTACGTACGCACGCGCGGTGATTTCATTTTTCCGTAGGATGGATAAAAGGTGAATTAGGGTTGTTTCATATTTATAATAACATATCAGTATGAATGTAATACTGATGTTATTACTTTATCATGAAACAACTAAAGAAGAATAAGTTGAAGAAGAAAGAAATTGAAAAGATCGGTAATGGATATTACCTCTTCTTTGGAACGCTTCTTTGAATCCTCCACTTAGGGAACTAAGATTGGTCTTTGAAGAAGACCAGTACCTCTAGGATTATTCTAGGGAAGTGTAGAGGAGAAAATGGAAGGGGTTGGCCGAGCTTGAGTGCTCAAATTTGTGTGAGGAGGAGGGGGAGGAGGTGCCCTTTTATAAGGGAGGAGAGGGGCACCTTAGGAATATCTCAAAATATTATTTTATATTAAAGTCAAAATCGGTTTATAATGGTTCCAAATGGTCTTATTTCTAAGCTAAAGTGGGGATGGGTCGAAATACTATCAAACAATAGTATTTAGACAAGTTTAGGTTATTATTTTAACCTTATCAATTAGATTTAACTCTAAGTTAAATAATTTAACTTTTACCGTGTCTTTTTGTTTTCTTACACTATATAGTTAATACACTTACTATAACATGACAAAAGAACCCCAAATTGTTTATTATTAGTATATATATCCTTATCTAAGTCATTTGGCCGAACCTTAGATTTTTAGGAATAAAATAACAATTAATAATATAATATTTGATTTAAAAACTATTTTGTGTCAATTTTGAAACTATTTGATATATGATTTTTGTGAAAGTCATAACAGAATTATATGTTCGAACCAAGTTGATTAAATCAACACTAATATATCATAGTAACCTATAAAATTAGTGGAATTCATAAAAAGTCTCAAATTACATTTATTGTGGTGTTTATAACATCAATTATGTCAATATTTCATAAATAAGATAATTACTGCATCATACTTGTGTCATAAATAAATTAAATTATTTAATGTATAAAAATTATAAATAAAATACCATAATGTAGGAAATATATTTAGATTTCTAATGAATATTTATAGTCTAATTTATCTTATGTATAACCCCATATTAAAAATGATTTACTTATTAAACTTTGATTTTAACTATTTTAACCCTTCTTTAAATAAATTAATAATAAATGTCCTAATCTAATCCAAGTGGGCCTAAATGGTCATATTTTATTCCTAAGTTTGTTTTCGGTCGAATTACACTTGTCCAATAGAATTAGGACATGTGTTAGGGTAATATTAATATCATATTTACCCTTAGTTACCCTATTTACTATTAACCGCGGTAAAAAAAGTAAAAAGTTACTATTCACCATAAAATTATTTTCATCTCATTGAACCACATTTTAGTCCTTGATATTAACCGTGTCTCTCGGATTTTCGAAATTCCATTCACAGAAGCGGTAAAATTAAGTTTTATACAAAATTCAGTTTTTAACCTACCACTTAGTGGTTTCACTATTCATCAAAAATTGAAAGTTTTCAGAAAAATACCAAAATTTCACCCTAGGCTAATTTCGGTATTCCGAATCCAAAAATGAAGTCCATTTTGAAAGATAAAATTTATAAAATTTCAAAAAGTGGTTATTACTATTCATAAAGGCTAGTTTTAATAATATTTTAATTGCATATCGTTGTTTAGTGAAACTCAGTATTGCGTACGACAGAAGCTATCGAGGAAGGTCGCGATTGTGTGTAAAGTAAGCCAAGATAGTATGTAGTGAAAGATTTCTTTGATGATATATAAAAAAAAACAAAATATTACTCATAAAAATCTCGGGTGTTACAAATAAAATCAACTAGTTACTTATAGGGTAGCCCCAATTAAACTAATAAAACATTTATATGAAAAACCCCCAATTTCACATGAAATTGGCATTTAGGATTCATTTTAAATACAAACACCAATAAACCTTTATTTTTCATAAATAATAAAATTTAATAAGCATGAAAATACCATAAAAACAGTATCCAATTCACAAAGATTTCATACACAATGGAATCACCTACCAAAACCAAGGAAACCCTTAAATCCTTTGTGCGAAAACTCAAACGCACCACCGCTGCACCTCAAGGAAGGTAAACCAGACCTAAAACCATAATTTGAGACCATGAAACACAATATAAAACCCTAATTTTTATACCCTACTTCCTGGAAATTAGTAACCTCAATGATGATGGAAGAAACCCTAAGTAAATTTGATGTAACCCTAAACAAATTGAAAGAAGAATGGAGGAGAACAACTTACTTAAAATATCATGTAGAAATCGCCCCAAAAAATACAAGTATCTGATTTTAAAAATACTCAAACCATTAAGGGAGGTTCAAACAAGGATAGGTAGATCATTTAGGAATTTTAATGGGGGAAAAAGAGTAAGAATCGAAGGAGTTATGAAGGAAAAAAATTACCTTTATAAATCTTCCCGAAATTTGAGTTCTTCAGAAGTTTCGACCTAAACCGCGATGTAAATGAGCTGAAAAGAGGTTGGGAGGATATTGGACGCGCTTCTGGGTTCAAGGGTCATGTTTGGGGCTTTTAATCACTTAAAAAACATTAACAAGGAAGAAGTTATTAATTAATCAATTTTTATTTTTAAAACTGGAATTGGGCTTTCGGGCAGGCCCAATCCCTTAAATAAAAACCCATATACACCTTGGTTATGGATTTCCAAAGGCTCCAAATTTTAATTTTGGTGTTAATATATCAGGGGAGGACATTTAGGAGTTATAATGAGTAAAAAATATAAAAAATGAAAAAGTTATAAAAGAAACAAAATTTATTTTTAAATCTGGAATTGGGCTCACGGTTTGGCCCAATTCATAAAAACTCATCTATTCCTCCATAAAACCTTTGGAAACCCTTCAAAACAAAGCATGAATGGAAAGTAAATGAAATTTAACTTCAAACTAAGTCATGTATGTGAAAATTCTATCCACCATGAAAACTTTCCATCCCCGGAAAGCTACAGAAAGGCCAGATACGAAAGCCAAACCCAACTAATAATCCAAGATGTACTCCCTTTCCAGGTTTCCCCCCGAAAGGACAAAACACCTCCTGTGATCAATGAAGGAAGGAATACTCTCACAAACCTGACTTACACCAATTTCCTGAAAGAATCAAACACATTTAGGCTTTATCCCAAATAGAAACTCCTCAAACACAATCTGAACAATACTCAATCAATTTACCCAAATAAACAACAACATCGAACAAGGTTACACTTGCCGTACTATAACTAAACCATTTGTAACTCTCCAATATCAATGTTTACCAAAGTAAGATGTAGGTAGTTAGATATCTCCAAATGATAATACCTAATTCCCTTACAAAGCCAAGGAAAAATATGATTTACTCGTATGAAGAGACACAAATGGGCTCCCCACCGTAAGAGACAACTTAAATTTTTTTTGAGACAGAATCAAGACACTAATAGGGGGAGGCCCAAACAGAATCACTAGAACAAGGGGTATACATAAATTAAAAATTTACAAAATAATATACATGATACCCACATTGGGTCTTCCCACCACAAGAACCAACCATCTTAACTGACCAGCATGGGCCGACACAGAAAGACCCATTTTTTTTTAAGATTTGGGAAGGGTGCAGGGTCAGTCCGCACGGTTTGGGAAACCGTGCACTAACTATGCTGATCATTCTCTCCACGTGGATTCCTAGAACACTATCACTACTAATCGTGCACAAAATGTGTGCTCAATATTTCAAGCCAAATTTCTAACCATTCTCCAATGACTCAATGGAATCCAACGTGGGAGGGAAAGACATTAGGCGATGACATGGGTACAAGGTCTTCTACCTATTTCCACCGAATGAGAACAACCGAAGGAAGATGATGAAACCATTGGTTTAAACACTTTCTATCTTTTAAAATGAGGATATTAAATTGTATAAGGGTTTAAACAACACTGGTGTTTCCCCTGACTACGTGTCGGCTTCTCTCCGGGACCTATGGCTGGACCTCAAAATATTGAAGCATCTTCAGCCACGCAGTTAGGCTATTGAAACCCCTATGTGGAACTTCTTATTTTAGTGCCACAAACAACTACACCTCATACCCCGATGGGTTCATCAAGACATAACACATATCATAACCCACTTTACCAAAAATAGACATTTCACTGAAACAAGGGATCAGAAGATGCACACACATCGCACCTTGTTTCTTTTGGTGAGAAACAACAGAAGGGAAAAACACATATAAAAATCTTCCTCTATGATAGAGGATTTGATGTTTTTCCCAAGGGAGACATAATCCCAAAAAAACATAGAACCTTAGAGGATTGTGTGACCTTCACCTTTATGGTCAAAAGAGCACACAACATCACAATGCGTCACCAAAAATGACCCTTGCAATTGATAGAAACAATACATGGAACGAGACCATATTCAAAGTCCCTAAACAACAGATAAGTCCAAAAAGTGGACACAATATCCTATCATGACCGAAATCTCAAAATTGGTGGTTTAATAAAAACTCTTTCTTCAAAGAAACTATAAAGAACCTAGAGGACCTCTTAGACACCATCAAGACACTCATCCATACTAACAACGAAAGGACACTCCCATCTTTGATGAATCGAGAAACTTAAGAAACTAAGGTCTCTTTCAACCTTCCACAAGAACTATCCCACTACAAGAGGATCCACAAATCAGCGAAATTAATGGGTGTAGACTCAAAAAAAAAGTTCGATAAAATTTTCTTTATATTGATCAATTGGAGTATTTTCCAATGGCGAATAAAATGGGTTGCACTTCACTTGTGAATTAACCCTTAATGGGGGCGTACCTTATCCAATGAGAGAACCCAAGGACCCAACCAATCTGGTCCATTGGTCAAAACAAGCCATAAAACAGCTCCAAACACATGAAGGGAACCACCATAAAGGCAAACATTTTTCAAAAGAGACTACTAACCGTCCCTACAACACAACTTACTGACCAAACACAAACCCAAAACACAGTTTAAACCGATGGGGTTCTTGGACTCAAAACATCCCACAATATCAACATTTTCAAAAACCCATAATACAAACCATACAAAAATATTTTTCAAGACATCATGTTTTTCTTTAAAAGTAATTCCTTGAGAAAAAACAGTTTAGCAGTAAGCGTATCCACCAATGGTAGCCCATGGGCCTCACACATGCATGTTTTTCTACCACACTTTTTCAAAACCAACTTCAGTATAGTTTCTTCTTTCAAAAGAGGTGTAAGCACACCATTTTCCATTTCAAAATAATTCTGAATATTTAGTTCTAATATTTCATAAATCAAACCATTCGATATTTATTTGAAAATCATTTCACAAAAACATTACACTACTTAAAACGAAGTCACTTTAAAACCAAAGTTCCAAGATTTCAAAACTAAAGAACACAAGATAATGAGAGAGGAAACTAGTTTCAGTGGGTGACATGGACATATGGTTGGCGTCCATATTCCAATCACTTCACTGTCACAGAGAGTGTTCTTGGTAATCTCCTAAGCTCCAAATGGATTGCTATTCCATGTGACCTTACTGGGACCATTAACCCAACTCTCTTTTCATTTCCCCTAATCATCATTAAACCAAGAAAACCAAAGGACTCTGAAAGGTCCAGACTTCCCTTGGAGACATAAATCCCATCATGAGGTGTGGTGATCAGCCACACTACTCATAACTGTAATTTAAAGTCCCAAAAATCAAAACTCCATATTATTCGGATTGTTCCCCAAATAACATGACCCCAAGAGAGCAAACCACCCTCTGATACCATTTTGTCACGAACCAAATCTGGTCACCACCGAACACAGTGCCAAAACTGGCCCATGAAAAGGCTCTTAGGGCGTTCCCTATCCCCATGGGCTGGCACAAGTTCCCGGGTATCATCAATTTAGGTTTGGGAACGATTTACCTGAGTATGAAAGCATAAAACATTAAAAATAGTCCATAATATAAATCTGAAAATTTTGAGCCAAACAAGACTTAAGTAATAACGAGAACTGAGTAAATTTGTTTAAAGATAATACAAATGGTTCAAATAAAAATAATTATAGCATCAAGACATCCCCAAGGACTCCACATGACTAGGGGTCATCGCCCCCAAGCTATCTCCACAACTCCGCACCAAGGATTGGAACTAACACCATGAACCGCCATCACCCTTAGCCTTTCATTTACCTGAATCAAACAAAACCAAGACTACTTACAACCAAGGGGTGTAAGTAGGGTGTGAGCCTAATCCTAGTAGGATAACACCCAATGATTCCAAAGAGTAAGAAGTACAATGTGAAAAAGCAAGCAGTTTTCAAACGCAAGGAAAAGTTGTGTTAAAATATCAAGAAATGAAACCTCAAATTGAAAATAGTTTTCAATCCAAAATTTTCAGAATATTAACACATTAAAATAGAAATTTTAGATACTGTAATTTACTTCCAAACACACCCTAATACATGGGTAAATACTACAAATCCAATGAGCAACAACATTGGGGACACCCCTAGGCACTAGGTTGTCTTGGGCCCAATGTACCCCGTACCTCGGTGTAAAGTAACCATAGAAAAATCATTTCTCATGCACTATCCACTAGTAGGGAACATACCCATAACCTAGTGGTCCCCAATAATCATCCACATAGTTTAGTTAGAGTTGTCGTTATCCAAATGCTAAGTGAAACAGGGACAAAACCCATCCGGTCCACTAGCCGTACCAGTACAATTCCGCCCCACCTAGGTACCCGAGCTTCCTCTTTTGTGGTCAATCAATTTCAGAATGAAAAAAAAATAAATTTTCATATAAAACACCATTACTGGTCAAGCACAACCAATACATTATCTATCACATTTTATACCACATAAAACACGCAACAAACCACTTATATTTTTCATAAAACAATCCCTCAAAATCTCATAGTGTTTCGGACACAAAACTCCTTATAAACCTTACTTGCATACTATGTGCACATTTTTAAGTTTCAAAAACATAAAGGGAATCCTACTACATTTCAGTGAAAACACAAAATCATTTTTATGGAAGCCCCATATGGTTCAAGAAACGACATCCTTGCAAAGTCTCCATTTTTACACAACACAACTCTTAGAATTTCATGTGGTTCACAAACACCATTAAAACCAGGTTTTTCAGCAATAAACACAAGGGACAATCATTAAAAACAGTATTTTTATCCCTATTATAGTTCAATAAAATCAACTAGTTACTTATAGGGTAGCCCCAATTAAACTAATACAACATTTATATGAAAAACCCCCAATTTCACATGAAATTAGCATTTAGGATTCATTTTAAATACAAACACCACTAAAACTATATTTTTTAGAAATAATAAAATTGAATAAGAATAAAAATACTATAAAAACAGTAGCCAATTCACAAAGATTTCATACACAATGGAATCACCTACCAAAACCAAGGAAACCCTTGAATCCTTTGTGCGAAAACTCAAACGCACCACCGCCGCACCTCAAGGAAGGTAAACCAGACGTAAAATCATACTTTCAGACCATGAAACACAATATAAAACCCTAATTTTAATACCCTACTTATTGGACATTTGGAACCTCAAAGATAATGGAAGAAACCCTAAGTACATTGGATGTAACCCTAAACAAATTGAAAGAAGAAAGGAGGAGAACAACTTACTTAAAATATCTTGAAGAAATCGCCCCCAAAAATACCAGTATCTGATTTAAAAAATACTCAAACCTTCAAGGTAGGTTCTAAAAAGGATAGGTAGATCATTTAGGAATTTTAATGGGGTAAAAAGAGTAAGAGTCGAAAGGAGTTATGAAGGAAAAAAATTACCTTTATAAATCTTCCCGAAATTTGAGTTCTTTAGAAGTTTCGACCTAAACCGCGATGTAAATGAGCTGAAAAGAGGGTGGGAGGATATTTGACGCGCCTCTGGATTCAAGGGGCGTGTTTGGGGCTTTGAATCACCGACAAACCCTTAAAAATGAATAAGTTATTAATTAATAAAATTTTATTTTTAAAACTGGAATTGGGCTTTCGGGCAGGCCCAATCCCTTAAATAAAAACCCATATACACCTTGGTTATGGATTTCCAAAGGCTCCAAATTTTAATTTTGGTGTTAATATATCAGGGGAGGACATTTAGGAGTTGGAATGAGTGAATAATATAAAAAAATGAAAATGTTATAAAAGAAACAAAATTTATTTTTAAATCTAGAATTAGGCTCACGGTTTGACCCAATTCATAAAAACTCATATATTCGTCCGTAAAACTTTTGGAAACCCTTAAAAACAAAGCATGAATGGAAAGTAAATGAAATTTAACTTCAAAATAAGTCATGTATGTGACAATTCTCCCCACCATGAAAACTTTCCGTCCCTGGAAATCTACAGAAAGGCCAGATACAAAAGCCAAACCAAACTGATAAACCAAGATGAACTCCCTTTCCAGGTTTCGCCCCCAAAGGCAAAAACACCTCCAGTGATCAATGAAGGAAGGAATACTCTCACAAACCTGACTTACACCACTTTACTGAAAGAATCAAGCACATTCAGGCTTTATCCCAAATGGAAACTCCTCAAACACAAACTGAACAATACTCAATCAATTTACCCAAATAAACAACAACATCGAACAAGGTTACACTTGTCCTACTATAAATAAACAATTTTTCACTCTCCAATATCAATGTTTACCAAAGTAAGATGTAGGTAGTTAGATATCTCCAAATGATAATACCTACTTCCCATAAAAAACCAAGGAAAAATATGAGTTACTCGTATGAAGAGACACAAATGGGCTCCCTACCGTAAGAGAAAACTTAATTTTTTTTAAGACAGAGTCAAGACACTAATAGGGGGAGGCCCAAACAGACTCCCTAGTACAAGGGGTATACATAAATTATAAATTTACAAAATAATATACATGATAACCACAGTGGGTCTTCCCACCACAAGAACTAACCATCTTAACTGACCAGCATGGGCCGACACAGAAAGACCAATTTTTTTAAAGATTTGGGAAGGGTGCAGGGTCAGTCCACACAGTTTGGGAAACTGTGGACTAACTATACTGATCATTCTTTCTACGTGGATTCCTAGCACACTGTCACTACTAATTGTGCACAAAATGTGTGCTCAAACTTTCTAGCCAAATTTCCAACCATTCTCCAATGACTCAATGGAAACCAACGTGGGAGGGAAAGACATTAGGCGATAACATGGGTACACGACCCTCTACCTATTTCCACCGAACGAGAAAAACAGAAGGAAGATGCTGAAACCATAGTTTTAAACACTTTCTATCTTTCACACTCAGGATATGAAATTGTACAAGGGTTTAAACAACACTGGTGTTTCCCATGACTACGCGCCGGCATCTCTCCGGGACCTATGGCTGGAGCTCAAAATATTGAAGCATCTTCGGCCATGCAGTTAGGCTGTTAAAACCCCTATGTGGAACTTCTTCTTTCAGTTCCACAAATAACTAAACCTCATACCCCGATGGGTTCATCAAGACATAACACACTTCATAACCCACTTTACCAAAAACAAACATTTCACTGAAACAAGGGATCAGAAGATGCACACACATCGCACCTTGTTTCTTTGGGTGAGAAACAACAAAAGGGAAAGACACGTATAAACACCTTCCTATAAGATAGAGGATTTGATGTTTTCCCAAGGGATACATAATCCCAACATAGCATAGAACCTTATAGGATTGTGGGACCTTAACCTTTATGGTCAAAAGAGCACACAATGTCACAATGGGTCACCGAACATGACCCATGCAATTGATAGAAACAATACATGGAACGTGACCATATTCAAAGTCCCTAAACAACAGATAAGTCCAAAAAGTGGACACAATATCCTATCATGACCGAAATCTCAAAATTTGTGGTTTAATAATAACTCTTTCGTCAAAGAAACTATAAATAACCCAGAGGCCCTCTTAGACACCATCAAGAAACTCATCCATACTAACAACGAAAGAACACTCCCACCTTTGATGAATCAGGAAACTTAAGAAACTAAGGTCTCTTTCAACCTTCCACAAGCACTATCCCACTACAAGTGGATCCAAAAATCAGAGAAATGAATGGGTGTAGACTCAATAAAAAAAATTTCAATAAAATATTCTTTATATTGATCAACTGGAGGATTTTCCAATGGAGAAACAAAATGGGTTGCACTTCAGTTGTGCATTAACCCTTAATGGGGGGGCACCTTATCCAATGAGAGAACCCAAGGACCCAACCAATCTGGTCCATTGGTCAAAACAAGTCATAAAATAGCTCCAAACACAAGAAGGGAACCACCATAAAGGCAAAAATTTTTCAAAAGAGACCACTAAACGTCCCTACATCATAGCTTACCAACAAAACACAAACCCAAAACACAGTTCAAACAGAAGGGGTTCTTGGACTAAAATCATCCCACAACATCAACATTTTCAAAAACCCATAATACAAATCATACAAAAATATTTTTCAAGACCTCAAGTTTTTCTTTAAAAGTAATTCTTTGAGAACAAACTGTTTAGCAGTAAGCGTATACACCAATGGTACCCCATGGCCCTCACACATGCATGTTTTTCTACCACACTTTTTCAAAACCAACTTCAGTATAGTTTCTGATTTCAAAAGAGGTGTTAGCACACCATTTTCCATTTCAAAATATTTCTGAATATTTAGTTCTAATATTTCATAAATCAAAACATTCCATATTTATTTGAAAATCATTTCAAAAAAACTTTACACTTCTTAAATCCAAGCAACTTTAAAACCAAAGTTCTAAGATTTCAAAACAAAATAACACAAGACAATGTGAGAGGAAACTAGTTTCAGTGGGTGACATAGATATATGGTTGGCGGCCATATTACAATCACTTCACTGTCACAGGGAGTGTTCTTGGGAATCTCCTCAGCTCCGCATGGCTGGCCAGGCTTTGTGAGCTTACTGAGACCATTAACCCAACTCTCTTTTCATTTCCCCTAATCATCATTAAACCAAGAAAAACAAAGGACTCTGAAAGGTCCTGACTTCCCCTGGAGATGTGAATCCCGTCATGAGGTGTGGTTATTAGCCACACTACTCATAACTGTAATTCAAAGTCCCAAAAATCCTAACTCCATATTATCCGGATTGTTCCCCAAATTACATGACCCTAAGAGAGCAAACCACCCTCTGATACCATTTTGTCACGAACCAAATCTGGTCAGCACCGAACACAGTGCCAAACCTAGCCCATTACAAGGCCTGAGGGTGTTCCCTATCCCCACGGGCTGGAACAAGTGCATAGGTATCATTAATTTAGGTTTGGGAACGATTTACCCAAGTATGAAAGCATAAAACATTAAAAACACTCCATAATATAAATCTGAAATTTTTGACCCAAAAAAGAGTTAAGAAGAAACCAGAACTGAGTACATTGGTTTGAAGATAATAAAAGTGGTCCAAATAAAAATAATTATAGAATCAAGAAAACCCCAAGGACTGCACACGACTAGGGGTCATCGCCCCCAAGCTATCTCTATAACTCCACACCAAGGATGAGAACTAAAATCGTGAACCACCATCACCCTTAGCCTTTCCTTTACCTGAATCAAACATAACCAAGACTACTTACACCCAAGGGGTGTAAGTACGGTGTGAGCCTAATCCCAGTAGGACTCCACCCAATGATTCCAAAGAGTAATAAATACAATGTGAAAAAGCAAGCAGTTTTCAAATGCAAGGAAAAGTAGTGTTATAATTTCAAGAAATGAAACCTCAAATTGAAAATAGTTTTAAATAAAAAAATTTCAGAATATTAACAAATTAAAATAGAAATGTTAGATACTATAATTTACTTCCAAACTCACCCTAATACATGGGTAAATACTACAAATCCAATGAGCAACAACATTGGGAACACCCCTAGGCACTAGGTTGTCTTGGGCCCTATGTACCTCGTACCTCGGTGTAAAGTAACCATAGAAAAATCCTTTCTCATGCACGATCCACTAGTAGGGAACATAACCATAACCTAGTGGTCCCCAATAATCATCCACATAGTTTAGTTAGAGTTGTTTTTATCCAAATTTTAAGTGAAACAAGGACAAAACCCATCCGGTCCACTAGCTGTACTAGTACAAATCCGCCCCACCTAGGTACCCGGGCTTCCCCTTTTATGCTCAATCAATTTCAGAATGCAACATAAATAAATTTTCATATAAAACAACATTAATGGTCAAGAACAACCAATACATTAGCTATCACATTTTATACCACTTAAAACACGCAACAAAACACTTATATTTTTCATAAAACAATTCCTCAAAATCTCGTAGTGTTTCGGACACAAAACTCCTTATAAACCTCACTTGCATACTATGTTCACATTTTTAAGTTTCCAAAACATAAAGGGAATCCTACTAAACTTCAGTTAAAACACAAAATCATTTTTAGGGAAGCCCCATATGGTTCAAGAAACGACATCCTTGCAAAGTCTCCATTTTTACACAACACAACTGTTAGAATTTCATGTGGTTCACAAACACCATTAAAAACAGGTTTTTCAGAAATAAACAAAAGGGAAAATCACTAAAAACAGTATTTTTATCCCTATTATAGTTCAATAAAATCAACTAGTTACTTATAGGGTATCCCCAATTAAAATAATAAAACATTTCTATGAAAACCCCCCAATTTCACATGAAATTGGCATTTAGGATTCATTTTAAATACAAACACCACTAAAACTATATTTTTCAGAAATAATAAAATTTAATAACCATGAAAATACCATAAAAATAGTATCCAATTCACAAAGATTTCATACACAATGGAATCACCTACCAAAACCAAGGAAACCCTTGAATCCTTTGTGCGAAAACTCAAACGCACCACCACCGCACCTCAAGGAAGGTAAACTAGACATAAAACCATAATTTCAGACCATGAAACACAAGATAAAACCCTAATTTTTATACCCTACATCCTGGACATTAGGAACCTCAATGATAATGGAAGAAACCCTAAGTACATTGGATGTAACCCTAAACAAATTGAAAGAAGAAAGGAGGAGAACAACTTACTTAAAATATCTTGTAGAAATTGCCCCCAAAAATACCAGTATATGATTTTAAAAATTCTCAAACCTTCAAGGGAGGTTCTAACAAGGATAGTTAGATCATTTAGAAATTTGAATGGGGGAAAAAGAGTAAGAATCTCAAGAGCTATGAAGGAAACAAATTACCTTTATAAATCTACCCGAAATTTGAGTTTTTCAGAAGTTTTGACCTAAACCGCGATGAAAATGAGCTGAAAAGAGGGTGGGAGGATATTGTACTCACGTCTGGGTTCAAGGGGCGTGTTTGGGGCTTTGAATCACTGAACAAAGCTTAAAAATGAATAAGTTATTAATTAATAAAATTTTATTTTTATAACTAGAATTGGGATTTCAGGGAGGCCCAATACCTTAAATAGAAACCCATATACACCTTGATTATGGATTTCCAAAGGCTCCAAATTTTAATTTTGGTGTTAATATATCAGGGGAGGACATTTAGGAGTTAGAATGAGTGAAAAATATAAAAAAAATGAAAACATTATAAAAGAAACAAAATTTATTTTTAAATATGGAATTGGTCTCACGGTTTGGCCCAATTCATAAAAATTCATCTATTCCTCCATAAAACCTTTGGAAACCCTTCAAAACAAAGCATGAATGAAAAATAAATGAAATTTAACTTCAAACTATGTCATGTATGTGACATTATAAATTTCTATTATTATAAAACAATATAAAACATTCTTATACAGTGCATATAAAACTCATAATTATAGAATAACTCACTTTCATTCCCTGTGAGAGAAGATACAATACCATGACACTCTACCAACAATGAATTTTTTTCCATAAAAATATAGAAAACCATTTGTATTCAATGAAATATGAGTCTCCATTATTTTCATTTGATGGGTATAATCTTAGGATAACATATTTTTCTCTAATAAAACATAAAGATCCATTATGGAATCATCATTCTAATGAGTGGGGGGGGGATTAATTTATGTTAAAAATTTATTTTACTAGTTATATTTTTAATTCAACACCTATTACGGGTTAATGTTTAAATTATATTAATCAAACTCTCCACTTTACCCAAATGAAATAAAAATAATTAAACATAACAAACATATAATAATAAAATATTTTAACCCAAGCTGAGAGTATCATCCTTATTATGATCAACATTTGGTTGTGTCATGGATATTTTATTAAAATAATTTATTTTTTTATAAACTCAAAAAAATTGGTACAATATTTTTGAGAAGTTATCATAAAATTCTATATGTGGTATGGTGTCATCCACTTCCCACTGTTGAATCGTTGAAATTATTTAGATAGCAACCACTTGTTATTTAACGAATCCATATTCAGTCTAGTATAAGTTATATATTGCCTAAATTATTTGATTCTTACACATAAGAAATATGATATCATTTTTATGGAATATAATTTATAAAATGATTTCAGTGTTATTTCATGCAAGCCAAACTCACCTAACTATTCCTTCATGATGATCTTTTCATACATGAGAGTTTGCATTCACGAAAAAATTATACTTCTTCCTCAGAAATATGTTCCTATTTTATTGGTATTGACCTCATCTATGATGAACCATCCTATATTATGCATACCATCCATAACCAAAATTATTCCTAACTTGGCTCGTAGGGTGTTCATGATCAGCATGGTATGTCAACATGGTCTTGGGTATCAATAACTAACATTGGGATGTATTTAGAGAAAATGAACCTGAAAACACAGTGAAGTGTATATATATTTTGTGGGTATACCAATAAAATAATAAAAGAAGAAAATATTAAAAATTATAGTTAAAATTTTATCAAGATAAATAAAAAACCAATGTACTGAAAAATGAAAATACCCATCTCCATGTAAAATGATGTCCCCTCCAAGATATCACACCCAACTAAGGAATAAATCCATAAACTCCGAATAATACCTTCCCTTACATGATTTAGATATAACATGATCTTTATATGAACAAAGGTGTATTCAGGGAGTGAGCTAAATATCACCAAAGGATCCCACTAAATGTTTCATAAAAAAGATATATAAAATAATCTATGATTTATTAGGTAATATAGAATCGAGAATGAGAAATAATTTGACAAAAACCATGGTTAAAAAAATCCTTCCAAAATATATCAAATCATGATAATAATTTTTTTTCCAAACAATTTCAGTACACTTATCTTTAGATCCTTTCATATATAACAAATATGAAAAATAATCCAACAACTTTTTAAAAAAATAGGATGTTTTGATTAATCTTTACATTTTAGTGATATGTAGGCCATATTGAGTGAAAATTACCCCGGATGAACATATATTTGAGGAAGAAAAAGACTCATAATATCAACTCCATTCTATAACATCGACAACCTAGTGCACACATTCCATGAGAATAATTGTTCTAGGGGGAAGTGTCCATCCCTGAGGATGGATCCCATCCTCATCACTGATAACATCTAGGTTTAAAACATTTAATTCCTTGAAGGTAATTAAAACATTGAAAATATAAAATTAATTAATTAAAACCTTCTTTATAGACCCCATAGAAGGAGACATCAGTTTTCAAAACCATATAAAAAATCGTATAATTTTATAATCCACTTCGTCAAAAAATTTATGAAAATCCATTTTATAGCAAAAAAAATCAAGGTTTGTAATATAAATCCATGTTAAAAAACTACATACATTAAAAAATGTAGAATTAAAAATTCCCATGGTTTACAATATTTGAAGTTGAGATAAGAGAATTAAGAAATGACATGGGATCTAAGAACCTAATATACCAATAATAAATTAATAAAATAAAATGTTCAAGGATAAATAAGACTAAAGTAATCAAATACCACAATAATTCACAATGATAAGAAAATGAGGATTAATGATCTGATCAAGGCCTTGCAATTAAAAAATTGATCCTAAAAGAAAAATATTAGAATCTTTTATCCAAAAAGTATTATCATTGACAATGCCCTTCCATAGATAGAAATTAAATTCACTGGTAGGATAAGGAGATCCATTTTTGAAATGGAGAAAAAAATTCTAGGGTAAGAGTAATTTTTTTATTGGACATTTTATCCACTAAGAAAACACATTAATATATCCTTGATCACCCTAAGAGATTCACCAAGTCAAATAAATCATAGTCAAGATGGATGATACAAATTAAAAAATCAACATAGACATTCGATAGGTGTAATTAAAAAACATCATGTCACTTTCACAGCCCAAAACAACACCACCTGTCTACTAGCCAGTGGTATTAGAAGAATTAATACTCCATTAGAACCCATAACTATTTGATGAACCTCAATATTTAGTAAATGGAGTACATGTAGCATCCACATAAATATGATTTATTCCACACCAATACCAAACACTTGAGACACCTCTAAAAGTCTCAAAATAAGAAACAAGAACACATCCATGCCCCTTATTTCCAACAATAACCATTTGGACCATTATGAAAAAGATAAAAATAAAAATTAAATAAAATAAAGAATCTAATGAGTAGTGAATTACCTTAAATAATTGTAGGACTTTATAATTCTACCTAATATATTGATTTTCATCCCCTGAAATCTAATTCGATGAAGGTTGTCCTTTGATGAGTTGAGGGTGATGAACCCTCATCCAAGGCTCCTAGTAACATGTATCACGAGAATCAGAACCACAATTACAAAATACATAAACCCAGGGTATAATATTACAAAAAATAACCTTTAATTGACAATAAACAATCTCAACAAGCTTCTAAATAATGGTATTGTCGAGTCCTACATCATGGTCTTCCAAACTAAAAATATGAGGCATTTACAACTGATTCTTTTTGAGTAGGGATACTTAAAAAACAATGTGTATTGAAGAAAATTGTGGTGGAAAATAAATGAAATATTATAACTTTACAAACCTTTCAATGATCTCAAATGATCCCACAAACTTATGAGAATTCATCCCATACTTTCAATGCTCTTAATGACTCAACCATGAATATATTTTCAATAACATCTAGTCAAGAACTAAGAACTCAAAGAAATAATGATGTCCATAAACATAATAATTTTACTGACTTTTATCCATTAATAATAAAAGATGAGAATGTTACAACCCCAACTCTGGTAACTTGTATTTAGTTTCTACATTATTATACTGGTATATGATACAAGCGATATCATTACCAAGGATCGACCAGTTTAGTAGTCTATCAAAATAAGACACACACATGGTACCCATTTTATATTAGGAATACAAATAAAAAACATTCTAAATAAACACATTATATATCCATAAAAACATTAAATGAATTCATATTCTAATCATAGGGATATGAAACAAAACAATAGCGATCTCAAATAATTATTACAGGATATTTACAATGGAATATATACAGAATCAATAAGACATAATCAATATGATAAGGTAAATAACTATACACTCATTCCATTTAATCAATAACATGACTATATTATTAGATAAATCATAATCATTATGAAAATGAAAATATCTGAAACAGATTCCATTTAATTAACAAAATAAGAATGAAATTCATCGAGAGATAATTTCAATGTGAAAATATCAAGGATAATAATAATAACTAAATTCTTAATGAAAATATTTCTTAATTATTTGATGTCACGATACCAGGAATCATGATAACTCTTGTAGAGACCCTATTTTTTCCTTGTATGACATTTAAATATATCAAGTAATATTTTCAAATATAGGCTGTGAGACAAACACTACATGGAAAATGTGTTTTCCTATTTTATTTTCATATCAGAGCGGTTTAAACTACCTCCATATTCTTCTATGATGGTTTCAAAAAACCACTAGTAAATTGTGTATTGGCATTCAATACGTGGCAGTTTACTCAATTTAGCAGCGATTTATGGAAACCGTTGTAGTGGAAATATTTTTCGTCAGTTATCTTGTTTTTAGCGGTGGGTTTCCCATCGGAAATGTATTTTGTTTTTAGCAGCTGTTCAAACCACCGCTAAAAAAATTATTTGCGATGAGAAAACCCCCCTAAAACCAAGATAACCACCACAAAATAATAAAGTAATATGAGAACTATTTAGTGGCAGTTTTAACGGCCGCTAATAATACATCATTTTCGCTATGAAAATTTCCCCATAAATTAAGATAACCACTGTAAAATAATAACGGAATATTAAAAATGTTCTATAGTGGTTAAAACCGCCACTCAAGCTAGATTTAAAAAAAATGGAGCTGATTCTGCAGCCCCAGTAGTAGTGCCCTGAAAAGAAAAAACATTCCAATTTCACATGCACATACATACCACATACAAAAGAATACCAGAAGACCAACATTTTCTTAATAATCACATGATATATACTTTTATAATAGGCTTAGTAAGATTTGGGTATATAAAATTTATTCTATGTACATTAAGTGTCACTTTTGGATATAGTGGTTTCACAATCAGGGATAGCAGCTGATCTCAAATATATTGATGTATTTGTGTATTTTTGATAACCGAGGAATAAAGTTGATAGTTGATGTTTTATTAGACTTTATGAGAATTAAAGGAGAATCATTTTGGAGATCTATCACTTAGTATTTCCAATGAAAACAGTTACCAAGAATAGATTGACGTTTGACTATACATACTAGTGTGAGGAATTTTTGACAGCGTTGAAGAAGTGGTTGTTGTCAGATCTAATCCAAATCATTCATGAGCCTACCGTTGGACATGTAGTGAAATATAATGCATCTTGTTCTGGAATAGGATATATTACGATGTACAGTGATAAATTAGTCAGTTCAGGTTTCATCATCTTTTAACCCACAAGATGAAACAATCTAATTCTTTATTTTAGTTTGTAGTTATGGTCCATGCATTAAAATGATCATGACAGAACCTCTTGGGAGAGAGATTTGATGGGGAATTTGGCACCTATAGTGCATATAAATTCTAGTAGTGTTAGAGTTGATAGTTGAAGTGGGATGTTCACCTAGGGCCAACCTGTTTTACCTCATAGTTTTGGTAATTATAATAGAAGTCTATGAGTTGATAGTCAAAGTTGTGTATAAGCTTTTATCTTCAGATTGATGATTAGTTAGGAAGGATGATCCAAACTATATAGTACATTCTTCATGATTGTATTATAGATTTTATCCAAAATATGCATCTTTTAGGGAGATACAAATTTAGGTAGTGTAAGACATTCAAGTGTTCAATAGATATTTTTAAATTCTACTATTAATAAAGTGGACAGTCCCTCTACCTTATCAGGATCAAGACACTCAAGTCTTCAACAGATATTTGGTGAATACCACACTCGAGAAATAAAGACATATATGGTGCATAACACACTTTAGAAATCAAGACATAAAAGGAAATATTAGAAATCAATAAAATACATAAAAGGAAACATGAGAAATTAAGAAAATGTTAGGTCAGGAAAATGTTTGGTGGTAACTATGTGCCACACATGATACATACACAAACTGGATGTTATCATATTTTCCCAACATATCAACAATACAACTAATTATGGTCTGATGATGAACATAGCTTGGCACCCTCTCCACATCCATCTCTACTTCCTTATACCACCTATAAGAACATTATATTGAATATTAAATACTTTTGTATATTTATATTTAAACATAAAACCAATAAAACCATGCAAACTAAATTATTTTGAATTTTTTTGATTTACCTGTTCAACACCAGTTGATGCAATACCACCAAGCTCTATGGCCAACTGGCCTAAAATCTAGCCAAGTAATCCTGCGGCGTCATCCACAGGGGCCCCATATGAATAAAATGGGACAAATATCTTCTCTTCAGTAATATTCCATATATATGAGTTTTTTATATTTTTCTCCACATTTTCATCATTTCCATCTTTAATGAACAAACAGTTAGTATAAAAAATTGCAATAAATTTATTCATATTAAAATTTGTACCTATAACATTCACCCTTAAGTATCCCCATGAATAACTAGAAGTGGTGTGCTGTTCTCCCACTGCTAAGGCTCCTGAAGTTGGAGGTGATGACTGAGATGATGAAGGGACACTCACAGAGGGTGTGAGAGATGGTGTATGGGGAGATGGTGAAGTGGAAAGCAGATGGTGGCACAGATTCCGTAGGGAGGGAGAAAGATGGATCATCATTTGTCGTAGTGGTCGATGAAATAGTATATCTCTTCCTCCTTGGAATTCCTGTCATTTAATCAAATAAAATTAAGTTCAGAACATATATTTCAAAAAATTTATGTAGGAAAAAAAATTAAAAATTAAAATAGGTGCACAATATTAACAAACAAAATATATATAACAATGATAATTATTTATTTTACAAATGAAATAAGTGGTTGCTAAATGAGTGCATAACTGAACATACAACAATTTTCTCCTTCAATCATGTCAGTTTCCTACTCCATTACTTCATCCACTTCATTCATCCTTTCTAGACTAATATTTTCAATATTGCAATGGAAAAATAATTCTAATTCTTGTTGTTGATGAGATTCAATGTCAATGGTCAAATATTCCAATTCATCACCCATATCATACAAATCAATTTGTTTTACATGATCAATTATACTCCACCCTTCATCAAAAACATCATTCACATAATATACCATTTTTTATTGTGATGATAAGATATATCGATCTTGTAGTTCACAATCACTAACATCCATCAAGTGAGAGAATTTCATAGAAGTAAATTGCAAGGAATCTCTTTTAACACCTCTGATAATATCGACCCAATTGAATTTGAATAAATCAATTGAAAAATGACTATGGAAGTTTGATTCAATAATATCAGTTAGTTTTCCATAATATTCCACATCAACAAATGTAAATATACCACTATTCTGTGTTTTCTAACCCTCTTCTCGATCGAATGTATGAAATCTAAAGCCATTCACATTGTAAGAGTCGTACTTTCTAACTCGTTTTAGAGTACCTCGATCAAGAAACATCAAATATTCTGAAAACTCTGCTTGAGTATCAGTATTCATGATATAAAAAAATAAATATACTTTATTAGAATTACAAAATATATGTGTCAACATAATATTCATATTTATTACAATATTTATTAACTTTCACATCGTTCAAACCATTCAATAAGCTCTTTATTAGCATCTTTTGTTATATCTTTATCATTTCACATTCGGTCTATCATTCATATCTTTGTTTCTATCATCAACTATTCATTAAATGGATGTACAATTTCACTATTTATCAGCACATATCTATGTGCCTATAATATTTCCATTCCTATCAGTGTAACATTTGAGGTCCTCCCAACTGATCAGCCAATAACATGAAATATTTTTGATTTCCGATGTACTTGAGATTGAGTTGATGTGTCTTCAACACATCTAACTTGATTGAATCTTGTCTCAATATCATCCAAGTATCTTGAACAAAAGGTAATACACCCATCTACCAAATTTCCTTCATCAATAGAGCCTTATGATTCAGCTTTATTTGTCTCATATGATTTCAAATTCCCAAGATATCTGTGAAATTAAATAAAAAATAATAATTATGAATTTAATTAAGTGCAAAAAATTGTTTATTTAACTGAAAAATATATATAAATAAAGTACCTCTCAATTGGATACATCAATCGATAATGAATGGGGCCTCCTAATTTAGCTTCTTCAACCAGATGCATAGTTAAATGCATCATGAGAGTAAAAAAAGTCAGAGAAAAGATCATATCTATTGAACAAAGTTTCATCAAAAACCTCTCCTAAAGGTTTTAAAGGTCAAATGGATGTAGATATTTCTCACATAGTTTTCTGAAAGTTTTTAGAATTGGAGCACAACAACAGTAACTTTTTCAGGTAACAATGTACGTAATGCCAATGGTAGTAATTTCTATAACAAAATATGTGAATAATGACTTTTCAATCCATGTAAATTATGATTATTTGAGTCAACACACCTCGATATGTTACTTCAATACCCATAAGATACTTTCACATTCTTGAAAAACTCGATGGAATGTATCTTTATCCCTATTTTTCATTGAAAAAATTGCCGAAGCATACTTTTCATTCTCATCTGGCCAGAGATCACGTTTTATGTTCATTACTAGTAAGTCTTTCCGAGAATTGAGATTGTCATTAGAATTTCCATGATCATTAAGCAATGTGAAGATAAAATTGCCATATAAATTCTTCTCAATATGCATCAAATCAAGATTATGCTGCAACAAATTAAATTTCCAATATGGATGTTTAAAGAATATACTTTTTTTCTCCCGTTATTATGTTCCGATTTCACTTGACAATGCACTTCAAACCCCATTCCCACTATCATTCAAATGATAAACCTTTCCAAATTATGTTTCAACATTTCCAAGTTTTGTCAATATTTCATAACCAATTAACAACTTTGGAGGTGGTCTATGATCAATGAAACCATTAAATTTTGATATGTTTAGCCGAAATATATGAGATGCATCGAGAAATATTTGATGGAACAAGAATCACCATTTTCTAATGTGAGGTAGCCATTTAGGCTCAAAATCAAAGTTACAAATAGGACAATCCAAACCCATGTAAGCGTTCAAACTAGATAAATTCCCAAGTCCATGGAAGTCGCTAATGGTCCACATTAAAGAAACATGCATTTTGACAATTGTTTTAGAAGAAGCATCAAATGTCTCAGTACTGTTGCTATATAAATCCTATAATTATTCAATTAAATAATGAAAGTATACATCAATATCATTTCTAGGAATTTCATTTCTAGGAATAATCATCTAAATAATAAAAGAAGTTTTTTGAATACACATTCATCGATGCAGATTGTAAGGGAATAAAACAATTTTCCAAATGCTATAACTGGTACTCAAAGTCCCAAATGGATTGAATCCATCGACAACCAATCCTAATCAAACATTCCTAGGATCAGTTGAGAAATCTAGATGTAATGAATAAAATGTATTCCACGATTGTGAGTCTCATGGATATCGCATTAACCCAACATTGTGATTATCTACAGAATTCCACTCCATGTGTTAGATGGTTTTTGATGACATGAATAATATATTCAATCGAGGATTTAATGGAAAGTAATAAAAAAACCTTTTCAGGTGTGTTCCTTTTCTTATTCTTTATGGTAGTATGTTGATTCAGACTTCCAACATCACCCATTGACTGCCATCTAGAAGAAGAACAATTTTTTCAATCCTGTCTACTTGAATCCTCTCGTCAATAAAGTATATAATCATTGAGAGACGTATATATTTATGTATAATTCAAAACAATCCTGTTAACAAACTTTTTCATATCATAAAAATACCCGGGGATGTTTGCTTCAGGTATTCATCACGTAATAATTCCAATATCATGGACATTTGCTTATTTGTAATTCTATATAGACATTTGATATGGTACAACTTCAGTAGAAAAGAAAGTCTTGAATATTTAAAAACATCCACTATACAACCTCTTGATTTCCATCATAAACTAAATCATGAAACATATTTTCATCAGTGAAGTTTTATCTTACATTAGTCTCCACATAATTAAGAAGAGGATCCACTGATTTGTTACAATCTTGATCTGGTTGTCCTACAGTCTCAAAAACATCACTTGTCACATTTCTATTAGTATCACCCTCATCTGGTTATTCTAATATTGTTTTGATGTTGATGGTTGTGTCTTGCATTGTTGAATGTATCATTTATAAGGGTTTTCATTTGATTTTCCATTGTTGACAAAGTTGGGAGATCATTCTATGGATTGACATTAGTGTTCAAACTTTTTGTAATGTTCGATTCTCCATGCCAAATCCAACAAAAATATTGACCAGGGAATTTCTTCAATATTAAATGTTCATAAACTTCATCTCTATTCAACCATATTCTAAATTTTCATTCAGGACATGGAAATCTTATTCTCCCTTCAAGGGATTGTTGGAAATTGAAAATTCTAAAAACTCCTCTAAACCCTTAACATAATGAGGTGTGTTCCTTGGTAATGTGATCCAAGTTTTATCCATGTATATCACAATGTGCCAACACAATAATAAAAAAAAATTAAAACACATAACTATTAATAAATATGGAAAAGTGATTCAGAGCAGATGCACTCACCAGAGTAGAGCCGGATGGATTTATTAGAATGAGAGGGTATGTATATGCCATCGGGACCAGACTGTGCTTGCACGAGAAGCCTAGCCAGGACAGCCATGCGAAGGTGGAGAGATACTATCATGATGCGAATTCTAGGTAAGGGTAGTTCCTTGTAGATAGTCTAGATGAATTCCTTATGACCTTCGGGTCATGTAATTTACTAAGCATACGGGCCATGTAATATCTGAGCCTACGGGCCTTGTAAGGGTTCCCCCTCATCCCCTTGAAAGGGGGGTTATCAAAAATCATTAAAAAATGAAGGCCTTCGAGCCATTCAGGAATGTTAAAAAAGGTTTTCCTATACAAATACCTATGGTAAATAATGAACCCACACACTAAAAAACCAAATCATGCAAATTAAAAAGATCCATAAAAGAAGATAAATATATCCTAAGTGCTTGGCCCAATTTTTAAATTGTAATTAACCATGTAGGTGATTTCCCATTTCCCCAATGACATTTCCTAAGTGACTCATAGAGCCAATCTCTATCCAATTGTAGCATGACTTCAAGCATATTATAGGTGACCCAAAAGACAGTTGGTGTAAACCATGAATATCATACATATAAATCACAACACATCTAATTGTAAACACACCTCCAAATTTTGAGCTTGGTATGTGGCCTATTGATGCATTGAGAGGCTAGATGAGAGCTAATTCCAGGAAACTCCACCTGGAAAGCCCCCCTCCTCCCTGGACATCCCACACCCCCACCATGACAGCCCACTCCCACCTCATTAGACATCCCACCCCTGGAAAGCCCACACACCTCCCCCACCTAGATAGCCCATCCCCACCCCCTGGACAGCCCACCCCCTCCATGGACAGCCCAAACCCCCTCCCACACACCCTTGTAGCCTCTCTACACCCATAGATAGCCCAAACCCAACCTGGATAGCCCCACCCCTCCTGGACAGCCCACCCACACCCCCAACCCGAATAGCCCCCCACTCCCACATGGACAGTCCACCCTCCCTCCCTAGACAACCCACACAACCCCTCCCCCACCTGGACAACCCACCCACACCCTCCCTGGACAACCCCCACCCCACCTGGACATCCCCCACCCCACCTGGACAGACCTGGACAACCCCCCCCCCCCCCACCCCACCTGAACAGCCCGCCCTCCCTTCCTGGACAACCCACACCCCCTCCCCCAACTGGACAACCCACACCCACCCCCTGGACAACCCAAACCCCTCCCCCACCTGGATATCCCACCCCACCCCTGGACAGCCAACCCCCCTGGACAACCCACACCCCCTCCCCCACGTGGAGAGCCCACCCCCACCCCCTCCCTAGACAGCCGACACCCCCTCCCCCAGACCACTGCAGCCCCCCTACGCCCCTGGAAAACCCACCCACACCTTGATTGCCCCCACCAACCTGGGCAGCCCCCACCCCCACCTAAACGTCCCACCCCCTGCTGGACAGCCCCCACCCCCACATGGACAACCCACCCTCCCCCACCCCAACCTGGACATCCCACCCCCACCACCCCCACCTGGACAACCACCCCACCCCCACCTGGACAACTCAGCCCCCTCCCTAGATAGCCCACACCCCCTACCCTACATAGACAGCCCACCCCCACCCCCCCTGGATAGACCACACCCCTCCCCCACCTAGATAGCCCAACCCCACCCCCAGGACAGGCCACACCCCTCCCTAGACAGCCCACACCCCTCCCACACCACTGTAGCCCCCCTACGCCCCTGGAGAGCCCTCCAACCACCCCACATGGACATCTCCCCACCTAAATAGCCCCACCCCCACCTAGACAGCCTCCACCCTCACCCTCACCTGGACAACCCACCCCCACCACCCCCACCTGGACAGTCACCCCATCTCCACCTGGACAGCCCAGCCCCCGCCCTAGATTGCTCAAGTCCCCCTCCCCCACCTGGATAGCCCACACCCACCCCTAGATAGCCCACACCCCCCCCCCCCACTTGGACAACCCACCCCCACCCCCACCCCCTGGACAGCCAACCCCTGGACATCCCACACCCTCCCCCACCTGGATATCCCACTCTGACCCCCCTGGACAGCCCACACATCTCCTTGGAAAACCCGCATCCACTCCCCCACACCCCTACAGCCCCCTACCCTCCCAATAGACCTCCTTCTCAGTGACTTGTGTACCCATTCTAGAAATAATATGAGATGAGTAATCAAACAAGTTATATGATTAGTGAAACAACATAATATAAATCTAACCTCACCTCCAACACCCTTACAATAAACAAAACCAAAAATATCATCCATTTCATAACCAAAAAATCTAAAGAGAAGGGGGAATCATTGTGGGTATTACATACATTATAAGTATTTCATTATGAAAGTTACAAATGGTACTTATTAAAATAATCATAATTATAGGTCACTTTAATCCTCTTTGAAAACCCAATTCAAATAGTTCATTAAAACTAACCATTTATATACTTTAATGACATATGAAATGATTGAATGTATCTTAATTATACTCATACTATAGAATATCTTATGATCAAAATATTTTGGGGTTTAAAAAGAAATATGAAACCTAAATATATAATATTCCAAGAGGAAAATTAAATAAAAAACATGTCATTTGAGGATCTATATGGACCTATCATGACCTATGAGATCACAATGAAGTTATATGCTAATAAAAAAATCCAAAAAATCCAATAATAAAATAATGTTTTCTTTTAAAGAAATTAATGATGAAACCTATAATGATGATTGAATGGATCATCAATCAAATAATATGAACATATTCTTCAAAATAAAGAAATCATAAAATTGTTAAAAAAAGGTGGATAATGATAGAGAATAACAAGTGATGTGATTCCAATGAAAATAGTAACACATAAGGTCATAATTCTATATGAATAACAAAAGGAACAAGGGGAAGAAAAAAAACAAGGAAACACTCAATGTTTCAACATTGTGTGTGTGAAATTAAACCCTCTTATAAAGGGAATCAATGAAAAAATGATCCTAGTATCTCATGAATAAAATATAAGTTAGTCATGTTATAAAATCTAACTCTTATTCATCTTCCACTAAAAATTCCTCCTCTTCCTCTTATTCTCTATCCAATCACCTATTCTATAAAGATATAAAATATGCTTGTTTAAAACATGATGAAGGTTTTTCTGAACTGAATTTAATATAGAAATGTTCAAAAAATAAGTATAATTATTCCCTCAATGATAAGTAAAAACTCTCAAAAAAAAACTGAATTATAAAAAATAATGTTCAATATAATGTGATGATGTTACAATAGAATTTTAATTATATCAAAAAATATATTTTGAAATTCACCAAAGTCTAAAAAAAATTATATAAAAATCAGGTTTACAATGTTGTGAATATAAAAACATTCTTTGGGATTTTCAAAAAATGAATGTTATCTAAAAAGAAAAAATATTTATTAATTGATCTAAAAAAATGTTTTATAATTACTATCATAAAATAGAGAATATAATTCAAGAACATAATTAAAAGAATGGTATCCAATGAACTATATGTTTGGGGTGAACTTCTATGGTGCAATGATATTTTCTCAAAGTTCAATTTGATGGTGTGTAGGGTTTATAATCATATACTTCCAACTGATGAAAATATCACGTGCATGTGTGTGAGTATGGAATCTAGGTGATACTATTATAACTACAGGATGGAATAATAATAAGAAGGATTATACTGAGGGGCGACATGAAGTGTCGAGCAGCGCTATGGGTTAGGACCTGTAGCGGGGAGGCAAGCTAGGGATTCATGGGGTCGGCGGTGATGGGTGGCGATCCACGTTGAGGGGCGGCGAGGCGCGCTGAGGGGAGGTGTAGGGATTCAGGGTTCACTGGGGGGGGGGTGTATAGCAGGGGTAGGGGGGGAGAAGGTGGGTCACGTAGGGGTCGGGGTGGTGGGGGGGGGGGAGATGTGTCGACATTGAAAAAATATTTTACCGGTGATTTTTAATAAACCATTGCTAAATTTTTTATAAAAAACATAGAAGTGGTTTGGTAAAATTCTACTAAAAAACCACCACAAAAGACTATATATGTTGTAGTGAGCATAAAATTCTGAGGCCTAGTGTTCCCAAAAATAAATTTATAAAAACATTAAATATATTTTATATCTTGTGAAAACACGTTTCCAAGAATAATGTGATATATCCTAAATGAAGTCTCAAAATTGAATTCTAATAACACATTTTAATCCTTATCACAAGGTGTACCCTAGGAGTGACATAAATATTGTCAGCATATGGCATTATGATAAAGATTTTGTTTGAACGATATGTTCTATGGATTAATTATTTTTTTATATCAACTAATTCATTAAATGAAAGAAACACATTTATTTTATAAATAAAATTTTATGTTGAATGTATAGGGTTATCCAAATAACAATGGGGTCATTGAAATTAGGTTATACTACCCTTCATTGTATAATTTTGATCAGGTGATCCAATGACATTGAGATCATGGAGAATCTAGGTGCAGTGAACACAACTGATCTTCCTTATAATCTATTGTTGTTTTATTAACCAATGATCTATCTGAATCATGGTATGAATAATCATTTGTGTATTCAACCCTAAGGTTTAAATGAATGATCAGGATTAGAGCCATGTTTATTTAAAATATGTTTAATTTAATCCTTTCCATGAGCTTGGTCCTCAAATTAATTTCTTAGTTTGATCTATTAATTATGATATGAAATCACCCTACCAATCTCTGATTCTATGATCAATGGTTAATAAAACATATACAATAGTAATACCAACATTGTTCTTGTGATTTTACACTACTTGTTCTTCATGTTGTTCATCATTGTATCCTGCGGTCATGATTTGACTATTTCTAGGTGGATCTGAGCCTGATCGGACCCCCAGAATTATGGTGGATATACTCACAATGAATAAATTTGATATCAAAAGACTAATCATATTGGATTTTAGTTATTACTAATGGATTTATGGATTCAGGATCTAAAGAAGATTTGGTAGTAGAATTTGAGGCATTCAAGGTGCATGTGGGATTTGAGAAACTGACTGTAATCCAATTTACAGCCCATAAATCTCCAAAATTGACGAATAGAGGCCATCCAATTTTTTTTAGGAAACATTAGGCATGATTTGATTTCCTGAGTTGGATAACAAGGATCCATGGAGAAGATCCATATTTTTGTTAAAATTTAAAATATACGGAATGTATACTGATGAATAGATTCCTTGTAGTGACCCAACTATAATGGATATGGTTTATGGGTCAGCTAAATATCACAAGACATGTGGGACCCCCACAATCCATGTGACTTGGTGCTGAAGACATAGAGTTTACTCTGGGAGTAGAAAGGCATGGACATGTCCAGACACAAACCTTGTATTAACACATAGAGAGTGTACATGGGAATAAATTTATGAACACAGACAAGAGACCCCCGGAATGGCCCATATGGATGAGGTATTTCATTTAATATCCTTATGTACAAAAAATTATCTAGTAATTTTTGTACTGGTGAGGAAAAAACAAGGTAGTAGAGTGAGACTACATGTCATTTGGGCCCCATAGATGATGTGTACTTCCTTTTGTGGAATCTTCTATCTCTTGTATATCATTTGTTTAGACTTAGATTTTTTCCAAAAAGTGTCCTATCTTGAGTTTTATTTTGTATATAATTAAATGGTGTAATTTTATATTTATTTCATGATATGATGATATATGTTCAGATTATGATTCTTCTTTAATAAGTTCCCGATAACAGTTGTGATCAGATAAAATCATTAGAGTGGAACTATTCTACCGGGACAAGGCATGGGTCCTCTATCCATAGAGTGGAATCCACCACCTTAATGGAATAGGGAGTGAGTACTCTATCCATATTCAGAGTGGAATTCCCCATATTGGACCCAACATGGTTCCTATATATAGATAGTGAAACCCCATAATTGACTAGGCTGTGGGTCCTCTATATACGAATATAGTGGTTCCTGACTATTATGTAAGGGTATGGGTCCTCTAAATAAAGTGTAGAACCACCCTGATGGACTAGGGTTTGGGTCCTCTATCTACCTATAGAGTGGAACTATCCTTCCATGTCAAGTAATGGGTCATTAACATATAGAGTGGAACCCCCATGATAGAGTAGGGTGTGGATCTCTTATCTACCTATATAATATAACCCCCCATGATGGACTAGGGAATCATTCATCTATCTATCTACTGTGTGGAACCTTCTATTATGAAATAACATTTTTTCTCTATCTATTGTGTGGATCCCTCTTGTTGTACCAGGGTTAGGGTCCACCATCTAGAGATTTTGTCCCCTTGAATGTGCGACATAGTAGTAATTTGTGGCTCTGTAGGGACACTTATTTGGAATGTGACATGAGATATTGGGAATTGATGCTGGAAAATTAGAATTGTTCGAGGAATCCTTCCCTGGGATGTGTTGTGAGATAAAGGTCCTTGTTTTCTCATGTATAGATTTCTTTAATGAGAATATATATATGTATATATATATATTTATCTATATATGTTGTTGGATATCATTTCTATCTTGTCATGGGTTGATCTTTATCCTTCAATAATGTCTCTAATCCCCCCCATTCAGCTTTGGAGTATCCAACTAGTTATTTATATACTCAACCCTACATGGGATTTAGCTTTCACGAGTCATGTCTTAGGTATAGGATAAGAAAGGTAGTGGTGATTTTAGAGGAGAATAGGAGATTCCTAGGTTCATTTGGCATCGTACCATGGGTGGTTCATAGATATCTAGAGATGACCTCTGTTAGAATTTACCTTTTTAGTTATCGTATGTTTGGGACTCTTTTTTGGTTTGGAATTCTTTTATTCCTTTAAATTTTTTATTAAGCTTCCATACCCTTAGATTTTATATATGATATTACATGAATGGTTGTTACTATAGATATAACTATATTTTATACTATTCATATGCACTTATTCATAGATATGGTTGGGTGTGAGTGTAAATGTTAATAGGAAAAAGCCTCCCATTTTAGTTTTTTTTCCTTTGGAACTAGTTTCCAGACCCTGGACTACAGAGGCAGGCTTAGGGTAGTTACGACTCTATCCCTGTTGGTTCAGTTCATGACAGACTGGTATCAAAGGTGGATAGACCTCATGAAAATTATTTGAGTTGTGTCCCCTTATTATATTTGTATGGGAACTTATAGTAAATATGTCAATGTGACTTGAGTGCAGCTTTCTGGTTTGGGAACCCAATAACGGTTCGACATTCAGTGAATCTATTCACCATAACTTGACTTCCTATATGTAAAATCACCATACATAGACATTATTTGTAGGGAAAATTGGTACATGAATCAAAAAAGATTGAGCCTTTTGACTTTACTTAGATAGTCATCTCCCCATATATATATTCTCATCGCAATGAGGTATGTTTTGAATAAATTTTCATGATTCCCCCACAATGAAAACTAGCCAGGTTACCGATTCTAGATCACAATGATGATCTCATGAGTGATGAGGCATCAGTTTAGGGGACATCATGTGAGATATTTCCTCCACGAGGGAATTTAGTATCACCCCCATCTATCGAGTAGTAGATTATAATAGTAGAGAAGGATGAGGATGCACAGAGGTTAAACTCAATCCATGAGTTCCAGTGCTAGAGCCCTCTAAGGTTTTGTAGTGAGCCATATCTCCAGGTGGAAGAGGAATGTCCAGAGTTGTTGATCATGGATTTCAAACTTATATGGGAACTAATTGATTAGGTGACTATGCTTGAAGATAGTTATTTCGATATAGTAGTTCGGAGATGGTAGATTCTAGTCATAAAGGTTTATGATGAGTCCAAAATCATATGGTTTTACTTATAGTAGTTGTTTCTTGAGAAATGTTAACAATCAAACATGCATTCAATTCTGAGTTAGGGTCTTCTAGAGATGCCAAAAACAGTATAGAAGCTGATGAGTATGTCATGATGTTTACTAATAAGGTGGTACTCCCTATACATGATTTTAGATGGATACATTTTATTGTGGACATTTGAGAAGAGTCTTCACAAAGATATTCATGCATGTGTGGTAACCCTGTGAATTCAAATCTATACTGGAGTGTTTGAGCAGGCACTAATAAATGAGAAATTATTATCTAAGAGACACCATGTAGCTACATATGATATTGGGCACTATAGGGATGATTCATCTACAATTTCTAATAGGATACACTCAAAGGGATCATGGTGTAGGAGATATTATCATGACCAAACTCAAACAAGTCGTCATATGAACAAAGAACCATGCATGGGACCCGAGGAGCCTGGATAGGGGTGATTCTATGAATGTGATAAAAAAGGTCACCTAGTACATGATTTCAGGACATAAGGTGTTTAATAGGGAAGGAAGATCAGGGATTGAATTCCACAATAGTGGAAACACTGAGATTATGGATCTCCTAGGTGTGGGTCGGATGGACCCTGGTGAGGCGTTGTTGGTAGAGGAGAACGTGGATCTCCAAGAGAAGGAGTTGTGGGTGGTGGATGGGGTTATATTCTCCTTTAACCACCACCACTAGTAGGCCCACATTAGGATTATGGAGCTAGTGTTTAGGGTCATGGGAAGCTCAAGGCTATGGAGGGTAATGACTCAACAACTCCTAAGATTATTAGAGGCATAATCTATTTTTATTCTACTCTAGATTCTATACTAAAATATATAGGTTTGGTTCATTACATCATCTATATACCCTTGTATCTAGAGTTGAAACACCTAGTTTAGATGATGGCCCAACATATATTTCTTAAGGATCCTACTGGTAACGATTCTTTTATATCATTTATCTTCTGAGGGTGATATATATTTCTTGGAAGAGATTGACTCACATGGGACATTTTAGTCATCACAATTTGACCTTATGACATAATATTTGGTATGGTATAGTTTTCAAAATTCCGAGGCCATATTTTATATCATTGATGATGAGACAGATTCCATTAAATTATTGCGATGAGATTCACCTTTATGGGATAGAGAGATCTTACAGTGGAGAGAATGTTTATTTCGAGTACGAAGTCGCAAAACATTACTCATCAGTTGAAATGATTAACCCTAAATATAGTGGGATCATCAAGAATTTAGATTCAATCATTTATGGTGGATTATATTAACTTAATTCCCTTGGATGTTCTCGAACTAAATCCATGGTGTGAGGTATACTGTTTTATGGACGCCAACCCCATGAAAATTATGATATCATCTTCATCATATCAAATGGCCTCTATCGTGCTTCAGGAGATGTGGTTGTAGTTTCATGACCTTTAAGATAAGGGTTTCATCAGACCCAATGTGTCCTATTGGGTAGCTTCACTTTTGTTTGTGAAAAATGAAAATCAAAACTTTTGGGGTTTTATGGATTATAACCACCTAAAACTAGAAAAAATAAAGAAAAAGTACCAATATTTGATTATTAAATAACTCCTTGATAAATTGTGAGAAACAAAATGGTTCTATAAGATAAATATTAATTTCAGCAACAAACAGTTGAGTGTTCATGACGATCATTTTCCAAAGATAGCCTTTCTATGTCTCTTTAGAGATAATGATTTCCTGGTAATGATATTTAGTGTGATTAATTACCAAGATGTGTTTATGGAATTGATTAAAAGTATTTATTCATCCATAAATGGACCAATTAAATAATAAATTTATTGATGATCTACTCATATACTATATATTAGAGGAGGAGCATGAAGAGTAATTGAGGATGGTCGTTGACTTTCTTTAGGATAACCTGCTTTATGGTAAGCTCTCGAAGAGCTAGTTTTGGATCCATGAGATTCAATTTATACGGAATTTAATTTCTGATCACGGATTACCTATGAACCATGTATAGATTGATGTTTTTCTCTATTTGGAGCCACCTGATAATGTCTGATAGGTACATAGTTTTCTTATCTTTATAGGGTACTATAAGAGATTCACAAAATAATTCTCTAATAATGCATCCCCTTTGACCACCTTGACACGGAAATGGTATCTATTTTCCTATACGTAGTGGTTCCTGAGGGCCTTTGAGGAGTTTAACTTAAGCCTGATGAGTTATCCTATTTTGAGACAACCAAATGAGGGTGTGTAGTACATAGTATATTGTGATGACTCTGAAGATGGTCTAGTATTTGTGTTGATTTAGAGGGTGGTGGTTATCAAATATGGATTGAGACAATTGAGTCCCCATGAGTGGAACTACATGACTCATGATCTAGTGTAAGAAGAGATAATATTATCTTTGAGGATGTGGAGTAAATAGATTATATGAGAGTGTATACATATTTTTTCAAACAATCTGAGTTGCAGGTATGTCTTATCATAGAGAGGGGTAAACATGAGGTGGAGGAACTGGTTTTTGTTCCTATAGGAAATTTACATTGAGATAATATATAATCTTAGTGTGGAAAACATGTTAGAATATTCCCTTAGTAGAAACTATGAGGATCACGTGGTTGAGGAGGCATCTGAGTAGTTAGATTCATTGCATCTAACCTCGGTAGAGGCAGATGGTGTAGTTTTTCTTCAGTAGATGGTGTTGGATCCTATGCTCCTCCAATGTGAGAGGGAGGAACAGTCGAGAGACATTGACATTGAAGTTCTACAATATAAAAAACTTCAAGAGATCTCTAGATGGATTTTTTGAAGGAGGGAATCATGCCAAATTTTTACAGGGATGAATGGTGGTCATGGTAAATATGTGAGAAGATGGGATGTGTGAGTTCCACCCCTCCACTTTGGATATACATCATGGTGTGGGAAATATGTACAAAGACCTTCAAGGGATGTTTTGGTTAGCTGAAATGAGGTGGAGAATGTACGGTTTCACCACTTAGTTCCACACATGTCAACACATGATGGTTGTGAAGCATGTGATGGTTGGTTTATTGTAGTTTCTTGAGATCCTGAAGTATAAATGTGGTGAAATATACATAGTCTTTGTGTAAGGGCTTCTATATATAGTGAGAGACCATGTCACCAACTGGGTGATATTTGAGTGACTTTAGGAGACGGTTCACTTAATTTCTATTAGATAGAAGAGTTAAATGGATAGTTTGGGGTTGTTTTATGTGCAGGAGATCATTTTTCATCATGGATATCCTTAAAAGATTATCTATTACCATGATTCAAATTTTAAATCATTGTTTTTAAGATCCATGTGAGAGGAATTTGGGACCCAAATAAAGATGAGTAGAATCTATCACCCATATACAGATGGGTGAACTAGGAACATATCTAGGTTCTAAAGAATATGTTGAGGGTTTGTGTGTTATAATTTGTCCAAATATTGGATGATCACCTAACAGTGGTGGAGTTTTCATATAGCAATATCTATCACACTACAATCGGTATGGAATCATTTGAGGCACAAAATAGGATACCCTAAAGGTCACCATTATAATAATTTGAGATTGGTGATATGTCTCTTCTTGGGCCATAGATGGTATATGAGCAGATGGAATGGTCCTAGATGATCTTCGAGTGTTTGTAGAAAGCTTATGGAAGGCAGATATCATATGCATATTGATGTTTTAGTCCCATGGAGTTAAATCAGAGAGACCATGTTTTATTGAGAGTCTCATCACGATAAGTATTTCATAGATTTGGATAGGGAGGAAAGTTGTCCCAAAGGTTCATTAGACTTTTTAGGATCATTTAGTCGGCTAGAGAGGTTTCTTACCACCTCACCTTACCCCTATAGTTAGAGAGGAAACAAGACATTTTTCTTGTGCTACAACTGAGGAGATACGTGCATGATCATACACACGATGTTGACTGGGATGAGATGAACATCATGGATGGAGACAAATTCATAGAGAACCTAGTGGAGATCAAGGATTAGATGGAGATGATTCTATGTAGATGAAAAGTTCCCTTGATTCATGTATTTTTCAATAAAGGAGTATACACAAGACCTCTTGGGTGTAGGAGATATAGATGTGGGCTTAATATCCCCACTTTTTTTAATTCATTTCTTTTCAAGGATGAAAATATTAAAGGAAGGAATAATTTATAGAACCTATTATCTTCCTTTTATTATATTAAAATATGTTAAGGAATATTTTTAGAGATAGGTGATGAAACAATGTGTGATTTAGAGGCTCGGTGTGCCTAGAATTAATTTTATAAAAATTGTAAAAATATTTTATGACATGGGAAAAATATTTTTGAATAATGGGATATCATATCAATGGAGTGAAAAACATATATATGAAACCATATTTAAATTCGGAGCATGAGGTTTACCCTAGGCAAAACCTAAAGTTGTCAGCGTAAGACATTAAGATAATGTAGATGTTGCTGGGAAAATTCAGTGTGTTGATTGAATGATTGATTGATTTAATTAATTAAATGAGATAAACTAGTTTTCTCAATAAATACACAATTATTCCAAATGAAAAATTTTATCCACATAACCGTAGTAGCATTGAGAGGATGTCCTAGCAATATTTATTAGTGAATTGAGATTGAGTGATCAAACAACTACTGGATCAAGGAGAATTGAGGTTCAGCAAATGTAATGGATCTTCCCCATTATTGGAAGCTATGTTCATCCCCAAAAATAGATCCAAATTGATGTAGGATTCATCATTTTTGGATTCTTCTTTTATGATTAAAATATAGAGAATGATCAAAACCATATTTCTTCGATATGAATTCAATTAAACAATTTCCATTGATACTATCTATCAAATTAAATAATTTATTCAATATTTTGATTATTCAATGAAATCAAGCCTACCAATCCCTAATTATGTGATCATTATTCATGAATTCTTTACCTATGTAGATATTATATTTATTTGTTCTTTCCCCTACTTGTTCACCATTTTCATTATTATTAGACCATGAGGTCATGATTCAACTATTTTTAGGTGGATATGACCATGATCAGACCACATATTCATAGTGGATATACAAAAAATGATAGGAATGAATAAATAAAGATTAATTAGAGTGTATTTTAGGTATTATGGATGGATTTGTGGATTTGTGATATGTATAGGTGTTGGAATCACCATAGAAGGTGCACGAGGCCCAGGCGAGATTTGAGCAGACCAATGAAAATCAAATTTATGGCCACCTGAGTGTCATAATGGATGAACATAGTCATTCCCATTCAATTTTTAGAAAACATATGGCATTATTTAGTGGTGGGAGAAGTGGATACGGGATCCATGAAGTGGATCTATAATTATTTGAGAAAACCTGACTACATGATGTTTAGTCTGATGAACACCGTCCATGTTGTGACCTAACTATGGTGAGTAGGTTTTCTGGGTGAATTAAATATCACAATCCATGTGGGACCCCCACATTTAATGTGAATTTCTGCTGATGAAATGGCATATACTCTATGGGTACATAGACATTGAAATGGATATGAACACACCATTTAATGGAACATGTCCATTGTATATGGGAATGACTAGGTACATGGGAACATCTTGAAAAACATGTCCATGAGAGCACGTGCATGGCCTGGGTATCTGAGACATGTTGTGTAGTACCCTTAAATTACATGTAATACTACATGGATAGAGAGTTGTGTAATGGAGAGGACACAACTAGGAAAAAGAGCAGGACCACATGCTATGTGGTCCCCTTACACGATGTGTACATCCTTTTGAGAAATCTTATACCTATCATATCTCCTTTGTATAGACTAAATTTTTTCTTTAGCATATCCTATACTTATTGATTTTACAAATATATTGTGATGATTAATTTCATAGTGTATTTTAAGTTATGATGTGATATGGTATGTGTATGATGCTTCTTTAGGAGACTATCGAGGAAAAAATTGATAAAAAAGATTAACATTGGAACCCTCTCGTAGGGAAAGGGCATGGGTCCTTTTTCCCTATATTGGAATAACCCCAACAAACTAGGGAATTAGTCCTCTATCTATCTTAATAGTTAAACCATCTTATTTGGAAAGTGCATGGGTCCTCTATCAAGAGAGTGGACCCCCCGAAGGACTAGGGTGTAGGTAATCTATCTACCTATAGAGTAGAACCCTCATGCTATGTCAGAGAATGGATCCTTTACCTACAGATTGTAATTACCAGAAAGTCTAGGGTGTAGGTCCTCTATTTACCCCCAATGTGTAACTTTCATTATATTTTATGGAATGATTCCACTACCAATATATTAGAACCCCCTATGGACTACGATGTGGGTCCTCTATGCACCTACATAGTGAATCTCCATTACAAACCAAGGCATGAGTCCTATAAATATCGGTAGAGTAGAACTCTACATCTGGGAAAGATAATTGGTCCTATATCTACTCAGCGGAGAACCCATTTTGTACCAATAAATTAATCATATATATGAAGAGTGTGTCACCTCAAATGTGAAACATAGTTTTAAGGTGTGTCTGTAACACCCGAGACATTTATGTTATATAAATCATCAAAGGAATCTTTTTCAACACAACACTTGCTTGGCTTACATTACACACAATCGCGACCTTCCTCGATAGCTTGCGTTGTACGCAATACCGAGTTTCACAAAACGGCGATAGGCTATTAAAATATTATAGCCGTTATGAATAGTAATAACCACTTTTTGAAATTTTATCTTTCAAAATGGACTTCATTTTTGGATTCAGAATACCGAAATTAGCCTAGGGTGAAATTTTGGTATTTTTCTGAAAACTTCCAATTTTTGATGAATAGTGAAACCACTAAGTGGTAGGTTAAAAACTGAATTTTGCATAAAACATAATTTTACCGCTTCTGTGAATGGAATTTCAAAAATCTGACAAACACGGTTGATATCAGTAAGTAAAATTTGGTTCAATGAGATAAAAATAATTTTTTGGTGAATATTTACTTTTTACTTTTTTTTACCGCGGTTAATAGTAAATAGGGTAACTAAGGGTAAATATGATATTACTATTACCCTAATACATGTCCTAATTCTATTGGATAAGTGTAATTCGACCAAAAACAACCTTATGAATATAATATGACCATTTAGGTCCACTTGGATTAGATTATGAAATTTAATATTATTTTATTTAATGAATAGTTAAAATAGTTAAAATCAATGTTTAATAACTAAATCATTTTTAATATGGATTTATACATAAGATAAATTCGATTATAAATATTCATTAGAAAGATAAAAAGATTTCCTACATAATTATATTTTATTTATAATTTTTAGACTTTAAATAAATTAATTTATGTATGACACAACGATGATGCAGTAATTACCCTTTTAAGGAAATGTTAACATAATTGATGTTATAAATGCCCAAATAAATGTAATTTGAGACTTTTTATTAATTCCAATAATTTTCTAGGATATTATGATATATTAGTGTTGATTTAATAAACTTGGTTCGAACATATATTTCGGTTATGACTTTCACAAAAATCATATATCAAATAGTGACAAAATTGACACAAAATAGTTTTTAAATAAAATATTATATTATTAATTGTTATTTTATTCCTAAAAATCTAAGGTTCGGCCAAATGACATAGATAAGGATATATATATTAATAATAATCAACTTGGGGTTCGTTTGGCATGTTATAGTAAGTGTATTAACCATATAGTGTAAGAAAACAAAAAAACACGGTAAAAGATAAATTATTTAACTTAGAGTTAAATCTAATTGATAAGGTTAAAATAATAACCTAAAATTGTCTAAATACTATTGGTTGATAGGATTGAGACCCATACCCACTTTAACTTCGAAATAAGACCCTTTGGAACCATTATAAACCGATTTTGACTTTAATATAAAATAATATTTTGAGATATTCCTAAGGTGCCCCTCTCCTCCCTTATAAAAGGGCACCTCCTCCCCCTCCTCCTCACACCAATTTGAGCACTCAAGCTCGGACAAAACCTTCCAAAATCCCTTCTCCACTTTCCTAGAATAATCCTAGAGGTCTTGGTCTTCTTCAAAGACCAATCTTAGTTCCCTAAGTGGAGGATTCAAAGAGGCGTTTCAAAGAAGAGGTAATATCCATTACCGATCTTTTCAATTTCTTTCTTCTTCAACCTCTTCTTCTTTAGATGTTTCATGATAAAGTAATAACATCAGTATTACTTACATACTTATATGTTATTATAAATATGAAACAACCCTAATTCACCTTCTATCCATCCTACAGAAAAATGAAATCACCGCGCGTGCGTACGTACGGAATAACGTCTCCACGCTGTGGTGTGATCTATTTTCCACCATCACCTTACAAGGATGGGTATAATGGTGTAATGAGTAACTATATATGATTATTATAAAGTGATACTGATACTTAAATAGTATAAATACACTTAAATTCAATTCCACGATCATGGGAACAATATCATCGCTCGTGCGTACGTACAGAATACCGTCTCCACGATGTGATGCGACTCGTTCTACATGATCATCATTACATAGTAATTATATAAATGAATTGAATGAATAAATAAGATATATGTTACACTAATACCATTCTGTATATAAGGTATCTATAACCTTAAAAGAAGAATAAGAATTTATTCGGCAAAACATGCATAAGAACAAAAGGCAATAAAGACCCGAGTAACAAGTAACAATGAAATATTACTAATAAGAAGCTAAGAATATGACCATATATGATATGATATCAATATTTATGATTCTGTAATAAGTAAATAACATTATTTAAACCATTATATAGGAGCTTCGAACACGTACAAAGCAAATCGGACCAAAGGTAAGGGGAAATATCACAATCTCATTTTTATCCGAGATTGATTATACTTTGGTATTTATTGGGGTGTATTTTATCATCCACATCCATGTTCCCTCAACATGTAATATTTTTTCCATCCACTTAAAATAATTTAAATCCAATTTTACCCTTCGGTGTGTTTTTAGTAAAGAATATGAACGGAATCTTTTGTCGTTTTTTCGTACGAGGTACTTTTTGACGTTTCTGACAAAAGTAAGAAGAATGTTTTTTTTACTTATACAGCATGAATGGATTTTTAAAAAATTATTTCCAAGAAGCTTCCTTTACAAGTTTTCAAGTTTATTTTTAATCAACTTCTATTAGTTTGTAATTGTATGACATGTTAAGAAAGGAAAAGTGTTTTCGAAGTAGAAAGGATATTTTCCTCAAGAATGGAGTTCAAATGTTTTATCAAAATTATTTTCCATCTAAGATAATATAGGGTTATGTTTCTATCCATATTATTACATGGATTTGATTATTTTGTGATGGAAATATTTTTATTCCTTTATCTTATATTATTTGTTTTATGATGTCATGATGATTCAAGAATCCCATTTTTGTTACATGTGTTATGTGATGATGTATGATTTATGATTATGTGGCACACATAAGAAAGGATTCATTATAAGATGGGTGGGACCTATATCTCCATCCAATGCATCGGGTAAAGATTTATATCTCATGAGATAGACATGGCTGGAACAGAAGGTTATTTCGGTTCAGTGATACAGGACTGAAACGAGGAGTGAACTCGGTTCAGAAATGGACTTTGCCCGCTAAGATAGTCTTGGAAATGAGTCATGACTAACAAGAAAGGATTTTTCATGATTATGTGTGCATGACACAAAGTTTCAAGTTTTATGTTATGATTATGGGGATCTCATTATCACTTCTATGATTTATTCCATGTTAAGATATTATGATCTCTTTTGCAGGTTATGATTTTCAAAAAGATATGATATGATTTTTATTTCCTTTATTTGCCCTTTCTGAGCATTTGAGCTCACCCTTTTTTGTATGTTTTCTTTTCCCCAGGTCAGGAAGATGGATATTAAGTAGAATATGCTAAAAGGGACCCTAGATATGATGAAATAAATGGGAGACACTGTAGAAGATTTATGAACCAGTTGTTTATGTTTCCCAGTTTCTAAAGACACTATACCTATACGATCCTTTGTGGTTTTGTCATATGTTGTAATAAGTGTGCTTCAATTTTGAAGTATTAACAATGTATGTAAATTATGGGTCGTTATAGTGTCTCTTCATAGACACTCTTTCGTATTTATGTGAGTGATGCTTGGAATTATGGATGGACATTTGGAATTGTAGGAAGACTATTTTTCTTGGTTGGGATTGTAGATTTATATTCCCTTTCTCTCTCATTCAGGTTTCTATTATGAGTATATATGTTTATATATATATATATATTTATATATATCTGTTTTTGGATATCTTTTATTTATTGTTATGGGTTGAGTTTCATTCTTCTAGAATGTCTCCTATTGCTAGCCCTTTAGATTTAGAGCTTGAGAATGTATACATATGTACTCCCCCTAGATAATATTTTCCATAATGTGCTATGTCTTTGGAAAATGATAGATGGTTCTACGAAAATGTTAGAGGTGCATAAGGGATTCAATTTTTCATTCAACCATGTATGATGGTTGGGGATTGGAGATCTAGAGATAGACTCTCTGAGCATTTACATTTACAGTTATTATAAGGATGGGACACCTTTATAATTGGGAATTAATTTTTTCACATCACTTATTAGATTACACTGTCATACTCATGTTGTTCCTAGAGGCTGTTGCATTCATGTTTGTTACTCTAGATGTTACTATCTTTTATTTTATTATTCTTCACTTATTCACTAAGATGGTAAGGTGTCAACGTACATGTAGTTATGGGAGGGCATACCATTTTAGTTATTCCTTTGGAACTGCCAGCTATACCTTGACCTATAAAGGAAATATTTGGGATGTTGTGGCTCGAACCAAGTTGGTTCGGTTTGTGATACCTCTACTTGAAAGAAAGTTGACAAGAAAGTTTAAATATATGGGTAAAAAGAAATTAAATTCCTGATCATTGATTCACCTCATGAAACTAATTATTCTTTTAAGGGATATATATATATATATACACCCACCAATCCCTATATGAAAAAATCAATCCACATATATTAAGTAATTGATTTAATTAATGAATACTGTTCTTTACCATAAAATATACATATTGTGTAAAGAATATAGATTTATCAACATTTACCTAGATATTAAAATAACATTAAAAGTATATAAAATATGTTAAAATTTTATAATATTAAGGAAATAACCACATCCTTGATATAGAGAATATGGATATTTACGTGAAAAGTAATTTCCAATGAAAAGTGATCACAAGAAATTTATTATCTCAAGAGAATGTTAAAAATTAGCGAATTAAATAAGAAATGAGATGTGAACATAAATTCATCGTGACCACAGGTTTTTACAATAAAATCTTCAATAAATAGTTATTCATGTTAAATAAATCAAAGGGTTAGTTTAAACATTACATAAAAATGATGATTTTCATATTAACAAATATGTCTCAATGAAATGGAAACTGAGATGAAATCCATTACCTTCTGCTTCATTTGGGTTTAATGTACTTTAAAATTATATATAATTGATTTATTACTGTTGATAGAAAAAATATTTTCAATTATTTTATTCTGAATTTCAATGTTTTTAATCCCACCAATGTGTTATTTAAGGGTCAATTGTCACATTTTATGTTTTAGGAGTATTTTTGAGCTTAATTGGAAAATGGCTTATTTTGGATTTAAACAGTTTTCATTTATTATAATGTTTCGGCCATAACTTTATCTAAACTGATCCAAATTTCAAAATTCTTCTTTTACAGGTTTCTATGTTCGATGGGATTAATTTTATCCTTCTGGACCAAAAGCTCAATCCATCATTTGGAAGCTCAAATCTAGCTCACAAACCAGACCTCGAAAACTGTGTACAGAACTGCATAATATTATTGTGGGGACCATATCTCCTAAATGGCCGACCCAACGGAGCTGAAAATTTACAAGGAGCTGAACGACATCCGGATGAAGAAATTTCATTAAGAAGGCCGCGCATGATTCTTTCATTTTCAAGGACATTAATGCGTTGGAACTCGGTGTATTGGAATACGAACAGTCTGCCTGGCAGAATTAAATACCATGAGTGAATCGGACATAACGCCTTCATTAGATGTCCAATAAAGCTGAAATTTCGTGGGTCGACAGAGGAGCAGGTTTGGAACAATTTTCAAGAAGGACCAAGTTCCAAATTCGGTCATTAAAGAATCCATCCACGCGCCTAAATTCGGGGATGATTTTTGGAGCCAAATTTCCACACCCTTTCCCTATAAAAGTGTATCTCTTTTTCATTCCAAAGGGTTGACAACTTAGGAATAGCCTTTGTTGGCCATTATATGTAGTTTAGCTTTGTATTTTATTTTACTTTCATTATGTAATAGCATTTCATATTTTTATTCAAGTGTTCTCCTTTCTTCACTTTTCTTTCTCTCTTTTGTTATCTCTCCCCGTTTTCTTTTTACTGTGAACTCTTATGCTCGTGATCATGAGTAGCTAACCCGAGGAAGTTCCCGGGGGAGTAATCCAGTGATGAACCCAAGTATTTGAACATTCATTCTTAATGTTTCTTATTTACTTAGAGTTATACCGAGGGGGATCTTAGTGGGTAAGGCGCCTTTGTGTCTCCACTTGCCACCCGAGGTTTAGCTTTCACTTCTGTCACATTCTCCCTCGATCGAGGAGGTGGATGTATGGTCTCTCGACGATCGTTGAGTGTATCATACATTCACAACCATAGGCAGAAGGGGATGTTCATGCATACGATGGAGCATGTTCATTAAGTAAATTTGAAACTAATAATGAGACGATGAAGGTTCACTCTGGGTGATGCTCTCGGGAATGTCTACTTTCTGTCATAACATCATTTTGTTTGCATTCATTCTGTTGCATTGCATCTGCATATTTACTTTTAGTTTTGTATTTTTAATTATCAAATATCATTTCTGGTCATTTTAGTTTATATATACATAGTGAATTAGAAGTATTGAGTGACTGACTGCAAAAGGCTCCTCAAGAGATCGACCTAGGTCAGCCACTGTGCTGCACTTAGTATAAATATTTTTGAGAGCGTGCACGACAACGCTACATCAAATTGGCGCCGTTGCCGGGGAGCCAAGTAGTCTTCACTCATTATTTTTATTCACTTATTGTAAATTATTTTTCTTCCTTTAATTTAAAAAAAAACCCAAAAAAATCATAAATTTCAAAAACTAAAAAAAATATTTGTTCATGATGAATTTCAATTCAAATTTTTATGCATGGACTGATCAATCACAGGTGCATGAAGAAGTTCAAAATGATTATGAATCCAAAATGCAAGAACTTCATGAAGAGATACAAAAACTGAAGAGAACTGAAAAAAGGTTTGATGAATATTTTCGTTCACTTATGGAACAACCCAAACCTGAACCAGAACCAGAACCTGAACCCAAACAAGTGGTGGAAGAGATTACACCGATTATTTTTTATGTCAAAGAACCTGAGGAGGGTGAGAAGGAGCTTCTAAAAGAATTAATTATATCATCCCGAACTCAACCATTGCTCAAGGAGGTCCCTAATTTACATATTACATCTGATGCACTTATGGGAGATCAACAATTTTTGGAAGAATCATGGAATCACTTTGTTGAAGATAATTTGAAACTTGATCTTCCCATGCTTGATATTGAACAATCAGAACCTTTCAAACTCTCTTTTGCCTTGGAGGATGATGAAGAATATACACCTGCTGATATGGAGTTGCCAATGGTCCTGCCAGAAGAGATCAATTTTCAAGCTGACTTACTTGAAAGGGAAGATTTCTTAATTGATTCCTCTTGTTTTAATCTTATTCAAACTGAATTGTTTTCTAACTTCCCTTTTCCTGAAATTTCGGATACAGTAGAAATGGGGCAGACCTTGGATGATATAAAGGATACCACTCAAGTGGTGGTGATAAAGGAAGAAGAGTTAGAGAAGCTAGTGGTGGTGCGACTGCCTCCTCTACAACAACTTTCATACCATTTGGAGGAGGACACCATAGATGATCACATGGAGCACCCCTATATTCTATTCCCTCCCACTCTGGATCTCAAATTATATCTTTCTTATTTCATGGGGGTTGGGAACTTTCTTATTTTCTTTGGGGTTCTCCAATCTCAGTGTCTACTGATGGACACTGGAAAAAGTCACATGTGGTGGTTTATCTAAAAAAAACCACATCCACCATCTGATTGGGGATAATCTGCTGCAACTGCCTGACTAGGGGCAGTAAAAACCTAGCATCCGCTTGGGGGGTCAAACCAAGCATTATCCCTTTTCTCTTTATTTTTATTTATTTTTTCTTATGAGTTGTCATTTCTTTTATTTGTGCTTTCATTTTATTTTTCATCTTGTTTTTTTTGGAATTTTCTTATTTCCTTTTTCATGTTGTTTTGTGTGTTTTTAGGAATCTTGAGCTGAATCAAACACCTTGGGAAATTTCAAACCATCTTCGTATTTTTGGCCCATTGCTTGATTTGATTATTTTAGGATTTAAATGATTGCTGAATGGATTTTGTTTCTGATTTCTGATCTTTTCATTTGATGACTTTTGATTGATTGTGAAACTCATGTGCACTAGTGCTGTCCAAATTGAAAATCTTGCCTAACCCGAGAGGTTTCTAAACCTGTTTGACATATTCTTACATTTCTCTTTTTCTTGAGAGTCTTGAGACATGTTGTGTGATCCAGAACTTGCTATTTTTCTCTTTTTCAAAGCTGTTAGAGTTCATGGAATGTGTTAAGTATGATTGAGGCATCACTTTGAAAGCCCCTTTTTGCATTAAACTCTTATTTTGGCCTACCTTTTCATCTGACCTTCTTTAAGCCCCTAGTATCCATGAAATACCTTGTTAGGTAGCCACATTATAATCCATTTATCCCTTTCCAACCTTCTCTAGAAGTTAAATGCATGATTATTGTTGAACTCAAGTATGGGGGAGGGAGAAGATGGGCTTTGTTTTGCTTTCCTGAAGAATCTTTTTGAGCTAAATTGAAAGTGTTGCCATATTTATTGCTGCTTGGGTGGAAGAAATGTCATGATGGGAAGATGGATGGTTGGCCCAAAATATCATCACATATGGGCTGGGTGTTCACCAATTTTTGAAGATCAAAAGCTACCTCTCTTTTCCTCCAAAACATGATTCTGAAGAGAAATCCAGATCTGAATTCAAGCTGAAACAATGCTACAAATGGGGAAAAGAGGGATGAAATTCATTGATGCTGAAATCCCAAGTGTGAACTTCCCGAAAGAATAGGTGTTTGGAGGTGATTCGTTTTTGAGCTGATTGAGGATCACACCATTCTTGAGCAAAACTGTTTTCATGCATTTACTTCACTTTAGAGCTTAACCCTCCTCATTCTGCCTCAGATGTTTTTACATTTTAAACCTGCCAACCCTCAGCTTCAGAACAACCCATGAAAAAGACCTCATGATTGACACATTTTTGACTCTGTGAAGTGGAGATACTAGGAGGATAGCAAGCCTATGGAAATCACACATGTTCTTGGGAATGAGAAAAACTCCAGATTAAATATCCTTGAATGAAGAGAGAAATAATTTTCCGGGGAGGTAGGTACGACATGCATGTGAGGATTAACATGAGATTGAATGGATTCATATGATTTTTGAGGAGTTCTGAAATTTTTATCCATGTAGGAGGCATGATATTTCCTTTGATATGATAATTGAGCTATGTTGTCATTTATGCTTTGAGAAGTTTGTTTTTGACCTTGGTATAAGATGATTTCCCAGGAGTGCAATGTTTAAGTGTGAGGGAATTGATAGAAAAAATATTTTCAATTATTTTATTCTGAATTTCAATGTTTTTAATCCCACCAATGTGTTATTTAAGGGTCAATTGTCACATTTTATGTTTTAGGAGTATTTTTGAGCTTAATTGGAAAATGGCTTATTTTGGATTTAAACAGTTTTCATTTATTATAATGTTTCGGCCATAACTTTATCTAAACTGATCCAAATTTCAAAATTCTTCTTTTACAGGATTCTATGTTCGATGGGATTAATTTTATCCTTCTGGACCAAAAGCTCAATCCATCATTTGGAAGCTCAAATCTAGCTCACAAACCAGGCCTCGAAAACTGTGTACAGAACTGCATAATGTTTTTGTGGGGACCATATCTCCTAAATGGCCGACCCAACGGAGCTGAAAATTTACAGGGAGCTTAACGACATCCGGATGAAGAACTTTCATTAAGAAGGCCGCGCATGATTCTTTCATTTTCAAGGACATTAATGCGTTGGAACTCGGTGTATTGGAATACGAACAGTCTGCCTGGCAGAATTAATTACCATGAGTGAATCGGACATAACTCCTTCATTAGATGTCCAATAAAGCTGAAATTTCGTGGGTCGACAGAGGAGAAGGTTTGGAACAACTTGCAAGAAGGACCAAGTTCCAAATTCGGTCATTAAAGAATCCATCCACGCGCCTACATGCGGGGATTATTTTTGGAGCCAAATTTCCACACCCTTTCCCTATAAAAGTGTATCTCTTTTTCATTCCAAAGGGTTGACAACTTAGGAATAGCCTTTGTTGGCCATTATATGTAGTTTAGATTTGTATTTTATTTTACTTTCATTATGTAATAGCATTTCATATTTTTATTCAAGTGTTCTCCTTTCTTCACTTTTCTTTCTCTCTTTTGTTATCTCTCCCCGTTTTCTTTTCACTGTGAACTCTTATGCTCGTGATCATGAGTAGCTAACCCGAGGAAGTTCCCGGGGGAGTAATCCAGTGATGAACCCAAGTATTTGAACATTCATTCTTAATGTTTCTTATTTACTTAGAGTTATACCGAGGGGGATCTTAGTGGGTAAGGCGCCTTTGTGTCTCCACTTGCCACCCGAGGTTTAGCTTTCACTTCTGTCACATTCTCCCTCGATCGAGGAGGTGGATGTATGGTCTCTCGACGATCGTTGAGTGTATCATACATTCACAACCATAGGCAGAAGGGGATGTTCATGCATACGATGGAGCATGTTCATTAAGTAAATTTGAAACTAATAATGAGACGATGAAGGTTCACTCTGGGTGATGCTCTCGGGAATGTCTACTTTCTGTCATAACATCATTTTGTTTGCATTCATTCTGTTGCATTGCATCTGCATATTTACTTTTAGTTTTGTATTTTTAATTATCAAATATCATTTCTGGTCATTTTAGTTTATATATACATAGTGAATTAGAAGTATTGAGTGACTGACTGCAAAAGGCTCCTCAAGAGATCGACCCAGGTCAGCCACTGTGCTGCACTTAGTATAAATATTTTTGAGAGCGTGCACGACAACGCTACATCAAATTGGCGCCGTTGCCGGGGAGCCAAGTAGTATTCACTCATTATTTTTATTCACTTATTGTAAATTATTTTTCTTCCTTTAATTTAAAAAAAAACACAAAAAAATCATAAATTTCAAAAACTAAAAAAAATATTTGTTCATGATGAATTTCAATTCAAATTTTTATGCATGGACTGATCAATCACAGGTGCATGAAGAAGTTCAAAATGATTATGAATCCAAAATGCAAGAACTTCATGAAGAGATTCAAAAACTGAAGAGAACTGAAAAAAGGTTTGATGAATATTTTCGTTCACTTATGGAACAACCCAAACCTGAACCAGAACCTGAACCTGAACCCAAACAAGTGGTGGAAGAGATTACACCGATTATTTTTTATGTCAAAGAACCTGAGGAGGGTGAGAAGGAGCTTCTAAAAGAATTAATTATATCATCCCGAACTCAACCATTGCTCAAGGAGGTCCCTAATTTACATATTACATCTGATGCACTTATGGGAGATCAACAATTTTTGGAAGAATCATGGAATCACTTTGTTGAAGATAATTTGAAACTTGATCTTCCCATGCTTGATATTGAACAATCAGAACCTTTCAAACTCTCTTTTGCCTTGGAGGATGATGAAGAATATGCACCTGCTGATATGGAGTTGCCAATGGTCCTGCCAGAAGAGATCAATTTTCAAGCTGACTTACTTGAAAGGGAAGATTTCTTAATTGATTCCTCTTGTTTTAATCTTATTCAAACTGAATTGTTTTCTAACTTCCCTTTTCCTGAAATTTCTGATACAGTAGAAATGGGGCAGACCTTGGATGATATGAAGGATACCACTCAAGTGGTGGTGATAAAGGAAGAAGAGTTAGAGAAGCTAGTGGTGGTGCGACTGCCTCCTCTACAACAACTTTCATACCATTTGGAGGAGGACACCATAGATGATCACATGGAGCACCCCTATATTCTATTCCCTCCCACTCTGGATCTCAAATTATATCTTTCTTATTTCATGGGGGTTGGGAACTTTCTTATTTTCTTTGGGGTTCTCCAATCTCAGTGTCTACTGATGGACACTGGAAAAAGTCACATGTGGTGGTTTATCTAAAAAAAACCACATCCACCATCTGATTGGGGATAATCTGCTGCAACTGCCTGACTAGGGGAAGTAAAAACCTAGCATCCACTTGGGGGGTCAAACCAAGCATTATCCCTTTTCTCTTTATTTTTATTTATTTTTTCTTATGAGTTGTCATTTCTTTTATTTGTGCTTTCATTTTATTTTTCATCTTGTTTTTTTTGGAATTTTCTTATTTCCTTTTTCATGTTGTTTTGTGTGTTTTTAGGAATCTTGAGCTGAATCAAACACCTTGGGAAATTTCAAACCATCTTCGTATTTTTGGCCCATTGCTTGATTTGATTATTTTAGGATTTAAATGATTGCTGAATGGATTTTGTTTCTGATTTCTGATCTTTTCATTTGATGACTTTTGATTGATTGTGAAACTCATGTGCACTAGTGCTGTCCAAATTGAAAATCTTGCCTAACCCGAGAGGTTTCTAAACCTGTTTGACATATTCTTACATTTCTCTTTTTCTTGAGAGTCTTGAGACATGTTGTGTGATCCAGAACTTGCTATTTTTCTCTTTTTCAAAGCTGTTAGAGTTCATGGAATGTGTTAAGTATGATTGAGGCATCACTTTGAAAGCCCCTTTTTGCATTAAACTCTTATTTTGGCCTACCTTTTCATCTGACCTTCTTTAAGCCCCTAGTATCCATGAAATACCTTGTTAGGTAGCCACATTATAATCCATTTATCCCTTTCCAACCTTCTCTAGAAGTTAAATGCATGATTATTGTTGAACTCAAGTATGGGGGAGGGAGAAGATGGGCTTTGTTTTGCTTTCCTGAAGAATCTTTTTGAGCTAAATTGAAAGTGTTGCCATATTTATTGCTGCTTGGGTGGAAGAAATGTCATGATGGGAAGATGGATGGTTGGCCCAAAATATCATCACATATGGGCTGGGTGTTCACCAATTTTTGAAGATCAAAAGCTACCTCTCTTTTCCTCCAAAACATGATTCTGAAGAGAAATCCAGATCTGAATTCAAGCTGAAACAATGCTACAAATGGGGAAAAGAGGGATGAAATTCATTGATGCTGAAATCCCAAGTGTGAACTTCCCGAAAGAAGAGGTGTTTGGAGGTGATTCATTTTTGAGCTGATTGAGGATCACACCATTCTTGAGCAAAACTGTTTTCATGCATTTACTTCACTTTAGAGCTTAACCCTCCTCATTCTGCCTCAGATGTTTTTACATTTTAAACCTGCCAACCCTCAGCTTCAGAACAACCCATGAAAAAGACCTCATGATTGACACATTTTTGACTCTGTGAAGTGGAGATACTAGGAGGATAGCAAGCCTATGGAAATCACACATGTTCTTGGGAATGAGAAAAACTCCAGATTAAATATCCTTGAATGAAGAGAGAAATAATTATCCGGGGAGGTAGGTACGACATGCATGTGAGGATTAACATGAGATTTAATGGATTCATATGATTTTTGAGGAGTTCTGAAATTTTTATCCATGTAGGAGGCATGATATTTCCTTTGATATGATAATTGAGCTATGTTGTCATTTATGCTTTGAGAAGTTTGTTTTTGACCTTGGTATAAGATGATTTCCCAGGAGTGCAATGTTTAAGTGTGAGGGAATTGATAGAAAAAATATTTTCAATTATTTTATTCTGAATTTCAATGTTTTTAATCCCACCAATGTGTTATTTAAGGGTCAATTGTCACATTTTATGTTTTAGGAGTATTTTTGAGCTTAATTGGAAAATGGCTTATTTTGGATTTAAACAGTTTTCATTTATTATAATGTTTCGGCCATAACTTTATCTAAACTGATCCAAATTTCAAAATTCTTCTTTTACAGGTTTCTATGTTCGATGGGATTAATTTTATCCTTCTGGACCAAAAGCTCAATCCATCATTTGGAAGCTCAAATCTAGCTCACAAACCAGGTCTCGAAAACTGTGTACAGAACTGCATAATGTTTTTGTGGGGACCATATCTCCTAAATGGCCGACCCAACGGAGCTGAAAATTTACAGGGAGCTGAACGACATCCGGATGAAGAACTTTCATTAAGAAGGCCGCGCATGATTCTTTCATTTGCAAGGACATTAATGCGTTGGAACTCGGTGTATTGGAATACAAACAGTCTGCCTGGCAGAATTAAATACCATGAGTGAATCGGACATAACGCCTTCATTAGATGTCCAATAAAGCTGAAATTTCGTGGGTCGACAGAGGAGTAGGTTTGGAACACTTTTCAAGAAGGACCAAGTTCCAAATTCGGTCATTAAAGAATCCATCCACGCTCCTAAATTCGGGGATGATTTTTGGATCCAAATTTCCACACCCTTTCCCTATAAAAGTGTATCTCTTTTTCATTCCAAAGGGTTGACAACTTAGGAATAGCCTTTGTTGGCCATTATATGTAGTTTAGCTTTGTATTTTATTTTACTTTCATTATGTAATAGCATTTCATATTTTTATTCAAGTGTTCTCCTTTCTTCACTTTTCTTTCTCTCTTTTGTTATCTCTCCCCGTTTTCTTTTCACTGTGAACTCTTATGCTCGTGATCATGAGTAGCTAACCCGAGGAAGTTCCCGGGGGAGTAATCCAGTGATGAACCCAAGTATTTGAACATTCATTCTTAATGTTTCTTATTTACTTAGAGTTATACCGAGGGGGATCTTAGTGGGTAAGGCGCCTTTGTGTCTCCACTTGCCACCCGAGGTTTAGCTTTCACTTCTGTCACATTCTCCCTCGATCGAGGAGGTGGATGTATGGTCTCTCGACGATCGTTGAGTGTATCATACATTCACAACCATAGGCAGAAGGGGATGTTCATGCATACGATGGAGCATGTTCATTAAGTAAATTTGAAACTAATAATGAGACGATGAAGGTTCACTCTGGGTGATGCTCTCGGGAATGTCTACTTTCTGTCATAACATCATTTTGTTTGCATTCATTCTGTTGCATTGCATCTGCATATTTACTTTTAGTTTTGTATTTTTAATTATCAAATATCATTTCTGGTCATTTTAGTTTATATATACATAGTGAATTAGAAGTATTGAGTGACTGACTGCAAAAGGCTCCTCAAGAGATCGACCCAGGTCAGCCACTGTGCTGCACTTAGTATAAATATTTTTGAGAGCGTGCACGACAACGCTACATCAACTGTTATTAATATATAATTGAACCATATTAATATTTATAATATCATATTTAAAATTATAATAAAATTTTATCACTTGTTTGTTAATATTTTGTTTCCATTATCTTCATTATTTCGAGAGTTTATTAGTCTGTTTTCTCATGCGTGTTTTATCATTTAGTTCTTGTAATTATAAATTGAATATAGATAAATAATCTATATATTTATAATAATATAATAAATATATTATTTTCTTAGTATATACTTTTTTAGAATCATTCATGAAAATTGGACCTGGAAATGGATCACATCACTTTGTGGAGGCTATATATTATATGTACGAACAAACGAAAATATTATTTTTTAATGGGTGAAAGGATAATTCAGAGTGTGATATATTAATTTTAAAGAATCAATATCATGTCATATATGTCCCATATATATTAATTTAATTTAACCTTATTACCATCCATGTAAATCTTTAGTGAAAATGAATCCCATCGCTTCGTGACGTGGTGGTCCTTCGTACAAACAAGCGATGCAATATTATTTTAAAGAACATGGAATGTAAAAAGTTATATGTCATATTATACATAATGTTTTTAATAAAATCATAAATATTATATCAATAAATTAAATCCATCATTATAATCAATCATGATATTTTTTGATTGAAAATTATTTAAATCAGTTCAAGATGTTGTAGTCCTCCAAACTCACTATCAACGATTTCGTTTACAACTTGATTATGGAAGAGATGGATAAATATTATTCCATAAATATTATAATATATACATATATGGGAGATAAAAATGCTATTATATTGGATGTGTTATCTTATAATTATAGGTATACAAATAATAAAGAAAATGTAATAGATTTATTAAGACAATTACCTTCTCTAGGAGAAAAATCTATTGGATATACTATTAAAGACATTGGGTTTTGTCTTTTGGGAGGAATAGAATCTATATTTTTTTATAAGGATATTTGGGAGATATTTTTTAAGGGTTTGGTCTAGCCAAAGGACTTTATAGATATAAGGAAGGGAAGAGAGTGAGTTTCTTATTATAGTTTAGCGAGAGGACCTAATTAGAATTTTTGAAAAAAAGTGATACCCAAATTTCACAAATTAAAAAAGGATAAAAAATGGTCCATTATAAAACCATGTATTAAATAGGTTCAAAATATGAACATATAATAATAAATAAAAATGTCTTATGTCATTGTTAAACCATGTCTTCTTCGTTTTATCCTCGGTAAACTCGTTTTCACCTTAACCGTTATAATAATTTTTTTTCCATTTTCACTATTAATTATGGTAAAAAATTAATTTTACCATATTATATAATATAAATTATACATATTGAAAATATTTATTCCATTTTAATAAATTAAATTAATATATGGTGAATAATTCAATTTAAAATTAAAACCGTAGAAACGATGAAAAAGCGATTTTACAATGAAAAAACATTCAAATGTTTGTAAAGTTTTTATATCTAAATTAAATATAAAACCGATTAAAATGACCTAATTTTGATTAATAAATATATAATTTAACTAATCTCATATTCATGACCATATTAAAATAACATTGTCTATATTAATTCCTTATAAAAAATCCATTTTTAAAAAAATATGTATTTTTTACTATTCATTGAAAAATGAAAAGTATGAAGAAAATCCCAAAAGATAACCATAATAAAACTCTTATATGTGGATTTAAAATATAAATTTAACTACATAAAATATATTTTTTCTATATGTGGTAAAAAATATTTTCAAATTATGTCGGGAAAAATCCCTCAAAGTATCATTGATGCATTTTTGAAGTGATTGTGTTTGTTGACAAAGTGGACATCTGCGTTGTGATTGTTGACAAAGAAAAACATGACATAAAATTTTGTTGACAAAGGGGATTTCATGATGGCATGTCAAGTTCAAGAGTTTTGGTCAACAATCCATGTTTGATTCAAGAACATTGAAAAAGGAATGGATGATCTGGAGGCAGTACAAAAAGAGCAGACAGAAGGTGACACCGTTTTCCAGTGTTTGCCAAATTTTGGGGCCTGAAAGTAGACAAAAGGAGAAAAGTGTTTTTGGAAAAGGGACCTGCGCGAAGAGGCCTTGGATTATTGGAAACTTGTGTGCCATATGTTTTTCAATATCAGAGCATCAAAATATGGAAAAGGAAGAAAGGTCGCGCAAGTGTTGGGTTTGTCGCGCAAGTGACTAGGGTGACAGGGACTTGTGTGCCGAAAGTTGCGCGCCGAGATGAGACTTGCGCACCATCGCGTAGGGTGTCCAAAATTCCTATAAATACAGGACCACCCCTCCTCATTTCTTAACAAAGTTCAAGATTTAGAGAAATCAGAGCTCCCGTCGCGCAGGTGTGGTGGTCGCGCAAGTGGTGGCGTGTCGCGCAAGTGGGACTTGCGCGCCAGATTTTAAGAAGGGCGATTGTTGTTTGTTGTGCACCAATATTGTTTTGGGCGTAAAGGGTAGTGTGTCACACATATTTGTAGTTGAAGAAGTTTGTGTCGCGCAAGTGTCTGAGGTAGACTTTCGCGCTAGTTGTGACTTGCGCGCCGAGACTTGCGCGTCGTGATTGACTTGTGCGCCAAGTAAGGTTTATTCACGACAGTTATTTAAGGCTGCATGAAAGCTGGAAGATTGCCCGATACCCTCGGTGCAAAGATATATTCCTCTACGGGGGATAGTAGGACTTCAACAGATCTTCTACACACAGAGGAAGATGCATTCTTTCATGAAAATGATGAGACCTACAGGTCTATAAGCTGTTAGTGCATCCTTTCCAGAGCAGTGAGCAAAGGAAGAGAAAGAAGGTGATCCTCTACACCAGTAGTGATCCAGAGAAAGATAAATAAGGAGTGACCCTGGGGAAAGTAGTGAGCTGACCCAAAATTTTGTAAAGTCAGTGAGACTGGGAATATAAGTGATATATCCGGAACCTTGTAAACAGCAGTGTGCTTCTAGTAGATTTGGAACGTCTGTACATTGCCGGTGTATTCTCCTTGGATGTAGCCCAGTGAGGGTGAACTAAGTACAAATTGTTATTTCCTGTGCATGCTTTACTTTCTGTTTATATTGTGCAATAGGAAAGAGAGAGAAGAGTGTTTTGCTTAACAGTGAAACAAGATCAGAACTGGCTGTGATTTTAAATTAGTCATACCCTGATTCACCCCCCCTCTCAGGGTATTCAGCCTTGTGGACCTAACAAATTATGTGCACAAAGAGTGACTATATAACCATTTTAAAGGAATATAGTCATTCAAAAAACATTTCTCTTCATTTCAAATAATTATTATTTTATTTATAATAAATATATATTCATTGATTTAATTTTTTAATTTTTTAAACTAGGTTACTTTCATAATTTATTTATACCATAACCACTAGGTTGTAGTGACCCCAATCCCTATAACCTCAAGACCATATCTTATATTATTATATTTAAATTGATACAAATAGTCAAATCTCAACGGACCGATTAATTTAGTAGTTTTGGAGAAAAAATACAGACATGATACCCATTTTACATTATGAATAGAAAATGAAACATAATACATAATTATGCTAAATTAACTCAATATTTTAAAACTTATGTTAAGAATTCTTCTTCATATCTTAGGGAAAGGAAAAGAATAAGGGTCCCAAAAAATACACAGTATTGTTATTTAATATAGAAGATTTTATGAATCAATAGGAATAATAAACATTTAAAGGTAAATAAATAAATAAAATATCATGTAAATAAATTTATTATCATGATATTATAATATATTATCAATATGGATAGTTAAATAGCTTAAAACACATTCCATTTAATCAATAAGTGATAATGAAAGCATACATAGATTATATCATAGAAATATTACATGGATAATAATAATAACTATATTATCATTGTAGGGAATTCTTTGTTATTACACTACATGGGATCAAGATTCATGATACATCTAGTCTCATGTTCTTTCCTCAATAAAGAATAAAAATAATTGGTAAAAATCCATTTGATTTGGGAAAAGGGGTTTTCTCATGGGACTTTTTGATGAATGGAGGGGCTATTTATAATTAGACGCCACCTTAAATTTAATTTGAATATAAATACCCATATATAAAATAATATATTTATTTTTTAAATAATATGAATTATCATCCAATATCTATATTGATTAAAGGATGTGGATTTAAAAACATTTCCCTAGTTAATCAGATAACATTCAATGATAACATAAAATGTAAAAATGGTATATAGATTATGAAATAATTATATGAATAATATAATAATATGGATATTTAATATAAATTTAATTTCTAGTGAGAATTTATTATAATAAAGTTATTGTTTCAAGAGAAACATAATAATCACGAATTTTAGATTGTACATTAACTTTAACCACGTGGTAAATTTCATGTGAAATCCCCTTAGATGAAATAATTCAAAATGAAATATAAAGTATAATAAATTATGGAATAATAATTATATTATATTAAAATGGTTATTATATACACCATATAATATAAATTATGTTCATAACATTATAATATACCTCAATGGGGGAATTGAGATAATGTCCCTTAACATGAGTCTGACTCATCAACTACATTATTTAAATTCCTATATAATAAACTTATATAAAAAATCTACATTATTAATAAAAATTTTAAGGTTTATTATTACTTTAATTTATATTTTTCTAATTATATATATATTATTACTTAATCAACTACGTTTTCATATAATGTTTCGATAATATTTGACCTATGTGTCAAAAATGACATCAGAAGGTGACTATTGTTCTAATTGATTATTTAAAAATCTCAACAATGATAATAATTAAATAATTATCATATTCAAAAATTATTTATACTTTTAATACCAATAATAAATTATTTTTTTCAAAAATTAAGTACGTTACGATCATGGAGAAGGTTGGTTGTATATACGCATGAGTTACATTTCATTTTTTAAACAATGAATATGGAAAAGAGGTAAGTAAAATTTTATCTTTAAATAATGATAATAATATAAAAAATAACATAATAAGTATTTAAATACACTTATATAAATAATATATGTGGTATAGTGATGAAAATAGAGTCACATCGCTTTGTGAAGGCGGTTTTCCTTGTGTAAACGAACAATGTTATCCTCATTAAGTGAGTGAAATAGTATGAAAGACAATGATATATAATAATTTCATAATAATAAATGAGTAATTAATTAAATAATTATGACATTTATATCAAATATATTCATTAATATTATACTTATTATCTTCCATGTAAAGCATCAATGAATAATGAATCACATCACTTGACGAGGTGGTAGTATGCTGTACACATGAGAGACATTATCCTGTCCCATTTGGAATTGAAATAATAAGGGTAAATATTATGTAATGACTATAAAGGTATAATTTTGTTAATCATATCATATATATACTTTATATCCATCATTCAATCCAATATTCAGAGGTGGTAATGAAAAAATGAATGTCATTGGTTCGTGAGGCAGTAATGTGCTGTACAAAAGAATGATTATTTTGTAACCCATTTGCTGTTAGTGGGGATGATTTTAGGTAATTTAATTAACATAATTAAATTTTAGTAAATTTAAGATATTCAGGTTATTATATTAACATGTTTTAATAATAATTTATTGAGGTGGAGGATGAAATAAAAAAACATTCATTGAAGATCGTTACCTCTTTCTCAGGTAACCATTTTAGGTTTTCAGTAAAATCAATCCTATGATTGATTTATACACAAAATAATTAGTCATACATGATGATATTAAAGTTGGGAAGTGATTTGGGAAAGTAATTTCTAAACAAAAACTATTTTAAGGTGTGAATAGAAGAGATGATGGGGTGCCCTTTTATAAGTTTGGTGAGTGGAACACTTGTAATGTTTTAAAGAAAAACGATTTACCAACTTTTTTAACATGAAAGATTTCTAAAATGTATTATTCAAGATCATATAGTATTTTTAGGTCTAAATGTTTCTATAAAATTTATTTTCGAAAAAAAGTATTTTATTTTAACCCTTTGTTAACCCAATTTTATGATAACCATGACCAATAAATTTTTCTATTTCAATATTCATTTTGGTCAAAAATTAACATTTAAATATTAGATAATGTAAATTATTATTTCTCCAAATATGGAATCATTTTTAAAAAATTACATTCACATAATTGGAAAAATAATATTATAAATTAATCCCATATAATCGAGGAGAAAACGTGTTATCAAAGATAAAATGTTCAAAAGTTTACAAAGATTTAATACAAAGAATCAACAAGAAAATGATTCAAATGCCATAAATTGTATTAATAGATATAGAATTTAACTAATATTACATTAAAAATAATTCAAAATACTATATGAAATTATAAATAATATACACAATAGGGTAGTTATGAAATAAATTCGGTAGTTTTCAATATTCATTGAAAAATGACGAATTTCAAAAAAAGATCAAAAAAATCACCCTAAGATAATTTCAATACAAGTATTCCAAAAATTATGTCATATTTATAACATAAATATTTAAACATTGGAAAAATTACCACTTAAATAATGTGTGCAAAGACTGACGAAAACTTATTTTTAAAAAATAATATTTTCTAGAAAACAATACGTTTTATTTTAAATGATTCCTATTTTATTTGTATTCAATAGATAACCCTAATTTTACTAATTTAGTTTTTAAAATTCTTTCCCTTCAGTTCATATTATAGTATATGATTATATAATATATTACGGTTGATTTAGACTTGTGTTTGTGGGTTCCACAAGGTGTCGAAGAGATTAAATTTACAGAAATAAAAATCATGGACTATTTAATCTTAGTGTTTTTTGTCAAATATTCTATCAAATACAATTATCTTTTTTTTATAATTTTGTGGTGTTACATTCTCCCAAAACTAAAAAATTACTTCCATGTAATTAATGTTTGATCATGGTAATCAGGTGTTTTATATTTTAAAATTCATTTAAAAAAAATCACAACATAAAAGGAGTTAATAAAACATCCTCTTAATAAAAGAAAATGAAAATAAAAAGGTCATATGGAATACAAATAACTAGGTTTTCTAGTTGAATAAAATTATTGGAATGTGAATATATTGACATGAAATAAAATAGTAAATAATAGGTAATGATCGAGGTCATTGAAAATAATAAACTGAGTGATCAATAGAAAGTTAAGGGTATCAAAACCATATATCTTTGATGATTTTAAAAGGCCATATGATTCAACAGATATGATGGTAACAAGATCAGATTTTCTTAAAGATAAATTTAGTATAGTTTAGGAATTATTTTTCTATCCATGAACATAATAAAATATATTTACTTGATATGTTTCCATTTCATAAGCACAATTTAATCATATGGTTGGATTCAATCAATTTACAATTAATTTTATACCCTATTAAATGAATAATGGAAAATTAATTTTTTTATGCATGAAGCACTAAAATTTACATATAATGGATTTTATGATCTATTAATGAGTTTCAATTATTTTATTAATTCTCTAATAATTTTCCAAAACCAATATAGTTAGAATAAGTTGTCTAATATAATAAATTAATCTATAAACCTCAACACTGACATCATTAGTTCTTCATTAATATTTATTTGTCAAATCCTTGGGCTAAAAATAATAAAATATTAACTAGAACATCACATAGGCTAGTGGTAAGATCTAATACCCTCTCATATTTTAATCATGAATTCAAAACCCATGACCTTTCTAGATGCGAAAGGTTTTCACCCGACACTTAGGTTATCCTTTTTCAAAAATTATATTAATATAATTCCTATAACATTCAAAAGTTTTATTAACTATAACTATTAAAACATAATATAAATGATAAAAATTAATGGTTTCCAATAACTTTAATATTAATTAAAAAAATTAATGGTATTATTCCAAATATAAATATTTATTTTCCTAATCCAATGGTTTTTATTCCCATAATTGATTACCAGAAACATTTTTAAAATTTTCATGATTCCTATAACAAAAATATATTAGTTAAAAATAATTATATAATATAATTTTTGAATCCTATTAAATAATTTTAGCATATTATTTCAACATATGTCCATAATTGGTCTAGGATTTAACCTTTGGAATAGAGAATAGTCTAAGACAATACATAGGATAGCACATTTAAGACAACAAACAATAAATGGATCACTAGGATGAGGTTTATTTTCATCCACAATACTCTTCATTTTTCCTGCTAAATTAATTTCTTTATACCCTTCACTTCGATACATAAATAATTTTACTATTCAATTAGGAAACATTTCATATATTCTCCTTCCACATTTTTGTTATGAATGAGATCAGGCCTTATTTATTATATAGTCTTCATCACTCGATCTCTTAGTGAAGTCCAACCTCATCTTCTTTTGTTGGAATTTAACCATATTTTATGAAAATATATTAGGAGTAATGACAATATCTTTTAGTACTCTCATCGTCCCATTTGGATTCTCATAATAACCATCTCATCCTTCACATTGAATGTTAACATGATTCTTTCAGGTTCATGAAATTGATTGAAACCAAAAATAACTGTTTGAGAAATAATAATGACAGTGGGGTAACCATTAAATCATTTATATTATTTTTAAATAAATTCATATTATTTTTAATATAATATGCCTATTATTTTAACATAGGTTATTAATCGTAGTTATTTTTTAAAATCCATCATAATATTTTGTAATGAAAATATGAATTATAATAAGAATATATCACGAGAGTGTCATACCAGGTGAAACGTAATTAATTTTTTCATGAAACATGTGATGATTGAGTTAAGTACAATTTTGAATTTTTAGAGTTATTACCCATATATACATCTGTTCTATAACCACTCCCACAAGTAGTATCCATATAGAAATGTATTATAAATAAAAACAACAAAATTTATACCTTACCAAAACATTAAGATGTTCTTCTATACTTATCAAAAAAGTATATCATAGGATTTTGATCCCTAATATATGATTTAATAAATATATTTCCCATGGTTTTTAATAAAATTAAACTAATATAAACTGTATAGACCCAGAGACTAGTAGCCCAGAGCTGGTGTATGCTTTATTACATTAGCCAAAGATACATGGAATCCCATTTTGAAGAAACAAATAGTTTTTTAGTATTGTGAAACTAGATACATACATGATTATCAAATGATTTTTTTAAAAAAAATTAAATCATAAATTTTAAAATAATAATGTTATTTAATAGTGCATATCCTGACATATAAACCATATCACAATTCATGGATTCCTGGGAAAGGAAATAAAAATAATAGTGAGCTCAAATGCTCAGTAAGGGTTACATATGACCGAAGCGTTCATGAATCAATAAGAATAATTAAAATAGAAATTAAAATAGCTAAAAACAAATTCCATTCAAAAAACTTTACTATCAAGGTAATATAATACATAATCAATATGGAAACATTTATAATAGAAAAGAAATTCCCTATAATCATTAAATGTAGATGACATGTATCTAAAGATAAAATCGTTTTGAAAATAAAATAGATAATAATAATTATAAATTTTTTCTTATTGAAGTAAATTCATAAATATTGGATATCATGATCTCATTACTCATGATACCTCACTAGAAATATCATTCCAGAAGTCAATTTTAAACTACTGTGTAAAAACCAATCTCATTTTGAAAACAAGGTTATTTCATGAGACTTATCGATGCATCGAGGGATTTTCTATAACATGGATTTACCCATATCTTCATTCCCAATTCATTCATAATATATAAAATAATTGATTTAATTCATTATCAGTATTCCTTATCAAACCATATCCACATTTTCAAAAGGATACATATTTTTCAAAATTTCCCCAGTTAATCAGATAACACTCAAAGTAAAAAACATATGTAAAAATCATATATAGTTTATGTATTAACAATACCAATCATATAATAATATTTATATTTAAGGTAAATCTAATTTAATATAAAAAATTATCACATGAATGTTATTGTTTTAATAAAATTTTAATAATCGTAAAAGAAGGTGAGATTGTACAATAACATTTACCATTTATTAAACTTCCAGTCATATCCTCATGGATGAAATAAATGAAATTGAAACATAAAATACCATGAAATATGAATGAATCATTATATTTAAATACATAGTAAAATTATATAAACCATATAAAAGAAATTTGGTTCATAACATTATAATATGCCTCAATGATGGAAAATTAAGATGAATTCCCTTAACTTGAGTCCTACTAAACATATACGTTCTTTATCATATGGAATAATAAACTTATGTTAATTATTTTTATGATTAATAAACATTTTAATTTTTATTATTAAATTAATTTAACTTAGTCCAATGTTATATGTGATTACATGATCAATTAATTTTATGTCAAATGTTTAGTTGATATTTGACTTATGTGTCAAAAATGACTTCTGAAGGTGACTATTCTTCTAAGAGGAAATTATTTCAACATATACAGAATAATATTAATGAAATAATTGTCATATTTATAAATGAATTAAAATTTAATTAATAATAATGAATTATGGGTTTGAGCAATCAAGTATGTTACAATCATGGAGAGGATGGGCTATTAGAATGCATGAGTAATGTTTCTATTTTTCAACGATCATTATTGAAAGAATGTAAGTAATATTTTTTTATTCCATAATGATCATCATATTTTAAATAAAAAATTATATCTTTAAATATACATATATTTATCAACCATGTTCCATGGCAATGGAAAGAGAGTCACATCACTTCATGATGGCGTTAGTCCACATGTACAGGAATGATGCTATCATCTTTAAGTGAGTTAAAATGTAAGAATGAAAATTTCATATAACATTTTCATAATGATAAATATTTAATTAATGACATAAATATTTAATTTATATCACATAAATTCATTAAATATAACCATATTACCTTCCATGTAATCTGTTAGTGAAAAACGAATCACATCACTTCACGAGGCGATAGTCCACCGTAGACACATGTAACGTTATCATATCTCTTATGGATTAGAAAGTAAAAAGTATTATATTATATAATGAATCAATAGGTATAAATATTTTATGAATATGACATATATATTCAATATCTTGATCATCATACCCATCCATGAGAGCTGGTAATGGAAATATGAATGGCATCAGTTTGTGATGCGGTAGTGCACCGTACACACGAATGATGATCTTGTAACAAATTTGATGGAAATGTGGTTTATTTCATGTCATGACATTAAAATAACAATATATAATTATATTTATGATATTGAGGTTATTATATCAGATTTTTTTAATAATAGTTTATTGATTTTACAAATAAATAAAATAAAGAAGGTCATTAAAGAATATTGCCTCTTCTTCAGGTAACCTACATAGATGTGCACTGAAAGCCTTACATGGTCAGTTTTCTCACCAAAATAATTCTTATAGAATGTGGGGATATAATTAAAGAAGTGATTTCGAAATATATTTTCTGAAAGAAATGGGGTTTATGATTTCAAGAATATATGATAGTGGATGACCTTTTATAAGTGAGGTGAGTGGCACATTTTTAATTTTAAATGGAAAAAAGTGCACCTATATTTTTCACATTCTAAAAAATGTTCCAAAAAGAATTATTATCGAGAATAAGAGATTAAAAGGCCTAAAAATTTCCATAAAATAAATTTAAACATGTTTTTAGGTCATTTTCATTATTTTATTTTCATTTTAACCCTGGGTAAACCCGTTTTTTCCTTAATAGCAGTAAATAAGTTTATATGTTTTCACTATTCATTTTGATGAAAAATTAAGATGATATTATTAGATAATATAAATAATTATAAATAAAAATATGTAATTAATTTTTAGAAATTCCATTTATATAAGTTTAAAAATAAAATTTAAAATTATTCTTGTAGATAGGATGATATTGAAGGTTTTCAAAGAGAAAATGTTCTAAAGCTTATAATATTTTTATATCAAAATTCAATATGAAAATGATTCAAATAAACTAAATTGAATTAATAGATATATAATAAACCAAATTTTTCTTTAAAACCAAGTCAAAATATGATTTAACTTTAAAAATATTTTAAATAAAAAGGTATCTTTAAATTAAAATTCAGTACATGTCACTTTTCACCAAAAATAAAAAATTTCAATAAAAATAAAATATTAACCCTAAGATAATTTTGATATTATGATTTGAAAAATTAATTTTAGTTTTTAAAATTAATTTTCTAAAATAGGTAAAAACTAATTTCAAATTATCTGTGCAAAGAGTGAATAAGCAGTCATTTTAAAAAATACTGTTTTTCCGAAAACATTTATTTTTATTCTAAAAGATTCTTATTTTATTTCTAATAAATATATACCAATACTTATCATTATTTATTTATTAATAATAATTCTTGAAAATTTAATGGTTAGGTTTTAATGGTATACTACATTACCGTTCACAGAGACATGGGGTTTAATGTTTTGCATGCCATCATTGATATTAAATCTAATGAAACATATTTCATAGGTTCTTTAATATCTGTGTTGAATGTTTCATAAGCTGTCAAATAAAATTTTATTATTTTATAATTTCATTATGTTAAATGTGTTATAAAGGTCATGTATAAGTAAATATTTTTTAATAGTGTCTTTTTTTGTTTAAATAATGTGTTTCACATGTCACAAGATAATAATGAAATTTTATTTACAATAAAATAAATATATTATATATCCTTAGGGTGTTAAAATATTCCTTAAAAAAATATTCCTATAAATATCATATAAATTTTTTTTAAACAAAAGTGAGTAGTTATTCATCATAACATCTTTGGGTTCCCTTTTTAGCTTCTTGTATTTTAGGATTTCCATAAAGTATCATTACTAATCAAGTCATTTGATTCCTCAATACCTTCTCTCTATTATCATGAATCTTGATTGGTTCTTTAGAGTAATTTAGGTTAAGATAAAATTATATATCTTCTTATGTGATCATAATCATAGGGCCTATCATGTACATAATTAACAATGATATATGGAGTGATTAATAATCAATAGAGAGGATTGGTTACATTTTTCAAATGATAAGCCACAAATCCAGTAATTTTTAGGAAATTTATTGGGTTGATGCTCATGTTACTCAACTTTACTCAATACGGAACCTTTTGACATGCTTCTATGGAGATACTTTGTTGAAAACATGATATCCCGCATCAATTACAAAATATTTCCTCTGTTTTTTGGGATAAATATTTTAACTACTTTCAGAATATTTTATATAGGATCAAATAGTTATTACATTTGTTGTTTTATATTAAACATGTTTTTGGGATACAAGTTTCATTTGACCAACATCATCTCATAAATATTGATTTTGAAATCTATTTCCATATAATTCTTCATATGAAACTATTTGAATACTTGAATGAAAACTATAATTTTAGGAAAACTCCAAAAAAGGTAATTACTAATACCACATTCCTCAAACTTCATGTGATCATGAACTCATTATTTATTATAATGTTTTAATAGTCCTTTAAAAATTTCAATCAGTATGATTATGGTAGGGAGTGTATAAATGAAGCTCACTATCAAGAGCCTTTTGAATAATATTCCATAATATTGACTTAAAAAAATATTATGATTAGACAATATCAAAATAGGAGATCGTGAATTCATAAAACACTATTATTAAAAATATATATGAGGTGATCAATTGTTAAATCTTCTCCTATAGTGAGGAAATGTGTATATTTGGTTAGGAAATCAACAATATCCCATATTGATTCATTATTTCTATGAGGCTTCGATTTTCTTATAAAAAAGTCCACAGTAATGACATCCCACTTCAACATAGGAATCTGAATAGGTTACATGAATCCTAAGGATACTCACTCCCATATTCCACTTATTGGTAATCAAAGAGTCTTAAATCATAATAAAAAATTTTACACTTCATGTTATCCCACCAAAATTATTCCCCAAACTTTTTTATACAAATTAATGGTACCAGTATGTATAGTGAAATTCAATGTGTAGGAATTATCCGACAACTCCCTTCTTAGCTCAGGTATATATGGAACACATAATATCATTCAAAATTTTAGGATTCCATCTAAAAAAATGGTTTCTTCTAACTTCCCATCATTCACCCCTTTTATTTTTATATGAAAACATAAAAAAATAATATTAAGAACATTTAATCATTTCCAAAAAAATTGTTTCACAATAATTCAAAAGAAACATAATTTCTCCCATTCCATTATAATTAAAATGTCCATCCTTACTAAATCAATGGAAGTTGGATCTCTCTCAATCCTCATTTGGGTTAGAAATCTACGATCCTTCCTAAATAATACATCAACTAAATTATTTTTCTTCCCTGGATGATAGTCTATTGAATAATCATAACCCCAGAGTAGATTTATCTATTGTATTCATCTCATGTTGAGATCTTTTTATGGAAATAAAAATGTTAATATCTTACAGTCTGTTTATATAACTTATCATTAACTCTTAAGATAATGTCTATACATCATTAATGACATGATTATGGCTAAAAACCCATGACCATGGGGTGGATAGTTCTTTTTGTGATTCTTTAACTTTTTTAATTCATATGAAAGCATTCTCATTTTTCAGAAGGACACACCCCGATCCTTTGTTTGATGCATAAATATATATCAGAAACCCATATTTCTTGATGTTAGAGTCAAAATAGAAGGATTAGACAAACTCCATGTCAATTAATCAAAAAATTCCTCACATTACATTTTCATTATGTGTATTCTTGGTTGATTGGTTATAAATAAAACAATATTATGAGTGAATTTCCAAGAGTTACCTCCCATTATAATTAACTTACATACCACAATTATTTTTATTAGTGTAGGGCATTCTCTGATTTCCTTTTTCATTGTAGGAACAAATAATATTAAATCTTTGGAGGCAACATGGTGAAGAAACGAAACATCATGAATCCAGAAATAATAGTTTCTAAACATCCCATATAACTATTTTATTTTAGGAGTCTCAAGAATGATTGAAAATTTATTCTCATGTTCCTCATATATTTCAAACTACATAAATATATTAAAAAATATTTCAACAAAAATTTCATCAAGATATTCCATGAATTATTTATTCAGTAGATCCATAAAAATAGTGGGTTCATTTTTCAATCCAAATATAATTAATGTAAACTCGTAATATCCATACGTGATTTGAAAAGAAATCCTTGGAATGTTTTACCTATTTTATAACAATTTATCACACATAGAATGAAGGTTAATCATGAAAAAATATTGAGCATTTTGATGTTGAATTAATAAGTAATCAATGTGAGGAATATGATACTTGTTATATATCATAATGTAATTTTATTCCATATAATAAGTTCAAAACCTCATGTTTTTTTCTTTCACCTTGTTGATGTGAATAGGGGTTACCCATGGTGTAACATATTTGAAAATAAATCCCTTATCACACAACTTCTCATGATATATATTTAAATTAATAAATCCAATAGTTTCTATTCAATACGGAGTCTTTGATATTAGTATTTAATCAAGAATTAAATAAATGGAGAGTGGAACACTGAGATTTGAGATATTTATAGGAAATTACTCATGAGATACATCAATGAATTCCTATAAAATATTCATATCCTCAATTTAAAGATTACCTTCTCTATCTGATGATTTTTTTGTTCTTATTATCCATGAATATCATCCATAATTTCTACTAGGTTGGATCTGGACATGAATTTGATGCTGAACTCTTTTCTTTGAAGTCTTGTTTGTCCACATCTTCATCACAAGTCACTATTTCATTCTCCTCCAAATAATTCATTTCATCAAATTTTGAATTGCAGTTAATACAAAGGATTATATTGAATCCAACCGTAGGTATGATTATAAATTTTAAAAATAGGGGACATTTATATCTCATAATGGATACTTACTAACAAATAATTGTGATAAAGAGTCATCCAAAAATAGTTTTGACAATCAAATCCCTTCTTAAGGTGAAAGGTAAATAACTAATTTTCTTAGAAAACATGGAATATATAAAGGAGTGAAAAGATCTAAAATCAAAAAAATATTTGGATATATTTGAATCTATTTTTAAAATAGCTTTCACCACATCATTTGGTATACCTACCTCAACTATATTGATGATATGTGCATTTTCTTCTCCCCATGCCCTACCCTATTGAAGATTACCTTGACTATTGCGTAATTGATTTCAACAATTTTCTCTTTCATTATAGTTTATTCATAAGAAATCATTGATTTGTTTCTTCCCCTTACATAAATTATCTATATGACCCTTATCACTGCAATTTTAACAAAATCCCATGACCTTCAAGCATTTACCATGATGATTCTTTCCACAGTATTTAAGAGAGAAATTGATTCATTCACTGATTCTTCTTGGATTCATTCCATTTTTCACAGTTTATAGTCTACAACATATTATCTTTATTTCCCTTGAAAAAATTAGATTTATAAAATTCATTCTCTATTTTTATTGTAAATAAATCTATTTTATTGTTTGATGACATAAAATGAGATACCAGTGCCCTTCATAGATTTGAAATAAGTCCGATAATGAAATATTAAATCTCACATTCCATTTTTCGTAGGTAATCCATAGATTACCAAGAATTACATGTAATGTTATCCTCATACACCACAAAACAGTCTTCATCCTTCTAATTTAATGTAAGAAACATTCCCTTATTTTCAGTTCATTTCTCATGTTTGGAATATTTATTAAAGAATGTCACCATAAAATTAATACTTTCTAAATATTTTTCCTCTTCATTATCCATAGTATTACTAATCATTGACCACTATGGATTAGAATCACACTTCAGAAAAGATACTGCTAACATAAATCATTCCTTTTTATTACATCTAAAATATAAAAATATCCTTTCATGGGACATAATCCATTAATGAACTACCAATTTTTTTAGTAGTCCCACATAATTATGGGGGCTTCTCACTCCTAATGTGATCCAACATAGGAGAATCACACTATGGAAAAATTATTTTTCCGTTTGTCCAAAGTTAATTTTCATAACTTGAATATGTGTACCTAATATTTCCATAATCTCATTAGATCCAATTTAATCTACATTGGATTGAATATTAGGGAAATATATATTGGCCATGAGAATTTAAAACCATAATTCTCATAGGGGGAGTTTCTAAGAAATAATAGATACCATATAATCTTTTAAAATTATTATTTTTAAATCATAAATCATAATTATATATTAGGTGTAGAATGTATAATATATAAAAAACATAAGAATTTTTTAATCATGTAATATTATATTTTATATCATTGGGGTTATATTTATTCTTAAATCCTTCATAATATTTTGTAAATCATAGGATAATGGTGAGGTTTCTAAAGCTACTTCTTGATGGGAGTCACAGAGATCTAGTACGTTAGTGTTAATCAAAAAGTGTTATCCCACATTTTCTTAGATCTATCCAATCGGTGATAATAAAGTGTTATCAAAATGCTCATCTAGTTGATATGGGAACTGGTGGATCTCATCAATCTGGAACCAGAGTGTTTAGGATTCTTGAGGAGAGATATTTGGATCAGGTGATCAGAGATCGATAGACTATGGAGACGATGTCCAAGCCATTTAGAGCACGTTGATCATCAGTGGTGGAGATTGTGAGGAGTGATCTATTTAATAGAGGATATCAAAAATATATATCTAGAAAATATGAGGCTAATGAGGTGACAATGAATATGATAGGGGTTTAGTAGAATTTAGAGATGGTGGCTGAGGTTGATGGTGCACATCAGTCATTGGTGGTGGTTGACAAGAGGACCGATCTATGGAGAAATTTCATGATATATTGAAAGGTGATTCAGACTATTGAGGGAGTGGATGAATCGAATGGTTATCCCCAATATAATTATATTGATCTGATTTAATGGATAATTCCTCAGTCTATGGTGGATTTAGAGGATGATCCGAGAAGACCTCATCAAACTGGTGCTATGATACTAGCTGAGGTGGCGATGAAATTTGATATGATGACAATTACAAAGAATCGCAAATCTAGTGGTTTTGATAAATTACTTAAAAAGAAATAGTTTTCATTTATGAAGGATTTTTTTTTTGGAATGAGGCCTGAAGAATGGAGACACAAACCGGGTGATTGTAGACATGGATGATTTTCATGACATATTCCTGATCTGTGAGAACTCTATAATATCTAGACTCGTTCTGTCAGCTTTATAAAAAACATTATAAAATAGATGATTAGATAAATAATATAAGAAATATATGGATTTAATCTAATTAGATATAAATTTTTATTAGTTTGGGTTTATATAAAATAATTATTCAATTAGAGGTTCTGACGCACAAAACATGGGAGATTGGATCAACATCCTTATTTCTAGGTGTGGTTTTGTTTAAATAATTAGATTTTTGATCTATTGAATTTGTGATAAAAAACAATAGATCTTATGTATAACACCCCAAGGTTTTAAAAATAAATATTGAATTAATGAAACACTATTTTCCTACAAAACAACACATTTTATAAACTAGTCATTAAACATAACTTTCCCTCTACTAAGTTTTGAATTTTGAAAAATGGTCATCGAGAGTTGTGATCAGAAAGTCATTTGGAGTTTGATAGAACTAACTTGATTTTTGGTGAATAGTAACATAACCTTATGAATAGTAATATAAATTTTAATATGAACCTTATGAAAAGTAAATAATGATATTATTTTATTTTCTTAAGGTAATAAGATTATGAGATCATAATTAATTTTTCAATGTTATTTAAAACTAATTATACCTTTAAAATTGTTATTTTTAGAATTTACTATGATTTTATTTAAAAATTAAATTAGTAATATTTAGAAAATTATTTTTCAAAAATGGAGTTCATTTTTGAATTCAAAACATTGAAAAATGGTAGGGGTTAATTTTTGGGATTTTTTTGAAATTTTTGAAATTTTGATGAATAGGGAAATACTGTAAAATACCATATATACAAATTATCAGTTAAATACACTATTTAATACATCATGAGTGATAAAATTATACTTTTTTAGAACTCAAATTCACTTATTACTATTAGAGGTCACACGAAACAACACTATTGGTTTCCTTGAGGGAAATAATAAAATAATGAGTAAAATATTCAAAATTCACTCCTCACCTCCACTATAAACCCCCCATCAATCCCTCTTCTCTTCACTCCTCTAAGCCTTTAATCTCATCAATGTTCTACAAAAATACCCTTACCTAGTCACTCCCCACGTCCAATAAGCTCTTGGTTTTCCAAAATACCAAAACCCCTTCCCTTAAAGGAGGTTCTCTAGGAGGATATTTCAAGAGGTAAACACCCTTCTTTTTCATTTAGCTTCGTTTCAATTTATCTTATTTTGTTATCTTACCCTTACCTCCTCTATCAAAATTACTATAACAATTAAATTATAATCTATATAATATAATTATATCATTTTAATAGAAGATCCATCATCAATATTCTTACTCTATCCCATTTAGTTTATAAACAAAATCAAAGTCCATGAGGTTCTAATTTTTAACCTTCATGAACAACGAAGTTTAATTATTCAATTCCTCACTCATTACTAGCTATAAAACCATTTTTATTGTTTATCTAGACTATAATATATTTATTATATCTTATTTAATATTCATTATACATTATATGTACACAATATTAAATCATATGACCAAACTAGTTCCTAATAATCAAAATACCGCTTAAATAATCTAAGTGATTGCCATTAATATTTCATCTAATGATTCATCCTCATGCCATGTAACAAAATTAAATAAATGGACATTAAATTATTTATGTTCATAAATAATATGTAATTTATATCATGTAGATTTACATCCATTCCTCATGAACTCCATTACATAAAAACAAGTGAACCCATTATGAAAATCAAGAAATCAAACACTCCAGAACGACACAATTGAACCTTTTAAATAAGGAATTAATGAACTTAATAAAATTATGATAAACTAAATATATTTATAATATGTTATGAATTAATTTATTAATAAATCTATTCTCATATTAATGGACCTTAAGTTCAAGAGGGGAACACATTCAAACTTAAGGTAAGAGTTTTTCCACCCGAACCTCCATTTTCATTCGGGTAACTTTTATTGTCTAATTACCACAATAAAACTCTGGTGTATTATTATTTACTCCTCATAAATTCTATTTTATAGTTATATATATGTTCACTAACCTAAATTATTCCTTTTTATGGATATTTACATGTTTTAAATGGAACTTTCAAAATTGTTTCTGAAATACAAGCACGATTCAAGGGAATTTCTCAAATTCTTATCTAATTTCAAGGGAACTATATAATCTGTTTTAGCACCCATTATCTTTGTAAACTTTCTCATTTTATTATGAAAATACTATCTTACTTAATTTATGGTTTTATACAAATAATTTTCCAAAATAACTCTTCTTTTCAATGTAAAATGGTATTTATCTCAAGAATTACTTGATGATTTTATAAGAGTATCTCCATCTATTTCAACACACTTGTTTATTCTTATGTATTATTTGGATTAATATTTCGTGGTATCATCTACCATATTTAATTTAAGGTTTTATGGTTATTTTTCTGTGGATGTGCTATCTTAAAACCATTCACCAATTTACTCTGAATGATTAGTGCTTATTCTTAATGTTCAAAGAAAGTTATTTACATTTCATATATTAGTTTCAAAATGAAAGAATATGTTATTTATATTTATACTAGTTTATATTAAGAATTAATTGGACATATAAAGTTTCATGTGGGTCCTACTATATCCCCTCGATGTATCGATAGGTCTCATGAGACAAACTACGGTCATGGAACAAGGCCTTGAAAAAATGATTATTTTTGGTGTTGGAATGAGGCCTTGACGGTATGGTGATGATGTCCCGCATTATGCACTACATCATTATGAAAATAGTATTTCTTGTTCATGTGTTTATTCTAATAATATTATACGCATGATTATGCTTCATTATGGAATTACTTACTCATCTTCTATTTCTGCCATAATGTGTTCCAGTTTTTGTAAAAGGCATATGTTTTTAGTTATTCAACTTGCCTAATGTTTATATATATTTTGCTATATTCCTTAACCTTAATAAGAATTTTATGTCACCCATTTAATATGTTTCATTTTATTAGGAAATGATGAATTTTATTACGAATGGCATGATGAAATAACATAGAAGTTATAAATGTTTTATAAGGTGTTTTTATGTTCTATTTCTTTTCAATTTGTAATGTTGAACTTATGTATGGGTATTTTTTCCAATAACAACAAAATACTTGGTCATTTAGTATTCACATTCCTTTTTTATACTCTAATGTAATCAAATAAGGCATTGGATCAAAGAAACTAGGGTCTGGTCTTTACAGTTGGTATCAAATGAAGTTTAGTAGAAAACATAGAAACTAGATTAGAAAATGTAGATTAAGGAACAAATCCCTAAGGTAGTATTTGGGGACAAACATACAAGAAATTCCTGGAATCATGGTAAGGAATAGATTATGTGGATCGTTCTAGAAAATACATCTCTGTCTGGATACAAACAGGTAGATGTGGCTCTGGTACATATGTACCTAGGAGTGAAAACTCTAACAAGGAGTTTTAGTCTTAACCTGGGGTATCCTAGTACATGAAAAAGGGCCTTTCTGAACGCTTGGTTTTGAAACTCCAAGGGGGTATGACTTGGATAATTCACATTTTTACATGAAATTATGAAGTATTAAAATGTAAATATTTCCTCAAAGAAACTAGGTTTTTGATCAAGAGATTAGCTATTTATAGAATTTAGATTTATGCTAAGTATTGTTTTTATACATTGAGATTATACATTATGATTCATACCCTAATCTAGTGTATGAAATTATTTAGAAATGTCACCTTGTGGAAGGAATAGAAACCTCATGAACGCACGTGTCCCATGTAGGAATTTCCCTCTGATGCAAGATAATGATATTGGATCTGGTTCCGTGACTGATGAGGAGAAATTTATAACTATACAAGGATAACTTACTTAGGTTATGAATAATAACCTTACCCGTATGGAGCATCAAGATCCACCTCGTGGAGGACCTATGTTAGATCGATTTATGTGACAACATCTTCCATTATTCAATGGGACTATAAGCCCATTTGTAGTAGATAAGTGGATATGTCCCCTAGAGAAGATATTTCCTTTTTTGGGATGTAACGAAAGAGAGAAGGTTTCCATGGAAGTTTATCATCTATCCGGATATGCATATGAGTGGTGGTTGTTAATCCAAAACACAAAGTAGGAGGAAGAAATATAAGAGATTGAATGAAGGGATTTTAAGGAAATATTAATAGAAAAATATTTCCCTCGTGAACAACAAGTAGATATAGAGAAGAAATTCTTGAATCTGAGGTAAAAGGAGGTTGAAAATGTTTCCAAGTATGAATCCAACTTTACAAGTATGGAAAATCATGTTACAAACTATATCCATAATCCAAGGAGAAAATTTGATCTATTATTTGAGGGCTTAAAACCATTCCTATGAAAAGATATAGTATCCCAAAGTTTCTAATCATATGAAGATATATTCTCAAGTGATATCAAGATAGAAAAGGAATTTTCTAAGTCTTATGAATTTAAATGAAAAGAAGAGAATAAGAGGGATACTGAAAACTCTAGAAAATGAAATAAGGAAATGGGGAAGGAGGGAAGAGTTGAACTTCCATCATGCTGAAATTATGGGGATAAACACCCTGACACATTCTTGAAGGGAATGAGAGTCTGTTACAAGTGCAGAGAAAAAGGACACCTATCTCAGGATTTTATGGGGAAGAAAGAATCTATTAATTCACAATGCTATAATTTTATGGAAATGGGACATTATTCACATGAATTTTCTAAGCGTTAGGGAAACGTTCCCCAAAAAAGGCTAAGGAAGAAAGGCCAAGGTTATGTGGTCAGAACTGTGGAGGTTGGAGCTCCTAATGAAGTGGTGTCAGGTACATTAATCGTTTCATCAAATGTAGCCAATGATTTATTTGATTATGGATGATCACATTATTTCATATCATCCCAGTTTTCCAAGAAAATAATATATTTCTAATTTGATTTAGTAAGGGAGTTATCATTCAATACTCTTATGGGAAGTATCATTGCAATAATTTTAGGTCAGGCAGTCCCCATTATGGCATATAAAAATGCATTATCTACTAATTTTATTATCATAACCATGACTAACTTTCATATAATCCTTGGTATGGATTTTCTTTCAAACCATGATTCAAACATTTTTTGAAATAAGAAATAGGTTTCAATTTTTGAGGATGATTTAGAATCCCTTATCTTTATGGCTGAAACATTACCATATAATTATCATTTTGATCTACCACCAGTAGCTCAACTGAATTAAATTATTGGGGAGGAAGGTAATGAAATAAATATGGGTGAAGAAAATATTCTTCAAATAAAAGACGTACCTATTGTGTGAGAATATGTGTACGTATTTCCATAAGATTCACCTTGACATCCTCTAGAGAGAGAAATTGAGTTTTCCATTGACTTAATTTCTGGTTCAAGGCCCATATCAAAGACCCCTTATTTAATGGACACTGTGGCATTAGTGGAACTAAAGAAACTACTTGAGGAATTACGTGATAAAGGATTGATTCACCCTAGTTTTTCTCCATGGGGATCCCCCGTTATTTTCTTTAAGAAGAAAGATTGGTCTTTGAGGTTGTGCATTGAATACAGGGAGATCAATGCTTTAAAAATAAATAACAAGTATCACCTACCACGCATTGATGATTTATTTGATCAAATTCATGGATCCCAATATTTTTCGAAGACTAATCTTTGATATGGATATCAGCAGTTGCTTTTGAGGAAGGAATACATTCGAAAAAAAGCATTTTGAACCAGGTATGGACATTATGAGTTTACAGTAATGCCTTTTGGACTAATTCATGGACCATATGTTTTCATGGATCCAACAGATAGAGTTTCAAGGAATATCTTGATGAATTTGTGTTGGTGTTTATTGATGATATCTTGGTACACTCAAAAATCTATCAAGATCATGAAAATCACTTGCACACTATCCTGAAGACACTTAGAAGAAATGAATTATATGGGAAGTTCAGAAAGTGTGAAGTTTTTCTCCAATCAGTTTCCTTTATGAGCCAAATTTTCTCTAAAGATGGAATATTTGTTGATCCTGCAAAGAAAAAGGCTGTGAAAGAATGGTCCACTCCAACGAACATAAATGAGGTATGTATTTTTTTTGGTTTATCAAGTTATTATCGGCATTTAATTTAAAACTTCACCTGTTTAGGAAACCCAATAACTAAGCTCACATGAAAATGGGTTAAGTTCATATGAACAATGGAATGTGAAGAAATTTTTAAGGAATTGAAGAGAAGACCAGTGAATGCTCCAATCATGACTCTACCATCAAGGAATGAAGGATTTGTGATCAATAGTGTTGTATCAAAGAAAGGAATTGGCTGTGTCCTTATGCAAAATGATAGAGTGATTGCCTATAAATCTAGGTAGCTAAAAATTAATGAGAAAAAATACCCAACACATGATCTTGAGTTATCATGAGTAATAATTTCTCTGAATATTTAAAGACATTATCTCTATGGAAAAATGTGAGATATATAAATATCATAAGAGTTTGAAATATATCTTCTCATAGAAATAACTCAACATGAGACAAAGGATATGGATTGAGCTACTCAAGGATAATGATATCACAATACACTACCACTCTATGAAGGAAAATAAGGTGGAAGATCCTTTGACTAGAAATGACTATGGAATTATGAACAAGAAGAGGATTTAAAGGGATCCTATGTTCATAGATCTAGTAAATATGGATATGGTAATTATCATTGAAGGTAACACATCACTAATTTTTAAAATGGTTTCCAAACCTTCTTTACTGTAAAGGATAAAAAGTTCTTAGGCTAATGATTAGGAGTTTCAAAATAAAATTAATGTTGTAAATGATGGGAATTTGATTAACATCGTTTATGATGGTGGAATTTTTAAATTTGTAAAGAGGATTTGGGTTCCCACTATTCCTGAGCTAAAGAGGGAACTATTGGATGATTATCATAGATCTAATTTCTCTATACACTATGGTAGCATAAATATGTATAGATATATAAAGGAATTTTTTTTGGGAAAACAAAAAGAGGGATATTTCTGATTTTGTGTCGAGATGTTTGGTTTGTCAATAGGAGAAGGTTGGAAGACAACAATCTAGAGGAGTTATGAAACCCCTTTCTATTCTTATGTGGAAATGGGATGATATTATAATGGAATATTTCAAGAGGCAACCAAATAATCCAATAAATAATTATGTAATATGGTTCATTATTGATCATCTTACAGAATCAAATCATTTTATTTCTATAAGAGAAGATTTACAACTTGAACATTTAGTAAGAAAATATATTAATGAAGTTTTAAGACTTCATGGTGTACGCCTATCAATTGTTTCTCATAGTGATCCCAATTTAACATCATAATTATAGAAAAGACTTTAGAAAACCCTAGGTATTGATCATTTTTTGAGCACTGCCAACCACCCACAAACAGACATAAAATCAGAACGGACTATTCAAACATTGGAAGACATGTTGAGGTCTTGTTCACTTGACTTTAAAGGTATTTGGGATCAATATCTACCTATCTTAGAATTTTCCTATAACTATATCTTCTATTCAAGTATTCAGATGGCACCATATGAAGCATTATATGGAAAAAGATGTTGTACACCAACTTGTTGGGATGATGTTGGTGAAAGAAAGCTCGTAGGCCTAAAACTTGTTGAGGAAACAACGGAAAAGGTGAAGATTATCCAAACCCATATCAAAACAGCTCAATGTAGGCAAAATATCTATGTTTATAACTGAAAGAAGGATTTCTAATTTCAAGAAGTAGATAATTTTTTCTTCAAAGGTATCTCCATGGAAGGGTATTATATGATTCAGTAAGAAGGGAAAATGAAGTCCTAGGTACATCATATTTTTTGAAATTCAGGATCGAATTGGAGCCGTAGTTTACCATTTAGAAATGCCTCCGAGTCTCTCCAGAGTTCACATTGTGTTCCACATATCAATGTTAATGAAATATATTCCAAACCCAACACATGTACTCACCTATGATGAAAAATAACATGAGACCGATCTGTCTTATTGTGAAGAGCCTATCCAGATTATTGATACTAGAGAACAAGTATTGAGAAATTAGACAACTCTTCTGGTAAAGGCTCTTTGGAGGAACTGTAAGATGTAGTAAGCAACATGGGAGTCGTATGAGCTTATGTTTAAGACATACCCAAATCTTTTTAGGTAACATTCTGTAAATTTCAAGGACATATTTTTTGTAAGGAGGGGTGAATGTAACACCCAAATTTTTTGAAAATAAATATTTAATTCAAGAAACACTATGTCCTAACAAAAAAAACATTATATAATCTATCCGTTAAGCACAACTTTTCCTCTTATATGTTTTGAATTTCGAAAAATGGCCTTCTAGAATTTTGATTAGTAAGTCATTTGGAGTCTAATAGAACTAATTTTATTTTTTTTGAATAGTAACATACCCTTATGAATAGTAATATAAATAGTAATATCACCCTTTTTAATTTTAAATAATGATATTATTTTATTTTCTTATGGTAAAAATATAATGAGATCTTAATTAATTTTCCAATGTGATATAAAACTAATTATACCTTTAAAATTTTTATTTTTTGAATTGAATATGATTTTATTTCAAAATTAAATTTATAATATTTAAAAAATTATTTTATAAAAATGGAGTTCATTTTTTAATTCTACACGTCGAAAAATGGTAGGGGTGAATTTTTTGGATTTTTCTGAAATTCTTGATTTTTTGATGAATAGTGAATTACAGTAAAATACCATATATAAATATTATCAATTAAATACACCATTTATGACATCATGAGTGATTCAAGGACACTTGGATTGAACTCACATGCACTTATTAAAAACTATTGGTTGTCTTGAGGGAAATAATAAAATAATGACTAAAATATTCAAAATTCACTCGTCCCCTCCACTATAAAACCCCCCATCACTCTTTCTTCTTTTCACTCCTCTAATAATTGAATCTCCCTCAATGTTATTCACAAATACCCTTCCCTAGTCACTCCCCACATCCAAAAATCTCTTAGTCTTTCCAAAAGACCAAAAACCCTTCCCTTAAGGAGGTTCTCAAGGAGGTTATTTCAAGAGGTAAAGCACCCTTATTTTTCATTTAGTTCCATTTCAATTTATCTTCTTTTTTATCCTCTCCTAACCTCTTCTATCAAAATGACCATGATAATTCCAGTATCATCTATATACTAGAATTATATCATGTGAGTGTAATAACCATCATCAATATTCTTACTCTGTCCCTTTTATTTTATAAATGAAATCAATGTCCATAAGGATCTAATTTATATCCTTCGTGAATGATGAATTTTCATTCTTCAATTTCTACTTCATTACTGGTCATGAAACCATTTTTATGGTTAAAACAGACTATAATATATGTATTATAACCTATTTAATATTCATGTACCAGTATATGTGCATAATATTATATTATATGACCAAACTAGTTCCTAATAATCCAAATACCGCTTAAATAATCTAATTGATTCTCATTAATATTTTATCTAATGATTCATCATCATTACATGTAACAAAATGAAATAAATGACCATTACCCCTTCTGTATGTTCATAAATAATATTTAATTTCAATTCTGGAGATTTACATCCCTTCCTCATGAACTCCATTACATAAAAAGAAGTGAACCAATTATGAAAATCAAGAAAACTGACACTCTGGAACAATAGAATTCAACCTTATCAATAAGGAAATAATGAACTTCATAAAATTATTATAAAATAAATACATGTATAATAGGTTCTTAATTAAGTTATTAATAAATCTATTTTCATATTCTAGAACCTCAAGTTCAATAGGGGAACACATTCAGACTTAAGGTAAGGGTTTTTCCACCCGAACCTCGGTTTTTATTCGGGTAACTTTTATTGTCTAATTACCTGAATGAAACTCTTTTGTATTATTATTTAATCCCCATAAATTATGTGTGACTGTTCTATATTTTTTCACCAACCATAATCTTTATTTTATTAGTAGCTACATGTTTTAAAAGTAACTTTAAAAATTGTTTCCGAAATACTAGACTGATTCAATGGAATTTCTCAAATTCTTACCTAATTTTGAGGGAAATCTATAATATTTTTTATCGTAAAATATCATCTTAATTCATTTCTAGTTTTATACAAATACTTTTCCAAATAACTCTTCTTCTCAAAGTAAAAGTATATTTATCTCAAGAATTATTCGAAGATTTTATAAGAGTATATTCATCCATTTAAACACTAATTTTAACTATTATATGTTATTGGGATTTATATTTCATGGTATCATCTACCATATTTAATTTAATGGGTTATAATTATCTTGGATGTGGATGTGCTATCTTAAAACTATTCACCAATTTACTCTGAATGGTTAGTTTTTATGCTTAATGTTTAGGGAAAGTTATTTACATTTCATATATTAGTTTCAATATGAATATATATGTTGTTTATATTTATCCCCTTTCATATAAGTTATGTATTGGAAATATAAATTGTTGGGTGGTTCCTTCTATAAACCCTCAGTGAATCGGTAGGTCTCATGAGACAAACTATGGTCATAGCACAAGGACTTGACAAAAATATTACTTATGGTCTTGGCACGAGGCCTTCATGGTTTGGTGATGATGCCCAAAGTTATGAATTCCCTCATTATGAAAATAGTATTGATGGTTGATGTGGTTATTCTACTAATAGAAGACCCATGAATATGTTTCATTATGTAATTATTTACTTAGCTCTTATTCCTGCCATAATGTGTTCAAGTTTTTGTTAAAGTCATATGTTTTTAGTTATTAAACTTGCCTAATGTTTATTTATCTTACACTATATTTCTTACCTTATTTATCATTTCAGGTCACCCCTTTCTTATGTTTCATTTTCTCGGGACATGAATAATTTTATTATAAATGACATTATGAAATAACCTAAGAGTTATGGATGTTGTCTAAGGAGTTTCCATGTTGCATTTATTTTCATGTTGTAATGTTGAACTTATGTATGTATCTTGTTTCCAATAATACTAAACTACTCAATCCTTTATGATACATATTCATTTTTATATGAAAATGTAATCAAATAAGAAACTGACTCAAGGAAACTTGAGTAATGTCCTTACATTAAGACTGGATAATTTTTTTGGTCTTAACTGGATCTTATGGAATCCTAATATTTAATTTTACATTTCCTCTACAATGGGAATCCTGATCAAAATGGATAGAGTGAATGTGGTCTTAAAATATATTCTTTTTGATATGCTACTATTGGAGGTAAACATGAGATCTTTTCTAATTAATGAAAAAGTATTATAATCATTGGATAATGATATCTCACTAAAATTGGAATATAAAATACAACTTAATTTCATCCCAGATTTCCATGTTATTGGTCATGTCAATGATATATGTCACAAGAATGTTCTTTGTTCCTTTTTTATTAATAATACATACTAAGGCCTCCTGTAGAAGGAATTGGTAGAATCCTGAAAAAAAGAACAATTTTGTTTATGTTGGGGGAAAACAATCCTCTATTGATAATTATATAGATATTTTCAGTTATGGATCTTTAAAAAATGACCAAGAGTCTTCTGAAAAGCAGGAACAAGTGGCACAAGTATCTCAGACTAATGAACAAGAGTTATAGAGCCATTTAATTGAAGAATACATGTATTATTTTGTTGTATCTTGGTTGGGGTTAACTCGAACTTCCGTTATAATGAAATGAGAATGTAATAGATATAATGTGGGGATCTTTAAACCTATTGATACTTTGTAAATTGTTAATTATTTTAAAAACATCGATTTTTCAACTTTAGAGAACCCCAAATTTGGTAATAGTGTGGGATATTCAAATATATAGGAGGAAATAAATTAACTAAGAGAAACACATAGCGTCCATTGAAATTGGGATGATATAGGCGATGATACCCCAAGAAATATTTCTATTAATCATGAATTTTCTAAAGGAAAAGAAATTTATTTTAAATGATGAAGGATTCCAACATACCCCTCCATGGAAATCAAGATATAGGAAATACTAGTCATACCTAAATCCAACTATGGTTATAAGGTCTTGGGGACCCTTAGACTTATGAATCATATTTGTATGATGACTATGATTCTGCCTATTAGTTTGACTATGAAATTTTCTACTTCATTCAATTTTTCTCTTTTTACATGAGGTTATCACTGATTTATTATCCCCACCAATCCTCTCTTTTTATGTTTTTTCTTTTAATAAAAATGTTTTTTATTTTTCCATTAAAACAATCTTTGTTTTTGAAAATGGGGATTATTCTAAGAATATTTAATGGGACTATCCAAACATGTTCACAGTAAGGCCTATAATCATCCACCAGGTAATGCTTGAGTCAAGATCAATGTTCCCTTATTAGAGTTATTACCATTAGGTACCTTCCCTAAATCAAATCCACTTATATTATCCATAGAAGGATGAATTACTCTGAAAAATTACACAATTTCTACATTAAAAAAACTATAGGATTTTATTCTATATTTATCCTCAAAGTCTATAATTGGGTTATGTTCCCTATTCTTTGTTTTCATTAATATAGTTTACATGGTTTATACTAAATATCTTTAATATGAACTATAATGGACATGAATCCAATAACCCAGAGCTAGTGAGTAATTTTCTACATTAGAATAAAATTAAAGGGACCACATAACCAATAGTTGATCAATTTTATAGTCTTCTAGAAAACAATACATACATTATAACCATTTAAATTTTATAATATAAATAAAAAGAATAATAACAAAACATTAGGTATCTTAAACACATTCAATGAATTCAACTTCATATTCTGTGGGAAAGAAACAAAATAAGGGTGAACTGAAATTCACAGGAAGGGTTATATATTTCATAATATATCATGCATAAATAATAAATAATCAATATTTAATGGTAAATAACTGAACATACAATTCATTTAATCAATAACATGACTCCCATGTTCTTATAAGGAATAATAAATTTGGAATGGTAAATAACTGAACATAGAATGAATTTAATAAATTAAATGAGAATGAAATGCATTAAGAGATATTATCAATGTGAAAACATCATGTACATTAATTTTAACTAAATTCAAAATAAAATAAATTCTCAATTATTTTAGGTATTCATCATAATAATTATGATACCTCTACTATCAAGACCATTTAGACGACATCATACAAAGTGGTAAAAATATATTTAATTTTCGCATGTTGATTCACCACATGAGAATATTGATGAATTGAGGGGCTAACTATAACCATCTACCACCCGTCACTATATTCTCAAATCATTCCCCATATATTTAATAAATTAATTAATTCATGAATATTGTGACTTATCCTTAAATATCTATATTGATAATGAAAATACCGAATTATCAATTTTCCCTGGATAATCAAATAAATTTTAAAGTAAAAACTTTCTATAAAAATGGAACATGTTTTATTTAATAATATTACAAAAGATATAATTAATTATAATATTTAATATAAATTTAACTTCAACTAAAAAAGATCACAAATAAGTGATTGTCTCAAGAGAAAACTAACCATAAAAAACAAATTAAGGGTGAGAATTGATTCATAGGGAATATATGTATTTCTATTAAAATAATGAATAAAGTTTTATTATTTTTAAATCCATTATTTAGGTTTTGTATACAACACATAAAAGTTAATAGGTTCACATTAAGAAATTTGTCTCAATGAAATGAAAATTGAGATGAAATCACATACCTCAAATTTACTATTTGTTGAAAATCCTACATCATATTATGTAATGGTTCAAATAATGTTATTAATTTATAATAGAACCATATTAATATTTATAATATCAAATATTATCCTCTTATAACATTTTACCACTAATTTATCAATATTTTTCATTATTTTCATTGTTTTTTTTGTTAATTTCATTATTTCTTCATTCATGTTGTGTCATGAATGTTCCTGTTATATTTCATAAGAGATATATACCTCATATAAAAATTATAATAATGTCATAAATATTATATTTACTCATTGGACACCTTTTTAGAATCATCCTTTAATGGTATATAATAGATGAATCACATCGCTTCATGGAGATGGTATGTCGAACGTACGCATGAGCAATAATAGAATTTATTTGTCAATGAAGTGGGTCACATATTAATTTTTTAGAATAAATTTATGTTTATATATATATATATATATATTATTTTTACTTAAATCTATTCTTATTACCTTCCATACAAAATGTACGTGAAAAACGAATCACATCATTTTGCGAGGTGGTAGTCTTCCATAGAAAGAATCGACATTAATGTATTTTAAATGACATGGGAAAAGAGAATTTACATGTGATAATATTATTAAATTAGAATATAAATATAATAAATAATATATATACATATATTCCATCATTAAATACAATTATGAGACGTGTCGATTGAAAATGAGTTATGTCAATTCGTGAGGTGGTAGTCTTTTGTACACATGATCAATGATTTCATTTCCCATTTTATGGAAGGGGTGACATATAAGTATTATTACCCAAAAATAATGATGTAAAATTATTTTTTATATAATAATAATATTATATATTAATTCTTAATATACAATCTTTGGTGGAAAAAGAAGAAATAAAACAAAAGTGAATTGTTAAAACAATTATCTTATCTATGAGAAACCACATTTGGATATCCTCTTAATAACCCTAGATTTAGTATTTTTGAATAAAAATAAGATCTATATTGTGTATAATGGCGTTTGGGAGTGATTTTTGTATGGTTTTTTTTGAGACAAATGGGTTTATAAGTGTGAATAAGTGAATGGAGGGAGTACCCTTTTATAACTGAGGAGGATGACACACTTGGAATTTCTGAAAAGAAAACATGATACCGTTTATTTTTTACATTAATAAAGGATAAAAATATCCCATAATAATACAATGGATTATATAGGGTATAAATATGTAATTAGAATAACAATTGAACATTTTCTTGGCCATTTAACCCTTATCATCTTAGCCTAACCACCCATTGAAACCATTTTCACCTTATCAATGGTAATTAATTTTTATTGTTTTAACTACTAATTATGGTAAAAAACAATTTAAAACATATTGAATAATATAAATTATTGTTATTTATAATATGAAATCAATTTTTATAAATTTAATTCATAGAATTGGAATAAATAAGTATAAAATTAATCCCATAAAAGTGACTAAAAATGGGTTTCCAAAGTAAACACATTCAATAGTTTAAAAAGTTTTTATATAAAAATGCAATATGAAATTGAATTCAATGAACTAATTTCGATGTTTATATATGTAATTTAACTAATTTTACACTTAAAACAATATTAAAATAAAACGGGGCTTGTAAATACTGTAAATGAAAGGGAATTTTTTTTAAAAAATTAGATTTTTTCATAATCATTGAAAAATGAAACTTTTCTGAAAAATCCCCTAAACTCAATCATTGATAATTTTGATATTTTTATTTAAAAAATTATTTTAGTTTTAAAAAATAAATTATATAAAATTAATTTTAAATTATACATGAAAGCATGACTAAATTTCAATTTATAAAAAATATAGTTTTTCAAAAAACATTACTTTTTCATTGAAATGATTCTTACATTATTTATAATAAATAAATCTCTATTGAATATAATTTCTAAATATATAAGCCATATAATTTTCATTATTAATTAAATAATTCATCAATAGGTTATAAAAGTCATGTTTATATAATAATATATTAATTGAGTACTGTGTTTTGTTTAAAATTGGAATTCTGTATATCACATGCTATCTATGAAATTACATTTATCCTAAAAGGAATAATTTTTAAAGAATTGGGGTGTCAAAAACCATCTAATTCATCAAAATGTTATTGTAAAAAAAAACTCGGTCAAACTGAGGATTATTCTACAACCTAAAACTATAGTGACCCATACTTTTCATAGATAGATATTATTTCCTAATATATGAAAATTCCATTCAAACCAATACTATCCATGATAGAACTATACATGATTTTTTGAAACATGGAAATAGAAAATACTCCTTATTAAGAGCTCTAAATAATCTCCCACTTAGTTATTCCCAAAAAATCTACCTTCATAGGCATTTCATACGTAATTTTTTTTTCATTTCTCATGGAAGGTAAACATAAGAAAGGGTGAGCCCAGATTTCTTGTAAGTGTATTAATAGAAGGTATTAATGACCAATTATGTATAACATGATCATAAGGGTATTATAATATGCATATAACTTTTTATAACCAAACTAGTTATATCATATATTTCAATATAGAATCACAGGGTTAGGATTCCTAGTTCATCATCCAGGAATTATAAAATTAAAATAAAATGAGCCATGGGAGAATCAAAGTTCAATAATACATAAGTTTGTGAAATGCACATAATCATAGAAAATAATTTCCCTTACTAATGATTACTCCCAAGACTATCATAAAACATTATTTTCACTCCAAATTCCATATCACCCCTAGTAAAAGATTACTCCCACCACTATCATATAAGATATAATCCACTATATAATTGGGTTCACTCCTCAATCCAAAATTTATTATTCGATGAGATATCCATCACTACAAATTACATTAGTGGGATATATAATTCAGGGCACAAATTTCTGATAAATATAATCATAAAAATGTGGTTTATATGATCATAAAACACTCATAATTGTATAATATATTGGATGGAAATACATCTCATAAACATTATGTAATTTCTTCAAATAATAACGAGAGAAAATAAATGGGTTTTATTAAAATTTAATCGTTTAATCATAACATAACCCATAGTAACGAAACTAGTCTCATTAACATCATATCAAAATAATCATAATCCATACAGATAAATAATTAGGATGGTATCATTGGATCATATCTCCAATAAAGCATAAGTAACTTGAAAGGATTTCATCATAGATAAAAATTTCTTTAAAATATCTTTGGAACATTTATTGGGGAAGACAATATTTTCACTTTGAAATCACTTATTTAATATCATAAAATTTCCTATATATTAATTAAATATTTTTTTTGGAAAATTACATAATAAAAATGTAAAGTAATCTTAAAATCTTTTAGTGTTCATAATAATGAGAGATTTCATTTGTTCCATGTATATTAAAAATAAGATTCAATTCACTTTTTTGTTAATATGTAAAAAAATAAATCATTAAAAAAACAATAAATGTGATTGATTCTAAATTTTTTTATAATTAAATCATTGGTAAAATTGAAATTGAGAAATAATATTATTAATGTTAAAACATTCATGAACACACTTCTAGAAAACATGGATATTTAAAAAAAGGTTTTTTGACCGAAGAGAGAAATAAAGTGTTCCTTATAAAAATTTATTAAATGTCTTGAGTTCTTAAATATGGGAAATTATAATTGAAACATGTAATCTATATAAATGATTAGAGAATGAAAAATTTCATGATATTATTTGGAATCATCTCATTAAATTTCCTCATCGGATACTTAATCATAAACAATCATATTAATTTATGAGATTATAACATAAAACACTTACAATATTGGAAACTTTTGAATCGAACCCACATAAAAAAGAAAACCTTATATAGATATCTATATCCACATTATATTATTGAGAATAACAAAAATAAAAATTCTTTGAGAATATGTACACCAAATAAAAGAATTTAGTGGTTAATATGAGATGTTTTTCAATGAAATAAAATGTATATAGGAAACCATTAATTCAAGTTTTATTTAATTTTAATGTTAATTAACCTCATATTTTTAACTAGACTTCCATTAAAACCATTATTAAATAACATTGTAATGGTATTTTATAAAATATAATACCTCTATATCATGGATAGTGAATTTGATATTTGAATTGGGTAGTGTTTGTGCGAGCTAAATAGATCAAAGTGGAATAATGAAAAAAATAAGGACTTCCATTTATAATAGGAGGGAATGAACTACATGGAATTATATAAAATACTTAAATATAAATATTGTATTTATCCTAAATAATCATTCCTTATAGTCTTTAATTTTATGGAAAAGTGAATATGGTCAAAATATTTTCACTTCAAGAAATATAAATACATTTTTACATCATTTTAGACGGTATAATTGTTAACACCTTTATTAACTAATTTTAACCATAATTAAAGTAATGTATTCTTTAGTGTTAAAGAGTTATAATAAATATTATATGGTAAAAAGTGTGTTATAAATGAAAAAATGATGAATTTTTTGATCATTTGTCATCAAAAATTTACGTAATTCTTTTATTTTTGTGATTTTTCAATAATTAAATTAATATTTTTTTAAAAAATATCATTAATTTTACTTTAGAAAATATTAATTTAATTTTACTTTTAAAACAACAATAAAACCAAAAAATTTGAATATACAACTTTCAAAAATTAAAAATAGATAATATTTACCTGTAAAATTCATGTAGTTATACAACATACCCAAATATTCTTAATTTTAGAGTTTTTAGAATAATTTACATTATTTTTATACTATTTTCATAAGTTATATTTTAGCATTATGTAAATATTTATTGTTAATATGTCATTAATAAAAAATAAAAATAAATTTTCATAATATTAATAATTCATTCATACCTCAAATAAATATTTTTAAATGAACATATGTTGTTTTTTCCCAGTCAAAAAAGTTTTATAGTTATTAAAAGTTAGAATGTGACATTTTTTACTTTATCTTATAGTTAAATATAATAATGATAAAAATCAAATACAAATGGGAAAAGGTCTTATTTTTTATGGATGTTTTTTGTCTCTAAATTCATCCAAAAATTGATTCTAATTAAAATAATTGTATTATACATAATAAAGCCTAAACCATGTTACATTGAATCCTTTAAAAAAAATGAAACTATCATAATTCTTCAAAAAATATTTTTTTCAAGAAATATCATTATTTGAAACAAACACTAGAAAATAAATTTTTTCAAAAATATCTGAAAAATACATTGTAATTTGATTTTGATATAATGATATAAATATTAATTTACTTTTTTCAGATAAATTTTCTTATATTTGATGAGATCATTATATTTTTTTTCTCACAAAAGAAATAGTTTTTTTATGATAATGCACTTTTGAAACATAAATGGAACATATTATCATTTACATAGTAATAACTATATTAAATGAATTTTATTTGGGTCAATTGAATATATAATACAATTATTTAATTATATTCTTCTATCAATAGTAATTAATTTAATAAATTATTTTAATAATACTATATGTATATAAAAAAGGTTGTATTTAAGATACCACTTTTACCTTCAAATGATTTTATCTTCATTTCCATAAACCTAAAATTCTAATATACCAAATGGGTATATATATAATTTCAATATATGTATACAAAAAAAATCTCTATGTATCTAACACACACACACACACAGATATATATATATATATATGTTTTATTATATTCCATTTTATATCCTTACATGCTTCACTAAATTTTTTTCATTTACTCCTCTCTCAATGAGTCTATTTTATTCTTAATTATTTTCCTTATTTCCATAGTGTTGGTTGGGGTGGCAGTCCACTCATATTGAACCATGAAAATAAATATTTTATGTTTGTTATAGATTTCTAGATATTATGATATAATAAACTTGTACTTTGGGTTATGTTGACTCATATTAGAATCGAAAATGTTTATGTGATTATCATTAAATTTTTCAGTTTATTTCATGAAAAGTGTCATAGTTCATTTTAGTTTCATGTTACATGCATAATAATATATCAAACATAGTGTTCTTATGGAATATTAGATCATTATAATCTCCCTTATTTATCAAATTTCATCATCAAAATTTTATCATGAGCTTGGTACTCATGGTATTTCTACATGATAATTTATTTACTAAAAACCAACCTCATAAAAATGGTTAATAAAACATACTATTGAAAATAGGGAAAGTAAAATATGAAGTTCATCTAAAATAACATATTACTAGTTTTTCAAATTGGATAACATTAGTGGTAAATGAATATATATATATGGAATAATTGAGTTATCCAAATAAAGATGTGTAGTGGAAGAGAAAATTGTTCATAAGAAAGTAAATTATAATGTAAAATTTATTTATAACATAAACATTAATAAATATGTTGTGAAAAAGAACATAAATTAATTGGAAATGAATATTGTAAGACAAATTTTTGGTTTTTATATCCCTTTACAAGTGATGAAGAAATCTCATACCATATAGACTAAAATATAGATGGAAATATAGTTACATAACAAGTATAATTTCTTCATTTAATCAATTTTTACTGAAATATCATATTTTAATCCAAACATTAATTATTAAAGATTAGTTCATCATGTATAAAAAACTAAAAATATTCTAGTGTATCATATATCCACACATGTATAAAAATCTATCCCTCCTATCTTTAAATATTAACAAAAACTGAAATGTTTATCACATGGTAACATAATATCAAAAATGTATAGACCTTCATATGAATAAATAAGGAATTTTAATTTAAAATTTCCTCAATAACACCAGTGATTAAACTTAGATTGTTCTATATTTAAATAACCCTACATACCAATTATCCTAAATAACCCCAATATTACTGAATATTTTAACCTCAAAGCATATCACATACCTTTTAGATTATATACACAAAAATATAATGGTACTCTTCCTAAAATATCATTAATGTTAAACGACATGTTATTCCTATCGGTTACAAATATGTCAACCTAATGAATCATCTATGATAATATCATTAAACACCATAAAAAATCAACATATAATCTTATAGTGTAGTGAAATTCATCAAAATATCATCTATCATATTTGGATACTATCTTGAATGGTAATACATATTATTAAAATAAATTTATATAAAAAATAGATCCTTACCAAGGAATAAATTTTCAATAATCTATATTTTCTATATCCCAAAATCCAATAATCTGTAATTAAGATAAAATCAAACCGTATATTAACACAAAGAATTATTTAGACATAAATAGGGTATTGTTAAAAAAACCTAGGAATTTTTTTAAATTGCGACAGATTTCCATCACCAAAAACCTCCAAAGAGGTATATATACCATTTAACATATGATAAAACATAAACTACTAATCCTATTGTAGTATATATATATATTATATTAACCCCAAATGAAAACATATACTCTTTAAAAAAATAACCTAATCTTTATTCCACAAATAAATTCACTTACTATTGAATATATTTTACAAATACCAAAGTGTAATAAACATAAATAAATATTACCTAAATCCCTAAAAAATTTCAATTTTACCAATACAATCATATTTAATTCATGAAATTAATCAATATATTTATCCAAAATGATCATTATCGACCTACCAATAAATCAATTTTCATGGTTAACAGTACCATTAAATACATGCTTCAAAATCCTTAATATTAAACTTTTAAATAAAAATCCATATATGTTTCACGATTCTTATAACCAAAATATCATTGATGTAACACTTTTAAAACAAAATTATGAAATCTTGATAAATAAATACTTTATTCCTTCAAATACAACAATTGTTATAATACATGCCTATCGTTGGTGTAGGATTTAACCCATATAGTTTGGAATTGTCTTGGATAAATCCCATAATACCTACTCATAATACATTGAACTATAAATAGTATCTCAGAAAGAAATTAATTTACCTCTATTAATATTTTCATTTTTTATTAGAAATTACATGCTCTATACCCATATGTTGTAAACATAAAACATCTTTCATTGATATGAGGTATTTCCTTGAGTGGTTCCTTACACAATATTTACATATAGGATGATTAATATTCTTCCCTCCATGGCCTTTTAAGAATCCCATTTTTCTATTAATGAGTATTCTAGGAAACTCACCTATGTTGATATTGTTAATCATATAACAAGATAGATGTTTAAGAATAATCTAAAGGTTTCTTCTTCTATCTCCCATTTCATTTAGTTCATCATGAGAAAAATAATTCCATTATCTATCATATTCCATGTCAGAATAATCCTCATGGTTCAATCCATTTTATAAAAACCAAAATTATTATGTTAGAACCAATATTCATAGTGATGAATTATATGAACCTAAAAAATTATTCACAGTTAGACTAAATCATTACACCATATTTTCAATATTTAACACCAAATACTTAATCTAGAATATCCTTGGATATCATATATTAAGGTCATTAATAAAAATTCTTATAGAAAATTTGAGTTAACTCAAGAATATCCCTCAAGAGTGTGAAACCAGGTACACATTAAGGGGACATTAACCATTCATGAGAATTATGGGTTAGATATACTTTGATGAACATTTTTCAGTATTATTACCCATGGATGCATCTTTTACGAAATCACATCCACATTTTGATTATATTTAGGGATGTAATGCTAGTAAAACTTTATAATATCTATATTTCCATAAATATAGGATGTTATCCTATACGAAGGATTTTCACTAGTTTTTAAACAATTTTCACTAATAATAACCTCCATGGATTGAGCAAATCCCACTGTGAAACCAACTATAGAGAACCACAAATTTCATACATAGATATTACATCTTAATAGATGAATATTTAATACACAACAATAAAATATAATCTTAAACCATAATGATTTAGTTTATTTGGATTATTTCATACATAAATAACTCATTCATAAAGATCTACATTTTGTCCCATGTAGTGCTTCAAAACTAGAACCCTTGTTAGTAATATAATGCCTAAAATATTGGTTCATATCTGGGGGATGGGAATCAAAATAAAGTGTGATCTCATATGGACAATAAGGTTAAGAAGGGGACATATCAATGAATTTATATGAATAACATGATAATAAGGGTATAAAATTTGAGATTAGAATTTTAAAACCACACCCATTGTATCATAGAACATAATCACGAATCCTGGCATGGAAATGGCAGTTTACAAGAAATAAATCATAAATAAATCATAAAAAATGAGCCATTTGTGAATGAAAATGAAATAATACATAATACATAATCTTTTAGTATGAAAAAATCATATAAAATCATTTCCTTAGTCAAGTCCAACTTCCAATACTATGATAATTGATTGAGTTAACTCCACATTCCATCTTATATTTTGTAAAGGATCAATTGCATGACTACCAAAGTGGATATAATTACTTGATGAAGAGGGTTCACTCCCCATTCTAGTCCTTATTATCTCGTGAGATACCCATCTTTACCCATTTCCTTGGAGAGTGTTATAATTATAGAAACACCCATCACATAATATAAAAAAAATTCATATTTTTCGACAATATAATACAACCTTAAAAAAATAACCCATGGAATGTAAATGGGTTTAAGAAATATATCACTATTTTATAATAGCATAACACATTGAAAATAATAATGTTGTATAAATAATTCATCATTTCATCATATCATATCCCATGAAAAAAATGAGTTTCATAAAACAATTATCATAATAATAATAAGCCATCATGAGATATAATAAGAATGGAATCTTTGGATAATATCCCCATTTATGTATAAGTAACCTCAAAGGATGTCATCTTAGATGAATTTTCCTTTAAAATATCAGTTAAGAATTTATTGAGGAAGATATCTTATTCACATTTAAATTAGTTTTTAAAAATCAATTAATTATCCAAAATATTCAGGAAAAATTTATCTTTAAAAAGAACCAAAGAAACTTATAATTTATGCTTCATGGAATTAAGAGATCAGGATATTGTGAAATTTAATTTCTTATATGTATGTTAACATAATGGTTTCTATCAAATTTTTAATATAAATTCAAATGTACTACCTTAAGAAAATGATAAGAATATTTATTTTAAATGATGTTGTAAGAATTAAATCATGGTTATAACTAATATTAAACAATGACATGATAATATTAAAAACTATGACATCCCGACTCAAGAGCCATTGGTCGGTTCACAGAGTAGATTGGCCACATTACCACAAGTGCGCCTCCTCGTACGCCAGAGGGTTCCGACGTTATAAGAGGGTATAGTAAGTCATTCTTAGGGAGACTATACCCTCCTTTATCAGAATAATATACCAAAAGAATAAAATAACAATAACCAAGTATTAAAGCGTATAAATAATCAGAAACATTCCATGTCATATGATAACCAAAACATGAAAATACAATACTCAACTAAAAGGTAACTCATGCAATGACAATGCCAATGTCAAGTGTCTACAATGATACAAAATGTAAAGACACAAAGACTCCAAAATGGGTCCTGAACCACATCCGGTTCCCTCTCCTATGCTCCGTTACCAAACAAAAACCTATCCTAGGTCCTTTCCAATATCCTCTCCTGCAACAAAAAAGTATGCTTGGGTGCCGATAAGGCGTTCTGAATAGGGTGTGAGTACAACTGAGTAGGTCACCAACAATGGTTTCTAAAATGAGTATAGTCAATAGATAGTGCATGTAGTTTTATGAAGTAACAAATACAATTCATAATTAAAATAGTTATCAAATTGTCATTTAATCTTTAATCAACACATTAGGCCAATTTCAATCCATGTTTCCCATTTTAATCATCATTAATTATCATTAATCTTTCGATGTAGGTCGTTATGAGTATCACCCAAATTCTCAGTTTAATCATAATTCATTATTATCATTAATAATTTTGTGTAGGTCATCATTCCTAGCATCAAAAATCTCGTTGAGTGCAGGTATTCATGCCTATTACAACTTTTCTTATTCAGTGTATGTCATCATTCCTAGAACCCCATAATCTTAAACTTGGATTTCTATTGGGGAGGAACACCATGTACAAGTCTCAACTTCTAATCGATCTAGAATTCCATGTCTTGAACAACAAAAATCTCATCCATTTAATCATTTTTTAATTCTCAAGAATTTTCCACATTATTCATTTACTAATCCAACAATTAGTTAAACATTTCAAAGGCTATTATTTAATTCAAAAATTAACTAATAACATAACCTATTAAATAATTCATCAATTAATTAACCAATAAAACCATTATTTTTCCACAATTAATTATTCTAAATTAATTATCCATATTAAATATCAACATATCATAATTAATTCTCACAATTAATTATCTTTGATCAACATCAGGACACATAATTAACTCTCACAATTAATTACCTTTAGACAATATCATGGAATATAATTAATTCTTAAAATTATTTACCTTACATATCTAATCATAATTCCATAATTAATTTCCCACAATTAATTATATTTTCACAATAATTCAATATCTTAAATACAATATCAATTTGGGTAACCCCCCTTTATTTTTTCCATTATTCAATTATCAATTAGTCTCCAAGATGAACACAATTCAATTAAACATTCCTAATTACTCCAATTTAAGAAATCAATCATCAAGTGAATCTAGGAATTTCATAAACCCACATTCACATATCTAAATAAAGACTATGGGAGTTCAATTTCAACCACCTACCTTCGTTTATTGATGGAAGTCTTCCCTATGGAAATCCCCAAAATCCAAGCAGCACAACATCGTCGGTCAAGCTTCAGATCTAAATCCCTAATCCAAAAATAAAATTAATAGCATCAAGATCTTGAAAAACTAGATCTAGATCCAAAATCCTAGATCTAGATCTAAATCCATAGGTTTATATCCACGAAAATGGTGGATATCTTCAATGAAAAGATCATGTAATGATGGAGGAATGAATGAGAGATCCAATGTGATGAAATCCACTTATTGGGAGGAGAGCAGATCTTCAATCTGGGCTTTTGATCTCGAAGAAAGGTGTTCAAATTGGCTTGGAATCCCGATGAAAGGCTTTGGGAGCACCTAGAATTTTTCAAGCCCTATACAAGGTTAAAATATGAGAGTCTCGAGGGGTTTGGGTGGTTTTAAAAAAGATGTTTGTATATTAAAATTCGTGCACACAGTTTCCTAGGTAGAGGCACAAGGTTAGGCAAACCATGAACTAACTATGCGGACCTCTCTGTCCAAGTTTGCATAGTTGGCATTGTTTTCAGCATGGTTTTTCAAACTGTGTGGAAACTGTGTGGACCTATCTATATATTTTTTCATGTTTGTCATGGCTTGGTTGCATGGTTTGTTAAACCGTGTGCAAACCATGCACAACCTACTACCCATTAGTATTCCTTAAAAATTCACCCAAATGCACCCCAATACATTACTCCAAATCAATGGTAATTAAAAACATCAAAAAGTACCTGAAAATGCCCCTGAGAAAACTCCAGAAAAGGCCAGGATCTTAGATTTTCCCCACCTTATAACAACTCATCCATGAGATTCACTCCCGAACTTCAATAAGATTTCAAGCCAAAAATATTGGGCGATTAATCCCTCATTCCTGATATGCATTCCTAAGTTTCTTCTTGAACACCTCCATGTTTTCATAACACATGAACCAACGACAAAGTCATTCCCCATAACAATTTCTCACTGCGACCCAACACACGTATCAGATGCTCCTCAAAGGATGCATCAATCTCGAGATCAACCTCTTCCACATCAATCACATGAGAAGGGTCAAGGTGATACCTACATAATTGTGACACATGGAAAACATCATGCATAGCCCTGAATTTCTGCCGAAGTTCTAATCGATATGACACCGACCTGATTCTCTCCAGCACCGCATATGGTCCTAAAAACATAGGCACTAACTTTCCCTACTTCCATATCCCATGGTGTCCCAATCTAAGATACACCTGAAGGAATACACAATCACCCTCTATAAACTCTAGGGGTCATATACATCTATCAGCATACAAATTCTATTTAGTCTGAGCCATAGCTATACGTTTCAGAATTTTTAACACCCGCTCCGATGTCTCATGAATGAGACTCCGTCCCAATAGATCTGAGTCACCTACCTATAACCAACATAGAGGTTATCTAAAAGGTATACCATAAAATTCCTTATATGGTTCCATCTGTATAGTTTCCTGATAACTGTTGTAATAGGAAAAATTTAGTAAATACAAGTGCTTCTCCCAATAACCACCAAAGTTAAGCATACATGCTCACAACATATCCTCTAACAACTGTATGGTATGTTCTGACTCCACACCTATCTATGGGTGGAAATACATACATAAAAGAACTTATGTACCAAGAACCTTATGTAATCCCTATGATAATCATGAAGTAAATCATGAATTATGATCTGAAACTATAGTTCGTGCCACCCCATGCAAACAAACTATCTCTCTCACGTATAGTTCTCCCAACTGCTCCACTATAAAGGTTTCCTTGATAGGAAAGAAGTGTATTGCCTTCATTAGTCGATCCAAAATGACTCAAATAGTGTCATTCTTCATGGGAGTCTTTAGAAGTCCTATCAAAAAATCCATAGTCACATCACCCCACTTCCATTCTAAAATAGGTAACAACTTCAATATGCCTCCAGGTTGTTGATACTCTGCTTTTACCTTTTGATAGGTGAAACATTTTTTACGAACCTTGCTATCTCCTTTTTCCTGTCTGATCACCAAAACTATCATCGAAGGTCATGGTACATTTTTTCACACCAGGATGTACCACCCACCTTGAAGCATGAAATTCTCACATGATTTCCACTCACATAATCGTAGGCACAACAACCTAATTTTTCACAATTATGATCTCATCCTCATTTATTTTCCAATTTGAAGGTGTCTCCATACCTTTAAGGCTCCCTCTAAAGTCTAAACACTCCGGATCATTCTACTTTCTATCCCTGATTCATCTCAAGAGTCTAGAATCCACTGTTATAAAATCCAGAGTTATGCTCTCCTGACTCTCTAGAACTACCACATGCATTTCTATCATCAAAGTCATCATCTTCCACTCTGCACTCAACTCTTGTACCAACTTAGTCTATGTTTTTCTACTCAAGGCATCATCCACACTATTCCCCATCCCATGTGTATATACCAGCTCAAAATCAAAGAACTGCATATAATCTACCCATCTTTGCTGCCAAAGATTCAAGTAATGCTGTGAAAATATATACTTAAAGATTTTGTGATCCATAAAAACTGTATACTTTTGACCTAAACTATAGTCTCACTAACACATAAGATCATAAACCACTAATTCCAACTCGAGTTCTTGCGTAGGGTAATTCCGTCCATGTGGCCTCAACTGCCATGACCCATAAGAAATGACTCTATCCCCTTGCATCAACAAAACTCTGATTCAGTCCCCATAAGTGTCACAATACACCATTTACTCCTCACCTGACTCAGGTAGTACCAAAATTAGTGATGTAGTTAAGCGCTACTTCAACTCCGGGAAAGAATTCTTACATAATTTTGTCCAAAAAAACCATATCCCATTCTTTATAAAAATATTAAGAGGTGCTTCCATTCAGGAAAAGTCCTAGATAAACCTCATATAACAACTAGATATTCCCAAAAATCTTGAAATATAAAATACATTCTTGGACTGTTCCTAAGAAATCACTACCTTTACTTTTTCTGGGCCCATTGCCACACCTTCATCTGCGATGATATTCCCCCAAAAGTGTTCCCGGTCAATCCAAAACTGACATTTAGATAGCATGATGTATAGAAAATTCTCTCTTAATGTACCCTGTATGATTTCATGATGTTGGTCACAATCTTCACGAGTCTTAGAGTACACTAAGACGTCATCCACAAACACCACCACAAACAAATCTAAGTACAGATGAATGATCTTGTTCATTAAGGATATAAACACTACTGGAGCATTAGTCAACCCAAATGGCATTACGAAAAACTCATAAAGGCCATACCTACTTCTGAAATCTATTCATAGTATATTAGAAGTCCAAAATCTCAACCAATTATACTCTAATCTTAGATAAATATTTGAGAACACACTAACCCATTTCAGATGGTAAAACTAGTCATCGATACATGGAAGAGGATATCAGTTCTCCACAGTCATTAATTTTCAACTTTTGGTCATCCAAACACAAGCGTAAACTCTCACCGGCCTTCTTTGCAATCAAAACAGGTGATCCCCAAGGCGACATACTTGGATGGATAAACCCTCTATCCTCAAACTCTTCTAACTACGTTTTAAGATCTTGAAGCTCTTTTGATGTCATTCTATTTGGTGGAATAGATACCGACTCAGCCCCTGACATGATCTCAATAGTGAATTCCACATATCTGTTTGGTGTAAACCCTGAAATTTTCTAAGGAAATACATATTGAAACATTTATACTGCAGGTAGAAGGACGTATTACCTACCACCCCCAGAATACAACAAAATACTAGTAATTGGGGATGTGAGCTCTCCTAGTTGCTGAGTGATTGGCTCTGCTCAGCCTACATGGATATTCCATTCTCCACAAGAACATATTGGTCACCCTACAGAGATACAAAGGTCACTCACCTGTGGTAACAATCAATGTGGGATCAATATGTGACTAACCAGTCCATACCCATAATCACATCAAAGCTCGTTATATCAAGGATGTAGAGATCCTAATGAAAATGATACTCACCTATTTCTAGATAACATCCCTTGCATAAATAGATATCTATAGTCTGTGTTACCAAAGGTGTATTGATATTCATCATCCCACTTATGGAATCCACCACTAGGCTCAAGCTATTAACAAGGTTTGCAGATGTCAAGGAATGGGAGGAACCAGTATCAAACAAGGCAGTAGCTAAAGTAAAAGAAACTAGAATAGTACCTCTCACTATCAATGAACCATACTCGATCTCCACATGTGTAGGATGCATTGCATGTAATTGTCCCCCCCTCTTCCCTGTGGTTTCATCTGACTCCCCTGAGTAGAACCACTCTACTGGTACAGGTGCTCATACCCTGAAGCACCACACCCACTTCCTCTATCGCCTATTCTAGTATATCTCTAGCTACCAGACCTATATGGCGTAGAAGATCCCCTTGCCACACTCTGAATCTGAGCAGCTGATCCCTCAACACCAGCCTACCGCTGCTTTCTGCATAACTTTTGTAGGTTCCCCATCATTCCAAAAAACTTTCACTCTACTGGTTGTCAAGGAAAATGTGTACAATAGTGTCCCTTCATACCACACTGGTGTAAAAGATCATGGGAAATATCTGCTGAAACTGTTCGTTATGACTATCCAACTTGCTTTCCACTATCTGAACTAAGATCATCATGACAAATATTCTTGATCTCGGAAGGAACACTCCCTAATTGTACAGCTATCTATCCAGTACTGGAAGCCTCCTTCATGTTCCCCTCTAAAATGAGAGCCTGATTAACCACTTCTGAAAATTTCTTAAGCCTACAGATATTCACATGGGACTTAATTTAACACTTAAGTCTGTCCGAAAATGTTTTTTTTTGAAAAAGTCTCATCTACCACCAAATATGTAGAAAAAATATATAAATCTATGATACATTCAGCATACTCCATTATGGACGTGGTTCCTTGTGTCAGATGCATAAACTCTAAAGCCTTATCTTTTTTCATCGTTTCTGGATAGAAGTGTTCCATGAAATTTTCCAGAAATTCCTTCCATAACATATTATCAGTATGTCCATATCGTATCTGAAAGTCCCACTAGCTCTTCAATGAACCCCATATCATATAAGCAGCCATCTTGACCCTCCTCTTAGTTGAAATCTCCAAATGGTCAAGTATCATCTCTATGGATTCAATCCAGAATTAATCTCCCTCGGGCCCACCCTCTCCAGTAAAAGTAGGAGGGTGCTGTAGCTGGAACTCCCTTGTCAACTCAGACATGATTTTCATAACCAGACCTGGGTCTCTGTCTATGAACTACATGAAATGAGAAAAATTATATCAGAACTTTTCTCATTGATCCTCATCTTGAACCAATGATGCCTCAAGATCCCTGTTTAGAAGTTCATTCTGGTTCATACCCTCGTTCTCTCCCTTAATAAGCATTGAGGATTCATATCTCAACAAATCCAAACCCACACCTTAGGTCTCATAACACAACCTTATAACATTTACGTAAGATGATAAACTACCACAAGAAAATTCAACATGTATTTCCCCCCTTTTTCTGACCACATGGTCAACATCGAGGCTTTATCACTGCCTAAACCATCGTACTCTGAGGTCATGGTTAATAAAGGTACATACATTCTTATTAATCAATACAACCATTAATTAATTAGATGATCTAAAATTAATTAATTCAACAATTAATTAATTTCTCAAACTCATTTCATCAATTAAGGTTCTCATTAGACACCCATTTGTTCTCATTTTGCATCATTACTTCATTTTCACAACAAGGAAAAATAGTTCAAGTTTAACAACCTACCAAAAACCCATTTTACCATGAGTGCCTAAAATGATGCATGTCACAATAATCTTGAGTTCCTAGAATGATGCATGCAAACTCAATTATCATACATCTTTAGGCCATGAATCAAAAATCAACAATTTTCAAAACAAATATCACATCATACCACAAGTACGTCACCTAAGGTGAATTAATATAAAACTATGACAACAAATAGTAATCATACCAATCCCACATTGAGTACTCATATTTCCCCCTGTACATGGATTTGCAACTCCCATGCATGATTTCATTACAAATCCACGACTCTTCATAGTCTCCTGTCTAACTTTTCCCAAAATAGTAAGACAAAATAAGAAGAAATAAAAGAAAACTCCTTGGATACCAATTTGTGATGTCCTGACCCTAGAGCCACTGATCGATGACCCAAGATAGTTGGCCACATGCCCTCAAGTTCGTCACCCCGTATGCCAGAGGGTGCTGTCTAGAAACAAGGGTCTGGTAAATTAGTCTTGGGGAGACTATACCCTCTTTTATCAGAAAAAAATACCAATAGAATCAAATAATAATAACCAAGTGCAGAAGTGTATAAATAACACGAACAAATCCATGTCATATGAAAACCACAACATTAAAAAAACATACTCAACTGAAAGGTAAATCATTAAATGAAAATGAAAATATCATATGTCTACAATGAAACTGAAATTAAAGACACAAAAACTCCCAAAAGGGTCCCGAACCATGTCCAGTTCTCTCTCCCATACTCTATTCCCAAACAACAACCTATCCAAGGGCCTTCCCCTTATCCTATCCTAGATTTTTTTTTCTCATGTGCCGATTAGGTGGCTCAAATAGGGTGTGAGTACAACTCAATAGGTCACCACCAATGGTGTCTAAAACAAGTCGAGTCAACAGATAATTCATACAATTTTATAAGGAAATAAATACAATGAATAATTCAAATAGTTATCACATTTTCATTTAATCTTTAATAAATACATTAGTCCAATTTCAATTCATGTTTCCCATTTGAATCATCATTCATTATCATTAATCATTTGGTGTAGGTCTTCATGCATAACACACCAATTCTCAGTTGAATCAACATTCATTATTATCATTAATCATTTGGTGTAGGTCGTCATTCCTAGCACCACAAATATAGTTGAGTGTAGGTCTTCATTCCTAGCACTCTTTTTCTCATTCAGTATCGGTCGTCATGCCTAGAACGCCATAATCTCAACATTGGATACATGTTGGGGAGGAATCCCATGTCCAAGTCCCAAATTTTAATCGGTCTAGAATTCCATGTCTAAAACCACAAAAATCTCAGCCATTTAATCATTCTTTAATTCTCATGAATTTTCAAAATTATTCATTTACTAATCCAACTATTAGTTAAACATTTCAAATTCCATTTATTAATTCAACAATTAACTAATCACATAACCCATTAATTAATCCATCAATTAATTAATCAATCAAACCATTATTTGTCAATAATTAATTCTTTACAATTAATTGTTCATATTAAATCTCAAATTTTCATAATTAAATATCACAATTAATTATCTTTGGTAAACATCCGGACACATTATTAATTATCACAATTAATTACCTTTAGTCAAAATCATGACACAAAATTAATTATCAGAATTAATTACCTTACATATCCAAACATAATTCCATAATTAATTCCCCCAATAAATTATATTTTCACAACAAATCATTAACTAAAATACAATATAAAATTGGCTAACCCCCCTTCATTTGTTCCATGATTCAATTATCAATTAATCACCATGGAAAACAATATTCAATTCAACATTCCTAATGACTGAAATTTAGGAAATAAATAATTAACTGAATCTAGAGATTTCATCAACTCACATTCACATATATTAATCACCACTATGAGAGTTTTAATTAGACCACCTAACTCAGTTGATTGATGGATGTTAGCCCAATGTAAATCCCCAAAATCTGAGCAACACAATGTCATCGATCAAGCTTTAGATCTAAATCCCAAAACTAGAAATAAGATCAAAAACATCATGATCATTTAAAAATGGATCTTGATCCAAAAAATAGATCCAGATCTCAATCCATAGGTTTAGATCCAAGAAAAATGTGGAGATATTCCATGAAAAGATCAAGGATAGATAGGGGAAAGAATGGGAGAAGCAACAGAATGAAATCCACTTATCGGAAGGCGAGAGAATCTTCATTATGAGATTTTGATCTTGAAGAATGATGTTGTATCACCTTGGAATATCTACAGAAGGATTTCAAAACACCTATAATTTTTTTAACCTCGATCCAAGGTCAAAATATGAGAGTCTTAGGGGGTTCAGGTAGTTTTAAAAAGGATTTTTGGATATTAAAATCCCTGAGCATGGTTCCCTGGGTAGAGGCGCATGGTTATGAAAACTGTGTGCTAATCGTGTGGCCCTCTCTATCTAGGTTTGCACAGTTGGACTGCTTGTTTTTTCAAACTGTGCGCAAACCATGAGGACCTCTCTATCTAGTTTTTCACATTTGGCATAGTTTCGTTACATGGTTTTTCGAACTGTATGCATACCATGCACAACCTATTGTCCATTAGTTTTCCTTAATAATTCACCCCAATGTACCCCATGCCAGTACTCTAAATCAATGGAACTTAATAACATCAAAAAGTAACTAAAAATGTCCCCCCATGAGATGACTCTAGAAAAGTTTGGAATCTTACAAAAACATTCATAAAATGTTTTTAAAAAATACACATTGAAGGAAAATGATTTTATTTTATTAAAGATTGAAATAAATATTTTTTCCCCATAAAAGTATTATTATATTATCATGAGTTTCTAAATAGAGGAAAATGTATGAAATGCATTTAATCTATAGAAATAACTATAGAAGATGAAAAATGATGTGATTATTGATAGGTATATTATGAAATTTATTTAGTTGAAACATAATCAGAAACAATACACGTAATAAATCGTATTTTAATATAGAAAACACACCACTTTGGTAGCTTTATAATTAAAACCTCATAAATGAGATAACATTCGATGGATATATAAATCCTTATAATTTACACAATATTTTTTATAGAGTAAATTAATGAAGAAAATATACTATATAGACTAACCTTTTTATTTCATAAAATATCCATTACGTGATAAAACATTTAAAAATATAGAGGAATTAATGAGGTCGAGAGTCTTGGAAACTAGGAACATAATACCTAAAAAATATAAAAAAATAAACAATATTCTAATCATATTGAATTAAACTTTCATTGGTTCGCCCTATATTACATTTAAAAATCTCATATCCTGGGGACATGTGAAAAAGAAATTGGTGAGCATAATGATTGTCAAGGGAATAAACAAAGGAGATACTTAGAATGCGTAAAAGAGACATATAAAAAAGGAATGATCATATGAAAGTGATATATATCATAACATAAGAATATGAAACATAATATAGAAATATGTATAAAATATAAAAATGAGACATTCATAATCATATTTTCAATTTTCATCATCTTTGTTTCAAAAATCGTAATGAACAATGTTATTCAATAACAAATTATAATACATCTCATATATATAGATTAATGTTTTACCTAATGAGTTGGAGTTCTATTAGTGTGAAACCATCATATGTATTGATTCATACAATCCAAATTGGTTATAATAAATCATTTCATCATTATCCCAAGGAGAAAAAATAACTAGTTTCATATGAAACAATGAGTGTATAATACTTAAATACTTTAACTGAAAATAATTTGTAACATATAAAAAGGGAATAAAACTTTCAAACATGTAAATACCTAAATAAATATATTATATTTACTTCTAGTTGAATTTATATGGGTAAGCTAGATGATAGGGTATTCAAGATATAATAATATTTCATTAAATATACACCACAAAAAATAAAAAAGTTGTGAATATTACATGTGCATCACAAAAATAAATTTGCGATGGGAAATGCTTACCTCAAGTTTGACATGCTTTTAAAATACTTTAACATCATCTTATTTTGTAATAATACATTAGATCCATTCTAAAGGAAACATATAATGGACTCTTAAGAATATTGAAACCTCAAATTTATAGCTATGGATGTTGAGAAGAAAATTGTATATGGGTCTGTTATGATAGATGGATCAATGTAGTGTAAAGGAAAGAGAGAAGGAGTGTACTTTTATAATGGAGGGAAATAACACACATGGAATACTTAAATTATTTAAATATAAAAATTTTATTTACCATTTATAATGATTCTATGTAGTCATGAATTCAAATATAATTTGTCTAAATTCAAAATATAGTCATCCAATAGAATTTATATAGGTTTTGGGGTGATTAAAAACCTTATATTTCAATTTAACCCCATCATTAACCAATTTTACCCCTAACTATGGTAACAGTTTTTCAATATTATATGATTATAATGATATTTATAATGTAAGAATTAGTTTTCAAATGTCTAATGGATGACATTTTAAATCATTTATCATAACACTCTTTCTATTTCAATAGTATAACTTTTTTAAGACAATTTAATAAAATATTTTTTATATAAAATATCATTATTTAACTATATAAACTATTCAAAAATTGTGATGTTTAAAACAATTTGAATATATTTTATTTTAAATATAAACCCTTAAGAAACTCATAATATGTTATAATTTTCCATAAAATTCTTGGAACATAATAACTAACTCAAAAAATTTACTTTTAGAGTTATTAATTTATTTTAAATTATTTCTCTATTTCTTGCACAAGCAATGTGACTACATTGCATACAAATTTAAGGTAATTATTTATTCTATAGAAACTAGAAATTAATTAACATGATAAAAAATTAATTCATATTTATAATAAACATTTATAACTGAATATATGTTTTTTATCTGTATCAAAAAAATATTATATATATTTAAAGCCTTAAATTTTCATTTATTACTTTATATTTTAGTAAAATATTATAAAGGGAAAAATAAAATACAAATGTAAAAAGGCCATTTTCAAAATTTATGGATGATTTTTTATGATTTAGACTCATATAGTTATACAAATTAATGTTCTTGAATGAATTTTAAGCCTTATTATATTAGTTTTAACCAAAAATACCCATTTTACCTTTACCGTGGTATCCAAATTTACTATAGTAACATTTTATATTGACCCAAAAGGGTACTATTTACCAAATTTGGTCTTATTTATTCCTAATATAAAATCCATTTTCAATATTAAATTTATAAATTTTTTGGAAATTAGATTATGAAAGAAAACCAAAATGAGAGGAATTTTTTTCTTTATAAAATTACATTTTATGCATAAAATTTTTGATATATAGAATACATCAAAAAAATTGATTATAATGAAATTAATTAGATTATTAATAATATAACATTAATAATTTATGTTTAGAAACATTTGAGAACAAAAATATCTTTATTAATGTCTTAAAACACCAATACAATTTTCAATTAAAATCATTATTTTTCAATAATGATTAGATTTTCAATATTCTTATAAAATTATCAAAAAACAATCATAATATAATTTTAATATTATTATTTAAAAAATGAATTTAGGTTTTAACAATTGAATTTTTAAATTTTTATAAAATCAATTATAATATTTTCACACAAAATAAAAAACTATTTTTTTTATGAAAATGTATATTTAACGAATAAAATGTCAATATTAAAATTTACTTCTTAAAAACATAATTAAATAATTGTTAATTTATTCAATTAAATATATTATATACTCATTTATTTAAATTCATTTATCATATGTGATTAATTTAATCAATTATATTAATAATACACTTCACATATAAAAATGGTTTAATTGAAGATATGTGTTCTACCTTCAAATTCTTGTATCATCATTTCTAACAAACATAAACATAAATATACCAATCATACATACATATAAAAGAGAGATATATATATAATTAATATTTATCTAATGACCATATATATATATATAACAATCATATTAATTTCTTATATATATATATATATATCCTTATATACTTCACTAAAATTTATTCATTTACTCATCTCTTATTAGGTCTAATTTATTTGTAATACATTTAAAAGTTTCCATTGTTATAGTTGGGGTCACAATCTTCTTTTACTACAATAAGGATAATGATTTTATGTTTGTGTTATTTTATATATTTCCATTTACTCCATACTTACTTTTCCTCATGTTGTTTCATATTTTATCCATATAATATATTAGTGTTTACCTTTCTTTATAATAATTTATTTTAATAAACACAACATGGTTCATTTTAGTTTGATGATTCATTCATCAAAATTTATCTAATATAGTGTCATTTTAAAATTCCAAGGTGTTACAAAAACAAAAAAAAAAGTGGGAGTGCAGCTAGAATGGCCATATAAATCTTTGAATGGTACTATTGTAATGGTTGAAAAGTAACTATTATTTTTTGAAAATAAAACCTTTCAAAAAAGGCTATCCCAAAAAACTCAAAAGTTCAAAACATAGGTAAAATTTATATCTTCAATAATATTATCTCCCCCTCTATTTTCCTATCTGTATAAGGTTGATACAATATTCATAGACAAAACTTGGTTCCCCATTCATTTTAGGCCCTTCCAAAATGTTTAGATAAAGTGAGGGTCACTATATATGATAATGCCCATATGGATCACATTAAACCTAATAATCTTCTATAAATACAAATTTACTAGCTCCACCACATTATTGGTGTAAAATATTGTCATAAAATTATATAACATTTTTAATGGATAAATTTTTTAATAGACGGAATTTGTACCTTAGAGAGTTGAAGGTTACCCACTAATGATATCCATTGAAATTTATTTCCACATACAAGTTGGAATAGGTATAGGTTATAGAAATCCAAAAGTATTATGATTCACATCCTTTATATTTTGGAATGTGTAACAATAATATAATAGATATAAATGTATCATTTCATTCTAGGACACTAAAAACAAAGCTTCTATTTATAGAAAATCTTTACGTAGATCGAGTGGATAACCCACAAATAATGATGAAAATCTTAAAAAATGACCTTTCATACAAAAAAGGTGACAACTTCGTTATTTCTAAAGAAAATGATAATCTCTGAGGAATTTCACCACTCAAATATGGTCTCCTCATCATATATAGAATCCATAAAACTTCATAAATCATCATCTAGATCCTACTCCTGAACAAGAATCTCAAGGAGAAATGATGTCATGAGGGAGATTAAAAAAATAGTATCTTGATTACCAACTCACAAGTGGATATGAGAAAATATTACCAACATGTTGAATTCCACCATTTCCTTCTATAGGTACTATGAAGGAATTTTATTTTTTAAGAGAATTAGTAAATTTTTCACCCTTAAAAAGTGTAATATGAATATTTATATTGAGGGAATGAAGGTATTTAACTGAACATCTTTACTAGAGTATTAATTTTTTTTCAAAGAATATTTAACCCAATATATTTTGGTTGGAGTATATGATTAACAATCCTCTAAAAATATGGATATTCCAACTTTTTAGGGAATGAATATCCCCTACAATGTAAAAGTAATTTTTGGGATAATTCCTCTCTTAATACCAAAGCTACCATGGCACCAAAGAAACGAAACATTCTCTAGGTACAAGGATACAACCAAAACCAAAACCTAAAGTATAAAAATAAACCAAGTATCCCAGAAGGGAATTTGATAAATTTAGAATTGGTTCTAAGGTAAAATTTCACATCAATTCAAAATAGGATATATGGAACTTGTAATTCCACAATTACATCACACCTTCCAAGGAAGAGTGGTTAAAGGGGACACATACTTTGATAAATCCATTATGAACCACCAGTAATTTTCAACCAATAATAGGAATATATATATCTTGAAAAAATTATGTGGTTCATTGCATGAATTGAAATTAATCACCTTTTTAGGATAAACTATGATACCATGTTTTGAGTTCAAGTTTCCCAATAATATAAGATCTCATATCCAAAAGTGTTTGTTTGAAAATTATTTATCAATACAATGATGCTTCAAAATTCCCAAAACAATTATTAGGTGAGATATATGATCTTATTTAGTCTTATAATACACCAGGTTATCATCAATGAAAACTATAAATATTTTCTCTAGATACTTATTAATGAATTGCTTCATTATTACCAAAAATAAAGGATGGATTATAGTCACATAAAATGAGATCAAAAGGTACACATTAAGGTTCTACCATCACCTAAATGTTTTCTTTCGAATATCCAAATATTGGATTGTAATTTTTTTGAGCAGTAAAAATATCAAAATTTTAAAACATTATACCCTTTCAGATTTCAAAAAAAAATTACTGTGATTATAGGGATATTGGTTCTTTACAGTTACTCAATTGAATTTCTGATAGATGAACCATAAGTGAAGTGTTCTATCAACCTTATTGTAAAAATAAAAATTGTTTTCCACAGTGACATGCACGGGTGTATAAAAATATTCTCCCTAAAATAATATAACTAAAATTTCATCTACCTTAATTCATATAGAGTCATATTGTATGATAATATCTATATTAGTCATGTTTCAGTTACAATTTCAATCAAGGATTCTACCTCCTGCTCATGAGGCAAACACGAGTAGTCATTTGGAAACAATTTTTGATTTTTTTGACTACCAGTGTCAGGATACCACAACTATATTAATATTTAAACATAGCTATACACAATAAAAAATTACTATTATAGGAGGAGATAACCCTACCTAGTGTGATCTTAGATCTCATTCTCCTTAAAACACATGGGAGATCCCATTAGAAGCGGTGAGAAAAAATGTTCCAATAAAAAAAATTGATCCAATACAGGATAGATATCTACCAATTCATCATAATAATTTAATAAAAGAGTTAAAAGTTTAGAACTAATAAATCCCATATCATCACTACATCCCCTATAAATAATAAGAAGAATTGAAAATGGGAAACCAACTGCTCTTTGATTACTAATGGAATCACTAACTCTATTAAAAATATAATGAGTATCTTTGGATGTTTTAGAAGATCCACAAATGGAGTAAATATAAAGGATGGTGAGGAACCTATATAAAATAGTGTGTCTTTCAAAAGTAGCATCAATAGAAACATTAACAGTAATGGTTAGAGGAGCTACATTGACTTCCATTGGATTCTCCCAAATAGTGTGTAACTGATTCATTCCTGACCCCTCCAGTTGGAACCACATAGTCCATGAATGATATGAATACACCAAAGATCCTATAGGTTTCAAAATGTCTATACGGGATTGAGGAATTTAAGGTTCAAAATATTACTTTTTCAAATGACCTTGACACCCACACAGGCTACAAAACATTTATAAGCACAAGATAAAATCACTTCACATGCATTGTATGGCCACACTGAAACATGTCAAGATAATATCCATTGATTACGAAAATTGAAGTTACATATGAGAAGTAACACCACTATTTCCCCCACGTAACTCATATTTCATCCACTTTCCATTAAAAGAAACACATGAGTTACTAGAAAAAAGAAATAGATGGCCTGGTCAATCATTTATTACCTACTAGATCAACTTCATCCATCGAGGATATCTCCACCACATCATGAAATGTGGTTAGATATAACAATAATACCTATGACTAGATATTAGGTCTAGAACCCATATAGAACACTTGATCCTTGATAATCTTATTAAAAATCAACCCTGAAGAAAACACTGATATATTTATTAAAAAATTAGAAAATTCATTAAAAAACCTATTACCAAGATCATGTTTTGGAAACTATGTGTATTTCACCATATTAAAGTATTCTGGGTAGATTTTCTCAATAAAGTTTTCCTAAAATTACTTCCAATTCAATCCATCATGATTCTTTATCTATAGAAAATGGGTCCCACCACCACATACTCAGGCCTTCAGATATTACGAATATGAACCCCCCTTTGAATGAGTTAGGACTCTCTAGTAATTCAAAGAACCTCTTGGGGTTTCCCAAAATTCATATTTATCATGGTGATAATTTTACCCCTATAAATATGTGTCTTCTATCAATGAAAATCATAGCCCCAATTTGAATACTCATACCTTCAAAAAATTTTCTCCATAGGCCGAATAAGGGTAGGTTACACACCGTTTTCAACATCACGTGAAATAATTAGTTGAAAAAATTATATTCAATGAGATAGTTTCCCTGCCATGGTTTATCGAAAACACCTACTCAAGAAATCAATGGACGTTATATGGGGACATCGTTTACTCATAAAATGAAAAAGTGATACAAAAACATGAGTTCCAATAATTAAATATTTATAATAACATAATTTAATAAGAATAATCAATATAGATACAAAAGAAATATATTGATTAAAACATTCAATATCCCAATGAAATAATTCCCAATAAACTGTAGTCATATAAGGATTTTCATGATGATTGATAAAAATGAACTCACTCAAAACATGCCTCTTAAGTTTCCAAATTCTTATATCATATCAGGAAAGACATCTGAAATGTAATATTTACAACTTGAATTGGAGACCCACCCCTTGATACCAATTTTTCTTGAAAAACCCAAGAATACCCAGGCTATCCATAACCTTAAATTTTTTTGACATTGGCCGAATGGCATTTGTAATCCCCATTCACTTGTGACAAGAACATTAGAATAAAGAATAACCTTTAACAATGATTTTCTACAAATAAGATAAAAACAAATCAAAGAGTATTTATAACATTTCATCATTAAAAAAACAAAAAATGAATATATATATATATATATAATCAAGGCTAAACAAGTTCCATGATTCATAAAACCCAATTTAGACAAAACCGGAATGTCCCAAATCCATGTGATATGATGTCACCTCCAAGATCTCACACAATATAATCGATCAAATCCACCACCACCCTATGAAATATTTTTCTTACTTGTATCAGATATAATATTACCAACATAGACCCAAAGGTTTTTGTTGGGTGTAAGTTGTCGATCCCAATATGATCCCACCAATTATTTTACTAAAAGACTATATAAATACTCAAATTATTCCCAAGAACCTTAAAATAAGGAATGAAAAATAACTCAACAGAAATAATGGATAAATAAACTATTTCACAGTACATAAATTCCAAATAACAAATAGGATTTATAAATTATGTCAATATAGACACAAATATATCATTTTAATGATAAAAAATAGAGAAAAATAATCCAGTATGTGCATAAATTCTGATTTATTTTGGATACTTTATACATTTGTGTGATCAGTATGCCACATAGTGTGTATATAAGCATGGAATAATCAATCCCAGAGGAATAACAAATTCACGATAGTGACTCAACTCCACAACATAGACAACTTGGTCCACAAATTACACTTTTGGAACATGTATATGAGGGCAGATTTCATCTAGAAGGATGGATCCCTGCCTCATCATTGATCCGATATCGTTTTAACACATTGAAATTATCTATGGAAATTTGATCATTGAAACCATAATTTTTTTCTTGGAACTCATTTTCATAAATCAAATAAAAGGGGAAATGAGTTTTTAAAACCATATGAAAAACCATCACAATTTTCAAAACATGTGGCATGACTTTAACAAAATCAATTTAAAAAAGAATGAAATAATTGTTAATAGGATAAATACATATTATAAACCCACCAATATTTAAATAATTGAAATTCAAAAATCACATACTACAAAGTAATAAAATAGCTGTTTAAGGCCTTAATAAATGATAAGGGAACCTAGAACATGAAATCCCAATCATAAATCTCCAAATTGACATGATTTATGATTGAGAAGATAAAATTAAGCACTTAACATCACAATTATTGATCAACATAGCACGGGGATTGAATATTCAAATAGGAACCCTCAACTGCATGACGAGTCTACAATGAACATGATTATAATCCTGAATCTAACAATTAAGAACATTGATGCATCCCATAGATATAGAGAACCATGTTGAATTATAAGTAGAAGGAGATCTATGATTAAAATTGATATCTAATTAGCAAGGGAGTTATAAGGCTTTGATCAATGCTTTTATTTTCCAATGAATTTAGTTGTGAGAGCCATGAGAACCCCAAATGACCATGCTAGTAGATTGAATTAAATTATGATCGAAATTGATAAATTAAGAATTAAAACAATCATTTTTGATGAAATAATTTCAAAACTACCCCCTCGCTTTAGTGGAATAGAATGCCACCACTAGTCAAGTGGTGGATTTAATAGAAATGAATAAGATACTGGATGGAAAACTATTTGGATGGATCGAATCCACTGAATAATGGTTGTTGAGGTTGAATTCCATCCCCTCTAGACACCCCATAGACTAGATAATAGAGTTTCTATATTAAATACCAATGGACAACATGACACTAGAGGGCTAGTGGCCCTTGCTGTCTATTTTTTGGACTAATTGTAGTTCTCACATCTATTAGTTCACATCTACTCTTATAAAAACCACATGAGATACTTCTATATCTCTAAAAAAGAAACAAAAACACACCCCTCACCTTCATTCCACCAAAAACATTCTGGAACACTAGGATCAATCTTGAAATTAATAAAGGAACAAGAAAAATATGAGAATATGTAGGGTAGTACCATAAAATACTGAGGGGATGTTGTATCATTTTTCTTTACCCTCTTTAGAAATTTTGAGAACAATGTTGGATGACCTATTTAGTTCTCTCTATATTTGGTTCAACAATGTGTCAACACTTTCTCAATTCTCACACCCATTTACAATTATCATTCTTTTTTATATTTTCTATCATATAATTAATAAAATGTTTAAAAATTATTTTGGAATTTCATCTTTTTTAGATGTATAGAAACCATTAGTAAATATAACTAGAGAAATAGTCTAATTTTTTTGAAGAACAATTTTTACTTTTTTAATTCAAAATATTTGTCAAACATGGTCACGATCCATCTCATTTACACTCTATTAACACTATAATAAATCTTAGTATGAATCACATCTAATAACTGAGATCTTGGTATTGAGGAAATAAGTATTGTAAAATCATCAGAAATATTTTTTTAAAATAAATTAACTTTAGAGAAATTCATACCATCCTTATAAAGAATATTGAATATTACTTACATAAACTAAAAAATAATGTCTATGAATCTCACAGATGATTGCTACACTATATGAGTGTCCCTTATATATGAGAAAAATAATTCTTACAATACCATAGAAAATTATTTTTACACAAATTATTTGATACATAAATAATATTTATTGTACAATAATTCTTATTGGATGATACATATTGAACGAGACCTATAAAATGAGGATTAATGGATGATTCTAACATAATGAGGCTTATATATATCCTTAAATGTTGTTTCAATAGGTAATACATTCTCATGGAACATCCTTATGGAATAACATGCATACATATCATCCATCATTCATCCTTATAATGTCTCTATACATTGATAAGTAATCCTTAATGAACTATAGTAGATTCATACATGTATGTTTAAATTCATTCTTACATATATTTAATGAACTATCTATATTTTGTTTGAATACATCATTAAATTATTCTATGAAAACAACATTCATTATCCCACCCTTCTCAACCACTCAAAACTGTTTTTAGAACAACAATATAGCAATTTATTCACGTCTTAAAATAAATAAAACAACTTTTATACTTATATGGGAATGTAAAAAAGGAATAAAAAAATTTCAAGTTTGTTGTTATAAGTTTATATTAATTGAAAAGAAAAATTTAAGAATAAAATAATGAGAATGAAATATATATTATGAAATGTAAAAGTAACTATTTATTTTAATTATCTATATGAATAAAACAAATAATTTTTGGTGGATGGAATTTCTGATAATAAAGTGATATGTGACACTAAATATTTTATATCTAATTTCGTAGGCACATTATTTAATTGAGTGATATTAAGTTTTTGGAATTATATGAAGAAAAATTCAGTTTTATTAATAAAATGGAAGCTTTTTTTGTTTTGAAATCATAAAAAGGAACTCAAATAATATATATAAATTCACATATTGATGAAATAGGTGTGTAAGTAAAATATCTCTTCGTATGATAATCAAAGTGAAATAATTTTCTTATATAATCTATTATAAACATCATGGAAAAAGATATTGATATCTATTACCACTTTATCATTGATAAAATATAACCTGATGAGGTATATTTTCAAAGTGCTGTAGTGAAGAATTAATTTTAATCAGGATAAATCCTCTGATGATGGATGTTATCTAGTACTTGGGATCATTTTGAGACTATATTTTATAAAAAAAATATATGTGATTTCATTTCTCTATTTACCATAATTAAATACTTTAATTAATTTACAATGGGGAAGAATATTTTTGGAGAATCATATATTTTTTATAGTAAAAATAATAATATTTAGAGAAGAAAAAATATAGCTAGTTTCTCATGGGTGAGTTATTTTATGGGGGACCAAAGAAGAGTTGGTAGGTAATATTTTTGAAAGGATCACATCATTTTTTTAACACATTTACAACATATAGAAATGATATATTAAATTTTCAATGGTTTTAAAAAACCCTTATGATATGAATTTATAAATGTGGAATTTTAATGACTACAAATGAGTCTTCATGGATATTGTAATGATTTTTTTTACTTTTAGTGAAGAAGAAATATAAAAAAAATATTCTATCTAATGATGTTGTGTTTAGATATCATTCCTACTATGATCCTTATATTATTTTTTTCATAGGATAATGATTAACATGTTTAAAATTTGATTTCATTTTGTATTTATTTTCAACAATACCATATATTTATAATTGATTAGTTATAGAGATAGAAGATGAAAAGTAATTGAGATATTATAAGTAAGAAAAAAATAAATTATGGTACTGAATAAAAATATCATGGTTTGTTTCATGGGAAAACAATATGTCAAGATATTTTGAAACATAGATGTTGTTTTTTTTGGTTTTCAATAGTCCTATCATGTGTCTATGTTAATTTCAACTATGTCATGGATGAAACTAGTTTGTCCTAGTTTATTTAGAAAATACCCATGGTTGATTTGTAATGGCCCTTGTGGAATATATACATGGAGTGTATGACCGATGAAAAATGGATGAAAATGTTATGGTTCACAAGATATTTCATGGTATAATGGAAATGTGTATTTTAGTAGTCAGGGTTTAAAAAAAAATATACACTGTACGTTCAAGGGAAGGAACTGATGGTTGGATAGTTTTGGAGAATGTGTTAACAAATCACATCGTGGTCACATTAAATCTGAAATTATGATGCTCAAATACATATTTTGAGAAAAAAACTACCTCAATTATTTGTGTAAAATAACGATTTATTGGACTATATTTTTTATTTAGATTATATTCAAAAGAAACCCCAATGTAGTAAATTTAATCACGTCATAGTTCTAGATTTGTTTAAATAAATTAATGTTTATTTTTTGGAGGAGTATTTTGACTTTTTGAAATCCACTCAAACACTCCTATCATCATTCTAAAGAGAAATTGGATGCTTTTAAGTATAATAATAAAAGTTTACATTCAATCCAAAATGAGAGGTACTTGAGGAGGAGAAAAGAAGACTAACTTAAATTATTAATTATTGTTTTTGATCATTAATGTACTGAGGTTCTATATCATATTCTTGATTCATATATACTATTAATTATTGAATTTAAATCAAAGACATGTGATGTGGAATCAAACTACTAATAACTAAGTATGAATATAAATGTGTAAAATAATATCATAACCTTGTAAAAATATCATGTGTCATGAGCCATTATTGATTTGACCGCATTACTCACTCAAAATAATTTTTTTGATCAATAGTAGACCATATTAAATATGTGACATGGGGATATTTGATTTGAATTTTTATATGCACCACTGATTCACTTTTTATAGTGATCAATATATTCATGGTTCAATATTTTGAGAAGAAAAATGATTATATAGATTAGTGAGAGGTTCATTTTGAGAATAAGAATTCCAAAAATGAATCTATCAATTTGAACATAAAAAAAGTGTGTTCTTATGTATAGTTTTTGGGTTTTTGGACACCTGAGGGTTCATGTGAGCATCATAGGATTAAAGAGTATCTAGGTCTACTAAAAAATAGTAGCATCATACATTCACGATATAAAAAATTGTCCAAATTGTAATAGTATGGGGGAAGTGGTGGAACATATTGCATATGTAGTTCAATGTGTTTCTTTATTTTCATTCCATGAAATCGGTGTCTATTTTTTTAGAAGGGGGATATTACACTTATTTTTTTGGTTCAACCAGTGTCATTAGGGAGGCCTCTTTAGCTTATGACTCCCCTATCTTCTTACCCTTGATCATGGGGTACTCATGGTTTTGTTATGTGGAAATTTAAGGATATTATATTACTCAACCACCCTTTTAATTTAATTATTATTTCTAGACCTTATTCTAGTCTTAATTGTTTAGGGTTTATTCTTAGTTGAACTAGATCAGCGTGGATTCAACTAAAATAAAAGGATCTTTCATGTGCATTTGATAGAGGTGGACCCATAGTTATTCCTACACATTTTGCATCATTACGTATGTGGAGATAATCTATTTAAAATAATATATTTCTTATTCTTCAGAAATCAGAAGTTATTTTCTACTCACCTAGAGTTGCATGATAAGTATTTTACTTGGGATGGTGTTGAGGGTGTGTTGTAAACCTTATACGGGTGGTTGGTTGAGGATTTAGTTCGATAGTATTGATCAATGAGTTTTTTAATATTATTCATCATTGGAATAATGTAGATAATTAATTATAAATTCTATTGAATAAATGTTTATGTAATATAACATGATAACAGATCTCAAGAGACAGTATGATCTTGTATGTTGAATGGATTAACATTGCTGAGGATTGGTAGAACATGGAAATGATAGTTACTCCTTGGTCGAGGTTAGTGGTAAATTTGATTAAAATCAACATATGTGTTATGAATGATATGATACATCATTCATTTTGCAGGAGTTTTGGGAGATGTGTCTATATTCACTACTGGAAAACTAACCTTTACCAATGGTTTGGAACTGTTGGTATAGGCCTCCAAACCGTTGGTATAGCCGATACCAACGGTTTGGAGAACCGTAGCCAAGTAAGCCATTGGGATAGGTCTATACCAATGGTTTTCCAAAAACCGTTGGTATAGACCTATACCAACGGTTTTGGAAACCGTTTGTATAGGTAATATGAAATCTATACCAACGGTAATGGAACTGTTGGTATATAAATTCCAAAAATAAAAAATCCGCTAGGATTTTATCCCAGGACCCCTTGTTTATAATCGAACGACTTAACCACTAAGCTAACGTCACTTTTGTAAACATAATTTCATAAATATATATATATGTATTATCATAATTATTTAAAATTTTGATTTATATAATGTTCTCGGTTAGTAGATCTGAAAAAAAATTAAAGAACCTATCCCAACGGTTTTCAAAACCGTTGGTATAGGTTAGGGTTGGGTTGAGTTTTTTAGGCTGGAGGTTGGTTTTTTGGGTGTTTTTTCCCAAGGATTTTGGTGGACTGTTGGGAAAGGTCACTCTTTCCCAACAGTTTTGGTGAACTGTTGTGAAAGAGGTTCAAAACACACCCTTTCCCAACGGTTTTGGTGAACCGTTGGGAAAGGTCACTCTTTCCCAACGGTTTTGGTGAACCGTTGGGAAAGAGGCTCAAAACACACCCTTTCCCAATGGTTTTGGTGAACCGTTGGGAAAGAGTGACCCTTTCCCAACGGTTTGCCAAACCGTTGGGAAAGGTGGGGAAATCTATGGCTTTCCCAACGGTTTTGGTGAACCGTTGGGAAATGGTAGCTATACCAACGGTTTTTACAAACCATTGGTATAGAAGTGTTGGGAAAGATCATCTTTCCAGTAGTGATTTGGGATTCCTTGGGGATAATAGATATGATGGCGTTCAACCTTCTATACTCAAGATATGTTCTCTTATGAACATATATTAATTAAGATCACCTTATAATCATGTATCTAAGGGGATGGGATTAAAATTCAGCTTATGTGAGGACATGGGTTGGTATCAGGATATTAGATGAGATTCGAGTATTCTAAGAGGAGTTTCCATGGGCTAATTATGATGGCTTGATTTTCTTAAGACTAGTCATAATGGGTGAGACGACCGTTCTTGTCATGACCTGACCCTACCCGGGATCGAGCCGCAACTACCCCAAGCCTGCCTCCATAGGCTAGGGGCTGGCGACCAACGCTGAAGGCACAAAAACTCAGGGAGGCCTTTGCCTAACCACCTGTACATACACACACAGAACACACTCAATGAAAAAGTGCAGAGTAAAAGGAAAGACAAGCAGAGAAAAATAGAAACTGCTATATATAAACCACAAATGTGCATCGACCTCTATAGTACAAAGAAAAAGTTGAAGGTACACTAAAAAGAAAAGGAAAAAAACACACCCCCAACTAGAAAAGTGCCACAACCCGACAACAGGTAAACAAAAGAAAAACAGCTGGAAGGGTTCCCCACCTGGAACCGGACCATGACCACCGCACACGGTCCAAGCTCCTGAAATCCTAAGCTCCACTAAAGTCACGACCAACCTGTCCGTCATCTGCAAGGGCACACCAATTGCGGGAAAATCCCAAGTAGGGGTGAGTATAAAAATACTCAGTAGGATACCCCAAATGCTTGAGGGAGCGATAAAGGGGGTACCGAAGGGTGAGCAGTAGAGAGAACAGGAAAATGTAAAGGAGTACAACCACGAGAAGCTAGACACGGAAAGCACGTGGCATACCCCACGTGTCTTCACCTCTCCTGGAAGGAGAGTAACCAAACCCAAGAAGTGGGTACTAGAACAAGGTATATACAAGTCCATATTCTCAATCAAGAAGACCAAACAAGATTGTAAGGAGATATACATCTCGTATCTTAGCCCAAGATAAGAGTATACAACAGTCCCAGATGAAAACACCATCGATGCCTAGCATCCCACACGTCTGTCCCAAACTACAAGTCAAGGGGCTCAAACCACCACACCTCGACACTATCTTCTTTGGGCGGCACAGACTCGCCATTCACTGATAGAACATTTTGGACAAGTTAACAGTTCATCTTGTGTGATTTTTTGAGAGGATCACAACGGTGCTATCCGTTCGTTGTGTTTCGGGACCGGGTTGCGGGTCCCACGTAGCACCGCTTGTGTGAGATGCGCCAGAATGTACATTTTTCTATGGATATCCATTCCACTCAAGTGATTAGTCCTTTTGATGTGTTTTCTCGAGGGGATCACAATGGTGTGATGCGCCCGACTGTTTTCAGGGCCGAGACATAGGATCACGGCACGTCATTCGGGCGTGAGGCGGTGTTGGTGACTTTTCTGTCGGATATCCGTTTGAGGCGAGTAAGTAGTCTATCTCACATGTTTTTCTACGAGGACTACAACGGTGAGATCCGTTTGGTTGTGCAGATCCTCTTGCATGATCTTGTTAAATGTGGAAATATGAAGGTGCCCTGGTGGCGGTTCTTCTACCGTGTTTTTAGTGGACCCCTGGCATGTGATAGCACACTCTTGGGAGGGTGATATAAATGGTTCATAAGATGTGGTTGGCCATGCCTGGGCCTTTGAGGTGGATTTGTTATGTTCATGCCTTCACGTTGACTATTGGGTTCCGTGTGCATGTTAGCCTTTGAGCTGGAGATGTGGTATACTCTGGGAGTATACGGGAGCGCTGGGAGGTACATGTGGATGTTGGTAACTGAGAAAGTTTGTGCACTTGGTCGGGGTTGACTTGGGGACACACGAAGTGTGACCCCCTGTGCGTACTATGATTTTCTTTACGTACTTTTGACATCCCCTGACGTAGAGGGTCCCTTTGTTTTTGTTTGTTGACTAGAAAAGTTGAGTTTTCCGCTGGTCCCATTCTCGTTTGGCCGACAGAGATGGGTTGTTCCTCTGTTTCTTCCGCTGTGAGGGGTTTCAGTATCGTACCCTTTCACTAGACTGCGACACCGTTTGCGACTACGGGTGTTCCTATTGTATGGGTGCTTTCCCCTCTTTCTGGGATGAGTTGACTCGGTCCGCATCGATAGCGACTTAGCAGTTTGGAGCATGATCGCCTTGAGAGGCCTGGAGAGTTTCTCCCATTCTTTCGTGACCCCTGGTAGAGTTATTGTGGATTCGGTGTGACCAACACTTTACGCGGGCACCGATACTCTACCTAGGAGGTTGTTTCCAGCAGGGCTGAGGTTGCTACTAGCAGGGATGGGGTTGTTTCGAGTAGGGCTCGCCAGTGGGTTACCATCTTGCAGGGATGGCCAGTACAACGGTGTTCACCGAGCAGTACCATCCAACAGGGATGGCCAGAGCTGTTCCGGGCTTACCACCAGCTGGGCTGGGCAGTGGTTCCCAATGTCGGCCTTACTTCCAGTGGGGCTGGGTAGTGGTCCCCGATGCCAGGCTTACCTCTAGCTGGGCTGGGCAGTGGTCCCCGATGTTGGGCCTACCTCTAGCTGGGCTGGGCAGTGGTCCCTGATGCCGGGTTACCTCCAGCTGGGCTGGGTAGTGGTCCCATCGCCGACATTAGCCAGGTCACCCTCCAGTGGATTACCCTGTTACGGGACTGGGCAATGTGACACCCGTTGACTTTCTAGGCCTCCCTGTAGTGGGAACCCATTGACTTCCAGGGACCCTCAAGCGGGGCTGGGCAGGGGTTTGCATGTCGACTTTGAGGAGACCCTCGACTGCGGGGCAGTGACATGGTGTGGTTTGATGTTCCCCTATACCTCTCAAGTACGAGGGGTGTTTCTCCCCCACCAAGACACGTCCTTGTGATGCGACCTAAAACCGTGTGTGTGAGTCAGTGCCGCACAAAGCGGATAGAGTCCAGGTGTGGTGGTTTGAGCCCCTTGACTTGTAGTTCGGGGAAGACATGCGAGATACTGGGTATCGATGGTGTTTTCTTGTAGGACTATTGGATACTCTTTTTTGGGGCTGAGCTATGGGATGGAGATCCCCTTACAATATTGTTTGGGAATCTTGATTGAGCATATGTACTTGTATATACCTTGTTCTAGTAACCACTTCCTGGGTTTGGTTACTCTCCTTCCAGGAGAGAAGAAGACGTATGGGGTATGCCACGTGCTTTCCGTGTCTAGCTTCATGTGGTTGGACGAGTCTACTCTCCTACTATAGGTAGTGAAGAATCGACGAGAAGTTTACATTCTCACAGTTTCCGTCTCCTTGTGTTTGGACGAGTCTATCTTCTTTCTCTTATTGGGTTGAGTTGGACTCTTTACTGTACTCTTTACTGCACTTTCCGTTGTACTCCTTTAATTTTCCCTGTTTGCTCTACTGCTAACCCTTCGGTACCTCCTTTATTGCTCCCTCGAGCCTTTTGGGTATCCTAATGAGTGTTTTTATACTCACCCCTGCTTGGTCTTTGCCCGCACTTGGTGTGACCTTGCAGAAGACAGACATGTTGGTCGTGACGTCAGAGGAGCTTAGGAGCTTGGGATCTTGGACCGCCTGCGGTGGTCGGAGTCGGGTTCCATGTGGGGGACCCTTCCAGCTGTTTTATATTGTTTTAACTATTGCCGGGTTGTGGAACTTTACTGGTTGGGAATGTGTTTTTCACCTTTTCATTTAAGGTTTTACTTTGTACTATTTAGAGGTCGATGCACTCTTGTGGTTATTTATAGCAGTTGGTACTTTGCATTTCTTTTTACTATGCACTTTTTCATTGAGTGTGCTCTGTGTGTATGTGTACAGGTACTTAGGCAAAGGCCTCCCTGAGTTATTGTGCCTTCGGCACTAGTTGCCAGCCCCTGGCCTGTGGAGGTGGGCTTGGGGTAGTTGCGGCTCCAGCCCAGGTAGGGTCGGGGCGTGACAAAGAAAATTTAATTCCGGCCACTCTAGGGCTCAGAATTTCATGCCGTCTGAAGGCGCTGCTCTGGAATTACATCAAGAATATTCCAAAGTCATTCTCAGCAAAAAAACTGGGTTCTTACATCATTCCCCCCAAGCTTTTCATCCCCAAAAAGAAAAACCAGGGAACAACTCAGGGTACTAAGCCCACACTTGGCTCTCCCGTACCCATAAGAACTCTTGCACGACTCGGCGCCACTGCACACAGACCAATGGATTTGATCCGTTCACGTGAGGTCTTCCCTCACTGATGGCGTGCATGGGATCACACACACTTTTTCTCAGGTGTGTCATGCGGGAGCCTATATGCACCCACACCCGACCTTGGGGTTAGGGAAATGTGGTAGAAAACCTCACCATCCCTTCGCATGGTCTCAAACTACCCGAAGGCTCTCGGGGGTAGCTCACCTCCCCGATCGAACCTCTATGTTGCACACCGCAACTAGAATCACCGCCCGCACCTGGAAGAAGGACTGGTGATTCCCTCCTTCAGAATATCCATATGTTGAAACACCCAAGTATATCTGGTCACGCAAGGTTCCACAGTCGATTTCCCACAACCAAGGCTCTCTTACATGCTCGAAAGGCGAAGGAGTCGACACCATCGACTAAAGAAAAAGGTCCTATACCTTTTAACTTACCAACATAGGGTTACAACCGACGCCCTATGTCATGCTGGTAACACCTCAAACATGGAGCAGGGAGGAATGAATTCCACACACAGAGTCTAACAATTCTACTGCAAAAAGTAGAAGAGTTGTAGATCATACTTCTTATCACCTCATGCTCAGCAGGATCGTAGACATCCAAAGCTCGCAGTTGTCCGTGGTCCCAACTGTCATCTTCAGGAGCCTGTCATGAACTGCTTAGCAGTGAGGGGAAGACCTCGTAAGGTTTTTCCCCACTACCAGTTCCTCCCGCTCCTCGGCTAGCACCACCCATCTGGGTACTACTCCGATCACGGCGCTGCCTCCGTTGTGGTGATGCACCTGCAGCCTACCCGAATCTCTCTGCATTCCTGGTCGGGCAGTCTCGTGCCACCCAAAGTGGATAGTGTCTTGGTGCGGTGATTGATCCCTTGACTTGCAGTTCGGTGCAGACGTGTGGGATGCTGGGCATCGATGGTGTTTTCTCCTGGGACTTTTGGATACTCTTTTCTTGGGCTGAGATACAGGATGGAGATCCCCTTAACAATCTTGGTAGGGCTTCTTATTTATCATATGTATTTGTATATACCTTTTTCCAGTACCTACTTCTTGGGTTTGGTTACTCTTCTTCTAGGAGAGGTGAAGACGCACGGGGTATGCCACGTGCTTTCCGTGTCTAGCTTCTCATGGTTGGATGAGTCTACTCTCCTGCTATAGGTAGCGAAGAATCAACAAGAATTTCATCTTCTCACCATTTCTAGGTCCTTGTGTCTGGATGAGTCTATCTCCTCTCTCTTGTTGGGTTGAGTTGGACTCTTTAATGTACTCTTTACTGCAGTTTCAGTTTTACTCTTATACTTTTCCTTATTTTCTCTACTGCTCACCCTTAGGTACCTCCTTTGTTGATCCATCTAGCCTTCAAGGTATCCTACTGAGTATTTTTATTCTCACCCCTTCTTGGGCTTTTCCCACACTTGGTGTGCCCTTGCAGAAGACAGACAGGTTGGTCGTGACGTCAGAGGAGCTTAGGAGCATGGGAGCTTGGACTGCGTGTGGTGGTCAGAGCCGGGTTCCTAGTGGGGGACCCTTCCAGCTGTTTTCTGTTGTTTTACCTGTTTTTGGGTTATGGCACTTTACTGGTTGGGTGTGTGTTTTTTCCCCTTTCTTTTCAGCTTTTGCTTTGTACTGTTTAGAGGTCAATGCACTCTTGTGGTTATTTATAGAATTTGGGACTTTTCTTTTCTTTTTACTCTGCACTATTTCATTGAGTGTGCTACGTGTGTGTGTACAGGTACTCAGAAAAAGGCCTCCTCGAGTTATTGTGCCTTTGGTGCTGGTGACCAGCCCCTGGCCTATGGAGGCATGCTTGGGGTAGTTACAGCACGAGCCCAGGTAGGGTCGTGTCGTGACAAAGAAAATTTAATTCCGGCCACTCCAGGGCTCGGAATTGCATGCCGTCTGAAGATTGTGCTCTGGAATAACATCAAGAATATTCCAAAGTCTTTGTTAGAAAAAACCGGGTTCTTATAGTTCTTATAACTCGCTAGGAGTGACACTATGATGAGTGTAGTTTAAGGTTATGCGAGTCTAGTGAGATGGATGGGTACATTAGGACTAGGTGTGTTTGATGTAAAATGGTTTACTTTTAGCAACGTGATGAGACATCTACCTTAGGAGAAGTGAGAGGGGATCTAAGTGTGGGTAATGTGAATAATTCTATACTTAACTTCAAAATGATAGTGTTTTAGAGTGAAAAATCATGGGACAATCCCAAGTTAGTGGGACTAGAAGTTTTGAGGTAATATAGTGGGAACATGAATTGGGCTAGATGGTGTGGGTCGAAAGAGCCTTCAGGTAGTGTTGTATCCAATCAATGATGAGTGTGAGAAAATATACAAGAGTTGTGTAGCACCATGATATTTTATAAAATATTCCACTTTAATAAATTAATGTTTCAGATATCCTATGAAGAACACAAAAATGTTGTTTTGTGAAAAATTTCATATTCATTATTAAATGAACCACTTGATATGGTATTAAAATGAAATATAATTGTCTAATATAATGTCTAATTCAAATTAAAATATTTTTTATCCTAATGAACTATTTTGAAATATGTTTATTAGATGATCATTTTAGTTTTATTTTTTTTATTTATAAAATTATTTATTTTATTAAACACGAGAGACATTTTTCTTTACACATGTATAAAATGAATTCATATATTATTTTTTGAGAAATGAAAATAAAATCATTTAATTGTAAAAGGAGTTTTTTCCTAAAAGCATATTTTATAAATGTAATTTATTTTATTTTAATTTAATATTTATGAATTAATTTGATGAATATTTTTGTTAATTATAGCAACCTTAGTTTTTAAATTGAAATACTATGTTCGATAACATAGATGACACCTAAAACTGAGCTTAATCAATCAACTAAATATTGTTATTACATTTCCATTTTAACCTAGCCATTATAATGGTAGGTATGAAAAAGATTAAAATAATTATGTTTATATGGTTTCCACTTGTATATATAATTAATTATTTGGTCACCAATTACTTATAACTGAAAACAAAACCCTTTTTAAAAATTAAAGGAAATATTTTTTTGAAAAAACTATCTCAACGTGTACAAGTGTGTTTTATAACAATAAAATAAATAACCACACTTTTTTGACAAAATAAATGATATATATTTATAAAATATATTAAATATAACATCAAAAATTAATCTTATGTGTTTTATAGACATTATATAAAAATAAATCTAATTTTATGCATAGAGAGTAGTATTTTTCTCTTTGTAGTTTTTCCGCCTTTCGATGGAGCATATGTTTTAGAATTAAAATTTGAACCTCTTATAAATTTTATTTCAAAAAATAAACTTAATTTTTCAAATATTAATTTAATTGTTATCTTAGGGATAAATATTTGTATTTTTCTAATAAGTTTAATTTTTGATAAATAGTGGAAAAACTACATTTTAATTAAAAACTCAATTTTTGTCTAAATAATTTATAACGTAAAATTATTTAGAAGTTTTTTTAAATTAAAATTAAATAAATTAAAAATTTATAAATCCAATTTTGGTCAATTGAATAATTTTTATATATAATTTTCACATAAAAATATTTCAATCTTTTGAGCATTTTATCATTAACAAAACTACATTCTCATCACGTATGTGGGACTAATTTTAAATGAAATTCTATAAAATATTTTAATTTAATTTAGAAAAATGAATCCTATATATTAAATCGTAATTTTAAAATTTATTAAATAGTTACATTTTATTTTTGGACAATATGCATATTAACCTAGTCAATTCTTGCTACTGTAGAAAAAGGTAAATCAGGTAAAAATTTCGGAATTAAGGGTAAAATTAATATGATAAAGAATAAAATAAGCCTTACACATGGAAAAAGTTTATTGGATGAGTTATTTTACTCCATAATCATTTAAAATTTAAATATATGGCCATTTTTTCATTAATAAGTGACTATGAAATTTATAATATTTTATTTAATTAAAAGGAAAAGGCATCCCAATCATATTATAAATAAATAAAATATTTTTAATATGTGTTTCTATAGAGTTTATGTTTAGAAATAAATTTTAATCTTAAATCTAAATGACTTATATTTATCTTGGTAATTTATTTATAATTTTAATTTGAGATATAACTTCTTTAAATTCTCACACGACAATGGTGCTATAATTATTTTATTAAGGGAAATATCAAATAAACCTTATTAAGAATACTAAAATAAATATAATTTGATATAATTATGGTGATTAAAATATTTAATAGATGTATATTCGTGTTAGGATTGTATAAAGTATTTGGTTTTATGTTATATTGGTTTATTGATATTTTTTCAACTCAATGTAATGAATGATCTCAAAATTAACATTAATGATATTTTGAAATAAACAATATGTTATTAAATGATATAAAATTTATAAAAATAATAAACTTAAAGAACTGATTTTAATAATGATTAAAGTTTCATCGAGATCCATTTATGAATTATTTTTAATTTTATAGTAATCATATTAACCATTATTGGAAAAAATACATATTCTCAAGGTTATATTTAAAGTGGTTAAATAAGGTTTAAAAAATATAGGGTCTATAATGTAGTTAAAACATATCTAATTTTTTTTATGAAGGTAGTTCGACCCAAAATCATATAGTATTCTAAATAAATTACATTTAAACCATATTTAATTGATAATTAATTTTAATTAATTTAACATTTTTAGAAATTCCAAAAATACACCTCCCATCTCAAAAAAGGGAACGTCTCCTTTTCTTTTTATCACTTGTAAAAACATATTTTTATTCATAAAGACATATAAAAATACCTTCTTATAATAGATAACTACATTATAGAGGTCTTAGATTAGGAACACCACCACACATAGTTTTATTAATGTTTTAGTAAATGGAGATTATTTGAAGAAGGGGAAGATAAAGGACATATGTGACAAATCAGACTGAAAGTAAGGGAATTCTTAACCTAATTTCCATTATTTGGGTGAAACTATAAATTCAATGACATTATATTAAATAGATTATGTGTGAATTGATTTTTTATTTTATTATGTTTCATTTCCTCTTTTTTTCATGTTGATTTATAGCGGATACACATTATAAATTAATTTGTTTAATGCTAAATAAAATTCATTGATATTTTTAATGGACAAAGCTTAAAAAAAATATTTTAATTTTAATTTTTGAAAATTAAAAAAAGAATATTTATTTTCATATATGGGTGAAATGAAGTTTTCCACATTTATGTCACTTTAATATTTGTAATCATACTTGACAACGTTATTTGGCTACATTCATGATTTTTTTTTTTGCATTATACATTGGTAGTTTTTCAAAATACCTGATATAAAAAAAGAATATATTTTTCAAAGAGTGTTTTTATAATGAAAACTATCATGATTTATGACTAAATTATGGATATTAGGAATTTATTATAATAACATCTAGTTACATGATAGAAAAATTATAGGAGGTAACTTTATAAACCAATTGCAGACAATTTAGTTTTAAAGAAATGACCAGTAGTTACGTGAGAGACCAATGAGAGGTGGTTAAATTACATACAAGTGAAAGGTGGTACCCTGATAAAATAAGGATGGTTTTTTAATGTCATATCCTCAAATTAATTTGTTACTTTTGAAATTGAAGTTTATTATATTGGTTACTCCAATTATATAAGGGATTCACCCCATTATATCTCACTGGTGAGCCCGATACAACTTATACAAAGTGTTGATCCCAAATATATCTGATGGGTGAGCCTAATATAGAATATATGAAGGTTGAGACCCATTATAGATCTATAATATATAGGATAATTATTATATTTGTAGTCATCCATATGGTTATTCCAATTTAAAGTGTTTTGAAAGGGTTTAATGGAAGTGACTATCAATGTTTTCAAAAAGGGTTCTAAATTTCATGATATGGGTTATAAAGGCATTATTTGAGAAAACCATTTGGGGTTTTTTATTGTAAAAATAGTTTATTTCATACACTCAAATATTATTTAAGGTAAATGGAGAAGTATGTACAATGAAGATTATGAGGACAAGATAAAAATTATTAAGATATTTTATTAAAATAAAATATATTTTTATTTTAAAAGGGTTTCTTTTGGATGGAAATATGAATAATGAGTATATGTGTCCACTCGTATTGTATGGGTTAAAATTGTAATATTTTTTCCTAGTTATCTAAAACTCTAATCCTAAAAGTTCACTGAAGAATGAAATTGATTTCTAATTAAAAAAAGTAGAATATGTATTGTTTTTGGCTGGGTCCTTACATGTCGTTTTAGAGTGGGATTTGAAAAATTTGGATATAATGATGTTTTATTAATAGATAATGAAATTATCTCGGCTTAAAATGTTAAATTTTATAATAATTTCAGTTTTTATGAAACCCATTTTTAGGCCTTTTGTTTTGAAATTTTCTGGTGACTAATGATATTTTTAGAGGCATTAATTTTTGAATAAATTAGGGTTTATTAAATTTCAGAATGTAAATTGGATGTTATGAGATAAACATTGAGGTTAAATATTATTAGGGTTATGTTTATGATTTTTATCACATTTATGGAATTTTTATAAGTATTCTATTAATAAAGTTTTAGAAAAAGGACATCCTATAGACTGTGTGATAACCTGTCACATCCAGCAATGCTGCATGAATTGAACCCCAAACTTAAGGGAGAAAAGGGTGAAGTTCCTACCATTAGACTACATAATTTCCTAGTTAGTATGAAATTGTTTTTATTTATTAAAACTATATTATGGATAAAGGTTATATTATTTTTTTGGAAATAATTATTATTATATTGATAACCATGGGATTGGAAATTGTTTTGCTGATTAAGTGATCAATGTTATTTTGGAATATATCTAATATTTTGGGAATCCTATATTATCAAGGAAATATAATAATATAGGAGTTTATTTTAGGAATAAAGGATGAATTATATTTTGGAATAATATATTATTTCTTTTTGGATATATGGTGATTCAGGTTATTTGTATAAATATTTATTATATCTTAGAGATTATGTAATTTAGAAAATCAATTTTTTTGTATAAGACATTTTGAGTGGTTGATATTTTATTGGTAGGTAAATGTTAATTTTATATTGTAAGATTATCAGACCAAATCATTTTTAATTTTTCATTTCAATCATAGTTCGACTATTTTTAGATATTTTAAGGACAATTATTTATCAAATGATCTATATTGATCTTTGGGTATTGGTATTGAATTTTAGAGGTTACAATTTTTTTAATTTGTTTAAATGTTTATTTCTTAGAGAACTATTTTATCATATCATATCCTTTTTGGTTAATATATAATGATAGTAAGAATATATTATTATATTTTTGTGGATGTTTTGATCCATAAAAATTCATATAAACTCTTTAGGAAAGAAAAATTCACTTTGAATACCAATCTATTGGAGAAAAATATGAGTGTTTTGTGGAAAATGATTAAAGGAAGAAATTATTCCAATCAAGTAATTATATTTCCTTATGTTTTTTTACAAGTAGTAAATGAAATATTCAACTTTATTAAAAATAATATTGAAACCAAAACATTTTCCATTTTCTTTTCTTACCATTAAACCAATGAAATTTTCACCCAACATAGATTTATGGTTTTGTGGTTTTTCAGTTTTCACGATCATGCCTTCCATCACTCTCTATGAGAAATTGTCTAAAACCTGATATCTTACATTTCCATGTTTTCCTACATAAAAAATTTGTTTTGTGTTTTACTAGGTGACCATTGTACTTCCATTTATATCATTTATGGTGGATGTTTTATTAATCTTTTTTCTGATGTGGGATTTCAACAATGGTATTTTGAAAAGTCAAATCATAATTACCAAACCCAAATTCAATATTTCATGAAAGAAATTTCCATGTGGGAGGGGTTAGAATGTAGAATCAGTAGTTTTTAAATGGAATGACTATGTCTGTTAACATACAATATACAAAACAAATGATATTAATCAAATAACCAAATTTTGTTATTACGATACCATTATAACCTAGACATTATAATGACTGGTATGAACAAGATTAAGTGAATAATGAAAATATTTTTTATTAATTTATATATAATGTGTTTTTGGTGGCTAATTAATTATAAATTAAAATAAAACCCTTAAAAAAGTAAATTTTTGTGGAAAAACTATTTAATTGGGTATAAGTTGATTTATAAAAATAAAATAAGCATATCACACTAGTTGTATTATATTTATTAAATATATATATACTATATTCAATCAAATTTTTAGAATTCATCCTATTTTATTTCAAATAAATAAATAAATATAAATCCAATTTTACATATAGAAGCTGTATTTTTCTTAAAGAAATTTTCCTAGTTTTTGATGGGGCACTTGGTTTATAACTAAATTTTGACTCTATAACAATTTTTTTTTACAAAATCAATATAATTTTTGAAATCCTAATGTCAATATTATCGTAGTGTGAATTTTTTTGGATACGTTTTATTTTTTGATAAATTATGAAAATACTTCATTTTTATTGAAAAGTGACATTTCATATAAATATTTTATAATGATAAATTATTTTTGAAATTGATTTTAATGTAAAATTTGATAAATTATATATATATTAATCAAATTAGTTCTTAATAATCATAATCAAATTTTATTTTTATATAAAAACATTTCAATCATTTGGACACTTTCACTTTAAAACCATGCTTTCTCGTCACATGTGCAAGAATAATTTTAAATTAAATTATTTCAATTATATGAAATTAATTTGGTAAATTTTATGAATTTTTTTATAATAACTTAAATATTTATTAAATAGGTCTCTTTTATTTTTATAATACTATTAGTAACCTTGGTAATTTTTGTTACCAAGGTACATGGTAAATCGGGTAAAAATTGAGTAGTGAAAGGTAAAAATAATTTTATAAGTACTCTTATATAACCTTTCTACCAGACCTGATTTTACTATATTAGTAAATTTAGTCTAAAATTAATCTTTTTTCGAATATATATAATTTGGTTTCCATTTATATGTTATTGTGACAATTTTAATATTATATTTAAACAAAAGAAAAACATATCACAATCAAATTCGTAATAACTAAACTATTATCAATATGGGTCTATCTGTAGGATATGTTTGACTATAAATATTAAAATTAATCATAAAATATTTATCATCATCATTATAATTTTTCTTTTAATTTTTAGTGATGATATAATTACCAAAATTTCTTACACAATGATGATGTTGTAGTTATTTAATAAAAGTAAATATCAAAGAAATGTTATTAAAAATATTAAAATAAATTAAATTTCATATAATTTAATGGTACTAAATAATCTTACTGATGTATTGGAAATTTTACTTTTTACACCCTAACTCTAAATCTTGCAGTCACATTTATTTATATTTATATTTGAGTCTTTTAGTTTCTTAAAGTTTAAAAATTTACTAAATTAAAATCAAAATGAAAGATAATAAAATAATTGCAATACGATTTAATAATAATAATGATGATAATATTATTATTTTGAATAATAATAATATTATTAAGTTTATTATTATTATTATTATGTTAATAATAATAATAATATTATTATTATCATTAATATTATTATAATAACAATAGTAATAATAATAATAACTATTATTATTATGTATTGTTTTTTATGGGAAACCCTAGTTTGGATCCCTTCTCCCCTCCCTCAACCCTCTTACGTGACACACCTCTATCCCCCCTTCCTCCCCGCGTGGTCCCCCAACGACCGAGGGCCTCCAGATCACCTCCCTCCTTCCTCTAACGACAACACCCCTCATGCACAACTGACCCCTCCTCCCCTCTCTTGCACGACTAACCTCCCTCTTGTCCACACGACCCATACATCCAAGAAAACCAATGGTGTGCCTATCTCTCCCTCCATCGACCGCATATCCTCCCATTTTGGTGTGTGAATCCCTTCGGTGAGCCTTTTATCCCTTGAAATTCTCCTATTTTGATGTTTCATTTGATTTATTGGGGTCCACGTTTCTTGTAAGAACCATAACTTGTTTAGGGATTCCCATTTTTATTGATTCTTATTATTTAGGGATTTTCTGGTTCCTTCAAGGTTGGTTCTAGTCGTTGAAGTCAAAGGAAGTGGGTTTTCCATGATTTTTTGGTAAGGATTATCCAACTTCTTCATTGTGCCTTATTTTTAATTTTGGGGTTTTAGGATTTTTGAGTGGTCGAAAATTCATTTTGGGTGCATGGGTCTTTGCTACTATGTTTGAGTTTATTGAAAATTTTTATAGTGTGTGTGGGACTTTGCTGCGACCGTTTTGGGCTGTGAGTGTCAATAATTCCTACATATACATGCATAGGGTAAAGCATATATATATATGTATATATATATATATGTATATATATATATATTTCCTCATTGTACATATCCCCTCATGGTGCTGGGAATATGTACAATGCAGCTAGGGGTATTTATATATATATAAATGTATAAATGCATGTGTATAGAAGTGGGAAGTATCGGTTCGAGTGGTCATATAAAAATGACGTCATTTTTAGGTAGGTTCCCTAGGAATTGATCTTTAATTAAAATTTCCATTAATTCTTGATGTTCCTTTCCAAGTATTTCATTGGGTTTTATGTGGAATACATAAGCACTATATATATATAAATGGTAGGTGATTCCATGTGTATGCCTCTTTTGATGAGTTAGATTTTAATGATTAAAATTTTTAGCATGATTATTACCTATTATGTGTTGTGCGGAAATCATTTTTGGTAGAGTTAGTTATGCATTTGGTTTTAAAATTGCATGTTCACTTGAAATTGTGTTTTTTTCTTGTGTAACTCTTGTGATATCTTTTGGGGTCATTTTGTAATGAATATAAGTAGGTTATCAAATATATCTTGTGATTCCAATTCTATTTTTGTTGGTTATTGGTGTTATTTTGTCTTTAAAGAAGGGTTTTGAATGGTTTTTATTTGGAAAACCATGTTATAAATCATGAAAGTGTTTTCGGAAAATTATAAACCATTTATTGAGTTAGAAAACGCGTTCAAAGGATGTTTATGCACTATTTTAGTGAGTGTATGTTCATAAAATGGGGGGTTAGAAAGGGAAATTTGTGATATGTGATGTCAAATGTTTTGATAACGTTTTATGAATTGTTTAAACAATTTATTAAACTATAGGAATGGTGTGAAACATGTTTGTGGGATGTTTTGTTTGAGTATGATGTAAAAAATGAATATGATTATGGAAAGAGTATTATGTGACATGTTGGGGGATATTTGGTGTGTGTATAAATTGGAAAATGGATTTTCATGTGAAATGGTATTTGATAAAAATTGAACAATAACTTGATTAGAAGGGAAACCTTAGGTACTTAGGTGGGTGGACTAGGACAAGTATGCTAGATGATATGAAAGTTATCTGTCCCGGTTTCATCTAGAAAGATTCACATCACAACACTAAATAAATTTTTGTGATGATTAGAGACCAGTATTTTATGGGTGTGTTCCCTACCAGTGGATTATGCATGAGAATTTAGATCATTTTGGATACTATGCCACATTTTCACCGAGGTATAAGGTCTCTAGGCTCCCACATGTGCAAATTACCTATAGGGATTTCCCATGATGCTCAATTGTGGCATGATGCTTGTGATGGGATTCTCTTTTATATTTCTCATTATTAATGCCGCATTGTGAAAAACCATATTTTAACCTTAATTTATCCCCTTCCATTTTGAAATGTTAATGCATGATTGTGAAATATTTTGAAAATATAATGCAAGGGAAAATATTTCCTTAAACCAAGAAAACTTGTTACTTTGTTTTGAAAAGTCTGCAAAACTTTATTTAAATATTTATTATTTTCAAACTAGAATGACCTAGTTTCTTTTTAAAGGTAAACGAATAAGGCATTGTTATTCATTGGCATTACTACTGAGCATCTCAATGCTCACCCCTAATTTATTTTCAGTTTCCGGTTCTAGAATTGGATCAATCTTAGAGCGAGCATGGTTATATGTTTGGTGGTGGCCCATGGAGTCACATGGAGGTATGTCTAGCTGGTTTCTTTTTTTTATTTTCTAATGTTAGTGTTTACCGTTTTTGTCTAATTTATTTTTGTTTACCTATCTTTTATTTTATGGGATAAATCATTCCCAAATTATTGTTTTGATGACCTGCACTAGTTTCCAGCCTGTCGGCATCAAGAACACCCTTCGGGACATACCACAGACTGACTCGGGTGACTGGTTCAGGATCGTCGCATGTTGGTTTAGGACAAAATGGTATCAGAGGGAGGTTTTTTTATTATTATTTGGGGTGTCTGGTAGATCGGAGATAGGACTATCAGTACTCGAGTGGTGGGTGTGGGAAGAGCGTCACAAACACTTTCTTGTTCCGATCCTTGAGTAACCAAGGGTAGTCTAGTATTTATGTTTTTGGATTTGGTTTGTGTGGATGGTGGATGACAGTAAGAGTAAACTAGTATTGCATGAGGTCTCACATGGAGTAGCGACCCATGTGATGCCATAGAGTATTGTTCGACCCTCTTAGTGGTTGGATCTTGCCTAAGACATGGTCTTCTAATCCCTGTAGCCGGGTTAGGCACAACCACTAGTTCTCTATCAAAGAGATTTAGTGTTGGTGATGTCTTGGTTCAGTTTTGGGTTGGTGCGAAGGGGTTTTTAAAAAGTAAAACAGACTTAGGGGTTGCTCCTATTTTCTCATGGTTTTACTTTCACATGATTTTGGGGTGTGTTTTCCAGGGATATTGTTTATGGAATTTGGAAATTGATTTTTTGAAATCGGATTTGTAAAGAAATGTATTCATCTATTTGAAATTTAAGTGTGTTATTTTGGGAATGGTAAGCATTTTATAAAAATTTCTTGAATTTTTGAAATGGTCTTGGGAAAAGTTGTTTTTTGAATATTGGAAATGTTTTGTTTTGAAATTAGAAGAGCCTTGTTTTGTTTAGTGGTATTCTTATGTGTTCTCGCATGTGCATGTGGATGTGATTAAATAGATAGTTGGTGGATTGTGTGGATTGGTTCCGGAGTGGCACAAAAATTCATATTTTCAAGGCATCATGAAAAATCATTGGAGAATGATTGATTTCTAAGGATGATTCTCGTTTCATGAAAAGTGTATTTGGGTAAATGGTTAGAATTTTTTTTAGTGTTTTCCTATGTGTTTTGGTTATGTTGGGAGTGTTGGGATGATCTTTTTCCAAGAGGACATGAGAAGAAAACTGTGATTTTCTCTAAAATGAGTTTTTTTGCATAAATGAATTTGGAATTGGAAATTTATTTTGAGTACAAAGTGAAAACGTTGGTTTCAAAAGCTATTTTAGACTATTTTGGACAGTGCTTGGTTTTCAATCTGGTATTTTTCTTTAAAAATGAATTGAAATCTTAAGTCATAATTTTTGGATTTGTGTCTGAAATGTGGATGTTTAATTTTTGAGGTTTTGGGATTTTTTAAAGACTGGTTTTGTGTTTCTTGTTTGAGATTTTAGCCTAGAAACGTTTTATGGGTTTCTAGCAGGTCTCTCTTAGTTTTTATCTTATCCCAGACTCTCAGTAGAGTGATGAAGTTTGGTTATGCTCCGTTGTGTCATCTATTTGTAGACATTGATGTAGGTTGAATATCGTTGGGTTCTTTGGGAATGTTGGGTGTGTCTCCAGTTTTGGAGGAACTCAAAATGTTTCATGGGTGTAATTTTTCTCGAGAATGTCTTGAGAGTTGAGACTAGACTAGTAAATGGTGATCGCTCCATTTTCATTGAGAATGGGGATATTTTTAGTGATTATCAAGACTAGCTTCATCCTGTGGTTGAACCCAAGGATGTGAAGTTGAGGGAATGTAATAGACCTAGTAGGTGCTCAACTAGTCAATATATAGTGAAGGAGGTGTTTTGAATCTTTGATGAGCTAATTTAATGTTCTCTAGAGGTGGTGTAGAGAAAATAGTTTAAAACTCGTAATAGTTGTTGGTCATGTTCATATTGTGGTAAGTGAAGGTTCATAGTCCGATGAGGAGTGTGAACCGAAGGGATCCATTCTTGGAGTTCTCCTTCCATAAGTTCATGTTGCGTGTTTGGTAGACCACTAATTCTCATATCTCTAATGTGTTCATTCATGCACTCTATGTCGTTCATCACAATTATTAGTTAGTATTTTGATGAAGAGGCCACTTAGGACACAAGGAGACATATGTACATTTCTTTTCCAGTAGAGGAAGTTCCAGTCGGAGATGGTCAACTTATGAATGTGAGGTGGTAGATGCTTCAGACATTAGGACCCAACCATAGGTCTTAGGGTGATGCTTGCACATAGTCAAATTTTTTTGGATGTGGGATGGGTTTGATCTGACTTAGGTCTGTAGTGTCAGGATGGGGATGGCTTAAGTTTCCCATTGCTGTAACATCTCTAAAGGATTTTGTGTGTGTGTGAGGAGTATAATTGTTTTATCTACTTATGGTGGTCTTAACTTGTGGGAGTTCCTCATTGTATTTCAGGATTTTGGTAGAACCCATATTCTTGTAAATCCAATGAGTGCACTCTATGAATGCGGAATCTAGAATAGTATACCATCTTGTGGGTTTGTTAGGGATAGAAATTTTACTCATTTTAGAGATTCTCATGTCTTGTGGAATTGATGTGTGCCTACCCAGTTCTCCTCTTGGTTAGGGGATTCTGCTATCAAAACCATCCCATGTGGTGGAGTATTGTCTAGTGTAGGAATTTTACATGTAGGTCAGTCTATATTATTGGGATCATGATGAAGTGTTCAATTTGTATCGCTCAGAATAAACTGGGAATTCTTTTGTGTGTGTCAGGATACTAAGAAAATTCTAAAATGTTGGGGAGACCCACTTTGGGTCTTGCTCGCATCTCTTATTTTGTTTGTTTAGTTTAACTTAGTAACCATGGAGGTTCAAGACAATGTTAGAGGTTTGTCTTGGTTTTTGGTCCATTTTGGTTTGGAGAACCAATGTTGTAAAAGAATCCTAATATTGTGGGGAGACCACCATAGGATCAACTTGTGGAAAAATCGGTCTTCAAAGTTTTCTTGGTGGGGTAACCCATTTCTTCTGCTCCGACCAAACCTGACCGTGGTAATTTGTTATCTCGGTTAATGGACATCTTAACGAGTTTTCTTGAAGGTCTTGAGTGATTCATGGTGATTCCTAAGTTAGGGGTTAGAGTGTTCAATTTTTCAATTGTTTTCTTGGAGGTTATTTCCTTACCATTGGTTATTTTTCTTAGTGACTCTAGTATTGAGATAATTGAAGTATCATGTTATGGTTGTTTTGATTGATTGGTCTTTGGAAGATTTAGGTTTTATTTTATGTGTATTTTCGATCTTTCATGGAATATTGGTTTGTCCAAGAATTTTGGGACTTTTTTTGGGGAAAAATGTGTCATGGTTGGGATAATTGTTACACCCCGAATTAGCATCCTGTAGTCGCAATTATTTATATTTATATTTGAGTCCTTTGGTTTCCTAAAGTTTAAAAATTTATTAAATTAAAATCAAAATAAAGTGAAATAAAATAACTAGAAAATGATTTAATAATAATTATGATGAAAATATTATTATTATAAATAATAATAATATTATTATTAAGATTATAATTATAATTAAGTTATTATTAATAATTATAAAAATATTTTCATTATAAGATTATTATTATAATGTATTTTTATTTACGATAAAACCTGGTTTGAGTCCCCTCTCCCCTCCCACACCCTCTCACATGGCGCAACATCATCCCCCTTCCTCCATTCCAGCACGCCCCCCCACCAGCCAAGGGCCTCCGGCGCACCTCCCTCCTTCCTTTGACAACATCTCCCCTCATGCATGACTGTCCCCTTCTATCTCTCATGCGGATGATCTCCCTCTTGTTCGCGTGACCCCATTGAACGAGAAATCCTACTGTGTGCCACTCTCTCCCCTCGACAACCAAATCTCCTCCTATTTTAGTGTGAGAATCCCTTCGGTGGGCCTCTTCTGCCTTTAACTTTCCTTATTTTGATATTTCATTTGTTCAATAGAACCCTAACATGTTTAGGGGTTCTCAAATTTACTTGAATCATGTTATTTAGGGTTCTTTAGGATCTGTCAAGGCCTATTCAATCCATTATCTTCAAGGACAATAGGTTTTCCCGGGGTTTTAGGTAAGTATTATTCAAATTTTTCATTGCGTCTTGTTTTTAATTCAGGGGTTCTATGATTTTGGAGTTTTTGACATTTTATTTTGGGTGTGTGGGTCTTTGTCTCTATGTTTGAGATGTTTAAAAAATTTTATAGCGTACATGGGACCTCGCTGCGATGGTTTTGGGATACAGGTGTCAAGAATTCCTAAATTTATAGGCATAGGGTAAGGAATATATATATATATATTCCCTCATTGTACATATTCTCTCACAACATGGAGAATATGTGAAATGTAGCTAGGGGTATTTATATATATTTATATATATGTATAAATTCATGTGAATGGAAGTGCGAAGTGTTGATTCGAGTGGTCATCAGCAAAAAACATCATGTATTAGGTAGGCTTCCTATGCCTTTATCTTTAACTATAATTTCCATTATTTATTGACGTTCCTTTAAAATTATTTCCCTAGTTTTTATATGAAATGAAGAAGCACTATATATATATATATAAATGGTAGGTTATTCCTTGTAAAATCACGTTTTGATGAGTTAGATTTGCTTTCCTAACATTTTTAGCATGATTATAACCTATTATGCGAGGTTTGGAAATCATTTTTGTTAGAGTTTGGTAAGCATTTGGTTTTAAACCTGCATGTATACTTGAAATTGTGTGATTTTCATGTGTAACTCTTATGATATCTTTTGGGGTCATTTTTTAATGAATAAAAGTGGTTTATGAAATATTTTTAGGGCTTCCAATTTTGTTTTGTTTGGGTATTTGTGTTATTTTGGCTTTAAAATAGGGGTTTTGAATGGGGTTTATGTGAAGAACCTGATTATACTTCTTGAAAGAGTTTTATGAAAATTTTAAATGGTTTATTGCGTTACAAAAAGTGTGCAAGGGATATTTATGTACTATTCTTGTGGGTGTATATTCTTACAACGTTTTTTTGAAAGGGAAATAGGTGATTTGTGATGTCAAATGTTTTGAAAACATATCATGAATTGTTGAAATGACTTATTAAATTGTAATAAAGGTTCAACACATGGGTTTTTGGATCTTTTATGTGTGTATGGTGGTAAAAAGGAATTTTAATGTGGAAAGATTTTTATGTGAAATCTTATGGGCTGTTTGGAGTGTGTATAAATTGGAAAAAAACTCATGTGAAAATTTTATTTGATAACATGTGATCGTTAAATTGAGAACAACGAAAACCCTAGGTACCTAGTTTTCTAGACTATGAATTGTACTCTAGATGATATATAATTGGTTCTTCCTTGTTTCGTCTAGCAGCGTTGAAGTCACAATACTAACTAAATACTTGTAATGATTGGAGACCACTAGGTTATGGGTGTGTTCCCTACTAGTGGATTTTTCTTGATAGATTAGACCACTGTGGCTCATATTCCACGTTTTCACAAAGGTAAGAGGTCTCTTGGGTCCTACATGTTCTACTTACCTACAGGGATTACCCATACTGCTCATTTGTGGCATAATTCTTGAGATGTGATTTTATTTAATGTTTCTCATTCTTGATACCCCATTGTGAAAAACCATATTTTAATGTTCATTACTACCCTTTCATTTCAAAATTTTAATGCATTCCTGTAATATATTTTGAAAATATAGTGGAAGAGAAATTCGTTACATAGAAAAGTAAACATGTTACTTGGCTATGAAAATATTGTTAATCCTTATTTCAATAAGTATTATTTTCAAACTAGCATAACTGGGGTTCTTTTTAATGAAGAAGTCATAGGGAGTTGTTATTCTTAGATTTCCTACTTATCATCACAGAGATAACACCTACTTTATTTTAAGATTCAGATTGTAGTCTAGGATCACTCTTAAAGATAGTGTGGTTCTATGTTTGGGGGTGACCCATGTGGTTACTTAGAGGTATGACTAGCTATTTATCTTGATTTTATTTTCCGCTGTTAGTGTTTACCTTTTTTGTTCGGTTTATTTATATTTATTTTTCATTTATTTTATGGGATAAATTGTTCCTAAATTATTGTTTTGATGCCTGGCACTAGTTTCCAGCCCATGGGGACCGGGAATGACCTTCAGTCAATGCCGTAGACCAGATTGGGTGACCGGTTCTGGGGTGGCCCAGGTTGGTTCGTGACAAAATTATATCAGAGGGAGGTTTTTTCTTGTTATTTGGGGTTTTAGGTAGATCGAAGATATGAATGTTGGTACTCGATTGGTAGGTGTGGAAAGAGTGTCGTGAACTCTTTCTCATTCTAATCATTGAGTAACCAATGGTATTCTGAGATTTAAGTTTTTGGATTTGGTTTGTCTAGATGGGGTATGAAAGTAAGAGTAAATTGGTACTGTGCACGATATTACATGGAGTAGCGACCCATGTGATGCCCGCGAGTATAATTCAACACTCCTAGAGGTTGGGTCTTTCCAAGGTCATGGTATGCTAAACCATGTAGCCAGGTTAGGCACAATCACATGTTCTCCATCAAGGTGCTTTAGTGTTGGTGATGTCTTGTTTTAGTTTTGGGTTGGTGAAAAGGGGTTTCAAAAAAGGAAAAAGATCATTGGGGTTACTCCTATTTTCACTTGGGGTGAGTTTCACATGATTTTTAGGGTGTGTTTTCCTTGGACATTGTGTATGGAATTTGGTGATTGATTTTTTGAAATAATATTTCCAAAGGAACACATTCAGATATTTGAAATTGAAGTTGGTTATTCTAGAAATGGAAATCATTTTGAAAATTTATCATGATTTTTTGAAATGGTTTTGGAAAAATGTATTTTTGGAATATTGTAAATGATTTGTTTTGAAAGAGAAAGAGCCTTATTTTGTCCAGTGTAATTCTTATGGGTGATCATGTGTGTATGTGGATTTGATTAAATGGAAAGTTGGTGAATCATGTGGATGGGTGCTTGAGTGGAACTGAAATTCATATTTTCAAGGCATCATAGAATATTAGTGGTAGGTGATTGATATCTATGGCTGATTCTTGTTTTCTGAGAAGTGTATTCAGGTAAATGGTTAGAAAATTTCCCATTGTTTTCCTATGCGATTTTTTTATGTCAGGAGTGTTGGGATGATTTTTTCTAAGAGGACCTTAGAATAAATGTGTGTTTTCTATAAAATGAGTTTTTGTGCACAAATTAATTTGTAATTTTAAAATGTTTTTGGGTACTGAGTGAAAATGATGGTTTCAAAAGAGCTTTTGGAATTTGTTGGGATGTGATTGTTTTTTCAAGTGGCTATTTTCCTTTGAGAATTAATTGATGTCTTAAATTGGATTTTTTTAATTTGTTTCTATAGTGTTGATTTTTATTTTGTGAGGTGCTAGGTTTTTTGGAAGGATGGTTTTGTGTTTGTCATTTGGGATATGACCACTAGAAACGTCCCATGGGTTTTCAACATGCCTCTCTTAGTTCATGGCTCAACCTAGACTCTTAGTGGATGGATGGAGTTGGGTTATCATCAATTGTGTTGGCCATTTTTAGATGTTGAGGTAATTGGAATATCATCAAGCTCTCTGAGAATGTGGTGTGTGTCTCCGATTTTTGAGGAACTCCAAATGTTTCTTGGGTGTAATTTATCTCAAGTATATCTGGAGGGGTGGGAATGGATTACTAAATTTTGATCATTCTGTTTTTATTGAGAATAGGGGTTTATTGAGAGATCCTTAGAACTAGATTAATCTCATGGTTTTAGTTAAGGAGGTGAAGGCGATAGAATGTGGTGGAGCTCATAGGTGCTCGACTAGTTAACAGATGGTGAAGGAGGTGAGTTGACCCTTCAATGATCCAGTTTCATGTTCCCCAGAGGGGGTGTGGAGAAATTAGTTTAAAATGATAATAATTTTTGGCCTTGTTCAGTTTGTGGTAAGTGGAGGTTTCTCATCTGGTGAGGAGTGTGAACCTAAGGGACCTATTCTTGGAGTGATCCTTTTATCAGTTCATGTTGCAGGTCTGACAGAACCCTCAATTTTCTATCTTATGTTTGGTCAGTTATGCACTCTAAATCATTCTCCATAGTTCTCAGTTGGTATTTTTATTGAGTGGCCTCTTGGGAAACGAGGAGCGCTCTATAGGTTGTTTTTTCAGTGGTGGAAGTTCTAGTTAGAGATGGTAAGCTTATGACTTTGAGGTGGTAGATGCTTCAGACATCAAGGTCTTAGCCATAGTTCTTGAGGTGAAGCTTGTGCATAGTCCAAATTCATCGGACATGGGATGGGTTTGGTCTAACATAGGTCTGCAGTGTTAGGACGAGGATGACTTTAGTTCCCTATTGTGGTATCGTCTCTGAATTCTTTTTTTGTGAGGGGCATAAAGGCCATGTCTCCTTATGATGGTCATATCTTATCAGAGTCCTTATTGGGATTTGAAGAGGTTTCGATAACCCATATTCTTGTAAATATAGTGAGTGATCTCTGTGAATGTGGAATCTTGAATAGTTTCCCTTCTTATTGGTTGGTTAGGGATCAAACTTGTAGTCATTTTGGAGATTCTAATGTCTTGTGGAATTAAGGTGCGCCTGTTTGGTTCTCCTCTTGGTTAGGGGTTTCCACTATTAAAACCCTACCATGTGAGGGATTATTGGCCAGTGTAAGAATTTTCAAAGTAGGTCGGCCTATTTTAGCGGGTTTTTGATGAAGAGTTCACACTCTATCACTCAGAATAAATATGAAAAGACTACGCGGGTGTTATGGTACTAGGAAAATTCTAAAATGGTGGGGAGACCCAATGTGGTTCTCACTGGCATATCCTCTTGCATTGGTTTGGTTTAACTTATGGATATTGGATGGTTAATCTAGTGTTAGAGGTTTTCTTGGGTTTGGGAGTCATTTTTGTTTGGAGAACCAATGTTTGACAAAAATCCTAATTTGGTGGGGAGACCAACATAGGATGAACTTGTGGAAAACTCTGACATCAATGTGTGATTGGTGGGGAAACCCATTGATTCTACTCCACCCAACCCTAACTATGGTAATTGGGTTTCCTGGGTAATGGGCCACATGACGAGTGTTCTTATAGGCCTTGAGTGAGCCCTGGTGATTCCTAAGTTAGGGGTCAGAGTGTTCCTTGTTGTAGTTGTGTTCTTGGAGGTGATTTCCTTACCTTTGGTTATTTTTCATTGAGATTTTAGTTTTTAGATCTATGGAATTTTATGTTATGGGTGTTTTGAATGCATGGTATTCAGGCGATGGAGGTTTTGTTTTATGTGTCTTCATAGTCTTTCTTGGAATCTTGGGTTGAACAATTCTTTTGAGACTTTCTAGGGGAAAAAAGTGTGATAGTGGGGAGAATTGTCACACCCCGAATCGACATCTTTCCAGAACTGTTATATTTATTTATATTTGAGTCATTTTATTTCTCAAAACTTAAAAATTTATGAAATTAAAATCAAAATGAAATAAAATAAAACAATTTTAAAATAATTCAACAACAATAACGATGATAATATTATTATTATGAATAATAATAATATTATTATTAAGTTGATTATTATTATTTTTATTAAGATAATAATAATATTATTATTATTTATACTATTACTATTTTTAAGATTATTATTATTATTTTTATTATGTATTTTATTATGGGAAACCCAAGTTTGGGTCCCCTCTCCCCTCCCTCACCCCTCTTGCATAGCGCACCTCTATCCCCCCCCCCCATCATCCCTGCCTGCGCAATCCCCCTCCGGCTAGGGCCTCCACTATTCCTCCCTCCTTCCTTCAGTGAAAAATACCCTCATGCACGACTGACCCCTCCTCCTATCTCTCGTGTGATAGACCCCCCCCACTTTTTCACGCGACCCGTTCAATCTAGAAAACCTATGGCGCACCACTCTCTCCCTCCAATGACTGAATCTCGTCCTGTTTTGGTGTGTGAATCCCTTAGGTGAGCCTCTTCTCCCTTTACCTTGCCCTATTTTGATGTTTTATTTTATTTCATGGGATGAACATTTATTGGACAAACCCTAATGTGTTTATTCGATCTCATTTTGACTAAATCTTGTTATTTAGGGTTCTTCAGGTTCCGTTGAGGCTAGTTTTAGCCACTAAAGTCATAGGAAGTGGGTTTTCCATGGTTTTTGGTTAGGTATTATTCAACTTCTTCATTTTTTATTATTTTTAATTTATGGGTTTTCGGATTTTTGAGTTGTCAAAAATTAGTTTTGGGTGCGTGGGTCATTGCCACAGTGTTTGAGTTGCTGGAAAACTTTTATTGTGTGCGTGGGACATCACTGCGATGGTTTTGGGTTGTAGGTGTTGAGAATTCCTATTTGAACATGTGTAGGGTAATGAATACACACACACACACACATAGATATATATATATATATATATATATATATATATATATTCCCTCATCATACATATTCACTCATAGATTGTGGAATATGTGCAACATAGCTTTGGTTATTTATATATGTATATGTATAAATGCATGTGCATTGAAGTGAAAAGTGTTGGTTCGAGTGGTCTTCAGAAAATAACATCTGTCTGAGGTAGTTTCCCTATGAATATATCTTTAATTATAATTTCCATTATTTCTTGATGTTCATTTAAAAGTATTTCCTCACTTTTCATATGAAATGAATAAGCACTATATATATATATGGTAGGTTATTCTATGTGTAAGCATATTTTGATGTGTTAGATTTGTTTTACTAACTTTTTTTCTTGATTATAACATATTATGTGTGGTGCGGAAATCATTTTTGGTATATTTAGTTTACTGTTTGGTTTTAAAATGTAATGTTTACTAGAAATTGTGTGTTATTCATGTGTAACTCTGGTGGTATCTTTTGGGGTCATTTTTTAATGAATAAAAGTTTTTTATCAAATATTTATAGGGCTAAAAATTTTATTTTGGTTGGGTATTGGTGTGATTTTGGCTTTAAAATAGGGGTTTGAATGGGTTTTATGTGCAAAACTCGTGATAATTCTTGAAAGTGTTTTATGAAAAATTGTAAATGGTTTATTGAGTTACAAAAAGTGTGAAAGTGATGTTTATATACTATTTTGGTGGGTGTATGTTCTTAAAATGGGTTTTTGAAAGGGAATGTGGTTATTTTTGATGTCAAACATTTTGATAAAAATTTATTAATTGTTTAAATCATTTATTGAATTGTAAGAAAGGTGAGAAATATGTTTGTGGGCTATTTTGTTCGAGTATGATGTTAAAAATGAATTTGAATGTGGAAAGAGTATTGTGTGAAATTTTGTGGATTGTTTGGTGTGTGTATAAATTGGAAAATTAATGCTCATATGCTAATGGTATTTTATAACAATTGAACTCTAACTTGAGCATAAGGGAACCCTTGGGTACCTCGGTGGGCAGACTAGGACTAGTACGCTAGACGATACGTAAGTTGTTCGTCCCGGTTTCTTCTATCAGGATATACATCACACCACACTAACTAAATACTTGTGATTATTAGAGAACAATATGTTATGAGTGTTTTCCTTACTAGTGGCTCATCCACAAGAACCTGTTGTGGCTCTTATGCCACGTTTTTACTAAGGTATGAGGACTCTAGGGTCGCACATGTGCTAGTTACCTATAGGGATTTCCCCTAGTGCTCATTTGTGGCATAATGCTTGTGATATAATTTTATATTCTATTTCTCATGCTTGATGTCCAATTGTGAACAAAAATATTTTTATCTTCATTTATCCTCTTTCATTTTGAAATTTAAACGCATTCTTCTAATAAATTTGGAAATATAGTGGAAGAGAAATTCCTTCCTTAAAAAAAGTAACCATGTTACTTGATTTTGAAAAGAATGTAAAAACTTATTTAAATTTGTATTATTTCCAACTAGAATGATTGGGTTTATTTTTAAAGCCAAATTAATATAGAGTTTTTATTCCTTGGCTTTCCTACTGAGCATCTCGGTGCTCGTGCCTACTTTATTTTCAGTTTCAGCTTCTAATCTCAGATCACTTATGGATGGGGCATGGTTCAATGTTTGGTTGTGACCCTTAGGGTTACTTAGAGGTATGTCTAGCTGGTTATCTTTATTTTATTTTTCAATTTTAGTTTTTACCATTTTTTTTGTTTTATTTTTCCTTATTACTCATTTATTAGATGGGATAAATTGTTCCCAACTACTTGTTATGATTCCCTACAGTTGTTTCTAGCCGGTGGGGATCGGGAACACCCTTCGGGCCATGCTGTGGACTGGCTCGAGTGATTGGTTCAGGGTTGACCTGGGCTGTTTTGTGAGATTAGTGGTGTATTAAATTATTTTTTTGTGATGTTATTTTGCTGTATTTATATTTATCAGAATAATGATAAACATTTCATTCATGATCCATTTATGTGTATTTTGGAAATTTATAGAAAACACATTAAACCTCAAAGTCTAAAAGTCAATATTTTCACGGTAAGATTTAAAGGGGATAAATACTGGTTAAAACGAAATATAAGGGTATAAATTTAGTCAAAAATTATCTAAATATTTTTCTAAGAGGGTATTTAGAGCCAATATATCTTTATCTTAAAAATCATTATTTTTTGAGGGCTTTGGAATTGAAAATTAATTTCCATTAATTTAATATTTTGAGAAATTTAATGAGTTCCCCTCCCCTCTCTTATAAAAGCGAACCTCTTCTTCTCTTTTTCACCACATTTCAAAATCTCTTTGACTCATCCAATAAATTTCAAAATAACATCCTAGAATACATAACCATATTCAAGGGGACTCATTTTAGGTATAAAAACATCCTAAGTGGTCTTAAGGTGTTATGGAATAATTATTGTCCGAAGAAGAGGATGATAAAGGACATACTTGAAAAATCAGACTCGATGTAAGGTAATTCATAACCCAATTTCCATTCATTAGTTTAAACACAAAATTAATTGACAATTTCGTTATAGGATTATGTTTGAAAGAAATTTTTAATTTTTTTATTTCCACTTGTTTTATGTGGATTTATAGCAGATACACATAATAGATTAAATTGATTAACCCTAAATTCAATGACATGATATTTGAAAGGCACATTCCTTTTAAAAAAGCTTATTTTAATTTTAATTTTTAAAAATTTCAAAACAATGTAGTTTACATATAATAAATGAATGTAATTTCCCAATTTCATGTTTTTATCAATTTTATGCTTACATTACAATTTTATATGATTACCTTCATAAAAATTGGTTTCCTCTGATCGTGCGTTGTTTTTCAAAATGAGTGAGCAAAAAAATAAAAAAAATTGATTTCTTCCAAGAGTGTATTTATGATTGAATATTTAATTATTTATGTTTATGTAGTTTTTCTTGGGATTTTTTATAATAATGGGTGATTATGTGATATATAAATGATAGGTGGTTACATTATAAACCAATGACGACTAGGGAAGTGATAAACCGCTGATGGGCGGTTATGTGTTAAACCAATGATGGGTGGTTACATTATAAACTCTAATGTAATGGGTAATTTGGAGATGGAAGTTGACCATATTGTTTATTCAATCTATAAAAAGGGTTGGGACCCATTATATCTCATGAGTGAGCTTGATATAGTGAATATGAAGGGTTGATATTGATCATTTGTCACGTGTGAGAATGATAATGATTTTTTGAAGGGTGATCCCCATTATAGCACTCCAATATATTAGATAATATTTATATTGGGATTAAGCCATATGGTAATTCCAATTTAAATGATTTTGAAAGTGTTTTATGAATGTGATGCTTAGTTCTTCAAAATAAGATTTAAATTTAATGTTATGGGTATTAAAGGATTTATTTTTTCAAAATGTGTGTATTTTTTGTACTGAAAATGTCTTATTTCACACACACAATGAATATTAAAGGTCAATGGAAATGATGAGTATGGAAAATGATGTTGAAAATATTAAAAATTTTAAGATATGTTATTAAAAAAACATGTTTTATTTTAAAAAAATTTCCTTTAGTTAAAAAAATTGATACTATGTATTAGTGTCCACCTGTAATATAAGGGTTTACATTTTATGATTTTTCCTAACTGACTAAAACACTAAACCTAAAAGATCATTGGGAAATGAAACAGATTTATAGTTTCAAAATAAATATAATTATTAATGTTTATGTCCAGATTATTATAATAATACAACTAATCAAATGTTATAATAGTAATTTAATAAAATATACTATGCATGAAATGGGAATAAAATAAATTTTATGCTTAAAATTTCATTTTTATAAAATGGGTTTTCACTGAATTTTGTATACATATTTTAAAATTACTTTATGATACTTATAGTAATTAATTTTATTAAATCTATCTCCATATTATTAATTATTATATAAAATTTGGTTATGATTCCACTTTCATTTTTGGTCATAATCAAAAAATAACTATGTTAAAAATGTATAGCCCTATTTAAGGATTAAAATTGTCAATGAGGGAGTTAAGATAAATGAAAAAGTTTAAAAAATCATTTAGATTTTTTTAAATTTTATTAGTTGAATATTTTTTGACCCTATATTATATTATATTAGAAACTATTTAAAATGTTTTCCACTCAAACTTGAATATTACATTATTATATTTAAATGTTCTGAATATTTTCATGTTTTCCACCAACCTCACCTATTAGAGGAAACCTCCAATCCCATATTTATCATACCTTCATGATCCAATTATATATATATAAAAAAAAATAAATCTCATATATGATTCAGTATTCATTTTTTATAATTTAATATATTCTAAAAATACCATCCCAAGAGTTTGTAGGAAGACATGCAAAGGAGGACTCTCAAGGAAGAGGAAATCATCACAACCGAATCCTTTTATATTTTTATTCTTATACCAAATAGAAATAATAGATATCCACATTAAAATTATGAAATAAATATCAATAATATACTAAAATATTTATATATTAACTATAGAGCTATCATTACCTCATTTCTATACACTAGGAAATGATAAACTCATCTGTGTTTATGTGTAGACTACCACATCCATAGAGCGATGTGATCTATTTTTCACATCCTCAAAACATGATATTTTATGTGGATATATTAAAATAAATATATATTATATATGTGATATTATTATGAATCTATAATGATATATTATTATTAAATTTATTTGTATCCATTCGATGGAAAATAAAAATATTATTCGCGCATAGGTGCAGACTTCCATGTCCATGAAGTGTTTGAAATAATTTTTCATATCAAAATCATATTAATGGTTATACAAAAGTATACAATGAATAAATAAGATATATATACCTTTGTTAAAAACTTATATAATATTATTCAATTAATAATGTTAAAGGACCTGAATGGTTTGACAATAACATGGTTGGGATGTAGATAAATTTATATGAAAATATTGATTTAAATGAAGAAATATTTAGAAATTGGAAATCAGGAATTATTTTTGAATTTTATATTTCATGAAATGTAAGAATAATATTTTTTACAGACTTATAATAAAAAAATTAAATATATATCAATGTAAGAGTGCATACATTATATTTTGGGACTTTTTGTAATGGTTTATATTAGGATCTCTTTGTTTTTGGTATTGCCTATGTTAGATTTACATTTACGGAAATTATATGATAATTATATTCAAAACCCCTTATATTATCTTTTAATATGTTTTTTTATTTGTTTTTAATATTTTATATTTATTATCCACTCTTTGGTACATAAAATGATGTATGCAATTTTTGAAGAAAAGTCGACTTAATTTTCACTTTGGTCGTTGGAATTTTTCATCATTATCAATGTTAATTAAAATTCATCCATGAATGATAAATTATACAATCCCATGATTATCTTAATTAATTTTACACAAATTTTTTCTTCTTTTAAAAGGATTTAAAATGAATTTATATATTTTTTTATGAAATTATTATTGATGCCTTTTTATAAATTGTGTAGATGTAATATTTATTTTAATGCATATCGCATGACTAAATTTTCATTCCATCATGAAAGTTACATAAATTGAAGAAACCATTATATGATTCAATGTTTATATTGAATGAAAATTATTTTCTTAATATTATAGGTTTTTTTAAAAGTTTATCAAAAAAATAATATCATTCTATTTTCTCAAAGAAATGTTTGAATGTTATTTTAAAGTTATTTTAAATCTATTTCAACAAACATTTGTTTTTCTTAAGGTTCATTGGATATATTTTATTATGAATAAATTTATATTCTTTCTCTATTTAACTTATGATTATGTGACATGGTAATATTTATGAAATCCATTTAATATCAAAATGTTATTCTTTAATCAAATGATGAATGATTATATGAACTTGTGGAACATATATATATGGTTTTCATTAGGAGAAGAGCGGTATTAGAATTATATATTTCTCCAATTAACTAGGAAATGGATTATATATCATGAGATTCTATGATAGAGGTTGAGGAGTGAGTCCATACAGAGAATGAAAATATATTGGGGAGTAAATCCAATCCATTATGGGAAGTTTCCAACTATTTGGGGGTGGTTATCATAGTTTGCCTTGAACAATGAAATGATTTTCAATGATCAGTATTGTGGACCAAAATCTATGAAATTTTCTTATTTATATGACAATTTCTCATTGATGTTTTTGATTAATTATGATTCCTAAAACATATGACTCGTTTCTTTTATATTGATAATTATTTTTTCCATGACTCATAATTAATGATATACGAGTTATTGGGTTTAGATTTCATAAGATATGTATATGTTATCATACCATGATTCTTATCTTATACTATTTTATGATCATTATTTTTGTCTCAATTATTTACTATTATTGAGAATCTGATATAACAGAACAAAATTTGAATATATGATTACCTTTAATTATAGCAATTTGTTTGAAAGTGTTCTCTTCACACAACATCGAATGTAAAAGAAACCATGATATATTTAGATAAAGTATAAAAACTTAAGCATCATTTCTAAAACCTACATGTTTAATTAGATGTAATTAAAATGAGTAACTGATTTAAGAAATATATTTATAAATAAAATTATGTATACACTAAATTTGAATGAAATAATATTAGTTTACCTAAAAGGACTAATAAGATCATAATTTTTTTAAAAAAACTTCTGAAAAATTTGATTTTATATCATACTGATTTATATTTCATTAAACATATGATTAATGTTAAATTGTTTTTGATATTAATAATTTTTTAAAATCATATTAGTTGGTGAATGGTATGAAACATTAAAAATAACAATTATTATTCGAAAATTTCATTTTCAAATTAAATAAATTTTCCTCTAATTTTTATGATTCCATTAAAAAAAAGTATAAAATTTTTAATTTAAAATTAATTAAAAAAGTTTTGATTTCCTAATTAATCATAAAAAAATTTAAATAATTTTAATTTTTATGCTTTCTTTCTACAAATCTCATTTCTAGGAAAAAATATACTATTTTCACAAAGCTTGTAAATGGTTTGACATTTCCATTGGATAAGAATGAAATATAAATTTATGAAACATTTTAAGTGATAAAATATGATTATGGGGAATAAAATTAATCATTTTAAAATATTATTTAGAAATATAAAATATATGGAAATCATTTAAAAAAAATTAAAATGATACTTTAATATAACAACAATTTTCGGTATTCTCTTCAAATAAAGTAGTTTTCAAGGTAGATTAAATTTTTTCTTTCCCTAGAAGATAAAAATCATTTATTAATTTTCAAAGAATTATATTCATGTTATTATACTCTTTATTGATAAGAAATTTACAAAATCTATAAATTTAATGCTTAAAAATGTCATTCCTCTTGAAACTAATTTTACATGATTAAGTGAATATATATTAAAATTAAATCTCAACACCTTATAAATTACATTTGATAAAATTATTTTAAACATTTTTATTATATTTATAGAATTATGTTAAACATTCATGATTAAACATTTCCATTAAAATTAATTACTATGGTAAAATGTTAATTATCACTGTAAAAGTTAAAGGGGTAATTTTTTTAGTCTAGGCTAAAAGTACTAAAAAATAATAAACCGTGACATGACTGATTGTTTTGGTGTTAGATTAGCCACAAAATTGTTATAGTAGAAAATTTTCAAGTTTTATTCCTTGCAACCAGGAAAAATACATTTCATTATTGAAAAATGTTAAGGTGGTTAAAAAAGAACCCTTATATTCACTTAAAAAAATGTCACATCTAACCTTAAATGATACACATATACCTATAATTCCTCATTGAATATGTACCAAAAAAACACTCTCTAGAAATCTATATCATGAAAATAATCTAATATTAATTCATTTTTATCCTATTCCTTTCAAATTCAAGAAGACTTACATGGAAAAATATATCCCCGGTTGTGGGTATGTGCCCCATAAATACCAAAATTGAAAGAGCTGGTAGATAAATCTCATAGTTCATATATTTTTTTCCCAAAGTAAATGTAATTATGTTGAGAGTTATTATACATGATTTAATTTAGGATTATATCAATATAGACACTGTAGAGTATGTATAATTGTTCTTGGTGGAAATACAGGTTGAGTGGTATAATTATAAGGTGTTGGTTTAAAAATTACATAGACCTAAGAATAAATAGGTAAAACCAATAAATTTCATCTTGAGAATACCCAAGCCATCGAAATGGACCAACATTATTTGTTTGTAATAGATCACCTTAAAAAATATGAAAATTTCATTACTATCAAGGAATATTTTTCTCCAATTCCGCTCAAAAGTTTATGCATTAAAAAAGTATTAAATTTTTTATAGGGTATCACTCTACAGAAGATGTTATCGAGATACATGGTTTACCTCTATGATTTAGATATGTTTTTAGTATGATTTGAATATAGAGGTTTGAATTAGAACTACATTTGATCTACTTATATATGATAAGTCTATGATAACCATTCAAACCCTAGACAATTTACAGTGAGTTTTCTTTATGTATTTAAAAGGAGGATGGGATTAAAAACAAAATATAATTTATTTAGAAAATTAATATTCGCTTGAGAATTCATCTGGCTCCTTATAAATACATCTATTTAAATAAGTGTATAACTCTAATATAGTGAGATAAAGTGGATGAATGAAAGTTTTAGAACCCGATATAGAGAAGGAAATGGTAGAAAAGGTCTGAACCATTCAGCAATGAATCTTAATATCTAAAATTTTCGGGAAAATTTATGCTAACAATCATTTGTGAGATATTTATCTTGAAGTTAATGATAATAAATTCCTTCAAATATGTTACTGTAAGAATTATATAATATTTGTAAATAAGGTAAAGCTAAGAAACACATATATCAAACAGCATGACAAATTCCATTGATGTTTGTATTAATTTATTGAATATATTATCTAGAAAAACCATCCATCTTATTTCTTGAGATAGATTATTATTATGTGATCAGAAAATTGTTATTAAAACAATTTTATTTCTATGAGTTATGATATGATGAAATGATGAATTTTTCTTTGATATTTTTCCATTAATATATATGTGGTTGTTCTAATGTGATGTTTGGTAATAAAATTTTAAAGATATATAATGTACTATGTTATGATTTATATCTCATGAGATAATTTTAAAGAGGATGGGGGACTGAACCCATTCAAATAATGAGAAGTGTTTTGGGAGTGAAAACTATATAATATGGAACTATATCAATTATTATATGATGGAATTCACAGTGATCCATAACTAGTTAAATCTTTTTCTATGCTTTTTTTATTCCACAATTCACATAACATATTTTTATGATTGTTTTATTCTCTTATGGACCACGATTTATTAATGATGAATCCTCAGTCTTATAACTCGTGTATTTTGAAATTATAAATGCTTATGTAGTGACTCATGATTAATGATCTTAGAATGGATAAAATTTATTTACTAATTTATTATTATGTTCTCATACCATTATAATTATATCTTTCTCACAAATGTTCATTTATTGATATTTCTTATGTATAATGTTAATGAGAATTTTATATGAAATTATCTTATTATTATTTTTTATCGGTTTGAAAGAATGGTGTAAGTAGGTTACATCGATGGAATTTTTCTATGTCAGATAATCATTTCAGATCATGAATTTCCTTCATAAAATATCATAATCTTGTATATAGTATTGAATAAAATGAAATAATTAGAGTTATGAGGCATGTATTATTCGGATATGTATTTATTTTTTCTAAAATGATATAATATTTTACATATAAAATGTTTGGGTCACAATTATTCTATGACTATAATTGGTCTAGGGGTGTAGGGGGATCCTTGGTGGGAATTTTGATAAGTGATATGACATGGGAATAGGTATCAAGAGACTAGAGCACTGATATTATCTATTGTGTTGTGTGATGTCATGTGTGAACATACTTTTTTACAAGTTCTTGTTTGGCCTTTAATTAAGATGCATGGGTTGGTGAGATTGACATAACCTCTGTGGAACCCCCAATGATGTGTCAATATTCTTATGAGTTCCCTAGAGTTTTAAGGGTTGGGTTGGTGTGCGTATGAGCTCTCCTGAGTCTATAGTAATTGGTTTTAGTGATTAATGTATTCACGAAATATAATTCATATATTATTTAGTGTGTATTAATTTCACCATAGCTTTTTCAGTCTTGGTTCCAGAACAGAATATGAAAGGGTGGTTTGAGGATGCAGTGTGAGGAAATACCGATAGACCCTATGTGTATCATTAAATATAAATTTTGATATATGGACATATGATTGTTTATGGTTTCATTAGGAAACCGTTATAGGTATAGGTGTTTCCCTATGATGATTCTCTAGTCATGGATTATGTATCAATACATTGGAATATGATAAATGAGGTGACCATGTGGATTTTATAATGTCATTGAAGAAGGTATGGTTAGGTGTTGTGGTGCCCTCATAAACACAAGGTGACCCAATCCTATAGGATTCATGGTGGCCTAGTTTTAATGCAATTTTCAAGGAAAAAATGTGACATATTTAAAATTTTTAATTAATAAATGTATATTATAGAATTTTATATGGAAACCTGGAATGAACATAATAAAATGTATTTCTCAAAATCTTATTGGGAACCTTTGTGAACGTATTGAGCATTTGTATGCATTCATGTTCCACATAGTACATGTAGTGGAATAAGATTGTATAACCTGATGTTATTGGGGAAAGGGTCTATGGGGACTGAGGATACTTATTAAGATAGTTTTTATTTGTTGAATAACATTTGGTTATTTTACATATGCAACTAGTTCAGTGGGAAATTGATGATGTATTACTATATGATTCCTCATGGAACATCTAATATAGCATTGTGTTTGTTTTTATACATCCTACAAATATGTTTTGTTTATATTATGATTTTTAATATTATTTTTTGAATTTTATTTGAGGTAACTATGTAATTATTTTTAATATTGGTCCATCTATACTAGTTATCAAACCCTAGTGTATGGTGAGGTGTGACTAAGGTCATTTGTGACCATTGCCTCATAACTATAGAGTGGCCTATGTATAGGGAACTATATAATAGTGTATGAAACATTATTTGTTATAAAATTTGGGGGAATAATATATTGGTGGTTTTGTAATGTCTCAATGTTTTTTATGGACCACAGAATGAATATTCATGAACTCCATTTTGAGGGGATGTCTAGGTTATCAGGGTAATGGTATTTTTATGTCCAATTTCTGATGTTATGATTGATATATTTTTTAAAATATAAGTATTTCAATGGAGATATTATTGATTTTTTAGGATCTTGGTCTATAGGAAATATTTCTATGTTGATGCATCATATTAGGAATGTAAGACTCTATTTATGTGTTCCTTCTTACACATGATTAGATTTTTTGATGAGGCTTCATATTAGTAAAGTGGAAACAACATCTTATATATACACTTCCCATATGATTTTTTTGTGGAATTCCACTCAACTAAACCTTGATATTTTCTTATGATAGTAGGTAATTTGGATCTTAGATAGAGGTATTCTTTGGTTATGGAAACAAAATCACTTTATAAATTTATTTTTAGAGAAACTTAATGAGGTTAGTATATGTATGTGATCTAAGAAGAATGATCTAAGGATGGGTATGTGTTCCCATGATATTTTTTTATGTATTCAATGTATCAATAATATCCTATATTGAATTTCAAATATTACTTATTGGTGTAATTATACTTTACCAAAATATGTTTTTATATGAATAACCCTTAGTTGGTGGAAAAAGGCATCCTGATTTTTTATACATTGAATCAAGGAAGGTTGGTTGGGTATGATCAGATAGATTTATGACCCTTATATTCTTTAGAATATCTTCCACGCATCATGGATGAATATATATTTTATGATCATGTTTTTTCTATGACACTCATGTGGATAATGGTTATGCAGTTATCCTGGCCATGACTGAGATGCCTCGGGTTTTGGGTGAGATTAACATATTGTGGGTCATAGTCAATGGGTTATGCACATGAGCCAAGGTTAAATGAGGTGTGATTCATTAGAGGATCAATGTGTCCAATATTGACGAATGGGAATGTATGATTGTTGGGGCCTAGAGAGACTGTCTAGGATTACGAGTGAGGACCTATGAGATAATTCTCAATGGATCACTCTACCTTGGGTAGATGAGAGTGAGTTTTGTAATGGAGTGTTCTGGAAAATTATTATTGTTTAAGGGTAGGTGTGTACTCATTACATATGGTACTAGTTACATATGGTACTTGTTGAGTTTGGATCAATTAATGGGTTTCATGTGGGTTTATTCATTGTTGTTCATGATGTGGATAAACTCAAGAGGTGTTTAGGTATTAGTGTGGTGGTGAGACACATGCGGGTATGGAGCCTTGGGTTTTTTGTTCATGATAAGGGTTTGTATAGGAAGAGTGATTGTGGCTCATGATGATTGACATTCAAGGTTTTTGGACCCATTTGGGTCAGGGATTTAGGGGATTTGTATGTTAATCCACATGGAGGGGAGTGAAAAAATAGATATATATATATATATAGATAATGTTATTGAATATTATTTTAAAGGGTTACATTTAGTGTTTTGGTTTTGGTTCTCAAAAATGTTTGGGAAAGATAACTCTATTAATAATTCTCATTAATGTATGGAGTGTGATCCATGTAGGTATGAATGTCGGTTCTTTGGTTCATTCTAGTGATCCTCTTATAGTGGGGAGAATTGTATCAGTACTGGGTGAGTGAACTTCATGTCAGAATTTCTATGGAGCCGGTTAGACCATTAAGTGGATTCTCATGGTAAAAATGGAAATTGATGTGTGGATAGATCCTATAATATCTTTTTCCATAGGTTATGAAAAATTGAAATTCATATTTGGTGATGGTTAGAGACACTGACTTATCATTGATACGAGGGTGGTTTCTTATGTTATCCAAGGTTGTGTCTGATTGGGGAAGGGATGATTTTTAAAGATATAAGCTATTGTTGTCATATAATGACTTTTATTTTGAATAGTGATTCATGGAATGATTCCTGGAGTGAACCATGATTCATGAAATCACTCAATAGTGAACCAATATTCATCATAGTATTTAGGCAGTGAATCATATGAAAAAATGTATTGAAGGTGACCTTTTTTTCATTTGTTCTTGGGAATGAAATTAAGTTGGTGTTATGGTTAAAGGTAATTGTGAGACACTCTTGGTGTTCGGGTTTATTAAATAAAATTATTAGAGGGATGTATTTTTTTGATGACCTCTTGTCTATTGATACCAATCATTTTGGAAACAATTTGGGTAGAGGTGGTTTGATTGGAGATTTTTCATGGAGTTGGAAATGATGAAATTACAATTGTTTTAGTGGTTGTTTAAGAATGTAGTTGGCTAGTCGATGGACTCATAAATGTGTTTTTAAATAGTAAATCCCTATAGTGGAGAACATCCTGTATTGGAATTATTCATTTTGATAAATCCTTATAGAGGGGAGAACAATAAGATTTTGGATGAATTGGTCGAAGACACCATGGTATCTCTTGGGATATGGGAGCAGTGATTTTCATCTCCTTTTTTGTAGTGATGGAGAGTAGGTGGCCAAAATTCATGTGAATAGTGTTTATGGTTGTGGGAGATACATAATTGAATAGTGTTTAGTGTTCTGAAGAAAATAATTTGGAGTTCTCAATGAGTTTATGAAAAAAATGTTACGATATGTAGATAAAAAAAAATAATGCTTCTTGAGGATGAGAAGAATTATGATGGAGAGTTTGTATTGAACCATATATTTTTGGTTATTATCTTTGAGATTAAAATATAATTTTCCATATGGTGATATGTTAATTTTGAGAAAAGGGGATCAAGATGGGGTTTTGAATGTTTCAACATTCTAAAATGTTATTATTATATAAAGTCTATGTGATGGTGGATGCATTAGTGTTCCACTGAGCATCATAGGATAGGAAAGTTACCAAGGATATTGAAAAATAATAGCAAGAATCATTCACATAATGAAAAAATTATCATATTAGGAAAGATAACGTTAAGGGATAGATCCACATTCCTAGACAGTTCATCACATGACCTGTGGTTTAGTCTATGAATGAGATTTCAAATGTTTTTAAAATTAAAGGTGGGTCTTGACCCCCTTGGGTTTTAGTCGACAAATACCCATTGGGTTGGGGATTTAGTAGGTGAATCCCATCATCTTCCTCCCTTTATTGGGGTTTTAACCATGTTAATTTTTGAATTTTATTATAAGGTATTTTCCTCCACCACTATTTGATTCTTTCTTTAGTTTATATCCATATTGTCACTCTAATTTTTTATAGTGTTAAATGTTGATTCCACATGAGCATAGTAGAATCAACTGATATCAAAGGGCCATCAATGTGTGGTGGATAGAGGAAGGCTCAAAGTCATACTTCTAACCATAAATCATCATTTTTGTAGTGGTAATATTCTTTCCATTTTTATTTATATTTTCTTTATAAATATTAGAAAATTGGATATTAATCATGTGTTTTATGATATTTTTTTTCTACGAATGGTTCTAGAGATGTGACAAAGACCATACTGGGGATATTCATTGAGTTTTTTGTTCAATGATAGTGTCTAGTGATTTTAATCATAGATTAGGACACTTTATTTTAATTCAAATAATTGTCTATAAATGTTTATAAATAAGTATTTGTGACATAAGTTATGAAAATATTTCTTAGGTGAAGGTATAAGATTTGATAAGGCATGAATGGTCCTGGATGAGGCTTGTAATGACATTACATGGAAAATAACTCCTTAATGAAGGTAAGTGGTCCCTATTATATAAATCCATATATTTTTTATTCATGATTTCCTTCTACATTCATGTTTAATGGGTTTAGGTACATGTGTCAGGATAGGGGTTTCTATGGGTATATGTGATAGAATCATTTCATCCTCCTATCATTGAAAAAAATTATTTTCTACATTTATGTAAATTATGATCACAAAAAAATGTCCTTAAGGGGTTGGGATGCTGAATGAGTTGATATGAGAATTTAGGTGGTTCTTTGGGTGTGATATGAGAAGCATACATCCTTGGAAGAATACCCTAGATGTATTTTGGTAGGTACAAGAGGCATAGTACTAGTGATAACAATTAAGGAAATCACTCACCTCATTCTTAGTGAGTGACAAACTAATAAGGGTGGTTTTATGTCTAGTGAAAATGTACAGTTGGAATATTACTTTATGAATTAGTATGTTTGATAGGGATGGGTTTTTTTTATGTGTGGTGTGCTAAGACATATCCATTAAGAGATGTGAGATTAGATTCATACATAGGTAATGTGAATCATTCAGTACATTCGATTAGGATTACAAGTAGTTGAGAACATCATAGCTTGGAATAGTCCCTAAGTAGTGGGACTAGGTTTGTAAATGCTCATGATGGGGACATTGACTAGGAAATGACATCTGGGTTGGGGGAGACTTTAGGTAGTGTTATCACTGACTAGTAATGAGTGTAATATGGATTCAATGGTCTATGATCATGAAACATCTAGAGGACTCAGTGGGAACCTTGATAGTCCAGTTGAGACATCATGTGATGAAGTGATAAGTCATGAGTAACTAGCACAATGGGATTAGTTAGGGTTATGTGTGATGGATAATAGGACCTTCCTATGTTTCATGTTCATATTTTACCTTCACTTAAGAGTATTGGATTGGTGTGGTTAATATAGCCTCCCTAGAGACCTTGAGAAAGGGTTACTAAGTTTGTGACATCCCTAGAGTACATGAGAGATGGTTCTTGGTCATTTTTTATAACACAAAGTCTATGGTTATGGGTCAGTATTTTTTATGTGACATCTATAGAGTGTTCATGGATGTGTCGGTGTACATGTTTTCAAGGTTTTCTTATATAATATTGGGTTAAGGACCACTCAATAAAGGTTTGGGCCATGATTTGAAATGAGATAAGATAGATAAACCATCAATCGAGAAATATATCAATGGTGAAGATGTATATGTGGACCATACCCAATCCCTTTAGGTAATAGGTTATTGTTTGGATGTTACCATACTCTATGTAATTGGGTAGGGATTGGGAATCAAAATAGTGGAATTAGATGGATGTTCTAATGTGTTGAATTTTAGCATGGGAAAAGATATGGAATGATAAGGTTTCATGGTCTATTGGTTATCACATTCTGACTTGATTCTCAGGGAGTTTATGTGGCCTAGTTAGAACATTATTTCCAAGGATATTTTGTGACATGTTTTCTTTTATTCATGTATACATATATATAATTCCCTATACCAAGGGACAATTTTTACAACCTACTAAGATATATTTAACTTAACCTACCTAGGATCCCTATTTTAGGAGAAAATATTATTTCTTCTTTCATCATTAGTGTAATATGTTCTGTGGATCGGGCTGGTGAATCTTCATGGTGTTGAAGACAAGGTGTGTGGGCCTTGAGGATAATGCATTATCTACTGTGAATGTGTTGTATTTTTTTGGTTATTTCATACATGTGACTGGCCTCATGGGTGATTAGTGAATGGTGACAATATTATTCATGTAGGTATACTTTATATAGAAATTTTTTATTTATAAATACATACTCTACATATTTGTTGTAGAGAATTTGTTTATTTGTCCATTTTTGAATGACTCTAGTTCTAGGGAATATTATCCCAAATAAATATATTATTCCTTCGCAATTAGTCAACAACCACTAGTTTATGGGATGTAATTCCCATGGGCATGTGGGGATCCCATAATAATCATTGATGAGAGGCCTGAAAGGGTGGTGCTATTTCCCTCTATATGGTCTGATATTCTTTACCTAGGCATTTCAAAGGGCCTCAATCTTCTATAGATATTCAATATTATGAATTTCTGGTAAGAAGGGACAATTGGGAATTATTTATATAGTAAATAAATATAGAAGTGTATATAGATAAAATATATGAAAAAATGGTAGATATTTTTGATAATGTAGTTGGGAGAGGCTCAAGTATTCTAGATATTTTACTTGTTGGTTTACTTTTGACAGTGATTTTGTATTCATTATGGATTATCCATAATATAGGTTTTATGTTCTTGAAATATAACTAGTCTAAGTATACATTTTTACTCTCATTTTTTTCATTTCCTTATGTTATTATTATGATAATCCATTCACTATCAATTGATTATGATTAAGTACTTGATACCATTCAAATCTCCATTTCTATAGAGACTATATTCACTTGAAAAAAATATCATCATCTCTACACATGGAAGAAGTTGGGATCCTTCCCAAATATCTATAACACATGAATAATACATAAATTAGGTTCAATACTAATATGTATCGTTGATCATGGATGATTATTTCCCTGTGAAGTGTAATTTTCATTTCTGGAGGTTTATAATGATTGTAACCTGTTTAATTCATCTATCCAAAAATAGGAATATCCTCATATTCCAGGAGATTGTATTTTTATTTCCCCATGAAGGAGTCATACCATCATCTATTTATACATGGATTCTAGATGGAGTTATTTAAATATCACTTTAAAAAGATTATATATCACTAAATTAACATCATCTTATCTGAAGATGTCCTCATTTCATTGTTTGAAGGGGTCATTATCCAAAATTAAATGGGAAGCTTCAAATTATAGTATCCTTTAATATAAGTTGAAATATCTCATTGGAATTAAATTAAGTAAACTTTCATAATATCCTCTCCTCCATCTGGTTGTTACTCTAAAATTTATATGGGCCAACCAGAGAGATAACGTCACTACTTAAGGACAGTAAAAATGTAATGACCCAAGATTTTAATGTTTTTCGACCAATAATGTCAAAATTTTCTCGATAGCTTTCTCCATATTAAATAAATAACTAATATGAAACCATAGAATGATTCTACAATTAATTATTACTCTTTTAATTGCAATGCAGGAATAATAGTAACCAAAATATGTAACATATTAATTTATATATTAATATATAAAAGTTATTTTTTATGAATTTCCTTAATTCAATATTATGTTTATGAATATATCATTTTATGAGCGATACATTTTTATTAAATAAAAAAAATGTTTATTTTTTTATAAATGAAAATTAAAAAAAATTAATATTGGTTTTTTAAAAATATCTTTATTACCGTTAAATGAAATTAAGAAGATGAAAAACTAGTATTTTTAATTTTATTTTAATATAAAAAAGTTTCTCCCTATATTTTATAATATTAATTAAAAATCAAAATATAAAATTATTGGACAAAGATTTCAAATTACTAAAATATAGGTTGGACAGAAAATTTCAACATTAGTTTATAATGAATTTTATGGGTTTTCTATAAAAATAATTTTCTGGTGGATAATGTAAGAACACATTTTTTAAAAAAAAATTATTTTTATGACATTATTAGTAAATAATTACAAATTTTAAAGTCATATAATATTTATATAAGACCAACTATGTAATTTATAAGTGATTTTATGATTTAATTATTATTTTTTAATTTAAATCCCTATATTTGGCATTTTAGAACTTATGTTATAATTTTTAGACAAATTATTTTTAATAAATTGAAAATTTAGTATATTTGAATTAATTTAATCAATTATATAAGTTTAATATAAAAAATAGATTCCATTTTTGGACATATCATTTTAAAACAAGCTCCGGATTAGTTTTTTGGGTATTTATAAGACAATTTACTTTTTAGATTAATAATGAAAAATAAGGGTTTTTAAAAAAATGATAATTTTATTTCTTTATAGTATACAATGGAGACTTGGAATTTTATAAAACCTTTTAATTGATAAATAGTTATTGATTTAGTAATTCCATTAATTATAAATATATTTGATTTTATATTTGTATAACTGTTGTTTATCCTTATAAAAATATATTATTTTATTCCTAATAAAACATATGTTTTTTATATTTTAGTAAATTTAGTATTGGATTTATTTTCAATGCATTGAATTTTTTTTATAATAAAAAATTCATTTTCATAAATCCATAAAATTAATAACACTATATCATACATAATGTTTATGCTAATAAAGATATTTTTATAAGAAAAAATTTTGACACAATAAATGCGCTAATACAAAAATTAACATATCTAACTGTTAGAAATTTTAATTTATAAAAAAATTGAAATTCATAAATTCACCATGTTAAAATTTTTAAATAATGTAAATTTTAATTTTTTTGCAATTAAATAAGTTCCAATAGTGAAAGAGGAGATACCAAATTTAGTGTAAATTATAGAAAAGGTGGTAAATATAGTGCATGTTGTTAAAACCTATGGAAAACATGAGTGATATAGGATTATGGTGTGATACATGACTATATCTCTTTCACCAAAATATTATTGGCTATTTTTGTAACATTTTTCCCTATATAAGGGAGTGATATTATTTTTAAATAATAATTGTTTTTAAAGCCGTTGTTTCCCACACATATAAAATGAGACAAATTACTCCCCATTTCTCCACCAAATACAATGAATTTTCACAACCAAAAATCAACCCTAGTAACTATAAAATAGCATATCCCTAACATTGAATCTTTTTCCACACAAAAATTCAAAGATAAATATCCTTAAGCATTTACCCAATGGATATTTCCAATGGGGAGGTAATACACAAAGCCAAATATTTATAAGCACTTTTCATCTTACATAGCCCACAATTACCCTATTTCCATGATTTTAGGATAACACTATCATAATTAATATTTTTTTAATGTTATTATACTAATATAATATATATTTTATACTTAATAAAAAATCATCAAGGAAGATGAAATCTTTATCATGTTTGCCTATACACAACCACCTCCACAAATGAGATGTTAAATATTTTAACCAACCCATTAAATTGTTTCATTAGAAGGTTATATAATTATGTAATATAAATTTTTGGATATTATTTGTATTCTTGAAGAATAATATTTATTTTTAAATATGTTTCATTATCATGAAATTGTCATAGTAACTTCAGCAACATTAAAAGGACTTACCATGTTACATTTCTTAATTTGGATATTTTTTGGGAAAATAATTAAAATTGTATCAGTATTATCCTAATTGGATAAATAATGACATAAACCTAAAAATATATAAATATCTGGATGTTTTTTTAAACACTATTGACCTTGTTCAACAAAATGAATTTTTTACGAAGTAATTTACGCAATAGCATCGAGTAATCGATGTATATGAAAACAATATTAAAAATAAATAACAAAATATAATAGATGGACATTTTAAAATTAAATATAGTCTAATAATGATATTCAGAATAAAACAATGAATAAAATTTAATTTTTTACTACATTAAGTTTACTTGCATTATTCTTTTGGAGATGCGGTAAGGGTTCTATCTCTGTTACACTTCATAGTGGTATGCCTTGATATTGTTACATAATATTTATTTTTATGGTTTAAATACATAAACCATGAATTATGGTATCTTAAATTATTTTTGAACTTGGAATAATCACTTATATTAATATTTTTTTCTATGTTTTATAATTTATGTGTTCCCAAAAATAAAAGTGTTCCTTTTTACCATGATTGTTAATTTCAAGTTAGACATTATTTATCATTGTATTGATTTTATGGAATATATATATCAGAAATTTAATCTATTTTTCATATATATTCCTGAAACATAATACATAGTTAAATATCATTTTCATTTCTAGGGTAATGAAAATTTTTAGTTCCCTTTGAAATTATCATTTCAATGTAATCTCTATATATGGGATATTTCCTAATTATTGAATCTTATAAATAATCACAACTATCAAATATTTTTAAACAACGAGTTTCTTTTAAAAAATTAGTTATTTGATAACATAACCACTCAGATTAATTTTGGTTTCATGTAAAAAAATGATAATTCCATATTTTGAAAGATCTTAATTTGTTTTTTAAATAATCACCCAATTGGGTATTTTATTCTTTATTCTCCTAAATTCATATCTTGAATTTTCTACATTTTATCTTGATGTTAAAATTTTATAGCTATTTTTTAGTTATGTATGTTCATAATTATTTAATACCTTCTTCTGTTTGTAATCCTTATGATTAAGCCTTTGGTTATTTCTTGATTCATAATTATGAAACATAATTCCTTCTCATGGGTTTGTTCACCCTTGTGATTTTTTATTGTTTTAATTTCCACTTATGGACACATATATATGATGGTAATAATGTGATGGGTGAGACAAAAATTATATTTCCATAAAAATCATTCTATAATATTTTCATCTAAGGAGATACCATGTATGGTGCACATTAATTTTTCCTAATCACACTACTTTATGTGATTGGTGTTCCCCAAATTATATATCCCTTCTATACATTGGGACAATAATTCTATCTTCTGGGATGATATGTAAGGGATTAGGGAGTGAACATAAACTACAATGTGACTTTTTCCACATTTCTTATGGGTATGGGGAATAAACCAAATCCACCATGCAAATTTTATGCTATGTTTATGGGGATGGGTAGTGAACCCAATCCACTATAGGGAGTTTTCCACATTTAAAAGAACATCTTGATAGAGATTATTAACTAATTTTTATGATGTAATGTGTTTTTTTGTTTCTATATATTTCATGAATTCATGATCTTAGGAATTTTTTATGTAATCTATTTTACATAATTATGATCATCCTATTTATATTATTTGGTATTAATTCTAGATTTTATGTTCTTGGTCCTTTTTTACATTATCACAGCCATATAATTATCAAATGAACAATTTTTTATCATTGATTGTTCTATATTATTCCTACCCTTATTGATAATTTTTCTTCACCCCTTTCTTAAGCTTTAAAATCCCCAGAATATGAAGATATGTATAACACATGAGATGTAAAAAATGTGTGTAGCAGTTTTTGATTATATAGAGATTTCTATAAGTATTGTTGAATATGTTAACTATATAACTAGACCTCGAAGGCACTAAACATTCAATTACCAAGATTGTGATATATTTATGTGAGATGTAATGTTTCTGTTTTTTAAATTTTGTAAAATCATAGATATATCTAACTTGGGTCAATGTAGTTGGTATTAGGGATAGTTTAGTTTTTTTGGGCGATTAGTGTAGTTATTTTTAGGGAATTGGATAAGATAAATTCATAGTGAACCCTAAGGATAAGTGAATGTGGTAAGATGATGAATAGGATAAAATATTTTATTTTTGGTAATCATTTTTATGTGGTTTTCCATGAAATCACTACCATATCCAGATAATACAAGTTGATGTAGAATCTACCACAGATGTAATGATGTATTATAACCTAGGAAATGGTTCTTTGGGAATTATCTCAATTTTAAAACATTTCTTGAAAATAAGTCAAATGTTACATGTTGTATGATACACTTATGGGATATTATTTGGTTTACCATGTTTTATTTTCAAACTCATATGATGGTTTGATTTCCAATTCACTATAAGGGAATACCTTGAGATGTATAGTAAAACCCAAATTAAGGAAAACAACGACGAATCATAAATACAATAGTTTGACCCAAGTATGATATTATATGATCTAGTAATGATAGAGGTTAATATAAGAATGATATAGGTAAAATAAGATATTTATATGTGTTGTAAAAAATAATTATTGGCTAATGAAATAGTATTATAAAGTAAGAAATCATCATGTTAAATTAACTTTTTTTATCGTGGATACATTAAATATTGTCATCAACTGAAAAAATGATGCTCAATCCAAAACTACCCCAAGTATGCCTCCATACGCTAGAGGGAATTGACAAGCATGGGAAGGAATAATCTAAATGGGAGGCCTTTTCCTAAAGTACATATACACACACACACACCCAACTATATCAATGTAGAGGTGCAATGGAATAAAACTAAAATGATGAAATACTAATATTATAACCATTCACATAAAAACCTATAGGGTTTACAAGAGTACAGAAATGAAAAATAAATGTTAAAGGAAAAAATAAATGCACAACCAGAAATATGTCCCATCTAGAAAAAAAATGAAAATTAAAATTTTTAAGAGTGACATACTCTCGATCTCTATTCTCTGACCACTATATGTGGTCTAATACACCATGTTTTCTTATGATCATCTATATTCATCACTAACCTATTATTCAAATGAATAAGACATGACAATTGTGGGAAATACCCATGTAAGGGTGAGTGTATACATAGCTAGTATAATTCACCCAAAGCTACTGGGGGTAGGAGTAAGGGAAACAATAGGTATAGATAGACAGCTCAACCCAAAGTAAGAGATTACAAATCCAATTATATGGATGAAAACAAACACAACACACACACACACACATATATATGTAATCAATCAAAAAAACCCAAAAGATATATAAGGGGATCTCTATGTCACGTCACAGCTCAGTAAAGGACTTCCAATAGTTCCATACCTCCAACAATGATTCCCCAGGTCTTACATGTCTATCTGAACAAGTAACCATGTTGAGGGCCCATACCTCTTCACGATGCCACATTGTTGAGGGGACATAATATCCCATTAGAGGACCCACTAAAAAGTGTGTCAGGGGGTTCAACTCAGTATAAGGAGAACTCACACCCTATCTTATAGGTAGTACATCTCAGTATATGGAGGACCCACAACCTAATACCATAGGGGGTACCACTCTGTAGATATAGGGATCACACCCTAATTACATACGGTGGGTACCACTTAGTGTTAGGAGGTCCCAACCCCTACCTGATAGGGGGATACTACTCCATAAATAGAGGAACCATGCCCTGATATGTTAGGGTGGTTCCACTCAGTAGAAAAATAAAGGAACCATTCCTTAATTCCATAGGAGGGTACCACTCAGTGATAGTAGGACCCAAACCCACCTGATATGGGGGAACTACATTATAAATATAATGAGAACATGTTACCTATTCCATTAAGATGTACCAGCATAATGATCCTTCATGATAACTACCTTCATTGAGAACCTCTTAAATAAGAATAATGATTGGAACATCTCTTATCATATCCCAAAGCCACTATGGTGTCCACCATCATGTTCAATGTGGAAAAAACACATAGTATATGGTACATTTGGGCCAAATTCTGAGTCCAAACAATGGAGATATGAGAGATTTAACATTCATCAAAATTAAAGAAGGGGTACATAACATGTGAGGGTCAAACATGACAAGTGGCCCCACTTCTCTACTTGGTTGTGTTCCTACCTGTACATAGCTCACCAACTACGTAGAACTACACGATATTTTGTGGGACTACACAACATGACTCATCCAATAGGGCCACTCACATGCCTCTCATTGTGTGTGTGTAAATCTTTATCTGTGTGTGTACATTGGAACACAATGTGTCTCTCCACATGGGGTTCTTCCCTTGTCCCATGTCGTGTAAATCGTTCATAGAACATGACATGTTCATATCAATTCTAATTCCTATATATCCCCATCGTACATAATAGGATTCTATCAATGAGTGACATGGGGTTTGGGGGTCCCATATAGCGTGTGATACTTATAAACTTGGGAAACCATAGTTTCCGTAGCCATAGGACTACACTGCTTGTGTTCATAACAATACACACTGTGTAGTTGAGTTTTTTTCATAGAGTCATAGAACTATTTCATGGAACCTATAGCTACATCCATTTACTCAGATAATTCCTCTGAGCTGCCAAAAACTATGGATCTTGCTTCGACATGAGATTTCAGCCCTCTTGTCATTAGAAATTGAACCTCCTTCTTTTCTTACACGAACCCACATGCATCGTTGTTTCCATATGTGAACCTCCCATCACCTCCATCTCTGATTCAAATCCAATAAAAAAAATTTCACCCTAATCCAAAAAATCATCTGACTCCATCCTTGATGCATTTTTCTTTTCATTACACATGAATTCTGTCTAGATCTGGGGGATAGAAATTGATTAGTCCTGCATTGAAAGGTCGATTCATGATCCATTAGTTCAATGATAACTAAAGTGAATAATAGAGGGGAAATTTTAGAAGAAGAAGAACTCTAAAAATCATTGACCAAGAGTTCATGTGTAATAGATACAGATTTTGGGTGCTAGGGTGATGAAACTGAATACACCAATTAAACCGGTAGATGGGCGCCTGCAATGGATCATTTAATACATTGAGAAATATTTTATTTGAACATGATCAATAAATATAATCAATAATATAATAAACCATGAATTGAGGGTTTATACCTAGTTTTGTATCATTCATCATTAAAGAAGGTTCTCACCAATAGAGAAGTGCGGTCCTTTCATTTGTTCAGTGTTGATCTACCTTGATCTAGAGTCTCGTCATCATCTGATTCTAAATAAACAACAAAAGGTGAAAGAATTCCTCTTTGTTATCCATGGGGTTATGTGTTTGAACATGGAGAATATTTATAATTGAATATTTAATGGGTGAAATATGTGTTGATGATTTAATTAAAAAAATTATTATTTTTATTTATTTAACAAAACTCCCCATCCAGTTGGTGCTTTTATCCGAGCATCCTGCATTGATTTATATTTATTCACACCTTGTATTAAAGTCTCATTCCAAATTCAACCATGGTCTAAGACTTCCAATCAATGATTCTGTTTAAGATGTATACAATTTTATTTATGAAACCATGCATTAAAAATAAAAAAAATATAATTTCTTTTTTTATAAAATTGATTCTGAGCACCCAGGGGCCCAGAAATTCAGGATGTATTAATGTCTGGATCTGAAAATATATAAATAAATATTTCATTATCTTACATGAGAAAACATGGTATCTACATCATTACATACTTCAATGTTCTCATTGTTAAGAATCAAAACGAAAAATACATGGGATATTGAGCCGAATCTAGATATCTCTCTCCAAGGAGATCTCTTGCATGATCTCATTCTTCAATAATAGATAAACCAAATAGATGGTACGTCAATGCAATGCCCTGTCATGATAATCCTCATTCTACACAAGGTGCTCCTAAAATGAAGATCTATCCTCAATGTCTAGCTATCCCTAGTCAATAAACTGCATAGGGAAATGGACGTATGTTCTCAGCTATGATGCAAGGAAGATTGCATGGACCCGCTCCAAATGTGGGGTTAGTGAAAGCTATTATGAAATCTCACCAACCCTATTTAAGATTTCAAATGGAAAAATGAACCTCAGGGATAGCTTCCCTCCCCAGTTGAATATATGCAATCTTTATCATCAAGAGACTCTCAGGAAAACATGTCACCCCTGATAAAACACTATCAACTTATAATGACGACCAACATAAGATCTGTACCTACTATGGGACATCCTCATTAGCTCACTAATGACATTGAGCTTTTCCAAAATCACCTACATCATCTCTGGACCTAAAAGAGGAGACTCACTGATCTCTATAATGTACAAGGGTGACCTATAGGGTATCCCATATATGGCCTTTAGTAATGAAATGAAAATAATAAATTTGTAGATATTATTTCACAAAACCTATAAAAATGGATAGTAATCCTCCAACTCTAAAAAAGTCTATCATGAAATCCCTCAACATATCCTTTAATACATGGACACTTTGATCAGTCCATCTGTCTAGAGAAGGAAAGTTGTACTCATCGACAACTGGGTCCCGAATTCCCCTTATAGGTCTCCCCATCATTATGAAATGAACATCACATAAAGATTAGAGACAATAATTGATGGAACCCTATGAAGGAGAAACATAGTCTATACATACATCTACCCCAAACTCTCCACTAAACTATTATCCTTGATTTCATGAATGTGTTCCGACTTGGTGTGTCATTCAACTTTCACCTTGATGGAATTGTGTTCCTTCACTATTCATGGATGACTTATCACGAATTCTATGGATATTCCTTCCTATTTGTACTCTGGTATGTCAAGAGGCTCCAACAAACCTTCTTGAACTTGGTGCCCAACCTTCAACTACTGATAGGTGAGGCATAGTGAGAGAACTAAGGCTTTCTCTGTCTCATGTTTTCACTTAAAAACTAATTTTGATGGTAAATGTAAATATTTCCTAGAAAGATATGTATAGATAAAGAGAATTTTAAAATTACCTCATCACCTCCTCCCACACCCCGACTAGGACCACCATCCTTCCATAGAAATATATTATGTGATTCCTTCCTTTAGAAAATTCATTTGGTGAATCTCCTAAGGATATAATTTCACTCAAGACCACACTGTCAATGTCTCTCAACTGGGACTCTCAAACATTTTTAAAGATATAAGTAGTCATAACTATTGATTGATGGAAATCTACACCCTCCTCAAATAGGGTTATTTGTAAAATATACAACTACTCAAACCCCTCCAACACCAAATGAACAACAGACTTCTTGCTAAGGGAATATGCTATGATGTTCCCCTCCCTAGACTATAGAGTATATTAAAGTAATATTCCTACAATAACTCTAACCAGAACCTATGTATCAGGTACACGTATCGATAATTAAATATGTACCCGAGTCTGTGATAGTGTTAGTAAACCAAAAAGAACTCTCCTAGAAGATATTTCATCCACATATTTATGGAAAAGACTACCACTTTAAGATATTAGTCTTGGGTCATGTAGTTACTCTTGGTGTTCTCAACTGACTCAACCAATAATTGATAATTATCTATATCAGCATCAACTTATAGTTGATCCCATATCTTGAGGCATTATAATACACTAGTTACTCATTGAATATCTATGGTAGTCTCAAAATACGATCACTAATTATCCTCAACCTCAAATCCTCAATGGATCTCTTGAAATACTTAGTATAGGTAAATGGTAACCCTTTTAGTATTAGGTTGGTAAAAGGGGATGAAATCCTGGAAAAGTCTACAAAAAACCTCCTATAGAACCCCTATAAGACAATAAAAATACCCACCTATGACACACTCTTAGGTGGATCTCAAGAAATTAGTTCATCATGAATCACTGGGACCATGAATAAACCAATGCTTAGGAATGAAATTTCTTAGGAAATTAACCTCATGAATATAGAGTTAGGAATTCAAGAGCCTACTATAAATATGGTTTTCCTATAGCTAATCAAGGACTATCCTCAACTACTATGCATACTCCTCATTTGACGCATAGTATATGAGTATTCAATCAATGAAAAGAACCAAATGTTAGTCTAATTATGGAAATATATTTAAATTCATAAAAGACATAAACCTAGCACGGGAAGTCATCACAGCAAATGACATCACTAATAACTCATAATGTCTATATAATCATCAGAATGGAATCTTCGGAATATTATCTTCATAAAATCTCAACTAATGGTATTCATACATGTGATCAATCTTTGAGAATCAACTCACACCTTAAAACTAGTAAAAAAGATCATCTATCCTCGGTGAAAGGTACTTTTTATTTATTTTTTCCCAGTTTAGCCAATTATAGTCCACTCAGAGACACATGCTCCCATAATTGGTGTTCATGAACAACACTTGAGCATCCCATGGAGAGACAGTTGTCCTGATAAAACCCTTCCATTGAAGGTCCTCCTATAGAAACCACATCTCCCAGAGGTTGGTAGGGGTCATCCAATATATTTGGAAAGATAACAGCATAGTTTCAAGAAATATATCGATACAAAAAACCATATCCATCCTCAAAGGTTTCGAAAGAATGTCCATGGACAATACATCCATGAAATCCTCTATGATATAAGGAATCCAGATTATTGATGATCCTAATACACCAAGGGACATACTCACCGACTGATGGGTGATGGGATACATCCTCTTTATAATGAACCCACTCATCCATCCATGAAATCATTATTGATTTTAAATGATAATATAATCCCATCATTATGAAGGAATGTGTCTCTTCTACGATGATAGTAATTCTACACTTGGACTGTAGAAAACCAATCCATAATTAACAGGAAATCATAGGGTTTTATCATGATAACCAAAATATCCCATGAGAACTTCTATCCACTGAACAATAGCTTTAAAATTTGGTAGATAAATTATATACAAGAAGAGTTCCATGTAGGAAAATTATGAAAAAGATAATATGATAACACATCAAATGGGATCTATAGCTCTAGCGTTCAGAGTAAATATAGTAAGGAATGAATCACACATGTGTATAATAATAATGATTAAATAGTATAATAAAAAATAGATCATACATTTGATCATCTCACGCTATTCTCAGTCGTAATAATCCGTCCCTTATAGCTTTCTGTAGCCCCGATAGTGAACCTACTAAGCCTGATATGGGATACCTGGTAGTGGTGGTGGGAGGATCTCATAGTATCACCAACAACCGAAAACACATCCACATGGAGATCCATCATCTCCTCTAATAGCATTGCCTCCCTGAAGGATTTCATTCCCTAGAATAAGAGATCTGTAATCACGGTGTTACCTTTGTTGTGATGCTTTATCTTCTATTTACCTCCCCTCCTTAGCATGTCAGGTTGGAAAATCACACATCCTGTGACCTTTCACTTCACATTCATTTCACTCCCCCATCTCTGGGACATCATGGTCCTCTAAACTATTCCATTTTTACAAAAAACACATGCATCAATGTGGTCATAGGGAGGTCTCTTGAATTGATATCCTATTTATTGGCACATACTAGCTTCTGTACATGACTCATCCCTGTAGTTCCCACTTCCAACTCTAGCTTCCTATCATTCCTATGATAGAAATCCGTATGTCACTGGAACCCTATTCAACACCATTTCATAGGTGTGGATGCACAAGGATACTATAATTATAAGAATATATATATGGATTCCCTTCTCAATCATTCATACTCGGAGGTATCTTTACCAGTTCATGTCAATGGGTTATCGTGTAATGTATGTAAACCTTACAGTGTACTCAACAACTGTCATCCCTCCCTAATGTTTCTCTAGAAGATCATGAATCTAAACTGATCCCAAGAAGGAGGGGTGGTACTCCTTATATAATAACTACTATAACCCAGGACACAATAGTTTCATCTCATCATGTGTCTGGGAAGAAAGAATCCATATGAACCCAATAACTATGTAGAAAAGTTTTGCTGACATCAAAACCACCTGATCCTTCGGTGTAACAACACTAGTAATTATAGAATAATACCTTTTAATATATATTAAATATTTTTTGAAATATATAGTGGTTTTACCTTAATAGGGACTCTATCTTTGATATCATACTTGACATGCAAGAACAGATTTCTCCAAAATCATACTTTTTATGGAACACTGAGTTATAACATAAAATAATACAACAATAATATTGTTATTTTAAATTTTAGTTAACAACTATCCATTGAATTGGTGGGAATGATCATAATTAAAAATAGTTTGATAAAACATGTTTTTTTAATTTATTTACATTTATCCATTGAACTTTAGAGGCTTAATATGAGAATAAATCCAATTTTAAGCATTAAATACTATAATATTTTAAAATGGCAGTTTGCTGCCTTTTGATGGTGAATCATTTTTAAATATAGTTTTTGAGAATTTTAAAAGTTATATTTTAATAAATAAGCCTCTTATTAAAAATCAGGGCATCAAAATTTATTTGGTTAAATTTTTGGAAATTTTCTTATAAAATTCATATTTTAATCAATAGTGAAAAATACTTCATTTTAATTCAAAAATACCCTTTCGTATACTTTAATTATATAGTTATTTAATCATATTAATTGGTTTGAAAGTTTAATTGGATTAAGTTTTTTTCATTTAATCCAATTTTGGTGATTGTAATTAATTTTACATTTAAATTGGGCAAAAACACATGTCAATCTTCTGATAGTTTTTACTTTTTAAAAACCCGCTTTCTGGTTTTGAAAATGGGAATTAATTCCAAATTAATTAATGAAACTTTAGTGTTTTGAATTTGGAAAAATGGAATCCATATTTGGAATCAAATGTTCCAAATTATTTAAATCGTTACCATTCATTTTTGGACATTATGAATTGTAACTTTGGAAATTATATTTATTTACAACGGTTAAAGTGTAAATTAGGTAAATTGGTGTAAAAATAATATTATAATAATATAAAACTACCCTAAAAAATGTAATAATATTATTTTATGAGTCATGGGAGACCAAAATAATCCTTGGGTCAAACTTTTGGCATTTGGAGCAACTTGGGTGGGATAATGACTTGATATAGTAATTAATTTAAAGTAAACAGAAATATAACATAAACATGTATCATTTTACAAAAAAAAATTTAATATTGGGTTATATAATATATATATTTTACTATAAATATTAATTATAAATTTTAAAATATTTCCTACATTATGGTATTTTATTTATAATTTTTATACTTTAAATATATATATTTATTTATAACATAATGATGATGGAGTGATTACCTTATTACTAAAAGATTCAAATAAATGTTATTATAAATATTAAAATAAATGTAAACTTTAAATTTTAATTCCAACCAAGAATTTTTTGGAATATTGTGACATTTTATATTTTATTTAATGTAGTTTATTTTAATGAATCATTTTTTATTACTTTAACAAAAATTAGTTATTAAATAGTGTCAAAATTGACATAAATGAGTTTTTAAAACAAATATAATTTCATTAAATGATATATTTGTCATAGAAATATAATATTCACCAAAAATACTTATTTAATGATAAAAACATCATTAATTATCCACTTGAGTTTATCTTGTAATTTTATTGTAAATAAATTAACTATAGAGTGTAAAAATACAGGAAGACATGGTAAGAGTTAGTTTATTTAACTAAGAGTTAAAGACAAAAGATAACGTTAACTTTGTGACATGAACTTGTATAAAACCTATTCGATGAGATAATTTATAACCCCCCATATATTATGCTATAAATATATCACTTTTTTCCTAATGGAATTTGAAAAATCAATTTATAATAAAATAATATTTCTGACTTTCCGATAGTGCCCCTCCCTCTTATAAAAATACACCACCTCTACCCACTTACTATCACCTCTCAAGACCAAATACTCGTCAATATTATAATAAAATAATCTCCCAAAATCCATCTATTCCTCTTAGAAGCCTTAACTTTGGAATAATTCAATTCAAGACAACCTTTTGGATCAAATCACAAGGAGTTACACGATTTAGAGGTAATGTTTTATCTCAAGATTATTTAATTTATTTTTTCCTTATCCAATACACCAAAATCTTTTTATAAAAACACTAGTATCATAAATATAATATTATGTCTTAATTATAAGGGTTCGACCTACACCTACATAGACCACCATATAATGGAGATATAACATACTGTTTCTGTGTGAGTTGAACTACTACCTCACGAAACAATGATTAAATTTTTTTTCCTACCACATATCATGGGGGAAATTATTATGGAACATTATTTATATATGATATAGATTATATTTATATTATCACAATAATTCTATTATTTTTATTATAACAGACCTTTTTTCTTTTTATAATGTGTAAATATGATAATATAATTTGAGGATGTGTGGACTACCACCCCCTCAAAGTGGTATGAATCATTCATTACATACATGTAACATATAAAGGATTGTGTTAATGAAATTATGTAATATTTATAACATATATACTTTAATGTAATTATAATATACATATGTATCATTTATTTTTCATTCTTTTAATGTAACAAAGAAATAAAAGTAGTGTTCATGCATACGTACTGCATACCATCTCCATGAACAGTGCATTTCATTTCATATATCCAAATATTATTTATTATTATAAATACATATATAACGGATATATATGATGTTTAAATCACGAATATAAGTTTGGAGATAATGTACTTTTGACCACAAGGACAATTTTTACTCATAATAAGTTCATTTTTGAATCATATACCGAACATCGACAAAACATCTAATATGAAATAAAATAATTAAATAATTGACATAACATGGTAATAAGTAATGAAAATGAATAATAAGACTGAAGAAGGTTATGAGAAAATTCAAAATTAACCTATCTTTATTATTCAGGAATATAAATAACAAACGAGACAAGCTAGACTCGTGGTAAAGGACTTCATCCCAATCTACTTTCCCTGTGGAACATTTTGATAACATAAACTTCCTTATTTTAAATAATATATAAAAGACCCATTTTAACTTTAATTTCATTCAATAGTATTCAAAAGAAATATTTTTTATATGAATAATTATTCTAAATGAAAAAAATAATGTTTTTAATGTATTCGGCGAAATCGACTTCCCTCCCGCTATAACCATTATTTGATATTGGGATTCCTCAAGAATCCTTAATATTTTTTAAAATAATGGTAAATAACGTATTCCTTTATTGGGTATTTTTGTGTTGAAAATGGTTTTAAAAATGGATTGTCTAGTTCAATATCATGAAATGATTTCTTGTGATTTCGAATGAAAATTTATGAGTGAAGTGTTTATAATTGTAATCTTTTATATGTTATGATTTTATAATGGTAGTTGGAAATTTGAAGTGTGGTTAAATATTACAGTAAATATGGGTGGTTCCGTGATATTCCAAATATGAGTGGTTATGTTATAACCTCCAATACATTGGGTATGGAAGTCAGCCATATGGATATTCCATTTGTAAGAATGATATGTGTGAAAGTTGACTGTATGGTTATTCCTTTTAAGTATGAATATGGAAAAAGATAAATTTATATGTTATGTGTGATTTTTATGGGTTTTATGGTAATATTTTTGTTACAAATGTGTAAGTAATGAGATTATATTTGGTTAATAATATTTAATACTTTATAAAGGTGAAAAGTACCACTTTATGATAATGTGTTTATGGTTATCATATTTTATAAAAGCTAATAGTTTTCCTTCTTTATGTGTCCCTTGTTGAGTTTTTATGATCATACCAAGTTCTTAAAAATGTTTGCATAAGGTATAAGTATTATTAATAGAAAATAAAAAGTCAATAAGGTTTTTATCAAGGAAAGAAATCTTACTTTCTAAAGGGTTTCCTTTGGGGGAAAAATGGATACTTTTTTGATAGTATCATATTGTTTGATTATGGGATGATATGTATTAATAATGGACTAATTCTCTAAAACTATTAATCTTAATAGATAATCAATGTGAATTAAATTCAAATTATTGACTTATCTCATGATTATGAAATGATTAAGGCTGAGGCCTTATAGTTGGTATTAGAGGTCGTTTTTGATAACTTTAGGAGTTAGAATATTATTAATAGAATATCCATAAATTATTTTTACTATATGAAAAAATTTAAATTATATAGACTTTTAAGATTACCATGGTACTTTATCTAAGATATGTTTGGTCAGAATGATTTTCTGTAGAGGAAATAGGGAAACCGTGCTGGGAAGGAATACAGATGAAAATAGCCTTCCAAATCAGCATCTTGAGATAGTCAGAATCAAAACTAAATAGTTTGTTGTAGTGCTTGCTCAGTTGAATTAGGTGATAAATGGTTTGGGTGTCCATGCACGAGATCAACTAGACCAATTAGAAAGGAATGTATTGATAGTGAATCATTTAATGAGGAAACATCCCCCATCATTCAACAGATCATCTAACTGAGTGCAAGATGAAGGGTGGATTAAAGCACCGGAATCAATTTTTCATGTAATGGGGTGTTCAGACAATCAAAAGGTGTTTCTTGATGTTTATAATTTTTAAGGTGAAGATGTTAAATAGTGTTCAATGGTTAAAAATATTAGAGTAATTGAAGAAATAGATACCATGGAATGGGATTAATTTAAGAATATCTTCCTTGAGAATTTTTTTCCTAAGGCTATTCAACTTAGGTTGGAAAAGGAATTCAGTTAATTGAGACAAATAGAGGAGAATTCAGTGGTTTTGTATAAAGAAAATTTCCCATATATCATGGTATGTTCTAAATTTAATCTGAGATATTGATAGTAAGATAAATTGGTTTTACTCACGATTGAAGCCATGATATCTAAGGGCATTAGCCTCTTGTGAAATCAAAAGCTATGAGAAAATTGTCTGGTGTGCTAAGAATGTAGAAATAGAGTTTTAGGATGATCATGTGTTCCATGAGGGTAATAAAAAGAAGTGGTCCAATTGGCAGGAAATGGGAAATAAATCATCATATATGATTTGAGGTAAAAAATTTAAATTTATATCTTATGATAAGTGTGGTGAAAAGCATACAAGAGAATGTATCTCAAAGTCTAGAAAGTGATTTTGGTGTCGTAATACTTTTCATTTTTCTCATATCTATAAAGAATATGATCGGGCTGGTAATGAAAAGCCACAAGTAAGATGTTTTAGTTGTAATGAGTTACGACATTATGCCAATGTGTGTCCAACGATAAGTTTCTGTGGTGGAAACTGGGATGATAAAAAGATGAACGGTGTGGAAAAATCATTTTCTACTACAGTTGATGTGGGATCATCAAATCAAGCGGTGACAGGTATGTTATAGGGGTTTTTAAAACTATGCCAACACTCTGTTTGACTCTAGATCTTCACATTCCACGACTTCTAAGTGCATTGTAAGTAAATTGGAAATACAACATAATGAATTTGATATACAAATTTTGGTAAATAATTAGGGTGGAAGTATTAAATAAATGATGATTTATAGGAATCTTCCTATTATCATTAGTGATATGGTCCTTCTACAAATTTTATTGAACTTCCCATAGTGGAATTTCATATCATTTTGGGTATGGATTGGATTTCAATTTATCATGATAAAATAGATTGCAAAGACAATAATGTTTTATTAAATTATTTAATACCTTTGATAATATAACAAGAATATGAATGATTTATTAAATATGGAAGTGAAATTTATCTAGATCATGTGGTTGAAAAGAAAGAAATAGTTTTGATTAGTGACATTTCAGTAGTGAATTAATTGATAGATGTTTTTTCTGATGAATTTCCTAGTATTATTCTGAATCGGGTGGTTGAATGTAAATTTGATTTAGTGCCTGATTCTAAAAATATTTATAAACCCCCTATTGAATGACTCAAGAATAACTGGTGATATTAAAAATGTAGTTGCAAGAATTACATGATAAAGGCTTCATTCGACCAAGCACTTCACCATGTGGTCCTCCTATTTTATTATTGAAAAAGAAAGATGGTTATATGATACTATGTACTGATTACAGATCCTTAAATAACAACACTATTAAGAACAAGTATCCTTTACATCATATCGATGATTTGTTTGATCAGCTCCTTGGAGCTCAATTTTTTTGATGATTGGTTTGAGGTATGGGTACCATCAATTAAAGGTGAAAAAGGATGACATTAAAAAAGAAAACTTTCCTAATTAGATATGTGCATTATGTGTCTATAGTTATTCGCTATTGACTGTCTAATTCACTTATTGTATTTAATAATCTCATGAATGGGGTATTTTATCAGTTTATGTATTAGTTTTTTTGTTGTTTTTATAGATGACATTTTTTTATATTCTTAAATTCAAGTGGAACATGAAAGTAACTAAAGGATTGTATTGAAAATCATAAAATAAAATAAAGTATGTGGAAATTTTATTAGGAGTGAATTTTGGTTGAAAATTGTTTTATTAATTGTTCATATTATTTCAAAAGGTGGCATAACTATTGACCCTTAAAAAACCAAAATTGTTGAATAGTGGCCAAGACCTACCAATAACATAGATATTCATAGTTTTCCTAGATTAGCATGTTATTACCAATGGATTGTTGAAATTTTTTCTCATTTATTTAGACCACTAAAAAAGTTAACACGTAATGAAGTTAAATTAATCTGGAAAAAAGAATGTGATGATTATATTCAGGAACTAAAAAGGAGATTGGTTAATGATCCAGTTTTGGCCCTGCCTTATAGGAATGGTGAGTTTGTTATCTATAGTGATGGTTTATTGAAATTAATTGGTTGTGTTCTATTGATGAATGATAATGTAATCTATTGTGCTTCATTCCAGTGGAAACCACATGATTTAATTTCCCTACCCATTATTTGGAATTAACAGTTTTTGTTTTTTGTATTAATAATTTGGAGGAATCATTTTATGGCATAAAGTGTGAAATATATACTGATCACAAAAGTTTGAAGTATTTGTTTACTATAAAAGAATTGAACATGAGACAATGGAGATGAATGGAATTAATCAAGGATTATGACTTCATGATTCATTACCATCTAGGAAACTATGTTGACCATATTACATTTGGAATAAGATAATTTGGTTAATGATTTGATGAATTTTGGAGTAGAAGTTGTTGGTGTAGGAAATTCCTCTGTTTTGTTTTAGGTTTCAGTGAAATCCTCTCTTCCAGATAGAATTATTCAAGCAAAGAAGGAAGATAGTGAGTTTCAGAAAAAGGTAGAATTGCTTTATAAGGGTATGTTACTTTTATTTAACATTCATAAAGATAGTTTTTTGATATTTGGTAAGAGATTTCATGTGACTTTTAATTTATAGTTGAAGAAATATTTTTTTATGTGAAGCACATTGTTCTATGTTTTAGTTCATCTGGGAATCAATAAGGTTTATAGATACCTTCAAGAGTGTTACCGATGGGATGAAATAAAATTAGATATTGATGAATTTAGGAAGAATTGTTTTACTTGACAACACATAAATTCAGAATAAAAGTTTTCGAAGGTGATTCTTTATCCTTTTCCACTATCGGAATGGAAATGGGAAAATATATCCATTGACTTGGTTGTGGGATTACCGAATACATCTCAAGGTACTAATGAAATATAGGCTGTCGTTGATCGATTAATTAAATATTTTCATTTTCTTCATATTCAAGATACTCTGTCTCTAGATCAACATTATCTATTTTATATTAAATAGATAGTCAATCTAAATGGTGTTACCCTCTCCACTATATCTAATTGTGGTCACAGGTTCACTTTTAATTTCTGGAAAGGCCTTCATAAGTCATTAGGTACTGAATTAAATTTTAGTACAACTCTTCATCCTCAATCAGATGGGTAGTTAGAATAAACAATTCATATCCTAGAGGATATGCTATGTGCTTGTTTAATGGATTACCAAGGATGTTGGTATCATCATCTTTATTTGGTTTATTTTTTATATAATAATAGTTTTCATTCCAGTTTACAGCTTACACCATTTGAAGCATTACATATAATGCGGTGTTGAACTCCATATTTTTGGGATGATGTAGGTGAAAGGAAGTTGCTGGGACCATAATGGGTATAAGAGATAGTAGAAAAAGTTTAGTTGATTCAGAAGAATAAGAGGATAGCTTAGAGCATGTAGATAAGGCTTGCAAATAACCGAAGGAAAGATATTTTTTGAGGTAGGTGATCATGTATTTATAAAATTTTCACCATGGAAAAGTGTGATGCATTTTGGTATGATAGGGAAGATGAGTTTGATGTTCAATAGACCCTATGAAATATTAGAGAAAGTTTTGTCAGTTTTCTTTTGAGTGTCTTTACCTATGATCATCCTAGCTACAATTTTTTTTTTCAATTTTTAGTGTTAAGGAATTATATTCTAGATCCGTATCATGTTTTGAGTCCAGAAGTAGTTCAGTTGGAAGAGAATATTTCATATAAGGAATATCCATTCCATATTCAATACCATAGAGAGTAGGTGTTTTAGAATAAGCTTATTTTTCAGGTTAATGTTTTTGGGAAAAAATATTTCTTTCAATAGGAAACATGGGAGTCTTAAAATTACATGAAGGATAAATACCCCCACTTATTTGATAGGTGAATAGAATGATATGACACAATTTCAAAAATGGGGGAAAGATGTAACATCATAGGTAATTATAGAATAATAAATTTTCACATCTATTAAATATTTATGACTTAGATTGTGGTTTTACCTTTATAGGGACTCTGTTTTAGATAGTTTACTCAACACGCAACAACAGGTTTCTATGAAATCTTACATTTCACACAACTCTGAGTAATTCTGAAAAATAATACAACAACAATATTATTATTTTATATGGTAGGTAACATCTATCCATTGTATTGGAGAAAATGAATGGAACTAACTATTATATGATTACACATGTTTTATAAATGTTTTTATATTTATCCAATTAATTTTAGAGGCTTTAAATGAAAATAAATCCAATTTCAAGAATTAAATACTCTAATATTTTTAAAAGGTAGTTTTACTAACTTATGGTGGAGAACCCTATTTAAATATAGTTTTTGACAATTTAATAAGTTATATTTAATATAATATACTTATTCTATAAAAGGGGGACATCAAAATTTATTTTGGTTGAATTTGTTTTATTAATATAATAAAATTAATAATTTAATTAATAGTGAAAATACCGCATTTTAATTCAAAACTGCCTTTTCGTATATTGTATTTATATAGTAACATTATATTTTTAATTGGTTTTAAAGTTTAATTAGATTATGTTTTTATAATTTCATCCAATTTTGGCCATTCTATGTAATTTCACATTTAAATTGGACATAAACACATATCATTCTGTTTATAGTTTTACTACTTAAAACCCCACTTTCTATTTTTGACAAAGGGAATTAATTTTAAATTAATTAATGAAACTTCTGTGGTTTTATTTTGGAAATATTTATTCCATATTTAGAATTAGAGGGTAAAAATTATGAAAACATGTACCTTTTAATTTTAGACATTATGAATAATAACTTCAATAGTTATTTTTATTTACCACGGTTAATGGGTAAATTAGGTAAATAAGTGAAGAAATAATATTATAATAATATAAAACTACCCTTACTCAAGTTATAATATTATTTTATGAGTCATGGGAGACCAAAAAAATCCTTAGTCCAAACTTTTCACATTTGCGAGCCACTTGGGTGTGATAATGACATGTTTTAATAATTTATTTAATGTAAAGATATTATAACATAAGCTATATCATTTTACTAAAATAATTTTAATATATTGTTATATAACTAATATATTTGACGATAAAAATTCATTAGAAATCTAAATTTATTTCATACATCATTTTATTTTATTTATAAAATTTACACATTAAATAAATAAATTTATTTATGATATAATGATGATGTAGTGATTACCTTATTAATGAAAGATTCAAATAAATGATATTAAAAATATTAAAATAAATGTAATTTAGAAATATTGATTCCATATAATAATTTTATAAATGATTATGAAATTATATCATTTATTTAATGTAGTTTTTTTGAATGAATTAATTTTTTATGACTTTAACAAAAAGCAGTTACTTAATAGTGTCAAAATTAACATAAATGAGTTATTAAAACAAAAACTATTTTATTAAATTATATAATAGTCATAAAAATATATTATTTGGAAAAATGATATAGATAATGTTACAAATTTAATAAATTATTCACTTGAGGATCGATTGGCATTTTATAGTAACTATATTAACCATATAGTGTAAAAATACAAGAAGACATGGTACGAGTTAATTTATTTAAGTAAGGGTTAAAGCCAAAAGCTAATATTAAATATGTTACCTAAAAATTTCTATAACCTATTGGTTTAGAGAATTTCAAGCAATAAATTTCTTATCCTTGAAATATATCACTTTTTAACTATTAGAATTTGAAAATCAATTTATAATTTTATAATATTCCAAGACTTTACTATAGTGCCTCTCCACCTTCTTATAAAAGGATACCACCTCAACCCACTGAATCACACCTCTCAAGCCCCTTGGCCAGAACAAAATCTTCTCAAATAAGCTCCCAAAATTCCAAAATTCCTCATAGAAGACACACCTTGGGAAAAAGGAAACTTAAGAAATCCTTTTGGCTCAAATGAAAAGGAATTACCTGATTTAGAGGTAACATCTTATCTTAAAACTCATTTCAATTATTTTATTCCTTATCCAACACCCTAAACTATTTTTATTAAATTATTTAATATTAACAACAGTATCCTAAATATACTAGTATTTTTTTATTCTAAGGGTTCGACCAACACTTACATAGACCTCCATCTAATGGATATAGAACATACAGTTTCTATGTACGGCGAACTACTTCCTCACTAAAAAATGATCGTTCATATTTCTCCTACCACCTATCATGGTGTCCCTTATGATGGAAATTTATTTATATATTATATATATATATATTATATTTACATTGTCTAAATTATTCTATAGTTGTTATTATAACATACCATTATTCTTTCTATAATATGTAATTTCGATAATTTCATTTGAGGAAGTGTGTACTACCACCCCCTTAAAGTGATATGACTCATTCATTCCATAAATGGAATGTATAAAAGATGGTGTTAATGAAATTATATAACATTTAAAACCTAGATAATATAATGTAATTATAATATACCTATTTATAATTTATTTTTAATTCCTTTAACATGACAAAGAAATAAAACTAGCGTTCATGCGTATGTACGACCTACCGTCTCCATGAACAAATAATTTCATTGATTATCTCAAAATATGATTGATTATTATCCATTAATATATACTAGATATATAATATATTTAATTCATGAATACTATTATAGAGATAATGTAATTTTGACCACATTGAAAATTTGTAATCGTAACAAGTTCATTTTTGACTAATGTACTGAACATCGAAAAAACATAGGATATGGACTCAAATAATTTAATAATTTCTATAACATGGTAATAGGTAATATAAAATGAATAATAAACTGAAAAAAAGTTCTAAAGAAGGTATAAATTAACCAATGTTTATTATTCATGAATATAAAAATCTAAAGAGACAAGTTAGACTCGAGGTAAGGGACTTCGTCTTTATCTGCTTTTATTGAGGCATATTTCAAGCACATGAGCCTCATACCAGTTATTGAGGACTCCTTATGTTCATACACATGACCCAGGTTCAAATCCAGGTGGAGGCATATTTCCAGGTTACTGTAGCAGTACTATAGCAGGTACTGTAGTAATACTGTAGTAGTAATATAGTGGGAACTGTAGCAGGTGTTGTTTTGCAATGTAGCATCCGAGACTTTTCCCCCGATTGGGCCTTAGGGCCACCGATTTGGTCCCCAATACCATTAAGGCATTCGGGACACCCAGGAATTTCGGCCATCTGAAGGCCTTCAGGCCACCTCAAGGCCTTCAAGCCAACTCAAGTGAAGATGAAAACTAGAAAACCTACAAGGAACACGCTCTATAAGGAGGATGAGCAAGGAGCCTTTCAACATAGTAGAAGAAAAATAGATTACAAGAATGAAAGGGTATGGCAGCTACCATCAAGAAAAGACTGTGCATGCATATAAACTCCTAGACGAACAACCATGAGAATATGGAAAGATGATTTCAGGATGAAGATGGTGGGGAGGATCAGACTAAAGTAGTTATTCTGGGTTGTATGTAATGTTTGACGAATACATGCAATGAATTCATCTAAGGCATACATTCTATTTAATACACAAGCCAACGGGACTTGTAAGGGTTCCACCTAACCTTTTTAACGGTGGATTATCAAAATAAGAAAAAATGAAGGCCTTCAGGACATTAGAGGAGGAGAGGTTACACTATCTTCTTTTATACGCTGTATAATAAACCACTGTGACTTTTAATTTTGTTTAAAGGTTTTAATAAGGAATTTTTTATACAAATAATTTTAATAAATGGAATATTGAATGTTTTTTATGTATGCTACAAAAAAACTTCTCTTCCACCGTAACTGTTATTTGATATTAGGCTTCCTCAATAAGACTTAATGTTTTTTAAATATAGAGAAATACCTCATTCTTTTTTTGGGTATTTTATTATTTAAATAGGTTTTATAAATGGATTGAAAATTTCCATATCTGGAAATGATTTCTTGTGATTAAAAATTAAAATTAATAAGTGAGGTATTGATCATTTCAATATTCTATGTGTTATGATTTTATAACGGTTCTTGGATATTTTATGGGTGGTTACATGATAAATCAAAGACAGGTGCTTCTGTGATAAACCAAGGATGGGAAATTAGGTTATAACCTCTAATGCATTGGGTATGGAAGTAGGTCATTTTTACATTCCATTTGTAAGAGTGATATGTGTGGAAGTCCACTATATGGTTATTCCATTTATGATTGATTATGTCCTAAGTTACATTTTATATGTTATGTGTGATTTATATGTGGTTTATGGTAATATTTTGATTAAAAAATGTCAAGAAATGAGCTTATATTCAATGAATAATATTTAATACTTAATATTGGTGAAATGTATTACTTTATGTTAATGAATTCATGGTTTTCATGATTATGAAATATTTATTGATGGGGCCTTATATTCGGTGTCCATATATTCTGGAAAATCATAGACCATCTAATCATCCCAATCCCCAGCTACCTGGGGATCTAGATCATAGTGGAAGCATAGTATCCTCTGGCACTGGATCTTTTAGAGTGCGCTAATCCTGTGCATATCCTCATCTTTCACTTCTGGTATGATATGTTGGTAATAGGTGGGGGTGCTGCAACCTATCCACCAAGGATAATAATATTGTAGGAAGGATCCTCATATGATGCCTCATTTCTAATCAGATATTCCTCTTGATCCAATACTGGTACCCTAGTATCCTCTCAATTTATAGGAATCTAGAAAATTTAATCAAGACATACCACATTCAGATGAGAAAATACATAAATAATGGGTAACTAAATCCAGAAGGATGATCAAGGGGAGAATATTATGAGATGAATTTCAAATTTATTACTGTAACCAATGTCTGAGTATGATATGTTGATAATAAGTTTGTCAATTTACTATTGAATGGATACATCAGCTATAATACCAACACTGGATTCCCTAGCCTAAAACCCACACTTGAAACACCTTGGAACTTTTTCTCTAAATCCCCCCAAAATAATCTAAAGGGGAATACACAAAAAACCATCCCATGGAAGGATCTAATTCAGTACCAATCTGTCATGACTCGGCCTAACGAATCTCGAGCCATAATGAACACATGCCCACCTCCATAGTTTAGGGGGTTGTGATAAGAGATGAATGGAATAACCTTAATTGGAGGCCTTTTCCTAATGTACCTGTATACACACACCGAACCATATCAATATAGAAGTGCAAAAGAATAATAATAAATTGATGTAATATATAGAATATTAGTATGCATATGAAAGTTTATTGGAATTAAAAGTGTACGACAGTTCAAATTGAATGTAAAGGGGAAATAATAAACTCTCAACTAGAAAGATGTCCCATCCTAACAAAACTGGAATATTAAAGTGCTGAGAGAGCACAACTCATGATCTCAAATCTCCCACCACTATATATGGTCCAATACACTAGGTATCTCTATGATCCTCTATAGCCACTACTAACATGTCCATAATTTTCATATGATACAACATATGAGAGAAAATTCAAGGCACAAGCTTGTATACACATTCCTCATAGGACACCCTAAATTCTAAGGGGGGGGGAGCTATAATAGAAATGAAAGGAATAGATAGACTTCTCAACCTAAATAATAGGAGTAAAAATCCAGAAACAAAGATGAAGATATAAATAGTCTCAAACTAGAGAAACCCAAAAGAGAGAGAATGTAATATCCAACTCAAATCCCACCCCAGGAATAGAGTGCCAATAGTTCAAGAAGTCCATAAATAATTCCAATAATCTAGCACATATTTTAGAACTAGTAACCATGTGGAGGGAGAATTCCTTTCCAAAATGACACACATTCAAGGGGACACAATCTCCATGAAGAGGAACCATACCCTAGTGCGTCAGGGGTTGGATACTAGTCAGTATAAAGTGGAGCCGAATACAATCTGACTGTGGTTATAACTCTATAGATAGAGAATCCATCCTATGATTCCCATGGGTGGTACCCCTCAATAGAAAAAGGACCCAAACCATAATTCCAAAGGGGTACCACTAAGTGAAAAGTGGACTCTCAGCCTACAAAAAATGGGGTTACTAATCCATAAATTGAAAACTCATGCTCCGATCCTTCAGTGTGGAACCAGTCTATTGATAGATGGTGAACCTATTCCCTAATTCCATAGGGGTATACCACTTAGTGTATGGAGGACCCACACCCTACTATATTGGGGGGGGGTACCACTCCATAAATAGATAGAGTACCCACATCCTGGTCCTTTAATAGTTACCAATATAATGATCCTTCACAATCACTACTATCATTTAGCTTTACCTAAACAAGCATCATAATTGGAAGATCTCACATCATATCACAAACACCACTATGGAGGCCCCATCGTAGTCTTTGTAGATGAAAACTAATGCTAAGCTACTTGTGGTCCAAATTCTAGGTCCAAAATGACAGAAATGCAAGAAAATGAAGGTTTCTAAAAAATAGAGAAGCGGTACACAACATATAAGTGGCCAACACAACATCTGGTCTCATATATCTACAAGGTTGTATCCCTGTGGGTATATAGATCACTAAAAATGTAGCAATACTTGGAATGTAGGAGGAAAACATGTAATACCTCATCCATATAGGGTCTGGGCCATTCTTCTGTCCATGTCCATGTAACTATGGTTGTGTTTTTATACTCTGATACACATCCCATATCTCGACACATAGTTTTCCCATCTCCATAGGTATGTACATCTATCACAGTACATGAAATGTGCCTCACCATGTCCATGTCCATGTAATCATAGAGTACATTTTGATCTCGAAAAACATGGTCACACAACATATAGGGTTAAAGATTTCCTGAAATACATATAAACTCATGAAACCCAAGCCTCCGCAGCCCGGGGAGTACACAACATGTGTTCTTTGGAATACATGGAATGTTGTAGGGTTTTTAATATATTCTTAGATTTATTGAATTTATCACATAACTATGGTAATTTGTCTTTATCTTTCCACTGAGACACCTGAACAAATGTGGATCTAGCTTTAAATGGTGATTCTAGCCCACCGTTAGTCAGAAATAGAATCTCCACCTCTTTCCACAAGATCCCACATACACAGTCATCACCTAGTGTATGCCTCCCATCATCCCCATATCTTAATTAGATCCTATATCAAAAAATATGTTACATAAAACCCATAAATCCTATGAATAAATTATGGATTCATTGTTTTGTTCATTTCATTTGAATCTACCATAGATCCAGTGGTCTGATAATGCTCGGTCCTGACCGTCAATTTCAAATGGTGACCCCAGGCTCCAATGATGAATAATGTGAATAAAAAAAGGATAAATTCACAAGAAACAGATGTGAAATGATCATTTTATAAGCATTATTTATCAACAAATATTTTTTTGGGGTTTGAGGGTTATAAAACTGAATTTACAAATTAAATTGGCACACATGCACATGCAATAGAATGTTAATAAAGAAGATCATAGAAATTTTTTGATCAAGCTCAATAAATTTAATAATTAGGGTTATAAAACGTGAATTTATGAGTCCTAGATAATTTTGGAACCTTTTTTTCAAATAAAATTCTCCCCAATTAAGAATATGAATCATTTCATTCGTTGCATGTTGATCAACCTGGATTCAGAGCCTCATGGTCATATTATTACGATTCCTCAAAGAAAAAGGAAGAATACCTATTTATTTGACCACGGTTTGTATAGATAAACCTATAGAATTGTACAAAAATCATATTTGAAGGGTAATTTGGATTTTCGATTTAATTAAATTAGAAATAAATAAATATTTATTTATCTAAATGAACACTCCATTGGATGCTTTTATCTGAACATCCTGTGCAAACCTATTTTAGGTCATGCCTTAGAAAAACCTCACATTCTAAACTCAAACATGGTCTCATATTCCTGTTCAAATACTATTCTTATGACCTATCACATTTTCATTAGGAAATAGTGTATAGGTAATATAAAATATATAAAATATTTTTATAAAATTATTTCGTGGAACATCGGTCTTTGGAATTGAACACTGTTTCAGTGTCTTCCTCTAAATATTTATATAGAAATATTTCAATGTATTATAAGTAAAAAATAGGGTATATACAATAATGATAGTAATTTCTCATCACTTATTTTGACCCCTTTTTTTAGTGATGGATAGAACCGGAAGGAACGTAGTTAACCCTAGTTGAGAGGGATAATGCACATATTAACTTAATGATAAGACAATTTAAATTCAAGATAGAATTTGAAAAATAGTTATTATATGAAACTGAACATAAAAAAATACGATTAACCAGGTGATCTTAGTTGAAATATTTAACCCATAGAAGAAGAGAAGGATTGAGTCTTGTGGGGAATCAGGTGATGATGAAGAAAAGGGAAAGAATATTCAACATCCAACTTGTATAAAATGTGGAATGAAGCACCATTGGAGTTTTTTGGGGTTTATAGAAGATATGTTACATTTGATAAATGAAATAATCCTAAAACAAGTTATCTATGGAATATTAAGGATAAAATCCTTGAATAATTTTTTTTTCTTAATTAACCATTAATAATTTATTGTCATAGATTTGAGGAATTTGGTATTAATGAGACCCAATTCACCCATCTTGGGGTGAATACAATGAATCGTCAATGACCAACCCCAAGATCATGGGAACAAGGGAAATACAATAAAATGTCTTCTATTATGGTAGACAGTGATTTATCAATCTATATTTGTTAATATATTGTGTCATGAAAGATTTGACTTACTAGGTATTAAGTTATAAATAAATACCATTTGGTGGCATAATTTTTATATCCATTATATATGAATGTTTCCCTGGATTGAAGAATGTTACACCATATATACTTTTCTCTTCTCCACTTATAATTATTCTAGTAAGAATGAGTGATTTTTTAACAAAGGGATGATATAAAATTTCTTATATGGAAGTCTAACATCATATAAAAATCAACCCATGATCAACTAGATGTGTATGGATAATTAGGATCTCCATATGGAAATTATTCAAATCATATTATTTTTAGAAATGAAATTATATACTTTATTTAGTGGTGGGGGATGGAATGAACTATGATTTTAATATATTTTTTGTTCAATTTTATTCAAATATATTCCCTATAATCCTTCACACACAATACCAAAGTAAAAGGTTAACCTCAATATGAATATACTATTAAAACCTAGCTGTTGAATTAGTAGGTATTGATAAATGTGACTGAATTATGAAATAAATTAATATATATGTATATATATATATATTATTTTATATTATTTTAATTGATTAATTATTTTTTTAATAATAAATATTCATTTTCATTTCCTATATTATTAAAAAAATAAGAATATTACTGTTAAAATATTAATCTATGAAAATAAAGTATAAATTGATTAATTATAAATTTCATAATGTTTCATAAAAATAAATAATGTGAACAATTTGTTTTTTAAATTTTTTTCTTTTCAAACAATAAATATTTTCGCATTATTATTTTTGTTTAATTTAAATTATAAAATATAAACATACAGAGACCAACTATCCATAGAAGATATTAAATAATTATACATCATGTTAAAAATAAAAAAAACATATTTATATAAAAAATCAAATAGTATACCTAACCCACAAATAAATCAATTGATTTATAGTATACCCTGGGGAAAATAAATAGGAAAAAATGTGATAACAAATTTCTGGTAATGGAATAAACATAGTGATAAAAACTAACATGAGTGCTAAGATGCAGAACTAAACATTATAAACACAATGATCATAAGAATGAAAAAATGTCATAAGGAAATGAAAGAATTTCATCCTATAATCACCGAATATGTGGATGAAATATATGAAATTACATCATAAACATATGTTAAGGGTCATTCCCAAGACCATATCCATAATGTGGACAATGTTCCTTGATGGTTTGGGTTTTCTCCCTCCCTCTATAATCATAGTGGAAAAGTCCCATTGTGGATTATGTTAACTCACTATTATCATATATAAAATCCAATTAGATATAAATCATTACCCAATGCATTAGAGGGATATAAAATTCAAGGAAAAACTATTGTATTACAAAGTCTGCTTAGGCTAAGTGCATGCACACCATATATAGCGGAAAAAGTAACATAGTGGATTAAGTTCACTCCAAAGTCCTATACATAGCATCACATGAGATATAAATATTTAAATAACTCTTTTTAGGGATATATAATTCAAGGATCACCATTACGTAATGAAGATATTATATATTTATAAAACATAAGCATAATAAACCATAAATAATTCATATTTTTGACGAAACCCACAAGAAGTAAGCTAGTTTAATAAATATATTTTATGGTATAATGAAAGGATAAGATGTAATTTTTCTCAAGATATAAGAAATTAAATCATTGTGAACATTTATAATTGAAAAATGTATATAGGACATGAACATGGATTTCTATTGGGTAAATGTCATGGGAAATATATTGGTGAAGGAGGAATAATAAAGAACCAATTAAGTTATTCATTGTAAAATATATAAATAAAATTTCAATGAAGGAATGAGTTTATTATTATTTCATAAAACATAATTGAAGAAATTGGTTTCTCTATAAAAAAATTTTCGTTTCAAAAGATATTTATTAATTAAAAATAAGTGTTGTGGGTGATTTTTTACTTGGGAGATGAAATAAAAATGTTCCCTTAAATCTGGTTTATATAAAAGATGGACTTTCAAAGGAACTGAAAATATTTATAACCACAGAAATAAAATGTATTTTTATCTAGTAATATATTTATTGGAAATATATGAAAATTTTAATAAATTAATGATAATAATAATTTAAAAAATGAGGATAAATAAAAATAACATGCAATTGAAAAGTAACAATGGTGGTATATAAGATATATTTTTTTATTTTACAAATAATTTTTTCAAATCCAACATCATTAAATAAGATAATAAAACATTTTTATTGAAATATGAGAAGTTAAATATTATTACCACATTATATAAAACTTATTGAGTTTTTAATTAAAGAGAAGAACATTAGAAGGAGGGGAAATTATAAACATAACCAGGAAACTATAGTTTATATAGATGATAATATTTTTAACATAATTTTTTAAAAAAGTATTAAAACACATTATTAAGGATAATTTTAATCAAAATTAACCTCACATGATATGAATACGACATACCATTTCAAATTAAAGATGAAACTAAAGTGAACACATTATAAGTCAAGAAATTAGATTAACCTGTGATGTACCCTTATATTTATTCGAAGTTATCAATTCTAGAGGCCAATAGAGAATTTCATGGAAGTAAGCGTTGTTTAAAATTTTAAAAAATTATGATATTATAGGTCATTAGGGTTGTAAATAAACCTTCTAAATGGATACTTCTTTCTATTATCAAATCATGCCTTAATGAAGTTTGATTGAGATACAAACCTTACCTCATGTATGAAAGTAATATGGATTCTCACATAACATCCGAAAAAAATTTATTTACATTAATTAGATATATAATTAATGACCATATTTTTATATATTTAATTTTACAATGTTGATAATTTATTTTTTGGTACTTTTTATTAATATATTTTTAATTCATATAGGTTAATCAAGGGTAGTTTAGTTTATTTCTTCGCAACACTAAGAGTTTGTTTATCATGGTCAATGGTGTGTAAAATTACATCATGATATCTATATTTTATGTTTATTGGTAATTTAATATCAAATTATTAAAATAGTCTTATATTTTAATAGTTTTTCATAAAATATAATAAATTAAGAATGGTGTATTGAAAAGACTATTTAAGTAAGTAAAACTACTGTAACAGTCTATTATTATTATTATTATTATTATTATTACTTATTGGTTTTCTTATGTTACAATAAAATAATATTATTAGTGTATAAAATTTATATCATACATAAAAAAAATACTTTTTTACCCAAGTTACGTGGTTATAAAAAAAGATATTTCATTCATGGAGGTGGTAGTATGTGAAAATGTTTGATGATATTTTTATTTTTCTCAATGATCATTAAATAAATAGTAATAATGATAATATTTTAGAATGAAATAATTTACATGTAGTAAATTTTTTAGTGTTATCATAATCTCGTGGATAAACGAGAATTTAGGGGTGTGAAAGAAGAAATGAACTTTGAAATGTGGAGTTGAGATTATTACCATTTCCATGGAAGAACACTATTGGGTAACTCGTTAAGACTCATTGGCTTGGTCAATTGGTGATACCAAAGTATAAAATGAATTTAGAGGTCATTGTGTAAATAAATGGTAATTTTTTTATTTATCCAAGTCTCTATTGAGGGTTTATAATAGTAGAGGAGGTTCTCTCCTTTAATAAGTGGAGCGATAAACACTCTAATAAAAAATCAATATTTCAGAATAATATCAATCAATTATTAGAAGAAAATTTTTCCAAGAATTGAAAATAATTGTTTTGGTAAATATATAATGCTTATCCTCCCTCCACCATTCAATATAACACATGATTTACCTAATTTCACAATTTATACAACTTTTAACCTAATTTACCCATTCCATAGTAACTCCACTTTCACCCTTGGAAACTAATTTTATTGGAAAAATTCAAAATTTTACCCATTTAATAAAATAAAAATAATTATTTTAAATATTTATAAAATTTTATAAAATAAAACATCCATGAGTTAGAGGTATTAATTTTATCATATTAACATATAATAAAGAATAACCCCCTTTTAGTAAAAAATTTAGCTTAATTATAATATTTTTGTAAGGACAAAATTATCAATTTTATCAATTAAATTTATATTACAATGTTTTCAATTATGAATATAATCACTAAATAAATATAAAATTTGTTGAAAACTTAATTCAACCATGTGAAATTGTTGTTAAAAGTAACTGATGAAAATATTTTTTCATTAAAACATTAAAAATATTATCTATGATGTTATGAATTTTTTTTATATATAAACATCCTATTTGAAAATTAAAAAATATATTTATTTTTAAAAAAAGTTTTTTGATAAAAATTCAGGACATTCTTGGGCCAACTCAAGGCTTTCAGGCCATATATAATTTTGCATAAATTGAAGAGAAATTCTCTAAAAAGGGTAGGCTCTAGATAAGGATTCAGAGTATGTGTATTAAACAATGAAGTGATAACATATTTTAAGAAAGAGAGGGTATGAAAATTTCCATCAAGACCAGTATGTGCATGCATGGGAAGCCTAGACGAACGACCATGCGATGTTGGAGAACTGATATCACGATGTAGATGCTGGTGAGGGGCAGTTCCACATAGTTATAGTATAGATGAATTCCTCTAAGACCTTTAGGTCATGTAAGGTCATGAATCCTATAGGCTATTTAAGGGTTCCCCAAAATCCCTTAAAAATGGGTGCTATCAAAAATGAATAAAAATTTAAGGCCTTATAGAAATTCAGAGTATATTAATAATTACACAATAAAAATTTTGTTTCATATGATATAAAGTGATATTTCCTTATATGTAATTTTATATGATCCATTTTTAAAAAGTTATAGACTATTACTAATAGAATATTAAAAGGAAATAAAGACATAAACACAAACAGGATACCTTTACTAAAACATTAAATATGTTTTATATACAATGGATATAATGAATATACTAAAAAATATTTCTAATTAATATATCAATTCCCAATATGTCAAATTATACAGGACATAAGACATGGAAAATCTAGACTAAAAAAATCACCATCTACCAAAAATTAGTAATTTCACAGTCTATTCCATATTCACATAATAATGGAGTCCATTCCATGGATTGGTGCATTGGGTTTTATAGTGAAACAATTTCTCAAATCTAAAAAAACTAATTATCAGTGGATCCTTATGAAAAATAATGTCTTACATCATATATTATTATTTTTTGTTAAAATATTATGGTTTTTTTCCATCCTTTATCACTAGTAAAGAATATTCTTATCCCATATATAAAATTCACTTAGTTTTTCATCCCAAAATGATGACTTGTATTATGTTGAATATTATTTACCTCATCATCTTCATCACCCGAGTCCCCAAAAGTCACCATCCTCACCTACATTGTTGGGTTTGGGATGTAAATTAATGTAACATGGTTAATAATATTTCCCAATAGTTATTTTGGTGTAACAACATTATTTCTCAATACAATAACCACATTAGAGGTTTGATCATTTATTAAATCACTACATTTTCCCTCAAAATTATTTTTAACTAGGTTCCATCTGGTTCCATCCATTACTAAATCCATAATTGTTTTACAATAATGGTGAAAAATTATTATAATATTATAAGTATCCGAGATAACCAAAGTTAAATATAATCTAAATATATCTCAAATTTGAATACCATCTTGTTAGATTATAATTATTATTTTAAGATATATTACACTTTGGTTGACCTATATTATAAGGATCCATCCTTATTACATTAAATAATCTTGAATTATAGTCATGAAATCACATCCTTTCACATTGAGGATCCTTTCAAATATATATTTTTAGAGAATTTTGATATAACACATACATAACATTCCACATTTATACAGAACAGATACCACAAAAATGTATCCATTTCTTATAGGATATAAAAATTTTCAAATAAAACATGGTTTATCTAACAAATAATCATAACATTTAACTTAGCTTCCTTGTTTTTCTTACACATACTTATGACCTGTGAAAATCATTTTAAAACTTGGAATGAGGAAAAAAATCTCAGTATGGGATATAAAAACAAAGAAAGAACACATTATTCCATGAATACTTGTAACGTATGAAATGATTTTCAAAAAAGTCATTATTGTCACCCATATTAATTGACTTTGTGAAACATGAGATTTCTATGAGAATTCTACAAAACATATAAAACATAAATGGAACCATAAATCTATCTTGGTGCATTAATTACTTAGTTTTTAACCATCATGGATGCCTTATGATTTGTAACCCTCACAGCTACCTTACAATGTAACCCACACAACTACCTTATTTTTTAACCATCACATTTACAAATGGAGTAACCATATGATTGAACTCCAACTTACCCATACCCAATGAATTTATGGGAGTTATAAGTACAAACCTTCCTCATAAACAATTCCCAAGAACAAGAACAGAATCATACGACATGAATAATCACATAAAAACATTGCTTTTTAATTATGTAAAACAGATTTTTAAAAGAGGATTTTGAAACAAAATCCCTTTAAAAATATAATATAATTGATGTGAGACTTAATATGGTTGATGGAATATGTAGGTACACTATAAATACAAATAATTAAACAAAATATAAACAAAATTACTTACAAAAACAATTTTAATACCAAATAACTAACGAAGTAGATGGTTAACCCAAAGAATGGAAATTGGGTTAAGAATTCCCTTACCTTGGATTTTTCTTACTTAAACTAGGTTTAAAGCTCCTTTATAATGGTTAAAATACTGTTATTAATATTTTAAATAAAAATATTAATTTGTATAATACCTTATATGATCATTTTATGACATCATTTCACCCTTTAATTATTAGTATTTTTTTCTTTCCAATGTTTTGGGTGCGTTCTTGACATGATTTCCATGGTTGGTTTTTATTTGATTTTCTTTTCATATAGAAATAAAATTCCAGAAGTGGAATGAAATGGTATTTATATGTTTTTGGAATATATAATGATACCATAATTCATTTTTTTCATATATTATGATGAATCATTTGATCAAACATTAATGATATTTGTTTTGATCATTTTTGCGGTTCCTTGATAATCATGGAATTGTTTCATTATATAATTTAATTTCATGCATAGAATTTCATTATATAACATAAAGTATGTTTCATAATACACTTTAAATTCTTTTTTATCCATTAAAATGGGTTTTCAAACAATCATTAAAGAATTAATAGAAATTGAAAACACATCATCCACAATTTTGGTAAACGAAACATCTTGAACGATGTCTTTATTAAAGATGGAGGAGATGAAGTAAGATGAAGATTTTTTCCATAACATTTATAAAATACAAAATATATAAAATTTTGGATCTTTATTGACTCATGGATAATTTGAAAAGAAGAGTGTATAAGAAAATCAATGAATTGAAAAGAAAACACTTGAAAAAGTAATAGGATTCTTACCTCTTGATCTCTTCTCCTTGAGATCCTCATTAAGGCTTTTGTATTTGGAATTTTGGTTAAAAAACATGGTCTAGAATGTAGGAAAGAGACTTTGGTATGGAATTTTGTAGAAAATAGAAAATTATATAGGTTTTATAGGTGTGAGATGAAGAGAGGAATGGCAGCGATATTTATAGTGGAGGAGAGGAAGGGTTTTACATTATTTAAGTCATTAGTTTAATATTTCTCCCCAATAATATGAATATTATTGATTCATGTGACTGAAAATAGTAATAAGTGAATGTGATTTAGAACCATGTTTGATTACATCATCCATGATGTCAAAAATAGTGTATTAAACTGATAATTTGAATATAAGGTATTTTACCATATTTCCATATTCATAAAAAATTCCTGAATTTTAGAAAAATCCCAATGCATCACCCTAACCATTTTTTATGTGTATAATTCAAAAATTAACTCCATTTTTTGAAGATAATTTTCAAAATATTATTAAGTTAATTTTAAAATAAAATCATAATTTATTTAAAAATAACATTTTTAACTCTATGACACATTTTTTAACACCGTGAAAAAGTAATCAACATCTCATTATCTTATAACATTATGAAAGTAAAATAATAATATTATATACTACTCATAAGGGTAGTATTTCTATTCATAAGGGTATGTTACCATTTACCAGAAAAACAAGTTGGTTCTATCAGACCCCAAATAACTTATTGATCAGAATCACAGATGCCCATTTTTTGAAATTAAAATCATAAAAGAGAAAAATTATGTTTAAGGTCACGTTATAACAATATAATTTAAAAAAAGTTTCATTAATTTCAATTTATTTTTATAACATTGGGGTGTTACATTATTCCCACCTTCTAGAAATTACATCCTCACAATTTATTTTCTTATTAGACAAGTGAGGGTAACTTTCCCTGAATGAAATTTCAGTTTCCTATTTTTCTTCTTCTACCATGCGGTTTCTCCAAAAAACCTTTACCTGGTGGATTACCTTATTCTGAAATAATTTTTCCCTTCGTTAAAGATTTTCAAATGGTTTCTCTTCATATGAAATGTTCTTCTCTAGCTGAACTTTTTTTTGGCTCAAAACATGAGATGAATTTGGTATATACTTTCTCAACATCAAAACATGAAAAACAATTGTACCTGAGATAGACTCAGAGGAAAAGCTACTCGGTAGGAGAATTCTCTAACATTCTCCAAAATTTTATAAGTTTTAATGAACAATGTATGTATATTTCCTTTCTTACCCAAACATATAACCCTTTTCCATGGTGAGATTCTTTGAAAAAAATGATCACCTTCCTCAAAAAAATGTCTTTCCCTTTATTGTATGAATAAATTTCATTGCCTGATCCAAGATATCCTCATTTGTTACTAGATCATTTCACTTTCTTATCCACATTCTCTACTAATTATGGACCCATCAACTTCCTTTCCCAAACTGCATCCAATAAATCTAGAGTTCAACACCGCTATCCATACAGTGCCTCAAAAGGTTCTATCTTTATACTGTAATGAAAAATGTTATTATAAGAAAACTCAACTAAATAAATATGATGATCCCAACTTCCATGGACGTCCCTTGAACAAGATCAAAGCATATCTTCCATAATCTGAATTGTTCTTTCTGGCTTCCAATCTTATTGAGGTTGAAAAGTTATACTGAAATTTAATATTATTCCCAATGACTTCTGAAGGCCCTTCCAAAAGTTATAAGTGAACATGGTTTGTAAAGAACCAAGATTGACGTACATGTACATTTCATTAATTCTGTGGAATAATTAATACATGATACAAATAGACGACCAAAGAACAAATTAGTTTAGTACCATTTGAAACATGAAAAAAATGAAAACTAGTTCAGAAAACATCTACATCATCTCCTGATTTATCCCCCATAACTATAAGCCCTTTTTGACACATCTTACATAATACTCTTATTCAAATCCTGGGAAAAAATAAACATGAAAATGAGTGAGCTCAAATGATCAGTAAGGTCAAGCATATAAAATATCTTACAAAACAAATAAAGATAAGAATTTAAATATATGAACATAAATTAAAAAAAACATACCAAATTTTATATAGACAAAAATGATGAGTCATTAAACAAATCTTGGTATTAATAAGGAATAAATTATAATGGAATCATAAACCATTATAAAATAGCATTGGCATAAAACATGAAATTATGGGAAAAAAATCAGTACATAATATGATTTCCATAGTATCCAAGGAATTGCATCCAATTGTGAAAAAATTCCTTTACAGTATCGAGCATAATTTTCGTTCTTATCATGTATTACAGAACCATATTTACATGTTGTTCCAACCCAGTATTACTAAACTAGATTTTCTTTCCATTCTTTTCATGTCTATCTCAATGGATATATATCTTTTCACAAAGCATTGGAGGGAGATATAGGTCCCACCCATATCTTAATGAAATTATTCTTATAATTTCCACAAAAACATAAATCATTCATCATATCATAGCCTATGAAATAAAATGGGTTTCTTAAACATCATTCTATCATAATTCAAATAAAACAACTGGATTTCATAAAAATAATTCCATTATAAAATAATTAAAATCAAAGTAATAATAGGGATAGAAATATAACCTTATGTCATATTATATGTAAAATAATTTTGATAAAACAACTGAACTGAATTTCTGAGTAAAATATCCATTATTTTTAAAAACCATTTTCTTTTATTAAAATTCCACACAATTTTAAAAGAAAATAATTTATTTTAAATAATCTTGAAATTATGTAGAGGAATATTAATGGAAACATGGTGTCATTAAAACATAAAAATACATTCATGATTTATAAGTTAAAAAAACATTCTCTAAATAATTTTGCTGGAAAAGTCAAAAAGTACCTCAAATCGAATAATGAAAAAAGATTCCATTCAAAGAGTTTAATAAAAAATCACCAAAGGGTAAAAATAACTTTAAAAAATTGTAGAAGAATCGAAATAATAATACATAATTATGAAACAAGGATTTGTATCATAAATATACCCCTGTAAATACTTACATATAAGCAGTATTGGATAAAAATTAGATTGTAAAATTATCCCTTACCAGAGGTGCAATTTCTTCCGTATGTGTCTAAAAATCTTCTTTTTCAAGTATCTCCTTTTGATTTTCACAAAAGGTCTACCTAAGAGAGATTTATGCCCGAAGTGTGGCATCTAAGAGTAAGGTAGGAATGTTGTGACGTTATTTTTTGTATTTTTTGGATAAGCCAAATGGATTTAGAGGTTTGAATAAAAGAGAAGGATAAGTGTCGTTTTATAAGAGAGGTGTTGGACACTTTAGGAAAGTATTTAAATATTAATATATTATAAATTTATTTCCAGTTTCTAATGGATGCAAACTCATTTACATAGAATATATGATGATTATGGGTTGACATCCTCTAAACCAATCGGTTTTATACTTGTTTAGGTTACAAAATTAAATATATCTTTTATCATTAACCCTTAGTAAAAAACATTAACTCTTACCATGTCTTCTTGTATTTTCATAATATATGGTTATTATAGTTACTATAAAATTTCAAGATAACCAAAAGTGGATTATTAATGAAATTTTTAACATTATATATGTCATTTTTACTAATATTGTATTTTATCACTATTATATCATTTAATAAAATAGTATTTGTTTTTAAAAGTCAATTATTTCAATTTTGACAATTTTTAGTAATTAATTTTTGTTAAAAGAATAAAAACCTGATTCCTTAGAAAAAAGGCATTAAATAATTCCTCAAATTTCAATTTAATCAAAAAATTTGTGTGTGACATTAAAATGTATTTATTTTATTTATTTTACTATTTATTATAGCAATTATTTGAATATTTAGTTAATAAGGTAATCACTTCACCATCATTATGTCAAAAATGAATTTATCTATTTAATGAATAAAAATTATAAATAAAATATCATGATGTAGGAAATGTTTTTATATATCTAATTAATATTTATATATTAAGATATAATTTATATAGAACAAAATAAAAGCGTTTTAGTAAGAAGAAACATGTTTATGCTATATTTCCATTTACATTAAATTAATTATTATATAAGATCATTATAAGATCCAACTGGCTCCATGGGGTCTTAAAATAGACCCAGGGATAATCATGGTACTCCATATATCATCCAATAGGATTAGGACATGTTTTAGGATAGTTTCTTATTATTATAATATAATTTTTTACCCTTATTTACATGATTTACCCATTAACCATGATAAAAAAATAATTACTAAAGTTACTATTCATAATATTTTAAAATAAAAGGTACCTATTTACCCAATTTTTATATTATGACTCAAAATATGGAATCCATTTTTTCTAAATTTAAAACACACAATTGATAGAAAATAATTTAAAATTAATTCCTATTGTCAAAACCAGAAAGCGGGTTTTCAAGAAGTAAAAACTATCAAAAGTTTGACATGTGTTTACATCCAATTTATATATTAAATTACATAAAATGACCAAAATTCTATTAAATGATGAAAACATAATCCAATTAAAATTTAAAACTAATTAAAACAATAATCTATCTATATAAATAAAATAGACAGAAAGACTGTTTTGAATTAAAATAAAGTCTTTTTCACCAATTATTAAAATAATAATTTTATCATAAAAGTACCAAAAAATAAACCAAAGTAAATTTTGTATGTTCCAATTCCAAAGAAGAATTTTATTTTGTAAAATATAATATATAAAAGAGTTAAAAACTAGACTTAAAATGGGTTCACCAACAAAAGGTGGCAGAACTGCATTTTTTTGAGAAATACTTCATTTATCCAAAAATTTGAATTTGTTCTTATATCATGTATAGAAAACATATAAGATGAATTTTAATGTTATATATAATATAAAGTGTGGTTAATACTATTCATAATTGCTATTTAATATCCCAAAATATTATTTTAATAATATATCACTGTTTAGTGAAACATGGTATTGCATAGAACACAAGCTATCAATAAAGGTCACTCTTATGTGTAACAAAAGACAAGTCATTATTTCATGTAGTGAATTATTTATTTGGTGTTACATATAAGATAATCAAAAAATAGTTCTTTTATGCACTGAATAAAATATATACTTAGTGTTTTGTGCATCTTACGCCAACTCGGTGTTGCGTGTAACATATGACAAGTTGGTTTAGTGTGAAAGAAATGTTTGAGTTAGTGAATTGAATGATATAAATGAAAATTTTAATTTAATTGAAAAGTATGGTCCATAAAAACTTGGGGTGTTACATTATACCCTCTTTAAAAAGAAAATCTCCCTCGAAATTCGTTTGGGTTATAGAAGTTTTTATAATTGAAAGTTTCTTTCATGGAAACCCAGATCGTAAAAAGTAATACAAAAACATCATTTAAAAAGGAATCTTAGAATCATAAAGGTTACCCAAAGTAACTCATCACTGGGTTTCCACATAGAAGAACATCGGTGGGTAGTGAAAACAAGGATATTGAAGAAAAATCTAACCATCAAGTTTTGATGGATAGTGATAGAAAATAATGTTTAGAGAAAGTTAAAAAATAGAAATACATAAATCTGTGATGCAATAAGGGGACATCTGATTCATCAGATAAGAAGGTAATAGGATAAAAGTTTTTGTTTTCATGATCGTTTTCCTAAATTTTGAGAACATGATAAGAAATAAGTAGTTGATTTTAGTACAATCTCATCATTGGTAATGCCTTGAACAATTTTAACTTCATCTCTTATTCAATGAAATGAAGCTGAATTTTTCATTCCTAAAGTGTTAGGAGATCATGAGATACATAAATAGAATGATAGTCCATTCTATCTATCTTTATCACAAAAAGGTTACCATAAGTTATCAAATATACATATGTACATATATTTTGATATTAATCCTATATGGTTAAAAAAAATGGACTTATACTTCATCTATCATACTCCTTAAATAGAATTAAAATAATTTATACTAACTCATGACTTCCCGTAGTCTAGTATAAGAAGATAAAGGATTTTCACACTTCGGTTTTGGGTTCAATTCCTACAGCCTTGTCCAACATGACATGTTTTTTTTCATCCCTTGGGTTGTGCTTTTTCTAAAAATATACTGTTATAACATTCTATAAATAATATTAAAAAATGTTTTAGCATTAAATAATAATATTAGATGTCCAAATTAATCCATGAAAAACTTTAGTATTATCTGAAATACTTCTTTCAAAACTCATAGTACAAAAAAAATAAAATAAAGGTCATATAACAAGAATGTTAATACCTTCATTTATCCCCCATATATCAAAAGATATATCTTGTTGGTCACAATACAATCATTCGAATGACTTCATCATACATTCTATTGATTCATGGTAATAACCTAAATTACCATATATCCTTATTGAAAACATGCATGTTTCCTTATTCCAAAATTTATTTGATATATTCCTTAAGTCCCAAAAAGTTGTATACTTCATCCATGCAATCATAACGAACATTTCATTAACTCCATAATTAGTTTCCAAGAGACTAGCATCATCCTGTTTACTTATTCAAATCTAACATATCTTTATCCAAACATCATTATCTAAACATAAGGGATATATTAAGGGTTATCTTCCACTTAATCATGTGTTCTCAAAATATATCACCTTACCCTTAAATCACTTTTTTGTCTCCATATAACTATTCAACATATCCTTTCGAATCCTTAATTAAATACATATACTGGAAAAAATTATTTATTGCATTATTCATATAACACAATAATTAAAATGCGAAACATATAAACCCCAATCATCCAACTATATTCTTAAACCATTACTCAGGATCCATAATCTTTGTCTTTCCTAAAATATAAATCATGTATTAAGGTTTCTCAAACTCAAGGTTCTAAGGATAAATGTTGAAATTACTAGAATAACATCTCACACCTTCACATTTCATTTACAATCTATTTATCCTCAACAATATGACCAATAATCGTACCAAATTCATGATTCTCATCATGATATTTCCACTTAGAAAATAAATCTTCATTATTCCCATAATTTCCACACCTGAAACATTCAATCATTAACCATGTTCTATATAGTTCTGTATATTGACTAAATCTAGAAAGAAATATGTGAGAAATACATATCATAGATTAAAAAACACATAATTAAGGTAAATTACTTATAATATTTCAATCTATGATATATTAGTTTTAATCCTTGGTTATTCATGACAATCACAAAAACTCTTGGATTGTAACATATACTTGACTTATCCTTAGGACATCACTATACATGTCCTTATAAATATCTCTAGGGATATAAATAAAGTTTTCATATCCTAGTTTCCAAAGGATAACTAAACCATCTCTCAGATACCAAAAATAAAGACCCAAGGTTGATATACATTGAAATTTCATTACTTTTTTCAAATACTTGATACATGACACAAAAAATTTCCGAAAGACCGTATTAGTTTAGTTCCTTTGGAAACTAGAAAACACAAACAACTGGTTCATAAAACATCTACATCATCTCCATCATTTTCCTTCATAACTAGAACCCCCTTTTGACACATCTTACATAAAACCCTTCTTCAAATATTGGGGGAAATGTAACATGAAAAGGGGTGATCTTAAATTCTCAGAAAGGGTAAGAATTGAAAACATCTTACCAAACAAAAAAATAAGAATGTAAAAACATGAAATTATGTTTTGAAAAAAAAAACATACCGCATTTTGAATATACCAAAATCATGAGTCATGAAATAAATTTTGGCAGTTTATAAGGAATAAAATATAATGGAATCATGAACCATGAGAAAATATAATTTGAATAAAGCATTGAATTGTGGAAAACAAATCCGCACATAATATGACTTCCATAGTATCCAAGACATTACGTCTAAGACCATCATAGTGGAAAAAGTCCATTACTGAACAAGCCTTACTTCCCATTCCATCCATGTATCACTGAACCTGATTTACTTCCCATTCCAACCCTATATTACAGGACTAGATTTTCTTGTCGTTCCAGTCATGTCTATCTCATGAGATATAAATCGTTAGACAATACATTTGAGGGAGATATATGTCCCACCCTCCCATTAGGGAAATAATTTTTACATATTCCACAAAAACTTAAATCATTCATCATATCATAACCCATGAAATAAAATGGGTCTCTTAACATCATTCCATTATAATCCATATAAAATAAATTGATTTCATTAAAATAATTCCATCATAAACACAATAAAATCAAATTAATAATATGGATATAAACATAACCCTACGTAATCTTAGATGAAAAATAATTTTGATAAAACACTTGATCTTAACTCATGAGAAAAATATCATTTCTTATTCAAAATTGGTTTCCTTTCTCAAAATGCCATGAAATTTTAAAAGAATAGAATTTCGTTGAAAATAATATTGAAATCGTGTAGAGGAATCTTCATGGTAATAAGATGTCATGAAATAATAAAAATAAATTCATGCCATATAAGTTAAAGTAAAACATTCTCCTCATAATTTTTCCAGAAAATTCAAAAAATACCTTAAATTGAATAACGACAAAATATTCCTTTCACACTATTTAATAAAAATTCACCAAAGGGTAAAATTAATAATAAAAAATTGTAATAGAATAGGAATAATATTACATAAATATAAAACATGGATGTGTATGATAAATAAACCACAGTAAATACATGCATATAAACAATCTTAGATAAAAATTAGATTTCCAAATTATCCTTTAATTTAGGTCTAAATTCTTCTATATGTGTCTGAAACTCCTTGTTTTCAAGTATCTCCTATTGATTTTCACAAAAGGTCTCCCAAGGTTAGATTTTTGCCGAAAGTGTGGCCTATAGGAGTAATGTATGGATGTTGAGAGGTTATTTGGGTAGGATTTGGACAAACTAAAGGGCTTTGAAGGTGTGAATAGAAGAGAAGTAGAAGTTCCATTTTATAGGAGAGGTGAGGGGCACTTTAGGAAAATCTTTAAATATTAATTTATTATAAATTTATTTTCGGTTTCTAGTGGTCCAAAGCTCATTTATTTATAATCTAAGATGATTATGGGTTTAAATACTCTTATCTAATAGGTTTTAGGCAATTATAGGCCACAAAATTAACCCCATCCTTTTTTCATTAACCCTTAGTTAAAAACATTAACTCTTACCATGTATTCTTGTATATTCATAATATATTGTTACTATAGTTACTATAAAATGAAAAGAGAACCAAAAGTGGATCATTAATGACATTTTTAACATTATATAAGTCATTTTTACTAATAATATATTTTATGGACTTTTATATTATTTAATAAAATTGCATTTGTTTTTAAAACTCATTTATATCAATTTTGAAAATATTTAGTAATTGATTTTTTATGAAGTCCCAAAAACCTGATTCCATAGAACCAGAGGCATTGAATCATCCCTAACATGGAAATGTTAACCAAAATTTTCTAGATGGCATCAAATTGTTGAAATTACATTTATTTTACAATTTATAAAATCATTTATTTTAATATATAATTAAAAAGGTAATCACTGCATCATCATTCTACCATAAATAAATTTATCTATTTAATGTATAAAAATTATAAATAAAATACATTGATGTTGGAAATATTTTTATATTTCTAATGAATATTTATATATGAATATATAATTTATATAAAAAATAAAATGGTTTTAGTAAGAAGATAAATGTTTATGTTATATTTCCCATTACATTAAATTAATTATTATAAAAGGTCATTATCACATCCAAGTGGCTACATGGGGTCCTAAAATAGACCCATGGATTCTCATGGTCTCCAATATCTCATAAAATAGGATTATAAAACGTTTTAGGGTTTTTTATATTATTATAATATTATTTGTTACCTTTATTTACATGATTTACCCATTATGAAAGGTAAATAAAAATAGGTATTGAAGTTACTATTCATACTATCCTAAAATAAAATATACCTATTTTTAAAATTTGAATCTTATGATACCAAATATGGAATCCTTTTCTCTAAATTCAAAATACAGAATTTGAAGCAATTAATTTAAAAGTAATTCCCTTTTTCAAAACTAGAAAGCTTGTTTTTAAGAACTAAAAACTATCAAAAGACTGACATGTGTTTATATCAAAATTAAATATCGAATTACTTACAATGACCAAAATTATATTAAATGATAAAACAATAGTCCAATTACTCTTTAAAACCAATTAAAGAGATAATCTAACGATGTGGCTCTATTTCTACATAGTTTTGCCAGATCTTTTTACTTAATTTTTAATGATTTAATTAAATATTTAATCAATTTATACTAAATAATTGTACTTTTGTATTTTTATAGATAACATTATTAATTAATAAATTTTTATAATTAATTATGTATTTTTAGTCATCAAAATAATAATTTTAATCTTACTAAACTAATCAACTTTAATTATTCTTATTTAGTTTGGTTAATTTAAATATGAATGACTTTTTAATAAGTTAATATCTATTTTATATAATCATTTTAATTTGATTTGATTAAGTAAGTCTTGGTTTTAATAATTTTTCTTTTAACTTAGTTTTATTAAAATATTTTAACTTTATTATTTAATATGTTTTGTCATCCTGCTAATCATTTAAGTAAATAATTTTTGTTTTAAATTAAAGATAGTAGTTCTCTTTTAATTTTATGTGATTAATTAGTTGTTTAATTAATTAATATAGTGTTATATAACATTAAATATTTTATCTTATATATACAGATAAATTATTAAGTCACTAAATAATTGTTTTAGTCTACCGGTGAGGTAGACAAGAACTAGCGGTGACCTATTGGGTCAAGGATGCTCTTCATTTCTTTATTCTTCTACCCTGTAATAAATTTATTTAGATATTTTAATTTAAGTCTTTTATTAATTTAGTTTAACAATTATTCAGTTTATAATTTCAGTGTTTTCAATCAATATTTTTAATGTTTTAATGGTAAATAAAAATTCTGTCTTAATTAATGGTGTTTAGCATTATTTTAATTAATTATTTGTAGTCCTTTTGTTTAGTTCACTTAAGTTTTAACTTTATATTTAATTTATGTGTCTTTTATTTTTGAAGGTCACTGTTAGTTATTTAGTTTTTCCCTAACGGTGACCCCTGCACTTCATTGCTACTTTTGTGTACCGATGACTCTCATGCCGGTTCTTTCCTTTCATTATTTTAGACTAACAATAGACTTTGTTTTTTTTATCGGCGACCCTTTCATTTTTGTTGCGTAACGCAGTGAACATTTCCCTTGCAGATTATCGGTGACCTTATCGGTGCCGATAACTTCTTCTTTTAAAGATAATGGTGACCTGTTTTTTTTAACTTTATCGGTGAACCCCACACCACGCTCCCATATTTCCACTCTTCTAACAGTGAGTCATTTCTCACTAGTGCCTCCTCTGCACCTCCCTGTTACACCGCTATTTTTATTATTATAACAGTGTCCCATTTTTCTTCTGCACCTCAATGTTACACCTCTATTTTTTATATAACTCTATCAGTAACCACCTCACTGTTAGACAATTCCCCTGCACCTCACCGATGCAGATCCATCACTGACCTATGTCGCGCCCCTTTCCTACAACCAGTGCCTTGAAACCTTTCTTCTCACTGCTAATCAAAATTTTTTCTTCCATCCTCTATATTTCCTATTCCATACTCATAACTGCACCACTGACTGGAGTTGTCTTGGTCCCTTAGATGTAGCGCCGTTGTGGTGCACCATCACGGAAGTAGACGAGGAGGACCTTCTCACCATGAACCGCCATAGATGGAGGGAGAATGACGGATACACCAATGTCGCTGGAGCCGAGGGAAGCTGGGGCTGAAGCTGCTGTGGAGCCGAGGAGGAGGCCGCCTGGTTCAAAGGAAGAATATGGCCCTCCCCCTGTGCACCGATAATTGGGGGAGGAAGAAGATGACAAAATAATAATAATAAATAATAAAAAAACAAATAAAAAAAATTAAAGTAAAAGTTAACTTTAATAAATTAAATGAATATAATAGAATTTTTAAAAGTTATAAATTTAAACATTTATAATATTAATAAATAGATAAATTATAAATTAAAATACAAAACTAAATTAATAATATGTGTTAATAATAAATTAATATACTGATTATAGTAAATATATAATTAATGATTATTATAAATAAACTATAAAATATACTTATTAATTTAAAATATTTAAAACTAAAGTATTAATTCTAATTATTAAATAAAAATAAACTAATTAATAAATTTATTTTTAATTAAATTAATATAACAATTTAATTTCTTAAATAGTAATTACAATAATAATAATAAATAATTAAATAAAAAATAATTAATACAAACTAAATTATAAAATTTTAATTACTTCTTTATTTATGAAGATAAATTTTAATAACATAGTCATTAAAATGTTAAAATTAAAAACTTCGTAATTAAATTTATAAAATTAATTTAATTAATAACTTTTTAATAAACATATGTTTTACCATAATAATAATAAAGTAAATAATAATTATCAACTAGGATATTTATTAATTAACTGTAGTTAACTTTTTAATAATTATTGTCTTTCAGTTTTAACTGCTTTATTTTGTTTATAACGTGTGCAGGTTCATACCAATGTCATAAAAATGTCTATGTTCATGAAAATAGCTCAACTAAAGTTAGTTATGAGGGAAAAACTTGTGCGACATGCCAGTTGCAAAAAAATGCATGTTGTACGGTGCATTTGTGAAGGGTTGTGAAAGTCGGTGGAAGATGTTCGGTGACGAGCAGTAGATGGTAGTGGGTACTTAAATAAGAGAAAGAAGTAGAATTGAATAGAAGATGGTCATTATGATTCACACATCAAGTGATTTATTGACAATTCGAGAGCTTCTCTCTCACCAAGAGCATAGGGAGTCCGGAGGGAGACTCTAGAACCTCTTCCTGGAGCTGGAGGAGAACAAGAGTAGAGTATCTTCGAGGAGTTTGACTTTCATTTGTTTTTGAATTCTTACACTCTATTTAGCATGTCTTCGATTACTATTTTGATAATATATATGTTTCCTAGATAAATCATTTAGTTTGGGGATGAGTTGAAGTTCTACCAGTTTTTTTAATTCTCATTTTTCTTAATCATTTGAATATACTCAGAATTGATTGACGAGATCAATACTGAGTTCATCTAATTGCTTGTATGAAATGAACATAACCTCAAAACTTCATAGATAGTTGGAGAGACTGATTTTGGAGACACTTTTCAAAAAGAAAATAGATTCAAAATACATTAAGACTTACGATGATTTAGTCTTGTTGTTAATTTTCAATATAGTTCACAGTTGATTAATTTTGGATTGGAGAACTCTTAAATTGGATGGCTAGTGTGGATTAACTCCTGGTGAGGTAGGTGAGTCATACTCTTTATAGTGGTTTTTTTCAACAACATATAAGTGAAATGAAACACCTTTAAAATCAGTATAGTGGAGATTACTCCCTGAACATTTAAATAGATTTTTCATTTTATCAGTGTTCTAAACCTCTGTTATTCTTTATTTTACAATTGTCCTTAGTTTCAAAAGAGTTTTTAAACCTATTTTCAATGTTCTATCACTCTATTTCTTATTAAAAAATATATCAAAAATTATAAAAATTGAAAAGAAGAAAAATCACTCCATTGTTGACAACAGTGGAGCTTATCAAGTTTTTTAGAAATTTAGTGGCCAAATTTGCCCTCCCTATTGGTTAGCACCTACTTGTCACATATACAGTAGTTAGTAGGAATAAAATTTTAAACTTTGACCAAATTAAATGACAGAATAGGTCATGTTTTTGGCACCGTTTCCAAGGAAGTCATGAGCCATTACTAAAAAAACATTTAAAAAAACACATATATAAAAATCTTTAATTTTTTTTTGAAAAATTTTAAAACAGTAAAAAACTAACTTTTACTTATCACTATGATACTGTCTACTGTTGTTTTTATGAGCACAAGACACTCTTCTGTTAGATTAGAGCCACTGAACCTTGAAATAGTTACACATCTCACTACTCTAATAAGGAAGAACATAACTAAAATGGAGAATATAGATAATAGAGTTCCTAAGAATAATAATTTCCAAAATCAACTAGAACTTCTAGATTAAAATGAAAGGCCAAGGATGAGGGAGTTCCATGTTCCATAATTATCAAGTAATCGATCATCCACTAGACTATCTCTTAGGGCCAAAAACTATGAATTGAAATAATCACACATTTCATGACTGCCTGCATTTAATGGACTCTCTAATGAGGACTCTTTATCCTTCAATAGATAATTCTATAATACTGCATTGCAATTACCTCTTCTTGGACTCACAGAAAATTAACAAAGGATGAGATTCATTCCCTTTTTATTTAAAGGGAATGCTAGAAATTCATTTCTGAGTATAGATGAGAACATTTTTGAAAATTGGGATCATGTGTATAACTCATTTACTATGAAAGTTTATCCTCAAAGACTAAAAGGTGAACTCAGAACAAAGATAACTAGCTTTTATCAAGAGGATGGAGAAGCTTTTCATGAATCATGGGATAGATTCAGAGATCTTCTTAGGTAGTGTCCCCATCATAAACTCCCATCACACCTTCTTATTTATACATTCTATGAAGGGCTATCCTCCTCTGGATAGAACCTAGTTGATCATAGACAAGTTTTTAATAATCTTTCATTGAATTCACAATATAAAAATTCAAGAAGGAAAATAGTCAATAGAAATGTTAATTGAAGCACTGGTTCAATGAATGAAACTGAATCTCAACTTGCTAAAATCACCAACCAACTTCAATCCTTAATGAACCAGAAGTCTAAACAAATTGTTAACTAACTAGGATGTCAAAATACCAACCAATCATTACGATAATACTGTGTCAAGTGTGGTATCTTTTGGAATAATGAAAACTTCTATCCTAACTTGGATATGCCTACTCAGAAACATGAAAATTCATACTTTGTTAACTATGGTCTTAGGATACCTCCTAAAGAAGATCCATTTTCAAATAATTTAAAACAAGGCTATAGGAACAATCCTAATCTGTCTTGGAAATATCAAGGCTTAATTAAAAAATCCACTGCCCTTAATTACTCTAATCAACCAAGACCAAACATTCAAAATCAACAAAGGGGTGAGTCCTCAAATGTATAAGGAAACAATGATAATCACATGTCTTCTAATCTTGATCTATGTTTTAATAAAATCAACTCTCAATAAGAAAGATACATGACTCAGCTTTCCAAACATCCAAATCAATATGAGTCTAATAAAATGAAAACAGATGATAGAATTCAAAACATAGAAATACAACTTGGTCAACTTTCTAGAGCTTTTTCAACTAGGGAAAAAGCTATACTTCCAAGTACCACTGAACATAACCCTAGAGACAATGACATGGTTTTTGTAACTAGAAGTGGGAATAATAAGCAAACTGTTGCGGGAAAAGAAACTGAGAATACCCAAAATGAAAATCATCTTCAATCTGGAAATAAAAATCTGTGTTGCACACATGCTGGAAATTCACACAAAAGTCTTGAAAATGATCAAAATCTGAAATTGTCACATGAAACTCAAGCTGAAACTTCATTTAAAACCCAAAGAATAAAGGAAAAGAAAAAGTTGAGTAAGAGGTGAGGGATATTCCTACTGTTCTGAAAAAATTTTCCCACCCATTCCTTTCCCTGAGAAGCTAAAGCCTCATAGTAACACCAGGGCTGAACTTCTTCAGTTCCTTGGTCTCCTCTCTAAACATCAAGTGGACATTCCTTTCATACAAGATTTAATAAAAATCCAATCCTACATGAAATCTCTTAAGAAATTTTTTTCAAACAAAAAGACCTTGGAAGAATTTTCTACTTACAACCTCACTGAATAGTGTAGTGCTATACTCCAAAAGAAAATCCCACCTAAATTGAAATACCCAGGTAGTTTTGTCAAACCTTCCACACTAGGAAACTTTCATCAGCTAGACTGTTTGTGTGATTTAGGTGCTAGCATTAATCTGATCCCATACTCACTGTTTCAACAGTTGAGTTTGGGTGACCTTCAACCCACAATAGTCATACTACAGCTAGCAGATAGATCATTCACTCATCCTGTGGGTAGGGTAGATGATTTACTAGTTGGAGTTGGGAAACTATTTTTACCTGGTAACTTTTTAGTCTTGGATATGAAGTGTGATCAAGAGGTTCCCATCATCTTGGGTAGGCCCTTCTTGGACATAGGTGGTGATGTTATTGATGTATCTAAAGTTCAAATTATTTTTAAAATTGTACTACAACAAGAAGAGTTCAATTTGTTTAAAAATGTTAATAGACCAACTTTTTCTGAAAACTATTCAATTCTAGAGTCCTTAGAAGGTGATAACTCAACTGAAAATATTTAAAAATATGAGAATGATTTCTATGTTAAATAAAAGAATTTTGATGTTGAAAATCCTATTGAATCTATTTTCAAAGTTGAAAATTCTACTCAAACTCCAAATCTGTAAAAGTTTCTAGAACTGGACAACTGTCCAGTTTCTACTGTCGAAGAGTCCTCTGTTTCTGAACTTAGGAGATTTTTTAGTGAATTTGAGGGTGTTTATGTTAAAACAAACCTTGTTGAGCACTTTGATAATATTTAGGGAGAACTTATAAGACAATTAGATTTTTCTTCTTTGATTAACTTGCTAAAATCTGATTTAGAAAATCCGAACAATGAACTGCCCACTTTGGACAGTAACACTGTAATTTCTGACTCTGAGCATGAAATTGAAAATCCTTCAAAATTTCAAACTCCTTACAAGAGGTATATCATAGATCTTGGACCTTCCAAGCCTATGATTCATCCTATGAGTGTAGAACCACCCACTCCTTTACTGAAACCCATCCCTACTCATCATAAATATTTGTTTCTGGCTGTGAACTCCACTTATCCTATAATAATTTCTGCTGAACTAAATGAAAATCAAGAACAAAGACTGTTGAATCTGTTAAAAACGTTTAAATATGTCATAGGCTAGAAAATAGTTGATATCAAGGGTATTAGACCCTCATTTTGTATGTATAAGACTCATATGGAGCCTGAATATAAACCTAGGGTAGAGTGTCAAAGAAGATTAAATCCAAACATGAAAGAAGTTCTGAGAGAAGAAGTGATTGAACTGCTGGACACTAGAATGATTTATCCCATTTCTGATAGTACTTGGGTCAGCCCTATCCAAGTTTTCCCCAATAAGGGAGGTCTGACTGTTTTTAAAAATGAAAAAAATGAAGAACTCTATGTTAGGGAAGCCACAAAATGGAGAGTTTGTATTGATTATAGGAAGCTTAATGCAGCCATTAGGAAGGAACATTTTCCAATGCCCTTCTTGGATCAAGTGCTTGAGAGGCTTATTGGAAATGAATTTGTCTATTTTTTGAATGGGTTTTTTGGTTACAACCAGATTCTTGTTGATCCATAGGATTAGGAAAAGACAACTTTCACATGCCCTTTTTGAAAATTTTCTTATAGGTGGATGCCCTTTGGGTTGTGTGGATCTCTAGCTATTTTTAAAAGGTGTATAATGTCTATCTTTTCATATATGATTTAAAGAATCATTGGGGTTTTCATGGATGAATTTTCCATTGTGGGTGGTACATATGATACTTTTCTTGGAAATCTTGAGTTAGTCTTGGAGAGATGCATTGAAACTAACCTTGTTCTAAATTGGTAAAAATGTCAATTAATGGTTACATAAGGTAGAGTTCTTGGTCCTAAGGAGTCAAAGAGAGGTCTGGAAGTTGATACTACTAAGATTGATGTTATTCAAAAACTACCTCCTTTTATTAACGTTGAAGGTGTTAGAAGATTGCTTGGGCATGCTGGTTTCTACGAAAGATTCAAAAAATATTTTTCTAGAATAACTAAGCCCTTGTGTTATTTTCTTGTCAAGGATACACCATTCAATTTTGATGAAAAATGTTTGAAATCATTTAATCTTCTTAAAGAGAAAATCACTACCTCACTTATCATCACTGCACCTGACTAGAAACCACCTTTTGAGATTATGTGTGATTCTAGTGACATGGCTGTAGGTGCTGTCCTTGGGCAGAGGAGAGATAGAAAGTTTCATGTGGGGTATTATGCTAGTATATTGCTAGATGATGTCCAAAAGAATTATACCACCACTTAGAAACAATTATTAGCTATTGTGTTTACTTTGGAAAAGTTTAGAAAATACTTGTTAGGATCAAAAGTCATCATTTTCACTAATCATTCTGCTTTAAAATACTTTCTGTCTAAGAAATAAAATAAACCCAGGATAATTAGATGGATTGTTTTGTTACAAGAATTTGATTTAGAGATTAGGGATAAACATGGAGTTAAATTTTTTTTTGTCGAACACCTTTCTAGGCTTCCTTTTACTCAATATGAATATTAAAATTCTAGGGAGATAAACTCTTCCTTTCTTGATGAGAAGCTACTTACTATGTCAATCAAGAAATCTTCTTGGTATGCATATTCTTCCAAATTCCTGGCAGCATGTGTTTTTTCCCAAAAATCTATCGAATAATCAAAGAAAGAAATTCATTTGTAAGCCTGAATTTTATCTTTGGAATGATCATCTGCTGTTTAGGAGGTGTGTTGATGGTATTCTTAGAAGGCTTGTGCCTTAGAAATATAGGTTTTCTTTCTTAGAAATTTTTCATTCTTCACCTTGGAGAGGTCACCATGGTAGTGAAATAACCACTCAAAAAGTCCTACAATCTGGTTTCTATTGTCCTACTTTTTTAAGGATTCCAGGAGCTTTGTGGTTGGTTGTGATAGGTGCCAGAGGCTGGGTAATGTGAGTAAGAAGCAAGAGTTACCCCAAAAATTAATTCTAGATGTTGAGATTCCTGATGTATGGGGTTTAGATTTTATGGGTTCATTTCCATCATCTCATGGGAATGAGTATATTCTTGTTGCTTTAGACTATGTTTCTAAATGGTTGAGGCAGTAGCACTACCCAACAATCCGGAGAATTTTGTAATAAAATTTGTGAAAAAGATGATCTTTACAAGATTTGGAGTCCCAAGAGCTTTTATAACTGATAATGGAACACATTTTAAGAATCAAAAATTTAAATCTTTGATGGAGAAATATGACTGTGTTCATAAAACTGGTATTCTTTATCATCCACATTCTAGTGGACAGGTGGAAAATTCAAATAGGGAAGTTAAACAAATACTTGAAAAAACTGTGTCGAATACTAGGAAAGACTGGTCTCTTATGTTGGATGAAGCTTTATGGGAATATAGAACTGCTTTTAAGACCCCAATATGTATGTATCCTTACATGCTTTTATTTGGGAAATGCTTTCATTTACCTGTGGAGTTGCAACATAAGACATATTGGGCAGTTAAGGCTCTTAACATTGATTTTAAGAGTCCTGGTGAGAGGAGGTTACTTGAGCTGAGTGAACTTGATGAGACTAGGAGAGAGAGTTATGATAATTGAAGGATTTATAAATAAAGGACTAAAATCTTTCATGATTCTACCATTCAATTTAAAGAATTCAAACCTGGATAGATGGTGGTTCTCTTTAATTCTCGAATAAAACTTTTTCCTGGAAAGTTGAAATCTAAATGGTTTGGACCATTTACAATTGTGAGAGTGCTTAAGAATGGAGCTTTAGAAATTTTAGGTGAAGAGAATAAACCAATGTTAGTTAATGGGCAGAAAGTGAATCTTTATTTTGAGAGACAGCCGAAGGGCTTGGCTGCCTTCACTATGCTTGAAAACTTTTCTTGAACAAAGTCTAGCTGGGGACTTTAAACTTAGCCCTGCATGGGAGGCAACCCATGGTTCTTTTTGTCTCTATGTTGTTTTTTTTAACCTTGAATAATATTCTGCATCTGTGCTCTGTTTTTGTGAAATACATGTTGCTGCTTGTTTTTATGTTTCTTGGTTTTGTCTCAGGTTGCTTCTTATGTGAATAAAGGAGTGGAATTCCCATGATCATTTTTGGACATGAGCTTAGTCAGGTAAGTAAATCAAATTTATACATTTATTTCTGCTCCTATTTTTACTAATAAAATTGTATGCACTAAAAAAATTCAGCTTTCCAAAGGAATTATGCTACATGTTTATTGAAATTCTGCCATATATATTGCAAGAAAAAACTTTTTCTACATGTCCCTATGTTGTGCTTAAAAATTCTGTTGTTCCTCATGCTGGAAATTCGAAATCATTGATAAATTTTTAAATAATCTTTCACTTCATGAAATTAATTGGGGGGGGGGGGTGTACATGCTTGCTAGTTAGTTTGTTTTTCATTAAAATTCTTTGCTAAGGGGTGTTAGGAATTATTGCCTTATGTGTTATTGAATATTAAATTGAATCTTATTTTCTGAAATTCCTTACACCTATCCTATATGCACCCACAAGTTACATACTTGGTTTAAAACTTTAATGGAAACTTTTTGTGTCACTTGGACTAGTTGTTAATGCGTTTACTTGTTAATGAACATGCTATAATTTAATTTTTGTGAAAAAAAAAACATTATTGAACTTCATTGAGACCCTTTATACATGTCATAAATATGCTAAATTGAAAATCTGTTTTGAACCATAATTGTTTAATTGTTCTTCTCCACTTTAGAAGTCAAATTTTGGGAAAAAGTTGGGTTTTAAGTGTGGGGGAGGGGGTCAATTCTTGACTGTGTATAATTGTGATTTAATGATCCCATCGATTCCCATTACTACTTAATTTTTTTTGTAAAATATGGTTAATTTTTTTTCAAATTTTTTTCACAATTTTAAGTTGTACACTTAACTCAATTGGGTCTTCCCTTAGGAAAAGTTTCTTGCTGGTAGTAAGAACTTATATGAACATGAAATTAATGATAATGGATGATTTATGAGTGATCATACTTAGTGATTTGATGGAGATCTTCATTTAAGGACTATCTTTGAATGTGATTTAGGTAACATTTTTTGTGGACCTATGATCATACCTTTGGAACTGGAAGTTCGATTCTGATTATAGGGGCCTCATTCATTATCTATTAACTATAAAAAGTAATCATTTTAATGAGCCAATGTAAATGGTTTCTATATCAATATTTTGGAATTAGAGTAATTTGGGCATCTGGGATCCCACGGTGAGTCTCTGAGACCCTAGATGTTGGGTGCGTTTCTGTTAACTTTAAGCCCTCTGTTCATCTTGAAATATTGCATAATGCACAGTGCTTAGCACAATGAAACATGTCTTGGAAAAAATAAATAATGTTTTTAGGGTCAAAAAATGAGTTCATTAGGGTGAGGGGAATGATGAACGCCAAATGAAGAAGGGGTCAATTTGTTTTCATAGAAATCATTTAGTTTGAATCTATAAGGTGATTCAAAAAAAATTGGAACCTAGGATTCAGTTAAAGTACAATGTTCCTTGGTTAAGGTCTTAATTCCATTGATATTTTAAATCATTTTAGTGTTGAAATCAGAACGTGAGATTGGTTTGAAGTGAGTCATTAATTTGTATCACATATGAGGCATGAAATCTTATTTTATGGATAGTATTTGTGTTTTTAATTACCCTTGAGTATTTGTTATAGGAAAGATTCATATGAGTAATTCATTTTCTCAAAGTCTTCTGTTATGTTTTGTCCTCTGTTTTTGAGTGCTGGACATGTTAAAGTGTGATCTTAATCATAAATAAATTTTACTGTTTTCCAAAGATATTAAAACATGAGATGGTTTGAGGAAAAATAATGTTTAAGTGTGGGGGGAATTTGATGTGGCTCTATTTTTACATAGTTTTTCCACAACTTTTTACATAATTTTAATGATTTACTAAATTATTTAATAACTTTATATGATATAATTGTACTTTTGTATTTTTTAAAGCTAACATTGTTTATTAATCAATTTTTAAAATTAATTATGTATTTTTAGTAATCAAAATAATAATTTTAATCTTACTAAACTTATCAACTTTAATTATTATTATTTAGTTTGGTTAATTTAAATCATCTAGAATTTTTAATAAGTTAATATCTATTTTATATAATCATTGTAATTCTATTTGATTAAGTAAGTCTTTATTTTAATAATTTATCTTTTAACGTAGTTTCATTAAAATATTTTAACTTCATTATTCAATATGTTTAGTCATCTTTCTAATCATTTAAGTAAATAATTTGTGTTTTAAATTAAAGATATTTGTTCGCTTTTAATTTTATGTGATTAATTAGTTGTTTAATTAATTAATCTAGTGTTATATAACATTAAATATTTAATCTTATATATGCAGTTAAATTATTAAGTCACTAAATAATTGTTTTAGTCTACCGTTGAGGTAGACAAGAACTAGCGGTGACCTATTGGGTCACCGATGCTCTTAATTTCTTTTTGCTACTACCATGTAATAAATTTATTTAGATATTATAATTTATGTTTTGTCAATTAATAATTTTAATGTTTCAAAGGTTGATAAAAATTCTGTCTTAATTAATGGTGTTTAGCATTATTTTAATTAATTATTTGTAGTCCTTTTATTTAGTTCATTTAAGTTTTAATTTTATTTTTAATTTATGTGTTTTTAATTTTTGAAGGTCACTGTTAGTTATTTAGTTTTTTCCTAACAGTGACCCCAGCACTTCACTATTACTTCTGTGTACTGGTGACTCTCTCGTCAGTTCTTTCCTTTATTTATTATACACTAGCAGTAGACTTTGTTTTTTTATTGGTAACCCTTTCATTTTTGTTGCGTAACGCGGTGACCATTTCCCTTGCAGCTTAACTATGACCTTATTAGTACCTGTGACTTCTTATTTTAAATATAACGGTGACCTGTGTTTTTAACATTATCGGTGAACCTCGCACCATGCTGCCCTATTTCCACTCTTCTAACTGTGAGTCATTTCTCACTGGTGCCTCCTCTACACCTCACTGTTACACCGCTTCTTTTTTAATTATAATAGTGACCCTTTGTTTTTCTGCACCTCACTGTTATACCTCTATTTTTTATATAACTCTATCAGTAACCACTTCACTGTTAGAAAATTCCCCTGCACCTCACCAATGCAGATCCATCACTGACCTATGCGAACCACTTTCCTACTACTGGTCCCTTGCAACCTTTCTTCTCAATGCTACTCACAAACATTGTTTCCATCCTCTGTATCGCCTATTCCATACTCAGAGCTACACCACCGACTGGAGTTGTCATGGACCCATAGATGCAGTGCCGCTGTGCTGTGCCATCACATTAGTATACAAGGAGGACCCGTTCAGTATGAACCACCGCAGATGGAGGGAGGAGGGATCCGCCGGTTCCGCTATAGCCGAGGGAAGCTGGCGCTAAAGCCGGTGTGGAGCCGAGGAGGAGGCTTCCTGGTTCAAATGAAGAAGAAGGCCCTCCCCCTATGCGCCAATAATAGGGGGAGGAAGAAGATGACAAATAATAATAATAATAATAACAATAAATAATAAAAAACAAATAAAAGTAATATAAAAAAAGTTAAAGTTAAAGTCAACTTTAATAAATTAAATGAATATAATAGAATTTGTAAATGTTATAAATTTAAACAATTATAACACTAATAAATAGATAAATTATAAATTAAAATACAAAAATAAATTAACAATAAGTGTGAATAATAAATTAATATACTGATTATAGTAAATATATAATTAATAATAATTATAAATAAACTATAAAATATACTTATTAATTTAAAAATATTTAAAACTAAAGTATTAATTATAATTATTAAATTAAAACAATCTAATTAATAAATTTATTTTAACTTAAATTAATTTATAATTTTAATTTCTTCAATAGTAATTACAATAATAATTATTAAATAAGTAAATAATTAATAATTAATACAATCTAAATTATAAAATTTTAATTACTTCTTTACTTATGATGTTAAATTTTAATAACATAGTTATTAAAATGTTAAAAATAATAACATAGTTATTATATTTATTAACATAGTTTAATTAATAAATTTTTAATAAACATATGTTTTACCATAATAATAATAATATAAATAATATTTATCAACTAGGATATTTCATAATTAACTTTAGTTAACTTTTTAAAAATTATTGTCTTTGAGTTTTAACTGATTTATTTTGTTTATAACATGTGCAGGTTCATACCGGAGTTAGAAACATGTCTATGTTCACACAACTAACTCAGTGAAAGTTAGTTACGAGGGAAAAACTTCTGCGATGCTCCAGTCGCGAAAAAACGCATGTTGTGCGGTGTATTTGTGTAGGGATATCAAAGTCGGTGGAAGATGTTCGGTGACGAGCATCAGATGACAGTGGGTACTTAAAGTAGAGAAAGCAGCAGAATTGGAGATAAGACACTCATTATGATTCACACATTAATTGATTGATTGAATATTCGAGAGCTTCTCTCTTATGATGAGCATAGGGAGTTCGGAGGGTGACTCTAGAACCTCTTCCTGGAGTTGGAGGATCATAGGAGCAGAGTATCTTGGGGAATTTGAATTTCCTTTGTTTTTGAATTATTACACTTTGTTTAGCATGTATTCAATTACTGTTTTGATAATATACAAGTTTCCTATCTAAATCATTTAGTTTGGGGATGAGTTGAAGTTCTATTAGTTACTTTTAACTCTCATTTCACTTAATCATTTGACTGTACTCAGAATTGATCGACGAGATCAATACGAGTTCATCTAATTGCTTGTATCACTATAACATAACTTCAAAACTTCATATATAGTCGGTGATATTGATTATCAAGATACTTTTCAAAAGGAAAATAGATTCAAAAGACTTCAAGAATTACGATGAGTAAGTCTTGTTGTTAATTTTCAAAATATTTCACGGTTGATTAATTTTGGAGTGGAGAACTCTTAAAATGGTTGGTTAGTGCGACTTAACTACCAGTGAGGGAGGTGAGTCACACTCTTTACAGTGGTATTTTTCAAGAACATTTAAGTGAATTGAAACACCTTCAAAATCATTAGAATGGAGATTACTCCCCGAAAATTTAAATAGATTGTTCATTTTATCAGTGTTGTAAACCTCTATTATTCCTTATTTTACAATAGTATTTATTTTCAAAATAGTTTCTACACCTGATTTCAATGTTATTTCACTCTATTTATTGTTAAAAAATATATAAAAAAATTATAAAAAGTGAAAATAAGAAAAATCACTCAATTGCTGACAACAGTGGAGCATATCAAGTTTTTAGCAAATTAGTGGCCAAATTAGCCTTCCATATGGGTTCGACCCTATTTTCCACATATATAGTATTTAGTAGGAATATAAATTTAAAACTTTGACCAACTTTAATGACAGAACATGTCATCTAACTATATAAATAAATTATACAGAAATGCTATTTTGAATTAAAATGCAGTATTTTTCACTATTCATTAAAATATGAATTTTATCAGAAAAATACCAAACATTAAACCAAAGTAAATTTTTATGTCCTTATTCCAAGGAAGAAGTTTATTTGTCAAATATAATATATAAAAGTGATAAAAACTAGATTTAAAATGGGTGTTCCATCAAAAGGCTCCAGAACTACATGTTTTGAAAAATGCTTCTTTTATCTGAATAATTGAATTTTTTCTTATATCATGTTTAGAAAATAGAAAAGATGAATTATAATGTCATATAAAATTTAAAATGTGGTTAATGCTATTCATAACATCAAGTTTATATCCAATAATATTATTTTAATAATGTATCATTGTTTAGTGAAAGTCAGTATTGCATACAACACAAGCTATCGAGGAAGGTCACTTTTTCTTGTAACGCAAGACAAGTTATTGTTGAGTATAGTTCAAGAATCCTTTGGTGATACATATAAAATAATAAAAACATATTTCATTTATAAATTAAACAAAATATATACATTATGTTTCATTTGTCGTACGTAAACTCGGTGTTGCGTATAACATACGACCAGTCTGTTTAGTGTGAAAGAAATGTTTGACGTAGTGCATTGCAATATATAAATGAAAATTTTCATTTTTTGCAAAAAATGAGACATAAAAAATCAAGGTGTTACATGGGATATAGGACACATAAAATTTAAAGAGTCACTCCATGTGACATGAAAATCACATTGAGGTACAATAGCGAATGCTGATCCAAAAGCATAATATCTCGAATAGGGAGAAAATGTGAATATTTAGTCAGTCAGTCAACAATAACCCATATTTCATTTTAACCTCAAGAATTATTTTATATTCCCACAACGATTTACATGGATATATTCTCTCATTTACACTCTGCCACTAACAAAGGCTGAAGCATCCCCTTCGGTATCATCCTCTTTGCTTTCACTTATTGACATGTTAAACATTTCACAGTAAAATCTGCAATATCTCTTTTCATTCCGTCACACCAGAAATACTGTCGAAGGTCTCTGTATATCATAGTACTACTAGGATGAAATGAAAATAAATAACTATGAGATTTATTCATCAAATCTTTCTTCAACTGGGAATCACATGACACACATAACCATTTACCAGATCTTAAAACAAAATCTTTATCAAGCTTAAATTTTTGAAACATACCAATTTTAAACAATTATACCTTTATCTGAAGCTCAAGGTATTCCTTATTCACTTTCTTAATTCTATTTGATAATGATGACTACACTAAAACCTAAAACAAAATATAGATATTTCATGTACCAACAATTTCTAATTAAAAAATAATAAAATCATTAATCAAGGGATGATGTTCCAAACGTAACATGGGTAATGTTTCATGATGTTTTCAACTCAAGATATTCACCACATTGTTTGATTTTCCTATATGGTAATTGATCATGAAATCATAATCCTTTACCAGTTAAAGAAATATTAATTGCATACATTTTAATTCCATTGGGGTGAATATATACTTCAGAATTTTATGGTATGTATATATTCGAAATTAGAATCCATATAAATAATGCCTCTAAATTTTCAAAGAAGAAACCATAGATTCCAATTCCAAATCATGTGTGGGATAATTTAACTCAAGAATGTTTAGTTGTCTTAACGAATAACCAATTACCTGACCATTCTGCATTAAAACAAAACCAATTCACTTCATGGAAGTATCATTGTATAGGAAAAACTCACCATTTTGGGAATACAAGTCCAATACTGGAGCATTCACCAACATCTTCTTTAGTTCCTGAAAATAAACATCACATTCTTCTTATTAAGACCCGACATTAAAAAATTACATAATCTTGAATTAAATGAATAATTCACCTAGAGGGTCTTTTCAGGTTTAGAGTTTTAGACAATTATTCCATAACTATTACATTACATCTCGAAAATTAAAAGTAGACACTTATACTCAGTTTCAATTTTTTCATAAAATAAAAACTCTTGAAAAAAAGAATTCATGTCTAGTTCCATGTTTTAGACTGCATGACTTTTCCTTGATCCCATCCGTGACCCAATTCATCATTATGTCCTGTGAAAAACATTTAAAAACTTGGGATGGGCATAAAAAGCTAATTATTGATTATAAAATAAAAATTCATTATTCCATAAATACATACCAAGAATAATATCATACCTCATGAAATCATCATATTTAAGGATAACACATTGAAATCATAAATCATAAAGTTTACTTGTGGCATCCATATCATACTTACGTTGTAGCTATCACAACTACAGAGGGAGGCACATTTGGAATACACATCACAATATATTACCTAAATATCTTAGGAGAAACATTTACGTTTAACTTCTTTATAATACCCAATGAATTGAAGAGATATATTAGGCTCACCCACCCTAGGTTTATCACGGAACCACCCGTACACGTAAACAATTCCCAAGAACCATAACATATTCATAACACATAAAATAGGCATAAAGGAAAGAAAACATTTCCACATTTCTTTCATAATATATCATTTAAAGATATTGAAGTAATCCAATCTTCTCAAAAACATTTTCAATAAAAAAACATGTAAAAAGGGTATATGGTATTTATTTTCTGATAAAAAAACATTACGGCTTGTTAAGGTAACCAAAGATCAAATAATGCTCGTGGCTACAGAAAGGTCGTTGTCACCACGTACGTTAAAAAGAAACATTCCATTTTTTACTTTAGTAAAATGATTCATAGAAAAATATTCCATTTGAATGAAATGAAAATTAAAAAGTTTTTATACAACTTATAAAAGAAATTCATGTATAAAACAAAATATGCCTCAATGAAAGGAGATTGAGATGAAGTCCCTTACATTGTGTCCGACTTGACCCATTCTTTCTTTAATCTCCTAAATAATAAACTAAATTTAATTTCTACAAGATTAAGAACCTTTTCATGTTTTTTATTCCTTTTATATCAATTATTACCATGTTATAAACATTTTGTAATCATTTAAGTTATTAATGGTTGTTTTGTCGATATTTTGGTACTTGAGTCAAAAATGAACTTCTTAGAATTACAAGTTGTTCATGTGGTAAAAATTCAATTATCTCCAGAATAATATTCTTTATTTAGATACCATATATATTGTATTTATACATTATATATATATATATATATTAATAATAGTACATAACATTTGGAGATAAGAAATGAAATCCTCCGTTCATGGAGACGGTAAGTCGTACGTACGTATGAACACTACTTTCATTTCTATTTCGTATTTTAATGGAATGAAAAATTAATTATACATAGGCATATTATAATTATAGAATAATATCATATATAATTTCATTAACTCCATCCTTTATACATCCCACATATATAATGAACGAGTCATATCACTTTGTGGGGGCGGTAGTCCGCACTTCCTCAATTTAAATTTAACAATTTTACCCATTATGAAAACCATAAAGGTATTATTTAAATGAAAAAAATAAAGAATAATCAAGAAAACATAAACATAATATATATAATATATAAATACAGTGCCATCATAATGGCCACCATGAGATGCGGTTGGAGATATTGAACAATCATCGTTTCGTGAGGCAGTAGTTCGCCATCCAAAGAAATAGTATGTTCGTATCCATTAAATGGAGGTGTGTGGAAGTGTAGTTCAAATAATTCTCATAAAACCACCTAGTATATTGAATATACTGATATTATTATTAAATAATGGAATAAAATGATTTTAGGGGGTTGGTGAAGTAAAATAAAATAAAAGAACTTAAGAGAAGACGTTGCCTTTAAATCGGGTAACTCCCTTTGTTTTGAACCAAAATGTTTACTTGAATTGACTTCTCCCTAGAGGAAGGCTTCTAGAAGGAAAATTAAGATGTAATTAGATTAATTGGGTAGAGGTTGGATGATTAAATTGGAATGATATGTTTGAGGAATGAGTTAGAAGTGAGGAATTTTATAAGGGGGGAGGGGAACTTTAGAAAAGTTTTGAAATAGTATTTTATTATTTTATTATTATCGGTTTATAAAGTTGAAAAAATCGTTAATGTCGAAGATAATATGACTTTTTTTTAGAAATAAATTCATCTAATATGAATTGGATTGGTTTTGGATATTGTTTCAATTTTTATAATCTTATTTATTTAAATCATTTATTAATTAGGTAAACACTATATCATTGTTGTGTTAAAAATAATTTTATTTATTTGATGTCTAAATATTGTAAAAAATTAACATTATGTAGAAAATTGTTTTTTCTTTAAAATTAATATTTATAGTTTAAGAGGTAACATATATAACCCCATTTAAAAATTGATTTACTAAAAGATATATGTTTAAGTCATTTTTGTCTTTACCTTAAATAAAGTGTCATTATCACTCTTATGTGGCTCCATGGGGTCCTAAAATCGACACACGGATGACCATGGTCATAAATTATCAAAAAATAGTATTATAACACATGTTAGGTTAATTTAATATTATTATAATATTATTTTATACCTTTATTTATATGATTTACCCATTAACCATGGTAAATAAAATATTTACTGAAGTAAATATTTAAAATGCCTAAAAATAAAAGTTACATATTTAAAAAATTTGGGCCTCCTAATTCCAAATATGGAATCCATTTTTACAAATTCAAAATGAATAAGTGGTAGAGATAAATTTAAAATTAATTTCCATTGTCAAAACAAAAAATGTGTTTTTATGAAATAGTAATTATCAAAATATTGATACTTATTCTTGTACAATTTCAAAGTGAAATTACATTCAATGAAAAAATTGGATTAAATGGTAAAAATATAATATAATTACACTTTAAAACAATTTATAAAGATAATATAACCATATAAAGAAATTAGATTAAAAGGCAGTTTTGAATTAAAGTACATTACTTTTAACTATTCATAAAAAAATGAACATTATCAGAAAAATACCAAAATTTCATCCAAAGTAATTTTTGATTCCTTAATTCAAAATAATATTTTTATTTTGTCAAATAGAACATATAAAATTTACAAAAACATGATTTAAAAATGGTTCGCCACCAAAAGGCGTTAAATATAGCTTTTAAAGAATATTAGACTATTTGTGCTTAAAATTGGATTCATTCACATTTTGAGCCTCTAAATTTTATTGGATAAATGTAAAAAAATTTAAAAAACATGAATAATTATATTTTAGTTAGTTATTCTCATTCCTGTCATTACAATGGCTTGGCGTTAACTACAATTTAAAATAATATTTTATTATTATTTTTCAGTATGACCCAACATTGTGTGAAACGTAAGATTTCAAAGAAACCTGTTGTTTCGTATCAGGTATGCCATCGAATATAGCATTCCCTTTAAATTAAAATTAATATTTAATTAAAAAATATTAATACATATGGAAATATCATATTCTTTATTTATCTGGGATGTTACATCCTTCCCCCCTTTTGGGAATTGCATCCTCACAATTTTAGTCACTCATCAAATAAATGGGGGTATTTATCCCTCATAGCATTTCTAGATTCCCATGTTGCCTCTTCAACCATATGGGGTTTTCACAAAAATTTAACCTGATGTATTACCTTATTCCAAAACCCTTTCTCTCTTCGGTCAAGAATCTAGACTGGTTGTTCTTCATAAGATAGATTATCTTCCAACAAAACTACCATTGGGATCAAAACATGAGATGGATCCAGCATATACTTCGTCAACATTGAAACATGAATAAAATTGTGTACCTGGGATATAAATAGATGTAAAGCCACTCTATAGGAAACTAATCCAAATTTTCCATGATTTCAAAGGTTCTAATGAACCTCAGACTCAACTTTCCCTTCTTAAAAGAACACATCACACTTTTACATGGAGAAACATTGAGAAAGACATGATCACCAATCTCGAAATATAGATCCTTCCTCTAGTTATCCACATAACTTTTCTACCTGCTCTAAGATATTCTCATGTTCATATGAATCAATTGATCTTTTTCTACCATCTCCTCTTCCAATTTTGATCCCATCAACTTCCTTTTATCTAATTCATCACAAAAAGCTATAGTTCGAAACCGATTCACATATAATGCCTCAAATGGAGAAATCTATATATTGGAAAGAAAATTTTTATTATAAGAAAATTCAACCAAAGAATGATGTTGGTCCTAACCTCCCTGCAAATCCAGTGAACAAGCATGTAGCATATCCTTCAATGTCTGAATTGTTCATTCTGACTGTCCGTCTAATTGCGGATGTAATGATTTACTAATATTTAAATCAGTACCCAATAACTTATAAAGTCCTTTAAAAAATTTATAAGTAAACCTGGGATCATGATACGATACAAAAGAGAGGGGAACTCCATGAAACCTTACTATCTATTTAACATACAACTGAGAAAGTTTATCTAGAGATAGAGTGTCTTAAATAGGAAGGAAATGAACAGATTTAGTCAATAGATCAACAATAACCCAAATTGTATTATTACCTCGAGAAGTATTTGGTAATCCCACAAAAAAGTCCATGGATATATTTTCCCATTTCCACTCTGGCACCGGGAAAAACTGAACCATCCCTTTCAGTAACTGGTGCTCCGCTTTAACCTTTTGACAAGTCAAACACTTCACAGTAAAGTCAGAAATATCTATATTCATAACATCCCACTAGTAATACTTGCTAAGATCTCTGTAAATCTTCATACATCTAGGATAAACTAAAAATGGAGAACTATGAGCTTCACATAATAACTCATTCTTCAACAGTGAATTATAAGGCATGGATAATATCTTTCCAAATCTCAAAATAAAATCATTATCAATGATAAATTCCGGCAACAAACACTTCTAAACCAACTATACCATTTTCTTCAACTCATTGTCTTCCTTATGTTAATTCTTAATTATTTCTGATAGAGATGATTTCACTAATACTTAAAATAAAACAGAGGAATTTCTTGCACCAACAACTTCTATGAAAATGTTCATAAAATCTTTATTCGATGGATATTGTTCCAAACGTAACAAGGTTAATAAAGAATTACTTTTTTCAACTCAAAACATCATACAATTTATTATACTTTCCTGGATGGTAATGAATCACCCAATAATAATCCTTGATTAATTCTATCCATCTCCTATGTCTCATGTTCAATTCTTTCTGAGTGAATATATACTTCAAACTTTTATGGTCAGTATATATTTCATACTTTTCTCCAAACAGATGACGTATGCAAAATTTTAAAGCAATAAAATAGCAGCTAATTCCAAATCATGTGTAGGGTAATTTAACTCCTGAGGTTTCAACTGACGTTAAGTATAAGAAATTACTTAATCATTCTGCATAAGGACACAACTAAGTCATTTCAACGAAGGATCACTATAGATAAAAAACTCACTATTTGTGGAAGACAGTTCAAAAAATGGAGCATTCCCCAATCATCTTTTCAATTCCTAAAAAGAGTCATTATATTTTTTGGTCCAAATAAACATAACACATTTTTGAGTTAATTAAGTCAGTGAGCTAGATAACCCTGAAAATTTTTCAACAAAACTTTGGTAATAACCATCAAAAACAAGAAAACTACAGATCTCGGTTATATTTGTGGGTCTTAGCCAATATTCAACAACTTTTGTTTTAGAAGGATTAACGGTTATTCCCTTTTTTGAAACAATGTGAGCAAAGAAATAAATTTTTTATAACCAAAACTCACACTTGTTGAATTTTACAAACAGTTTCTTTTATTTGAAGGTTTGTATGACAACCCTTAAATGAATTCTGTTCTTCTCTTTACTTTTAGAATAAAACAAAATATCACCCATAAACTCAACCACCATTTATCACCTGAGTCTACTTAGCCATCACTATAGTAAATGTTTCAATTAGAATTCTGAGCATCTCAGATTTCTGATTTGGAAGGTCATTTCCCTATATATTCCTTCCTAGCACAACCACCATGTTTCCTCTATGGAAAACCATTCTGAACACAGAAATATCTTAGGCAGAGCAAACTTTTAATTTTTAAATGCTATATCATTTCAATATTACCATAATTTAATTTTTTGGACATTAATTTAACAATATTCTAACTCCTAATGTTGTCTAAACCGACCTCTAATACCAACTATAAGGATCCGACCTTAAAACATTACATAATCTTGAATTAAATGAGTAATTCACATTGAGGATCTTTTCAGTTTTAGATTTTTAGATAATTAGGCTATAACTATTACATTACAAATCAAATCTTACAAAGTAGACACTTCTACTCAGTTTCCATTTTTTCATAAAATAGAATCTCTTGAATAAAAAATTCATGTCTAGTTGCATGATTTAGACAACATGACTTTTCCTTGATCCCAGCCTTGACCCTATTTAGCTTTGAGTCTAGTGAATTTTTTTTCAAAAACTTGGGAAGAGTATAAAAATCTCAGCAAGGATTATAAAATAAATATTGAATACATTATTTCATCAATACATACCAAGAATAAGCTCATACCTCATGAAATCATCAGATTTATGGATAACACATATAAATCATAAATCATAAAGGTAACTTGTGGCATCTATAACATACTTACATTGTAACTATCACAGCTACATAGGGAGTCACATTTGGAATACCTATCACAATATATTCCCCAAATCTCTTAGGAGAAAAATTTACGTTTACCTTCGTCACGTTACCCAATTCATTGAAGATCTATCTCAAGCTCACCCACCCTATGTTTATCACGGAACTACCCATATATGTAAACAATTCCCACAAACCATAACATATTCATAACACATAAAACATGCATAAAGAAAAGGTAACATTTCCACATTTTAATCACAATATATCATTTGAAGATATTGAAATAATAAATTCTGTCTCAAAACAATTCACAATACCAAAATATGTAAAATGGTTATATGGTATTTATTATCCTTTAAAAAAACATTACGGCTTGTTAAGGAATCCAAAGATAAAAAAATTAACATCGCGGCGGAAAGTAAGTTTTCAACGCGTACGTTAAAAAGAAACATTCATTTTTTTTATTTAGTAAAATGATTCATTGAAAAATATTCCATTTTAATGAAATGAAAAGTCAAAGGTGTCTATACACCATATAAAATAAATTCGTGTATAAAACAAAATATACATCAATGAAAGGAGATTGAGATGAAGTCCCTTACCTCATGTCCGACAAGACCCGTTTGTTCTTTAACCTCCTGAATAATAAGCTAAAGTTAATTTATACTTGCTTAAAAAAATTTCTAGTTTATTATTCCTTTTATATCACTTATTACCATGTTATAAACATTATGTAATCATTTATGTTAATAATGGTCGTTTTGTCGATATTTGGTACTTGATTAAAAAATGAGCTTCTTATAATTACAAGTTGTTCATGTGGTCAAAATTACATTATCTCCAGAATGATATTCATGATTTAGATTTCATTTATATAATATATATCCAGTATATATATATATATTTATAACAGTAAATAACATTTTGAGATAAGAAATGAAATGCACTGTTCATGGAGACGGTAAGTCGTACGTATGCATGAACACTACTTTCATTTCTATTTCATATTTTAATGGAATGAAAACTTAATTATATATAGGTATATTATAATTCTAGTATAATATCATATATAATTTCATTAACTCCATCCTTTATACATCCCCCATATAGAATGAACGAGTCATATCACTTTGAGGGGGCGGTAGTCCGCACTTCCTCAATTTAAATTTATCGCTTTTACCCATTATGGAAACCATACATGTATTATTTAAATGAAAAAAAAAAAGAATAATCGAGAAAACATAAACATAATATATATAATATAAAAATACAGTGCCCTCATAATGGCCACCATGAGAGGAGGTTGAAGATATTTGAACAATCATCGTTTCGTGAGGCAATAGTTCGTCGTCCACAGAAATAGTATGTTCATATCCATTAGATGGAGGTGTGTGGAAGTTTTTGTTAGAATAAATCTCATAAAAAAACCTAGTATATTGATTATTCTAGTTTTTTTATAAAATAAAAGAATAAAAATAGTTTAGGGGGTTGGAGAAGTAAAATAAAAGAAAAGAACTTGAGAGAAGACTTTACCTTTAAATCAGGTAACTACCTTTTGTTTGAACCACAAGGTTTACTTTAATTGTGTTATACCAAAGGGATGGATTCTAGGAGGAATATACGGATGTATGGAGCTTAATTTGGAATATTTTGGATGAACCAAGGGGATTGAGAAGTGTGAGTAATGGGTTAGAAATGAGGTACTTTTATAAGGGGGAGGAAGGGCTCTTTAAGAATGTTTGAAAATATTATTTTATTATATATTGAATTTCGGTTTCTAAAGGTCCACAACTCATTAAAGTATAATATAAGATTACTCTTGTCCAAAATAAAATCATACAATAATAATTTTTTAGGTTTTGAATATTTTTTTATGTTTTACAATCATATTTATTTAAATCATTCATTAATAAGGTAAACATTGCAACATTATTGTGTCATAAATAATTTTATTTATTTTATGTATAAAAATTATAAAAAAATACCATGATGTATGAAATCGTTTTATCTTTAAAATTAATCTTTATAGTCGAATAGATAACTTATATAACCCCATGTAAAAATTAATTTACTAAAAGATATATGTTTAAGTCATTTTTGTCTTTACTTAAAATAAAGTGTCATTATCACTTTTAAATGGCTCCATGGTGTCTCAAAATCAACCCAAGGATGCCCATAGTCAGAAATGTATAAAAGAATAGGATTAGAACACATTTTAGGGTAATTTAATGTTATTATAATATTATTTTTTACCCTTATATACCAGATTTATCCTTTAACTATGGTAAATAAAATATTTACTGAAGTAAATATTTGAAATGTCTAAAAATAAAGTTTACCGATTAAAATTTTTTGGAGCTTATGATTCCGAATATTTAATAAATTTTTCCAATTTCAAAACACATAAGTGGAAGAAATTAATTTAAAATTAATTCCCGTTGTAAAAAAATCGTGTTTTTAAGAAATAATAACTATCAAAAGACGGACACTTTTTTATGTCAAAGTTCAAAGTGAAATTACTTCAAATGAACAACATTGGATTAAATGGTAAAAATATAATGTAATTACACTTTAAAAACATTTATAAATATAATCTAACCATATAAATAAAGTAGATTAAAAGGCAGTTTTGAATTACAAAACATAATTTTTTTACTATTCATAAAAAACGAACCTTATCAGAAAAATACCAAAATTTCATCCAAAGTAAATTTTGATATCTCTATTCTAAATAAGAATATTATTTTTTCAAATAGAGAATATAAAAGTGAAAAAACACTAGATTTAAAAATAGTTCACCACCAAAAGGTGGTAAATCAACTTTTTAAAGAATACTAGAAAATTTGTGCTTAAAATTGGATTAATTCCCATTTTTAGCATCCAACATTTATCGGATAAATGTGAAAATATTTAACAAACATGTATGATTATATTATAGTTAGTTATGTTCATTCCCTCCAATACATCAGCTAGGCGTTAACTACCATTTAAAATAATATTATATTATTATTTTTCATTATGACCCAACGTTGTGTGCAACGTAAGATTTCAAAGAAACTCGTTGTTGCGTATTAGGTATGCCATCAAACATAGAATCCAATTTAAAGTAAAATTAATATTTAATTCACAAATATTAATACATATGAAAATATCATATTCTTTATTTACCTATGATGTTACACTTCTGTCTAAACAAATTTAACCCCCTTTTGGGTTAACTTAATTACCAGGCTAGATAATCGTGTATTTGTTTTTCAAAAACCATTGGTAATAACCTGCTAATCAAAGAAAAATTTGAATCCTTATAACATCTGTAGGTCTTGACCATTCATAAACCACTTTTGTTTTGGATGGATCAACTATTATTCTGTCTTTATTTATAGTGTTCCCCATAAAAGAAATCCGTTACAACAAAAAATCACCCTTTCTGAATTTTCCATACAGTTTATTTTCCTTTAAGTTTTGAAAAACAACCTGTAACATCCCACACCATCTCATTATCTTGAGAGGGTGAGGTAATGTTACTTTACCTTAAGAGATGTTCCCAGGACACTAAAGGCATGCAATAAATGTTGAGGGCTTCGAGAAAAAAAAGGGGAATGATTTTCCCTTAAGAAAAAACCAACCAAACTATCCAAAAACTATATTATTCATGTCAAAAAAACAACCAAACTCATAAATTACCAAAAGAAACCCAACTAATTCATAATGATCCAGTATGCCAAAAAACCAAATGCAATATCAGAGTACTATGCAGAATACTAAACAAGAGACCCAAAATAAACCAAGACACACTCCACAGCTCCACACCAAGCTCTATACTCCAAGAACAACCACATATCCCAAGCATCACCAAGAGCCAATAGCAATGAGATGATTTACCTTTACATGTGTCTGGGAATACGACATCAGAAAAAGCACTAAAGTGATAACGAAGGGTGTGAGTACTAATACATAGTAGGTTTCCCCCAAATGACTTCCCTACACACGCCATTAGGATAAAATTTTTATCACATTTTTGTAAACCGTTTATATAAAACTATCAATAGTGATACAACTTACAACATGCTAAACAATTCTTATCATGCCATATCCACCCCAATTCCCACAAAAGATATGAAAGAAAAATAACCATGCCACAATACAAATAACCATTCCCCATTAGAACAACAAATTCCATATTTTAAAAACATCACACAAAAAAGAAACCACAATAGCGAGACTTCTACCCATCTCGCACACCCCCTTCTAAACTAGTGGTACTTCCCGACCACTACCCATAATGGTGGTTCTTCCGACCACTATCCATCAACTTTTATAGTGATACATCCCACCACCTCTATAATGGTGGTTCTTCAGACCACTATCAACCACCTTTTATAGTGAGACTTCCCGCCAACTTCCACACAACCAACACAAGCCATCACACTGAATCAACCAACGAGCACAAAGCACCAAGGCACACAATATTCACACATCCATTTCCAACACATGCCAATTCACTTCAATAAACCACCCATTTATTGAAAACACCCTTTAATTGTTTTCCATTCCAAAAAACATTTCAATAAAACAACGTCATTATTGGAAACCATTTTCATCAAACATTTTCTCAAATAAATCCCATCAACCCATTTTAAAATCTTCATTTTAAAATCCACAATAATAGCATTTCACAACAAAACCCATTTTCCCCAAAAATCTCGAAAAAGTCACCAAAGATATTTCCAACCAATTTATCACATAAAAAACACAATTAATTTTAATAAACAAAAATTAATTGTAACCAAGATTCAAGTTATTGATAAGTGAATCTGAGAGAGAATCCACCTACCGTTAGGGTTCCAAAAAATTCGAACCACAAGCAACCGCACCCCAAATCTGGTGAACGCACCACCAAAATAGCTCTAGATCCCCTTACCTAACATCCAAAAGCTATAAAATAAATACCCAAAGAAACCCCAACACTAGATATGCATGAGATAGTTGTAGATCTAGAAAAAAGGGAGAGAGGGAAGATAAGACCTAGTGAAAACCAAAGATAGACCAAGAGGAGATAATCACTCGAGAGAAACCGCCTTCAAACCACCTTCAAACCCCTTCGAATTGATTCCAAAATGAGTGGAAGAGCCCATCCAACCGCTGATAATCAAAAATCCCAAGTGGGGATCAAGTGGGAGAGAGTTTGAAGTGAAATCAGGCACCCCGAGGGAGCACAAATTTAAAAACCCTATTTTAAGTGGTTGTACGGTTAGAACAGATGATTTGGAAAGCAGTATGCTAACTGTGTGCACACCACTTCATGAAGATAAGGGGTCTGGTTGGTTTCCTCACACTATTTGGAAAACTGTGGATAGGCCATGTGAATCCTAATGGCTCCCCCTGCATGATTTCTTGGAGAACATGCACGGTTTCCCACTAACCATGCTCAAACCGCGCACCCTTAGAAAAGACTCCAAACTTATTCAAAACCCTTCCAAAATCTACCAACATCATCCCAACTCATCCCAAGCACTTTAAAAATATAAAAATTCACACAAAAAGGATAGATACATCAAACCAGGGGTGATAGATTCTCCCAACTATTGGAATTTCCATCCTCATAAAGTAGGGAACCATTTCTTTTCCAAAAGAGCTTGGGCTGTTCCGCGACCATCTATTTCTCCTGCTCCCAAGTCTCATCTTGTATTTGACCATGCTTCCAAAAACATGAACTAAATAGACTCTTTTACCAAAAAATACTTTCTTTTACCTATCCATAATCCGCACTGGCACGTGCACTAAGGATGAATCCGGTTATAGCTTAGCTTGATCCCAAAGAATCACATGGTCCCAATCTTGCTAATACTTTTCAACTGCGACACATGAAACACATTGTCCACCACACTATACCATATTGGAAAAACCAAATTATAATCTATCACTCCAATACACTCAAGTATCTCAAAATACCCAATATACCTTGGAGATAACTTACCCTACTTCACAAACACACGATTTCCTAACCTAGATGAGATTCTCAAAAACAAATGATCACCCACCTCGAACGACAACGGTCGATGACGATGGTCCACATGTAATTTTCAGATAACTTTGAGATGTCTCCATCCTCTTCCTGATCAACCTGATTTACTCTATATTCTATTTGACAAGATTCGGTACAATCCTCAATGTCTCACATATTTCAAGCCAACATAGAGAATAACGACATAGAAGACCATATAAAACCTCAAACTAAGCCATACATATCGAATCCTGATAAATTTTATTAGAGGAGAACTCCACCAATGGTAAGTTCTCCTCCCATTAATAAGAAAAATATATCAACAAATCCCTTAACATATCCTCCAAGGTTTGTATCGTCCTCTTGGATTGACCATCCATCTGAGGATGATACGTCGTGCTCATAGTCAATTGTGTTCCAAGGGTTACTGCAGGGATGTCCAGAAATGAGATGTGAACCTCAGATCTCTATCTAATACAATTGAAACTGGAACACCATGCCTTTTTACCACCTCCTGGATATATATTTTTGGATAGATCTTCCACCATATGAGATTCATGAATCAGGATGAAATGGGCTGACTTTGTGGGCTGATCCACAATCACCCATATGACATCATGCTTCCGGACCATTCATGAGAGACCTATCACAAAATTCCTTACTATCTATTTCCATTTCCACACTGGGGTTGCTAAAGAATACAACATACCAATTGGCCATTGATGGTCTGCCAAGACTTGCTGACAAGTCAAGAATCTTGAGACAAACCCGACCACATCCCTTTTTATACCAGCCAAAAAAAAACTGCGTCTTCAACGCCTTATTAATTTTCTGAATTCTAGAATGGAAAGCCCACATGTAATGATGATAATCGCTAAGAAGTTCCTCCCAACAAGGTAGTGGTACCACCATCCGATTACAAAAAACACATGAATGAATTTTAATGTTGTTCCCAGTTCTCAATGGTCTCCCCACCATTGAGTTTTGACCTCATCCACATATATCAAGAATCAAATGTCTTTGTATATTTAAGTAAACAAGGCAAGCCATGAACCAACGAAACCAGAAATAAGACTCCTCTCCCACCCTGATCCTCACATTCCAACCACATGTTGGCTGTGACCGACATCAACTGACACTAATATAATACCTTCTTCACCTCTTGAGCATATGCTTTCCTACATAATGTATTTGCCCCAAAATTTTCTTTACCCGGTGTGTACATTATGTCGAAATAAAACATATGGAGGTATTGCATCCATCTCTTTTGCCTCAAGTTCTAATTTTCTTATGATAAGATATGCTTTAAGCTCTTTTGATCATTAAAAACTGTAAATTTCTCACCGAAGAGATAATATAGAAACAAATTTAAAGCATGAACCACTGCATCTAACTCTAAATCATGTGTTGGGTACTTCTTCTCATGTAACCTCAACTGCCATGATCCATACACAACCACATGACCCCCCTTCATGAGAACACACCCCATGTAACATCCCCAAATAATAAAGGGTTAAATGACAAAATGATATGACTAATGTCAACAAGGTGCACCTTCCTTTTCAGGAGCCTACCTGGTTAGAAATCCACAGTTAAGCGTGCTTGGTCTGGAGTAGTGATCAGGATGGGTGACCTTCTGGGATGTTTCCCAGGGTGTGGGTGAGTGAGGACAAAGCACACTGGAAAGGACAAGTGTTGGCCTGTGGGGACTGTCATTAGTCATATGACCCGTTCGGGCACGTGGGTGGGACCTATGGTGGGGCCCACGTGTCTGCGGGGCAACTGGTGGGCGGGGCCCGGTTGTCACATTTGGTATCAGAGGAGGAACCCAGCCTTAAGTGCAGTGCACCGCCTGGGTTGAGATGTAGGGCCCACAACGAGGGCATTGTGCTCTAAAGGGGGGTGATTGTAACATCCCCAAATGATAAAGGGTTAAATGACTAAATGATATGACTCATATCAACAAGGTGCACTTTCTTTTTCGGAAGCCTACCTGGTTAAAACTCAACAGTTAAGCGTGCTTGGCCTGGAGTAGTGATCAGGATGGGTGACCTTCTGGGATGTTTCCCAGGGTGTGTGTGAGTGAGGACAAATCACACTGGAAAGGACAAGTGTTGGCCTGTGGGGACTGTCATTAGTCATATGACCCGTTCGGGCACGTGGGTGGGACCTATGGTGGGGCCCACGTGTCTGTGGGGCAACTGGTGGGCGGGTCCCGGTTGTCACACCCCAACCCTAATCCTGATGCGTCACAATACACCACATTCTCTTTCACATAGTTCTGGTAGTACCAATATTGGTGTTGATTTAAGGATACCCATTAACTCTTCAAAGCATTTATGGCACTTCTCATCCCATTGAAATGAGATATTCTTCCTTGTTAAAGCTGTCATCGGCCAAGACAACCCTGAAAAATCATGAAAAAACATCGATAATACCCAGCTAGACCAAGGAAGATCCGTATCTCGAAAAAAATACTTTGGCAGTTTCCATGAGATAACAACCTCTATCTTTTCCAGATCAAAGGAAATGCCCCTCTTAGAAATAACATTCTCATGGAAATGAACCTCATGTATCCAAAAGTCATAATTTGACAATTTGGCATACAACCGATGATCCCTCAAGATCCCAAACACTATCACCATGTGCTACTTATTCTATACCATTTTACTCGAATACATCAGTATATCATCATCAAATATCACCACAAAAGAATCCAGATATCTCTGAAATATCCAATTCATGGATTCCATGAATACTGCTGGTGCATTTGTTAGACCAAAGGGAATAACCACAAACTTGTAATGGCTATATCTACTTCTAAAATATATTTCAATAATATCCTCCTTCTTCATTTGGAATTGGTGATACCCTAACCTCAAGTCAATCTTGGAGAACCACTATGCTCCCCATAATTGGTCAAAAAAATCATCAATGCGTTGAAGTGGATATCAGTTCTTTATCATAACCTGATTATGTCTATGATAATCAACATAGATCCACAAGATTCCATTCACCTTATTAACAAAAAAACTGGTACTGCCCCCAGAGATGTGCTAGGCCGGATGAACCCTTTGTTTCCAAAATCTTCTAACTAAACATTTAATTCCCATTATTCTTCTAGTTTCATTCGATAAGATGGAATTGAGATAAGAATGGTCCCCATAGGAAGATAATTTGTAAACTCCAATTCTATCATGGGTGGAAACCCTGATAATTATTTGTGAAATACATCCATAAACTGATCCACAATTATCGGAAAAACACTCTTCTCAACACCTTCCGATGATGCCAATGAGAATTCATCAAACTAATATGAGATGGTTACAATAGTTGGTTCCAAAAAACCTTTTTCAGCCCACCCTTCACTCTTTTCCCACCTAAAAAGGTTTCCAATGCTATCCTCCATTATAAAACTCACCGTTTGTGCATAGCAATCGATGTGGGCCTTAAAATTCGCCAAACGAAAAATTACCTGGATTATTTCATAAGCATCAATCTCAATCACTGATAAATCCCACATAAATTCAATTTCATCGACAACTAAACAACTTGCTCGACCTAGGAAGGTTAGACACTCTCTTTGACCAAGAGGAGTTTGTGGGTTCAAAATAGAAGGCATTATTTCCACGTGTAAAGCCAACAGATCTACAATGCGAGAAGTATGAAAACAATTGAAAGAAACCATATAAAACAAATATTTTATCAACATGAAATTTAAAATAACCATACCTCGCACTCCGGATGGTCCCAAATGATCATCCACTACAACTTTTTCAGCTCCAAGTAGATGCGTGCATTCCATGCTTTATTATCCTGTTGACACTTCCCATTATGAGGAGTGTCATGAACACCCGACCATAGAGAATTATGAAAATACAAATGAAGATGCTCCATATTCTTGTAGTTATGAAATTCTCTATGTTGTTCCTTACAATCCCTCTTGATGTGGCTCGTAGAGCCACACTGAAAACATCCCACCTTACAGTTGGTTCTCAGAGGAAGTTTAAATAATCATGTGGTCCGATTTTGATGTGCTCCAGGTCGGTGAGAAATGGTTTCTGTCTTTATCTTTCTCTCAGTGTTAGGGTTAACACCTTCTATTTTGAGGAAAATAATATGTCCATTACCTAGATTTATGATGGTGATTGATATCGTAACAGGTGTATCTAGTTCAGTCCTGACTACACTATTTGAAAATCCTGAACGATGCTTTGAGCCAACTGCTGGTTCACCTAGGGATTAGGTGCAACCAAAATTCCAGTAGGTTCCTCTGATTGGTCTCTATTATGCCTACCCAGTACCATCTCTATCAAAATAAAAATCTCCATAGGTTTCACTTCCTAGAAACTAAAGGCTTAAAATTTCAATGTCCATTACATAGAAATTATCCATCAACTTTTTTAGTGAGAATTCCTGCCCACTTCAACAATGGTGATTCTTTTGAAAACTATCCATACACTTTTATAGTGAGAATTCCCACCCACATCAACAAAACCAAAACAATCCATAACACTCAATCAACCAATGAGAACAAATCACCAAGGCTACAAAATAATCACACAACAGTTTCCAAAACATTCCAATTCAGTTCAATAAATCACCCATCTGTTGAAAACACCCTTTAATCATTTTCCAAGCCAAACAACATTTCAATATAACCAAATTTTTATTGGAAAACATTTTCATCATCCATTTTCAAAAATCAATCCCAGAAACCCATTTTAAAATCTCCATTTTAAAATCTCCGACAAGTGCTTTTCACCACAACTCTCTTTTCTGAAAAATCCCCAAAACATCACCAAAGGAACTTCCAACCAATTTCATTCCTTTTGAAAATAATTTTATTTAATACACACAAATTAATTGTAACCAAGATTCAAGTTCTTGAAAATTAGAGCCAAGAGAGAATACACATACCTTTAGGGTTATGGATAATTTGACCCACAAGCAACCACTCCCCAAATCCAGGGAACGTACCACCAAAACCGCTGTAGATCCCCTTCCCTAACATCAAAAACCCTTAAAATCAATACCCAAAGCAACCCCAACACTATATCTACATGATACAGATGTAGATGAAGAAAATAGAGAGAGAGGGAAGGGAAGACCTAGATGAAACCAAAGAGAGAGAAAGATGAAAGACTTATCTGAGAGAAACCACCTTCAAACCACATTGAAACCCCTTCGAATTGCTTCCAAAATGAGTGGAAGAGCCCCTCCAACTCTAGAGAACTAACAATACCGAGTGTGGATCGAGTGGGAGAGAGCTTGGAGTGAAATGAGGCACCCCTTATGGAGACCATATTTAAAAACCCTATTTTTAAGTGGCCCCATAGTTAGCCATCATAGTTTGGAAAGTCGTGCAATAACTGTTAACATACCACCTCCTTGAGAGAAGGGGTCCACATAGTTGCCTCACATGGGTTAGAAAACCATGTGTAGGCTATGATAATCTTACTGTCTCCCCTTGAATGGTTTTCTAGAGAACCTGAATGGTTTCCCCCTAACTGTGATCAAACCACACACCCTTTGAAAATCATCCAAACCTATTCAAAATCCTTCCAAAATCTCCCAACTCAAACCAACTCATCCCAATTACATTAAACATATAAAAATTCATAAAAAAGGGATACATAACAATAAATAGAGGGTTATACACAACCCTTATATGTTTTTCTTTCTCCTTTTTACTCTTATAAAAAACGAGAATTTCATTAATAAACACAACCACAAACTTATCCAAGAACTCATGAAATATTATAATAATAAGATTAATGAACACAATAGTTGGATTAGTTAACCCAAATTTCATAACAACAAATTCATAGTGCCCATATCTAATATGAAAATCTTTTTTTAGGATGTCAACATCTTTCACCTTCAGGTTATAGTATCCGGATCTCAAGTCAAACATGGAAAAGTACTGAGCTCCCCAGAGCTGATCAAACAAGTCATTGATATGAGGAAAAGGATACTTGTTTTTAATAGTGATGTTATTCAAGAGTATATAATCAATGTATAGTCTTATGGAACCATATTTTTTTTTAACAAATAAAATAGGATAACCCCATGGTGAAGTGGTAGGATTAATTGATTCCTTTTCAAGAAACTCATACAACTAATTTTTCAATTCAATAAGTTCCATTTGATCCATTTTATATGGGGGATTTGAAATTATCTTAGAATCAAAATCTATATCAATTGTGAATTACACTTTCTGATCTAGTATTATACTAGTTAAATCATCAATAAAAGAATCAAGGTATTCATTTACCACTAAAAAATCAATAATCCGAACAATTCCCTTATTTTCAAAAATATGAGAAATAAAACATTCATTTACATAATTCAATAGTTTCTTAGCTTCCTGATATGTTATCAATTGTATGGGTTCATTCTTGTACACAAACTGAAACTATTTCCAAAAAACCCATTTTTATCTCTACATTCAATCATAGCATGATAAACAGAAAGCTAATCGATTCCCAGAATGACATGAATCTCTACTAAGGAAAAAACAACAAGTTTAGAGGAAACTTATTTCCACATACCACAATTGAAATATTATTATAATTCATCTTTTCTATAATATTTCCTCCTGGTGTTTTAATAATATGTTTCATTCTCATTTATTGAGGTGATATTTCCAATTTACCAAAAAATATTTCAAAAATAATGGAATGTGTAGATCCCTAATCAAACAAAACATTAGAAAAATCTTAATAAACAAAAAATGTACATGATATAACATAATGGGATGACCTGATATCTGATGATGTAGTCACAAAGGATCTCACTACACCATTCTTCTTATAGTCTGGATTCTTTTCATCATTCAGATCTCTGTTTGGGTAGTCATTTTCATAATGACCCATATCTCCACATTTAAAACCCTAAATATTTTTCTTATCAGGATTAGTCTTAAGGTAATTTTCATTACACTCTCGGGCCATATATCCAAACATACCACATATAAAACACTTTCCAATTTTGGTAAGGCATTCCCCATGGTGATTTTTTCTACACTTTTCAAAAACTAGAAAATTGACTTTATTACCATTAAATTTATTTGATTGATTCTTACCCATATCTTTCCATCTAGACCTATTCTTCTCTATAATTTCAAAGTGAATGTGATCATTAGAAAACACCATCTATACCCTCTTATAAATTCAGACAAGTTTCTCATAACATTTGAATTAATGGGAGTCTAATTCCCTTCGATACCTTGGCCTCAATCCTGAGTAAAATCTGTTGATTTTTCTATCAATATCTAGAATACAATTTAGATCATACCTCATCAGTAGGGTGTAGTTTGATTCATACACAGCTGCTAAATCTTCATCCCTTTGCTTCAGTTCATGTAATTTATTCTCTATCATATGTCGCACCACCTTTGGAAAATATTTTTCAAGGAAAAGACTTTTAAATTTATCCCACTCTAAAAAATTGATATCCTCTCTATCCCTGATATTTATAAAAATTAACCACCAATGATCATCTTAACATTAAAAACCATAATTGGAGTGAAGTGCCTAACGATTATCTAAAAATACCATAAAATAGAATATCTTTTCAAGCTATTTAATCCATACTTTAGCCACAACATGATTAGAAGATCCATTTAATGTAGGAGGATGTTGCCTTATAAAATGTCCCACTATCACCATTTTCCTTTTTGGACGCCATGGTTGTTAACTTGCATGGATTCCCCCACCATTTATTGCATGTGTTAGCAAATACATTACTGCCACAAACTGATCGGTTCGAATCCCTACCATTCCGGGCTACAGATTCAGAAGGATATCATCCTGTCGATGCCTCTCTACTTCAGCTTCCCTATTTCTTCTGCGAAAAAACATTCTGAACAAACATATCTTTTTGGAACAACCTGTTAATCCTTAAATGATATTTCAAAATAAACATAGATTCAAAATAATTTATTGTGTCCTATTAACATCATCCTAACCCCTAAATTTATCTAAACCATCATCTGATACTAAATATAAGGACCCGTCCTTATTACATTACATAAACTTTAACTTTAGTCATGAACTCACTTCCTTTCACATTGAGGATATTTTCAATTTTATAGTTTAAGAGAATTGGTATATAACACATACATAACATTCAACATTTATACAGATTGGACACCACAAAAATAGTATCCATTTCTTCCAAGATATAAAACTTTTCAAATAAAACATGTTTTCATTGACAAATATTCATAACATTTAACTTGGATTCCTTCAATATCTAACACATCTTTATAAACTATGAAAACCATTTAAAAACACTAGATGGGAAAAAATCTCAATAATGGATATAAAAACAGGGGAATAACACATTATTCTATGAATACTTGTAACGTATGAAATCATTTTCAAAAATACATACTTGTCCCCCATAAAAAATTACTTTGTGAAACTTGAGCTTTCCATGAAATATCCACAAAACATATAGAACATATATAGAACCATAAAATTATATTTTGGAATTAATTACGTATTTTTGTAACTATCATGGCTACCTTATGATTTGTAACCATCACGACTACCTTATAATGTAACCCTCACGACTACCTTATTGTGTTATCATCACAGTTACACGTAGAGTAACCATATATAGACCTCCATATTACACATACCAAATTTATTTGAGGGAGATATAGGTCCCACCCATCATTATAAATAATTCTCAAGAAACAAATCATAATTATACAACATGAATAATCTCCTAAATACATTTTCTTTTTAATTGTTTAAAACAAAATTTTAAAAAAGGATTTTAAAAGAAAACACCCTTAAAAATATAATATAATTGAATTGAAACGTAATAGTGTGGATGGAATATGTATATACAATTAAAACACACATAATTAAACATTCTAAAAACAAAAATCATCACATAAACAATTTTAATACCACATAAATAATGATGTAGAAGGTTAACTCAATGAATAGAAATTGTGTTAAGAATTCCCTTACCTCAAGTTTGTCTTACTTAAAATAGTTTTAAAACTCATTTATAATGGATAGAATAGTATTATTAATAACTTAAAAAACATTATAATGTTTAAAATACCTTATATTATCATTTTATAACATCATTTCACCATTTATTAATTATTATTTTGTTCCTTCCATTGTTTTGCGTGCGTTCTATACAAGATTTCAATGCCTGTTTGTATTTTATTTTCTTGTAGTATGGAAATGAAATTCCATAAGTGTAATGAAATTGTACTAATATATTTCTATATTATATAATGATACCATAAATAATTTTTATCATATATTATTTTGAATTATTATATCAAACATTAATGATATTTGTTTCGATAATTTTTGGCGGTTCCTCGATATTCATGAACTAGTTTCGTTATATAATTTAATGTCATGAATAGAAGTTCATACCAGAAAATAAAATAGGATACATAATACACATAAATTATATTTCAACAATTAAAATGTTTTTACAAACAGTCTTGAAGGAATTAATGGAAATTGAAAACACATCCTCTATGATTTTGGTAAACGACACATCACAAACCATGCCATTATAAAAGGGAGAGGAGATTAAGTAAGTTGGGGAATTTTTTCCATAAACATGATAAAACCCAGAATTTATACTCTTTTGGAGAATTAACTCCTCATATATAAGTGGAAAATAAGAGAGTACAAGTAAATAAAAGAGTTGAAAATAAAACAAATGAAAAAGGAAGATGATTTTTACCTCTTGATCTATTCTCGTTGAGATCCTCCTTAAGGACTTTGGTTTTAGCCTTTTATTGAGACACAAATTTCATGGATGTGGGGAAGATCCATGGGGAAGGTAATTGGAAGAACATAGGAAATTCTAAATACTTGATAGGTGTGAGAGTAAAAAGGGAATGGGGGTGGTATTTGTAGTGGATGAGAGGAGGGGTTTTACATTATTATAATCATTAGATTAATATATTTCCTCAAGACCTTGAATAATATTGATTCATGTGAACCCAAATAGTAATAAGTGCATATGAGTTCAAACCATGTGGGGTTACATCTTCCATGATGTCAAAAATATTGTATTTATATGATAATTTGAATATAAGATATTTTACCATATTTCACTACTCATAAAAAATTCATGAATTTCAGAAAAATGCCAAAAAAATAACCCTAACCATTATTCGATGTGTAAAATTAAAAAATGAAATCCATTTTTTGAAAATAATTTTTTAAATATGATTAAATTTATTTTTAAATAAAATCATAATTAATTCAAAAATAAAAATTTTAAGTCTATAACTCAATTTTTAACACATAAAAAATTAATCAACATCTCATTATCTTATAACCTTATGAAAATAGAATAATAATATGATTTACTAGTCATAAGGGTCATATTACAATTCATATTTCTATTCATAAGGGTAAGTTACTATTCACCAAAAAACAAATTATTTCTATCAAAATCCAAATAACTTACTGATCGAAACTATAGATGAGAATTTTTTGAAATTCAAAAACATAGAAGTGAAAAAATTATGTTTAAAGGATAATTATAACTATTTAATTAAAACAAAGTTTCATGTATTTCAATTCATTTTTAAAACCATGGGGTTATATATATATAATTCACATTTTAGCTTATATAAATATTATATCAACTTATATCATCACTGGTCCAACCAATATCATTCATCATATAACATATTTTATTTTATTTTGATTTTTTTCATTCTTCTTGTTATAATCCATTAAAATTACTTGGTAATCAATCTTTTATAGTGGTTCATAGCGTATATGGACATTCAAATAATATCAACGAGGGGTTTCAAACAAGGTGTATAGTTATCCCACATTTTCATGTACCAACTGACGATCAATTTAATATATAATTGGCAAATTTTTAGGGGGTTTACCCCAAGATACATATATTATAGGGCCTTTATGCACTTTTAATATCCATAAAAGGATATATATTTTATAAAAACAACATACTAGACACCTGCTAGAATTTTTGGTTTCTATCATACACATTAACTTACCCCCTAGGGTTTTATATAGATTTTTCAGATCCTAATCTCAAAAAATACTAAACATTTCTATAATAAAATCTATAGTGAATAAATCATTAAATATATATTACATTATATTTATTAGCTCACTCTTACAAAAAAAATAAATGATGATCATATATAGTTATAGGGTATTTGGATGGTTATACATACCATTTAATCCTATTAAACATAAAAATGTCATCTATATTTAAAACTCCACAGAGTGCTTCTAACTCCCATAGATCTCCTAATGCGGTATAGAATACCATGGAGAAAATGCATAAGGAAAAGGGTAAGGAAGAAATCCTATAAAGGAAATGAACATGGAAATAATACATAATATAACATTAAAGAGAAATAACACGATATTATAAAAAGAATGATCATAAGAATGAAAAATGACACAAAGAATTAAAATCATAATATCATGGAATATATTGAAATAACATAAGTTATTTCCCATAGGAAAACATTAATTTTATTAGGGATAATTAAATTAATTAATTAATTTAAACTAAAAAAAATTATAGATAAATGAATCTAGTAAATGGTTTTTTTCGGTTGAACCCATGAGATGATCAAAATATATTTTTTAATATAAAATTATTGATTATGATTAAGCAGGAAAAAGTTTGAAGAAAAATTTATGAATTTTCTATTAAAGAGAATGTAAAATGTTTGTTAAATTATGAGTTTGTGTTCTAGTGAATATAGTCATTTAATTAAATTTTCATGTTTATTTTTGGTGTCAAGATTAGGAAAATCCTTGGTCTTTTTATACATTATTTAGAATAGATATTCCACTTTTCATATGTTTAATTATATAGTGTTTTTAAGGAATTAAGTGTCTTGATAACTTTTTAAACATGATCATCCTATGTTATAAAGTGGTAACATAGTGATTAGGATGATCGGTTGATTCATTAATGTGTAATTTATTATTCTTGTAATCAATGGATAGGGAATAAAAAATAGAATATAAGAATGAAAAGATAGTGCCAAAACCCAAAAAGGAACATTAAATTGAAATTTAATTCACATGAAAACTCCCCCTTAATTTACATTACCCAAATAATGATTGAGTTACCACCTGATACAAGCTATGAGTTGGTGAGAATGGAAGAGATAATAAATTAAATAATAATGAAATTATAGATTTTCCTAGAAAAAGACTATAATACTACACTAGAGTTCATAATTCAGGGTGGGATTCATTCTACCTTTCCAAAAGTATCTTGACCATGTATTTATAGGAATTAATGCTACCTAAAGGTTCCATAAATTCCATAAATGAATCTATTGAATGTTTCTATTTCATTCTCAGGTTTTATTTTTAATTTAAACATGTGATATGGTTTTGAATGAAAAATTTTTTATCATTAAAAATATCATCATCTAGTTTTAGGTCATGAAAGAGATTTTTATATTGACAAAAACAATTCTCCAATATCATTTGGTTTCATTCATGTCATGAATTTATATGTTGAATCATTTGAAAATTAACCATCTGAATAACATACTCATATAGTGAATCATTTCTATCAACCATATCTAGATGCATTTCGATTCAATCATCCTGTTTGAGCTATGAAACCATTCTATGAACATCTCATTAGGTGAATAGTATTTTAATTGTGTGAATCTTAATAGTCTCATATTTCTTTTTATAGATTCGATATTCATTGTATCCTTCCAAAATATGAATAAAAAATAATTAATTGGGCATGAATAATAACTTCATTTTCAACATTGATCAATTTAATATCCAAAAATATATAAAGAAAATGTAGCTATCAAATCCCCCAATAGTGGGATTGCAGACTATCCTCAACAATGAATTCAAAACATACTAAAAATGAATCTAACTATTCACTAATATGAATTAAATTTTATATAATCAAGATAATAAATGGTGAATTAAATCTTCATTAATCACCTAGTAAAATTTAATTAAAACATCAATTTTTGAATAATTCAATTCAATAAGTATTTTACATATACTCTTTTAACTATACCATGATTTTTTATTTGTTAAATACATATTTTTCAATTCATTATAAATTTAAATTATAATTTTAATTTACCTCACTATGAAAAATATTCACTCATTACTAATAGTAAAATTTTAAATAGTGTTTTTCACACTTAGTGAATAATGCTCTTTACCATAGTCTCATAATGTATCAACATTATCTACATTGTAGATTTAAAAAGTCACAATTAATCATGATGGAGTAAACGTTAATATCTAATGTGTAAAGATTAATTTTTTTAGGAAAATTATGATAAAATAGGTTAATATCAAAATGGGGTTAATCAGGAAGGTATTATTCTAGATAGACAAAATCAACTCACTAATGAAACTACCTTTATAAATGCAATATCCCCATATTACTCGAATCAATTAATGGTCTGAAATCAATGAAGAATATCTAATTAAACATCATATTTTATTTTATTTTCACTTATTTCATTTTCAAAATATTAGTTTGAATAAGTCACATATCTATGCCCAACACCAAATGATTAAAAACATTCCTCAATCAATGATTCTTTTTGACCATCCAAAACATAACCCATTATTTTTTATTTTTAAGAGGGTGTGGAATAAATAAAACTTAATGAATAATAATTATACTTCCCAGTATACCATGAAATTATACCCACACATATAGGTTATAATATACAAATCTTTTCCACCTTGACACAATCTTAATCTACACTCATTTTTTATAAGAATGAAAAATACATAAAATAGGGTAGGAAAGGATAAAATAGTCTTGTAATTTTTATCATACCTAAATAATATATTAATGGATTATATGGGAAAAAATAGGATTTATTTTTGGTAGGTTTCATGATAGAGGGATCAGAAATGAAAATAACTTAGTCATACAAAATGCTAATTTTCATTGTCATGATTTGAACAAGATATAATGAAATTTATAAGAGAAAACAACACTATGTTTCTCGAAAAATATTCTCAATAAATGAAATTAAACACTATAATTAAAAAATATCCCAACAACGAGAATGTGTGATTGGGGAAATCAATCATGAAAATGAACAATGCCAATAAAATCAATTTAGAATTTTTTTAAATTCAATGGTCTCAACATTATAATTAAAAAATATTTTTCCAAAATTAACCAATTCCCATAATCAGAATTTAGTAAATTTAAATCCTTTATTTATCTTTACATATTTCCCCCAATTTTTCTCAATTAATTTATTGATAATGAAGTCTAAAGAATTGCACGATTATTATCTGATGAACATGATGTCTCATCGATCAGAAATCCTGAAAAAAATGTAAATTGTTGGGAATGAATTTTTTAAGGATAAATTAATATGTATAAATAAAATGGAGTAGAAAATAATTAAATTAAACACATTATTCCCTATTTCATTAATTTAGTTTCACCCATAGACTAAATATCTGATGATTCTTGATATATGACTATTTATTATAGTTCATGATATTGAGTGGTGTTTCATGATGTGGATCCCCTACTAATATCTTCTTTATAATACACTAAGTATCTCACATATATCATTAATATAAACCTGAAAATGAAAAAAATTCATAGAAAATTCCCATTTCAGTGAAATTTAAAATAATTGGGGGCGAGGATGAATGTAATTTAAGAAACCTTTTTAACTTATTTTTTCCCTGAGAGAAATTTTTTTTCTAACATCATTGGATTAATTTTACATGTTATTAGATCATTTGATTGGGATTTTAATTAATTTACCACATATTGATCACCAAAATACCTTAGCTATTACATCGTTAAAGTTTTAGTATATTAATAATTGTTTGAATATATATGTACTCTTATTATGGGCAGTTCCTCCTCAAAAACCATCAGGATGATCCACCAATGTTTCCTTAATCCTGGAAGCCAATATGTAATATCACATAATAGCCATACCCAGTGGACCTCTTAAAATTTCATAGGATCAACAAACTGTACATTGTTAGTGATCCATTCCTTTAGATTCCAACGTTTCAATTCAATGGTTCCATTTTTCTGTTTTTTTGGACATTATTTTCCACAGTCATTTCATTACATATAATAACAACTTCAGCTTTAGGCTTGTTCTCCTTACCAAATCATTACAAAAAAATTATTCATCACCCAATTAATGTTAAAAATAAGTTTCCTGATACTAACCCTAGTGTATAGTTCCTTACATTTCATGTCTATCAATTTCCTACTCCTATACATCAATATTATACTCAATATTAGTTTGGTCTTCTATTCTTACATGTCGGTTGACAATATGTCATCCATGAAGTATATTTCTTCTACATTCACTATGTCATGTTATATAATCTTCCTTGGATATCTCTCCATAGAATCTTCCAATTGGATTTCAACTATTCTGTTCTCCATATTTTATTAACCATTGGTCTTGAATGTGTTATTGGATATTATGTGGAATCTTTCTTATTGGTCCCATAGTGAATTCTAAATTTTGATTGATGAAAAATTTAATGTAATTGAAAAGGTTCATTGATATTGTGTTTTTATGGATATTGTTTATACAACTATTGAGAAGTATCATTTGAGGGGAGTCATTGCTATATCCTATATATTTCTATTATAAAAAACAATTGTTTCTGGAATGTTTCTTATATTTGCATGTTGATAAGGTATTATATGAAAGGGATGTTAATATTTATTATCTTAAAATTAATTATAGATTTTTAATTCATCATTATCCCATTTCTATAGACTTTATAGAAGTGGATGTGTTGTAATGTGAAGTGTAGGTTATTCTCTTTCTTGTTTTGTAATAGCATTTTATTTCTCATATATTCCATTTTTTAGCTCCCTTTATTCTTATTCATGGATCGATTTTTTTTCCATCCATTTTCTCCACTTTGTATGGTGGCGGAGTTTAAATCACAACATGGGTTAAATTCTAGGGATATTTAACACATTTCTCATGGTATCTCTTAATTACTATCTTCAATTTGGCCGTAGTTAAATTCGATGTATATTATAACAATTTGGTCTCTATAGTCATCCTTAATATCTATAATTTTTCCTCCCAGATCATTTGAATTTGATGTCTGTTCTTTTATAGTATCCCGAGTTTCTTTCATAAGTGTGGCCACATTTTCCTATAATATGCATATTTTTCAATGATATGATGGTCCTTGTTGATCATGAAAAAATGGCGGAAATTATTGATATCCTTTCCCCCATTATAATTGTCCGAAAACCTTGAAAATTATTACCATAATTGTAATCAAAACAATTGACATTTTCTATGTATGTACCTTGGGTTTGTTGTTATCCCATCATGGTGTCCATACTTTTAGTATGATTTTCTATCTAGGATTGCATCTTGCAATTGTGCTAGACTATGTGGATGCCACTTGTTTTGTTTCAATCCCCTTTCCACTATATGTTGTTTCTCTCTATCTCATTGACTAAACATTACCTATCTTATACCAATTTTTCTAATTAATAATCCAATTACTACATAATACACTTGAGACCTACTTACTTATGATAGAATTTATTTTTATGTCTAAACTTGACTCCATATTTAAATATCATGATGAAAATTCATTTTATTAAGGTCATTAAAATTATCCAATGCTTTATAAATTGGGTTATCATAATATTTATTAATATTTAAAATATTTACCCAAATATAAATTGATTTTTATGGGGGGAAATAATCATGTGTGAATGTTTATTTCTAACTCATCCTAAGAGTTGACAGAATGAGATAAAAATCATTGAATCCATTATTAAATTAATTCTTTTAAAGAATAAAAATTAAAAGATGATGTATTACCACAACACATGAAATGTTTTGAAATTTAATTTTATCACAATGTTCCATTATTCTCTTTATGTCGATGTTCAGATCATCATACGATAATCTGGATATTGGGAAAGTGTTATAGATCATATGGATTATAGATGGTTTGATAAAAACGTGGATGGATGAAATGTGTGTTACCAGGATGGTTGGTTTTAGTGTTGTTTTGGATGACCTTTCATAATATTTAATAATTAATATCCTTATATTTCTTTCTTGGGTCCCACAAATAGTTAATTGGTGTTAGTGTACTTAGAAAATTGTTATTGATTCATAGTTCTTTCATAAGATTATCTCGAACTCGAGATCATAGTGAAGGATTTAAGTCAACATTCTTCATGTAGAATGACCATGAATAAATATTTTAATATGAAGTGAACAACATGAACATTCTCTATAATAAAAAAGTGAAATGAAATTGGAAAAAAATTATAAAATAGTCTTATGTCAACTTTTGTCTCTATACATGAAAATGGTTCCAAAATATTTATGAATCTATAATGAACTAGCTCTGGTTGACCTCACAAATCACACAATTTGTATTTCCCCAATCCCTAAAGCATTCCACTAATAAGGGAGGAGGCTAATAACCAAGGGGAAGGATCTAAAAGATATCATGGGAAAACTATATGATCTGGTGTATGTGAAATATTTTTTCCAAATTACCAAGCTCAAAAATGGAGAAAAACATCAGGGTACATATAATAAATACACTACGAAAAAATAAAAAATTAGAAACAGGTTTTAGAGGGGGTAATGCGCAATCCCATCAAAATTAATTTTAGAGGGGGTTATGTAGAACCCCTTATAATCATCATATTTAGAGGGGGTTCACTACCCCTCCTAAATTTTTTTTCATTATTTTTTTAGTATTTGGTTAGATTTTAGAGAAGGTTATGTCAAAACTAATTAAAAAAATTATCAGCTTTATATATTCGATTGGATTTTAGAGGATCAATATATATAATACTCATTTGGATATATATATATATATATTATTTTTTCAAGGAAATAGTGGGGGTTCAAAACCCCCCTAATTTATGATATTAGAGGGGGTTCCTGAACAACCTCTAATCTGTTACATTAGGGGGGGCTTGAACCCCTTCTAATTTAAGAAAGTATAGGGGTTGGAACCCACTCTAATTGATGACATTAGATGGGGGTTTGAATACTTTCTAAGTGATGACATTAGAGGGGGGTTTTAATTACCTATAATTGAAGACATTTGAGGCGGGTTTGAACCCCCTTTAAATCAAGGAATATTGATGGGGGCATGAACCACTGCTAATCCCTTTGATTATAGTGGGTTTTTGAAACCCCTCAAATTTATTTATTTATTTGATAAAATAATCTCATATAAATTCAAATTTTATAATCTATATGTGTGCATACGAATGTGTGTGTATATATTAAATAAACACATTATATAAATGTATTTAAATATATCATATATATAAGGACATTATATAAATACATTAAATAAATACATATACATATAAACAATAATGTATAAATATATAAATATTGTTATACATAATATAAAAGTAATTATAAATATAGTTATTATAATTTATAAAATTTATATATGGTCTTATCAATACTATATATTTATAATATGATTTATATTATACATATATTATATTTAAAACATTTTAGTTTATATTTTTTTATAAATGCATTTGTATTACATAATGTATGAACACATATATAATACAGAAAAAATTCAATATAAACATAAAGAAACACAGACACACATATATTTATATTATAAAATTAAATTATATAATTAAATTATATATATTATGTTATAAATATTTAATTATATATAAATTTATATATATTATGTAATTATTATAAATATATTTTAGCATACCGTATTAATTATAAATTAATTTAGAAAATATACATACCATTTAATTATATTATATATTTCCAATTATATGAATGTATTTAGTTTTGAGTGTTTAAATATATAATATAATATTACTTTATATTATCACATACATAAATATATAATATAAATGTATTTAATATAATAAATTTTTTATAAAAATCATAAAATATATAAATGTATTTTATTTTTAAAATAAACATATAATTTTTATAGTTTAAAAAATAGGTGTAATATAAATAGTAATAATTAATAATATTATTATGAAACACACACATGTATTTATATACAATTTTTTTAAAAATATTATATAAATATATATTTTTTAATTAAATTATATCTATAAATATTATATAAATACATAAACATAGACACACACAAATATATGTATATATATATGTATATATATATATATATATTATTCATAGACATATTATATATTATCAAATATTTGTGTGTCTGATATATATATATATATATATTAGATACAAATATATACACCATATATTATACACTAATACATTGTATATATATTCTACACACACACACAGATATATATATTATATTATATACAAATATATATTATATATAAATATTATACTCAAATATATCATATATAAATATTTATTACTATTTAAATATTTATTTGAATAATATATATTTAAAGGACCTTCCTAATATATATAAATATAATAACTTGTTGTTAAAATACACAAAAACTATTTTCTATAATGGAAGAGGGAAGTGGTTGATAGGCTTGCAGTCTGGGGTTCAATACTCAATAGTTTGATATTTTACAACGACGTGAAATAGCACACAGATAGGGAATTGGAGGAAGGTCCAGGAAACATTGCATGGCACTGGAGTAGGAACATGAGTCAAGGGAGAGGCGGGGCGCGACTATAACTGACCAGAATTGGTGTCAAGGGAGGGGCACACATTTCCAGACTAGAACTAGAGGTACGACCTGACGAGAATGAGAGGAAAGGTGGGGTGTTGTGGGACTAGACCAGGTACGACGAATTAGAGAGATTGGGCGTGAAGTAGTGTGGGTGCCTGAAATTTTTAAAAAAGAATAATTATTTAGTGTTCGTTTCAATAACCCCCTCTAATATATATTCTATGTTAGAGGGGGTTATAAAGGGAGGGGTGGGGAATGATGTTTCTGGAACAGAACTAGAGGTTGGTCCTGATGGGAATGAGAGGCATGGTGATGTGTAGTGGGACCAGACTCGGAATGGAAAACTAGAGGGAAGGGGTGGGAGATAGTGTAGGTGATTGAAATTAAGATAAGAATAACTATTTAGATACTGTTTTCATTACATCCTTTAATACATGTTCTATATTAGAGGGGTAAAACCCCTTCTAATATGAGCCTTAAATATAGGTGATTTTGGGAACCACCTCTAATATGTAACTTGTTATCTAAATGGTGGTTGTTTTCCACCACCTCTAATCTGGTAAATAGATTAGAGGGGGTTTAATCCACTATAATCTATGACCTCGTGATGAAATTAGATGTTTTTAAAACTAAATCTAAGCTATCTACAACCAATTTACACACTACATTACCCATGGTTCTTCAAAACTGCCTCTAATAATAGTAGGATAAGACATTAGCAGGGGTTCCTCATAACCCCAATTAATGTGTTTAGAGGGGGTTATAACCCCTTATAATATAAAAAATAATCCCATCTATCAAGGTCTATTTTTTTGTAGTGATAAAATGGTGTAGAATCATGTTATAAGTATACACTCATATATACAAATTCATGTCAAACACACAACATCTAGTCTAACACTAGTTTAATGACATATATATAGTAAACAAACTGAAAATAAATATATTTGGATGTAATAAAAAAACTCAGACTAAATCCATGCATGGTTTTCTTAACAATCAAGCTTCAATAGTCTGATCCTATGAATCCACATGAGTTTCTCTTTTTGATAAAGAAATATTTGGCCTTAAACCCATCTTCTACACAACCTATGTTCTATCCTGAATGTTGAAATTAGGACGGTGTATAAGTTGAGGTGAAATTATAGGGATAAGAAATTAATCTTAATATTCCACCCCCAATGGGCATCCTAAAATCTATCATCATAAAAAGTGAATGCACACATTTCATTCCAATCATAGACAAATCTAACAATAATTGGCATAAAGAAAAATCTTCAAAAAAGGGGTAATAAAAAAAAATTATTCCTAGTGTGGGTCCTATCCTAAAACATGATTTGAACCATCCATAACTATTTCCACTTCCAAGGGATTTGTATCATGTGGCTTACCCATCCAAATAGATACTGATACAACCATAAGATATACATAGGATTTCATAGTCTTTAACAAAAAATTTCATGAATACATGAATTTAGGGCTTTACCATAACCGTATACACAAAAAAATCATCTAATGTACACTAGGTCATTAATATAATGTTTTGAAATAGAAATATAAACATCTAAGCTGACAAAAATAGAGAACATCCCATTTTTGAAGGACTATAATAAAAAAATTTGAACTAGTTATAGATTCAAAAATTAAATGGAAATATATATAAACCATGGAGTGCATGGCATCCCTGGGGTTGTGAGTGCCAAAATATCAACTAAAGATAAAACCCATTCCATGAGTGCTTATACACCTCATGAGTATGAATCCACTCTACACCTTATGATCACAAATTCAGTCTTATAAGCGAGAACACTAATCTAGAGGGAGATACACATATCTTGATCACCCATTATCTCCAAATGATCATATAATGTTAGAAATCCAATATAAGAGATAATAATATCAACAATCAAGGATAAAACCCAATCCAAGATATCCTAATGGTTTATTCCTCACACTAATGTCCTTCATATAAGATACATCAAACATCATGGACAAATGCCAACTAAACATTGGTCTGTACAATTCTTGAACCCACCATCCAATAATCTGAACTTGAAACACACATCAAATCTAGGAAAACAATTTATGGGACCTCCCTAAACACCATTGATATTAGTATCCAAGTAACATCCACCATGGTCTTTAAAAAAATACCTTAGTATAAAACTAAAACATGAGTATCCTATTATCCTTTGAGTGACAACACAATGTGATATTCAATTAGGGACTCCCATACAATACCCAAGTTATCGGGCTATGCCTATTAGAAAAACTAAAACCTTCATGAAGGTCCTAGAAAGAGTATGATAATATATGTATGGATCCATACGCTCATCCAATAGATGAGGTAATTTCCAACATGAAAAACATCACAAATGGATATCATTGGCCTCCAACTGATCCACGATAAACAAAATACCCTTCAAAATTCAAAATTACAAGCATTCCAATAAGGAAATATCAACGGTCCTCCTAACCACCTCAAAAGAAAGACCTCCAAAGGGATCTTCATAAAAAGTAAAAACCATTCAATATGTGTATTCTAAATTACTGATTATGGTATCACATGATCACTAGATTAGTAACCAGTCAATAATGGAATCTATAAGAGTCTCTTGAATCATCTCAATATAAACTCAAACACTCATAAATACATCTATTATCCCATGACATCAACCTAACCAAATGGCTAAAACATCTCTGATCCTCAAACACATGATCTAATATAAACTTTATTTAGCCTCAAAAAGTAGATCTGAAAATGAATAGTTAAAACTATGACCTCATTATATATACAACAAAATCCAACCATTTGGGATCTGTCCAAAGTAAAATAAAATATATTTTGATAAAACACTCAATCCAGGATGATCAGCATGTTGGAAACCATCTTCTGAGCCTTGTAGCTCACAACCAGACTCACTGGTGGGTAATGAAATGACAAATTAATATAAAGATAAATACAACTAATAAACCATCAAAAAAACACTTAAGAGGCATATAAACACCAATAGTAATTTACCATAATGATCTATGCATAAAAATTTTTATAATAGACACCTCTAATTTCCAATTCTTATTCCAGAGTGAAAACATGCATAACAAACCTAGGAAGAACAAGTAAAAAGTGTGTAATTTTGGTATATAATGTGTACCCCCAGAGTTTTTCCCTAGACATGTTCCCTAGGAAAAAAAGAATATACATTTCTAAAGTATATGGTGTGTCATCCATGTATAAGATATATAACCCTACATGGGGTACATACCCATGTAGCTAATCCCACATGGAATATACATCACAAATATACATGACATGTTCACCAGGTATATGACATGTAACCCCAATTATAGTTACTATCCATGTACATTACTATAGACCCTAGAAAGGGTCTGGACAAACATCATATATGAACCCTATATAAGTGCTTTATATTTTATTTGGCCATGTACTCTATAAAGCATTGTGCCCAAAAAACACATTGAGTCTCCATTAAACTTAGTATACCCTCGCTACATGTAATATTGTCAAAAAAAATATATTCCCTTGTTAGTAAGAATACACAATGGTATTTCTCTAAATTAAATTCCATATACATGGGTTTACCAAAATGTATTAACATGAAAATGGGACTAAAACCACATTTCTACTTTATTAATCCATGGTCGACACCTAGGGAGACCCTAAGATCCCATACATGAATTTAGAAAAATAAACACTTAAAATACCAAAATTTATGGTGAAATTAGAAAAGAGACTACATCAGGGTGGAAATCACTGATACTTCATAGTGGAACAACTCTATACACCCGTTGGTATTTTATATACCTCTGGACAAGCTCCTTAGGGGGGGGGGACCTCTTCTATTATCTACCTATTCTTGACTCTCTGTCTCATGACTACATGACACCAATCGCCTAAGGAAATGTACGAGAATCCAAAGTGAAAAAAATAAAATAAGAAGGAAAAAATGAAAAATGAAGGGAAAAAAGAAAAAGAAAAATAATGTTAACGGGGTCTTACCTCGACCTGGGAACTCGCAATGGGATTATACCATACCTAGGAAAGAAACCCCCATTATGGAATCAACCATAGAGAAATAATCCCAATATGACACTCCATTTGAATGATATCACCGAGAAAACATGAAAAAATTAAAACAAAATTTAATCAATTAAATATTATGTAATTTATGAAAAACTGAATGTTTCATATTTACTGATAATCACTTAATTAGGGTAAACACCCAATTACAAGAGAAAAATATTGGTTAGAAAACTTATCTTATATTATATTGTAGGAAAATATTACAATTTCCCCTGAAATAGTCTTGGGAACAAAAAATCAAAATTTCCTTAACTTCAATAATACGTGATCACATGATGCATCATGAACTCCACAAAAAATACTCTTCTCATACCTAAAAAACCAAGATGGTCAAGCAATTCCATGATCTCCCCCATGAACTTCAGCAACTGATTCTATCTTGATCGTTAAATGACTGGTCTTAGATTATCAACAACATTATCTCCAAACTTGAGAGACATTTAACAATGGCCGATCAGATTCTCCCAAAAAATGTAGTATCCTAATCATGAACCCACTTCTCAAACTAGAAAAAACATAAACAACTGTACATTTGTCACTGAATACAATAGATATACTTTTTAAAACTTTCACTACTAAGTACCCAAATGAAAACCACACAAGCCAATGCTCATTCATGGATCACTAGTAACAAAAAAAATCCATGATCAACAAACCACTTAAACGGGACTCCCAACCTCTAATTCCCTATAGTGAACTCACCACCATAAAAATTCCCTTAAAATTATCATGAAAGAGAAACTAGAATTATGCTCACACATGACAAGTCCTAACAAAATTAGGATTACATGTCTAAAATTAAAGACTGTTCTCCTCACACTGGATATTTCCTAAAAACTAGACTTCCCTTATCACCATTTTGTAAAAGGAGGAATCTCATTCATGAAACTATCAACCACATGAATTCCTTATACTTAGGTGTCGATCCAAAAACATTAGCATCTTCCCGCACTTCTACCATGCTACACAAAACTGAAACGTAACCTAGAAGGATAGGGGTACAAAAAAATCTTCCCTATATTTATAACCATAATACATAGATAAATACATGATATCAACTTATCAAACACTAAGAATCCCAATTCATAAACACTTCTTGGTGAAAAAATACCTTAATAGGCCCATTAAGGAAGAACAACTACATCACACTAAGATGATAGAGATAGAAAGAACACAGCCCCTAATGCATGACCTAGAATACAACACATGGAAATAATAACGCCCTACCATGGAACATGAACATAGGAAATTAGGGAAACCACCACCTTTAGAAAACTCGATCCCTAGTGAAACTAATCTCATGATTTTTTTACCTCATATAGAAAATTAAATGGAACTAAAATACCATTAGAAACCCATATGGGTTTTAATACATAAATAGATGAAGGGAATACATTCCCATAATTGGTAAAAATCTCACCATAAGTTCCATAGTACCTAAAAATAGAAAAAAAATATATACATATTTTTCAATATAGTAGAATTACACCATGGATATATATGTGATAAACAATATTGGTCATTAATGAAACTTTAATAAACAATACCTCAATTATTTCGTAAAAAAACATAGAAAGACATATATCATTTGAATACTAGGTGCTAAGAGTGATGCATGAACCTGACCTCTTTTCTATCGACCAGGAGTCCAAAACCAGGGCTACCAAAAATCCACCATCCCAAATAATTCAGACTTTGTGAAATCAGACAAACATCAAAACCAAAACCATGAATTGAAATCCCATATCATTAAAACAAGGAATTACTATTAGAAATGGTTTTCACAACACACTATTCTAACATCCACCACATCTTTTGACATATTCCGTGACCACTTGTCTACCAACTCCTAATATCATAAAACGGAACACCACATATACTATTTTGTAATGATCCCACTTAGGGTGACCAAATACAACACCTGACATGACTAACCACATGGCCTCAAATATTCTTCCGCATATGCTATAGGGTATCGAATAGTAGAAAGGGTATAAAAGATATATTATGGGGACTATATCCTCTGGTCATAGATAAATATCAGTGTAAAACAATAAAAATAATACATTGAGATAATCAGCATGATATGTATAATAAATAAACTAAATGAAAACCATGATATAATATATAAAATTTAGTATACATTCATAAACACTCATTAACAAAAATAAAACAATAGCCACATGTGCACTAGTTTGACTAAATATATTGAATAATCAAACAAAAAATAAATAAAACAGCCTACAACCAACACTGATCTGGACCCCGTACCCAATCTGAACAATGCTCGAGCTACACCAGTATGATTTCAAGACTCCACAAGAGTGGATCCTCCTGATTAAGAAACACTGGTCCATGACCCCATCCACTGTAAAAATTGTGTTCCAAACTATATAAATACTATATTTATGCATAAAAATTGACATTGGCGTACATGTGATGAGAAATAAGTGTTATTAGACTAACCCCAAAAGTGAATATATAATATTTCATCAGAACATGGTCATACAAAATTGATAAGTCCGTCCCAATCGAGAAAAAAAATAAATGGAATAAAGAGACATCATCATATAATGGAGGTTTAATAGAAAAAGAAAGAATCTAGTCATGAGTTTTTGTTAGACACAAGAGGTTAAGATACCCTCTCTCTATCCCCCCATAGTATTTATAGTACTTGTTTGACTGAGGTACATGAAATTTTTTTGTGTCCTCTATATCTACATAGAATCTCTAATATTTAAAAAAATCTAAGAATGCATGGACTCAGGGAATTACTATAGGATTTCAAATAAAAACATGAACGTACATGCCTCTATGAATAGAATTATATGGTATGAACTAACGATAAAAACATTTAGGCCAAAACTTCAAGAGAAATTATTTGTATCAAAGGTCCAATAGAATGAATCAGGAACTATTTATAGACCAAAACAATGATGAATCCTTATATAAAATTGATAGCACATGGAATCCATTGGGAAATAGTGCAACAACATCCCTAGAGGATAAAACCACCCTCATGAGATTCTCAACACCTCCCAAGACTAAATAACTCTATTTAGGGAATCTAGTAAACTATAAGGAGGATGAACTCATCCTGATCATCTATTAACTACCTATTCCTAACTAACCACAAAAAAACTAATGAAGGAGTGTACCAGATTAGAAAACTGGGGTAATGCTAGTTTCATTATATCCTAATGACCTCCTCCTAAAAAAGATGACCTAAGAAAAAACTATCCCAAATATCATGACCAAAGGCCAACTAAAATAGTGTCAGTCCAACTCATTACCCAACCACCAAAATATATGAACTAGAAACACAAATAAAACTTAATATAATAAGTCATATGGCCTATCTAGGAACCCTAGAAATTTGTATCCCATAAAACCCACCATAGACTATCAAGGACCCACATTAGGGATAGTCCAAATCTTGAGGATCCCATGACCCCTGATGTCGCAATATAAATTGAAGTCCAATGAGGGAGTCCCCTATCTTAACCAATCTCTTATGACAAAACATTCTAAATAAACACAATGAACCCAAAGTTCACAAAATGGGCATGACACCCTATGAGGGTTTCCTTAATGTCATCAAATATCATGGGACACACCCAATGAAGAAAACATACAAAACTGACCTCATTGGAATCCAACAATTCCTCAATCAACAATGTTCCCAAAGGCATAAAAAATCACCAAAACTCTTTAAAGGATATGTCAACGGTCCCCATGACAACCTATAATTTGAAACTCTCCTCAAGGGATCCTCAACAAATGATAAAACCACACCACATGGGTTTTCTCTGTAGTCAAATGAAGTAAACCACTAAAAACTAGATCAATAAAAATAACACCAGGGAATCCTCAAGAGTCTCTCAAATTCATATCAACATCAAATCAATAGATCCCTACTAAAACTGCTATCTCATGATGTTAACCCAACAAAATGGGTCCAATAACTCTTATACCTAAACATGGGATTTGATCCCCAACATTTCTAATATATAGTTACCATTCCAAACACATAGGTAGAAAACCTTGTTCCCCTTAGGGATACTAAATGATCCCAACTTATGTAATCCATCAATAAAACCTTAACAAGATCACCATGGAATACTCAAGCATATCCAATCACTATGGCCATAACCCAGATCATGGATTATATCTAACAACCCAACACTTAAGAGTATTCTAAAACCAAACATCAAATAAATCCTATAAAAACTTTTCCCCATTAAAAACACCATCCATAAATTCTCTAAATGTTGAAAGGATTATATCATTCTAATATATGGTGGAAAATGATCATAATGGACACATATTATGTCCAATTTTTACTCCAAGTTGAAAAAATTAAAATTGGACCAATGGAGAAACATTTCACTATGTATACAGTAAAAGATGTTCCCTATCCATGTCACTATGTCCACTCGAAAATTAAGTTTCTATAGCATATGCCCTTTCATCCCCATATAGAATTTTTAACACCACAAGGGATATCTTCCCGTGTACCAAAACCCACTCATCATGTACCCCACCGAACTACATGGCATGTGCACCTAGAATATGGCGTGTAACCCCACAAGGGATACCCAATAGTATACCTATCCATGTAATGAAATAAAGGGTTAGGACTTGTACTTCCCATAGTCTCTAACATTGTACTCTATATGAGGATGTGCCACCGACACACCCTGATTCACTACTACATGTTGAGTACAACCATTACAATATGTGTAGTCACAAAAAAACCATATTTCCCAAGTAAAAATAAAAGAGAACTTTTGTTCTCTGAACTATACACCATATACATGAGTATTGAATAATAGAAAACCCTAAACATAGATTGAGACCCCCATTTATCTTATATTAAGCCTAGATCGACCCCCCAAGTTGTCCACAACATCCCATAATATGAATTTAAAACATAATAACTATTAAAATACAATGATTATTTGGGAAAAAATAAAATAGGCCTACCCTTTGGTAGTAACCAAAATGGATTCAGACTATAAATGTGCCACGGACCTACCAGGACTTAATCTACCTATAAAAGAGTTCCTCATGTGGAACCTCCTCCTCTATCTCTTACTTCTCACCCTATACCACTATCAATCATGTAAAACCAAACCATCAAGGTAATTAATAGTAATCCACTAGGAAAAGAGAGATAATAGAAAAGAAGTAATAGAATAAGAGAAGAAAAAATTAAAATTAAATAAAAAGGGTTACATGTGTGGATCTGATGCCCGTGTTGGTTTTATTCCAGGAATAGGGAAACCCCCATGTTGTGTATTTAGCCATTAAAAATAATCTCATTATTATGGAATATTTATAAGACGTTACTGACAAAAATTCATGAATAAAACAATATTTAAATAATAATAAATTAAATATTCCATAAAATCAAATCCTAGGATAAATGCTATATTTTAAAAAAAATGGTAGTCAGAAAAATTATTTGCGAACATATTATTTTAAAATTTTATATTTTTCACCCGAAACACTTTCAAAAGAAAAAATTGAAATTTTCCATGATTTTAACTACATATCAACACATAATTAATGTCATTCTTATATGGAGTCATGAAATCTACCAAGGATTGTCAAATTTATTAATTTATAAAAAATGAAATAAGAAAACTACTGATTAAATGAATGAATAAATGGTATGTTTGAGTCAAAACCCATGAGATGATGCAATTTCATTTTAGGAAAATAGAATGATTGACTAGGATTAGTAGATAATAAGAGGGAATAAAGAGTTTTGAATAATAAATGTGTGAGAATATGCTAGGTATTGTGAATTCCTGGTTAATCTACATGTAAATTTAAATGTTTTATATATTTTGTGTGTTTGTTTTCAAAGTTGATATGAAGAAGATCCTTAGTATTGGTAACCTTTATCAACTGAATAAATTCCCATTTTCATATGGTTAATTAAATATGATTATTATTGAACTCATTTTATATATGTCTTTTTAAACACGATTATCCAAAATTATACAATTTTCATATAGAACATAGGATGAATAATTGATGAAATAATTTTTACTTTTTTATATATGTTATAATTTGACCTAAAATTAAAAATGCAATATTAAAGGAAATAAATATTAGTATAAAAACACAAACATGAACATACAAAAGAAACATAATTCACATGAACACCCCATTTATTAATGTAACCTTACAAAATGGATAATATTACCATTTTTACTGTAATGATAGGTTGAGAAGGTATGAGAGAAGAAAATAAATCCTAATAAAATAATTGATTAGTCTAGAGGATGAATATGCATCCATAGAAAGAATCCTAATCAGGACTAGGATCCATTCTATCCTTGTAGCATCGACCTAGAAATGTATTTATAGGATAAAATGTTACCTATATATTTCTTAAATTAATTAAATTCATCTATTTAATGTGTCTAGTAAAATCATGAGTATCCCTATTATAATTAATTCATTATTTATTAATGATTTAAAAATGTTCACATCATTCAAAATAAATTTATTAGTTTCATTTTTTAAAACTGATTTACATTATGTGAAAAATAATTCCACAATATCCACTGTTTCCATCACAACCTACCATCATATAGTGTACTTTACAACATTTACAACTTGAATTACATAGTCATTCTATGAACCAATATATTTTAGAGATGTTTGTTTCTTTTTTTTCTTCTGGCCTCCTCTTCGTATGGAGAAATATTCAAAATAAAATCTCATGATGTGAAAATTATTTTCATGAACTGAATCTAGACCAGCTTAGTTTTTTTTTTGACATTGAACTTGTTTTATCTCCTTATATAATTTGAATAAAAAATAATAAATCGAGGAAGATTAATAAAATTATTTTCAAATATATTAAATTTATGATCCAAAAATATATTCAATAAATATATCTATTTTAAATTCATTAAATCATAATAAAAGGTATGTCCCTCTTCTAATACCATCATCAAAAAGTAGACAAAGTCCCATGGTGGATTGGGTTCACTCCACATTCCCCTAAAAATGATGAAAAAATACCATGGTGTAATTTATTAACTCACTAATCCCATACATAACAACCCATGAGATATAAATATTTACATAATTCATTAAATGAATATATAATTTCAGGACCACCAGACACATATCATAGTGTACTTAGGCTTACCGCACACATACCATACATTTTCATAACATCCCATAGAGTATTTAGTACACTCTATAATCCCATACATACTAATCATGAGAAAGAATACATTACCTAAAGAATTGTTGGACTATATATTTCCATTAACATATTTAAAATACTAAAAATCATATATATATATATATATATACATTCGATACAAGGATATGAAACTATATGTAAATTATAATCATGATTAAAACCATGAGTATAAAGTGGGTTTTATAATTTCGATTTAAGGTATAACAAAAGGCTAAATCAGAAGGAATCTCAAGATAAGATGGAATAAAATAATTTTGATGTTTTATAACTAAAAAAGTTACATAGATCATGAATATGGAAATCAAATATAGAGAAATCATGATATTAATCTAGGAGAAGAAATATTAAAATTGAACCACATGGGAAGTGCTTTGTGAAACATGTAATAGAAATTTCTAAATAAGGAAATGGATTGTAATTTTCCCTAAATATAAAATTCAACCAAGTGGATTATCCAAAGAAAAATGATTGTTTTTTAAATATATACATGGATTTATATAATTTCATGGTTGTGATTCTTGAAAAGACCCATCAAATAATAAATTTCCCCTAAACATGTTTTACTTAAATGTGGGAATTTTGAAAAGAACTAATAACATGTTTAACCATGTTAATGAAAATGAAATATAAGTATTTATATAAGGGTAATATGTGACAAAATAAAATATGTTCATGGGGATAATATTGTATAAAATTTTTAAATAGAAAGAGAACATGTAACAAATAAGTAATGAGGGAGGAACAGAAGAACCCTTAAATGGTATAAAACCAATTATTGAAATCCCCCATCATAAAATTTTATAACAAAACATTATTTTAAAAATAGGATAAGATAAATATCATGTTCACATGAGATAACACATATTGATGATTCAAATGAAAAAGTATTACATTGGTGGGAAGGGAAATTATAGACAAGGATGGAAAACTACTCATTAAATTAATGGAAATTATTCTTAAGATAGTTTCATTTTCTAAATGGATTAGAACTCACCAGTAAATATTATTTTTATAGAATGTGATCTTCCATTATATAAATTGGGTATAACATATTAAATTATAGATGAAACTCATTGAGATTCATTATAACCAATGAATTCGTATTGAGTTATGAAAGGCCGTTATATTTTAGAAATTTCATAAATCATAGCCCACAATAAGGAAGAACATGATTGTATGTGATGTTTACATGTTAAAATATTATTTATAATATTATATTTAACGATTCAGTGAAACCATAAATATTATTATTATTGTATAATATAAATGCATGCCTCAATGAAAGATGATTGAGATAGAACCCACACCTCTTATCTAAAATTACACATCACTTGTACTTAGCTTCCTAAATAATTAAAATATGTTCACCAGATATATACCCAAGAACATTATTGATAAATATATGTAAATAAACAGAACCCAATAGAATAAATATAATTTTTACTTTTTTAAATTTTCACTAGATACAAGGTATTACATCCTAAATGAACTAATATTTTATTTGTCTTGGTAAGCTAGATACATATGTGAAATTAAAAAAACATTTGAAAAAATAAAATTGAAAAAAGTGTCTTCCTTGATAACATCCATTATTCCTCATATCATATCCGTACATAACAATCATAAAAAAAATTCATGGTATCCTATTGAAAATGAACCATAACAATGGTGCGAGATCAGATGCTTAGTAATGGTATGCATACAACAAAATCTATCATTAATAAATAAACTTAATAAATATTTAATGTTTAATAAATCAAACACATTTTATTTAATCAATAAACTATGTAAAATATATGAATAAATCAATGATGATTATGAAAATCTATATAAATAATCACATGAGATTGAAACATATCCATGGATATGATATCTAATCAAATAATCACATGGACATCAAAAACTGATCTCATAATGATGGAATGAATATTAGCGAGCATATAAAATTATCATTATGTTTCACAAGAGAGTTCAAATATGTGGGTAGAAACCAATCTAATTTTGACAACTGATTCATATCATGATACCTTTCGAGGAAACATAAGGCAATTTATAATAAGAACACACCAGTCACTTACTATGTCTAATTTACATCTCATACGAAAAAGGTGAAGCTTAATCAACAAAAAAATTCCAATATAATAATAAACACATGAAAGATTAATACATACCCTAATAAAATAAAAATAATCATAAATGATCCATAATGTTATAGTAAATGATAATAATATTTTACAACCTCAGTTAAATTGATCAGAAAACCACACAATAAAAAAAATAGATGACATATCTACAACATATCCACAATGAATCATATGTAAAATGAAGGGTTTATGTTATCTATGAATATGAATACAATAAAAATTTCATTTTAAGAATTCTTGATGAAAATGTAATTTTTACTATGGAAATAATATTATAAAACAAAAATATTATAATAAAATTTTAAAATAAAATTTTCAAACTTCGAAAAAATACAGAAAACATTTAGTGGTAATGATGGTAGAAAATTCCATTCATTCCATACATGTTTAAACAATGATTTCATTCAAAATTTTACTAAAATCAAAACATGGATTGTTTTGAAAATGAATTGAATAGACATTAAAATTGTTTTTTAAAATAAAATAATAGGTAAAAAAGTATTTAATAAATCTTTTGAAAAATTTGAAAACTATTTTTGAAAACATTTTCTAAAAATTAGGATATTGATGAAAAATAATTTTCTACTGAAGAGTGATATAAATACCTTTTTATTAAATACATTTTATCAATTATTTTATGCACAATAGATTTTAAAAATTATAATATTACATTGAATAGTTCATGAATATCTATACAAGAATAAAATAGATTTATTTTATGATATATAAATCGTATAATTATATTAAGAGAAACTTAAGAAAAAACCATGCTAAAAAATGTTGTGGTTGTGTAATAAACCCTTTACAATTTGGAAACTTTTGAATCATAGGAAACATGAATGTATTAAAATTAAATTCAACATTAAATACCTTTAAGGTAAATTTATTCAAAATTGAAAATATCAAAAGGGGATGTATGTACACTATACAAAGGAATAAGCAGTGAATATGAAATATGTCTCATTAAAGTAAAAGTTAGATGAGAAGCCCTTACCTCTGGTTTGAATCCCTTGGTATGTGTCTGAACCTCCAATATAAAAATATATGTATAATATATATATATTATTGACCCATAATAATATATATCATACCTCATATGATCTATTTTTTAGATTTCACCACCTATAGTTCAATAACATTTCATTATTTTCATTATTTGGGGAGTTAGTTGAATTTTTTTATCATGTGTGTTTTTAGGAGTGTTCTAGTTATTGTGTATAGGATATAGGTAAATAATGACCATTATGATATTAAAATTATTAATATTATTTTTCTCATTATATAATTCCTTTTAAATAACCTTTAAAATTTTATACAGAAAGTGAATCACATCACTTTATGGAGACAATAGGCTATCTGTACAGATGAGAAATGAAATCATTATACTAAAGGGTGAAAGGGTAAGGAAGTGTATGATAAATTAATTTTAAAGAAAACATATCAATTATTATTTATTAAAAATATTAACTAAATATATCCTTATTTTTTTATGTGTCATGTGACCATGAAAAATGAATATCATCTCTTTGAACGGTGGTAGTCCTTCATACACATGAGCGACATTATGATATGTAAATAGAATGTGAAGTAATAATGTATATGTGATATTATAACTACATAAGTGTTATTGTGTTATAAATATTATATATATTTAATAGAGAAAATATTTTCATCATTTTTTATATGTAATTCAATGTTTTAATTCCTAAATATTGATAAAGTTGAGTTAATTACATCAATTTTGGATTTAGGATGTGTTTTGGGCTACAATTGGAAAACTGCTTAATTTGGAATCATTTCTATATTTTAATTACTTTTTTAATTCACAAATATCTTTTAAAATATAAATCCAATTAATGTAAATATTTTTTTATTTGGTTCATATATTTATTTTCTCCATCTTTTATTTTTGGACAAGGGCTTAATTCAGCCATTAAAGGCTCATAAAAATTCAATCAATTTGGAAAATTATTCTGGACGACCGCATGGACCCCACCTCAATAAATTGGTCATAAATCGGTCAACACACATCCAATTGGGGTTATTAAAATTAAAATGGAAATAGAATTCGATGGGGCGTTCGTATGTTGAAGACAATGAAGATTTACATTGATTAAGGCGGTCCATGGATGCTGACAATTTGGGAATGAAAAAAGATCATTATAGAAGACATAATTGAATTATTCGGCCTTTAAATTTTCCGAACAGGGTCAAACATTTGTTTGAAATAATTTAATGAAAATCATAAAGATGAATTATGAAGATCTTAAATTTGAAGACCGAAGGATGGCACCCCCTTGGAATATATAAAGAAGACTTCTCCCATGCTGAAGGGAGAGTTGGACACTAATGTTGAGGTGGAGGCTCAAGGACATGCTGCTAAAATAAGAATTTTTTTCTTCTATTTTTATTTTTAGTTTTATTTTCTCATGTAATGAATTCATATTTTAATTAAAGTGTTTCCACCTTCATTTCCACCATCTTTCTTTTCCAAATTTAATCTAATTTCTTCCTCTCTCCCTTCATCCCATCATGATCTCTATGTAATTCTCCACGTAAAGTGACTAACCCGAGGCTTGGCCCTGGGGTAGGTTTCACGGTGTTCTTCACTATTTCTCATTAAATTCAAAATGTTTTAAATCTATTTGTGGTGGAGGTGTAATTAATGCACGGGTGCGACAGTCGTCCACCACAACAATATTTCCAAATCCATTCCTTTCCATTAATTCATCTATTCCCCCTCCATTCTCTTAGGTAAACCCTTCATACAATGGAGTTGGGGTTACCATAAGGAATGAAATGACATATGGTGGAGCTGGGTCCTTTTGTAATAACATTCTCAGCTGAGGTGTTACCCTACTTGACCACTGGAGGAGTTGTAGTTTGGTGTGCTGGATGCATACTAAAATCACACAAGAAATAAATCAAGGTAAAGTAATTCATTAATGAGGTTTCATTAAATGAATTATCAAATTGAATTTAAACAATAACAAAATAGTGAATAAACCCATGTTATCCAACCCTTGGACCAAGTTCTTTCTTTATTTTATTTTGTCATTGCATGTTATTTTTATAATTTATTTAAATGAAATTCCATTTATTCATAGATTAAATAAAAATAAACAAAAAAATAGTTTAGTTGAATTAGATTAAGTGGGTAAAAAACTAAAAAATCATCTCATGTGAGACGACCCTAGTCAGCCTCTGTGCTGCATTAAGAAAACATAGAAATTGCTTTTTCCACGCCCTACGACAGGCATGCGTCAAAATTGGCACCATTTCCTGGGAGATAATCGGTTGTTTACTTTACTTTTTTTATTTTCAAATTTTATATTTTTTTCAATGTTTTAAAAAAAAAATCCCAAAAAACCTATTTTTTCATGATGAATCCAAATTTCAATTATTCTGCATGGAACAATTACTCACAGGTGCAGGAAGAAGAAATCGACTACACTGAGGAGGCCTTCCAATGAAGGGCTGATGCTCTAATGATAAGGTTCAAACAAAAGGAAAGATGACTCACAACATGGATATCACTTGATGATTTGATGGTCATGGCCGATGAAATCAAAACTGACATTCAATGATTCAACGCTAAGAAGAAAGTGCCACAGGTCTTCCCGAATTTCACTAAATAAATTCATGAAGTTGAATCCAAACTTGAGGTGGAGGAGCCTGACTAGATATCTCCATCATGTGAAGATCAACTCCAAGAGGAACTTATCACAGAAAAAGTAATTGAACTAGAAGCAACGTAGGGAGATGATCCTTTCAAGAACACTTACTTTTCTGATTTCATTCAATCTGATTTGAGTATCACTCCTTATGACTTTGAATTTTCAGATTTTTTTTCAATACATGTATCTCCAAGGAGGAAGATAAAGAAGGAGAAATTGCACCTGTTGAGAAACACTTGGAGTTCCCTAAGGACATTGATCATATGCTTGAGGAATCCCAAGAAAAGATAATAGTGGATCTGCCTAAAGAAACAAATCTACAAGCTTCCTACCTGAAAAGGGATGATTTGGAAATTAATACTTTAAATTTAAATTTTGAATATACCTTTTAATTATTCTTTTCATGTAGCATATCTATAAAAACCATTGTATTTTGATGAAGACGTTGCACAAGTAGCAACAGAAGAGGAGGAGGATCCATACTTCATCCTACCCCCGCCATGAAAGCTATACCACATTGTGAAGGGGGTGGATCTACTGTACTCTATACATGGAATTCTCCTAAAAAATAATAAAGAACTACAAGCTGGGAAAAGAAAAATGTGGTGGTTCATGTCCAATAAGATCCACCCACCATCAGATTATGGATAACAGCAGGTACTGCCCTCTAGAGTCAGTAAAATAATCCATGGCCCACTTGGGGGATCAGACCAAGACTTATCTTTACTTGGTTTCTAGGAAATTAGATTCTAATTTATTTTTATATAATTATCTTATCATGCATCCCACTCCCTCCTATATGTTTGAGAATTAATGACACGATCCTTTCACTTAATTGAGTAATTCAATTTTATAGGTTCATGATAGCAGAAGGGAGCCCCCAAACAGAAGGATGAAGCTTAGTTTCAAAAGGGAGTTTAATTTTAATGTTTAACTTTGAAAATCCTTACATTTTTGTGTGTGATTTAAACTGGAATTCAATTCCCACACTTGAATTATGTTTTACTTGACATATCTAGGAGACATGAGTTTCTTAGGAATCTAGCGATACCATGTTTTAGATTGCAATGTTAATGATATTGAATGAGTAAACTGTAGAATTGGATGATTAAAGTGAGGCATGGATATTGAAATAAGGACCCATCATTTGAATGAATTAGTTGATTCATGTAAAAGAAATTTCCCTACCATTTATCATGATTTGAATATATGAATTTCATGTGAATTAATTTGTTATTATTAATCATTCCATGAGTGATTTTCCAATATCATATTCCCATTCCTGAGAGGATTTCTAGACCAAATATTTTCTATTTTATCATGAGCATATTTCTTGAGTGATCTTGGGACATGCCACCTACCATAACTTATATTGAATCTTGTAAAAGCTATGACTATGTGAAAACACATTTAAGATGATTGAGGCACTACTTTGGATGGCCACATATTTACCTGAGACCCACCATTACATTTATCCTTTGTTAGCCCATAGAATCCATGAATTTCCTTATAGGTTTATGACACATTACAAGCCGATTTTTCCTTACCTTCCCACTCATTTAGTACTTTTGCATGGATATTTCATGTTTGAGTGTGGGCGAAGGGCCTTTCATGTGAATTCATTGGGATGAGTATCTTTTGTGGCTGGTGTGAGGGCTGAGTAATAATTTTGGCCAGTGTATTATTAAAAAATTGAGCATGAGTCATCATTTCATTATGTTTCTTTCATTTCATCTGGGTCTCCTTAAAAAGGGGCGAAAATATCGCTATGCCTTTATGGAGATTTAAAAAAAATAGGAAAATAAAGTTGTTCCTTTTTGGAGCTTTACAAGAAAAATAAAAAAGTGGATGAGGACTTGGATGATATCATTCTTTGTAATCATTTATTGACTCATGGTCCATGTCATTAAAAGGGGGTTGTGTGGAATTTGACATGATAAAAAGGTGTTTGAGTGAGGTTCATCCTATGTTTTCAATTGATTAATAATGCATTGTACTTAAGAGTGAAACCTCCTACCTCTGGCATTAAATTATTTCAATCATTTACCCACCAACCCCAACCCACAGAGTCATTTGATCCTTTATTGAAAGTCCTCATGATTTTATGTGCGTTTTATCTTTACAAAGTGGAGAAATTAGTACCTTTACAAGACTATGGATAATGATCATGTTATCACGATATGAGTATAAATCCAATTTAATTGTATCATGAGTTATGACAGAAAAGATTCAAAAGTGAGGTAGATCATGATTTGGCATGTTTAATAATAATAAATTGAGAATCTTGAATGAATGAAAGGAGATGGTCCATAATTTTTCAAAAGGGAAAAGTAAAATGCATGAATTGATTATTTCTTTAAAAAATGGGGAATTAAATTTATATTTTTTGTGGAACATGAAAATTTTATTGTTCAGTGATAATTGTTTGATTTTATTGCATTGAAATTTAAATATTGGTAACATCGGTGCCCTTTGAATTCCATATTGAGATTTTATGTTTGAGGACAAGCATAGTTTAAGTGTGGGGGAATTGATAGAGTTAATATTTTAATCATTTTTTTATATGTAATTCAATGTTTTAATTCCTAAATATTGAAAAATTTGAGTTAATTACATCAATTTTGGATTTATGATGTGTTTTGAGCTAAAATTGTAAAACTGCTTAATTTAGAATCATTTCCATATTTTAATTACTTTGCTAATACACGAATATCTTTTAAAACATAAATCCAATTAATGTAAATATGATTTTATTGGGTTTATATATATATTTTCTGCATCTTTTTTTGGACCAGGATTTAATTCAGCCATTAAAGGCTCCGAAAAATTCAATCAAATTGGAAAATTATTTTGGACGACCACATGGACCCCACCTCAATCAATTGGTCATAAATCGGTCAACACACATCCAATTGGGGTGATTCCAATTGTAATGGAAAGAGAATTAAATGGGGCGTTATTATACTGAAGATAATGATGGTTTACATTGATAAAGGCAGTACATGGATGCTGAAAATTTTGGGATGAAAAAAGATCATTATAGAAGACATAATTACAAAATTCGGCCATTAAATTGGCTGAACAGGTTCAAACATTCGTTGGAAAGATTCTGCTGGAAATATTAGAGAGGAATTATGAAGATCTTAAATTTGAATACCAGAGGATGGCACCCCCTTGGCCTATATAAATAAGACTTCACCCATGCTTAAGGGAGAGTTGGACACTGATGTTGTAGTGGAGGCCCAAGGGCATGCTACTAACATAGGAATTTTCTTTTCTTCTCTTTTTATTTTTAGTTTTATTTTCTCATGTAATGCATTCATATTTTAATTAAAGTGTTTCCACCTTCTTTTCCACTGTCTTTCTTTTCCAAATTTAATCTATTTTATTTCTCTCTCCCTTCTTTCCATCGTGATCTCTATGCACTTCACCATGGCAAGTGACTAACCCGAGGCTTGGCCCTGGGGTAGGTTTCACGGTGTTCTTCATTATTTCTCATTAAATTCAAAATGTTTTTAATCTATTTGTGGTGGAGGTGGAAATAATGCACGGGTGTGGAGGTCGTCCACCACGTCACTATTTCCAAATCCATTCCTTTCCATTGATTCATACATTTCCCTCCCTTCTCTTAGGAAAACCCTTCATACGGTGGAGTTGGGGATGCCATAAGGGATGATACGACATACGGTTGAGCCGGGTCCTTTAGGAATAACATTTTCCATTGAGGTGTTACCCTACTTGACAACTGGAGGAGGTGTGGTTTGTTGTGATGGATGCATACTAAAATCACTCACTAAATAAATCAACGGAAAGTAATTCATTAATGAGGTTTCATTAAATGAATTATCAAATTTATTTGAAACAATAGATAAATAATGGATGAACCCGTGTTATCCAACCATAGGAACAAGTTCTTTATTCATTTCATTTTGTTATTTCATGTTAGTTTTATAATTTATTTAAATTAAACTACATTTATTCATATATTAAATAAAAATAACCAAAAATAATTAGTTTAGTTGAATTAGATTAAGTGGGTAAAAAACTGAAAAAGATCCTCAAGTGAGACGACCCTAGTCAGCCTCTGTGCTACATTAGGAAAACATAGAAATTTCTTTTTCCATTCCCTATGATAGACATGCTTCAATATACACATTAAATCCATAAATATTATGAACTATTAGAAATGTCAATGTAATATGAGTTACATTAGTTCGCGAGGTGGTAGTTCGCGGTACACACGATTAACAATTTAATTTCTCATTTCATGGTGGTGGGGATGTATAAATATTATTCCATAAACATAAATAAATATCATTATATGGGATATAATTATTTTTTTTATATTTTATGTTTTTATAAATAATTTGAGGTTGTGAGAGCAGAATAAAAATAAAATGAGTTAAGTGAAGAAAATTACCTTCTATTAGAGACAAATCTTTTGGATATATTTTAAAGATCCAATGGGTGGTGTTTTAAAAAAAATAAAAGCTAAGAAATGTGTATATATAATTTGGGAAAATATTATTTTTGGGTCTGGTCAAGACCAATGGATTTAGAGGTGTGAATAATTGAGCAGAGTGAGTGCCCTTTTATTGCTTAAAAGGGTGGTAGTTTTCTAAATACACAAAATTATTTAGTAACGAGAAGTAAATACCATACCAAGAGGTTTCAAAATTGATAATTTTAGTTTTCGAGGGATTATAGGGTTGATCCACATATCCAAAACCCAAACACACCCATGTTTTAATCATGTTGTTCACAAACATCTATGTTTTCTCAATATATCCATTTTAATTTTACACTATTGTAACTGCTATTTTAATCATATATAAATTATACATTAATAATAATATAAAAATATCCATATTTGATAATTTGGAACCATTTTCTAAAAATATTAAATAATTTTTATCGAATTAATATGATATGTGTGATAAATATTAATTTCATCACCAACACGTGATACATGAAAAACACCTCTAAAACCTTAACTTGTTAAAAAAATTAATCTTTAGGGGTCGGTATTGTTATTGTAAAATATTTTGGTTTCAATTAATGTGAAAAAGAATATATTTAAAAATATTTAAAAGACACTTTTTGGAAGACATGTTTTTCAGAATTTTTATTCATTTAATAAAATATCCTTTACAATAAAATATCATAAATTTAAAATTTGACATTATTCATTTAATATGAATTTTAATAATACCAATACAATGGATGAATTAAGATATAACCTATAAAAACCTATAAAAAATGATATATTTTTCAGAAAATTTATTATTTCATAGTAATTCATTCAATTTATTTTACTTTTAATACTTTTAGTGTAATTTATTTAATTTTTCTATTATTTAAATAATTAATCTATTTTTGCTTCTTAAGCATCTCAAGTAATTATGTATTGAATAAAAATTAATTCTAAATTATCATATGAAATTAATTTCACTATTAAAAAATTACCATACTTATTAAATTGAATATAAATTTTCCCTATCCGAACACTTATTTGAAATTTAAAATCAAGAGGGTGAAATGTTATCTTTTTCTTTACTTAAATTAATATATAAGTCACCTTCATGAAAACATGTCCCAGAAACTCATGTAAATTGACTACAAGGATTACAGGGTCTAGATATTCCTTGAGAATATGAATTGGTCATGTTTTTAGGTTACTTTAACCCTTATCTTTTTAGTTTAACCCCATAGTAATTTAGTTTTAACCCTAACTGTGGTTATTAATTTTTACTATTTTCACTATTCATTTTCATCAAAATTTAAGACGATGATATTATATAATATAAATAATAGAAATTCTGAATAAGGAATCCATTTTTTAAATTCAATCAAAATAATGGGAGGAATTATATTTAAAATAAAACCCCAGACACGATGTAAGAGCAGTTTTCCAAAGAGAAAATTCTCATAATTATAGAATATTTTAATGTCAATGTTTAATATGAAATTTATTACAATGAACTAAATTAGTTAAAATGTAATTTTACCAAACTAGTTTAATCCTAAAAAAATTAATATATAAATTAATATTTTAAAATAATTTAACAAAAACGAATATTTTAAATAAAAAAAGTTTTTATTAATATTCATTAAAAATTATTATTTTTAGAAAAATCTCAAAAATTATTCAAATCTAATTTTCAAATTTATAAATTAATTTATTTTTTGAAAATTAAATTTTATAAATTTTTAAAATTAATTTTAAATTTGGGGTGCAGTACTGGACTAGACCACCTTTTAGAATAAAATATTGTTTTCTAGAAAACATTTCTTTGTTTCCTTGAAATATTTAATATTTTATTTACAATCTACTTATATAAATTTAATTTATTATATACAAGTGTAAATAATATAATTTCCTTAATTTATTTAGTATTATTTGTTGGCTTAGAATAATACCAAGATACACAAGAATGAGATAAATTGTGTTTGTTCTTTAGTCTTGATAGATTATCGCTTTTAACTTCTCTTGCATTTTCTGCAAATGTCCACTCTTCTATTTTGTAAATGATTTGAGTATTGGATAATCTATAACGAAATGAACATCAATTTCTATATTATTTTGGGGTGAAATGATCCCCATAATCCACCCCATTAATTATCTCTCTATGAGCTTGGTGATTTTAATTAGACAAGGTCCTCTTATCATAAGACCTTTAAAATCCATAGATATGTGTAAGAGGATTCCAACTTTATAATAAGTATAAAAAATCCTTATGGTTATTCTATAAAGAAGAGAATATCCACATATTGTTTAGAGAGTAGGACACTTAACCATGACTGAGAACAAGCACTCGAAACTCCAATAAATCAGAGGAGTTTCATTTGTAGATTGTACAAGTTAAACTTCAGAATCATAGTAGAAATTGATAGAATGTGGATCATTATTTTCTTAAAAGATAAATGTCTTCAAGAATGAATTTTTTGAAGTGATCATGGTTTTGAATGATATTAAATACATATAGAAAAAATTTATGAACAAAAATTTTAGAAGTACAAGGTTGAAATATGTATCTTCAAAGTGTTTCTGCTTCAAAAAATAGTAGATTTATTTGATCTTTGTAGAAGTTCTGTAGTTTAAAATACATTCACAAAATATATAGTTTTATATAACATATGTATTCCATGTATGAATAAAAAATATTCCATATATATATATATAATTCATTTATATTAGCATATCCAAAAATGTCACCTTACATATCACAATCATTTAATGTTGAATCCTTCAACAGAGACATAACATCCGTTAGAAACAAGAGTGATTGAATCTGGTTTATATGATCCATAGAAATAATTTGACAACATTTTTGAATTGATATTTTTTTACTTCAATACAATTTCATAAATATAGGATAATATCACTGATTTAAAACACTATCATTGAATAGTCCAATACAGGGTTCCATCACGTGATGATATAAATACAAAATGCGAGGTTGAAAACATTGGGTTAAAAACATAGGGTTGACTACCAAAGTAGGGTTTATGTACCATATGTTTGTTTCCTCAAATATAGGGTTGCTTCTAAATGTAGGGTTAATGAAACATACATTCCACTTTATCAAACATTAGGTTCCAAACTAACATGGGGATGACGAACCATACATTACAGATAATTTATGGTTTATGATCCATATGAACTTTTTGAATGTAGGATTTAATAATCATGCTATGTTTTCCAATTTAGGGTTGAAAAACGTATTTATATAATACTCTAATTACATGTTCCATCATTTTATCAAATATCTCCCATGGATTAATGTTTTGAAAATAATTCTAAAATAAATAATCCAGATAACATTAATTTTTCCGATATTCAGATAATGTAATTTATTCATTTAAAAAAGTTTATTTGTGAGCATCATAATCAATGATATTTATAGAGTATTGTTGAGACAATACATTCCCAATAATATCCTCCCTTTTTATGATAACAAAAACCAAAAAAATAATTAATTATAAATATAGGGTTTGTAAATAGTAATGAAATAGTATTGTAATGAATATATATTTTTTTGAATATTAATTTTCCACTTTATCATTTCGATGGAAAAAATTTGATAAAAGAATCACTTATTAGAGTTAAAGAATTTCATATTTTCCCAATATTTTCCCATTTTTTGGGATATCAAAATGAAATCATAGGAAAATTGTTTCAATCTAATTCATTAGAACATAACTGTAAATAAATGTTAGACTCTATTGGAGAGAAAATTAAAAAATTTATTATGGTAGTAAAATGAACAATAATATTAACCATATAGGGAAAAATTATTTTCCTATAATGGATGTTTTTGAATTAACTCCTGATGTTGGATGAAAAATGTAAAAAATTGAGGACTGAATGATCAGAAAAGAAATTATTTAGAAGTTTTAGATTTTGGTGAATCTTAAACAGACTGAAAAACATCTTTTAGCTCTACCATATTGACTTGTAATCTTTTTAAAAGATATTCAGGTAGCTATATTATCGAAATTCAAGAGTCCTGGCCCACTATTAAACATTTAATTAGATTTATTTTTAGAAAGACAAGCATATTTTCCTCTAAATAATGAAAATGAGCAAGCTTATCACATTTCCAATTGAGATGTAGTTTTATGTTAGGTTCACTAGTTGTTAACTGATTAACATGATCTCTTTGATTATCTAACATCACATTTTAAGGATAATAATTATAATCAATACATTATACCCTATCATTCAAATCACCCATCATTGAAGTAATCGATTTAAATATTATGACTAAATTTGGAGAGGTTGGTGGTGTATAACTATATTATATAAATGACTAACAATTTTGTTTATTGATTCGAATTGACTTCCTAAATAAAATTTAAAATATGAAAAATATATTTTTGAAATAGTTTTTCATTTTAGTTTCCCAAAATAATACATCGCTTCTCATTGAAAATAATCAAAATCCATTCTGGAGAATTCATTTTTTCTAAGACTATGTGGTAGAGTCTGAACAAGATCAAAATAATCTATACGAATAGTTGAATTCTTGTAATATTCCAAGGATTTTCTTAGTACCTCTATCTCACTTTACAAACATGAATTTTTTATCATTTAGTTTGTTGTACTAAGAAAGTAATCCCCCATTGTTATTTGTTATAGGTTCAAAAGACTATACTTCTCTAACTGGAGAAGGTTGGCCTCTGTAAACTGAGGATAATGATTTTTTTCATACTGGTCTCACTATAGGTTGAAAATTCAACCTCAAGAAACTCTTATAATACTAGGTTAATTGGTTTCTATGTCCATTGAAGTTGTTATAACTGATTTATTTTAGGTTGATCCTGTAGATTGATCCACTACTATGTTATCTTTCTATTATCGTTGAGAATTTTATAGGCCTTTATCTTTAGAATGGTTTTGATGAGATAGGTTCCTATATTGATTTAGTTCCTCTTTCTTTTCCTTGATGAACCATACATTATATAATTCATATAATATTTCATAGAATCAACTCATATATCATAGAAATAGATCATAATTTAAAATAATTCCAGCCCATTAGGAATATGAAACACTATTTAAGCCACATAAATTATTTAAAAACAATAAATCATTCAAGATTATTATATATTTATTTGAACCTAGAGAGTCAAATCCATAAGGTTATTTTCATGTGTGTAGTTTTTTTACAATCTAATGTATGTGATTATTACAAAATAATGATACTCTTCTTTATAGAATAGAGATGGAATATACATCACTATTATAAATTATCCATAATAATTAAAAATATTACAAACAAATCTATACTATATACCATATAATATAATATGGTTAATCAATAAAGCTATAATAGACCTTAAATGAAATAATAAATCAATAAATCAGTGATTCATTAGATAGTATCATGTACTTTTACAAAAATATATATCAAATCATCTATAATATCTTAAAAATATAATCTGAGTTTATCAAAATATAATATAGGGGTATAATGAAATTTTTATAAAATCGCATTCCTTAACATTAAAATAATAACACAGATGGAATATATACCCACTGACATGGAGACTCATTGTTTTCTAATTCCCCAATATTTTAAATATGGATTGTAATCCTTGGAACATTCATGTATACCATTAATCCAAAATTGAAAAACATATTCAATACTTCCTTCTTTTGTTCTATTAACATCCTCATGTAGCTGAAGGGGAGGAACTCAGAATCCTTACCTTTATTGATAAATCATAATTTGAATTACATGAAAACAATTAATACCATAAGACATCAAAATTAATGATTTGAGGTTAATAAAATATATATTATGAGTTATTAAGAATGTTTAAAATTAATATTTGGAAAAAATTCTTTATCCATTTCCATATATTTAGGTATATACCAGAGAACTATTTTATTATTCACATAATGTTTTTATGATAAAAATATCATGAATACGTATATCATCTATCATGTAAATATAATTATGAATTAAAAAAATAAAATTCATACTTTATTGAACGAGTTTAACATTTTTCATTGATTCCATAGTTATCCATGATCTTTTTCAGAGAAGTTCATTGTTGAGCATTTTTTAACAACAAATCTATGTCAATAATAAAATTGAATCACAAATTCAAATTATAACGAAATTCATGGTGCTACCACAGTCATAATCATCAAATATCAAAGAAATAAATCAATTCCCCTAACCCAAAATAATTTATAGAACATGAATCCATTTAATTTATTAAATTACCAGCCAAAATCTTAATCACACTAAAGACCACCATTTAATATCTAAAAAAACTAAACACGATCATAATTTTCAATTTATTATATTTTCTAAATTATAATTTTCTAAATGATATAATATATGGAAATGATTTATCATTTTCACTATTACTATGGAATCAAATTTTTAGAAACTCATTGAATCCAAATAAAGCTATCTAATGTCAAATATTTTTCTTGGAGTCACTAATCATCCATAAGAAATTGTAAATATTTTTTGGGAAACATACCACCATTTTGGAAGTGGTTGGTCTAGGCTATAAAAATGGGACATCAACATTCAACCATAAACCCAACAATAATATTTAATAAATCAATCTTATTTAGTCATAACCAAAATAACCTATTCCTCTACACTAATTCTAATCATCAAACCTTAATTTGAGTGACTTATTCAACTATAAAATTATTTAGCTAAAAAAAATCATTCATTATTCATTATAACCCTTTCATGGATTATATAATAATAACAACCATTTATAAACATATCTCGAGGATATTTCTCCACAAAATCTATCTTTTGAGTGAAATAAAATTTCAATAAAGAGGTTTTCTCCCAAAATTTTATATATATACTTAGCGAGTTAATATTTTGAAATGGGTTCTTCCATATATCATTAGTTCAATATCATACTATATAATATTAATTTACACATAATTATTCATTATTATACCTGATTATTCTGAAACTATGGTTAATCAAGATGAATCTATATTAGGGAATTATAAAATATATATCTCAAAACAAGTTGATACTAAAAGACAATTCTGGTTTAAAATAATATGATAGTCTCCTCCTTGGAAACAAATATGAGATATCTCCCCATGGACTATAAATTTGTTTAAAAAAGGGATCTATCTGTCTAAAATTGTTCCACTTTGAATATTTTTTATCCCTGTTGGAGATAATTGGAACCACATACCCAACCACATAATCCATAAAATCATTGAAAAATTGTAATTTCTATACAGATTTTCTTTGTTTATAAATTATTAAATTATAAAAAATACTAATGTAAAATAGGCCCAATAACATAGTAAAAATGAAAGAAAAACATTTTTCCCCTATTAATACATGCACCAAATAGATGATTTCAAACCAAAATTTTATACATGATGAATTAATGTGAGTCAGGAGACGATAACAATGGTTATATATGCAATAGAAATTTTTTTTTACCTATGAGTAATGAGAAAATATTTTCTCAACTTCTTGAGAAAACCAATCAAACCATATAATAATATTCAATTCCCCATAATGGTCATGAGATACTATTATTAATCACATAAATATTATAATGATCCCAAATCATTTTAAAAAAACTATACTTTTTTTAAAAGATACTGGAACTATCGAAATCAATGTTTATCCATTTCTTATCCAAATGATCATCATTTATCACCTACCCACATCCTACGAAACAATCCCTTCAAGGAATGATATCTCAATGATATATATATTATAACCCAAGGAAATATCCAAAAAATAATTTGTAGCCTATGTTCGATGGAGAATATTAGGACTACATAGACACATGGTTGAGATAAAGCTCAAAATCATGTAAAATATCCAAAAATATGATATCTCATTATTATTAGAATGGGATTAGTTCCAATTATGTATGTTTGTGTAGGCCCATAATACTCATGTACATAGATGAATTCTTTATTTTCTTATATATTTGTATCACAATACATTGTAATCTTGAAAAATATTACCATTCATAAATCATAATTACATACTAATGTTATATATGATAATTTAACATATTTTGAAGTAATTGGAAATTACATATTGAATAATATGAAATAAAGAGTGAATTTTAAAAGGCATTATTTGATTTTTTTTGAACCATCCATTTTAGAGAAACTATATTATTATAAGACATTACGTACACATATCATGATCTATAAACTATAATATTCAGGTAAAAATGAAACTTTACCCTATATATAGTAGTGTATGTACTTAAGTGATTCATAAAAATATCTAAATAATTTTATTTTAATTCTTCATCCACCATAACCTATTTATAAGTTACTCGATTTGATAAAAAACACAAATGAATTTATAAATATTTCCCTAAAATTTTAAAACATATCCTCACATGTGCTTACTCTAATCTAAACTCTGAAGGTAGACCAAATTTGACACCACACAGATATAGGACAACATCACTCATCCACCACCTAGAGTGGATATGTTTTCAAAAGTGACTCTCTATGATCTCCTCAAGTAGGGAAGTGGTTAAAGATTCAAACTAAGAGGGAATAAAAAAAATTCAATGGAGGCATTTTCCCAATACACTGATAAATATGTTACTCTAAAACTATACTGATAATTGTATATGTATTAAAAAAAGTAATTAAAATTTTAATAGATGTATATATTGATGAAAATAATTCATATAGTTAAAATATAATAAATCCATGTAGTAATAAATGATAAATAAAATTGAAAACCTTAAAAAATAAAATACGTTGACATAATCCAAAAACCAATGTTATCAACTCGATCAATCTTAATCAATAGTAGACCCTATCAATGAATAAATACTAGTATCTCCAAAAACTAAATGATTTCCTATAAAAGATGCAGTTTTTCACATTCACGAGTACACAACCATTCAGTTGACTATGTAGGAATAAATTATGATATCCCATGTGATACGAAATTCTAAAGTTGAGATCATGCATGAATAATTATAATGGTATATAAAATCAATACATTTATTCTAGGATTAAAAAATTATAACTATGTAGTGGTAATCAATTTCAAATAGAATCTAGAAAACTATCTATTTCTAATGGCCTTGTAATATATAATATATTTTTATGGATCATCTACCAAAACTACAACTATGACCTGTATAAATCATCTCTCCCCCATAAATAATTGATAATAACATCTCAAGATACCTTATGGTATGATAAAATACCATCTAACCATTAACATAGTCACCTCTAAGATGAATTTAAATCATATTACTACTCAATAACTCAATTCATTGCCAACATCAATTTCAAGGGATACATAACTGACATGGTCATCCCTTCAAATCAAATTCTTGATCTATAGAGTGTAAAATCACATATTTTCAATTTCATTTCAATATAATAATCACAATATTATTGAAATATATTATATAATTTTCACCTAGCATAATTTTACACTCACTACCCAAAAAACACTTACCATAGATAAAAATAGGGAAATAATTTTTGACTGAATTTTTTTAACCATAACATTAAACTATGTCGTTAATATTTTCACTTTATAGGATTCATCATTTTCTTTCTCAATGAATTGGAAAATAATTTATCATAATATATTATATTCATAAATCTAATGAAAATAATATGTAATTATAAATCATAAATAATATGGATAAATTATAGTATTACTCTAGATTAAAGTTCATACTAGAATCTTTTCATCATCCAATATTGTAAAAATAGTCGTAATATTTTTCATACTCACATCTAAATAAAAAATAATATTTTATAAAAAACACTATCATTAGAGATTTGGTAACCAAATGATTGAAATTATTGTTTTCTATTCTAAAAAATTAATACAATAACACTCTCAGAATTTTTTACTCTGTCAGTCAATACCAATTCCAATTAAAAAGTGCTTTAATACCAAAATAACCATGAAATGGTCTCAAATAACTTTGGAAACCGAATTATTTTTTTTCTAAATAAAAAAGGCTAAATTAATAGACCATGTTTTATCAACATTATTTTACGTAATTTTATTCAAATATTTCGATGCATAGGGGATTTTATGGGTTTATAACCTTTCCATGTGCTGTGATGGGTGAGGGAATTGTCAAGGTAGTTATAGAGACCAAACATAGACTAATTTCTATTATACTAAAGGATATATATCATGGACCACTGCACACCCCCATCATGTTATTTGAAATGTGATAATGTCCTTTTGAAACACTAGGATAATGCATTACTGCCCACCATTTCATATAGGTCCACCATCATCTACAATGTATTATTTCTTGAAAACCCATTTATATAAGTCTATATGTTCAACCTCCACAAGTCCGCATTAAAAGATCAAATTTACTCCTACAATATTGAATAATTTCACCCATGGGTGGCTTAAAATTTCAAAGTTAATTGGTGTTGAGTGATAATATAACCTGGTTGCAGTTATGATTAGATGGGAAGCACCCATGAACTATCAAATGATTGTAAAGGATACCCCATACCGTGAATTGATAGTATACAAAAATAATAATTAATTATGATTAATTTTAATTTTTTTATTTTTAATTAATCTACTGAACATATATTAAATATCAAGATTTATTTATAAATATTTTTGAATATGTTAATTAAGAAGGTTCAAAAACAGTATGCAAAGTAGGACCATTTATACTCCCTTGGATCTTCTCGATTGTAAATCGATGATAGGAATTTTAAATAATTTATTGAGTATGAAACTCATTCTATTTAAAGATAACATTTCCTCAACATTGATCTAAAACCTAAAAAATACCAAATATAACACTATTTGAAAACCTCAGCCTATGAAATTCTATAGTAGTGTAATTTCAATCCAAGACTCAATTTGTTAGATTTTTTAATTCTATAAGACGCTGATATTCATTGGAAACCAATTGTTTATGTTTATCCCAAATATTATTATTTTACCTTGTTAATTACTCTAATTGTGTAATTTAATATATATAGGAAAAAATTATATAATTGAGATAAAAATAATAGTTCAATTATTAGGATACACTCAGTCATTTTAAAAAATATTTATGACATTGCATAACCCCAACAATGGATTTTTGTATAAGATGAAATAATATATAATATAACATTATTTAATAACATAAAATTCTCACATAAAAAAAGTTGAGTTCTATTTCATAGAAAAAATATTGATATACCACTATCTATTTTATATTTCAAAATCAAGGGGTTTTCTATAAATAAATTCTTGTGAAATGATGATATATTAGTCTATGATTATAAATAGTGGATTATTGGAGCTTAATATCTATGAATTAGCTAAGAAATTTTATTACTACTAGTCATATTATTATATTATAGTCACTAAAAAGTCAATAACCATATGAATATTATATTTTAAACATCGATTGTGATATTGGTTTTTATATCTCACAAAAAATATACTTTATGTCACTATCTATGAGATATATATAATTTCATTTAAGAAATTATTACATAAATTAGAAAATATTTATATATATTACTATAGTTTCTGGAAGTATTTATTTAATTTAAGAATAGTTCATAAAATAATTATAAATATTAAATGTGCAAATTTTTAAAAATGCTAACAATATATTATTAAATAAAATAATTATTCGATATTTTGAAAAATAAATAAATTTTAATTTAGATTGTATTATATGTTTTATTTTGACAAATACTATTTATTTCATTATCGTAATATATTTTTAGATTATTTTTATAAAATAATATTATGATAATTTAAAATGGTATTATCAGTTTAATAAATAGAACAAAAAATAATATGAATCCATTATATTAATACCATGTTGTGTAAATTTGTTTAAAATATTTCAAAAAGGATTTGCAAGATAACAACAATGCTTACATAAATATAAAATCTACGATAATATATAATATAAATTCTATATATATTTGATATAAATATTTCTTTTCAATTAAAATGACGAATGTATAGGTTTATTTTTTTATAATTTCAATATAAAGGGGATAATTTTATTACCATATAATTTGTAATAAGATGATTTTGAATTCATGATTTAAATAAAAAGTGTTTTTATTTTTTTATTAAATTCACATAACACATGTTCTCAAAATTATAATTTTTTTGATAATTGTTAATAAAATTTTTAATATATATCTTATTTTTTTGAAATATTTATTTATTTATTTATTTATTTAATCATGCCTATAAATTATTTATATTATTAACATTAAAATTTATAAAATTAAATATTTAATTTTTTTATAAGTTTCACACCATTCATGTAAGGAGTTACATTGTAGTTATACCATAATATTTAATTTATCTTAACAATTGTTAAACAATTTTTAAATATAATTCCATGATAAAATATTAACATAAATTTGACTACATATTTAGTGTTAAAATTATATTGAAACTATGAATATTTCTTGATTATTGATCTATTGATTATTTGAATTTAATCCAAACAGTAATTGAACTATAGAACATTAAGCAATCTAGAATGACAAGGTTTACGGCCTATGATGCCACGTATTCTCTTGAATAATATTTGAGTTTTCCATTATTTTAAAGAGTTTAATATACCATTTCAAGGATATTATTATTTATATGTATTTAATATTATAATAAAAATTTTAATATTGATTCATAAATGAAATCATTATATATGTAGAGATCTATATATTAATGTGATAATAATATGTAAATTTTGATGATAAATGTATGATTTATTACATAAATAATATAAATGAGTGTGTTTGTATATATATGAAGTGAAAGTGTTGAAATATTCAAGATATTTATATGATATTAATAAGTCCGTATAAATTAAATCATCTGAAAATACAAATAATAGGAATACTTTAAATTTTAACCCTAATGAATACCTTATTTTTTTAATACAGATGACACTAATAGGATTATATTGAAATGGATTATCTCATATAAAGTTAGAAGAATATAGTGATCTTAGTATGATTAAATAACAATATCTATAAAAAGAGTGAGTTACACTAGTATAGATAAATATAAATAATAATTGATCTTAGAGAGTAGTTTGGGATAATATATAAGAAATGTGTGACAACATCTTTATCGATTCAATTATCAAAGAGTAATGTATGATAAAATTGATATGGTAGTGCATTTAAATAACTACATAGTAGGTGAAACTCTAGGGTATAATAAAATATGAATTTTGGACTAAAAATATTTATAATGTAAAATGGGTGTCTATTTTAAGGATATTATAATAAAATAAAACAAATTATTCAATATTTGTGAATAATGATACTAATATCGTAAATATATTTTTGTAAACATATAAATGTTTTCATCATAAAGAATACATTTATATAAATATTGATGAAGGAAAAGATAATTTTTTTGTAATTTCCATGAATGGAATATTAATTTTCAAATCATTCCTAAACTAGAATAAAATCTCTATATTCTATATATATTAGTAATTTATACACTAAAAATGAATCTACTAAATTACAATCAAACATTTATTATTATAATAATAAAAAGTTTCTTTAAATATCATCATTGATTTAAATTTTTATTGTTTAAAATATTATAATAAATAAGAGTATGTGAATAATTATGTTACTAAAGACAACCTAAAGGTTATTTAATAATAACAAGATTAAACTGATAGTTATAATGTTTCTAAAGAATAATGTTAAAATATGATAAATTATTATGCATTGATCTCATCTAATTTATTCAAAATTACATGGTATATAAAAACCAAGGAGAGAGGGGTGTCACTACTCAAGAATGATTTGGATATAAACATTTTCCCCTATCTAAAAGTGGAATTATTTCATCAATATAACATAAATTATAAGATAAATAAATTAAGCAGAACTTCACCCAATCTTTTTAATATAATGAATAAATATGACCATTATATTGTACGTCTAGAACTTATTTCCATGATAATGGTAGAAGAGGGAAAATGTAAGTTCATCTGAAATTAGATAAAGGAGAATGGTTATGGTGAATTTATATAGGATTTCATAAAAACATAATGGGGTTATGTGAAAGGAAGGGAGACATTGGCATTTTATAATGGTTACACATTGGGGATAATTTTTTTAAAACACAGAATAGGGTATTAGAAACCTAGTTAATAATAAAATCCGATATAAAAATTTTATAAATTATTTCTACAATTTGAATGAATAATTTTTTCCATTTTACAATATAAAACTATTATAATGACTAAAGGGTATTCAATTTTGAGGACGAATTTTTGTATGAATATAGGATTTTATATGTCAGGAGAAAAGAAGTTATATATCCTCAAATTATAATAGATTTGACACAAATTGATATAATTGAAAATAATTTGATTGTTTGATTTAATTATTTTTTATATTTCATGTGAATATATTTATTATAAAATTAAAATGTATTGATTAGTAAAATATATTTTGATTCATATTACATGGTTGGTGATATTTTATTAAATATATATTATATTATAGAAACAAATATATATTTTAATGTAAAATAATTCGTAGGGTATGAAAATAAAATTATTTGTATAAGTAATGAAGAATTATAATGTTCTATATTTTAGAATATTCAATTGTGGTTAAATATATAAATATAAATTCCAAGTGATCTGAAAAAGTTATATGATATTTGATTTTAAATTTCATATTTTATCCTATAAATCAAATCATATGTGATATTATTTATCATTATAATGTTATGGGTGTTTATACAATAATATAAATGATAAATATATTGTCTAAGAGGAAACTATGAGTTAATATTGATAACAAAAAATTTAAAATTTTATCGACAAGAAAAACTGTTTCAAAAAAATTGATTAATTAGAGATAAATTTATAATAAATAGAAAGCTGTTATATACTATATCAAACATACATGGTTATTGTACGTAATATGAGGTTTTAAAACTAATGATAATATTGTAATCATCATATTACTTCTTATAAAAAATATCATAAAAATGATTTAATAGAAGAGTTTATGCAATAACTATATCTAAATAACAAATCATATATACCTCTTAATATAATATATTATGAAGTAAAATTATTTGAATTTAAATTACTATAATTTAACTTAAGGATTAATAATCATTGTAACAATTTTTCTAAATATGTTTACAAAAATAATGTAATCTCACTAAAGAATTTATTTGGATGGTACATTATTCTGATGAACACATAGTTATATTATAATTAATACATGGAGTTGTAATCAGTGGTCACCAATTCCTTTTACACGTATTATTACATGATTTTTATCCTAAATATCAAATAATTAAAATATTTGGATCTTAAAGGCCTATTGTTTTTGAAAGACAAGGTTTATAATACATCAAAATGAACATAAAACATGGAATTTCTTATATTCAATAGTGTGATCCAAAAATAAATTTTATTATCCTAAAACTAAATTGGATAACATGTGGAATACATAAAGAATGATGTGGGAAAAAAACATTGTGAGGGAATAAACTTTAAAAGTAATCATACTATATGAGTCTAAGGTATAATAAGTTATCATAAAAGAGAAGGCTCATGATTAATTTACTAAAAGAATATCATAAATAACATGGTATCATAAGATAATGGAATAATATAAAATTTAGAAAAAATATATATAATTACATAAACATGATTCAATTCTTACCACCTAGACAGTTTTACATGGTGGACAAAGTCCCATAATGGATTGAGTTTACTCCCTAATCCAATACATGAAATCTCATGAGAATATAAATACACAATACATTAGAGAAATATATGGGTTTAATTGTCATAACATTTTCATGTTATACACATGGAACATAAGTTAATATATAAAAAGGAATTATATAAGAATCACTCATGGAATGAAAATGGGTTGTATAATCTTTCATCATATAATTAAAAAAGAAATTTCATCATAATGGAATTAAGGAAATGATCATAATGATGGTGTTACCCCTTAAAAATAAGGGAGAATAATCTAGGTATATATTTCAGAGTCATATATACATAATTTTTATGAATTGAATTACATTAATTGAGATATAATTTGAGTTAGATAGAGAATGGTTATGACCTGAAAGAATGTGTTGTTTAGAGAGAACCCATATATGGAGCTTGATTAGTACCATTAACTATTTATCTCCGTAAATAATAAATATAAGTTAATTATTTAAATTTATCTGAACCTTTTTTAGGATTATTGTTAGTTTTATTTTATTCAAGACCATGACATTTCAAATTACTTAATCATTTAGGTTCATGTAGGACATTTTGACGATGTTTAGCTCAATTTTCCAAAATCACATTGGTATGTGTACTATGGTCAATGATATTACAAATTAATTATCTATAGAATGGTGTTGAAGAAATGTTTATCCTTTATATATAAAAATTATACTTTTAAATATTTCAATGAAATATCATTTTGAAAATTTTACTAGGGTGAAATCAGGGAGAGGGTAGGATATACATATGCATGAGTAACATTTTTCTTTTTTTACGATCAAGATTGAAAGAAGTCAAGTGTTATATTATAATTACAGGAATAAAATTATATCATAAATTTCATATATTTTCGTTAAATACCCTTACACATATCATCCATGTAGTGTGGTAATAAAAATTAATCACATTTCATTATGAGGCGGTAGTCCACCATACAGACAAACAACGTTATCATTTATTCAATGAATGGCAAGGAAATAAATTATATGATATATATATTTTTCCTAAGGCTTAATATTTCATGAATATAATAAATAAACAAAAAGATAATACTCATTATAATCCATGTAAAGCATAAATGAAAAAATATCACATCGCTTCATGAGGCAGTAGTCTATTGTACACATGAGCAATCTTATCGTAATCTATAAATAATAAAATTAAGTGGGTATTTTTTAAAATATAATTCCATAATTATAATAATATCATAAATATAATATTTAAAAATTGGATAATTCATTATACCTATACACTATAAGTGGTGATGGAAATCAAATTATGTTAGTTCATGAGGCGATAGCCTATTGTACAATTGATCAAAGGTTTCAACACCCATTTGAGGGAGGGTAAAATGGTTGTTGGATAATAAAATATCCTAAAAATATTTCGCTATATTTAATATATTAAGGTTATTATATATATATTTTTTAATATGATTTTAAATATGTTTATGATGATATAAAATAATATTCTTAGTTAAGGACATAACCATTTTTAGACAACTTCTTATGGTTTTCACAGAAATCCTTTTATAGTTTGATTTATGACCAATTACGGATTATAGGATGATTATAGGGGGTTAGGGATGTTTTTTGGGATGGTATTGGCCAAAAAATGTGTTTTGGATTTGAATAATATATTTTATTGGGGGTAGCATTTTATATTTTGGAGAGAGGGAACACATGATATTTTTGATAAGAATGAATTTCCCCATGTTATTCTCATAAAAAAATATCCAAAATGGGTTCTTTTATAAGTTTACACGTTTGAAGGTCATAATATGAAATTAAAATCATAATTAGAAAAATATTTGGATTATTTCAATCTAAAACATTTTATTTTAACCCTGAGTAATCCTATTTTACATTAAACATAGTAAATAATTTTTTTATGTTTCACTATTCATTATGGTTAAAAAAATTGGAAAAGACCAGATAATATAAATTTCTTGCACTTAAAGTATGGAATATTTTCATTTCATATTTAACATACATAATTCTCATAATTGATTATGAAATTTAACCCATAGACATGATGAAAGCGGGGGGGGTTCTAGAAGTGTTTTTTCATGAAAATGGTTCTTATAAGAAACATATAAGTATTATTCATAATTTAATAAATTTAAATTAATATACATTGATGTATAATATATAATTTTCAGTTAAATAATTCCATAATAGGGGTTCTTTAAACTAATTACAAAGTTGAAACACTATACAATTTAAAACAATTTTCATAAAATCCTATTTTTAAAAACAAACATAAACGTATACTAAAACACAATATAGAGATGATTTTAATGTAATTAATTATATAAAATAGAACTGAATATACATATTTTAATTTTAAATACAATTAATATTTTATTGAGACAAAATTTATTAAGAAATGATAATTTTATAAAAAAATGGATCATAAACTATTCAATGAAAAATTAATTTTTTTTCTGAATAATCACATAATTTTATCACATGGTAATATAGATATGATGATATCAATGATAATGATTTTTTTAAAACTCATATTAAAAAGGTTTTTAAAATAAATTTTAAAATATGTGTATGTAGCATGACTTAACTTCCTTTTTAAAAAATAAAGTTTTCCTAAAATATTTTATCCCTATAAATTGGTTCTTATTCTAGTTATAATAAAGAAATAACAATTAAATTTATTCTATAAAAGTGTAAAGAATAAAATTTAAATTATTTGGTTAGTACTATTCATACACACCAATAGATCAAATGTGTTATAAAAGGTTTAATTTAATAATAATTTAAAATAGTACCATGTTTCATTTAATCCCAGTGTAGAGTGCTTCAAATGATTTTTAAGAAATTGAATTTATTTAAAATTTAATATATCATAGGGTATTATGTTGTCAAATTTTCTTCTAATATTGGTGTTGTGTTTCAAATACAATATCAAACATTATTTTCCTCTTTTTAAATACCAGGTATTTACATTCTACACCCTTTAAACAAATTTATTCTATATAATTAAATCTTTATCTCAGTAATAAAGCATTTGAAATGTAACGTTCCACCCCTCCTAATTTCCATGAGAATGGGGTGAGATGCTACATGGCCTTAGGCGGTGTTCCCAATGTGAAATAGGGTAAAAATAATTACCAATGGATTGAAGAATAATTAGGGAATGATTTTCACTTAGATTAAAAGAAACGAAAAAAAAATAACAACCCCACTACAAATACTTGATGCATATCAACAATGTGACCCATGAAAACACATTACCAAGAGAGAACCAAACAAAAAAATCATTCCATAAATATTCTGAGAGACCAATAAAACTAAAACACTATAATCCAAAATCAAAGTACCAAGTGAAAGACTAAACAAAACCAACCAAAGGATACCATGACAGACTCCACACCTCCACACCAAGATCCATTTTATAAGCACCACAATACCGCCCATGGATTATGATGTACTTCTAGAGAAATGGAATGCTTTACCTTTACCTGTGTCCCAGAGGAGGACATCTGAAAAAGCACCTAACTGCCGAAGTAGGGGGTGAGTAATAATACTCAGTATATTTTAGTAAAATAACTTCCTAACACACGCCACTGAGGTACAACCATTATCACATTTAAATAAACAAGTTTATATAAAATTTTACACAATTTAGTAATTTTAATGAACCTAAAACACCCTTACCTAGCCATTTTACCCAAATAAACACACTAACAAGGAATTCGATCAAACGTGTCATGAAGAATTTTTCCAAAACATATTTTCATAACAATATCTCCATGTATAAAAACTTGAATAATCAATGAATATCTAAAAAGTTTCACACACCCAACCCGGTGTAAAAAATATGGTTGAACGTCACATCCAGTCTCATTCAATAGTCTCCCAATCTAGTGTTACGTTCCACCCACTTATCCATGATGGTGTACATTTCTATACAATATCCATACCATTTTTATAGTGGTTCTCAATAACCACTTCTCATCCATTCGTACACATGCATAAAACATCCCCTTTCTTGAGATATAATTTGATTTAGATAGAGAATGTTTATAACCTGAAAGAAAGTGTTGTTTAGAGAGAACCCTTATATTGAGCTTGATTAGTCCCATAAATTATTTTTCTCCGTAAATAATAAATATAAGTTAATTATTTAAATTTATCTAAACCTTTTTTAGGATTATTATTACTTTTTTTTTATTCAAGACCATGTCATTTCAAATTACTTAATCATTTAGGTTCATGTCTGACATTTTGACGATGTTCGACTCAATTTTCCAAAATCACATTGGTATGTGTAGTATTGTCAATGATATTACAAATTAATCATCTATAGAATGGTGTTTAAGAAATGTTTATAATTTATATATAAAAATTATACTTTTAAATATTTCAATGAAATATCATTGTGAAAAATTTACTAGGGTGAAATCATGGAGAGGGTAGGCCATACATATGCATGAGTAACATTTTCATTTTTTTACGATCATGATGGAAAGAAGGTAAGTGTTATTTTATAATTATAGCAATAAAATTATATAATAAATATCATATAGTTCTTTAAATACCCGTACACATATCATCCATGTAGTGTGGTAATAAAAATTAATCACATTTCTTTATGAGGCGGTAGTCCAACATACATACAAACAACGTTATCATTTATTGAATAAATGGAAAGGAAATAAATTATATGATATATATATTTTTCATAAGGGTTAATATTTCATGAATATAATATATAAAAAGAAATTTAATACTCATTATAATCCATGTAAAGCATAAATGAAAACACATCACATCGCATCGTGAGGCGGTTTCTATTGTACACATGAGCAATGTTATCGTAGTCTATAAATAATTAAATTAAGAGGGTATTTTTTAAAATATAATTCCATAATTATAATAATATAAAAAATATAATATTAAAAAATTGGATAATTCATTATATCTATCCACTAGAAGTGGTGATGAAAATCAAATTATGCTAGTTCACGAGGCGATAGTCCATCGTACAAATGATGAAAGGTTTAAACACCCATTTGATGGAGGGTAAAATAGTTGTAGGTTAATAAAATAGACTAATAATATTTCATTATATTTAATATATTAAGGTTATTATATATACATATTTTAATATGATTATAAATATGTTTATCAAGATATAAAATAAAACTCTTGGTTAAGGACATAACCATTTTTCAGACAACTTCTTATGGTTTTCACAGAAATCCTTTGATAGTTTGATTTATGACCAATTACGGATTATAGGATGAGTATAGGCGTTTAGGGATGTTTTTTGGGATGGTATTGGCAAAAATATGTGTTTTGGATTTTTATAATATATTTGGTTGGGGGTACCCTTTTATAATTTGGAGAGAGGGAACACATGATATTTTTGACAAGAATGAATTCATGTATGTTTTTCTCATAAAAAAATATCCACAATGGGTTATTTTATAAGTTTACACGTTTTAAGGTCATAACATGAAAGTAAAATCATAATTAGAAAAATATTTGGATTATTTCAATCTAAAACATTTTATTTTAACCCTGAGTAATCCTATTTTACCTTAATCATAGTAAATAATTTTTTTAGGTTTCACTATTCATTATGGTAAAAAAATTGGACAATAGTAGATAATATATATTTCACGCACTTATAGTATGGAATATTTTTTTCATACTTAACATACAGAATTTTCATAATTTATTATGAAATTTAACCCATAGAAATGATGAAAAGGAGGGTTTTCTAGAAGTGTTTTTTTTCATGAAAATAGTTCTTATAAGAAACATATAAGTATTATTCATAATTTAATCAATTTAAATTAATATACTTTGATGTATAATATATTATTTTCAGTTAAATAATTCCATAATAGGGGTTCTTTAAACTAATTAAAAAGTTGAAACACTATGCATTTTAAAACAATTTTCATAAAATCCTACTTTTAAACACAGAAATAAACTTATACTAAAACAAAATATAAAGATGATTTTAACGTAATTAATTATATAAAATAGAACTGAATATACATATTTTAATTTTAAATAAAATTAATATTATATTGGGACCCAATTTATTAAAAAATGATAATTTTATAAAAAATATGGATCATAAACTATTCACTAAAAAGTAATTTTTTTGAATAATCACATAATTTTATTACATTTTAATATAGATATGATGATATGAATGATAATGATTTTTTTAAAACTCATATTAAAAAGGTTTTTAAAATAATTTATGAAATATGTGTATGTAGCATGACTTAACTTCCTTTTTGAAAAAAAATGTTTTTCATAAAATAATTTTTCCCTATAAATTGGTTCTTATTCAAGTTATAATAAATAAATAACAATTAAATTTATTCTATAAAAGTGTAAAAAATAAAATTTAAATTATTTGGTTAGTTCTATTCATACACCCCAATAGATCAATTTTGTTATAAAGGGTTTATTTTAATAATAATTTAAAATAGTATCATGTTTCGTTTAATCCTTGTGTTGAGTGCATCAAATGATTTTTAAGAGATTGAATTTATTTAAAATTTAATATATCTTATGGTATTATGTGGTAAAATTTTCTTCTAATATTGGTTTTGTGTTTTAGATACAATATCGAACATGATTTTCCTCTTTTTAAATACCAGATTTTTACATTCTACACCCTTTAAACAAATTTCTTCTATATAATTTAATCTTTATCTCGGTAATAAAGAATTTGAAATGTCACGTTCCACCCCTCCTCATTTCCATGAGAATGGGGTGAGATGCTAGATGGCCTTAGGTGGTGTTCTCAATGTGAAATAGTAAAACAATAATTACCAAGGGATTGAAGAACAATTAGGGAATTTTTTTCACTTAGATTAAAAGAAACCAAGCAAAAATGCCAGACCCAGTACAACTACTTGATGTATATCAACAATGTGACCAAAGACAACACATTACCAAGAGAAAAAAATAATTCCATAATTATTCTCAAAGACCAATAAAACTAAAACACTATAATCCAAAATCAATGTACCAAGTGAAAGACAAAACAAAAACAGCCAAAGGATACCATGACAGACTCAAGATCTCCACACCAAGATCCATGATCCAAGCACCATAATACAACCCATGCATTATTATTTACCACAAGAGAAATGGGATGCTTTACCTTTACCTGTGTCCCAGAGTACAACATCTGAAAAAGAACCTAACTGCTGAAGTAGGGGTGAGTAATAATACTCAGTATATTTTACCAAAATAACTTCCCCACACCCGCCACTAAGATAGATCCATTATCATATTTAAATAAACAAGTTTATATAAAATATTACACAATGAAGTAATTTTGATGAACCTAAACACACCCTTACCTAGCCAATTTACCCAAATAAACACATTTACAAGGAATTCGATCAAAGGTGTCATGACACATTTTACCAAAACATATTTTCATAATAATATCACCATGTATAACAACTTTAATAATCAATGAATATCTAAAAAGTTTCACACACCCATCCCAGTGTAATAAATATGGTTGAATGTAACATCCAATCCCATTCACTACTCTCCCAATCTAGTGTTACTTTCAACCCACTTATCCTTGATGTTGTACATTCCTGTCCAATATCCTTCCCATTTTTATAGTGGTTCTAAATAACCACTTATCATCCATTCTAACACATGTATAAAACCCATAAGACAACAAATAATCATGTAGCACATCATGGTCACAGAAAAATGAAAATCAATGATTTGAAAACACAAAAATAAATTAATTCATTAACCATGAAAATTTATATTTCTATAAACAACCATTTTTATAGAAAAACATTAATTTTTTCCCATAATCCAAACCATGAAATCAACATTAAAATCCATGATTGAGGAACATTTCACTGCAATAACCGATTTTTACCAAAATCCACAAATCATCACAAAATGAAATTTAATCAAACTTCACACGTATTGTTAAAAGAAAATATGAAGAATAACAAATTAATTGAAATCAACCATTCTAGGTCAGGTGAAATGGAGTCGACATAGAAGCCTCCCACTATAGGGTTTCAATGAATATGACCAACTCACAACTGCACCACAAATCTGGGTGAAATAACCACTAAAACTGCCTTAGATCTATTTAAATATCATCAATAAGACCAAATATAATAATTTTAGGAAAAATACATAGATATAAATTCAACATATGTAAATATAGAAAACCGAGAGAGAGAACTAGATCAAAGTAAAACCAAGAAAGAACCAAGTCATGGGACTTATTGGAGAAGAATCTCTTTCAAACAACTTAGAAAACGCTTCGATTCGCTTCCAATATGAGTGGGAGAGGTACCCAAACCACTAAGATGTGAGAATCCTAACTGGTGTTTGTATGAGGGATTTAATTAGGGTTTTAGGGAAAACCCCAACACATCCCATTTATAAAAACCATAATTTAATTCTGCACATGGTTAGCTTGCATGGTTAAACAAACAGTGCACTAGTTTGGCACCTACTACTGTCTGGAGGGTGCCTTGCATGGATAGTTCCCATGGTTAGACAAACTACGCTCGAACAGTGTAAAAGCAATATGACAGATATACATAGATACCTAGGGAGGTTGTACAGTATGGAAAACTATGTGCCTTAACCGTTCACCATATCATTTTCCTCTAAATCACCATGCACGATTACTTGGGTTTGTTTCATGTTTCCCACATACTGTTCTCAAAATGTTCACCATTTTAAATGCTTCCCAAAATTTAAAATACCCTTCTAAACTCATCCAAACATTACTCGACCACCATTAAAAAATAAAAAAACATAAAAAATCTTACACAGCTCAAACTGGGATCCTACGTTCTCTACAAATTTGTAATTTCCAACCTTGGAATGTAGAGAACCATTAGTTTATTGAAAATGCTTTCTCCATTGCTCGACTATCTCTTTTGGACAATCCCAAGTCTCCCTTAGATCTGACCATGATTCTACAAAACCTGAAATAGACTGATTATTTTACCTTCCAAGGCATTCCCTTTTGTATTCACAAGCTGCATTTCCACATACATTAATGATGTATCTGATTATAGTCAACATGTTCCAATTGAATCACACAATCATGATTCGGTTGATATTTATTCAATTGAAAAACATGGATCATCTTGTTCACTAAAAAGAACTATGGTGGAAAATCCAACTGATATGTCAAATCTCCAACCCATTCAAGTATCTAAAATCTCCAATATACCATGGAGATATTTTTTCCCACTATCCAATTTGACGATGTCCAAGCCTATGAGAGATTCCTCAGAAAACATGATTTCCCTCCTCAAACGACAATGACCATTGACAATTGTCCACATAAGATTTATGATTAATCTAATCCATCTCTATTCTATTCCTTATGAACATAATCATCTCCGTAGTCTTTTGGGAAAATATCAGTGAAACCATCGAAGTCTCACCTGTTTCCAAAAAACAAAGTGGAGAACAACATAGATTCCCATACAATGCTTCAAACATATAATTATTTATGGAGGCCTAGAAACTATTATTATATGAGAACTCTATCAATGACATGTGATCCTCCCATAAGCCACAAAAATTTATCAAACAAGCCTTCAACAGATCTTCAAATGTTATATCATTCTCTCAGATTTCCCATCCATTTAAGGATGGTACATCGTACTCATCTACAATGGAGTCCCAAGGTATTGCTATAAGTATTTCAAAAAATGAGATCTGAAACTCAAATATCTATTTGATACAATCAATATTGGAATACCACACCTCTTTACCAACTCATAGATATACATTTTGGAATAATCTCCCACCATATGAGATTAAAGAATAGGGAAGAAATTGGAAACATTTGTGGGCCGATCTATGATGACCCATATATAATCATGATTTTTGAATGTTAATGGGAGACCTATTAAAAAATCCATTCCTATCTGTTCCCACATCCAGAAATGGATATGTAAATATTTCAACATATCTACAGGTTGTTGATGCTCAGCCTTGAATTGCTGAAAAGTAATGTATCTAGAAACACACTCTACCAGTTTCCTTTTCATTCCCTCCTAAAAAATGGGATTTCAACAGCTTATACATTTTCTAAATTCTCGGATGGACAATATATATGGAATGATTATAAGCACTGAGTTGTTTCCCTTAAAAAGACACCGATACAGCCACCTGATTCCAAAAAAACAAAAAATGAATACCCATTCGGTTACCAGCCCTCAGTGGTCTCTCCAATTTTTGAGTTTCGACCTCATTTCCATACACTTTGGATCAGACATTCGCACCACTATAACCAAACCAATAAATTTAGGAACCGATGGGACTAGAGAAAAACTGTTACATCACCCTAGCCTTCACATTCCAAATGCATATCGACTATGACCGAAATCAACTACCACTGATCTAATGTCTATTTCACCACCTGGGCATAAAATATCCTACTTACAACATCCACCATTGAATATATCTTATCATGAATGTACATATATTATGAGTGAAGCATTAAGAGATACTCCATCCATATCATCTTCCTCAAGTTCAAATATCTTTGTGAGAAAATTTTCTTTATGTTGTTATGATCAGTAAACACTATGAATTTATCACCAAAGAGAAAATGATGTAATGTTTTCAGAGCATGAAAAACTAACTCCAATTACAAATCATGTGTTGGGTTGTTCTTATCGTCAAACCTTATCTATCGTGAGCCATATGCAACCACATAAACCACATTCCTGGGAACACACCCCAAAAATGATCACGATGGGTCATAATACACCACATACCCTTTCCATAGTTTTGGAAAAACCCTGATCGGTGCTAATGTATGGTTACCCTTTAACACATCAAAATATTTCTGACACTTCTCATTCCATTTAAATGGAACATTATTCCTTTTCAATTCCTTCATCAGTGAGGATAATTGTGAGAAGTCACAAAAAATCCTCAATAATAGCAAGCTAGACCCAAGAAAATCTATATTTTAATGAAATTGTTAAGTGGTTAACATGATATTAAAACCTATATCTTTTATAGTTCCATTAAAATTCCTTTATCAGAAATAATATTTCTTAGGAAATGAACCTCATATATCCTAAAATCATACTTTGAAAATTTGGAATACAATCGATGATATCTCTAGATCCCTAACACTATTTCTAAGTACTGCTTGTGGTCCACCCTAGTCCAAGAATACACCAATATATCATCAAAAAATACCACTACAATAGAATCCAGATATCTTTAAAATATATGATTCATTAATTCCATAATGTCCAATGGTGAATTTTTTAGACCAAAGGGAATGAAAACATATTCATAATGACCGAATCTACTTCTGAAATCTATTTTTATAATATCCTCCTTCCACACGAGCAATTGATGATATACTAATAACAAGTCAATTTTAGAGAACTACTGAGATCCAACAAATAGATAAAACAAATCATAAATGTGTGGGAGGTGATATTGGTTCCTTGTAGTAAATTGATTATGTTTATGATAATTGATACATAATGGTAGAGTTACATCCGCCATTTTAACAAACCACACTGGTGCAGCCAAAGGAGACATGCTCGGATGAATAAACCTATTGTTTTACAACTCTTCCAACTATAATTTCAATCCCCTCAAGTATATTGGTTCTATCTATTAAGCTAAAAGTGGTAGAGGACTGGTCCTTTTTAGTTGATAATCATAAACTCCACATCTCTTATGGGTGGAAACCCTAAGAAATATTCAGGAAATACATCCAGAAACTGATCAAAATCAACTGGAAAACTTCTCTACTCAACTCCTTCCATTGATTCCAATGAAAAAGCCTCTAACTAATATGACACCATCCCCACATATTGTTCCAAGATGACCATTTCACCAAAGTTTTCATTCTTATCTCCTATAAAGAAATGTTTGACACCATCATCCAATATGAAAATAACCATTCACGCATAAAAGTCGATGTGGGCCTTAAACATCACCAAAAAATCCATAACCATGATTATATCAAAAGAATACATCTCAAGAATTGAGAAATACCACATCAACTCATCATAATCTATGATTATATAACATGATCTACACTAGAAGGCTCAATACTCTCTTTGACCTAGAGGATTAATATGTATTAAAACAAAAGGCATCATTTCATCTTTTAAACCCAGAAAATTAATAGTAAATGATGTAATGAATTATTTTGAAGAACATATATCAAACAAACTTTTCATCATGGTATAATTAAAAATGATCATACATCTCGTCATGGATTGTCTTGATTGATCATCCACCACAACTTTCTCAGCTCCAAACAGCTTTCTGATTTACACACTCCGATCTTTATTCCCCTATTTAGGAGTCATGATATTCTTAGAAACACCCTAACTAACTATACTCTACTAAAAATTGGTATGATAATGACCACGTCCCGTCAAGGCATAGGATGCCTGCGACCCTTGAAGATTGTCACAGACACCTGACCTCATATCACAACAATAATAACACTATAGATTCCCCATTTTCTCATAGGTAGTACATGCTCCAGGCTATGCTGTATAATACTAATTTATATGGATTATATCTACACACTAAAAACATCCTAGATTACTCTGAGGATTCATAGGAAGATTCCCTTGTCTTGTTGTTTTCTTCTAATCTTTAATCCCACTAGAGAAATATGTTTCCCTCTTCCACTTTATAATACTACTAGTGTTCCCACCATTTCCCATGGGTACCAACATTCTTCCCCCACATAGAGCTCCTATGTTGTCCCGTTCATCCACTATTTCTCTATTTACCATTTTTGCATAATCACTTATACATAGAGCTGCTATTTCGGAATGAATTTCATACCTGAAACCTGCTTCAAAAATTATTTCCTTCAATGATGTACTACTTTCCACCTCCGGTGAAAACTGAACTAAGTTCATCATCTTAAATGAATATTCCTTTAATAATAGTTTCTCCTTATTTAAATGGAGTAATTCTATTTTGTGATGAATTCTAAACATTTTAGGGTAGAATTTTTTGTTAAACAATTCCAATAAACTAGCCCATGTCATGCCGTGGTCCATTCCATCTTGGACCACCAATTCCAACCACTAAATTGAATGATATTCAATCATGTAAATCATTAATTTAACATTCAACTCCACTAGTGTTCCCTATAATTCATATAGTATATTCATCATTTTCAATTGTACTTCTTTTCTTTACAATTCTAAGTCTTCCCTAAATATGGGTGAACTATTCTTATAAAACTGAACTACGTGGTCCACATGATTTAGATCATTTAATATATTACTGATTTCCACACATTGGAAAGCATGTGTTATGATCTACACGAGTTTTTGGTTCACCTGAGGGTCCGGTGAAACCAAATTTTCAACATCCTCTTCTAATGGGTCTTTACGATGCCTACCTGGTGAAATTTCTATGAAGATTAGACCCAGTATAAGTCACACTTTTTATAAACAAAAGGATACCAGTTTCAAAATAAATTACATTTCAAAAATCACAAACATGATTTCCAATATTCCACATTTCCCATGTTCCATCATTTTATAAAAATACACCATGTTTTGGAAATTGACCAATTTTAGAAATACCACAACCATTCACTCTTCAAATCTGCACATTTGAAAATAATTTCCAAATTTTTCACAAATCAATATATTCATAAAACAACATAAATCATTATTCCACATGAAATATGAAATACTAGTGGGATTTCATTTTTACCATTCATGACAATCTCATCTCTTTGGCTAAACCTTGGACAGTGATATTTCCAATGCATATAAGTGTCTCCAAAACAATTATGTACCCAAATATCTAGTAACTAGATTAATAACATAAAATGATTATGTACATCATTTTATTCTATACATTTCCTATTATGAATGTACTACTCCTTGATACCATCTTGACTCAAAGAATAAACTAGGAATGGGTGTCAACTCTAAGGCCAAGATTCAATTCCAAAGGACCAAACAATTGATATCACTAGTAATGTCCCTCCCATCATCATTGGCTTGAGAAGGGGGTGAGATGCTACTTGGACTTAGGGTACATTCCCAAGGTTCCAAAGGCCAGAAATAATTAATGAGGGTTTCAAGAACAATTGGGGAACAAATTTCCCATATATTAAAAGTAACCAACCAAAAAAACCCCTAACTAAATGATGCATGTCAACAATGTGAACCAAGACAACACATTACCATGAGACAACTAGACAACCAAATGATTCCATAACAATTCTCAAAGATCGACACAAATATACCACAATAATCCAAAATTTGTGTACCAAGAGGAAGACTAAACAATACCACCCAAAGAAAACCATGACACACTCCACATCTCCACACCAAGATCCAATCTCGAAGAAATGAAATACCACCCATGAATCAAAATGAATTACAAGAAAAATGAGTTTCTTTACCTTTACCTGTGTCGTGAAGTACAACATATACAAAAGAACCCATCTGACAAAGAAGGGGGTGAGTAATAACACTCAATAGGTTTTCCCCAACAAACATACCTACACACAAAACTAGTATATAACCATTAGAACATTTATATAATGAAATTTATATAAAACATAAAATAGTTCAAAATATTTTAGCAACAAAAACACACCCTTACCATGCTATTTTACCCAAATAAACACCCTACTAAGGAATTCCATCAAGCATATCCTGATCTATTTTACCAACAAATATTTTCACAACAATATCAACATGAATAGATACACACATAATCAATGCATAACCATAATGTTTCACACACCCAACCTGGTGTAACAAATATGGTGGAACTTCTTGTCCAAGATCGTTCAATCCTCTCCCAATCAAGTGGTACTTGATTACCATTTTTACATAATGGTTGTCCTCCCCATCCACTATACATACTATTTTTATAGTGGTTCTATATGCCCACTTCTCATCCATTATAACACATTCTTAAAAACCTTAAGCCAATAAACAATCATATAACACACCAAGGACACAACAACATGCAGATCAACGATTTACAAACCAAACAATCCCTTAATCCATTAACTATACTAATTTACATTTCATTGAAACAACTGTTTTTGTTAAAAATAATTTTTACCAACCATTTCCATTAACTAAACCAAGAAATTGATTTTTAAATGAAAATTTTAAAATCCTACAACAATGAATATTGCACCACAGTAACCCATTTTCCCCAAAATCCAGAAATCACCAAAAAATAAAATTCAATCAAGCATGACACGTCATATTAACAAAAAATAAAAATAATAACCAATTAATTGAAATGAATCCTTCTAGTTGTAAAAAAAATGGATTTGATATTAAAACCACCTACCATCAGGTTTTAGTAAAATTAATCATCTCACAACCGTGCCATAAATCCGAGTTAAATGTCAACCAAAACCACCTTAGATAACTTTTCCTATAATCAATAATCCCAACTCTCATCATTTTATGAAACAAAAACCCTAGGTATCCATGCGATGAATGTAGTTCTACAAAATTGAGAGAGAGAGGGTGAGAGAGAACTAGATCTAAGGAAAACCATGAAATTACCAATAGAGGAGACATAATAAAGAAAAATCACCTTCAATTCACCATGAAAACCCTTTGATTCAATTCATAAATTTGTTGAAATGGTTCCAAAACCCTTTATAAGAGATAATCCAAAGTGGGGTTCGTATGGGAGAAGAAATGATGGTTTTTGGAAAATTAATGACTATTCCTATTATAAAAACCCTTATTTTTAAAGTTGTGCATGGTTAGCTCACACGGTTATAAAAACCATTTTCGAGCCATGTTCATGCTACTATCCAAATGGTGCCTCACATGGTTGGTTTGCATGGTCAGAAAAATCGTGCACTATCCATATATAAGATCTCAGTCACATACTTCATAGTTACCTAGGGAGGATCCATGATTTTGGAAACCATGTGCCGTAACTGTGGTCCCCATCCATTGCCTCTCCCACACTCTACACGGTAACATGGGTGTGTTTCATGGTTTCCACTAACTATTCTCAAACCGTAAACCCATAGAAATGCTTCCAAAAATTTACAAACCCTTAAAAACTATCCGAAACATTACACAAACACTTTAAACACATAAAAGAGATTAAAAAATGTTACATACATCAAACCATGGATTCAACATGAAATATAGAAATATCATTATTGAAAGTAGAAATTATAATTTTTTTTAACAAAACACCCTATTGATAATAGATATAGGTATGTATGATGGTCCCTTATAAATAAACATTTATAGGTTTCCATGTAGGAGAACATTGGTGTGAAATGAAAATAGGGACATAAAAGAGAATACTAATGGCCAAGGTTTAATAGAGAATGAGAGAGATAATTGATTACAATAAATTGAACGATTAGTATAAATTTAAGGACATCAAAACCATTAATAAGTGATGAGTTAAAATATCATTTATTTCATCCAAAATGAAGGTACTAGGTATCATTTTTTAAGATCCATTCCCTATAGTAAAGGGATCAATTTACCATAAAGACTAAGAACATAAGGAACCAAGCTTATATTAAATTTATAAATTAAGGTATTAATAATTTCCATAACAATCATAAATTTTCTTCAAATGATTAGAATTTTAGATGGATTTTCATATATTCAGAACAATAATAATATTCTAAGGGATTATATAATCCATAAAATAACAACAACTAATTCTTATTATCCTAAATAAAACCAAAATCATTCAGAAAAGTTTGCACATATAATTAAATAATACATAATAACATAATTGTGGCTAAAAATATTAAACATAATCCATTAAATAAGTGTATATCCTTAAAACACTTTAGATTAAATATCCTTTACATAATTTTATTTATCCCAAACAGTCAATTACATTAAACACAATGAAAACATATGATTCAAACCAAAAAAAAAACTACCCAAAATATAATTAACCACCTCAAAATAATTTTACCTTAAAAAATGGTAGTCTGTGTCATAGAAACTATAATCTTCATTAAAATCATTAACATATGAATGGTGTCCATAAATTTAAGGTTAATTTAAATGAAGTTAAATTTTCATGAAATATTAACACGATCATTATACGGTTAATGATTATTATAACAAAAATACCATTTATATAAATAATTATTCACCATAATTCATGAATCCTAATAGATAAATACATGAAACAATTTACTTCAATGATTTGGTATAACACAGGTACTCCCTTTGTCATGGGGATAAACCATGGTTTAGGGAATGAACTTAGACAATTACCATGTTCCCCACATGTTATGTATATGATTACACATCTATTAATCATTTTATAAATTCACCTAAAATATAAAAATCATCGTCTCCTGTATTTTAGTTACACCTCCATTTTCTTCTTCCTACATTCATGACATTTAGAGAGCAGGATATTCTTTCATCATGTTCCATACCACACTATCATTTATAAAAGTCCATCATTCTCTTATTTTAATTATTAAGAATCTCATTTATTTCCATGATGTTAATAATATATCACAACAGTGGATTATGAATAATTAAAATATCATTCTCTATATTCATCATCAAATTTGGATGCTCAAAAATCTAGAAGTGTCCATCACATTTAGTGTTCACATAATTCCCATTGACTAAGACCACTCTGTAAACTATAAGGAATAATATTCATAATGGGAAACCATATAATCATGAGAAATAACTTATTTTACATCTAAATCATGACACATTATATTCAATATAAGACACATTAGGTTTATCCATGGTTATTCATGGTCCCCATATATTCAAATACTTCATGATGATTTGAAAAATGTTTTTGAATTTCCATAACATATCCCCCAATTGTATCAAACTAGGTTCATAGTAAGGCCTATTATCATATACTAGGTAATGATGAAATAAATCCTAGAGGAAATTTATATGAGATATTTCTCCTATGAACATCTATTTTCAACCACATCCACTAGTATTCCCCATAAAAGGATGCAATTTCATGGAAACCACTCACTCAAAACATCAAAAATATTATAGTATATATTCCAAAACCTATACTTATACATGTAATTATAATTAGACCTATACCTATGGTTATCACTACTGTTTTTTTACCTGAGTTATAATTTTCAGCTAAACATTTCCCATGATACCAAATATAGTTACCCTTTCCTTTAACCCATATTATAAAATGACTTTTGAAATTAATATACCATAATTACATTATGAGGATAACAAAACAACAGTGTCTTGGGTAGAATTGGATTATAAAACATAAAATCAACATAAAACATTGATATATTTAATTTATCCTGTATAGTGAGACACTAAATTCCATTGGAACTCCTAAAAATGCATCGTATAGCCTGAGGAATACATAAATAAAGGGGTAATAAAAAAATCCTAGTAAGAGAATAAACATTATAAGAAATCATATCATGTGAGTCAATGGTATGACATAATATCCTAAAAGATAATTTTTATGAGTAATTTCATAGAATAATTTCCTAAAGAGCATGGATTAATAAGATAATGTCATCACATGAATTGTGGAAAGAACCTTTAATAGATATAAAAATTATTCATATCTAACTTCCATGACAATATCACAAGGTGGAAAAAGTCCAATAATGATTTAGGTTTAATCCCTAATCTCATACGTGACATGTCATGAGAATATAACATTACCTAATTAATTTGAGTTCCATTAGGGAACACCCATCATAACATGTTCATGATCTATGTGTTTCACATAATGGAAATATTTATAAGTTATAACATAAGATTCACCCATAGAATAAAAATGGATTTCACAATTTAATTTCATATCGTAAAAAATGGAAATTTTATATTGATGGAAATTGATAAATAATCATAAATAATGTATCACATAATAAAAAATGGGAATAAGATTGGTATATATGTTAGAGACATATATAAAAAATTTATAAGTATTCGATGACATAATTATATATATAATCTGAGTTGGAGAGAGAATGATCATAACTTGAAGGAAAGTGTGGCTTACAGAGATCACTTAACTTGAGCTTGAATCATCACATATTTTTTTATCCACGTGTAAAACAGACCAAATTCAATTTATTACTTTCTTAAGAACCTTTTAAAATCTTATATTTCATTTAATTTTATTAATTACCTTGTTATATTAAATGAGTTATTTGTTTACACTCATGTTAGATGTTTTGAATATGTTCAAATAATATGTCCAAAATCTCTATGGAAGGTTGATGCCATTCAATGTTATTGCTAATTAATCATATATAGAATTTTAATAATTTAATAATTTATTAATTTATGAAAAATATTTTTTTAAAACCTGCTATGAAATATTGTTATGAAAAACAAACTACATTACACTCAGGGAGACAGTAGACCATATGTACACATGAGTAACATTTTAATTTTTCAAATATCATGATGGAAATAAGGTAAGTATAATGTTGTCTTTCTAGGATTATATTAATTTAATGAATATATTTTTTTTTCAATAAACATACACATACCATCCCTATGACGTGTTAATAAAAACAAATGAAATCACTCTATGAGGAAATTGTCTTCCATACACAGGAATGACCTTATCATTTATTTAATGAATGAAAAGGTAATAAATTACATTATATAAATCATTCCAATTTTTTTTATGTGTAATTAATGCCATATTTTATCTTAAAATGATTCATTAATACATTACATATAATGTGTAAGTGAAAGAAATCTCACATTGCTTTGTGATGCTGTAGTCCATTGTTCACATGAGCGACATTATAGTATTATCAATGGAATTGAAGGATAGAAGGTATATATGATATTATAGTTAAATAAGTATAAATTTATCATAAATATCATATAAAAATTTTAAACATTATTATATCCTATAATTATAAGTGGTGATATAAAAGGGAATATGTTCATATATGAGTTGATAGTCATATGTACATACGATCACTGGTTTTGTTTCCCATTTGAGGGAGGTGGAGATGGTGTTATGTGTTTAAATAAATATAAAACTATAGGTATATGGAATAGAATGAGGTTAGTATATAATCATTTCCTAAAAAAAATTATGGATGTGGTCGAAGTAATAGCCTAAAATCCAATGTTAAGGAAACCACCAATTCATTAGGAATCATCTTTTGGTTAACTCAAAAACCCCTCATAGGATGTAAATATTTAACAAAAATGGTTTTAGTTTGAGTTAATGGATTTAAATAAGTTATTTTTTCAATTATTTTCTAAGCCAAAGGGTTTTGGAAGTTTGAAAAAGAGTGGAGAGGGGGTGGCCTTTTATAATTGGGGAATAGGGAAAACTTGGAGTCAATGAAAATAAAGAACTCCACCCACATTTTTATCATGAATAAGGCTATAAAGTGGACCATTACAGACAATTATAAGGTATAAGTTATTGATATTACTATAATATAGGAATTATATTTTTTTGGGATCATTTTTAGACATTAGAATTTTGGAATACCCTAGATAAACCTATTTTTTACCTTAACCATGGTAAATAATTTTTATTATTTTGATTCATCATTACGGTTAGAAATTTATTTTACCTTATTAGATAATAAAAATAATTCTTATTAAAAATATAATATAAATATTACTGAATTAATCTATCTGAAGATTATGAATTTAATTTGAAATTATACCTCAAAATGTGAAGAAAAACAACTTTTCAATAAGATCATTTTTCAAGAAAATGATGATTTTATATTAACTCGATGACTCAAAATTATTATGGTATGATTTAAAAGTATTATTTTCTAACATATAATTAATAAAATTCATTTATAAAATCCCTAAACAGGGGATATTTTAATTTATTATGATATATAAATATTATACACTTTATAATAGATTTCCAAAGAATCCAATTTCTTATCCAAAAAATAAACTTATACTAAAATCCATTTTTAATATGATTTAAATATAATTATATATATTTTATATAAATAAATAGTAAAAATGTTAAATTTTATTGAAAATAAAACTATACATTTTTTTAATTTATATAAAACAAAAATAATTTTACAAAAATCTATATTTTCACTATTGACTGATTTTTTTTTCAGAAATCCAAAAAAACCTTAAGTTAACATCGATATTATTATTTGAAAATTACTGGAAAATTTTTAAACTTAATTTTAAAAAATTGGTAAGTATAAATTTTAAAATATGTCATAATATAATGACTGAATCCCCTTTTAAGTAAATAATGTTTTTTCATAAAACATTTCAGTTTCATTCAATTTTTTATTATTTTATTCATATTCAATAGATATCCATTGAATTTGTTTCGTACATTAAAAAAAAATGAAATTCATATTTTATTTTGTTATATTCAAACCTTATAACAAAATGATTAGGTTAAAAATTCCATATAATAACAATATTTTAATGGAGTATCAGGTTTCGTTGAATCTTTGTGTTTTTGGTATAGAAAGATATCAAAGAGATTGAATTTATTTAAAAAATATATATTGTAATGTATCATGTTGTAACAATGTCTTATATTCTTGGTGTTCTGTGTGGTATATAATATTGAATATGATGTTCTTCATTTAAAATCATGTAATGTTATTTGATATATTTTGATAAATCAAATTAAAGAAAAAATAAATAAATACTGTATGTGATATATGTATTAGGATTTTGTTGGACTATCTCTTGTGTATCTTATTTTATTAATTTTATTATTAAATTGATTTAGTATTATAAAAATAATTTAAAATATAAAATCATTTTTTATATTATGATGAATGCATGTAAGATGCATATATTTTGGGTGTGGAAATATGTTTAACCGCATAGGGTTAAATCTCATTATTTTACCTGGTTGGTGATCTTTTTGGAAGGAAATAGTTTTCGATGATATGTTCATATTAAAGTAAATCAAATTATGATGGTACAATTTTAACAAATTTGAAACAAGTGTGTATCTTTTTCTAGGATGATAAACTGAGAATACCACATTGAATGTTATAAAATGTTTTACAAGAATTATTACTATACATGTTTCATGGTAATTTCAATTTAATGGTGTTATAAAGGTTCCATTCATGTGAAATATTCTAATTTTATAAAAATTTTATACTAGCCTTGAGGTTTATCTAATTAGTGGTAGTTGGTCATTTTATGGTCATGTGCTGGATTTTTTCTTAAACATGAAGTGAATTTTTCAAATATTATTGGTATGATATAAAATAACTTTTTGAGAGTTTTCATATCTTAATGTCCATCCCCAATTTTTTGGCATGAGATATACTCATCAATTAAGATAAAAAATGAGTTGTATTTCCCAATATGAATGATCTGAAATGTACTTCTCAAAATTATTACATACTTATGTTGATAAAAGTTATTTAATTAGTTAACCTATATATAATGAAAGAGTTATTTTTTATCATAGTTGTAATTTATTTCTTGAGGAAAATGATTTTAAAATCATGAATAAAATTCTTATCTCTAACATTAGTATGTTGATACTTGGGTTTGATGGAGATCATGTTTAATCCATTTCTTTATTTAATAGAATTAACACTATCAATGAAATAAAACACTAGTTATTTTTATTAATTTATAATTCTTGGAGATTTTTAGTGAAAAAAATTCAATAGTTTCTTAAAAAATAAAGTGAATTTTGATTTATTTTATAAAAAAATTATTTATAAAAAACTAATATAGTAAATTGTTATAATATCTAGAATAATTTTCGAAGGATAGCGAACATATTTCTTGGATATGATAACAACATTTATTTCACGTTATATACCCTTTGGTAAAATATGTGAGGCTTTATTGCATGTTGGGGATTATAAGATTTTATATGCACTAAAGGCATGCCATGTCTTGATAAATGAAATTATTATAATAAAAAGTTTTACACTAACATACAATATTCTTTTATATCTTTTGGTGAATTCATTTTCATGTTTTTATATTTTGGTGTAACATTGGAAAATATATTAGCAAGATACAATTATACATTTACTATTTTTAGGATGATATTATCATATCACATGGTGACATATAAATTGGTTTTGAAATTGTATGTAATGAAAATTTTAGACTTCCATATCCGAAGTAAACAATCATTTTACATATAATTATTATTGATAAATAATAAAAAAAAATTAACTAATAAATATTTTGGGTTATGATATAAGATATATGTTAAAAGAATAATATCATTTTAGGTAGTTTTACAACCACTATAATTACATTACCCCTAGGATTATCTAAATATATCTTTAATAATTCAGGATAAATTGAGTAGTGTGACAAAATATTTTTACCCTAAATAAGATCATAGCTTGGGAATCACACTTTAACTCTTCTACATTATTCCTAATGAGATAACATTTTATGGATCTAATGAAATCCAACTGTAGAGTTATCTGGTGATTTAAAAAACTAGTTGATTCCAATAGAGGAGAAAATATATTTATTAAAAAAAGGTATCTTCATTATCTAAATATTATAATTCATAACTTCATAAACTAAATACACGATATATTTTATTTCTATGATTAATATATTAGAATTATAATGGTAGATATTACGGAATTAGTTACATATATTTTATTCTATTTTTTTGGCATATTTATATCTCCCTAAACTATTTAATGGATAGTTAAAATTTAAATCTAAATAAATTAAAAAAGGATCATTGATTAAAACTTTGAACATGAAAATATACAATGATTTTGATTCTTTCAAAAAGAATAATGGAAAGAAAAATGGAACTTTGAAGGTGTAACATTAATATAAAAAATAAATAGAAAATAATACACAATTTATTAGAAAATGGTGTTTGAAAAAAAAAATATATATATATAAATCATAAAACCATGTAATATTCAATATAAACATTAAAATCCATTTTAAAATAATTTAGAAAATTATTGAATATGTGGAGAGATATAAATTATAATCAAATATTCTTGAATGAGTTTGTTTCTAATATGAGATATTATCAATATCTAATAAAATGTGTCATAATATAAAATAACATTATATTTTAAGCATTTATAGTATTTCTCATAAAGGGTAATCATCTAAAAATTAAAAATTAATGGAAGAATATTTGATCTAACTAGTTAGAAATTTTATGTGAATGAGTTGAGATAGACTTCATTTTGATAGCTCAAATTTTCTGAAAGAATTTTATCTATTATAATGGTGATAAATATATTTTTTGTTAATAGAATAATAATGGAATATGAAGTATTTAATATCATGTATAATAATTACACTGAAAGAGTTTTTTTGTTAGTACTTTTTTTGTGGATATAATTCCTTGATTAAGATGAAGAATGGGGTAAAAGGAAGATGTTTGAGAACTGTGTCCACTGTGATCAGTAAATACAAGGGAATATATGTCATTTGAGATGTTTTAATTTTATGTATAGATCTTGTGTGAAGAGGGACGGTTTGAGAAATTATATTTTTTTTATAAAAATGAGAATTCGAAAGAAAGGAAGATGTTAATTGAAATTTTGGAGTCTAAGTGTAATAGCCAAAGTTTTTCTAAAAATAAATATAAATGCTTGGAACATTGTTTTAAGTAGATATTTGTAACTATCTTTTAAACATAATTTTACCACTTCTAGGTTTTGAATTTCAAGAAGCTGTTATCTACAATTGTGTTCAGTATATTCTTTAGAGTCTATTAGAACCGACTTGTTTTTTGGTGAATAGTAACATACCCTTATGAATAGTAATATGAATTGTAATATTACCCTACTGAATAGTAAAATTGTATTATTATTTTATTTTATTATCGATTTAAGTTAATTACATCTTGATTAATTTTTCAATATGATAAATAAGTAGTTATAGTATTTAAATAATTAAATTTTGAATTAAGTATGATTTCATTTAAAAACTAAATTTAAAATATTTAAGAAATTACTTTGAAAAAATGGACTTCATTTTTTAAATCTATACATCGATAAATGGTTAGTATGAATTTTTGTAATTTTTCTGAAATAATAGATTTTTCGGTGAATAGTACAAAATATAGTTTTTTGTTTCGGCGTGTTAATGGCATCATTAATGATATAATTATGATGTAATAAATCTTTTAGACTTATTAATAGTTAGATAATATGTGAGGTGTCCCAAGTGGATTATACCCTTGGAAAATATCATGGGAAAGCCCATGGTTTTGCAAAAACCACCCATGAGGTGTCCCTATGAAATTATTAAAATAATCCCTCACTTTTCCTATAAATACTGACTCTTCACTTCATTGAATTCATTACCAATTCCCCCTAAACTAAGACATGGCCTTCCTAACTTCATATTAGTCCTCCCAAGGTTTACTCAAACCCCAAGGTCCCAACCTTCACGTTCTAAGGTTTACTCTACAAGGTAAGAAAATTCTCAATTTCTTTCTTTTTTCCTTTCATGTTCTCTTTTATGTGGTATATCTTTCAAGTTTCCATTCCATGTTCTTATTTCCTTAATATTACTTATCTACTATATATTATTATTCATTTCTGGATGGGTGACCCTTGTCCCCTCTCTTTTTAATATTTTCTAAAACCATGTTGCCTAGCCGTTAGGCTGCCAAATTATTGTAAGCGATTTCTCACTTATTCTTTTATTTCGAGTTCCTACATTATTCATTCTTCATATCTCCTTACCCAAGAGGCATGAAATCTCAATAAATCCTGTATATTCTGGATGTTATCATGTTTATGGAAAATTATTCATCAGTTTTCTTCTCCTCTCCCACTTATTTAAGGAATAAAAACATTGTCTCTGATGTGTCAAATTACCAACATCGTGGACGATGTGATTTCAATTTCCATTAATTCATTAATTTATGGTCATGAAAACATTTATATGGTTGAAAAAGGTTATAATATATGTTTTATGACTCATATATGGTTCTTTATTTCGTTTTTACTCATGGTTCTAATTTATAAGACAAAATGAGGTTGTTGTTATCAAAGAACCACTAAAATGATCTAAACGAACATCATTAATGTTTTAACTTATGAATCATACTCATATAAAGAATCAAAGTGATAAATGGAATAATTTATGGTACTGTAAATATGTAAATACTACTCCATTCCAATTCGGGAGTTTCACTTCCAATCAACAACAATGATTCATCATGAACTGATCCTGAAAATCATAAAAGAACTCACCCAAAATAATGCAAGGAACAAAATATTAACCATTAAGGGGTGAAATGAGGTTTTTAAATGACCATATAAGATGTTATAAACATGAAAAAGTTTCTTTAAAATAGTAATAACACTCTTTTCACCATTATACACGAGGTTTGAACATTTTTGAAGTAAGACGAACCTAAGGTAAGAGAATTCTTAACCTGATTTCCATTCTTTGGGTTAACCTTCTACTTCATCATTTATGTGCTATTTAAATTGTTTTTGTGATGGTATATTTTTATATTATGTTTTATTATGTGTATTTACAGTATATATACATACTCCACCCACTATATTAAGTATCTTTTCAATTGTATGATTTTCATAAGGGGTTTTTCTTTAAAAATCCTCTTTTTAAATTCGGTTTTATGAAATTACAAAGAATTGTTTTTATGAAATTATTCATGTTTTATGATTATGTTTTTTATGGGAATTATTTATGAGGAAGGTTGTTACCTATATTTCCCTCCAATTCATTGGGTATGAGTATGTTAGAGGTCAGCTGTATGGTTACTCCAAGTGTAACTGCGATGGTTACACAAAGTAAGGTTGTTGTGAGGGTTACAAATTCTATGGTAGGCAAGAATGGTTACAAGATTATGTACGTAATTCCCCAAGATACCATTATTGTTCTAATTATGTTCCTATGAATTTGTGTAAGTCTCATGTTTCCCAAGGTAAGTATATGAATATATTTACATACTGGTGATAAGTAAGTCTTTTGAAAATGATTTCATACGTTACGAATATTCATGGACTAATGTTCTCTTTCCTTCCTTTTTCATCCCTTATTGAGCATTTGTGCTCATCCCAAGTTTTTAATTGATTTTTAACATGTTAATGGATGTGTAATACAAGGACGTAAGAAATGTTAACTGTTGAAGATTTTTCAAGGAGTCTTGTTTTATGTTTTAATGTTTCATATTTTTAAAAAAATGGAAAATGTTTTTATGGTTTCAACTCTGTAACAATGTGTAATGTTATGAATGTTTTGTCCTAATTATCTAAAGCTCTAAACATGAAAAGATCATCAATTTTAAAGGATGTGTTTTCTTGACTAAATTCAAGATTATGTTTGTAATAAATCGGAGTCCTTATATTTGGTATCAAAGGATGGTTTAGATAACTTTAGGGGTTAGGGTGATGTTAATAGAATACAAAAAAATGATTTTCAATCTATGTTAAATTTGAAATATTATAGAATTTAAATATTACCATGTTACTTTATCTAAGACATGTTTGTTAATAATGGTTCTCCGCAAAAGGAACAGGGATGCTGAAGAGGAGAGGCCCCGAAATAATGACATCCTTCTGGAACTACATCTCGGAATGGTATGGATTGGAACTGAGCAGTTTGTGACAGTAATGGATTGGCTAACATAGGCAATAAATGGTAGTGGGATCAATGAATGAAAACAAATATAGGTACCACAATGAAACATGACAGTAGTGGACCATTATATGAGACAACAACCTCCTGCATTCAATGGATCTTCTAACCTAGTAGTACCTGAAGGATGGATCAATGCCCTTGAAAAGATATTTGATATTATGGGATGTTCAGAGAACCAAAAGGTAAGTATTTCCATTTATTATATTGAAGGGGAAGTTGATCAGTGGTGGTTAATGGTAAGGAATATCAGGAGTAGAGAGGATTTTTATTCCTTATAGTGGGATGAATTTAAAAGTCTTTTCCTTGAAAAATATTTTCCCAAGGTGGTGCGACTTAGAATGGAGAAGCAATTCCTAGAATTAAAACAGAAGGAGGAAGATTCAGTGGCTGTGTATGAAAATAACATCACCCGACTAGCGAGGTATGATCCAAATCATATTTTGGATCATGATAGAAAAATAAACCGCTTTTACTTAGGACTGAAGCCAAGGTATCAAAGGGCGTTGGCCTCCCGTGAATTCAAAAGTTATGAGAAACATGTTCGATGTGCTGAGAGGGTAGAGATGGAGTTTGATGATGATCATGTGAATTTTTGAAATTAAGAGAAGAAGAGGTCCAGTTGGCAAGCAATGGGTATGAATCAACCAAAGAGATCTGATGGTTTGAAAATCTTGTTTCTAGTTTGTGAAAAGTGTGGAAAGAAGCACCCTGGGGAATTTATTATCAAAACTGGGAAGTGTTTTAAGTGTGGTAATTTTGTACATATAGTTCAAGACCATAATGAAAATGAAACATAGAATAATACTGATAAGAAAATTGTAATGTGTTTTAAATGTGGTGAGATGGGTAATAATGCAAACCCCTGCCCAAAGAGAGATCCAAATGATTCAATGAAGCCTAAATACAAGAAGAACAGTGCAGTGAGATCCTTTGCGACTACATCAGCAGATGTCGGGCCATCCAATGATGTTGTATAAGGTACTTTGTTTGTTCACTCAGATTTTTCTAATGTTTTGTTTGATACGGGGTCTACACATTACTTCATCTTTGAGAAATTTTCTGGTAAATTGGAAATATCATCTAAACAAATGAGACCCGAACTTGTTGTTAAAACACCAGGGGGAAATCTTATAGAAAAGAAGAATTATAAGAATCTTTCTATTGTGTTCTATGGAAAGACTTTACCTGAAAACCTTGTGGTTTTACGCTTAGTTGAGTTTGATGTTATTATGGGGATGGACTGGCTATCTAATTATCATGCTATGATTGATTATAGAGCTAAAGAAGTTGTTTTTTAGAATGAGTTTCAGTTTGTATACAAGAATGAACCCATACGATTGATAACATATCAGAAATCTATGAAACTATTTAAATATGGAAATGAAAGTTATCTTGCTCATATTGTTGAAAATAAGGGAACTATTCAAATTAATGATGCGCTACTGGTAAATGAATACATTGATGTTTTTTCTGATGCGTTACCTGGTGTCATACCTAATCGAGTAGTCGAATTCACAATTGACTTAGTTCCTAATGCTAATCCAATTTCAAAACCTCCTTATCGCATGGATTCAATTGAACTTTTTAAATTGAAAAATTAGTTGCAGGATTTGGTTGACAGAGGATTCATTGGTCCTAGCACTTCACCATGGGGATCTCCTGTTTTGTTTGTTAAAAAAGAAAGATGGTTCCATGATACTTTGTATTTATTATAGAGCTTTTAATAACATCACTATTAAAAACAAGTTTTTTTGCCTCACATAGATGACTTGTTTGATCAGATCCAGGGAGCTCAGTAATTTTCCAAGATTGACTTGAGATCTGGATACCATCAGCAGAAGGTAAAGGAGGATGAAATACCAAAAACAGAATTTCATACTAGATATGGGCATTATGAATTTGTCGTTATGCTGTTTGGATTAACTAATTCACCTGCTGTATTCATGAACCTTATGAATAGAGTATTTAATGAGTTCTTGGATAAGTCTATGGTTGTATTTATTGATGACATTCTGGTATTTTCTAAAAATAAAGAGGAGCATGAAAAAATTCTAAGGGTTGTTTTACAAACATTGAAAGAAAACAACCTGTATGAAATATTCATCATGTGTGATTTTTGGTTGCAACATATTTATTTTCATGGGCACATTGTAAATAAGGATGGAATAACAGTTCATCCGGCAAAAACAAAAGTAGTTGATGAATGGACATGACCCACAAATGTTATAGATATTCGTAGTTTTCTGGGCTTAGAAAGTTATTACCGACGGTTTGTTAAGATTTTTTCATGGTTATCTAACCCAATAACTACGTTAACACTAAAAGGAGTTAAATTTGTTTGGATAGAAGAATGTGATTTTTTTAGGAACTGAAGAAGATATTGGTGAATGCACCAGTTTTGGACTTGCCTTCCCAGAATGGTCAGTTTGTCATCTATAGTGACGCTTCGTTGAAGATACATGGTTGTGTTTTGCTGTAGAATGATCAGTTAATTGCCTATGCTTCGATACAACTTAAACCTCATGAGCTAAATTATCCCACACTTTATTTGGAATTGGAAGCTGTTGTTTTTTGCTTTGAAAATTTGGAGGCACCATTTATACGGAACCAAATGCCAAATATATACTGACCATAAAAGTCTAAAGTATATATTCACTCATAAGGAATTAAACATGAGGTAGAGAAGATGTCTAGAAATGATAAAGGATTATGACTCTACGATCAATTACCATCCTGGAAAAGCAAACAAAGTGGCGGATGCCTTGAGTCAGAAAAATCATGTATCATTAACCGTGTTACGTTAGGGACATGATCCCTTGATTAAAGATTTGAGGAATTTTGTCTTATAAGTTGTTGGTGCAAGGAATACATCTATATTGTTTCAGGTTTCAGTGCAGTCTTCATTGTCAGATAGAATTAAGCGAGCACAGAAGGAAGACTGTGAGCTACATAAAAAGGTAGAATTGGTTGAAGTGGGCAAGTTTCCAAAATTTAATCTTGATAAAGATTGTGTCTTTAGATTTGGAAAACGATTGTGTGTACCTAGTGATTCCCAGTTGAAGAAGGAATTGTTGTGTGAAGCCCATAGTTATCCATTTTCAGTTCATCGTGGATGTACTAATATGTACCGAGACCTTCGAGAGTATTATTGGTAGGATGGGATGAAAAGAGATATTGCTGATTTTACAATGAAATGTTTGACATGTTAGTAGGTTAATGTAGAGTGATAGTTACCGAAGGGGATTATTCAGACTTTTCCAGTGCCAGAGTGGAAATGGGAGAATATATCCATGGACTTTGTGGTGGGACTACCAAATAATTCTGGAGGTAACAATGCGATTTGGGTTATTGTTGATCCGATAACAATGTCTGCACATTTTATTTATATTCGAGATACAATGACTTTGGATCAGATTTCTTGATGGTACCTCAAGGAGATTGTCAGGCTACATGGAGTTCCTATTTCCATTGTATTTTACCGAGATCCCAGTTTCACTAATAACATTTGGAAGGGACTTCAGAAGTCTTTGGGCAGAGAGTTAAATTTTAGTACAGCTTTTCATCCTCAATCAGATGGGCAGTCAAAATGAATAATTAAGGCTTTGAGGATATGCTTCGAGCTTGTTAAATGGACTATCATGGAATTTTGGATCAAAATATTTCTTTAATTGAGTTTTCATATAATAACAGTTTTCATTCAAGTATTCAGATGGCACCTTTTGAGGCCTTGTATGGGAAGCAGTGTCAGACTCCAGGATTTTGGGATGAAGTTGGTGAAAGAATTTTGATGGGGCCAGAATTAGTAGATTAAGTGGCTGAGAAAGTGAGGATGATCCAAAAATACATTTGGACAACTCAGAGCAGGCATAAAAGTTATGCAGATAACAGAAGGAAAGACTTCTCTTTCAAGGTAAGTGACCATGTTTTCATTAAAATCTCTCCTTGGAAAACTGTGATGTGTTTTGGTAAAAAGGGAAGCTCAGTTCATGGTTCATTGGTCCTTTTGAAATCTTCGACAATGTTGGAACAGTTGCAAACCACGTATATTTGTCTCTGAGCTTGTTTTAGGTACACAATGTTTTTCATATTTCTATGTTGGGACAATATGTTCCATATTCATCACATGTCTTGAGCCCAGAAGCGGTTCAGCTAGAAGAGAACCTTTCTTATGAAGAGAAACCAGTTAAGATTTTTTATTGAAGGGAATAGGTATTGAGGAATAAGGTAGTTCACCAGCTAATGGTTTTGTGGAGAAACAACATGGTTTAAGAAGCAAAATGGGAGTCTGAAAATGCTATATGGTAAAGGTACCCTCACTTGTTTAATAAGTAAATAAAATTGTGGGGACACAATTTCCAGAAGGTGGAGATAATGTAACACACAAGATTTAATAAAAATAATTATAAATTCTTGGAACATTGTTTTAAGTAGATATTTGTGACTAGATTTTAAACATAATTTTTCCACTTCTAAGTTTATATTTTCAAGAAACTATCATCAACAATTGTGTTCAGTATGTTATTTAGAGTCTATTGGAACCGACTTGTTTTTCTGGTGAATAGTAACACACCCTTATGAATAGTAATATGACCCTAATGAATTGTAAAATTGTATTATTATTTTATTTTCTTATCTATTTAAGTTAATTACATCTTGATTAATTTTTCAATATGATATAGATGTAGTTATAGTATTTAAATAATTAAATTTTGAATTTAGTATGATTTTATAAAAAAATTAAATTAAAAATACTTAAAAAATTATTTTCAAAAAATGGACTTCATTTTTGAAATATAATGGTCGATAAATGGTTAGGGTGAATTTTGGGAATTTTTCTGAAATAGTTGATTTTTCGGTGACTAGTAAAAAATACTATTTTTTGTTTCGGTGTGTTAAGGACATCATTAATTATATAATAATGATTTCATAAATCTGGTCGACTTTTGTATAGTTATATAAGATGTGAGGTGTCCCATGTGGCTTATACCATTGGAAAATATCATGGGAAATCCCATGGTTTTTCAAAAACCACACATGAGGTGTCCCTATGAAATTATTCAAATAATCCCTCACTTTTCTGATAAATACCAACTCTTCCCTTAATTGAATTCATTCCCAATTCTCCCTCAGAAAAGATTTGGCCTCATTACCTTCATAGTAGTTCTCCCATTGTTTCTTCAAGCCCCAAGGTCCCAAACTTCAAGTTCTAAGGGTTACTCTACAAGGTAAGAAAATTCTCAATTTCATTCTTTTTTTTCCTTTCAAGATCTCTTTTATGTGGTATATCTATCAAGTTTCCATACCATGTTATTATTACCTTCTTATTCCTAATATACTCTATATTATGATTCTTTTCTAGTCGGGTGACTCTTTTCCCCTCTTTTTTAGAATTTTCTAAAACCATGTTGCGTAGCTGTTAGGCTGCCGAATTTTTGTAAGAGATTTCTCACTTATTCTTTTATTTCAAGTTCCTTCATTATTATTTATTCATATCTCCTTACCCAAGAGGCATGAAATTTCCATAAATCATGTCTATTCTGGATTTTATCCTGTATATGGAAAATTAATCATCAATATTTTTCTCCTCTCTCATTTATTTAATGAATAAAAACATTGTCCAGGAAGTGTCGAATTACCAACATCGTGGATGATGTGATTTCAATTTCCATTAATTCATTCAATTCTGGTCATGAAACCATATATATGGTTCAACCAGGTTATAATATATTTTTTCTGACTCATATACGGTTCTGGAATTCTTTTTTACTCATGGTTATAATTTATAAGACAAAATGAGGTTGTTGTTATCAAAGAACCACTAAAATGATCTAAACGAACATCATTAATGTTTTATCTTATGAATCATACTCATATAAAGAATCAAAGTGATAAATGGTATAATTTATGCTAATGGAAATATGTAAATACTACTCCAATTCAATTCTAGAGTTTCACTTCCAATCAACAAGAATGATTCATCATGAATCGATCGTGAAAATCATAAAAGAACTCACCCAAAATAATGCAAGGACAAAATACTAACAATTAAGGGGTCAAATGAGATTATGAAATGACCATATAAGTTTTTATAAACATGAAAATGTTTCGTTAAAATACTAATAACACTCTTTTAATTATTATACAGGAGTTTTGAACAAGTTTAAAGTAAGACGAACCTAAGGTACGAGAAGTCTTATCCTGATTTCCATTCTTTGGGTTAACCTTATACTTCATCATTTATGTGCTATTCAAATTATTTGTGTGATGTCTTCTATTTATATTAAGCTTTATTATGTTTATTTATAGATTATATACATATTCCATCCACTCTATTAAGTCTCTCTTCAATTTTATGATTTTCATAAGGGGATTTTCTATAAAAATCGACCTTTTAAATACGGTTTTACGAAATTCCAAATCAATGTTTTTATGGAATTATTCTTGTTGTATGATAATGTTTTGGTTCTTGGGAATTATTTATTATTAAGGGTGGGACCTATATTTACCTCTAATGCATTGGTTATGAGTATGTTAGAGGTAGGCCATATAGTTACTCCATGTGTAACTGCGTTGGTTACACAAAGTAAGGAAGCCGTGAGGGTTACAAACTTTAAGGTAGCCAAGAATTGTTTCAAGATTCTGTAAGTAATGACCCAAGATACCATTATTGTTCTACTTATGTTCCTATGTATTTGTGGAAGTCTCATGTTTCACAAGGTAAGTATATGAATATATTTATATACTTGTGATAAGTAAGTCTTTTGAAAATGATTTCATATGTTATGAATATTCAGGGACTAATGTGCTATTTACTTCATTTTTCATCCCTTACTGAGCTTATGTGCTCATCCCATGATTTGAAATGTTTTTTCACAGGTTAATGGATGTGTAATACAAGGAAGGAAGACACGTTAAATGTTGAAGAATTGTCAAGGAGTCTTGGTTTATGTTTTAATGTTTTATATTTTGAAAAAAATAGAAACTATTTTTATGGTATCCACTCTGTAACAATGTGTAATGTTATGAGTGTTTTGTCCTAATTCTCTAAAGCTGTAAACATGAAAATATCCTCAATGTGAATGGAATTGTTTTTCTGACTAAATTCGTGATTATGTGTGTAATAAGGTCGAGTCCCTATAATATGGTAATATTTTGTAAATAATATTTAGTAATTGATGAAATAGATAAATTTATTTTTTATATATCTTATTCCTAAGATAATTTAATTAAATATTATTTAGCGATTATTTATAAAAATCCATGAAAAAGTTCATGAAAGAAAATCTTTTTGTGACAACTACAATGGTAGTAAATTTCAAAAAGGAGGATGTTATTATCCCAAGTCATGAAATGAAAAATAATATATGCTATTGATGTCATTTGGGGGAGTAGAATTGTAACATTAAAATACCCACTAAAATAATTTCCTCTGAGGCTACTATAGTGAATAAAGGTAAAGGAGAGGTTTTACATGAATCGGACACTAATTAAGTCATTAATAACCTTGAAAAATTTTATGGAAGAATAGAGTGAGGTAATATCTTCAGTCATGAAAGGGAGAACAATAATGGAGTTGTGTATAAGATAGAATATAGAGGAATTTTAGAGTAGGAAAAACTGAGAAGGAATTCTGAAAGAGGTATAATAATGATGGATGTTTGTGAAAGGTATTACACTAAACATATTTTATAAAATGAAAAATCATAATTTACTTCACTGAATGGAATATTTCATTAACGAACCAATGTGATGAATAATATATAATATAGAACAAAAATGATTATTGTTAGAAATTATTCAAAAGATCATGAATTATATTGGAGTATCATATTTGAGATTTAAAAATTACAATCTCAGTATAAATTCTTTCTGAAATGGAATTGATCTTAATTTGGATAAAATAAAAATAAATCCATATAATTCATTATGTGAAGGAGGAGTCAGTGGGAGTGACCCAAGGGAGGTTGTGTTATAATACCTATAATCAATTTTAGTAGAAGTGAGCCTAAAATTGTTTGAACATGTCAAGAAATTATTATCCCTTAAACTAGTTTATATTTAAAGATTTTAGAACATAAAGATATCATCAATGTGTGCTCCTTGGGTGTATCACTTAGTAGTGAACCCTGTAAAATTGTTACACCTTTATTTAATTTATATGATTTTCAATGTTGTGGATATGAGATTCACTTTGATATGTTTAACTAGTTCATTACAAAATGGGAACCAGGTCAAATGTGAGAGGGTAAAATCACCACATCACAACTAAATTCCTTGTTTAGGTGCTTTTGGGCCTCTTAGAGTCAACAAATTGTATCAGACCCACTTGTTACATGCATCAAATCTATCTTATGAAGCATATATTCATGAAAAGATAGTGAATGAAAAATTGGTACCCCTATTTTTTGGTAATAATTTCTAGATTTATAATAATATAATGATATCACAGTTATGGTCTCTTATGTATGATGCTTTATTTCATTACATAAATTGGATACCTGTTAGTGTTTTTTAGAATTATCCGCAACCAAGGAAGCATGAAAAAGAAAAATTTAGGTTTTAAAGCTCTAAATTCCTAATATATTAAACATTAACAATATATTTAAATGAAGGTGATGATTTTACGTAGTTTTAATGACACTTTTGAGAAATTTAGTAATATATATGATGGCATGTTTTCTATTGTATGCTAGACCCATGCCAATTTTTTAATGTGTGGTCAAACTTTTTAGTAGTATACGGCCACTAGGGGATTATATATAATGCTTAGGGGTATATTTTTTAGAGGATTGGAGGAATATATCATATCATAATTTTTGGTGGAATTTATTTTAAAATATTAGAATAATATTAAATATTTAAGGCATATTCATGAATCCTTCAAAAAACATGTGTAGGACGGGTTACCATTGTACTATAAATTGATCAAAACCATGTGTTGGTTTCATCATCTATGTGTATTAGTTGATCTATGTATTTATTCCACAATTATTTATTATATAGTTTTGATCCAAAAATTCAGGTTCTTTAGAATTCATCTTTACCAAGATTGGTAGTAGGTTTTGAAAACATGGGATTAGACCCTTAATAGTTTCTTTCTATTTGTCCCTATAAATAGAATTAGAATCCATGTATATGGGTGGATGTTAATAGGACATATCATAATTTTTACAGGCATTCGTAAAAGTCCAATAAGATACCATTGTATGTCATGGTTTTATAAAAAAATGATTTTCATTTTAGGGTTGTGATCATAAGATCTATTTCGAGAAGCGTAGAGTCATTTGAGATGAACTAATAGGTGAAGGTTCATTAAATTTGATAGTGTGGGGATTATGTTTCAAATACTATTTATTGACTAAATTCCCTTTTGGAAACTAGAAAATATATTTTATTATTGGAATCTTGGAGAATATAAAACCATTGAGAATAAAATATATAATTCATGGGGAATATGGAATAATGAGAATAATTCATATGGATCATAAGGAATACGGCTATTAAAAACCTAAAATTTTATTATATATTTTCATATAAATAAGCATTGTGTCGATTGATTTTTTAACAAACAATAAATACTGGGAAAAAACCACGACATATGATATTAAAATTATTTAAAAAGTAATAAAAATAATAAAACCTCTAATATGTATAATGATATTAATAAAATGAAATATCAATCATTTATTCGAGAAATAATTAATAAGATATTATATAAAAAAGGAATGTTCTTTCTTAAATAACAAATTTTTAACTTTTGTAATCCTTTATTGAAATAAATTAAATTTTGGAACTTTTAAAAATTGTTATATTAGGTATAAATATTAAGAACATTTAAAAATATAATATTTTTTAAAAGAAAATAAATTTTTCTCTGTATCTTAAATTCAAAATTATTTAATGAATTAAAATTTTTTATAATAATAATTTTTTTAAAATTAAATTATTTTCCAAAATTAAACATTATATAAATCATCGTAGGCTGAATATAATATTATTCTATTAAAAGGATAATTTTGGATGAATAGTGAAAAATAATTTTTTTGCAAATACTATCCCTTTTATGGAAATGTCATAATAAAATAATAATTAGAAATATTATGAATTCTTTTTTCTATAGTATATATATATTTTTAATTTAATATAAGTCATTTTAAAACAATATTTTCAATTTATAAACATCATGTTTTACTTTTTAAAAACATATATAATAATTTACATCAGTAAAAAAATGCTTTTTTGTTAATCTTAAAATCTATATCAACAAGTTAGAATTCATATTTTTATTGTTTTTAATTAAAAATAAATATTATTTGATTAATAATAAACCAATTATTATTTAATAAATAAACAAAATTGATAAATGTATATTAATCATATTTTTTAACAATTAAAATACACTTTATAAAAGTAATTTTTTTTTGTGTTACGTGAATTAATCTTAAAATTAGATTTCATCACCACAATAAATTTTATTTTAAAAATATAAATTAAATATATCCAATCATTGGGAACAAATTGTGTAATACAGATCATTTTATTTCTAGGAATTAAAATTAAATTACAAATGATATATTTATTTGCTGGGGTCCAAAAAAATTAATTTAACAATGATAAATCTGATAGTAAAAATCTAACAATATAATGTTAAATACATGTGTTAAAATATATTTTTGAGAAATTATCAATTTTACCCCTCTTCTAACTCATTATTTTCAAATTTTTGGAGCCACATTCGATGAAGAGTTAATTATCCTTTTATATTATTATAAAATGTAACTCCCATTACTTATAAAGTTCCCACACAACCCAAATTATCCTCAGTGACCATCCCTCATATATTCAATCATAATCTACCCAAATGAATCCCTAACATTCATATCCACTTCATATGGGTTCTAGTATTCTCAAAAGACAACTTCTCAATTCTTTAATCCTATTTTCAAAAGAACATTTTCATGGTGTAAGGTAATAATTCAAAATAACTAATGTTTATTTATTTATATATCATTAATTATTTGAAAAATAAGTTATTATGATTATTATGTTTATTATACTAGAGATTGGAGCTTGTTCATCGAAGTAGGAATAATAGGTAAATGTGTTTCGTCTCAATTTCATTTCATTGGGACATGAAATGTTTTATGAATATAATTGAATTTAAATTGTGTGTAAAATTTCAATTAAATATATAATATTTTTAAATATATTTTATTAATTTTTTTATTAATTTTTAAATTTTCTCATTTAGTGGGTTTTTATTGAAATATATCTTCCAAAGTAGTAGATTTTCTTATCTCAATATACTTTTTTTTGTTGAATATTCCAACCTCAAATTTTTATTATTATAATATTTTCATTATGATCTGTAGATTCATTATGTCATATATTTTATGAAATTTAATAGATATGAAAACCAAATCATGTTCTCATTTCAGGAGAATTTGATCAAGGTTATTCCAAATCTATAAAGGATACCGATCACTCAAAAATTATATCCTTGGGTTATGATTTTTCTTCATGAAATTATTTCATCTATTATTATGTTTGTGCACTATAAGAATATATTATATGATATTTCATGTTAGTCCATGTGGAAAAATAATTTTTTACTCAAATAGCTTTCAAATATGATATTCTATATCATAAAACTTTAAATTTGTATATAATAATTCTCATCATCTGACATAAGAACATTATCCTCTCTATCAATGTTATCTATTCCTAAAAATATTCTCATTATTATTTTAAGTATCAAAATTAAGCTATTTATGTTTTAATTAATTTTTCAATTCATCTAATTTTTAATGGATAAAATATTACTCTTTTAAATATATAGGTTTTCAAGAATATAATTTTAAAATATTTTAAAAAAATTAATTTCAATATCACATGTTTTATCTTCCACTCCATATTTAATATAGAAAACCATTATATCCTTTTTAAGTATCCATTATTGATATTTCATTGTAAATTTTTTAGAAAAAATATATTCAAGTTAACCCCATGATGGTTTCTATTGAATGTGACATATAACATTATATTTTTGTTAGAATTTAAATAATTTGGGTTTCTATAATAATATTTTTTTTAAAAATTCCCTGTATTTCATTTATGAACACACTACCCAAAGAATATTATTTTCCATGTTTTTAAATGGATTTCCAAAATACATTCATTCTTACTAATTCTTAAAATAAAATTGTATTTACCCTTAGTTTTCATATAATTTATCCAATAATAAAAAAATGTATTATATTTATCTATAAATATACTTAATGATACCTATTTTTCACTGGTTATATATCCTATTCCATTACCAAAATTCATTCTCTATCTAGATTAAAAAAATTATGTATTGTTTTTTTAACCATGTATATTTTCTGTGAGTTACTAAAGTGAGGTTTGAAAAATTATCATTTTCCTCTTCTCTTGGAACAAAAATATATGGGGGATTTTTTTTGATTGGTGAGTTCTTATAAATCTCAAAGAAACCATTTTAATTATATAATTTTTGAGAACAAATGTGTACAGTCTAGGTTATCCCATGTTCTTTGGTACATGAGTTGTATGCCCAATTCCAAGGTTACACAATTGTTAAAGCCCAAGCCCATGGGTATATGAGTTGTAAGACTAATCAAAACATTAAAAAGGGGTATTCGTATGTAGAAAAGGGTACATAGGTTTCGAGTTTAATCCAATATGGTATAATGGTTGTTAACATAGAGAAAAGAGACATTAATTTTATTTTCATATCCTAAATATGATATGCTAGTTGTAATCTCAAGTGCAATATGTGATTAGAATCAAATAAAAATTCCTTCTCCACTAGGTTATGGTTTCATATTATTTCTATTATTCAATATTTAAATGTCATATAGTTTTGTTATAATATAATATCCCATTTTTATTTTCTTATGTTTCTATACTCTTATTCAATGGTATATGTTTTATTATTAGAGACTGTAGGTCATTCTATTTAACATTATTGAAAAATTTCATTATTCCATTTTCTATTTAATTATATTTTTATACAATGATATTGTTTTATCATATGCTTATAATCAGTCCCTTGATAATATGATGATTTATATTACACATAATGATCATTGATCTCACCCCATTCCTATGTTTCCATTCACAAATATATGAATATGAATTTATATTATATTGAATTTAAAAGTATGTATAGTGTTGATTGATTATAGATAAAGAATAAAAAATATTGTAAAAATATGTTAGTTCTATATAGGATCATAAAAGGCACTAAAAATAATGTTCCTTTTATTTTAGGATAATTTAATGGATATTATATTTAAAACCTAAACATAGTGTGTAAAATATTTATGTTTACCATTATACATCCCACTTGGTATCAAATAATGATTTTATAGAATGTTTTTTTTACTGGATCTAAAAGATTGGGTCTATGAAACCACAGTTTGTAGAGATAAATGTTTAGTTTTTTGGGAGATTTGATTATATATTTTTTATTATTAGGATATTGAAAAATTGTGAAAAATATATATTAAATTATGAAAAAGGGAAATCATCTTGAAGTGTTGGTAATTTATTGAATGTGTATTTTTATAATAATGATATTTATATCATGATACAAACAATTAGATGCAGGCTCTGACAAAAATTCACCTAGAGGTGTTAATTCATAAAATGTATCGTTGAGTGAAAACATGATCTACACTCATTTTATGATAGTAAGGACTAACTAAAAATTTTGTGTGAAAATATAGGGGGATATTCCCTGGTAATTCAAATTCAATTTATGAACCATTATGAATAATAAAATGGAATATCATGAGGAAATATATAGTTATTCAGTGAGGGAACATAAAATGAATATGACAATATAAAACATATGTATAAATAAAGGGGATATATGTTGATATAATTATAATAGATTTTAAATTAAAGTATCATAGTTTGAAATTAATGTTTCATATGGGAAGACATATTAAAATATATTTTTCATATTCATCTGATCATAAAATCTTGTGTTATTAATTATTATCATAGCAAAATCATTTTTTGTCTTTGTTTTGAAATAAGATCAAGAAAATAATTATTTTAAATGTTTTCCCCTATAAACTCGTATAAAAAATCAGGGAAACATATTTGGTAAAAAAAATTATATAATTGAAAATCGCTATACATGCATATTATGTGGTAAAATATGAGTATCCCACTATATATGATTCAGAGGATTACATCTCAAATTAAAAATATATCAAAAGTTAATTATTGTTAAATAATCCCTTTCCCTTACTAAATTATTATTAAAATTTTGTGGATTCAATATATTTATGGAAAGGGGATATAATACCCCATAGGTTAGTTTATATTTTCCATTAAACGAACCTTTTGTTGATTTTTTTTTCACATAGAAAAATGAAATAAAATAAAAAAACATATTATGTGGATATTATAAATAAAATTATAAAAATATTAAAATTTTTGGTGAAAAAATATATTAATATATTAATATTTATTATACGTAAATGATATAAAAAGATATGATTTAATAATAAAAGTAATTTCTCTTTCTAAAATAAGTATTTTTTATTTTTTTGTATATTATTTCCTACTAAATTAAATTAACTAATATTAAAATATTACTATATATGTTCTAATATATTAAAAATATTTATATTAAAAAGTTACATGATATAATATTAAGAACACTAAAGATTTCATATTTCAATAAAAGTAGTTTTCTATTAATTTTTGTGTTTTCATTTTAAGACTAAATTTATAAATCATTGATTTTTAATTTTAAATGATGAAATTTATTTTTGAATTCATAATGAAAAAAAGATTAATATAATCATTTTTTGAGGCTTTTAAAAAATATTGAAATATGGGTTAAGAATGAAAAATACTGATTTTTGAAATACTTTCATTTCTATGAAATTTTCCTTATAAAAAATGTTTTCAAATGTTATGAATCATTTTTGAAAATAAAATATAGTTATAAAATAAAATATATTATTTATAAATAAAACATTTAATTTATAATATATATGTTTAACATTTTTAAAAGCTGTTTTTACAAATTATGGGTGCTAATATTTGAAATAATTTTTTATCCTTGTTATAAATTTTATTTAAAATAATTTATTTAATATTGGAATCATTATGTTAAAATTATGTAATAAGTATTAATTTAATTATATTTTTTTAATTTTATTTACATTTATCAAAATTAGTTTCCCTCCTAAAAACCAAATTCTATAAATGTCAAAAATATAAGTATAAAATAAAAAAAGAATTTTAAAAAAGGTATATAAATATATTTTTAAGGATTTATTGTCTATAACCCTTACCTTATTCTATTTTTATACATGCTTATATCTACATTCCATGAATAATGACTTCTCCATTTGTATCATTAATAAAATTCCATTCCCTTATTTGAAATAAGAGTCATCCCCACCGCACCTCTCCTCACATAAGAAGCCTCTTTTAATTGAAATAAATTATCCCAAATGATATCTGAAAAATATTTTAAGTCCAAGAGGAGTTTTTATTCTCAATTTACCACTTATCATACCTTTAATCATATTTTCAATGGGTATTTTCTATGGTGTCAGGTAAAAATTCATGATCAATTATTCTTTTTTATATATTTATTTATTCTTATGACTCTACTAAATAACATTTAACCTTTATGTTATAATCACAATATATTTATGTGTATAATTAATATTAATATTTTGAGGAAAAAGTCATTAAAAAAACCCTTTCAAAATTTAAATAGAAAAATAAAAACATCATTTCTGAATACATGTGAACTACCACCTCCAAGAATAACCACTTTATTTTTTCAACTCCACTTTACTTTTATAGTCATAAAATAATCTTTAATGAATTAATATAATTTTAATAAAATGACTACGATTCAAAAAAATAAATACCATTCTGTACCTTCCAGATATTTATTGTAAAATTAATGTGTTTTTGGTAAGTGTGTTTATATCATTACGTATATGAACTAAGGCATCTCATTTTTCATCTCTCTAGTCTTTTAATATATATATTATTAATAAAAATATCTTAAAATGTGGCTCATCTAAAAAATCTATAAATAATATCATCATTATTCTATAAAAAAACACTATGTCAAAATATTCACCATCAGAATCATACTGAACCATAGATTATGAAAATTTCTTTTTTTACATCAAATTAATAACCTATATTAAAAATGATTTAAATTTATATCATTTATGACTATGTAATCATAACTAATTTTTCACGTAGAAATTAATTATCACATAGTTTTTCATTTATGGTTCTAAATTTCTTTATGATCATTTATCTTGTTGCTAATATCCCACCCTTGTTTTGTTAAAATTAAATACAAATAAAAAATGTTATTCGAATAGTTTGGAATAATTTTTATTGGCCCTAAGAAAATATTATAGTCTATACACATTGTTTTGTGGACTATTTTATGACTTTCAATTGGGATAGACTTAAAACAATTGTTTGGATTAACCACTACAATAGCTTGTCTTTAGTAATGGTTATAAACCATTTGAATATGAAATTTCATAATAAATACCTAAAAAATATTATTCTAAAACCATTATTATTTGTTAAATGGTAAAATAAATTATTATGAGTATTAAAGCCATCAACTATTTCTTTCAATTTAATGACATAAACACTATATAATATCCACTTCCATGTTTATAATTTCATTCATATATATATATATATTTGTTTGAAAATAATTATAAATTTTGATTAATTCTATTCTATTGAAAATTATTATAGAAAAAATAAAATTTTCTATTTTGATGATTTTGGAGAGACACTAGTAAATGTTTAAGATATTTCATAGAAATGTACCACAAGTTTTGAAAACTCATTAGATTAGGTTCTCAAATGAGTCTTATTCCAATAATCTCCAAGTACATTAGAATATGTCCCTAAAATTGTTAGATATTCTACCCCCAGTTTTATAAAAAAAATTATTTATACACCCTATACTAATAGAATTCTAAAAAAATGGTAATGGTCCATTTGTATAGACCATATTTATAGTAGATATTATGAATACCAGATAATCATCGAATCTATTTTCATTAATCTTAATTTAAAAATTCTAGAAATTATATTATGACCACATAAAGAATTGTGAATAATATATTCTAATAAATTTAATAACTAGGTATGTATTACCTCATAGTTAATGAAGTATGGTCGACATTACTAGTGTGTACATAAAAACTATGATTACTAACATTCAATAGTAAAAATTATATATAAAATCCTAATAAATAAAAATTAAATATTATAATTGATTATTATAAAATCTAGTATATATGAATATGTTTCTGAATTATGTAATTAATATTTTTATATCTATTAATAAGAGGCTATAGTGTGGTAAAAAAAAGAAGGAATCTATGAAAATGGTGCTTCACCACAATTTAATTTCAATGAGAAGCCTTTTATTTTATGAACCAAATCACTTTTTTATTTTCCAAAATTCATATTACAGATTATTGGTAATTGAATATTAGATAATTGAAATATATCTATATTCCATTTCTTAAATACAAAAATATTAGTATAAATAATGAAAAATGGACAGATTCGGAATACTAGAAAAAAACAACCCATCACTATCAAATCATCCAGATCATACCCAACAAAACACTATTCAGTCATTGAGAGAAACCTTTGAAATTTGATATTCAAAATTAAAAAATTCAAACAACCCCCTTCATTTCCATATCAGTCGATGAAACAACTCTAGCTATGATTTATGATCAACGTAAGGAATTTTATCATCTCAAAATTTGTTCACTGAGAAATATAAGTAATTCAACAATTGATTTATTTTATGTACTATATATAAATCCATATATATTCATTTTATTTATGAAATTAATGGTATTTTAAAATCCATTAAATTTTATTATATAAATAGATTTCTATTTATTTGACACTAATACAATAAAGGATTTAAATAACAAAATATGCATTCTATTGTGTAATTATGTTTCTTCTTGAAATTATTTCTTTGATGCTCTATTAAAACACAATATATTTGATTTATATGATATTTTATATTTCTATTTTGGTAAAATGAATTTTTTTGATTCTAATATCCTTTCATAATGACTTTATTCCTCATAAAACTATGATATTAACAAGAATATTTCAAATACTTCCCATGTAATACCATTGTTATCCATATCCATTTTTATCCCGTTCAATGTATTCTATTTTTCTTAGAAAAAAAATATTTTTTATTTTTCCTGGGATACCTATTTCCCATTACCTATTTTAATTTTTTTTCGTTTTACTAGAGTTTTATTGATGTAGGTTTTCAAAAAATCTATTTCATAAATTGTTATCCCTATGAACATTACCAAATATTAAAATTATACACAATAGAAAGGAAAATAAATATCTGAAATGAACATATCATTAATCCAACAAAAAAATGAATTATCTCTCAAGTGTGAAATACCAAATAGGTTAATACCTCCATTATGTATTCTCATGAACATGTTAGAAATCATAATTATCATAAACCCTTATTCAAAACAAAAACTTTTCCTTATTCATTAAATAATACCATATATTATTGAATATATTCACTATAACTAAAAAATTTTATTAATGAAGAAAATGAAACACAGTGAGACAATCATGGGGGCCTGAAGGAGTTGAGGTCAAAGGAATTTCCAACAAAAATGTTTTCACCATTGGGGGAAATGAACCAATAGTATGGAATTCCATGAGGGGTAATTGTTTATAGGTATTTTATGCAAAAACATATTCTAGATGACTACCTTCATGCCATGTATGGAGGAGTTCAATGTCCTCGAATATGAGAGACAAAAATTTGAAAATAGAATAAACAATGAGCTAGGTTTTTGAAGGGGTGTCTTCAAGGTTCTCCTAGAGGATCCTTGAATCGGTTTCAACCGATGATAAATGGCTGACCTTTTCATGTCACATTTGAAGACACTAGAGCATGACCCTTCCATTAGCTTGAAGAGAGTCTCCATAATTATATAAATATTTGAAAGAAAACCCCATCAAGCGAGACGAATCACACAAAACTCCCCCCTCACACTGCCTTGGGTAAATGATTCATAAACATTAAGAAGAATCCCAATAGGTGGAGGGACCAACCCACCTAGTGTACAGATACTGGTGATAAATATTGATTAGTTAATTAAAAATGAGACAAGTATCTTTTGAGAGATGTTACATCTTCTTTGTGCTTGATAATTTTGGAAAGGTCCATTTCAATGCATTTAGTTCTCACCACCACGGTCTGACCTGGATTTAAAGGTCCATTGTGTTAGGAATGTTTTTGTGCATCCAAGATGCACCGAATGACTACTTACAAAAAGAGAATCCATGAATATGATTCATATTTGTTACCTCTAGTACCAAACAACAACCACAGGATGTACTCCATGAAGGACCCTACTGCTTCTAAAACACCTAAAAAATAACCCAGAACTCCTATCACTGGAGTCTCCAATTTTATTCAAAAAGGTGAAGGGTATATTCTTCATTATGAGAGGAGAATAAGGGGCCTTTAAACACCTGACGAACACCACTTCCTTGTACAAATACATTGGTATGGATCACGTGATTATGAATTCTCTAAAAAAATATTAATCTTATAAGGGATTTCTTTACAGCACATAGTTCAACCCCAATCAAGTCTAGGTGTAGAGGATCTCATCAAATTCATATTATCCATCTCTAAAAAATTTCAATCATGTTACCCTTGAAGACACACTTTTCCCCAAAATTTCGCATCATGATTTTATCTAAGACCACTTTCTGGGATGTTTCCAAGATCACTATAATGATTTTTAGGTGGCGGCTAGATTGATTGAAGGACATGTATGGTGTTATAAATCTTGGAAATCTTAAATCCTACCCCACCTAGTTTAAATCCCAAAATTTAATGTCCTTGTGAACTAGTAACCACCATGACTGATTTTTATGCCTTGAAATATGGAATTGTAGAGACTTTAATAGGGTGGAGGGTTGGTTTCTTATTGATCTCAAAATATTATCATTGATTAATTTGATAAAAATCCTCTAGAGGGATTGACCTTTAATAACCTCCCACCCAAGGATATTTTGGAGATAGTATGCCACATATTTTATATTCCCAGTATTAATCCCCCATGTTCCCATGGTCTGGAATGTTTAGAACAGCATGCCCAATAGAAATTCCCCACTCCATTGGAGTCCCATAAGAATGAATATAAGATATATTCAAGATTTTTAATATTCTCATTGGTAACCATTATCACCAATAAGATATGAATGACAATCAAATACAATAGACTATTAATGAAGGTGATCCTCCAACCAAAGGAAAGAAATAGTTTTTTCTAGTTAGTAATGTGATTAGTGATTTTTCTAAGAAGGTTATAAAATTGGATAATTCACACTCTTCCTTGACCTAAAGGAGAACCCATGTAATTTCACGGAATGTTTTGTTTATGAATGCTAAAAATATTCTCAATCCAAATCCATCACTTATTTGGAATAGAGGAGGGGATAAGCACACCCCTTTTTAATCTATTCATTATTTTTCCACACCATTTACAATAAATTTCCAAGATCTTGTTTTTTTATGTTGAGAGAAAATCATTGATAATTAATAATGAAAACCATTTCATCATCAAATAGTAGGAAAGATACCCTACCAGAGTAAGCACTAAAATTGAATGTCCTGATTAAGCCACTTTGAAAATAAGAGGCCAAGTACCTAATAAAACTATACTGATCTATTATAAATATGCTGGGGGAGATATGGTCCCCTTTCCTTAATCCCATAATAGATTTGATGAAACAAAATTTACTCTCCATGAACACAACATTGAGTCAAGATGAGCAATATCAATAAGAAAATAAGTCCATCACCCATTCCAAAAACAGCATTCATCACATCACCATAGGTATAAAGTTCAATTAAATGTAATCAATGTCCTTTTACATGTGAGTTTTATCTCTTATATTAGATACCATCACCATATTTTTTATATCTACAAAAATTTAATGGGAAACATAAATTACTCTTTAAAATTACCTGCCTTTGATGAAGGCATGTTTCTCATCTACAAACCTAGTTTAGAATGAAGAGGGAGGGTCTTATATTCAAGATGGAAACTAGAAATTTTAATTGACATTGAACATACTAATCGATATGAAATTACTAATAGAATACGGGTCCTTTACCTTGTAAATTAAAACAATGTTGGTGGCACAGTTAAACCAAGAAATAGTGAATCCTTAGAAAATAACTTGGATAGATTCCACCAGATCACTTATAATGATATTCTATATAGCCATATAAAAGGACCCTAGGAAGCCATCAGGTCCTATAGTTATCTCCTAATTAAAAGTCCTAACAAAATCCCACACCACTCTATCAAAAGGTAAACTTTGGGGGATGTAATTATCTTGGTAGGATACCAAATCCTACATGTGTTGGTTAGATTCAATGATATGGATATTAACGTGAGAGTAAAACATACCAAATATCACTTTCATGTCATTAGTGAAGGAACCTTCATCATTTAGGTTATTAGGAACAATCCTGTAGCATCTTTACTTTAAAAAAGTATGGAAGAACACATAGTTACGATCACCTTTCTTGATTCTAGGTTACTCTAGACCTTTTACAAAGACTCCTATCCTGATTTAGAAGCATTTCACATAGTTAACTTTTTTTGTGACCAATTGACACAAATGTTTCCTTGTCCCAAGACTCTTCATGCATAGATTATTCTCTTTCTATCTCTATCATTATGGAGTTCAATATTTTGTTGGAATAGTGGATGTTTTTAGAAAAGGAATCTTGATAAGTTTTCATCCTCCGAAGATTCCTGTGAAATTTCATCCATAGTCTTCCCTGGAAATTTTTTTCCAGGAATTCTTGAACCATAGGAAAAAAAATAAGGTCATGTAGCCATTGATTGGAAAATAATAAGAGAAATTTTCCAATGTGACCATTCTTGAGGTAAATAAGAATTAGAAAGTGGTAAAACAATGATGTTAATAGGTGATTGACATCCACATTAGGAAACATAGATATAGAATTATGGTTTTCTATGAATAAATCAAAAATACACCACATCAACATTATTCCTCTCTTTTTATTATTCTATGTGAATTTTTCACTTGAGAAACCATGGTCTTGGTGTCCCAATAGAGAAGTGATGGATGAAAAGTACATCATTTCCCTATGATGGAGAAAACCAACTTCATTATTCTATGAAGTTTCCATGAGAGTGTTGAAATTTACTTCAACTATCCAATATGAGGTCTCCGGGTTTAAGGATATGATGTCGCTCTATAACTCGTCTCTCATCATGGCCTCACATTTGGTAAAAACAAATATGAAGAGGGAAACAATGGTGCTACCTACAATTCCATCTGAGATTAACTGATAAGAAGAAAACGACTTCTCCAATTAAAGCGATGACTTCCAAAGAATTAAATATGGTGATTGTTGGGATTCCCATGCATGAATGACATCATACATAATATTTTTAAAAACTCCCTAGTTTGGGAGTTCATTTTTTCTGTTCTAAGACCACTATAATAAACACCTTATGATTACACACCACAAGTGTGAGAAAATCCATCTTCACTTAGGCTCCCAGGATATGGGTGTTCTAAAGGATTAACAAAGTCATGGGAAAAGGATGCACCCAGCACCGGAATTAGGTTCATGAAGCTGAATAGCAAGGGAACTTTAAAGGTTAGATAATATATTCACTCTTGTTCTGGTACATACTCTAATAGAATTAATAAATGGGTTTCCTAGAGACCCAACCACCTCATTATAATATATAGAGACTGTTGTGGGTAACTCCTTCCCCAGATAATGAGGTTTCTATATCTCATTAAAATTATATAATATATAATATTTTTCTAGTAGATTAATTGGGGATCTTATTAATAAACAGGGAATAAGATGAGGTCCATCCGTGAATCCTTATCCATCTATCTCTACCGTAATTGTCAGAATCCTTCCATTTATATCAATTAATATGTCATGGTTGGTTGTTAGGATAACCATGGTACATGTCGATAGTCCATGTTCATGAGATAAAGTGAAGGTGTTCAAGGAGTTGGGGTAGGTTTTCTTTTTCCATTCAAATATAACCTAGTAAATGTATGATATAAGGTGTATTGATGAGATGGTAATTACAGAAGAAGTTTTAGGGGAGAAGTAAATTTTGGTTGTGCATGGGTAGCCTTGGGAAATGGATGGTTCCTTTGATAGGATAAACTGGAGAGGGGAAAGATGAAGATGTGGGTCTATGAAGTCATAGCTCAGATCTCTCGGTGGCCAAGGCACACTAACAGAGGGACCAGTAGTGACCCTAAACTGATCCACATATTTTTCTCTTGAATAGGGAGGTGATGAACATGATGATGGGAGGTGATGATGGAATAATGAAATATTTTTACCATGAAAATGAAAATAAGTTCATAATAGAGACAGCGTGGCATAAAGAACAAATTTTCTTTAGTCATGTTCACATTTAAATTGGGGGATAAATTTTGATGGAGATTTATATGGAATTCCTTGAAGACACATATATAGGGCGGGGATGAATCTAGAAGTCGAAGGGTGTGGTCATCCATGCAAAGGAACTCAACAAGTTAGTTGACTATCTTCTATAGGAATGAGGGGATCTATAAGGGGAGGGTGGCACTTGGGAGTCATACCCAATCTCATAGAAAACTCTACCATTATAATATATAGTCATTATGGGAGTTGGTTATGGTGAATGTTGTTGATAATGTATTTTGATAACTAATTAGGCATAATAAAAATATCATTTACCCTTGTTAACTTCCCATTTGAAAATTCATCCAAAAAATTTCCATCACGTTCAACATTTACCCAGTTCCCACTGGTTCCAAATATGACTAAAACCAAAAATAATTTTTTGAGAAACACTAATTATAATGGGAAACCAAATAATCATGAAAATCACATATACAACATATAAATATTTCCACCATATTTAAAATCTATTAAATATTAGGTTTATCCTATTTCATTCATATTGACTACGTTTTTAAATCCATTTTGAACGATTGTAATTTTTTCAATTTTAAAATTTTATCCCCTTGGGGGTTTCAAATTTGGTATAAAAAATAGACCATTATCATTTACTAGGGGATGATTGTGTCTAGATCAATGAACCAATTTTGCAATTATTACCCCTTGGTACATCTATTCCAGAGCTACATCCACTATTAATATCCATATAGGGATGTAATTTCATGGAAACCACTTACTCTATCCTTTTCCAAAATTCAATGACATTGTCCAATAATATTACTGATGTGTAGACTTATCAGTAGAAACATCCATAGACATATCCTTAGAAATAAATTTATGGATATTAGTAAATTTTTCTCATCCTTTTTTCCAAAGGATAACCAAACCCTTCATCTGATACAAGCTGTAGTGACTTCTCATACATCAATACCAATTCATTTAGATTAATACTCATTACATTATACAAGAATATTCTATATAACAATAATAGTTTAGTTTCAATGGAGACGAGGTACAAAATCATCACATTTGGTGAAAATTCATCAACATCGCCCACATTGATCTTCCACTATAGAAATAATCCCAAACATATGATATTAAAACCATGATTCATTTCCTAGTGAAATGAAAAAAATGGTGTGACTATTACCTTAATAATTGTATAAAATGAAGATATATAAGAATAACATGAACATAAGGGTATGAAAAATGAACTAAACATTTGAATAATTTAGAATTCATATCGAAGATCATAATCTAGATTAATAGAATAAATATTTGAAATTTTTAATACATGAATCATAAAAGAATCTAATTCATGACCCATGAGAGCATCAAATTGTAATAATTAATAAAATTATGTCATACACATTATCATAGAAAATAAGTTTCATAGTAGTTTAGTATCACTCAAAAGGGTATAATAGTGGAATGTGTTCATTCTCTAAACTATAATAGTAGTCAAGTTTCACTCACATTACCTTTATAACAGACAAGGTCACTTAATAAATTGGGTTCACACCAATTTCTACTATAATTTGACTCCTGAGATATAAATATTTACCTAACTCAATGGGGGTAGATATAGGTCAGAACCATCAGATAGTGAAAATCATAAATATGTGTGGGAAAATATCACTAAACATTCATCATATAATAACCCATGAAATTAGAAGTTACTCATAAAAATATAACCATATCATAACATTTGGATAAGACACAATATTAATAATCATTTCATCATTTCATCATACAATAAACTAAAAAAAAGTTTGATGGTTTAAAAAAATGTATCATGGTTTAACATATGGAACAATAATGAGTTCCATAAATATATTTTAATCATAAACCATTCAGAGAAAGAATAATATTGGTATCCTTGGATTATATTACATGTAAATTGTAAAATACACCACATTTTTTATCTTTAATAGAGAATGGTTTTGAAAGATAAATCACCAAGAACAATTCATGAGAAAAATAAATTTTATTTGAAAATAATTTTTTTTTTTAAAAATTCATAAAATACATATAAAATTATTTTTCAAATAACCTTGAAATTTTATAATGAAATCGATAGTAAAATTAAAACATTTCATATCAAAAATAACATTTTCAATCTGAATCACTCTACTTAAAACATAAAACATTAAAAAAAATTCTTTGAAAATAAACATGGAATCATATAAAGTAATTGTAGAATAAAATAATGGTCTTGATAGTGGTCAATTCGGTTGATTTCATAATTGTTAAAAGGAAGATTCCAATCACATTTTTTGTAAAATCCAAATATGAATTTTTTGGAAAATGACATGAAGATTAAAAATAAATTTTTTGGTAAAAATTCAAATATTGGTATAAATAATGTTAATAAATCATTTAAAAAATGTGAAACAAATTTATTTTTTAGAAAACAAGCTTTTGTATAATAATAGTTTTTCGACTGAAATGATGATTTTTCATTAATTATTATCTTTAAAATCATGAGTACATGAATAGAGGAAAATGAAGAGAGAAAATTTATTCCAATATAATAAGAATAGAAAAATAAAACTCATGAGTTTATTTTGGGATATATCATAATATTTTATCATTATAATCATAATCACAAACAATCCTGATAATCATTGAGATTGTAACATAAAATCAATATTGCCTCGATAACATTGAATCATAATCCCAATGAAGGAATATCATTTAATGTGACAAAAAATATCAATATGGTAAATAAATTCATCTCATTACTTGTAAATGTTTCTCTATATACACATATTAGAAGAATATAGGTGCATAACACAACCAAATGTTTCAAAGAAGTAAACTTTATAAAAACAATCCAATACCACTTTGGTTACATTTGAACTGTATAACCCATAAAGGATAGAAACTAAAATGGATATGTAAATAAACCTAATTTTAATGATAATAATCATAAAATAAATTTGTGCGCAGTATATACACCTTTTAAAATAAATAGGTGGTGAATATGGATTGTGTCTCGTTCTAGTAAAAAGTAAGAGCCAAATCTCTTACCATTTCAGTAATCTTATGATTCATAATCCTGAATAAGTCATAAAAAAATAAAATGAAATATCGTGAAAATTAGGATATTCATGATATAATATGTAAAATGTGATTTATATGCACCACCTAGAAGATACAAGTGGTGAATTTTCATATTTCTCCCAGTAATAAAAGAGAGATTTGAAATCCCCTTCCTTAAGACTTAACTTCCTTCATACACATTCAAACCTTGAAAAATACATATACAAGTTTATTATAAATATATTATATAAACATACATACCCATATCATACCATATGTGATTTATTTATGTCATTTTATTACCCAATTAGTAACAATTCAATGTTTATGTAACATTTTGAGTAATAATCGCTTTTTTCATATATGTTTTGTTTCTTTAATTTTAATAACTATTAAATTGATTATGGTTAAATTATATCCAGAATAATAGTAATGAAATAATTATCATATTTTTAATTAAAATATAATATTAATACCAATCCTAAAATTATGGATTTTATAAATGATGTATGTTATGATTGTGGAGATGGTAGGTCGTATGTACGAATGAGTAACATTTCCGTTATTCAGTGGTCAATATAGAAAATATATTTTATATATTTTATCATTTTATCATTTTAATAATATCATAAATAACATATTAATTCATTAAATAAACTTATACATTTCATCCATGTGGTTTTGTGATTAAAATATAGATTTAAATTTCTTAATGAAGGTGGTAGTCAACACGTACATAAATGATGATGTCATCATTCAGTGATTGAAAAAATATAGAAATAAAATGATATATTATCTTTATATAACTATAAAAATATCATTAATTTGAAAATTAATTCATTTATATAATATATATTTATTAACATTATACTTATTATCTTCCATTAAGAGCTTCATTGAAAAAAAAACACATCGCTTCACATGGTGGTAGTCCGACTTACAAATAAACAACATTATCGTATCCTAAAGGAATGTAAATCTAAAAGGAATATATAATATAGTTACTAAAATTGAATAAAAATAGAATAAATGTTATAAATATAATATATATATAATTTATATCTATAATAATACCCAACCATGAAAGGTGGTAATGGAAAACAAATAACATGAGTTTGGGAGGAGGTAATCTTTCCAACACATGAACGATGATTTTGTAACCCATTTGATGGATATGGAGATGGTTATGGGTTATTATAGTAATAAAACAACATATAATTATATTTATGACATTTATTTTTTAAAATCACCATGTTTTAATGATAATTTAAGTGGTGATGGAGGATATAAAATAAAAACTCTCATTGAAGAACGTTACATGTTTTTTGAGTATCCTCCTTAGATTTCCACCAAAAGCCCTATTATGATGGTTTTCAACCAAAAATAAGGAATATAGTATTAGGGGAGTTATTTTTTGATGTTATTTGGAAATGGAGTTCCAGACCCAAAAATGGTATGATGTTGTATGGAATAGAGGAGAGGGGTGGTCTTATATAAGTGATGTGAGTGACCAAGTTTTAATTGTTTTTGTTAAAAAGATGTACCGACTTTTTTCTCAACCCATGAAGACAAAAAAATAATTATAATATATAATTAGGCATTATAGTGTCTTAATAGTGTCATAAATACTATTTTACAAAATATTTTATGTTATTTTAACCCTTATCTTTTTAGTATAACCCATGTAAACCCATTTTAATTTAACAACTGTAATTAAGTTTTATTATTTTCAAAACTATTTTTTCCAAAAATAAAATTTTCATTAATATATTAAAAAATTCTTATGATTACATATATGGAATCCATTTTTCAAAATTTTGTTTACATTATAGTAAATTTTTAATTAAATATTATTAGCATAGACGCGACACAAATGTGGGTTTTCAAAGTGAAAAATTTGAAATGTATACAACCTTTTTATGTCCAATTTTGTTATGAAATTGATTTAATTAAATAATGTGATTGGATATGGAATTTAACTAATTTTAATTTGAAAAAATTTATAATATAATTTATCTTTGTAAATAATTGAAATGAAAAGTAGTTTTGGAATGAAATCATATATTTTTCAATATTCATAAAAAAAATATCATTTTTGAAAATTATCAAAAATTCAGCCTATGATAATATTTTTATAAAGATGTACAAAGTTATTTTCTTTGATATAAAATTTATAAATGTGTAAAAAAATAAATATAAAATTAAACCCTCAAAAGGGATGATAAAGTGTGTTTTCGAGAAGTGTAATTTTTGCAAGCACAATAAAATTTAATATTAATTATATCTTTAATAATAATCATTACGTGAATTTAAATTGAAATATATTGAAATATAATATATAAATTTCATAAAAAAAATATCTCATCACAAATATTTTATCAATTAAAATAATGAAAAAAATATTCATTTTAAAACAGTGTTCAGTAATATAATACTATTTTTAAAGCAAAAAAATAAACTAATACCATAATACAATATAAATATTATTAAAATGTAATTTGGTATTTAATATTTTACTAAATAATAATTATGTTACATTAAAAAATAATTTACCATTTAAATTACTAAATTAATTTATTATAAATTACAGTTTTACCAAAAAAAAGTGTTTTCACTATTTATTGAAAAATTATATTTACTATTTTTTTTAAAAATAACTATAAAATATTTTTGATCAATGACTTCAAAAAAAAGAATCAATTTATTTTTATAATTTTTTTAAGATCATTATATAATAATTATAATATTTTTCTCATAAAAATAAATCAGGATCATTTTAAGAGATAAAATATTTTTGATGAATATAATTAAATTACTCAAAATTGATTAATTATATACTAAGATATTATAAAAACAAATTTATATTGATTAATAAATTTTTTATAAATATTTTTTAAATTAGTCAATACTATTTAAACCTTCCCAATTAATTAATTTGTTATAATATTATTATATCATGGTTTACTGAATCCTGATGGTGTGTGTCATGAATGATATCAAAGAAAATGTTGTTTCTTGTATCACAAGAAATGTAAGAATTGAAAACAATTTGAAAATAATATTTCATAAAATTTTAGGATGTAATATTATTCCCCCCATAAAATGAATTTCTCCTCAAAATTCAACTCAGTCTATAATAGTTTATCATTTGAGAATTCTGTCATAGAAATCCATCATTCAAATAGATTATAAATATTTCATTAAGATGGGAATTATGGAAACTTAATGGTTACCTAATGAATCTAAAAACTTGGTTTCCACAATGGATAACATATGGGACAAGTGACGATGTTTTTAAAGAAGAAAAGAATAAATAATTAAAGGGAGTGATAATGTTTATTCATCACAGGAATGTGGGTGATCCAGAGAAGGCTAATAGACAAAAAATCATATACAAAACTCTAGTGAAAAAAGGTTATTGATATCCTAAAAAATGATCAAAATGGGAAAAAATAGTATTTCAAGATCATTTTACTGAATTTTGAGAATTTTCATGAGAGGATTTACATTATTTATTTCATTATAATTGGTAACAACAATATAAATCATTGGTTTTTCCATGAACAAGTTATAATTCATCAATTTCTAAAAGAAATAAAGGGGGATTTTTTGTTCCTAAAGCACTAAAAGATCATAGTATACAAAAAGATAATTATATGTAATTTTTTCCATCTTTAGTTATCATTATGATGAAATGGTCAAAAGAAGTTATCCAATATGAATAATTTTCTATATGGTGAAATGATACATTAATATCCAAATCCTCGTCCAAAGATAAACTTAAACAATTTCATAAATATTTATCCTTATGAACCTTAAGGTATATTAAAATCCAAAATGTTGGAAAGAAGCTCACTAAATTTCCAAAATTAACTTATCATTAATCTCCCAACCCACATTAAGTACCTCTCAATTTTCCCACACCAAACACGTGAATATGTTCATCAAGTATTCTATTAAAAATGGGGATAGCCCAAATTATAATATATCTTTATTTAGAACACATATTCTTCCTTATTCCTTCAATATAACCACATATTATTGAATATATTCCATAAATATAATATGATAGTAAACTCCAGCACTGACAACATAGACCACTTTTTCCATAAATGATTAATCAATTTTGATGTCATCAATACTATATAATTTACTGTTTTCATATCAATAACATATTCATCAAAAATAAACACCATTTTCTAAAAATCATGAACATATTAAGGGTGATCTTCCCTTAATCAAAATATCACCATTCCATTAAATCACATTTCTAGGTCATGATTACCTTTCATAACATTGTCTTATCCCTAATGAATTAATTTTACTAAAATATCATTATATATGTACCGATTCATAGAATATAATTATATAATTACAATACATAAATACTTCAACCACCCCACTTCCTTCTCAATCAATAAACTTGGCTTAATCACCTTTTTCTTTAATACCTCCATCATTTCATTTGTCATTCGTAGTATCTTCATCATCAATAGAAAAATATTACTCATAAAACTCAATTATTCTCATCTTGACCATTCTACATAGTAATTTGATTTGCATAATTACCATTTTTTCTACATTTGTAACATTCAACTGTGCATGATATCATGGAAAACCATAATTTTTGTCAGTTTAATTAACAAAAATTATCATTTTTACTCAACAATCACCTCATTTATTACCTTATTTTACACACTATAAACATATTTCCTTCACTCTAAGACATTTCCATGAGTATTTATTCACAAATTATCAACATATAGGAAACTAAAACTTCATTACCACATAGATTCTATTAACTTAACACTCATAGGGCACTATACTTCAATTATTTACTGTATCTAAGAGTTATTTAAGGTTCTTATTTTTTAGAAATATATCATGATTAATTATTAGGAATAATCTCAACAGCCATTAATCTATTCATCATCTAATTTGGTTGTTCATCAAAAAAAATTTCATCACATTCAATGTTAAAGAAATTTTTTCTAGTTCCCACCATAGACTAAATCTAAATAGCATGATGTGATAAAAACTAATCCTAATGGGAAAATAAATAATCATGGTCATAAATTATGGTATATCTAAATCAGGATAGATTATTATTAATATATGAATCCTTAAATCTATAATAGGTCATTAAGAGTCACTATATATTTATAAACTTCATTATGGTTCTTATTGATTTTTGGAATTTCTACTGAATATCCCCATGTATTTTAAAACTATGTGTGAAAAACGGCCCACATTCGTGCACTGGGTGATGATCATTTTTAGCTTAATGGAACCCTTTTCATAATTATTACACCTAGGTACCTTTTTGATAGAGATAAATCCAATTATAGTTTCTATAAAGGAATATACTTTCTTAGAAATGACATACTCTATCCTTTACCAAAACTTGAGGAAATTATCTTACACATTGACTCATCCTTATACTTATTCATAATGATATCCCTAGACATATCTATATAAATTTTCGTAGGTGTCTCACTGACATTTTCTCACACCAGATTTCAAAGGACAACTAAAATTATCTAACGATAAAAACTATAGATACCCAAAACATAAATTACAAGGATTTTACGTCATTTTAAATGAATATTCATTAAATTAAAAAAAATGCATTACTAAGGACCATAATAATTTAGTTAATTTGGAGACAAGGTTTATAATAATATAATATCGTGGAATATCTTCAACATCTCCCATTAAAATCCTCCCCTTTAGTTTTCATTACAAACATATCTAACATAAAAATAGTCTTCACAAACATGGGAAAGGAATCATATGAAAGGGTCAGATCAGATACTCGACAAAGGTAAATTATAGAGATATGTAAGAATAACATAAACATAAGGGAATGAGATCACGAGCATGAAATTTGAAAACCTAACCCTCCATATCAATGATCTTAGTCTGGATTTATAGAATATATATTGTTAGTTGATACAACATGAATATTAAATGGACAAAAAAACATGATCATGAGATAATAACAACATAAAAAGACCGAAAATTTCAGTATAAAAATAAGCAGATAAAATAATTTTTCCTCATAGTGAAGGCTCACATCCAATGAAGTCATGGCGGAATGGGTTCACTCCAAAAACTGTCTTATTTTTCAAGGTTCATTCCAAAGACCATCATACCCAGAAAATTCCCTTACTAAAATTGGTTCACTCCCCATTCCAGTCTTTTCAATCTCATGAGATATAAATATTTACCAAATTCATTGGTGGGGGATATAGTTCCCACCCAACACATAATTAAAATCAAGAAAATATGAGATGTAAGATCATAAATAATTCATCATAACATAATCCATGAAATGAAATGGTTTTAATAATCATTTCATCATAACCTAACCTATGAAAATGAGATATATTTCATAATAATTTCCCCTTTTCATCATAGCATAACCCACGGAAAATAAGGGGTATTCTTAGAAATGTAATGTTCATATAAAACATTGAAGATAAATATATTTCATAAACATATTTACATCATTAACTATTCTGATAATGAATAAAAATTGTATCCTTTAGTTTAATATCCTATACATCATAGGTCACATTTGAGGATGTCATCTTAGATGATGACTAGTTTTGAATAATAAATAAATTTGAACAATTCTATTGGAAAATAAATTTACCATTAAAATTAAACCATGAAAATAAAAATTCATAAAATATAATTGAAATAATTTTCTTTAAAAATAAACCAAAAATCTTATAAATAAATATTTATAAATCAATTAAATCATTTCCTGAAGAAAATATCATTTTATGTTTAAAAAATAATTTTTAAAAAATAAATAATATTTAGAACAAATTTCATTGAACATAACCTTAAAATCATATAAAATAATCTTCAATGAAAAAAATGGTCATGACAACTTGAAATTATGTTTATTTTGTATGTGTTAAAATAATGTTTCAATTAACATTTTTGGTAAAATAGAAACATGTATTGTTTGGAAAACAACAAGATGAATCCATTATTTTTTTTTAAAATGTAAAATATTATGAAAAAATATTTAATGAGTCAATTAGAAAATTTTAAAAACATTTTTAGAAAATAATCTTCTGGAGTAAAAAGTTTTTTTAACCAAGAAGATGATTTTTCCTTATACATTCATTTTGAAATATTGATAACGCGAATTGATGAAAATTAACGAAGAAATTATATTCCCATGATATAAAAAAAGTTGAATAAAATTTATTAGTTTCTTGAGTGATTGACCATAATAAGTGACCTAAAAAAGGTTCATAACCAATCCCAATAAATGATTAGATTGTAACATAAAATCATTAGCACATTTGTAACATTGAAACATAATCCTCATGAAGGAATTACATTTAAGGAAACATAAAAAATAATGACGGTAAATAAGTTGAAGATGTAACATTTGAAATGGGATATATATATATATATAAATTTTAAAAGAAGATAGTTTCATAACATAAAAAAATATATTATAAAAGAAAAAGTGACACAAAACCCCCTTACCACTTTTGCAAATTTTTAACCATAAAATCCATGAAATAGATATCCAAAAATGGATTTTTAAATGAATATAATTTCAAGGAAAATAATAATAAAATAAATTCAGGGTTAATATATAAAACACATAACTTCAATAGGTGGTGAATATGTTATGTGTCTCATATAAGTAAAATGTTAGTTCTAAATAACTTACTGCCTTTTCAATATTCAGAGTCATAAGAACCAATAAAGAATAGTTTCTTATAAAACTATAAAAATTATGAAAAGGAGTATATTAATTATATAACATGTCAATGGGGCTATATATCCATTGAAAAAATGAATCTATTTGTTAATTTACATATATATTCTAGAAATAAAAGATATACTATAAATCCCATACCTTATGTCTCAAATTCCATTGTACACATTTGAATATCCTCTATAATAAATACATGTTTGTTATAAAAATATTATAGAACCATAATTATACATATCATTAAATATATAATTTACTTATTTCCTTTTATTTCCTATTTATTAACAATTCCATGTAATTGTCATGTTTTGTGTTATAATTGCTTAATATTTCATATATGATTCAATTTATAATTTTCTTTCCAGTTACGTGGATTATGGTTCCATTTTCAATAGAATAATAAAAAATAAAAAATTATAATAATTATAAATAAATTATACTGTTAATACCAATCATCAATGTTGGTTTTTATAAATGATGTTTATTACAATCATTGAGACAGTAGGTCGTACATACACATGAGTAAATTTATCAATTATCAACAATCATTATGGGTAGGTGGAATGTAATATTTTACCCTTCTACAATGATAATAATATAATACATACAAATTTTTCATTATAATTATTATAATGTTACAAATATAATATGTATACTTTTTATCAATCAGAATACCCAAACGCGAGAGGTGGTAATTGAAAACAAATGACATTAGTACGCGAGGACGTAGTCCATCGTATACTTGAAAGATGATTAAATGACCCTTTTGATGGATGTGGATAAGGTTTCCGGTAATTATATTAACCTAAAAAAACTAATTACATTAAATACAATTATGTTTTATTATTATCATGGATTATTAGTAATTTAAGTTAGTTGGGGTGGAAATAAAATGAAAACGTCCATTGAAGAACATTATCTCCTCTTTGAGTAACCTATATATGATTTCACCAATAGACATCCAAGGATAGATTTATTCGCAAACTGAGTTTAATAGGACTATAATATGGATTTTTATAAGTGATTTTAGTAAGTATTTTCCAAACCAGAATGATTATATGTAGAAAAAAAATTGAGGATATGTGATGGAATTTTATAAGTGAGGTGAATGGCATACATATAATTTATTTGAAAAGAAAAGGTACACCCATGTTATTTTCATGAAAATGGATTAAAATTTAGTATTTTAGATATTTTGACATTATTGTGTCAAATTAGGGATATAAAATATATTTTATAAATTTTTTTAGGTTATTTTAACCCTTATCTTTTTAGATTAACCCCCCGGTAAACCCATTTTCTCAATAACCGTGTAATTAATTTTTTTCTCAATTCACTATTAATTTTTTTTCAAATATTATTTTGACCTAATTATAAAATATAAATTTTTATGGTTCCAAATATTGAATTAATTTTACCAATTTTAATTCAAAAAATATGTAATATTTAATTTAATATTAACTTAGTAGATGAGATAAGAAAGTTGGGTTCCATTGAGAAAATGTTCAAATGTATACATAGTTGTTATATCAAATTTAAATATGTAATTATTGAAAATTAAAATTTTTTATAGATATATATATATATATATAATTTGAGTAATTTTACATCAATAGCAGTTTCAAATATAATTTATCTTAAAAAAAGAGAATGTAATTTTAAATTAAAATACATTATTTTTTACAATATATCAAAAATATTATTTATTTAAGAAAATTATAAAAAGTTATATATAATATATTTTTAAATTTATATTTTTTTTTAAAATTTTGTTTATTATTCAAAATAAATTTTCTAAAACATTATAAACTAAAATTTAAATCAAAACCAACAAATACAACATAAATTGGGTTATCAAGAGGGGTATTTTGTTACAAGAACAAGATGAAATTATATTTAATCTATGTCTCCTAATAATCATTTTATTAATATAAATTAATATATATCAATAAATAATCTATTTATTTTATTTAAAGAATTCCCCATTATGGATTATTTGAAATAATATAAATGGAGAAACGTTATGCACATTAAAACAATATTCAGAAAAGAAACCTATATTGTAAACCCAGAAATAAAATTATACTAAAATTCAATAAAAATTTGAGTAAAAGAAATTTTTTATTTTAAATATATTATTTGAAATCCTAATTGGTCATTTAATATAAATAAATTATTTAAAATAATTGATAGTTATATAAAAATCGATAATTTTCACTATTCACTGAAAAAATCAATATTTTAGGAATAATACCAAAATTTCCCCACAAGTTAAATTTTATAAAAAAATTTCAATAATAAATTTCATATTATCAATTATATTTTCTAAAATAACTATAAGTTAACTATAATTAGTTTTCAATAAATAGGAATAGAAATCATTTTTTATGAAAATGTATTATTGATGAATATAATTACATTAAAAAATTAATTTATTATTTACCAATAGTTTATAAATAAATTTATATTTATCAGGATATTTATAATATATTTCATAAAGTTGTTTATACTATTCATACCCACACACTCAATGGATATGTTTTATTTTTTTTCATGCTTTGCTGAAGCACTGTGGGTCATATCATGCATGCTATCGATGAAAATCCTTATCTTGTGTAATGATAGATATCTAAAAATTTATATTAATTTGAAAAGAATATTTCATAAAATATTAGAATGTTACCATACCCATGTTCCATGGTTTTCCATCCTATACCATGGCAGCGATTTCCAGCGGACATCCACGCCATAGCCCATAGATTTCACTGTATACCTATAAATATTTCCATAGATCATTCCTCCTCAATTATTTGAAAAATATTATGGACTATATTAAATATAGATGATTTTATATTTACTGGGCATATAATAATTTTCCAATTGGTGGGGTAAATTGTCTGGGAGATGACACTATTGGTGATCCTTAACATCCACATTGACTACATGATGTTGGAAGTCCTTAACATTCGCACATGTCTTATACAGTTTATTCTAATGATTTGAAGGTATGGGTGTGTATCCATAAAGAACCAATGAATTATCACTTGTTAATGTTTAGACCACAACTAGTTTTTTTTGTTTCTTGAATATATATTACTATAATTATGATACTTGCAGAAATGATGCAATTGCTGACCTATCATATCATCCAATGACCTGAAGGCCTTTATTTTTTATTGATTTTTGATAATCCACCTTTCAAGGGGTGAGGTGGAACCCTACATGGCCAATAGGCATAAGTATTACATAGCCCATAGACCATAGAGGAATTGATAACCTAGCATATATATTTTTAAATATATGTGATGTTCTTCCTATATTATACATTTGGGAATATAGGATTTCCCTATGTGGTAATCATGTGATATGTGACACATGTTTATGTCTGTGGTGGACAATATGTTAGATTTGGAACATGTTTGAGACCATCCACTTGAGAGGCATGTGTTAGATCTTGAGTAACCATGTACTTTAACTACTCTAGTTGGCATGATGAGTAACATTATTTGAGCTATCTTTAAAAGAGGGATATGCTTATATTTTATCACAATATTAGATTTTAAGAATGCTTAGAGCCATATACTTGAGAGGGATTCTATATAATTTTATCAGTATATTCATGGAGTATCCTAGAAAATATATTTTTTACAAGAATGTGGATATCCAATCAAGGAGGATGTGTGAGTTTTGTTTCTGATATTCTACAGACTTGGATCCAAAGAAGGTATATTTTTCATAGGGTGGTTTTGAAGTTAGTATAGAAAATATTTGAGGACATGACATGTGTTATGTACTATTTTTAAATATTAATATTTATATATGTACACTGTTAATTATCATGGAATGGACTTATATATTCTATATACTATTGTTAAGGGCCATGTTTGTTGTTTTATAGAGTCTGTCACTCATATCCTACTCATGATTTTTTTGTGTTTTTATATTTAGTGAACTTGTATCTAGTGAAGGGAAATAGCCATGTGGTGGAAAGATGATCAGGTGAATTATGATGATACTGATGTTTATAGATGGAGTTTGAGCGGGATGTGAGTTACTTCATTTATTACTGGATATACCTAGACATTTGATTCTTGTTTGCTGTGATATTTATTTTATGTATTATATTACATATTTAGTTTCTTCATGCTCATTAATTTGTTATTTTATATTTTATTTATTATTTTTGATATGATATGATTCTAATGTTATAGTATCCCCAGAATTCATTTAGAAGCTCACTATTATTCAATATCCTCTTTCATATAGGATGGTTCACAAGATGTCATGTCGAACTTCATATCAGACCTATTGATTTTGGTTGGTATGTTACATTGGTATTATATCATGTGCTGTAAAATCATTTTTAAATTTTAATTAACATTAAATTATTCTTAAGAATCGGTTGAGGGAAACTAAGAAGGATGGAACTATGATTTTCCTCAGGACACCCTTTTCTGGTTTTCAACTAGAATAGTTTTTCTATATTTCCTTTTTAACAATCAATTGTTCATGAACGATATTTTAGGTAATGTCCTAAATATTTGATTCAAAATCCATTTAATGGGACACTTATACGAGTTTTTAAATATATTTTTTCATTTAAACTCAATGATAGATGATGTCTATTGAAGAAAAAACCATAGTGTTAATGATCAATTAAAAAAACAATGACCAAAAGATAAGTTGGAATACCTTTATGGAAAGCCTATATAATCCTAAAATATTGGTGTTCTAATCTCAAATAATGTGGATATCTTTATAAAAAAACACATTTAGTTTAGGGTGATGATGATTAGACCATTTAATAGTGTCGTTTATTTTAATGTTATGAGGACCATAAAAAGGTTAATGAATAGTATATCATATCATTCCCTAGAAAATTGGGATGCTACATAAATGTATAGAATAATGGTAATTCTAATCCACTATAATAGATATATTTTTGAAATTTTATGTCGAAACTCATGAAATTTGATTCATGAAATGTTCATTTAGAGAAGAATATAGATGGTGATCACTGGACACATTCACGTTACGACATCTACAATAATTTTTCAAGGTGTACATAGATAAGTGTACCTTATCATAAGGACGAGATATTCCTATGATTGGCATGGATAAACATGGTGTAACAAAAATCATTACTAATTATAAGTATCCTTTGGAGAAAAAATTATCTCAATTTTGAGAGTCCTAAAAGGTCATTAAGAACTCATCCACTTGAGGAGTGAAGTATATTTATAGATATAATGGTATTTTAAAAGGGTTAAATACTAGAAAATTTTATTAATCCTTATGTTAGAACCTTTTCAGTGGAGACTGGTTATAGCATAGAGGTCTTCAAAAATTAATCTTGGACATGTTATTCCCATGAGAAAATCATGAACTTTTATATCGAAAATCATTTGTCCAAAAACGAATTTTAACTTATTAGTTCATTATATTACGTTTTACTATTTCATGAAGGGTATGTACATAGAGAATATAAAATTTTATTATTTTATGTCCACCCTTTACATTTTCTCAACACGAAAATACTTTTTGGCACCATTATTGATTAATTAAGGATCACACAATTTGAACTGTTGGTTGATAAGGATTGAGGTCATAGAAATTCATCAAAAATTGAGATAATAAATATTTTAATGGAATGAAAAAACCATATGTAAATGCATATCTCAATTATAGAATTTATTTTCTCAAATGGGTTTACATAATTTAGGGTCATGATTCTTGGAACACTAATAAATGGCACGGTATGAATACCCAAATAGGGTTCAATATATCGAAGCACCAAAAACATTTTCAACATTAAAAGAAGGTAATGTAAATCATGTATTGATTTATTTGGATCAATAAGTGATGAGATATGAAAATTATGCTGATTATAACTACTATTCAATATTTGAATCCTGGATTCGATAGTAATGTTTTTTTGGGAATACAATGATTATAATACCTTCTCCTTTAGATTAAATATTCATATGGTTAGAAGTGATGAATATGGAAGCATCAATACTATTACCAATAATAGGTGATGGTTGTTGAAGAATTGACCAGTTACCAGTATTTGGGGATTATTTCAAAATTTTAGAACACTCATGGAATTATGTGTGTTTGGAATTAAAGGGGTATTTATAAATTTAGTGAGACATTATAAAATCAAATAAACCATGATTGGGATATAAAATAACATTTTAAATGATGGGATATTGATAAGGATTTGATATTGTGAATTTAATTTATTGTTTAGACATCCCTTCGTATCCTGAAATACAATTAATCAATCCACACATAGTTCTTGTGAATCCTCATCACAGATCAAGCTCATATAAAGAGAATTAAGGTTTCTCATTCTATTACAGAGTCTGAACTAGAATATTCTCATTGGATATATCTATATTAATTTAGAATTTCATGGAAGGAAATATATTTTTGGTTCCCTAATAAAGGATTTTGTAAAAATAATGTGTCTCTTTTATATTAGTTTAGTGATAGATATGGAAGCACATGTTTGGATCTGCTGAAAGGATCTAATAGTAATGCAAGGATGTTTTTACATATAACACTGACTACATTGTGATGTATGCAGTTATATGAAGTAGACCACATACCATGTTTTTTAACATCATTTAAAAAGTAAAAACGTTTTTTGTAATTTTTGTACATGTGATCAAGATACATGTATTTTTATGTTTATGGTTATGTGATGAGGAAATATATGGATGTTTCAGATAAAATTTTCTTGTATGTGTCTATGTAACTATAGATTATATTAATCTTGGTAAATATTTCTTATGGTGGCTGATTATAAATTTACAAATATTTTTTAGGGATTGGGTATAATTTATTTACAATGGGGTGTAGATACAAAATAGAATAGACGAATGTAAACTACAAAGGCTATAGCCAAACAAACATTTTTATTGGATTTTCAAAAGAGTCACAACACAAAATGACCGCAAAAAGATCATAAAAAAAGAGGGTCAAGGTGGTCTGATGTAGTGAAGTCCATGAGCATCCGCGCGGACAAGGTTGATACCCTCCCTGGGGAAGGATCCAAGATCAGAAAATCAATATAGGCGAACCCCTTGAGCTGCCATGGACGTTAAAAAGTCAGCTACAAAATTATTTTCGCACCATGTATGACATACCTCCGTGCTTCTGCTCAAAAGCCCCTTGAATCACCGAATGGTGTAGACAATAGCCCATGGGATGTGGCTGATACCAAACAGAGCATTGTACACTATAAGTGACTCTGCTTCCACAGCCGCAAGATGGACATTATTTTTCCTCTATAAGAGTAAACAAGTGAACATCGTTGTGGCTTCCGCTTGAAGGGCATCCCCACTGCGAAGAGTGCTGAAAATATCTATAGTCACTGATCCCCTTGGGTCCCGGATTGACCCCCCACCTCACATCAATCCCATGATGCATGAGCCATCCGTCTTCATTTTGATTCCCGAATGATGGGGCAACCAGCGTAACCATCTTCCATGCCTTCTATAGTTGTCGTTGCTGGGAGAAAAGGTTACAGTGAGAAGGGGTTTGATGGATGGCGCATCCTGGCATGCATGACACAGTCGGACCAGATCAGCCATCACGTACCAAGTTTTGAAGATGAGACCCGCACGAGATCCCAGGATACCCTTATGGCAGGCCTCATTGCGTACCTTCCAGATCCCCCAGCAACCCACCATCAAGAGGATAGCCCTAGCAGCCCTTTCCGATCCACTGTTCTTCGTTCCATTAAACGACAGCTCGAGAAAGATAGAAGACGGTTCCCTTTGGGATATTCTGCCCACAAAGCCTTCAAACTCTTGCCACACAAAATTTTCCCAGTCACTTCCAAAGAATAGATGATCTATAATTTTAGTCTGTGCCACCCTACAACATAGGAATTTGGAGGCCCGATTCACTCCTAAGCGTTGGATATTGTCCTCTGTAGGAAGCGATTTTTTCCGGATTCTCCAAATGAGAAAATTGATGTTCTTTGGGATCTCTCTCCTCCACAGAACTTATCCCCATATGTCATGGCCTTGAAATAATACAAATATGGGTTATAATAGCACTAAAAATGGCCTTTAAAAGCGCTAAAAAAGTGATGTTAATCTCGGCAAAGATATTGGGGGGTCCCCTTTATCAGTGCTCAGCAAGCCCTGATAAAGGTAATATTTATCAGCTCTATTTTCAGCGCTGATAAATTTTTAATATATCAGCGCTATTGTGAGCACTAATAAAAACTACATTTATCAGCGCTTAAAATAGGGTTGATATATTATCCATTTATCAGTGCTTAACTAGCACTGAAAAAGGCCAAAGATCCTATCCAAAACTAGAACCTGCACAGAACCTGCCCAGCAACTCCACACATTACAGCACCTGCACATAGTCCCAACAAAACCTGCACATAGCACACACAAAACCCACACACAAAGCACAGAAGAACAAAAATTGATACATAAATTTACATGAAATCATGAATACAAAACAACACAATTCTATATACATTTAAAACAATGTTTAATTTGGTTACAATTATATTTATCCAACAAACAGTTAAAAAACAATGATGTTCCATCCTTTTTGCATCCAACCGCTCTAAAAAATTGTCGTCCATGGCGACGGTTTCTGAACAAAGCATTCGAACTAAGGAAAAAGATTTCTCCTACATAATAAAACAAATATTATGTTAGTAATATAATAATGAAATAAAGAATGGGGTTGCTAAATGGAATTATACTAGTGAGGCACAAAAACATAAAACAACCAATTATACTAGTGAGGCACAAAACATAAAACAAATATTATGTCCCCCATTCCATAAAAAAGAAGAACCCTTTCCCCCTTCCCCAGCACACCCCCTACACACTGCCCACCCCGAGCACATCCCCTACCCCTGCACACTCCCTGCCCCCTGAACACCCCCTGCCCCCTTCCCCAGCACACCCCTGCCCACTGCGCTTCCCCCCAGCCCATTACACACCCCCCTGCCCACCCCTACATATTTAAAAATAACCCAACACACTCCCTACCCCTTCCCCTACCACTTTTCCCCCTTCCACCTCCCCTAGAAAACCACCCCTTCCCTCTCACCCTGTCCCCTGCACATCATAAAGAAAATACCTTGTATGGAAATTGTGCTCAATTTACATTATAAACATCATATAAATCAACACATTATCATGTACTTTCATTAAATGTAAATACACATATATAGAATCTCTACATCTCATAAGAAAACCCTCTTAAAAATTCACAAACACATTAAATCCATTTGAAAACACCCATCACACAACTTTCTCATTTCTTCAAACACATTTAAAGGGATTAAGAATGAAAATCCATAAGAAATACAACTGCATTCATTTTAAAAATAACTTTCATGTCTATACACACCCCAAATTACTTTGAGAACACATTTTTAACCACACAAACATTTCATATAGTACACTTAGTAAGAAAATACAGGATAATAAAATCATCATATAATGTAAAAGCATGGAATCACCAACATAAAGCATGTAATCTTCTGAAATCTGTTGGAAAACATAAAACCACACCTCCACAATACCTTAATAAGGACTGATTAAACATTAATATTGAATATATTAATGGGAACCCATGTTTAACTTGTGGTATTCCATGAGTTTAACATCCCACAAGGATAGAGGGTCATGATTTAATGTCTTATAGAGATGTAAGAACTGGGTGGATCAAAACACTTATAAAGGTGGATCAGGTAGGTACATCTCTAGGAGGAAGCACCTGGAATGTTTACCTGATAGATGGATCAAAACGCCCAATGAAGTCTGACCCAAGTGTGGTGCATCCCATAAAGCTAAGGTTTCTCATTTTGAATAATTATTCGGATGCCACTATGGGAAATACAAGAGGGAAAATAAGCGAAGGTTTACCCTAGTGAGGTGGTCACCATGGTTTACCATTGGTTGAGATTTAACCTCATGGTGGTTTCCTACGTACCCTATTTAGAATACAAGGATCAAAACCCATATATTTAAAAGAGGTATGTTGTGGGTATTACCCATGGTTAGCTTCCCTTCACACTAGGAATACTCTTTGTTGGATGAGTATGGGTCTTGTGAGGCTTATGCATTTTCAGATTCTTAGGTTCTTCCAAGAGTAGCAATGGGATGAATGGGACATACGTGCTAAGATGAACCATGTGAATGGGGTGATCCTTGTAAAGAGGCACGAGGCACAAAAAAAAATGTGGATCTGTCTGTAAACATTATTTATGGTGGCCATGGGGCCTATCAGACTCCCTAGACCTTCCATAAACACCTCAAAACATCACGAGGACCAGATTTTACATGATGGTGCATCATAGGGTTGATTCTTTTGATGATGTACTGGTCGTTTGAGCTTGGATTTCATGTCAACTAGCCTTTCCCTTACATGAATTATCCTATGACACATATTTTGGTTCTAAAAAATCCCTCAACGATAATGATTATCTCATGCATCTACCTAGAAATAATTGTGCAAGTCAAACAACAACACATGTGCTCAAATACTAGTTCAAAAAAACAAGACACAGAAAATGGATTTTTTGACCCTTAGTGGTTTAGTCATTCACCCCATACGCACTACACACCATCATGCCTTACATCAATATTGATTTGTTCAAAGATCAATAATATGAATCCCAGGATAGAAAACATTGAGTAATAAATTAAGATTTCAATACATCGGAGCATTCTCAATTCACCAAAGAAGGTTGGAGGATAATCAATGATCATATATAGATAACATAAGTTTTAGGAATTCACCTTCATCCCATTTGTGTACAATATTCCATCAGGTATTTTCCCATTTGTTTCTAAACACATGTATATCATCTTATGAATATGAGTTTTTGCGACATTAAAGGTACTACTGAAAAAATATAAATACACAAAGGATTAATAAATATTTTAAATGAAATCGTAATTATTTTCGAAAATACCTCATTAGGGATGCAATTTTGTTAATGAAATGCGATCTCTTTCATAAATTTACAAACATAATAACCAAAGTCCTTTCCGTTTGTTTGTTTTGGACACTACAGAAACATCAAAAACAATGAGTAATTTGTTTTGATATGTGTTTGGATAGTGAAATGTTATTATATATACCCGGATACTTTTCCAGTTGTAGATCTTGTAGGAGTGCTCATCCTTATGCCCTGTATTCATTCCATGCATTAGAAGATATTGATGCACCGCCCTATCATAACAGAATCCTCCTTAAAAGATACCATAAATTATATAACTAGATGATTAATTTTAAAATCTTGGATCTAGTGTATTAAAAATTAACAAATGTCCTCATGCGTGGTCAGTTTGTTGGATATCCATGCGTTGAATCCAGAAAATAAATCTTTGGAGTATCAAAATTGACTGCAATCAGCATCCAATGCACCCTAAAAATACAAAAATAAATAATTAAAAATGAAATGAAAATATTGTTGATATGATTAAATTGTAGATTTTTACCCCTGCATCGTTGGTATTAAGAAGAGACTTTCATTCGTAATTTTTTTTTCAAACGATTTGAGCACGGATGACATTATTGCAGATTCTTTAACAGAATCTATTTCGTCTTTTGAAGATGTGGTGTGAGGACTAACGAGTCCAAAATTTTTTTCATGGGGACATACCTTCAATTGTTTTTCATATATACATCTGCGACAAATATAAAATGTATTTAGTCAAAATTATCAGAGTATATCAGCTTTTGTAAACTTAAATAATGAAAACTTACCTCATGTATACATTTACAACTGAGGCGCCTAACCATTCATACTTGAGGAGTTCATTTAAATTTTCAGTACTAATGAAATCTGATATCTCCTCTCCATACATATCTTTTTCAAAAGAAACTATGTGATTAATGTCGTCTTTCATCTTTGTATCCACATGAGCCTGCAATGATATTAACTGTGGATATAGAACAGGCGGGGTGAAGGTGCTCTCAGTAGACCATTTCAATCGATTGGTTGATCCTTGAGATAGTTTTGAGTTGATATTTCGTTTCACCCCATAGTCTTTGTCATTCTGTAATAATAGTCATTGGTTCAGACCTTTTTTCATTAAATGTTAAAGGTCCATCTTGAAAAATAAATAATAAATGAATACCTTTTTGTCGACATGTTTTTTTATAAGAACTATCGGCCATGCGATGAATGTTCTAACAGCTTGTTCAACCATATGAATGTCTTCATCGTTATTTGGAACAGGTAGCTCGATACTCGGTTCATTAGCTATGTTAATTGACACTCTAAGATGATCTTTTGGAAGCTGTCTGTTGTGTAACATGTTGTTTTTCATACTGAACATCGTAGCCCTCGCTACAAGGCGACATGTGGGAGTTGATAAATATAAATCACAGTCATTTTCACCCTATGTAATATTAGTACAGGAAAGATATCAGTGTCTATGTAAATCACATTTCACAGAAACAATTATTAAAACATTGATTACCTCAGCTAAGTCAGGTTTTTTAGGGGAATGGCTCGCCTCAAAGCTGGTGGGGGTGGGGCGAGATCGTCACGCACTAGTGGTTGTTGAGTTGTTTCTTCTCTTCACCTCTCCCCCATAAATTTCTCTATCATCTCTAGCTGGTATTTTAATTCTTCTTGAAAAATAGATAATTGTTCTTACAGCTTTTCCATTTTTCATTTTGATCCTCTGCTTGTTTTTGTTTTTGAAAATATGTTCGGGTGTCATCCCAAAACCCCCACCTCTGATGTGGCCATACTTTTCTGGATGCTTCAAGGCTGCTGAAAGTATGTCTACATCTTGTGTGGTTGTTGTTGATTCTTGTGACTATTTCAGATAGAAAATATAGAAAAATAAGTAGTTATTGTAATGTAATAGCGATTTAAAGCAACTCAAATTTCTATTATGTCATACTTACACATGTTTCCCACACTTTTTGTGTGTTTTCATCAATAAATGTCCCCTCTTTAATTACATGAGCCTCCTTCCATAGCACATGGCATGGGATGGATATGGATTTCAATTTCGATTCATCAATCTGCATATAAATAGAGAAATATGGTTATGGTGTTGTTTTATGTCACATACTAGTAGTAGAGTATATTTAAAAGACGTACCAATTTTTTCTCAAGTTCAACGTACCCCATCCTTGCTTTACGGTAAGGGTGCGCTGGTTCAGTTGCACATTTTTTATTTTCAGCACTCAGTAGCTATTTCATAAATAAAAAACTGTCAATCAGAGTGATGAATACAAGCAAACGTCAAACAACGTATTACCCCACACAATGTACCTAAAAAGTATACTCCCCACGACGGTTGCTAAACGAATCCCATGCTCCTTGGGATATCAAGTGTGTTTAAAGAGGAGGTGGGTGCGGCTTGATTTTCCATTCTGCATCTTTAAGATGATATTTTGTTAAAATTGTGCAGAAACCTCTATGAATCCTTCCTGCAACTCTTAATACATATTCCTTGTGCGAGACATCTACTATAAATGCACTTTGCAATGAATGATGAAGAGTAAGTCAATGTTTTGGTATTTTATTTTATTTTAATAAATTAAAAAAATGATATCATAATGTTACAATAATCTCTTCCCACATTAGTGTCTTTAGCCTGGTGACAACATAGTGCCAGGACAGTACAACAAGCGACACACATTTTCGAGTTACGATTCCAATGTAGCTACTAAAGATGGCTTTGTTGGGGTTAACATGTTGGCCTTGCTTATTCCATCCCACTTCAAATTTTATGCCTTTGGCTTTTGCCTTAAGGATTTTGTCCAACATAGTCAAACTACGATGCTCTTGTTTTTTGTGTGCTTTCAGGGTTTCATTTTCTACCATTTCCTCAGAAGTAGCATCAATATCTTCCCCCGGAGCGCTAGCATCGGCAATGGGACCAGCGGCAAGAGGTTGAGAAACCTGTTGTACCTCAGCACTAGGACCAACAACAACAGGTTGAGAAACCTGTTGTTGCTCTGAACTTGGACCACCAGCATTTGGTAGAGAAACCTGTTTTTGCTCTACTGTGGGACCACCAGCTGCTGGTTGAGAGACCTTTTGTGCCTCAGGATTGGGCACATCAGCAGGTGTAGAAGTCATTATCTACAGAAGTGGTTAAATATTTAATTTAGATTATATAAAAACAGCAGCGAACAGACAATAACATAACATAACACAATGTATGTTACAATAAACAAATAACCTGATTATTGTGCTCTCTTTTTTCTTTAATGGATGAAGTCATTTGACTCCTCTATTGACTATGTAAATTTCTTCATTGTGGTCTCCTCTGACATACAAACTGCCGTCTACATTTGGACCGCTGGAAAATGATTGTCAAGTCCCTATAAAAGGGTCAACCTCTATTGAACATTCATGTGACCCTTCAGTTGTTTTGGTCGATAAAAAAACCATTGAACAATTTCAGTTTGCGGGGTCTGGAACATAAAATACTTGTACATCCTGTGATGCCATTATAAATGGTTCATCTTTCTCCCCCTCCTTACTGAAATCAACTTTCATGAATCCTAATTCATCTAATTGAACAGCAGTCCTATTATAAACCAACTTGCATTGAAAAATAAGCACTTTGAATTTCGTATAATCCAACTCCCATATTCGTTTGATGATGCCAAAGTATGACATATTCGCATAAATTGGATTTTTTGTCCTTAGCACCAGAAACATGCATCGCCTCAGCCACAAGTATAAACCCACTATTCTGCATGGTACTGTCTTCATCATGTTCATTAGTATAGAATGTATAACCGTTAACAACATAAGCATTTTAAGATAATATGTACAAACTTGCTCATCCGGCCATCCATTGAAGTCGTTTTGAAATTGAGTCTGGATATTCATCTAACTGCTTAAAAATATTGTCTCAAAACCATCCTATAAACTGTCAATTATGTGTATCTGATATCCTTTTTTTCAGCCCTAGAAGGATTCAAATGCCTAAGAATTTCTTTGTGGGTTTGAACATAAGGGTCAGCGTCGAAACAGTTATGAAAAATTTAAAGGTGGGCCTGCTCCCGATCTGTAATATTGATTGTGACAACCTCTCTTCAAGAAATTACTTCATCTTCAATCCACTAATTGTGACGAGATTTTGGTAGGCCAACAATTTCCACACCAGACAGGTATTCGGTACCAAATTCATCAGCTTCCTCAACAATATATTGCTCCGTAATACAACCCTCTGGCTGACTTCTATTTTTCACAAACCCTTTCAAAATATTCAAATACCGTTCAATGGGGTTCATCCATCTATAATATACAGGACCACATAGTCGAATCTCTCTCACCAAATGAACCATCAAATAACCATCATATCGAAAAATGTTGGTGGGAAGAACATTTCCAATTCACATAATATGACGACAATTTATCTTTCCATAGTTGGCAATTTCTCTGGGTCTATAACATTGCTGCATATAGCTTTGAAGAAGAAATATAGCTTCATTAATGTATGGCGGACATTCTTGGGGAAAATGCAACGTAAAGCTATAGGAATTAGATCTTGTGTCAAAACATGGCAGTCATGTGATTTCAGACCCTTTAATTTTAAATCTCCCATTGACATGATGTTCTTGATATTTGATGAATACCCCACTGGAACCTTTAGGTCATTCAAGACGTTGCAAAACTGATATCACTCTTTCCTGGAAAGTGTGTAAGCCGCAGGAGGATGAAATTTTCGTTTTTCACCCTTTACTGGTGCCAACTCTTCTCATATTCCCATATCAACCATGTCCAATCTAGCCTTAATTCCATCCTTTGTTCTGCCGGGTACATTTAGCAACGTGCCGATGACACTATCACATACATTTTTTTCAACATCCATAATATCCAGAAAATGTCTAACATACAGACAAATTCCAGTGTGGTAATTAAAAAAAACTGATCTCTTTTTCCAACCAGTTTTTGTAAGGTTTTTCGAAAACAGTTTACTAAAAGTAGTTTCCAAATATTTCACTTTATTAAACAATTGATCACCTATTAGCGGAGACGGTGCTGTACATTCCTCTGAAAATCTGTCGAATGATGTTGTCCAAGATTGGTACTTATGTTGTTGGGGTAGAAATCTGTGATGTCCTAGAAACACTATTTAAATGAATGTTTCAACCTAATTGACCGTGTACCTTGTTCACAAAAAGGACACCATTGAGTTCCTTTAATGCTATATCCTGAAAAATTTCCATAAGCAGGAAATTCATTTATCATCCTGTACAACATGGCTTTCAAAGTGAACTGTTCATTTTTGTAAGCATCATACATCGTAACACCTGAATCCCACAATATTTTCATATCCTTGATCAATGGGGCCAAATAATTGTCAATATCAATACCTGATTGTTTTGGTCCTAATATAAGCATATATAACAAGATGTATTTTTGTTTCATGCATAACAACGGTGGTAAATTTATAATTTAACAACATATATGGCCATGTACTGTGACTGCTGCTTTGAAAACAAAAGGATTCACCCCATCTATAGATAATTCCAGACAAAGGTTTCTCAGCTCGTTCCAAAATTCAGCATACTCGTGATCAATTATCTTCCACTGAGGAGAGTCTACAGGGTGACATAGTTTCCCATCTTTAATTATTGTATCTGCATGCCATGTCAATTGTCTTGGAGTCTTATCACTTCCATATAGGCGTCTATCCCTAGGAATGATTGGAAAGTACCATACAACTTTCATAGGACTAGAATCATCTTTCTTGTATCGGAATTACCACACTTTGGGCATTCTTTAAGTGATTTGTGGCCTTTTTGAAACAATATACAGTCATTCAGGAAAGCATGTATTCTTTCAGAGATCAGACCCATCGATCTTAGCATTTGTTTGGTATCATATGTTCGGCATGGGAGTTCATTATCTTCTGGGAGTATGTCATTCAGGAGAGAAAGTAGTTCCGTAAAACTGGCGTCACTCCACTCGTTGCCTTCTTTCAAATTATACAGCTTCAATACGGCTGACAATGCTGTATATTTAGTGCAACCATCATAAAATGACATTTTTGCACAACTCTTTAACTTATCAAACAATTTTGGTCAATCAAGAAGTTCATCTTCAAATGTCCTTGTCATTTCCTCAATACGATCTTCATCATCGTTCACATCTACAATCACACCCTCCATACGATCTTCTTCACTATCCATGCTTCTAATCATATAAGATGATCTATAAAATGTCGTGTTATCTGAGTCACTACCAACATTGGTTTTTCCCCATGTTTATTTCAACATGTATAACTTAGATCTATTCCGTGACAGATCATGTGTTCTTCCAACTCCTCTGGACTAATTTTTCTTGAATAACAACAGCGTAAACACGGACAAAGGATTTGAGAAGGGTCACATGCATGATCTTCTGCAAACATGATAAACTGTTTCATGCAATCTTCATACTCTTTTGTCAATCGATTGGCATTCATCCATTCTTTATTCATATTCATCATCTTTATGGATTCGATCTCGAGAACTTTCCTAATATGATGTTTTAATTAATCAGGTAGCATTGTTTGGGTTTTATAAAGACAAATCATGGTACAAATGCCTTTAAACACATGTGAAATTTATATACATGATGTTTCTAGAAGGGTGAACATCGTGTATGTATAAGATACTTGATTTAATCTGAAATATATCAAATTTATTCCATGATAGTCTTAAAAAGACAGAATAATTCCTTAGAAAATACATGACATGCGAACAAGAGGAAACCAATGAGTAACAGGAGAAAACAGTAATAAATATGATTATATCTCAATGTAATCATGGTGATGATAAGATGTTGGTCTAGATTAACTATGGTTTTGGAGTACACTAATATTTAATTGAAAAAAACTACAAAAAACTGATCCAGAAAAAGATGAAATATCCTATTCATCAAGTCCCTTAATATAACCAATGCATTAGTTAAACCAAAAATCATCGCTAAAAAATCATACAGGCCATAACTACTCCTAAAAGTAGTCCATGGTAGGTCCAACAATGTCTGACTCATCTAATGGTATCCTAATGTCAAATCTATCTTGGAGAAGATCATAGAACCTCATAGATGATCAACGTTACTGTCAATGCGTGGATGAGGATACATATTCACGACTCTAATTAGGTACAATCTCCAATAGTCCAACAAAAAAATAAATACCAATCAACCATCTATTTTAGAGAACTATAAAACCCCATGGTAAAGTACTATGCCATATGAAACCATTATATTCTATATTATCAAATTGTAATTCAAACAACTGATGCTCTTTTGGTGTCATTTTAGAAATTGTGATAGAAACTGAATTTTCTCCCAAAAATAACTAGATTATAAAGTTTATCTATTTGTTAAGGAGTAAATTTTATACCTCATCAGTGAAAACATCCTAAAAATGTACTACCATTGGGGAAAAAGAATCCTATAGCATTCTAGAAACATCTACAATATGCCTGACTATTTGAGCCATTAGGGTACAGTAAATATATAATAATAACATGCTATTTAAAATGGAATGTGGAAACAAGAAATCATATAGACTCCTGATAAACCCATAATACAAAACATATCACCTAGTATGTCTGTCACATATACAAGTAAATAAATTAGAAAAAAACATGCTACAAAGCATAAAGGTACCATTAAATACTTACATAGGTCAACTTGTTTTAGAAATTGTTTATCTTCATCCATGCCTTGTACTTGCACCCATGAATTTGAAGGTGAGTAAGCCTACACGATAGTTGACCTTCTTATAGAAGAGTTTCTGGAAGAGTATAAGAGACATAAAGCAATGAAGATCATTCTATTCATTGTGGAAAACGTCTTGTGCAACGTGGCCTATGTTGAAAACCTACGTTGTAACTTAGGCTGCATTTCACAAGTCGATTGCCACATTGTTTGTAGCAACCACATTTTCTCCAACACTCTAATGATCTTCTTTTCTTCATGTCTCTTATACTCTTCCAGAAACTCTTCTCTAAGAAGATCAACTATCGTGTATGCATACTCACCTTCAAATTCATGGGTGCAAGTACAAGGCATGGATGAAGATAAAAAATTTCTAAAACATGTTAACCAATGAAAGTATTTAATGGTACCTTTAGGCTTTGTAGCATGTTTTTTTCTAATTTATTTATTCGTATATGTGAGAGACATACTAGGTGATATGTTTTGTATTATGGGTTCATCGTTGTCTAATCATATAACTATGAGATTATTCTATGTGATGAAAATTAATATGGATCCATCATCATTTCCATTGGGATAATCTTTGGGAATACATATAACCATAATATTAAAAACTATTTCCTTTGTATCCCATACATAAATATTCAACTCGAAGGGGTAGAACTTACCGCCCATGGTAACTCAAAATAAAAAAAATGAAAACAACGGTTGGTTATCCACAAGAATTCATCACACATAACCTTGGTAGACCTCTCACACATGTGAACCAACATAACTAACCAATTACCATATACTTCATGTTAGAGTCAAGATATCCCTATGGAACCTATAGGGTATCCAATTACACATCATTCACAAACAACCAACTTGTTTTTCTAAATATAAATAACATCTCTTATTTTGACACTCATCACTAATTATGAATCACATCCCTAGACATAATAATAATCACATTAAGACCACACTATCTATTATGAAAATCCTTACTAGAATTAGGCTCAAGATATGGTATCATTCCCATCTCACATCTATATTCTGTATTTGGTCCTCACACACACAATATATAAATAATATACCAAGGGGATACCATCCATGGAACTCACCTCCCGCCTTGAGAGCACTAGGAGGAGGAGGACGATGCGGCGATGGTCATGGCAGCGAGGGTGGAGGCGGTGGCGACGGCAGAGGCGGAGGCGGCGGTGGCGGAAGAGGCGGCGGCGGTCGCAGCAGCGAGGGTGGAGGTGGCAGAGGCAGAGGCGGTCGTAGTAGCGGGAGTGGGTGCGGAGGCGGTAGCGGCGGCGGAGAAGGATGTGGACGAGGAGGATGAGGAGGACGAGGAGGAGGAAGGAGGAGGAAGGAGGAGGACAAGGAGGACGAGGTCGCACGGCGAGGGGCCTGGTTCAGCTTCCACGAGATCTTGACCACGTGCAAGCAAGGATGGCCTGTTAGGGTTATTAAATAAAAACAGACAGAACCATTATCAGTTCTCATTAAAAGAGCTGATAAAGGTATGTTTTATCAGCTCTAAAATAATAGCGCTGATAAAACATTCATTTATTAGTGCTTTTTAGCACTGATAAAGAGTTACCTTTATCAGCGCTAAAAAACACGCTGATAAATGTAACACTTATCAGTGATTTTATATAGCGCTGATAAAGACATGCCCTATTATTAGAGATTGCTTTTTAGCACTGATAAAGGGAAACACTTCCCTTTCCCTATTTTTTGGTAGGGTTGGTTCAGAGAAATCATTCTGATATAGTCTTCGGTTCCGAAGACTCCTGAGGAAGACCCTGAACAAACACACCAGTCTAACACCGAGCTAAGAACAATATTTTCAAAAGTATCCCACTGTTTATCATCCAAAATTGCGTCTATGAGTCGTGGGAAATCACTGTCTTGGCAAAAAGTAATGTCAGGGACCAGACAGCAAGGGAATCCATGTCTGACCCCAACCCAGTTATGTTGCCATAGATTAATATCACCTCTACCAACAGTCCAGCGAGAAATATCCTAAAGAGATTCCAAATAAGGTTGGACCAGTCGCCCCGCAGTAGACATCCTGCCTCTTTCCCTGTCCAGGTTTCTACCATACCTGTCTTGCATAAACATTCCCCCAGCATGATATTCCTTCAAGGACCTCCCATGCAAGTTTAGCTTGGAGACCCTGCATCGTGGTAGAGACGCTTCTCACATTGATCCCACCTTCCAACAGAGGTCTGGCCATCCTGCTCCACACCACCAAATTATGTTTCCCCTCGGACTGTGCATCCCAAATTAAATAAGCCATAATATTCTCCAATCGGGAAACGACCCCTTTCAGAACCTTAGTAGAGGAGAGGACATGCATCGGTATGGATTAGAGCACACTATTTATTAGAATTATTCTGCCTCCAAAAGATAGAAACATAGGCTATAAATCTAAAGAATAATTCATGAGTGTGATATGCCACATTACCTTGTTGTTGGTTTCTAGATATGTAACAATTAATTTTTTGAAATTATCATAATATTTCTATCATTTTGGTAAACTAGGCCATATTTGATGCACAAATCTAGGTATTTTATGGTTTTTCATTGTTAAAAATATACCACATAGTTTGAGGTCTTCTGATGTAGAATAATATGTCCTATAAATTATGGTCATACAATAATTACATTAATATAAGATAGTTTTAAATAATATGGCATGAGAGTAAATTGAAAAATAATTTTCTATGTCATATGTATGAAGAGAATCCCCACCATTAATGAAGAATGGTTTGAACATCAATATGAGGTTGTGGTTTGATTGGAATTTACATATGGTCTCAAGATATGTGAAATTAGCATCACTACATACCCAATTATTAGATGAATCAAGCCAAAAATAGTTCTTAAACATGGATATATCATTTTAGAACACAGTTTTATGTTGAATGTTCTTATGTGTTTGAGAAGACCATATAATGTGAGGAAGAGGAATAGGGAGAACAAATTTCATGGGCCAAAATTAATGATATAGTAATGAATATATTTCCAGTGACAATAAAAATAAATCAAAATATAAAAATGATTTTTGAGGGATTTGGAGCTCTATTATGGATTTAGAAGTAGAGAAATTTATTAGGGGCTCAAAATATAAGATATTATGGACAATATATTTATTGAAATCGTGTATGGCAGATTTACAAAACCATATGAGAATTAGAAGATCTTATACTAGGGAATAATGGATGAGAGTGAAATTTGTGAGTTTTTTATAGATATGTAATATGAACCATACTATATATCCTGAAACACCATGAATCAAGAAAAAAAATGTTTTAGTGGGGAGCCCTTTTTAACTATTTGTTAGATGAACTATATTATCATTTTTTTGAGTATATTTATTTCATCACTAATGACAGAAAAGGTACATCTATTTAGATCAATATCATTCATATTGGAGGAAATTTTTGATCTAGGACATATTGAATAGAGAAATTACAAGTTTTTTTCTATATTATAGAACTAAACACTATTAATAATTTAAATTATTATATTATGTAATAGGTAAAATGTAGATTAAAATAATATGATAAATAATTAAAATAAATGTATTTCAAGACCCCATAGTGAAGAACTCTATATTGGTATATTCGAGATGATCCTGATTGAAAAAAATTTGATAACATCATATAAGTGTCAATAGAATGAATGAATGTTGTATCACTATGAATATATGGGGTTTTTATCTAAACTAGTGACAAGCTTATATATACGTTATTTAGAAATCACTAAATTTCATCTATTAATATGGATCATGTCAGACATAGTTCAAAAATTTACTAATGTCAGGGCCACTGGAAATAACCTACCACAAATACGGGCAACCAAGACACTATGATATAAAGGGGATTTTATTTATGATGATTTTTATAGTACTAGAATATGATATAAAGACGTCACAATGTATCTTGTGGTTATATGAATCATGATTCCCACAGTTCTTATTTAATATAAGGTAATTTGTTTAGTCATGGGTTAGGAGAACCAAAAACATTGATATAAAACTATTACCATTTCTATAATGTCTCTATGAAATTTATATCTCAAATAATTTGAGAATTTGTTTATTATATAATGGTGTCTTATCAAATGGTTTGGGATATAGAACCCAATTCCAGGGGTCCTTATATATACCAATATCATATATATGGAAGATAGGTCTTTTTAAATATACATTTTTAAGATGTTTATTGTGTTTTAGTATAGAAAATATTACAAGTTGTTTTATATCATGGAATTATGAAGTTCACATAGAGGGATCCTATAAATATCAGGATAAGATGAAAAATGAAGTAACTTTGTCATTAAATTATCTTAGTGGAGGAGTATTTTTTTAAAATTTATGAAAACAATGATGATGTGGATATTTATGGGTTTAAAATTATAGATGAGTATGAGATGAGAATTATGGATGTATCTATGTCTGCTAAAAAAATATGAATCAATCTATGCATCATTCTTATGATATGGGGGGATTCTTTTAAATTTTAATGAAAATTGTTGAATGATGTAAGAAATAATTTTAAATTCATCCACGAATTTGACTCTCATGTAAGAAAAATGGAATCTCTAAAAGACTATACTAATATTTAGAGAATTATATGCATGGTAGATTACTTTTTTTAGTTTTATATCACCCATCAAGGACTCTGATGATTAGTAGTTTGTGGTAATACCCTAATGACCATAGCGCGATATAGTTTAAAATTAGACAACTTAGCCTATATACCATGCATTTTATCTTCATTTTTCAAGAATGTTGAACCCAACATGAATTTTTAAGATCATATTCACTAGGATTAAATCCAATAATATATACGGCGAGGACAAAATCATGGAATTTGATTATAATGACCAAAAGATAAGTTATATAATTATTACATATTTCATATGAAAAATTAATATATCTCTCAAATATACATGACTAAGAACTATAATGGATTCTTGTACATGTAGACTATATTTATAAAAAAAAAATTATGTACAACCTCTATCATCCCGAGCATATTACATTTTTATACATCCCAATTATAAACTTATCATAACTAGTAACCTTATTCGTAACTTGAGGAAAAATTAAAATACCACAATGTGTGAGCTCAGAAGAATAATATGGTAAATAAGGAGAGATATCATATAATTATCACTTGTATGCATATCATGAGGATGAGGGTATAATAAAATGTGATTATCATTAAAAGAATTACAAATTAATTTTTAGAGCATAGTAATATGAAATGGCGTAATGATTTTTCATAATAAAAAAATAACAAATTTTTAAAATTATCATCAATAAATCACGATCCATTAAATCATTCCATTAACAAAGAAATATTGAATAAGAATAATAGAATAACATTGTAAACATGTATTAATAGTAAGAGGGAAAAATATTATGTTAAACATAAGAAATCATGTCCTTGAAGAACATTATGGACATGAACAAGGTAGATACATAAACATATGGACTTGAAACCATGTCCATTCATACACATACATATATGAATATAGTTCTACAAATAATTTTGTGAATGCATATTCCATTTCACACATAACATAGTTATCTCCTCAGTTATCCATATTTACTAAATGAATTAGAGGGATATATATTTTCTCTACCATTTATTAGTAAGTGAAAATTATATATATATGTTCCAAAAGATTATAGAGACTTGGTTTTTTTCCTTTTAAGAAATTTAAATTTTTCAATATATATATTTCTCGATTGAGGCACTAATATGGGGTGCGATTCCAAAGCCCGGTGTGAATATACTTAATTGTATAAAATATTGATTATTTTTTTATTAAGTGTGCATAGTTCCATAAAGAAAATGGGATAACTATTAAATGGAATATTATTTCAGAAATCCCAGATGCCATCTAAGTTAAGAATTAATCATTTACGAATGGAAATAAATAAAATGTGTTAGTGTGGGGCCTCCGGGCACCTCGATTATTGGTGGTACGTTGAGTGGGTTAATTAATCCATTCTTTAATTTTAAGATTGTGAAAAGTTTTATAAGGATACTCCCATGTATAATTCTACAGGGATAGCTACATAAACCTTAGAGGAACTATAGATATCCTTATTCCACCATTGTATAATATAATTAGATGATGATGATACACTGGATCAGAGAAAATTGGGATGCAACGAACTCAATAAAATCCTTTGATCATTGGTAAGTGAGTTCTTCCTCAAAAAATGATCTGATCTCCATGTATGAATTTTTAATTATTGATTTATGCCCCTTTTATTAAGTATACTGAGTATATTGATCCCTTCTATCTATAAGAACCAATTTTTTTCTAAGAATAATCCAATGTGAAATATTAAATTTGTATTTTAATTGTTATCTAATCCCATTATCACTATTATTGATCACTATCCAAGACTGATTGGAAAATGATGGTTAAAACATTTTTATCATTCCTTTATCTCTCATTCCCTTTGTGTTTTCATTGGTAGGACCCCACGATCCCAATTCGACATTTTTGAGAGGCACCGATCCCGATCAGACCCCCAGAATCCCGATAGATCGACGATAAAGGATCAGATCGATGAAATACGGTCAGTTGTGGGATCATTGAAAGGAATGGATGATTGTTTCAATTAACGGATGCCATATTATCAAATATGAGTGAATCGAGGCATGTTGTATGTGTGATAAACCACCAAATGAAAAAATAGAAGCCATATTAGTCTGTGTATGTCACAATTTTGCATAAAAAAATGTCAATGAGTGGGTACTCATCATAAAAATGACCACATCTCAATGTTTCTATTTATGAACATTCATCGAAACTATAATTTACTTATATCTATAACTGAATCTTGAAAATTATCCATTGGATATTTTGAAATACTCCACAACATATGTAAGACTTGGTAGGTTTCTATTCACATAGGAATAATTACATTTTCTTATTATTACTAGGTATGGCCATTTTTCATGATATCTAGGAATAAAAACTTCATTTCATCATGTGGTAGGTACTCTTCATCTCAAGGTTGATATATCTCTTATTATGAAAGGAAATCTTCCTCTCATGGTAGGTACATATATTCTCAAAGCCAATAATTTTGATCTCTTGATATGTGCATCTCTTCATATTGTCAGTAAAATAATAGATGTTGCCAGTATAAAACCATTATAGTTTTTACATTTCATCACATAGAAACTATATTTATTTATGTGCTAGGTATCAGGTTCATGCATGCATGTTAATCTCAAATATAATTTTTAGTCATGCGTCCAGTGCCACATGGTCACTTGACCTTCATGGTTAGTAGAAATTCTTTATATGCTTGGTATGATAGGTAATTAACATACATAGAAATTATTAAATTTTTGGATTGAATAAAAATTTGACTAATAAAAAGCATGAAATTAAATTATAATATTATAACAATGATTTGGGATCAATAAAATAAGGGGGTTTGGCATATACGAAAATTGGCTCTAGTGTTTTTGAATTTTTTTTGAAAACATTAAAACACAACATACATTGTCTTCTTAAACGAATATAACAAAACATTAAAATCTTATTGAATGATATATCTAATTCATCTTTCATCTGTATATTGTTAGAAATGTTGTGTAAGAGAAACTAATATAGATTCTTGAAATACTAAACACAAAGTCCTATGGTATAGTGTCAATATAAAATATAATTAGTCATCTTATTAAGGACCAATATGATCTTTCAAATCCTCAATCTTATTTCTCAACAAATCTTTATTGGGATGAAATTTATTTTGAAGATGATAAATCACCAATATCACTATACTAGAGAGATATTATTCTTGAGTTTTCAACATAGAATTTTTAAAATGATGAAATATTTCTTTGAATACACCCATGAGACCTAATGTGAAATCATTAATATCATAATTTTTGATATAATATGAAGGTGGGATAACAAATGGGATAGAATTAGATGAATCATAAGACTATTGTATACAATAAAACTGAGTTACATAATCCATAAATATATAATTTTCGAACATAAATTTAGATATATCACTTGTATCAACATCTTCTTACTGATTAGCATTATCAACACCCTCAAAATACTTAGAGGTAGAATAAAATATCTCAACATACTCACCAAGATATGTGGGACTATGAACAAAAAATTATTTCCATGTTGGGTCATGTGATGGAATTAAAAATAATATCACATATATATTCATAGAATTGATAAAATCTATTACTAATTGTTCTAGAATACATTGGATAGAAGGTATGGTAGGTTCACTATACTCTACTGAACTTCCCAAAACTAATATTATCCTCAATGTTTGAATATTCTATGTCCGATAATGTAGATCATGGTTTATTATCCCCCTTAATATATTCATCTTCAATTTAGTTTCTAAGAGTAATTCCTATAATTAGGAATTTATCAAATATGAAATTATCTTTTTTTGGATTGACCAAACTCATCCCATTTTCGCCTATCCAAATAGACACAAACAGATACCACAGTTTTATCAAGGTACCCAAATTATATCTCTTCATAATGAGATTTGAAACTGTTAATGAGAGTTTGGTGGTTCTAAAGACATGATAAAAGAGGGTATCATATCATCCTCATAAGCATTCTAAGATTACTCATAATGATCAAGAGAATATTCTTCTTCATCGTTTTTATTCCAATTCAAGAGTCATTTGAGTATAATAATATTAATCGACAACATAATCAGGTTCAAGACCTGGAATAACTAGATCACTTGGTCTAAAGGGAAAACAAACATGGTAAAAGTTCTCATTTCACTTCTTGGGATCATCAAACAAATCACACTTCTAGGGTTTCCTATCATATCTCATGTTCCTATAAATACTTTGATTTAGTCTCTTAACATCTGATGATAATATCTTATACTCCCCCTCACGTGTAAATAATTATACCCAAATTAATACAATATGAGTTTTGGGTAAGGAAGAGAACTAAACATTGAAGTTGGACAAAAAAACTCAAACATGATCCTCATCACATAAAATTCTAATTGAACTAGATCATAATTTTCATTAATAAAAAAAAGAATAGAACATTATAGACCATGATATTTAACTCTACTATTATAGAATAAATAAATTTTTTATAATCTATGGTAAATACCATCACTCACTCGTGAGGTAAAGAGTAATTTGTATTATTGGGGATCCATTTATAGTCAATTAATTTAGGTAAAATTGAAACACTAAATGAGCATGATTTATTGTATTTGAGGTTTTTCAATCCACATACACAAAATTTTTTGGAAATTAAAAAAAATTTCTAAACATTTTAACAAAAAAAATTAATTTTCCCACTTATCATTCCCTTTATGATATTAATTTTTTATCTAAGGATAAAATCCAAAAGCACATAAAATTCCTTATAAATCCTTGTCTAAAATTCCATACTGTTCTTCTTGAACAATTCATCCCATCACTTACTTTGAATCACTTTATAGACAAGTTATTTATTCAAAATTACAAATTGATCATCAAAATATTTCATTGAATATATTATATGATCATATTAACAAGGATTAAAAATCTTTGATAAAATTTTCACTCTTCCATAATCCTTCATAGATCTTTTTTATCAGGTACTTTGAGAAGAAGGTGTGGCATTTCCAACAAGGTTCATTCTCATCATTTTATCATTTTAGTTCAAGATCGTAAGGTTTGTTTAGAAATAAAATCCTTGTAAGGGAGGGTAAACATAAAATGAAATGAAAAAATATAATAAATGGTTTTTTGGATAGATATGTTAAACGAATTACACTATTATTTGAATTTAATTATATAATAATAAGTTATAAAATAATATAAATAATTAAGAAAATATCATGAAGATGATCCTTTTTAAAATCATAAATATAAAATATAAATTTTATGTATATTGAATTTGAAATAATCATATATTAGATGATATAGAATTTATATTAACTATATAAGTATCATCACATGGTAACTATAGTGAAAATGGGACTGATATTCTATGGTAGGTATACTGACTATGTGAGTAAAGATCTATGGTAGGTATATTGACCATGTAAGAAGTTATAGATGTTGGGTATACTATCATTCTGAAAAGAAAATCTTTGTTACATTAATAAACATGTTAAATAAAAACTATATCCAAATTTTGAAAAAGTCCAACTAAATGAATTTAATATTTAAAAAATAATTCAGGTGAATAAATAGTATTAATAGTAAGTTGAATGATTTAGACATTTTTTTATCATACGTATTTCAGGTATGATATAACCAATTATATCTATATTCATAGAATTTTTATGTATATTAGAAAGTTGATGTTAAATACCTTGGAATTCAGGAGTTATATAAACATTTAAAAAATGATCTACAAAAATTCATATCTTATATCAATTTGTTTTTGAATTGAATGTGATACATGATTATTAGAGATATTAATTGATCATTTATTATGAAAATAAATATTTTTATGTTGATATTGATATCAATAGTCTAGTAGAATGTGTTTCATAAAAATTATATATGCATTAAAACATCTTGAAGATATCTACTAAGACTCAACATTGGATAATGCAACAAAAATATGATTTTTTAGTACACCCAGAAACTGGATACATTCCAAAAATGATAAATCATATAGAAGTTTTATATTCAATATAACATACAACCACTAAAATTTGTATATATATAATTCAATAAATATAATTATTTTCCTCTAACATAAAATATTTTTTTCTTAGTTGTAATTGTTTTGTATTTAAAAATTCTTTTTACAATAATAAAATGCGATTATATTGGATTTTATAGAAAATACACCCACATGAACATAATAAATATTATATATGTTCTGATAGTTAGTATGTATAATAAAATGAAATCTTACCTCTATAATTGGTTTGATCAACCAGTTTCACAATTTCATCAATATCTGGTTTATAGATTGTACTCATGGGAGTATCTCAGACCTCAGTGCTATATAGAAAAATATTTTATAATATATCTTGTGTACTTGATTTTTTTAAATAATTTCATCCATATTTTGAAAGATCATAAAATCATGTGAGAACATTAACTCACCACTTAAACTCATTTCAATTTTCTGACATCGTTGTTTAATATTCAATAAAAATGGTTTTTGGATGATTGAACAATTCTATCATCAACACTGGTTATACTACTAAAACATCATTTTATTTTATTTTAAATGTTAAATTAGTGTAAGATATTCCTTTAATAAAACCATTTTAAATAATAACTATGATGATCCTCTCATACTGAGTTGTAGGATCTTGTTTTTAATAATATAAATCTTTTTTTAATTTCAATACACTATTTTTTAATTGATGGTTTTGAAATACATGGTGTTCATATAAAAATCATCCTCATGATTATAAAAAATTAATAACGCACTATAAATATCCATTTGATAAAATATGAGATCAAAATGGGTTGCACTAGGGAGAAAACTTTTAAAAGGGTTATGCCTTGCCACTTGTTCAAAGGTTTCATCATAACCAATAACTCCTTTTTGAATATATTAGTATGCAACTAGTATTGAGTTATTTAACGAACCAAACCCCAGTATACTATAGTTTCTCCCTTATATTAATAAATTTTCATATATACAAGGTCATAATCCCAATGGACCAATCATTTTAGTATTTTTGGAAGACAAAATATATTCTTGAATTTCATATTACATCATGAAAGAAAAAAAACATATAAAATCCTTTGGAACACCCATAAACTCCTATATTTTTCCTATAATTCATTCATAATATACATGTTCACATCATAGGGAAAAATAAAACATACCAAAGGGATTAAATAAGATTCTTAGTAAGGGTATTCAACACAATGGAATACATAAGAAACATAAACAATAAGGGTTGGTGAATACTAAAAAACATGTCATTAAAACATAATCACTAGAATAAAATTATAGTAATAAAATATAGTTAAATAATTCTTAAATAAAAAATAACCATAGATATTCTACTTGTACAGTAATCACATGGAATATCAATTAATAGTTTCATAATGAGGGAATGAATAATGCTAGACATAATAAACGTACCATCAAATCCTTAGCCAATACACCATAAATAATGGGTAAAATCTCAGTCTATTTTGTCTGATGAGACCTACCAATGCATTAGGGGGCTATAGTGGTCCCCAACCATCAATTAATAATCCAAATATTTTCCTCATATGAAAGAGGTTAAAAAATAATAAACATATACATTAATATTAAAAATATCATATGAAATGTAAATAAATTTCCTCAATCAGTAAAAATACTCAGAAACCATTCTTGGTGACATTGGGAATATAGTCAAGATAGATAATCCAAAAAAACGTATATTAAACCATTAAATAAAATATTTCATATGATATCATTAAATATTAATCCCAATTAATCATAATATTCAAAAAAGGGTATTGAAATTGTTGAAAACACTTTAATAAACTATTGAGATACTCTTGAGAGAAATACACTTTTTAATAGAAAAAAAAAGTTTTTTTTGGAAAAATAATTTCATTAAACCAAAAATTAATTATGTTAGTTTTTCAAGATTTTTTTTACGAAAAATATTGATTTATTAAAAAATATTATGGTGTGTACTTAAAAATGGGTATGAAGTTGGACTGTCATCTTTTATCGGGTTTGCTTATCGGGAAGAATTGAGATTGAATCCTTGAAAAACATGTAACTTCCCCTCAATGAAAGAAGGATTTATCTAGGTAGTTATATATATGAAATTTTTATATAATTTAGTATGATTAAAAAATAATAATTAGACATTAAAAATTGATAAATATAGAGAATGTGTAACGCAAATGAAAAATGGTTGTTCAGGGATAATCCATTACCTTATGTAAGAATGTGTTCTGAACATGACAAAAATTTCATGTATAATAAAATTAATTCCATTAATTACATAATAAAGATTCTTAAATACATTTATTTTATTAATTATAGTTTTATTATTTTTATTTATTCCCCTAGTGATATGTTATCGATTTTAATTTCATCATTCTGAAGCCTTCGTGTTCTTGGTTTTCATGATCGATTCGCTTGTTTATAGGTAATTGAGTTCATGTAAAATGGGTATAATTCCACAGAATTGGGGTTATATGTTATTAGTGAACATAATTTATTTTTTTTATATTTTTTCCCATACATTAGTTTGAATCATTTGATTACATGTTAATGACATTTGTTTAGAGTAATATAAGAGGTTTTAGATCCCAACAAACTTATATTGTTTTATCATTTAGTAATCGATAAACATGCCACATACAGAACATAAAAAGGGTTTAAATATACATTTTATAATACATTTCAACCATTAAACTCATTTTATGATCATCCCTGATGATGTTGAAGGAAAATGAATAGTTTTTTACCTTGAAGGAGACAACCAAACACCTCACAGAAAACATTTCCATTTGTAGAATAAAAGAGATTGTAGAAGGGGATTGGTGATAGATTATTAAATTATCATAATAAAACTATATAATATTTTATGAAATGGTGTTTTCATGATATTTGGATTCTGGGAGGTGAAGAGATAATAAAAAATGCAATGAAGTTGAACATAAATTAAAAGAAAACGAAAGGCGTTTTACATCCGGATTTTCTCCTCTTTGAGAATCTACTTAGGAATTTTTTTGGCATTTTGATGAGACCAAGAGATTTTGGAAATGGGGGGAGGGTCTTGGGTAGTGTATTGAGATGAAGTTATACATACCTCAAATCTTGTAATGTGTGATGATATGGTGTGGTTATGGGTCGCTTTTATAGTGGAGGAGAGGGGTGTGTTGTTGAATATTTTTTTATTTGCTTATTATTTTTGCTCAATACATTTTGTAGTTTCAGAATTATCATAAAATATAATAAAAAATTATAGTATTTTTATATTATTGTTACTAAAACAACAATTAATCATGGACTAGTGTATTTAACTTTTTATGAATTTATACCATAAATTATCGTATTTTACTATTGATGAAAAATTAATGTATTTCCGAAAAATCAAAAAACTTCACCCTAACCATTTTAAACATGTATAATTAAAAAAATGGAATTTAATATATTTAAATATTTTTCTAAATATTTTAAATTTAATTTTCAGTTAAAATCGTCATCTACTAGAAAAACTCAGGTTTAAAATTTATATTTGATTTTATAACACTCTAAAAAATTACCTAACATCTCATAAAATTAACAAAAAATTGTAGGAAGAAATATATTAATTTATAAATTCATATAAATAAAATAAATATTTTGAATCATTTTAATAATTAAGAAATTTTAATTACTTTTTTATGACTTACAAAACTACCGACACATAATTATTAATTTTATAAAAATTTATTTAAATATAATATTGTATAATTATATCATAAATTCAATAATAATATTACTAAATTTATTCAAACTTTCATGGGGGAGGATAATATTAATTTGGATGATTTACTATTAATGAGGGTCATATTTCTATTCTAAATCTCAAGGTACTATTTCAGCTCTAGAGGTTGTTTAACTTTTTGAAACACCTATTTTTTCATTCATTCTTCATTTATATAGTTTGTATTGTGTTCTATATACGATTTTATGGGATTGATACTATATGAAATAAACATAATAATGGAAATATATTTTATGTAATTATGGTTTGTCACATTCTCCCCTCCTATAATTTTTTCTTCATCTAAATTTCTAGAAAGTAACCTCATAATAATATTTGAGTAGTTCTTCCTCATATGTTCCATAGGATCCCACGTATCCTCTTAAATATTTTGATTTTTCTAATGTATCATTTTCAATCGAGACATATATTTCCTCAACACATGTTATGTAGTGTCTTGAATCTAGATAGGCGCTTCACAATAAGAAAAATTATGTATCAATTCATTTTCTTCGTAAGGGAGGACATGCAATGGGTCCAGCATGTACTTACTTAATAAAGATATATTGAACACATTTTGTACATTAGAAAGTCTATATGGAATCATGAAATGAGAAGACACATATCCAACTCTCTATATTATTTCACATGTTCCAATGTACCTATGGTTCAGTTTCCCTTTCATTATAAATATTATAACATGAATGCACATAGATACTTTCATAAAAATATGATCTCCCACATGAAATCACAAAGCCTTCATTCTATTATCAGCATAGATCATTTGATTACATTGAGATTCTTTAATATGGTATTAAATAGTCTTTACCTTTTCTGTTAATTCCTCTACATGATCCAGGATTACAATATTCCTTTAACTATCTCCATCCCAACATGTTGTTGTATGACATCTCTTTCTATACAATGCTTCATATGGTTCTATTTGAATACTAGAATGGAATTTATTTTTGTAGTAAAAAACTAAAGAAGGTAAACACTGATCTCACATACTATGAAAGTTAAAGTGACTATGATTTTAGCATGACTTCTAATGTTTGGATCAATGTTTCAGATTGTCTGTTAGATTGGGGGTGATAAGAAGTACTCAAATGATGATTAGTATCCAAATATTTTTGGATAATTTTCCAAAGTTTTGATGTAAACCATGGATCATGATCAGACACAATTGAAATAGGTTCTCTATGAAGTCTTACAACTTCAAAAATATAGATTTTTTAAAGGTCCTAAAGTGGAAATCTTACACTATAGCAAGGAAATGTGTATATTTGGTTAATCTATCCACAATTACCCTTATTGAATCATTATTACATGGTTTTTTGGTGATACAATAACAAAATAAATACTAATGTCCTCCCATATCCATGTATAAATAGAAGTAGGTTTCATGGGTCCTTTAAGATGTTGACTTTCAGCCTCCAGATATTGAAATAATAAGTATATTGGTACATAATAAGCAATTTCAACCTTCATATTGTCCCAGGAGATGTTATCTTTCAAGTCTCTATAAATATTAGTGATACCAAGGTTCATAGAGAAATTATAGCTATGGTAATCATCTAATAAGTCTATTTTTTGATCGGGTATAGACAAAAAACATAACCGCTACAAAATTATAGAATTCCATCCTCATACACGAACTCTTCCAAATTACCATCATTCATAGCTTTAATTTTCCTTTGATGATTATCATCATCATAAGGAGGAATTTAAATCCTTTCCAATAAAGTTTATTTGGAATCCAATTGAAAAAATGATGATTTGTAACCTTCATTGATAAATCAGATATCCATATTTTCTAGATCCATTTACACATGATCCTTATCAATCCTCATTTTGTTCAGAACTCCGTGATCCTTCACACTCAAGGCATCTGATACCTTATTCACCTTCTCTAGGTGGTAGTTTTTTGAAAAATCATAATCCTTGAGTAGTTTGAACCAACTCATTTTCCTCATGTTGGGTACATTATATGAGAAGATATATTTCAGTCTATTGTGATCTGTATATATATATATATATTACATATTTCCCCATATAGATAGTGTCTCTATATCACTGAGAAAATATTACATGTTCTATCTCAATATCATGTCATGGATTGTTCATTACATTAATTTCGAACACCCATGATGCATATGCAATAACTCTATCATTCTGAAAAAGGACACAAAAAATTCTATTCATTAAAGAATCAAATAATTCAAAAAATCTAACATTAATAAAAGGTAGGTTCAATAACATATAATTCACTAATATAATTTTCAATTTTTGAAAATATTCTTCAAATTATTTTTTCAATAAAAACATAACACATTTATGACTATTCTTGGTTTATAGGTCAGCTAATCAGGGAGAATTCGGAATGAAATTTATCTAGTAACTTGCTAAACCAATGAAACTATGTACTTATTTTATGTTCATTGGTGTAATCCATTCCTATAAATCCTTTGTATTCATAGGATCAACTGAAATTACATCCATAGAGACAACATAGAGAAGAAAAGAAACTAATTCAATCCATAGTTCTTAATTGATAAACATCCCATATAATTCAACTCATCGAAGATTATTCCGAACAATATACAGTTCATTATCTTGGTATTCATAGATATTGAAGTATACCAAGATATCATCAAAAATACCATTATAAAATCATCAATATATTTTTCAAGAAATCTATTAATTAGATGCATGAAAATAAAGGGCACGTTAGTCGGTCCAAATGGTATTATTTTCAACTAATAATTTCTATTAATTTGTTTGAAATGTTTCCTTTAGAACATATTCCTTCATTATACAAAATTAATGATATTCAGTTGATTGTTCAATATTGGAAAAAAATTTACCTCTATGATGTTTTTAAAATAAATCATCAATAGGAGGAAGGGGTAATTATTCTTTATTGTAATAAAATTGTTTCCACTATAGTCAATGCACATCCTTGTCGATCCATATTTAATTTTAATAAAGTTAATAGAGGATTACCATATAGAAAAACTAGGTTGAATAAATCCCTTATTATTCAATTCTACTAGTTTTTTCTTCAGATATACTAATTCCATAGTGTCCATTCCATAAGGATTCATTTATATTGGTATTGGATCAGGAACTAAGTCAATAAAAATTTCAACTTTACACTATAGAGGATGACCATGTAAATCCTCTAGAAATAAATCAATGTATTATTGAAAATAGGTAAATATTCAATCAGAATATCTCATTACCCATCCCTTGATGATGTTTTCTCTTCCTTCCCAATAATTTCATTTGGAAGAGTAGAGAAGGTGGATATAGATTAGACTAAGATGATGTGGTTTCAACTATAAAGGTAATGTATTCTAAATCTTCCTCACCAATCCTCATACCATTTTTCTTATAGTATATTTTCACATCATATTTCAAAATATAATCCATGCTGAGGAATAAATCATTGTCAATCGTAGGTATGATGACAAGTTCAGAAACTGAAGTACATTTATGTGTCATAAAGGGTAATAATGAACACATATTTTTTACAATGATAATTTCCTTAGGAGTTTTTATTGATAACTTCACTATTAAATAAAAATTAAAATGTTTAATTTTCGTGGAAAACATGGAAGATATAAAATAATGTGATCAAAATAATAAAATAAATAATTTCCTATTTTTGATGAAATGATTAATGTACCTTCCAACACATCATTAAGAACTTCATCCTGACGAATTTTGACTCAATAAGCTTAGATTTTATCCCTTGGACTTCTTCAGGGAATTTTTCCTTAACATTTATGAAAATAATTTTACTAATGTCCCATATCATTGAAATTGTAGCATTAACCATTGGTTTCTTATTTATTTCTCTTATAATCATGGGTTTGGTGGCCTTTTTCCTTACACGTTTAACAAACACTCATACCAATGAGGAATGTGCTCGGGTGTTTCTTCTATAATTATCAAAGGATGAAAATTAAAATATTCCCTTCCTACACATTTCCTTATTTCCATTTCCAGAGAGTTAAAAGTACTTCTTCTACTATTTCATTCATTTAATTTCAAAATAAGTAGAAAAATATTTTTCTGTCTTGATGGCACATGAGACTATATATTCATATGATGAAAATGTTTGTGTAAACAGTTCCATTTGAACGAATTGGTTTAATCCAAAAAATAATCTATCAATCATGATCCTTAGATTATGTATCTAGTTTGTATCATGCTTTCAGAAACATTAAAATTTGGCTTCATACATGGATATGTTTTCACCCTTTTTCTATTGTAGACTCAAGAGATTCCTCCCTATATTTGTGCACTGTTCAGGAGGGAAATATTTTTTAATTAAAATTTATTTAAATTAATTCCATTCCTTATTTGATATTTATTACTCCTCTTTTGAGTTTTTAATTAATGAACACCACTAATCTACATCTCCTGAGAGACAATAAACCACCATGATAACCTTATACCTTTCATTACTTTCCAATCTAAGAAAAAACTTATCCATGTTGCATATCCACTACTTTGGTACAAATGTGTTAGTATTCCCAATAAATTATAGAGGATGTTTTCTCTTAACGTAGTATAACATTAATCCTTCATGTTTTGGATCAGGATGCTCCATATGGTTAAGGTTTTTTTTGAAACCTAAGTCAACTATCCCAGTATAGTTATAAGTTACTCAACACTAGTTTTAGGTTCAGTACAAATTACATTACCTTTCACATAATAAAAGTACATACATGGAATATGTGAGTGGATATAATTTCCATTACTTCAACTAGGCGTTGTTTTTAAATAATTTCATACACTAAATTATGTTATGAATCATAATGCATTTTTCAAAATTGAAAAACACTAAACCTAAATTGAAAACATATTCATATATAATATCATAATAATAAACATGGTTTCCTTTGGGACATATTTATTTTTAGATCCTTCATAATGGTTTTAATGAAAATTTGAATTATACTAAGTATATCCCCTAAGAGTTTCATTCCAGGTGTACAGTAAGGATCACTATCTCGTACAAGGTTTCCCCAAAATAGGCATAGGAATACTTGTTGGAGTTTCTACCCCTAGTTTCATTTGATCTAGAACAACGTCCACTTATAGTGTCTGGAGAAGGATGTATTGGAAGAAAGATCCAAAAAATCTCTACCTTACCAAAATTCTTGTGTTTTCATCTTTTATTAAGCTCAATGTCTATCTTAGGGTTAGATTCCCTAATCAATGTTTTCTAAATCCTATTTCCTAGGTTTCTGTTAAACATTATATGATTACAACTATGATTCCCCGACCCTATTACTATATAGTCGATGCCTTATATTAATACATTGGAATAGAGAAAATATTTGAATTATAAAGTTATGATCATTTTAGTAGTTTTGGAAACAATATTATATAGATAAATTTTATATGAAATCATGAATAGAAAAACAATAAATAACCTACCATGATGTACATAAAAATTACACTACTTTTGTGAAAAACATAATAAATGACACAAAAAGACACACAAAGAACGTATTAGTTTAGTGACTTTGGAAAATGAAAAAAATAAACTGGTTCATAAAACATCTACATCATTTCCTGCTTTATCCTTCATAACTGGAACCCATTTTTAACACATATTACTTAATACCCTTCTTCAAATCATGGGGAAAATGAAATATGAAAATGTGTGAACTAAAATACTCAGTAAGGGTTAGCATGGAGACGGTAGGTCATACATACACATGAGTGACAATATCAATCAATTAATGGTTAAATGGTAAAACATTTGATGATATATTAATTATAATGAATAATGAAAAATTATCACATTATATTCATTATTTCAATCTATTATACTAATCATTATACCCATCAAACTTATGTATTGTGGAATAATAAATTACACCACAACGTAGAGAAGGTAAGCCGTACCTACGCACACATGGTGATATTGTTATTCGTAGGATAGATAAAAGGAGGTATAAGGTTGTACCAAAATTATAAAAAAAAATCTCATAATGTTGAAGATAATGGTTTTATAACATTAGTATAAGAACAACATAAGAAGTGGAAGTAGAATATGAAAATAATTTTGAAATAGGTGATTAAAAAATTACCTCGTTTTTAAGTATCTTCTTTGGATTTGAATAAAATATCTCCATAGGATGGATTTGTATCAAAAATTGTGGCCTCTAGGAGGAAGGGAGGGATGCTGTGATCTTATTTTAGCATATTTTGGCGGCATTTTATAAGAGGGATAAGGGGCACTTTATGAAAGTATTGAAATATTAATTTATTATAAATTTATTTTAGGTTTATAATGCTCCAAAAATCACTTATCTCGAAGATAAGATGATTATGGGTAAAAATACACTCAACTAGTTTAATTTAGACATGTTTTTATTTTATCTTAAGCCTATTCATTTTGATTTATCATTATTTAGTCTATTTAATTTTATTCATGGTAATAATATTCTAAATAATAAATGGTTATAAATAATTACATATGTGTTGTAAATTGTACATAATAGGATACCATATGAATTTATAGACATTATAATTTTCCCTTTGTAATTTTTAAATATTTTTGAGATATTTAAATAATTTAATAATATGTTATTTTTATAAAAGATCAATAATGTCACTTTTGACACTATTTTTTTTATTTGAAGTTAAATAAAAAAAGAAGATACATTAGAAAAAAATATTTAATACACTCATAAAATGTCATATTCACCTACAAAATTATTATATCACCTTAATTAGTTCATATTATATTTATTTTTATATTTTTAAAACAATTTCTTTGATATTTCTTTTAATAAAATAACTTCTACATCACTAATATGTCATCCTTAATAGTAATTATTTAATCTCAAAAAGTTATAAATAAATTCACATGATATATATAATTTAATTAAATTTCTAGAGACTCTTTATGTTCTATATTTTATCAAGTTTTTTACTTCATTAAAATTATCATACTTATAAGAGAGAAGAGAGTGACATGTTGTAACTTTCTTTTGTTTTAATTATAATTACACCACTTTCATGGGAAAATATATATTAAATGAATCAATTTAGACCCTCATGTGATATTGGTAAACATCAATTCCTTCAATATAATTTTGGAAGCTGTTAGGGTAATTTTATTATTTTTATCATATTTGTGGTTTCCCTGATTTACCCGATTTACCTTCAACTCTTGTAAACAAAATTAACATAGTTACTATTCATAATATACAAAAAAATAAAAGCAACCTATTAAAATAATTTGGACCCACTTATTAAAAATATGGAATATATTTTTAAAAATTCAAAATGATCATGTTTCATTAATTAATTTAAAATTAATTCCCATTGTCAAAAACCGAATGTGAGTTTTTAAGAAATAAAAAATATCAAAATATTGACATGTATTTATGTCCAATTTAAATGTGAAATTAAATTAAATGACAAAAATTAGATTAAATTATAAAAAAATAATTAAATTACACTTTAAAACCAATTAAAAATATAATCTAATTATATAAATAAATTTTATGAAAAAGAAATTTTGAATTAAAATATAGTATTTTGTACTATTCATTAAAATATGAATTTTATCCAAAAAATAGTAAATATTCAACCAAATTAAATTTTGATGTACTGATTCTAAAAAATAACATTATCTTGTAAAATATAATATATAAAAGTATTAAAAAATAATTGCAATGGATAACCCATCAAAAGGCAGAAAATCATCATTTTTTTGAAAAAATACATCTTTATTCCGAAAAATTAAATTTGTTCTTATATCATGTCTAGAAAATACATAATATAAATTTTAGTGTTATATAAAACTCAAAATTTGGTTAATAATATTCATAATGGTTAGTTTATATCCCATTAAATAATAATATTTTAGTAATATATCATTGTTTAGTTAAACTCGATATTGTATACAACACAAGCTATAATGGAAGGTTGCTCTTACATGTACCACAAGACAAGTTAGTGTTGTGTGTATTTTAACCTTGAATTGGAGTTACGTATAATAGAATCGAAACATAGTTCTTTTATACATTGAAATTATATATACTCAGTGTTTCATGTATCATACACCAACTCAGCGTTGCGTGTAACATAAGACAAGTCGATTTAGTGTGAAAGGAATGTATGACTTAGTTTTTTGCAAGATATAAATTAAAATTATAATTTATTTGAATAAAAAATGGTCTATAAAACATGTTGTGTTACATACCCGATGCATTGTAGGCTATAATGTAACCAACCATCCAGGTTTATCATGACACCACCTGTCATTTGGTTTATCACGTAACCACCCATCAAATGTTCAAGTACCATTATAAATCATAACACATAAAAAATTTCAAATATAAAAATTTCACTAATAATATTTCATTTTCAATCACAAGAAACTATTTCAAGAGATTGAAATAATCAAAACATTTCAAAAACCAGTTTCAATACCAAAACACCCAAAAATGGAATAAGGGGTTTTTATTTTCATTTTTAAAAAACACTAAGTCTTATAGAGGAATCCAAATAACGATTATGGCAGCAAAGAGGTCATCATTGATGAAAACGTTAAAAACATTCCTTTTGTAATTTAGTAAAATGAAACATCGAAAAATATTACCTTTAATGAAATTAATAGTTAAAGGGTTTTATTATATACCATATAAAATAATGTTATGTATAAATCAAAATATACATCAATGGAAGGAGATTGAGACGAAGCCCCTTACCTCGTGTCTGACTTGATCCGTTCGTTCTTTAATTTCTTGAATAATAAACTTAAGTTAATATTTACTTTCTCTAGAACCTATTTCAGGTTTATTGTTCCTATTATATCACATATTACCACATTATAAACATTACATAATCATTTAAGTTTATAATAGTTGTTTTGTCGATATTTGTTATTTGAGTCAAAAATGAACTTCTTATAATTACAAGTTGTCCCTGTAGTCAAAAGTGCATTATCTATAGAGTGATATTAATGATTTATATATCATATATATAGTATATATAAAGTATATATTTATTTATAATAATCCGTATAATTTGGATATATGAAAATTAAATGCACTGTTCATGGAGACTGTAAGCCGTACGTACGCATGAACTCTAATTTCATTTCATTTTTTCCACTTTAAAAAGAATGAACACCAAATGATACATAGGTATATTTTTATTTCAGTATAATAACATATTTTATATACATTAAATAATTTCATTAACACCATCCTTTATATGTTCCATGTATTGCATGATCAAGTCATATCACTTTGAGGGGGCGGTAGTCCACACTTACTGAAATGAAATTATAGCTTTTACCTATTATGGAAACCATAAAGGTATGATATGAATGAAAAATACCTAAGTATAGAGATAATAAAAATATAATATATATCTCATATAAATATAGTTCCATCTTAATGGCCACTATAAGAGGTGGAAGGAGGTGATTGAAAAATCATCGTTTCGTGAGGCGTTAGTTCGCCGTCCACAAAAACAGTATGTTCTAAATCTTTTAAATGGAGGTGTGTGTAACTTTAGTTCGAATACTTATCATAAAAACAACCTAGTATCTTTATGATACTGGTTTTGTTTTAAATTAAAGTAATAAAAAGATTTTATAGGATTAGAGATGTAAAATAAAAGATAAGAACTTAAGAGAAGATGTTACCATCAAATCTGGTAACTCCCATTGTATTGAATCAAAATGGATTCTTAAAGTGCCTTTTTCCTATGTTAAGGATTCTAGGAGGAAGATAGGGATATAGGGAGATTAATTGGGTAGATTTTAGAAGATCCAAGGGGGATTGAGAGGTGTGAGTAAGGGTTAGAGGAGATGAATTTTTATAAGTGGGAGGAGGGGCTCTTTAGGAAAGTTTGAAAATATTATTTTATTATAAAATAAATTTCGGTTTGAAAAGGTATCAAACATATTAAATTCTAATATAAGATGACTATTATTCTAAATACCCTCAAATAATAGGTTTTATAAAATCATTGGATTCAAATTTAACCTTATCATTTATCTTTAAACCTTAGTTAACTAATTTGACTCTTATCATTTCTTCTTTTGTATTAACTGTATAAGGTTAATATTGTTACTATAACATTATAATAGAACCATGAGTGGTTAATTAATTAAATTTTTAATATTATATATTTCATTTGGATGAATCTTATATTTTGATGATTATTTAATAATTTAATAAAATATTGATTGATTTAAAAACTCATTTATGTGAATTTAAATACAATTCATATCAAGAATTTTAGAAAAAATATAAAAACTTTATTATTTTGAAAAAACTTCATTAAATAAAAGATAACCAGTAATTATTATCCATAAAATTCTTTTATGTCATAAAAAGTTTTAAAATAAATTTATTTTAATATTTATAATCTCATTTATTTAAAACATTCATTAATAAGGTAATCATTTCATCATTATTGTGTCATAAATAATTATATTTATTTAATGTCTAAAATTTATAAATAAAATACCATGATGCAGTAAATCATTTTATCTTTGAAATTAATTTTTGTACTAGAATATATAACTTATATAACCCCATAAACAATTTGTTTACTAAAATATATGTGTTTATGTCACTTTTGTATTTATTTTAAATTAATAAATATAAAGTGTTGTTATCAATTACATCTGACTTCATGGGTCCCAAAATCGACACAAGGATTCCCAAGGTTGGAAATGTATCAAAAAATAAGATTAGTACACATGTTAGGGTAATTTAATATTATTATAATATTATTTGATTACCCTTATTTACCAGATTTACCAATTATGTAAAGACCCGGAAATTTCAAGGGAAATTTTTTTCCCTAATTTTTTTTTGGAATTTTACAAGAACGCAGTTTTTGACGGCGCCTGATTCCGAGGCCCGGTGTGCCCAGAATCAATTTCTGAAGTTTAGCTCGGGTACGTTCAGTGAACGAACGAGCGGGATTTTTCTATCTTTTGAACCGGTGCTTGGAATTGAAATCTGAGGGCACCGATGAACTCGCAACGCCGGTATTTGCTTAAGGAGACTTTTTCCGTAGTTGCATTTTATCGAGAGCGGAGGAATGTTTTTTTTTGGGTTTTCTTTAAAAGTGTAATAATAAAATTACGTGCCATGTTGCACTTTATTTTATTTTAGCCGCCATTGGGAGTGAGGTGGTTGAAACCTCCTCATGGAGGTTGGAGGTGGGGCCACCACACCTTAACCTCCCTTGAGAGGTTATGGTTGTGGGGCCCACCCAAACTAAACCTCCCATGGGTGGTTTATTGTGGAGGGGACCACACGGGGCTTAACCCCCCCAATTAATGGGAGGAGAGGAAACCTCCCAACTCTCCCTCATTAATGAGGGAGAGCCTCTTAATTCCTCAACTCCCCATTAAATGGGGAGAAACTCTTTGGCACCCTCCCCTCTTAAGTGGTGCCAATGGACCTCTTTAATTGCGTCAACGCAATTTATTTCACCCGACCCCCCCTTTATTTAATTATGTAACCATGATGGTTACATACCTCTCCTCCTCACCTATATATAGGGATCTTGGGAGAGGGTTTGGGGGACGGCTTCACCAAGCGACGGAACACTGGTAAAGTACCGCAACGCCCAACACTTGGGAGAATTAGAGTTCTCCAACGAAGAACGCCTTTTTCCAAAGAAGAAAGACGACACTTCTTCTTCCTTTCCACGACCGCCTTCCATGTTGAATGAATGGGCGTCATCTGCATGGAACATCGATGACTCTTCATCTTTGAACGTTTCCCGACGTCAACGAACTGGCACCGCTTAGATCCGGGACTTCTTCAATGATGATTACAGAGGCACGTTCTGCGAGGATGTCTTCCGCGACACCGATTTCCGCATCGACGACGAATGAACATCGAATCCGAGGTAGGGGAATTTATTTTGGAATTCTCTTATTTTTTGAGAAAAAAAACGACGAGCGTGGAACAACCAATACCGGGTTGATCGTCCGATCAAGCAGTTGATGATTGAGGGTTTTTATTTATTTAATTGTTCGGGAATACAAACTTGGTGATGATCGTGGATTAAAACCCTTTTTGTTATCGAATAAAGCGAGGGGGTCGGACCACACAAACACGTCCGACCCTCCTCCTTTGTTTTTCGTGATGATTTAATGAGGTTAATATGAGAAAACGTGGTGCAGTCGCACCACGCGATTTATTGCGGAAGATACATGCGGCGCCGTCGCGCCGCGCCATTGAAAGAAATCCAAGAACGCGACGCCGTCGCATCGCGTCAAAGAAAGTCAAAGGCGCCGCGGCCGGAGCGGGGCCGCGGCAGAGTAAAGCGATGTCGTCGCATCGCGCCGAACGGCATAGGCCGCGGCCGGTTCCGGGCCGCAGCAGAGCAAGATGACCGGCGGCCGGCACCGGGCCACCGGTGTCGGCGAAGGAAGGACCGGCCGTTACCGGTCCTTGCTGGCGAAACCGGCCGGCCAGTGCGGGCCGGCTGGGCAGTGGAGACCGGGGGAATTAATTTCCCCTGGCCGGGTCTCAAAAGCGGCCCCAATTAAGGGGCCGCAGTATTCAAGGGGGGGGGGGGGGGGCTTTGGCCCCCCGCGCGCGGCACCCGAACGGCTCCCAGGCCACGCCGCCGTGCCGGTCCGCGCCGTCGCGCCGGACCGCGCCGCCGTGCCGAACCGCGCCGATGCACCGGCCCACGCCGCCGCGCCCTCGGCCGGGCCGGGATTTTCCGAGCCGGGCCGGGTCGTCGGGCCGGGTTGGCCCGGGCCTAGACCCCCAGTTTCGGACCACTTTTGGTCAAATGCTCGTGTCTTGGGCTACGAGCCTCCAAACGACTCGTCGTCAGCGGGAACACGATCCTTGGATCGAGACGGTCATTTCGGTATACTATACTCAAGGTGCACCTTCCTTTTCGAGAGCCTACGTGGTTAAAACTCCATAGTTAAGCGTGCTTGGCCTAGAGTAGTGATCAGGATGGGTGACCTCCTGGGATGTTTTCCCAGGGTGGGTGTGAGACGGAAAGGCCAATCACTAACAGACCGGGTGTTTGATTTACGCGCCATCTGTTTCGTTTAATTCCTCTTGATGAGACGGATCTTTTGGCATACTCTGCCCGAGGTTTGGACGCAGGTGGAGTACGGTCGGGTTGGTTTTGCCTTAAAAACCAATCGGGCCCTTGGAACGAAAAAACCAATAACTCTCAGACCGGACGTCCGATTGACGCGCTGTCTGTTGCGTTGAGTTCATGTTGACGATACAGAACTTTTGGCATCCTCTGCCCGAGTTTTGGAGGCAGATGGATAGTGGCCGGGTTGGATCGCACCGAAATCCAACCGGGCCCCTAGAACGGAAAAGCTGATGTCTTTTAGACAGGACGTCCGTTTGACGAACTGTCAGCGGTGTGGGTGATCTCGTTGAAAAACGGTCCCTATGAGCATACCATATGAGAGTTCGGGGTATAGTTGAGATACGGCCGGGTTTGGTTCGCTCACGAAACCAACCGGGATCCTGGGACGAAAAGCCAAATAACCCACAGACCGGGCGTCCGATTGACGCGCTGTCTATTGCGTTGAGACCCCTATGACGAGGCGGTACTTTGAGATACTTCTTGGTGGGACTTTGAGATACTTGGAGAATCGACTTGTGGCTCGTGGAGCGGACCCTCCTAGAGACGAGCGTAAGGAGTACAAAGACCGTATAGCCGGCAGAGACCTGAAGACTGCTTGTCCGATTCGATTCGGAGTGACTTACGTAGCCCAGTGGGGAGAAATACTTTGTGAGGTGGCAGACCCACAGCGGAGGAGCACTACTATGTGAGGTGGCAGACCCGCGTTACTCGACAGGAGGAGTACCTCTGTAGGCTATGAGGGGGGAGCACTACTTTGTTGGGTGGAAGACCCCGGCGGGAAGCACTACTGTGTGAGGTGGCAGGCCCGCGGTACTCGATAGGAGGAGTACCTCAGCAGTCTTAGGTTAGTGAGCAGTACCTCGGAGTCGTGACAGGACCACTGTACACTCTATAGACGGAGCTCTTCAGCAGTTACGGTTTCGATAATGAAAATCCTGGTTTGAGCTGAGACTTTTGACCGTGTGTTTACCTAATGATTGAGATGGGTCACTAGATAACTTAGGTAAATGTATGGGCATATACCTGGGTAGTGGTTATCCGTTGATTTCACAATCCTTGTGTTTCCTCCTGATTGAGATGGGTTACTTGATAACATAGGTATATGTGTGGGCATATATCTAAGTAGAGGTTATCTGTTGATATCTTCTTGTGGTTATCCTTGTTGGTTTAGTGAGACCTTGAGGGTCTCAGGGTCCCTACTGAGTATCGTTATACTCACCCCTGCACGGGATATGCCCTTACTTCGTTGTGTTGGTTGCAGACGACGGGTAGTGCTGACGGAGGCCGAGTTTTCAAGGACGAGTCAGTACCCAGAGGTGGACTACACGACGAGTCAGTACCCGGAGGTAGACTACCCGACGAGTCAGTACCCGGAGGTGGACTAAACGACAAGACGACACACATAGGAGGTTGAAGGACGAGAGCATGGAGGAGGCTATCTGTACCTATCCTTCAGGTAGGATCCGCGGTGGACAACCAGGAGCTGCGCTATCTGTACCTACCCATCAGGTCGGATCCGAGGAGGACGACCCAGGAGATGCTTCCTTCTTCCAGTTGTTTGTCTTTTTGTTGTTGTACCTTGTTCAGTTGTAGTTGTACTTTTTTTTGGGTTTGTATTCTGGCCCATTTACTTTTCAGCATTTCTTTGGTACTTAGTGTTTTGTTTCCGCTTGTACTATGTGGTGCTTGTTTTCTTTTATAAAGGCAATGCCTTCACAATTATCAGGATTTACGACTTTGGTGCAAGTTTCCAACCCCTGGCCTATGGAAGTCGGGCTTGGGGTAGTCACGGCACGAGCCCCGAGGACGGGTCGTGACAAATTGGTATCAAAGGTGGTTGGATCTACCGCAGACTCTGATCTTTCTTTCTGTGAAGCAATAGTGTTAAGGGTACCGAGTGTGGTTTTCAGTTCAGGGAGTCCAGTGTTGGTGCGGGCGGCCGACGTATCCATACACCAGGACCCTCACAACTGATTTCCGACATTGTGCATGAAAACACTGATTGCGTGTGTGTTTTCAAAGGTTTTCCCTTAAAATAGCTCGAACCAGGTCAGCTCACCAGGTATAATCGTTTGACCGCGTCACATTGTTTCTTTCAGGATGCCTTTTCTCGGACGACCAGCTAGAGCCTAGAGGGATGTGCGTGCTGACAGCCTGTCGAGCGACGAGGCTTTGGTACAGGGCCCTCTTGCAGCTGAGGCACCAGTGGAGGCACCAGCGGTACTACCATACGTTGGTCCACCGATGCCACCAGCCCCAGTAGTAGGCGATGCACGCTACTTGAGTGCGCTACACGAGTTCCAGCGCCAGAGGCCACCCAGGTTCCGGGGAGAGATGGTCTCGCAGGCGGCTGATCATTGGCTGGAGGCTGTGGTGAGAGTCTTCAGGCTAGTGGGGACGCTGACAGACTTCATGGTGATCTTTGCTGCCAGTCTTTTTCAGGCAGCAGCAGGAAGGTGGTGGAGCCACTTGTTCTAGTTTTGCGATGGGATGACCTTCACATGGGAAGACTTCGAGACCTTCTTCAGGGTGGAGTTTGTGCTAGTAGCTCTACACCCCGAGCGTGTTCAGAAGCTGCTGCTTTTGACGCGTGTTTTTCGATCAGTAGCCGAGTCATCTGTGGGCAGTAGACAGATGGTGAAGAGATCCAGGAGGACCAGACCAACAGTTGGGCGATCTCGGGTTTTAGGACCGGTGGTGCGGGGCACCCGGGGTGGGGTCAGAGCCAGGGGTGCCAGAAGCAGACTGTGTTACTCGTGCGGCGGAAAGAGTAATCTGGAACGTGACTGTCCGACTCCTCGTACAGTTCATCCACAGGCTCTGGGGGAGCCACCAAGGCAGAAGCAGTGGCGAGTGCTTGAGCAACAACCGAGCAGTGGACAAGGCAGTAGAGCTCTTGGAGCAGGTGGACAGGAGCGGAACTAGTAGATACGTCCCTTGTACTTATAGTTCCATGTTGCCGTTGTATATGTGTCTTTGTATTATGAGCTGCAATAATAAAAAGAAACTTATCTTTGTGATGTTTGCTTTCTTGTCCTTTTTGTTTGGTTGATACTAAGTGGTCCTGGTTAAGACTGTTGACTTGACCCTCACTTTCGAGATTCCTACTGGAGGAGACCCAGTGACCTCACACGGATGCCGACAGTGTGACTCGACCCTTGGAGGCGAGAGTGACAGTTGGATCTCTTAGTAGTTACGTCAAGGCCTTACGACGTCATCCATGGCATGAATGCATCCTTCATGTCAGGATTGACTGTATTAGGCAATGGGTGTGGTTCATCCAGGGGTTGAGACCAGATTTCTCTTATCGGGAAAGGAGAAATTTTAGCAGATCTTGTGGGACTAATGGAGGTCCAGTTCATCCAAGAGCGGATGAATACTGCACAGTGCAGTAAGAAACAGGAAACCGGTACCAGTATTAGAGACTCGGGCGTGTTAAATGTTTCAAGAAGAGGAAGCTTTAAATAGAGTTGAGTCTGCGAAGCGGCAGACGTAGAGATAGGAGAGCAGCATGAGGTTGTGTACATCTTAACATGCTACAACCACCTGCCTTAGTTATCCCCGCCAGGCTCAGGGAGCTGGAGGGCAGAGGAAGTGTGCGGCTGCATGCGGTCAAGGAGAGTGACCCAATGGATCTAAAAATTATTCAAGGGACGTCTGTGTCCACTACTAGCTGCTGTAGTAACAGACGTCGATTTGAATCATTCCTCGCTTTCACAAATCTTGTCCTAGACCTAGAGTTTCTGGTAAGCCATGGACTTGACCATCACGTCTGAAGATACCTTGGGAGGAGACTCGATAATCACACTTACGCTGACGGTGTGGCCAAAACCCTCGAGGTGAGAGTTTCAGTTGGAATTTCTTGGTGGCAGCGTCGAGGCCTTACGACGTTGGTTTGAGTATGGAATGGGCAATCACAGTTCATACACAAATTGATAGTATTAGGAAAAAAGGTTGTGGTTTAGCCACAACGTCGGGATGGGTTTTCCTTGGTCGGCGAAAAGGAAACCCAGGCAACACAGGATAAACTCTTGCACAGTAGGGTGCGACCGATCACTCTTGAGTCGGTCAACCTTGTGGCAGCAGTTGTTTTGAGTTTCAATTCTAGCAAGATTTGGAGACTTCTGGAGTTCGAGGTTGACTATCACATCCTTATACGGGCCTCACCTCGATGAGGTTTACAGAGATGTGGCCGAAGTAGCAAGTTATCTCCAAGGTTTAGCGGACCTTCTTAGGTCCTCAGCTGGGTAGGCATGGTGGATTACCGCTTTACCCATCCACCTCAGTTTCACTTGGTGCATGACGACTTCCACATATCTCAACTGAGGAGATACGTGCTTGACCCTTCGCATATCATCGACCAAGAGGAGCTGGACGATAGTGATAGGGCGACAAGCACGGAGGTTCCAGTGGGGATCGAGGATCGACAGGGGTGGTCCTACGGGGACGATCGATTCCTTGGGTGCACTTTCTTTGACAGTACGGGAACCTCCAGGTGATCACATGGGAGTGAAAGGCTCAGATGCGTTCTTTCTAACACTTTAGTGACCTTAGTTGTGATAAAGCTTTAGGAGGACGCAAATCCCTGAGGTGGGAGTAATGTAAAGACCCAGAAATTTCAAGGGAAATTTTTTTTCCTAAATTTTCTTTTGAATTTTACAAGAACACAGTTTCTGATGGCGCCTGATTTCGAGGCCCGGTGTGCCCAGAATCAATTTCCGAAGTTTTGCTCGGGTACGTTCAGTGAACGAACGAGCGGGATTTTTCTATCTTTTGAACCGGTGCTCGGAATTGAAATCTGAGGGCACCGATGAACTCGCAACGCCGATATTTTCTTAAGGAGACATTTTCCGTAGTTGCGTTTTATCGAGAGCGGAGGATTGTTTTTTTGGGTTTTCTTAAAAAGTGTAATAATAATATTACGTGCCATGTTGCACTTTATTTTATTTCAGCCTCCATTGGGAGTGAGGTTGTTGAATCCTCCTCATGGAGGTTGGAGGTGGGGCCACCACACCTTAACCTCCCTTGAGAGGTTATGGTGGTGGGGCCCACCCAAACTAAACCTCCCATGGGTGGTTTATTGTGGTGGGGACCACACGGGGCTTAACCCCCCAATTAATGGGAGGAGAGGAAACCTCCCAACTCTCCCTCATTAATGAGGGAGAGCCTCTTAATTCCTCAACTCCCCATTAAATGGGGAGAAACTTCTTTGGCACCCTCCCCTCTTAAGTGGTGCCAACGGACCTCTTTAATTGCGTCAACGCAATTTATTTCACCCGACCCCCCTTTTTTTAATTATGAAACCATGATGGTTACATACCTCTCCCCCACACCTATATATAGGGATCTTGTGAGAGGGTTTGGGGGATGGCTTCACCAAGCGACGGAACGCTGGTAAAGTACCGCGACACCCAACACTTGGGAGAATTAGAGTTCTCCAACGAAGAACTTCTTTTTCCAAAGCAGAAAGATGGCACTTCTTCTTCCTTTCCACGACCTCCTTCCGTGTTGAATGAATGGGCGTCGTCTGCATGGAACATCGATGAATCTTCATCTTCGAACGTTTCTCGACGTCAATGAACTGGCACCGCTTAGATCCGTGACTTCGTCAATGACGATTACGGAGGCACGTTCCGCGAGGATGTCTTCCGCAACACCGATTTCCGCATCGGCGAAGAATGAACTTCGAATACAAGGTAGGGGAATTTATTTTGGAATTATCTTATCTTTTGAGAAAAAAAACAACGAGTGTGGACCAACCAATACCGGGTTGATCTGCGGATCGTCCGATCAAGCGGTTGATGATTGAGGGTTTTTATTTATTTAATTGTTCGTGAATACAAACTTGGTGATGATAGTGGATTAAAACCCTTTTTGTTATCGAATAACGTGAGGGGGTCGGACCGCACAAACACGGCCGACCCTCCTCCTTTGTTTTTCGTGATGATTTCTTGAGGATGATACGAGAAAACGTGGTGTAGTCGCACCACGCGATTTATTGCGGAAGATACGCACGGCGCCGTCGCGCCGCGCCGTTGAAAGAAATCCAAGAACGCGACGCCGTCGCGTCGTGTCGAAAAAAGTCAAAGGCGCCGCGGCCGGAGCGGGGCCGCGGCGGAGGAAAGCAATGTCGTCGCATCGCGCCGAACGGCATAGGCCGCGGCCGGCCGGTTCCGGTCCGCCGGTGTCGGCGAAGGAAGGACCGGCCGTCACCGGTCCTTGCTGGCGAAACCGGCCGGCCAGTGCGGGCCGGCCGGGCAGTGGAGACCGGGGGAATTAATTTCCCCTGGGCGGGTCTCAAAAGCGGCCCCAATTAAGGGGACGCGGTTTTCAAAGGGGGGGCTTTGCCCCCCGTGCACGGCACCCGAACGGTGCCCAGGCCGCGGCACCGTGCCGGTCCGCACCGCCGCGCCGGACTGCGCCGCCGCGCCGGACCGCGCCGATGCACCGGACCACGCCGTCGCGCCGGCCCGCGCCGCCGCGCCTTCGGCCGGGCCGGTATTTTCCGAGCCAGGCCGGGTCGTCGGGCCGAGTCGCCGCCCGGGCCGGGTCGGCCCGGGCCCAGACCCCCAATTTCGGACCACTTTTGGTCAAATGCCCGTGTCTTGGGCTACGGGCCTCCAAACGACTCGCCGTCAGCGGCAACGCGATACTTGGATCGAGACGGTCGTTTCGGTATACTATACTCAAGGTGCACATTACTTTTCGGGAGCCTACGTGGTTAAAACTCCATAGTTATGCGTGCTTTCCCTAGAGTAGTGATCAGGATGGGTGACCTCCTGGGAAGTTTTCTCAGGGTGGGTGTGAGACGGAAAGGCCAATCACTAACAGACCGGGCGTTCGATTTACGCGCCGTCTGTTTCGTTGAATTCCTCTTGATGAGACGGATCTTTTGGCATAGACGCAGGTGGTGTACGGTCAGGTTGGTTTTGCCTTAAAAACCAACCGGGCCCCTGGAACGAAAAAGCTAATAACTCTCAGACCGGGCGTCTGATTGACGCGCCGTCTGTTGCGTTGAGTTCCTGTTGACGATACGGAACTTTTGGGATCCTACGCCCGAGTTTTGGATGCAGATGGATAGTGGCCGGGTTGGATCGCACCGAAATCCAACCGGGCCCCTGGAACGGAAAAGCTGATATCTTTTAGACAGGACGTCCGTTTGACAAACCGTCACCGGTGTTGGTGATCTCGTTGAAAAACGGTCCCTATGAGCACACCCTATGAGAGTTCTGGGTATAGTTGAGATACGGCCGGGTTTGGTTCGCTCACGAAACCAACCGGGCTCCTGGGACGAAAGGGCTAATAACCCACAGACCGGGCGTCCGATTGACGCGCCGTCTTTTGCGTTGAGACCCCTATGACGAGGCGGTACTTTGAGATACTTCTTCGTGGGACTTTGAGATACTTGGAGAATCGACTTGTGGCTCGTGGAGCGGACCCTCCTAGAGACGAGCGTAAGGAGTACGGAGACCGTATAGCCGGCAGAGACCTGAAGACTGCTTGTCTGATTCGATTCAGAGTGACTTACATAGCCCAGTGGGGAGAACTACTTTGTGAGGTGGCAGACCCACAGCGGAGGAGCACTACTATGTGAGGTGGCAGACCCGCGGTACTCGACAGGAGGAGTACCTCTGTAGGCTATGAGGGGGGAGCACTACTGTGTTGGGTGGCAGACCCCGGCGGGAAGCACTACTGTGTGAGGTGGCAGGCCCGCGGTACTCGAAAGGAGGAGTACCTCAGCAGTCTTAGGTTAGTGAGCAGTACCTCAGAGTCGTGACAGGACCACTGTACACTCTAGAGACGGAGCTCTTCAGCAGTTACGGTTTCGATAATGAAAATCCTGGTTTGAGCTGAGACTTTTGACCTTGTGTTTACCTCATTATTGAGATGGGTCAGTAGATAACTTAGGTATATGTATGGGCATATACCTGGGTAGTGGTTATCCGTTGATTTCACAATCCTTGTGTTTCCTCATGATTGAGATGGGTTACTTGATAACATAGGTATATGTATGGGCATATATCTAAGTAGAGGTTATCTGTTGATATCTTCTTGTGGTTATCCTTGTTGGTTTAGTGAGACCTTGAGGGTCTCGGGGTCCCTACTGAGTATCGTTATACTCACCCCTACACAGGCTATGCCCGCACCTCGTTGTGTTGGTTGCAGACGACGGGTAGTGCTGACGAAGGCCGAGTGTTCAAGGACGAGTCAGTACCCGGAGGTGGACTACACGACAAGTCAGTACCCGGAGGTGGACTATCCGACGAGTTAGTACCCGGAGGTGGACTACACGATGAGACGACACACAGAGGAGGTTGACGGATGAGAGTGTGTAGGAGGCTATCTGTATCTATCCTTCGGGTAGGATCCGGGGTGGACGATAAGGAGCTGCGCTATCTGTACCTACCCTTCAGGTAGGATCCGAGGAGGACGACCCAGGAGCTTTTTCCTTCTTCCAGCTATTTGTCTTTTTGCTGTTGTACCTTTTTCAGTTGTAGTTGTACTTCTTTTTGGGTTTGTATTCTGGCCTATTTACTTTTCAGCATTTTGTTTTTTACTTAGTGTTTTGTTTCCGCTTGTACTATGTGCTGCTTGTTTTCTTTTATAAAGGAAATGCCTTCACAATTATCAGGATTTACGCCTTTGGTGCTAGTCGCCAGCCCCTGGCCTATGGAAGGAGGGCATGGGGTAGTCACGACACGAGTCCCGAGGACGGGTCGTGACAAATTAACTATGTTAAATAAAATATTTACTTAAGTAAATATTCATAATGTTTAAAAATAAAAGTTAACTATTTAAAAAATTTATACAATCAGATTACAAATATATAGTCCATTTTTACAAATTCAAAACATGTAAGTGGAAGAAAATAATTTTAAAATTAATTCTTGTTGTCAAAACAAAAATCATGTTTTCAAGAAATAATAACTATCAAAAGATTGATTCTTGTTTATTTCAGATTTCAAAGTGAAATTACTTTCAATGACCAAAATTGGATTAATCGGTAAAAACATAATCCAATTACATTTTAAAACCAATTAAAAGCACAATATAACTATATAAATAAATATTATTAAAATCCAATTTTGATTTAAAATGTAGTATTTTTCATTATTCATTAATAAATGATCTTTATCAGAAAAATACCAAAATTTCATCCAAATTAAATTTTGATGTACCAATTCAAAAGAATAATATTATATTGTTAAATAGTACATATAAAAGTGAAAAACTATATTTAAAAATTTATCACCATCAAAAGGTGGTAAATCGACCCTTTAAAGATTATTAGAGTATTTATGCTTAAAATTGGATTCTTTCTTATTTTAAGACTCTAAAATGTATTTCATAAATGTAATTATTTTAAAATAAACATGTATAATCATATTATTGTTAGTTATGTTTATTACCTCCATTAAAACTTCTAAGCATTAACTACCATTTAAAATAATAATATTATATTTTTATTTTTCATCATGACTAAATATTGTGTGCAAAGTAATATTTCAATGAAACTCATTGTTTTGTATTGGGTACGCCACTGAATATATCATTCCCTTTAAAGTAAAAATAATCTTTAATTAAAAAAATATTAAAAATTATGAAAACTTCATATTCTTTATTTACCTGGGATGTTACAATATAAGAGTATAACAAAAATACATAAAGATATATAACTGAAATACATGATATAGAATCAATTACATGAGAATAACATGGCAGGAAAAAATTATGATAAAATTATTCCATAAAAAATTTACATGATATTGAAACTTGAACACAGATATTATATGTAATTGGATAATAAATTTGAACATCAATAACAAATATCATAATTATTGAATCGATAATTTCATATATTTTAAACATAATATAAAGAAAATTCACAATAATTTATAAAGTTATGGGTAAAACCCCATTTAATTTGGACAATTGATTTTAGAAAAAAATTTCCATTTCCTTAAGGGGATATCTATAACCACATCCCACCAATCACATAATAAGCCTTATGAGTTCCTTTTAAGAAAGGGATGAAACATGATCAACATAAAACTTCCTATTCAAAATTAACATATCAAATAGTGACACTTATGACAATCAATACATATAATCAAATCCCCTGTAGAGTAAAATGAGAAATGGTAATAAAGTAGTACATCCCCTGTAAAATTGATCGTTAACCATATCTATAAATAAAAAGTAACTTGTCATTATAACATATTCATAGTGGATCAATATTAGAATAATAATTTTTGACATTGATGGATAGAAATTCCATATAGAGATCATTAAAACATTCCTCATAAGAATTACATTTCCACATAGAAAATGATCTTTCTTAAAACCAAATGTTCATCAAACATTTTTAAAATACATTAAATTTAAAAAAATACTAATTTAAAATTATAGGGTAATTTTTAAATAAATAAGATGGTCATGATGGTGAGAAAATCTATTCATGTCCTACACATTAAAAAATATATTCATTTCACAATTTTGGTAAAATCAAAATAAGATATGATTTCAAAATGAGATGATTAGTATATTCACAATAATATTTAAAAATAAAAACACTTGCAATAATGATTTTATTAGATAATTTTAATAACATTTAAAATATTTTTAATAACATATTTAGGAAACACGGTTTTGGAAGGAAAAATATTTTTGACTAAAGAGATAAGTGAATTCATATTTTATTAAAAATATTTTCCCGATCATTTTATAAACTAAAGAGAATAATTTTTTATTTTTACATGAAATATTCATGAATAAATAACGAATAAGAAAATTAAAATGGTTTATTATATGATGATCAAATAATTTCCTTCTATGTAAATTAAAATTTAAATAGACATGATTAAGTGAGATTTAAATGTAAATCTCTTACCAAATCGGTAACTTTTGAATTGTAATACCTATGAATGTAATAGAATACAATAAAACATTAAATACCATAAATATAAACAGATTAATTATATAAAATATCAAAAGGGGTACTATATTTTCCAAAAAAAATATTATTTTCTTAATGTGGCACATGTCCCAATGAAATAAATAATAAGATTAGAAACCCTTACCTTAGTTTTTAATTTTATAGTATCTGTATGAACCTCACGTATAATAAATATAGGTTTATGATTACTATAATTAATATACCCAATAAAATATATCATAAACTATATAATTTAATTATATTCTTTTATCCCCAATTTGATACTAATGCTTTGTTTAAATCAATATCTTAATTGATTATTACATAGATTTTCATGTAAGTATTCATTTTTCAATTTCAGGTCATTTAAATTGACTATGGTTATATAATAAACAGAATTTAAATAATGAAATAAATATTATATATATTCATTATATATGAATTTATAGTATTATATTAAAGATATACATAGAAAAATGATTACACATTTCATAATGATGGTAGACTGCATGTGCGCATGAATGCCTTTTCCATTTTTCATGAAAGTTGAAACAAAAGGACCAAATATAATATATCAACTCCCATAGTTATTGTGATGTATTATGTATTAAATAAATTATTTAAATTAATTTTTATTAATTTGTAATTTTTTTGTATAAAAGTGTCGCATCACTTCGAGAGGGGGGGGGTGTTGTCTAACATACACACGAGCAACATTATTGTATCCCCCAAAGAATGGAAATTAAGAAGCTATATGTGATATTATAACTCCAAAATGTTTAAAAATTTCATAAATATGTTATAAATATTTTATGTCTGCCATTATATCCAGCTGTGAGAGGTGGTGATAGAAAAGAACGACATCGATTTGCAAGGTAGTAGTCTACGGTACACACAATTGAAGGATTCATTTCCAACTTTATGGAATAGAAGATGGATGTAGGTTATGATATTATCATAATAAATATATTATTTTTTACATACTTGTGTTAATATATTATTATATTTATTACGAATTTATAGAGGCATAAAAATAAATAATATAAAAATATTTATTTAAAAATGTTTCCTTTTATTCGGGGAACATCTTTAGGCTTTCACCAATTCCTTCCAATGAATTCTTTTTGACCATGAAAAATCCTGAATTAATTTAGGAGTGGAGTATTTAATTAAATTTGTTATGTTTTTAAAAAAAAATATTTTTGAGGTATAAATTTGTGAGGAGAGGGGGGTGGCCTTTAATATGTTGGGAGACGACACACATGTAATTGTTGAAAATAATGAATTACATCAATATTTTTTTCATTCCAAAATCCAAAAATGGGCCATTACCGAACCATCTAGGTTATATGTTACATAAAGGTTTATAAAATGACTATTGAAAATGTTTATAGCTCATTTTAATCCTTATTATCTAATTTTAATCCCCTTGTAAAAGAATTTTTACATTAACATTGATAATTAACATTTAGTGCATGCCCTATTCATTATGGTGAATAAATAATCAAAACGTATTTGATAATATAAATCCTCATTCTTAAAAATATGGAATCCATTTTTCCATATTCAATTCATAGATGTTGTGGAATTCCATTTAAAATCAATCACGTAGTGGTACTGAAAAATGAACTTTAAAAAGAAAACACTTCAAATGATTAACCATTTTTATATAATATTTTAATATGAAAAATATTACAGTGGAATAAATTGAAAAAATAAGATAAAATAAAAGTAATTGTATATTAAAACCAATTTATAATATAATATAACTTTATAGATAATATAATAGCAAAGGACCTTTTCATTAAAAATCTATATTTTTAAAAGTTTATCCAAAATTTAATATTTTAATAATTTTTTTAAAAAAATCACAAAATTAAAATTTTGACATGTATATTTAAAAACGATATTAAAATTTTCGAATAAATATAATCAAAGAGGTAAAAATTAAATTCTATTTTTGTTTAAAAAACATTACGATTCCTCCTTTTATAATATTAAAAATTTACACAAAGCACTTCTTTTTCTCTCAAATGATTATTATTTTATTTCTAATCTAAAAATAATCATTTATTTTATTTAATTCATATGTAAAAAAAATAATTTCAATTATAAAATTTTTCTTGTTAATACACAACAATGTAACGACTATGTTACATTGTAAATGCTTGAATAATAATATTTCAATAGAGTGTTGCTTCCCTTTAAACCTGGTGTTATGCACATCACAAGATATCAAACAGACTGAATTTATTTTAAATGAAAAATATCATAATTTTTGGGGGTGTAATATTATTTAATAATTGTGGTTTTTCATGTCATATATTCTATCGAACATTATTTACTCTTTTAAACTCTTATATTGTTTTATTATATCCATTAAATAAACTGTGACCTTACAATTCAGTCATGATCTTGGTGATGGAGACTTTGACATTTGGAAATAACACTGATATAAATTCACACAGTAAAAATGGTTAATAAAACTTCCTATCATAATAGATAAATAGATATATTAATTTCATCTATAATAAAATTTAATTGGTTTCTAAATAGGATAACATTGGTGGAAAGTGATGATATGGTCATGGAAGAAATGTGCAAATAATTATAGAGAGTGATACAGGTAGATAATAATATGTATATGAATTAACAATATAAATTTAATGTCATCAAAACCATAAACCTATAAGTTGTTAAAAAAAACATTTGGTTCAAAAAAATTGGGCTGCAATGAAATAACATTTCTCTCAAGGTAATTTTCATAATGTTAATGGATTCTATGACTATCAAGATAAATAACTCTATAAAATAGTATCAACTGATATATTTTTATTTCATTAGAATTATTCCATCAATTTTATGTTCTTGAATTAATTTTCACATAATTTTTTACTATATGAAATTAATATACAAGGGGAATTTTTGCATGTTGGATGCACCAAAATTAACTTTTAACTGATCATTTGATATATAAAAAATGAAAACTCATTCCTCATAACTTCACTAAAACAGATTTCTTATCAAAAGATACCCAATATAATATATTAATATCTAAACCTCAATAGTAACAAAAAAAGTTCCACTACGTCCATTTCATAAATAGTTAACCTTAAGATTATTCCAAAATATGTTTGACCAAATTCAATATAAAAAAATGTAGATGGCTGGTCACTAAATCAGCATTTTCATCCCCAAAACATGTAATGTTTATTTAAAAGTCACATTCTAAATATTTGGATTCCTTTATCACTATAAAATTTCAATGAAAATATGTATTAATCCCAAATTAGTAACAAAAATTTCAAAATATATTCCATAAAATTCAATAATTTAGAAAACCCAATCAATATTAACATAAACCACTTTGTCAACAAATTAGTAATCAGCTTCACGATCATGAATAATAACCAATTTAATTTTTCCATATCAATATTCTTCAAAACTAAAATCTATTATCATAACATAATGAATATAATAATCATTTTCGAACCCCAATCATGTGTTTTCCAAAATTATTAACATGAAATATAATCACTTTTTGTGGTCATTAGTACCATTTACCATACATGTTGTGATCCATAAAGAAAACTACTTTGATAAAATCCTTATATGTTTCATGATTCTTATTATGAGAATATCATTGATAAAATGTTTCAATAGTAATCTTCTTGAATCTAAATATATATTCACTTTAATCATTCAAATTCATTATTAAACCATAAACTATGATTTATCATCTAAATATTAAATACCCTTTTCCTTTATATATCATCTGTAGTATCCTCATGATCAGTAGTAGAATCATTACATGAAAACAAATTATGATTCTCTTCAATTTCATCCCCCAATATGAAGAAATTTACATATTTACATTATAGTCATATTTAATACAATAAAAAATTATTGATTCCTTAGAGATACCATTATTTACATAAATTTCATTAATTGAATATTTAATTTTTCCAAAGTAATTAGTTTCTATGTGTCCTTATGTTCCACACCTAAAGCATCTTATGATTCCTAGAAGAACATCAATTTGAGTTTCTTCACACATTATTTACATATAGAAACCCGAATCTTCATTCCTACATGGTCTCCACCACCCAACATCTCATAGAACTTTATCATTCACTTATTTATTAAATATGATATTTTGTTAAAGATCATGTTGTTAATCCTATATCATGATGACTGATTAAGAACAAACACAATATACATCACCCCAATCATCATCCTATTTGGTTACTCATCAACAAATTTTCTATCACATTCAATGTCGATAAATTTCCTCCTAGTTCACACTATATAATAGAACCAAAAAACATTTTCAAGTAGTTATAATAAGAATGGGAAATCATATAATAATAGAAATAAATTGTAGCTTTTTTTTCTTTTATTATTATTTTTTATTTTTTTGAATACCTGATTTCTCATCATTGAATGGAGAGTGAGCGGGTGGTTCATATCGTGGGCCAAACGGCTAAAAACCCTAGCTCGGAAGGGATACATGACAATAGATCTTTCGCAGATGTGGTCGCAGGTCGGGTTCCCTATTTTGAATCGAAGAATGAGGAGTTGATTGCTCCAAAAACATTCAAGCATCGAGGCCTTATTTCTATATCCTTGAAAAAAGATGAGGTAAAATCTATTGCCTCAGATCTTAATTTTTACGTTGTTGGAAAGTTCGTTAAGTAGTGACCTTCACTCCTGTTCCTCCGTAAGACCCTTGAAAACATTGGTTTTTATGATTTTCATATTGGTTTGTTAAATTCGTGGAATGTTCTATTGTGATTCTCCTCGGATTATGATTACTATCGTCTCTGGATGCGTGGTTAATGGAATTTTGGAATGTCTATGATTAAAGTGTTTAAATAGACTCCAGATTATGATACTAGTACAGAACCCCTTATTTTTCCGATTTGGATAGGATTTCCAGGTTTACTACTTCATCTTTTCAAACCAAAGGAACTTTTTTCAATTGATAGTCTTTTTGGAACCCCAATTAGTTTGGATTGTTGCTACATTGACCCTATCAAGAACCTTGGTAGGTAGGATCTGCACTAAATTTGATATCTCGAGGGATCTTCCATCTCGTTTTTGGATTCAGAATGGGGATAAATGGTTTACTCAGGATGTTGTCTTTGAAAACCTTCTGAATTTTTGTAATAAATGTTTCAGAGTGGGGAATTTATTCAATGATTTTGAGAGGCAATGGAATCCTCCCCCATCCCAGGCTTAATCTCTGTGGGTGGAAAAGTCACCTTCTAAATCAACTGTGAATGCTAATACAGTCCACTTCCTTAAGGAAAAGGGAATGCTTAATCAATATGGTTTTGCTGGTCCTTCTAATATTAACAATTTTGATGCAAATCATGAGGGCATAGATGAAACAAACCGTCAACAAATAGCCGAAAATCAAATTGTTGACTACGTCAAAGATATCATAGATGTTATTGAGCATGAGTCATATTGAAATGGGGTAGCTTCCATTCAGGACAAAGATCCTCAAGCTGAAGTTTTTGAGGGTAAAGGGAGTGTTAAACCAACACCTACTCAAGAGGAACAAAATAATCCTCTACACTCTTTCGAAGTTAGAAACAAAGGGTATGAATTAGACTCTAGTGATTCCTCAGACATTGAGGTAGATCATCCTATGAAGGTTGAAGAAACTTATTTTAATTCAATGGCCAAAAAAGTTAAAAAGCCTATGGTGGATGCTGATGGTTTCATCACTCCAAATCCTAAAAAGACTTGAAAATGCAGGGATTACTCTCAAATGGAACGGACCATTGTCACGCGTTCTCTGGATGTGTCTAAGAAATATTATTCTCAGAATCCCCAAGGCATGAATACTATTGCTCAATCAAATGAAGAGTCTACTCATCATTGTACTAAGGAGGTCAAACAACAACTATGTTACATGGAGGGACAAATGGAGATTGCTTCTCAATAATTTCAACAGGGTGAGATTTCAGCTGAGATCTATCTCGGGGTGAAGCGATATTACATTAACCAGAAACTAAATCTATCCATGAACTCTCCCTAATACTTCTGTCTTTTATGCTCTGAATTTAGATGCTAGTTCTAACTTGAAAATTCTTGTTGGAGGTATTTTTAACTGACTGCTTTCAACATGCTGTCTCTTAATGGTGTTGTTGCCTGTTCTTTATTTTGGTGCTGCTTTGTGGCCTTCTTGTTGCGTGCTCATATGATGCAGTTGAAGTCTTGTTTTGGAGGACAATAATTCCTCAGTTTCGGCCTGATGTTTCTATTCCATTTATTGAGATTGACTGGTTGTGAAGTGAGGTTCTTAAATCCTCTCCCTTTCCTACTGATAACACAACACATGCGGAGGAAGGCGCAGACTGTTCTCATTTTTCGAATAGGATTGCTCTCTCATTTTATGGATGGACTGAATTTTCGATGATCCAGCTTTGAAAGAAGCATTTGTCTGGTGATTTTTCTGGGCTGTCTCCCAGAAAAGGTTTTTTTGGATTGAGTATTTTTTTGTAACCCCTTTAAATCTCTGTTGGTGTAATCCCTTTATACCTCAAAGTTGTAAGGTCATCTATTGACTTTAATAAATTCCATAGGCGATATGAATTGGGAAACCAATTCAAGTCACCAATTTTCTTAAAAAATAGAAATACATTACAGTATGTCTTACTCATCACACTGTTGTTTTAATATAATAAACTATATGATAAATCATTTTTAATTTAGGGTAGTTGTAAATTCAAATCTTTTATAATGGTTGGTAAGAAAAATGTGAATTAATTGTAGATTATCCCATAGTATTTTTAAAATAGGATCATTATAAGGCCCATTATCATGTACTAGGTAATTCTCAATTGAATAATGATGAAAATATTTCATAGTTACTACACCTAGGTATATCTATTCTATAACTATTTCCAATTTTATTTTCCAGAAATTATTTTCTTTAGGATAAAAATATGATATATTCATTAACAAAACATTAGGATTGTTTTCTATTGTTACATAATTTATTTCATAAGGTTATATTCATAAATAAAGGTTTTAATAAAATAATATACAAAGGTTTATTCTAAACTACATATATTACCAAAAGTAATGATCCGGAACCTATTAGTAAGAGATTGAGATTATTTTTTTACATTGGAACGAGATACAATGTATCACATTCCATAGGAAAAAACAGTTTATTAATATTGATAAAATATATACAGACATGGATTTCAAATATATTTAAAAACATAAAATAAAAAAAATGTTTCTTATTTGAGATTTTAATTATTTAGTCTATATTGTCCCTACACATCAATCATGAAACATTTCTTGGCATCATGTGGATAGTAAATATAAGAAATTTATGATCTGTAATTCCTAGTAATGGTATGCATACAATAAAAGATATCAACTGTAAACAATCAGAGTCAATATGAGAAGGTAAATAAATGACACACATTACTTTTAATCATTTACATTAGCATAATATGGAATGAATAAATAATGATCAAATAATTCAATATAAATAATCACATAATATTTAAACCTAACCAAGGATAATCTATTTAATCCAATAAATACATGGATAATATATAACTAATCATATAACTAGGTAATTAATCATTCTTAATATCTAAAACATACTCTAAAAACCATTCACAAGATAGTTTAAATATATTGGTAGAAATTAGTTTTATTTTTCCAAATTATATGTCTCATTAGACCTGTCAATGCATTGATGGGAATCTATAACTAGTCCTCATGTATCCATTAATAAGACCAATAGAGTTTATAACAATACTTCTCTTTATTTCAAATTAACACATTATTTATTTCATTAAATTAAACTAAATACAACCTAAAATATAGATAAATCTAGTTTCCTATAAAATTAGGTATATTAGATAACAATTTAAAATTGAGAAAAACCAGCATCTTTACTGAAAGCATCATTGAAAAGCTCCCACATAAAACTTATTTGGATAACCTGGGTTCATGGATAAGAAAGATTTCTTCTATATATCCCAATAAGGGAATAATGTTGGAATATGGTAATAAATGTTTGTCAATATTCATGTATCTAGGGAATGAAAGGATCCTAAATAATAAGTCATGATATATTGTGATAATCATCACCTGTGAAATGTGAAAACAACTTAAAAAACTGCATGATAAACATAGGTCAAGGCTAACTTCCAAGAAATCATGATGAAAAAAGTCCCATAAAGGAATAAGGTTAACTCCCTGTCCCAAAATGATGTCTCATAAAGACAAACATTACCCAATTCATTATAGGTATATATATTTCTGGGCACACCTGTCACTTTCATTTCAATCACATGCTTACGTGTCCCACAAAGATAATACAATATGGATTCATTCATCATCAAATTTTATTTCATGATCAAGAAGTGTGGAATACATACATAAAAGTACCATGTCACTAAATTATAAGTGTATAATAGAGAACACTGATGATATAAACTATGATTGGTATTCACTACAAAAATTTGTTTGCATGATAAATTATTGTTAAATTTTGGCAGCATAATGGCATCATTTAAAGGATAATTAGATGGGATGATGATAGATAAAGGGTTATCTCATCATTTGGCCATTAAATTGGTAGTAATAGGGACATTCAAAGACATGTCACAAAATATTTATTTGGAAATAGAAGTCATAATATAATTATGAAACTGGAATAATGAAGATAATGCAAGGATCCATTACATGGCTATGTGACTCCAAATGCTAGGGTAGAGCTTCTCGAGAGCATGAGGGTGTTGTGGGAGGACTACAGAGAAGATATGGTAGAGTAAGGTCGTGTTCCAAATATTTTTAGTGACTGTTCCATATATGTTTAGTGAAGATAAATGGTATCATGGGTGAGTTTATATATGAAATGATTTGGGTATTCTTTTACATTTATGAAACGTAGGCTTGGAATCTATATAAATAAATTACCAAAACCAAAACCCATCCTATATTTTCACCATGGTTTCCTACAAATGAGAGTGTTTTTAATTATTTTATTATTATGATATAAAATAACAATAAAATAATCCCCTTTCTTATATGGCGGTGAGTCATTCACATAAATAATGGATTCCAAACCATAAAATTATATTAACGGTTTTTGAGGATTCAGAAGAACAATATAAAATTAATTAAATAGAATTATAATATCATGGTTTTAAATAGAAATCAATTATATTATCCCGGATACCTGTTATATTATTTGTTACATCACTTACGGGTTATTATGATATCATAATACACAAAGTATATTTATATGGTATTTAATTTTTACCAGAAATTTCAACTATCTCATAAAATTATGAAAAATTCATCATTGATAATTTTAACATTATATTCCAAAAATAAAATTCTTTTTATATAATTAATTTTATAAATATTTCATTCTCTCATTTTAAAATAATAATCTACATTTATTGAGATATGATGGTATTTTTTTTACAATAATATTTTTCAAACCCTTATAATAATTATATATTAAATCATAAAAATTATATGATCATATATATTGAATATTTTTTTATCATAATATTTTATTAAAATATTATTTATTTAAAAAATCTACTAATTCACCAAAATAATTTCCTTAATTGAAGTGGAATACTACCAAAAAATATTTTTTGTGTTTAATTGTATCAAATTAAAAAACATTTATAAAGTAAAAATAAAAGGGTGGAAATATATTCAGTATTCTATAAAAAATGTACATAATCATAGTACTAGGGTCATGATACGCATACCATTGATAACCTAACAAAACCACTACGTATAAAGTGCAATACATTGCTATTTTCATGGGGTGGTTTAGTGAACGTGGTTTGGGTCATGATCCAAGTGAACTTTATGTTCTTTAGTAAATGTGGTTTCACAATATAAATTTGTCTTATATATGATTTTTATTGGTTGTGTTCAATACAAAATGATTCTATATACGTAAAATTCTTTGATAAATTGGCTTTATAGGGTACAATCTTACTAGTTGAGTCCATCACATCCTTTGACTATGTCAATTGGATTTGTTAAAATCATTTGTTTATAAAAACTATAGGATCACTGTTCAGTGGAAATATTATAAATGGTAGTGATTCTTAATTTAATATTAAATATTATATAATATAATGACACCAAATATGTTCATGTGTTTTTTATTAATTTTTTTATTATAATACATTTAATTAAGTCACCTGGGAAATTTTATTTATACCAGTTTGTGTCGTTACAATATTCACCCATTAAGAAATTTCACAGTCCAAAATTTCAATTCCTATATTAAAATAAATGAGTGTAACTCTATTTCATCACAAATTCAAGTTCCCATGCTTTTTTCATACTTTTTGTTTCACTTAAACACATTGATAAGGTGCATTGTCTTATTTCCTAGAACATTGTCTATATTATCTTTGATTTTTAACTATGTGATCTTCATAGGAATGGTCATTTTTTAGTGTCACGACATCTGTTTTGAGATTATGTGAGGGGTCTACTATGTAATTCTTCAAGAGGGATACATGGAATAAATCATCTACTTGATAGATGTTAGACCAGAGTTATAGTCGATAGGCTACCACTTTGATGTGTTCCAAGATCTCAAAGGGGATTATAAATCACAGACTAAGCATTACCTTATTAACAAATCACATCACATTATTCCATGAAGATATGTTTAGGAATACCATGTCTCTAACATAAAACTATATTTTTCATCATCGATTGTCAGTATAGCCATTTTTTGAACTTTGAGTAGATTTGATTTTTTGTTGAATGGTCATGAACTTTTCAACCATTTACTCTACCATTTTAGGACATAGAATATTTTCCACAACATTATCCCACCATATATGTTTTTGGAACCTATTCTCATAATGGATGTCATTGGGATCCATTTGGATTCTCAAATAGAAAAGTTTTTTGTAAGAGAACTAAAACAGAAGAAGATGTTGATCACATCCACATTTGATGTCCATAAAACTGTCTCTAAATAAGTCTTCTAGTGTTTGAAAATCCCAAAAAAAATTCCCATCAGTTTGAGTATGATACTACATACTGATGTTTAGTATATTATTTATAGAATATTGGATACTTTTTTTGGAACATATAGGTGAATCTCATATGTTGATAAAAAAAAATTGATAGTGGTAATATATGTAGTCTTATCACTTCTAGGATGTATATCCATGAATTTTTATCAAGTGATAAGTCCTACAAAATTGAAATATAGGCTTTAGTCATTGTATAATGATCCATCATAACCCATATAGAATTATTACCTATATATTTATTCAGATGTCCAATAAAAAGAATATGGTGATGTGTTCCCATTTCTATGTAGTTATGGGTAATGGTTGCATAATTCCCTTGGATTTTTTTATTTTTTATTTCAATTATTGACATACAAGACATAATGATGTATATTCCAGGATATAAATCTTCAAATTTACCCACCAATAGTGTTATCAAAGATCTCGATATGACTTTACGCTTCCTAGGTGGATGGTTAAAGTAATCCTATATGAATCATCATCTTGTTCCATATTTTTCTCAGCATTTGACGGTACACATAATCATAACCCAAATCTTACAACTCATTATTCATTAAAATTTAACTATAGGGATTTCAATTTTATTATAGTTTCCACATTCTTCTATATTCCCACATCATCTCTTTACTAATCAATTAACTCCTTCAGAATAGATGGTTTTACAAACATTTGTGAAAGGATTGATAATGTTCCTTATTTTACGATTCCCATGTATATTTTTTTGAAATCTATGAAGACCAGATCCTTATCTATTTTAATCGATGATAGAATTATGGGATTCTTTCTACACAAAGAATCTTCCACATTATTTTCATTCCCAATATTATAGTGAAATATGAATTCATAGTCCTTGATATTCTTTAACCATCCTCATTAATGCATATTCAAATATTTCTATGTCAATTTATACTTGAGGATTTTTTATCCGTATATATTTCACACTTCTTCCAAAATAGATAATTCCACACTATTTTCGAAGTAAATATCAATATATCCAAATAAGGATCATGAATTGGGTAGTTATATTTCAGAACATTCAACTGCCCTAATGTTTAGGATATGGACATTTCATTCTGCATTAACGCATAGCTCAATGCCTTTTACAAAGCATTACTGAACACCCCGAAAAGTTCCCCACATTTGGGTAGTGTGAGGGAAGGTGTAGTGACATTCCTTCTTTTTATCTCCTTCATGATCTCACCACATTCATCATTCCATGAAAACTTGACACCCTTATGATTATTCTTGGTTATAGGGTCTGAAAAGCATCAAAAATTTTCTAACAAAACCACGGTAATACCCATACTAACAAACTAAAAGAGAAATATTTGTCAAAAATGTTGGTCTCATATATCCTTCATTTTTTTATGATTTTCTAGGGTCTACATATATCTCATTTCATTTCATTTTATTCCCCAAGAATTATACTTCCTTCAATGATAAAACACATTTTCATGACATGGAATAAAGATTATCCTTGTACAAGGTCTTTAGCATTGCAGTCAAATGCTCCTCATGCTTATCCAAGGACTTGGAGAATATAAAAATGTCATTAATAAATACTACCAAAAAAATTCTGAGGTACTTTATATAAACTCCATTCTAAATGTCCATGTAGAATTTTGAATCATTAGAGAGTCTTAATGGAATTACTATTAACTCATAGTGCCCATACATTGTTTGAAAAGTAGTCATGGGGAAATCCTCATTTATTACCCTATGTTCATAATATCCAGACCATAGATCCACCTTAGAGAAGTATTTTTCTCAACATACTTGATCAAACTTTCCATTAATATGAGTTTGTGGATAATTTTCCATTATCATGATCTTGTTGAGCACTTGATAATCAATGAAAAGGTGCATTGACCCATAATTATTCTTGAAAATAGAACTAGTGAAACCCACGGTAAATAAAATATGAATATGAACCCTTTATCCATATTATCTAATGGTTTTTTCATTATCTCCCCCAATCCCACAATATCCATTATATATGTATTAATGGATAATAGAAATTCCCCAGTTATAAGGTCTATTGAAAATTGAACCTCATAGCTATGAGATAGACTGGGAAATTATATAAGAAACACATCAGGGTGTTACCTTACAATGGGCATGTCTTCTAGAATGATTCATTCCATAGAATCATTCTATTGAGCAAGATATGCATTCCCATAGGTTAATAATATCAATTCTTGAGGTGTTGGTGATAAATAATATTCATCCTCCACTTTGAACATGTATAAAGTTATAGGATTATTATTGATACATAGAGTGATTTTTTTCTCATGTTAATTTTTGTTTTATATATTTAGGGAAGTCGAATACATGCATAGAATTACATCAAATTCAACTAAAGGGGGGTATTACCAGGTTTGGTGGGATTTCCTCCCACAAATTATGACAGGGGGATTTATATTAATGGGATGCAATAATTTCCAAATTTTCTATTTTCTTCAACATCTCTACTTCCATGATTTATAGTGGTGTTTGAACTATTATAGTAAAATTTATTGATATGAAGTAATGTGTTGTACCAGAATAAAAAGGTATTTTCACTATTATTGAGTGAATAACTAGTGTACCTATCACCACATCATTTTCAGGATCCACCTCATTGATTGTGATGGAAAAAAGGTCATCATTGATGCCTTAAAGGTTTTTGGTTGTCTCCAAAACACCTTGGATTAGATCATTGTTTGAAATGATTCATGGTTCCTTGTAGTTAATGTAATCGAAACTAAGTTTAGGGTTGGAAAGAGCATTTTTTTTTCCTCAAATGCATTTGTGGGTTTCTCATGTCAGTAATCACTAGCATGTTTTCCTTCACTATGGGACCAAAAACATTTACATTTCCCCCCTAGGGTTTTGTCTAGGGTGATTTTTTCATAACCTTTGGTAACTAGGATGTTTAAATTTATTAGCATAATTATATTCGCTATTAGGAATCCAGAATTAAATTCTAGTTTTCAGTTAATATCCCCAAGATACCCTTGAGATTAAACAATATCCATTTCTACTTTAAGGGCACATCATAAAATATAAAAATAGGTATCAATGTCTTGGATCACTATACATTTTCATAGACCATGTTTTATCCCACCAATGATATTTTCAACATTGAATTCTAGTGAAATGAAAAGGATAGAGGCATATCATGAAATTCATGTGATGTTTTCCTCATACACCCCAATATATTCTTCATATTTTTTAAGGAAATTAAATACCTTTATATTTAATGTCAGAGAGTATGAGGAAAATATTTATCAAAAACAATACTCATAATTACTTCTACCCCATCACTTCGATGTCGTCCTCGTGAATTGAATTCTTGATCAATTTATACCTCTAATTACATTCTCCCTCCATTTTTTAGACCATTATTATAACATAATCCTGTTATGAAAATTGAAGGTTGGAGACGATCTTCACAGTAGAGTTGATCCATTTTTCTGAAATGAAAGGATCATACAATCCAATGGAATTTATGGGCATTTATTGCATAATAGACTCAACTGAAGCATATTCATTTTATAGGGTACTTGTAAATTCCCCCTGATCTTGGTTTATATTCAGATACAAATTCAATAGAGGAAGTATCGTCACAGATTCTTTGATTCACACTCATATTATGTAGGTTATCTTTTGGGGGCAGGAGTCATCACATTTCCTATCATGTTGATTTTTTAATTGATTCCGCTTATTTCCATAATTATATTGAATAATGGGAAAATAATGGAAGACTAATGTTAAACAATTAATCCCATAAACATGAATTTAATCACATTAAATTGATAACAGAAAACCTAAATTTATTTATTAAACTTATGAATTTCCAGGCTTCAATATATGTTCTCCATGACCTATTTTCTATCCAATATTATTATTAGATTATTTTTTGTCTCTCTTAATAATTTTTTTGTAATGAGATTCTAATTTAACAAAGAATATCCATCATGATTTTCAAACCAAGTATCATGTAAAGCTCATTGGTGTATACCAGGTTATAACAAGTCTTTCCCGATACACATTGTCGAAGTTTTTAACCCTAATAACATATATTCTATATCCAAGTATACTTACAGTATCCATACATGGATTTATTTTTTTGATAAACCAATTTCCATATAATTACTATAATTTGGTGATGTTTTCTTAGACATATTCTTATTCCTTTTACTTTTTCTATAGTTTTCTAATCGTAATATCGAAAATACCTAAAAATTTCATTTGATACCAACAATAATAAACATTATCATTATTTCAAATTATAACATGATTTAATAAATAAAATTACACTTAATAAAACTCATATTTTTTATAAGCCTAGTGTATTTGGAAATTAGGTACATTACATAAAAATTCATTGCCAGAAAAATAACATCATATTTATTGAAAACATTCTTAACATACTCGCACATAAAAGTACATGGAAAAACTTGGGGAGATACATGAGAAAGGGGATATCTATAAATATCAATAAGATATTAATCATGGAATAATGTAATAATATTATAAAATAGGAATATAAGTGGGGAATAAATGGAAGATGAATAATAATACATGATATAGCTTGATAATCCTAACATGGTAAATCTAGAAACAACATAAAACATTCTATAAGAAAACATAAGACACGGATCTTATCAAAAAAATCACGGTCAAAAATTTCCGATAAAATAATTCAGTTTAATCGATGTCTCAACATTAATTCTCATGAGATGAAACATTATTGAATGTGTTGGAGCACTATATAACTTTGGCTGCACCCGTCACTTTTATTTCATTCTCATGATTAAGTGTTCCACATATATACTCCAACATGGATTCATTAATCATAATATTTTATTCCATATTCAAGGATAGTGGAATAAATACATGAATGTACAATGTAAAGGAAATTTATGTGAATACAATTGAACATCCTTGACTGGAATTGGTTATGGGATTCACTACACAGTTGTTTTTTCATGGAAGATCATGGTAAAATATATTTACCATAACAATGTCACATTAAAATTCATAAAATCGGATGATGAGATAGAAAGGGGTATCTCATCATTTGGACATAAAATAACCAGTAATAGGAACATAAAAAGACATATCTAAGCTTAAATATTTTTTTTCAATATAATGCATAATATAATAAGTAATCTCTAATTAATAAAACAAGGTGATGATACCGTTCAAGAGTGTGTGACTCCAAATTCTAGTGAGGAGATTTTTGAATGATTGGGGGATCCTTGAGAGGAAACTAGAGACAATATTTTAGTGTATAGTCATGATACAAGGATTTTTGCTGAAAATAAATGGGTTCTTTAGTGGGTTTATATAAGAAACGTGTGGGGAATTCGTTAATATTTATCAAACATAGGTTTTGGTATCCGTAATAAATTAAAAAAAAAACTTACCATGGTTTTTCCTATGGCTTTTGAAAAAGGGGAGTGGTTTTCATTATTTTATATGGAAATGGTTTGAAAAAATCGAATATTTCCCTTAATTATATGAAAGTGATTCATACACTTAAATAAATGTTTCTAAAACATTAATATAATGTAATGGTTTCTGAGGATTGATAATGGCTTTATTAAATTTATAAACTAAATGTAAAATAAAATTATTTTAAATATAAAACATATATTTGGTTCACGATAACATTTATAGTATTTATTACATCACTTTTAGGTCATTAATATTTCATAAAACATAAAGTATATTTATAAGGTATTCCATTTTTACCTGAAAATTTGACTATCCCGGAAAATTACGAAAAATTTTCCTTTGAAAAAATTAAATGATATTATTTAAAAAAAATCATTTTATCTAAATAATTTTCTACATATTTAAATTTTAAATTTTAAATTAATAATCTATGTTTGTTGATAAATGATTAGTTTTTTCCAATAAAAGTTTTTTAACCATTATAAAAATTATATTTGAATTTATAAAAATTATATGATCAGTTATACTTAATAAAAATTATTAAATAATAATATTTTATTCAAGTACAATTTATTTTATAAATACATTAGTTCATTAAAATAAATTATTTTTTTGAATTTTAATATTACAAAAATATATTTTTTATATTATATTATTTCAAAATAATTAAAATTTATAATAAAAAAATAATAACATCAAGATATTTAATTATTCTATGAAAAATAATTTAGATTATCATATTTTTATGGTGTTGGTAAATAACCCATTAGTTCACCGGAAAAATCCCAAAGAGTGTGGTACGTAACAGTCACATTTCATGAGATGGTTCCACGAACATGGTTTGGGCAGTATTCTCAATGAGAATGGAATTATACTATAAAATATTTCTCTCATGAATAATTTTTTGGATCTAATATTTCTATTCATCATAGTAAATACCCAATAATTTTGTATCTCTTAGAAGCTCCATTAAATAGGCTTAATATGGTGCAATACAACTTCTTGAGGTTATCACATCATTTGACTGTGTCAATTGGGTTTTCTACAATCCTAAATTTATAATAATACATTGTTAACTGTTAAAAAACTATACCATCAACTGTAATGATGTTTTAAGGGTCATATAATTGTGATAGAATAGAATAAATCCAAATAGGTGCATGTTTTTCTATGACTATATTATATAAAAATGAAATTTATTAAATTAAAAGGGAAATATAATTTATAATAGTCCGAGTCATTACACATTCCTCATTTAGAAGTGATGGACCATGATCAATATAAAAATTCACATTGAAAAACTAATAAATTAAAAGATAACAGTTTCCCTAATTAATAAAACTAATCATAACACATCCTAAGTAATGTGGTGAATGGTAATTAAATAGTACCTCCACATTCAATATGGCCAAAACCAATCTGGAGAAATAATAAGTGTTTTTTCATTACAACTAAGTTGTACTCAATAATTACTAAAATAAGCATTTGGATTTTGATGAATATAAATTTGATATAGATATCATTAAAACATTATTGAGGAAAATAATCATTCCACATTGAAAATAAAATTTTTAAATCCAAATGTTCTCAAAAAAATTGAACCTCCCTTTTATTAGAAATTAAATTTCAAATATATAAAATAGGCTTTAAAACATTGATTGGATATAACATGGGAAAATCAATTCATGGCATACACATTAAAATAAATATTCATTTCACATTTTTTTGGTAAAAGTCAAAATATACTTGTTTGAAATTTTAAATGAAGATTCATTCTAACAAAAATTATGAAAATTAAAACATGTCTAATTTTTTTAATCAAGAATTATGATAATTTTAAAAAATTTAACACATTTTTAGTAAACAATGTTCTATAAGAAAAATGAATTTTTTCCAAATAGAGAAACGAAGTTATATTTCAATGAAAAAATTTTCTAAATAATTTATGTACGAAAGAGAGAAATAAGTTACTGTTATATAAAATATTAATTTCTTAGTAGAGGTTAATATACATAAAGGGGTTATTAGAAAATTGTCAAATTATTTAATTCAACATAAATTCATGAATAAACAATCCCTATTAAATGATATTGAAACATAAATCACATAAAACATTGGTTACTATTGTTTCATAAGACCCTAGAAAGGAATACGGTTAAATAAAATAAAAAATTAAATTAATAAAAAATTATTAATAATATAACTTATCAATATGTGATTTATATTCAAAACAAAAAGATAAAGTGGTGAGTATGGATTATGTCTCCCATAAGTAGTAGTGATATGTGAAACCTGTAACTCGGCTTTATCTTTCTAAATATATATCCAAACCTCATGTTTAATAAATACATGTTTATTATTAATATATTAATGATCCATAATAAGATATCCCATACCATATATGATTTACATATAGTATTTTATCACCTATTTGTTAGCAATTCTTTTTTAAAATAAATGATTTGAGTGATAATTACTTCAATTTTCAGGTATGTTTTAGTTTGATAAATTTATTCCTTTTAAATTTATCATAGTTTCATCATCACAATAATTTTAACTAAGTTATAAAAATAATATTTATTCATTAGAAAATTAATTTTTAGTAATCTATAAATGTTATAGATAGAAAATGGACCACACAATCCAAGATGAAGGTAGACCGTACATATGCTCGAATGTTGTTTCAATTATAGCGATAGATGGAATCAATGGAATGTAAATTATATGTATCTTTTAAATATTCCTTATTAATTTTTATGTATCCCATCTATTATTTGAATTAATCTTTATTACCTTCCATGTAATGTGATTTAGAAAATGATTCACATTACTTTAGGAGGTGGTAGTCCACCGTACACACGAGTGTTGTTACCATATCCCCCATGGAATTGAATATAAGAAGGATTATTTTGTATTATTAATATATAATTATAATTATTTCATAAATAATATATAAATATATATATATTTATATATGTTATGTAAGTCATTATATTAATCAATTACAAGTGGTTATAGAAAACAAACTACAACGTTTGATGGGGTAGTACTCCACCATACACATGATGGTCGGTTTCATTTCACCCATGATGGAATAAGAGATATATGTTTTTCATGATATTATAATAATAAAATCAAAGTATATTGGATATAATTTTGTTATTATATATTCATAAATTAATAATATTTTAAGGATGTCGAAGGATGAATAAAATAAAAACCCTTATTTAAGAACGTTATCTCTTCTTCGAGGAAAATCATTACGATTGCTTAAAATTTTACCCTATGAATTTTTTATAGGCAGACTAATGGTTATAGGATGTTTTAATTAGATTACATAATTTATTTCAGATATTATTGGATGAATAAAATTATTTTGGAAGAGTAATGTTGAGATGAGAGGGGATTCCATTTTAGAAGTAAGGGACTGCAATCACATTTATTTTTTCAAAAGGATGAAATTAAATCCACATTTGTTCATTCCAAAAGACTGTAAAATGCATTAGTATAGAATATTATAGGATATAAGGTCTAATGATGTCCAAAACCTGCGAATTGGACAATATTCTTGCTTATTTTATCCCATATCATCTTAGTTTAACCCATTGGTAAGCACATATTTACATTAACCATGGTAATTAATATTTACATATTTTACAATTCACAATTGTTAACAATTAAGCTGAACTTATTATAAAATAAATAGTATTTAGATTATAAATATATTATCAATTTTTCTAAATTATTTTTATCTATTTGGCATAATTAAAGTTGTAATAAAACTAGCTGAAGTGTTGAGCCAATTTTTTTCTAAAGAAAATATTTCTAAAGATTAAAATGTTTTTATAAGAAAATTAAATATAAAATTGAGATAAATAACCTAATTTAGTTAAATATTAATATACTTTAAATAAATTTAATTTAATACAAATTCAAAATATAATTTTTATATTTAAATAGTAAATATGAAAATAAATTTTTCATTAATAATCATTATTTTTCACTAATCATCAATAAAATTATTCTTTTCAAAATGAATTTCGGAAAATTCCCCCAATGATTATTGTAACATTTATATTCCAAAAATAATATTTATATTTTCAGATAAATATTTTAAAAGTGGTAAATTGTAATTATAATTTTTCTTTGCACAACATGACTAAAATTTCCTTAAGATAAATTTAATTTTTTTAAAAAAATATTTTCATTCAAATGATTCTTATTTTATTTTAAATAAACAAATAACCATTTAATTTATTTTATTCATGTTTTAATTGTATAATTTTTATAATTTATTTATTCCTATTTATAACCAAAAAACTAACAATTATGTTATATTGGCATTGTTTAAATTGTCATATTTTACATGAGTATGGTGTTTCCTTAATAAATGATATTTTCGGAAAAAGATGATAATGAAGAGATTAAATTTATTTAAAAATGAATATATTTTAATGTCTCATATTATTATAATCACTTATAATCTTATTTTTTCATGTCATACACTCTATCAATCATGATGATCCTCATTTAAAATCATCACTGTTACACTTTAGAAATTATTTAATTCAAAAGACGCATCTTCTTAAATTTATTGGTTTAAATATCATTATCATGGATACTATAATAAATCATGATATTGGTTTTGGAGATACAAAAAAACATTAAAAATTGTTATGATATGTCAAGGTGTAGTCTTCTTAATTAAGCCATCTACGACTATAAAATAAATACAAATATATTTCTATAGAATTCAATAAATATTAAATTGAATGATAATGACTTATTATAATGTGTGGTGAAATAATATTGTGAAAAAATATGTTTGAAATTATATAAGGTTCAATGAATGTGACAGAGACATGATATATTCAATATATATATTTTTAAAAATATGTGTACAATTTTTAAATTATATAAATGATATATAAGGACAAGGATATTATATTTACCAATATGAGATTAAATAAGGATTTACATAGAAAATTATAATTATGACATCAGTTTTATGTGTTTGTTGAGACATAAAGACCAATGTTATCGAAGTTTGAAGACTCATATTTTATGATATTTTATATCATGATATTTATGTTATATTATTCACACTATTTTTATGAATGTATATGATGAGAAGAAAAATATGTACTTTATTTTTTTTTCTAGCATATATTTTATTCATGTTAAACATCTGTGTACTAAAGAAAGAAAGAGGACAATGCTTCTATCTAGTATATTCTATATGCTAACCTATGGAGATATCCATTATTCTATGAAAGATATATTTCCGGAGCATTCTAGGAAAACAAGAATAATTACAGAGAAATTACATATTACTAGCACTTATTATTCAATTTAATAAATAAATAGATTAAAGAAGATAGTATATGATAAAAAAATAACATAATGAATAAGTCCCATGATATCAAATATTATAATGTTTGAGACCTCAAACTTATTATTCACTTATACATCGCTTATGAGAGAAAACATTTGTTGAAGTAGTTAAATTATATTGTAGAGAGACAATCATTTGATACTTATCTGCATCATGAGGTGCATGCCTATACGATATAATCTATAACAAAAGGATAGATTGGTTCCAGATCTTGAATTACTAGATATTTAATGCATTGTAACTTGTAGTTGATGGGATTACATGTAAACGGATATACCCTTTCCTAAGGAAAGTCATGACAATAAAAAATATTTATTTGTAAGCAGGAAGAGAACTAAACGACACATGGGATATAGTCATTCAAATTAGAGTAAAATCATGTTAAAAACCAATATGTTTTTTTAACATTCTTCTTCATATAACATTCATGCTAACTATTGAAAAGTAAAATATTGAAAGATCAATGAAATGAATTTTTATAGAGGAAATATATGACATAATTATTTATGAGGATATATTTTACAACACTATTTCACCCCCACTATGTTGAGAACATAATATGTAATCCAGGGATATTTTCTATATTAAATATTTCTAATTACATCATAATCACTCTTCGCACCCATTCAATCAAAAAATTTCACTGAAATATTTGGATAAATAATGTGAGTATTTATAATATTAAATACAATAACGTCATTAATTCCTTCATGATAAAATGATCTTCACCTTATATTTTAACTCACATAAAAACATTAAGAAATATTGATATTCACATTCTTATAGAATATTAAATTTAACATTTTCATTTTTATTTGTCTCTTTTTTCACAACCAAACCCATTGAAGCCCACCCCACCAGTTCTGAGCTGAGCCACAATAGCCCCATTACTGCCTGCATAGGCTAGGAACTAGAGATAAGAATGAAACTGAAGAACTAACATTTGATTCATGTGTTTAAGGTACTAGTACACACAAAATTATCTATATGATGATGCTTAGGGGAATAAATATATAAATATAGTAACATATAGAGTAACAACCATGCATGTGACATCCACTATTGAATACAAGAGTTTGATATCATAATCTAAAAAAAATGGTAAAAAAAAATGGCCAACTAAAAATGTATCACAACTTGAAAATAAATGTAATTCATAACTTCATGAGATACCAAATCCAAATCCCCCATCCACAACCACTATACGTGGCCATATGCACCAATATATCCTTATACTCCTCTAAAATCACCATTGGCCTCTCTATAATCAATATAAGACATGGCATGTGTGGGAAAATCCATGTAAGTGTTAGTATATACAAACCTAGTAGGAAATCCCAAAATATGTGGATCAAATAGGAGGGACAAAATAAGTATTACTGTCAACCCATAACAAGAAATTAATTATAACAATAATGATGGATATTTATATACTCTAAAAAACAAGATGAGAGAGAAATGAGCTCTATATATCCTAACTCATCCCATGATGATGAGGGAATGGGGATCTCCATCAAAAAACTATCTCGGGATGATGATTATTTTTTCACTTCTAAAAGGTCTATCCATGATTCCCATCATCTCATGTCTCTATCTAATTATGTATCAATGTTGATCCACACCACACCAGTTGTAATGACCTGGAAAGTTTAAAGGAAATTTTTTCATAAATACATTGGAATTTTACGAGTCCGCGGTTTCTGACGGCACCTGAATTTGAGGCTCGGTGTGCTCAGAATCAATTTTTTATGTTTTTTGGGGGTACGTTCAATAAACGTATGTGCATGATTTTATATCTTTTGAACTGGTTCTCAGAATTGAAGTCTGAGGACACCAATGAACTCGCAGCGCTGATATTCGCTTGGGGGGACCTTTATCGCAGTTTCGTTTGGTCGAGAGTAGAAGTTTTATTTTAGGGATTCATACTAAATTAAATAAAATTTTTGAGTACATGATTTAACTGTTTAGTGGTGGTTATTTCCGCCAAAGAGAATTTAGAGGTGGGTCCCACACCCCACATAACCTTCCATGAGTGGATAATTTTGGTGGGGCTCACACGAGCCTTAATCCTTCAACTCCCCCTTAAACCCCCTTGTAACTCTCCAAAATTCGTGTAACCCTTGAAACTTATCACCTTCCCCCTTTAAGTTTTGTGCCAACCCTAACCATTACTGAACTAAATCTCTTTTAATTAATTAGCACGTTTTTTAATTCTTTATGTCAACACTTTAATAAAGTGTTATATTATAATATTGTGGTTGTTGGAATAATCTATTGTTGGGAGAGTCTTGAGAGAGGATATTTGGGAGAATAGAATCCTCCAATGAAGAACCTAAAGATGCCAGCGACGAAGCTTCTTCCTCGACTTCTTCCCCAGAACCCCCTTCCGATGTGAAATATCTCTGATGACCCTCCTTCCTTCCTCTTCGTCGTCAACGGACCGACACACGAGCTCGAAAGTGAAAGTGTTTGGTGAACGTCGACAGCATCGTCTTCCCCCATGACGAACGAATGCCTGACAATTAAAAAGGTAGGGGGTTTATGTCGAATTATTAATGAATAAAATTATATCCTCGATTCTTCGATGTTTTCTTTATTCGACAGTGGCCTTTGTTATCAATTAACACGGAGGGTGCGGGCCGAAAAAACATGGCCCAACATATCTCCATTGGTTTATTGACTGTTTTTTGATGAAGGTGAAGTCAATATGGCGTGGTGTCGTCGCACCATGCCAGAGGAGAATCACCGGACGAGGAAAGAGACGGCGTCGATGACCAGTGGTAGTGGCGGCCACGTTCCGGCTACATGCCGGCCGCATGCCAGCCGTGTGGAAAAAGGCCATGGCCTGCAACCACGGGCCGCTCGGCCAAAGAAGAACTTGCCGGTTAGGCTAGAGGACTACACCACCGTGCTTCGGTAAGAGCGCGGCCTGCGCTCCGCGGGCCGCTTCGGCGGGCGAACCTGCCGGCCGCCTGCTGGACAGGCTGCGGGGAACCATGGTGCCCAAGGGCGCTGCGTGAGGGGGATCAGCATCCCGATTTTCGGGCAGCTCGCACTGTAGAAACCGGCCGACTTCAGCCGGCCAGGCAAGAGAGGCGGCGTCGCCTTTATAAGAAGTAGGGGGGACGCACCCCCCACTCTGCTCGGCCAGTTGGCCGAGACATGGCTAGCCACGAGTCGAGCCGCTCTTGCGCGGGCCAGGCTGCGCCCCGCTGAGTCGGGTCGCGCCCTGTCCGGATGGACCCTGACCCGGGTCGGATCGACCTAGTTCAGGCCGACCCAGGGTGGGTTGGGCCAGTCGGACCGGACCCAGACCCCCCTCTTCAGACCGCTCTCGGTTATTCACCCATAACATGAGCTAAAGTTCTTTGATCAATGCACCATCAGTTGATTTTAATTCCTTGGATCGAGATGGTTATTTCGGTATATCACAATCAATGTTTTGGCAACATTTTTGTATGGCTTGGTTGGTTCGATCCCATAACCAACCAGGCCCACAGAGTAGAAACACTTATAACTTAAGGACCAGATGTCCGATTGATGTGTCATAAACTACGTTGGATTACTTTTTATTAGAAGGATCTTTTGGCATACTCTACATGAGGTTCAGACGTAGTTGTAGTATGGTCTATTTGGTTTGAGCCTAAAAATCAATCGGGCCCCTGGAACGAAAATGCCAATAACTCTCAGACCGGGCATCCGATTGATGCGTCGTCTGTTGCGTTGAGACCCCTATAACATGGCGGTATTTTGTGATACTTCAATGTGAGTCTTCGTTAAACTTGGAGTATCGACCAGTAGCTCGTGGAGTGGACCCTCCCGGTGACGAGTGCACAGATTGCAAAGACCTAGTAGCTGGCTGAGACATGAAGACTGCTGATCGATCGCCTTAGAGTGATTCAGATGGCCTAGTGGGGATTGGTTGGTTGTAGCAGCAGACCCACGGTGAAGGAGCGTTTGGTTGTAGCGACAGACCCACGGTACTGGACAGAAGGAGTACCTCTGTAGGCTATGAAGGGAAGGGCGTGGTTGTAGCGGCGTACCCATGGTGGGAAGCGCTTGGTTGTAGCAGCAGGCCCACAATACTCGACAAGTGGAGTACTTCAGCAGTCCAAGGTTGGTGGAAAGCGCTTTGTAGTAGCGGCAGACCCACTGTACTCGACAGAGGAGGAGTTTTCCAGTAGCCGTGGTTTCGACATTGTGAATAAAAATCCCGGTTTGAGCTGATTCAATGACCTTTGTGTTTTCCTCATAATTGAGTTGGGTTACATGATAACATAGGTATATGTATGAGAATATACCTATGTAATGGTTATTCATTGATTTCATATTTTTTGGTGTATCCATGTTGGATTTTGTGAGACCTTGAGGGTCATGGGTCCCTACTGAGTATCATTATACTCACCCCTAAACGGGCTATGCCCACACCTCATTGTGTGGGATGCACACGACGGACTGTGCTGACGGAGGCCGAGAGCACCAGGACTGGACAGTATCCGGAGGAGGACCTTACGACGTATTGGTATACAATGGAGTCTGACGGATGTGGACTGCTATGGAGGCCATCTATACCTATCCTTTAGGTAGGAACCCCGGAGGATGATCCAGGAGCTGCTTTCACCCTTCAGTTATTTGTTTCTTTTTAGTTGTACTTGTTTTCGGTTGTATTTTTACTTTATAGTTGGTATTGTCTTCTGGACCCCTTTACTTTCAGTACTCTTGTTATAAAGCTATTACTTAGATATTGCTTCCTCATGTACTATGGTTGTGTGAGTTTACATTTTATAAAGGCAATGATTTCCGAGTTATAAGTATTTACGCCTTTGGTGCTAGTCGCTAGCCCCTGGCCTATGGAAGGCGGGCTTGGGGTAGTTACGACATGGGCCCTGGGGGGATGGGTCATGACAAATTGGTATTAGAGGAGTCAGTTCTACCGCAGAACATATGACTCTGATATTTTTTTTTTGTGAAGAAATAGTGTTAAGGGTTCTAAGTGTGGTTTTTGTGTTCAGGGAGTCCATTGTTGGTGCGGTCGGCCGATGTATCCATACACCAGGACATTGACTTCTGACTTCCGACTCAGTGCATGAAACAGTAATTGTGTGTGTGTTTTCTAAATTTTTTTCTTTAATTCATCTCAAACCAGGTCAGATAACCAGGTATAGTCTTTGACCGTGTCACATCTGTTTCCTTCAAGATGCCTCCCCGCGGATGAAAAGCTAGAGCCCTGACAGTTGTCCGTACTGACAGCCTACAGAGCAACGAGGCCTCAGCGCAGGGCCCTCTTCTAGTTCAGGCACCCTCGGAGGCATCGGCGCTACTACTCCCTATTAGGCCATTAATGCCACTAGCCCCAGCAGCAGGCGATGCACGACGCTTGAGAACGCTGCATAAGTTCCAGTACCAGAGGCCACCCAGGTTCTGGGGAGAGACGGACCCACAGGCTGCTGATGATTGGATGGAGGCTATGGTGAGAGTCTTCAATCTAGTATGGACGCGAGCAGAATTTATGGTGATCCTTGCTACCAGCCTCCTTTAGGCAGCACCAGGATGATGGTGAAGCCTGATGCTCCCAATGCATGACGAGGCATCACTGCTATGGGAAGACTTTGAGAGCCTGTTCCGGGCGGAGTTTGTACCAGCCACACTTCGAGCGGTGAAGATACAGGAGCTACTGCATCTACAGTAGGGTAGCATGATGTTGGGACAGTACTCATCAAGGTTCACTGACCTCTCATACTACTCCTCAGACATGGTACGAGACACGTTCTTCAGGGACCGAACCTTTGAGCAGGGACTCATGAGAGAGATCAGAGATTTAGTTATCTCTCACAACATCCTGACGCAGACAGGGGTGTTGAAGCGAGCCCTCTTAGTGGAGAGTTTCCTTATTGAGCAGCCTCCAGAAGCGGGACCCACCATTAGACAACATGCATCGGAGTCTTCTGCAGCTAGCAGTAGACAGATGACATAGAGGTCCAAGAGGACCAGACCCCCAGGTGGTCGACCGCATGACTCATGATCGTGTGTGCGAGGCACCCGGGGTTGAGACATAATTACCAGGAGTGGACAATGTTACTCCTACAGAGGGCTTGGTCACATGGCACGTGACTATCCAACACTCCTTACAGTCTATCAGAAGATAGATGAAGGACCTCCCAGGTAGAGGCAAAGGTTTGATCATGACAGACCACAAGGAGCAGGAGACCGTGGCATAGGAGCTGGTCATGTAGCGGTGGTGGACGCCGCTTCGAGGGGTTATCACCACCACCACCAAGAGGTCCAACCCGACCATAGGGAACATGTGTATAGGGGAGAGCACAACATCAAGCAGCTAAATCATATGACCATTGAGCTTTGGATGAAGGTGGACAGGAGCGGGACTAGTTCCAGGCATGGAGGCCTTTGTCCTTGGTGCTTCTACCTTCCTTGTTGTTGTTGTTTGGGTTTGTTATGTGTCTTTGTACTTTCAGCTGCAGTAATAAAAGGCACTTGTCCTTGTGATGTTTTTTTTCCTACCTTTTGTGTGCTTAATAGTAAGTGGTTCTGGTTAAGAACTATTGACATGAACTTCACTTTCGATATTTCTACTGGAGGAGACCCAGTGACTACACACTGATGCCGATAGTGTGACTCAACCCTTGGAGGTGAGAGTAATGGTTGAATCTCTTAGTAGTTGTGTCAAGTACTTACGACGTCATCCATAAAATTATTTAGAACGATTCATGTCAGGATTGACAGTATTAGGAAAATGATGTTGTTCATCCAGGGGATGAGACTGTATTTCCTTCTTCGTCAAAGGAGAAATCTTAGAAGCTCTTGTAGGACGTAGATGGAGAAGGGTGAATTCGACTTCTTACAATTTGATAGTCTCCCCCATAGTTTGTTGACCAAATGGTTTATGGATTACTCTAATATCTATAGTCTCAGATGTATCTTCTCTTAGAAGGACCTGAACTTGAGACAACGGTGATGGCTTGATTTCCACCAGGATGATGAATTCGAGAGAGTCTATACTCCTGGGAAGGGGAACATTGTTGTGGATACGGTCAGCCGGAGGACTGGTATGCAGCTGCTAGGAGAGGCTACAGAGTAGCTGGATGCCTTACACACATAACCTTTGTGGATAGAGATGGTGCAGCCTATCTATAGTCTCTTACAGTCACTTCTCCACTTCTTCAGCAGAGCAGGAGAGGTGGCTTACCATCTGGCCCTTCCACCTCAGTTGCACCGGGTGCACGACATCTTCCACATATCTCAGTTGAGGAGATGTGTGCATTACCCGTACCACATCATCGACCATAGGTAGCTAGACATCGATGATCGGGTGACTGTCACAGAGGATCCAATGGAGATTGATGATCGACAGGATCTGGTACTGCAGGGACGGTCGATTCCTCTGGTGTGCATTTGTTGGCAGCACAGGAACCTCCAGGAGAGCATATGGGAGCGGGAGGCTCAGATGTGTACTCAATACCCCCATTTGTTTCCCTAGTGTGTGTTTTAGCTTTATGGGGATGTAAATCCCTGAGGTGGGGGTTATTTAAAGACCCTTAAATTTCAAGGAAATTTTTTTCTTAAATACTTTGGAATTTTATGAGTCCAAAGGTTTCTGACGGCACCTGATTCCGAGGCCCAGTGTGCCCTGAATCAATTTCTAATGTTTTGTTTGGGTAAGTTTAGTAAACCTATGTGCGGGGTTTTCTATATTTTGAACCAGTGCTCGGAATTGAAATTCGTGAAAACCAATGAACTCGCAGTGCCGATATTCGCTAAGTGGACCTTTATCGAAATTGCATTTCGTCGAGAGTAGATGTTTTATTTTGGGGATTCATACTAAATTAAATAAATTTTTTGAGTAAACGATTTTATTGTTTATTGGTGGTTATTTCCTCCAAAGAGGAGTTGGAGGTGGGGCCCACACCCCATATAACCTCCCATGAGAGGATAATGGTGGTGGGGCCCACACGATCCTTAACCCTTCAACCCCCCCATAAACCCCCTTGTAACTCTCCATAATTGGTGTAAACCTTGAAACTTATCACCTTCCCCCATTAAGTTTTGTGCCAACCCTAACTATTAATGAACTAAATCTCATTTAATTAACCGGAACGTTTTTGAATTATTTATGCCAACACTTTGATAAAGTGTTATATTTTATTATTGTGAGTGTGGGCATAATCTGTTGTTGGGAGAGTCTTGAGAGAGGAGATTTTGGAGAATAGAATCCTCCAACGAAGAATGCGAAGATGATGATGATGAAACTTCTTCCTTGGAACCCCCTTCTGATGTGGAATCTCTACGACGACCCTCCTTCCTCACTCTTTGTCATCAACGGACCGACGCAAGAGCTCAGAAGTGAAAGCGTTCGGCGATCGAAAAAAACACCGTCTTCCCCCGTGACGAACGAACTCCCACAAATTAAACAGGTAGGGGGTTTATGTTTAATTTTGAATCATTAAAATTATATCCCCGATTCGTCGATATTTTCTTTATTCAACAGTGGACTTTGTTATAAATTAACGCGGAGGATGTGGGCCAAACAAACACGGCTGGACGTCCCTCTGTTGGTTTATTTATTGTTTGTCAATAGAGGCAAAGTCAAGAAGGTGCTGTGTCTTCGCACCACACTGGAGGAGAATCACAAGATGGGGAAAGCGGCGACGTCGACGACCGGTGGTAGCGGCGGCCATGTGCAGGCTGTGTGGAGGAAGACTACGGCCTGCAATAGTGGGCCGCCCAGCCAAAGAAGAATATTCCAGCTAAAGATGACTGAGCTGGAGGACCGCGGTGCCTCCATGGAGGCACTCTATGGGAATACTGTGGCCCGCACATCGTGGGCCGCTTCGGCAAGCGAATCGGCAGGCCACCTGCCAGCTGGGATCTAGGGAACCGCGGTGCCTAAGGGCGTAGCGTGCGGAAGATTAGCGGCCCGTTGTGCGGGCCCCTCATGAAAAAAAAACTGGATGGCTTCGGCCGGTCAGGCAGGAGAGGTGGTGTCTCTCGACACCACTGTTACAGGAAGCTGGAGGGCCGCGCCCCCCGCTCCACTCGGCCAGCTGGCCGAGCTGCGGGCCGGGCTGTGCCCCGCCGAGCTGGGCCGAGCCCCTCCAGGCCGGACCGCGCACCTCCGGGCGGGACCACACCTCGTTGTGCCAGGCCGGGCCACGCCCCACAAGTCCAGGCCGGACCCCTCCAGTCCAGACCCGGTTCGGGCCGACCCAGGGCGGGTTGGGCCAGGTCGGATCGGACCTAGACCCCCCTCTTCGGACCGCTCTCGATGTTTTTCCCAAAACATGAGCTAGAGACCTTTAATCAACGCACTGTAAGTTTAATTAGATTCCTTTGATTGAGATGATCGTTTTAGTATATTACACTCAAGGGTTTTGGGAAGTTTTGGTATGGTCGGGTTGGTTCGATCCCGTAACCAACCGGGCCCTCGGAGTGGAATTGCTTATAACATAAGGACCAGACATCTGATTGACGTGTCATCAACGACATTGGATTACCTTTGATGAGACGGTTATATTGGATTACTCTACTTGAGGTTCGGACATAGTTGGAGTATGTTCATGTTGGTTTGAGCCTAAAAATCAACCTGGCCCCTGGAACAGAAATGCCAATAACTCTTAGACATGGAGTCTGATTGACGCATCGTCTATTGTGTTAAGACCCCTATGACGTGGCAGTCATTTGTGACACTTCCACGTGAGAATTCATGACACTTGGATTTTCAACCAGTAGCTCATGTAGTGGACCCTCCCGGTGACGAGTGAGCAGATTGCAGAGACCTAGTAGCTGGCTGAGACTTGACTACTGTTGATCAATTGACTTGGAGTGATTCAGATGGCCTAGTGGGGAGTGCTTGGTTGTAGCAGCATTCCCACAGCGGAGGAGTGCTTGGTTGTAGCGGCAGACCCACAGTACTCGACAAAAGGAGTTCTTCTGTAGGCTATGAGGGGGAGCGCTTGGTTGTAGCGTCATACCCATGGTGGGAAGCGCTTGGTTGAAGCAACATGCCCGCAATACTCAACAGGTTGAGTACTTCAGCTATACAAGGTTAGTGGTAAGTGCATGGTGTAGTGGAAAACCCAATATACTCGACAGAGGAGGATCTCTACAGTAGCCGCGGTTTCGACATCATGAATAAAAATCCAGGTTTGAGCTGAGTCAATGAACTTTTTGTTTTCCTCATGATTGAGATGGGTTACTTGATAACTTAGGTATATGTATGGGTATATACCTAAGTAATGGTTATACGTTGATTTTGTATTTTTTGGTTTATCCTTGTTGGTTTTTGTGAGACCTTGAGGGTCTCTGGGTCCCTACTGAGTATCGTTATACTCACCCCTGCATAGGCTATACTCGCACCTCGTTGTGTTGGATGAAGACGATGAACAATGCTAACAGAGGCTAAGTGCATCAGGACTGGATAGTACCCGGAGGAGGACCATACGACGTATCTGTTCACAGTGGATTCTGACGAATGTGGAGTGTTGTGGAGGCCATCTGTACCTACCCTTCAGGTAAGAACCCCGGAGGACAATCCAAGAGCTTCTTTCACCCTTCACATGTTTGTTCCTTTTTAGTTGTACTTGCTTTTGGTTGTATTTGTAATTTAGAGTTGGGATTGTATTTTGGCCCCCTTTACATTCAGTACTATTTTTATGTAGCTTTTACTTAGTTATTTCTTCTGCATGTACTCTGGTTGTATGAGTTTACATTTTATAAAGGCAATTCACTCCCAGTTATAGGGATTTAGGCCTTTGGTGCTGGTCGCCAGCCCCTGGCCTATGGAAGGCGGTCTTGGGGTAGTTACGACACGGGCCCCGGGGGGACGGGTCGTGACACCACTATAACTAATAGATGTGGATAAATAATATATCAGTTGATGATGCATACCCTAGTCCAATAGGAGGGTTCACTAAAATAGTTGATAACTCATTCCCTTACTATGTCAGAGGTTCCACTAGGTAGATAGAGAAACCATGCCATGACTTCTAAAGAGTGTTCCACTTAGTAGATGGATATAAGACCCATACCATGTCCTAGAAAGAGAGTCTCACTCCAATTTTAGCAATCCCATACCATTGAATCAAAGGAATGTTCCACTCTAATTATCGATAGAGGACCCATTCCTTTACCCTACAAGTAGATGACACTCTATAGATAGTATGAGGACTCATATCATGTATAACTAAGAGGTTTCCAATAAAATGGTAGAACAACTATACCCATACCACATAGGAGGGTTCCACATTGATGGTTGACAGAGGACAAATGAACATACACTATATGAGACTTCCACTCTATAGATAGATAGAGGTCCCATTAACTATTTCAATATGTGGGTTATGTTCCAATGTTATATGACCAATTCCATGACATCATTGGAGAGTGAAAATATAATGTTAAAGAGAGGAATCAATCCCAAACTACAGATGAGGGTGAAACTTAATAGATGAATAAAGGACCTGTTATTTAACCCAGGGAAGGGGTTCCACTCCAATGGTAGATGACCCATGAACTGACATTATAGGAGTCTACAACTATGATGGTTGATAGATGACCAATTTCATATCCCAATAAAATGGTGCAACTCAAATCTATCTTATGATCCTCCCCAATCACGGACGTTGTCGAGCATCCCCTAAAGAAGTTCCATGCCTAAAATATGATACATAAAATCTCATTAGCAACTATAAATTCCACCATCAAATTTTTTTGTGGAAAAACACTAAACATGTTCTACTCATGGTATTAAAATGGATTAAAAATGAGTAAGTATGAGATGTATAAGTTTCCTACAAACGGAGGTACATAATGTATAGGGGACCCACACTAAGTGTGGTCACACTCAAAATTTGGGTCATGTCCTCTACCGTATATTTATTTGTGACCATATAATAATATTTGGTGTGTATGAGTGTTACAAGATGTGCCACTGCCACTCCAGTCTAAGTTGTGTTCTCAAGTTGGTGTCAGTGTAAACTAGCTATGTATTTTTACAATTCCCATATTCTTGTATATACCATATTCCTAGATAGGTCTATATCCATGCACTCTAAAAGATGAAGACATGATTCCATCACTAGGCCACAAGTCTTATGGGTGACCCCCATGATGTCTGATACATAGCATACTTAGAAACCCTATCCGTCATAATTAGGTAGCTATAGGGCATGTGTCCTACCCTGTACACACTGTGTGGTTAGGATATTCATATAAGGGAAGATTTCCTAAAACAATTCAAGATACACCCATGTCACATCGAATAACACATATTTTTTAGCTGAAATTAAATTGGAAGGTACTTGTTTTTCGATCTCAGCACTCTGAAGGTTGGAAATTTGAATCTAATTTGTTTCCCATAGCCCACATGCACCACTGTCACAAATGGCAGCTCTAACTTCCTCAAAAATTGAAAATACACGGTGGAATTACAAGAAACCTGAAAATCATTCTTATTTGTCCCCTAATCATGTATTAATTCACTATTTGAAAATATTCTGTGAGTTCAAGGGTCAAATTTCGCCCGATCACCCAATGAAATGTCTAATCATGATGTTATAGGACCCCATCAATGATCTCAAAAAAGGAAGTGGTGAAATCATGTAATAGGTGGGAAATCATTATCCCACCACTCATGTCCCAAAAATACCTATTTTGGATGACTGATGTATGAAACAAATAACAATATGAATTAGTCAATTAAAAAATTCAAATCATATACATATGCTCATGAAACTGCTAAATTTAAACCAATACTAAAGAATAAGGGTTTGATCATGGTCAATAATTTAATTATAGAGTTACAAACCAAATATTTTTGAATCATTGATCAGGATTTGGTCAATAACTATTGATGAAAGTGATCACCAATTATGGGGGATGATGTATTTTTTCTCTTACATGATTCACCAGTATATCGAAGCTCATCATTGTTTGATTTTAATTTTCCAATGATGGGTGGTAGAACCTCCTCTCATTTATGCAAGGTTATGTGACTAACCTGAGATATCTTCCACAATGTTCAACCGATAGATGATTTTAGTTTACGATCATTTAATGAAATAATTTAATTCATTCATTCATTAATTCACTGCAGGAACCTACCACAATCTGCCTTATCTAGACATCTAGTGCAGAAAAATTTCAGGTTATTCCGAGAGTAAATCCCATGATCCTAATACAACTATTGTATAATATTTCCATTTCGAAACTCTATTTTGTAGATATGAAATTTTTATGAAAAATTATGTGCAAATGATATAAAATATGTTTAATATGTTTATAAAACAACTTCTATGTACATCGGGCCCCAAAATATTATTTCATCTTGGCTTCTGGATTTGTAAATATTCCATGATATTTTTAATTGTCTTATATGAAAAAAAGAGTTTCTACATTATTCCCTCATTCACGATTTTCATCGTTTAAATGAAAAAGATATAAAAAATGTGTATGATACTGATCCCATATATTACTCTCCTGCTCCTAGAAGATCTCTTAGAAGCTCCCATACAGGAGTAGAATAAGAACCAATGGAATTGTTAATTAATACATGATCCTATCATTTTGATTATTAGTCATATCTAGGTGTTTCTTGAAGGTGAATTCATTATCAAATTAAATTTATCCTCAGACAATTATGTGAGGGGAATCATGAACATATATCCCTAACAGGTACACATGTAAGACATAATGCACCAAATCGAATTATGGGGGTATAGAAACGTTGTGTTAAACAATCCCAAAGTTATGAATGATCTGGAATAGTGTGGTTAACCTCAAGGTAGCATTAATCCATTGAAAAATCTCTACAATCCTCACCATGGGTTTAATCTCCGAAATACATGGTCTCATAGATTGAATTCTTAGGGAGAACGATGTTGATCTACATCAGAATTTTTCCTCATCTGAGCTCTCCTCATCCACTCATGGATCACGTAGACATTCCCTATCATCACATAAATCATCACAGGCCCAAAAATAGATGCCTTTCCATTCTTGGTAAACCACTAGGGGGGCCTATAGTGTCTACCCTATTGTGAATCAAAAATTTTCATGGGGATAATAGAGTTGAATCTATTATTAAAAGAAATCTCATCCAAAGATAAGTGACCCACCCAGCTCTAACCATGTTCTAAGACATACTGGGACTACAATCCAGATTAGCTTGGGTGGTCATTGTGGGAGAGACTCTTTGGGGGAGATTTTTCAGGATGTGGTATGGAGGGAATGGAGGTTTTAACATGCAAGGCATGACTGGACTTTCCAAATGCATGTTTTCTCATATGGAACAATTGTATTTCTACGCCAGGTGGGTTATTGGAATGGGGGATATTGGCTACTGGGAGGATAACCGGACAGGTGAAAAGCTTACCTTCCATGGTTTCCCATCTCCTAGCATTTCGTTCAGGGAAGCTAGCGACGGGTATGATTTTATCCATGCAACTCTTAACTCAGCTCAATTAAATCTGTTTGAGGGAATTGTGATGAGTGATGATCCAGATTTGTGTTGTTTTATAGAAGCCAGCTCCAGTATGTATAATGTGTGGGACTACAAGATAATTATTCAGAGAGACCGATTTATGGAGGATTGGGGTCCGGTTGCCTTGTGCAAGGAGATTCTGTCGCGAATGAATTTCTTGGTGTGGACGATCAAGAACAGAGAAATATCAATAGAGGACAACATACAGAAAAGGGTGTCTACCTGGTCTCGTGATGAAATTTCTGTGAGCACTCGAGGTCAAAGACGATGGTTCATTTATATTTTCAGGGACAATGGGACTCCTCTCTCTGGGAATTATTCACTCATCCTCAATTCCCCTATGGTGAGTCCCAGTCCCTACAAGAGTTTATGTCGGTTTGGTTCTCCGGTACGGAAAGCAGGGCGATGGAACAGACTGTAAGGAATATCATTCTCATTGCTATTTTCTGAAACTTATGGGAGGCACGTAATCATGTTAGGTTGGGATCCAATAGATCAATGCTTTATATCCATTTCTAGATGAAGTCTATCATTGTGGAGCTGGCCTCGCTTATCAAAGGTAGTTTATCATCAGTTGCTGTTTGCAACCTTGTGAACCGTCCCTGCATTCAACACAGAGGGAGAGGATGTTGGGTGAGGTGGCAGCCCCTGGGATGTGGTTTGAAGCTTAACATTGACATTTCCTTTATGGAGGGAGTCATGGGGGGAGTGGGTTTACATTAGGACTGTTGGGGTTATGTCAATATTTCCTTTAGTGACTTTCATGGCCCATGAATCTCCTTGGGTGCGGAGGTACAAGCTCGTCTCTCTGGCTTGATGGTTTGTAGTCGGAGTGGTTTGCAGTTGACGGAGGTAGTGTCCGACTATGAGGTTTTGGTTAAAGCCTTACCGGGAATCCAGGATATACCTTGGGATTTGATTTATCTCATCCGGAGGTGCAAGGTAGAGATCAATCTTGGGAATATTATTCAGCATAGTAGGAGGGAATCTATCTTTGCGGTAGATTCACTTACTCGCTTGGCCATACAGAAGGAGACTCTTAGGATCTATGATAGCCTACATTCCCTTACCCTTGAGTGTTGTACTGTGGTGCAAGGGGATTCCCTTGGACTTCTCCATTTTCATTCTCCTTGAAGGGTTTCTCTTTGTTTTTCTAGTAATAAAAAATAATTTTCAGATCAGATCCATCAAATTCTTCTCCATGATATAAAGGAAGTTTTTTATGTTCATAAGTCAGTTCTCTATTACAAATATGGAAATATGGATTCTGGTTTACTATGTAAGACCTATCATAAATTACCCCAATATTTCATCCCATATCTACAACAGGATTTCCAGAGGCTAAAACAAGCATGATATAAACTTGTGCTCACCCTTTACATACTAAAATGTGTGGCATAGAGAGATGAACAATTCCATGCTCCTACTCATTCTTGTTCACCAAAATCATTTCTAATGTTCTTTTTACACCATCTATACACCACGATGTACATCTAAAAGAGATGTGTGAAACTCCCTCATCACATCTTTCTATATTTTGATTAGGACAACCATCCATCCAAGGAATAATATGATATGATTACATTATTTATAAAATCTATTTGGTGAATCTATAGAGGATATATGGTCACATAGGACATCATAGTTGTTGTCTCCCAACTATGCCTCCCTCACACACTGTGGAATTGGAGGGGTCAAAACCATTAACTGAAGAAAAAATAAACCACCCTCATCAACCATGGTCAACTGAAAAGAATCCAACTCCTCATATGCATCATATGCCATGAGATCTTAGGACGTCCTTTTAAAATAATATTCTAACAAATTTACCTTCCCAAGAGTATATACTATCAAAATTTCATAGTCCTCTAGGAACTCTAACCAAAAACACTAGAATAGATGAAATTATCTCATCATGAAGTCATACCTAAGACTCTAATGTTCTGGGTAAACAAAAAAGTTCTACACCAAAAGGTGGGTTCCTCCACATCCTCATAGAGATTACTACAACAACCTAATCTAGGTTGGGAGTCATATAGTTCTATTCATGGCATCTCAAAATCCTCGACTTATATGCAATCATTACCTATATCTACATCAACACATAGTCAGGCCTAATTTGAGGGGATTTTCAGTATACTTAGTACCCCACACCCACCTCTAGTAGTCACACAATAAGAAAAAATTTCATCCTAAAATCCAACTCCTAAAAGGATATCTAAAACTTATCATTCAAGGAAAACAATATTCCTTTATGAATCATTTTAGTCAAAGGGTCTAAAATCCAATATAATTCTTCTACAAATGTCTCGTAGTACCCCAAAAAGACCTGAAAAATCTACACCGTTGATATAATCTTTTGTGGATCCCATGGAGGAATTGTATCAATATTCAATGGTTCCATAGATCATTCGTTCTCAGAAATGAAATTCTATAGGATTTGAAACTTTTGGATCTTGAACAGGAACATTGAGACCCTACAATAAAGGTGGTTTTCTCAGTGAATTTATAAGACCATCCATAAGTGATCTTCATGCTCCTCCTCCAACATATAATATATGAGTATTTTGTAGTGGAGACAAGAAAATGATACATATATGGTGGAATATCCAATTCATCAAATCCATATTCACATTAGTGTATCACATCCAATGACATCACTAGGAACTCATAGTGTCTCCAGTGACCTCAAAATTCCATCATTGGATTATAAAACTTGTGAACTCTCAAATGGCTGTATCCAGACAAGAGATCAATCAGAAAGAAATATCTCATGAAAAAAAAATGATCAATGAGTACATCAATCTTTATCAATGGGTTGTTGTTCTTTATCATGGCTTGGTTCAGGTGATGATAATGCAGAAAAAGTACCAATATGTCATCCCTATTTAAAAAAAATCTACCCATGGGCGACACAATATGTCTGATAAAATCCTCTCATGATGATCCTCCAACTACTACTACAACTCCAAAAACATTATAAGAGTCATCTGAAGTGCTCTACAATATACCAGAGCTTTTTTGGTGAGAATGTCAATGGAAAATCCATCTCTATCCACATAGGTAGTCCCAAAACATCATGGAGAATAATGTCTATATAAACCAAAATGATGTAATGAATTTTGATGTTTATAGGTCCCACTATGCTAATGGATAATCTCACCAACTTATGGCTAATTGGTTTTATCCTCCCACTCACAAATCCCACTAATCCTTTGAGGCAATTAATTTATCCCGAAAAAGTGAATATTGTCTCATTAGGGAGAATGAATTTGACTAATATGTGATAACAATATATCTAGGGTCAAACCATGGATACTAATTCCATACCCATGATGACATCAAAATGTATAATTGTAATGACCAAAAGGAAACATGTAAAACACTATATATAAAACAATATCTCACAATTCCATTTTCTAAAAGAAAACATAGACGTGTTCCCCAAAGGAACCAATATAAAAATATGTTGGTCTAATTCATCATCAAGGAGATCCATATCCCACACAAGGAGTAAAGAGATGAATTAATGTCTTGAAAATATATCTAATAATTCACAATAAAGAGTAGAATAAACATACATCATACCTCGAATCATCTTGTATGTTTCCAATTAATATGCCTCTATAGCCCGCAACAGCATGCGACCCACACTACCAGCTCCCTAAGCCTGATGTCTTCCTACAATGGAGAAATTCTAAGTAATCTATATCTCCAACATGATTAGAATTAGGTAAAAAATATCCTAGATAAAAGGGACCCACCTTTGAATCATTGGAAAAAGGAGTTCCAAAATCCATGAGATTATGGAAGAACAAGGTCCTAATATTTTAATTCAAATTATATCCCTAATTTTTAGTCTTCCAACTATAATCTGGGTTATGGTGATTGGTTTTGAAAACCATGTGTCGACCATGAAGTGTTATTTTCAGAGACCATCCCCTTTCATAGTTGGATTGAAGGATTAGAAAATTCAGGCACTTACCAAGGTTTTACCCTTAGTTTTAAATATCAGGGTTTCTACATGGTATTAGCTTGAATTGGCCAAAAAATACACCAAATGTAGAGATCTACTATCCCTCAAGGTATAATCCAAATGGTTTTATAGATGTGGTGCATGGTCATTACTAACCATTATGAATGCGTGCACCTATAGAAAAGACTATATAGTATGAAAAACCATCGAATAACCATATAAAACTTATCCAAATAATTATATATATATAAATTACATTTATAAAAAGTTTGGATGTTACAGTCTCCCCACCCTATAAAATATCATCCTTGATATGTAATACGATGTATCACTAGGCCTACATATCTACATCCCTCTTCCGTGTTTCTTACTAAAAATAGACATGTATCCAGAAAACTCATACTTATCGAACAATATCTCCACAAAAAACATTCATTCATAGATATATAATAAGAGTTTGAATCTCCACCAAGGACTCATCATTCTAAATATCCACAAAATCAACATCTATCAAATGATAAGGATTAGGGTGATACTGGTGAAGCTATGCAATGTGAAAAAAATCATGCATAACGCTATAACTCTATGGAAGAGCACATCAATACACCATTAGTATAATCCTCCCCACACTCTCAACTGGACTGAAAATAATTGATGCCAATATTCCCTATTTAGAAATCTTATGGTGACCAAATCATGGTGACATCTGAAGGAATACCCGATCAAACACCATAAACTACAGTAGTCGAGGACATCAATCAACAAAAGTCTTTTTTCTACAATTGATTATATCCATACATTTTCAAATCAATATAACCTGTTATTTATTTATCCTAAATGAGACTATGTTTCAACAACTCTGACTCACCCACCTCCATTAAATATAATGAAGATCTGCATGACCTACCATGGATTTACTTATATGGTTCCATCTGAATAGTTTCATGATTACTATCATTATAGTCGAACTCAACCAGCATAATGTTCTAATCACATGAACCACCATATTCAAGGATTCATACCTACATCACAGCCAAAACAACCAGAATAGTATTCCTTAATTTCCCATCTATTTATAAATGAAAATTTGTTCATTAATGGTTCCATATGAATAAATTCATGATAAATTTCCTTATAATCGAACTCAACCATCATAATGTTCTAATCACATAAACCACCATATTCAAGGATTCATATCTACAACACAACCACAACAACTAGAATAGTATTCCTTAATTTCCCATCTATTTACAAATAAAAATTTGTAATTAGAAACACATGTGTACCTTGATCCGTTCACTATACTTTATAGAAGTGAAATGTAAAACATGAGTCATGATATGAGAGAATACTTTTCATCACCCCAAAAAAAATCACTATCCCCTAAACATACTTATTAATAAACTGATAAACTATGGAAGTATCCCTAAAATGAGTGATATGGGAATAATTCCTCACTCTATCCATAATCTCCCATTTAGCATCAAGATTCTATGGTCTCCTTTTAATACCCACTAAAAAACCATGTTACTGTAATCCCACATCCATTCCATGTTTAAAACAGTTTTAATTGACCAATGGGTCATTGATACACAACATTAAACTACTGATAAGTGTAGCATCATATCACAAATCATTTCATATCATTCTTTACTCCAGGACACCAATATAGCCTATAAATGTCACATTAAATTTTGTCTAAACTAAGATTTTCTACAAACTCCAAGACATGGAACTCATACATAAAAGACTCTCAAATAAAAATAGGAACAACAAAAAAACCTAAACATAGATGATCTAATCATTATTGATAAATCAATATGAAGGTATCTCCACACCGTCAAAACTTCCTCTGACTTCCAAACCCTTCATGTCTTCATATATCCTCTTATTGATATAGATTATATATGTGGACTCAATTGATAAGGATACTAGGTTCATCTACCCATGTCTCTATTCGACCTCTATATGCATCCTGGAAAACAAGGCCACCATCCTCCACATAGAGTTAGACTCTTAGTACTATTGTGGTTGTTTCTTCTTGAATAAATCATTTTCAACACTATTTCCCTTTCTGAGTGTATAACCTAGCTAAATGTAAAATTTATTTTATTAATTAACCCATCTCTATTGTCAGATATTTAAATATCCCTATGAAAAGATGTACTTTAGAAATTTATGGTTGGTATACATATTAAACCATTCACCAAACTGAAAATACCATGAACAAAATAAGGAACAAACCACTACAACCTACTCAAGATTGGACATAAGTGTTATTTCATTTAGGTGGACTCAACTATCATGATCCATAAACCATGACCAGATCTACCAACATCAACACTACTCCAATTTTGATTCCATATTCATCATAAAATAATGTATAATCCTCCCTGGTCATATGTAGGATTAAAATTATTGCTGTGGGAAAAGCTTATTTAGTTCCTAGTAGTCCATCCCGCATGTTTCAGAAAATTCAATCATGAAACACATATATGTGAGGTTTGACAGTGTTTCCCTAGAATTTGATCATTTTTTGATGAATATCATAAAATAACATTCCAACCTTAGAAATATTTAGATATCAAAATCCTTTTTGGGCCTCTACAAAGAAACAACATCAAGAACCTTCATTGGGTCCCCTAAAATACAATCCTTTGACATGTTGTGACCCACGAAATGGACTCTATTGATCCAAAAAACAACACATAGATAGTTTTAAGTTAATCCAATGACACTCAATGTACTCGGTATGATTTTAAGATGTTTTTCATGATCATCATTATTCCTAGAGTACGCCAACATGTCATCCACAAGAACAACTAAAAACTGATCTTGGTATAGGATAAATGATTCTGTTAATAAGGTCCATAAACATTGTCATAGCATTACTTAGTCTAAAAGACTTCAATATGAACTCATATAATCCCTACATACATCTGAAATCAGTCCATAGTATATCTCTAACTCTAATATTATTAAACCATGACCACAAGTCAATGAGGAAAAACACCCAAGAACCCATCATCTATTCAAATAATTTTTTTGATACATAGAAGTGAATACAAGAAACTAATAATCATCTAGTTCATCTTATAGTAGTCAACGCATAAATTCAAAATTTCATCATCTTATGTAGAAAACAAGACTATAGAATACCATGGGGATATACATTGATTGATAAATCCATTATCCATAAATTTGTTAACCAATTATTATTCTTTTGAATATCTAGTAGTTTTATTATCTATGGTGGAATGGAAATTGGTTCTCCTCCTAGAATTATATCAATTGTGGAATCAACATCCCTATATAGAGTAATATATAAAGAGTTTCTAGGAATAATGTCTAGTACCTGGTCAACTATTGGAGTAAGGACTTCATGATTTATACCCACATCATTCAAAAAAAGACTCAAAACGTAGGTTGTGATCTCCACTTTTGACTAATGATCTTTCCCTATACAGCCTTCCTGGATATCCCATTCACTTTGATGAACATATCATTCACCCTCTAATATTTCAAGGTTGCAACCCTATGGTATCATTGATGAGAGATCGACACGATAAAAACCATTACATACCCAAAATCAAATAAAAACATGAAATCTCATGTCTATAATGATCCCAAGTGTAATGAAACTAACCAAGTTTAATGGAACACCACTTTCGTAGACAGATGTCCTTCAACTGTACTCCCAGTTCGATGTCCACTTTCATAACCCCACAAAAAAAATATATATCTGAAAAGGATCATTCATATGTTGAGAATTTATAAATATTTCTAGGATCTTATATCAAATAAGAGCTTTCAAGAGTGAAAGATACAAGAATTATTCATGTGACTGTCAATAGATCGACCTCTCTATCAACATGTTCCAGATGAGTTTCATGAAATGTAATGTCCTTCATCCCAATGAATTGGTCAATTTTCACTCTATTTGAATAATTTTATATTAAAGGAACTCTTTCCTTGTGGTAAAAAATATTCCACCCCAACTGGAATGGCCAATAATACTCTAAATACAAGGCTATTACGATGGATAAGACCCCCTTTAGGTGATCTGTATCGTCATAGTTCCTCCATCATATTTCACCTACCTAGGGTTCCTAAATAACCTCTATAAATGCACCATATTACTGAATGGATGGAACTAAACCATTTTTTTGGGACATAAGCTAAAAATTTTACCTAGTCTACTATACTAATGTAAAAATAATTGATCACTGTCCTGATTAAGTAATCCTCTCCCCTTTATAAATTTTCCACCATTAGTATAATGGAAATTCTAATAATTATTATTGAAACCCTTATAATACATACATCATGGTCATATAATAATTCCATATATCCTAAATTGGAATCCTATGTAAGATTCCCCTAAAAAAGAGCTAGATTCACTACCCAAAAAACTACTTAAATCTGAAGGTATAAACCAAGGGCTTAATCTCACACTTAAACCAATCCTAAAAATTACGCAACATGTCTACCTCATCTATATACAACATAGGGAATAATCTTGGAATCTTAGAGAAGTATCCAGCATTGTCTATTGGTAACTTGCTTCCCATGGTCAACCACACAAACTATTCTTCCCTCTCATGTCTCAGTGCCTGTGGGTAAATGTTATATTGATACCACTCCAACAATTTGTTCAATAACATTCCCTCGAAATATTCATCCAAAGAATTAATATACCACTAGTTCTTATATAATCCTTGTAACATATAAGATTCTTACTTTACTATTGCCTTTGAATGAGTCTCTTTGGGACCGTGAATTTTCTTGATAGATTCAATCTTGAACTCAAACACTTTAAGTCCACCATCTTGAGTGAACGTTAGATGGTGCTGCAACTGGATCTCACATGTTAGATTAGATATATTATACAAAACCCTTCCTGGGAATATTTAAATGAAATAAATATAATTTGTGACATTCTCATTGAATTTCTCTTCTACTCCCTCTCATAGAACTATTTTTCCTCTTTCCCCTCTATTAGAGGTCTATTCCTTGTAATGTCCTCATCCCAACCAACAAACGAAACGTCATCATGGGGGAATTTATCAATAATTCCAAAAAACATTTTTGGTACACATAACACATTATGTACAAATTTATACAAGTTGTATTAACATAAAGATTCAAAATATTTATCCATCAAACACATCCCCATGGTAAAAATCATAGCTCTATCATTACACTAACACATCCCTGACCTGGATCATGGCTAACACATGGTAAATAATATATATTTTTTATTTTCCCGTTTAGACACCCAATTTTAAAATTTAAAATTACCATATTTAACATATTTGAAACATTATAATTTCATTTTTTAGTATCATTTATTTTAAATTACTCATGTAACGAATGAATTTTCTTGCCTATAACTCACTCATATCATTATTTTCCATGCATGAGTAAAAGATGCATACCACATAAATTCTTACGGGACTAAAATTATAAGTATATACAATCAGATCTAGTGAAATGAAAACCTCTACGAAATGTTATAGAAACAAAGCACCCCATGACAATTGAATCACCTAATGTGAAACCACATCCAATATCAATAGGAAAACATCCGAAATAGTGATCTGACAATTAGAAATGGGTCTTAAATCATACATGGACTACCAACTCCCTTGATTGATGTCATTTGAAAGTCCTGACACATACTATACTCATATATAACATTCTACAAACAATAAATTAATCAAAATGGGACACCTCTAATGCCATTATATATGATCCTGGCCCATGTTCCACATACTGGTGCTCTCATATGGTTCACCATAAGACCTAAACTATTACTCCCCTTATGCCACATGATTTTTACTAGTTGTGATAGTCTAATATGTTTCATGGGGAGTATATAGCCTCATAATCAATATAATTAAAAAGTGAAAATCATTATGAAAATAGGAAAAGTAATTAAAAAGTAACCAACAAGAATCAAGAATCATAAGAAGAATCCTATAATGTGGGATGTGTATATAACTAAAGAAATATATATTTCATTCCATATATGTGTCAATTGTATAATGAAAATTGAATGTAATGTAAAACAGATAACTCCCAACAGGGTCCCGATATCATGTATTGTTCCCTCAACCATGTTTGAAACCTAATCAAAACTCATCCAAATTACTTAGGTCATTTCCCCTTATAATGACCTATAAACAATGTTTATACTCTGGTACTAAACGACATCCTGTGTATGGCATGGTTACAACTCAGTATGCCACCACCAATAGAATCTAAAGAAATATCCAGTCTACAATAGTGTATACAATTGTATATAGGTTACAAAATTTGTTAATAAATGAGAAGAAGGGTCATATTCCAATAATATTTCATTATAAAAATTATCCCATTGGTACAAGGTGACCCTCGATAATATCATAACTACTTTATCCCATATCAATGTATGTGTGATACTCTATATGAATTTTTTAATATATTCTTCCATGGGATTTCATTATTCAAATTAATTCCAAATTCTTTTGGGTGCCTTGGTGTATTATTCTAGGTACCATTAATATGTATTCATAGAGCTTTATCCCAATATCATTATTGTGGGTTTATAAAGAGTTAGTAAAGCTAAATTTCTTGGGTATACTTACATAATTATAGTACGAATTCTCTTGAAATTAATAAGGTCTAATGTATTTTTCTGGAACCAATGTATGAAGAGAATCAGTACAACATCCAAATCCCATTATTCACACATGCATGTGTACCAATGTTCAACATAAATGAACTTGTTATCAATAATTAAAACATCGTAAACCATTTTGACCCCTAATCATAACAATGATTATTTACATCCCTCATAATTATCAATATGGGGAATCCCCATTAGATCACTTTTCACATTAAAAATAAATTATCTCACATCCCATTTTCCATTACACAATAAATAGACAGTATTTTATAACCAATTAACAAGCTAGACATTCACCTGTGGTTTAATATTATAAAATGTTTGATCTGATTTTTACATATTCAAAATTATCACTTCATAAAATTGAAACACCCATAGTTATCAATTAATCATAGTATCATAATATTTAATAAATTCAACCAAATCCATGAAGGGTATTACAGATTCACAGGGATTAAATTCAAAATGATAAATTTAAATGAAATATCACAATATGGTTCTACAATAAAACAAATAAAAAAAATCATTATCGAGACTATAAAAATTAACATTAAGACCACTAAAAATTGTTTCATTAATGATATTCCACCCAATCATGGTCATAGATTCTAGGTAGAAATAAGAATTCAAAACAGCTGGAAACAATGAATGATGGTGATATGATCCTACAGATATGGGCTTGGATCTCCATTCCTTCAATGTATCTAAACAAAAAAACATCACAATTACCATCATGAAATGTAGATATATCAATATCAGATTAGATAAATGGTTTTGGGAATGAGAAAAAGATGATATATAGTAATAATGGGGAAGAACATAGAATTATCTATGAATCTGGATCTTCTTCATGCTTAAAATCACCGGAAAAATTCACTAGGGGTGAAGCAGATCACCTATCAAGAATTTAGAGAAAATGGAGTTCCCCAATCCATGATGTTAATAAATAAAGAAGGACATAATCATTTAATTCATAATATATCCAGTATGGTTTGGATTAAAAATTTATTCCACAATGTTATAACACATGGTTTGGATAACTACCCACTAACTGTGTGGTGTTAATTTCCCTATCCAACCGCTTACATTGTTTTCATTCATGGTAATAACAACCCTTCATCAATCATGCTTTTCCACTCTGTTCAGAATTTTACTATTTCATCATAGAATTTGCAGATCTTGGAAAAAATGTGATCCAATAATGCGGATTTATTATCCCTTTGGCCGTATGTCACATTTTTTCCGAGATGGGGTGCATGGTTTGTACTAACCAATCTCAAACTATACACCTCTATAAAAGGATCAAAACCATTCTAAAACTCCTCCAAAATACCCCAAAACATATATCAATAATTATATATACTTAAAATATATAAATAAAGGGTCATGTAGGTGAATCTAAAAAAGGATGGTCCCTTAAAAAGATTGGGATCTTAATATAAATCATCACAAAAAAGAGTTATACAATATAATAAAATGATTTCTGAAATAATCAAAGAGGGTAGAGTGAAATTAATGTATGGGTATGAGGCAAATTATTTTGTTTTGAACAACCATGCACCAAGAATATCATTTTTAAAACAACTAAAATTGAATAAATAACCAAATTTCTTGATGTTTCATCAATTTCTAGTGATCATTAAGGATAACATATATTATGTGGAATATTTAAATAAAATCTTATATTATTTAATATTTTAAAGGGTTATTTCTGGAAAAATGATATTAAGGTGAGAGTTCAACAATAAATTTTATTAAGGAATGTAGAGTAATTTTCAAAAATCATATTCCTCTGAATATGGCAGGACACATTGTTCCATAAATTTCTATAGAATTATTGGGAGTGATTAGATTATATTTTTTTGACATAGGGGAAATTTTTAACTTTATTACTCACTCAAATATCAAAATGAAAATTTTTATTGATTTTAAATGGACTAATTTTTTTCTGATGATAAAAATATATATCTTATATATTTTTATGGGAGGTTGGATTACATCTCTATTAATGTATAGATTCTATGATTTCATACAAAATTACTTATATAAGAAATTCAATGTGATAAAAAAGATCCAATCATTTTTGGATGACCATTACTAGCCACAACTAGGGCTATCATAGATGTGGAAAATAGTTAACTCACCCATTAGGCTAGTGACGGTCATAATCAATTTTATGTTTGAAAATATTCCCCTAATGAGTTATATTGTAAATGATTCATGATGTTCAAGAGGTTTTCAGAGGTGAGTATAGGAAGGAAAATGAACATTCATTTGACAACCTTATCATTAAATATTCGACAAAAAATTTTATTTCATGAAATTTTTAATCATAAATCTATAAAAAATATGAATGACTTGGAAGACAAGAGGGTTGAATTACGAAATTCATTTCTTAGAACCATTAATTATTTTATCATAATGAAAGTTATCATAGTTATTGTGTTTACCAGCATGTTCAATGTTTGCAGCACCCCCATATACCCAATCCTAATTATACATCATATTCCAAACAAATTGAAGAGATTAAGTATTTTCATGGTTCTTCTTCTAATAATATTTGGGTTTCAATTAGAGAGTCTAATTATGTTGATATATATATATATATAACATGTAGTTAAAGTTGTGTTTTCTAAATTTGTTAAGAGTTAGATAGGTAAGTTTCTATAAATTGTAATGTATTTGGATGGTGGGTTTATCTTATATTAATTTTAGTACATGGATGAAGAAATATTTTTCCATGACATTGATAATTTCATATAATATACAATCTAATAATCCATAATTCACCCTAGGAAGATGCTTTTATAAGTCATTAAAGGTTGTTAGTGAGTTGGTTGTAGATACTACTGTATATTGTTTTTGAACCTATGAATGTATCATGTGAGGGGGAAAGTGTTATTGAGAGTTTTTAGAGTAAGCTTATTATTTTCATATTTATTTAAAATAAAATAATTTTTTTATGCTACTAGAGGATATAGTCATCTTTCTATATTTTTTTGTATTAAGGTGTAATTATCTAGGATACAACATTACATGTAGTCTAGAGTGAACATGGTCAAACATCCAACAAAATAAAAAATCCTTAATTAATTTTTATTATTATATATTGAATAATTATAGATATAAATCATTATGTATTTCAATAATATATGGAATATAAAAGTAGTTTTTAATGGGAGAAAATATATGGTTTTTTTGTTTTATGTTTTTAAATTTTCTATTGAATAAATGTTTCACTCTATGTTGTGTAATGCTCTCTGTTTTTTAAAAAAATTCCTCATTGGCATAATATTTCTCGATCGACAAGGTCAGATGTCTTAGTTGGTGGATAAATTAGTATCGATTTATGTAAAGATTTTATATTCAAGTGTTAAAGTGGTTGTTTCATCTTCTATGAAATTTGATGTTTAAAATCGGGAATAGTTGATCATGTTTCCATGAGTGGAAGAATTTTTCTTTAATGTATTCATTGGAAGAAACTATTTTTCAAAGAAGGGGTTGTAATTTGAACTAGAATCAATATAATATCTCCTATATTATTTTCATCTGTTTATATTATTTCTCTTCGTAAAAATATATTATGTGAGATTAATTTTTCATTATAAAGGACCCTAAAACATTCAACTAGAGGCTATTCTTAGTGATTTATTTTATAGAGGCCACATTTACTATTTAAATCGATTAATGTATCTATTTTGTCAAACATTATTATTTTTCTATACTTTTTAACTGTTCCTTTGTTTATTTTATTCATTATGCCTCTAATTTTTATTTTGTAATGAAATATCATGTTTACATATGAAAAAGTTTTATGTTGAACGTATTTATTAATATTTTTTGGTAATTATTACTCTTAAAAATAACATTGAAAACGTTAATACCCCAACTACTTAACAATTTTAAATTTTCATTAGAATTATTTCTTTATTGGGAATGTCCCAAAAAATAATTTTAAAATCCTTTTATATTATTAATTGGGTTATGTAATACTATTATAATCCTTGTACATGTTTTCGAGAATTTTTAGGGTCATGGAAATTATATTTTAGCTTTCATATTTCCCATCAAAAAAATATTTTCATCATTTTGATTTATAAATATAATTGAAAAACACTATTTGAGTTATTTTTCCTACAGTGAGAATCATAATTATATAAAATACTTGTATATTTGCCAGTTAGAGGGGTCTAAATTGATCTAAACTATAATACACTATTAAATTATCAAAACCTTATATTTTTTTTCAAATTTTGGTGTTTTTAATCATCACATAAGAATTTTAAGCAGATGAAAACAATTGTTAATTTAAATGTTGTGATTACAATTGGACGAGTTTAATCATTAATATCTCTTGGATTTTATTTGAGAAATCATTACTCTTATTATATTGATAAATTTTTTTCCAATAACAATTTGGGTGACTGTTATAATATAATTATTAAATTTGAATATTTTTAAATATAATGTTTCTCATAATATATGAATCCAAATGGATTATTAAATGAGATTCCTATTGAAATATTATTACATTATTATTTTTTATTTTTTTCTTTATTCCTTTTTATTTGGATAAGTTATATATTCCGTCAAAAAAATATAACTCCAACACTTTTAATAGAGTGTTTATTTATTATGAATTATAAAATTATATGTGTTTATTCCTCTATTAGTAAATAGATATACTTAATTCTAGTTGGATTGAAATAGATTTTTTATGATTCAATTTAAACTTTTCAACTAATTAACATTTGTTCATAAAAAACAAACATTGCACTAATACTATTAAAATCAAGAGGGAACTCACATTTTTTTGTTGAGAAAATACATGAGGGAACATTATTTAATATTTTAATCCACTATGATATTTTATTATTTTATTTTTAGAATTTATTTTTTCCCTTTGAATCTGTATTAAGTAGTTGATTGAGGGAATTAAATGTGAAAAGTGTGGTGTAATTTTAAGTGGCTTTAATTTTATTCATTTTCCACATTACTTTTGTAGAGTTTATTATATTGTAATATTTCTATTAAAAAATTTAGTTAATATTAATATCCTAGATGATAATTTATTATGGATTTTATAAATTAATAAAAATTATAATCAAATATGTTTGTTTTAATTCATTCATTTATCCTTTGTTCCTCCATTGGTTTAATAATGTATTTTTTTAATATGAATTTTAAATTTACATTCTCTATTTCAATGATTTAATTATATATTTTTTTAAATTTAATATTTTTTATCTACATTTTAGTTAATTAAATATGTTTTTTAAATGTAATTTTAATGTAATTATTAATCTCAATTTGTTTCAAAATTTTTATTTAGTTAAAATATATTTTATTTTATCATCATCTTATTTTTTGTGTTAAATTTTTTAGTGATTTTTTAGTTTTTTATATTTATATTTAATTTATTATCATTTACACTAATTATGTTTACTTCTTCTGATCAACTATGAAACCGTGAAACATGCTACCACCACTTACTACCCCAAGGCTACTACAACCACCTACTACCACTATAATGTTACCAATAGTTTTTTTAAATGATAACTCTACCTTCCATAGCCAAGAATCCTTTTTTAATATCAACCATTACACAACTACCATTTGTAAAAATATTCCTCATTCTACAAGAATCCAAGTTACCACTACCTTTGTGAATTCTGACTATGTTCACCCTCAATTCCTCTACATCCACTGTCAAGATTCTCCTATAGTGGGACCCAGATCAAATCCGAGGAACATAAAATCATGGATGAAATTTATCTAACATGAGCATGTTTAATTGTAATGGATGAACAATTGAATTTTTGAATTGAGGATGATGATGTATATTTTGATGTCGTTGATGTCCATTTTCTTATATTTTCAATTGAGGGTATTTATATTATGTTCGTCAATGGTGTTATTTTCTAGGGATGTCAATGAATAAATTCTCTATCAAAAAATCCGAAATCATACTATATTTTGAACAACCATTTGTGTAGATTAACCCATTGAATCATAAGGGAGTATTGATTTTGGATGGTTGGATGATGCTAGTACTAATTGATATGTGACTAATCCTTGACTTGGATTCAATGTAGAATCCATGTATGGAAATCTAGACTCTATATTTCATGTCTAAGTGAGTAAGGATATGGGTATCCGAACTCCCATTTCTACGATGTTGGTTTTAAATGGGAATTCACACAATCTATATGATGAAATGTTGAGATAAATATAATTACTTGGGTGGCCCACTCTTTAAGAATAATAAAATATGTTTGAGACTTTCAATTAAATTTTATGATTTCAAGTATAAGATGAATCAAAGCCGATCGATTATGAATCAAGGTCACATATAATGAAAAATAAACTTATATAAGGGTATGGTTGAAAAAAGGTATTCCTTCTTAAGGTTAAATTGTAACGCCCTGACCCCAGTTACCCAGAGGTGGTGCATTATTACATATCATTGGCATGATCACAAAATATCAAGTCTTAAAAGATTGATTAGTTTAGTAGCCTTGGAAACACAATATATATTCATAAGTCTTACATTACATCATAAAATGAAATACAAAAACAATATTTTCTTCATTAACCACATTTATCTCCCTTATACTATCCCTGCAGTTCAATCATAATAAACTTCTTCACATCCTGGGAAAAATAAAAAACATAGAAAGGGGTGAGATCAGATGCTCAGTAAGGATAACAATATAGCAAAAACTTTCATAAATAAGCATAAACATTTAAGGAAATGGTTAACTAAAACAAAAGCCTTTTAAAACTCAACTTCAGCATAATATAGAAGAAATAAAATTAAATAATTCCATCTACTTATTCACATGGATATTATACTAGTCGAATAATCACACACAATATCAATAACCACTTTCATAATGATGGAATGCATAATGCCAGACTGTCATAACCACGTAGCCAAGGCCTAGTGCTAAGACTACAAATAATATTTTGTCAAGGCCTCATGCTAAGACACTAGTTTGTCTCATGAGACCTACCAATGCATCGAGGATCTATAGCAGGATCCACCCGTCACTTACTAAGTCCAATGCATTCCTCGTATGAAGAGGTTTAAACATAACATAAACATTCGTATTAAAACTAGCATATGAAATGTCAATACTTTATCCATAAACCATGGATGGTATAAAAATAACACATCCAAAGTCAAACATATCACAAAACATTCAATAGAATATGTAATTTTTTTTATCATAATAAATAAACTTCAAATAATCTTAAAATCCATTAAAGGATGTTGACATAGATGAAATCAAAACTATTTGAGAGAAATACCTCTTTTTAAAATCAATTAAAAGTCACATATTTATAAAATAAAACCTTTATTTTGAAAAAGACTCTTAAAATATTTTAATTGAATCTTTGAAGATTTTATAATGGTGGAAAATATCCACACCCACCGTATAAGTTAAAAAAATCATTCTTATATTAAATTTGTCGAAAAGGTCAAAAAGTACCTTGTTTGGAAAACGACGGAAAGATTCCTTTCAAAAAATTATAAGGTAAAATAAGGGTATAAGTGACTATAACTCATTTTCTATTAAATATTAAAAATGTTTTGAAAGGAATTTTTAAGAAACATTAATGTGGATGGTAAAGAGTTCCTAGTAGATGGATACGTATAAACAACCTCGGATAATGAAGAGATTGTGAAATAAACCCTTTCCTCGTTGTAATCAATAGAGTCTTATGAAAAATAGTCAATAACAACCAAATGAATCATAGAATATCATTAATATAAATATAATCATGATAATAAATATCAAATGGAAGTACACAATACACCACATGTAATAAATAAGTGGCGAACAATGGAAATCTCACGGAATTAGAAGTGAGATAAGAAACCCCTTACCTTGCACTTTTCTTTGGTCAAGGGTACATTTAACCTCCTATATAATGACCATTGTACGTTATTAAATTATAAAATAACCATATTTGTATTTATTATATCATACATGATTCATTTATGACTTTATACTATCCATTTAATAATGATTTTTTGTTAAAATTAATGTTTTGGGTAATAATCGATTTCTTTATCGTATGTGTTTTAACTTGTTATTTTTGATCGTATCATTTAGATAATGATTTAAATACTTCTAGAATATAAACCTTTATTTTTATATCATATATATTTTGAATATAAATATTTATAATAGATAGGTATATGAAATGGAAAACACCGTTTATGGAGACGGTAGTCCGTACGTACGCATAAACGCTGTTTCGGTTTTCATATCGTATTGAATGGAAGTAAGTGAATGAGATGAATTAAAAATATATATATATATATTTAAATTATAATTATTATTTCATATATCAAATACTTATTAATAATATATATTTTTATAATCATCATTGAATAGTGAACTTGGAAATTAATCTCATCGCATCGTGGAGACGGTATTCCGTACGTATGCATGAGCGAAAATATCATTATTTTGATATTAAAATTATATATAATTGAATTTTATATCATATATACATAATCATTATAATGTTATATTTTTTATTTACATCATTTATACCCATTATTAGACCCATCCAAATAATAATGAATTGAATAATAATTACACCACGACGTGGAGACGGTAAATCATACGTATGTACGTATGGTGACATGACATTCAAAGGATGGATAGAATACTTAATATAGTTGTACCATATTTATTATAACATAATTGTATATATAAGATACTGGAGTTATTATTTTAGAATGGAAATAACAAAGAAACAAGAAGTGGAAGAAGAAAAGAAGTTGAAAGAGGGTGGTGAAATCATTACCTCTTCTTCGGGTTCTTCATCTTGATTAGATCAAAATGGATCTATAAAATGGCATTATGACTAAAGTAGGGCCTCTAGGATGAATTGAGGGAAGTTGAGAGAGTAATTGGGTAGGGTTTGGCCGAGCCAAATGGCATTGAAGGTGTGAATTAAGGAGAAGGGGGAGTGCCCTTTTATAAGAGGAGTGAGGGGTACCTTAGGAAAAGAGTGAAATATTATTTTATAATAAATTGATATTCAGTTTCTAAAGTATCAAAAGTAATTTATTTAGATGATAAAGTGGTTATGGGTCTAAAACCACCCAACCAATGGGTTTTAGATAGGTAAGGGTCACTATATTATACTTATATTTTAGTTTTAACTCTTAGTTAATTAGTTTCACATTTACCATGTCTCTTTCTATTATTATATTATATGGTTAATAAACATACAATAAACTTTCAAAAGAACCCCAAGTATTTTTTTAATGATACAATTATCATTATATAAGTCTTTTTTCCAAACCATATATTTTTAAGAATATAATATCAATTAATAATATATTATTTGTTTTAAAAACCCTTTTATGTCAATTTTGACACTACTTGAAAATTGATTTTTTTGAAACTTATAACAGAATTATTACTTCATAAATATTTAATTAAATAAATAATAACATGTCATATAATCCTATAAAATTATTTTAATTTATATAAAGTCTAAAATTATATTTATTTGAATATTTATAATATCAATTATTTTAATATTTCATTGAAAGGGTAATTACTGCATCACCATTGTGTCATAAATAAATTTAATTATGCAATGTATAAAAATAATAAATAAAATAACATTATGTATTAAATATTTTTACATTTCAAATGAATATTTATTGTCTAAAAGATAACATATATAACCCTATGTAAAAATTGTTTTAGTAAAAGATATATGCTTATTCCATCTTTGTATTTATTTTAACTTAATTATTCTAAAGTGTCATTTTAACTTACAAGTGGCTCCATGGGGTCCCAAAGTCGACCCAAGGATGCCCATGTTCAGAAATACATTATAAAATAGGGTTAAGACACATGTTGGGGTAATTTAATATTATAATAATAATATTTTGTCACCATTATTTACCGGATTTACCCTTTAACCATGGTAAATGAAATATTTACCAAAGTAATTATTCAAAATGTATAAAAATATAATTTACCTATTTACCATATTTTGACATCCTGATTCCAAATATGGAATACATTTTTCTAAATTCAAAATACAGAAGTGGAAGAAATTAATTTATAATTAATTCCCATTGTCAAAACAAATAGCGGGTTTTTAAGAAACAATATTTTTCAAAATATTGACACTTGTTTATGCCCAATTTCAATGTGAAATTTATTCCAGTGACCAGAATTGGTTCAGATGGTAAAAATATATTCTATCAATACTTTAAAAACAATCAATACTATAATTTAGCTCTATAAATTATTTTGATTAAAAACATTGTTTTTAATTAATGTTTTGTATATTTCACTATTCATCAAAAAATGAATTTTATCAGAAAAATACCAAAATTTTAGCCAAAGTAAATTTTGATGTCCATATTCAAAAGACGAATTTTATTTTGTCAAATTGAATATATAAAAGTTTCAAATATTGGATTTAAAAAGGGTTTTCCATTAAAAGGCGGTAAATATTCATTTTTTGAAAAATGCTTCCTTTATTTGAAAAAAATTATTTTGTTCATACATTATGTCTAAGAAAATCATAATAATAATTATTAAATTATAAGTATTATATAAAATTCAAATTTTAGGTAATACCATTAATAACTGCTTTTGATCGGCCAGTTTGATATGTCGTGGTTCGCTTGAACTTGGTTTTGCGTGTAGTGCAAGTTATTGAATTACATTGAAGAAATAACGTACTATGAAATCTTGGGGTGTTACATTCTCCCCTCTTTCAATAAATTGCATCCTCGAAATTTGAAATTGTTCTTTGAAAATAAAATTATTAAAATAGAAAATACCTTTGTGGAAAACCCACATAAAAAATATGGTTAATAAAAATATAACTTTAAAAGAATGAAAGGAGAGTATGAAGGTCACCCGAGATAAACCATACAAGGATTACATGAAAACATGGATTTAGAAGATAAAAATAACAATTAAGTACTGATAGGGAGTGATAGAAAATATTATTATGAGAAATTAAATGATCTGAAATCGACAAACATGTGATGGGTTAAACAGTATTTGATTCCCCAATAGGAAAAGTAAACAGAAAACATTTTTTTTTATGTTATTTTTTCATAAAGTTAAGGAATTTATTTATGATATGTACTAAGAAAATAAAGAGACATACTTACTTTTTATGTATAGATTCATCCTTTAATAAATTTATACCACTAACTCATATTTTCTCCAAAAGATAATAGAATTTAAAAACATTCTATTTATCATAATCATATAGGGTTTAAAAAAATGAATTTATAATTCATCTATAAGACCCTTAAAAAAATAAATTATGAAAACTAGGACATCACGTAGGCCAATTGTTGGTGAGGCACCCTTGTCGCCCCTGAGTTGGGGGTTCAAGTCTCGTGGCTTTGTCGGATGCGATGGGTTTTCACCCAACCTCTGAGTTTTCCTTTTTATAACAATCCAAAAATAATCATCAGAAATTCTTTAACCTTAACAATAGTATCCAATGTCAAATATAATCCATTCCAACATTTAGACTTATCAAAAATACTTCTATCCAAACTTACAATCCAAAATTTATAAGGAATGTAAACACAATGATGTTTTTTTCCACGTAATAACATGTGAATACCTTCATCATGTATTCTTATAAAACACTGTAATACCCTGAATTACCATAAAACCTTATTGATTACATTCATGCACCCTTATTACTTATAGAGTATTGGATATACTTCTTCCCTACAAAAATGATTTAAACTCAAACAATGATGGAATATACAAATCAATAATCAGTTTCATGGTAGTTAAGAATATATAATATAATTTATCCAAATCATCCATCTCTTATTCCAAAACTACTACCTCAATATAAAGACCATATTTAGTATTACCTTTACTTAAACAATTTATTTTCAAGAAAAAGTTTAACTTGTTGTTGAGTCACTTTTCATAGCACCATATAATCTCAAATCCTTAATGAAATAGTACTGTAGTACAATCCTTATTTATTCCCAAAATTCATATAACTGGTATATCATCGTTACAACATGGAAATGACATAATTATTTAATAATAACATAAGAACACTAGTCCTTCCTCTTTATATGTGGTAGTATCATTACTTGATTATTATCCAATAGCATCATTCGTGGCATACTCTGATGACTGAGACATTGATTCGCGTAGTGTCCCAACTCCTTGTAGATGAAGCATTGTATATTTGAAACCTTTTTCTTACCCTTGCAATCACATACTTGGTGTCCTTTTTCTCCACACTTATAACAAACTCTCATTCCCCTTCCAGGGTGTTTCTTCCCATAGTTATCACATATGGGAAAATTATTCTTTCCCTTCTTCCCTTTTTTCATCTTTCTCTCTTCGATCCATTTCTTCTCTTTCATCCCTTCAAATCCATAGGAATAAAAGAATTATTGACTTATCTTCTTAACACATAATACTATTTCTTATTATTAATAGAGTACAATAGAGACTATTTCCCTTTTAAATGTTGTCTTATTACCATGAAATATACTATAACTCTTACTCTTTAGATCATACGTATTGTTGGAGTTCTCATTCCTTCTACTGGGCGCCATTTCAAAGCAATGTCATACACAAGATTAGTTTATGAATCTAAATACATAATTCCATACTTGTAAAACACTTAACATAAATCGAACATTTTATGGATATAATCCATAATCATAAAATGGTTTTCTTTGAGGAAGTATATACTCATAAACCCTTCATAATGGTTTTTAAAGAAAATGATAATTATCCAAAGCATATCCCTCTGGAGTATCTAAACCAAGAGTGAAGAAAGGCCTGTTGTCGTGCACCAGTTCCCGTTCGAGTCTAGCTCAAAGTGGTGTTTTCAAATTTTACCCCTAGGTACATCTGTGGCAGAGCCGCCTCTACATACTCTTATCTAGACAGGGATGTATTGCTCTAAAAACTACCAAATCTCTACAATACCAAAATTCTATGAAGTTTTTCTATACTAATCCTCAAAGTCCACCTTAGGGCTATGTGCTCTAATAAGAGTTTACCTAAATCTAGCTTCCAAGGTTTATTACTAAATTTTCTCTGATACAAACTCTAACGCCCCGACCCCAGTTACCCAGTGTCAGTGGATTATTAAGTATCATTTCCATGATAACAAAAGATCAAGTCTTGAAAGATCGATTAGTTTAGAAGCCTTGGTAACACTAGATATATTCCTAAGTCATACATTACATCATAAAATGAAATAAAACAACAATATTGTCTTCATTAACCACATTCATCTCCCATATACTATCCCTACAGGTCAATCATAATAAACTCATTCACATCTAGGGAAAAATAAAACATATAAAGGGGTGAGTTAAGATGCTCAGTAAGAATAACAATATAGAGAGAACCATCCAAAACGAGCATAAACATATAAGGCAATGTATAACTAAAACAAAATCCTTTTAAATGTGAACATAAGAATAATATGGCAGAAATAAAATGAAATAATTCCATTTACTTATTCACATGGATATTATATTAGTAAAATAATCACATGCAATATCAATAACCACTTTCATAATGATGGAATACATAATGCCAGACTATCATAACCATGTAGCCAAGGCCTCGTGCCAAGACAACAAATAATATTTTTTCAAGGCCTCATGATAAGTAACCAGTTTGTCTCATGAGACCTACTGATGCATCGAGGAGCTATAGCGGGCTCCACCCGTCACTTACTAAGTCCAATGCATTCCTCATATGAAAAGGTTTAAACATAACATAAACATTCGTATTAAAACTAGCATACGAAATGTCAATAATTTATCCATAAACCATGAATGGTATAAAAATAACACGTCCACATTCAAACATATCACAAAACCTTAAATACAATATGGATGTTTTGTATCATAATAAATCAACTTCAAATAACCATAAAATCCATTAAAGGATGTTGACATAGATGAAATAAAAACTATTTGAGAGAAATATCGCTTTATGAAATCATTTAAGAGTCCCATAATTATAAAATAAAATCTTTATTTGAAAAATAATCTTATAATATTTTAACAGAATCTTTGAAGATTTTATAACGGCAGAAAATAGCCCCACCCTCCGTATAAGTTAACAAAAACAATCTTACCTTAGATTTGTCGAAAAGGTCAAAAAGTACCTTGTTTTGAAAATGATGGAAATATTTCTTTCAAAAACGTATAAGGTAAAATAAGGGTATAAATGAATTTTACTCATTGTCTATTAAATAGTAAAAATGTTTTGGAAGAAATTTTTAAGAAACATGGATGTGGATGATAAAGAGGTCCCAATAGATAAATACATATAAACAAACTCAAATAAGGAAGAGATTGTAAAATAAACCCTTACCACATTGTAATCAATCGAGTCTTATGAACAATAGTCAATAAGCACCAAATGAATAACAGAATATCATGAATATAAATAGAATCATGATAATACATATCAAATGGAAATACACAACACACCACATGCAATAAATTAGTGGTGAACAATGGAAATCTCACGGAATTAAAAGTGAGAAAGAAACCCCTTACCTTTCACTTTGCATTGGTCGAGGGTATGTTAAACCTCCTATATAATGACCATTTTATGTTAATAAATTATACCAGAACCATATTAATATTTACTATATCATACATGCTTCATTTATTACTTTATACTATCCATTTAATAATGATCTTTATGTTAAAATTTACATTTCGGGTAGTAATCACTTTCTTTATCGTACGTGTTTTAACTTGTTATTTTTGATCGTATCATTTAGATCATGATTTAAATAATTATAGAATATAAAACGTGATTTATATATCATATATATTTATAATATAAATATTTATTATAGATTGGTATATGAAATTGAAAACACAGTTTATGGAGATGGTAGTCCGTACGTACGCATAAACGGTGTTTCTATTTTCATATCATATTGAATGGAAGTAAGTGAATGAGATGAATGTGAATATATATATATATATATATATTTCTAGTATCATTATTATGTCATATATTACATACATATTAATAATTTATATTTTTATAATCATCGTTGAATGGTGAATGTCGAAATGAATCTCCTCGCATCGTGGAGACGATATTCTGTACGTGCGCACGAGCAACAATATAATTATTTTGATATTAAAATTACATATAATTGAATGGTATATCACATATAAAGAATACTTATCATTTTATATTTGTTATTTACATTATTTATACTCATTATTATACCCATCCAAATAATAATGTATTGAATAACAATTACACCACGACGTGGAGACGGTAAGCCGTACGTACGCACGTGTGGTGACATGTCATTCAAAGGAAAGATAGAATACTTAATATGGTTGTAACATATTTATAGTAACATCATAGTATATATAAGATACTGTAGTTATTATTTTAGAATGGAAATAACAAAGAAAGAAGAAGTGGAAGAACAAAATAACTTGGAAGTGGGTGGTGAAATCATTACCTGTTCTTCAGGTTCTTCCTCTTGATTTGATCAAAAGGGATCATTAGGACGTCTTTCTAACTAAATTAGGGCCTATTGAATTATGTTAGGGATGTTTAGAGACTAATTGAGTAGGGTTTGGCTGAGAAAAATGGCTTTCATGTTGTGAATTAAAGATAAGGGGGAGTTCCCTTTTATAAGAGGAGTGAGGGGTACCTTAGGAAAAGAGTGAAATATTATTTTATAATAAATTGATATTCGGTTTATGAAGGAAAAAAAGTGATTTATTTATTGGATATGGTGGGGAAGGGTCGAAAACCACCCAGAAAATGTGTTTTAGATAGTTTTGGGTCACTATAACAACCTTATCTTTTAGTTTTAACTCTTAGTTAATTAGTTTCACAATTACCATGTCTCTTTGTATTATTATATTATATGGTTAATAAACTTACAATAAACTTCCAAAAGAACCCCAAGTGGTTCATTAATGATACAAATATCATTATATAAGTCTCTTGGATGAGCCTTATATTTTTAGGAATATAATATCAATTAGTAATATAATATTTGTTTTAAAAACTCTTTTATGTCAATCTTGACACTATTTGGAAATTGATTTTTTTTAAAATCATATAAGAATGATTACTTCAAAAAATGTTAATTTAATAAATCATAACATTTCATATTAACCTATAAAATTAATGTAATTTATAAAAAGTCACAAAATAGATTTATTTGGGTATTTATAATGTCAATTAATTTAATATTTCATTAAGATGGAAATTACTACATAAACATTGTGTCATCAATAAATTTAATTATTCAATGTATAAAAATTATAAATAAAATACCATTATGTATAAAATCTTTTTATCTTTATAATTAATATTTATAGTTTAAAAGATAACATATATAACTCTATGTAAAAATTGTTTAAGTAAAAGATATATGCTTATGTCATCTTTGTATTTATTTTAACTTAATTATTCTAAAGTGCCATTTTCACTTACATGTGGCTCCATGGGGTTCCAAAATTTATCCAAAGATTCCCATGGTCGTAAATACAACAGAAAATAGTGTTAGGACATGTTTTGGTGTAATTTAATATTATTATAATATTATTTTGTTACCCTTATTTACTGGATTTACCCTTTAACAACAGTAAATAAAATACCAGGAAAGCTAGGAGACAGGTGACCCTGCTCCTGAGATAAATAAATAAAATAAAGTGACAAGAGTACAAACAGGAGATCAGAGAGTCATTCAACAAAGCCGAGAAAAAACCTCACCACAGCAATTTGCCTGAACAAACTGGTCACAGAAATCAGGCGACACACAAGACCAACAGGAGGTGCCCTCATTGATTGCCCTTTTCGCAAGAGCATCTGCAACTTGATTGGCCTCACGGTAAACATGCGAAACTTCAATGACAAGTGAATCAAGAAGCCGAAGACAATCAATCCAGTCCGGAAGGATCTTCCAGGGAACATTCCTCGAACTCTCTTTCAAGATTTGGACAGCAACAGACGAGTCTGACTCTATCCATATCAAATTCCAACCAAAGTGGACAGCATACCTGATCGCTTTCATAATGGCCCAAATCTCAGCTTCAATTGCATATCCACTGCCAATGAAATGAAAAAAGCATCCTTTTACAAACCCCTGATACGTGCGGAAAACACCACCACATCCAGAGGGCCCCGGAGCACCTGAGGCAGCCCCATCAACATTGACTTTGATCCACTGCGGAAGGGGAGGGATCCATCGGATATATTTCACCATTAATGGTTTCTTTGCCCTGCCATTAATACCAAGGGATCTCAACAAAACCAGGTCAGAAACATCATTTTTCATGCAACCAGTTTGAATGTTGGAGGCCGTACAAACGGCACGATGCATCATTAAGACACCATCATGAAAACGTGGCTGAATATTGTTGAACAGCAGGTCATTTCTGGTCTTCCAAATGAAATCAATAACAGCCGCTATTGCTGCCAAAATAAGAGCATGAACCTGCTCACTGAAATTTGCCATGTTGATGTCCTGCATTAATTCCTCAAGTGACTGAAACTGAAAACAGCATCGAAAAATCTGCTGCATATAACAACATAATTTGTGCGCAAATGTGCATGAGAATAAAACATGGGAGAGAGACTCGTCCGCTGCCAGACAAACAAAGCAAACCGGGGCAAGATGCATCCCCTTGCGCTGTAGCAGAGCCTGCACAGGCAGCCTGTTCTTCCAGATTTTCCAGATGAGCAGGGAGCGCGCCGGGGGTATGAAGGGCTTTGTGAAGTCAGAAACCCATCTAGGGGGTGAGTCGATGACTCATAACGAGAATCGTAGCATACCTTCGTGCGGAAGATCCCATTCAGATCCAGAGTCCAAACTATAATATCATGATCTGTGAAACGGTACTGCATGACTTCCGTTCTGATTTGGCTGGGCATAATTTCAGCAAGTGCCGGGTCCGCCACGAGGTCAGCGATGGTTTTATGCTTTAAAGATGGTGGAACAATTATGTCATCACAAATAGGCCGCGAAAGCCAAGGGGTGATCCAGCAATTCAGGCTGGACTGCTTGCAAACTAACCACTTCGAGCCGTTCATCAGATCAGAGTAGGCTTTCTTAATAGCAGACCAAACCGAAGATCTCACATAGCTGGCATATCCATTTTGCAATTTCCCAAGAAATCTAGTGGCAAGAAACTCCACGAAGGGATGGGGTTTTGAAATCTGCCTCCAAACAAACTTCTCAATCAAAGTGTCATTAAAAATCCGGACGTCTTTAACGCCCAATCCGCCCATTTGAACCGGCTTCGTGCAGTCTTTCCAGGCAACAGTTACAAGTTTCCTTTCATTAATTGACCCAGTCCAGACAAAGTTTCTGATTTTGGCATTTAATTCCTTTATCAGCGATCCTGGCCATTTGTATATGGAAAAAGAGTAGACGAACATTGAAGTTATCACTGAGTTAACAAGACAAATTCTTCCAGCTTGGGACATATTTTTCCCTTTCCAGCCCGACAACTGATTTGTGATCCGTAGGGCAATGTTTTCCAAGTGACATCTTTTAACCCTGCCCCAAAAGAGAGGAATCCCAAGATAAATGAAAGGGAGGGAACCCCTTTTGACTCCCAGTTTCGCCGCAACTCTGTTTTTCCTTGACGAGCTAGGCCCATCCCCAAAAAACACATAGGACTTTCCCCAATTAATTGCCTGGCCAGCGACCTCTTCATAATGAGAGAAGATTCCTTTTATACAAGAGATGGTGGCATCACTTGCCTTACCAAAAAGCAGAATGTCGTCAGCATAAAATAAGTGTGAAGGAGCACACAGCTCCTTTCCGATTTTCATTGATTGATACCAGCCAAAATTAGCAAGATCATTGAGGCACCAGCTTAGATAATCTTCAGCAATAGCAAATAACATACCAGAAAGGGGATCACCCTGCCTGACACCTCTTGAGCATTGAAAAAAACCCCTAGGAGACCCATTTATCAAGATGGACAGCCTAGCAATAGATAAGACGGATCCAATGAGCCCAATAAATCTCTGCGAGAAGCCATGCCTCTTAAGAATGGTAAACAGAAAGCTCCATCTTATGGTGTCAAAAGCTTTTGAAATATCAATCTTAACAGCCATATTTCCTTCCTTCACCTTTCTTTTCATGACATTAACACATTCAGAAGCAGTGAAAAGACAGTCCTGAATGTTCCTCCCGGGAACAAATCCGAATTGATTTCCAGAGACAATCTCCTTAGCAACCCCACCCAACCTCATGGCCAGAATTTTGCTGATTACCTTTGGTATTGTATTCCCAATGGCAACAGGTCTGAAGTCTTTGATATCGAGGGCATTTTCCTTTTTAGGGAGCAAGGCAATGAAATTTGAATTCATCCCAAAAGGCATGTAAGATGATCTGAAGAATTCACTCACTGCATTTGTGACATCAACATTTACAATATCCCAATAGAACATGAAAAATTTATTAGTGAAACCATCTGGGCCTGCCGCACTATCAATATTCAGCGAGAAGAGGGCATCATGTATCTCTTTTGCACATGGGACATCAGTGAGCCTCTTGTTTTGATTGTCCTCAATGGAGGGGTCAAAACAATGTATAATTTTATCAGAATTGTCAGGTCCAACATCTGAGTACAGCCTTTCAAAATGACCTGTCACAGCCTCCACAATATCATTCTCTGAATCAAAAAGCCTCCCATCAATGCTAAGGGCAGTAATACTCCTCCTGGCCTTCTTCTCTTTTGTAATGCAATGGAAGAATTTGGAGTTCCTGTCCCCTTCCTTCAGCCATCTCACATTGGATTGGTTCTGAACCAAATTATCCTTAAGGGCCAGCAGCTTGTCCAGTCTTGAGGCAGCCTGTATTTCCTCTGGTGAGGGAACCTCCTGGGATGCACCATTGTCTTGAAAATCTGAAAGGATACATTCAGCCTCTCTTATATCATTATCAATAGAGGAGAAGGACTCCTTGCTCCATTGCTTCAGCCTGGCCTTTACAAGTTTCAGTTTACAACATAAGATGTGTAATGAGCTGCCCACAATACTAGTTTTCCAAACATCCAGAACAATCTCTCGGCATCCAGGGATAGTAATCCAAGCATTATTAAATTTGAATGGCAGAGGGGCTACTCTGGCGTTGCAATCAGAAATTTCAATAAGCAAGGGGTTATGATCAGAATGCAACCGTGGGAGAGTTCTCCCAGCCACATCAAGAGCCCTATTCCCATCCAGCACATGAACAAAACATCTGTCTAGTCTGCTAGCTTGTCTTCCATTAATCGTGTATCTGCTCCACGTGAAATCAGAGCCAGAAATTGGAACCTCCACCAGGCCACATTTGTCAATGCAAGCAGAAAAATCAGAAGCAGCAACACGACAGAAATGCTCCCCAGACTTTTCCCCAGGCCTAAGCACAGTGTTGAAGTCGCCAATAATAACCCAATTACTCGTCATACTCTCAGAAACATCGGCAAGGCTTCTCCACAGCGCACGTCTTCTTGTATAAAGGTTGAAGGCATAAACAAACGTCACTGCAATTGAAACATTGTTACAGCGGCATGATAGAGTAAGAGACTGAGAATCATTCAGCATTGAGTTGACCACAACGCTATCATGTTTCAACACCCACAGAGATTCAGAATTTCCAGTAAGCACATTTCTTGAAACAAATGAAAAGCCCATGGACTCCCACCTAAAGGAACTCCACTTCTCAAAATTCATTCTTGGCTCAGCAATACCAACAAGAACCGGCTTTTTGGTCATAATCATATGTCTAAGGGATCTGACCGTGGGAGGATTCCCAATCCCTTGACAGTTCCAGAAGAGGGTCTTCATTTATTTGATCTGAGCCTAGCACTAGGCCCAGCAATATTCTGTTTTACATCCTTCACATAAAGCAGAAGGCCAGTTTCAACAGGACCATGTGCCACCTGTTCATCAGTCTCAGTCCCACTATCCTCCCCAACCAGATCAAGCAGGGAGAACTTGTTGGCTGAAGCATCTGAGAATGACAGCAGGCTGGCAGGTAATATTCTCTTTGCATTTAGCGAAGCTTCACCCAATGCAGAAGGTTCAGAAGGCTGCCCCCTAGCCAATCCAGAGTCAGGTCCATGGCCTAGCCCATTTCCATGATCCACCAGTGGAGCCACCCCAGGATTTGAGACAGCCCCTTGGGCCATAGGGCATTCAACTTCAAGTGTTTCAGCAGCACCAGCAGCATCAGGACTAGCTCCCACAGATGCAGTCCAGTCCGCATCCAGCCGCTCTGCAGTGATCTCATCCTCACCATTTTCATCAAGTGCCTGCTCCCTTCCGGGTGAGGAGTTCAGGGGAGGACACTCATGCAGAATTATTCCAGCAATTTCAGCAGCAGCAGGTCCAGTACCCACAGGTGCAGCCAGTTCTGTATCCTGCCTCTGTGCAGCAGCAGCAGCTTTAGCAGGTGTCTCCTCCTGTCTGTCTTCACAGGGAGCATCCAGCTCTCCCTTCTGAGCTTGTGCACCATTGCCAGATTGTGCACCATTGAACTTCTTTCCATCCGTATCATTGCTCTTGTTGAGCATGCAATTTCCAGCCTCATGCCCACGACCCTTACAAAGACCGCAGATTTTATTTCTGTTGAACTCAGAAATAGTGTGGCCAAAAAAGTGACAGTTCAGACAGAATTTGGGTCTTCTCTCATAAACAATACCAAGATTGAGACTGTCATCTTGGGTGGTTAAGACCACCTCCTCAACAAGTGTGGCTTCCATATCAACTTCCACAAGAATTCTCGCATAATGTCCAAAAGTAGGATTTTCAGTCTGTTTATCTAAACGGATTGGATTTCCAACCGATGAGGCAATGTCCCAGAGAATTTGAGGGTTCCAATAGAGCCAATTAAGATTACACACCCGAATCCAGATCTGCGCAAAAGTGTTCTTTACAGTATTTGGATCAAAGTTCCGATCCCATTCATGGATTCGGAGGAAGCCAGGCTTGAGAGTGACCGAACCAAGACACCAGGCCCGACGCTTTAGTTCATCTGAGGGAAAAATAATGTGGTAAAATCCGCGCCCCATCGCTGTCATCTTCCAGTCGCTGAAGCCCCAGATCTCAGCCAGCCTTATCATGAGCTCATTGAATTTCCACGGCTTCACCCCTTTTGGAATCACAACTCTCGCAATGATCGAGTGCTTGCAGAGTGTGATCCTTTCCTCAACGGCTTTCAGATTCGCAGAGACATGTGCAACACGCCCTTTGCGAATGATTCTGCCCGAGGACGCGTTATCACAATCAAGAAACAGGGAATTTCCCCCACCTTTGACCGCATCAGCGAAGCTTATTCCTGGTCTCGTCTCCTTGAGCGTCTCGATCTTTTTTTTAGCACACAAGATGAAGAGATCCCTGTGTCCAACATGATCCACACCCTTCGCATGACAATCATCCAGCCTTGGTTCATCAGCAGGCGCCGATGTGAGCGAACTAGGGTTCGCGCGTGAATCAGATTCAAACTCCATCCCTCCTCCGATGGTTAATAAAATATTTAACAAAGTAATTATTCAAAATGTCTGAAAATAAAAGTTACCTATTTACACAATTTGGAAATCCTGATTCCAAATATGGAATCCATTTTTCTAAATTCAAAACACAGATGTGGAAGAAATTAATTTAAAATTAATTCCCGTTGTCAAAACAAATAACGGGGTTTTAAGAAACAATATTTGTCAAAAGATTGACACTTGTTAATGCACTATTTCAAAGTAAAATTTATTCTAATGACCAGAATTGGTTCAAATGGTAAAAATATATTCTAATTATACTTTAAAAAAACTCAATACTATAATTTATAACTATAAATTATTTTTAGTAAATAAGTTGTTTTTAATTAATGTTTGGTATATTTCACTATTCATCAAAAAATAAATTTTATCCGAAAAACACAAAAAATTTACCAAAAGTATTTTTTGATGTCCTTATTATAATGAATAATTTTATTTTTCCAAATTTAATATATAATTGTTTAATATATTGGATTTAGAAAGGGGTTTCCATTAAAAGGCAGTAAATTTGCATTTTTGGAAAAATGCATCTTTTATTTGAAAAAAATGAATTTATTCTTACATTATGTCTAAGAAACTCATAATATGGATTCTAAAATAATAAAGATTGTATAAAATATAAAATTCAGTTAATATCATTCATAACCGCTGTTGAATGGCCAGTTTGGTATGTCGTGGTTCGCTTGAACTCGGTGTTGCGTGTAGTGCAAGTTATTGAATTAGTTTGAAGAAATAACATACTATGAAATATTTGGGGTGTTACATAAATTCAACTTCCTCACACTCAAAAAAGGTTCGTAGTCATCAAACAGAATGGTTATTTCCATGGTATGTAAATGATGAAGGCCATTCTAGGTTAAATTCATGGAACCTATGAAATAAATGAAGTGAATAGGTTTAAGCCCCATCCAAACATCAAAAATTTATTGTAAAGGTATAGCCAACCTAAAAGGGGTAAGAACAATGGAAGAAAATTATATCCACATTGGAAACATTAAATCAAAACAATTTACATGTGGCATTGCTACATTCTATTATGATGGATAATTTCATATCACATAATGTTGACACTACACAGTTAACGATTCCAAATGTAATTTTTTTGAGGGGAAGGGATTATTTTAAATGGTTCTCATATCTGTGAACATTATAAAATTATTTTAAAAATTAAAAAATATAAGGTGGGATATTATCATCATTCATGAATGAACAGATATGAGGAATGAATTGGAGATTAAAACTAACAAATTATTAAAGAAGGTAGTGGACATGTGACTAACAGTAGTGAAAAATATGGATTTAACATTAATTTATTTATCATTTTTTATGTTAGTTAATAACTAATGTCTATAAATGAGATGTAAAAAATGTTTTTCATCATCGTTCTTCAAAAAATGATGATAAAATTGACACTGAACTTAGTTTTTAGTGCCGGTTCTTACCAAAACTAATGACGGAATTTGAGTGCAGACTTGTTTTCCACGTAATTTTGGAATAGGAATACTCCATACAATGTTTAATCGTGGTAATTGTTTAGAATAAACAATGAATTATTTAATTAGGAAAAATATTATGAAGTTGAATTTAAGGATTCATTCTTGTTCTCTACACATTCACCAAAAACCTGAAACATCTTCTTCATGTTCTTCAATCCTATTGAACATTTATTTCATTAAATTGGTCAATCCTTCAATGATATTTTTATATTATTCTACTTTGAGAATATTCTATTCTTATTTTCATATATTTCATGCAATTAATTAATTTATTTTTAAATCTATGAATTTAAATCTGACTTCTTTCCTCATATTTTTTAATATAAATATTTGAGTTACAAAAAACTACATTTTTATTCATGGATGTGTCCAAGATTTTATCATGTTTTTAAGGGATGCCGCTTGGAGATCCTCTAAATCATCTCTCCCCAAAACACCATAATATTTAGCACCCATTTCATCACTTTTTGGTTTCTTATAAGAACCAACATTACATAATCACTATGTTCTAAAAAATATACATATTTTCCAGTTCAAAATCCACCAAAATTTCATATTCCTAAGATTAAATATTTTTCCCTTTGGAATAATTTTAATTTTGGTTTTCTCATAACATTATCATCATTAAATAATTTATTTACAGATTCTTTATCTTCATCATCTTGTATGTTTTTAAAACACATAGTCATGATATATCATATACTTCCACATAGGAAACATAGAAGATTATTCTTACCTTTGAATTAAAAATTTACACTCTTAAGTTTATAGGAAAGAAAATATATTCCACCATTGACTATATATTAATCTACATCTACTTGAATAAAGAGTCTTCATATCCATGATAGAAACATCCTATTATTTTTCAATCACTCTTGACCAATGATAATAATTTCTAATTTGATATGTGAAAAGTGTGATTTGAAGGTTGTCAAATGATACTTCATTTTGATCACTATCTTAATGTATTGACACTTTAGCATTGTAATGTGGAGGTAATCCTCTCAAAATTCATTTCATAATATTATTATCCGAATATATTATATATAACCCGATAATTCATCAACAATATCATTCATAAAAATGAGAAAAACATCTATAGTTTTGGTCAAACTCGGTCTTAGATCTTTAAATATATTGTTTATCACTTGTATCATTGTATCATAGTCTTTTTTAAGGACCTCCACCCTAGAATCCAGGGGGCATTCACTTACATTATTATATTGTAATGTTTATAAGGAATCTGATCCCAATGGATTGATCAGTTTAAAAGTTTTTAAAACAACATTACAAACATGATAATAATTTTATATTGGTGAATGAAAATGAAATACAATACATAAAAAAGGCTAACAATCCACATCCTTGAAAAGAATTTCAATGAAATCTTTATAAAAAGCTAATGAAAAGAATAAAAATAATGGGGAGATGAAATAATTTGGATGACATAATTCAATGTAGGAATTTTTATACCACTAGTTATGAGTGATTAATGATATTAAATAAAAAATTGATATTATATGAACCCCAAAAAATAAATATTTGTTTGATTTGACATTATCTCAAAAAAGTTAAAAGTGAGATGAAAATCCCTTATCATAAACTCCCATCTAGATGAATGGTATTTATCCTACTGTATAATCATTTTAATCGTGTAATTAACTTATACCAAAAACCATAATAATATTTATAATATCATATATAATACCTTGATGACTTATCATAACCCGTTCATTAATATTAATTTATCATTTTCAATATTTCGAGAGTTAATTTCCTTGTTCTTTGAGTTTTTATTCACATGTAATTTTTCTCTAATTAAATAAATCATGATTTTATTATCTCACAAATAAGAAACATGTTGTCAAAATTATATATGTTCATTTTAAATGTATGTATATTAATCCTTGATGATTTTAGATAAGAAATGAAATACACCTTTCACGGGGATGGTAGGTTGTGTGTACCCATGAATGTGGTTTCCATTTTCTGATTGTATTCAAAGAAATTAAAAGTAAATGATATATATGTATATTACAATTAATGTATCATATTTATGACATATAAATCACATATGTTTATTTAAAACGTCCTTAATATATTCCATGTAAAGCGTGAACACTGAATATTAAACATAATATTCAATCAAGCTTTGGCTATTAAGAATTAATTATTGATTTATTATTCTATTAATATTTGAAAATCATATCCTTAATATCAATAGCCTAAGCTTGTCCTTAATCTCTTATATTTTTCTTAGATATATTATCTTAACATTTTTGGAATTCATTGGCATATAGACTCATTTCCTTATAGCTGTAACACTGAATATTACCCTTTTTTATCCTAACCCTTGCATTCTTTATCTTGGTAACCCTTATCTTCACATATATTAAAAAACTCCTAGAACCTTAAACCACTTCATAAGATTATTCATCCACAATTATCACATGTGGTAAAATCATTCATTTCCTTCTTCCCCTTGTCCATATTTTTCAATGTTGTCTTGTTCTTTTATTGATGCATTTCTAATCCATAGGATATGGAGAATTTTTTATATATCATTTTTTAATAGAAAACTATTTCATTGTGTGGAGAAAAATATTTGGGACAACAATTTCATTCAAATACATAGATTAATCCTATCAAATAAATAATTGATCATTAATTCCATATTTTATATAAAATCCATAACATACATTGATCCCCCTGTGAAGGTATCATCATACTCAAAAACACATTATTCCTCCTTTTACACTAAGCTAATGAACTTCATATTCATCATAGTATAATTCTAATGAGAAAAATAATCATCAAATAATGTATCCTTAAAAGTATTCCATTACTTAAGATCTATTTCCTTTTACTCTAGAGTATTTTTGATAAATTACCACCATTGATCTGCATCACCATTGAGACAATATAGTACAAGTACAACCATTTCCTTTTCACCCCATCCCAATGAAATAAACATCCTCTCTAGAAACATAATCCATTTCTCCTCTACCATTGGATCTGTAGTCCCACTAAATGATGGGAGCCTCTGTCGCATAAATCAATCCAACATTGAAGAATATCATTATGGTACTGGTTTCTCCATCTAGTAAAGGTTATTTTTCATAATGTGATTAATCTTACTTAAAATTTTCATTGATTATTAGTTCTAATATTGGATATATCATCATTCTCAGTATCGAAACCTCTATATTTCCCACAATTATCGATACACTTTTTCTTCTAGGTTCTATTTTAAAATAGTGGAATATAATGTATTAGCTCCCAAAATTATAAATTTTTAATAATAAAAAATTCAGAATAAAATTAATAGAAAATTTTATTCATATCAAATATCATAATTATAAAAATTATTTTTTGCGTATTATCTTATATATTTAATCTGAAATTCTATCATAGGGTTATGATCCCAAATCAATGATTTCCTAAATCATGATTCCATGTTTTCTATTAAACATCCATTAATACCAAATGTAATGACCTTGACCACAGAATCCAAGAGAAGGTCACTTACTTTATTACATTAGCATGATTACAAGGAATCAAATATTGAAGTATCAAACAACTTTAAAGTTTCAAAAAACCAGATTAAATCATTTATACTGATTTTTTATTACGGATAAGAAATGAAATAAATACATAAAAAACATATCAAGAATCAACCTTGAAAACTCATTAAATCATATCTTATGTAACAATTAGATAAAGGAATCAAAATAATATTGATCTACAATTATCTGTAATAGTAAAGTAATGATTTTGTTATAAATAATCATGAATGAATTATTCATATGGAATGGTAAAGAGTATAACAAAAATGCTATTTAATAGATATGTAGAGAGTAAAATGAAACCATATATTTTTTATAGTGAAATTAATAAACTTAATAATCACTAAAATGATGGAAATTCATAATATTTGGACATCATGTATCTAGAATGAAAACCACTATATAATCAAGACATATTATAAAGATAGTTTAATTTGTGGGAAGAAACGCGTCTGAATCATCATGGAAACATAATCAATGGGTCTGTCACTAATTTATTTCATATCATGAGACAACCAATGCATCGAGGTTGTTTCTTTATCCGGTCCCCAAATAATTTCATCTATATTAAAATCTTCTCGCATATATATATATCAAGTAATTAATTTAGTGAATAAATAATGTTCCATATCAAACACCAATATTAAGTAAAAAATACAAATTTATCAACATTCGTCCCATAATCAAATAACATTCAATGTAAAAACTATATTTCTAAATGAAATAATGTCTTGGAAACAATAATATCCATCATCAAAAAATATTTATATTCAATAGGAATGTAATTTCCAATGAAAAATGATTATAATAATAGGATTGTTTCATGAAAAATTTAACAATCACAAATGAAAATGATATTTCCAAAATAACTTTTTCCACTTTTTAATTTTCATTTCAAAACCCTTTAGATGAGATAATTCAAATACATATCTAAAATAATATTTGGTATGAGTGATTCATGATATTAAATTTTCATGGGTTAGTATATAATGCACCAAAAAAATAAATAAGTATTGAATATGACATTTTTCATATAGATATAAAATCTGACATGAGAATTCAATACATTATACCCCCTTTTGGTTATGTTTTATTTAATATAATTTATCATTTTTAATCATGTTATTAAATTCTTATAGAACCATATTAATGTTTATCAAATAATATATAATCTGTTTATAATATATCATAACTTATTCATTAACAATTTTTTATCATTTTCATTTATTCGTGTGTTAATTTTCTTGTTTTTCAAGTATGTTTTGACTTGTTATATTTGATCCTATTACATATATAATAATTTTATAATATCATGAAAGTAAATCATAAAGGAAAAATTACACTTATTATTTATATATGTATTTATATTAGACCATCATGGTTAGATATAGGAAATGAAATACACCATTCATAGAGATGACCGGTCGTCCGTACAGAGGAACATTGTTTCCATTTTCTTGTTATATTAAAAGAAGAAAAGTAAAATGAGATATAAGTATATTATTATTTTATTATCTTATATATGTCAATTAAATCACATTTTTTTGAACTATTTAATACATTTAATATAAGATTTGTGGAGACAGTAGTCCACATTTCCACAAATGATGTTATCATATTCCTAAAAAATGGAAAAAAATGGATGTATGTGTTATATAATAATTATAGAAGCATAAATACATCATAAAAATCATATATATATATAGTATATAAACATTAAATAAAACATTATTTTAATCATTTAAGGTTTCTAAAGAAAAAAATGAATGACATTAGTTCGCAAGGCGGTAATGTGTCATACAGACGAATGATGATTGTGTATCACATTTGATGGAAGTGAGTGAAATTTCAGGTAGTAACCTTAAAATAAAATCTTATAATAATATTTGAGGATATTTAAGTTATTATAAAATTATGATATATGAATAATTGAAGTTGTGGAAAGAGAAATAAAACAAAAGTTCTCATTGAATAATACTAACTATTTTTTGGAATCATGTTGTGGTTTATACAAAAAGAAATCATTTGTTTTCTATCTTCCTAATTTTCTAAATCTAGGATGATATTAGGGATTTTTTTTGACATTATATGGGTATGTTTTTTATGATCCAAATGGGTTTAGAGGTGTGATGAAGTGATGGGGTGGATTTATTTTTATAGTCGAGATAGAGTAACATTATTGTATATAAAAAGGTATACAATATTTATAGTACATCCATATATCTAGTGCTCCAAAATTGAATATTAATGGAGTAATTTGAATTTATGTTCCAAAAATTCCTCCACAACAAAATGAAGTCTTTTTATCACTTTATTTCTTATCTTCTATGATTCCTTATTTTTACCTTTGGGGGTTTCATAAGGTATTTAATTCTCAAACCCAAGTAATCTTAACATTAAGAGTAAATTAAAAATTTATTTATTAAAAAAATATAGACCTATTGAAATTGAAATAGTATATATATTTTATAAAACTAAAATCTTATGTTTTTAGGAAATTAAATTTTATTGAATCACTTGTAAGCGACAAAAAAATCCTTTATCATGAACCATACTAATAAAAATTTACCTATTTAATGGTAAATATGTTCAACTTAAAAGATAAATTGGTCAATAAATAAAAAATATATTATAATTATTAACCAAAAATAATTATATTGATGAATATAGTAGTAAAATTATTTTTTAATATTTTAATAAAATTTCATTTATTAAAAAATAACAGTAATTTTTGATTTAATATTTTTTATATAATTTAAATTTGAAAATATCATGAAAATGATGGAATTTAAATATATTTATTTTGAACCTTTTTAAAATGATATATAAGTCTAAAAATATATTTTAATAAAATAATTAAATCAATTTACATCATTCTAAATATTTCTAGTATCATTTATTTTAGTTAATTATTAAATAAATAATTTTTTTGATGGAATTTCATAATAAGTTTAAGTAATGGATTAATCTCTAAAAATTATAGATAAATTATTATGATTAAAAGGTTAATTTATCTTTCAAACTATTATTTATATAATACCATTGTAAAAAAATTTCTCTAACCCATAACATTATATATATTAATGGAACGGATGGTTATTGTTTCTATACATAACCTGTTATATAGGTCATTTTCAAGGAATAGTGTCTCAAAATGTAATAAAATTAGATCCTAAGGTTATAATGTTCATATTATTTCCATAAATGGGTATTATAAATGTCTCAAGTCATGTTTCCACAAATATTAATTTCTAACCAATTAGTAAACTCAAATCTACGTTAATCAGAGTAATTAATTTTAAATGCTTTCAGTTATTAATATGTTCAAAAATTAAATTGGTCATATTAGGATATAAATATTATAATTTTTCAAACAATTTAAATCTTTTTTTTTGAAATTAAATTCATATATGTATAAAAATAAAATATCTTGCTCATCTAGGAGGCGTGGAGAGAAAAAAAGTCCTAAATTTAAAAATTTTCCAAATTTCACTCAGTTTTTATTTCTAAAATCAAAGTAAATATGATTCCAATAAAATAAATTACAATAATAGTTTTATAATTAATGTATTTTGTATTTTAAAAAATTAAAATATAATTTATCATTAATAATTGTATAAATGAAAACACAGTTTTCAACTAAAATTTAGTATTTTTTAATATTCTTAAAAAAATGAAATTTCCTAGAAAAATACAAAAAAATCATCCTAATATAATTTTGAAATTATTCACACAAAAATTAAGTTTATTGAAAATAAAAATTACAAATTAATCAACATTTAGTTTTATAATAGATGCGCTATTAAATGTTAGCAAAATGCCTTTAGAAAAATATAGTTTTTATACATAAAACAAGGTTTGTTTCACTACGGAAAAAATGAGCAATTGCGACGGGTTATTTGCGACGGGAATAGATCTCGTCGCAAATAGTCCTGTTAAAAACATATTTGCGACGGGGGTATTTACCCGTCGCAAATAAGGAGGCTTTTGCGACGGGATTGCTTTTCCCGTCGCAAAAGAACTGGCACGCGTTGCGCGCCAAATCGCGGGAAAACTATTTGCGACGGGGGAATATTGCCGTCGAAAATAACCGGTGGCGGTAAAAGGTATTTGTGACGGGAATATTCCCCCATCGCGAATAGTATGTCGACAGGTGGTTATTTGCGACGGGACCTGTCGCAAATAACTATTTACCCGTTGACCGTAATAAATGTCGGCTAAGGTATTTGCGACGGGTCCCGTCGCAAATAATACTATTTGCAACGGGATTCCCGTTGCAAATAATCTAACCTATAAATACCCCCATCCGTTTTTTTCAAAACATTCTCAAATTCCATCTTTTTCTTCTCTCAAAGTTATATTTCTAAAGTTCAGTTTTTCTTCAGTTTAATTTTTTTCTCCGGAGCTGATATTAATGTTTTGAAGAACGATCAGAGCAGATCAATTTTCAAGGTATTTATGTTCAATTTAATTTAATATTTATTTTTAATTTTTTATTAGTTTCAATTATTCTTAATTAGTTGTAATTTAATTATGTTTATATTGTTTTATTACTTAATAAATTTAAATTATTAGTATTGTTCATAGTTAATGGTAATTAGGAATAATTAGTAATAATTTTTAATAATTAAGAAAAAATATTAATAATTAGTAATAAATACAAATAATTAAGGATAATAACATTATTACATTTTTAGTCTATTTTATTATTAATATTAAAATAATATAATTTTATATATATATACAGTTCTCTTTTCATCTGTGTGTTTGCTGTCTTCACATGTATTATTTGTATGTGGAGATAGAAAACGCACAGATGAAAGGAGAATTGTATATAAATTAAAAAATTATATAATTTTAATATTAATAATAAAATATACTAATAATGTTATTATTTGTAATTATTGGTAATTATTCCTAATTATTAGTAATTATTCATTTAATTACTAATAATTAGTAATAATTACCAATAATTAGTAATAATTAGTAATAATTAGTAATAATTAGTAATAATTGCCAATAATTAGTAATAATTAGTAATAATTATTAATAATTTGTAATAATTAGTAAAAATTAGGAATAATTACCAATAATTCATAATAATTAGTAATAATTAGTACTAATTGCCAATAATTAGTAATAATTACCAATAATTAGTAATAATTACCAATAATTACCAATAATTAATAATAATTAGTATTAATTACGAATAATTAGTATTAATTACCAATAATTAGTGTTAATTACAAATAATTAGTATTAATTACCAATAATTAGTATTAATTACCAATAATTAGTATTAATTACCAATAATTAGTAATAATTACCAATAATTAGTAATAATTATCAATAATTAGTAATAATTACCGTTAAATAGTAATAATTATCAATAATTATGAATAATTACCAGTAAATAGTAATAAATAGTAATAATTAGTAATAATTAGGAATAATTACCAATAATTAGTAATAATCCGTAATAATTACTAATAATTAGTAATAATTAGTAATAATTAGTAATAATTACCAATAATTAGTAATAATTAGTAATAATTAGTAATAATTGCCAATAATTAGTAATAATTAGTAATAATTAGTAATAATTAGTAATAATTAGTAAAAATTAGGAATAATTACCAATAATTAGTAATAATTAGAAATAATTAGTATTAATTACCAATAATTAGTAATAATTACCAATAATTAGTAATAATTACCAAAAATTACCAAGAATTGCCAATATTTATCAATAATTACCAATAATTAGTATTAATTACCAATAATTAGTATTAATTACCAATAATTAGTATTAATTACCAATAATTAGTATTAATTACCAATAATTAGTATTAATTACCAATAATTAGTAATAATTAACAATAATTAGTAATAATTACCAATAATTAGTAATAATTACCAATAATTAGGAATAATTACCAATAATTAGTAATAATTACCAATAATTAGTAATAATTACCAATAATTAGTAATAATTAGTAATAATTAGTAATAATTAGTAATAATTACCAATAATTCATAATAATTACCAATAATTAGTAATAATTACCAATATTTCGTAATAATTAACAATAATTACCAATAATTAGTGATAATTACTAATAATTAACAAAAATTAGTAATAATTAGTATTAATTACCAATAATTAGTATTAATTACCAATAATTAGTAATAATTACCAATAATTAGTAATAATTACCAATAATTAGTAATAATTAGTAATAATTAGCAATAATTACCAATAATTAGTAATAATTACCAATAATTAACAATAATAATTAATAATTACCAATAATTAGTATTAATTACCAATAATTAGTATTTATTACCAATAATTAGTATTAATTACCAATAATTAGTATTAATTACCAATAATTAGTAATAATTACCAATAATTAGTAAAAATTACCAATAATTAGTAATAATTACCAATAATTAGTAATAATTACCAATAATTAGTAATAATTACCAATAATTAGTAATAATTACCAATAATTAGTAATAATTAACAATAATTAGTAATAATTACCAATAATTAGTATTAATTACCAATAATTAGTATTAATTACCAATAATTAGTAATAATTACCAATAATTAGTAACAATTACCAATAATTAGTAATAATTAGTAATAATTACCAATAATTAGTAATAATTAGTAATAATTACAAATAATTAGTACATTATTTGTATATTTTATTATTAATATTCAAATAATATAATTTTCTATATTATATACAATTCTCTTTTCATCTGTGTGTTTTCTGTCTCCACATGTAATATTCGCATTCTTTTTCAAAATTATCAACCTACTCGCCAATGGAGAGGTGAAAGTGAATGCAAATATTACATGTGGAGACAGAATGTTAAACACACAGATGAAAGGAGAATTGTATATAATATAAAAAATTATGTTATTTTAATATTAACAATAAAATATACTAATAATGTAATAATGTTATTATTATATAATTAATGTTTATGAAAAAATTATATTAGAATTATTAAAATAATAAAAAATCAATATAATAATAAAATTATCAATATTTGTAACATGTTTTGATTTATTCTCAATATATTTATTCCTTACTTGAGTGTTTTTTCTAAAAAATTATTCAAAACCAGTAATGCTTTTATATTTTATAGAGAAATATGGAACAACGAGGTCGTCAATAATCATTATTAGGTGACCGCTTATGGATAAATCAACGTAGAAATCCAAACGGTTCTGGTTTAAATCCAGTATATGTTGAGGGTGTGGAGACTTTTGTATCATTTGCGGCATCAAATTCAGAATTTGTTTCAGAAGGCAAAATAAAATGCCCTTGCAGAAAATGTGTATTGAGAACGTTTGACATGTTTGACAAAGTGGGAGAACATCTCTTGCGTTTTGGTTTTCAACCAGATTATGTTTTTTGGTATCAACACGGTGAACGCAGTACCAGAGCAGGTGATACCAACTTGATTCTGGATCCATCCCGATTTCAAGATTTAGTACATGATGTTGCAGTTTCATCTGTTCAACATACAGAAACTCCGGCTGATATAGCTTCAAATCCTGAGTTGGCACCGTCTGAATTTTATGAGTTGTTGAAATCTGCTGAGGATGCATTACATCCTGGCTGCAAGATGAGCAAATTAGAAGCAGTTGTAAAATTTATGGCTATCAAATCAGATAACGGAATGTCAAACACCTGTTTTGACCAGATACTTTCTTTGCTGAAAACACTGTTACCAGAAGGAAATGTTTTACCTACAAATTACTATGAGAGTAAGCGGCTGGTTCGAAATTTGGGACATACTTGTCAGAAGATTCATGCATGTTCAAATGACTGCATTTTATATTCTGGGGAAAATGAGTCATTGGATAGTTTTCCTACATGTGGGAAACTGAGATATAAAGAAGGACAACACGGGAAGTCTGGTTTGATTCCTGTAAAACAGTTGAGATATTTTCCGCTTACATCCAGACTTCAGCGTTTATTCATGTCTAAGAATACAACGACAATGATGTCATGGCATAAAGAGAATATTTCAACCGATAAAATCTTGAATCATCCAGCCGATGGTGATTCATGGAAACATTTTGATAGAGTGCATCCATCCTTTGCTTTAGAAGCTAGAAATGTTCGACTGGGCCTTTCCACTGATGGTTTCTGTCCGTTTGGATCTTATGGTAGTCAATATTCATGTTGTCCTGTTTTTTTAACTCCGTACAATTTACCTCCATGGATGTTGATGAAGGAGCCATATATCTTTTTGACTTTACTAATTCCAGGACATCCGAAGAAAAATATTGATGTTTATTTGAAGCCATTGATTGATGAATTAAATTTATTGTGGAGTATTGGTGTCAGTACATATGATGTTGCAACAAAACAGAATTTCATACTGAGAGCAGCATTGATGTGGACAATAAGTGACTTCCCGGCTTATGGGATGTTATCTGGATGGAGTGCACATGGTCAGAAATCATGTCCTTACTGTATGGGAGAGAACAAAGCATTTATGCTCATTCATGGAAATAAACCTTGTTATTTTGACTATCATCGCAGATTTCTTCCATCTGATCATCCTTTTCGCAGAAACAGATCTCATTTCAGAAAAGGAACAGTTGAAAGGGATGGAACTCCAAAAATGCAATCAGGTTCGAAGTTAAAATCAGTAGTATTTTCATTACCCCCCATCACTTTTGGTCCCACAATAAACCAACAGAAAATTTCTGGTTTTGGGAAAGAACACAATTGGATTAAACGTAGCATATTTTGGGATTTGCCATATTGGTCTGATCTGTTGGTCTGACACATGTTAGATGTCATGCATATTGAGAAGAACTGTTTTGATAATTTGTTTCATACAGTTTTGGATATGCCAGGAAAGAGAAAAGACAATGTAAATGCACGTTTAGATCTTGCCCAAATTTGTAGGCATCCAAAATTGGAAATATTTGAGAATGTCAGAACAGAAAGGTTACTGAAACCAAAAGCAGCTTATACACTGTCTAAAGAAAACCGTTTATTATTTTGTCAGTGGATTGCAGATTTGAGACTTCCAGATGGTTGTGCTTCTAATTTGGGTAGATGTGTAAAGAATGGTCATATTACTGGATTAAAAAGTCTTGATTGTCATGTTATAATGGAGAGACCTCTACCCATTGGATTAAGAGGTCTGTTGAATTCTGTGATTTGGGATTCCATAACAGACATGTCTCATTTTTTTCGGGAAATTTGTGCGGCTACGGCAGATTATGATGCTCTAGGGAAACTTGAAAAAGATGTTGTTGTAATTATATGTAAACTGGAAAAATTATTTCCGCCGTCTTTCATCGACTCAATGGAACATTTGATGTTACATTTTCCATATGAAGCCAAATGTGGAGGTCCGGTACAGTTTCGATGGATGTACCCATTTGAAAGATGCATGCAAAAATTGAAAAGAAAACTACGTAACAAATCATCTGTTGAAGGATCTATTGCAGAAGCTTATTTGCAAGAGGAAATATCTTTTTTTCTGCTCCCATTATTTTGAATCTGAGTATCCTTCAAAACACAACCGAATGGGACGGAACGAGAGTAATATTGATGAAATCGACAATCAATTATCTATTTTCAACCAGTCAGAGCTTGGTTTCGGTGGAGTTTATGAACGCTGGCTTTCAGATGATGAACATCAGAGAGCTCATACGTATGTTCTGCTCAACTGTGAAGAGATGACATCAGTTGTACTGTGAGTGTTTATATCACTTATTCTATCATTTATGGTACAGTAAATAACTTTGGTTTTTATAGGTTGTATGATAATCATATCAAGAAACAAATTCCACAAATTACAGCAGCTGCTCTCGAAGAACGTCGACTGAAAAATTTCTCTCAGTGGTTTCAAAAACTGGTAACATAAATTCTTTATCTTTTACCAACTCATTAAATCTATAGTTTACTATATTGATAATTATTTCACAAATTTTCAGGTGTCTCGACATGCTGATAAAATTGACAAACGTCTGTGTGTATTGAGTAACCCACCTTCCAAACTTGTTAAAACTTATAATGCATATGTGGTTAATGGATTTCGATTCCACACACATGCATATGGGGAATCGAAAAAAACAATGAACAGTGGAGTTAGCATGAGAGGATCTCATCATCGAGAAAATGAAATTGACTTTTATGGCATACTTGATGAAATCATTAAAATCTGTTATCTTGGACAACATTACATAACCATGTTCAAATGTCGGTGGTTGGATACAGAGAGAGGCGTGCGTGTTCATCCGACTCATGGAATCATCGATATTAAATGTAAAAGTGTTCTCGCAGTAAATGAACCATTCTTATTGGCTCAACAGGCATATCAAGTTTATTACGCAAAGTACTGTGCAACATCAAGAGAATTGACTGATTGGTGGAGTGTAATAAAAATCAAAATTCGAGACAATTAGTTTAGTCAAAGTGAATGTGCTTTCACTGATGTGCAAAGAATTGAAGTTTTTCAAGAGAGTACTCAAAATCAATCTTTTTTACAAAGAGACATGAGTATCAATGACGAAACCCCACATTTAAGAGTCGGTGATGACGATGATGTTAATGATGTCACATATAAATTTGAAATGGTAAGAGATGAAACAACTATAACTCGAATGGATATCGATGATGTTGAGGAGGAATATGAAGATGACATTGACATATATGAAGATGATGATGAAGATGAACATTGATAGCATTTCATGGTATTTATATACAATCATAATATGTATATATGTATATATAATAGTAATTATCAATTATTTGCTATCATTAATATTTTCGGTTTCAGATGGACGACGCCACATTTCGTGAGTTGGCGGATGCTGACCTGACTTTCGATGCGGATGAGTTGCTGACAGATGACCCTCAGCCTGCAGGCGCTCCAGGGAGTACGCGGAGGGGGCGCGGTCTTGCACGATTGATGATTCCAGACCCCGTCCCCGAGCGACGTCCACGTCTTGGGTTTGATCCACGCACACGGAGGTGTGATAACCTGTGTGATAACCAGTGGATTTGACTAAGATTTCATTAATCTATTCACATAATAAATGTTTATTATTTTTTTCATTTTTCCGCATATAGCAGTCGGACAGGGCAGCGCTATTTTGCGCAACTATTTCTCTCAGCCGTGGACCACATGAGAGCAGATTCCCATTGATGTGCAGCAGGCCATGTTCGGCCATTGTTTGGTACGTACGTAAATAAATAATTTTTATTTTGAAAATTATTTCATTTCTAACTTTATATTTTGATTTATTTGTAGGGTTTATGGTATCCGATCGAGGATACCATGCGTGACGCCATCCACGAGGCATGGGAGGTGGCCATGCGTGATCGCCTTCGTCAGTTTTTGCACAATTTATGAAAAGCTGCGATGAAGAAAGCAGGAGTGTTAGATTTTGACGAGTCATGTAGAGCACACCGACCAGAGTATATTTCATCCCATGTATGGGATGAATTATGTGCGCACTGGTTGAGTGGTGCCTTTCAGAGGAGATCATCGGTGGGGAGGCAGAATCGGGGGAGACAGGAGGTGACTCATCGAGCTGGGAGTCGTTCTTTCAGTATTCATAGACAGCATCTGGTACATACATTATTTATAAATATTTTATATAACTATAAATATTAACAGTTTATTTTTTATTCTTATAGGCTGTCGAGCACCCCGATATTACAGAGTACGACGTATATTGGAGGATGTATAGTGATCCTGCTACTGGGGAGCTCAGAGGTGATTGTCATCATTACATCGTGGTCAGTATTATTTGTTTTCAATTTTAAAAATTAACTGCATATAATATATTCACAATTTTAATTTTAAATTGCAACTATAAGAGTCATATGAGGCCGCAGCGTCACAGGCCTGGCCTGAGAGTCAGGCCGAGTCATCAGATCAGACCACTCCCCGTTAGTTTGATGAAGCGGCATGGATGCAGGCCACCCAGTATACCTTCGAGAAGGGCCGGGTAGTTGGTATCGGCTCTCAACTGACTCCCGGAGATTATTATGGCAGTGTTGCGATGTCGGCGTCCAGATCGAGAGGAGCTCGTGCATCTTATTCTACTACACAGTATGAGGATCAGTTGCGATCTCAGACAGCACAGATAGAGAGTCTCCGACAGGAGCAGGAGCAGATGCGTCAGCAGCATGAGGAGGAGCGTCGACGCCAGAAGCAGCTGTACGAGGAGCAGGCAGGTCGGTGGCAGCAGCAGCATCAGGAGCAGGTGGAGTACATGCGCCGACTCACTCATGCTTTAGGGATGGAGTTTCCTCCACCACCATCTGCAGATCCCCCACCTCCCCCTCCTTCAGATTAGAGATTGTACTTATGTTATAAAATTTGTGAAATCAAATTATTATTTTTTTTCTATTCGTAGTTTCTGTCTCATTATAAAATATTAATAATAATATATTTTTAAATAAAAATATTAATATGAGTAATAATATTATTTATATTTTATAATATTAAATTTTATATATATATTCAAATTTTATAATATTATAATTTAATTATATTTTTTGTAATACTTGAATTATTTTAATATTTGAATGTAAAATAATTCTATTATTTTTATATTAATTAAAATAAATTATTAATATTTTTTTTATTTATGAATTATAATTCTAATATTATTATATTAATTAAATCATTTATTAATATTCTATTATTTTTTATTTTTGAATTATAATTCTATTATTATTATATTAATTAAAATAATTTATTAATAATTTATTATTTTTATATGTGAATTATAATTCTATTATTATATTAATGAAAATAATTTATTAATAATTTATTATTGTTATTTTTTTATAGTATTTGCGACGGGATACTATGCCCGTCGCAAATACTTGTATTATTAATAGTTTTGTATTTTTTTTAAAAAATAGTTTTGGCGACGGGTCCCGTCGCAAAAACTATTTATAGTATTTGCGACGGGATACTATGCTCGTCGCAAATACTAGTATTATTAATAGTTTTTTATTTTTTTTTTAAAATAGTTTTTGCGAAGGGTCCCGTCGCAAAAGGTATTTGCGACGGGCCCGTCGCAAAAACTAATTTAAAAGTTTTTTACAAAAATACAGAGTACTATTTGCGACGGGGAGAATGACCGTCGCAAAAAACGGCTTTAGCGACGGGCCCGTCGCAAATAAGTGTTGTTGTGATGCCGTTTTCAGCAACGGGCTATTTGCGACGGGCCCCCGTCGCAAAAAGCCATTTTCGACGGGATCCCGTCGCAAATGCCCCGTCGCAAATGCCCGTTTTTCTAGTAGTGTTTTTATCATATATCTATAATATATCTAATATGAATGTAAAAACATTTTATTGATTATATAATTATCAAATATATATATCATAATTAATTATTCTTTTATATACACTTATATGTTTGGCCTTTCTAATCATAGATATGTTGTTTCAGGTTTATTATTTTAAGTTAATGGACCTAAATATCTTTATTCTTTATTTGATTGTAAATGTTCATAGATATTCAGACCAAGTCTATTCAAGTTTGTATCATATCAGTGTTCACTGTGGATCCCAATGCTACATGGGTTCTATATAGTTTATTTTCATTTCTTGTTATATTACGTAGACATTGCTTCATTATATATTAATAGACTAAAGAGTTCAAGACACCAATGGGTGTGGAATAAAATGCATTAATCATACATTTTTTGGGATTCCAGTTAGTAACTGGATATAAATCATGTATACAGGTAGGAAAAAGTGAATGTTCCCATCAACAGATGCTTGATTTTTTGTACAAGGATTCTATACAAGAGACATGGACTGTGAAAGTTACTGTATTTCTATTTTTGTTTATCTTTTTTTCTTTTTTTATATTTTTGTACAACATGTTCTATATATGCCTAATACTTGTTCCCCTTACTCAAAATTTTTTAATTTAATCATTCAATCATCATAATTTATATTACAATTGGTGTTGATTTGGATTTATTACATTTTTGGATGGATGACATCAATTATTTTTCATTATATTTCTACTGTAGATTTCTGTATTATTCACCATTACACTCTGCTCTAATTAAGCAGCTATAGTTCCCCCACTTTACCACTAAAGAGAATCTTTACTGGTTAGTAGACTCTCTCATATGGTCATGCAAGCATCAAGCTATATTTCCCCTTGGGATTGGCTACTTACAAGTGAGTCGGGCCCATGATTTCACAATTTGGTATCAAGGAAAAGTTTTATTTTGACATATTGTTTTGCGTTAGAAGACAAGTGATTATGAATTGTTGGGATTTGGTAATGAGAAAATGATATGGTATAGAGGATCTATGAATAGGTAAATATCCAGGTAACATGGAATGGATCCCTCTATTATATACTTCTGTTTTTCAATTGTATTGATTCCTCCATTGGATGATGCATAATACTTGTGGAATTTATTGTAATTATGAATTTTTATTTTTCAATTTACCTAAATAGAAAAGTGGTATTTCCTCATGAATGATTATCATTACTTTGAAATTCAAATTTCATGCATATCCAAGGAAAAATTGATTCCATTACCAGATTTACTATCACTTATTGTATTTTCCTTGATTAATGAATCTGTTATTTAAATAACATTTTTGTAGGTTCAATGAGATATTTAATTGGTTTATTAAGGTTTCTACATTAACCTAATTTTTATTTTACCACATTGATTGATAGTTTCATATTATCTTACTAATTATAGTATATTTTAGACTTGGAACATTTGTTTCATGGGATCGAATGTCAGATACTGAAATTAAATGGATCAGAATTGTAATTTATAATCTGTATTACACTCTATAAATTCGTTATAGTGATAGAAATAATTAAACCATAATCAAAGACATGTTTCTATTATATTAAATTCTAATTGAAACTTATAAATAGTTGGACTTTATAAATTTTATGTTGAATATTCATCTAACTGAACCATGATAAATATAAATATTAACATAAAGATGTTAAATTCCAATTCAAAATGAATCATTATTAATTCACAAGGGATACCAATTATAACTTAATGTGTGTATTACTATATAAAATGCAGTTAATAATTCATAAATGGTACCCCAATGATTAAATCACTACGAATATTAAAAATATCCAGGGCATAATTTTGGGTAATTTAGTTAAATGGTTTGGGTAGTGAGTCCTTATTCCTATCATATTATCATAATTAAATATTTTTAGTTTTCTTGTCATGTAGAGGTGTCTGGGGCCATATATATTCTTAATTGTGTTATTATGGATTATAAATATTGATTTTAGGAGTGTGATTGGAATTTTGGATATATGCCTCCATGATGGCCTCATAAGGAATTATAGGAAGGGGGTGGTGAACATGATCCTGAGGTGGAAGGAACCAAACAACCTATGGTTCCACATGTGGAACCTCTAGTTATTTCTAAACTATGATTAGTTATCAGAGGGTTTTTAAATGTTTTTGAAGATAATGTAAGAATCTAAATGTCCTTCCCCTACTATTATAGACCTAATGTGAGAATTTTAGTAGTCACATCCCCCAACACTATCATTAGATGGTAGACACCAATACACATAATCATGGTTAGAGGATATTTTATTAACCATCGAGCATATGAATATTCCTCCAAAAATAAGTGTCAATATCATTAATTATATTCTTCATGGATCAACCAAAAATGGTATGGTTTAAATCATGTAGACCAGCATCAATGTATGATATGGTTTGACTTCTAGAAAAGTATCTATGATTATTTCTATGATGAGACGTTGAGATACGAACTAGCTAGGTATATTTTACATCTGGGATATGATACATTATATTTTAAAGATAGTTATTCTCATTTCATATTGATAAATCCTTTTTCCCAACTCTATTTAGTAATTAATTGACTAGAGAATGGATATTTGAAGATGTTATTAGGTAATCCATCTATTCTCAAAATAATTATATTCAATTTAATAAATTTTCCAATATAATGAACCAATCACTCACCTTGGATCATAACCTGAGGGAAAAAAAGAGTGTAGGGAATGTTATTTTAGTTCGGATACTAGGTGGTAGTACATCCCGATGTAAAAAAAATATTTCCTAACTTTTTCATAACATAATAAGTAGTCAATGTATGAGCACTTGTATCCTAGCCTTATTTGATTATTGTGGAATGCATGGTCACATGAAACTTTAGTGTGAAATAGATCAATTTGAGGTTGGATATTATGGTAATTTAGGTTATATTAAATGGTGTTTTCAAAACTCCCCTCCTTTGCCACGGGGGTAGGATCCTTACCATCTCAACATTCATAAGAAGGATCAACATCTCCATAAAAATATTGATTTTAGAGCAATAAAAGCCATTCCATCCTTCAAGGTCGATGAGGTCATGGCATATATACCTCTAATATTCAATGCTTTTAAAAAACTACTCAATTAAGTTTGGATGTATCTTAGAGAAATAATTTGTTCATGATATATAGATTATAGCCTACACTAAAGGTGTAATGTATTAATCTATATATATTCAGAGGTAATATTTTAGTATCCAAAACATTAGAATAAACATTATTTGATATTGGTGTCTCACATTATTTTATATATGTTATCATATTAATGAGCCTTGTCTTTGAGATTTAATAATTTTATATAGTGATTTACCTATACACTATATTGGGAGACCTATTAGTGAGTGTACACCAATAAAAGTAGTTTCCCCATGAGAATGAATGTTACCATTTCATTTAGAAAATATCCATCCTAGATATGAAAATCATCAAAATTAATCTAAAAATGGACTTTTTATGGCCTTATTAATCCTATACTGATTGTTATTACATGAGGGTGCCAATATCATCAAGGAATCTTAATATTCATATTCATAAGGATTAATGAGAATTCTAATAATGGTGAAATACTCCAGAAAATCATTCATTAGTAAGTGTGTTAGGACATATTAATATCATTAATATAAACGATGAGGGAATATATTATATTTTTCCCTCCACTAGTGGATTATTTCATTTATGTATTCCAAGATGACATTCGTAGAATGCCTCATATGAGAGAAGTTGAGTTTGTAACACCCTGATATTTTAAAAGAAGAACATAGTTTTCCATGGAATATATCACATGGAACACTAATATTAGAAGATAATATGACACCCACATATGTTATGTTATATTTATCTTTATATAAATTCATCCTCTTTATTATAATCTGAAACATTCATCCTTAAATATAATGGAACCCTATTATAGTATATCGTCATAACCTAGCATTTAAATTGGAATGTATAAATAAGTATACCTAATAAAAAAAATTTGGTTTACCCATGTATAAAATAAATTCAATAATTATCCATTTATTGTATATAAACTAAGAATAAATTTAATGAAAAATAAAAGTTTTCAAAAAATATATTATTTTATAAAAAAACATTCATTGCGCTTTTTATACAAATATTAATATTAAAATTTAAAAAAATTATATATTTTATTTTATAAAATGATATTTTTGAAATAATAATATCCGAAATATTTTAGGGTGATATGTTTTTATTTTTATAAAAGTATTCATTTTTTGATCAGTAATGAAAAAATATTATTTTTTTAAAATAACCCTTAAAAAAAATTGTAATCCAAATTTTATTTTAATGTTGTATTGAATGTAATATTAGAATAAAAACTATTAATTAATCCAATTCAGTTAATTGGAATAAATTTCATATATAATTTCTATATTAATACTTATAAAACTTTTAATTACTTACTTTTTGAAAATAGTTTTTTCAACACATATGCGTGATTATTTTTAAATTAGAATTTTCTAATTATGTGTGTTGGATTTGGAAAAATGGTTTCAATATATTTTAAAATAATAATTTATAATATCTAATAAATTGAACATGGTTTTTTACAATAATTTATAGTGAAAAAGTAAAAATTATTTACCGGAGTTATGATAAGAATCTAATTATTGGGGGTAAAACTAAACATATTAGGGATAAAAATGACCCAAAACAAGTCTAATATATATTTTATGGCAACAGTTTGACATTTTTTGTTTTATGGTTCCAAAATGATAATTTTTTTTATCCTTTTGAAATAAAAAAAAGTTGTTGTATTTTTTTATTTTCAAAAATTTCACGTGTATCCTCTCTCCCAAATATCAAATTTCTCCCTCTATCCACTCTATTGAACAATTAAAAAATCCATTACATCACCCAGTTCCAACCCAAATCAAATTCTTTATTCCATAACCTAATTATGGAATCAGTTTTTTGATCTGATATCCAATCTATCATGTATTTTTTTAATGACCAAAAAAAGTTTTTTGAAGAAGTGGAAATTTCATTAATTGAGCGTTATATATTGTTTATCATTAATCATCTTTAAAATATTATTAAACTATGATGGTATAGTTACCTTATTATTATTCCAATAATGTTTTTTTATTATTTTATGAAATAAAACAATATATTTATACCTCAAATGGAAAATAAAATGGTCAATCATTTTTATAGTGGACTGCCACCTCATGACCTAACGTAATTTGTTTTCCATCACTTCTTCTCATGGATGGATAAAATTATTTATATATTGATTATATATTATATTAATTTTATTATTATACTTTGTTAATTGTAATATCAAACATACCATCATATTTTCATGTAATGACATGATATTTTTTTTAATATTTGTTTCTGAAATTTGTCTCTTATTTTATTTTATACTCAAAACAACTATATACTTTAATTAATTAAGTGAGTATAATTAAGGTGATATTGTTGGGTTTTGACTATCAATATTACTGTTGGAAACTATCCTCTTAACGTTACAATTATTGTTTATAAATACAAGCGATCTTGGTTAATTAATTCATAAAGAAGATTGGATAGCCTCATCCAATAGACACGGTCTGTACAAATCCCATATGTTAGAGCTTGGGAAGGAGGTAGCATCATTGGTATTTGCTTTGTACCAAGCCCAATATGAGTTTGAACATGTAAATATTGAACGGAATCACCTAAGGGAGATGTTCAAGCTGATAGAATCACCACTCGGGCAATGTTGTCTGAGACGCCCCAAGATTCTATCACCATAGAACACCTTACACTTAGATCCTATTTAGGTGTTATAAGGTTCTATGTAATGAGGCCTATAACACCCCACGCTTACACGGTATGCTTCTCTTTGAATAATAGAATAGCGTGTGTTGTACGCAAATTCGAGTTCTAACACACCACAACCAATTTAAACTAGCTGTTATGAATTGTAATACCCAATTTTGAAATTTATAAATTTTATTTTTCAAAATTTACTTCATTTTTGGATTCATAATATCGAAATTAGCCTAGGGTGAATTTTTTGTATTTTTCTGAAAAACAACATTTTTTGATGAATAGTGAAACCACTAAGTTGTAGTTAAAAAAACTAAATTTTTCATAAAACATAATTTTACCGCTTCTTTGAGTTGAATTCAAAACTCTGATAGAAACGGTTGATATCAGTAAGTAAAATGTTGTTTAATGAGATGAAAACAATTTTTGGTGAATAGTAACTTTTTTACATTTATTTACCACTATTAAAAGTAAATATGGTAATTAAAGGTAAAAATGATATTATTTTTACCATGAAACATGTCTTATTTCTATTGGATAAGAATAATTCGACCAAAAACAACTATAGGAATAAAATATGAACCTCTTTGGTCCACTTGGATTAGATTAGGACATTTTTTATTATTTAATTCATAGAAGAGTTAAAAGAGTTAAAATCAATGTTTAATAAATAAAACATTTTTAATATAGGGTTAGACATAAGATAAATTATACTATAAATATGCATTTGAAAGATAAAAATATTTACTACATAATTATATTTTATTTATAATATTAAGACATTAAATATGTTAATTTATTTATGACACAATGGCGATGTAGGAATTACCATAATAGTGAAAAATTAAAATAATTAATATTATAAATACAAAAATAAAAATAATTTGAGACTTTTTATAAATTAAAATAATTTTATAGATTAATATGACATGTTAGGATTTATTTAATAATAATTTTTCGAATTAGTCATTCTTTTATGATTTTCACAAAAAATAATTTTGCAAATAGTGTCAAAATGGACATAAAAGAGTTTTTAAAACAAATATTATTTTATTAATTGATATTCTCTTCCAAAAAATATAAGGTTCGGCCAAAGGGCTTAAATATTATTATATATGACATTAATGAACCACTTGAGGTTCTCTTCGATGTTTATACTATGTTTATTAACCATATAATATAAAAATACAAAAAGACATGGTAAATGTCAAACTAATTAACATAGAGTTAAATATAACTTATAAGGTTAATTTAGTGACCCAAAATTGTCTAAATCCTATTGTATGAGTTGTTTTCGACCCATCCCCACCTTATCCTAGAAATAAATCAGTTTGGATCCATTAGAAACTACAAATGAATTTATTATAAAATAATATTTCTAGCTTTCCCTAAGGTGTCCCTCGCCCCTCTTATAAAAGGGCACTCCCCCTTCTCTCAATTTCACACCTTCAAAGCCATTTGTCTTGGCCAACCTCTGCCAAATATCCTATCAACTTCCCTCCCTTCATCCTAGAGTCCCTCCTTTAGTCATAAAGCCATCATAAGGTGTCCTTTTGATCAAATCAAAAGGACTAACGCGATGAAGAGATAACGTTTTCACCACCCTCTTTCAAGTTCCTTTCTTCTTCCACTTCCTCTTTGTTTATTATTTCCATTATAAAATAATAAATACAGTATCTTCTATATACTATTATGTTATTATAAATATCGTACAACCATATTCAGAATTCTACCCATCATTTGAAAGACATGTCACCATACGTGCGTACGTACGGCTTACCGTCTCCATGTCGTGGTGTAATTGTTATTTAATACATTATTATTTGTATGGGTATAATAATGAGTATAAATGATTTAATTAATTAATATTAAATTATAAGGATTCTGTATATATGATATACCATTCAATTATATACTATTTTAATATCAAAATAATGATATTGTTGCTCGTGCGTACATACGGAATACCGTCTCCACGAACGCGATAAGATTCATTCCCCATCGTATCCATTCAAGACTAATTCTCATTTGATAAGTAAAAATAATGTTTAAGGAATTGATATCATTCAGGATATGAATAAGATACAGCCTATCTATAATAAAAATGTCTTACAAAACAATTCATATAAAGGAAAACGAATCAGTTAAAACCCAAAACGACAATAACACTAAGATATTATTAATAAAGCAATGTCAAAAGATCATATATGATATCATAATTATGTATATGGTTATTTTATAATTTAATAACAATGTTATAACTATTATAAAGTATGTTAACATACCATAAGCTAAAGAAAATTACAAGGTAAGGGTTAATTCACAATCTCTTTATTATCCGAGGTTGTTTTTATGTAAGTATATACGAGGACCTCTTTATCTTCCACATCCATGTTTCTTAAAAGTGTCTTTAAAAACATTTTGACTATTTGGTAGACAATGGGTTAAAGTAATTTATACCCTTGTTTGACTTTTTATATGATTTGTTCAAAGGAATCTTTCCATCATTCTCCAAACAAGGTCTGTTTTAACCTTTTCGACAAATTTAAGGTGAGAATGCCCTTTTTAACTTATATGGCGGGTGAAGCTATATTCCTCCATTATAAAATTGCTGAAGCATCCCTTACAAGCTTATAAGATTATTTTCAAAATAAATGTTTTATTTTATAATTTTTTGACTTTTAAATTATTTCGAAAATGAGATATTTCTCTCAAATGGTTTTTCTTTCATCCATGTCAACATCCCTTGATGGATTTTAAGCTTATTTAATGTTGATTTATTATGATAAAAACATCCATATTATATGAAAGGTTTTGTGATATATTTGAATTTGGATGTGTTATTTTTATACCATTCACAGTTTATGGATAAAGTATTGACATTTCGTATGCTAGTTTTAATACAAATGTTTATGTTATGTTTAAACATTTTCATATTTGGAATGCATTGGACTTAGTATGTGACAGGTGGAGGTCGCGATAGCTCCTCGATGCATCAGTAGATCTCATGAGACAACATGATGTGGAATTGGCCAAGGCTTTTCCCAATTTGTGATATGTGGTTTTGGCCGAGGCCTTAATCAGTTTTAGACGTCTTGGCCAAGGCCTTGAAAAAATGTTTCAGAAAGTCTAGCATTACACATTCCATCATTATGAAAGCGGTTATTTGATATTTCATATTATTATTAAACTAGTATAATATCCATGTGAATAAGTTAATGCCATTATTTGATTTTATCTTTTCCCTATTATGCTGAAGTTCAATTTTAAAAGGATTTTGTTTTAGTTATACATTTCCTTAAATGTTTATGATTATTTATGAATGTTTCTGCTATATTGTTATCCTTACAGAGCATCTGAGCTCACCCCTTTCAATGTTTTATTTTTCACAGGATGTGAATAAGTATATTATGATTGACTTACAGGGATAGAATAAGGGATAAGTTTGTGAAAAGGGGGAAAGCTTTTGTTGTTGTATTTCATTTTATGATGTAATGTATGACTTATGAATATATATAGTCTTTTCAAGGCTACTAAACTGATCGGTCATTCGAGATTCATCTCTTATGATCATGATAATATTATGTAATATTGCCCCAACTCTGGGTAACTGGGGTTGGGGCATTATAATTGGTATAAGAGGAGGTTTAGTACAAACCTTAGAAGCTGGATTTAGATAAACTCTGATTAGAGCACGTAGTCCTAAGAAAGACTTTGAGGATTAGTATAGAAGAACTTCCTAGAGTTTTGGTATTATAGAGATTTTGTGAGTTTTCCGAAGAAATACAACCCTGTCTGGATACGAGCAGGTAGAGGCGGCTCTGGTACAGATATACCAAGGGGTAGACCCTGAAAACACCACTTTGAGCTAGACTCGAATGGGAACTGGTGCACGACAACAGGCCTTTCTACACTATTGGTTACGACACTCCCGGTGGATATGCTTAGGATAATTCTCATTTCCTTTAAAAACCATTATGAAGGGTTTATGACTATATACTTCCTCAAAGAAAACATTTTTATGATTATGGATTATATCCATAAACTATTTAATTTATGTTAAGTGTTTTAAAAGTATGGAGTTATGTATTTCGATTCATAAACTAATATAGTTTATGCGATTGTTTAGAAAAGGTGCATAGTGGAAGAAATGGAAACTGTATCAACGCCCAGACTCCATGTAGGGACTTCCCTCCTGCTCAAGATAATTATAGTGGAGCTGGGGATACAACTGGTGCTGATCAACTTCTCAATAGACTGGGACAACTCATTCAGGTTATGAATAATAACCTCACCTGTATGGAGCACCCTGATCCGAAGCGTGGAGGATCAATGTTATATCGCTTCATGAGGCAACAACCACCAATGTATAATGGGTGTACGAATCCACTAGTTGCTGAGAAATGGATCATTTCCTTAGAGAAAATATTCTACGACTTGGGGAGTAACGAAAGAGAAAATTTTGTCATGGAAGATTATCGCCTCACTAGAGATGTTGATCAATGGTGGTCATTGATCCAAAATATGAAGTAAGATGATGAAGTATCAAATATGGAATGGAGGGAGATCAAAGTGATTTTCCTAGAAAAATACTTTCCTCGTGACCATCAAGAAGATATCGAAAGGAAATTTCGAAGTCTGAGGAGAAATGAGGATGAGAATGTCACAAAGTATGAGGCTAACTTTACAAGGTTAGCGAGGCATGAAGTAGATTATATTAATAACCCAAGAAGTAAGATTAATCGTTTCTTTTATGGGTTAAAACCATTTATCCATCGAGCACTAGTCTCACAATCCTTATCATCATTCGAAGATAGTGTCTTAGGTGCTATCAAGATGGAAAAAGAAATCTCTAAGTCTTATGACTTTAAAACAAAGAAAGAGAATAAGAGATCTACTGATCACTCTGGAAATGGAAATAAGGGAATGAAGGGAAGGGTTGAAATTCCACCATGTGATAATTGTGGAAGGAATCACCCAGGTTCCTGTCTAAAAGAAAAATAGTATGCTACAAATGTGGAAAGAAAGGCCATCTTGCTGGTGATTTAAAGGGGAAGAAAGAAGCTACCGATGTTCAGTTCTACAATTGCAGGGAGATGGGACATTATGCGAATGAATGTCTTAAGCGTAAGGGAAACATACCTCAGAAGAGGCCAAGGGATCAAGGCCAAGCTTTTTCTATCACTGCTGCTGAGGTTGAATCTTCTAAAGACGTGGTGGCAGGTAATTTAATGGTTTCCTCAATCTTAAAAAATGCTTTATTTGATTTTGGATCATTACATTATTTCATATCTTCCCAGTTTTCTATGAAAATTAGATATTTCCAATTTGATTTAACAAGGGAGTTGTCAGGTAAAACAACTAAGGGAAGTATCATTGCTATAAAGTTCTATGAATCAGTTCCCATTAGAGCATATAAATGTTCATTATCGGCTGATCTCATCTTCATACCTATGATTGAGTTTGATATAATCCTCGGTATGGATTGGCTTTTGGAGAATGATGCAATGATTTATTGTATGAAGAAAGAGGTTACGATTTTTGATGGTAATGAATAGGAACACCTTATCATTAGAGAAGAAACTTCACCACCTAATTATTATCTAGATCCACCCCCATTAACTCAAATAAATTCAATTATTGGGGAGGAAGAGAATGAAATTACTATGGGTGCAGAAGGAAATGTTCTAATAGAGGATGTACCTATTGTGCAAGAATATGTTGATGTTTTTCCAGAGGATTTACCCGGACATCCTCTAGAACGAGAAATTGAGTTTTCCATTGAACTAATTCCTGGTTCAATGCCCATATCGATGACCCATTATAGAATGACCACTGTAGAATTAGTGGAACTAAATAAACAGCTATAGGAATTGAGTAATAAGGGATTTATTTTCCCTAATGTTTCTCCATGGGGTGCCCCTGTTCTATTTTTTTAAAAAGAATGATGGATCTATGAGGTTATGAATCGACTACATAGAGATCGATGCTATAAAAATAAAGAACAGGTATCCCCTACCTCACATTGATGATTTATTTGACCAACTTCATGGGGCTAAATACTTTTCAAAGAATGACCTTCAATCTGGATATCATCAGTTTTGTGTGAAGAAGGAATACATTCTAAAGACAACATTTTGAACCAGGTATGGGCATTACCAGTTTACAGTAATGCCTTTTGGATTGACTAATTCACGCTCTGTCTTCATGGATCTAATGAACAGAGTTTTCAAGAAATATCATGATGAATTTTTAGTGGTATTTATCGATGATATATTGGTACACTACAAAAGCGATGAAGATCATGAAAATAACTTGAGCATTATTCTAAAGACTCTTAGAAGACATGAATTATATTGGAATTTTAGGAAGTGTGAATTCTAGCTTCAAGATATTTCTTTTCTTGGCCATATTGTCTCTAAAGATGGAATCTCCATTGACCCTTCTAAGACAAGTGAAATCCATGAATGTCCAGCACCGACAAGTATAAACGAGGTACGAAGTTTTATTGGTTTAACAGGTTATTATCGATGTTTCATCCAGAATTTTTCCCGATTGGATAACCCATCAATGAATTTCACACGTAAAGGAGTTAAATTTATTTGGACAAAAGAGTTTGAATAATGTTTCAAAGAATTGAAGAGAATATTGGTCAATGATCCTATCTTGACTCTACCATCTGGGAATGATGTTTCTTTTACTTATAGTGATGCCTCAATGAAAGGACTTGGTTGTGTCCTTATGCAGAATGATAGGGTTATTGGCTATGCATCATGACAGCTAAAAATTCACGAGAAAAACTATCCTACTCATTATCTTGAGTTAGAAGCTGTAATATTTTCTTTGAAGATTTAGAGACACTATCTCTATAATGAAAAGTGTGAGATATACACCGATCACAAGAGTTTGAAGTATATTTTCTCTAAGAAGGAACACAACATGAGGCAAAGGAGATGTCTTGAACTACTCAAGGATTATGATTACATGATACACTACCACCTTGGGATGGAAACTAAGGTGGCAGATGTTTTGAGTAGGAAGGATCACGGAGTTTTGAACAAGATGAGAGTTGAAAGGGATCTTATTTTCATGGATATAGTAAAGATGGATATGGGAATAACCATGGAATGTGAAATAACAATGATTTTTCAAATGGTTTCTAAAACATATTTACTAGAAAGGATAAAGAGTTCTCAGACCGGTGATGAAGAGTTTGAAAAGAAGATTACAGCTGTGAATGATAGGATATTGAATGACTTTGTGTATGAAGATGGAATTTTGATGTTTGAGAAGATACTTTGTGTTCCCAATATACCTGATCTAAAAAGGGAATTGTTGGATGATGCTCATAGTTCCAATTTCTCTATACACTATAGGAGAAGCAAAATTTATATAGATTTGAATGAACATTTTTGGTGGGACGACATGAAGAGGGAGATTTCTGATTTTGTGTCAAGGTGTATGGTTTTTCAACACGTGAACGCTGGAAGGAAACAACCTGGTAGAGTATTGCAACCTCTTCCCATACCTGAGTGGAAATGGGATAATATTATGATGGGCTTTGTCATGGGACTACCAAAGACTCATAGAATGAACGATGCAATATGGGTCTTTGTTGATCGTTTTACCATGTCAACACATTTTCATGCTATAAGAGAAGATCTACCACATGAACGTCTAGCAATACTATACATTAATGAAGTTGTGAGTCTTCATGCAGTACCACTATCGATTATTTTTTATCATGATCCCTGTTTCACATCAAGATTCTGGAAAAGTATTCCGAAGGCCTTGGATACTAAACTTCATTTGAGCGCTGCCTACCACCCTCAAATAGATGGAAAATCAGAACAAACTATTCAAACCACAGAACACATGTTGAGATCTTGGTCACTTGACTTTCAGGGTATGTAGGATCAATATTTACCTCTTGTAGAATTTTACTATAACAATAGCTTCAATTAAAATATTTAGATGGCACCATATGAAGCATTATATGGATAGAGATGCCGCACACCAACCTATTGGGATGATGTTAGTGAAAGAAAACTCGTAGGCCCAAAACATGTGGAGGAAACGATGGAAAAGATTAAGTTAATCCAAACCCACATCAAAGTAGCTCAAAGTAGGGATAGGAGCTATGCTGATAATAGAAGGAAGGATTTGGAATTTCAAGTCGGTGATCATTTTTCTTGAAGGTATTTCCATGGAAGAGAGTCATACGTTTTGGTAAGAAAGGTAAATTGAGTCCCAGGTACATAAGAACTTTCGAAATTCTAGAACGAATTGGGGCTATAGCTTACCGATTGGCAATGCCGCCAAGTATCTCCAAAGTTCACACTGTATTCCAAGTATCTCTATTGAGAAAATACATTCCTGAACCAATTCATGTATTGACATATGAGGAATTAGAACTGGAACCCGATCTGTCTTATTGTGAGGATCCCATCATGATTCTTGGAACCTGAGAGAAAGTGCTGAGAAACCGGAAAACTCGTCTAGTAAAAGTTCTATGGAGAAACCATAAGATGGAAGAGACAACATGGGAACCCAAGGAACTTATGATGAAGAACTACCCAAGTATTTTTATGCAGTAATACTCTAGAAATTGCGAGGATGAAATTATTTGAAGGGGTGGAGAATATAACACCCCAAGCTTCCACGATATGCTTCTCTTTGAATAATACAATAGCGTGTGTTGTACGCAACTTCGAGTTCTAACACACCACAACCATTTAAACATTACATTATGAATATTAATACCCACCTTTTGAAATTTATAAATATTATTTTTCAAAATGGACTTCATTTTTGGATTAGGATTTCGAAATTATCCTTGGGTGAATTTTTGGTATTTTTCTGAGAAACATCATATTTTGATGAATAGTGAAACCACTAAGTGGTAGTTAATGAACCTAAATTTTTCATAAAACATAATTTTACCACTTCTGTTAATTGAATTTTAAAAATCCGAGAGACACAGTTGTTATCAGTAAGTAAAATGTGGTTCAATGAGATGAAAATAATTTTTGGTGAACAGTAACTTTTTACTTTTATTTATCATGGTTAAAAGTAAATAGGGTAATTAAAGGTAAAAATGATATTATTTTTACCCTAAAACATGTCATAATTCTATTGGATAAGCATAATTTGACCAAACAAACCATAGTAATAAAATATGAACCTCTTTGGTCTACATGGATTAGATTAGGACATTTATTATTATATAATTCAAAGAAGACTTAAAAGTGTTAAAATCAATGTTTAATAACTAAAACATTTTTAATATAGGGTTACACATAAGATAAATTAGATTATAAATTTTAATTATAATGTTAAATATATTTCATACATAATGATATTTTATTTATAATTTTTACACATTAAATAATTCAATTTATTTATAACACAATGGTGATTTAGTAATTACCATAATAGTGAAAAATTAAAATAATTGATATTATAAATACGAAAATAAATATAATTTGAGACTTTTTATAAAATAAAATCATTGTATAGGTTAATATGACATGTTATGATTGATTTAATTATCCTTTTTCAAAGTAATCATTCTATTATGATTTTCAAAAAAATCAATTTTCCAAATAGTGTCAAAATTGGCATAAAAGAGTTTTTAAAACCAATATTATAGTATTAATTGATATTCTATTCCTAAAAATCTAAGGTTCTAAAAAAGGGCTTAAATATTATTATATATGACATTAATGAACCACATGAGGTTTTCTTGGATGTTAATAGTGTGTTTATTAAGCATATAATATAAAAATAAAAGGAGACATAGTAAATGTCAAACTAATTAACTGAGAGTTAAATATAATTGATAAGGTTAATTTAGTGACCCAAAACTGTCTAAATCCTATTGGATGAGTTGTTGTCAACCCATCCCCACCTTAGCCTCGAAATAAATCTGTTTGGAGTCATTAGAAACTGAAAATGAATTTATTATAAAATAATATTCCTAACCTTTCCTAAGGCGCCCCTCACCCCTCTTATAAAAGGGCACTCCCCCTTCTCTCAATCTCACACATTTAATGCCATTTGGCTCGGCCAAACTATGTGCAAATATCCTCTCAACTTCCCTCCCTTCATCCTAGAGGCCCTCCTTTAGTTATAAAGCCATCCTAATGAGTGATTTTTATAAAATCAAAAGGGAGAACTCGGAGAAGAGGTAACGTTTTCACCACACTCTTTCAATTTCCTTTCTTCTTCGACTTACTCTTTTTTTATTATTTCCATTCTAAAATAATAACTCTAGTTTCTTCTATATACTGTGATGTTATTATAAATATGGTACAACCATATTTATTATTCTACCCATCATTTGAATGACATGTCACCATATGTGCGTACGTACGGCTTACCGTCTCCATGTCGTGGTGTAATTGTTATTCAATACATTATTATTTGTATGGGTATAATAATGAGTATAAATGATGTAAATAATTAACGTGACATTATAATTATTCTGTTTATATGATACACCATTCAATTTTATACTGTTTTAATATCAAAAGAATGATATTGTCGCTCATGTGTACGTATGGAATACCATCTCCACGAACGCGATAAGATTCATTCCTCATCGTATCCATTCAAGAATAATTCTCATTTGATAATTAAAAATAATTTGTAAGGACTTGATATCATTCTGGATATAAATAATATACAACCTATCTATAACAAACACAACTTATGTAACAATGCATATAATGGAAAACGAATCAGTTAACACTCGAAACGACGATAATACTAAGATATTATTAATAAAGAAATGTTAAGAAGATCATATATGATATCATAATTATGTATATGGTTCATGTATAATTTAATAACAATTATTTAACTATTATACAGGAGGTTAACATGCCATCTACTAAGAAAATGTACAAGGAAAGGGTAAATTGGCAATCTCTTTATAATCTGAGGTTGTTTTTACGCAAGTATCTACTGGTACCTCTTTATCATCCACATCAATGTTTCTTAAAAATATATTTCAAAACATTTTTACTATTTAGTAGAAAATGGTTTAAAGTCATTTATACCTTTTTTTAACTTTATATAAGATGTTTTCAAAGGAATCTTCCCATCGTTTTCCAAACAAGGTCCGTTTTAACCTTGTCGACAAATTTAAGGTAAGAATGTCCTTTTTATCTTATATGGCGGGTGCAGCTATATTCCTCCATTATAAAATCTCCAAAGCTTCTCTTACAAGATTATAAGCATATTTTCAAAATAAAGGTTCTATTTTATAATTATGTGACTTTTAAATGATTTCGAAAAGGAGAAATTTCTCACAAACGGTTTTTCTTTCATCCATGTCAACATCCTTTAATGAATATTAAGCTTATTTAAAGTTGATTTATTATGATATAAAACTTCCATATTGAATTAATGATTTTCTGATATGTTTGTCTGTGGATGTGTTATTTTTATACCATTCATGGTTTATGGATAACGTATTGACATTTCGTATACTAGTTTTAATACAAATATTTATGTTATGATTAGACCTTTTCATATTTGGAATGCATTGGACTTAGTATGTGACGGGTGGAGACTGCTATAGCTTCTCGATGCATCGATAGTTCTCATTAGACAACTAGAAATGGAAATGGCCATGGCCTTTCCCAATTTGTGATATATGGTATTGGATGAGGCCTTAATCATTTTTAGACGCCTTGGCCGAGGCCTTGACAAAATGTTTTAGAGTGTCGGGCATTATGAATTCCATCATTATGAAAGTGGTTATTTGATATTTCATGTGATTATTCGACTAGTAGAATATACATGTGAATAAGTAAATGGAATTATTTCATTTTATCATTGACATATTATGCTGAAGTTCAATTTTAAAGGGCTTTTGTTTTATTTAAACATTTCCTTAAATGTATATGTTTATTTATGAAAGTTTTTTCTATATTGTTATCCTTACTAAGCATCTAATCTCACCCCTTTCAATGTTTTATTTTTCCCAGGATGTGAATAAGTATATTATGATTGACCTGTAGGGATAGTCTAAGGGATAAGTGTGTGAAAAGGTGGAAAGATGTTTTTGTTGCATTTTATTTTATGTAGTAATGTGTGACTTATGAATATATCTAGTGTTTCTAAGGATACTAAACTGATAGGTATTTAGAGATTTGATCCCTTGTGATCATGCCAATATTATGTAATAATTAACCAACTCTGGGTAACTGTGGTCGGGGCGTTACAAGGCCTTAGATACTTTTTTTAATCCCTTGCTATAAATAAAATTGTTATTTATTATTATGGAAAAAGTTGTGATTTTAAAATTACATGATAAAAATAGGAAGAATATTATTAATGAATTTTGGAAAAAATGGTATTTTAAAATAATTATTTAAACTTTAAATAATTAATAATGTAAAATTATTTTTAAAAAAATGGTCTTCTACTGTTGTAATTAGAATGAAATTTAGAGTCTAATAAGATCAACTTAATTTTTTATGAATAGTAATATACCCTAATGAATATTAATGAATAGTAATGAATATTAAAATCGCCAAAAAATATAAACTTCGCACATGAATGTATAAATACAATTTTGACATCTTAAAACTAAACAAACGATCATAGTATAAGTATTGGTACTTTTGTGTCATAAATATTTTATTTAAAATTTTATAATTAATATAATAATTTAAAATGGAAATTTATTATCCTAAAATGTAATCATATATTATTACTTTATTTTCTTATGGTTATAAGATAAGTTTATGGGACCTTGATTAATTTCTTAAGATATTATAGAATGAGTTATATTTTTAAAGTTGTATTTTTGGAATAAATAATTATTTACTTTAAAAATTGAATTAAAAGTATTTAGAAAATTATTTTAATAAAATGGAGTTCATTTTTTAATGTAGAGAATATATATTATGTTAGGGTCCTTTTTTGGGTTTTTTCTGAAACAGATGAATTTTCGGTGAATAGTAAGAATACAGTTTTGAGTTTTGGGTGTTTAATGACATCATTGATGATGTAATCACAATGTAATAAATCTGGTTGACTTTTGAATAATGAGATACATTACGATGTTTCCAAATTTTCCAATACCATGGGAAAGACCATGGTTTCTCAAATACCACCGATGAGGTGTCCCTTGAGAATTAACAATTTATTCCCTCACTTTTCATATAAATACCAAGACATTACCATATTCCTTTCATTAGAAAATCCACCTCAACGAAGTTCTGGTCTCTTTACCTCCCAATTGTCCTCCCAAGGTGCCCTAAACCCACCCAATGTCCTGACCATTAGGCTTTCGAAGTTACACTTCAAGGTAAGGGAACCTCTCAACCTCCTCTTTTAAGTCATGACTTCATTTATGTTATGTCTCATAGTTCCATTTTATTATGTGCGGGATTATTATTCTATATCATTACTACTGTACATTTCATTTCCAAATTATTAGAGACCCTCCCTATAAGGCCCCGGCCTTAAACCTTACTTAATTATTGAATTAAATGAATAATTCACATTGAGGATCTTTTCAGGTTTAGAGTTTTAGAGAATTAGGTCAAAACTATTACATCTCAAAAGATTACATAGTAGACACTTCTACTATGTTTCCATAACCTAAAAAAACATAAAAAGAAACATGTCTAGTTCCATGTTTTAGATAACATGTATTTCCTTGATCCCATCCTTGACCCTATTCATCTTTATGTCCTGTGGAAAACATTTCAAAAACTTGGGATGAGCATAAAAAGACCAGTAAAGGATACACAAAGAAGGAAAACTGTTAGTTTTTCAAAACAACAAGTAATCCATGTATACTTTACCAAAGTAATACTTTTCACCATTTTGAAGAAGTAAAAACTCTTCACTGAATAAAATATCATTGCTTACCCTTTTACAACAAAAAGATTACCATAAAACCCATATAAAGAACACATAACATATAAAGGTAACTTGGGACATAAACATATTTAAGTGGAATAACCATACGGTCGACTTCCACACATACTTAATGGAATAGCTATATGGTCGACTTCCACACATACTTAATAGAATATCCATACGGCCGACTTCCATACCCAATGCATTGGAGGTTATAACGTAACCACCCATCCTGGTATTCACGGCACCACCTGTCATATGGTTTATCACGTAACCACCCCTAAAATGTCCAAATACCATTATGAAATTATAACACATAAAACCATCAAAAAGGAATGATAACATTTCCACATTTAAATCACAATATATCATTTAAATATATTGACATAACATAATCCTTTATCAAAACCATTTTCAATAAAAAATACAAAAAAATATATATGGTATTTATTTTATTTTAAAAACATTGCGGCATGTTGAGGAAGCCAAATATCAAATAATACTCACGGCGGCGAAAAAGGTCGTTGACCCCACATACGTAAAAAGAAACATTCCTTTTGATCGTTTAGTAAAAAGCTTCGTAGAAAAAATATCTCTTTTGAATAAACAAAAAGGTCAAAAGGGTTTATACAACGTATAAAAGAAGGTTGTGTATAAAACAAAATATGTCTCAATGAATGGAGATTGAGACGAAGACCCTTACAAAGACGGTATCCTTGGTTTAAGGATAAATAAATTGCATAATTATGTGTGACAAACGAATACACCAAATATAAGTGGATATTAAGTGTAAAAAAATCAGAGTTAATTCACACATATTCATAGAACAACATATTCAAGGAGTACAATTTTATCCCAAAGAATCAAATTTGGGTTAAGAAGTTCCCTTGAAAAAATTTGGCAGCCTAACGACGTCACTTCAAAATTCAGAAAAAGAGTTTATGAGAGATAAAAAAAGGGTATATAATCACATGTAAATAAAATTTACATCAATAAGGATATAGAAGAACATATCCCAACATAAATAAAATACATAACAAAAGAAGTCTTTTAAAAAGAGGAGGGTGAAAGGTTCCCTTATCGACATGGGTATCTTTCAAAACATACACCCCGTGAAGGAAGGACAATACAACATTGATGTAAATACTCATAAACTAATGTATATTACACAAAGAGTAGAATAATGGGAAGTACATACACCACTCAAAGGAAATCGTGGCAAATGTAGCATAAATCTCACTGTATTTAAAGTCAGATGAAAAATCCCTTACGAAAACTCGGCAGCCTAACGACGCCACATAAAACTTCCAAAATGGATTGATGAGATAAATTAGGGTCGCTCATCATATTAACATAAAGTTTACAGAAAGAGGAATTTAAAAGAAAATCCCCCAACATAACAAAGAGGATCTTAAAAGAAGTCACAAAAAGGAGGGTACTTAAAAAGAAAGAGAGAGGTTAGATCTCTTACAAAAATTCGGCAGCCTAACAGCGTCACCCAAAACTTCCAAAATGGATTGATGAGAGAGAATAAGGTCTCTCATCATATGAAAAATAAAAATTACAGTAAGAGTAATATAAAAGAACATCCCAATAACAAGCAAGATGAGCTTTAAAAGGAATGACATAAAGGTGCGTACTTAAAAAGAAAGAGAGGAGTAGGAACCCTTACCTCGGGTCCGACTTGACTCGATCGTTCTTTAATCTCCTGAATAATAAACTTGAGTTTATTTATACTTCTTTAAGAAACTTTTTCAAGTTTATTATTCCTTTTATATCACTTATTACCATGTTATAAACATTATGTAATTATTTATGTTAATAATGTTTGTTTTGTCGATATTTGGTTCTTAAGTCGAAAGTGGACTTCTTACAATTACATGTTGTTTGTGTGGTCAAAGATTAATTATATCCAGAATTGTATTCATTATGTAGATATCATAAATATCATATATATCCAGTATATTCATGCATTTATAATATTGCATAACATTGAGGTTTAAGAAATGAAATGCACCGTTCATGGAGACGGTAAGCCGTACGTACGCATGAACGCTACTTCCATTTATATTTCATATTTAATGGAATTAAAACATAATGATACAAGATATTATTTTAATTCCAGTATGGTATCATAGAAAATATCATTAAATATGTCCTTTATACGTACCACATAAGGTATTAATGAATGATATCACTTTGAGGGGGCGGTAGTCCGCACTTCCTCAAATAAAGATATCACGTTTACCCATAATGGAAACCATAAAGGTATGATATAAATGAAAAATACATAATCTTAAGTAAAACATAAACATATTAGATATCATATATAAATATAGTTTCATCTTAATGTCCACCTTTGAAGGTATTAGAAGAATGTTGAACAATCATCGTTTCGAGAGGCAGAAATTCGCCATCCATGGAAACAATATGTTCTTTAACCATTAGATGTAGGTGTGTGTAAGTGTAGCTCGAATAATTCTTATAAAAACATACTAGTATATTGGAGATACTGTATTTATTACAAAATAAATTAATAAAAAGAGTTTATGGGGTTGGAGAAGCAAAATAAAACAAAAAGACTCAAGCGAAGACATTACCTTAAAATCGGGTAACTTCCTTTGATTTGAGGTCAAAGGCTTCCTTGGAAAGGATTCTTCCCAAATTGAGGCTTCACAGAGTTAGAGAGGGATGTCGAAAGACAAAATGGGAAGGGGCTGGCCGAGCCAAAGGCTTTGGAAGTGTGGGTAAGGAGGTAGAGGTGGGGGCCTTTTATAGGAGGAGATGAGGGGCACTCTTGGAAAGTAAAGAAAGTTACTTTATTTTAGAATGATTTTAGGATTTTAATGGTCCCACATTGATGTGTTTCAAGTATAAGGTGATAAGGGTTCGAAATGTACCCATGCAATAGGTTTTGGACATGTTTAGGTCTTATATTTTACATTATCATTCCATTTTATTTAAATCCTTTATTAATGAGGTAATCGCTGCATCATCATGATGTCATAAATAATTTAATTTATTTAATGTCTAAAAATTATAGAAAAAATACTATATTGTAGTAAATATTTTTATCTTTCTAATGAATATTTATAGTCAAAAATATGACTTGTATAACCCCATGTAACAATTGTTTCAGTAAAACATCTCATGTTTGTGTCATTTTTACTTTAACATTAAATAAAAAGTTATTTATGTCATTTCCTAACCAAAGTGGCTCCATGGGGTCCCCAAGTTGACTCATGGATTTCCATGGTCGGACATGACACATCCAATGAGGGTAGGACATGTGTCAAGATCATCTCATATTATTAAAACATTATTTTTACCTTAAACTACACTAATTACCTCTAATCGCGATTAAAAACTTAATAAGTTACTATTCACCAAAAAATTATTTTAATCCCATTGAACCACATTTTACTTCTTAATGACAACCATGTATGTCAGATTTTTGAAATTCAAAACACATAAGTGGTAAAATTTCATTTAAACGAAAAATCAGTTTTTATAAGTACCACTTAGTGGTTTCACTATTCATCAAAAATTGAAGTTTTTCAGAAAATAACAAAAATTCACCCGAAGCTATATTTGATATTCCAAATTCAAAAATAAATTCTATTTTAAAAAAATCAAAACATATATGTCACATTAATTAATTTAATAATTAATTCCCGTTGTCAGAGCAAATATCGTGTTTTTATGAAATAATAAGTATCAAAATATTGACACTAGTTTAAGTCTGATTTCAAAGTGAAATTAATTTCAATGACCACTATTGGATTTAATGGTAAAAATATTTTCTAATTTCACATTAATAATAATTCAAAATATAATCTAATCATATAAATAAATTAGATTAGAAAGAGGTTTTGAATTAAAAAATAACATTTTACACTATTCATTAAAAAAATGAACTTTATCGGATAGATACCAAAAATTTACACAAAGTAAATTTTGATGTCCCAATTCTAAAGAAAAGTTTTATTTGGTCCAGTAGAATGTATAAGAGTGAACAAAACAATATTTAATGACGGTTCACCATCAAAAGGCAATAAATGAACCTTTAGTGAAAATTAGGGCATATATGCGTAAAATTGAATTCTTTCCATATTTTAAGCCTTTATCTTTTATTAGATAAAAGTAAAAACATTTAAAAAACATATATATTCGTATTTTAGTTATTTCTATCCTTTCCCTACAATAAAACGGCTATTTTTTAACTACCTTTTAAAATAATATTATTTTATTACAAGTGTGCAACGTAAGATTTCAATTAAACTCTTTGGTGCGTATCCGGTATGCTATCGAACATAGCAACCCTTTAATGTAATATTATTATTTTATTCACAAATATGGATAAATTATAAAATGTCATATTATTTATTTACCTGGGGTGTTACATCCTTCCACCCTTTTGGGAATTGCATCCTCTTAATTTTAAAATTGGGCTCGGAAACATCCTTGAAAGTCCCACATCGAAACAAGAGTCAGTAAAACAATCACTTTAAAATAAAGGGAGATAAGTACAGAGGTCACCCGAGTTAACCCATACTATGATTCCAAGTAGGAAAATATAGATATGGAAGAAACAATAAAGGGTCATGTTCTGATAGAGAGTGATAGTAAACATGTCTAGGAGAAAGTTAACCATAAGAAAATCACAAACTAGTGATGGGTTAAACGGTATTCGATTCCACAGTAGGGAAAGTTAATAGACAAAATTTTTGTTTTAAGTTACATTTTATTGAGAAATTTATTCATAAGGAAACATAATCACTTATCATATTGACTTTCAACTTTTATTAGATTCCTTACACAAACTCATATTTTTCCAAAAGACGAGTATTTAGGAAGACTTGTTCACATTAAGATTATTATAAACAACTTCTAGAGAATCACCTAATCCACAAAAGAGAACTATATATTTCCCATGTCTTTATATAAAATTCAAAACCAAAACAAAAAAGGTTAGTACAAGATCAGATAATCCAGAAAAGGATAACCCTTTATAAAAAGAAAATCTATTCTTAATCTCCAAAATTTTCCAACAAAACCCAAAGTTCAACGAGGACCATTTGATAATCAATTTGTCCATAAAATTCTTCAAAGTAAACAAAACTAAGATTTAAACCCAAATATTTGAAGGATTTAGTCTCATAGTCTTCCAAAATAAATGATAACATCTATCTCCAAACAACATTAGTTGCTCTTAATGTCTCGTATTGAAAAGTAATTAACCTAATCACATATCCTCCATAATAGGTTAATAAATTTCCATAGATAACCCAAAATTAAATTACTCTTAATTCCTAAAATCATATAACTAAAAAGAATCAGTCAAAATAACCAGGGACTTCATGTAGTCCAACGGTAGGTGATAAATACCAGTCGCACTTTGGTTGTGGGTTCGATTCCCGCAACTTTGTCCGACGTGATGGGTTGTCACACGGTCTGCGTGTTGTCCTTTTTCCAAAACTATATAATTCTTAAAACATTCCCCAAAACGAGATAAAATCTTCAAAAATAATCATAAAATATTTTAACCCCAAGTTTATCTCATGCCTTTTATTTTCCATCATATCATATAATAACCCATAATTACCTCAAAAGTAAGGATCATATAAACTCTAATGATTACCTTTATAATTATTACCTGAACTTCCACATCGATTGGTCATCTCATTCATGATGCATTACAGAATATAACAAGGTTCAAGTGGTTGATCATGACTCCTTGATAGTTGGTTTGGAAAAACCACGAGTTTCCTCATTGAATCCCCCATTTTATCTAGTATCTTAATCAGAGAACCACCACAGTTTCCTTCAAACCTGTTGTCTCTTTGGTGCCTGCTAGATCCATCCATTCAATAAAAACAGAAATGTTAGTGTGAGTATATCAACCAAACCATAATGTAATTATGAGGAAGGTAAACACTAATATTTACTTACTCATTCACATTATCTAAAACTAGGACTCTTTCTAAAATCCTAACCATTATGGTAATGTCACTTATGCTTAGAGGATACCCTAACCTCTAAAGTTATCTAAACTGACCTCTGATACCAACTATAAGGCCCCGACATTAAACCTTACTTAATTATTGAATTAAATGAATCATTCACATTGAGGATCTTTTCAGGTTTAGAGTTTTAGAGAATTAGGTCAAAACTATTACATCTCAAAAGATTACATAGTAGACACTTCTACTAAGTTTCCATAACCTAAAAGGCATAAAGAGAAACATGTCTAGTTCCATGTTTTAGATAACATGCCTTTCCATGATCCCATCCTTGACCCTATTCATCTTTATGTCATGTGGAAAACATTTCACAAACTTGGGATGAGCATAAAAAGCCCAGTAAAGGATACACAAAGAAGGAAAACTGTTAGTTTTTCAAAACAACAAGTAAACCATGTATACTTTACCAAAGTAATACTTTTCACCATTTTGAAGTAGTAAAAACTCTTCACTGAATAAAAGACAATTGATTACCCTTTTGCAACCAAAAGATTACCATAAAACCCATATAAAGAACACATAACATATAAAGGTAACTTGGGACATAAACATACTTAAGTGGAATAACCATACGATCAACTTCCACACATACTTAATGGAATAGCCATATGACCGACTTCAACACATACTTAATGGAATAGCCATACGGCCGACTTCCTTACCCAATGCATTGGAGGTTATAACTTAACCACCCGTCCTGGTATTCACGACACCACTCGTCATATGGTTTATCAAGTAACCACCCGTAAAATGTCCAAGTACCATTATAAAATTATAACACATAAAACCAACATAAAAGATGATAACATTTCCACATTTCAATTACAATATATCATTTAAATATACTGACATAATAGAATCCTTTATCAAAACCATTCTCAATACCAAAATACAAAAAAAAGTATATGGTATTTATTTTATTTTAAAAACATTATGGCTTGTTGAGGAAGCCAAATATCAAATAATACTCATAGTGGCGGAAAAGGTCGTTGTCACAACGTACGTAAAAAGAAGATTTCCTTTTTTTCGTTTAGTAAAACGCTTCGTAGAAAAAATATTCCTTTTGAATAAACATAAAGTTCAAAGGGGTTTATACACCATATAGAGAAGGTTTTGTATAAAACAAAATATGCCTCAATGAATGGAGATTGAGATGAAGACCCTTACAATGACGGTATCCTTGGTTTAAGGATAAATCAATTGCATGATTATTTGTGACAAACGAATACACCAAATATAAGTGGATATTAAGTGTAAAACAAGAAGAGTTAATTCAAACATATTCATAGAACAACATATTCAAGGAGTATAAGTTTATCCTAAAGAATCAAATTTGGGATAAGAAGTTCCCTTGCAAAAATTTGACAGCCTAACGGCGTCACTTCAAAATTCAGAAAAAGAGTTGATGAGAGATAAAAAAAGGGTATCTCATCACATGGAAATAAAATTTACATCAATAAGGATATATAAGAACATATCCCAACATAAATAAAAGACATAACAAAAGAAGTCTTTTAAAAAGAGGAGGGTGAAAGGTTCCCTTACCGACATGGGTATCTTTCGAAACATACACCCCGTAAATGAAGGACAATACAAAATTGATGTAAATACTCATAAATGAAATTATATTACACAAATATTAGAATAATAGGAATTACATACACCACTCAAATGAAATTGTGGCAAATGTAGCATAAATCTCACTGGAATGAAAGTGAGATGAAAAATCCCTTACGAAAACTCGGCAGCCTAACAGCTCCACTTAAAACGTACAAAATGGATTGATGAGAGAAAGTAGGGTCTCTCATCATATTAAAATAAAGTTTACAGAAAGAGGGATATAGAAGAAAATCCCCCAACATAATAAAGAGGATCTTAAAAGAAGTGACAAAAATGAGGGTACTTAAAAAGAAAGAGAGAGGTTAGATCTCTTACGAAAATTCGGCAGCCTAACGACGCCACCCAAAACATCCAAAATGGATTGATGACAGAGAATAGTGTCTCTCATCATATGAACAATAAAAATTACATTAATATTAATATAAAAGAACATCCCAATAACAAGCAAGATGAGATTTAAAAGGAATGGCATAAAAGAGCGTACTTAAAAAGAAAGAGAGTAGTAGGATCCCTTACCTCGGGTCCGACTTGACACGATCATTATTTAATCTCCTGAATAATAAACTTGAGTTAATTTCTACTTCCTTAAGAACATTTTTTCATGTTCATTATTCCTTTTATATCACTTATTACCATGACATAAATATTATGTAATTATTTTTGTTAATACTGTTTGTTTTGTCGATATTTGGTTCTTAAGTCGAAAGTGGACTTCTTAGAATTACATGTTGTTCATGTGGTCAATGGTTCATTATATCCAGAATTTTATTCATGATGTAGATATCATATATATCATATATATCCAGTATATTCATGCATTTATAATATTACATAACATTTAGGGTTAAGAAATGAAATGCACCGTTCATGAAGACGGTAAGCCGTACGTACGCATGAACGCTACTTCCATTTCTATTTCATATTTAATGGAATTAAAATAAATGATACATAATAGTATTTCAATTCTAGTATTGTATCATATATAATATCATTAAATATATCCTTTATACGTACAACATATGGTATTAACGAATCAAATCACTTTGAGAGGCGGTAGTCCGCACTTCCTCAAATGAAGATATCGCGTTTACCCATAATGGAAACCATAAAGGTATGCCATAAATGAAAAATACATAAGATTAAGTAAAACATAGAAATATTAGATATCATATATAAATATATTTTCATCTTTATGGCCACCATTGAAGGTGTTAGAAGAATGATGAACAATCATCGTTTCGGGAGGCAGAAATTCACCATCCACGGAAACAGTATGATATTTAACCATTAGATGTAGGTTTGTGTAAGTTTAGCTCGAATAATTATTATAACAACATCCTAGTATATTGAAGATATGGGATTTGTTACAAAATAATTGAATAAAAAGAGTTTAGGGGGTTGGAGAAGCAACATAAAACAAAAGGACTCAAGCGAAGACATTACCTTAAAATCGGGTAACTTCCTTTGATTTGAGATCGAAGGCTTCCTTGGAAAGGATTATGACCACATTGAGGCTTCAAGGAGTTATAGAGGGATGTGGAGAGACAAAATGGGCAGGGTTTGGCTGGGTCAAAGGCTTTGGATGTGTGGGTAAGGAGGTAGATGTCGGGGCCTTTTATAAGAGGAGAGGAGGGACACACTTGGAATGTAAAGAAATGTTACTTTATTTTAGAATGGGTTTCAGATTTTAATGGTCCCACATTGATGTGTTTCGAGGATACGGTGATAAAGGTTCTAAATCCACCCATACAATAGGTTTTGGAAATGTGTAGGTATTAGATTATACATCATCTTTCCATTTTATTTAAATCCTTTATTAATGAGGTAATCGATGCATCATCATGATGTCATAAATAATTTAATTTATATAATGTATAAAAATTATAGAAAAAATACTATGATGTAGGAAATATTTTTATATTTCTAATGAATATTTATAGTTAAAAATCTGACTTGTATAACCCCATTTAAATATTGTTTTAGTAAAACATCTCATGTTTGTGTCATTTTCACTTTAACATTAAATAAAAAGTTATTTATGTCAATTCCAAACCAAAGTGGATCCATGGGGTCCCCAAGTTGACTCATGGATTGTATTGGACGGCCATGACACATACAATGAGGGTATGACATGTGTCAAACTAATTTCATATTATTAAAACATTATTTTTACCTTAAACTACACTAATTACCTCTAATCGCGATTAAAAACTTAAGAAGTTACTATTCACCGAAAAATTCTTTTAATCATATTGAACCACATTTTACTTCCTAATGACAACCATGTATGTCGGATTTTTGAAATTCGAAACACAGATGTGGTAAAATTTCATTTAAACGAAAAATCAGTTTTTATAAGTACCACTTAGTGGTTTCACTATTCATCAAAAATTGAAGTTTTTCAGAAAAATACCAAAAATTCACCCTAAGATATATTTGATATTCTGAATTAAAAAATGAAGTCTATTTTACAAAATTCAAAACATATAAGTCACATTAATTAATTTAATAATTAATTCCCGTTGTCAGAGCAAGTAGCGTGTTTTCATGAAACAATAAGTATCAAAAGATTGACACTAGTTTAAGTTCGATTTCAAAGTGAAATTAATTCCAATAACCACTATTGGATTTAATGGTAAAAATATTTTCTAATTTCACTTTAAAACCAATTCAAAAGATAATCTAATCATATAAATAAATTAGATTAAAAATAGGTTTTGAATTAAAATACAACATTTTACACTATTCATTAAAAAAATGAACTTTATCGGAAAGATACAAAAAATTTACAGAAAGTAAATTTTTTTGTCCCAATTCCAAAGAAAAGTTTTATTTGGTCCATTAGAATGTATAATAGTGAACAAAACTATATTTTATGATGGTTCTCCATGAAAAGGTGATAAGTGAACCTTTAGTGAAAAATAGGGCATATATGCCTAAAATTGAATTTTTGCGTATTTTAAGCCTTTATCATTTATTAGATAAAAGTAAAAACATTTAAAAAACATATATAATAATATTTTAGTTATTTATATCCTTTACCTCCAATAAAAAGGCTATGTGTTAACTACCATTTAAAATAATATTATTTTATTACTAGTGTGCAACGTAAGATTTCAATGAAACTCTTTGTTGCGTATCGGGTACGCTATCGAACATAGAAACCCTTTAATGTAATATTAATATTTTATTCACAAATATGGATAAATATAAAAATGTCATATTCTTTATTTACCTGGGTTGTTACACTCTCCATTATCATCAATTAATTTCCATAATTTTTATGTGACGTCGTTAGGCTGCCAAATTTTCATAAACGAAATTGCATTGTCTCTTTAAATTCAAGTTTCCCTTTCATGTGGTATGTCATTAAAATATCCATAACATGTTCTTATATACATGTTATTATAACATTATACTGTATTATGTGTTATTTATTTGTGATTTACTCTTATCCCATCTCTTTTCAATATTTTCTAAAACCATGTTTTATAACCGTTATGCTACAGAATTCACGTCTCAAAACCTCTCTATCTTTTTCACAAGAATTCTCTGGTTTTATTTTTGTTAATACCCAAATATATTTTTATTTCCCACAGAATTCATCAATACATAAATTTTATCTATTTTATTATTTAATTGACATACATATAACCCCCACTCCCTTTCCATGGTATATAAATGACATAATGAACTTTTTTTCATGAAATTTTACAAAATCATGATTTTGAAATGAAACCCATTTATGTAATTTTGTTTGTGTTATTTATGAAATTTTTTATTATAATATATGTGGATCACATGAAAATAATCACATATTACGAGGGCACCCTAATATCACTCCAATTTATTGGGTAAATAATTAATCTCTAGAGATGAAAAGTTTCACGATACCTTGGTGAATAACCTTGGAAAATTTTTATAACACCTTGGGGATGAAACTTGGTGATATGTTCATGAATGTCGAAATGAAATGTTGTAGCCACATATTCATGTTATGATTCATTTTTTATCATAATCATATTCTTCTATTTCTCATGCCTTTATGATTTTTATCATGTTCTTTTTTATAACACTCAAGATCACATGTCAACTATTTCACTTGATTTATTTACTGGGACTTCTTCTCACCCTTTCCCTTAATGTGTGTCTCTAGGTTATGAGATGAAGTAATTTTACTTAGGATGAACTTATGGTGATGCCTTACCAGTGGATTATAATTTTTTTATGTTTTCATGTATTTTTGTTCATTATTTTCAAGACACTAGACTTTAAAAATCATCTATTGTAAAATGAAATGAAAAGTTATATAATAAAAAAGAGGGATTCCATAGTTGGTATCAAAGGATAGTTTAGTTATTTATAGAAATTAGGCTATGAATAGTTTAGGAATAATCCTATAGATATGTTTAAATATATGAAAACTTTTTGGTATTTTGGTGAGTATTGTGTAATTGGTTTATCAAACAAATACATCCATGTCTGGATACGAGCAGGTAGAGGAGGCTCTGGCACAGATGTACCTAGGAGTGAAAACTCCAACAATAAGATTCAGGCATGACCCTTGGTATCCTGGTGAACGACAACATGCCTTTCTTCACTATTGGTTACGACACTCGCGAGGGATATGTTTGGTTAATCATAAGCTTCTTACGAATCATAATGAAGGATATATAGGGCAATATAATTGTTTAAGCATGAAGTTTGAAGACATAAAATCCTTTATAGTTAAATTATTCACAAATAAAATAAGTTTCTCACTAAGGTTTCATTATTTTAGAAAATGGTGGGAAATAGGAGGAACCATGGAAATGGTGATCGCAATGAACCATGGGCTGACGACCCTCTTATGAAAACCAGAATAGAAACTTTCTTGCGAATGATGAACCAACTGACTCAAGTGATTGGAAATAACTTGAATCAAGCTAAGAGAACAATCAGACTATGAAGGGAACAACATTATGTCGAATCCTTTATGCGTAAAAGAACACCAAACATAAGTTTATCAACTGAACCATTGATTGCGGAAGAGTGCATGAGCTCTATAGAGAAGATATTTTCTATGATCCTCTATTCAGAGAAAGAGAAGGTCACCCTGGCTATCTGTCACATAGAAAGAGAAGCTGATCAGTGGGGGGAACTGATTAAAAACACGAGAAAAAGAGTGGAAGTAGAAGCTATGGAGTGGTAATAGTTTAATGGGATCTTCTTCAGTAAGTATTTCCCCCGTTCCATGAGAATAAGAGTGGAGAAGGAGTTTCTTGAGCTGTAGAAGAAGGAGAATGAATCTGTGGGAAGATATAAGATGAACTTCACCAGATATTCTCGATATACCTCAAACTTTGTCCCAGATCCTAGTGGGATGGTTTCTAGATTCATTGGTGAACTTAGACCTCATATGCAGAATAATCTATCCAACCGAGACTATGACAGCTATGAGGAGATCGGGTGGAGTGCGATGAATGTTGAACTAGAGTTCGGTGAGACATAATGGTCTCATAAATAGAATGAAAAGAAGTGATCTATGGATCCAATCTTAGGGAGGAGCTTTGATAAAGGGAGAGGTGGAAAGAAAGTGCAACGTACCACGTGTAATAAATGTGAGAAGAAGCATTTGGGGAACTGTCTGCTTAGGAGAGGGAAGTGCTACATGTGTGGAAAAGATGGCCATATATCCCAGAATTGTCATAGTGAGGTGAAGCCTTAGCTCCCAAACACTAACTGCAAGGGGAAGATGGTGAATTCTATACCTGATGTCCAATTCTTTATGTGTGTCCAATTTTGGCACTTTTACAATCACTATCCAAAATCGAGGGAAGTGGATGGGAATCACCATTAGCCTCAGAAATGACTAAGGGAACTAGGTCATACTTTGGTAATCACTAGGTCTGAAGTTGAAGCACCAAATGATGTGGTGGAAGGTAATATTGTTATTATGTCAAAGATATCTAGTACTTTGTTTGATTCTAGCTCTACAAATTCCTTTATATCCTCCAAGTTTTCAATGAATTTAGAATCAAATCCTGATTTTCAAAAATTATATTTATCAGTAATGACTCCTGGTGGGATTATCCAAGAATTGTCAATGTTCAGAAACTATAATATTTACTTTAGTGATAACAATTTTATCAAAAATCTAGTAGTCATTCCCATTCTGGAATTTGACATTATACTGGGGATGGATTGGCTCTCAAAGTATAATTATATGATCAAATATAGAAGCAAGGAAATCTCAGTAGTCTTGAATGGAAAACCTACAATAATATTCCAATGAGAAATATCTGAAACTGATATTTGTATATAATAACCTCCTATATCCTCCTTTATGGAGTTGATCAGTGAAGAACAAGAAGGTAATGAGAGTTTAAAGATAGAAAACATCCCCATCGTCCAGGAATATGTTGATATATTTCCCGAGGATTTTGTTGGACCTCCCTCAGAAAGAGAGGTAGATTTCTCCATTGAACTCATACCTAGATCTCATCTGATATCTAAGTACCCCTATAGGATAAATAATATGGAGGTAGAATAATTAAAGAATCAACTCCATGATCTTTTGGAGAAGGGGTTTATCCGACCAAGTGTGTCTCTTTGGGGAGCACCTATTCTCTTTGTGAAGAAGAAGGATGGATTGATGGGAAAATGCATTGATTATAGAAAACTGAATAGGATTACAGTGAAGAATAAATACCCTCTTAGAAGTATTGATGACTTATTTCACCAACTTCATGGGGCTCAATTCTTCTCTAAGATTGCTCTTTGACCTGGTTATCATCAATTGAGGGTTCATAAATAAGATATTCCGAAAAATTCCTTCTGATAAAGATATGGACTTTATGAGTTTGTTTTTATGACCTTCAGACTGACTAATTCACCATTTATTTTTATGGATTTGATGAATAGTGTTTTAAGAACAACCTTGATAACTCTGTGGTAGTTTTTTTGATGATATTTTGATATATTCTAAAAGTCGTGAGGAGAATGAGGATGATCTAAGGGTTATTTTGAAAACTCTATGGAAGGAGAGTATTTTTGGGAAGTTCATCAAATGTGTAATCTGGTTTCAACAAGTTTCTATCTTAGGGTACATTGTAACCAATGATGGAATCCCATTTGAACTTTCAATGAAAAATATTGTAGAGGAGTGGCCTCATCCTATAACTATAACTGAGAATCGTAGTTTCCTTGGATTCGCGGGGTATTATAGGAGGTTTTTGAAAAACCATTCATGTCTTTCTTATCCATTAACAAAGTTAACTCAAAAAGGGGTCATGTTCATCTAGATAAAGGAGTGTGAGGAATGTTTCTTAGAGCTGAAGAAGATATTGGTTATTGTACCCCTGTTAACTCTAATCTCAAGTGGATAAGGATTCATTATTTTTTAGCGATGCATCTCTAAAAGGGATTGAGTGTGTCCTCATGAAAAAATAAAACTTCATTGCTTATTCTTTTTGATAGTTGAATTCTAATGAGAAAACGTATCCTACGCATGAAATGGAACTGGTTGTAGTCGTTTTTTCTATAAAGATATGGATTCACTATCTTTATGGGGAGAAATGTGATATATACATAGACCATAAAAGTTTGAATTATATTTTCACACAAAAGGAATTGAAAATGAGACAAAGGAGATGGTTGTAACTTCTTAAAGACTATGATTGTTCAATTCATTGTCATCCTAGAAGAGCAACCAAAGTTACTAATGCATTAAGCTGGAAAGACACATTGGTTATTTCCATGATGAGGATTCAAAGAGATCCTTTGGTCAATGACCTATTAAATATGGACATGGGAATTATAAGGGATGGGACATCATCAACCTTAACCCAAATTATTTATTAATAGTCATTTCTAGAGAAGATCAACAAAGATCAGAAATAAGATCCTTTGTTAGAGAAGAAGTTTGAGGCTGTGAATCATGGAATGTTTTCTGGTTTCAGTATTGATCAAGAAGGTGTACTGAAATTTTGTACAAGACTATGTGTTCCATATTTTTTTAAAATAATGAAGGAGCAGATAGATGAAGCTCATATCTATACTTTCTCTATACATCCTGGGAGTCCAATAATGTATAGGGACCTAATTGATCATTATTGGTGGGATAATATGAAATGGTAGATTTCTGAATACACTTCAAGGTTCCTGTTATGTCAGAAAGTGAAGGCAGGACAACAAATTTTTAAATGGGTTTTGCAACCACTACCCATACCAGCATGGAAGTGGGACAATATCACTATGGACTTCGGCACTGGTCTCCTGAGAACATCCAAATAAAACAATTAAATATGGGTTATTGTGGACCATCTCACCACGAATGACCATTTTATCTCTATTCGAGAAGATTTATCTCTTGATCAACTTTCCAGTATTTACGTGAAGTGGTAAGGCTACATGGAGTTCCACTTTCTATCGCATCTGATCGTGATCCAAGTTTCATATGAAAATTTTGGAGTTGTCTCCAAAAGGCTTTGAGCACAGAATTGAATTTCAGTATGGCCTATCACCCCCAGAATAATGGCCAATATGAAAGGACTATTCAAACACTTGGGGATATGATGAGAACGTGCTCAATGGAATTTAATGGTGGATGGGATCAACATCTCCTTTTAGTTGAGTTCTCTTACAACAATTGCTTTCAATCGAGCATTCAAATTAACCCAATGAATCTCTATATTGGAAGAGATGTAGAACTCCTACTTGTTGGGATGAAGCTGGTGAGAGAAAGATTCTTTGGCCTAATCTTGTGCAAGAGATGACAAAAAAGTCTTTGCAATCCAACAACACTTTAAGGTTACTCAGACTCGAAAAAGGTGATATGCCGACAACCATCAATGGGACGTCGATATTGATATTAGTAAAAAAAATTGCTTCTCATTTCACCTTGGAAGAGAACCATGAGGTTTGGGAAGAAAGGGAAGCTCAGCCCTAGGTACATTGGTCCAGATAAAATCCTTGATCACATAAGAGAAGTGGCCTATCGGCATGAAATCCCTCCAAATATAGCCCAAGTTCATGATGTTTTCCATGTATCCCTCTTGAGGATGAACATCCATAACCCTTCAAATATACTAAACCTAGAGGTGGTACAATGGGAACTTGAAATCTCTTATGAGGAGAAGATGTTGGAGATCTTGGGTGATTGAGACATGGTTCTACGCAACAAGACTACCCACCATGTCAAGGTGTTGTGGAGGAACAACTAATGCGAAGAAGACATGTGGGAACCAGATGAGTCTATGAGGTAGAAGTTCCCACACCATTTTTTTTCTGAGGGTAAGAGTTAAAATTTTGAGGATGAAATTTCTTAAGGGGTGAAGAATGCAATGACCCAAATTTTCATTAATATTTGTTTCCTAAATTAGTATGTTATTTTATTTTATACCCAACAAAAATATATCCTTTAATTAATGAAGTTAGTATAATTAACATGAGACCATTTGGTTTTGACTCTCAATATGACCATCGGAAACTATACTCTTAACGTTAAAATTTTAGTTTTTAAGTACTAGTGATCTTGGTTAATTAATACAGAAAGAAGATTGGATTGCATCATCCAGTAGACTTGGTCTGTACAAAATCCATCTGTTGGATCATGGGAAGGTGGTAGCATCTTTGGGCTTTCCTCTGGACCAAGCCCAATCTTAGCTACAACATGTGAAGCTTGAACAGAATCACCTAAGGGAGAAGTTCAAGCTGATATAAATCACCACTTGGGTAATGTTGTCTGAGCCACCCAAAGATTCTATCACCATAGCACACCTTACATGTATGTCCTATATAGGTGTTATAAGTGGCTATGTAATGAGGCCTTAGATAATTTTTTGTAATCCCTTGGTATAACTAAAATTTTTATTTTCTTGTTATGGTAAAATTTTGATTTTCAAATTTCCAGATAAATATAGGATGAATATAATTAATAAATTTTGGAAAAAATGTATTTTAAAATTTTTAGGTAAACTTTAAAGAACTAATAATGTAAAATTATTTTTAAAAAAATGGTCTTCTACAGTTATAACCAATATGAAATTTAAAGTCTAATAAGATCATCTTAATTTTTAATGAATAGTAATGTATTAATATTAATATAATCTTATTAATAGAAATGAATAGTAATTTGGAAAAAAATTTGAAACTTCAACCATGAATGTATAATTACAATTTAGACATCATAAAAGTGAAAAAACGATCATAGTATAAGTTTTGGTATTTTTGTGTGTCATAAATATTTTATATACAATTTTATAATTAATTTAATAATATTAAATGGAAATTTATTTTCATAAAATTTAATCATATATGGTTACTTTATTGTTCTATGGTTATATGATAATTTTATGGGGCCTTGATTACTTTATTTATATGTTACAAAATGTGTTATAGTTTTAAAGTTGTATTTTTGGAATAAATAATGATTTTATTTAAATATTAAATTAAAAATATTTAGAAAATTATTTTCATAAAAAAGAGTTCTTTTTTGAGTTCAGATCATCTATATTAGGTTAGGGTGATTTTTTTGGTTTTTTTCTAAAACAGATGATTTTTTAGTTAATCATAAAATTACAGTTTTGAGTTTCGGGTGTTTAATGAAATAATTGATGATGTAATCATGATGTAATAAATATGGTCATATTTTGAATAGTGATATATGTTATTAGGTTTCCAAAGTGGCTAATACCAAGGGAAAATACCATGGGAAATCCCATTGTTTTGATAATACCACCAATGAGGTGTCCCTTGGAAATTAATAATAAATTCCCTCACGTTTCCTATCAATACCAAGACATTACCTAATTAATTTTATTCCAAAATCATCCTAAACGAATTTCTAGTCTCTTTTAATCCCAAGGAAGCCTCCCAATTTTTCCTAAATCCTTTTAGGGTCCCGACCGTCAAGCTTTCGAAGTTACTCTTCAAGTTATGGGAACCTCTCACCCTCATCTTTTAAGTCATGACTTCCTTTGTGTAATGTCTTACAATTCCATTTTATTATGCGAGATATTGTTATTATATATCTTTACTACTGTAAATTTCATGTCCAAATTATGATATACCCTCTCCTCTCTCATAAATTTATTTTCTGAATTTTTTAGTGACGCCTTTAGGCTGCCGATGTTTCGAAAAAGAAATTGTGTACTCTTTTTTTTCAAGTTTCATTTTCATGTGGAATGTCATTCAAATATCTATACCATGTTATTATCTCCATGTTATTATGCATTTATACAATATTTTTCGTTATTTATGAGTGGGTTACCCTTGTACCCTCTCTTTTCAGTATTTTCTAAAACCATTTTGTATAGTCGTTATGCTGCAAAAGTTTCGTCTCAAACCCCCCCACTCTTTTTCACAAGAAATCTATGGTTTTATTTCTGTTAATACCCAAATCTATTTTATGTTCTAGAGGTATTCCTAAAGACATAAATTTGATATATTTTATTCTTTAATTTACATTCATATAACCCTCACTCCCTTTCCATGGGTTATAAATGATATAATGATCTTATTTTTAAGAACATTTAAAACGTCATGATTTTGAAATGTAACCCATTTATTTTATTATCTAAGGGTTATTTATGACATGTTTGATTATGATATATGTGGATCACAAGAAAAATAATACATATTAAGGGTGTGACCTGATATTTATCTAATGAATTGGGTAATGAATTAATCTCTAGATATGACAAGTTTCACGCTACCTTGGTGAATAACCTTGCAAAATTATTATGACACCTTGGGGATGAACCTTAATGACATATTCATGAATGTATAAATGAAATGTTTTAGCCACATATTCAAGATATTATTCAAGTTGTTTTTATTATTATAAGAATATTATTCAATTTCTTATTCCTTTATGATTTTTATCATGTTTTTTTTATAACTCTCAAGATCACATGTGAACTATTTAACTTGTTTTCCTTACTCGGACTTATGCTCACCCTTTCCTTTGATGTATGTCTCCAGGTTATGATATTTAGTAATTGTAAATAGGATTAACTTATTATTAAGCCTTAAAAGTGGATTAGAAGAATGATTTATTTTTTAATGTATTTTGTTCTTGATTTCCAAGACACTAGACTTTAAAGATCCTATGTTGTAAAATGAAATGAAATGTTTTGTAATAAAATGGAAGGATTTTATATTCCATTATATAAGAAATATTATATTGTCTCTCATGTGTACATTGAAATACCGTGTTATGTAGTGATGAGATTCTTTTTTCACATACCCTTTATAGGTAATGTAATAATCATTATTTTGATGCTCATATATGATATTCATAACATATTAATCATTTGGTAAGAGAATAATACATTATTATTTCGTACCTTACAATCAATTGAATAAAGGATAACACCATTCATGTATATAGAAGACTATTGTCTCACGATGTGATGTGATTCATTTTTCACTAACACATTCAATAATAGGTAAGATGTGATAAATTAAATCAATATATGTGATATATATGGCATGATATTGATTCTATAAATATATCTTACAACAAAATAACTTACCCTTAAACCTTATAGGAAATGATAACACCACTCTTCTGTAGGTATGACTTACCATCTCTAGGGAGTGAGGAGACTCATTCACCATTTTCTAAATTCAATAATGTTTATAAATATGTAACTATTAATACTAATTTTATTTCTAAAAATAATATAATTATGTATATTTTGGAACATTAACTTATGATTATGATTCAAAACAATCATGAAAATCATTTAAGACTAAATAAGGCAATAAACACACAAAACAATAGTGATAATAAATAAAATTTAATGAATTTATTATAATATATTATAAAATGGGTCATATATGATATTATAATAATTATTAAAAATCATTATGTTTATATAATTATAAAATTTTCTATACCTGATTTTATAGAGCGTTCAACAAAAAATGAATTGTGGCGAAAGGGGTTTCTTAACTCACTTTCCATTTATTGGGTTATTGGTCAACAAAATTGATTATATTATGCTAACATTAAGTATAAAATGGAATTCTATATCTTTATTTTTTGTTTAAAAATATATTTTTTTGTATCTAATTTTATTATACATAATCACATGTATGATTAACTCTCACCTCAATGACATGAAATTTTTTAGGGTTTCTATTTCATAAAATCCTTCATCGAGAAGCATGAAATTTTATAGACCTATATTATTTTTAATGGTGTTAATAATGCTATTTTACACATTATATCCTATATTCCTCATATTGAATGATAGTTAATGTTATAATTCATTTATTTAATTCATGGGATGTTACTATTTAAATGATACCAATGTAGTAAGTATTATATCTTCAATCTCATTTTTATTGGGATTGTTTCAGAATGAATTTACATTATAGGAAATTATTTACAAATTTTCTAGTAAAACCATTTATAATTATTATCATTTGATTATCTATGAAAATTTATTTATTTTTAAAAATTTACTCCATTTATTACATTAATTTTTTAAGGATATGTTTTAATATAAAACCAACCTTATTTATCTATTTTGGTCAAACCCCATTTCTATTCCACGTCTATATTTTCTAAAAAATAAAAAAAAAATATTAAATGTTCCTATATGATTTATTAAATTAAATTTTATTCCTCTCTATATTCTTTCATAATTTTCTAAATGAAATCATTATGTAATTTTTCAGAAATTGCCATTTTCCTTTTACCAATACTGTTAACAGTATATTTTTTAATGGTTATAAAATGAAAATAATTTCATAACTTCATGACTAATCAATGTTTTTCAGAGATATTAACATGTATACAATGTTAAATTCATATAAAATTATTTTTATAAAATTATTTTCATTTTATATTTTCAAAAACTGATTCTCAAAGTGGAAATGTTATTTTCCCCAAGAATTATTTTAATATTTTCATTACTCATCCACGATAACAACTATTGATGTTATGGTTTTCTTTTGGATTATTTATATATGAATCAAATGAATATTCCTTGTTTAGAAAATTTTCATTTTATATTGTAATATATTCTTTATTAACATTTATCAAAATCATTCATTATGAAATTTCTTTGGATTATAATATGATGAATGATTAAGAAACACATTTTCGTTCCAAATGTAATTCATATGTTATTCCTTATGTTTGATTTCCTTTATTTGGAAAGTGTAGATCATGACAATGATTATATGGGTGTTTCTAGATACCACACAATTTTATTGGGTAATAATAGGGTCTAATGAAATGTTATGTATTACGTTAAGTAGTAAAACTATTCCATTATGGGAATTTGTTTCCATCTGATTTGGTCTAGGTAGTTATCCTGGATCATGTATTTTCATATTTTGTGTTTATTATATATTTAGGATACTATAATGATATTATAATACATGTTAATTGTGTTATATTCCAATGCGAGTACTCAAGTTTCTTCTCTTCTATGATATCATGTTATTCCATTGATACACTTATTATTATCCCTTAGCTTGTTTTTCCCATACATTAAATTTAAGATCACCCCATTCAATTTTGTATTCCCCAGATTATCCTATGAATTTTTAGGATACCAAAAGTATTATTGACATCAAAATGTAATATAAATAATGGATAGAATATTTTAGTTTCCTTTTATGTTCTATAAACATTGTTATCTAAACACAGTTGGCCTTTTCCATCATTATGTTGTATTGATTGAAATTTTTTAGAAACCATGTAATAATATATATAAAAATATAAGGTCATTATAAATTATATCTGAGAAATGGTTTAGTTAACCTTTGAAATATAGGGAGAGAAAAATTTAGTGAGAACCCAAATAATATGTCTATGAATATTTATAGGAGAAGTATATGGATATGTCAATGAATAAGAAAATATATTGGAATTTTGAGGAAGACTTGAGTGACTAACTTTTAAGAAAATATATCCCTGTTTGGATAATGAAATATCACGTGGTTCCAGAAACAATGTACTAATGGGTATTATCTAAAAAAGTGGTACATCAGTCTTTACTCGAGCATTACATAGAACACGAAAATGGACCATAATATACTGTTGGTTTGTCACTCCCATGGGTTATTCATTCAAAATATAAAAAATCATTATAAATCATAATAAAGGATTATAATAGATGAATACCATGAATGATATAGGTGAAATCTATGTTCTCTAAAACTGAATGAAAAATATTCATTATTTGGACATCCTATAACATATTTTTTGTGATTATCTGGTTTCCGACAATAATTCTTATTTTTTAAGCTATTCTCTGTAATTTTATACAGTGGATAGAATAAGGTGGAATCGTGTTAATACTGAATGTAATATACACTTTTGTGAATATGATAAGTAAAATTGGATGATTAATGGGTAAATTGATATTGTAATTATTCATAATTGTATCACCCCTCCCCTACCTCATTGGCTTGAGGAGGCGGTGAGGGCTATATGGACATAAGAAACGTTCCCAAGATGCCAAAGGCTGGAAATAAATGTCGAGGGATTCAAGATCAAATTGGAGAATGATTTCCCCTTAAGAAAAAACCAACCAATCATCTATTAACCACCACTATATGATGCATGGAAATAAAAACATTCCAACATTAATTCCAAAAATACAACCAAATTCTTCCACCATACAACCCAAATCCAAAACAAACAACTAAATATCAGAGTACTATGCAAATGACCAAACAAAAAAGCACCACGTGCCATGATACCAACATAGATCTACACAAAGCTCCAAGCTCCAAACTCCACCCAGATATCACGATGCACCACTAAAGGAGGGTGATGCCTTAAATTTTCCCACATCACAATACACAACATATTCAAAGACACCAACATTCCAAATCAAGGGGTGAGTACTAAAACTCAGTAGGATTTCCCAAAATGACTTCCCTACGCACACCACTAGGATAAAACTGATAACACGTTGATATAAAATAGTTTATCTAAAATAATCACAAGTGCAACCATTTCCATAAGCCAAACTCACCCTTAGCAATCCATCTCATCCAAACCAAATAGACAAGGGAAATCCAAACAAAAAATCAGGCCACAATCCATTCCATCATTTACACATTAGCACAACAATTTCTATATTTCAAAGCAATGCACAGAAAACAACCAAAATAGTGGGACTTCCGCCCAACCAGTTCACCCATTCACACCAAAAAAACCAAAATGGTGGGACTTTCGCCCAACCCGTTCACCCATTCACAACTAAAGGTACTTTCCGACCACTACCCATATGTTAGTTCTTCCGACCACTATCCATCACCTTTTATAGTGAGACTTCTAGCCCTCTTCCAAACAACATTTAAACCAATCATAACCAGGCATATAACCCCCTAAGGGTACAATATCATGCAATCAACCAATTCCATTTCATATTTATCCACTTCAATAAACCACCCATTTATTGAAAAATCATTTTCCATTCCAAAAAACATTTCAATAGAACCACATTTTTATTGAAACCCATTTTCATCAACCATTTTCATAATCAATCACCGCAACCCATTTTAAAATCTCTATTTTATAATCTACAACAATAGCATTTCATCACAAAACCCCTTTTTCCCAAAATGCCCCAAAACATCACCCATGGGATTTCCAACTAATTTTACACAACAAATCACAATAAATTTCAAGCACAAAAAATTAATTTTAAAAAAGAACCACTAGTTCTAACCAAGTGGAGTCGATAGAGAATCCACCTACCTTTAGGGTTCCCTAGAAATCGACCGATGAGAAACCACACCACCAATCCGGCGAACGCACCACTGAAACCTCTCTAGATCCCCTTCTATAACAATCACAAGCCTTAAAATAATCATCCAAGAAACCACATCCCACTATCTACACACCACAAGTGTATATCTAAAAAACCAAGAATGAGAGGGATGTAGATCTAGAGGAAAACCACAAAATTCAGAGAAGAGAAACTTACCTGGGAGAAACCACCTTCAATCCTCCAAGAAACGCCTTCAAAATCCTTTCAAAATGAGTGAGAGAGAACCTCAAACCCTCGAGAGCCGAAAAATCTCAAGAGATCATCATGTGGGAGGAAGATTGGAGAGGAATGTGGCCAGCCCAAGTTCCCCCGGGTTATAAAACCCTACTTTTAAGTGGCCGCATGATTATCCCACACGGTTTGGAAAACTATGTGCTAATCGTGTCCACGCTATTTCCTCGAGTGAAAGGGTCCTCACGGTTGCCTCACACGGTTTCGAAAATCGTGCACAGGCCGTGTGAAGCCTACAATCTCCCCCTGTACAGTTTTGTAGAGCATCAACATTGTTTCCCTCAGTCGTGCTCAAACCGTGCTCCTTTAGAAAAGCATCCAAACTCATTCAAAACCATCACAAACTCTCTCAACATCTTCCCAAAGCATCCCATGCACATTAAACACATAAAAATGCATAAACAAAGAACACATACCTCAAAACGGGGGTGCTAAGTTCTCCCCACCATTGGAATTTCCATCCTCAGAAAGTCGTGAACCCTCCATTTGCTGAAGGAGCATGGGCCACTGCTCAACCATCTCTTTCTCCCGCTCCCAATTTTCCTCTTGTATCTGACCATGTTTCCAAAAAACACGAACTAAAATGATGATTTTACCACGAAAGACTTTCTCTTGCTTATCCACAACCCACACCGGCACGTGCACTAACGAAACATCCAATTATAGCTCAACATGATCCCATCGAATCAAATGGTCATGATCCGGATGATAAATTTTCAACTGCGACACATGAAACACATTATGCACCGCATTAGACCTAGGTGGAAAAGTCAAATGATAAGTCACCTCTCCAACCTGCTCAATAATCTCAAAATGCTCAATATACCTCAGAGATAGCTTTCCCTACTTCCCAAACTGATGATGTCCCAACCAAGTATAGATCCTCATGAAAACATGATCACTCACCTCGAACGACAACGTCCATCGACAATGATCCACATAAGATTTTTGACGACTCTATGCTAACTCCATTATCATCTAGATCAACAAGATCTTCTCCATAGTCCCCTGGACAAGGCTCGGTCCAACCATCGAGGACTCACCCTTTTCCACCCAATATAATAGAGAAAGACACGACCACCCATACAACGCTTCAAATGAAGCCATATATATGGATGTATGATAACTGTTATTGTACGAGACCTCAAACAATGATATGTACTCCTCCCACGAGCCACCAAAATCCATGACACATGCCCACAACATATCCTCCAGAGTTTGTATCATTCTCTCGGACTGACCATCCGTCTGAGGGTGATATGCCATACTCATGGAACACCATTCCTCTTTACCACCTCCCGGATATAGATTTTGGCCAGATCCTCCACCGTATGAGATTCACGAATTGGAATGAAATCGGCCTAAATTGTTAGCCGATTCCCTATCACCCAAATGAAATCATGCTTTCTGAAAGTTCTTGGGAGACCTGTGACAAAATCTATCGCTATTTGCTCCCATTTCCAGAAATCGATAGGTAACGTCTACATCATTTCTGCTGGCCTCTGATGCTCTTCCTTAACCTACTGAAAAGTCAAGCATCTCGAAACAAACTTATCCACTCTTCTTTTCATACCAGTTCACCAGAACTATACTTTCAACGCTTTATAAATTTTCTGAATTCTAGGATGAACAACCCACCAGGGACGATGATACACCCTGAGATGATCCTCCTGACAAAAAACTGGTACAACCATCTAATTCCAAAAACACAAAACTGAATATCTATTCAGTCTCCAACCCTAAATGGTCTCCCCACCATTGAGTCTAGACCCCATGGTCACACACACATAAGTGGATATTTGTGCCTCTCTAACAAGGCCAACCATGTCTGGAATCAAAAAAACCGGAAAGAAGGCCGCTATATCGCCCCGGTCCTCACATTCCAACCGCATATCAGCTATAACTGACATCAACTTCCACTATTCTGATTCATGTTTCACCATCGTAGAATATGATTTTCTACTTAATTCATCTACCACCAAAATTCCCTTACCTGGTGTGTACATTATTTCAAAATCAAACATTTGGAGATATTCCATCCTTCTCCTTTTCCTCAAGTTCAAATCCATTTGTGAAACAATATGCTTCAAGCTCATATGATCTTTGTATACTATGAATTTATCACCGAAGAGATAATGACGCCACACTTTCAAAGCATGTACCACTGCTTCCAATTCCAAATCATGAGTTGGGTAGTTCTTCTCAGGCACTCTAAACTGTCGTGAGCCATACGCAACCACATGATTCTATTGCATGAGAATGCACCCCAACCCTGATCCCAATGCATCACAATACACCACGTATCCTTTTCCTGGTTCTGGCTAAGAAAACAGGAATCCTATATCCAAAGGTCACACTTTGAAAAAAAATTTATACAACCGATGATCCCTGAAGATCCCCAGCACTGTCGCCAAGTGCTGCTCATGCTCCACCCTTGTCTTTGAAAACACCAAAATATCATATACCAACACCACTACGAATTAATCCATATATCTATGAAATATCTGATTCTTCAATTCTATAAACACCACTGGCACATTCGTTAGACCAAATGGCATAAAAACATATTCATAATGGCCATATCTACTTCTGAAAGATGTATAATGAATATCATCCATCCTCACCCACAATTGATGATATCCCGACCTCATGTTGATCTCAAAGAACCACGGGGCTCCCCTCAACTGGTCAAAAAAATCATCAATTCGTGGAAGTGGATATCTGTTCTTTATCATAACTTGGTTAAGTCTAGGATAATCAACATAGAGTCTCAAAGTTACATCCACATTTTTCACAAACAACACTGGCGCTGCCCACAGAGACGTGCTAGGTCGGATAAAACCTTTGTTTTCTAACTCTTCCAACTGGAATGTCAATTCCCACAATTCAGCTGGTGCCATATGATAAGACAGAAGTGATATAGGACTAGTCCCCGGAAGGGGAACAATCGTAACCTCCACTTCTCTTATGGGAGGTAACCCAGAAAATTATTCATGAATCATATTCATGAACTGATCCACCACTGCCGGAAGAACACTTTGCTCAACACCCTCTAACGATTCCAACGACAAAACCACCAACTGATACGATAATGTTACCACTGCTGGTGCCAACAAACCCATTCTACCATGCCTTTCATGTTTATCTCCTCTAAAGAGATGTATAACGCTGTCGTGTGTTGTAAAAGCCATTTTTCGCACATCACTGTCGATGTGTGCCTCAAACTCCACTAGCCAATCCATTCCCAGGAATACATTATACACATCTATCTCAAGTACTGAGAAATTCCAAGCTAAGTCAACCTTGCCCACAATGATACAACATGATCTACACAAGAAGGCGCCCCACACTCTTTGAGCAAAAGGAGTATGATGTTTCAAAACCGAGGACAACATTTCTACACTTAAACCTAGAAAATCAACCACACATGCAGCAATAAAAAAGTGTAAAGAACCCATATCAAACAATACCTGAATCAAGGTAGAATTTAATAGAATAGTACCTTGCACTATGGATGGTCTCGACTGATCATCCCCTACAAACTGATCAGCTCCAAACACATGTCTTCTTTCCACGCTCTGCTCTTTATTTCCTTGTTGAGGCATTATGGTATTTCGAGAATCACCATGACCCACTTTACTCTGCTGCCAAGGGGTATGCTTCTGTCCCCATCCTGTCGAAGAATAAGATGCCTGCGATCCCTAAGGATTGTCATGCATGCTCAACCTTGGAGCATTCCGACAATAACATTGCATATGTTCCCTCTTCTTAAATATATGACTTGCTTGAGGTTGTGTCGTACAATCCTGCTAAATGTGGCTCGTTGAACCCCACTAAAAACATCCCAGATTTCTCTGGGGCTTCAGAGGAATATTTACTGATCCTTCCATCGGATTATGTTCCATACTCCCACCCTGCGAATAAGTGTCCCTATTCCTCTTGAACCCGACATTAGAGTTCCCACTATTCCCCATGGGTACCACCATCCTTCCTCCGCTCGGAGCACCCAACAGTTCTTGATCATCCCCCAAGGCTCTATTCACCATCTCTATGTAATCATATATACGCAACACCGAATCATTGAATGGATTTCTTTCCTTAAACCGACTTTAAATATCCTTTCCTTCAATGACATGCTACCCGCCAACTCGGGTGCAAACCTCACTATGTTTATAAATGTATCTACATACTCTGTCACAGACATAAGCTCTTGCATCAGACTAAATAAATCAGTCATGCGCTGAATTCTAAACATATGTGGGTATAATTGTTTATTAAACAATTCCTCAAAGACTTCCCACATCATACCCCAGTCCAACCCCACTTGGACTACCAAATCCCACCAATGAAGTGCAAGATCTTTTAACATATACGTGGCCAACTTCAATTTTAACTCTACCGGTGTTCCCAAGAACTCAATGATCTTCTTCATTTTATTCAACCATGCTTCTTCCCTCTCTAGATCTGAATCACCCCTAAAGATGGGTGGATTCTACTTTAGAAACTGAACTGTATGATCCACATGCATTGGTTCATATTCTTTATATCCACTTTCCACAGCTCGGAAAGCTTGTAATATACTTTTCCCTAGTTGATGTTTCACCTGAGAATCAGGTGCAACCACTTTTAGCAGCCTCCTATGGTTGGTCTCTACGACACCTACTCAGTTCCATTTCAATAAAAAAACAATCAACTATGAGTCTCACTTTGGTAGACATTAAGAAATCCCATTTCAAATCGCATTACAAAACACTATCACAAGAAGACTTTCCCAAAGTTCACATTTCCCATGTTTCATCAATTTTTGAAAACCAAAAAATTTTCAAAATACCACTTGTTTCTATGTTTCAAATCCTTCCGTTTTGAAACTCAATTCAGATTTTTCAAAATCCACACATTCCTATCACACCATAAATCATTATACCCCAATGAAATATACATCCTAGTGGGAATTCATTTCTACCATGCATGTCATTCTCATATCATTGGATACACCCACGACAATGTGATATCAAATGCCTATAAGTGTCTCCTAAACACTTATGTACCCAATTCCCTAGTAACTTGAATTTCAGCCTAAAAGGGTTAGCTACATCCTTTTATACTATACATTCTAAGTTCCGAAATTACTATGCCTTGATACCATCCTAACTCAAGGAATATACCACAACAAAGGTCAACTCCAAAACCAAGGGTAAACACCAAAGGATTGAACAACTTCTCTCACTTGAAAGCTAAGGAATGAACAAACTGATACTACTCGTAACACCCCGCCCCTACCTCATTGGCTTGAGGCGGTGGTGAGGGATACTTGGCCATAAGATACGTTCCCAAGACACTAAAGTCTAGAAATAAATGCTGTGGGCTTCAAGATCAAATTGGGGAACGATTTACCCTTAAGACAAAACCAACCAAACCATCCTTAACAACCACTATATGATGCATGTAAATAAAAACATTCCAAAATGAATTACCAAAATACAACCAAATTGTTCCACTATAAAACCCAAATCCAAAATAAAAAACACAATATCACTGTACTACGAGGAAGGCCAAACAACAAAGAACCACATGACATGATACCACCACAGCTCTACACCAAGCTCCAAGCTCCAAGCCCCACCCAGACATCAAGATGCACCACTAAAGGAGGGTGATGCCTTACCATTTCTATAAGCCCCCAGCCTTAAACCTTACTTAATCTTGAGTTATTACAAGATTACGCATTGAGGATCTTTTCGGGTTTAGTGTTTTAGAGAATTAGATCATAAAACTTGCATTACATTCCACATATAAACAAAGTGGTTACCTAAAGATAGTATTCTTCATTCCCATTAATTGAAACATATTTAAGATAAAACATGGATTCTTTCTTGACACTTCCTTGAAACTATCATCATATCATGTACCTTTCCCTTAACCTGTGAAAAACATTTCAAAAAACTTGGGATGAGCATAAAAAGCTCAATATGGGTTATAAAAACATGGAAAGGAAACATGGGTACGTATATACATAAAAATGAAATCATACTCTACCCATAAAAAATATGCACTTTAACATACCTCATCAAATCATGAGTAAATCATAGAAATCATAAGACATAAAGGTAACTTGAGGCATTCATAACATTCTTACATAGGGAGTAACCCTCTTGGTTATGTTTGGAATACCCATCATAGTATATTCCCTAAATCTCTTCGGAGAAACCTTAACGTTTCACTCCTTCGCGTTACCCAATGCATTGGAGAGCTATAATGGGCTCACCCGCCCTTAGTTTATCAAGGAACCACCCGTCTTCATAATAATTCCCACGAACCATAACATAATCATATCACATAAAACATGCATAAAGGAAACATAAAATTTCCACATTTCAATCACAAGATATCAATACAACACATTGATATAAAAACATTATGAAAACCATTTTCAATACCAAAATAAAAGAAATGTAATACATGGTATTTATTTTTCTTTTAAAAAGAAGGTATGGCTTGTAGAGGAAGCCGAAACTCAAATAATGGTCATGCCGGTGGAGAAGTCGTTGTCGCCGCATACGTATGACAAAAACATTCCATTTTGTCGTTTAGTAAACGCTTCGTATAAAAATACTCCTTTTGGATAAATGTAAAATTCAAAGGGTTTTATACACCGTATAAAAGAAAGTTGTGTATAAAATAAAATATGCCTCAATGAAAGGAGATTGAGACGAAGTCCCATACCTCGTATCCGACTTGACCCGGCCGTTATTTAATCTTCTGAATAATAAACTTGAGTTAATCTATACTTGCTTAAGAACCTTTTTCAAGTTCATTATTCCTTTTATACCATGTTATGAACATCATGTAATCATTTAAGTTAATAATGTTCATTTTGTCGGTATTTGGTTCTTAAGTCAAAAATAGACTTCTTACACTTACATGTTGTTAATTTGGTCAATGGTTCGCTATATACAGAATGATATTAATGATTTGGATTAAAAATATATATCATATATATTAATCATACACATGTATTTATAATATTACATCACATTCAGAGGTAAGAAATGAAATGCACCGTTCATGGAGACGGTAAGCCGTACGTACGCATGAACGCTACTTCCATTTCTATTTCGTACTTTCTGGAATGGAATCATAATGATATAAGAGTATATTATAATTCCAGTATAATAACATATATAATATCATTAACTTTATCCTTTACACATCCCACATATGGTATTAACGAATCAAATCACTTTCAGGGGGCGGTAGTCCGCACTTCCTAAAATGAAGATATCATGTTTACCCATAATGGAAACAATAATGGTATGCCATAAATGAAAAATACAGAAGATTAAGGAAAGAATAAACATATTATATATCATATATAAAAATAGTGACATCATAATGGCCACCTTTGAAGGTGTTAAATGAGTATTCAACAATCATCGTTTCGGGAGGCAGAATTTCGCCATCCACGGAAACCGTATGTTCTTTGACCATTTGATGTAGTTTTGTGAGAGTGTAGCTCTAATAAATCTTATAACAACATCCTAGTATATTGAATATTCTGGTGTTGTTAAAAAAGAAGTAAATAAAAAGAGTTTAGGGGGTTGGAAAAGCAAAATAAAACAAATGAACATGAGAGAATGAATTACCTTTAAAAGTGTAACTCCTTTTGATTTGAGCCTAAAGGATTCCTTTGAAAGGATTCTGCCCAAAGAGAATCCTCTAGGTTGAGTATAGGGATGTGGAGAGAGTAAATGGGCAGGGTTTGGCCAAGCCAAAGTCTTGAGGAGTGTGTGAAATGAGGTAGAGGTGGGGGCCTTTTATAAGAGGAGAGGAGGGGAACTTTTGGAAACCATGAAACTATTATTTTATTTGAAAACATGTTTAGGTTTTAAAAGGTCCCACATTGATATAATTAGTGTATAAGGTGATAAGGGTTCTAAATCCAACCATACAATATGTTTTGGACATGTGTAGTTCGTCGATTTTACATTATCTTTCTATTTTATTTAAATCATCAAATAATGATGTCAACGCTGCATCATTATTATGTCATAAATAATTTAATTTATTTAATGTCTAAAAATTATAAAACAAATAATATGATGTAGGAAATCATTTTATCTCTCCAATGAATATTTATAGTCAAAAATATGATTAGTATAACCCCTTCTAAAAATTGTTTTAGTAAAACAATTTATGTTAGTGTCATTTTCACCTTTATTTAAAAAAAAGGCATTAAAGTCATTATCTCACCCAAGTGGCTCCATGGGGTCCCCTAAATCGACCCATGGGTTGTCTCAGTCGGCCATGACTCACCCAATAGGTTTAGGACAAGTGTCATGGTGTTTTCACATTTTTATAATATCATTTTTGCCTTAAACTACACTAATTACCTCTAATCACGATTAATGAAAAAAAGATACTATTCACCAAAAAATTATTTTCATCCCATTGAACAAAATTTTACATACTAATGACAACCATGTATGTTGGATTTTAAAAATTCAATACACATTAGTGGTAAACTTTCATTTAACTGAAAAATCAGTTTGCTTGATTACCACTTATTGGTTTCACTATTCATCAATAATTGGAGTTTTTCAGAAAATTACCAAAAATTTACTCTAAGCTATATTCGATATTCCGAATTCAAAAATGATGTTTGTATTACCTAATTAAAATAATATAAGTAGAATTAATTAACTTAATAATTAACACCTGCTGTCAAAACAAATAGCGTGTTTTTAAGAAACAATATATATCAAAAGATTGATATTTGTTTATGTCGAATTTAAAGTGAAATTAATTACAAAGTCCACCATTGAATCAAATGGTAACAATATATTATGGTTTCACTTTAAAAACAATTCAAAATATAATCTAATCATACAAATAAATTAGATTAAAAGAGGTTTAGAATTAAAATACAACATTTTTCACTTATTCATAAAAAAATGAACTTTATCAGAAAAATACCAAAAATTCACACAAAGTAAATTTTGATGTCCCAATCATAAATAATAATTTTATTTTGACAAACATAGATTATAAAATTGTCAAAAAAATAGATTTAAAAAGGGTTTTCTATCAAAAGGCAGTAAAACAATCTTTTAAGAATATTAGTGTATTCCATGCTTAAGATTGGATTTATTTTCATTTTAAGCCTCCAAAACAATATCTAATTCATTAATAGACATAGACAAAAATATCTATTATTCATTACTTACTTGGGATGTTACATCCTTCCCCCATTTAGAAAATTGCGTCCCCGCAATTTATTTACTTATCGAATAAATGGGGGTACTTATCCCTCATTGCATTTTCAGATTCCCATGTTGCCTTTTCAGTCATGTGGTTTTTCCACAAAACCTTTACCTGGTGAATCTACTTATTCCGTAACACTTGCTCCCTGTGGTCAAGAATCTGGACCGGTTGTTCCTCATAAGATAGGTTCTCTTCCAGCTGAACTACCTCTGGACTCAAAACATGAGATGGATCTGGCATGTACTTTCTCAACATCAAAACGTGAAAAACATTGTGTACCTGAGATAAACTCAGTGGTAAAGACACTCGGTAAGAAACTTATCCAACTCTCTCCAGAATTTCATATGGTCCAATAAACCTTGGACTCAGCTTTCCTTTTTTACCAAATCTCATCACACTTTTACATGGAGAAACCTTGAGAAAAACATGATCACCTACCTCGAAATATAGATCCTTCCTCCGGTTATCTGCATAACTCTTCTGCCTGCTCTGAGCTATTCTCATGTGCTTCTGAATAACCTGAACTTTTTCTGCCATCTATTCTACCAATTCTGGTCCCATCAACTTCCTTTCACCCACTTCATCCCAGAAAGCTGAAGTTCGACACCTCTTCCCATATAATGCCTGAAATGGTGCCATCTATATACTAGAATGAAAACTGTTATTATATGAAAACTCAACCAAAGAAAGATGTTGGTCCCATCTTCCCTGATAATCCATCGAACAAGCTCGTAGCATATCCTCCAAGGTCTTAATTGTTCGTTTTGACTGCCCATCTGATTGAGGATGAAAAGCTGTACTAAAATTTAATTCAGTACCCAACGACATCAGAAGGCCTTTCCAAAAGCTAGAAGTAAACCTTGGATCACGATCCGATACAATGGAGAGAGGAACTCCATGTAACCTGACTATCTCTTTAATATACAAACGAGAAAGTTGATCAGGAGAGAAAGTATCTCGTATAGCAAGGAAATGAGTAGACTTGGTCAAGCGATCAACAATAACCCAGATTGCATTATTACCTCGAGATGTCTTCGGTAATCCCACAACAATGTCCATGGATATATTCTCCCATTTCCACTCTGGCACTGGTAAAGGATGAAGCATCCCTTTCGGTAACTGCCACTCTGCTTTAACCTGTTGACATGTCAAACACTTCACAGTAAAATCAGCAATATCTCTTTTCATTCCATCCCACTAGTAATACTCCCGCAGATCTCTGTACATCTTAGTACTGCCAGGATGAACTGAAAATGGAGAACAATGAGCTTCACATAACAAATATCTCTTCAACTGTGAATCACAAGGCACACGCAATCTCTTCCCAAATCTCAAAACACAATAATTATCAATGTTGAATTCAAGAAACTTACCTTTCTGAACCAGCTCTACCTTTTTCTGCAACTCACTGTCTTGCTTCTATGCTTACTTGATTCTTCCTGATAGAGAAGATCTCACTGATACCTGAAACAAAACAGAAGGACTTCCGGGACCAACAACTTCTATTCCAAAGTTCATCAAATCCTTAACCAAAGGATCACGTTCCAAACTCAACAATGCTAATGAAGCATTACTTTTTTGACTCAAAGTATCAGCCACTTTATTTGATTTTCCCAGATGGTAATGAATTGTACAATCAAAATCCTTGATTAATTCTAGCCATCTCTTTTGTCTCATGTTAAATTCTTTCTGAGTGAATATATAATTTAAACTTTTGTGATCAGTATATATTTCACACTTTACTCCATACAAATGATGCCTGCAAATTTTTAAATCAAAAACAACAGCAGCTAATTCCAAATCACGTGTAGGGTAATTTACCTCATGAGTTATCAAATGTCGTGAATCATAAGCAATTACCTGATCATTCTTCATTAGGACGCAACCAAGTCCTTTCAATGAAGAATCACTGTATATAAAAAACTCACCATTCCTGGAAGGTAGTGCCAAAACTGGAGCATTCACTAATCTTCTTTTCAATTCCTGAAAACAATCATCACATTCTTTTGTCCAGATAAACTTAACACCCTTCTGAGTTAGCTTAGTAATTGGACTAGATAACCATGAAAAATTTCTAACAAACCTTCGGTAATAGCCTGCCAAACCAAGGAAGCTACGAATCTCAGTTACATTTGTGGGTCTTGGACAATCTTCAACAATTTTTGTTTTTGCAGGATCAACAGTTATCCCATCTTTAGAAACAACGTGACCAAGGAAAGAAATTTGTTGCAACCAAAACTCACACATGCTGAATTTACCATACAATTTATTTTCTTTTAAGGTTTGCAAGATAACCCTTAAATGTCTTTCATGCTCCTCTTTACTTTTAGAAAACACCAAAATATCATCAATAACACAACCACCATTTATCACCTGATTCAACTGAGCCATCACTACTGTAAACTGCTCAATTCTTATTCTGACCATCTCAGTACGCTGATTTGGAAGGTCATTTCCCTCTGTATTCCTTCTTAGAAAATTCGTTCTACTTCCTCTACAAAAAACCATTCTTAACACAGAAATATATTAGACGAAGCAACATGGTAATCTTCAAATGCGATATCATTTCAATTTGACCATAAAATTTTTTTTTTGGATAATCATTTAATAGAATTATAAGTCCTAAAGTTATCTAAACCAACCTCTGATACCAACTATAATGCCCCAGGCTTAAACCTTACTTAATCTTGAGTTATTACAAGATTACGCATTGAGGATCTTTTCGGGTTTAGAGTTTTAGAGAATTAGATCATAAAACTTGCATTACATTCCACATATAAACAAAGTGGTTACATAAAGATAGTAATATTCATTCCCATTAATGGAAACATATTTAAGATAAAACATGGATTCTTTCTTGACACTTCCTTGACACTATCATCATATCATGTACCTTTTCCTTAACCTGTGAAAAACATTTCAAAAAACTTGGGATGAGCATAAAAAGCTCAGTATGGGTTATAAAAACATGGAAAGGAAACATGGGTACGTATATACATAAGAATGAAATCATACTCTACCCATAAAACATAAGCACTTTAACATACCTCATCAAATCATGAGTAAATCATAGAAATCATAAGACATAAAGGTAACTTGAGGCATTCATAACATTCTTACGTAGGGAGTAACCCTCTTGGTTACGTTTGGAATAACCATCACAGTGTATTCCCTAAATCCCTTCGGGGAAACCTTAACGTTTCACTCCTTCGCGTTACCCAATGCATTAGAGAGCTATAACGGGCTCACCCGCCCTTAGTTTATCACGGAACCACCCATCTTCATAATAATGCCCAAGAAACATAACATAATCATATCACATAAAACATGCACAAAGGAAAAATAAAATTTCCACATTTCAATCACGAGATATCAATACAACACATTGATATAAAAACATTATGAAAACCATTTTCAATACCAAAATAAAATAAATGTAAGACATGTTATTTATTTTTCTTTTAAAAAGAAGGTATCGCTTGTAGAGGAAGCCGAAACTCAAATAATGTTCACGCCGGCAGAGAAGTCGTTATCGCCGCATACGTACGACAAAAACATTCCCTTTTGTCGTTTAGTAAACGCTTCATATAAAAAAGATTCCTTTTGGATAAACGTAAAAGTCAAAGGGTTTTATACACCGTATAAAAGAAAGTTGTGTATAAAATAAAATATGCCTCAATGAAAGGATATAGAGACGAAGTCCCATACCTCGTATCCGACTTGACCTGACCGTTCTTTAATCTCCTGAATAATAAACTTGAGTTAATCTATACTTCCCTAAGAACCTTTTTCAAGTTCATTATTCCTTTTATACCATGTTATGAACATCATGTAATCATTTATGTTAATAATGTTCATTTTGTCGGTATTTGGTTCTTAAGTCAAAAATAGACTTCTTACACTTACATGTTGTTAATTTGGTCAAAGGTTCGTTATATCCAAAATGATATTAATGATTTGGATAACATATATATCATATATATTCATCATATACATGTATTTATAATATTACATCACATTCAGAGGTATGAAATGAAATGCACCGTTCATGGAGACGGTAAGCCGTACGTACGCATAAACGCTACTTCCATTTCTATTTCGTACTTTCTGGAATGGAATCATAATGATATAAGAGTATATTATAATTCCAGTATAATAACATATATAATATCATTAACTTTATCCTTTACACACCCCACATATAGTATTAACAAATCAAATCACTTTTAGGGGGCGGTAGTCCGCACTTCCTAAAATGAAGATATCGTGTTTACCCATAATGGAAACAATAATGGTATGCCATAAATGAAAAATACAGAAGCTTAAGGAAATAATAAACATATTATATATCATATATAAAAATAGTGACATCATAATGGCAACCTTTTAAGGTGTTAAATGAGTATTGAACAATCATCATTTCGGGAGGCAGAATTTCGCCATCCACGGAAACCGTATTTTCTTTAACCATTTGATGTAGTTGTGTGAGAGTGTATCTAAAATAAATATTATAAAAACATCCTAGTATATTGAAGATACTGGTGTTGTTACATAATAAGTAAATAAAAAGAGTTTAGGGGGTTGGAGAAGCAAAATAAAACAAATGAACATGAGAGAATGAATTACCTTTAAAAGTGTAACTCCTTTTGATTTGAGCCTAAAGGCTTCCTTTAAAAGGATTCTTCCCAAAGGGAATCCTCTAGGATGAGTAGAGGGATTTGGAGAGAGTAAATGGGAAGGGTGTGGCCGAGCCAAAGGCTTGAGGAGTGTGTGAAATGAGGTAGAGGTGGGGGCCTTTTATAAGAGGAGAGGAGGGGCCCTTTTGGAAACCATGAAACTATTATTTTATTTGAAAATGTGTTTCGGTTTTAAAAGGTCCCACATTGATATAATTCGTGGATAAGGTGCTAAGGGTTCGAAATCCATCCATCCAATAAGTTTTGGACATGTTTATTTCATAGAGTTTACATTATCTTTCTATTTTATTTTAAATCATCAAATAATGATGTCATCGCAGCATCATTATTATGTTATAAATAATTTAATTTATTTAATTTCTAAAAATTATATAAAAACAACTATGATTTAGGAAATTTTTTTATCTTTCCAATGAATATTTATAGACAAAAATATGATTAGTATTACCCCTTATAAAAATTGTTTTAGTAAAACAATTTATGTTAGTGTCATTTTCACCTTTATTTAAAAAAAAGGCATTAAAGTCATTATCTCACCCAAGTGGCTCCATGGGGTCCCATAAATCGACCCATGGGTTGTCTTGGTCGGACATGACTCACCCAATAGGTGTAGGACAAGTGTCATGGTGTTTTCACATATTTATAATATCATTTTTACCTTAAATTACACTAATTACCTCTAATCACGATTAACGAAAAAAAGTTACTATTCACCAAAAAATTATTTTCATCCCATTGAACCAAATTTTACATATTAATGACAACCATGTATGTAGGATTTTCAAAATTCAATACACATTAGTGGTAGACTTTCATTTAACTGAAAAATCAGTTTTCTTGACTACCACTTAGTGGTTTCACTATTCATAAAAAATTGGAGTTTTTCAGAAAATTACCAAAAATTCACTCTAAGCTATATTCGATATTCCGAATTAAAAAATGATGTTTATATTACCTAATTAAAATAACATAAGTATAATTAATTAATTTAATAATTAACACCTGCTGTCAAAACAAATAGCGTGTTTTTAAGAAACAATACATATCAAAAGATTGATATTTGTTTATGTCGAATTTCAAAGTGAAATTAATTCCAAAGTCCACCATTGAATCAAATGGTAAAAATATTTTATGGTTTCACGTCAATACCAATTAAAAAGATAATCTAATCAAACAAATAAATTATATTAAAAGAGGTTTAGAATTAAAATACAACATTTTTCACTTATTCAAAAAAAATGAACTTTATCGGAAAAATACCAAAAATTCACAAAAAGTAAATCCTGATGTCCCAATCATAAATAATAATTTTATTTTGACAAACATAGCTTATAAAATTGTCAAAAATATAGATTTAAAAAAGGTTTTCCATCAAAAGGCATTAAAACAATATTTTAATAATATTAATGTATTCCATGCTTAAGATTGGATTTATTTTCATTTTAAGCCTCTAATACACTATCTAATTAATTAATAGACATAGATAAAAATATCCATTATTGATTACTTACTTGGGATGTTACAATTTCCCATGTTATGGTACACAACATATACAAAGACACCAACATTCCAAAGAATGGGGTGAGTACTAAAACTCAGTAGGATTTCCAAAAATGACTTCCCTACACACACCACTAGGATAAATCCGTTAGCACATTTATATAAAATAGTTTATATAAAATAATCACAAGTGCAACCATTTACATTATCCAAACACACCCTTACCAAGCGTTCTCACCCAAACCAAACTACCAAGGGAAACCCAAAAAACAAACATGCCACAATCCATTCCATCATTTACACGTTTGCATAATAATTTACATCTTCCAATGCAATACACAACAAACAACCAAAATGGTGGGACTTCCGCCCAACCCGTTCACCCATTCACAACTAGCGGTACTTCCCTACCACTACCCATATGGTGGTTCTTCCAACCACTATCTGTCACCTTTTATAGTGAGACATCCCGCCCACTTCCACACAACATGTCAACCAATCACAACCAAGCATATAACCCTCCAAGGTTACAACATTATGCAATCAACCAATTCCATTGAATATCAATCCACATCAATAAATCACCCATTTATTGAAAAATCATTTTCCAGGACAAAAAACATTTCAATAGAGCCAAATATTTATTGAAACCCATTTTCATAATAAATCACCACAAACCATTTTAAATTCTCTATTTTAAAATCCAAAACAATAGCATTTGATCACAAAACCCATTTTCCCAAAAATCCCCAAAACGTCACCCAAGCGATTTCCAACCAATTCTGCACAACAAATCAAAATTACATTCAACAACAAGAAAATAATTGTAACAAACAACCCCTAGTTATAACCGAGTGGAGTCTAGAGAGAAGCCACCTATCTTTAGGGTTCCCTAGAATCAACTCACGAGCAACCGTACCTCCAATCCAGTGAACGAACCACCGAAACCTCTCTAGATCCCATTCCATAACATTAAAAAGCCTTAAAATCATCATCCAAGGAAACCAAAATCCTAGATCTACACACCACAAGTGTAGATCTAGAAAACATAGAAATAGATGGATGTAGATCTAGAGGAAAACCACAAAAAGCAAAGAGGAGAAACATACCCAGGAGAAACCACCTTCAATCTGCCAAGAAACTTCTTCAAAACCCTTCCAAAATGAGTGGGAGAGAACCTCCAACCCTTGAGAGCCGAAAAATCCCAAGAGATCTTCAAGTTGGAGGAAGATTGGAGAGGAATGAGGCAAGCCAGAGTACCCCTGAGTTTTAAAACCCTACTTTAAAGTGGCCACACAGTTATCCCTTACAGTTTGGAAAACCGTGCCCTAACCATGTACACACTACTGCCTCGAGAGCAAGAGTCAACACGGTTGCCTCAGACGGTTTGGAAAACTATGCGCAGGCCGTGTAAAGCATATTATCTCCCCCAACACGGTTTCCTAGAGCACCATCACAGTTTCTTTTAGCCATGCTCAAATTGTGCTCCTTTAATAAATCCTCCAAACTCATTCAAAACCATCCCAAAATATCCCAACTTCTTCCCAAATCATCCCATTCACTTTAAATAGATAAAAATGCATAAACAAAGACCACATACCTCGAAATGGGGGTGCTACAATAATCATTTGTTGTGATATATGATTAAAAATTTGAACATTAGTAAGATCCCTAAAATGTAAAATAAGAGGATGATGGACTTTTATTAATTTTCATATGTTAATAAACATAGTTCCAAGAAGATTTGGAATCCTATATGTCAAGAAGGTGGGATTAATCACTAAGAATACTATCTCAAATAGAGAATAAGATGTATTCTATTGTGAAATAGAGGTTATAGATAAGCATGTTTCCAAGGTATTTGATGTCTTATATGTGGGAACATGGGAATTATCTAATCCAATTACCTGAACTAAGGGTTATTACCAAATAATAAGGTGTTTCTTGTGTTATACCAACTCATTGATGTAAAAGGGTTGAATCATTATGTATTGGGAATCAATAATTATTTTTAATAAGTATATTTACCAATGGAATTTTGGATATGAGAATAATAAGTCATCTAATGATTATGTCTATTTTGTAAGCATATATGTCTTCATGATAAACTAAATTAAGAGTTTTGGAAACCATCGATTGGTTTGTGAGCTTAAGTCTCATCAAAAGATCAATGTATTAGAAAAATATTGTGATATTTTAAGTCATTATATGTCAAGATGACTACATATATTTTCAGAGATGTTTTAGAGGGTTGAGGTATATATTGATATTTATGTTTAACACAAGGGAATATTTAGGACGATTGCTTTTAGGTTTTTTAGATATATGTTGATTGGATAGGATATGACCATTATGTTTTAAAATTTTAAATCCATTTGAGGATATTTTTGGATATAAGGTCACTAATTTAAGGAATGATATATGTTAAACATTTGTGTTCATTGTTGAATTATTGGGATGAATAGATTAATTATCATTTGGGGATTTATATAACATTAATCTATTTTTTTAATAATGATAGTAGGAGTACCTTGTTTCTATTTTATAGATTATATGATCTATTCAATGTTTTATAAGTAATTTATTCATGAAAGAAATTCCTTCTTTACATTCTTTTCAATAGATTAAATGGAGATGTGCAAATACATTAAAGCGCAATGAAGAGATAAAATAATGTTTATAAAATATTAATATCTCAAGTAAGAATATTTTCTAACACTCAATATAGTGATAGGAAAAGAATACATTAACATTAGGAAAAGAATATTGAAAAAAATTTATAACCTGTACATCTGATAAATGACATTTTAATTTATCATAGATTTTTTTCATTTGGTTTTTCAATTTTTTTGTAACTCAAAATTATTGATACCCATAATCTCTATCACCCTCTTTAATTATTTATTCTTTTCTTCCATGCCCACGATTTCACATCCCACCATTGTTCTCCAACATTTGACCCTAGAAGTATGTTATTCTATATGACCTCTATATTTACCTTACCCTATTTTGTGGATGATGTTTTATTAAAACCTTTTACAATTTGGGATTTCAACAATGAAATTTTTAAAACATTTATTTCTGAGATAAAGATTATTATATGAGGATGTAATTTATTTATGGGTGGTTGAGTGTAACACCACATGATAATAAAAAAGGATCACTATGTTTGATAAGATATATTACACAAATCAACTACAATAAAAGGGATTGTAACACCCCAATACGGTACAATATATATTTTTTAGATAAATTCCATCTCTTTGATAGAATATGGAACATGCAACCATGAATATAAATGAACCATATTTAGTATATAGTTATACATTAGAAATTAAATTAATGGGTATGAATATGAATAATTAAATTGTAAAAATTATATGTTTTAAATGTGTAAAAAAATAAATTGACAATTACCTACTGATTTATAGAAAATATGAATTATTTCAATGAAAAAGAAATGTTTTCTAAAAAAGATGTGTGTGACTAAAAAATAGCTTCATTGTTATTTTCACATATATATTAAAATTATTATGAAAAATTATATTAAGTTTATTTCAAATTATGATATTAATTTTGTAAATCATAATAAATTTTCTTATTATGGTTATTTTTTTGAAATTTTCTAAAATGATTCATTATCGATGAATAGTAAAAAATATTTTATTAAGTAAAAACTTCTCATTAATTAATGAATATAAAAGATAAATTTTATTTTAAGGTTGTCTTAAATATATATTTACTTCAATTATATATTTATTATTCAAAATTAATTCATTGTAATTAATTTCATAATTAATTTTCATAAATAAATTTAATCATTTAAAAAATTTTCTTTTGGAAAAAACATTTTTCATACACATATAGAGGTTTAATTTAAAATTAAATATTCCCATTCATTGAGTATAATTTTTAAAAATGGATTAAATATTTGGAATAAGAATCATTTATTCTATTATCAAGATAAAATTATCTGTTTACCATAATGATTAGTGAAAATTGTGAACAAATTGTCAGGGTTAAGATTTAAAAAGGTATAATACAGGGTTAAATTTGATGACAAGTGTTAAATTTGACCCCAAAAATTAATAATTCATATTGTGTTATATTAGTAACTCATTATATAATATAATGTTCATTAATGTTCCACTTCTGTTCCTTTTGGTAAAATAGAAACATTGGTGTAATTCATTCTTTTCAAAAAATCAAAGTGTGTCCTCTCCCCCACAATTTAATGGACAACCCTCCCATATCTATTACACACTCCGAAAACCACATTGTTACATCAATTACCAAATAGAATAAATCACTTAATTACTCAACTAATAATTTAATCCTTCTATTTATCATAAAGGAAATCCTTTGAAGGATTTTGGAGGGAACCTAAATAAGTTTTATAGAGAATAGGTAATGTCATTTCCTGAGCATTTTATTTAATTACTCTTCTACCTATTTAATATATTTTTATACCATACAGATATAATAACCAAATTATGTTACATATACATATATTTTTTTATATAATGGTAATTACCTACATCTGTATCCTCCTCACTCTAATGGGATGTAAAATTGTTGATTGTGAGTAGGGAGAACTACCGCCTATCGAACCGGCGTAATTTATTTTCCATCACTGGTTCTCATGAATTTATATAAGGATTTATATGATTATTTTATATGATATTTTTTATTTATATTATACTTATATAATTATATTATAAAATATTTAATCTTTTGATTCATTCCATATCAAAAACGATAACGTCGCTCGTGTGTACGGTGAACTACTGCCTCATGAATCAATTTAATTAATTATGCACATATTATTTACATGGAAGATAATAAGGATTAATTTTATATTAAAATATAATTTTAATTACATAATAATAATAGTGTAAAATAAATACATCATATGCATTCCTACCTTATCATCCATTGAATAAATTATAATGGAATTAATGTGTACGGTGGACTATCACCACAAGAAGTGATTGGATTATTTTTTCTCTAATGCTTTAAATGAAAGGTAGAAAAGGAAAATTATAATGACTATATGTAATATATATATATGAAATGATATTTATTATATAAAATAAATATGAAATCCCCTTCCTTACCCTTTCACTTAATAATGAAATGATAATGTTTCCCTTTCATTCGTATGACATACTGTCTCCATGAAGTGATAGGATTAATTCTTTATGTTAAAATTTTACTGATGGTAATAAATATGTGTATAATGAAAAAAATTATATATATATAATTAATATATATATATATATATGGTGATGGTAGAACTTTAATCTATTTTCATGATCCAGAACATTCACAATGAATCTTACCAGAGAAAACATGGAAATTGACACCCAAATCAATAGTGATAATGATTGATTATTAATGATTGGGTAATGTGATGTTATTAAAGGGATAATATATTATATTATAAAAATTTATTTTATTTTTTATATGTTAAAACCATGTGTAAATTAACTATAAAAGAGGCTAATAAGAGCTCAACAAAAGGTAATCTTGAGATAAGGGGTTTCTTTACTCAATTTCCATTCATTGGTTTATACGTCTACATCATTGATAATGTTATTCCTAAATTAGGTGTGGTATGAAATTTAATTACCTTAAGTTTTATTTAAACTTTTATTTATGTTTATATAAATTTTATTAACACCATAAACCCATTGATTAAATCTCATCTCAATGATATGAACTTTATAAGGGTTTTCATCTATAAACAACTTTTATTGAGATGCATGTAATTTTAAAAATCTAATTTAATTAGAGTGGTCTATATACTACCCCATTAAATAATATATCATGAATAATTGAAACTTAATGATATTTAATGTTTTTATTAGTCCATTTAATTCATGGAATGTCATGATTTAGATTTTACCAAAGCAATTAGGGTTCATATTTCATTCTCATTTTAGTCGGGATTTTATATTCACAAATTTTTATTATTGGAAATCATTTAATTATTTTTTATGTAACCCATTAATTTTCTTCTTCTATTGTTATTAATAATATTATAAATTAGTATCAAAATTTACATACCTTTCTTATTTAAAATTATTGAAGATTTTTTTTAATGTAAACTGACATTATTTCCCTCCTCAGTCGAAAAGACTCTCTTCTAAGTCCATGTTTTATAAAAAAAATTATAAAATTTTTACTGTTACTAAAATATTTTCAAATTCAATTTTAATGTTTTTGATTTTTTACTATTTTTAATGTAAAATCCATGTTTGTTTCAAAAAGTATCATTTTTTCCTTTAGTTAAATTAAAAAAGGAATATTTTTTTAAACATATACTACATTAATGTCATTTCCTTACATCCTAAAAAAACAATGTAATAAATCCCAAATTGTAATTTGAAAAGGTAATTTTATAATAAAATGATTTCTATCATATATTCTGAATTTTAATTTTTCAACAAATTATTTTCAAATTATAATTGTTATTTTATTCTATATGTTTTAAATATTTTTTTATTAATCAATCACAACAACACTTGATTTTATATATTTCATTTGAATTATATATATATTTCTTTAACATAAATAGATATATTATTCTATATTCCTTTTACTGGGAAATAAATCAATTGGATTAGTTCTCAAATTACTTTATTATGAAATATGATTTGAGTATGATATGATGTAAGATTATGAAACCCATTTTTTCCATGGGTAAATCATATTTTATGAATTATGATTGATTAAATTATAATAATGTCATAGACCATGTACATGTTATGATGTGTGAACCCATGTAGAATATAAATGTTTTGTGTAATGTTTTAGTGTCATGAGACACATTTTATATGATTAGGGAGTAAACATATTCCTAATGGGACATTATTAACCTTGTGATTTGGTCTAAGTAGTTAGCCTTGAGTTATGGTAATGTCATGTTTTGTGTTGCTTCCGCATTTAGTATGCTATGATTATATTATGATATAACATTAATTGTTTTATGCTTCCATGTGATTTCTCATGTTTGTTATCTTTTATTATATCATGTTATACCATTGACTCATAAGTTATGCTTATTTATCCTGTTTATTCCCATATTGTGCTATCTAGATCAACCCTTTATTCTATGTATTCTACATGGTATGAGATATTGTTTTAAGAGATCATAAGGATTTTGGATCTCAATAAGGAAATGGGAAAAAATAATGATTAAATGTTTCAGTTTCCCTTGATTAAATATTGAACTAGTCATCTAAAGACGCCAGGAATTTATGATACATGAGTTGTATTGATGCATATTTATGTTTAGAAATCAAGTAATAATATGTGAAAATAGATTTTTTCATCATATATTTCACTATTAATCATATTAAAAGTGAAAAAATGGTTTCTATTATACGATATTGGATATATCTTAATGAAAATCTAGAACTCTAGACATGTTTAGAGGAACTAGAATCCAATGGTTAAATGACCGTGTACTTCACCTTTGGGTTTTCCAGTCCATTTCAACAAGAATGAGGATATGAAAATCTAAATTTTTGTGGATTGCTGACGGTTAAATTATCTGACCATCAAGAATGAGTATCCAATTAATTATATAGGTGATCTCATTGATCATCTCAAAGAAACATGGGGTTTCTTAAAGGTTGATTTTAGATCTGGCCATCCTCAATTATTGGTTAGACCCTCAGATATACCAAATATAAAATTCAATAGTAGATATTGATTTTAGGATTATTTTTTCATTTAATTATGTATCATGAGTTCTCTATACGTGTTTTCGGAATTAATTAAATGTGTCTTCCACCAATACCTTTATTCTTTTGTATTTGTTTTTTTAGGATAACTTTGATTATTCTCAAAATATACACAATCATTCCAAACAAATTGATATCATAACAAACACACTATGAGTTCTCTAAATATATGATACGCCCGAAAATGAAGTATTGGGATTTACGAGGTTCATGTTATCTATCACATTATGTAACACCCTGATATTTTATGAAATAATTTTTTCAAATAGATTTTATTTTTTGATAGCTTCTATTACAAATTTTTTTAATGAACCTCAATATAAAAATAATATTATTACATAAACATATCCATTTTAACCACGAATTAAGAATAGAGGTATGATTGTGAATAAAAAATTCAACAGAAATTTTTATGTTTTTAGATAAATAAAATAAATAGATCAATATGTATATAATTGTTTCTAAAGAATTTACTTGCTTTGAAAATTCATTTCTTCTCAAAAAATCATTTTTACTATGTTTTTTGTAAAAATAATACAATTAATTTTTTCCCAATTTTATGAAATTATAATGGGAAAGGTGAAATTCATGTTTTTAATCCTCATGTAAACATTATCTTAAGATGAACATTGGAAAATTTAATGAAATTATAAATTTTTGGATAAATAGAAAAAATTACAGATTTTTATTAAAAATGGACATTTCATTTAAAGAATTTAAAAAGTAACATAATCTAATAAATTTATATAAATGTGAAAATTTTAAAATTATATTACTATTAATCCTCTTTTTTTAATGGGATTCATTTTCACATGGAATTTTTATATTAAAATTTTTTTATACTTATTAATATTTTCTCTTTAGAAAATCAATTTTTCATCACATTTAAGGGTTTAATTTTGAATTAATTTTTTCCAAAAATACGGTTTAAATTTAAAAAAAATACTCTATATTTTTTATGATGATATTTAACATTATATTATAAATTTATTTTATTTTTTCAAATATAATAGTAAAAATATTAAATAAAAATTAATATGGTTTATGTTATAACAGGTTTAACCGGTTGTTAAACTAAAATAATAGTTGTTAAAATGACATAAAAAGTTATCAAAATCATATTGTATTGGAATATAAAAACATTATATCACATATGGTCCTATATTGTTCTATATTTCTTTCTTGTGGAATGTGTATAATTGGGGTATAAGATTTTTTTTCAAATTCTATGTATGTCCGCTTACCAACTTATAAAAGGGAATGCCCTGTACTATCCTCTTCACTCTCCCTTGGAAATTTGGTTAGGAAAAAAATAAGGAAACTATTTTCATAAATCAAAAATCATGTTTTATAGGCCTTATATTGATTATTAAATTCACTTATGATGTATCCTGTTTCAAACCTAGGGAGGTTGTTTGAATAAGTTGTAGCATTCTTAACGAAGACATTGTTGTTTTATTTGTTATTTAAACTACTCAAAATATTATACAAATATCCTAATATAATAACAATAGTATATTACATAATATGAGTTTTTTTAAATTTCATAGCATTTATCCATAACTTCCCCCATCAAATGAGAAATGTGATGGTCGAGCATGTATAAAAAAACCACCACCTCACGAACCAATATAATTCAATTTCTATCAACCGCACTCATTCCTGGAGAAAATGATGGACTTAATTTTTATATATTATATTTATGACATATATATACTAATATTCAATTAATATCACTTCTACCTTATTATCATCTAATCAGTTGAAAATTGATATCATCGCTCGTGTGTATGTGTGGACTACCGCCTCAATGAGGTGACCTGATTTGTTTTTCATTTTATTTTTAAATGGATTTTAATATGGAAAAAATAGATGACTATATATGTTATATATATGATACCAAAACAATTATAGTAAGGTTAATAGAATTTATGTTTCATCCATTCCATCCTAAAAAATGGAAACAACGTTCACTCATACATATGGCCAACAGTGTTAATGAATATGGTAAATAAATTTTAAATCTCCATATTTTATAAATTAATCTAAATATTTATATAATTATTATATAATAAATTTATATAATTATTATAATTCTATATATTATGTAACCATAATAATGTTACAATGAAATAAACTATCGAATCAAAACATATATAAAAAATGATGCACATATCTTCTTGAACAATAATTTTAACAAATAATTGTTGATAAATGAGTGAAAAAATGTAATATGTATATAACATAAGGGATGATATATATATATATATATTAATATATTTTTTGAATATATTTATAATAAGAATAAATTTATTCTATATGATGCTCGTATGTGTATAAAGATAGTCAAAACCAGAGGCAAGTGATTTTCATCTCACTTTCATTGTAGTTGGACACATGAAATATTCACCACTTATTTAGTTTTTTTAGTGTATATACTACCCATTGTTTTATTTTATTATTATTATTATCAAAATAATGTTATATACACATCCATATATGTTTCTTTTGATCATTGGTCTTTCAAATTAAAACGTTTCAAAAGTGGTAAATGTTTTGTAGTACAATATTTTTATTTATAATGAATGACTGTGATTATTTTTGAAATGATTATATATTATGATAATAAAATCATGAAAATAAATTATATTAATATCCTATATTTAACTCTAGATAATTTTTTTTATTTTCATCAGTTTAAGAAATAAATATACCAAAATAATGTAAACTGAAAAAATCGACTACACTAATCTATTTGAACAAAAATCATATTAATCTAAGTCCATGTTTTGAAAACAAGATTTATCAAATAATTTTAATATTATTTAATGATTTTATAAATATTTTTATAAACATTTTTTAAATTTTATAACATAATTTTTATGTAATATTTTTTTCATGTTCAAAATGAGGTATTATATACATTTTTTTATAATGTGAAAGGAATTATTATTTTAATATGTGTGGAATGAACTATATTTTAGATTGTCTTGATCAATTTAGGATATAAATAATCCTTTATAATTTTAAAATGTTATTTTCATTTACTTTTTTTCTTTATTATATATTTTTTTATAATTTATTACATTTTTTCAAGGATAAAATTTTATTTATTAGAAGGAATTTTCCATGTGATCTATTTAAATAACTTTACATATAAGATGAAATCCATTGATGTTTCATATATTTTACAATGGATATTATCTAATAATACCACCATTATTCATAATGTGGGTTCTTTATTATTTTAGGAAGATATTTTCATGAGACCAATTTCTTTTCAATGGGTTATGCTATGATTAATTGATGAGATGATTGTGAATGTAATTTCATTTACATGATTTATGATATGATAAAATTATAGTGAAACCCATTATAATTAATTTATTTATATAATAATGAATAATTTATGATCTTTTGACACACAAATATGAGGATTACTTTATGGGTGTGACCTGTATCTCCATTCATTTTTTTTGGGTAATGATTACTATTCCTTGATCACAAAGGTTAAATGAGAGGATACTAAGGATAAAAGAATGTTACATTTGTGGTTGTCCAGAGACAGAAAAGGAGATGGTATATAAAAGGATATCACAAGCCCAAAAATGTGTACACTGGTGGTTATCCCAATCTCAAACCAGATGAATTATTTATTATCTCATTCCTGACATTTTATTAATGTCTTTTTGGGTATCATTGAGATAAGATTTTCTATTCCAATGTCTATTCCACCAATCTATTTCAAAAATGTTATGTTATAATAGATCATTTTCTTTTACTGTATTATGTTTTACGTCTTATGAACTTCCATGCTTATTTCTATTACTCAGGATTGGGATTTTTGTTATCTAGGGTATGATTTTCATATGTTATTCTCTTGTTATCATACTCTTATGATAAATTTTTGTTGTTATATCCCTTATTTAGAGTTTCTTGGAAATTGAGATCATAATTTCTTAATTTTACCCATTTTATAAAGATATATATTCTGAATTCTAACTTCTAGGATCCAACTAACTCTTTATTATCCAAACATGGTTGGCCACAAGACTTCAAGTGCACCTACCCATATGCTAGAGGCTACTCAATAGTGGGTCTATGGTGGTATAGTGGATAGAATATACCCTCATGATCATTGTAGAGAATACATGTGTAACATATATATAAATAAGTGCTAGTATTAATATGGGAATATATGAATGTAAAACAACCATAAAATAGTAAACTAGCATAAATCATAACCTTTATCATATAAAAAGTGATTCCATGTCATGATTCTATATAAAAAGGAATTACATGGGACAAAGAGAAACATGTATTTCCAAATTATATATATATATATGAAAAAACTAAATCAATATACAATATCATTGAGATCATATGATCATTACTCTTCTCTCATGCTCCATCATAGAATAGAAAATTAGGCAACCATAGCTGGTAGCTTCTCATTATTCCCTTATGCATCTATAATGTCTGTTCAGTACAAATTTTCAGCCCAAATAGTGTGTGAGATAAACTCATTCGGCATCCACCGATGGTTTATATAAAAACTAATATAGTTTAAAAAAAATGATAATTTGTTAGTTATAATAATTTATAGTAATGTAATTTGTTGATAAGTTGGATTGGATTCGTGTAAGACACTCATCTGATTATAACTTCATCAACATAATCCGAAGTATCTATTAATATGTTTCACCATGTATATATGTATATTTATCTATGCATATATATATATATGTATATATATAAACAATATTTACAATAATATATATATATATATACTTGTAATACTAGACATGATCCGAGGTGTGACTAATGTGTCCATACATAATCATAGGTGTATCATGTTGTATGTAAGTGAATCATCCTAATAATTTTATCAGGGATATAGATTTAATTATATCATCCATCCTAGTGAGTGATGTGAAATTCCATGTCAAACATACAACAAATTAATGTGAAGCATCATGTCAAATATCTAAACAAACATTGAGAAAACTCATGTCTAGTGTCACACAACATGGTATCCTTGAGCATCATATCTAACACTAACCATAACCTTGCCTCAACAACAAGTTTTAAGAGATGAGTAATGGTAATAATCAATCATACATATAATATTTTATAATAATCCATGACATTAATATCACCCATCAAACATTATATATAATAGTTAAATGACATGGTGATACCGTTAAAGTTCTTCAAATTTAATCAAATCATTTCAATTAGAGTTAAGCTGAGACAACATCGACAGTGGTTTGGTAACATAATACAATGTAAATTCATGATAATTTAAATTAGTGTGATAAAATATGTGAAACTAGTTGAGGTGGATGACCTCCAACCTTGTAAAGGGAATATGGGTAAATTTCTTACAAAACAAATAGTGGAATAATGGTAATTAATATTTAAAGTAAACACACGGAATTCTCGGTATGTTAAATCATTAAAAATATTATAAAACATCTATAAATCTATGGAAAATTACTAGACCTACTAACTTATGGAGATAGATGATTTATCATACATTATTGGCTTCTAATTTTGTATAGAATGGGAGAAATTGATGAAATAGATAAATACCCTAAAAATAGTACATATTAGATCACATATAAATAAAGCCGCATATGTTTTGATAAAATGATATAAAAAGTAAATTGATGAAGATATTATCGATACACTTATATCATGATGAATGGTGAGTGATTCCAATTCCATCTGAGGAATCTAGCTCAAAGAAACATTTATGGACATGTATGATATCCCAACATACTAGGAGAGGTTCTATGAAATTTTTGAAGGAAAAAGAGGGTGATAATACTAATGGATGCAAGAGAAAGATATTCATTTTGTCCATGTTTATTGGATTCATGGTTTAGATTAATGGTTTTCCAAACCATGTTCCAATCATGTGCCCACACAATCTAGAGAGACCAAACCTCACACTAGATTAAGGAATTGTTTGTCAAAATATATGTAGTCCCCATATAGTATCTCACATGGTCATGTGACCTCTGGTGGATGATTTATAAAACTAGAATGCCTCTCCTATTTTACACTAAATAAGGGGATATGGGATCTGAACACATCATGGATTCTATTGAACACTTATTTAGACAATTAGTCGCTTTTTAATGAGTTAAATAAGGGACATAAATATAATGTTTAATTATTTTTACCACATGAGTAAAAATGGGATCTTATAACATCATCTCTTTAAAAAACTCATCCCTGAGTTTTGTTTCTTATGGTGGTTGGCCATCTGAAGATAAAAATTCTGGCCATATATCACATAAATCATCTGATAACTCCCAAGTATCATTTTGTAGATGACAATATTTCTAAATAAATAGTTCTATAGGAATTAACCTCACTCATAGGGATTTTATGCTCCAATCCAAAATTTTAATTGGTTGTTCTTCAGAATTAGTAACAAAATTCAACTCAAAACACTTCTAGAATAAAAAAAGATGGGTCTAATTAATATCAACGTAACTGATAAAGATGAAAATAATTGTGCATACCCATGTATGTATGAGGTATTTCTATCTAATATGTATTATGTTTGACCCTCTCAAGAAACTCAAATGGTCAGTTGAAACATTGTGATATGTTCACTACATTGAAATTCATGAATAAACCAGTCTATGAATGGAACCTTATAACAACATAATATATTTTGATATATTTCTCCTTAAATATTATCATTTCTTCTATAGGTATTATTACAAGGAAAAATGAGTTTATCCAAACCACATAATATTAATAAAATATTAACTGTCTATTATCTCTAAGTTGTTGGATTAAAGGGTATGAATAGTTATAACAAAAATTTTAAAAATATATAGTATACACATTTATATAATGAAATCATAAGTTATCAAATGAATATAATTAAAAAAATATTATTCAATATAATGTGATGTTTTTTTAAAAAATATATTTTATTTGATCAATGTTTTTTTATTAGTAAATTAAATTAATAATCATTACTAAATAATTTTCCATATATATATATATGTTTTACTTTATCATAAATTTTTTAAAATTAATAAAAATTTTCTAATAACACGATATGAATAAGTCAATTTGTTTGTTCAAAACTGTATTTTCCTAAATTGAAATTTTGTCACATTTTTCACACATAAATTAAAATTAAATTATGAAATTTACGGGTATTGAATTAGATGAAATGGTTTAAATATTTATAATTAAGAGGATAAATTTTTTTCAATAGGCTGATAGTTTTCCACATATATATATATATATTGACAGTGGAAAATTTTATAATATTAATAACGGATAAATCTGGTTAATTATGTTTATAAATAAGTGATAAATTCATATTTTTTTAAAAATAATTCTTATTGGATGAAGGTATTTATAACTATATCACCGTAGTTTTGATATTTAATTTTTTAGTGGACACATATCCACAAAATTAACTTATATATTATTTAAATCCAAGAATTATATTAAATGTAACTCTTATGGTTTTAAATATCATTTTGGGTTCATAGAGGAAAGAATTTGTTATAAAGGAAACATAATAATAATTTTTTCCATACTAAATTTATATTGCTGATTTTAAGTTATATACTATTTTTATATATTATATAACATCTGTAATTATTTGCACAACTCCAAAGAAATTATTAAATTAATTAATTAAATAAAAAATAAAAGTTTTGTAAATATTTAGAGTTATATTTATTGACTAATATATATTCTTACATGAATTATATAGATTAAGATGACACATTAGTGTCATGTTAATGAATTAAATTCATTTAAAAAAATTCATTTAGGACTTTATGTCTAATTAAACGTATAGTTTCAAAATTCAAAATAATTATATTTTATGAAGATAAGGTATTATAAAATTATTTTAAAGTCAATATAATAATAAAAAATAAGACAAGGTGGATATTATATGTCACAAAATTTTATTACATGGAAATTTATGGGAAATTTTATTTTAATATGTAAAAATTATAACATTTATTATAAAAAAAGATATTACTGTAGTTAAAATTAAATTTGATTAACTATGTGTTATTTAATATAATAAGGGTTAAAATTTAAAAAGAATTAATAAAATCTATTGTATGATTATATGAAAACCGTATATAACTATATTTTACAATATATGGCCATTTATAAAAATTTAGATTTATAATTTATTTTTTATAATTTAATATTTTGAGAAATTCATAAAGTTCCCCTCGAGTCAATTATAAAATGAAATCTATTACCACACATTTTACAGAACATTGATCCTTTTATATTTTCTACAATATAAAAATTTCTAATATAAACATCCCTATAAAAATTAAAGAGTTTTTCCCCAAAATACCAACCGTAGATCACTTTAGAGGGGAGATATAAAGGATTCGTTTTGTTAAATAGGTAATCGCCTTAATCAATCACTTTTATTTTCAGTCTTACGTAATTACTCTAATTCTATGGAATTTACCTTAAAATAATACCTTCAGTATCCTAAATATTATTAAATGTTATTATAATTTTTAAAACACTATTATACACCCTTATTCCCATCAAACGATTAGTGAATGTGTAGCTCATTCATATATATGGAATATTGTGTGCACATAACAGTAAAATTCATTTTTCATAACTATATTTTATGGATGTTTATTAAGATGGGATTAATATTTTTATATTATATTTATGAAACATTTATACTTCTATAGTAATAATATTATTTGTACCTTTATACTATCTAATGCTTTTAGAAACAAAAACATTTCTAACACATATGTGAAGAATTCCACATTAGTGAAGTGATGTATATCAATTTTTGTTAATATTTTAATTGAATGTTATTTAAGATTAATTTTATTACTACATATGATATATATTATATAATTATGATCTATCATAGGTAAATCAATATTAAAATTCTTTTATCCCATCTTTTGAATAATGGATACAATTTTTATGCGTACGTATGGCCTAAAGTCTCCATGAATGGTGTAATTAATTTTATTGATTTATAAATATTATTGATGACACTTAATATTTATATATATATATTTTAAATGATATTTATATAATAAATAATATTTTTTATATGATTTATGCAAATTAAATGTACATGGACCAACACTAGTGAACTGAAATAATGATGATAAATGAAACAATTAACACCAAGAAATGAAGATTTTAATAAGGATATTTGATTAAAGGGTGTAATGAAATATTGTTGGATATTAATATATGATATTATTAGTGTCAAAATCCCCTTTAATATAATTATTATAAATAATATTTTTTTATATAGGAAGATAGAGTGATTATAAATTTATGTGATGTCAAGGTAATGGATTTTCAACTAACTTCTATTTTTGTTTGATACAATCGTTATAAAACTCTTGATTATTTTTTGTGTTGAATATATTATAATATACTACCATTTGTAAGGATTATTAAGATAATTAGTTGGTTTTAAATATCCTTACATTTATATTTATTTCATGGGGTGTTTGATTCAAAAGACACCCAAGTGGTATGTAGTTTTATGTTACAATCACATTATTTATCATGGTTGATTATAATTATGTTTGGATGAAAAAAAATTATAATAAACCTCTCATGATAATTAAATATTTTCTTATCCTCATGTTATTTTTTAAAAATAAAATTTTTACTTTCATTATCCTCACTTGATGTACTTTTGATACACAAAATATGTGTTTTAGGAAAAACATATTTGTTTCCATCGTTGGCAGAAATAACTTTTTCTTCCATATCCGAGTTTTATAAAAATGATTTCATCATTTTCATAGGATAATTTAATGTAATTTTTTGGATGTTGGACTTTTTACAATTATAGATGGAAAGTGATATATTTTTTAGTTTCTAAATGAGGTACATTATGACATTTCTGAAGAAGTATGGGAGGAATGTTTTTTAACTTATATGGAATGAACTACTTTTCCCACCCTCATGACTAAATAATTATTTTATGATTCATTTTAAATATTTAAATTTTAATTTTGATGAATTTTTTTCCAATATATTTGTGTAATATTTAAAATTTGTTTTAATGTGTGATGGTTATCTTTGTCAAGAATGTTTTATTGGAATTTTAATGGTATTTCTATGCATAAAAAACCCTTTATTCTAATTATAAATTATAGAGAATATGATTAAATGATACAATAATTATTCATCCAATATATATTTTTTGTTTGTGATGAAAAGAAGTTTATGATACCCATTTACTTTCCATGGGTTATTCTATGATGACATGGTGAGCCCATTAAAATTCCCTAGGGTATTATATGATGAAATGATTATGAAACCAATTTAATTCATGGGTTCTATTATTGTTAATTCTTTATGATTTTATGGAACACATATGCATGATATTCATTTTTCAATGGGTGAAACATATATATCCCACTAATGGTTGGGTAAATATTAATATCTCATGAGATAAATAAAATAAGAATAGGGAGTGAACCATGTTCATGAAGGGAAAATATCCACAATGATAGTATTGTGATCTATCTATAACTACTATGATGGGTTGGGGTGTGAACATATTATACTATGATTTCATTTGAAATATTCCAACTCAATTTTTTTATATGTATATTGGTATTCTTTAAATAAATGAATTAATGTTATTTTAATAATTCATGATTTATTCTATTTGATTCCCTTTTGATTAATGTCCTATAAGCATCCAGGATTTACTTCATGAGTTATGATTATGATCTTTGATATTCATGGAATGGTTTTCACATGTTATGTTCTTGTTTTTGTATAGTTCTACTCATGTTATGTCTATTTGATAATAAGAATCTCCCTTATAAACCTCTATAAGAATATGACCTCAGCCTTTTATAATGTTTCCTTTCCACATGTTATAAAATAATAGTTTCATGGATGATATCATTAATAGGGGTGATAGTTTTGGAGATTTACGTGGGGGAAATTTAGATCTATTATGAACCATTTTTTTATATTTCGATTTTTCTAAATATAGTAGACCCATATAATTCGGGTATAGATCATTATGTAATATAATGAATATTTATATAATTATATGTATGATATATGTTTTTGAATTGTATGGGTTACTGTAGTTGGTATTAGAGAATGATATAGTTAACCATTGGAATCTAGGATGACAAAACATTAGTAACAAAAATAGGGATAATTCTGTGAATATAATAAAGGCCTATTGTTTTGAAAATTATCGTGACTGAACATCATTAAACATAATATTTCATAGAATAATTTGAAATGATTTAGACATACTAAAAATAATTTTTAAATATTATGGGATTTCCAACCATGATTTCCATTACTCACACTATAGTTTTTAGTTTTATCAATTTGATCAAACCATAACAAATCACATTAATGGTGAATAAAATTGATAATGAAATGTTTTTATATCAACAAAACTGAATGTTATGGGTGATGAAATTGAATATCTTGTTTCTATTGAAACAAATTATTCTCATTATTTTAATCATGTGGAGATTCCAAATGAGAAAAATAGTGAACAAAATTTTATTGAGGCCTTCATGAAGAAATTCCCTTATTATTTTAGTGGGTCCATTGATCCACTTGTCACAAGAAATAGTTTCTCACCATGGTTAAAATATTTATCATTCTTTATAATTTTGAATATGGGGATGTTATTATGGATGTTTATAATTTTTAATGTGAAGAAGATTAGTGGTGGACTCTTATCAAGAACAACATAAAACTACAAGAAATTGATTATATGGATTTTGAAGAATTTCAAAACTATTTTTTCATAAATTACATTTCTCATATATTTAATATGAGAATAGAGGAAGAATTAATCTTGTTGAAATAAATGGATAATGAATCTATTTTTACTTATGAGGAAAATTTCACAAGGCTTAAAATATATGCTTCTTAAATTTCCATTAAACCTTAATGTATGGTTGATTAATTCATTTGTTCCTTAAAAAGAAGTTTCTAAAGTGAGTTACCCATTAGATAAATAATATGTATGAAGAAATTGTCTTCTGTTCTCCCAAGGTGGAGATGGACATTGTAGTTACCCATCAGTATCTGGGTTTTGATAAAAAAAGTAAAATGGAATCAATGTTAATTCAAAAGACCCATTGAGAAAAGCAGATTAACCTTCTTTTATACTTTATATTCTAAATCAAACAATATGGATGTTTTTATATGGGAATTGGTAAATGTTTAATGTGTGGGACGAAATTTCATTGGTATTTCTAATTACAAACTAATAGAAAGAGATTATCTATTGTTGAGAATATAGGGAAACCTACACTGAATGAATCACCCACTCTCTATATTTTTGAATATCAGGAGTATGAAAATGCTGTTAACTAGTCAAAAAATATGAAGTTTAATGATGATGATTGATGTGAAAAACTTATTATACCTATAACAAAATTTAAATCTCATGATATTAAACATTATGATTAGTGGTTTGATAGGAATGTGGTGAAACATAATCTTACATTCCACTATAAAACTATTAATGTATTATTTGATAATAGATCTAGGCACACATTTTCATCTGATAAAATTTCTATGGGATTCAAAGTACAACCTCAAAATATATATATATATATGTTGATTTTGAGGTAGAAACCCCCAATGGTTCGATGATCATATCCCATATATTTCATTCATCTTCAATTTAATTTTTTAGAATATTTTAATTAAAAAATTTCAAATTCATCCTCTAGTTTAAATCTATTTTATTTTTTAGTGGATTGTATTTCATTACATAAATAACAAATAAATTAATGATAATTTGAAATATTTATTGGTTATAAGAAACAACATAATATTACATATCAATGTGGTGAAAAAAATTATCTTCTGATGGAAGTTATGTTCATCGTAGTATCATGATCACTATTAAAAAGTGGAGTTTTCCACATATGGTTTTGGTGAAACTCAACATCAGATATATTAATTTTATGAAGGATTTAATTAATGTACTTATAATATAATTTCTAGCGAATCCTCTATTCTTGATTTTGTGTTTTCAATAGAATGCATACCTGGTGTTGCAGTTATTTCTATGACAATATCTTGAATGGCCCCAATTATGTTGCGTGAATTAAAGAAGAAAATTTATTATAATATTGACATGGATTAATTCATATGTCTATAATTCCTTCGGGTGTAATACTTTATTTTATTAATAATAAATGTGTATCAATGCGACTCTATAATGATTATCATAAACTCAACCAGATTACAATCAATAAAACATATCCTCTACCCTATTTTGATGCATTATTTGATAAACTATAAAGATATCAATATTTTTCTAATAATGATATTCCTTTTGGATAAAATTAATTAAGGTTATATAAGGAGGATATACCCAAGAATGTATTCCATATATGGAATGTAAATTATGAATTTATAGTGATTCATTTTGGACTTACTAATGACCCATGTATTGTCATGGATTCAATGAATAGTCTTCAAATATTAACATTATTTTTGTGTGTTCATATTTCTATAATATATTATTATTTATTTAATTGTCAAAAAAGATCATGATGATAATTTAAGAATTTTAAATCATAACATATGGAAGAAGAATAATTATAGAAAATTTACCAATTTTGGATTCTCTATTCTAAAATATTCATTCTTGGGTCATATAATCTAAAGTGATGGTATATCAGTATAATGTCTAATAAAAGATGTTACTAAACAATGGAACATCCTAAAAACTATGATTAAGATCAATAATTGTCTTGGTGTTTCTAGATATTATATTCACTTTGTGTATAATTTTATTATGCTATGGAATCAAATCACCATATTAACTTCTATGAAACCCATGTTCCTTCATATTTATGAATGTGAGGGATTTTATAAATCTCTAAATGGAAGAACGGTTATTGAAACTATTTATATAATACCCTGTAGTGGAGAAGGGTATCTTTTATATAGTGGACACCAATAAAGGTAATAGGATTTTTCCTCTTGTAGAATGATATGGGTAAGATTATGACTCATGAAAATTAAAGCTACATCAGCAAAATTAGATAAATTTTTATTTGGAGTTAGTTATTGTAATTTTTAAATTAACGATATGGAGGCAATATATCTATAAAAGGATGGGTGACATATATTCTAATCACAAAAAATTAAATTATATTTTCACATAATAATAGTTAATGATGATCCAAAGAAAATAGTTATATCAAATTAATGATTATGGATTCTAAATATATTACTATGCTGGGAAATAAAATATGCTGGAATATGCTCCGGGTCCAAAGGATCATGATAGATTTTCTACGATTAGGATAAAAAAAGGTCCAATTTTTTCAAAATGAATTTTCAGGTCATGAAATATTTATGGTAGGGGAAATATCCTATATTTATCAAATGAATGTTCAATCATCTATCCATGTGATGATTTATGATGCATACATTCCACAAAGCCAATATTGTTATAGAAGCACTAGAAAATATTTGAGTGAATTAAGAAGATATCACTTTTCTGAACATTCTTCCTAATTATTTGTTTATTTTTTGTAGGGATAAATGTATGGTGCCTACTTTTAGAAAGGTGTAACTATTTATTTTCTTAATTCAAGAGAATATGTCCTCATTTTTCATGAAAAAAATAAATCCATGTGATGATTAATGTGGAAGTAAAATAATATGTAGTGATGAAAATGAAGGTGATAAGTGATATATAGTTCAACATTAATTTTTATGGAATAATATGGATTAGTAAATGTGGATGTGTCCCTTTAGTACCATATTTGAATTAGTATCTAATGGATACAACCCATAATTATTCATTCTAAATTCATTATAGATGTAACAAGATATAAAAATATTTAAAGTTTAATTTGTCGTTGGATTGCAAGAAGAATTATATTTTAGAGTATGTTTATCATTGCATGGTTTTTTAGAAAATTAAGGGTATGATACTGAATTATAGGGGAATGTTACAAGAATTACTCATACTAGAATAAAAAAGGGAAAACAACACCATGGATTTTTTTTATCATACTCCCCATATCATCTAAAAGGAATAATTATATTTGGTTATAGTTAATCACCTTACATTGTCACCACTCTTCATTTCCATTAGATAATATTTCTCTCTTGATTATCTTTCTTGGTTATATAAAAAATTAAAGAACCCGGACCTTCTTTTTTAGGTATGTTTTTATCTTCTCACCATTTTGAGAAAAAGTGGAGAATCTGGAAATTTTGTAAGTACACGCAGTGTACTTTACAAGTACACAACGTGTACTTTTCTTCCGCTTGAGGCTGTGTGCTGGCCTTGTCCAGGCCATTCACACGGGGTGTAGCGATGAGGTGGAGTATGATTAATATGGTGTACGGAAAAGGGGACCACATGCCGTGTACTCAAGAAGTACACACCGTGTACTTTTCTTTTATTTCATTAATCGGACCGGGGTTGCGCCTAATCCCTGTTTTCATCTTCCTCTCCGCCTAATTACGACCAGAGCATCCTAGAGGGCCGATTATTCTCCGAGCCACTGATCCTTCACCAGTTTTCCGAATCAAACACCATCAGGTGCGATAGAATCGCAGCGGTGATTTTTCAGTTCTCCTTTGGCCATGTTTCCAAATTACTTCTCTTGTGAGAGTTATCTGAGGTTTAAAGTTTTAGACGTTTTTGCAGATTTAATCCATTCTAGACTGATTCACAGGCCGAGGTTTAAGAGTATCAATAACCAAAGATCGAGGTAGGTGGTTTGTTTCCCTACGTTGAATGTCTTTGAGTTTTTGGTTCAAAATTACTGGATACCCATGTATCGGGTATCTCGGGTTAGGGTTTTGATCCTGTTTTGTTATCTGACTTAGATTTATTGTATGATTGAGGTTATTAGATGATTAATAATTTCTTTTTAGCATGTTTGAGGATCGCCCCACGGGTGTTTCCCCTTGTTTTGGCTGTTGATTTTTGTTTGGCATGGTTTTCCTACGAGGCAACCCTTTTTCACATTTCTAGTATGCCTGTTGACTTGATTGCATGTATTGCCTGCTGTTTATATGCTTGTGGATTCATTTGTAGCTATTATCCAAGTAGTTTCTGAACTTACTTAGGCTGATAAATTTCGATTACGCGTGAGTAAACTGCTCAGGGCTGATTGAACCTGGTGTGGTATACTAAAGGGGGAATTTACGATTAGGGCTTCGCTAGAGAGTCTGTTATAATTAGTATCGATCACAGGACCTATGTGAATGGGACTTTGTGCTTCCTCAGAGTGTCCATAGTTACGTAGAAAGACTATAGGAGGAATTAGACGTAAGTTCTTCCTCAGAGTGTCTATATATTTCGTTGCAAGACCATAGGGGAATTGATTGTGAGAGCTTACCAGAGTGTCTGTGCCTTTGTACATTTACTTGACTAGAGGGGTTTTCTAGTAGGAGCCACCTAGAGAGTTAGTTCTTTATTTGTTGTTTGGTTGTGACGAGTCTACCAACCCAAAGAACAAGCTTGGGTTTGTACTACTTGCTATTTAAGTAGACTACTGAGTTACCTATTGTGATTACTTTCTTTCCTTGGGAGTATAGAGCCTTTGCTAGGTTTCTTGGTTTATAACTAAATGATTATACTGAACTGTTAAATTAATGTGAATGGATATTGGTAGGATTGTTTTCTTTAGTGTATTTCTGCTTCCCTCCTGCATTTATTACCATTAATTTTTATATATTACTCACTGAAAGCAGGGCACGGATCTCATGGTGATTGCCTACTGGGATTAGTCTCACACCCTGTTTGGGTCCTGCTTTTTGGCCCAAAAAGGTTATATGGTTACAGGTGTGGATAGGGATTGTTACCCTTCTACTTCTGGTACGTGATTGCTGGTTGGAGCTGGAGAGCATAGGACCGAGCTTAGGCTTGCGATGCTGCTGGAGTTGATGTTACTTTCATACTTTGTTTTAAGTTGTATTTCAACACATTGTTGTGTTTGCTACTTTCCTTAGATACTTGTATGAGCTGCATAATTATCATCATTATTATATGTTCATTTCTTCCGTTGTTTAGTTCTAGTGTTTGTATGCTGTTTACTTCTTCCTCCATTGACTTTTTTTTCTTGGCTTGTATACCTTACCCAATGAGGTCATAGTTTCCCAAATAACTTACCAAGGCCCTCGCTACTAGTCGGCATCCTCTGGTATTTGGGTAAATGTGCCTGAGGTTATGTGGCGAACCGGGTACAGGGCACCAGTGGAAGGGCTCCGGATTCGGGTCGTTACAAAGTGGTATCAGAGGTGTTCCCTCCTTTTCTATTGACTTACTATTTAGCGACATTATAAAAGGATATGAAGGAATAGGTGAATGGTAAATAGCTGTTCCCGGGCGTGCTAGAACCCATGTACAGGGAAAAACCCAAATTTCTTCAATTATTGCAAGTTTTTAGTTTTTCGAATGTTACAGTTTAATTAATTTCACCATGGGGTGATGCACTTGTTTGTGCTGTTACTGTTTATATGATTGCTGTTCTATTTTGTTGCAACCTGATAAGATGAGGGTATGCCATCTCATGCATCATATAGGCACATGCTAGAAGATCACATGCCATGAATCTTTACATGCCATCTATGTTGCATTATATATTGCATGCTATTGTGGTATGATTTGTGATAGACAATGCATGTTTTTGTGATAGCTGCTGTGATAGAATTTGTGCTATGTTGATAGGGTATCATTGTTTGGAGATTTCTTATCACGGACGCCAAACCTTGATCTTAGAGGTGTTATGGGACCTCGAGGATTGGAATTTGGTGGGTCGTGAGTTCTTGTACTATTTTCATCTTATATGTATTGTTAGGATGCCAAGCTTTGATTCGCGGGGAGTATGGGCCCCCACAGATTGGAATTTGGCACCTTAACCATTTTTTTTCTGTGTTTTATGGGCTCCAATGCAGTTTTGAGGTGATTGATCAGAAAAACCCAGAATACCCAACGTGTAATTTATATATACACACCGTGTAGTTTTTGGCCATGTCACTGATCATGTGGATAGGGATACAGCACTGTAAAACGATATCAGGAACACGCCGTGTACTCTAGGTACACACCGTGTAAAGGTTAACTAGAAGCCCGACCGTGTAACTAACAACACAGGCCAGTTAATGCATGTTTAGTACACGCCCTGTTCGGTACACACACTCCGTGTATCCTTTACCAGGTACTCAGCCGTGTCTTGAAAAAAAACATGGGCCAGTGTTATCTTCTCCTATACACACCATTCATGTTCGGAACATGCCATGTAAGGATCATCCGAATACCCGGTCGTGTCACGAACAACACGGGTCATGGTTTCACTTCATGTGCACGCTGTGTCTCATAGGAACACACCGTGTAGTTTTGACCGTGTGTCAGGCCGTATTGCTAACAACACGGGCTAGGTATGGCGTGTCCAGCACATGCCGTATCTGCCTCAAAGCACGCCGTGTAGTCTTCAGCTGGTACAATCCGTGTGACATAGTCGTGTAGGAGTAACCGGGCAGGAAGAAAAGGGTCAGTACATGTCGGGTAGTTTAAGAACATACCATGTAGTCGGGTAGTTTACACATCTAGGTATGTCCAATGTACTCGCCCAGGGTTATCTTTTAAGAAACACATCATGTGGTGGTACTACACGCCGTGTAGTAATGCTTTTCCCAGATATAATGGTTTTTCCCTCCTATTCTATTTTACTCTCCTATTTTGAAACTATGTTCGTCTTTAATGAAGGTGTGTTTTGGTCTTTCAGAGCTATGGCACTGAGAGGTCCTCTCGTTGCACGCCAGGAACCAGGCAGCGATCGCACGCCTGATACGACCAATTAGGGACTGCCAGTAGTTCCACCAATCGTTTCAGACATGGAACCTGTAGTGATTCCAGACACTAGTATTGATGCTCAGTTAGGAGAGGGTTTCATGAGGTTCATGCAGACCATCCTGGCAGTTCAGCATCCTTCCCCCACAATGGCGGAGCTGACGCGGGTCTTCCAACCGCAGCATCCTCCCACTTTCACAGAGGATGGAGGACCTCAGGCTGTAGATTCATGGCTGGAATCCATGGTATCTATCTTAGAGCATCTGGAGATGCCTCTAGATAGGAGTGTGAATCTCGCGCTGTATATTCTGCGAGATTCCTCCAAGAGATGGTGGGATGTAGTCTCTCATACGAGGCGCCTGAAGGCTATGGGTTGGGATGAGTTTCAGCATACGTTTTATGACTACTTCTATCCAGAGACACTGAGGACTAACAGAGCTAGGGAGTTCATGAGCCTGCAGCGGGGTACTCTCTCAGTTATGGAGTATTCCTCCCGCTTCACTGAGTTATAGTGATTCACTCCCATCCTGGGTAAGGACGAGCTGTTTCTAGAGAGGATGTTTGAGGAAGGTCTCAGACCAGAGATCAGATCACAGGTGAATGTATATCAGTTTACTTATATTACTCTGATAGTCAACTAGGCACTCATCACGGAGAGGAACCTAAGGAAGACTAGAGCTGTGGACCAGGGCGGTACAACATCCAAGGCTGATTCCATCTAGACAGACAACAAGAAACACCACTGAGAGTCTACCCGAGGCGACCCGAGGAAGCGAGGTATTCCTTCTGGTAGAAGAGATGCCCCTTCTGGAACCATAGTGGTTTGTTATCAGTTTTATATGATTGGGCATAAAAATCCCCAGTTCTCGATGGAACCAGTGGAGTGCCGATCCTACGGTAAGATGGGTCACCTACAACATTTCTGCTAGGTTCCCCTTCTAGCGGCTGGTGAAGGAGGATCATTTTCGACCCCATGCATAGAAGAAGGATTTCCCACTCTGCAGCAAACTGGGGGATGGAGTTTTACAGGACGTTCAGGTCAAGGTAGAGGCCATGGACGTAGTGGTCAGGATCAAGGAGGAGTAGCTCAGGGTTTTCAGGCTGCTACACAGGGCGGCGGTACATACCCAACTTGTGCTATAGAGCAGATTAATCAGGAGCAGGATCCCGAACCCTCTATAGTTTGAGGTACGATCTTAATAGCCTTAGTTTTATCTTAATCCATTTTCGATACTGGTGCTTCAAATAGCTTTATCTCTATTTCAATCATGGAAAGTCTTGAGCTCTGTGTCTTTTCGTCTGCTGACATGTTGACTCTCAACACGCCCTTGGGAATGAGGACATCTAGCGTAAGTCAGTGTAAGGGGTGCCCCTAGAGGTTGCAGGGTATCGTTATTATGGGACCTCTACGTCTTGGAGATGGTGGGCTATGAAGTCATTCTTGTTATGGACTGGTTGGTTCCCTTTCAGGCTATCTTTGATTGCTATCACTGTCGGGTGAGTTTCACATCACCAGAGGGTGAATCATTCCTTCATAAAGGAGAGTGGGATGTTCAATCGAGTCGAGCTGGACTCGAGCATCATGGGATAGGAGGAGTTATGGCCCAGATTGCTAGTATTTATCTGGATGACCAGGGAACATCACAGTTAGATTTTCCTCCAGTGGTTGATCGCTTTCCAGATGCCTTTCCAGAAGACATTTCAGGTTTTCCTCTGGAGAATGAGGTTGACATCTCGACTGATCTCGTGTTAGGAGCAGCACCGATGTCCATTCCTCCTTATAGGATGGCTACACCTGAGTTGCAGAAGCTCAAGAAGCAGTTTGAGGAGTCGTAGGCAAAGGTTTTCATTTGACCCAGTACTCCTTTTTGGGGTTCGCCTGTCCTGTTCGCGAAGAAGGAAGACGGTACCCTTAGGCTTTGTGTGAATAATCGGAATTTGAACCAGTTGATGGTCAAGAACAGATATCCATTGCTAAGGATTTATGATCTCTTCGATCTACTTCGAGGAAATCAGGTGTTCTCAACGATCGATTTGAGGTCCGGTTATCATCAGCTGCGCGTTAGACCTTCAGATATACCTCTGACAGCCTTCAGGAGCAGGTATGGCCTCTACGAGTATACAGTTATGTTGTTCGGTCTTACAAACACGCCAGCAGTTTTCATGGCACTGATGAACCAAGTGTTCCATCCTTACTTGGATTCCTTCGTTGTGGTCTTTGTGGATGATATCATGGTGTACTCTCACACTCGACGCGACCGTGAAACCCATCATGAGATCATTTTGAGTACACTGAGGGAGCATCAGATTTCTACTAAACTATCAAAGTGACACTTTTGGATGGACGAGATTCACATCCTGGGTCATGTCATCTCAGAGACAGGATTATCAGTAGACCCAGAGAAGGTGAGAGCATTAGTTACCTGGGAGCAGCCGAAGAACCTCTTCGAGGTACGGAGCTTCTTGGGGCTGGTTGGTTACTACAGGTGGTTAATACAAGACATCTCACACCTAGCAGCACAGTTAATATGCTTGACTAAGAAGGGGTGAAGTTTGTTTGTTAAGAAGCCTCTGACTCAGCCTTCCAGGAGCTGAAGATGAGATTGACTTAAGCACTGATCCTAGTTTTTCTGGAGCCGGGCAAGAGCTATATAGTTTTCTGTGATGCATCTGGCATCAGACATGGAGCAGTTCTAATGTTGGTGGATCGTGTGGTTACGTATGGATCTCGACATTTGAGACCTCGTGAGAGGAATTATCCTACGCATGACATGGAGTTGGCCTCCGTCATTCATGCTTTATGCTGTTAGAGACATTACCTTTTGAGACAACATTTTGTGGTATACACTGACCACAAGATTCTCAAGTACATCTTCACGCAGCGTGACATGAATCTGAGATAGTAGAGGTGTGTTGAGTATCTCCAGTCCTTCGATTTCGAGCTTGCCTATATGCCTGGAAAAGGCAACGCAGTGGCTGATGCACTGAGCAGGAGAACTCAGATACAGGAAGTTCAGAAGGACAGAAGTGATTGGAAACTGATGGCTCTGTTCTCGGAGATGCATTTGGAGGTGAACGATAGGCAGGGGTAGACTTTCCTATCTTCTATGGCTGCTACCTCTGCATTTTTGGACCGAGTTCAAATGAGGAAGATGGCAGATTCAGAAGGGCTAGTCCTTCAGGAAAGCATGTCCAGAGAGGAACCTCTTCCCAGGTGGACTGTTGGCAATGATGTGATCTTGCGTTTCCAGGGATGCGTATGGGTGCCAGCAGATATACGCGAGGAGCTGAGGAGAGACTTCCATTCCTCAGTTTGGGCAGTTCATTCTAGCGTCACCAAGATGTACCATGATTTTCACCATCAGTACTGGAATCCAGGTATGCAGAGAGATGTGGCTGTTTTTTTCATGAGATGTTCCACCTGTCAGTAGGTGAAGGTGGAGCACTAGCAGCCAGCAGGTCTTTTACAGCAGCTACCCATTCCAGAGTAAAAGACGAACGATGTCGCGATGGAATTCGTGACAGGGTTACTGAGATCATCGAGAGGAAACAATGCGGTGTGGGTTGTCGTTGACAGGCTTAGGAAGGTTTCTCACTTCTTACCAATAATGGAGACCTTCAGTGTCAATAAGCTCGGACGGCTGTACATCCGTGAGATTGTGAACTTGCATTGGGTTCTGAGTACTATCGTTTCAGATAGGGACACCCTCTTTACTTCGCATTTATTTAAGGGGCTATAGAAAGCTTTGGGTACAGAGGTGATTTTGAGTACAACTTATCATCCTCAGACAGATGGTCAGTCAGAGCGCATGATCCAGGTGCTTGAGGAAATGCTCTGTGCTTGCATTATAGACATTGGAGGTTCTTGGGAAAAGCATATACCTCTCATGGAGTTTTCCTATAACAACAGTTTCCATGAAACTATTCAGATGGCACCTTAAGAGGCATTGTATGGTAGGCCATGCCAATCACCATTTTGTTGGTTGGAGGCAGGAGAGGCAGCTTTGTTGGGACCTCATCTTGTTCAGGAGACCTCAGAATAGATAGAGTTGATTTGGAAGAGGATGGCTACTGCACAGTCTCGTCAGAAATCTTATGCTAACCAGCGGATGCTACCTCTGCAGTATGGGGTCGAAGACCAGGTTTCCCTATGTGTTATCCCAAGGTTGGGACGCAAGAGGATCCGGAGACAGGGTAAGCTTTCATAGAGATACGTCGGTCCGTTCGAGGTTATGGAAAGAGTCGGGCTAGTTTCTTATAGGTTGCACTTACCTCAGAGATATCAGGCTATGTATGACGTCTTCCTGTTTTCTCAGCTTCGACGCTATTTCTCAGACCTGTCACATGTTTTTCGACCTGAGGTGGTAGAGCTGGAGCAGGATGCATCGTTCGAGGAGCATCCTATCAGGATTTTTGATCGTAGTGCAAAGGTATTTTATGGTCGGTCTGTTCCTCTCGTACGGGTGCTATGGCAGCACAACCATGTGCAGGATGGGACTTGGGAGAGGGAGGCCGATATATGCTCCAAGTGGCTAGTGTTGTTAGAGGTTTCTTCTTTTCCACCTCTCTAGGGAAGTTCAGGGATGAATTTCTTTAAGGAGGTAAGTTTTTATGAACCCGGACCTTCTTTTTCAGGTATTTTTTCCTTTTCTGGACGTTTTTGAGAAAAAGGGGAGAATCTGGATATTTTGTAAGTACACGCCGTGTAATTTTCATCCACTTGAGGTCGTGTGCTGGCCGTGTCCGGGCCAGTCACACGGGGTGTAGCGATGAGGTGGAGTCCGATTAATACGGCGTACGAAAAAGGGGACTACACACAGTGTACTTTTCTTTTTATTTCATTAATCAGACCGGGGTCGTGCCTAATCCCTATTTTCATCATCTTCTCTACCTAATTACGACCAGACCGACCTAGAGGGCTGATTCTTCTCCGACCCACCGATCCTTCACTGGTTTTCTGAATCAAATGCTGTCGGGTGCGATATAATCGCATTGGTGAGTTCTCGGTTCTTCATTGGCCATGTTTCTTGATTCCTTCTCTTGTGAGAGTTTTCTGAGGTTGAATGTTTTAGACGTTTTTGCAGATTTACTCCATTCTAGGCCGATTCACAGGCCGAGGTTCAAGATTATCAATCACCAAGGATTGAGGTAGGTGGTTTGTTTCCCTACGTTTAATGTCTTTGAGTTTTAGGTGCAAAAGTGCTGGATACCCATGTTTCGGGTATCTCGGGATAGGGTTTTGATCTTGTTTTGTTATTTTCCTTAGATTTCTTTTATGCTTGAGGTTATTAGATGATTAATAATTTCTTGTTAGTATGTTTTAGGATCACACCATGGGTGTTTCCGCTTGTTTTGGTTGTTGATTGCTGTTAGGCACAGTTTTCCTATGAGGCAACCATTTTTAACATTGCTAGTATGCATGTTAAATTGATTTCATGTATTGCCTGTTCTTTATATGCTTGTAGATGAATTTGTAGCTATTATCCATGTAGTTTCTGAACATACTTAGGCTACTAACAGTCGATTACGCACGATTAAACTGCTCAGGGCTGAGTGAACCTGGTGTGGTAGACTAAAGGGGGAATTGACAATTAGGGTTCCCTAGAGAGTCTGTCATAATTAGTATCGATCACAGGACCTATGGGAATGGGACTTTGTGCTTCCTCAGAGTTTCCTTAGTTATGTAGCGTGACTATAGGGGGAATTAGATGTAAGTTCTTCCTCAAAGAGTCTATATCTTTCATTGCAAGACCATAGGGGAATTGACGGTGAGAGCTTCCCATAGTGTCTGTGCCTTTGTACGTTTACTTGAGTAGAAAGGTTTTCTAGTAGGATCCACCCAGAGAGTCAGTGCTTTATTTGTTGGTTGGTTGTGACGAGTCCCCCAAGACAGAGAACAAGCTTGGGTTTGTACTGCTTGCTGTTTAGGTAGATTGTTGAGTTACCTGTTGTGATTACTTACTTGCCTTGGGAGTATAGAGCTGTTGCTAGGTTCCTTGGTTGATAGCTAAATGATTGTACTGAACTGTTATATAAATGTGAATGGGGATTGGTAGGATTGATTACATTAGTGTATTTCTTCTTCTCTACTTCATTTCTTACCATTAATTTTTCTATATTACTCACTAACAGTAGGGCACGGATCTCAGGGTGATTGCCTACTGGGATTAGTCTCACACTCTTTTGGGTCCTGCTTTTCAGCCCAAATAGGTTTTATGGTTGAAGGTGTGGATAGGGATTGTGGTCCTTCTACTTTGGGTACGTGATTACGGGTTGGAGGTGGAGAGCATAGGACCAACCTCCGGCTTGCGATGCTACTGGAGTTGCTGTTACTTTTGTACATTGTTTTCAGTTGTATTTGAGCACGTTGTTGTGTTTGCTTCTTTCCTTAGATACTTGTACATACTGCATCATTATCATCTCTATTATATGTTCATTGCTTCCACTGTTTAGTTCCAGTGTTTGTATGGTGGTTACTGCTTCCACTATTGAATGTTGTTTCATGGCTTGTATAACTTACCAAATGAGGGAATAGTTTCCCCAATAACTTACCAAGGCTTTAGCTTCTTGTCGGCAGCCTCTGGAATTTGGGGAAATGAGCATGAGGATATGTGGAGAACCAGGTATGGGGCACCTGTGGAAGGGCTCTGCATTCAGGTCGTTACAAAAAATTTGTTTTATGATTTCTTTGTGTACAACAGTCAATAATATCTTATTAGATATAAGGATTACCTCAACGCATTAGAAAATTATTCTATAGGCTCTGGATACAATGTTATGTTTCAACACTTCTCATCATTATTTGATATATTATTAGTTAGAGAGGACCATTCGAACACTTGAAGGAATTTGGAGATATTTCCATATTTATTACAATGTTAGTTCAGATCAAGACTTTACTTGGGTGTAATTTTCCTAAAATAATAAAATTCTATCCACAATAGTGATACATCCTTATGAGGGCCTCTCTATTAGGATGTGTAGAAATTCAACGTTCTAGAATGAATATAGAGAATGAAATAAATTGGGACCTCATCTAGCTAATCAAATAGTACATAGTATTATATCCATTGAACAACAAATAGAAGCCGGTAAGAGATAAAAACAATTATTTTTTCATAATCAAAAGAAATTTATAATGTCTAATAATGGTGATAATGTACATCTATGAATATCTTCAATGATGAGTTTTATGTGAATTTAAATAAATGGAAAGATAAACCCTAGGTATATTGGACAATTTTATAATTCATAATTGTATAAATATGATAACATAATGATTTTCCCTTCCACTCCTGAATGTACCAAAGGCCATCATTTTTTATTGATTTTTGATAACCCCCCTTTCAAGGGATGAGGGGAAACCCTTGCAAGGCCCATAGGCTCAGAGATTACATGGCATGTAGGATTCAGGATATTACATGACCTGAAGGTCTTAGGGAATTCAACCAGACTATCTACAAGGAACTTCCCCTCCCCAGAATCTGCATCCTAATAGTAGCTCTCCACCTTTTCATGACCATCTGGATAGGCTTCCCGTACCAGCACAGGCTGGTACCGATAGCATATCCATACCGTCTCATTCTGATAATCCATCTGGCTCTGCTCTGGTGAGCGCACCTGCTCTGAATCCTATTCTGGGGATTCTCATTTTTTGTAGTGTGTCTAGGGCCTACATTCATGTTTTCTAAAGGCCATGGGGTGGCTTTAAGGCCTTATGGTGGCCCTAAGGCCTTGGTAATAAATTTTCCCAAAGGGCTTGGGTGGACCAAAATTCTTGTAGGACCCGAGGACCAAACTGGTGGCCCAAAGGCCCAGATGGATGAATAGTTATGGCTGCTATAGTATCGAATAGTGTCTGCTACAGTACTGCTACAGTAATGCTACAATACTACTACAGTACTACTATATTAACCCGAAATTAGTCCACCTGTATTTGAACACCTAGAGAGTCCTCAACAACTGGGCTGAGGCTCTTGTGAAATTTTCCCTTCCACTGAATCTCTTTCATGTTATTGGTGTTTTCCATGTATCTATCCATAGGATGTACATACCTAATCCTTAACCTATATTAAAAATAAATGTTGTACCATTATAGAATGATTTTTCTTATGAGGAATAACTAATATGGATTGTAGATCTTATAGATAATGTTTTATGAAATAGGACCACTGACCCGATCAATTTGATTTGGTGAAACCACTAATTTGCGGAAGATATGAGGGAATCTATGAAACTGATGAGGTAAAAGTACACCCCATAATTTTTTATTAGAGTGATTAATTTTGTGTGTGAAATTGATTTTATAGTGGGTATAATGTAACTCCTTGAGATTTTTATAAAATACATATCTTTAAATAATCTTATTTCTTAGATATACTGTGTTACATGCAACAACATGTTTACAAGAACCACATAATATTATTTAAAATTTCTATGTATATTATATCCTAGACATTATATTGGTAGATATGAATTGTAATAACAAAGTCATAAAAAAATATTAGTTCTACACATTTATAAAATTAAATAATTAGATATCGAAATATTACAGTTTAAAAAATTATTTGAAAATAAAAGAGTTCTTTTATTCTAAAAATTAGTTTTTATGTGCACATTGTAATTTTTCATTAACTTATATTAACCCCTATTAGAAAAATAATTGAATTTAAATTAATATATTATTAACATGATTATTTCTTAAAAAATTACAAAAATATTTTCTTGTGAATATGAGAAGAATATTTCTAATATTATTCCAAAAAAATTATTTTTCCTAATAATATGTTTCTCCACATTCTGCACACATTCATTACAATTAACTTTATCAATTTAAAGGTATAAAATTATATTAAATGGATTTCATATTTAAAATTTTTATGTTTAATTTTGGTAAATAGTTTCCTTTTTTTCCAATATAAATCGAAATCGTGGTAAATTGGATCACCTCGGTAAAGGGTGATTCATGTTAATATAGGGTAAAAATAAGTGATAAGGCTATAAATTTTTTATTTTAATTATTATTGGATGATTTTAATTATACATCATCACATTAGGCTATAAATTGATTTTTTTAACTGACACATGTTAATGAAAAATAATTTAAATAATATTAAAAACAAAGAAAGTTACAAAATGCCACTCTATTTGTTTTAAATAACCATTTTGTGATCACATTGGTATAGAAACTTGTTATTATTGAATATTAATATTAATTTTTTGAATAATGTATGTATATTTATTATGGTAATTTATTAATACTTTTTAGGTCTTATGTAATTACCATAAATTCTTACACAATGATGGAAAATAATTTATTCAATTAATGAAATAGTAAAATAAATATGTTTGAAAATATTAAAAGTTATATAATTTTATTAATTTATAGAGTTTCTAGAATTTCATAGGCTATTATGAAATATTTTTTTTTTAAATAAAACAATTGATTTTAAAATTTTTTTACATGCCTTTTATGTCAAGTTAAATGGATTATTTCAAAATTTACATTAATGATATTTTATCAAATTAATATATTATTAAATTTAAAAAATGAAAAAAAATTATAATTAAGAAAATGTGTATATGGTATTGTCTAAAAGTTTATATCTTGTTCAATTATATACCATTTTCAGAATAAAAATAAATATTTTCAACATTACTATTGAAAAAGTTTTCACCATATATTATATTTAAATTGGTTAACTATGGGTTAATAAAAATGATAATGTTAAAAATGATACAAAAAATGAATAAATTATATTTTTTATGAGATTATAAACCTATCATGTCATATATTAAAATACCTAACCATTTAATGTCATTTTTCTTAATAATTAATTTATTATAATTTGATATGAGGAGAAATTCAAAAAGTGACCCTCAACTAAAATATAAAACACAAGCTCCTCCTTCACTTCCCAACATCAGTTTGATCCTTCTAAAAAAACATAACTCTATGAATATCTCATATAAACATAAATGTAAAATTTTTAGAGTTTTTGGTCTTCCCATAAGACCAAGTCTAGAGCTATTTAGGGGAGATGTAAAAGAGTCCTTGGAATGAAAAGGAAATCACCTTAACTGTACACATAAGTTTCTACTTCTATTAGAATTCTTTAAATAAATTTTAATTAAAATAATAAATTACTACAGTTTCCTAAATATTTTTAAATATTATTATTGTAATGAAAAACAATTTTACAACCTCTTTACAAAAATATTATAAGTGAATACATAGCACGTGTTCACGTATGACTTACCATCTCAACGCTTTGATACAATTTGTATTTCATCACTTTATTTTATGGATGGTTATTATTATGGTTTAAATATTTATAAGTTATATTTATTATAAAATTATAATTATAGAAATATAATATCATCTCCACCTTCTTACCATCCAATCTTTTGGGAAATGATATTGCCACCCATGTTTGTGTGTGGACTACAACATCTGTGAATTAATGGGATTATATTCAATTTTTTACATTGATGGTAATGAGGATGAATTTGAAGAATATATATTATAAATAGGATACAATAATTATCTTATAATTGTGAATTGATATTTCTATTTCCTTCATTTTGTCTATTGAAACATGAAAATAGAGTTCATGCATACATATGGCCTATTGTCCAAATGAATGGGGTAATTCATTTTTCTATCACTAATTGTTATAGAAGACTATAATTATATATAAAATTAATTTATATCATATTAATATAATAAATAATATTCTAGATATTTTTTTAACAATATAAATAAGCATGGACTAGAACTACTAAACTAAAATACTCATGACAAATGAAACATTTAACACTAGTAAATAAATATTTTAATATGGAATTATTAATAAAATGGGGTTTTTATATATTATTATGGGATAAATGATAAAATTATATGTATGAACATGACATTATCCTAAAATTATAATGAATTTATATTTATTATACAGGTGTTTATGGTGCATTTAATGAAAGGAAAACTCGATGTCATGGATTATTATGTCACATTGTTTTGTTTGATGCATGGCTTATACACCTCTTGTTTCTTATTTTGTACTCTATATATTACACATTAGTTAATTTTATAACTCCTGTTATGAATATTATAGGGTTTTACATATCTATCTATAGATATTTCATTTATGAGGATTTTGATAAAAAAACACACCATGTGGTACAAGATTTTATGTTACAATATCATTATTTACCACGGTTATTTTAGATAAAGCTATGATAAAAATATAATATGATCAAACTATTATATAATCATCACATTTCATATGAAATTGTTATTTTTTTTAAAAAAATTTCTTCTCATCTTACTCACCTAATATATTAAGAGGCTAAAAATATGTTTTTATGTAAAATCACCATTATTTATCACTTTGGTTAAAAATATTTCTTCATCCATATCAATAAATTCTATAAATTCATTAAATATGTTTTTTACTATTTTCATAAGAATTTCAATTTCATTTTTACACGTTTTTTACTTTTTATAAAAGGGTTTTAATGGAATTTTTGTTATTTTCGAAAGGAGGTACTTTGTGCCTTTTCTAAAAATAGTATATAATAAATGTATTTTATCATATACATCATGAATTTATTTTCTCTTTATCATGATGTTTTCTTCTTTGAAAAAGTATTTACATGTTTTCTATCATCTTTTCTAATAAACAAATTTCCCTCATATTTGTGCCATTTTTTAGACGTTACTTCAAAATGGAAATATAGTTTTTATCAAGAATATTTTAATGATATTTTAATGGTATTTATATTAATCATTAACAAAAAAATTATTAGAATTATAGTTTGTAGATGATATTACACAATTATACCATCCTTATACATTCTCTTTGAGGTTTATGTTTATCATGAAAATATTTTTATCAAACACATTTATTTTTCTTGGGTTAGGATATGATGAAATGATGAAATTATTATGAGAGAAAATTGTTTACTATTTTTATGACATTAATAAATGTCTATAAAAACCATTTTGTCATGTGTTTTTATATGATAAAATATTTATGATCTTGTGGAAATCATATATATGATTATCATTATGTGACAGGTGAAACTAATATCTCCCTGTAATGAATTTGGTAATGATTGATATCTCAGGATATAAAATTTACTAGAATATGGAGTGAACCCCTTCCCGTGAGGGACTACATACACTATGATAGTATTGGGAGTGAACAATGACTACATAGATAGTTTTGGGAGTGAACCTATTCCATAATGATAGAATTGTAAAGGACCCGTGACAATAAATGGAAATGAATTTCCTTTTTTATGTGTAAGAAAAAAATACATTTTATATGTCGATGTTAATATTTCAAGCTCCATGTTCTTTTATTCCATTTTGATTCATGTTTTATGAAATTATATGATTTATTACCTGACATATAATTATGATCCTTGATGTGTAGGGTATGATTTTCAAACATTGCCTTAAAGTTACTATACCATTGTGATCCTGTTATTCTTATATAATAAAAAATACATCCCCCTATTATCCATTACTGAGAGTGTCAGCTAAAACTTTTATTATATTTCCATTATTCATGATATAAAGAATGGTTTTTTATGATATGTCTATGAAGGGTGGTAGTTTTTATAATATATTTGGGAGATGACATAAAACTATTATAAATTTATTCTTTATGTTTCCATGATTCAAATTATACTATACCAATACTATTCTAGCATGGATCATTTTGTAATGTATAGAATATTCATCTATGAAGATCTATTATCTATGAATGAAATGTATGGGTCTCTATACATACCATAAGGCACAATCTCCCACCACAAATACAAGAGGTTGATGGTGATGATTGATATATGTCCTCTTAAGGGACTGATCTATAGTCGTATGATTCTTGATAAGTTTTACCTTTTCCAAGGTCTTGAAAATTATACAAGTTGTTATTATCCCTAAAAATCTTTCCTCTATATAGAATAGGATCAAATGGGATGACCTACCAAATATGTATCCATTATAAAACTTCTCTATTGTATCTTGTAAACTATTATTGAATGTGAACACTACTAGATACATATTATTTTCATGACAACATTCACAGTAAATGAAACATTCTTTATGCATTCCCTCTGTCACCTATACTATACACTCAGTGATTCCATCTCTTTTCGAATGATAGTCTATACTCAGTAGTTCCTGTGAACCTAGTGCCATCAATTACCCCTAAGATAACCATGATGTGAAATGTGAATACTTATCTAATACTATGGTACATGGAGTCCCCATAAAGGCATATAATCTACAAAACAAATAACCTTTCTAAAAAATATTATGACAATGTCCATAGAATAAGAGGTATGTGGGTGAATTTTGTAATCCATTCCACAATAACCTATACTGGATCGCATCCACATGGTGACCTAAGTAAAATAATAATGAATTCATCAGTGAAATCATCCCATTTAAACACTAGAATAGTAATTATATCTAAACACCCCATTGGTTTTTTGTGTTCTACCTTTAACTTTTGGTAGGTGGAACACTGAGTAACAGACCTAAATATTACTTTTTTTGTATCCACACACCAAAACTGGTGGAATATGCCACCATACATCTTGGTATGACTAGGTTGTACTTTAAAAGAATGTGACACGAGACTCTAGAGTCAATTAATATTCTATATATACAACAACGCAAACATGTCCTTGAATGAAAAAATCTTATCCCCATTAATGATCTAACCAGGTGGTTATTGCTTTCCTAAAACACCCACACATATGACTAATCCATTATTATTATAATTCCACATAAACATTACTCTATCTATAATGGAAGAGTTCACTCATAAAAATATAAGTACATGATTCCAATGGTGGTCATCCACCTCTAATTGTATCTCATGAAATATATCCATTAAAATCCACTCAATACTAGATTCTTTCACTTATTATGTCTAAGTCATCCTAATAAAAGAATCAGTAATGGAATTTCCCTTTCTTAGCATATAAGAAATATCAATGTTAAAATATGGTAGGTATTCCAACCACACACTTTATCTATGATTGAAATCAAACTGTGTGAAGATGTATTTGAGTTTCTTTTGTTATATGTATACATCAAAACACTCCCCAAGAAAAAAGTTCCTCTAATAATTCTTGTAATTAACCACTACCACTATATTGATATCATGCATTGTGTATTTCATTTCATAAGGTCTCAACTAAGATGACCCATATGAATTGACTCAATCTCTTTCTATTAGGATGGACCATATCCCAATATCTAACACATTATAATAAAACATGTAGAATCTTCTTGTATTATGTAACATCAAAATAAAACCTATTAAAAAATTCCTTTATCTCTTAAACTACTCTCTCACATGACTATGACCATAATAATTTCACACCATCATTTTTCTGCAATTCGTGATGTGCTTCAATAATATATGCTATTACAATAAAACTATATATCTCACCATTTAAGGTTCCACTTACACACCATCCTGTTAGATTATGTGACTAAACAATTGAACATTACCAATCCAGAAGTTTATTTTTTGGATATTTGAAAAAAAACGTGTGCAATCATAGAATCTTTAGTATGATCTCAAAAAGTTAGGAAGTGTACTATCGTTTTTGATTATAAACTAAGGTTTCATCCACGAATTCATCCATGAATGAATCTAGCTATGGGTGGAAGACCCAAGTCCCTAGTTCTTGAAAAATTGATGATGTGTTCGTGGGACCAAATATCATAACCAAATAATAATAAAAACTGTATCTATTAAGGAATGTATTACATGTTTCAATAGATAGAATTACATGAAACTTTTGATATCTTAAACATGGTTACTTTTTTTAGAAAACCTAAACTCATAATTTCTGGTCAATGGGATTTGTTATAGAGGTATTGGGTACCGATTTAAAAGCATAAACTCATTCAATTTGTTGTAATCCAGATATATCCTGAGGGAAACCAAAAAAACTTACTGAAAAAATGGATAGATGATGTGCAAGGTGAAGTGATACATCATATAAAAAATTAGATTCTGTGTCATAAAACTACGTTTTAGGTTCCTAATTCTCGTTAGGTAGAATACTATAATAAGGTATAAATACATGATCTACTCCTTATCGTAGATCAATAATAAATTCCACCTATATATTATGATGTATCCTAGAGAAATAATTAAGGAAAATTCCCCAAAAATGATCTATAACCTGAGGAAAAAATTTATGATATGTTCCCATTTTATCTTGATGAAAACATCCAATCATGGCCATTACTCCACCCATACCACAATTCTTAGGTCTAGCTTGACCCACATGTATATCCCATTCAAAATTTTTAATATAATCTTCACCATAGGGTGATTATAATGTCTCCCTCATTAATTAGGTTCAATATCTTATTAATAAGGGACTAACCAATACATCCTTTTAGTTAAATCAAAGGCATGTTTGTGGATAACAAAAATATTCCATATGGAAAGATAACTACCTATTTCACATGGATATTCCTTACATTAATGTATTCTCTCATAATGATTACCCAAAATTGTATTGAGGGACATTTCACTATAGATGTATTCTATCTTAATCCCTAGTCATTACAAAGTAAACATTGATTGTAGTGAATGTGAAGAACATATTTCAAATAATACATAAATTATATTAGTGGCTACTAGAAATGTAACTGGTACTATATAAGGCTCGAAACTATTCTCATATATTATTTATGGCACAACACATCTCTGGCATGATTTACATCACTAAGATACAACCAAAATGGGTATGAAAGTCCCTCCTTAAAAATATATATCTTATGATTGGACCCCTCATCAACAACCACCTCTTTAGTCTAAATTATTGGAAGTACTACAACTCCCCACATGAGGTGCCGCTATAAATCCAACTCTCGAGGGTGGTGATGGTGAAGAACCAATCCCACTAGATACCAATGGGAATGTTAAATAATAATGATGAAGATTCCCCATCCTACTACATTATCGACATTTATCTAAGTCTTTATTGGCTAGGGTTTTTGTGTCATGGATTCCCACACTCATACTATATCACTCAATTGTAAGAGTTCCATCTAACTACAATTTCTATAATGAGTATACTCCATGTGTCACTTCATATTAACAAATGAACTTCTTTCCTATTTGGTTATTGAACTCCACTAGACCACACCTTCAAATTCCAATAAATTCCACTCAGTGATGTGGGCTCGGTCCAATATATATGAAATTTTAGTCTACTATAAGATATTTAATAGAGATTAGAAGGCTAATATGAGGCTGACCCAAAGCTATCTTGTTGTTTTCAGCTCATTACTAGATAGATATGTTGTGAAACTCTCTATCTCATTGAAATGTAAAAAAATATATATTTTAGACATATCAACCTAATATAAGGGTATAAATTCCCTATATTATCCATCTCCCAGTTTATGAAAGAAAAAAGACATAAATGACCGATTCAAAAACCCTCCATACCATGTCATAACACATACCTTCCTGGGTTAAAAATCCAACCTTATCATGGAATAATCCAATTGTATATAGGAATCAATTTTGGATCTCTATTCATGAGGCATCTCATGTGACTCAAATATAGATATAATCTCTTTAATCTATCTATCAATAGCTTGGGGGAAACTAACTCAAAGAATTTAGGTGGATACAGTTGATAAAAATATCGTGTCATCACTAACATAGTAGGGGATGTTCATTTAGATCACTACATGGATTGTATAAATCATAGTAAACACTCTCTATTCATATCTCTACTTCCAAACCTAGGAATAACTAGTGACGTCAATGTTGGCACTATAAGATATATTATTGGTTTCTCAGGGCCCACCACCTTCCAAACATGGTCATTACCACCATCCTAACAAATATTCCAATTACATTATGGTGGAATAATTATACAATCACAAAAAAATTTCTTATAATGGATTCACTAACTGAAATATCACATAAAAAAGAAACAGGCAATTACATGCCATATTTTGTAATATTATACACCCAAATTATTTCTCCTAAATCTAGGTGTAAGTTATAATGAATGTCAGAATAATCACATGAGATACTCACAACTTCACAATACTAATATAGGTTGAATGTAATGATCTCTTATTAAAATTATATGTTTTAATCTAAGAATTATCTATTTATAGTTAAAATGTAAAACACATGTTAAGTTTCAACTGGAAACCCCATTTTGCAGATACCAATTTACCGAGGAAACAGAATTCAAACAAATTTACATATATATATACATTGGTTTAGATTTATGGGTCTTCCATTCCAATTTTATAATTTAATATTATTTATAAGATTCCATTTGGGAATACATATATTTTCAACAGGACCATTACATCAAGTATCAGGATATAACAAGCCATATTAGATGAATTTATTGGTTGAACCACCAATCCAAAAGTATAGAGTTTCATACATTATAATTCCCAATTATAATTGATGTTATTAAAATAAAGTAATGATTCATCCAATGTGACCAATGATCAATGGATCAAACATTGAATAATTGATTAGTTAAGGTGGATCTATCATGATATATGAGAAAGATCTATTTAGGTTGATTCAATCATGTTAATCTAACTGGTTATATAATAATTTTTCATAAATGATTCATTTTCAAACATTCAAGAAGGCTCGAAATGAAATACAACATGATATAATAAATGATTATAGTTAAATAAATAAGGCATTTTTTATTAATGAAATATGATTCTATATGTGCATAAATGATTCATTGGACTAAACCTCATTTCCATTCAAGTCTAAGGGTAATAGAAAATACATAATAATAATAATAATAAAAAAGGCACCAAATAATTTTGTTCCCCCAATGGTGAAATAAATAACACATTACTAAATTAAATATATTACATAGAGTCCCACCCCATGTAATTCGGTTTTTCCCTAACCATATATTAGTTACTTCTATGAACATGCTCATATCCAAATTAGAAAACATCGTAGTTTCAAATATTCCTAACCGAATGTAGTTTGAAGAATAGAAAAATTACAATAATACCACATTATGACATCCTAAACCATATTTAGTCATATGTAACTAAACTTACTAGGCCACATGAGCTCGAGTTCACCTCCCCATATTTCATAAGATTTTGACTAGTAGTTCTAGTTTATGATGGAACATTGGTGAGACTATAACATCTGAATTATAGTGGAGTACATCATGATAACATAAATATAAAAATCAATAAGTGGTAATAAAGGAAACTAACATAAAATAGAAACAATAATAAATTGGCATTTATCATACATAATATCATATACAAAATTATATCATGTCATGATTATATAAAAAAGGAATTGTATTTGATATAGAGATACATGTATTCAAAACATGTTATAAAAAAATGGAAAAAAGGATAAATATATCTCAAATAGTATATTGAGAATAATTTCAGTCCTCTCCTATCAAAAAACATCCTAATACAAACTGAATAATCATTCCATGGTTGGATTATTCTCTTTATCCCTATATATATCAATGATATTCGTATGAGTACAAATTGGAGGATAGAAACAGATATGAGATAAAATTAGTATTCCACTACAAACAGTGTATTGAATAATAAATATTTTGTTTATAAAATGATAAATGTGTAGTTTAAAAAAATAATGAATTTATTTAATAAGTAAATGAGTTACCTTTGGTTTCGAGAGGAAAACCATATAATTGTACATGTTTCGTCCAAATAAAAAATATTTATGAAAAAGTTTCATCATGAATATATGTATATAGATGTATATATTTATATGTATATTATATATTTAAAATAATATTCATATAGATAATACTATTTAGGTATTGAGGTGTAACCAAGGTGTCTATGCATAATCACAAGATCCTCATGTTATATCTAAGGGAATCAGCCAGAGCATTCGATTAGGGATATAGCTTCCATCGAATCCATCAACACAATGTGTTATGTGGAACATGATGTCTAAAAACATCTAGGGTAATTTGAAGAATCATGTTCTAATTCCAAAGAAATGTTCTAAAAATCCATTTCTAACATGACACGTTAGGGGAACATGAATTGTCATGTCTTACCCTATCCATTACGGTGTCTAAAAAATAATTTTACATGGCCAAGTAATAATAATAATAAATCAAACAAGTAGTTTTTTGTAATATGATATGACGTGCATTTTAAAAAAATAAAATATTTTTAATGTTCATTTAATGTGGTTATACCAATCACTTACATCCAATTTAATACATTTATTTCAATAAGATTCTTGTAACGACCACTTCGATGGTGGTTTGGTTATATATGAATTTATAATGTCACGGTTATTTAAATGAGTCCACCAAAATAGGTTCCAATAGTAATGAAATAGGTCCTCGTTCATTGTCATGGGTTTTGGGGAGGATTTCTGACACAACTAACATTTATATTAATAATTATCCAATTTTTAGTGAATCACGTAAGAGTATTTCCATGTGAAATCATAAAAAATTATAAAAAAACTAGAAATTTAGTGTAATGTACTAGACCAAAAACCTTATGAGTGTATTTGAAGCATTCTCTACTTTTAAAATCTATTCTAGGATATAATGGGGAAAATCAATGAAATAGAAAAATACCCTGAAAATATATTATATTCTCTATAACCGAAATAGTGAGAATGATGAAGAGATATACCCAAATAGTAGGTAAGGGGAGTGAAGAACATACCAATATACTTTCAACATGATGGACGATGGGTGATTTCAATATCCTATCATGGATGAGGTTCAAGGCCATTGGAATAACCATGGATGAGCATCCAAGGGATTGGAATAGGTTCTACATTATTTGGGAAGGAAAAATGAGGGTGGGAGTTTTAATGTAGGAATGGATGAAAATTTCATTTCATTAAATTTAATAGGAAATAAGGTTTGGCCATATAGTCTGCCAAACCATGCACTAACCTTTATCCATAACCACCATGAGAGGACACCCACTTAATTAGGATCAATACATAGTTTTTTTAACCCATGTATAGTCTATGTTGATCCCCTATAACCCCCTACATTAACATGTAAGTCTATGCAACCCTAGGTGTACAGTTTAAACAAATTTTGGTCATCTCTAGTTTTACACAAAATCTAAGGCTCTAGGCTTGGAAGATGATTCAGATGCTCCTGAACCCTTCCGTAAACAATTAAGAAACATTATAATATTATAAATGTATTTAAATTGAAAATTAGTGGTCCCACACCTCATTATAATAAAATCATGTTCGTACATAACTTATATTTCTATTAAATGTGTATGTAATGAATAGTGTAACCAGTAATATATATATATCCATGTTTCTAATGGAACTATACCGATACGATTCTATCCTGGATCATTGTATTATTTAATGCATATTCATCAATAATAATGATATTTATATACATATGTATATATGAAACGTGTGGGTCAGTATATTTTTTATCTGATTAATTCATGGAATCCAACACGTGGGGTGTCTCAAATGTTACTATTGAGAAATTAAAATCTCTTCTATTAATGTCATCATGAGAAATGTGATTCCATTACTGATGTTGGTAAGAGTCCTACCTATGAGGTGTATATTCCCATGGGGTACTCTTATAATTTCTAATTATATCCCACTACTAGTATTTCTAGACCACTATAGTTGGTGAGTGGAAAATTATTAGTAAAAAATTATAAACTGTGATGATAAAACTTTAGTGAGATCCTTATTGATAATTATATGGTTAATTCCATGTATAAAAAAATATCTTGTATTTTTTTGTGACGTAAAGAGTGAGTGTTTTCCACAAAATTCCATAATTTTATAGATACTACATGGGGATGTGTTTTAAGAATAGTTTTACCTAGGTGTAATAACTCCAAAATGGTACATTTTAGATTGAATCAATCATCACTTAGTGTATGATAAGGGGCCTTTCTTCTCACGTGGTTTGAGTCTCTCGGTGGATATGTTTTCAAAATTCACAAATTATTTGAGAACCATTATGATGGATTTTAATAATGACCATGAATGACCTTGGTTAATCATAATTTATCATATATTTAATATAAGTTTTTATGATTAAGACATGTTATAAATTATTTCTCATGATTTTCTATTTCTCCACTACGAGTATCATTGATTACAAAATTCATTTTGGTTTCAAGAAATGGCTCGAACATGAATGAATTGTGTAAATTTTTAATATGATAGACAATGATATTATATTCCTTATAAGAAACCCAATGGTATAGGTGTTTTAATTCAAAATTTCATAGATGTGATAATAGAAGATTGTAAAGTAATGAACCATTCTCAACATCAATGTGATCAATGTATGGAACAATTATTTGTTGAGCCCTTTATAAGATACTACTCAAATAATTTTAGTATTTATTATGATCCTCCATTTTTCTTCAAAATAATTAGTTCCACTGAAAATATATTTTCAATTATTTGGTGTTTGGAGTATGAAAACGTCATTATGGTTGTTTATGATTTAGACAGAGAACCTGAACAATGATGGAATATTATGAATAATATGAGGTAATGGGAAGAAATAAACTTTTATATAGTGATTTGTATAAGAAAATATTATTTAATATGTATGTTACTCATAATCGTCGTATTAAAATAGAGAATCAATTCTATGATATAAAGATGAAGGATGATGAATCTATTAGTCCTTATATTGTAAATTTCATATTATATGTGACATATAAATTCGGTATTATCCTATAAACTTAATTCAATGTTCAATGATTCTTTAGCGTCTTAAATCAATGTATCTGAAAGAAAATGTTCCATAGGGGACATCAATATCTAAGATGAGATCGATTAATGTAATATGAAGGAGTAAAAAAGATTTTTGTTAGCCATAATTTTCATGGTTTTAATAATAAAGGAAGATGAATTCAATGGAAACTATAAAAACAATGGAGAAATGAAAATGATATTTCCTTCGTTCATAAAGTGTGGAAGGATATATAGAGTAAATTTTTTTCAGGGGGATACTAATTGTATTTGTGTGGAAAGGAAGTTAATTGAATCGATTAATGATTTTGTGAAGGAAATAATTTAGCTAATGATATGAATATATAAAATTAACCATAGAATATAACACACCTAATATAGTGTTTCAAATTAAATGATAATGTGAATTATTCTAACTAGTTCCCAAATATGAATATTATTAATGATGATGATTAATAGGAAAAACATATTAAGCCAAATGAAAAATGGAAATACTATAAAATCACTATTACTATTGAAAGGTATGATGATAACATGGGGAAAAGTACAATCATCATCCAATCTATATCTTCAAATGTATTATTTTACTCTAGATCTAACCACTATATTATATCAGAATAATTAAGAAATAGAAAAAAATTCAAAGAGACGATTAAATGTTGAATTAAAATTGCATTCCTTTAATGATGTTATGATTTCCTCGCAAATCTACAATACATATCAACTTTTTGATTCAGGAAATTTTCTTCCAGAAAACTTTTATATATTAAATATTTATTAATTTGATGTTACATTAGGCATTGATTTTCATTCTCAACATAAATCCCACGTGAATTTCTAAGTAAGTTATTTCATGTTTTGAATTCAAAACCAAACTATGAGCTTCTATTAGTGAGATAATAGGTATGAATATCCAATGGATATAACATCCATTATATGTGTCTTGGATACTATGAAAAGGAGGAATTTATCTTTGATGGATGGGATGAAACTCAAAGTCAATGATATGAATATTCTATTGGGGACTATGGATATCCTTCTAGAAAATATTTCTATTCTTCTATTGGAATGTAATGTTTTATTCTACATAGAAGTCATTCCCTGTTATACATGTATTTAAATGAGTCCCAATAGATGTGATTCAATTTAGTTATGGTTATTGATGAAAAACATCTAAGATAATCCTAAAAAGGGATATATTTGGCCAAATGTGTCAAATTGGATTTCACATATTTTTTATTAAGAATAAATATGGATTGATGTGAGTCTGTATTTTTTATCAGAAACTTAAATTGATTTCAATAGATAACAATTATCTTATACACTAAATTTATCATATTTTACCAAAAATTATAGGTATCAACACATTACAAAATGGACCTTCATTCTAGATTTCATAAATTGATGGAAAATATGGAGGATAGTCAAAAAACATTTTCTTAAAGTAATGGACACTATTAGTATATAGTGACACCATTTTTTCATACTAAATTCCTAATTATCATTTTGGATTTAATGAGTAGTGTCTTTATATGTTACCTTGATCATTATTAGGTAGTCTATATAAATAATATTATTATATACTTAATGTGAATGTAATGGAATGCATATCTCTTAAGGATTGTGATACATACCCAAACGAATGATAAACCATAAGAAAAAGTTTCAAAGTGTGGCATTTGGATATAATATATTTCTTTTTCATGTTATATAATCTTAAGAAAGGTATGTTTTTATATATCAAATGATGGAAGTTATTGAACATTAGATTAAACGACCATTTTGACTGAAAATATAATTTATTTGTTGTTTTTATATATTATAAAATAATTATGGAAAATTTCTCACGTAATTCCAATCTAATCACCAATTTTTCTCATATTGGAGTCATGTTCCATTAGAAAGATAAATGTGATGAAACAATTCAAGGCACTAAATGAATTTTTATTAAGTGCACGTGTTTATACATTACACATTATTGGATAAGGTTTTGTAATCTCTAGTGATGCAGAAATGATTATATTGAGATGATTTCTCATTTATAAATACATTTTTATAGCATAAACCTCATGAAAATTGATGGTTCATTGGAAAAATTTCCCACCTCATGATTTTGACTTAGTAGTTTTCATTTTTCAATTAAATATATGGAGAAAATATATTTATTTTGAAATTTTTGATACACATAATTATAATAAGATTTTAAAATATATATTACCATAGAAAGAGTTGAACATTCACTAGAGAAGTTGGTTGGAGATGATAAATTATTATGACAGCTCAATACACTATCATGATTTGAAATTGAACAAGGTTGTTGATACATTTAATAAAATGGATCATTCTAGCTTATGTAGGATGAAAACAATAAAATTTAAAATATTTATGGATTTATAAAAGGATAGAACTAGACCTCATGTATAAATGGGTAAAATGTTAATTAAAGTGTTCAACGACCATTCCTTGTGATGAATAAAGAGTCATAGAAGGAAGTTACATTGTTTCAGAAGTATGTTAAAAATGTTCCTTTTATCAACATTTATTATCATTGAATAATATGGTTTAGGTACTATTTATGGGTTCCATTCATACCATTTTTTATGAAGGAGTTTTTATAAAAATATGATAGGTTACTATTCTTTATTCATCCAGAAAAAATGAAGATATATAGAGATTTTAATGATAATTTGTGGCCATGAAACAATAAGGATGATATTGAAGAGTTTGTATAATGGTATTTGGTATGTATTCAGGTTATGAATTTGAAAAAAAAATTATATTCGGATGTTACAACCATTTCCCATACGAGAATGGAAATGGAAACACATCACAATGAATTTTGTCAGTAGAAGAGAGAGAGCATCTAATGGGGACAATACTATGTGTTTTTGAAATCGATATATTTATAAAAATATCATAGTTAATAATTATAATAATCGTACTATCCATATATTATATTTTCATGTTATACATTAAGGAATTTGTATTCTTGTATATAGCAACACATTCTATTTTATATAATCTGGATCTCAGGATTACCATGATGTTTTGGAGAAGTCATTAGAAGGATCTGAATACAGAGTTGAAATCTTTCACTAAAAATAATTCTTATAACGATGGATAGTATAATAAATCAAATAATACAATAATGTATATTATAATATATAATTATATGTATTGAAATGTGGTTGTGGTCCACATGTTCTGGTAGTTGACTTTTCATATAGTAATAACTGTCATTCAAGAATTCATATGGAACCTCATGGTGTCCTCTGTGGAATGAAGTGTATAATTCTAATATAAAGTGATAATTTTGTAAAAGTAAATCTATTAGTACCAAATATAGATAAATATTTGTTAAATAAATTCAGATTTATTTAATAATACATCAAGGTATCTCATATCCGATACAAAAGATATGGTGACCATTTTCAGTGTGATCAATTATTTGAATTTTGTGAGAAGGTGTTTTTATATATTATTATATGGTAGAATAATATTCATTTCATTATGAAATAAAATCTAATAAAAAATAATATTATCCATTTTTATATTCATTATTGAGTATAGAAAGTTTCATAAACCTCACTTCCACAAAACCTCTCTCATGTTCATGATGAGTTCCTTATAACTCTCAATGGGAAGTAAATTACTAATCCTTTATATGTATTGAACACACAGGTCATCCCAATAGACTAAAAAATTTCCTATGAAGAAAATCATGTAGAAAGTTTAGATTTTAGAGATAAAGTGGTACAAAACAAAATAATTCACCTAGTCAATGTTTTGTAGAGAAACCCCCAACTTGAATAAGTTTTGGGGAAAACTGAGGATATGAGGAGGTAGTAGTATCATCGGTCCATAATTGAAAAATGATTTAGTTATATTTTTAAATTCATTTTAAGGTCATTATAATGTAACACCTATATATTTTAGGAAATATTTTTTTTCCAATTGTGTTAATTTCTTCAATATGATTCTTTATATCGAGTTTTAATGTCTTGTGATATCCTATTTATATTATAATTTAAACACAACCATTATAACCTAGATAATAGAAAAGGTGATATAAATAAGAATACAAAAAATTTTAAAATTAATTATAATGTTTTAATATAAATAAATTATATTCATAAATAAGTATGTAATTATTGGTTAAGCCTTTATAACCACTGAAAATACACTTCGTTTAAATCATAATTTTCATTTAATTTTATAAATAAATAATGATAGATTAATTTTTCAACAATTATAAATTTTATTTTTAAAAATGAAACTCATTTTTTAATTAACATTCCAAAATTATCTTTTTAGAAATTTTTTATATTTTAATAAAAGATTAATTTTTCAATGAATAGTGAAAAAATGATTTCTATTTAAAACAGAATTTCCATTTAACTATTTTACAATGAACTATATTATTTTAAAATTATTTATAATTAATATTAGAACCATTATTATTTTTAATCCAATTTAGTTCATTTTAATAATTTTCATGTCGTATTTTGATATAAAAACTATTCATACTTATTATGATTTTATCTTTGGAATTTGTTTTTGTCACATCTTCTTATATGACATTAAATTAACATCATACACATAAAATAACTGAATTTTTAAAAAAATATTCCATATATGGGATCACAATATTTATTATTATATTAATTTTGACAAAAAAAATTTCCCATTCAATAGTAAAAAGTTGAATACTTAATTACTAGAGTTACAGATAAAATTGGTTTATTAAGAGTTAAAATAAATTTAATTGGGAGGAAATGAACCAGAAACATGTCCAAATACTATTTTATACCAATATATAAATCTAATATGATCAAATGTTCCTGAATAATAAATTTTGGATCCTTTTTCATTTGAAAAATATGGTTCTGACTATTTATTTCATTATTATCTTACATGTCCTCTCTACCACTTATAAAAGGAAACCCCCTCTCCTGACATATTCAAAAAAAAAAAAAATATTAGCCAATTCATTCTCAAATATATTACATAATTCCCTACCCATGCCCTATATGTATTAGTTTAATTATTAAATCCTCCTAATATGGATTTTCATGCCAAAATAGTGTGGTATTCTGAATAAGAAGTTCTAATATTAACAAAAATTTTTTGTTTTATTTTTTTTACCACCGCCATAATGTATACTCAATGTTTACTGATAAAATATAATAAGTATATAATATATAAAAATATGTTATTATGTTAACAAAATAACCAATTTTCATCTTCTCCTCTATTAAATGGTGAGAGAAATTATCGATTGTGTGTATGAAAAAATATTGCAGCGTAGAACGTTGTAATTTTTTTAATAGCCACTTCTCATGGAATGATAATTGATCAAAATAATTTTTATCTTTGATATTTATGATGTATTTAAACTATTTATATTATAATATCACACCAATCATTTTACCTTCAAGTATTTTTGAAAAAGATCTTGTCGCTCGTGTGTATATGTGGACTACTGCCTCCATGATGAAATGTGATTCATTTTTCCCTAATATTTTTTATTAATGGTAATAAAGATATATTAAATCATAATATATGATAACTATGATATTAAAATGAAACAATTAATTGGATTTTTTTACCTTTCATTCCTTTGATCGGTCTGAGAATGGAAATATCATTCATGTGTACATAAGGCTTATCACCCACATGAACGGTGTAATTCACTTTTATATGTTTAAATTTTTAGAATAACATAAAATCTGTATATAATAAATATAAATGATATTTATTTAATTATTAAAATTATTGTTATTATTTAACACTAATCTATGTACAAGAACCAAATCTAAAAAACAAAAACTTACATGAAAAATGAATCAGTTCTCACTCAAAACAATAATTTAAACAATAATTTATTAATAAAAATGGGGTAAGATTTTATAAGTGATGAATATATTGTGGGATTTCGATGAATATTTTTCTTTAATGGATACATAAAAAAAATATTTTTATTATACATGATATTATAACATGTACCTAGAAAAATGATATTTTAGTTAAGGTATTTTGGTCTCACTTTTGTTTTCATGGGACACATTCCATATTCACCACTTGATTAGTTTGTGAGGGGTATACACTGCACATGCATGTATTTTATGATTATTATCCTTAATGTTATGGGATAGACATATCCATAAAAAATTATTTCCTTCATGGTGAGTAGGACTAAAAAGTTAGCAAGTGATAAATTTTAACGATATAATTGTAATAATTATCGGGATTATTTATGAATATGTTTCAAATAATGAAATATTATGGTCTACCTCTCTAGAAAAAAATTATATTCTTCTAATATTTTTATTTATGGATTATAAATTTTCTCCTTTTAGTTTCCTATCATTATGAAATAATGAGAACAAAAATATATTTTCAAGAAAATTTTACTTTATCTATCTCTCCCATTTAAAATAATATTTCTTCCACATCATTATTTAGAGAACATTTTTAAATAAATTTCATTATTCTTTAATGATTTTAGAAGAAACTTTTAACCATGTATGACTTTTTTCACAATAAATTAAATAGATTATTTTGGTCATTTCATGGATGATGTTCTTTTGACTTTTTACTAAAAAAATTGAATAAAATAATATGGAATAAATGGTATTTTTTACCATTATGACCACTGTATGATTTAATCATTCTATTATATATTTACAATTTCTGTGTAAAAATAATTTTTTTTTCTTCATTAGTTGAGAAATTTAATATTTTTACAAACAAATTCCCCTGTGAAAAGGATATTTTCCCTAATAAATGTTTCAAGGGATATTTAAAAATTATTTTCCTAATGAGATGAAATAATTTAACATTTAGTATTTTTAACTAAGGATATGATCTATTGAAACCATAAAAATTCATTCTATAGATGGATTATGACTTTAATGAAGATATGTTTATAAAAATCATTATTTTTTTCATAGGTTACACAATAATGGATTGAAGAAATGATTATGAAACCTGTTTGTTTTCCATAGGTTATGTTATATTGAATTTTTTATGAAATGCATATTATTTTCATGGCTTGTTATATGAATAATTTTTTATAATATTTTGGATCATAAATTTATGGTAAATGTGATTGGTGGGACATCTAAATTCTGTAAATTAATTGGCTAATGATTAATGCTCTTTGATCTCAAAGAGTATATCATATGTTATCCTAAGAATAAATAATAGAGATTACACCGGAGGTGATCCCATGTGAAAAAACGGGTTACAAGTGAGGCTCTCCCATGAACAAATGTGGGTACATGAGAGGTAATAAAATGCCTAAAGTATCTAAAATTGTGGTTATCCTATACCTAACAAGTTATGAATCTCATGGTAGGTGACTTTACATAATATTTCCTATAGTTAGGTCAATTCTAGAAATATATATATTATGGAAATGTAATGTAATCATGGGTCATGTTTATTACTTACAGTATGATTCATGACTTATGAACTACCTATATTTATTATATTACTCAGTATTATAGTCACTGTTATGTAGGTTATGGTTTTCAAAAGTTATTCTCATGTTCGCATACAATAATTATCATGTTAAATTGATATATCGAATTTTTAACATTATTTATAATTTGTTATCACCATTTTTTGTTACATTTCCCCATATCGTAAATAAAGGTATCTTGAATGATATTTATATGAAGTGTTCTAGTAGAAAATACGTATTAGGAAATTATAGTGTTTACCTAAAAACTAGTTGTCTTTGTATCCACGTTTTTAAATGAACTGCATTTAAAAGATTCTATCATATATTGTAACATTATGTAAGAAATATTAATATATTAATATGTGATATCTATGTATGAATATTTTGGTTTTCTATAAATTGTATCATAATCATGGTATTCTATAGATACAAATAAGGTGAGAGTTGTTGTTTATAATATAATTCCATTAACAGCTTTAAAATATATAGTTTCTTGGAGATTTCGGGATACAATTTGATTTTTATTCAGAATTTTTCATTCCTTGGATCACCTATTATGGGATTAAAAATGAATGGTGTTAAATTATCAGGGTCTAAAGCTTATGATAAATAATTTCAAGATAATAGAGGTAGCGTGACATCATCACTAATCTTAATTTTAACCAAGCATTTTTAGGTAAACAATAGATATTATAATTCATCAAGCATCATTCTGGGATCCATTTTGTTCCAAGGGACACGTTTTTTGGCATACAGATCCCTTTAGTTGATAAATTATGAGAATAATTACCTAATGCACGATCTAGAGCTAGTTCTTTTAAAGATCCTCCACCCCTTTACAAATATCATAACATGATTTTTGGCATAAAAAATCATATTACATTCCAAAGATCATAAAGTCTAGTGTCTTGGTAGACTATGTACATATAACTGAAAACATGAAACTAAATGAAAAATTTCTTTATATAATCCTCATAAAGAGATCCTAAATTCCATTGTGATCATACATATCTATAAGATCAGTTGGGGAGAACTTGAAAAAATGTATGAGATAACAATCCCAACAACGAAATAAATATAAGAATAAATATTTAGCACATGGGTTAGGAGGAATAACAAAATGATATAAAATAGAATGGAGAATATGGTATCATAACAAATAAATGCAGGATCATAAAAACATGATGTCATAAAAAGTTGGTAGAAACATAAAACATGACTATTGAATGACTCAAGGATCATTTCACATAGAGGATAACAAGTCAGGAATAACCACCAAGACCATAACACATGGTAGCACAAGTCAAGGCTAACCACCATGACCATTACACATAACATATCATGAGACTAAACAGTAACCAATGAATTGGAGAACTATCAAGGAACACCCATAATAAAATGTTCATGAAGATTATTTATACATATATAATCATACATACATATAACGGTTACACATGGTAAGAATTGGGTATGATAATCATGATACAAAGAATAATAAACTGGTGTATCATACCAGTGTCCATGAAAAAGTGTAATTAAATAATACATGTAAATTAATAAGATAAATAGGAATATATCATGATATGTTTTGTCAAACATAAGTGACAACATTTAAAAAATAGTATTCGAGAATATTTTCAATTGAAGCATTTTAGTGTGGTCTTAAGGAAATATAAAAGAGTATTTAAAATAGAAAAAGGAAAATATTTTATATAAAACTAGACATGAACCAAGAGGATTTTAATAATAAAAATAGTGGTATTATAAATATAATGGTTTCTTAAAAACATATTATATAGTATGTTTTAAAATGAATAAAAATTTGGAAACTTCCCTTAAAACGGGCTTGCTTATCTAGATGAATTGAGGATGGAATCAGTTAAAAACATGCATATCCCTAAAATATTGTGATGAATGTTTCTTCATACATGATTTTTTATCATATAAACATAATTTAGGATAATTTCATAAAACTAATAGATATATTTATTTGGGTAAAAATAATGACAGAACAACCCAAAGAATTAATGGAGGTTCTGGTAGAATCCCTTACCTTATGCCTCATGGTGTTCTTCCCTTGATCTTAGTGATCAGAATACAAAAAAATAGTTTCATTAATTAATATTTTCAAAACCTCATTTATAGTAATTATATTTTTTATAACTTTATTATGTTCATTCATGACCTTTTTGATGGGTTAACTGGTTTAATTTCATTGTTTTAGAGTGTTTGTTTAATTGGTTTTCCTGATTGGTTTACTTACACACATGTAGGATAAACATGTATGATGATAATGGTTGTATATAATTGAAATTTTATTATATTAGTGAACATATTGTACAGTATTTGGTTATAAAATTTATTGCATTATTTTGAGTTAAGATTAATCATATATAAAACATTAATGATGACTATTTGGGTTTATTGGCGGTTTTTGATCAAAATGAACCAATTTTTCATTAAAAATTAATATCATGTGTAAAAAAGAATCCAAAACCAAAAATAATAAATAATAAATATATCATAGTATGGTTTAATAATAAAAATGGATTCATGACTAGAATTTAATATTATAATAGAAAATGAAATTCCATCATCCTTAAATGTGATAAATTAACACATATTAGATGGTGTTTACATTTTTGGTATAAATGGAGGGGAAAATAGAAATGATTATAAATTATTCCATTATCATAAAAAAATTATAGTAAATTTAAGGTAATTTATTTTTTGAAACATTTTGATGAAATTAGGTTGGGAAAAAAATAAAGAAAGGAACTTGAAAGAAAATAAAATAAATTAAAATAGAAATTCACATCTTGAATATATCTTCCCTGAGAACAAATTTATGGTAGAGTATTTGATATTTTCAAGAGACCATGGGATGTTGTACATGGTAGAATGTCTTGGGAGGATATTTTAGAAGAATTTAGATACAGAACAAGGCTTGAGAGGAGTGAAGAGAAGAGCGGGTGAGGGTGGTTTTTATATTGGAGGAGATGAGGGTTTTCATAATTTTTTATTTAATATTTCAGAAATTTTCCCAATAGAAGCAATATTAATGATTTCTGTGACCATAAATAATAATATATTCATGTGAGTTTGAACCTAAGGGGATTACTTAAGCAGAACATCACCCATTACTCAATAAATCATGTATTTAGATTATCCGGTAATTTATTACAATTTACAATTCACCACAAATTCATATTTTTCAGAATAATACTAAAAATTCAACCAAAATTTATTATAGGGCTAGAATCCAAAAAAAATCCATTTTGTGATACTAATTTTCTAAATACGTGATATTTAATTTTTAAATAAAATCATCACTTACTTGAAAAATGCATATTTTAAAATTATAATTGGTTTTATAATATAGTGAAAAATTGACTAAGGTCTGATAAAATTATCTTATAATAATAATAAATGAAAACATAAATTTATGAATACATTTTTTTTGGAAATACATTTTTTTTAAATTATTACATTATTCATTAAATTTTAATAAAATATTTTTTACTTATAAAAAATCCAACACTATGATATATTTATATCATATTGTTGCTAATAATATGGATAAATTTTATATTTACATTCATTTCTAATTTTACTTATTCACGTGGCTGATTTACTATTCTTAAGGGTCATATTATTATTCATAAGGGTAACATTCCTATTCATAATGGTCAATTACTCGTCACTAAAAATTACATTCTCCCTATCAGACTCCAAACATCTTACTAATCGCAACCGTGTATCACATATTTTTGAAATTCAAATCACAAAAGTGATAATATTATGTTTCAAGGACACATATCACATAGATGTTCATTATTTTGGGATTTCAGGTTATTATACTATATGACATAATTTGAAAGAGGTAATTTCAATTGATTAAACTTTGGGTCATTACATTCTTCCCCCTTAAGAAAAATCGGCCTCGAAATTTCGTTTTACATTCTATTCCGTAAATAGGTGTGGGAACTTTTCCTTCATTTCTTTTTATAGTTTCTATGTTGCCTCGTCATACTTATAGTTCATCCATAATACATTGACCATGTGAGTATTCTACTTATGTATATATTTATCTCTATGATCCAATATATTAACTGGATACTCCTCATAAGAAATATCATTCTCCAACTGTACCACCTCGAAATATAGTACATGTGAAGGATCTGGTATGTACATCCTTAAGAGGAATACATGGAAGACATCATGTTCATTTAGCATGGTAGGTGGAAGTTCTAGATGATATTCCATATCTCCAACATGATCATGAATCTTGAAGGGGCCGATGTACCTAGGAAAAAACTGCCATTTCCTCCCAAAACTAGTTACCTTCTTCCACGGTGATATGGGGAGGAATACCATGTCTCCAACATTGAACACATGGTCCCATCAACAATTGTCTACATAAATATTATGTCAAATTTGGGATTCCTTGATCTGTTGCTGAATGGTTTACATCTTCCCCACCATTTCTTCGACCATTTCAGGTCCTAGAAGCTTAATCTCACCGACAACATCCCACCACATTGGTGTTCTGCACCTTTTTACATAAAGGAATTCATTTGGTTCAATTCGTATGCTAGAGTGGAGTCTATTTTTTTAGGAGAACTCAATGAGTGGAAGATGATGGTCAAATCTTCCTTTTATGCCCATAAAACATTCTCTTGGGCATGTATTCCAATGTCTGAATAGTTCACTCAGATTGGCCATCAGTTTGAGGATGATAGTCCATACTGAAGTTTAGTTCAATGGTTAGAGAATGTTGGAGACTATTCTAGAACATTGAGATGAATCTCCAATATCTATCAGACATAATAGACAGTGGTAGTCTATAAATCATTACCACCTATCTAATATATATTTGTGCCTATTGTTCTAATGAGAATTCCTCTACAATTGCGTTAAAGTGAGTTTTCTTTGTAAGACGATCCACAATGATCAATATAGAATTGTTTCCTCAGGATGTCCTTGGAAGTCCACTAACAATGTATATGGTGATCTTATCCCAATTCCATGTTTGTATGGATAGTGGTTGCATCATCCCCTAATAATTTTGTATTTTATCCTTCAATTGTTGATATACAAGGAACATTAATGTATATTCATCAATCTACTTCACCATATTGTCCCACCAAAAGGTTTATCAGATATCTCGATACATCTTTTTTCTCCCTTGGTGAAAAGAGAATGTTGAGCTATGTATGTCATTCAGAGTATCCTTTATTTTTATATGGATTAGATGGAACACATAATCATGACCCAAATCTCATGAACCCATCCTTTTCAATCTTGAACATAGGGGATTTCGCATTTCTGATAGCTTCTGCACTGTTTTGAGTTTCAACATCATATATTTGCGAATCCTTTATTTTCACCATGATGGGTGGTTAAGAAACCATTTGAGAAAGGAATGATATTGTTCCTCCATTAAATATTCTCATGTCTATCCTCTGAGAATTTATGAATATTTGATCCTTTTCAATTCTCTTCAATGATAAAGATGCAAGATTCTTTCATCATAGAACATCTGTCAACTTTTTTTCCTTACCGTGATGGTAGTGGATTGAGCAGTCATAATCCTTGATGAGATCCAACCATCTTCGCTGCCGCATATTAATATCTTTCTCTGTGAATATATATTTGGTACTTTTTTGATCAGTAAGTATCAAATGCTTCTCCCCTTAGAGATAATGCCTCCAAATTTTCAATGCAATGATCACAACTTCCAACTCCAAATCATGTGTGGGATAGTTTTGTTAATGGATTTTAAGAAACCATGAGGGGTAGGCTATCACTTTATAATTTTTCATTAGAACCCAACCAAATCCATTCATTGAAGCATCACTATACACCATTAATAATTCTCCACTTATTTGAAGTTTGAGTACTGATGTTGTGATAAGCCTCTATTTCAACTTCTTAAAAACAATCTTCAAATTCATGTGTCAAGACAGACTTAACTCCCATTAGTGTCAGTTTGGTCATTGGGTTTGACAAATGTGAAATGTTCTCTGGAAATCATTGGTAATACAAGGTTGTACCAAAGAAGCTTCGAATCACTATTATAGATTTTGGCTTTGTACACTCTTCAATATCCTTTTCCTTGGAAGGGTTCACAAATATTTTTTATTTTACTGATAAAATTCCCCAATAGTGATACTTCCTCCATAAATAACTCACATTTACTATAGTTTTTATAATGTTTCTCCCTTCACAAATTCAACGACATAGTATTCAAATTCTCCTCATGTTCCTCGATTCTCTTTGAGTAAATTATAATATCATCAATAAAGACTACCATAAATTTATTGAGGTAATATATAAAGAATCTATTCATTAAATTCATGAATATTTATAGAGAATTAGAGAGTCCTAATGGAATCACTATGAACTCATAGTTTCCATACCTCATTAAAAAGAAATTCATGGTAATATCTTCCTTCCTCACTGTTTAAACAGGATATCCTAACCAAAGGTCCACCATAGTGAAATTACTGGACCCATGAAGCTGATCAAACAATTCATCTATTTGAGGCAGGGGATATTTTTTCATTATAATGATTTTATTGAGCTCATGATAATAAATTAATAGGTGAATTGACCCATCTTTCTTCTCAACAAAGGGGACTGGTGTAGCCCATGGTGAATCACTATGGAATATAAAAACCACACCATATTATCCTGTAACTGCTTCTTCATTTTTTTCTACTCTACGATATCCATTCTAGAAGGTTTCTTTTATATAGCTATAGATCCATGTATACGTTCAATTGATAACTCAGCTTCTTGATCAGGATGAAGAACATGAAATTATCTAGGGAATGCATCAGTGTAATACCTCACATTGTGTATATCATAGCGAAGTATCATCTCCTTTTTTCTCAGTCAATTGAGAAATATATGCATACTCAAAAGGAAACATTATCACCACTTGAGACAATTATTCTGATAGAGACTCATCTTCCTCCTTAATATTTTATAGTATTGTAGGATACTCTTGAATGTGAAGAGTGATATCCCATTCCTGATAGTTAATGTTGGATTTGTATAAAGAAAACAAATACGTTCCCAAAAAAGCCTCGAACTCTAATAGGTGATGTATAACAAGATTTGATTGGAGGTTCAGTCCACAAACAATTATTGGTGAAGATTTATAAACCATGGATATAATAATTTCCCCATTTGTTATTCTCTCGGAAAACTCAACCTCCAAAATTTGAGGTGGTGTTTGAATAGTTATACTAATGTTGAATGATATGAAAGAAAGTGTATGAATAGAATCAAATAGAATGTTTTTATTAATGAATTAATAACTAGAGTACTTGTCACCACATAGTTCTCTGGCTCCACCTCAGCTATAGTGATAGCATAAGCTATTCACTGGTGACATGGAGTATGTTGTTAATTTCCCAAAAAAACCATTTGGTTTAGGGAAATGTTTCACATAATTCCGATGTTCTTTGTAGTTTTTAGATTGTACTACATGACGAGTTTTGATCTGAAAATTTCAGTTATCTTCCACATTATTGGGATAATTCATATATCATCAGAAGTTTTTATCCAAATTTCACATTCTTCAACATTTGAATAAATTTCTAGTTAAATTTAAATAGTTCCTATGATGCCTCTTCAAAAATTTTTGACACGTAGGATATTAAATATTCTTTCCATTCGGGGATTTATTTGTTGAACCACCCATTTCAGTGTAATAACCCAAAATTTTTAATAACTTATGTTTCCTTTTGTTTTGTTATTTTATTTTATACGCAACAAAAATATTTCATTTAATGAAATGAGTATAATTAAAATGAGACCATTGGGTTTTGACAGTTATATGACCATTGGTCAATATGACCATTAGAAACTAAATGTTGCGATTATTTTATATAAAAATTAGTGAACTTGGTTAGTTAATACAGAAATAAGATACGATGGCATCGTCCAGTAGTCTTGGGCTGATCGAAGCCCATATGACGGAACTCGGAAAGGAGGTAGCACCACTGGGCTTTGCTCTGGACCAAACCCAAGCTAAACTTCATCGTGTAAAGCTGGAACAGAATCGCCTTTGGGAGAAGTTCACGATTATAGAAATTACTACTCAGGAAATGTTGGAACATCCGGCCTTAGATTCTCTCACCTTAGCACACCTTACACTTAGGACCTATGTTGGGGTTATAAGGGGCTATGTAACGAGACTATAACTGCTTTGTGTAATCCTTTGATATAAATAAAATTGTTATTTATTCTTATGGTGATTTTGGTAAATCTGAAATGTCCAGATAAATATAGTATGTATATTATTGATGAACTTTGGTAAAAGGATACTTTAAAATATTTATGTAAACCTTAAATAATTAATTATGTGTAATGATTTTCAAAAATGGTCTTCTACAAATGTGTCCAGTAAGAAATTATGGGTCTAATAAGATCAACTAAAATTTTGTTGAATAGTAAATTATGAATAGAAATTTTACTCTTATGATTAGTAATGTGACCAAATGGATTGAAAAAACTCATTTAATAAGTATTAATATAATTTAGACACCTTGATTAAGTAATGTGATTCAATAAAATAGGTAAATAACTAATTCGGAAATTACTAGTTAAGTATTAGTTTTTTCGGGTGAGTATTTTTTTTTAAAAAAATTAAATAAAAAATATTTAGAAATTTAATTTTTTATAATTGAGTTCATTTTTGATTTTACAGCATCGATATTAGGTGAAGGACATTTTTTGGGATTTTTCTGAAAAAGTTGAATTTGAGTTTTGAGTTTCAGGTGTTTAATGTCATCATTAAAGAGGTAACAATTATGAAATAATTGTGGTCAACTTATTAATAGTATGATAATCTTTAAGGTGTCCCAAGTGTCCAACACCATGGGAAAATACCATGGGCAAGCCTATGTATTTTCCAATACCACTGATGAGGTGTCCCTTGGCCATTATTGATTTATTCCCACACTCCCCCTATAAATACCAATCTATTCCCTCATTATTTTCATTCGTAAATCCTCCTCAACGAATTTATGGTCTTCTTACCTCCCAAGGAGTCCTCCCAAGGTGCTTTAAAGCCTCCCAAGATCCTGAACATCAAGCTTTCAAAGTTACTCATCAAGGTAAGGGATTCGTTCACCCTCCCATTTTAAGTCATGACTTCCTCTATGTTGTGTCTAATATTTTCCATTTTTTTATGTTGTGGCTATGTTCTTATATGGTCTCATTACTGTAAATTTTATTTCCAAATGATTAGTTACACTTTCTTCTCTCATCAAATGTTTTTCTGAATTTTTAAGTGACGCCGTTAGGCTATCAAATTTCTCAAAAAAGAAATCGCACCCTCTCTTTTCTTAAAAGTTTCATTTTTTTGTATGTCTTTAAAATATCCATACCATGTTCTTATGTCCATGTAATTATGTATTTATACTTTATTATAAGTTATTTATGAGTGGGTTACTCTTGTACCGTCTCTTTTCAATTTTTTCTAAAACCATGTATATAGCCGTTATGCTGCAGAAATTTCACCTCAAAATTTCAATCACTTTCTCTCCAGAAATTATTTAGTTTTATTTATTTGAATACCCAGACCTATTTCATTTAATTATGTGTTCATAAATATGTATAGATTATTTATTTTATTTTTTAATATGCATACATATAACCCTCACTCCTTTTAAATGGGTTATAAATTGCATAATGACCTTAATTTTTTAGAACTTTTAAAACGTCAAGATCATGAAATGAAGCCCATTTATTTTATTCTCCAAGGGTTATTTATGAAATTATTGATTATGATATATCTAGATCACATGAAAGTAGATATATATTAAGGGTGCACCCTGATAGTGCTCCAATGCATTGGGGAAAGAATTAATCTCTAGAGATGACAAGTTTTATGATACCTTAGTGAATAACCTTGGTAATATTTATGAAACCGTGGGGATGGACCTTGGTAATATGTTTATAAATATATAAATGAAATGCTGTAGCCACATATTCAAGTATGTTTAAATTTATTTTAGGTATTATATGCCTATAATTCCATTTCTCATGTCATTATGTTCTTATTCAAGTTCTTATTGATATCACAAGTAAACAGTTTCCTTGTTTACCCTTATTGGGCCTTCTCCTCACCCTTTACATTAATGTATGTATCCATGATATGAGATTCAATAATTTTATGTAGGATGAACCTATTATGAAGCCTTAAAAGTATTTTAGAAGAATTGTTTATGTTGTTTTCATGTATTATGTTCCGGATTTCCAAGACACAAGACTTTAAAGACCCTCTATTTGTAAAATGTAATAAAACATATGAAATAAAAAGGCGGGATACTAGAGCTGGTATCAAAGGATAGATTAGTTATTTATGGAAATTAGGATATGAATTTTTTTTGAAGAAACCTATAGAAAAGTTTAAATATAGGAAAAATTTATGGTATTTTGGTATGTATTGAGTAAGTGGTTTGTCAAACAAATACATCCCTTTCTGGATATGAGCAGGTAGAGTCGGCTCTGGCACATATTTACATAGGGGTAAAATCCGAAACCACCTATTCGATCTAGAATTGAATGGGAACTAGTGAACGATAATGAGCCATGCTGCAATCTTCGTTATGATGCTCCTGGGGGATATGTTTGGTTAATCACACGCTTTTTATGAATCATTAAGAAGGAATTATAAAGAAATGTAATTGTCTAAGAATGAAGTTTTAGTTAAAATATTGGTAAATGGAATAAGATTCTCACTAAGGATTTATTATTTTAGAAAATAGAGGCCAATAAGAGAAATCGTGACCATGGTGACTGCAATGCACCATGTTTGGATGACCCTCCGATGGAAGCTGGAATGGAAAAATTCCTGAGAATGATGAACCAACTGACTCAAGTTATGGGAAATAACTTGAATCAATATGAGAGACTGGTCTCACTGCGAAGGGAACAAAATTATATTGAGTCCTTTATATGTCAACGACCACCAACCTTCAGTGGATCGACTGACCCATTGATTGCTGAGAAGTGGATCAGCTCTATCGAGAAGATATTTTTTGTGCTCCGTTGTTCAGAGAAAGAGAAGGTCACCTTGGCTATCTATCGCATAGAAGGGGAAGCTGATCAGTGGTGGGAACTGATCGAAAACACAAGGCAAAGAGTGGAAGTTGAAGCTATGGAGTGGGAAGAGTCTAGAGGGATATTTTTCAATAAGAATTTCCCCTGTTCCATGAGAACAATAATGGAGAAGGAGTTTCTCAAGCTGAAGCTGAAGGAAAACGAATCTATCAGAAGCTATGAGATGAACTTCACTCGACATTCACAATATACCTCTATCTTATTCATGGATCCAAATGGTAAGGTTGATATATTCTTCGGTGGATTAAGACCTCACCTGCGGAAGAATCTAGCCGACTGAGACTATGATAGCTATGAGGAGATCGTGTGGAGTGCGATGAAAGTCTAACTGGAGTTTGGAGAGACATAGTGGTCTCATAAATCTAGTGACAAGAAGAGATTGTTGGAGAAAAGCTTATGGAGGAAATTCGATCAAGGAAGAGGAGGAAAGCATGTACAACTTTCCACGTGTAATAAATGTGTGAAGAATCATTTAGGGAACTGCCTGCTCGAAATTGGGAAGTGCTACAAGTGTGGTAGAGAGGGCCACATTGTGAGGAATTGTCAGGGTGAGTTGAAACCTCAACTTCCAAACATTAATGAAAAGGGGAAGATGGTGAAGGCCCTACCTGATGTCCAATGCTTCATGTGTGGACGACGTGGATAGTTTTCCAATCACTGCCCATATCCAAGGGTAGTAGAGGGGAACCACCATCAGCCTCAGCAAAGGCCAAGGGATCAAGGCCATGCTTTTTCAATCACGACAACTGATGCCGATGCTCCGAATGATGTGATATCAGGTACTCTTTTTGTACTCTCAAATCTATAATGTACTTTGGTTGATTCTGGTTCTACGCATTCCTTTATTTCCTCCAAGTTTCCAATGAATTTAGATTCAACCCCTGGTATGCTAAAATTAGAGTTATCGTTCAAGAATCCTGGTGGGATAATTCAAGAATCATCAGTGTTTAGAAACTCTAGTATTTACTTTGGTGAGAACAATATTATCACAAATATAATAGTCATTCCCATGTTGGAATTTGACATTATACTAGGGATGGACTGTCTCTCAATGTATAATACTAAGATCAATTGTAGAAGCAAGTAAATATCAATAGTCTTGAATGGAAAGCCTATAGTTATCTTCCAATGAGAGATTTCTCAACCTGATCTATGTCTAGAAAAACTCTTATATCCTTCTTTATAGAGTTTATTATTGAACAAGAAGAAGGAGATGAGAGTTTAAGGGTTGAAAGAGTCCCCATTGTCTAGGAATATGTGGACGTATTTTGTGAGGAGTTACCCAGACCTCCCCCAAAAAGAGAGGTAGATGTCTCCATTGAACTCTTACATGGAACTCATTCGATATCAAACACCCCATATAGGATGGAAAATGTGGAGCCAGAGGAATTAAAGAAACAAATCCAACATCTTTTCAAGAAGGGGTTTAAATGACTGAGTGTGTCTCTTTAGGGAGCACCAGTTCTCTTTGTGATGAAGAATGATGGATTGATGCAGCTATGAATTGATTATAGAGAACTGAATGGGATCACAGTGAAGAACAAATACCCTCTTCTAAGAATTGATGACTTATTTATCCATCTTTGTGGGGGTCAATTATTATCTATGATTGATCTTCGATCTGGTTATCGTCAATTGAGGGTGAAGAAATATGATATTCCAAAAACTGCATTCTGATTAAGATATGGGCATTATGAGTTTGTTGTTATGCCCTTCCGACTAACAAATTCACCTGCTATTTTTTATGAATTTTATGAATAGAGACTTTTCATACTACCATAATAACATTGTGGTAGTTTTTATTGATAATATTATGATATATTACAAAAGTCGTGAGGAGCACGAGGATCATCTAAGGGCTATTTTTCCGATTCTACGGAAGGAGATTCATTTTGGGAGGATCAGCAAATGTGAATTTCGGTTACAACTAGTTTCTTTATTGGGGCACATTGTAACCAATGAAGGAATCATATTTGACCCTGCAAAGAGAAAGGCTGTAGAGGAGCGGCCTCAACCTACAACAATAACCGAGATTCATAGTTTTTTTGGATTATCAGGATATTATAAGATGTTTGAGAAAAACATTTCACGACATTCTAACCCATTAACCAAGTTAACTCGAAAAGGTTCATGTTCATCTGGACAAAAGAATGTGAGTAATGTTTCCAAGAGCTGAAGAAGAGATTGGTTACTGCAACTGTGTTAACTCTTCCCTCATGTGAATAAGGATTCATTATTTTTAGTGATGAATCTCTAAAAGGGATCGGGTGTATCCTCATGAAAAATGACAAGGTCATTTCTTATGCATCTCGAAAGTTAAAGACTCATCAGAAGAATTATCCTACACATGATATGGAGCTAGCTCCAGTTGTTTTTTCTCTGAAGATATGGAGGCAATATATTTATGGACAGAGATGTAATATATACACAGACCACCAAATTTTGAAGTATATGTTCACACAAAAGGAATTGAACATGAGATAAAGGAGATGGTTGGAACTTATCAAAGACTATGATTGTTCAATTCATTATCATCCCTGAAGAGAAAAAAAAATCATTGATGCATTAAGAAGGAATGACCCAGTTGTTCTTTCCATGATGAAGATTCAAAAATATCCTTTGATCAATGACCTAGTAAATCTGGACATGGGAATTATAAGGAAAGGGACAACATCAACCCTAACCTAAATTATTTCTCAACCGTCATTACTAGAGAAGATCAAGAATGATCAGAATGAAAATCCTTGGTCATAAGAGATGTTTGAGGCTGTAAAGGATGGAATGTTTCCTGAGTTCAATTTTGATCAAGAAGTTGTACTAAAATTTCGTACAAGACTATGTGTTCCATCTATTCCGGAAATGAAGAAGGAGCTGATGGATGAAGCTCATTGCTCTACTTTTTCTATACATCATGGAAGAAAAAAATGTATAAGGGCCTTCGTGATCATTTTTGGTGGGATAATATGTAAAGGGAGATTGCTGACTACACTTCATGGGGCCTAGTATGTCATCAAGGGAAGGAAGAGAGACAACTTCTTAAAAGGGTATTGAAACCACTATCCATACTAGCATGGAAGTGGGACAATATCACAATGGACTTCGTCACTGGTCTCCCTGGAACATCCAAAGGAAACAATGCGATATTGGTTATTGTGAGTCGTCTCACCAAGAATTCTCATTTTATCTTTATTCGGGAAGATTTATCTTTTGATCAACTTGCCAAGATTTACATGAGGGATTTGGTAAGGCTATATAGAGTTCCAATTTATATCGTATCTGATCGTGATCCAAGGTTCACATCAAAATTCTAGAGAAGCCTTCAACATGCTCTGAGCACTGAATTGAATTTCAGTACGGCATATCTCCCACAAACTTATGGCCAATCAAAAAGGACTATTCAAACACTCTAGGACATGATAAGAACATGCTCAATGGAATTTAAAGTTTGATGGGATCAACATCTCCCTTTTGTTGAGTTCTCTTACAACAACAGCTTCCACTTGAGCATTCCAATGAAACCCTATGAAGATCTATATGGGAAGCGATATAAAACTATTACTTGATGGGATGATGATTGTGAGAGAAAGCTCATTGGGCCAGATCTTAGGCAAGAGATGATTGAAAAAGTCCATTTCATCCAACAACACATTATGGCTGCTTAGAGTCAGAAAAAGAGCAATGTCGACAACACTCGAAGGGACTTGAAGTTTGATGTCGATGACAAGGTCTTTTTTCAAAATCACCTTGTAAGAATGTCATGAGGATTGGGAAGAAATGAAAGATCAGCCCTAGGTACATTGTCACCTATGAAATCTTTGATCATGTGGGAGCAGTGGCATATCAGCTTTCAATTCCACCAAATCTAGAACAAGTTCATGTTGTCTTCCACATATACCTCTTGAGAAAGTACATACCTGAACCTTCACATGTACTGAACCAAGAGGTTGTACAACTATATCGTGACCTCTCTTATGAGGAGCAGCAGGTGGAGATCTTTTATCGTAGAGACATGGTTCTATATAAATTGACTACCCACCTTTTTAAGGTGTTGTGGAGGAATGAAAAATATGAAGAAGCCATGAAGAAACCAGAGGACTCTATGAGGTAGAAGTACCCACACCTTTTCTCTTCTGAGGATACAAGTTAAAAATTTCGGGGACAAAATTTCTTAAGGGGGGAAGAATGTAACGACCCAAACTTTTTAATAATTCATGTTTCCTTTTTTTGTCTGTTATTTTATTTTATACTCAACAAAACTATTTCATTTAATGAAATGAGTATAATTAAAATGAAATCGTTGCGTTTTGACTGTTATATGACCGTTGGTCAATATGACCGTTGCAAACTAAATGTTGCGATTATTTTCTATAAAAACAAGTGACCATGGTTAATTAATACAAAAAAAAAAGATATGATGGCCTCATCCAGTAGTCTTGGGTCGATCGAAGACCATCTGACGGAACAAGGGAAGGAGGTTGCACCACTAGGCTTTTCTCTGGACCAAACCCATGAAGAACTTCATCGTGTGAAGCTGGAACAGAATCACTTTTGGGAGAAGTTCAAGCTTATAGAAATTACTACTCGGGAAATCTTGGCCGAGCCGCCCTCAGATTCTCTCAACATGGCACACCATACACTTAGGTCCTATGTTGGGGTTATAAGGGGCTACGTAACAAGTCCATAACTACTTTGTGTAATCCATTGATATAAATAAAATTTTTATTTCTTCTTATGGTGATGTTGGTAAATCTAAAATGTTTGGATAAATATATGATGTATATTATTGATGAATTTGGGAAAAGTATATTTTAAAATATTTATGTAAAACTTAAATAATTAATGATGTGTAATGATTTTAAAAAAATGGTCCTCTGCAAATGTGTTCAGTAAGAAATTTGGAATCTAATAAGATAAACTAAAATTTTGGTGAATAGTAAATTATGAATAGTAAGTTTATGCATATGATTAGTAATGTGACCAAAATGATTAATTAACCTCAGTTAAGAAAGTATTAATATAATTTAGACACCTTTATTAAGTAATGTGATTCAATAAAATAGGTAAATAACTGTTTCAGAAAATATTAGTTAAGTATTAGTTTTTTCGAGTGAATAATTTTTTTATTTAAAAATTAAATTAAAAATATTTAAAAAATAATTTTTATAAATTGGTGTTCATTTTTTATTTCAGTGCCTCGATATTAGGTTAAGTAATTTTTTTGGGATTTTTCTAAAAAAGTTGAATTTCAGATTTGAGTTTCGGGTGTTTAATTACATCATTAAAGAGGTAATAATTATGAAATCATTGTGATCGACTTATTAATAGTAAGATAATGTATTAGGTGTCCCAGGTGGCCAATAAAATGGGAAAATACCATGGGCATGCCCGTGGTCTTTCCAATACCGCTAATGAGGTGTCCCTTGGCCATTAATGATTTGTTCCCTGACTTCCCCTACAAATACCAACCCATTCCCTCATTATTTTCATTTCAAAATACTCCTAAATGATGTTAGGATGTTCTTAACTCCCAAAGAGTCCTCCCAAGGTTCCCTCAAGCCCCCTAAGGTCCCAAACATCAAGCTTTCGAAGTTACTCTTCAAGGTAAGGGATTCTTTCACCCTCCTCTTTTAAGTCATGACTTCCTTTATGTGGTTTCTTATATTTTACATTTATTTATGATGAGGTTATGTTCATATATGTTCTTATTACAGTCCATTTTATTGAAAAATGATGAGAGACCCTTTCTTCTCTCATCAATTGATTTTCTGTATTTTTAAGTGACGTCGTTAGGCTACCGAATTTCTCGTAAAAGAAATTGCACCTTCTATTTTCTTTCAAATTTTAATTTTTTTGTGCAATGTATTTAAAATATCCATACAATTTTATTATATCCAAGTTATTCTGTATTTATACTATATTTTATGTTATTTATGAGTGGGTTACTCTTGTACCCTCTCTTTTCAATGTTTCCGAAAACCATGTTATATAGATGTTATGCTGCCGAAATTTCACCTCAAAATTTATTTCTCTTTATCTCCAGAGATTCTTTTGATTTATTTATGTGAATACACAGACCTACATCGTTTCATTGGGTGTTTGTAAATATATAAATATAATTTATTTGAATCTGGAATTGATAGAGATATAACCCTCACTCCTTTTCCATGGGTTATAAATGGCATAATGACCTTATTTTTTTTAAAACTTTTAAAACGTCACGGTCTTGAAATGAAACCCATTTCTTTTATTCTCCATGGGTTATTTATGAAATTTTTGATTATGATCTATGTGGATCACATTATAGTAATTACATATTAAGGGTGCACCATGATAGAGCTCTAATGCATTAGGTAAAGAATTAATTTCTAGAGATGACATGTTTTACGATACCTTGGTGAAAAACCTTGGTAATTTTTATGACACCTTGGGGATGGACCTTGGTGATATGTTTTTGAATGTCTAAATGAAATTTTTTAACCACATATTCAAGTATTTTTCACGTTTTTTTCATTCTTCTATGCCTATACTTCCATTTCACATGTCATTATGTTCTTATTCAAGTTCTTATTGATATCACAAGTAAACTGATTCCTTGTATAGCCTAACTGGGCCTTTTTCTCACCCTTTACTTTGATGTATGTCTCCAGGATATGAGATGCAGTAATTTTACATAGGATGAACCTATGATGAAGCCTTCAAAGTGGTTTAGAAGAATGTTTTATGTTGTTTTCTTGTATTATGTTCTTGATTTCCTGGAAACTATACTTTAAAGATCCTCTATTTATAAAATGTAATGAAAAGTTATGTAATAAAAAGGTAGAATGCCAAATTTAGACACCATTTTAAAAAATTTATCACTAGTCCCACAAGAGCATTGAGAGCATCAGATCTCTATTTCAACCTTGAGGTCATATTAAAAAATTTCCTCATAACTGTCAAAGTCATGAATCACTAATTATTTTCTTAGACATGACTTTAATCCTTTAAATAAGTGATCCACCTTAAATTCAGTGTTCATAAAAAATACGGATGCGTATCTTTCAAGCCTTGTCAAGTTTTCTTCATATGCCCTGATGGAATCATCTTCCTTATGATTACATCTAAGGAACTCTATTTTCATCTTAATATTGATGTTTCGGGAAAATAATACATTGAAAAACATTTTCTTGTATTCCTCCCAATCCATGGAATCAGTTTCATCTTGGGACATCATATTCTTGATCAGTGTCCTAGACTGATCATCTTTTCTATCAAACCAATAGACTTCTAGTATGAGTTTCTCATCTTCATAGCACTATTGGATATAGAATATCTTTTCGAGGGAATTAATACAATGTTCAACGAGGAGGGGATCATAAGATCCACTAAATATGGGAGGCCTTTTCTATATAATGGATTCTATAGAATCATTTTAGTTTTTGGAGGAGGAGGGTGTTCCACATGATTCATGTTATCATTCAAAACATATGCCTGTTGAGTAAGTACTATCATGATGATTTGAGCACCAGTTCCCATCTTATTTAGGATATAATCCGGGACATATTCATATTCCCAATCACATTGATTGTTGGAATGTGTTATTTTATTTCCCACCATTAACTAAGAAAAATGACCTAAATTTATGGGTCTTGAATACATAGATAATAAGTATAAAAAATAATAATAGAACATAAAAGGATAAAATCATAATCGAAAATTATGTCCTAAATAGTGATTCCCTCGGAGTAAATATAGGTCATCATTGAACTGTTTCTTAACATATATTCTTATGGGATATTTTCTTTATATTTTTTGTTCCCATAAATATGGTTCGTAATGAGCTTATGAATTTACCAAAGCATATCCCCTAAGAGTGTCAAACTAGGAGTGCAGCAAGGCCTTTTGTCATGAACCAGTTTCCTTTTGAGTATAGCTTAAAGAAGTGTTTTTGGGTTTTACCCCAAGATACATATGTTCCAAATCCACATCCACTTGTTTGTATCCATACAGGGTTTTATTTTCAAGATAAACCACTTAATTTATTCTAACCAAAATTAAGGGATGTTTCCATATACATAGTCATATCCCTAAAGATCATGATAAAGTGCCCTATTCCTTATATCCAAAAATATCTAGAACATATTCTGATTAAAACTATAGTGACCCTATCATTTTACACAAATCATTACATGATCTTAGGTATAAAAATTCATCATCTTATAAGACAATGATCATAATGTATCGTGTCTTCGTAGACTATGAACGTAATACTGACAACATGAAACTAAATGAAGAATTTATTTATTTAATATTCATAAAGAGATTATATATTCAATTTTGATCATACATATTCATAGGATAACATGGTGATAACACGAACAAAGGGGTGAGGTAACAAGCCTAGTTAGGGAATAAACATAAGAATAAATCTTTAGCACATGGGTTAGACGGCATGTCATAATGATAAAAAAGGTATGGACCATATGTTATCATAACATATAAACATTGCATCATATAAAAATGGAGTCCTAGAAATTTGTTAGAAACATAAAAAACGACAATATCATGAGTCAAGGCCTATTCCATATAGAGTATCACTAGTCAATGTTAACCACCAAGACCATAACACATGGTAGCACAAGTCAAGGCTTACCACCAAGACCATTTCACAGAAACTATCATGATCCCCAACATTACCCAATGCATTTGAGATCTATTTGGGAACACCTATCATAAAATATTATTTAATATTCCTCCCATACATAGAATCATACATAATAAATCATAAATAAACATAATGGTTACCCTTTGTAAAAATTGTGTGTCATAATCATGTCCTAAAGAATAATAAATGGAATTATCATACAATTATCCATGAATGAAAGGAATTAAATCATACATGGACATTCATAAGGTAAAAACTACATATATCATGATAGTTTATGTCAAATAGAAGTGAAAATTTGTAAAAAATTATTCAAGAATGTTTATAATTGAAACATTTTGGTGCGATTTTAAGGAAATACAAATGTTTATTTTTTAAAAAAGGAACAATATCATATATGAAACCAGAAGTGAACCAAGAATGATTTCATAATAGAAATAATGGTATTATAAAAATAACATTGTTTTAATAACAGATTATATAGTGTACATGAAAATGCATAAGAATTCTGAAAGTTCCATTAAAACAGACATTCTTATCTGGAAGAATTGAGGAGGGAATCACATAGAAACATGTATATCCCCAAAAGATAATGATGAATGGGTATTGAATCATGATATTAAATAATATACATATAATTTATAATAATTTAAAAAAACAATAGATAACTTCATTAGGGTAGAAAAAAGATAGAACCCCCTGAATGAATGATGGAGGATCGGGTAGAATCCCTTACCTTAAGTCCGAAGGAGATCTTACCTTGATCATAGTGGCCGAAATAATATAACTAGATTCATTAATTAATATTTCCAGAAACTATTTTACATTAAATTGATTTAGTATATCCTTTATAAGTTCATCCATGACCATACTCCTGGGTTAAGAGGTTCTGTGTCTTAGTTTGGGTGTGTTTGTTTCCTTGGTTTTCATGACTGGTTTACTTACATACAAGTAAGGATAAACATGTAAGATGGGAATGATTTTCCAGAAATGAATTTGTATGATATTAGTGAACTTACAGTTGATTTCCTCAATATAATTTTCATTTGGTTATTTGTATTGAATATGAACAATTATATAAAACGTAAATGATATATGTTTGGGTTTAGTGGAATTTTTTTTTATCAAAACACACTCATTTTTTGTTATAAATTAATATCATGTGTATAAAAGATTTCAAAATCATAAATAAGACATAATTAATATATTATAGTATTTTTCAACCGTAAAAATGTTTTAATTAATTGAATTGAATATGGAAAAAGAAATTGAAAAGCGTCATCCATAAAAGTGATAAAATAACACATCTCGGATGGTGATTACATTTCTGTTATAAAAGGAGGCGAAAAGGGAGATGGTGATGAATTATTCCCTTATCATGAAAAAATAATATATGTATGGTAATGAGTTAATCATAACATTTGTATAAAATTATTTGTGGAAATAAAATGAAAGAAAGGAACATGAAAGATAATATATGAAATCAAAAGTGAAATTTACCTCTTCAATATATATTCCTTGAGAACCTATTTATGGGTGAGTGTTTTGTCTTTTTAAGAGACCCATGGATGTTGAACATGAGAGAGTGTATTGGGATGATATTTAGGCATAATTTAGGCAGGGCATAAGTTTTTAGAGAGTTGGAGAGAATAGGGGTGAGGGTTTTTTTTATTATGGAGAGAGGTGTTTTCTTAAAATTTTATTCATTATTTTATTATTTATCTCAGGAAAAGCAATTGTAATGATTCTTCAGAAAATAATATTTAAACTTTAAATGTGAGTTCAAAGAAAATGTTATTACCTCTATAGAACATCATCATTTACCCAATAAATCATGTATTTAGAGTATCCAGTAAATTATCATATTTTACTATTCACAATCAAATTCATGTATTTCAGAAAAATCTAAAAAATTCACCCCAACCATTTATTGATGTGTATAACCCAAAAATTAACTCTATTTTATGAAGATAATTTTTTAAATATGAGATATTTAATTTTTATATATAATATTCATTAAATTAAAAATACATTTTTTAAAATTATAGATGATTTTATAATAATTTTAGAAATTAACTAAGAGCTTCTAAAATTATCCTAGAATCATATGACATCAAAACAATAATTTATGAAAAATTTAATCATTTTACATTTTCTTTTAAATTATTAAACTATTCATAAATTATAATTAAATATTTATGACTTATTAAAATACAAACACTATGATATAAATATATCATATTATCACTTATAAAATGAATATACTTTTTTAAACATTCCTTGGTAAGGTTAATTATTCACTTGGCCGATTTACTATTCATATGGTTCATAGTACTATTCATAAAAGAAAATTTTAATTTCACAAGGGTCAGTTACTATACACCAAACATTATGTATGTCATATCAGACCCCTAATATCTTACTGATCCCAAATGTGTATGATTGATTTTAAGAATTAATATCACAGAAGTGACAATATTATTTTTAATGGTCACATAGTACTTAGTAGTTCATTGTGTTTTGATTTCATGTGATTATAATATATGAAATAGTTTTAAAAATGTAACTACCGATGATTAAACTTATGTTCGTTGCATATATCCATTTATGCCTTTCATTTTTTAGAGGCATGAGTTTTTTTGGGAATTGTTAATTGTACACACAATGAATAAAAGCCAAAAATATATATTCATTTATCATGATATGAATCTCAAACATTGAAAATGGGTTGAATAACATTAGTCCATTGATTTTAATCTTGTTTATATTCCTAGATAATGCAAGGTAGTGGTTGGACTATAGAGAAAGATGACTCAGAAACAATATGTTTTGGAATCCAATAACAAGTGGCCATTGATGTATCTTCTTTTTGAGATGCATTAGGAGTTCATGATCATAATAATGAGAGCGCACACATATTATTATCACTGAATTATTTAGTCATGTATCTAGTTATGATTATATATATTTATAAGCCAAAAGTCATTTTCTAAAGGGAAAGTATTCAGGTGACAACCAAAAACATGGCTGCATCTATCATAAGGAGTGACCATGCATATTCACAGACTCTTTTGGGTTCCTATTGATATGATAGAGGGATTTATTCTTGATTCTCATGCCTCTAAATGGAAATTTCATCATTTATTGCAAAAATACGATCCGTTAATATTACCTCTAATATTTGTGTTGTTTTATGAAAATGGGGATAACATATTTTGTTACTCGATGGTCTACCTTTTAGAGAGTGATGGCCGAACATGAGGGATCTACTAGGATTCTAAATACAATTTCCATTCTTGAGTGAATTTGGGATGATATTTTAATATATTTCATGATAGGATTTTTGAAATCACCTCTGGGATGTGACACGATATGAGTGATCTTGGATATAGCGATGAATATCACTCATGTAGTGGTTATCAATATGACCCTGTCAGTGGATGAAAAATGTTGGATATATGATTTGGAGATTATATGCCTTCATGGGGTCCATCATACCATCATGTAAAATAGAGATTCCCTTTATAAATCATAGTTCTATAATTTTTGTTATGGTATTTGGGTTTATAGTTTCATCTGAGTATTGTATACCACCATTAGAATGATCATCATCCAATGAAAACTATACATATGTTAGAGAAAATGATTAGAAAATTATTCCTTGATTTTGATGGTCTATGGGAGAAACGCATCCCTATTTATGAGTTTTTTAAAAATAATTTTTTCAAGATGAGAAAAATATATAGTTCCATCTATTTCCTAATACATTATTTCATGTTGTTCAGACCTATTCTAGTGATAGGTTTATGAGGCAGTGCTACATGGACCACGTCCCATTCTGGATACATTAGAGAAGTTATATATTATTTGATATTATATGGATACTACTTAGTATGGGATTAATTCTTATGCATGTTGTCACCACTAACCTCTATAGTTAGTGGTGTGTTATCAGGTATCCTTGTATCTTTCAACTGTGTTTTTTCATCAATGGATTTCGAGACAAGTGAATTTTGAACATATATTCTTCAAGCTATTCGATATATTAGAGAGATTTGGGCTATTGGCATATTAGATGGAGTAAAAAATAGGCATTGGTCCATGAAATAAGTCCTCCATGATTCTTACTTTTCAGTTATCAATTATATATATATAATTTTTTTAATCTAAGAGATCTTATGTTCGAAACTCATATATATTTTGAGGTGCATCTTATTGGCATTGTTGATCATAGCATAAAGGGTCTTAGATGTAGGTTAGTTCCATTGGTTACGATTCTTTAGAATAATTAACATTAACAGGAATATATATGGGGGATAGAGGTTGAAATTTATGCTATGTTTCTATAATTATTCCTTGGTTCAAATCAACCACCCTTGGGGGAAACTCAATGATGAGTCAATTTTTAGAGGGGATATTGTAAGATCCCAATTTTACATAGAGGTATATATCCTTATATTTTAAATTAAAATAATTATTTTTCCCTAATATAATTTCATAAGGGATTTAGGAAGGCTTGAGGAGCATCTAGGATTTCTTCAGGGCCCAGAGCCTTTGTTTTTAGAGAAATAGGTGAGGCGCACCGTTTTATCATGGTTTTTTCCTAATGTTCACATCAACCATGTGGTTCATAAGGGATTCAACAATTTATTTTAAACATGAATGGATGGATTCATGTAAATACAAGAAATTGTATCCATTTGGTATATTTTAATAACACGGTGCCTGCAATATTTTTCTAATAGTGTGCACAAACTGTGAGAGGGGGTTTCCATTAAAATTTTCTAGGAACATTTTCACCGACCATTAATCCAATCCACACTCCCCTTAAAATGTAGTGTATTTATATTTTTCCCCTCCATACATTTAACCCAATAACACTATTCGTCCTCCCTCGAATGGAAAATAGCCATCTATCATAGGAGATCCACCTATTTTTATTATCTAGGTTTCATTGGATCTCCTCTGTCTGATTTAAAAATTGACCGTTTTTAATATTGATGGAATAATATCAGAAATGATATTAATCATCTTACATAGTTTCCATATTTTTATCACCATAATCAGTATAGTATATGTGTTGGATAGTATTCCCAATTTTTAGTTTTTTTTTCACACATTCTTACAAAAATTTGAAGATGATTTCAGATGAGGAGTCAACTACTAGAATAAGGTTGGTGGTATATAAATGTTTATAAATAGTCAAGAAATTTATATCAGGCACCATTGTTCTTTTCTACAAAAAATTTCATTTGTCACCCAGTTAACATAAAATTAATTAAAAAAATTATTCCATAACTTTATTATTCAATTCATAATAATATGATTCTTAGAGGTTGGTTACCTAGACTCAAAACACCCAATTGGTGATTGTTTCTTATAGTTTTATAAATATTATTAATAATTGGATTTAAATTACACCACCATTTAGGTTTTTTGATATATCCATTACTATAATTTCTATTAAATGGTATTAACGAGATGTTTGTGGAATGGGAAAACACATGGACCACCCAAAAAATATAAATATAATAAATATAATATGAATGGTAAGATTATATCACTTAGAACATGTTTAATGATGTAATTGAATGTGGTCTACACATGTACATTTTTTTACACTCTAGTAAGAGAATCTAAATGATGAATTGAATTGATTAAATGCATGGATTATTCATCATAGACCCTTTTTGTTTATTTACAACTAAAAGACTTATTTGGGAATGTTCTTGATAAATGTAAAGCGTGACAATCCATAGCCTTGTTTTAAATTTTTCAAGGATTTTAGTATATCATGCATACCTCCTGTAATGGACATGAATCACTTAATTATATTTATGTTATTTATGTACATGATATTTTATATTGGTTGTGTTGTATTATTAGACAATATGTTCAATATCGATTTCTTTTCATTAAATTGACATGATGTCCCATATTGTTTATGTGGAATTAATGGACATTTAGTTCTATATTTAATATTTAAAATAAATGGACATGAATATCCATATTACATACATGATAATAATTGTTCAAATACATTATAGATTAGTCTTAAGTAGATAGTATCATATAGATATCCCAAGAGGAACTTGAGATGACATTGGTTCTTCTTGCATAAATTTATTCTTTTGATATTTTACATTAAAACATAATGGATAAATATTAATCAAATGGAAAGTACTAGAAATTATTGGAGGTTTCCAACAGGGTTTTACTTAGAGCCTTTTTATTCTAAAATTTATAACTGAGACAAAATTAATAGATTTTGGTAGGGGCAAGTTAATTCACCTTACAATAGATGCATGATTTTCTTTATGAGGGTTGTGTTTGAGAGAAAGGAACTGAGAATGTTCTTGGGATTCCATTAGAGTATAACATGTTCTTTTTATATTATTATACAACATGTTTTATGTATACCAGCTACCTGTTCCTATTTATCCATATTTCTGTATTGCATCTATAAATCATCAATCTATACATGAAACTGGATATTGATAATGCTAAATTACATTTGTTATGACAGTTTACTTCTATTATTGTTCTTTATTTTTATCTTACTAATTTATTTATTATTCATCACTATGAACCACTCTAGTTTTTAGGTTATTGTATCCCCACCATATGATTAAATATCCTTATATCATTTCATTGGATTCTAGTTTATGGGTAGGTGTATGTGAGGCAATGTGGCCACTCGGGTTAGGATACATTAGAGTGAGTAAATATCACGATGTCATTAAGTGACACCTTCACAGTATTTACATTTTTGTTTTAATAAATCATATGAAACTAAGAATGTATGGATGGGTTATATCATAAATACCAATACCAGACAACATGGTTATATAATAACTGGGTTGGACCCCCAGTTTTTGGGACGCAGCTCTAGTGATGACCTTGAGTGTTTAAGGGAATGCTTTGTTAATCCTTCTCATTATTATCCTGCAATAAGCGTTGAGACTATTCTATATAGGTACCTTTCAAATAACCTCTATAGAGTGATGAAATTTTAAATTTACCCTTGGAAAACCCCTATTATTTGTAGTTAGTAGTGATTCATGATAGTCTTCACAGAAAACAAAACACATCCTATGAAAATAAATATTCTCTTTAGTATGGGATAAAGCTTGTTACATAGAATTAATATTTTGTATCTTCCAACAATTCCAAAGTGATGATACTTTATCTTGATTTTATAACTATCCTCAAAGAATATCTTGAGATCCCATCTTCAACTTTTCAAAATTTACAACCCACACACACATCCAAATGGGGTTATCCAACACAAATCCTATAAAACATTTTGCTATAGGATAAAAATAAGTTAACCCAAAAAAATTACAGGAAAAACATTCCATTCCTAGCCCACCAACCCACACCCTGTCTACTAGTCCCTAAACTACTCTAATCACATTTCTTGATAATATCTCAAGACATATTACATTATGAAAATCTCAAATTCATTCAAATGAACTATATTACATTATTCCGAAACAATTACTATATAATATCCAATGATTATTTTTGAGACCCAATGACTACATTCAATTCATAACCAATCACTCTTATCACCCTCAATTTCACCCTTTCATGAAATCCCTCTTATGAATCACCTGACTCTTAAGGCCCCAATAAATGTGCATCACTACCCCACTAATTATTCATGGGCCATAATTTCACCCTATGGTGTAAGGCATTTGTTCTGTATAGTTTCATAAATATTGCGGATAATAGTAATTTTCAATTTTTTGGGTGGATCAATTTTAAATTGGGCATTAGAATGGATTTCTGAGGGTTGGAAACCATCAAATGACAAAAAATTACATGGGAAGATGTTCTTAATTAATTATTAGGAGTTAACCCTAGATTCAGGGTTGTGAGTTCATATTTTTGACATGGATACTAGGAATCAAGGATATAATTTTGTAAAGATAATTATTCAACGAAATAGTGCATCCTAAAAATAATTCTTGTATGGATTTGTTAAAACTTATTTAGGGTCCCTTAAAACTATCAAAATGTATCTTATATTTTTGATTAATATCATATATTTTTTAAACCATGTCACATAACCATGAAATGTGTATTTGTTTAGAAATAGGGAATCACAAATTATGTGATCTATTTGGCCAACCCTTCATCCAAACCAAAAAAAAATTAAAAAATGTGGAAATTTTATTTTTCCACACCTTCAAAAATAGGGTTTAACCCCTTCTCTTCGCCCATTTGGATATCTAGTCCCTCAACCACCTCTACTATCTCCATCTCTTCCTTATTCATGGTTATCTCCCAGTTCTTATCTAAATAATCTTATTTTTATGATATTGAAATTCTCTAGTTCAATCTAATCCTCTTTTATCCACTTTTCTTATTTCCTACTTCCATTAATATTTATTTAATAATTTATGTTTATTATGCACTATTTTAATGGATTTTTTTCATTTTATAACATTTATTTTTACCCAAACCAGTTTCAAATATTAGACATGTTGAGTTTCCTAAGGCTATGTTTGGTGGGCCTTCTAATTTATCCCACAATATAGATTGTTTTATGGGATTCTATGTGTGGTGTAGTTAAGTTAGATCCACCATGGTATGATCCAATTTATAAATAATATGTTTCATTTTGAGTAGTTATATTGTAAATTACATGATTAATTTTCCTCATATCAGAAGAAGGGGAAAATTAATTTTGAATTCTTAGCTAGGAAAAAATCCTCAAAATTGATCTATGTCTATAAATGGAAAAATTATATATAAATTTTTTTAATATGAAATATTTTATGAGTACAAGGATGGTAATTTGCAATATCACAACCATGCATAATTTTAAATGGACTTAACCTTTTTTAGATGACCTAATGTATTGTTATATAAATATAGTATCATGTCATAAATATAGATAAATATTGTTGTAATGTTGTAAAAGTGATACGATATATGATGTGGGGTAATTGTATGATTTTCCTGGTAAAATATGTAAAAAATTATACAGAAATAAAATATTTTAAAATGTACTTAATTCTAAATATTTTATTTTTTTGGGGCGATGGAAAAATAAAATGGAAAATATCAAAGTCTATTGTGAGGTGATCAATCAGAATGAGAAATGGAATTGGGTTTGTTTAATCAATGATTTGAATAAAAGTATAGTTTCTCACAAGTACGTGGTGGTAATTACATGCAATGCATTATTATTTTATAAAATGTTAATTTGAATAATTTATGATTTGGAATACCGGGATGTGCACATGGATTCCATGTGACATATAATGTTTGGGAATGATTGGATGAGCATTTGGATTCAATTTAATGCATTATTATTTGGAATTTCAAGTTGATCACTCTGGACATCACATGATATATGATTTCAAATTATTGGATGAGATCATAAGATACCACATGTTACCATATTCATGGGACTATTAGGATGATATATATTATTTCATTTGATATATGATATATGGGGAAAGACATTATGGGAATTAGATTCCAATGATATTCGAGGATGATCATTTTGATATCATGAGATATATTGTGATATTGTTGAATTTTATGAAGAGTTATTAGATTCCATGTTGGTATTCATAGAGGAAAGGTCATCATTATGTTCTTAGAGGCACCATGGAACTATGATAAGTAGTTAGGAATGACCCCATCCATCACCGTAGAGAATGGTACATCGATATATTTTTTATAATTTCGTTTGTATATCCATACATATATCATTATAGAACCACTTATTGTCCTGATTATCAGATTATTTTATTGGATTTCATCAGTGTTGGACTACTATTTCATAGTCAAATATTACATGGGATTCCATGTAACTAGGGTTCATGGGTCGACACTATTATTTTTTGTAGATCTATGATCAATGCAAGACCCATTATTGATTCATGTTATTATATTCCTAGGTAGGAGTTAGATGATTGGACCAAGAAGCTCTCTGGGCTTATTATGAATATGTTTTAAGACTCAATTTAATTAATTTTCTTTTAATATTACTTTTTAATGATCCACCCTTGGGGGATCTAGTTGGTTTTTATGAAAATTTTCTTTCATGTCGCATGTGATATTTTAATTATTTTATTGTAACATCCCATGTTTTTAATGTGTATATATAACATTTAACTATTTATTTTATTTATGATCTTATTTTTACAATCACATGAGGTATTAATATCAAAAATTTGTTTTCATAGGCCCATACCGCTGGTCAACAACATCTGGTTTATAGGGACGCCTTTCTATGTTCTTATGGTGAATCAATCATGAAATGGTTATTATATTGATCTATGATGGGACATCTCATTGTTGTATTAGACCTTTTTATATTTTCTATAAGTAGTTGGGAATATTTGACTCAATAATAGGATATTTTTTGATCATAGTGATGTTATGGTTCCTTGGATCCTACAACACCACAAACAAGGGAGAATCCTTGTTATTAAGGGTGAAAAATATTTTCTTCCATTTCACTATTATTGTCCATATACTTAAACCTCTAGAAAATTATAGTTATTTTATTTTATTAAATCTTGAGATTAATATCTCTTGTCATATTATGGAAATATAGATAGAGATCCGATGATCATACATGAAAAATGGTGTGCACATAGTATTTTTATTCTACCACTATAGAGTTTGTGATTGATAATGTCTAGAATCCACATATTTTGGTGTTTTAATTATTTAATATGGAATATGTATTATATTCATTTATATCAATAAATAGTTTTAAATATTTAATGTGGGTTGGTATTTAATGGTTTTACATCCACATATATATTTCATAAATAAATGTGGTGTGGTTTTCTTTTTGACCATCACCTCAGGTGACGTCTGGTAAATAGGATGGTATAAATGAGTTGGTAGAGAGATGGGTTTTATATAAGGATTTCATGTTAAGTAATATATATTGTGTTTCCCATATAATGTTTTAATGGAACTCTATCTAACTAAACAATCGAATTTGAAACATAATAAAGTTTGATAATTTTAAAATAATTGGTGATAACATGTTTTTTTGAAATGTGAGACCATCGAGATTATGTTATATAATTTTTTTACTGACTCGTGATTGACCACACAGACATTGTAAAATTACTGTGAATATTTTCGAAGCCAAGAGATACGTTTATAATGGTTTTTTTGGCATAGAGATCCTCAGTGTGAGGATATTAAAAATATTATTTATATTTTATCACCAAATCACAATTTCATTGGAAACGTGATATAAATCTATAGAGGTGTCTTAGACAATATTTATGAGACCATATTTTAGTTTAGAACATCATTTTTACCCTAGGCTCACCATAAACATTATCAGCCTAAGTTTTCGGGTCTGATATATGTTGGTAGGGCGACTATTGGAAGTGAGTTAAATTAGTGGATTGATTAAAATAAAATTTATTCAAAATTCTCTCCCTCCCCTCTCCCTATATTGAATAAAGGAAAACATGAGGAGAAAATAAAAAGAATGAGTCATTGTTGATCTCTGATCTTGATAGTGATCACTCCATTATATTGAAGCAGTAGCTTCCGAGTGCCAAATCGACCCCAAAGTTTCCGCATTTCACCATGTATTATGTGGTTTGATTTTAAATTCTTGATCCACTATTTATTCATCTTTTTATGGTTTTTAATATTTCAATACCATTCTAGGGTCCTCTCATCAGTTGATATATCTTTTTTGGGTGAATGATGCAGAATAGGGATGCTAATAGGGAATTTTGGATGGATTTTCACAACTACATGGCACATAGACAAGATGACCATGCAGTGTATGCTTGCCATTTTGGGAAGTGGGTATTTGGGGACTTCATTACATGTACCAAATTTTATACACAGTGTAGGTACACCATTTCATGTTCCATGAGGACATGGCTAGGGGAGCAATGCAAACATACACAACTACATAAATGTACATGGATAGAGTACCTAAACATGGGGTTCCAAACACAAACATGAGAAAGAAACATATCCAAGGTGTTATGTAGTTAGGACACACCATCTAGTTTATGTGGTACTCATCATGTTGCTAACATAGCTGGTTGAGTCATGTTTAGGGAATAAATGGTCGGGGCTTGGGTGAGTTGAGACAAGTTGTGTACCATATGTACATGACTAGTGTTCCAACATTCCCAACAAATCTGTGTGGACATAGTAAACAATATCATGTTCATACGGGGTCACACACCATGTTTTCCCCCTTACACATAGTGTAGTATCATCTTGGAATTGATTCTTCCTAGTGTATCAATTCCTTTGGAGCTGGTATTGTGTCCACGAGTAACATATCTTGAGGAGTATCCCCCATAGAATGTGAGGGTGGCAATAGTTTGAGCCTAGGATGTGTGAGGTGATGATATTTTGTGGACTTCTTTTGTTAGAGATGTTTTGAACATCAGTGGTTGAGTGAGCTCCCTTGGTCTTCGCTATGAGGGTTTGTGTGGAATTACGTTCTCGGTATATGATTGTAATCCCCTGAATAGGATGATCTTGAATAGTAGTATAGTATCCCTCTGTATAGGTTAGTTTTGAATATTCTATCATTTTATTATAATTTTTTAATCCCACAAGAGGCTTGAGTAGGATCCTCTTACATATCATTTCTTGATATCAGATTCATGGAATCACGTTGACTAACACTACATGGGGAACTGATCCCTTATCTAGATGAGTAACATTATAGGGGTTTTCCCTCATCGGGAGTGTGATACCCTATGTAGTGGATAGTTTTAGTTTGGTTGTGGTATCATTGGGTATAATATACCCTACTAACCAGTTGGTATCCGTAGGGTTTCCACATCATTGGTTATATAAAACCCATACTCATTAGGTAAATTATATAAGAATTATTGAATTTTCATGATATGATCCCCTACATCATGAGTTACCGATGTGGTTTTTTGTAATCATTATAACTGACACTACACATGCGACAATCCTCTATCTGAGAGATATGATCTTCAGGATGTTAGATTGGGTTGTGGTTTCCCCACTGGATCCTAGGTGGGATCCTCTCTATGAGAGATAATGTGTTAGTGGTTTGGGTTGTGGTGTCCACTATAGGATCCTTATAGTTATCCCCTTAACAAGTAGATTTGGATTACAGTTTTCTAGACTGGGTTCATAGTGTCCCCCGATCAGATCCTGGGAGGGATCCCCTTTCAGACTGATGTATATTTTTCTGGTTCCAGTAGGGGTTGTATCGTCCCATATTTTGGATGGGTAAGAACCCCAAAAAGAGTATTGAGATCAACTAAGTTATAGCGTCACATTATTAGTGGGATGATTTCAGGAGTGTGTTCTCTCAGATGCATTCCCATTTAGGGTGGCAGTGTTCTTCCATCATCTTTACGATACCTAATTGAGTGGTATCTCTTATATGTTATATGAAGATTTTATGGCTTGTACTAGGGCGTACCCGATGGATCATATCAATCGATAGAGTTTCATATAGGATGATTGGGATTTTGGAGTGTTTTCTCTTGGTATACCATTTCTTTAGAGTCCTGAGTTTGAACCTAACATTGTCTATATAGTCAGAACGTCATGGGACATCATATCTTGGATGAGTATTTCTAGAAATTTTTTAGGAATCCTTTCAGTGTCGTCACATTTCTTGGTAGAAACGCCATATGGTATGAGCTATCTAGTCGTGTATAGACAAGTATGGTCTCATGATGGATCTTCCCTCATGTTTGGGTTCCCTCTGGAAGGGTCTAATGAAATGTATCTTTTTATTTGATCCATTTTATTGTTCAATTTTTTTGGAATCCTACTTATTATCAATATACTCACCCATACACATGCCTTTCCCACATGTGTTGTGTCTTGAACATACCACAAGTCTTTTTATGGAGTACATGGAGGACTCGGACTAGGTAGCGCATAATCAGATATACTGACTAGGGTGTTTACTAGGGCATGGCCATAGATGATTCCAGTGAGATGATTTGGAAGAAATCACCTCCATTTTAGAAGGTTGGATTCTTTTATTGTTTTCTTTTGGGGTTAATGGATTTTTCCATTTTTTAATTCTATTATACTATATTTTTGAATAATGTATACATGTTTTGTTTTTTAATTATATATATATCATTTAACTATTGCATGGATGTGTATTTGGGTTCATGAAAATAGATACCATATGCTATCATCTCCCATGTGTCTTATAGCCTACTCGGTGTTGAATTCCATCACGTAGCCTATTGGATATGGCAAGGAATGTAAAGGCTTGCTCCCCATTAGGGAAGGTCATGATAGAGTGTTGTTAATGAAGGTTTCACTTTTGGATTTTAGTATCATGATCTTGGTTTGGGTTTCACAATAATAATGCTAAGATGTTTTTAGATCAACTCTGAAGCCAGAGGTTCTATTGCTGCTGTGGGGGATGACATATACATTCACTAGGACTCTGATAACCTAGTCTTTAACTAAGTGCATTAGAATGTTGATTTCGTGTAAAAAACGTTATATTCATCATATAGAACTGGTTTTTGAGTTTTTATTTTACTTCATCAGTTTTCTCACAAGATATTTTCTTTCAATGTAGTGGTTCTGGATTTTATTTTTGGATTCCTACATAAAGACAACCATACAGTGTCCCACGCAGGGATTGTAGTGAAAATATTCCTTGAAATGAGACTTCTATGAAAGACACAATTTCTAGGGTTGGACCATCAGGTGGTCGGTTAGATGATACACAATGTATTGAGAAAATGGTTGTGCCGATAGTAAAGGCTGATGATTTTCATAGGTTGAGTTTATTACATGAGTTGTAGATGCAGTGACCTTTGAGGTACCAGCTGATACAAACCCCCATGAAACTGATGACTAGATGGAGGTAGTCATGTGTGACTTCTACTTTGTGACGACACCCCCAATTCAATTTTCATCCTAGCATAGAGACTTTTCCATTTTTTTTACCAGAAGTAGGTTTATTCTTATGATGAATACCCATGACAGTTCAACACTTACTTGGGATGAGTCTGAGTGGCTCTTAAGGGAGTTGTTCTATCCAGACATGTTAATGTTAGTGCGGATCTATGAGCTTCAACAGATTTGGCATGGTAACACAACTCTAGTATAATAGTCAATGAATTTTATAGAACTATCATATTACTCACTATATATATATTTTGGGATCTCTTCATCATGGAACATACCTTTGAGAAGGAATGCCTTAAGTAGATTTGTGTTCTAGTGGTGTTGTTGTGAATTCCCTCCTACACTTGGGTGTTGGTGTAGATATTGGAGGAATGGATCTTTAAGTATGAGTAGACTCTAACTATTAGTGATGATAACATATGAGTTGTGACCTTGGTAGCTAGTAGAAAATGGAAATCTTAGGGATCCTGTAATGTAAGACGCTTCAGAAGGTGATCCCATGATGGAGGGTCTTACACACAGGACTTCCAAAACAGTTTTGTTCAACCATTAGAGAGGAAATGTTATTCTTACGATAGTATATTTCATCTTTCTAGACATTGTCTAACCCATCATACAACTGCGAGGGAATCAGTAGATGGGCCACCTTAGTTGAAGTACCATTCTAATCACGGGTGTCCATAGTGTAGTAGATGTGCATGTGGAGTGGGTGGAGAAGTAGTAGGTGGAAGATGGTATGAGTTGACTCCACCAGACCTAGGTGGTATATTATATGTTCAAGGAGCTATATAATGGGATAGTGGATAGTTACATGCAATTAAGTCCTTTGAACAAGAGAATATAATGATCGATATAGGTACACTCTCTACCCTGTCAAATTTATGAAGTTTTATTGTTATCCATCATTATGAGGTACCCTTTTCTTTTGGCTTCATTCTAGTGGGTTTGTTAGGTTTATATAGGGAATTGTAAGACCATTTGTTGGTTTTGTTCATTGTATCATCCAACGCATGATAAAGAGGTATCCTTCACCCATCGAGATTCATTTTTTCTGCCTGAGAATAATCATGTTGGATATTCTATGGTAACAAAAGCAGATAGTTTCATGGTGTGGTGGGGGAATCCCTTTAACTTGTGTTATCAGGGAAAGGTTGTGTGTTAGTGGTTTTCATGAGGGGCTTGGTTAGACCAAATGTGTGTGCTTTGTTAGCCTTTTTTGTTTTTGGGTAACCTCATAGGTTCCTCATCAACTTCTATGAATGATTCTTGAAATTGGTGTTGTTTGGATTGACATGGATTCTGACCCACATTGATTACATACACTTACCCAACATGAATGAATTATCTCGAGGAGATGTAAATCCATGTAGTAGAGTTGGTTTTTCCCAATGAGTATATAAAAGAGGTATAGAGGAAGAGTTCATTTGACTTTTTTGTTCGGAGTCGTGTTTTTTTTGTCTCTGTGTGAAGTCATTGAGGTGGTTTACTGTTGGAACCTATGACAACAGATATAAGGGGTGCATGATGATACCCACCTGTCATAGCTAAGGAGACATGTTCCCTCATTATTTTATGATTTTGACCTTTTTGATATGGATTTGTGAATATTGTGTCTTTTGGTTCGCCAATGTTCGTGCACATTCGCATCACATGAACCCTTGGTGGATTTTGTTGCAGTTTTGGTGAGCTCTATGGCATGTGATTCAATGTTGAGAGCTCAATTTCATCCATATATTCCTAGGTTTTTTTGGGATGAAAATCGTTATGGTTGGGAGGATTTACTAACTTTAGTTTGACCTTTAAGACATTGCATTATTCGTAATAATATTTATAAATACATGAACTAAGTTAGAGTGGGTTTCTAGGGAACAAAGAGCTTCACCATGATGATAAAAAATAATAATATTATTTTATGACCCATCCATTGTTCTTTTGGGAACATGGATGAAATACCGAGCATAGGCTTGCATTGGATTTTTGAGACCGCGATTGAGTTTAAAATGTTATTTTACCCTAGGGATGACTTTAAATTATTCAGTAATAGGTGTTGAGTCAGATGGTAGTTAGTGGGGCTTGTTTTGGAAAGGAGTTTAATAGGATGATTGAATTATTAAAATAAATAAATAAATCATCTTCCCTTACCCCTTTCATGCACATGGATGGAGCCCCCTCTCCTATCCCTCTCTCGACTGACGGGAAACCTGATGATAACATTGATGGATCAAGGCCCTGTTGATCTCTGATCATGATAGTGATCAATCCTAAATCATGAAACAGAATTATCTAATCACTGATTCAACCCAAATTCTTTGATATTTCTCCATGTGGTATGCAGTTTTAGTTTTAATTTCCAATCCCCTTATTTATGCATAATTTTATGGATTTAGATCCTATGTATGCCTGTTATTAACCCATCATTGGTTAATCTATGCGTTTTGGGGTGAATTGGGGTGAACCAGGCTTCTCATAAGGAATTAATAATGGATGTTCCCCACTACATAGTATGAGAAACATACGAACAAACCATGTGTTTTTCCCATTCATGGAAGATGTTTTATGGGGAGATCATGTCATGTATTGAGGGTTACATGACAGATAGGGACCCAAAATCGTGTTCCCTAAGGTCATGGCTTGGGGAGTCAAGTGAATATATATATCCCTATAAATGTACATTGCCATAGTACATGGGAATAGGGTGTCAGAAATAGAAATATGCAAGAGACCCAACAAAAGGGTCATGTACTTAGGATAAGTCGTGTACCATGGGGGACACACTATGTGGTGAACATGGATGTCTAATCCATGTGAAGGGAATACACATTCAGGACCTAGGTGAGGTGAGACACACTGTGTACCACAATTACATTCAATGTGGTCCCACATTCCAAGTCCGACAATGTGAATAGAGCACACATTTGGCTGTTCATGAAAGGTCACACACTATGTAGACCCTCCTTAAAGTTCTTGTATTCACCTCGTGGAGGAGATTCCACATAGTGTATCTTCTCCCTCTGAGCATTGATTCAATCTCTGAGTATCCTATCGTGAGAATTTATTCATTTATAACATGATGGTGGCCATTGTTTGGGTCATGGAGAGGCGAGGTGAGGTGATTCTTTAGATCTCGTAGTATAGTGATGTTTGGACAAGAAACGTTTGAGTGTTCTCCCTTGGTTCATCCCTATAATGGTTTGTGTGGTGTACATCCTTTGAAATGGATTGTGATCCACTCTATAAGATGACTATAGATAGATTGGTTGTATTTCTCTAGAGACTCCTAAGTGGGATCCTATATCATATTTTTTGGATTTTTTCCTCCCTCTGGAGGCTTGTGTGGGATCCTCTAGAATCTTCCTCCCCTGTGTTGAGATCTTTTTATCACTGTGACCAACTCTACTTTGGAAGAAATTCCCTATCATGTAGGATTATATTTTATGGTTTTTGGTATCATCTATAGTATGATCCCTTAAATAGAGGATAGTTTCAGTAGGGTTTTTGAATAGCTGGGTATACAATCACGTACTTAGCAGTTGGTATCAGTAGGTTTGTAGTATTATTAGATACATGATCCAACACTTAGAAAAAAAAAATTTTGTAGGGGTTGTGGAAACATAATGATATGATCCCCTACTTCAGAAGTTTCTATATTGGTTTTGTCAAATTGTCTTGAAGAACACTACACGGGTGACATTACTTAATCTAATCAATATGATCTCTAGGACGTATGATTGGGGTGTGGGGTCCCCCAGTAGATCCTGGGTTTGATCCACTATCTTAGAGACCAGTTATTACTATTTTGGGTTTTCAATTCCACTAGAGGATCTTGGGCACGATCTCCATACTATGGAGATGTGGTTTTCATTTTTCTAGGATGTGTACATAGTGTCCCCCAGCAGGTCTTGGGAGGGATTTTATTTTTGAGTGATGAAACCATTTGTTGTTCTATTAGGGATAGTAGCATCCCCCAACATGGATGTGCAATATAACCTCTCTATTTTTCTATATCTACTAAGTTATATCATGATTTTCATATAGGATAGATCATAAAAACATGTTATCTTGGATATTTGTCCTTTGGGGTGGTGGTGTTGGGACATCATATTTGTGATTATCGATTGAGTGTTATATCTCAGATGTTCCATCCTGGATTGAGGGGTTTTACTAGGTTGTACTTGAGAGATTTTACCCCATAGATGAGTGTCATCTTTCATGACTTATCTTATAGAGTGCCTTCTTATGGTTGAGTGTTCCTTTAGATCCTCTAGATGGAACATGTCCCTAAATATGAGGTCCAAACCTCATGCGACTTGGTGTTTGGGATGAGAGTTTCAGGTATCTTTTCTTGGAATCCTTGTGGTTTCATAACATGTATTTGTTGAAACAACATGTGGTATGAGCTAGATAGTCATGTATATACAAGGATGTTATTGAGATAGATATTCACTCTTATTTTGGTTCCCCCTAGCTGGGTCGAGCAGGATATTGCCTTTTGGTTTCTCCCTTTTCTTTTGCATTTTGGAGAACCAAATTAGTATCTATGTACTCACCCCAACATTGGATTTTCCCAAAAGTTTTATATATTGGGTAGACCGCATGATTTTTCAGGGAGTCCTAGGACAACCCGAACGAGGTGGAGCTTAGTGGTCTAGAACGAACAGGGTCATTCCGAAAGAATGGTCGAGGAGGTATCTGGTAGGTGAATTTGACGGTGATCCCCTCCATCAGAGTTAGTTATATTCTTTTACAGTGTTCATTCAGTGGGAATTTATTTTTCCCTTTTTGTACAACTATTTTACTAAAGATTGTGATATATGTATACAAGATTTTATTCTTAGTTTTAAATATATCTCTTCGTTGTTGAAGGGAGTTGTATGTGGGGGAATGAATATAGGCACCTTAGGCTAAGGCTTCCCATGTGGGTGATAGCCTACTCGGTGCTTGAATCCAGCCATCGGCCTAGTAAGGTAAGATTGGGTAGTCATGGCTCTATCCTCTTTCAGTTTGGTTGTGATACTCTTAGATAATTTAATATATAAAATGAAGATACCCCTCGGGTCTTTGGTGATGAGAATCCACTATGATTATGTTTTAACTGTATGTATGGTTTTTTTGTTTGTAAAAGTTCCCTAGTTTTGATACACTTTGTTGGGGGTTGTGAGATATGTTTTGTGGCTCATTAAACAATATTATGTTTTCATAATTGAAAATAAATTTTTTCACTTCTGTTAAATGAATCTATAAATTAGATTACTTTTTGTCACGATAATTTTTGAATATTTATTTTCTTTAAATTGTTTTTGATTTTAATATTTATTGTTAAGACCATGTACTATAATTTTCAATATGTATTTCTTGGTTAACTATGTCATTTGATACCTTAAAATATCATTTTACATGTTCTAGAAGTAAAATTAGAGAAATTCAAGAAAATAAAATATTTAGTACTAAACGAGTCACATGACCATGTCAACTAGCTGTCTAACATGTCCATATCAACTAACCATGGAATGCACCATGAAACTACCTGTAATATCCTAACCAAAGATCTACTATCATATTACCCGAGTATGTGGGTCACATGGACTCAAGAATTGCTCGATATATGCCAATGGAATCCAAATAGTATTTAGGACCTATGGTCATATATTGGGGATTATATACCCTCATGATCAAGGTGTAACATAGTGGTGTAATCCAAATAATCAAGAGAAAAAAATTTCAAATATCTAAAAGAAGGTAAACACACATACATAAATAATATTAATAAAATCCATTATCAATTTCACATGAAATATGATGAACATGTACTTTCTCTATACTAATTGCTTGCAGTTCATGGAAATAGGAATCCAATACTCTAAATTTTTCAAAGAAAAAATTTCCCAAAAAAGTAGATACATTCATTATAGAATCACGGGCCTAGACCAGTCTTGTTCTCCCCTGATCCTAATCAATGAAGAAACCAATAATTATAATATTGGTGTTTTCCTTGGTATATACTGAAATCACTGATGTCTATATAAGTACTAATTGGTCACCTGAATAGGGTGTGAGATAATACTTAGTAAGTCACCACCGATGGTCTCTATAATATGTCTAGTATATATATATATACACAACGAATCCATGTGAATTATATAAAATGTTTACAGTAACAAAAGTAATTTGTCAAATGTGGATGTGTTCCTATCCATCCAAACATTTCTCACTATGAACAACAGTAAAGCTCCCATAAAATGGGGAAACTATAAATCATTACAATGAAGGTGTGAGAATATTTTTTATAACAAATATAATCATAAACTAAACCAGTTATTTCTATAAAGAAATATAAACATCCACTATGACTTATGTTGAATAATTTTCTGTCACAAATGAAATGGTTGGATCCATGTTATAAATGGCCAAGGAATCCTATTCATCTCAATGGATCATCTATATATCCACTCGGTGAGGACTCTGGTAGAATCTAAGGATCACGTCCAATGTGACCCATGAAAGCAATATCTATGGAGTAGTAATGTCTCTGGGATCTTATCGAATAGATATCCAAGGAGTATAAATTTCCTAGGCATCCACAATTATAATTAATACAGATCCATGGACTAGAAATGTCAATGGCATCAAGTTGGATTATCATCTAGTGGGAGGAAATTTCCAATGAATCCACAACCCAAATAAATACAATACCCAATATAAATATCACATAATAATCCCTATAAAACCATGATTTCATATAAATCATTCATAATTTTCCATTTAAACCTATTTAACCAATTCATTCCACATTTATTCTTCACATAATCTAAATTAAGAGTCATAAACATTCTCCTATTAATTTATTCAGTTATAATTAAATTTATTAAGGCTCTAAATAATGATAGAGATCTAAAACACACCCTATGTTGTGGTATAAAATTAGAAGAATCATAAATACACCTCAAAGGTGGAACATGTTGAGGTGAATGACCTCCAAACATATAATGGAGCAAGTGGTAATCCTAAGCATGTCCCAAACAATTTAGACAAGAAATTCATTTAATATTAAAATAAATTATAGATAAACCGTTGTGTGGAAAAACTAAAACAATGTATATTAAACACCATAAGTAAGGTATAACGTATTGAACACCTATTTTATTCCCATGTAAGAACAATCATCCTATATCATCCTATGATTCGGTACAGATTAGAAGAAAATTGAAGAATGGATTAACATCCTAAAAATAAAGCATATGTGGCTACACCAAAATAAATTCATCAAGGATAAGAGAAAATGTTATGTTTTAAAGAGTAATATTAAATTCCTCGATGAGGATCGAATGATACTAATAGTGGATGAATCAAAGTCTAGATTAGAAAACCACACTAAAGCATGGGGTTAGAGGCTTCAAGGGAATATCATACACGTTAGAGAAGGGGGTGTGGGTGAGCCTCTGTCGAAAATAATAGGCACTGACTCTTATTTTAAAAACATACCCTGGTCATTTAGAAGAAAATTTAATGACGTTTCAATTCATTACAAATAGAAAAAATCGTGGGCTTTCCCTTATGTGGAAATCTAATTACACATCGTGGATAGTTCTGGACATACCAATACATGCTATGTAAGGAGTAAAAACCATGTATTATAGTTATATATTTTTTACTTACCTTTCATCCTATAATTAGCCCCCCTGATTATTCATTCAAAATCATCTGAACCACCCCATTAGTCCAACTCAATTTGTAATGTAAACTGTGAACATAAAAAAGAGTTTAACTCAAAAAATGATATGTAACTCAATATAAAACTCTGGGATATTACAATAATCCAACCATAAAGAAATTTAACCTCAAATTTACATTACATGGGTGGTCAAGCATTCTTTGGTCATAACTTCATCCACTTGGAAAGTATTTTGGTATCCTACTCCAACGTCTTATCATGTACACTATCAAGATACTATAGAACCCATACTAGAAGAACTAACTGGCCTAAGTGAGCCATTGTTCATCTATCAAGGATATATATTGGATACTCTTTAACGGATTCGAATACCTACATCTCAAACTCACATACCTATTGAGTATTAGATGGGTCTAAGTGATAATGTCATAGCTAAGATACATGTATGTTTTCATGCATGGTTTTATACCTCTGATGCAATGATAACAAGTATTCTACCATCCCGACTCTTTCCAAAATCTCAAATGCTCTGAAATATCATGGTAAAAGTGTACTACTTATTTCCCATCCTCGGAGAGATACAAAAAATACCAAATACCCAAACACAAACTATAATGGTAATCAATGATGGTCAGTGTAATGTATATTTTTAGACAACATATTATCCTTACTCTTTCTGATCAACTAGACCTACTCCAAATCCTCTTGAATGGGAAGTCATCTATCTAAATATCCCTCTATTCCCTCTAACTTTCATAGAGGAGATTGACATAGACTATTACACACACCCTCATATGATTTCATATGTATGATATCCTGCTAGAAAATATGTTTCGAACTCCTAACTAGGGCTATACTCACCTCTCAAGATTCCCCAAAATCATGGATGCATTCTCTAAAAATGTCCTCTAAAACCTTTATAGTTTATTCTGACATGACATCAGTCTTAGGGTGGTATGTCATGCTTATAATCACTTCTGTATAGACACCCTAGATAAGATCTACAAAAATCAATATGTAAAATGTGAATCCCTTTTATATGTGATGGTATGAAGAACCCTATGAAAGTTGAAAATATCATTGACATAAATCCTCCCAAGACCATCTACTAAGTATGTATCCATGATCTACAAGAAATAAGTGACCTACATGATCCATACCCAAATAACCCATATAAAATATCTACCTCAAGGAGACATGAATAATCTGATCATGAAATCCATTGCAATACCATCACATTTCCACTTGGCAATGGATAATTACAATAAAAGAAAAGGTTGTAGATGGTGTTTTTCATTCACCCAGTGAAAGGTGGAACACCTCACGACAAATCTCTTTGACCCACATTTTATACCCAGCCACTAATACTGGTGGTTTAAATCCTGTTACATATTAGTGATGATGGGATGTACTGCAAAAGTTTAGGAATGGAACTCTTGCATAAGCTTCACACATTTTTCTGCTAGAACCCAAACCCGACACTGAATTCCTAGAAGTTTATCCTCACCCTCTGTCAAACTAGGAGGTAGATCATCTCCTATCACACTCCCCCATAGGACTATTCCCTCATCATCAGATAACTATATCATCCTCACTCCATCCATAATAGTGTATGTCATTTCCAATGATGTGAGAAAATTATACCCTTCACTATCCTACAACTATTAGTGAATATATAAGAAAAAATCCAAAATCTACCACTAGATTATTGCCTCTTGAACTACATTCATCTGATCCACCATTATTAGCTCATCAAAAAATTTATTTCCCTCTCTAAAAATATAGTAATTCTTGATTTTAAAATATATAGGTACTAAACCCACCTTTATGACTTATGGTTAAAGTATTTCTATTCAAATATATAATTAAGGATTATTTGGTCCATGTACACCACAAAATGCTCTCCCAAAAAATAATTCTTCCAACAGATTAAGGCATAAAAAAGGGAAAAATCATGATCATACATCAGTTAGTCACTCTCATGTGGCCTCAATGGATGAAACCCATATTTCATGTCTTGTTCCTCCAGCATAATAACTACTCATAGACCAATAAATGATTTCTAATAATATAAAATCTTGTTCCTTCTCGGATATTGAAGAATCAATACCTCGGCTAAATTTTTTCTCCCTTTAATATCCTGAAGGGTTGACCCATAAAACTCATACCATAAAAACGTCACACACTTCTTAGTCAATCCCAAAATTAGTTCCTCTATACATGATATATCTAATATTAAATTCACGTGTTATCCATATATCCCCCATGAATAATTATATATCAATGAAGTTATTGGGATTCTTCAAGGAAACTACACCTCTCACCTTCTATATGTCAATTGATACTTATGTCATTGAGATTATATGTACAATGATGTGATTCCAATCCATCCAGATGTGACACATTTTGATCATATAATATAACAGAGTCTCTCTCGGTGTATCCAAATTGACCTTAAAGTGTTTTTCCATTTTCATGTTGATTGTAAAAATACACTAACATATCATCCATGAATACCACCATAGATGAATTTTTATATGTTTGGAAAACCCGGTTCATTATTTCCAACAAAACTTATATCATGTTCATCAGACCAAAATCATAAATAAAGAATTTAATAAACCATAGCTTATATGAAAATATATACATTGAATGCACACTAGTAGAATATGAAATTGATGATATCTTGATACATAATATATCTTTGAGAACACCTGATATCTTTGGAGATAGAAAAAAATATCATCTATAAATGAAAAGGGATATTAATTCATAAGAGTCACATGGTTCAATTTCTAATAATCCAAATATATCATGGGAGTTTCATCTTACCCTTTCAAAAAAAAGGACTAGCGAACCCTAAAGATAAGTATTGGGTAATATAAACCCCTTCACATCAAAATACTCTTGTTCCCTATTAATTTAATAAAACACCATATTATACATCCTAAAAGTAAGAATAGATATCGGTTTACCACATAGAACTAGAACGATAGAGAATCTACCCCTTTATCTGGATGTAAAATGGAAAATAAATATGGGAAAAGAAGCCTAAAACCATAAACCATTGTAGGAAAACCTACCTAATGTGACCCCTGATCGCCTAGATACACACTATGATTCTAGGATTCTATCACATGAATTATAAGATGATGCGATCCATTTCTACATTTTAGGATATCCAATTCACCCTTATGAATAAAAACACCACCCTCTAGTGATGTGAAGGTCACTGTTTGGCGATAATAGTTGATGTTTGAATGATAGGTAACTGGGACATACATTTAGAATATGATTTCAAACTAGGCCAACATGATGAATATATAATTCCATACGATGGGACACACACCACTCTCAATGGGGAACCCCATGAACTAGCCTAAAACCCCTATTATTGTCCCAAATAAAGAATCCATAGTCATGGATCCATCAATGAAACTAACCAATTATCTCTTTTCTCTCCACAATAGGTAAATTCATGAAGGAATGTGAATGAGCCATTATCGAAAAGAGATGATACAAGTGTACATTATTCGATGACAATACCTATCACTTTATACTTCTCAGTTCTCTTCTCCTCAGGTTTAGGATGTCCAAAATATAAATTTCATGAACCGCGACCCTACAAAACAACCTCACAACCCAAAGTAGTCATAATCTACTATAAATGAACAACAAATGTCTGGGTTCCTCAGCTATTACCACCACATTGTCCTAAACTAACACAACTAATCCATATCCTATAATGATTATGATCTATAAATATTACTAAGAAAAATAGAGTTTGAGTCAATCCCCTTCCATAGATAACTGGATGGATGGTCCTATAGAATCATTGTATCTGTCCAATAGTGTCGTAAGTTCAACACATGACAGGGTCTCTTTAACACATAATTCTTATATTTCGATATATCCCTCAATGATTAGAAAATTTAGAACTACCATAACTCCAACTTGGGATGATTATACATCAGGAAAATCCTAAAAACATTAATCTATACCACTAAAAACTGAATCACTAGGTCGACATGCCAAACATTCCTTCTCTGTGCCACGAACATCCCTGGGGGATTCTTTTATAATTAGAACCTGTTTCATTGTATCTATAATATTATCAAACCAAAACATGGCCTATGAACATGAAATATTCCTAAGTCCTTCCTCGAAGAGTCTCACCATCAATGTCCCATTAGCATTATAAACCGTCACAAAATACTGAATATCTACAAAGTATTAATAATACTACATAATGATAATCACACCTTTCTCCAAACACATAAAATAAAATAACCTTTCTAATATTAGGGTCTGAGGTAACAATTAATCATAAAAACTAGATCAAAATTCCAGTAAAACCATATCTCAAAGCACATAATCCATGTTTAAAACATCCGACAAGTGTTTAGCAGCTCCTAGAAGAATATTTTTCATGATCATCACCCTCTTCTAATGAGGTGTCTCCAAATACCAAAAAATTGATAGAACAGTATGAAAAACATATTAGTAGTATGTGGACCTCCATCCCAAGAAAATGTGGGAAGATTATACTGTTGGAACAAATATTTAAGATCTTCCATAAATGAGAAGGATTGTGGGTTTATCTGAATGGTCTGTATAAATCACAAGAAGCCCTCCTAAAATTGTGCCACATCACCCATATATGGTAAAATTACTAGTGCTTCTACTGGAAATACATGATGATCTACTAGTAACCGAGGTTCCATAACTTCTAAAGTATTTTCATCTCCACCCTGCAACAATATTACTAGAGGTCATAGTTGTGGAATGTCACTATAATGCCAAACACATGCCTTCATAAATAATCACGTATTGAGAAAGTTAGGGATATAATAACATATGAAAATAAAAATCCTCCCTATAATCTGGAAGCACCCCTATTACATCTCTAAAATCTAGTATAGGGTAATATAAAAAATATAAAATGAACTAGAGTCAATACATACTTCCCACTCTCATGACGGATCTTGGTCATGAACTCAGTTTCATTACAATGGTTCTAGTATGTAGATTATCCAGTGTAATTATATAATGCATTTATTGATGAAATTTCCATTTCAAAATTTAAATTTTTTCTTAAATAATTATATGATTAAAATTTTATTTAAATGGATGAATAAAATGGTTCACCTCATACAAACCATAAGTTCCCATACACCTTTTAAACCGATTTTTTCTATCCATTTGATACAAACCACAACATGTTATATTACACGCTACCAATGTTCCTTGATTCAACTAGTCATAATTGACTACATATTGTGTATGTTGTGGCCTATATAGGTAAACAATATTTAGTTTATGGAAGGTATTCTATGTACCACTTATGTTTCTAAATTCACTGGACAAATCATTTTTCAAAAAACATGTATATCACTCAAGGAACACATAATAATTCCATGAAGTCAAGTAATGCTTCTGAGATGGAATGTCATATTCATAGCTTTTTAATCCTATAAAATTACGAAAATGATTCATTAGATGGAAATGAAATACATTATTATAAGAAATATGAAAATAAATAATCATAATATATAACTAACTTCATTTATATGACAAAAAAGTGGATGCAAATCATCTATAAGAGGAAAAATATAGGTCTACATCAATTCCCATTACTATCACTTTGGATTTTTCCCATATGTGGTGTAGCTACTCCTAGACACATCTCATTACAAGTTTCCAATACATTATTCATATCATCTCTACCGTCTAGAAATAGTGAAAAGAGAATAGAAAACCTCATCTAATACCAAATCGTAGTGTCCCGACCTAAGATCCACTAAATGGTTCCTAGAGTTGGTCGGTCACATTGCCTCATGCACACCACCCCATACACCAAAGACTGCTGAGTAGAAATGAGGGTTTAATGTGGTACAATGGGGATACTATAACATTTTTATATTAGTTTTTCACAATGGATTAATCAAAATTATCATTAGGATAATCACATAATTAACTCCCAGAAGGTAAATATCAAGATATCATCATCAATAATAATAATCTCTAGTAGTAGTGACCTATAAAATATTATGACCATGTAATTTGTACATATAAAATGGTAGAAATTAAATGGAAATAGTCATCCAAAACTATACATGTTCCAAAAGTAAAAAAATACTAATGAACATTTATATCAAGAAAGCATAATGAGCCAAGCATGGTCATGTTCTCCTATACTCATAATAAACGATCAAATAAAGAATCATAAAGTGGGTTATTTCCATGATCCCTATCTATATCCATGAAGACTATCTAGGAACCCAACAACACCCCAACTATGGTCTAAAATAACACATACTAGTTTCAACTGTCCTAGATTTGGTTCTGGGGCTGGTTGTTTGATGACATTGCATGTTTATTATTGAGATTTTGATCATGTTTCACCAAATTTGGAAGTAGATATGAATTCATGAATGTATTTCATGGTCAAAACCATAAAAAAGGGATGGGTGTGTTGACAACCATCATTCTACCATTTATTTTTCTTCTTGGTGGGAAGAGGGGCACCATGACTATATCTTTCACAATGATTTTGGTTTTTATTTTTATTTCACTAGGTTGAATTGATGTGAATTTCTCACAAGAATTAGTGGGTGGGTAGCTCGAAATAAAGATAGGGATGATGGATCTTATTTTCCTATTTTTTCATTACATTCCGTGTTTGTTGGAAGAGAGTTATACCATTTTGTGTTGCAGTATAATGCTTCTTTTGGTAGGGGCGATTCTTTTTCCCGATTGATGGAACTATTTAATAATCATTTATGGGGTGATAAAACTTCTTCCATTTATTATTTTGATGTTTTTTTCTTCATTGGACAATTAGGTCCATTTTCCCACCCTAGGAGTGTTTTATTTTGGATTTTTTCATTACTTTAATGGATTTCTTCTTTTTTGATTTATCAAACATGATTCTCTTTCTATTTATCTAATAAAGAGTGGTTGACCGAAAATATGATTAAAATATTCTGATGGCCACCACCAATTGTGTCTATAACATATTCAATCTGGGTATATAAATAAGAATGTAGTCCGAAGTATAACTTAAGTATATAATAACAAATATTTAGTATCAAATAAATATGTGATGTTCTCTATACAATCATTGATACTTATGAACAATAGTTAAGTTCCCATAAAAAAGGGAAACTATAAATTATGGAAAATAAGGTCTGGTACTTTCCATTCTAACAAATTTAATCAATACTCATACTAGGGATATTTAAAATGATATATAAACATCAACTGTAGAATATTCTGAGTAATCAAGTATTAGGTATAAATGGGTAAGATCCATGTTATAAATGACCAAGGAATCCTCATTGAGATTATGGATCATCATGATGGAAACTTAGTAATATCATAGGTGAAATCAATGGTTCTCATCTAACGAATTAAAATAAAGTATTATCCACGAAGAAGAAAAATCCTTGGAATCCAATGGAATTAGGATCCATAAAGTAGAAATCTACAAGGCATCAACTACAATAATAAATATGAATAGATGGAGTAGAAATGAACAATTATAATGGACCCAAGATCCAAGGAGTAGAAATTTCAATGAAATCCACTACTATAATCAATATATTCATCAATCTACATCTTATATAATAATCACAAACTATCCAAGAGTTCATCCAAATCATTCCCCTTTTTTCATTTAATCCACATTAACCCATTCATTCCACATTTACCCTTTATATAATTACATGGAAAGGATTCACAAACATTCATCTATTAACATATTCAATTATCATTAAATTTATTAAGGATCCCTATAATGTTGGAGAGCACACACATACACAATATAGAGGTATATAATGGTATGATACAAAAATATTCCTCAATGGTGGAATGAGTTGAGGTGAATGACCTCTAACCATATCATGTTACTAGTGGGATACCTAATCAAGACCAAAAAAAATTTAAAAATTACATTCAGTTAATTTTAGGAAAAAATATGGAATGTCTAGTGTGCATCCCAAATTAAATAGGGTACATAAAACACAAAACATAAAGGGAAGGGTATAAACCACAGACTATGTACCCTTGGTGGAAAACTCATTGACCATCAGCCTCCGATTCTTTCTTGATAAAAAATGAAAAATGGTTGAACACCATAAAAATTCGGTATAAGAGCTTACATAAAAATAACCCCCTCAAGTAGAAGAGAAAATGATAATGTAGAAAGTGGAATAGGGGACTCACTAAAACAGATATAATTGGACTAATGATAGTTGAAATAATGTATAAAACATAAAAATGAACTATAGACTAGGGTTAGGATTCAATGGAGCTTCTTATGTTTGATTGAGGGTAGGGGTGACCCTCTTGCATAAATAATATGGCCCCCACTTATTTTAAAAAAACATGGGAACTTACATGACATGTAAATGCATTAAATGTCATGTAAACATGGAATTTCCCTTCAGGAAAATATTATTACACATCATTAATAGTTCTAGATAGACCAATATAAGTCATGTAATATGTAAACACTGTTTATTCTAGTTACACATAATGTACTTGTCCGGGATACTAACTTAATCCTCATGCTTTCTTCTTTCCAAAAAAACAAGTGGCATATAAGACTGGCTTATGGTCATAAGACAAAATAGAATTAAAAAAACATTTTAATTAAAAATAAAAGTATATGAACCTCATCCAAAACATCAGGATTTTACACATTCTTTGTTACCAAACCATGTTAAATTATTTTTTAACTAACTTCATAAAAAATGAATTGAACGAATTAGCATATTGTAGTGACCACAATAATGAAATTTATTGACCATGTGAAAGAATTCATTAACCGCTAGAACAAAAATTTACAAACACTAAGAAAAAGGTAACTAAATCATGAATATTAATAAACTAAACATTAGTTAATATTTTGGAAGGTTTTGAACCTACCATATGATATATCTATGATAACTTATTTCATTTATTATTTTTTTATATCAAAGAATTCATTTTTTTCAGTATATATTTATATTTATTTTTAATACTTATTTGTTCCACATTATTTTCATTAAATAATCACTCCTTAAATACATATTAATTATTTTAATTCTATGGAATATGAATTGAAAATTTTTATATTATATTTCATTTCATTTATATGCACTGATTTTTATTATTTATTTCTAAAGAAAATGTTCAATTAAAATAGAATATGGTCGAAATGTGAATAATTTGTCTCAGATGGTTTATGTGTGCTTTATACATGAATTTATTATCATTTATAATTTTCCATCAGTACAACATTAATTAAAATAAATTTTTATCACTATACAGAATAAATTTTATTTTACATATTATCAAAGTAACCCATGTGAGGATTCTATTCATGTGCATTTAAAATAAGATGTGTGTGGTTTTTTTTGGGAAAGATGAAATATCACAAACTTCAACTATTAAATCATTTATTCATTGATGAGATCTTTATATTGAGTTCAATATATATAGATCCAGGATAAGAGGTTGAGAATATTCTTGAGTAGTACATGGAATGAAAAATTTGATGAGATGTTACTTTTCCCAACTAGCATTTAACTGTTTGATAATTTTCTGATTGAGAATTCACCACATCATAGACACTCAAGCACTAAATCTCTTCATCTAGATATTTTCATACTACATCCTATAATATTTATATGGATGTAATTATAATGTCTTATACATCCAATTAAAAGGTAATAATTTCGATTGTGATACCCAAATATAATTTAATTACAAAATTGTGATTATATGGTAAAAAGGTAAGATTTCCAAGTTGTACCTCGAGGAAGAAAATGAGAGGAACATTTTAGAATTAATAAACTAGGGGGAGATAGTCATTGTAATCAATTTGTGAATCCAAGTGATAAAAACTCATTGTATGTTTCTATTATAGTACTTATCATTTCATACATCACTCTCAGTTCCTTTGTGGTGTGTATGATGGAGGAGGAGCCTTTAGATATTAAACACTATAAACATACCTTGTGTTTATTTTATTTTATGTTATATTTTTTAACATTATAACTCTTATATATATAGTCCTTAAATATTTTTGTTTAGTTCAAAAGTCAAATTCACCCCTCCTATTGGATTTTTTCCATCTTTGCTCTGGATTGACAATTTGTATCATAGGGGGACCTATATATCTATATATAAATCATTATTGGGTACAATTTTATCTATTAATGTTAAGGGGAAAGCATATTATTTAATATTGAAGAATAAATCTATAATGAAGGATAGATACTCAAAAATCACCTCATTTTAGGCTACTTATTATGTATATTGGAAATATCGAATAGAATATTTCTTAATGAAACAAAGAGTTGACAAATAGAGGATAATTCAAAATATAGAAAAGTTTTTTGAAGTTGAACCTAAATCGTTGTTATGTAATTATTTTTAATGTATATTTATATATATAAGGTGATGAATATTTTTTATTGTGTATTAAATATGAATATTCATAGACATGTTTCTGCATTTCAAAATTTTCATTTAATTTTAAAAATTCTATAATTTACCCATCATTATTTTTATAAACTTATTAGCAATAAGTTTGTTATGTTGAAATTTGAGTATGAGGAACTGAAAATGGGTGATGATGAAACTAAAGATCAAATTTCCATTGGATCACTTGTGTTATCAATGGTATGATTTCATTTAAAAAAAACTCATGAAAATGTTAATCTTGTGGAAAGAGTTTAGAGAGCACTTCCAAAAAAGTGGCATGCTAGAAAGGTAGTAATAGATTAGAGTGATAATTATATGTAATATAATGTTGATGAGAAAATTTGATCAGTATAGAAATATGAGTTAGAATTTAATTTTTTTATTGAATATAATTCCAAAATTAAATAAAATTATTTTAAATCAAATATATATAAATACTATTCAGATTTTCAGTTATTGAAGTTTGATAGGAATGATAAAAACTAGGTTGTAAAAGTTCTATATATATGGATGAAAGGATGGACAAGGATAACATGGAAAGTATGTCATATAAATGAACAAAAATAGGAGAATAATTGTAATCTCATTTATACATATTATCACCATGTAATTTTTTATGAGATTTTGAAAAAGTGGAATATCAATCCAAATTTCCATAGAGTATTGATAGATGTAAATGAAAGGGAGAAACACATGAAATAATGTAAGGAACTGATAGAATGGTGGAGTTGTATACAAGGTTAATGTATTGGTGAAGATTTGTTTTCTAGAATGAAAGTTGAAAACATGTGTTTAACAGTTTTTAAAAAAAAAATTAAGTGAGATTACACATTATTCAACTTTTCAATCTAAATATGAAAAAAACTATTGAGTAATTTCTTAAATAAATTTATAGATGAGAAATTTATGTTTAAAATTTTACTAGTTTATATAAGAACCTTTAGATAAAAAATATGGATATTCATAAGGATAGGAAAAATTTGATGAAATTTATCTAGAATGAGAAAAATTACTCACATTCAGATATGAAGATAACAAGAGAAATAATGAAAAATGGATATAAAAAAAAAGTTAAATTAAAGAAAAAAGGTGATTTAATATCAAAATCACATGAATTTGAAATAATAAATTTTGATACCATACATAAGGAGAATGAACTTCCCTAAAATTATATTGAAATTTCATTGTAAAATCAAAAAAAAAATTTAAGGAACAAAAATTTATGAAAAATTGATGAGTATTAATAAAATGAAAAAATGATATCTGGTATTGGTTGTGATAATATTTTAAATAAAATGTAAAATAAATTATTTAAAAAGAGTTTAGATGGATTTTTATATACTTCTACATTTTAACATTTCATACTATTTTCCATTATGCTAATGAGAGTTCCTTGATATTTACACATTATATTAAACATAATAAGTCTTAAATTTTAAAATCATTATCAAATATATTTTCTTCAATTTTTTTTTGAAATTTTATTAGATTCATACGAACTCATTTTCCAATCCCATTTGTCCCCAATTTTCATGGGTACCAAATCATTCATAAAAATATTTTTGTATGAAATATTTCATTATTGAATTTAAATTTGTTTGGTTCATGGAAAATAGATGACTAAGAAACATGACAAGTTATATATCAAATTTTATTTCATTCAATATGTGTGATGGATAGAATATTATGTTTTTTAATAATTCATATGGAAAGGTAAATGGTTTTGGTGAAGATATAATTTCTAATTTAATTATTTTTTAGGTATTTATATATTAATGGTTTGAAATATAATTTTATAATAATTTATCAGCTATGTGATGATCGATTTTTTTAAAAAAAAATTATTTATTGATAAATTCATTTTTATAAATGATAAGTATAATATTTTTATAAAAACAAATAATATAACTTTAATCAACTAATTTTCATGAATTAAATGGTCAAAATGTAAAATGATAAAATATTGTAAAAATTGAAATATATTTTTTAGAATCATAGGATATAAAATTATAATTTCCCATTGATGAAACATTTTTCCAAAAACCAAACTATTATTTAGTTACAGAAAATAAAAATTGATATCACCTTTTTTCTGACTCCTTCTAGATAGGTGAACAACACAAAAGTAGTTTCCTTTTATATAAAGGCATAAAAACTATGAAGATTCTTGATCACATTCATTTAGATTTATTATGTCCTTTAAACCTACTAATTTTGGAGGTAAGAGATATTTTATTTATTACAGATTATTTTACAAGAGACATATTTGTTTCCCTTCATTCTCTTATTTATAAAACATTATATATGTTTATTAACTTTTTTAAATTTGTTCAAAATGTGAAAGTTCATATCATTAATAAAATTATAATTTATAATGGTGTAGAATTCTAATATATATAATTATTCATGTTTTTTTAGGAAATTAGTTTTTTTAAGAAATATTCATTTAAATGGGTACCATAAAATAGAAATAGAGTGGAAAAATAGAATACATCATGAAATTTATAGAATAATTCTAAATGAGTTTAACATTCCTAAATATTTATGGGTAAAAGTATTCAATACAGCTTATTATGACCCTAAAATAATTATTTTAAGAACCTTGTACAAATAGAAACCTTATGGGAATTGGAAGTGAAAGAAACCAACCATTGGTTATTATAGAGACTTTAGATATAGAGTTTTCAATATGAATACAAAGGATATATTTATAAAAATTGATATAATGTATAATGAATGATTTTGTTATGATATTAAAATATTTTTAAGTCTTATGGAATATACACCAAAAGATCTATAGTTATTGAATAATCAATTGATGTTATGTTTGATGAATTTTTTTATAAAAGACATGTTGATATTAAATAACAAGAAGAATAACTTCAATATTTTAATTTTGAAGTCGAATTTACTGAAGATAAATATAAAAATGTTGAAGGTGGGAATTTTTCTCAAAACAAAATTATTTATAAAAATGAAACTAAGACATAGAGAGACCATCACATAGATTTTTTTGTTAATGATGAATAAAATGTTAAAACTACAAAATTTATTTTGAATATTTTTTCAAATAATGATATTATTTTGGATTTTATATTAGAGAATGTTGATGAATATTTATATTATGATAATTAGTTATTTTATATGAAAAAATAATTAAATTTGTTAACTATTAATAATGTGTGGAATTAAGTTTTACCACTGAGTGACTCTAATGTTATAGGGAAAAATTAGAGCATTATAAATAAACATGATGAATCAAAAAATATAGTTTATAATAAATGTAGAATAGTCACTCAAGGATATCTAAAAAAGGTAGCCATTGATTATGATAAATCTTCTGTAAATATTCTTATATTAGAATAAATTAGTATATAATTTTATTATGATTCTTTTCTTACTTTAAAAATTAATAAAATAGATGTTAGATGATCTGTTCTAAATCACTATATTTCTAATGAAGTATATTTTAGAGTGACACTTGGGTTTAAACATGAAAATATGATTTATCATGATATTAAACAATCTATTGATTTATAGGATTTTAAACAAGCTCCCCAACCATAGTATTAAATGTGTATAATTTCATGGAAAATTTATTTATTGAAGGTGAATGTTGATCCTTCTTTTTAATTATGAAAATGTATAAATATATTTTTATTGTATATATTTTAATTTATGATAATACATTTTTTTCCTAAAATTAAAATTGGGGTACAAAATTTTCATATTTAATCACAATTGAATTTTTTATGATCATTATAGTCGAATTGAAGGGTTTATTTAGTTTAAAAAATTTATAAGAAAATTAAATTATTTTTCTAAATCAATAAAATTATATTAATTAATTAGTTGTGATATTTGGTTTAGAATATTCTAAAAGTGAAATTACCATCATTATTAATAATTTCATGTTATATTTTGATATGTCTAGGAATGTTATTGATGTTATGAACTCTAGAGGAAAGACTATAAATTAATTATATTTAACTACATATAGGGTTCATTTTATGTTTTTATTCTATATAAATTATTGATAATAATATGATCTTTTGTAATTCCATATTGAATATGTTAATGTTTTCATTAGATATGTTAATGGTTTGTTTAATCCTTTTTTATTTTATTCTACAAAAACTATCTTTGATTAGATAATGTATTTTGATTCTAATTATGGTTGATACATGATTGATATAAAGATTTATTAAAGTATGTATCATTTTCTGGGTAATTGTTTGGTTTTATGTGAATTAAAGAAATAAAATAATATTTCTCTATCAACTAATAAATCATAATATATATTTGTTGCATCATCATGGGATAAATAATTAATAATTATGAAAACAGTTTTTGCTTTTGGTTTTTATTTTGAAAACATTCCTATCTTTATAAAACAAGTCCATAAATTTTTCTTTAAGATAATCATTTAAAACACTCTTGGATAAAGCATATTGATATAAAGTTTCACTTTCATAGACATAACAATTTGAAAGGAAATCTATTATTAGAAATTATTTCATTGTAAATTCATTTTTATGATCTCTTAACTAATATCATAGTCTTTAATAATATTAATAAATCATTGTTGAACATTTTATGAAGGAAATTTAAAATCTATATTTATTTGGAATAAATATATGGGATTTTTTTCGTAAATAATGATTTTTTTGATTTACGTGAAATCATTGAAATTGAGATCAGCTTCCCAGATAAATATTGCACATTTTTCATACATATTTATGTATTATGTTACTATTTTTTGACTTTTAATACATACTATATGATTTTAACGTTCATTATAAACATTAATTATTTTATAAAAATATTATTTTACAAACATTCTATTTTTATTTTTTATATGAAAAATATAAAACTACCCTCACTGAATACTGTCTTCTTGATTATTGTTTTGAAAATTGAAGGATATTTTGTGGCTAATTGTTTAATGTTTTGAAATATTTTTCTTCACAAATGTTATGGAATATACTGTGTTTTTAATGTATGATTTTATAGGGATTTAATATTTTAGGTATTAATTTTAGTTATGTAATTTGTCTCCTAAAACATTATCTTTTGATAATTTGAAATGGTGGGAATTTGTTTTTTTATTTACTAGGAAATGACCTTAAACATTCCATAATCATGATTTTTAGCTATGAAAATTATTTCTTTGACATTTTGTACCTTTACAGGTTTAGTGTTTTACTGAATTAGGCCATAACTTATACATATCATAACCATAAAATAAAAACTAGACAATTATGATCAGTATCAATTTTTTTCAACAATATAAAATTTTTTATAATAAAGAATGATCTCTTTTATTAAGCCTCATTAGAACATTAAACATGATTTCTTCCAATCCATTAATCATTATTATATAATATCAAAAACATTAAAAACATTGTATGATAATAAATATATCATTAAGGGATATAGAGATAAGGAAATCATTTGTGCATTGGTAAACATTAAAAATCATTAATACAGTTTCATAAAAGATAAATATTTCACCCTAAAATGGAAATATCATTATTTAACAAGTATCATTTATTTTACCTTTTGAAAACAAATTATTTTGAGGAAAACTCATTATATAAAATATATAATTAATATATATACCTTGGTACATTATTACATTAAGCCCTTACATAACACTTACAGAACCCTGACAAGTCGGAATAACCATACTTCCAACTTCAAATATAATTTCCCATAGAATTTAATCATCACCTAATACATTTTGGTTCCATCCTAGTACACCAATCATTTGAGCAATAATGGGATCAAATTATTCTATTTGGGTGTACCCATCAATAATAATGTCTATGAATCATAACATGAAACAAAAAATTTCATCATTTGGAAAAATCTTTTAAACTCGTAGAAAAATCACTTTTAGTTTTTAAAATAACAATTTATTTCAGAAGAACCATTTTTAATAAAAAAAATACACCATTATTTTAAAAAAATTTCAATATAAAAACACAAAAAAAATAATAATTTTATTTAAAAATCATTAAATCTTTAAAATTAATCCAAAATAAAATAATGACCACAATGGAAGAAAAATCATTGTAGATGTGTACATCAAGAATAGACAATTCATTTTTACTTTTATCAAAGGTTATATATAAAACTAATAAATACATATTTTTGGAACCATTTGAATAAAATTAAAAATTGACATAAAAATATTTTATATCACTTTAAGAGCACATATAAAAATTTGTAAAATAATATCAATCACATTGACATAGAGAATAGATTTTGAAATTAAATTTTAAAAATTCAATGTGCTTCATACCACTTTGAACATCTAAATCAAAATCCCTATGAAATAATATAATTATTAAAAACATTAAATAACCAATTAAATGATGAAATATATATTTATAATATAAAAGGGTTGGTATATAAACATTATAAAATATTAAAGGTGGATATCATCAAGGAATAACTCAATGAATAGAGATTGATGTGAAATACCCTTATATTAAGTCTAACTTTTATTGTGTGAATTTATTTTCTGAAATAATTAACATACATTATTTATTTACATACTTATTAACCATTTCCAATTTTATCATTACATTTGTTTTTTATTATAATTTTTTATAAAAATAATATAAAAAATTGGTTTATGCTGGGTGTTATCACCATATTCAGATTATGTTTCAAAAATGAAATTGGATGTTCATATATGATCAAAGGGGTCCTTATATAAACATATCTAAATTAATAACCAGGGTAAAATTTTCAAATTTATAAATGAATTAATCTTTTATAACCAATCATGAATTATGTTTATGAAAAATTAACCTACTCTACAATCATGGAGATGGTAGGTCATACATATGCATGAGTAACATTCCCAGTTTTTTAATAATCATTATTTAAGGAAGGTATGCCCCATTTATCTTTATAAAATGATCATTATATGATATATAACATATTATTTAACAATATATAATTATTTATATAATTATTGTGATGTAAATTTAATCACATCATGTCAAGAAGTTTGTATTCCACACATCCATGAATGACGTTATCACTTTTCTAGTGTGTCAAAAAGTGATAAAGAAAATGATATATTTTATTTCCAAAAAGATATTTTTTTATTAGTATCATATAGACTTCAACTTTTCACATATTTTTAATTAAAATAATCAATAAAAAATTTCTTGTATTATGTTAACATATCAAGACTCTTTGAGGATGTGGTAGTCCATACGTCCATAATGGACGTTACCGTATTTACAAGGAATTGAAATAATGAAGGTATGTTTGTACCAAAATCCCATAATTATGATGAAATTATAAATATTATATAAAAATATATATTTATATATATATATAAATATCATATAAAGATATGATGTCTCTCAAAATTCCAAACAATGATTTGTGGTAATGGAAAATGAAGGAGGTCATTAAGTGACACAGTTGTCTACCGTCCATGAAGAGCAATTTCGTTACCCATTTGATGGAAGTGTGTATAATTGCAGTTATAACCCTTATCATAAAAACAGATACGAATATTTTGGATAATTATCTTGTTATGTAATAATGTAATAATATTAAAGTAATGGGGTGGATAAGGAAATAATGTAAAAATTCATGTTGATGAATATAACATCTTCTTCGGGTAACTCCTTTTGGTTTCCATGAAAGGGGTTATTGGTTGGATTTCATCACAAGGCGAAGTTAATAGGGTGAGGTTAGTGATTTGGGGATCTTATTTTTGTTAGGTTTTGGACGATCCAAATTTCCTTGATAGGTCTGATGAAATGGGACGAGTGAGTGCCTTTTAATAGTCGTGGAGTTGGGTCATTCTTGAAATATTTATAAAAGAGAATTCCACCCATGTTATCCAATGTCATGGGAATGAAATAATATAAAAAAATCTATAAAGGGGAAGATATATTCTAAATATGAACTTGAAATTGTTTTTAGAAAACTTTCTAGGACATTTTTCCCTTATGTTAATGTTTTGTTCCTAATTAATCTAATTTTCCTTTTAATCATTGTAATTATTTATTATTACATTCATTTTTTTTCAGATTAAAAGTTTACCATATAAAAAAATTATAAATTATTCTTATTCCAATTATGTAATCTATTTTCCAAACTCTAATCGTATATGTGGTAGAAATTAATTTAAATTTAATCAAAAAGATCAGATGACAAAGAGGAATTTAAAAAAAATCATAAGTTCACAGGATTTTATATTTAAAATAATTGTGAAATTCCGTCCAATGACCTAAATTAGTTTAAATGATAAAAAGTATCTCATTATACTTTAAAACCAATGAAAAACATAATTTAACTATACAAATAAATTGGATAAAAAATCATTAGATCTATAATCCTTTAATATTCATTATTCATTAAAATATGAATGTGGTCAAAAAAATACTTAAAAATCACCCCAACTAAATAATCTTATTTTAATTTCAAAAAAGGTATTAATTTTTACATTTAAATATTATAAAACTGATAAATATTTTTTTTTCAAAATAGGTGGGTCATTAAAAGGCCTCAAAACAACAATATTAAATAATAATTTTAAAATATGTTATTTTTTTGTTGTAATTGAATCTTTTGTGCATCGCAAGATTTCATAGAAACTTATTGATTTGATTCGATTAAGGAATCATAAATATCATCCCTTTTAATGTAAACTTACTACCTATTTTATAAATGGTAATAAATATGGAAAATAGTTATTCTATCATTACAAAGGATGTTAAATTACACCTCTATCCAAAGCTCGTATAATTGTAATTTATATGGGATGATATTATGTTCAGAAGACATGGGTTTTCCTTTTGAACCAATTATATATTAACATTAAAAGTAGTTTATAATAAATATAATAGTTTATTTATAATATTAATTGAAAAAATAGTCATAATTTCCAATTGTAATATAATTATATTCTAAACACTTCCTCTAAATTAATTTATATCAACAAAATTAATAATTATTTTTTAATAATTATTTTAAAATTTATATTACATTGGTTGTAAAATTATTATTTCATAATATACTTTTGAATGTATTGATGTTTTTTTAGAATATGATATTTGATATATCTATATTTTAGAAGAATTATATTTTTTCTACCTTCTAATCATAGCACTATCTCTCATAATAAATAAATATATTTTAATTGTATTACAATTTTTATAATAAAATGAATGAATTTATTTCTAAAGTTTATTCTATGATAAAAAGATAATTACAAATACTTGAAAATAATTGATATTCCAAACAAATATGTCAATCAATGTAATCATTTTTATGAAACTATATATTATATAGTTATTTAAATAAGCTATAAAAATATTAATTCAATGTTGAATGGTTATAAAAAAACCTCCATATTCGGTTTTCGATATCCTATAATTAGTAAATTAAAATCCAAATACGATTCCTTTATCAGCATCCAATGATAGAGTTTTATGGATTTTTAAAAATAGGGGAAAAATAATATTTAATATCATATGAACCAAGACAAAAAAACACCTTTCTAATGACCTATCCATACATTAGCATGCTATCATGAAACGGATGAATCAAAACATTGATGTTTTTACATGAACCACCATTTCAAGGGTGATTTAAACTCATATTCATTAACGATTTTTATCAATACCATGTCACAAATTAATTTGTATTATCACTCTGGTAAAAAAAGATGTAATCTAAATGTAATCATAAAATACATCCTCTATGTTATAGGAATAGGTACTGATTTTTTATTTTAAATTATTTATTATTCAATTTTCTAATTTTTTTGAAATTAAACAAAAATTAATAGAAAAAATGACCTTAGATTCAATATTTCTAACAATAAATGTTATTCTGAAGAAAATAATTGATATATAGGTCATCATTTAACTATTTTGAAATTTAATAGATGTGTACGTTCAATTTGAAATAAAGATTTTGTCGAAGAAATTATTTCATCAATATAGCTACTAAAAATTACATATTATAATTTAATAAGAATAAATTTCCTAACATATATTAATTTTCATATAATATAGCATGGATATGTAACATTTTTGGATGATTTAAAAAATTCATAAAATTCATATTGTTTTATTTATTAGTTTTAATTTCCATGTGAATTTTATTTCTTGAAAATGTCATCTAGTTTCGTCATTTGATTAATTTTGACATCATAAATATCCTGAATAAAAAAAATAACATTTTATTATATTTTACATTAACCATTATGGTGCTAAAAGACATAACATTACCAAAACCAAAACATAACAAACTAACTCCAACTGTTAAAAATGATTCAAATCTTCTCTTATATTAATTATAATAGGGTTCTTAATTTTCCATCTTTGTTATTTTTTGGTTTTCGAAATGAGAATTAAATAAATGGTTGAATACCCTCTACAAATATATTATATATAACAAGATTATGTATATATTAACTATTTCTTATATAAAAACTATCTCATAAAAATATTTGATGTTTATTTCAACTATAATTAATTTTATAAAAATTTAATAATTATTAATTTAATAAAATCTCTATTTGTTATATTATAAAAGTTATTTGACTTAAAATAATGATTTATTTTTTTTAAAAAAAGACTTTAAAATTCTAATCATGTTATAAATTTATAAAAAAATTTATTATACATCAATCTAAACAAAATTTTTATATTTTATTATTATTAATATTTCATGTAATTTATTATTTATTAATTTATTTAATTGTTTTCAGTTATATTTTATATTTTTTTTATTTTTTTAATATTTTATAAGAATAATAATATCTTTAAAACTAAAAACAAATTAATTGATGAATTTTAATTATATATATTTTATTAATAAAATATATTAGTTGTTGTTATTTTTTAATTTTTAATTTATAAATGATAAATAAATTAGTTTCTATGTTAGTTTAATAATTTACTAAATAGTTAAATAATATTGATACCTAATAAGTGGTAATAATGTTCAAATTTTAAATATTATTTCAAGTTGAGAAAAAACAATACATAATCACATTTTTTAAATATTCATAATTTCAAAATATTTTATTATTTTATTGCTAAATTGAAATTATATATTTTATTATATTCTTTATTTATGAATAAATTTACATAATTAGTATTTACAAACTTTTACTATTATATTTTATAATGTTTTAGTTAATTAATTTTATACAATTTAAAATAATTACATAATTTAAAATCTTGTCACTATGTTTTTAAAAAAACTTAACTAATATATATTTCAATTTATTATTTTCTAAATTTTATTAGGTATTATAATTATCGATATTAATATATATTTTTTTAATTATTTAAACTAATTGCTACTAATTTAGAATGATATTTCTCTTTATTCATCATTGATGTTAATTATAGACAATTAGGTTTTAATATTTATATTTATTAATTTATATTTATTTTCTTCTATATTAATAATATAAATTATTTACTAATTAATTAAATACTAAATTACATAGTTTAAATAAAATAAAAAATATTTAAATTCACACACTATTAATGCTATTTAAGAATATTTATAAAATTAATAATTTATAAAATTAATAATTTTTTCATTATATTCACAATTTTTTTAGATATTTAAATTTTCATTATTTTATTATTTATTATGTTTTAATAATTTTTATAAATTTAATAATGTTTTTTGATATTTTATAAATATATAATTATGTTTAAAAAAATTATTTTCAAATTCTATTTTATTCTTTTTCTAAATAAATATTATTTAATAATTTTTTATTAATTTTTTATGTTATATTTATTTATTTATGTGAATTAATTTTAATTATGATTTCTAATTTATAATACAATTTTTTTTTGCAAAATAATATTTTTTAAAACAGTAGCATATGATTATTATATTGTTTTATATTAAATAATTTTTATTAATTTAAAATATTTTTTATTTTTACAATGTACTAATTCTAATTTAGAAATTATTAATAATTATATTTCCATTATTTTTCAAATTTATTTTCATTTTTCGTAATAAATTTTTTATTTAAATAAAAAACATAATCCTTAAGATTTTAAGAACATATTAAATCAAAATATTAAAAAAATTATTATATAAAAAAATTAAATTATATAATAAAAAATGAATAATTAATAACTTTGAATAAATATATTATAAAAATAGTTCAGGGTTAATGAAAACAATTGGATTTTTATTATAAATTTGTGATCTTGATCGTAAGAACCTTTTTGAGATAATGATTAAGAGAAAAAAATAAATGGTGAATGAAATGGTTTGGGAATGGGGTATTTTTAGTTATCTTTTATTGGGACACCAATTAGGTTTGCAAGGATTTACACAGCTAATAACCATACAATAATTATGAATTTATTTCTATTAGTATTTCCCTTATAAATGTGCAATTGAATTAATTGTATATAATGATTATTTTTTAATGATTACATAATCATTAAAAATAGTATCCTATATTTATTTTATGACCTTTTTTGAAAATATAATTTATAAATAGAACCCATCGTATAGATTCTACTAAAAAATTATTTTTGATGAACACTTTTATATTATTTTATAACCATACGTGGTATTTTTGATTAATTCCACATCCATAACATGTAGTATCAATAAAATTTATCAGATACATCACTTTTAATTAATATTTTTGATATGTATAATCCATGAAAACTAATCCAACACCTCTTTAAAAAAATTATTCAATATATAATTTTGATAGGACATTTGTTGTATTAAAATTAGTAGCTTATTTCCATAGATATAATTAATTTATTCCGAAATATTTTTGGTTTTTTCCTTTATAACACAAGACTTCCTAGTCTCCTTGTGATGAATCTGAATTTCAGTAGAATAAGTCATTGAAATTATAATTTTGTGTTGTGATCTTTATACCCATTATATATACCATTCACGAATCATATTTGTTTCGATGGACATGGAATTTATTTCAATTATTTCATCACAAAAAATTCTTTTATGTTATGATATATTTTAATATTATCTTATAGATTCTACGAGGTGCTAAAATTGTACCTAAAATATCATAATTCCATTTCTAGACAAAATAATTGATGTTTCCTTGGTATATGGTATCCACATCAAGAATATTTTTGGATCATGAAAATATGGCAGAAATATTATATTTGTATTTTTATCTATTTATACATTTCTCGAAGCACATTTTCTATTACCATCAGTTCATTTTGTATTTCACCAATCATATAGATCATATGATAGAATTAACTAGAAAAGAAACGATTTACTTGTGGGATGAAAAATGTGAGACTATATTTCATGGGATAAAGGGTAAATTGATGTCTATGCTAATTCTCTTACATTTCACTCGCTAAGTAAGAATTATGAGGTTTATTATAACAAATCTCGAAAATTTATAGCTTGATTGAAGATTTGGGAATATTGGATTGTGTCTTGTATCACCCCTTATTTCAATTATTTGACAGTTTATTCTTATATTATGAGTCTATATAATTCTTGGGTTATTCTTTGAGTGTTTCTTATAGATTTTTATGGGGTTTTGAGTATTTTATATATGCACAAAAAAATTTCATGGTTTGTATAAATCATTTACCTCATACATGAAACAAATAAAGGGAATATATTTTTTTCTACGAAAGAGAATAGTTATTCTAAACCGTGTAAGTTCATAGGGGAAATTGAGAATTATAAAATAGTATAAAAACACAAGGTTTCAACACTTTTGCCAAACCATGTAATCCAATCATGCATGGGGTTGGATTGAGATTATATGGCCACATAGATTCTACATAGTTTTTCAAAATCTTCACCAACCATGTATTTCCAAAGGTTTTCATTCCCATGTAATTTTTCAAAAAAGAATTTTTGTATATCCTAAGAAGATATAAGCAGTTATCTCATGGAAATAACTAAATAACGTCTTTTAGATTTTGTAGTTTACATGGATTAATGGGATACTATAGATTTTTTGAATTTTATTTTTAATGATTGGCTTCCCTTTTATAGACCAATACCCCTTTATTAAATATTTTGATTCTATATAATTCTTGATTTATGATTCTAAAAGTTATAAGTGTTTTTGACATGTATTGGAATAAATTATCATGGTTCACTATTTATGAATAGTTAAGATAAACCTTGCACAACATATAGGAAACATTATAGAAGAAAAAATTGTAAGTGGGAAAGGATCTATTTGGTGCACAATTTTTCAAATCATGCAATCTAACCATATGAAGGTTTTCCTTTAGTTATTCTACTCAGATGGATGGCACATAGTTTTTAAAAAAATAAAGAATTACCCTTTAGAATACATTTGGAAGCACTAAAAATGTTGATCTAATCTGAATTTAGAATTGAGACCGCATTTAATAATTTATTCTATCAATTTAATGAATTCCTTTTTCTCCTTATTCACTAGAGATGATCCTCTTCATTCTGAAACTGATCATTAAGTGCATCATAGTGAATTGGAGGTTTAGACACATCAATAATTACACTGAATGCCACATTCATACAAGATTCGTTATGCTTCTATCTCTTTGAGAAATATATCTTGTTGATAGGGTATATATTTCTGTTGTGTGATGTAAATTTTTCTGATATCTTCTTTGATCTAGTAATGGGAACATGTTCTTTTATTAGATCCATATATTTATTTTGTCATTCATCATTTTCACCATACATTGTGATATTGGTTGATTTCTTCTCTTTTTTAATTTCCATATAACATTAAGGAATAAATTTTATTAAATTATTTAAATGAAATAGTTTTGATATCCTTGTGTTACTCATTATTTTATCTGGTTTTTGTTTTTCCATGGGAATTTTGGATGAATGAATTGATTTCGGGGACACCCCCTTTGTTTGTAAGTTTAAAATGATTATTTTAACAATATGAATTGGTTTTTGATTCATGAAATTTGTTTATTGAAATACATATAACAACGTATTGCCTTATGTGGAATTATATTGGAATGGATTATATCTTACACAGTAGGTGTGTGTTTATATTCATAGACATGACCATATAAACAGGGTTTGTTCCATATAGTATCTAGTATTGTTCACCCAATGTAAACATGATGGATTTATGAGAGACTTATCATGAGTATGTAACTATAACATAGGCTTATATGTTTCCTGTTTGTGGAGAAATGGTTATGGGTATTATAAATAAAATGAAATGGTTTTAAAAATTGATAATTTTCTTCCCTTATAAATTATTGACATTTATTATATAATTTTATTAAACTAGTTATAAACTATTTCAAATAATCTTTTCTAAAAATTGATATCCTGGTGTAATGAGTTGGGAAGTCATTGTGGAAATCCCACTGTGTTTAGACTCACTCCCTTCTTATGAACTATTGTGTGTTTAGAGATGTCATCTATTGAGACACAGGTAAATACAAGGTATCACAGTTCTTTAGTATTGGTTATTGATATCGTCTTCATGGAATGGGGAGTTGGATCTTGGAGTTGGATGGGTTTTGATGGGTGATGTTTCTTGGGTGTTTTCAACCTTGTGTTCTTTTGGATCACAAAATGCAGGAACATATCCTTAGTACGCCTCAAGTTATTTAGGATAGTTTTAACAGCTATCTAATGCAGCTCGCCTAGATTGGCTTGATATCTACCCACCATTCTTAAAGTAAAGGAGACATCAAACCTAGTACATATCATGGAATACATGATAGAACCCACTTTCGAATCATAAGGTACTCTACTCATTCTGTCAATCTCCTCCTATTTTTGTGGACACATTTTCTTGGAGAGATTTACACCATGTGACACAGGTAACAATCCTCTCTTGGATTGTTCCATACTGTACCTTTTGAGTACCTTGTCAATATATGTACTTTGAATTATCCCAAGTAGCCTTTGAGATCTATCTCGATGGATCTTGATCCCTAGAATGTAGGTTGTTTCACCTAAGTCTTTCATGGAGAAGAATTCATTTAACCAAGTCTTAACTGACTGTAAGACTTTCACCTCATTTCCCATAATTAATATGTCATCAACATATAATACTATGAAAATTATTTCATTCCCTTCAACCTTTTTATAGACACAAGGCTCGCTTTCATTTTTGAAAAAACCAAAATCTCTTATGGCCTCATCAAAACAAACATTCCATGATCTTGATTCCTACTTCAATCCATAAATGGATCTTTGTAGCTTGCATACTTTATAGGAATTCTTTGACTTGAAAAACCCTTCGGTTTGAGTCATATAGACATCTTCAACCAACTTTACATTTAGAAAATTAGTTTTGACATCCATTTTCCAAATTTCATAATCATGAAAGGCTTCTATTTCAAGCAATATTCTAATAGATTTAAGCATTGCTACTGGTGAGAAGGTTTCTTCATAGTCAATGCCTTGACATTTTCTAAAACCCTTTGCAACCAGTATTTCTTTAAAGTTATTAACCTCACCATCCATGTCCAGCTTCTTCTTGAATACCCATTTTCATCCAATGGGCTTTACATCAGCTGTAGGGTCTACCAAAATCCAAACTTGATTTTGGTACCTGGACTCCATCTCAGAATTCATGGATTCTTTCCATTTAGAAGCTTCTTTGCCTTCTACTTCTTCCTTGTAGGTTAGATGTTCATCATCCTCAAGGAATAATGTGTCACCTGACTCGGTGACAAGAAAACCATAACGCTCTGGTTCTCTAACCTCTCGCGTAGACCTACGCAGTATCTGTGTCTCAGGAACAACTTCTTCTTCCACTTTTTCTTGTGGAGATTGTTCCTCTACCAACTCTTGTGCATCTGGAGCATTAACTTCATTGAAGTCAGTATTTATCCCACTATTTCCAATAGAAATGTTTTCCATTTCTAGAAATGTGGTGTATCTTTCCACAATAACTTTTCTATCTAAAGGGTTATATAGGTATTATCCTCCAGTTTCCTTAGGATAACCTATAAAGATGCACTTAGTGCTTCTAGATGCTAATTTATCACTTGGTAAAGTCTTAAAAAATTCCTCGTACCCCCACACACGCATGTATGTCAGGTTGGGTTTCTTTCCATACCATAACTGATATGGAATCCCATCTACAACTTTAGTTGGTACTTGGTTAAGGGTATATGCTGCTATCTACAAAGTGTATCCCCAAAAGGATAATGGAAGGGTTGCATGACTCATCATTGATCTGACAATGTCAAGCAAGGTCTTATTCCTCCTTTCACTAACACCATTCCATTGTGGCGTATAAGGAGGAGTAAGTTGGGATATTATCCCACACTCCTTCAAGTGATCAATGAAATCTTGGTTAAGATATTCTCCACCTCGGTCTGAGCGAAGTTCTTTTATCTTCTTACCAAGTTGGTTTTCTACTTCATTTTGATATTCCTTAAATATCTGAAAGGAATCTGACTTATACTGCATTAAGTAGATATATCCATACCTACTATAGTCCTTGGTAAAAGTAATGAAGTATAAAAAACCACCCCTTGAATCTACTATAAATGGACCACACACATTAGTATGTATTAATTCCAGAATTGCATTGGTTCTTTCTCCCTACCCTGAGAAAGGTGCTTTGGTCAACTTTCCTTGTAAACAAGTTTGACATACATCTAAGGGTTCTAACTGTACCGAGTCCAGATACCCTTCTTGATGTAATCTTCGTAATCGCTTCTCGTTTACATGACCAAGACTGAAGTGCCATAGGAGGGTGATATTTGAGTCATGTTGGTTGTTTTTTTCATTGATTTCCATTACTGAGTTCTCTAGTTCCAGCATATATAAACCATTTTTAAGATGTTCCATACCATAACATATGTTATCCCTATAAAAGAGACAACATTTATTTCCAAACTTGAAATAAAAACCCATAGTGTATAGACTTGACATAGAGATAATGTTTTTGGTGATAGAAGGTACATAATAGAAATTGTTTAAAACTAGAACCAAACCAGTTGGCAAGGTTAAGTGATAGTCTCCCACTGCCAAGGTTTCCAGACTTGCACCATTTGCAGCTCAGAGATCCAATTGACCTTTTGCAATCTTCTTGAACCTACTTGGTTCCTATATATGAATAAAAATGTGTGAGGCACATGTTGTATCCAATACACAACTTGTAGATAAAGATAGATTGCATTCAATGACAAAAATAACTGAAGTAGAAGCATCATCTTGCTTCTTCTTCCCAGCTCTGCAATTCTTCTTCCAGTGGCCTTTCTTGCCACATCTAAAGCAGACAACATCTTTCTCATTAATTTGCCTCTGAATCTTTGGATTCTTTACAGTATGATGCATTGATGTATTAGTCCTTGACTTGGCCTTATACCCCTTTTCCTTGCCCTTGTTTTTCTTGTTCACCATAAGGATAGATGAATTGGTATTTTTCATATCCTTATCATCTTGGAGAACTAAATCCAAAAGGTCTGGGAGTGACTTTTTCATATCATTCATATTATAATTGACAATAAAAGTCGATAAGATTGATGGTAAATAGGTAAGAATGAGATCCACTGCTAGTTCTTGGTTCAGTTTGAACCCAAGGGCTTCAATCCTCTCAATATACCCAATCATTTTGAGTACGTGAGGACTGGCTTGGTGCCCTTTTTCTAGCCTACACTTATAAAGCACACTTGAGATCTCATACCTTTCTTGCATGGCCCTATCTTAATGTAGTTCTTGGAGATGTGAAATAATCTTGTAGGTGTCCTCATCCTCATGCATTTTTTACAATTGGATGGACATGGATGACAACATGATTCATTGTACATCAAGCGCATCGTCTACATGCTTTCTCCATTTATCTTTTTCCACCTTACTTGCTCCCTGAGGAGGCTCAGTAGGAATTGGGGATTCCAGCACATATAACTTCCTTTCTTGGTGTAGTACTATGCGAAAGCTCCTGTACCATTCCTAAAGTTATTTCCAATCAAGATATTTTCTTTATTCAAAATTGATCATAGTGATAGATTACTTCTGATGTTGGTTATTTGCATTTTGAATCTACATGAGTTAAACATTTAGCAGTTAGTACTTTGTCTTGATTACCTTTTGAAATTTATGATTAATAAATTATTAAATCATTTTAATGTCTCCCACTATTTTAGTGAACCTTAATATCCCTCACTATTATATTTGGAACACTCTATTGCTTGAGTATTCTAGTGGAAAGGATCCTCAAAACCTCCCTCGTAGTCTATAAGCTAGGGCTATGCCACTACTTGGAGGGTTTCAAGGTAGGCACTAGGCTAGAAAATCACTTGTTCTTATGTTTCCTTATGTTGTTGAGTAAAGTCCCGGCTTTTGGAATCTGAACTTGATTCCCACAATATCTTGCCTCCAAAGTAATAGAAAGTTATCTAGGGATAATTTTTGACTACTCATTTTAGTTAAGTCAACCTAGTTCTCCCATGAAAATGCCCTGGTAGTAAGAGGCACTCTCAACTATGGCTGACGAGCACTCCAAATAGCTGGATTTTTTTAGATGTGAGAAATGGAAAGAATTTATTAGACTTAATATATCTTTGAGGGATTTTTAATATTTATTGACGAATATAATTCTTTTTCTATTTATTATGTTCAATCTGGGTTGTTGCGCTCATAATTGAACATGAAATAGAATATAATTCATCACATATTTATGAATTTTATCTTGTTTACTATTCTATGTGATCATGCAATAATCATGCAAATGCATAAAATAATAAACTATGCATAAATTAAGTCATGCAATCTGACTGGTCTTGAGAATTCTATAAAGATCGATCCATAACTGATCAATCTTGACCTAGGGGCATCCATACCTGTGTCGTGATTGGACTCACGTCGCAGCTTGCCCAGTGTAATGTGTTTGGCCCCCGTCTAGTTTACCGCCTCATCTTGGAGGGGTCTGCATCTCAGATCATCATTTAATTACAAATATACTCACACGCAGGCAAGGGGGTCTAGGGGTACAAAATACATCTTATGCATTGGACACGTAGTCCCTTATACATATTTGAAATTAAAAGGACGATTCACATATCGTCATTTATCTAATTAATTATTAAAATCATCATACACATTGAATAAATAATTAAATAAATAAATAAACACTACACATACATAGTTCGGTCGCTTACTCAAGACCAGTTGGGGTAAAATATGCACAAGAAAATTAAATTACAATAAATTTAAATAGTGAAACGGTGTTCTAATAAATTAAATGAATTGTATTAAATTCAAATAATTTATTTATCGGTTCCATTTGTTTAATTTAATTTAAATTATAAAATTAAATTAAACCATTAATTTAATTTTAATCTTAAATTAAATTAATATTTCGGATTAAAAATAAATTTAAACCCCCAAATTAATTATAATTAACTTAATTAAAAAACTAAATTAATTAAAATTGATTTAAGACGGGGTTACCTCTAGCTGGGGAGGAGTCCGGCAGGACTGCGAACCACCGCAGGGTGTCGTCCTGGAGTAGGTCCAAATCATGGCATTACCGCGATGTGACTGTGGTATGACTGTGGTGTGACCGCGACGTGACTGCGGCGTGACAACTTGGTCCAGCGACTCTCATGTCGGTAGCAGCTTCCAGCGAGGTTCGAAGGGAGCAGGAGGAGGCCGGATAGCATTCTGGACAGCTGCATGGCCGGCAGCCCACTGCTCCAGCGAGCCGGCGGGGCGGTAGCCCGGTCCGGCACGGCCTGGACCGACAGCGGCCTGGTCCGATGCGGCTGGGACCGAGGCGGCGCGACCAGGCGGTCCGGCAGGGCTCGGGGCGGCGCGGCACGACCATGCAGTCTGGCGGGGCTCGGGGCGGCGGTCCGGCGGGAAGGGGAAAATGGGGTCGCCTCTAGGGTTTCTCCCACCAAGGGGAAGGCCTCCTGTGCACCGCGTGAAAGAGAAGACCCCCTTGGGTCTTCTATTTTTTTTTATTTGTCCTTAGACAAAATGCCACCACTTTCCCCCTTTACCTTCTTTTTTTTAAAATAAAAGGAAGAAGAACCCATTTTGGGGTCTTGGTTTCCCCTCCCTTTTTTTTAAATAAAAAGAAGAAGACCCCAAAATGGGGTCTTGGTCTCCTTTTTTTATTTTGAAAAAAAACTTTGTGAAAAATATTTTCTAAACCCCTTTACTTTGTGGAAAATATTTTATAATAAAATATTATATTATATTTTATAATAATAAAATATTACATTTAATTTTATCTTAATAATGATTGATATTAAGCCCAAATGAAAGAAAAAACTACGACGTCGATCCGATTAAATTTTTTAAATGACCGTAGCTTGATCATTTGAAAACGAAACAACGCGCGGTCAGATCTGAATGAACCGTTATAACACATCGAACTTAAATTTAATGCATCTTAATTTTTTTGACTCAGAAAAACCTTGCGATTCCTCTGATACCACTATTAGGTACCAGGACCGTGCAGTAGAAGTTGGTGGGCTGGGAATTTAAAATTTTCTACATCACCGGAGTGACATAACCCTGTCAACTCTGGTGATCTTGTCCCGGTTTGGTCTGAGGATCTCGCGAGGTTTAAATAGAGCACAAAAATAAATTAAACATGTACCTAGATTAGATTTGATGTGTGCAAGTACTTCGCAGGACGCTGGTGATCGTTGCTCTAAGACTCCGACGTTGAAGCCCTCTAGGTCGTCCACACACGCCTCTTGAATCTTCTCATACGTCGTTCGTCAAGATCTAGGTGCTAGCGCAGATCTTCAATGCTCACTTCAGTGCAGCGACGATCACTGCAAGGAAAGAACCTTAAATCCGATATGGATGAACTTGAAGATCTTCCTTCGCTTGATAGACTCTCTCTCTAGATTCCAGGAGGAGAGATAAGCTCTCAATCCTAATACATGAATAGTTCCATGGGAGAGCCTCTCTCTCTCACTTATATAGGGAATGTTTAAAACATGCAGTGTGGATTCCTGGCCCCCGTGTAATAAATGTCTTCTATATAAGTGTTATAAATAATTATTTATGACAAATAAAACTATTCCATAAATAATATTTATAATTTATCACTTACTCGTAATATATATAAATATATTACATGATAAACTTGAGTATTTAACTCGACTCACACCTCTTGCTAACATTAATTGAACCTAGGATATTAAAATCCATTCAAATAATATTAATACTTGTATTTACTATATAACTTGTAAATACATGTTATAAATAAATTCAACGAATTATTATAAACATGAATAATTAATGAATTTATTTATTCTTTGGTGATCTATAGAACTTGGATAGTGCTCGGACCCTTTGGCAGGGCCCACCAAGTTCTATATTCCTATTCCTAGAATAGGGCAGATTCTAAAAGCGCTATTGTGTGTGACCCTCTAGGCCCTTACCTCAATATCAGTGAACAATATCCACCAACCTAGAGTGGGGTCTAGAAACCCATTGAGGCCCCTATAGAGATAAGGCAAATTCAAAGCAACGACTGCCTTCCTATGAACACGGTCTGTGTAATATAATCTCTTCTTCATCGATATCTCAATAAAGAAGAATTCACACTAGTGTCATCATTCTTTATCTTGCTTTATTTTATTTTTTTGATTTATCTGGACAGTCTTACCTTCCACTACCATAGCCATGGATTTAATGAAGGTGAAACCATCCTAATCAACCAGGCCCGAGATATCTCTTCCTGAACTCAGAAGCGAAAAATCATTTCTCGATCATTCAATCAATGCCATGCCATTAATGACGTACCCGATACAAACTACCTCACCATGATTTTGTCACCATGGTTTTTACCTTGCATCAAATGTACGTAATTAAATCACATTCATTGATAATGATCTCAAGTCCAGAGACTATTACACATGTCCGTAGATAGGAATGACCAATGACACCTAAAACATGTTGTGTTACTATTATGCGGGTTTGTCCTCATGATCTCAACTACTAGATACTATCAAGTGCGAACTTCATGAGAAAAAGACTCAATACTTATGAGACCCCAGCACCCGATGGTCACACATCATCTGTGTCCTTTCAGAATGATGTAATTGGACCATAGGAAGTTACTTTAAGATTACTGTCATGGCATCTCAGGGTTCTCATTATATCCTGGGATCTACTATAACCCTTTGATGCGACAGGTAATCTAAGTACATTTCCATAAAAAAGTGGATGCAAAAGTATCTACACTATTATGGCAAGATAAACACATGTATTATAACAAACTGAATACATGTAGCAGTAATCAAAGTACAAAACAAGTTGGGTCTAGAGCACCCACTTTCAACACATGCAACCTACTTGATTAGTGATATTGTGATAAATAGATTATATAACATAGTAAGTATCTGTATGAGTTATTATGTCGTTGTGGTGTTAACTTCTTTCTCTATAGGTGTCTTGGCGTGTTTCTGGACACTAACCTTGGAATTTAGGCTGTTTCCCCTAATGCCACTGAAAAAGAGACCTAGAGGGTCACACACTAAGTGTATCCAAAATCTTAGTTAAATAATATATTATTATGTTTTATTTAATAAGTTGAATAAATATTATTCCCACACGTGGTTTAAAAATTATTCATTTTTTCTTGATTTCATATATCCCATCACCGGTTATTCGAAAAAATATTATGTGAGCAGAATATTTAATAAATATTTATTTTCTATTTAGTAAATATAATATTTATTTATTTATTAGTGAATAATGTAGTGATGTTTATTTAGTAAATAAATATTCATTATTCAAGCCCAGATAAATATAATGGAGGAATGGAAGTTCGGTTTTAATGGTCTTATGGGAAGTGATATATATTTAATATTATTTGAATAAATAATATTTAATTTAATTTGTGAGTTTAGTGAATGTCAAGAAATAAAAATATTATTATTATTATAGACATGGGGTTCCATAAGGATTATAGAAATAATAAGGGCCCATGTGCAATTATTAGTTTCTAACCCTAGTGGTATATAAACCTAATTATATTTTTTTCTTATAAGAGACAATTCTTTTTGTGTTGTACACAATGAGATCCAGAGAGAATCTTCTCAAAGCCTTAGAGATCTACCTCTCTAAGAACACTCTCAAGAATGGAGAGTGATCTTCCTCCACCTTCCACTCCTGAGTCTAGAGAGAGATCAAAGAGAACCCTTCCTTGAAGTGGTTCTCAAGGTGATCAAAGAAAAATTATGCAAGCATTAAGATCTATCATTTTAGCACCCAGAGACACCTATGACAACATTTGAAGGTTCATGGAAAATATGAGGATCACCACTGAAGGGAATTTATTCTTGATTACTAAAATGCAACGATGGTAAAATGTAGAGATTTTTTCAGATCCATCAATGAATAAATAATTTCTCACAAAGGTAATTATTTAATTATTTAAATTAATTATAAATAATATGTGATGATCATGTGCTTTGGTTATGGAATTTATCCATTTTCTATATTCTTTGATTAAATTCCATTGATCATAACATCAATTTTTGTGTAAATATTAGATTAATCATTGATCCTGAAAAAAATAAATATTTGGAATGCATCATCCAATGATTTCGCTGAACCTGGAACCTGCAATTATGAATAGGGGAGAGGTTCCACTGCTATCGGGAATGATATGAAAGATCATCAGTGTGCTGTAAAGTGTTGGAGGCACTACGACAAAGTCTAGAGGCTATAGTAAGGAAGGGAAGAGATAAAGGAGAAGAATCAAAAGGAGGATCTTCTAGTGGAATCACATCCCCTCACTCATGGGTCTTCATAGTGGGAATTATCATGATAGGAGTTGGTCACTAGAGGTATTGGATTCCAAATTCCATTTATCAGTATAGGGTACTAGAAGATAAGCGATCCTTGTAACCTAGATGAGTTTAGTCCCTTAATGAATATGCAATTGTTCTCCCATGGATGTAGAATATAATTTCTAATCCACGTAATCCCTTGTGTGTTGTGCTTACATGTTTGTTTATTGTGTGCATGTTTCTTGCTTGTTCACTTATCTCGAAATAAAGACCATGAGGTGATTTGAACCAACAGAGGGGAAGATTAGTGCAGTGGTTGGGGTTCCTAGACATCTTAGTTCTAGAGGTTGAACTTTGGGGAATTTATTAATCGAAATATGTAGCTTTTGGTAATCTATGTTCCATATAAATCCCCAAAAAGAATAGCATCATGATTTTTTGGTGAGGCCATCAGTATCAAACTTTTCTTGAAAATCACTACCACAAAATAGGGAAAGGGAAGTGTTGCCTTTTATCAGTGCTAAGCTGAAAGCGCTGATAAAGTGGTGGGCCTTTATCAGCACTAGTTAAAAGCGCTGATAAATGTGACCTTTATTAGTGCTAAAAAAAGTGCTCATAAAGGTGTACCCTTTATCAGTGCTTTTCTTAGCGCTGATAAAAGTTTTTAATAAAAATTATTATGAATTTATATAAAATCATTATATTTATTATATTTATTATATTTATTATATTTATTATATTTATTATATTTATTATATTTATTATATTTATTAGATTTATTAGATTTAATAGATTAATTTATTAGATTTATTGGATTAATTCATTATATTTGTTATATTTGCTATATTTGTTATATTTATTATATTTATTTTATTTATTTTATTTATAAATATATAATACTTTTTAATATATATATTTATATTTATAATTAAAATTATTGAATATATGTGTGTTTTTCAATAAGTTTGGTCGATGAATATATTGATCATGCGTATATATATGTTATGTATCATGCATGAATGTTCATTTATACATTACATCACATTGTCCATTGATGTGGTATATTGATTAATTCATAATGTTACCCATATGAACTATTTATGTTCTAAAAAAATGTACTTATAAAATTATATTAAATATATTTAAATAATAAATATATTTTATTATATTTCTAATGATATATATAAATAATTTTTTAATACATTGGTAATTATATTTATAACTATATATATATATAAATAATTATAAAATTTAACAAATAATTTTATAATTTTATTAATATATATATATATTAACAATTATATACAAATATTTGTAAATATATACTATTTTAAGTTATAATTATAACTATAAATATATATATATATATATATATAATTATAAAATTATAATAAATATATTTATTATACTACTTATAAAGTTATAAATATATAATTAAATAGATATATTTATAAATATATACAAATATTTATAAATAAATACAAATAAATTTATATTTATTTAAATAATTATTTAATTGGTTGTGAAATTGTTCTCATAACGATGTCCTTTATCAGCACCAAAAAATCGTTGATAAAAGACATATTTATCTACGCAATAATTTTAGCGCTGGTAAATAGGTCTTTTATCAATGCTTTTTTAGCCCTGATAAAAGATTTCTTTATCAGCACTAAAATTTTAGCATTGATAAAAAGGTCTTTTATCAGCACTTTTTTATCACTGATAAATGCCTACCTTTATCAGTGCTAACAAAACACTGATAAAGGTATGTTTTATCAGTGTTTTTTATTTTAGCACTGATAAAAAATACCTTTATTAGTTCTTTTAACTAGTGCTGATAAAGGTTCCAACAGATTTTATAAAAGAACCCTAACATGCTCCTCCTCCCTCGCACCCTTTCAAGACTTCACAGAAGATGACCTATGCATCGTCGAGCCCTCTCCACCACGACCCCTCCTCTGCCACGACCCCTCTTTCTCTTCCTCCATCACCGCCTCCTCCTACTCTGTCATTGCGACCCCTCCTCTGCCACTTCCCCTCCTCCTCCTCCTCCTCCATCATGACCCCTCCTCTGCCGCTTCCCCTCCTCCTCCTCCTCCATCGTGACCCTTCCTCTGCCACTTCCCCTCCTCATCCTCCTCCTCTACTACCACTACCCCCTCCTCCGTCATCGATGCCCCCTCCTCCTCCTCCTTGGCCACTGCTACCTCCTCCTCCTCCTCCTTGGCCACCGCCGCCTCCTCCTCCTCCTCCTCCTCTGCCTCCTTCTCCTCATCCTCCTTGTGTGGACCCCTTGTCCACCTGACCTGATTTGGCATTCCCTTCTTATCTGACAACCATCCCGGCATCCTCCTCTACAGCCCACAGATTCCCCCAGATGAGTCTCTATTGTGGTTTCCCCAGTTTCCATAGGGTGAGTAGTGTTTCGGGGAGATTTACATCTAATTGTTGGTATATAATTAAGTTTTGGGGGATTTTTTCATCTAATTGTTGGTATATCATTGGGTTTTGGGGGAGTTTTTCATCTAATTGTTGGTATATTTATTGATTATGCGTGTTCACTCTTTTATTATTATTGTTTACTGATATTTATTATTTAACTTAGGTGGATATGTGTAACTCCCCGACCCCAGTTACCCAGAGTCAGTGCATTATTACATAATATTGGCATGATCACAAGGGATCAAATCTCAAAAGGTCGATCAGTTTAGTAGCCTTAGAAACAATAGATATATTCATAATTCATACATTACATCATAAAATAAAATACAACTACAACATCTTGCCCCCTTTTCACACACTTATCCCTTAGACTATCCCTGCAGGTCAGTCATAATATACTTCTTCACATCCTGGGAAAAAATAAAACATTGAAAGGGGTGAGCTCAGATGCTCAATAAGGATAACAATATAGCGGAAACTTTCATAAATAAACATAAACATTTAAGGTAATGTATAACTAAAACAAAATCATTTTAAAATTGAACTTCAGAATAATATGTCAAAGATAAAATGAAATAATTCCATTTACTTATTCACATGGATATTCTACTAGTCAAATAATCACATGCAATATCAAATAACCACTTTCATAATGATGGAATGCATAATGCCAGACTTTCTGAAACATTTTGTCAAGGCCTCAACCAAGATTTCTAAAAATGATTAAGGCCTCGTCCAAAACCATATATCAAAAATTGGGAAAGGTCTCATCCAATTCCACGTCTAGTTGTCTTATGAGACCTACCGATGCATTGAGGAGCTATAGCGGCCTCCACCCTTCACATGCTAAGTCCAATGCATTCCAAATATGAAAAGGTTTAAACATAACATAAACATTTGTATTAAAACTATCATATGAAATTTCAATACTTTATCCATAAGCCATGAATGGTATAAAAATAACACATCCATAGTCAAACATATCACAAAACCTTTAATACAATATGGAAGTTTTGTATCATAATAAATCAACTTTAAATAAGCTTAAAATCCATCAAAGGATGTTGACATGGATGAAAGCAAAACCATTTGAGAGAAATATATCCTTTTTGAAATCATTTAAAAGTCACATAATTATAAAATAAAACCTTTATTTTGAAAATACTATTATAAGCTTGTAATGGAAGCTTCTTCAATTTTATAACGACGGAATATAGTTGCACTCGCCGTATAAGTTAAAAAGGACATTCTTACCTTAAATTTGTCGAAAAGGTTAAAACGGACGTTGTTTGAAAAATGACAGAAATATTCCTTTGCAAAAATTTTATAAAAAGTCAAAAAAGGGTATAAATGACTTTAAACCATTGTCTAATAAATAGTAAAAATGTTTTGAAAGACATTTTTAAGAAACATGGATGTGGATGATAAAGAGGTCCCAGTAGATACTTATGTAAAAACAACCTCGGATAATAAAGAGATTGTGAATTAACCCTTACCTTGTACTTTTCCTTAGTCGATGGTATGTTAACCTCCTGTATAATAGTTAAAACATTGTTATTAAATTATACAAGAACCATATATATAATTATGATATCATATATGATCTTTTAAAATTGATTTATTAATAATATCTTAGTATTATCGTTGTTTCGGGTGTTAACTGATTCATTTTCCTTTATATAAATTGTTACGTAAGCCGTGTTTATTATAGATAGGTTGTATCTTGTTCATATCCAAAATGATATCAATTCCTTAAACATTATCTTTAATTATCAAATGAGAATTAGTCTTGAATGGATATGATGGGGAATGAATTTTATCGTGTTCGTGGAGACGGTATTCCGTACGTACGCACGAGCGACAATATCATTATTTTGATATTAAAATAATATATAATTGGATTTTATATCATATATAAATAATCATAATCATGTTATATTTATTATTTACATCAATTACACATCAATATCATACCCATCCAAATAATAATGTTTTGAATAACAATTACACCATGACGCGGAGACGGTAAGTCGTACGTACGCATGTATGGTGACATGTCATTCAAAGGATGGATAGAATAATGAATATGGTTATACCATATTTATAATAACATCACATTATATAGAATATACTGGAGTTATTATTTTAGAATGGCAATAACAAGGAAAGAAGAAGTGGAAGAAGAGATGAACTTGAAAGTGGGTGGTGAAATCATTACCTCTTCTTCGGGTTCTTCCTTTTGATTTGATCAAAAGGGATCCTTAGGTTGGCTTTCGGAACAAACTAAGGGCTCTAGGATTAAGTGAGGGAATTGAGAGAGTATTTGTTCAGGGTTTTTCCAAGAAAAATGGCTTTGAAGGTGTGAAATTGAGAGAAGGGGGAGTTCCCTTTTATAAGAGGGGTGAGGGGCACCTTAGGAAAAGCTAGAAATATTATTTTATAATAAATTAATTTTCGGTTTCTAATGGATCAAAACTAATTTATTTCAAGGATAAGGTGGGTATGGGTCGAAAACTACTCATTAAATAGGATTTAGACAGGTTTGGGTCACTAAATTAACCTTATCATTTATATTTAACTCTTACTTAATTAGTTTGACATTTACCATGTCTCTTTGTATTTTTTTATTATATGGTTAATAAACTTATTATAAACATCCAAGAGAACCTCAAGTGGTTCATTAATATCATATATAATAATATTTAAGCCCTTTGGACGAACCTTAGATTTTTAGGAATATAATATCAGTTAATAATATAATATTTGTTTTAAAAACTCTTTTATATCAATTTTGACACTATTTGGAAAATTGATTTTTGTGAAAATTATAACAGAATGATTACTTCGAACAAAGTTAATTAAATCAATACTAACATGTTATATTAACCTAGAAAATTATTTTAATTTACAAAAAGTCTCAAATTATATTTATTTGGGTATTTATAATATCAATTATTTTAATATTTCATTAAAAAGGTAATTACTGCATCACCATTGTGTCATAAATAAATTAAATTATTTAATGTCTAAAAATTATAAATAAAATATAATTATGTAGGAAATCGTTTTATATTTCTAATGAATATTTATAATCAAATTTATCTTATGTGTAACCCTATATTAAAAATGTTTTAGTTATTAAACTTTGATTTTAACTCTTTTAACTCTTCTTTGAATTAAATAATAATAAATGTCCTAATCTAATCCAAGTGGAACAAAGAGGTTCATATTTTATTTCTAAGGTTGTTTTTGGTCGAATTATGCTTATCCAATAGAATTAGGACATGTATCAGGGTAAAAATAAAATCATTCCTACCTTAATTACCCTATTTACTTTTAACCGTGGTAAATAAAAGTAAAAAAGTTACTATTCACCAAAAATTACTTTCATCTCATTGAACCACATTTTAATTGCTGATATCAACTGTGTCTCTCGGATTTTTGAAATTCAACTCATAGAAGCGGTAAAATTAAGTTTTATGAAAAATTCCGTTTTTTTAACTACCACTTGGTGGTTTCACTATTCATCAAAAAATGAAGTTTTTCAGAAAAATACCAAAAATTCACCCTAGGATAATTTCGATATTCCGAATCCAAAAATGAAGTCCATTTTGAAAAAATAAAATTTATAAATTTCAAAAAGTGGGTATTACTATTCATAACAGCTAGTTTAATTAGTTGTGGTGTGTTAGAACTCGAAGTTGTGTACAACACATGCTATTGTATTATTCAAACAGAAGCGTACCGTGGAAGATTGGGGTGTTACATTCTCCCCTCCTTCAAATAATTGCATCCTCTTAATTTCTAGAATATTACTACATAAAAATAATTGGGTGGTTCTTCATCATAAGTTCCTCGGGTTCCCATGTTGCCTCTTCCACTACTGGAATTTGGGTTTTTCCCCACACTTACATACCAACGGTTCTATGAAACCGTTGGGGTAGGATTGTTTAGGAAGGGTAGTTACCAACGGTTCATTAAAACCGTTGGGATATATGTGAATAGGGGAGGTTTTTCCCAACGGTTCATTAGAACCGTTGGGATATATGTATATGTGAGGCTTTTTCCCAACGGTTCTCATGAACCGTTGGGAAAACTTTGTTTTTGGGAGTTTTTCCCAACGGTTCTATAACCGTTGGGAAAAACATACATATGCCAACGGTTTTTTAAAACCGTTGGCAAAGGTTTTCCCCAAAAACCCAGTCGCCCGTTCTCTCCCCCATTCGCGTTACAGAGCCCTAACGGGAGCAGCAGCAGCCGATTTTGGAGATACTGCCGGCCGGATTCCAGCTCTTCTTCAGGTTCTTCTTCTTCTTTATCTCAAAAGGTATTCAAATGTTTGGATCTCAATGAGTAAAACCTCCATCTAGTTGAGTGTTATCCCTAACTAGTGTGGCATCCGGCTTGTGGGGTGTTGAGAGAACTTTCAAAGTTGTTTTTTTGTGCCTTGGATTGTCATATATAGTTTTATAATTTCTATGGATTGTATAAGAATTATGTGGAGTTTTAAATAATCCTATTTTTTACATTTCTGATCATGAATTTATGTATGTAATCTTACAAAGATGTGATTCCTCTAGATCCTTGGATTTTATTATTGGGAATGTATTTTATGGATCATGAAATAAATTATGTCTTAGTCCTTCATATTTATACATTGATCAACTTGAAAATAAATTTACAAAAATAAAAAATCATTATCATTCTCAAACTCAGATCACTTTGGTTCTAACATCCTACCAATTTGATTTTTTAACAATTCAAAGTGAAATTCACACCACCAAAAGGTATTCAAATGTTTGGATAGTATTTAAACTTATTTTTATTTTTCCCTTCAGTTTAGACGATTTTGGAGCTACTGCCGGCGCCTAAGGGTGAGTTTTCTTGAAAATTCCTTTTTGGATTTTACCCCTTGAACATGGGATGTCATTTGTGAAAGGTTATATAAATCGAATTGATTGTTCGATTTCTGAATTGAATTGTAAATTAAATTAATTAAGGGTATTTTATGGTTTGCATTCCCCTTTAACACATGAATGCCAATTATTTTTTAACACATGTTTTAATTGTATTGCCTTGCCAATGTGAGTAAAGTAGAGACTATGCTATGAATCTATGAAATTGGATTGAATTTATCTTATATTTTATGCTACCATGTTAGATATATTATAACTAATGCATGTGATATCTTTATAGTCTTGTTAGGAGTGTTATATTAAAAATTCCCATGTGAGTGCTTGAATTTTCATTGAATTTCTAGCCATTATGAGTTATGTTGAGACCATGATATGGAATTGATTGATTAAGCAAGAGAATCTCATTATCTTGTCATTACAACATGAGTAAATGAAGCTTCATTGTTTTCAGGTTATTATTTGATTGAGTCGCCATTTTGAGGTGAGTTGTATTAAATACCTTTTTTTTTACCTTGGTATGTTTAATGAATTGTTTAAATGAAATGAAATTCATTAAATGATTAATAGTAAATAGTGATACATGGATTCTATTAGGATGTCAGGTATATAATCTTGTTTCTATTAACTTATATGCTTTATGTGATAAATGGATTCACATTGGAATTCCACGGATAGACTCATTTCTTTGAATATTGATTAAGCCATTGGTGATACATGGATCCAAGGGAGGGATTCCATAGATAGACTTATTGAATGTAGAATTATATTCCAATTGATACATGGATTCTTATGATAATTCCATAGATAGACTTATTGAATGTAGAATTATATTCCAATGATATGCGTCTTGTGTGGTGGTGGTGTGGTTTATGTGTTTTATGGTAGTAGTGAAGTGTGTGATTATGTAGTTAATGTGAACCCATAGGTTGAGTATTTTGTGCTATCTATATATCATGTATTTTTATGTTATTTCTACACATTCCCAACCAGAGTTGGATAAACTTACCAACGATCAGAGGTTTTGAGTTATGGGTATTTTTTCTAATATCTAGGATGGTGGTTATATGTTTGGATAGCTACCATGTCTTCCCTAATCTTCCTTCAAAAGTGATTGACCATGTGTTTTTAGGCAAGATGCGATGTGATTGTCCATGTGTCTTCAGGTGAGATGTACTATGATTTCCCTAGTGTTTTTCGATGAGGTGTGATGTGATAAGGCTATAATAAGATGTGGCATGTGGTTGGGGTCATGTAGGGTAGGAGGATGGCACAAGGTTGATGTTATTCATGTTCATGATACCCTACTAATATGGTTATGGGATGAGTCATGCTGTTATGTGATATAACACATTAAGTTCTTGTTGGTTTTACATTTTTTCAATAACACATTTGTATGTTTTTTTGACATGTGTAGTTGATACCTTGATTATTTTCTTCCTTTATCATTTACTTAAATGTATATTCTATTATAGTTAATTCCTATTGAATTGTTTATGACAAAATGACTTATATAAATTCTTTTTACAGAATGGACAGAAGTTGGATGTATGAAACCGATCGGATCTCAGATGATTTTCAAAACAATTTGGAGAGCTTTATAGATTTTGCATTTCACAATGCTTCAGATAGTGGTCGCATACACTGCCCATGTTCCAATTGTGTTGGTAGACCTTGGTTGAGCCGTGAAGAAGTCAGCTACCACATAACCAAAAATGGGTTTCAAGCAAACTACTTTCTGTGGTATCACAATGGGGAGAAAACGAAATCTCAAATTGGTGATGATCGAAATGAAAAGACTGGAATGGAGAATTTGTTAGATGATCGGTTTCCGTTTATTCGTCATCATGAAAAATAAAGGATTTCGACTCAAGAAGACTTCGATATGAGGACAGCTGATGCATCTAGTGAAAATGATGATATTGATAGGGTGAAAAATTGAATGATGCTGCCACGACTCCAGTATATCGGCAATGCGATAAAATGAAAAAGCTGGAATTTTTAATCTGATTATTTCATGGGAAAACTATGTATGGGATTTCTAATACAGCAATCGATTACATTCTTACCCTTTTGAAGGATTTACTTCCAGATGATGCAGATATTCCCTCAAACCACTATATGGCATGGAAGTTAGTTGAGGAACTTGGATTTTCAAGAAACAAAATTCATGCTTGCCCGAAAGATTGCAGTTTATTCTGGGAGGAAACCGCTGAACGAAATGATTGTATAAAATGTGGCACATCCCGCTGGAAGTCAAAATCTGATGGAACACCATCCCGCGTTCCACAGAAAGTAATGTGGCACTTTCCATTGATCCCCAGACTCCAGAATCTTTTTATGTCTGATGACATATCAATAAAAATGAGATGGCATGATACCGAGAGAAAGAAGACTGATGATGAGTTGGTTCATCCTGCAGATGGATTTGCATGGAAGAGATTTGATGCTCGACATCCTGATTTTGCAGCTGACGTGCGTAATGTGAGGCTGGGTCTTTCATGCGACGGTTTTAATCCATTTGGGCAGATGCTTACTTCGCACAGTACATGGCCAGTTTTTATACACATTTATAATCTTCCCCCATGGTTGTGTATGAAAAAACCTTTCACTTTCATGAGTATACTCATATCTGGTCCTTCTGATCCTGGCATTGATATTGATGTATACATGCAACCTTTAATAAAAGAGTTGAAGCTTCTTTGGGATGTGGGTGTGCGCACATACGATGCATGTTCGAAAGACATATTTCAGATGCGCGATGCGCTTATGTGGACAATCAATGATTTTCTGGCTTATGCAATGATGTCTGGATGGAGCACGAAGGGGAAACTGTCATGTCCAGTTTGTATGAAGAATACACGATCCAGAAGACTGAAACATCGTTGTAGTTTCAGTTTTATGGGACATCGACGATTTTTGCCAAAGGATCATCCATATAGAATGAATCGTCGAAGATTTGATAATACTATAGAGACCGATGATCCACCTCAGCGTATGTCTGGAACTGATGTGCTTAATGAATTGAAAGATTTCAGTTTTTCGTTCGGGAAGGGTCAAATGAAATCTAGAAAGAGAAAGAATGTTTCCACAGAAACCTGTTACAATTGGAGGAAGAGGAGTATCTTTTTTGATTTGCCTTATTGGTCAACCAATTTGCTACGCCATTGCTTAGACGTAATGCATATTGAAAAGAATATATGTGAAATGTTGCTTTCAGTTCTTCTAAATGTCAAGGGGAAGACAAAAGATGATTTACGATCTCGACGTGACTTGGTGGATTGGGGCATCAGACCAGAATTGCATCCTGTGCGTATCAGTGAAAATAAATGGCAACTTCCATGTGCTTCTTATGTGATGACACCTACTGAAAAAAAAACAATTTTTGGAAGTATTAGAGACTATTAGAGTTCCTGATGGCTATTCAAGCAACATATCTAAACGGGTCAACAGAAGAGAGTTGAAGCTAAAATCTTTGAAGACTCATGATTATCACGTTCTACTGCATGAGTTGCTTCCAATAGCAATCCGTCATCTTTTGTCCAATAATGTAAGGGTGGGTGTTATTCGGTTGTGCCATTTGTTTAGAGATCTTTGTGCTAATAAGTTGTCCAAGTCTTTCTTGCAAAAAATGTTGACAGATGCCCCATTAATTTTGTGTGAGTTGGAGAAAATATTTCCCCCATCATTTTTCACATGCATGCTGCATCTGACTGTCCATATTCCAACTGAAATACTTCTCGGAGGACCTGTTTCTTTTCGTTGGATGTATCCAACTGAAAGAAATATGTTCACATTAAAGTCTTATGTTCGAAACAAGAATCATCCCGAAGGTTCTATCGTGAACGGTTACTTAGCTCAAGAATGTATGGATTTCTGTTCAATGTATTTGTCTGATCTTACTACAAGAATGAACAGACCAATGAGAAATGAAGAAGAACAATATGAGCAAATTGAACCCAGTTTTCCATCACTTCCTCAAACAGGAGGAATTCCTGGATCATATACATTGAAGACATTAAGCCATGAAGAGCGGGAGATGGCACATCGCACAGTTTTGTTCAACTGTGATTTGTTCGATGACTATATCAGGTAACAAAATTGAATATGTATATCTTACATATATATCTGTTAAACTATTCATATTTTTTTATCTACAGGGAACATAAAACAATGATAAATAGGAAGCATCGTTCTTTATCTTTGAGAAGGAGAGAGACTTTGCATAGCAAAGAGTTTTCTGCTTGGTTAAAATTGAAGGTAAAAATATTACTGTTTAAATTAATTATTTCAATATTTACTTAAGTTTAACTGTCATTTATATTGCAGGTATTGAGTTTGTCTGCTGACTCTGTCTCTGAGGAAATAAGAGATTTGGATTTTGGTCCTAATACCGTGGTTCGTGACTGTAAATCAATTGTTATCAATGGGTACAGATTTATTGTCACTGAACGAGCCAAAAACATGAGAACACAACATGATGGTATTATGGTTACTGCCACAACAGATTGTTATGCCAGCGCATCAGATAGTAGACCGCGACTTGAAAATGTGGGTTATTATGGAGTCGTTGAGAAAATAATAATATTGGATTATTACTCTCATGGATGAGTCACAATGATGAAATGCCATTGGTTTGATTCGATGACGAGACATGGCACATTTATTGATGATTGTGGATTTCGAGTAATTAATATGACCCGCACTCTTGCAACCGAAGAACCATATGTGTTGGCATCAATGGATAAACAAGTTTTTTATGTCAAAGATCAACTTCAACCTGAATTTGGTGTCGTAGTTGAAGTAATTCCAAGACATATTTTTGATGATGCTGATGATGGAATTGACACTATCCCTATTGCCATTGGAACCAATCCATTTATTTCTTTTGATGACTCCAATAGCTCAATTGTCAGAGTTGATTGTGAACCTGAAGTTGTGGTTGGAAATATATAGAATCATTCATCCATGTTCTCAATTCTTTTGGTTTACCTCGAGTTGGGTTGTTAAGGTTGGTAATATTCATATTTATTTAGTATTGATCACAAATATGTTTTAGCTGACTTGACCGTTATGTGAATTTTCAATGTTTATTGGTTGCTGTTTTATTTGAATTGCATTTTCTAATTTGGAATTGAACTGTATTCAAACCAAATCAAACAATATTTATAACTTGGTGAACATTACAACTTGTATGTTTTATTAAATTCATTCAAGCTCTTCTAAAACAATTGATAGCTAAATTACCAATGAATCCCCTCATTCCCTCATATATTTAGTTTTTTGGTTTACACATTAATTTTCTTTTTCTAATTAATTACATATTTGTTTTCCAATGCAGGAAATGAAGCCAATTGAAGAGAGACGAAGAAAAAAAATGGCGGAGAACAATCGTCGGATGGAGGAGATGGGCATTCCACCATTAGTGCCTACAGTGAGTACTTTATTTCAAATATATATATATATATATTTACAGAATATATAATGTCATGTGATTAATTTTTTTTGTAAACTTTTTTGTAGGATCCACCATTACGTCGACAGTTATTCGATGAGGAGCCTAGTACTGGTCCTAGTACTCAGGCCGGTGGTACGAGGAGGGTTCGTACCAGAGGTGGACATAGAGCTGCGCGTGCCCGACTAGACCCTGCCCCTCCCACTGACATTTCAGCCTTCCCACATTCTGATCCCGGTGTGTCGTTAGGGACACACGGGATATTTAGACCTCCCATGTTTTCGCTACCTTCTGCATCTTCTGCCCCATCATTTTCACATCCCATGATGATTCCCACTCCCCAGTCAGCATCAGGTCATACAGTTGTTCCATCTTCTTTTCCTTCTACTTCTGTCTCTCCGAGCTTTTATATTCCATCGTCTTCGACTCCTGTTCCACCAGAGGGTGTTCCATCAGGTTCTGTGGATCCGGCGCCACTCATTGATCAGACTAGCACAGGTATATTTATAAAACCCTATCAAATTTTTATAGCAATATTTATTTTCATTATAACATGTTTTGATAAAATATTTGTTTTTCTTTCATGACAGATACATCTACTGAAAGGAGGCGGGGGTGGGGCCGTACACGCATGCGTTCGGTGTGGAACCGTCGCACATAGGTTATGGTGGAATATAATGAAGACAATCAGATGGTTGAGAAAACAGGGCAGCAATGTCGGAGTTTTATGGCGACGCTTGCCAAATACTCCGACATCATTCCCGTCAGCCCGCTGTCGTGGAGACATTTGCCACATGAGGTCAAAGATAGAGCTTGGGCAGAGATATGGGTAAAAAAATATGTTGTATTTAATTCCATGAATTTTTTTTGTATTTATATAAATTAATATTTTCATTTCAGCTTCGATTTAATTTTCCTGATGGTGAGGGTGCATGAATGGAACGTCTAAAGGATTTAGGCGAGCTTTGGAGAGCCTACAAGCATGAGCTGTATATTGGCTGGCGTGCTAGAGTTGGCACTGAGTTAGAGGCTGTACCAGTCGTGGATGATTGTCCTATAGAGCAGTATCGTCAGATGATTACTCATTGGACGAGTACCCAGTTTAAGGTATGAATTACATTTGAGGTATTTAAATAATAACTTTCAAGTTTTGCATTAATATTATCCTTTTCATTATCGAATTTTATTTAGGAATCATCTGGAAAAAATAAAAAAAAACATTGATGCAAAAAAATACCTCCATACACTAGGACGCACGACGATGCCGGATCATGAGAGGCAGCAGGTATGACAATTGTTTATAAGTTTTCTTTACGACTTACATTTTCTTTTGTTTCCTCAATTATTTAATTATTTGCTGAAGTCTTTATATAAATTTTGTTTTCAATGTCATTGTAGAGGAAAGTACAAAATATTGAAGGACGTGTGCCTCGAGCAAAACTATTTTGCTCGAGTAGACGAAAAAAGGATGGACGTGCTGTCAACGAAGCGACTCAGCAGCAGATTGTAAGTTTTAATCTGTTGATTTTATATTTTAATATCTATTTCGTAACTTAACAATATATTTATATTTGTAACAGGATGCTTTAGAGGCCCTCGATGCCCAAGAAGCAGACAATTTTGGGCCATCTGATCACTTACATCAGGTGTTGGGAGATGATCATTCTGGCAGAGTACGCTGCCGACCTAGGATAGCCCTGACGAGGTATTGGCCTGCCTCAGGTACGAGTTGTAGTGCCACCGAGCTGCAGCAAGTTAGGGCACAGGCAGAACAGGCAGAGAAAAGGGCCACAGAGACGGCAGAACAGTCTGCAAGGGCAAACAGTGCATTTATGAAATTTATTGAAGTTCTACGTCCAACACTTCCAGTAGAGGCCAGCCCAGCGATTGATGAATACATTTCGTCGATACATTCTATATATGGTGCACCAGGTGGCAGTTCCAGTGGTGGTAAGGCCGATGTCGAGCTTGAAGATGATGATGGCGAGCAGTCTGATGCGTAAGAGGAGGGAGATGAGGAGGGCGAGGAGGAGGGCGAAGGTGAGGAGGAAGGCGTTGTGGAGGGTGAGGACGATGAGGAGGACGATGACGAGGGCGATGATGATGATGATGATGGAGATGGTGATGCTGATGTGGGACATATTGATCCGTTACATTTTTGACTTGAGATTTGATGTTTAATCTATTCTAGTTGTTGGTTTTATCTAGACTCGTAGTATAGTATTGGAGTTGAGTTATTTTTATATATTGTCTGTTTTTATGGATGTTGTTGTCTTTTAGTGGTTGTGTGTTTGAGAACTCCCTGGACAACCCCCCTCATTCTTGGACCCTGGACAACCCCCCCCCTCCCCCTTGGACCCCGAACACCCACCAAACACCCCCCGGACAGCCCCGCGGACAGCCCCCTGGACAGCCCCCTGGACAGCCCCCCGTACAGCCCCCAACCCTCCACCCTGGACCCCGGATAGCCCCCCGGACAGCCCCCCGGACAACCCCCCCACCCTCCCCCTTAGACCCCGGACAACCCCCCAAAAACCCCCCGGACAACCCCCTGAACAACCCCGGACAACCCCCTGAACAACCACCGGACAGCCCCCTAAACAACCCCAGACAACCCCCTGAAACACCCCCCGGACAGCCCCCTGAACACCCCCCGGACAGCCCCCTGAACACCCCCGGACAACCCCCTGAACAACCCCCTGAACAACCCCCGGACAGCCCCCTGAACAACCCCGAACAACCCCCTGAACAACCCCCCAAAACCCCCCGGACAGACCCCGCACAGCCCCCCCACCCTCCTCCTTGGTCCCCGGACAGCCCCCCGGACACCCACCGGACAGCCCCCCCGGACAGCCCCCCGGACATCCCCTCCACCTTCCTTAATTTCATTAGCTCTGAAATGTTTCATAGCACGATCAACTAAAATATAATCCATACTAAATATGATATAAAAATATTCTATATGAATTTCCATAAGATTTTAAGTGAAAACAAAAAGTGACATACGAAAAACTGACCAAACGCATTCGAAATGTGTTGATGTTTTAGGACAACGATCCATGGGTCATATGTGACGTATACAAGTCATCCCCGCCTCAATCCGAGGCGCGGTGTGGTCGGAACAACTCAAAGTGTATGTCTTTTGTTTCAAAAGGACATCATTTTAAGTGAAAAACATCAACTGGCATCGTTCGGCCCGTTTGGACCCCCCTCACGCGCGTTTACGAAGCGCGCGCATCACTTAAAACACGAATATTGAGCCGTACCGCGCAAACCGCACGTCCGATTGAGGTACCGTCTACGCGTACACGTCACGAATAATAATTAGAATGTTCCACGGTGGTTTCAGCTCAATCCGAGGCCGTCCGCTATGAATTTGACCGTTGGACGCCCGTTCTGGCCGTTTATGACACCAGAACTGCGTTGTCGGTCACCGCGGGCACACGGCACGTCCGATTGACGTTCCGTCTGCTCGACCACTTCAGAAATCAGTCACCCGTATTTGTCGTCTGATTTCAGGCCATTCCGACATCGTTCGGCCCGTTTGGACCCCCCTCACGCGCGTTTACGAAGCACGCGCATCACTTAAAACACGAATATTGAGCCGTACCGCGCAAACCGCACGTCCGATTGACGTGACGTCTGCGCGTACACATCACGAATAATAATTAGAATGTTCCACGGTGGTTTCAGCTCAATCTGAGGCCGTCCGCTATGAATTTGACCGTTGGACGCCCGTTCTGGCCGTTTATGACACCATAACTGCGTTGTCGGTCACCGCGGGCACACGGCACGTCCGATTGACGTGCCGTCGGCTCGACCACTTCAGAAATCACTCAACCGTATTTGTCGTCTAATTTCAGTCCATTCCGACATCGTTCGGCCCGTTTGGACCCCCCTCACGCGCGTTTACGAAGCGCGCGCATCACTTAAAACACGAATATTGAGCCGTACCGCGCAAACCGCACGTCCGATTGACGTGCCGTCTGCGCGTACACGTCACGAATAATAATTAGAATGTTCCACGATGGTTTCATCTCAATCCGAGGTCGTCCGCTATGAATTTGACCGTTGGACGCCCGTTCTAGCCGTTGATGACACCAGAACTGCGTTGTCGGTCACCACGGGCACACGGCACGTCCGATTGACGTGCCGTCTGCTCGACCACTTCAGAAATCAGTCACCCGTATTTTTCTTCTGATTTCAGGCCATTCCGACATCGTTCGGCCCGTTTGGACCCCCCTCACGCGCGTTTACGAAGCGCGCGCATCACTTAAAACACGAATATTGAGTCGTACCGCGCAAACCGCACGTCCGATTGACGTGCCGTCTGCGCGTACACGTCACGAATAATAATTAGAATGTTCCACGGTGGTTTCAGCTCAATCTGAGGCCGTCCGCTATGAATTTGACCGTTGGACGCCCGTTCTGGCCGTTTATGACACCATAACTGCGTTGTCGGTCACCGCGGGCACACGGCACGTCCGATTGACGTGACGTCTGCTCGACCACTTCAGAAATCAGTCACCCGTATTTGTCGTCTGATTTCAGGCCATTCCGACATCGTTCGGCCCGTTTGGACCCCCCTCACGCGCGTTTACGAAGCGCGCGCATCACTTAAAACAGGAATATTGAGCCGTACCGGGCAAACCGCACGTCCGATTGACGTGCCGTCTGCGCGTACACATCACGAATAATAATTAGAATGTTTCACGGTGGTTTCAGCTCAATCCGAGGCCGTCCGCTATGAATTTGACCGTTGGACGCCCGTTTTGGCCGTTTATGACACCAGAACTGCGTTGTCGGTCACCGCGGGCACACGGCACGTCCGATTGACGTGCCGTCTGCTCGACCACTTCAGAAATCACTCACCCGTATTTGTCGTCTGATTTCAGGACATTCCGACATCGTTCGGCCCGTTTGGACCCCCCTCACGCGCGTTTACGAAGCGCGCGCATCACTTAAAACACGAATATTGAGCCGTACCGCGCAAACCGCACGTCCGATTGACGTGCCGTCTGCGCGTACACGTCAAGAATAATAATTAGAATGTTCCACGGTGGTTTCAGCTCAATCTGAGGTCGTCCGCTATGAATTTGACCGTTGGACGCCCGTTCTGGCCGTTTATGACACCATAACTGCGTTGTCGGTCACCGCGGGCACACGACAAGTCCGATTGACGTGCCGTCTGCTCGAACACTTCAGAAATCACTCACCCGTATTTTTCGTCTGATTTTAGGCCATTCCGACATCGTTCGGCCCATTTGGACCCCCCTCACGCGCGTTTACGAAGCGCGCGTATCACTTAAAACACGAATATTGAGTCGTACCGCGCAAACCGCACGTCCGATTGACGTTCCGTCTGCGCGTACACGTCACAAATAATAATTAGAATGTTTCACGGTGGTTTCAGCTCAATCCGAGGTCGTACGCTATGAATTTGACCGTTGGACGCCCGTTCTGGCCGTTTATGACACCATAACTGCGTTCTCGGTCACCGCGGGCACACGACAAGTCCGATTGACGTGCTGTCTGCTCGACCACTTCAGAAATCAGTCACCCGTATTTGTCGTCTGATTTCAGGCCATTCCGACATCGTTCGGCCCGTTTGGACCCCCCTCACGCGCGTTTACGAAGCGCGCGCATCACTTAAAACACTAATATTGAGCCATACCGCGCAAACCGCACGTCCGATTGACGTGCTGTCTATGCGTACACGTCATGAATAATAATTAGAATGTTTCACGGTGGTTTCGGGTGAATCCGTGGTCGTCCGCTATGAATTTGACCGTTGGACGCCCGTTTTGGCCGTTTTTGACACCATAACTGCGTTGTCGGTCACCGCGGGCACACGGCACGTCCGATTGACGTGCCGTCTGCTCGACCACTTCATAAATCACTCACCCGTATTTATCGTCTGATTTCAGGCCATTCCGAAATCGTTCGGCCCGTTTGGACCCCCTCACACGCGTTTCGAAGCGCGCGCATCACTTAAAACATGAATATTGATCCGTACCGGGCAAACCGCACGTCCGATTGACGTGCCGTCTGCGCGTACACGTCACGAATAATAATTAGAATGTTTCACGGTGGTTTCAGCTCAATCCGGAGACGCGGTGTGGCCGACACCACTCAAAGTGTCCGTCTTTTGTTTCAAAAGGACGTCATTTTAAGTGAAAAGCATCAACTGGCTTACGGAAAACCGACCAAACGCATTCCGAATCTGTTGATAATTTATCCCAACAATCCATGGGTCATATGTGACGTGTACGAGCCAACCCGGGATGAATCCAAGTCGCGGTGTGGCCGGGATAAGTTTAAGTGGCTCTCTTTTGTTTAAAATGAACACCATTTTAAGTACATACGGAAAAACGACCAAACGGATTCGGTTTCCGTTGAAACTTTAGGAGAATGATCCATGAGTCATATGTGACGTGTACGAATCAACCCCGCCACAATCGGAGACGCGGTGTGGCCGACACCACTCAAAAAGTGTCGGTCTTTTGTTTCAAAAAGACGTCATTTTAAGTGAAAATCATCAAGTGACATACGAAAAACCGACCAAAGGCATTCGGACTGTGTCGACACTTTAGCACAAGGATCCATGGGTCGTATGTGACGTGTACGAGTCAATCCTGCCTCAATCCGAGGTGCGGTGTGACCGACACCGTTCTAACTGTCTATCTTTTGTTTAAAATGGATAGGATACGCAAAACCGACCAAACGCAAAACCGACCAAACGCATTCTGAATCTGTTGATAATTTATCACAACGATCCATCAGTCATATGTGACATGTACGAGCCCACTCGAGCTCAATCCGAGTCGCGGTGTGGCCGGGATCAGTCTAAGTGGCTCTCTTTTGTTTAAAATGGACATCATTTTAAGTACATACGGAAAACCGACCAAACGCATTCGGTTTCCATTGAAACTTTAGGAGAACGATTCATGGGTCATATGTGAGGTGTACGAATCATCCCCGCCACAATCCGAGGCGCGGTGTGGTCAACACTGCTCTAACTGTGTCTGTTTTGTTTAAAATGGGTAGGATTATAAGTGAAAAGAACTGGCATACGCAAAACCGACCAAATGCATTCGATTTCCATTGAAACTTTAGGAGAACGATCCATGGGTCATATGTGACGTGTACCAATCATCCCCGTCTCAATCCAAGATGCGGTGTGGCCGACACCGCTCTAACTATGTCTCTTCTGTTTAAAATGGACATGATTATAAGTGAAAAAGAACAACTGGCATACGCAAAACCGACCAAACGCATTCCGAATCTTTTGATCATTTATCACAACAATCCATGGGTCATATGTGACCTGTACGAGGCAACCCGGGTTCAATCCGAGTCGCGGTGTGGCCGAGATCAGTCTAAGTGGCTCTCTTTTGTTTAAAATGGACACCATTTTAAGTACATACGGAAAACCGACCAAACGCATTCGGTTTCCATTGAAACTTTAGGAGAACGATCCATGAGTCATATGTGACGTGTACGAATCATCCCCGCCTCAATCCGAGGCGCGGTGTGGCCGACACCGCTCTAATTGTGTCTGTTTTGTTTAAAATAGACAGGATTATAAGTGAAAAAAACAACTGACATACGCAAAACCGACCAAACGCATTCAGAATCTTTTGATAATTTATCACAACGATCCATGGGTCATATGTGACGTGTACGAGCCAACCCGGGTCAATCCGAGTCGCGGTGTGACCGGGATCAGTCTAAATGGCTCTCTTTTGTTTAAAATGTACACCATTTTAAGTACATACGGAAAACCGACCAAACGCATTCGGTTTCCATTATAACTTTAGGAGAACGATCCATGGGTCCTATGTGACGTGTACGAATCATCCCGCCTCAATCCGACATGCGGTGCGGCTGACACCACTCAAAGTGTCCGTCTTTTTTTTCAAAAGGATGTCATTTTAAGTGAAAAACATCAACTGACATACGGAAGACCGACCAAACGCATTAGGATTCTATCGATACTTTAGCACAACGATCCATGGGTCATATGTGACGTGTACAAGTCAACCCCGTCTTAATATGAGATGTGGTGTGGCCGACACCACTCTAACTATGTCTCTTTTGTTTAAAATGTACATGATTATAAATGAAAAGAACAACTGGAATACGCAAAACCGACCAAACGCATTCGGAATCTTTTGATAATTTATCACAATGATCCATGGGTCATATGTGACATGTACGAGCCAACCCGGGATGAATCTGAGTCGCGGTGTGGTCGGGATGAGTCTAAGTGTCACTCTTTTGTTTAAAATGGACAACATTTTAAGTACATACGGAAAACCGACCAAACGCATTCGGTTTCCATTTAAACTTTAGGAGAACGATCCATGAGTCATATGTGACGTGTACGAATCAACCCCGCCTCAATTGGAGACGCGGTGTGGTCGGCACCACTCATAGTGTCCGTCTTTTGTTTCAAAAGGACGTCATTTTAAGTGAAAAACATCAACTGACATACGGAAAACCGACCAAACGCATTAGGATTCTGTCGATACTTTAGCACAACGATCCATGAGTCAAATGTGACGTGTACGAGTTAACCCCGCCTCAATCTGAGGTGCGGTGTGGCCGGTATCACTTCAGGTGTATGTATTTTGTTTAAAATGGACATCATTTGAGGTAAAAATATATGGTATAGAAAAAACCGATCATATTATGAATTGAATTTCAGATTCCACGTATAATTGTCATCTAAATTTTAAATTGAATTCTATATGAATTATGTATGTTTATGAATTGTAATTTAATTATGGATTTGTATAGTTTCAGGATCCATTATATGTTAAATGTGTATGAATTTGTTCGTAATTGAATATGTATGTTTTATTTTATTACTGGTACAATAGATGGATCGAAAATGAGGTGAAAATGAGGTAAAAATGAGGTGAAAATGAGGTGAAAATGAGGTGAAAATGAGGCCTGATGACTGGTGGTGATGGACAGGGGACAGGGGCTGTGCAAATTGCAGGGTGTTGCAATTTGCAGCATAGGGTATGCCAACGGTTTCAAACCGTTGGCATATAAGTTTTTAGCATGTCTTTTCCCAACGGTTCTAAACTGTTGGGAAAGACTTCACCAATTCCCAACGGTTTGAAACCGTTGGGAAAATGTTCCACATGGTATATCCCAACGGTTTGGAACCGTTGGGAACATGTGTGGTATTTGGTTTTCCCAACGGTTTGGGAGAACCGTTGGGAAAAACTATCCCAACGGTTCACCCAAACCGTTGGGGTAGGGTAACTTCTATGGGCCTATTGCAACGGTTGCCAGTAAACCGTTGGGAAAACCTTTCCCAACGGCTTACTTCCCAACGGTTATCAGAACCGTTGGGAAAACCTTTCCCAACGATTTGAGGGGCTTTCCCAACGGTTCTGAACCGTTGGGAAATAGTGTATTTCTAGTAGTGTTCCATCTTCTGATTTCTCCATAGAACTTTTACCATACGAGTCATCCGGTTTCTCAGCACTTGTTCTCTGGTATCAAGAATGCTAACGGGCTCTTCGCAATACGAAAGATCAGGTTCCAGTTCTAATTCCTCATATGTGAGTAATGCGTTGGGTCAGGCATGTATTTTCTCAACAGAGATATGTGGAACACATCGTGAACTTTGGAGAGACTTGGCGGCATTGCCAATCGGTAAGCTACAGCCCCAATTCGTTCTAGAATTTCGAAAGGTCCGATGTACCTGGGACTCAATTTACATTTCTTACCAAAATGTATGACTCCCTTCCATGGAGATACCTTCAGAAAAACATGATCACCGACTTGAAATTCCAAATCCTTCCTTCAATTATCAGCATAGCTCTTCTGCCTACTTTGAGCTGCTTTGATGTGGGTTTGGATTACCTTCACCTTTTCCATCATTTCCTCCACAAGTTCTAGGCCTACGAGTTTTCTTTCACCAACATCATCCCAATAGGTTGGTGTGTGACATCTCTTTTTGTATAACACTTCATATGGTGCCATCTAAATACTTGAATGGAAGCTGTTGTTATAGGAAAATTCTACCAGAGGTAAATATCGATCCCACATACCCTAAAAGTCAAGTGAGCAGGATCTCAATATGTCTTATAAGGTTTGAATAATTCATTCTGATTGTCTATTTGTTTGAGGGTGATAGGCAGTGCTCAAACGAAGTTTAGTATCCAAGGCCTTCTGAAGACTTTTCCAGAATCTTGATGTGAAATGGGGATCACGATCAGAAACAATCGATAGTGGTACACCATGAAGTCTCACAACTTCATTAATGTATAGTCTTGCTAGAAGTTCAAGTGGTAGATCTTCTCTTATATCAAGAAAATGTGCTAACTTGGTAAGACGATCAACAATGACCCATATTGCATCGTTCCTTCTAGGAGTCTTTGGTAGTCCCATGACAAAGTCCATCATAATATTATCCCATTTCCACTCAGGTATGGGAAGAGGTTGCAATACTCCACCAGGCTGTTGCCTTCCAGCTTTCACTTGTTGACAAACCATACACCTTGACACAAAATCAGCAATCTCCCTCTTCATGTTGTCCCTCCAAAAATGTTCCTTCAAATCTCTATACATTTTGGTGCTCCTAGGGTGTATAGAGAAATTAGAACTATGAGCATCATCCAATAATTCCCTTTTTAGATCAGGTATATTGGGAACACAAAGTCTCTTCCCAAACTTCAAAATTCCATCTTCATACACAAATTCATTCAATCTCCCATCATTCACAGCTTTAATCTTCTTTTGAAACTCTTCATCACCAGCCTGAGAACTCTTTATCCTTTCTAGTAAATATGGTTTGGCAACCATTTGAAAAAGCATTGATGTTTCACCTTCCATGGTTATTCCCATATCCATCTTTACTAGATCCATGAAAATAGGATCCCTTTCAACTCTCATCTTTTTCAAAACTCCATGATCCTTCCTACTCAAAGTATCTTCCACCTTATTTTCCTTCCCCAGGTGGTAGTGTATTGTGCAATCATAATCCTTGAGTAGTTCAAGCCATCTCCTTTTCCTCATGTTTAGTTCCTTCTGAGAGAAAATATACTTTAAACTCTTGTGATCGGTGTATATCTCACACTTTTCACCGTAGATATAGTGTCTCCAAATCTTCAAAGAAAATATTACAGCTACTAACTCAAGATCATGAGTTGGATAGTTTTTCTCATGAATTTTTAGTTGTCGTGATGCATAGGCAATAACCCTATCATTCTGCATAAGGACACAACCAAGTCCTTTATTTAAGGCATCACTATAAATAACAAACCCATCATTCCAAGATAATAGAGTCAAGATAAGAGCATTGAATAATCTTCTCTTCAATTATTCGAAACATTATTCACACTCTTTTTTCCAAATAAATTTAACTCCTTTACGTGTGAGCTTCGTTAATGGGTTAGCCAATCGGGAAAAATTCTGGACGAAACGCCGATAATAACCTGCTAAACCAATAAAACTGCATACCTCATTTATACTCGTTGGTGCTGGCCATTCTTGGATTGCTCTTGTCTTAGAAGGATCAATAGATATTCCATCCTTAGAGAAAATATGACCAAGAAAAGAAATTTCTTGAAGCCAGAATTCACACTTTCTAAACTTCTCATATAATTCATTTCTTCTGAGGGTTTTCAGAATAATGCGCAAGTGATTTTCATGATCTTCATATCTTTTGGAGTATACCAAGATATCATCAATAAATACCACTACAAAGTCATCAAGATATTCCTTGAAAACTCTATTCATTAGATCCATGAAGATAGAGGGTGCATTAGTCAATCCAAAAGGCATTACTATAAACTTGTAATGCTCGTACCTAGTTTGAAATGCTGTCTTTGGAATGTCTTCCTTCTTCAAAAAGAACTGATGATATCCAGATCGAAGTTCAATCTTTGAAAAGTATTTAGCTCCATGCAGTTGGTCAAATAAATCATCATTGCGAGGTAGGGGATACTTGTTCTTTATTGTTATAGCATTGATCTCCCTGTAGTCGATAATAACCTCATAGATCCATCTTTCTTTTTAACAAAAAGAACAGGGGCTCCCCATGGAGAAACAATAGGGAGAATAAATCCCTTATTACTCAATTCCTCTAGTTATTTCTTTAGTTCCACTAATTCCACAGTGTCCATTCTATAAGGGGTCTTTGATATGGGCCTTGAACCAGGAATTAGGTCAATGGAAAACTCAATTTCTCATTCTGGAGGATGTCCAGGTAAATCCTCCGGGAAAACATCAACATATTCTTGCACAATAGGTACATCCTCTATTCGAACATTTCTTTCCTCACCCACAGTAATTTCATTCTCTTCCTCCCCAATAATTGAATTTATTTGAGCTAATGGGGGTGGATCTAGATAAGAATTAGGTGGTGACGTTTCTGCTCTAAAGATAAGGTGTTTTTTATCATTATCATCAAAAATCATAACCTCTTTCTTCTTAAAATAAATATTCGCATTATGGTCCAAAATCCAATCCATACCAAGGATTATATAAAACTCAATCATAGGTATGACGATGAGATCAGTAGATAAAGAACATTTATGTGCTCTAATGGGAACTGATTTACAGAACTTTGTAGCAATTATACTTCCCTTAGGAGTTTTGACTGACAACTCCCTTGTTAAATCAAATAGGAAATATCTAATTTTATTTGCAAACTGGGAAGATATGAAACAATGTGATGATACAGAATCAAATAAAGAATTTTCTAAACTTGAGGAAACCATTAAATTACCTACCACCACATCTTTAGGAGCTTCAACCTCAGTAGTAGTGATATCAAAAGCTTGGCCTTGATACCTTGGCCTCTTCTGAGGTAAGTTTCCCTGATGCTTAGTACATTCATTCTCATAATGTCCCATCTCCCTGCAATTGTAGAACTGAACATCGGTAGCTTCTTTCTTCCCTTTTCAATCACCAGCAAGATGGCCTTTCTGTCCACATTTGTAGCATACTCCTTTTCCTTTTAGACAGGCACCTGGGTGCTTCCTTCCACAATTATCACATGGTATAAATTCAACCCTTCCCTTCTTTCCCTTATTTCCATTTCTAGAGTGATCAGTAGATCTCTTCTTCTCTTGATTTTCTTTAAAGTCATAAGACTTGGAGAATTCTTTTTCCGTCTTGATAGCACATGAGACAATATCTTCGTATGATGAGAAGGATTGTGAGACTAGTGCTCGATGGAGAAATGGTTTTAACCCATCAAAGAAACGATCAATCTTACTTCTTGGGTTACGTATATAATTCGTTGCATGCCTCTCTAACCTTGTAAAGTTAGCCTCATACTTTGTGACATTCTGATCCTCCTTTTGCCTCAGACTCAGAAATTGCCTTTCCATATCTGCTCGATGGTCACGAAGAAAGTATTTTTCTAGGAAAATCTCTTTGAACTCCCTCCATTCCATATTTGATAATTCATCATCTTCCATCATATTTTGGATCAATGACCACCATTGATCAGCATCTCCAGTGAGGCGATAAATTACCATGACAACTTTTTCCCTTTTGCTACTCCCCAAGGCGTAGAATATTTTCTCTAAGGAATTGATCCATTTCTCAGAAACTAGTGGATTCGTACCCCCATTAAATGTTGGTGGTTGTTTCCTCATGAAGCAATCTAACATTGATCCTCCACGCTGCGAATCAGGGTACTCCATATGGGTAAGGTTATTATTCATAACCTGAGTGAGTTGTCCCAGTATAGTGATGAGCTGATCAGCACCAGTTGTATCACCAGCTCCACTATAATTATCTTGAGCAGGAGGTCAATCCCTACATTGAGTCCGTGCATTGATAAGGTTTCCATTTCTTCCACTAGGCACCATTTCTAAATAATGGAATAAACTATATTAGTTTATGAATTGAAATACATAATTCCATACTTGTAAAACACTTAACATAAATTGAACATTTTACGGATATAATCCATAATCATAAAAGGTTTTCTTTGAGGAAGTATATACTCATAACCTTTCATAATGGTTTGTAAAGAAAATGATAATTATCCTAAGCATATCCCCCAGGAGTGTCGTAACCAAGAGTGCAGCAAGGCCCGTTGTCGTGCACCAGTTCTCGTTCGAGTCTAGCTCAAAGCGGTGTTTTCGGGTTTTACCCCTAGGTACATCTGTGCCAGAGCTGCCTTTACCTGCTCATATCCAGATAGGGATGTATTTCTCAGAAAACTCACAAAATCTCTACAATACCAAGATTCTAGTAAGTTCTTCTATACTAATCCTCAAAGTCCATCTTAGGGATATGTGCTCTAATCAGAGTTTACCTAAATATAGCTTCCAAGGTTTATTACTAAACTTCCTCTGATACCAACTGTAACGCCCCGACCCCAGTTACCCAGAGTGGATGCATTATTAAATAATATCGTCATGATCACAAGAGATCAAATATTGAAAAATTGATCAGTTTAGTAGCCTTGGAAACACTAGATATATTCATAATTCATACATTACATCATAAAATGAAATATAAAAACAACATCTTGCCCCCTTTTTATACACCTATCCCTTAGACTATCCATGTAGGTCAATCATAATATACTTCTTCACATCCTAGGAAAAATAAAACATTGAGACGGGTGAGCTCAGATGCCCATTAAGGATAACAATATAGTGGAAACTTTCATAAATAAACATAAACATTTAAGGCAATGTATAACTAAAACAAAAGCCTTTTAAAATTGAAATTCAGCATAATATGGAAAAGATAAAATGAAATAATTCCATTTTGTTATTCACATGGATATTATACTAGTCTAATAATCATATGAAATATCAAATAACCACTTTCATAATGATGGAATGCATAATTCCAGACTTTCTGAAACATTTTTTCAAGGCCTCGGCCAAGACGTCTAAAAATGATTAAGGCCTCGGCCAAAAACATATATCACAAATTGGGAAAGGCCTCGTCCAATTCCACATCTATTTGTCTCATGAGATGTACTGATGAATCGAGGATCTATATCAGGCTCCACCCATCACATACTAATTCCAATGCATTCCAAATATAAAGAGGTTTAAACATAACATAAACATTTGTATTAAAACTAGCATACGAAATGTCAATACTTTATCCATAAAACATGAATGGTATAAAAAAACACATCCACAGTCAAACATATCACAGAACCTTTAATATAATATGGAAGTTTTTTATCATAATAAATCAACTTTAAATAATCTTAAAATCCATCAAAGGATGTTGACATGGATGAAAGCAAAACCATTTGAGAGAAATATCTCCTTTTTGAAATCATTTAAAAGTCACATAATTATAAAATAAAACCTTTATTTTGAAAATAATCTTATAATATTTTAAGGGAAGCTTCTGAGATTTCATAATAGTGGAATATAGCCGCACCCACCGTATAAGTTAAAAAGGACATTCTTACCTTAAATTTGTTGAAAAGGTTAAAACGGACCTTGTTTGGAAAATGATGGAATGATTCCTTTTCAAAAATCTTATAAAAAGTCAAAAAAGGGTATAAATGAATTTAACCCATTGTCTACTAAATAGTAAAAATTTTTTGAAAGACATTTTTAAAAAACATGGATGTGGATGATAAAGAGGTCCCAGTAGATACTTACGTAAAAACAACCTCAGATAATAAAGAGATTGTGAATTAACCCTTACCTTGTAATTTTCCTTAGTCGATGGTATGTTAACCTCCTGTATAATAGTTAAAACATTGTTATTAAATTATACAATAACCATATACATAATTATGATATCATATATGATCTTCTAACATTGCTTTATTAATAATATCTTAGTATTATCGTCGTTTCGGGTGTTAACTGATTTGTTTTCCTTTATATGAATTGTTACGCAAGCCATGTTTGTTATAGATAGGTTGTATATTATTCATATACAGAATGATATCAAGTCTTTAAACATTATTTTTAATTATAAAATGAGAATTATTCTTGAATGGATATGATGGGGGATGAATCTTATCGTGTTTGTGGAGACGGTATTCCGTACGTACGCACGAGCGACAATATCATTATTTTGATATTAAAATAATATATAATTGGATGTTATATCATATATAAAGAATAATAATCATGTTATATTTATTATTTAAATCAATTACACATCAATATCATACCCATCCAAATAATAATGTTTTGAATAACAATTACACCACGACATGGAGACGGTAAGCCGTACGTACGCATGTATGGTGACATGTCATTCAATTGATGGATAGAATACTGAATATGGTTATAACATATTTATAATAACATCATAGTATATATAAGATACTGGATTTATTATTTTAGAATGGAAATAACAAGGAAAGAAGAAGTGGAAGAAGAAATGGACTTGAAAGAGGGTGGTGAAATCATTACCTCTTCTTTGGGTTCTTCCTTTTGATTTGATCAAAAGGTATCCTTAGGTTGGCTTTCGGATTAAAATAAGGTCTCTAGGATGAAGGGAGGGAATTTTAGAGAGTATTTGGGCAGGTTTTGGTAGATCCAAATGGCTTTGAAGGTGTGAAATTGAGAGAAGGGGGAGTGCCCTTTTATAATAGGGGTGAGGGGCACCTTAGGAAAATCTAGAAATATTATTTTATAATAAATTCATTTTAGATTTATAATGGCTCCAAACTGATTAATTTCTAGGATAAGGTAGGGATGGGTCAGAAAAAACTCATCCAATAGGATTTAGACAGGTTTGGGTCACTAAATTAACCTTATCATTTATATTTAACTCTTAGTTAATTAGTTTGACATTTACCATGTCTCTTTGTATTTTTATATTATATTGTTAGTAAACTTACTATAAACATCCAAGAGAACCTCAATTGATTCATTAATGTCATTAATAATAATATTTAAGCCCTTTGGCTAAAACTTATATTTTTAGGAATGTAATATCAATTAATAATATAATATTTGTTTTAAAAACTCTTTTATGTCAATTTTGACACTATTTGGAAAATTGATTTTTGTGAAAATTATAACATAATTATTACTTATAAAAAAGTTAATTAAATCAATAATAACATGTTATATTAACCTATAAAATTAGTTTAATTTACAAAAAGTCTCAAATTATATTTATTTGGGTATTTATAATATTAATTATTTTAATATTTCATTAAAAAGGTAATTATTGTATCACCATTGTGTCATAAATAAATTAAATTATTTAATGTCTAAAAATTATGAATAAAATATAATTATGTAGGAAATATTTTTATCTTTCTAATGAATATTTATAATCTAATTTATCTTATGTTTAACCCTGTATTAAAAAAAATTTATTTATTAAACTTTGATTTTAACTCTTTTAACTCTTCTTTGAATTAAATAATAATAAATGTCCTAAACTAATCCAAGTGGACCAAAGAGGTTCATATTTTATTACTAAGGTTTTTTTGTTCTAATTATGCTTATCCAATAGAATTAGGACATGTTTCATGGTAAAAATAATATCATTCTTACCTTTAATTGCCCTATTTACTTTTAACCGTGGTAAATAAAAGTAAAACGTTACTATTCACCAAAAATTATTTTCCTCTCATTGAACCACATTTTACTTACTGATATCAACTGTGTCTCTAGGATTTTTGAAATTCAACTCACAGAAGCGGTAAAATTAAGTTTTATGAAAAATTCGGTTTTTTTAACTACCACTTAGTGGTTTCACTATTCATCAAAAAATGAAGTTTTTTAGAAAAATACCAAATATTCACCCTAGGCTAATTTCGATATTATGAATCCAAAAATGAAGTCCATTTTGAAAAATAAAATTTATAAATTTCAAAAAGTGGGTATTACTATTCATAACAGCTAGTTTAATTGGTTGTTGTGTGTTAGAACTCGAAGTTGCGTACAACACACGATATTGTATTATTCAATGAGAAGCGTACCATGGAAGCTTGGGGTGTTACAAGATTCTTATTAGATATATTCCATTCCCTTTCTTTTTTATTACCTATGTTTATTTTTATTTTCAATGTACTGCTCTTAATTTTCTTATCTTTTTTATCATACAAAAGGGGGGAGAGATATTCAAATTTTGGGAGAGTTTATTGGATTTGGTAATTATCAAATGGGTTGAATGGTTCCTTTCCACTATTTATATGTTTTGATAAATTCATTTCCCCTCTCAATTTTATTATTTTTATTTTGATAATTACATATTCCTCTCTTAGTTTATAGTTTATTATTCTTTATTATGGTGGAGATTCTTATTAGATAAATTCATATCCCCTCTAAATTCATATGGTTGTTCTATAACTTATGCTTCCATATGCTCTTTATACCTACATAGACCTATTATAACTATTTATACCCTCATACATGTTACTTTTGGATAGATCCTACCTTTATGCTCGATCGGTATCCTCTATGATGGATATATTCTCTTGTAGTTTCTATCTTTTAGAGTTGGAAAATATTTTAGCTTTATCTTATTTTCTTAAATTCTAGAGTCTTGAGTAATATAATAGAAACAAACTTTAAATAAAAACATTTAGGACTCATCTCTCTACTTTTTAAAATTTTCTTAGTAATATCCAAATATATTATATACTCCTCAAGGCATTTATTTTTCCTTTCTATCTAAATTGAATTAGAATTAATCAGCATTGCTTCCATAGAAAAAGTTATATCTTCAATCCTCTCTTAATATTCACAATTCATCACACATAATAATGAATTTCTTAGTAACTCGTATAATTGTGTCGACAATATTGGGCTCTCCAACCTACTTCCAAATTGCCTTTCTCTATTATATATTGACATCAAGATTATTGACACTTCATGTTCATTGAAAAAAAATACCAAAAAAAGAATTTGGTATCAACAAAAACCTATTTGGATTATCACATATAAAAAATAAACAGAAGAATAAAATACATAAGGGCTCTATTCCATCCCCAAACCTCACTAAGGTTATACCAGCACCCATCAATCTACCCAGCCCGATTCTCACACTAGTTGAAAATTAGGCAATAGTCATGGGTTATGATAGTGGTTATAGGACAATTGAAAATGGATATAGTTTATATCCACTATCAAGACACTCATGGGTGTTATCCCGGTTTCCATAGCCCACTGACAATAGCCATAGTCGGATGGTCTAGTACCATAGACAATGCTTGTGGATGTAGTCCCTATTATGGGGAACCTATAGCCATGGTTTGTAACCTTTTTCATATGGAATCAAATTCCATGGGTAGACCATAGACATAGGTATCCCTATTTATGGTTTATGAATGTGTTCATATAATTCTAAATATTAAATAAAATGATTCTATTTGATCTCAGGACCACTTCTATAATTTATCTAAGACTTTAACAATAAGCTACAATGAACTATCTTTACAAATATATACATATATATATATCTACATATATAAATATATGTTTGTGTGTGTGTATTTTTTATAACTATAATAATTATACTTTTATAAAAGAAAATAGTTATAGATTTCAGAACTTATGGCCATAGTCCATATCAACTGTGGTCATAGGTGTTATAGGATAGTCCTACCACCACTATATATATGGATCGTGGCCTTAGGACTTTCCCATTCCCTTCCCATGAAAAAAAAATTCCTTTTTCCATAGTCTATATCAACTCACACACTGGTTATACCTCCCTTAAAAGGTATGTGACTTGGTTATGCTAACCTAACCAAAAAGCATATCACAGTTTGTGCCTTGTCATTGGAAAAGGGCATATGTATGGGTTATGCCTCTAGGTGTGTAAAAGGCAAGGGGTTTTTATTCATGCCTTGGTATAGTGAAAGATATATATTAAAGAGTTACACTCTCCTTCAAAAGTGAGGTCTATCTAGTGAAAATCCATGTGACACCCTTGTATTTTAAATAATAACCTAGGGTTGGTTCGAAGTTGAAAGAGGGAAGTTGAACTGATATTTCAAATGGAACCAGATTCCATGACATTGGTGAATATTCTACATCGTGAAGGTTGTTCTTGTGGAATGGTTGGGGAACTACGCTGTGGAAGATAGTTTTTATGGTTCTAGTTGTTTTTTAATAGTTGTTTCATGGATTGTTGGTTGTGGTGTGAATTATTATAATTTAGAGTTCGCACAGTTCTTCCAATATTGGCATCATTTCACTGTGGAGGGTGTGAGGGATTAGAGGTTATTGTGTAGTGATGACCAATGCATAATAGTCCCTTTCCCCTAGATTATATGATCTAATTATTGACCACGAACATGGATTCTAGATGTGTTTTTACTAGGAACCATTGTGGTGTGGCCATCTCCTTTGTGTCGTAGTTCTTTCTCATTTGGGACCCATTGTGGCATGGCCCTATGTGTTGTGTTGTGATTCATGTTTTCCCAGATTGCCTATGTGTTGTGTTGTGATGTATGTCTTTTTCTCCCTTATATTTAGGTCCTTTCCAATTAAGTCCATTTGATGCTTGGATGCTTTATGCACCTCTTCTTATTGAACCACATGATGGAAGAACGCAATCAACCTAAATATAATTACTCAAACCAACATTATTCTAATGAAAAATATACAATGAATATTTAAACACACTGCCGCATCATTATTTCCATCAACATCTCTACATCATTCACCCCCCCCCCCCAAGCTTATTATTTACACATTCCACATCACTTGTAACTATATGATGAATGAAACCAAACCTATTAAGATTCAATGAGGTTTTTAAGATATTTCTTATTAGTTTCTGATGTCTACTTTGCACACTAGGTTAAACAAACATTACTACCATACAAATGAGGAAATCCATAGCAGTGACTACTATAATGTCCAATATATAAAAGATTTATCAGATATAATACTATCAGGACCCACCCCCATAGGAACTCCAGTGGAGTTGGGAATATATTAGTGTCTGACCCCCCCCCCCCAATCCTATATTTAAATAGACATGGGTCCGTTACAATTGAAAATGTAATGATACATCCCAGGCTGGTATCATAACTAACAAATTACCTGACTTTCCACTAACCTAAGAGGCGTTCATGATCCCTACGGGATAGCAATGATCCCCTAGGAAAAAGATACAATTAATGTGGAATATTTTACCCCTAAATTAGAGTAAATTAAAATTATATTTCTCCTAAAAACTATAAATGTCCCATTCACAAGTTGAACATCTAGGAAAATATTAGATACGCAAAAAATAAATAAACAGGAAGCAGATATCAAAGATGGAAAATAAAATCCCACTATTAACCAATAAAACTGTTTAACCAGACATTTACCATTCCTAAATCTCAATGGACCTATTTTTGGATAGGTATAACATATGATTTATTATTTTATGTTTTCTTTTCAGTTGGAAATCTCCTCTGTCACGTGCCTCTCCTCCGTCGCGAATGCACCTCTGTCGCGTGCTGAACGACACCTTCACAGTGAGTTTTCTCCTCTTACTCATTGGTTTCCTCTTGTTTTCATATTATTACTATTTGATATTGGTAATTTATGTATACTTGGATAATGAATGAATGCCCCAGTATGATAAAACTTATGTGATAACCCCTAAATTAACAAGAGGAATTGAATAAGGGATGCTTTGTAAAATATGAAATTGTGTTTGTTTGGTTTGTATGGTGTTGCATTTGTGAGCATGATTGTGTGTTTGTATGGTGTTTTGGTTGTTGGCATGATTGGTATGCCATTTATTTTCCATGTTGTAGTTCATCCACCATTGAATATCAATCCAAACCTTACCCATTTCAATGGCACCACCACTTTGTTAGTAGTGAAATTCCACTGAATCTTAGAAAACCACTTCACTATAGGACTCTATGAGACACTTTATAGACACCCTCATCAAATAACCATAACAACACATGTAATAAATCCTTCCACCTGCAAGGTTATTGTTTACCATAGCTAGTTCCATTAATTATAGTTGGATGATAACCCTAGTTGAACATCTTTTGTGTAATTATTTTGTTAAATATTAATATTACTGAATCAAATGGGATGAATATGAATAAAGAATGGATGAATTTCAATTAGTTGATAAAATAGTATGAAGATGGTGTGAAATAGTTCATTAATTTTGAAAAATATCATGCATATGACCCTTCTCAAGTCCTTTTTTCATGTTAACGCTGTTGTTATTCATGGAAAATTAGTCCAGAGGAGTTGGAAGAAAACTTGATCTATCAAAGAATAGATCAAAGTTATACATGTTGGAATAAAAATGGGGGGAAACGAATGTAGGTAGTGTCTGGGATAGCACTGCATTTTATGGATCATCTGATATGATTACAAGCGTGAAGAATGAAGACAACTGTATGGAGGATGTGATTACAGATGTGAATGATGATGAAGATCATATTGAGGAAATGAAAAGGATAGTTTAAGATGAACTCATGATTTCCCAAAAAAAATTGAGAGGTTAAAGAGTTGTGCAAAGACACCATTGTATGTTTGTTGTTCTAAATATATAGTATTGTCAGTCATACTGAAGCTGTATAATTTGGAAGAAGGCAATGGGTGGAGTGATTCCAGTTTTACAGAACTACTTGTTCTCCTGAATGACATGCTCCCAAAAGATAATGAGCTCTTGAGATGAACATACAATGCCAAACAAATGATACACTCGATGGGTATGATATTTGAAAGAATAAACTCCTACATGAATGACTGTATACTATTTCACAAGGACCAAAAATCACTTAATGAATGCCCAAAGTGTGGTGATTCTCAATACAAGAAAGATGAATCCATCCCTACGAAATTTGTATGGTACTTTCCAATCATTCCAAGGTTTAGGCACTAATATGGAAGTAAGGAGACTATAGGACAATTGACATGGCATGAAAATACAATAATTAAATATGGGAAACTAAATCACCCATAAGACTCTCCTCAGTGGAAGATAATTGATCATGAGTATCCTGAATTTGGAAATGAGTTGAGAAACCTTCAGCTTGCATTATCTATAGATGGAGTGAATCCTTTTGGTTTTTAAAGCAGCAGTCATAGTACATGGCCGATTATGTTGGTAAATTATAAATTACCACTGTGATTATGCGTGAAAAAAATACATCATGTTATCTATTCTTATATCTAAACCAAAACAACTGGGTAATGATATTGATGTTTATTTGGATCCATTGATCGAGTATTTGAAATTATTGTGGGATTTAGGTGTTACGTTGTATAATGCTTACAAAAATGAATATTTCACTTTGAGAGCCATGTTGTACGGGATGATAAATGAATTTTCTACTTATGGAAAGTTGTAATAATATAGAATTAAAATAAATCAAGGGTGTCCCGTTTTTGAACAAGGTATATAATAAATTAGGTTGAAACATTCATCAAAACCTGTGTTTCTAAGACATCGCAGATTTTTACCCAAATGGCAAAAGTACCAATCTTGGATGACATCATTCAATGGAAGTTCAGAAGAATGTATAGCACTGTCTCCACTAATAGGTAATCAATTGTTTGAGAAAGTAAAAGATGTGGACACTACTTTTGGTAAACCATTTTCAAAAAACCTTATGAAAACCATTTGGAAAGAGAGATCGGTTTTTTTTAATTACCATACTGGAATTGTCTGTATTTCATAAATTTTCTTGATGTTATGCATGTTGAAAAAAAATGTATGTGATAATGTCATCGTCACATTGCTAAATGAAACTATCAAAACAAATGATGTAATTAAGGCTAGGTTGGACATGGTTGAGATGGGAATACAAGAAGAGTTGGCACCAGTGAAGGGTGAAAAAACAAACATTTCTTCTTCTTGCTACTTTCACTCTTTCTAGGAAGGAGAGATATCAGTTTTGTAACTTCTTGAATGGCGTAAAGGTTCTAGAGGGGTATTCATCAAATATCAAGAACATTGTGTCAATGAGCGATTTAAAGTTAAAGGGTCTGAAATTACATGACTACCATGTTTTTATGCAAGATCTAATTCCTATAGATTTACATTACATTTTGACCAAGAATGTCTGCCATACATTAAAGAATCTTTGTTTCTTCTTCAAAGCTATATGCAGCAAAGTTATAGACCCATAGAAATTTTCAAATATGGAAATAGAAATTGCAGTCATATTATGTGAATTGGAAATGTTCTTCCCACCGACATTCTTTGATATGATGGTTCATTTTTTATAGAGATTCAATTATGTGTTCTTGTACATTATAGATGGATTTACCCCATTGAATGTTATATGAAGATTTTGAATGGGTATGTCAAAAATCAAATTCGTCCAAAGGGTTGTATTGCGAAGTGATATATTGTTGAGGAATATATTGAATTCTATACTGAATACTTGTCTAGTGTGGAAAGAATTGTGCTACAAAAATCTCATCACACTGGGTGGCTTGAGGGTGAAGGAATTTCTAGAAGATAGGTTGTCACAATTAATATTACAGATTGGGAGCAAGCCCACCTTTACGTTTTTCATAAAAGTTTCGAAGTTGACCCATATATTGAAACCCACAAAGAAATTCTTAGGCATTTGAATCTATCTAGGGATGAAAAATAGATATTAGATACACATAATCGACAGTTTATAAGATGGTTTCGGGACCATATTTTTAAAAAGTTAGATAAAAATACAGACTTAATTTCAAAACGACTTTGATGGCTAGTCAGATGACCAAGTGTGTATGTATTATCTTACAATGATTATGTAGTTAATGGTTATACATTCTATACTAATGAACATGATGAAGATAGTACCATGAAGAATAGTGGGGTTACACTTGTGGATGAAGTGATGCATGTTTCTGGTGTTAAGAAAAGAAATCTAATTTATGTGAATATGTCCTACTTTGGAATTATCAAACAAATATGGGAGTTGGATTATACGAAATTACAAGTGCTGATTTTTCAATGAAAGCGGGTTGATAATAGGAGTGCTATTAAAATATATGAATTAGGATTCATGAAAGTTGATTTCAGTAAGGAAGTAGAGAAAGAAGAACTGTTTATAATGGAATTATAGGCAGTACAAGTATTTTATGTTCCAGATCCCGCAAACTGAAACTAGTCAATTGTTCAATTATTGACCAAAACAACTGAAGGGTCAGATTAAAATTCAATGGAGGATGACCCTTTCATTGGGAATTCTCAATAATTTCACAGTGTTCCTAGTGTAGATGGCATTTTTTATGTTAGAGGAGACCACAATGAAGGGATTTACATAGTTGATAGAGGGGTCAAATCTCTTCAACCTTTAAAAAAAAAGAGCTCAATAATTAGGTTATTTTTTTATTGTAATATGCATTGTATTACCTTAAGTTATTATTTTTTCACTACTGCTTTTATGTAATCTAAATTAAATGTTAAACCATTTTTGCAGATAATGACTTCTGCACCTGCTGATGTGCCCAATTCTGAGGCACAATAGGTCTCTCAACCTATTTTTGTTGGTCCCAGTGTGGGAAACATGTGTAAGTATGACATAATAAAAATTTGTTTTTCTTTAAATCGCTATTACATAACAATGATAGCTTATTTTCCTATATTTTATATATGACATAGTCACAGGAATCAACAAAACCCGTACTAGATGCGGACATACCTTTAGTGTCCTTGAAGCATCCAGAATAGTATGTCTATGTTAGAGGTGAAGGTTTTGGGGTGACACCCCAAACATATTTTCATAAAGAAAAACAAGTAGAGGATCAAACTGTGGAAATGAAAAAGATGAGATAAAATTATCGATGTTTCAACAATAATTAAAATACCATAGAGAGATGATAGAAATTTTGATGGTGGGAGGCAAAGAGAAGAAACAACTCAAGAACAAACTGTGTGTGAAGATCCCTCCCCACCCCCCACAAGTTTTGAAGTGAGCCATTCCCCTAAAAAACCTAACTTAGATGAGGTAATAAATATTCTAATAATTGTTTCTATGAAATGTAAATCACATATACACTGATACCTTTCCTTTACTAATATTCTAAAGGGTGAAATGGTTGTGATTTATATCTATCAACTCCCACATATCGCCTTGTAGTGAGGGATATGGTGTTAAATATGAAGAAAAACATGATAAACAATAGACCACTTCTAAAAGGTCATGTCAAAGTGTTGATTAACATAGATAATGAGACAAGCGTCGAGCTACCTATTCCAAATGATGATGACGCATTCATACAATCGAACAAGCTGTTGGAACATTCATTGCATGGCTATCAATTCTTGTAAAAAATTATGCCAATGCGGACGTATTCATTTCCAATTTATTTTTCAAGATGAACCTTTAAAATTTAATAAAAAAAGGTCTGATCTGATTAATGTTATTACAGAATGACAAAGGGAAGGAGGTGAAACAAAATATTGGATCAAAACTATCTCAAGGATCAACCAAGCGATCGAAATGATCTACTGAGAGCATCTTCACCCCGCTCGTTCTATATCCACATTTAATATCATTGCAGGATCATGTGTATACAAAGTTAATAAACAACAATACTCAGACAGTTTATGTTGAAAAAAATATGTACAGAGGGGAAGAATTAGATTACATTAGTGCTGAAAATTTAGATGAAATCCTCAAGTATGAATGGCTAGGCACCTCATTTGTAAATGTATACATGAGGTATGTTTTCATGATTTGGTTTTACAAAAGCTGATATACTGTGATAATTATGACTAAATACATTTCATATTTTTCATAGGCGTATATATGAAAAACAATTGAAGGGATTTCCCCATGAACAAAAAATTGGACTCGTTAGTCCTCACATCACCTCTTTAAAAGAAGAAATAAATTCTGATAAAGAGGGTGAAATAATGTCATCCCTTATCAAGTCATTTGAAAACAAAATTATGAATGATAGAATCTTTTTAATACCAACAATGCGGGCATAAAACTATACAATTTAATCATATCAACTATATTTTCATTTCTTTCATTACTTATTCCTTTTTGTGTTTTTAGGCATCATTGGGTGATCATTGAGGTCAATTTGGATACTCTAAAGATTTATTTTCTAGATTCAATGCATGGATATCCAATAAAACAACCACACATGATGGCATTTTTCAATTTGTAATACACTAGATCCAATATTTTAGAACTAAACATCTTGTTATATAATTTATATTATCTTTTAAATAGGATTCTGTTACGATAGGGTGGTGCATCAATATTGTCTACTTCATGGAATGAATCCAGGGCCTAAGGAAAAGAATTCCCATGAGATCTACAACTGGACAAGAATCATGGTATATATAATAAGATTTCACTACCAAAACACATATCAAAACAAATTAATTATTTTTCTCGATGTTTATACAGTGTCCAAAACAAAAAAATGGAAAGTATTATGGTTATTATGTTTTTAAATTTATAAAAGAGATTGTATTTCATCAACAAACTAGCATCCCTGAAGAGGTATTTTCAAAAATAATTACTAGTTCATTTAAAATACATATTAATACTTTGTGTATTTATATTTTTTCATTACTACCATGACTATTGCAAAAAACTCATATTCACAAGATGATATAGATGTGTTTAGAAAGTAATGGGAAGAATACCTGATGGAAGATTGTACACAAATAGGATGAAGGTGAATTCCTACTACTTATGTTATCCTTATATGATCATTGATATCTCCTTTTTTTACACTTATTGAGAATATATGATCACCCTTTCTTATGTTTCATATCCTTAGGTTATCAATAATGGTTTTAGAAATGATTTGTCTTTATAGTAAAGAATAACTTAATGAGAGACTCTTATGAACTAGTTCTTTATGTTTCCACATTTCCAAAAGCACTAGACCTAAACTATTATGGCATGGATCATTTATATTATGTATTTTGGTCATTTATGATGTCGTTTCTATTGATGTAGTGTGTTGGAAGAATATTGGTTGTGAATCAATCACAAATTTAATAACAAAACTAAGGATTCTTCACTATTATTGGTTAACTACTGATTACCATAGCATATGATCTGAACTTTAGATCTGGCTTCCCCATGATGCTCCCATCCGACACCATCTCTATGATATCATCATTAAGCTTTCACTTTTCCTTCTCTTCCTTCACCCATTTATTAGGTAAATGGGTGTAGGAAGAGAAGTAAAAGTGAACGATGAATGATGATATCATAGAGATGGTTTCGGATGAGAGCATCATAGGGATGTCGGATTAGAAGTTCAGATGAGATGCTATTCTAAGTGGTAGTTAACCAACAATAGTGAAGTGCACTTAGTTTTGTTATTAGTTTATATCTGGACCAAATAAACCCTTTGGAAATAGGTAAAGGTAATGTTATGATAAAATATCTCTATTTCAACAAAAAATTATATAATGAAATGTTGATTTGATTTTCATTATTCCTTGTAGGGTTCGTTTATTTTAGAATATTTCTATCCATGTGACATACCTTTGTAGGAAGAGAAATGACGTTGTGTCTGCTCAATCACAGAGGTAATTTTGTTGTTTTCACAGTAAAATCATTGTCCATAGAATTAATGAATTTCTTCATATTTATGTTTAATTTATTTATTTTATGTAAGGAATATTAATCTACTCATATGTGATATCAATGTATGAAATGTTTAGTTCATTATAGTTGGTATCAGAGTAACTGACCTATTCAAAATCGATAAAACTCATTCAGTTGTTTTGATACTTTAGAGAGATGATCTATAAGTAATTTTAAATGTGTAAGAATCAACCCCACCTCAATATGACACACAATGCAATGGGTATGACTCAAAGTGTCTCTTTTTATTTAAAATTGACATTATCTTTTGTAAAAAGAACAAGTGACATACTGAAAACTGATCAAACACATTCGGATTGTTTTGATACTTTAGGAGAACGATCCATAAGTCATTTGTGACATGTAGGAATCGACCGAACCTCAATTCAAAGAACAATGAAACTAATATGACTCAAATTGTCTATTTTTATTTAAAATTGACATTAATTTTAGAGAAAAACATAAGTGACATACTGAAAACCAAGAAAATGAATTTGGATTGTTTTGATACTTTAGGACAATAATCCATGAGCCATTTTTTGATGTGTATGAATAAATTGCACCTCAATATGATGCATGGTGTGACTGTTATGTCTAAAAGTGTTTGTTATCAGTTTAAAATTGACATTTTAGCTCGAAACGTGTCACTCATTAAAAATCAAGAAAAAACGCTCCAATTGTCATCATAATTTATTATAAAGATTCATAATTTATTCATGATGTGTATAAAGCAATCTCATATCAAACCAGTGTTTCTAGTTTGAAATGACATTTTAGTAAAAAAACAAATGAAATACTACAAACTGAGAAAACACATTCATATTATTTTGATACTTTATTAAAATGATCCATAAGTCATTTTTGACATGTAAGAATCAACTTAACCTCAATTCAACTCACAATGCGACTGGTATGACTCAAAGTGTCTCTTTTTATTTAAAATTGACATTAATTTTAGAAAAAAACACAAGTGATATACTGAAAACCAATAAAATGCATTTTTATTGTTTTGATAAATTAAGAAAATGATCCATAAGTATTTTGTGAAATGAAGGAATTTACCGAACCTCAATTCAATTCACAATGCGACTGATATGACTCAAAGTGTATCTTTTTATTTTAAATTGACATTAATTTTAGATATAAACACAAGTGACATACTAAAAACTAAGAAAATACATTCATATTATTTTGATACTTTAGGAAAATTATCCATGAGTCATTTGTGACTTTTACGAATCAACCTCACTGCAATATGATGCACAATGTGACTGTTATGGCTAAAAGTGTCTGCTATCCGTTTAAAATTGACATTTTAGCTCAAAAAGTGTCACTCGCTGAAAACCAATCAAACTCACTCCAATTGTCTTCATAATTTATGATAATGATTCATAGGTTCTTTGTTACATGTATGAAGTAGTATCGTATCAAACCAATGCACGATGCAACTGATATGACTCAAAATGTGTGTTTCCAGTTTGAAATTGCATTTTAGTAAAAAAACACAATTGATATACTAAAAACTGAGAAAAAACATTCGTATTGTTTTTATACTTTAGGAAAATGATCCATAAGTCATTTGTGACATGTAGGAATCTATCGTACCTCAATTCAATACACAATGTGACTGGTATGACTCAAAGTGTCTCTTTTTTTTAAAAATTGACATTAATTTTAGAAAAAAACACAAGTGACATACTGAAAACTGAGAAAATGAATTCAGATTGTTTTGATACATTAGTAAAATGATCCATAAGTAATTTGTGACATCTAGGAATCAACCGCACCTTAATTAAACACACAATGCGACTGGTATGACTCAAAGTGTCTCTTTTTATATAAAATTGACATTAATTTTAGAAAAAAACACAAGTGACATATCGAAAACTAAGAAAAAGCATTCAGATTGTTTTGATACTTTAGGAAAATGACCAATGATTCATTTTTGACGTCTATGAATCAAAATCACCTCAATCCAATGCACAGTGTGATCGTTATGGCTAAAAGTGTCTATTATCAGTTTAAAATTGACATTTGAGCTCAAAATGTGTCACTCACTGAAAACCAATCAACCCCACTCTAATTGTCTTCATAATTTAGGATAATGATTCATAAGTTCTTTTTAACATGTATGAAGTAGTATCATATCAAACCAACTCATGATATGACCGGTATGACTCAAAATACATGTTTCCAGTTTTAAAATGACATTTTAGTAAAAAAACACTACTGACATACTTCAAACTAAGCAAATGCATTCGTATTATTTTGATACTTTAATAAAATGTTCCATAAGTCATGTGTGACATGTAGGAATTGACCACACCTCAATTCAATGCACAATGCAACTAGTATGACTCAAAGTGTCTCTTTTTATTTAAAATTGACATTAATTTTAGAAAAAAAACACAAGTGACATACTGAAAACCAAGAAAACACATTTGGATTATTTTGATACTTTAGTAAAATGATACATGAGTCATTTTTGACTTATAAAAATCAACTGCACCTCAATCTGACGCACAGTGTGACCATTATGGATAAAAGTGTCTATTATCAGTTTAAAATTTACATTTTAGCTCAAAACGTGTCACTCACTAAAAACCAAGAAAAGTCGCTCCAATTATATTCATAATTTAGGATAACAATTCATAAGTTCTTTTTGATGTATATGAAGTAGTATCATATCAAACAAATGCACGATGCGACCGGTATAACTCAAAATGCGTGTTTCTAGTTTGAAATGACATTTTAGTAAAAAAACACAACTGACATACTACAAAATGAGAAAATGAATTCGGATTGTTTTGATACTTTATAATAACAATCCATAAGTAATTTTTGACATATAATAATTGACCACACCTCAATTCAATGCACAATGCGACTGGTATGACTCAAAGTGTCTCTTTTTTTTTAAATTTACATTAATTTTAGAAAAAAACACAAGTGACATACTGAAAACTGAGAAAATGTATTCATATTGTTTTTATACTTTAGAAAAACGATCCATGAGTCATTTTTGACATGTATGAATCAACCGCACCTCAATCCGATGCAAGTTGTGACCGATATAAATCCAAATGTGTCATTTAAATTTGATATTAATTTCAGTAAAAGAACAAGTGACATACTCAAAACTGAGAAAACCCATTCAGATTGTTTTAATATTTTAAAAGAATGATCTATGACTTATTTGTGATGTGTAAGAATCAACCCCACATCAATAAGATGCATAGTGTGACCAGCATAACTCCAAATGTGTCTTTTTTATTAAAAATTTACATTTTATTATTATTATTATTTTTAATGAGATGTGAGACCCCTTAAATTAAGAAAGATGGAAAATTAAAAAAGTGGAAAAGTTAAAAAATGAGGAAAATACAAACTGACTAACAAAAAAACAAATCCAAATGCATCTCAGCAAACTCAAGAGCAAGTTCTCATACTGTGAAAAAAGGATCTTCCACCCTAGCTATAAGGGTGGCGAACCCTTCACCAAGTTTTTACAAGAACCCATGAGCCATCACAATCATCAGAGTGTACAATATCGCCATCTTCCTTCATTGCATTCACAACAGGTTCACCATAATCTTCTGAATTGTTTTCATAATCCAGTAAATCAAAGGGATTATGAGTGCATACCTTCACTTTAACCTTTTATTTAAAATGATGAGCAGGAGGACATGTTCCATTCCCTTTACTATCCAATCCCTACACTAGTGACAAGGTTATATTAGAGTTTCCATGAAATCCCCTTTCATCTTTATCAGATGGGGAGGCTGAAAAAATGGATGGAGTTGATCCTTTTCTATGAGGGACAGTGGCTTTAGGAACACTGCAAGAAACAGGGGAAGTAGGAGTATCATCAATCACTTTCCCTACAGAAAATTTTGAGTCAGCATCAGGTGTAATCAAATCCCTCCCCTAAGTAAGGGTTGCTTTGGATGGGAGAGCTCCTCCAGATCTAGTCTTTGGAAAATAGAATGCATCTAGATTATCCTTCCCCTTGTGGTTCTTATCATATATCATCTTTTGTTCTTGCCATATGTTAAGGTCCACTGCCTCTTGGGCGAAACATTACATGGTTGTTTGACTCTCCTCTGAGTCTTCAGCAATCTGGTCATCATACAGACCTCTGGATAGCATGTCCTTAAAAGGAAAAATTTCCTTATGTTTACTTTCTCCCAAATCGGTCCAAGAGATTGCAGGTTTGTTTGGACTAGATAGGGCAGTAGTACACAATATACTATCACGATTTGGAGAAACAATCCTGGACTGGGTACCTTATAAGTTTTATTTTTCCAGCCTAGTGTAATCTAAAATGGGGCCCCCCATATCATGTAATGAGATAGAAACATTATTAACAAAACTCAAAGATGGAGTTAAGATAGGAGGTGGAACTACTCCAACATCTACATTCCCCTCTGCCTCATTAAGAAGTGTAAAACTCTTGTCTCTTCTTCTATAGTGATTTAAGTCATATCCCTTAAAATGACATTTATTACAAATCATTTTTCTTCTACAGTCCGAGGTAGTATGACCAATAACAGTACATTCTTCACAAAATAGAGGCATTTTTTCATATTCCACTCTAAGATTAATATCATCCTGCGGAGTATAAAACACAATATTATTAATCCTTGGAAAGCTCAGATCATCCTCTATCAGCATATGAGAAAAATGTCCAAAATACACCATTTCTGTGGCACTGTCCATCCTTATGGGGACTCCTAATGCAGATGCAATATCAAATAAGATTTATTGGTTCCATAGGATCTAGTAAAAGCCATGTATTTTTACCCAAACCCAGGCATAAGTCTCCTTGAAATCAGAAAGGTTGAAATTTAGATGCCAATCATGTAATCTCAAAGTTCCTGGACTTAAATTTATCAACCTAGTGCTCCAAGATGTCCCTTTCAAGTCCGCAGAAGGAAACAGAATGTGGAAAAACCCACAACCTAAAGAAATGCATTTAAAATTGGCAAACCCCCAAATGGTTATAATCCGGTCAAAAAGATCTACAAGTTTCCATGGTTTCATTTCTTTTTATAGGATGATTCGATCCATGGTAGAGAACTTACAGAGATATAACCTTTCTGCAATAGCACCATTGGATGTCGAGACATGGGTCATTGTACCTTTTTGGATAATATGTTGTGTTGTCTGGTCGCTAAAAGCCACAAAAGAACCGATAGTGGAACCCTTGAAGGTCATTAGGTTCCCTCTGTCTTTCACTTTAGTGAACCTCAAATGGTTTCCTTGATGCGTGGCCACTCGAAGGGAATCATAGGTATACAGATTCATACTTCTAGGGTTTTCTGTTGTAGCATGTTCGTCGGCGAGAACTAGAGCGAGGGAGTCTCGATCCTCCATCCTTCAATATTTGATATCATTTTATTAATGTATTCTTTCATATTAATGTTTAATTTATTTAATTATTGTATTACTAACATAATATTTTTTTATATAGGTGAAACTTTTTTCTTGAGTTCGGATGCTTTGTTCAGAAACTAATACCATAGACGACAATTTTTTGAGTGGGAATCACGGATGCCAAAGGATGAAACATTAATGTTTTTAATTGTTTTTTGGATAATTGTAATTGTAACCATATAAAACATTGTTTTAAATGTATGTAAAAGTGTGTTTTTTTTATTCATGATGTCAATTAAATGTATATAGCATTGTTTGTGAAACTCTTGTGTACGTTGTTTCATTCTTCTGTGCTTTGTTTGTGTGCAGGTGATTTTTTGTGCAGGTGTGCAGGTGTTGGGTGTGATGTTAAATAAATAGCACATCCCCTGAAACTAGGACTTTATTAGTGCTCAAAATAGTGTTGATAAAGGTGGCCCTTTATCTGCGTTAAAAAAGTAATGATAAAGGGGGACCTTTATCATCACTTTTTTTAGCACGGATAAAGGGCCCCCTTTATCAGTGCTTTTTTAGCGCTATTAAAGGGGACCCCCCTTTATCTTCTCCATAATTAACAGTTCTTTTATAGTGTTGTTAAAATTAGTTTCTAGAACTTTTAAAATCCTTATTTTTAGTAGTGAATATACATTAAGGACATAAACATGCTTATGGAAGGAATTTTTCTTTAAAAGTAATCTTTATAAAAAATATATGTGAAAATCCCATAATATAAATAAATGAAAATATCCATGATTAAAAATAATAAAAATGTATAACAATATGTATATTTACTACAGATCAACCTTTTATCAGTGTTTTAATTCACTTTTATCAGTTCTAAAAAAGAATTGATGGTGTAAGAATCCTTAAAATCCAACCAATTTTATTGAAACTAAAAAAAAGTGATGATAAAGGGGTCCTTTATCAGTGATTTTTTTATCATCACTGATAAAGGGTATGTTTATAAATTTTTTTTAGCACTGATAAAGGGTGAATTTATTAGCACTAAAAGAATGCTATTAAAACTAAAAAAATCAGATAATTTAATATATTTTGTTTCCACCCAATTTATCAGTGCTTTTCAAGCCCCCACAACCCCTTTATCATCGCTTTCACACCCTATTCCTCTCTCACCCCCTTTATTAGTGATATTTGTTCCCCCAACCCCTTTATTAGTACTTTTCGCACCCTTTTCAACCCTAATCATACCTGGAATCAAACCTTCAACCTCTTCCTTGAAAGTTGAATGTCATTTCTACTACACCACCCAGATTTCTTCAATATTTTATGAATTATATATTTATTTATATATATACATAATTATTTTTTATTTATATATTTATTGATATAATTATATATAATTATATAATTATTTTTAAATGCATTTATAAAATATATTTTTATATATTTTCATATAATTATATATTTACATATAATTTTTTATAAGGTATTTATAAAATGAAATATTTATTGTAAATATGTTTATATGCTACATTTATATAATATTTTCAAATAGATTTATCTTATGTAAGTTTATATACATTTATACTATATATTTAATGATATTTTTATATAAATACATTTATATCATGTACACTGTCACAAACCAAGTCGGGATACCATCTAACCCGACACCCGACCCAATCTGAAACATGTCCCGAAGGCCGTTCCTGATCCCCACAGGCTGGAAACTAGTGCTTTGGTATCAATATTACACTTTGGGAATGATTTCACCCATTTATGTAATCACAAATAACCAATAATAATAAATATCACAATGATCGATAACCACAACCAAACGAGGTATAACAAAATTCAGATTCAAGGTTTATAACATTAAACAAAACCCAGAGGTACTGCAATAGAATGATATTAACAAAACTATCCCAAAAAACCTCCATGAAAAAATAGGAACATCATCCTCAAGTCTCCACCACCAACACCTGTAAGAAGTGGAACACTAACATCCGGATCCACCTTTATCACCACGACACATCTTTCCTTTACCTGGGTTATACATAAAAAAATCTACATACACCCAAAGGTGTATGTAGGGTGTGAGACAAATACTAGTAGGATGCCGCCCAAAATAAATATTCTTTCCCATAACATTAGAAGGAAAATAACTATGCAAGTTTTAAGAAATAAATTGGAAACATTTTTAATAAAACATTTTAAGGAAAAGGAATTCAAGAAACATGCTTTGTCAATTAACATAAGAGTAAGGTCCACCATATTACGATGGTATATACAATATCACATGAGCACCATGGGAAATCCCTAAAGGTACTAGAACTAGTGGGACCCTAGGAACCTCGTATCTTGGTGAAATATGGTATAGCAACCATAACCCACAATGTTCTTGTGCACGAGCCACTAGAGAGTAATCCATCCAAAGTTATAGTGGTATCCAATCATCATCATAATTTAGTCAGTGTTGTAATCGTAAATATTTCTAGATGAATCTATCCCAAGCCACTTTTGAGTCATCTAACATACTATTACTCGTACAACCACCTAGATACCAAGGATTCCCTTTGTGTTCAATTTCCATTTCACATATCACATAGATTGTCATGACCCAACCCGCCGGGGTCCAACCCATGACTACCCCAAGCCTGCCTCTAATAGGCCAGGGGCTAACGACCAGTGCCGAGTAGTCATATCCCACAAATGGGAGGCATTAGACTAAAGTACCTGTACACACGCACACATCTCCAAGCCACACAATGCTGAAATGTAACATACCTGAAAGAATGCATGCATAAAACTAAGATCCCACAAGTAGAGTATGATGGGAAGTAAAGGAAAGTAAACATGGCCAAATACAATCCCACCACAAAGATTCTATAACACAAGTCCAACTAAAACTGTATAAATTCCAACCTGCTCCAAGGGAGAGGACTAAGTCAAAGGTATGCTCCTAGTAAACACCTCAATCATCCCAGCCCCATCTATGCTCCACCTTCTACCCATCCTCCTAGGACACCGTCAAGAAGTCCATTGCCTTCACAAGACACAACACATGCAGGCAAATCCCATGCATGGGTGAGTATAACAATACTCAGTAGGACACCCCAAAAACACTAAACATGAAGCACCAAGTATAGTTAGCTCAAAACAAGATATAATAATCTATGTATAATAGAAACAAAAGAGAGCCCAGATATACTTAGGATAAACACCATGCCATCAAGCAGTCATAACCAACTACCAACCACATGATTCTGCTCGAAGCAATGATCATTCCAAGAGAACTCATTCCTTAAGCCATGGTATCATCAGATACACTCAAAAAAGAGGTCTAGCTCATTTGGGACTTTCCCAAAGAGAATTCATTGGTCTGAGAAGACTATAATACACAGATAGGGGGTCATGCCCAGAAGTGTCAGGGGACACCATGAACTCAATATGGATCAACCCACCACATCGTATGCTAATAATTCCAAAAACCCAACTGATGCGGCCCTCTATATGGAGGACATATTCCATTCTCAGAGAGTTCATGCTGATTCTATAAACTCTAACTAAGGATGATAGAGTATTTCACTCCAATCTCACATAGTGACACCACAACTCTATCTGAGACTCAGCCTCTAGAGGGGATCATAATCTAGTGATGTGGATGTAATGTCGCATTATACCCTCGAGTAAAGAACCATGGGAACACACTCAACCTATACAGGTCTAAACTAGGAAAATGAAGAGCCTAAATCACTCTTAATGGTATTAAACGGCATGTACTAGGGGGTACATAGCGTGTCCAGCTATCCCAAGTCTTTCATGTGTGAAAGATCTCCACACGACATGTAGTATCCATATACATTGCGTGTAGAATGAGTATACGGCGTGTAGAGACACATGGTTCCCTATTTGTATCACATGGTTGTGTCCATGTACTAGTCCGTGTATGTCAAGCCATGTATTTGTGGGAGTACATGGCATGTTCGTTCCTGTATACTTCAACCTATCTCGATGTACTTCCAAAGTGCACGTCGAGCCATTTGGGGAGGGTCACATGTCGTGTGATGAGGGTTACACATCGTGTGATCATCATCTTCCTCCCTAAATTCTAGCCACCACTGAAGGGGTCCCACATTCTGTGTAATCTTGTATTATATGCCATGTGTTATAGTATTTTCTAGAATCCCATATCTACGGTTGCACGCCTCCTTTTCCACTCCAGCCTTCGATTTCTCGCATCACCTCACTGGAAAACTAGAGATATAAGGTCTTCCAAGTCATTCCATCTCCGAACAACATGTTTCATCACCAAATCTGCTCGCAAATCAGATCAAAACGTCGTTCTTTATCTCGCACCAAAGAACATGATTTCAGGAATTGTTCATCATTCAATTCACTACTGCAACCACTATTTCACCTCTATCACATCATGTTGATCTCAGATCTACGATATCGGATCATTGTGCCAATAATCGAGTGTGTAACGACCGATTGATAGGGATGTGTCGAGCCCTGAGCTAATGAAGAAAGCCTATGGTGAAATGTAGAATTGGGGGAGAAAAGTAAAATCAATCAAGAGAAATGAACCTTGATCGATGCTCATGTCAATCTTGGTTCATTTTCATTATAATGGTAAATGAATCCATCACCAATTTAAACCAAATAAATTCTCCCGCAAATCCTCATAATATAAATCTCATCCTTTAATATGCACGATCTGTGAATCAATTTTTTCATCAATTGATTCATGTTTTTAGTAGAAATTAAGAACAGGGAATAATCCACAAAAAATAAACACCCTACATAGATTTAGATCAGTCACTGAAAAATAACTATCGATGTGTCATTAGTGTAGGCAAGATCCATTGAAAATTGATGTGCGTCAATTATTGATCCTCGATCCATCATTGTTTGTCAGGAAGGATTCTCTAGATATCTCTTTAATGAATTCCTAGAGGATTTCTAGGGTTATACGAATAACTCTAGGATTCTGACATAAGGATATATTTAAATAGAAAATTTAGGTCGTTGTGTCACTGCATCAATAAAATAATTTAATTATTTTATTCGTTTTACACCCATGATGGATTTTTCACAAATGACCTACGCCGACCAATGTTAGGTTGCGTTTAGGGTAAAACCACCATTTTGAATTCAATAGTGCCCATAGATTTCTGATATGGTCATCTATTTAGGAGTTATATCACTTTTTCAAGAAAACCGTATACACGTGTTATTTAATATATTTAATATATTTTAAACATTTATTATGGGAACACTGGGCCTCAGAATCACACATTTTCTCAGCACCTGGTCTCAAAAATAATCCATATAATATTTAAAATTAATACACAGAAAATCCAAGTCATTACATTCTCCCCACATTGGGGCTTTATGTCCCCAAAAATCTAAAACAAGGGTTATACAAATAAATGTGGGTAATGGGAATGAATCTAATCCTCCCACTCCTAAGTGCTCTACTGAAGATTCTCATGCTTCCCCTGGATGCGCACCAAAGGGATCAATCACTTATGAAGCATCCTATCCTTTCAATCCTCAGTCTCCACTGGGTATTCAGCAAAATTCACTTCATCCTCGATTTCCAACTCACCCCAACCGATAAGGTGTGATAGATCATGCACGTACCTCATCAGGTGTGACACATAGAATACTTCATGTACTTAGTCTAACTATGGAAGTAGAGCTAAGTGGTATTCCACCTCTCCAACTCTATGTAGTATCTAGAAAGGGCCAATGAACCTCATAGATAGCTGGTTTCCTTGGCCAAATCTCCATAATTCATCTTGAGGTGAAACCTGTAGGAACACATGGTCTCTCTACTCAAAATCCAAATACCTATGTCTTCTATCAGTATATGACTTCTGATGGATTTATACAGTCTTCATACACTCTTAAAATGATCTACACCTTTTTTTTAGTAGCTCGCACCAACTATGGACCCCTGAGTGTCGACTCTCCTAGGTCAGTCTAGAAAAGTGGTGACCTATAGGGTGTCCTGTAAAAAGCCTCAAATAGTTCCATACCAATGGTGGAATGGTATCTATTATTGTATGAAAACTTTACCAGTGGTAGGTGATCCTCCCAACTATATCCAAAATCTAACATACAAGCCTGCAGCATGTCCTCCAAAACCTGAATGATCTGATCAATCTGGTTGTCAGTTTATGGGTGAAATGTTGTGCTCAAGCATAACTGAGTCCCAAATAACTTCTATAATCCCTTCCACAACCAAGATTTAAAGTGATCATCATGATCATAAACAATCATCAATGTGACTCCATTGAGTCAAACTATATTCTAAATGTAGAGGTGTCTCAAGCTCTCTACTGAACTGTGCTCTCAGATATCTAGGAATTGGGCCAAATTGGTGAGTCATTCAATGATCACCCAAATGAAATCATGCCCCCTAGACATATTTGGTAATCCCATCACGAATTCCATATATATCCCATCCCACTTCCATTATGGAACCTTAAGGGGTTAAGTTAAACTCGCTGCAACCTAGTGCTCAACCTTAACTTGTTGACAAGTAAGGCATAGAGAGACAACTTTTCAACTTATCTCTTCATCCCTATCCACCAAAACTAATTTCAGAAGTCCTGGTATATCTTTTACACACCCGGATTTACTTCTAAGGTAGATATATGAAACTCTCTCAAAACCTCCTCCCACAACATCATTAGTACCATCGTGCGTCCTCTGAAAATAATGATGTGCTCCCCACCTTTAGAAAATCCATCAGGATCCTGCCCTATGGATATATGATCATGTAGGGTCTCATAGTAAGTATCCCCAAGTTGTGCCTCCCTAAATCACTATAAGAGTGGAGGGGTAACAGCCATCAACTGGAGGTAAGCTGCTCTATCTACATCCACAAAGGATATCTACAATGTGGTCAACTTCTTTGACACCTCATTCAGCAACTATGAACTAGATCTCCTGCTAATATAATCTTCCAGCACATTCCCCTTCCCAGGAGTATAGACAATCTCAAAGTCATGGTCTTAGAGGAACTCTATCCATCACCTATATCTCAAGTTAAGATCCTTTTGAGAGAAGATATACTTGAGACTCTTGTGGTCAGAGTACATGATAAATTGCTCTCCCATCAGGTAGTGTCACCACATCTTCAATGCGAAAACTACTATTTATAACTCAAGTTTGTGGGTTGCGTAGTTCTTCTCATATGGTCTCAACTAGAATGAACCATAGGCAATAATCACTCTCCTCTACATCAGAACACAACCAAGCCTGGTTTCTGATGCATCGTAGAACACTACGTGCTCAAAACCTTCCTCTAGTAACCTCAAGATGGGAGCACTCATAAACCTCTTCCTTATCTCCTGAAAGAACTGTTGGAACTTTTATGTCCACATGAAAGACTTCACTTTCCTGTTCAAGGTTGTAAATGTTTCTTCCACTCTAGAGAAGTCAGGTACAAACCTCAGATAGTACCCATCCAGTCTAACGAAACTTCATACCTCAGTAACATTCTTGGGTGGATCCCAAGAAAGCACTGCCTCAACCTTCACTGGATCCACTACAACTCCATCCTATGAGATGACGTGTCCCAGAAAATGGACCTCCCGAATACAATAATAAAACCTCAATATCTTCTTGAAAATTTAGTGCACTCAGAGTGTGTTCAGAACAATCCTCAAGTGTATTGTGTTCTCCTCCTCAGACGCTGAATACACTAGGATGTCATCGATGAAGACTACCATGAACCGGTCTAAGAAAGGTTGAAATATCTAGTTCATGATTCCTGTGAACACTGTTGGGGATTTCATCATTAAAAATGGAATTACCAAGTACTCATAGTGACCATGATAACATCTGAATGTTTTCTTTGGTATATCTTTGTCCCTTACTCACAGTCGGTGATAGCCTAACTTGAGTTCAATATTCGAGAACCATCGTTCCCCCTTTTACTGATCAAATAGGTCATCGATCCTCGATAGTGGATACTTGTTATTAACAGTCACTTGATTCAAGTTTTGGTAATCCACATATATTCTCAAGCTCTCATCTGCCTTCTTGGTAAACAAAACTAGGGCTGCCTAGGGTCAAACATCGGGTCTCATGAATCCCTTTCTTTGCAAGTCCTCCAACCTCACCCTCAGCTCATGAAGCTCTCTGGGATCCATATGATATGTAGGTGTAGATATCAGTGTCATTCCGGGGTGTAGATCAATGTATAAGTCTATCTCTTGTCGAGGAGGTAAACCTGGAAAATCTTCAAGAAAGATGTCCTCACACTCCGCCACAAATGTAGGGAACTGAGGACTCATAATATTCATTGCATCGAGGATCAGGCTATCCAAATAATGAGTAATCAACTACACCTGCCTATTTGTGAGTCTATCCTATACTTCATGGGTTTCCTTTTCTCTGAAAAAGGAAAACTTGGTTTTGTCATTGCGGAAACACCACACCCTTCACCTAAAATAGTCAATCTGAGCATGAATTGTGGATAAAAAAATCCATACCAAGAATGAAAACATAAGGCCTCATTGATGTAACAAAGAGATCCCATACAAAACTCTCGCCTCCAAGCATCAAGTCGCGCTATCGACACAGGTGCGAAATCACTAATTCACCGCCCTTCAGAGTCTCCAACCACAAGGGTCTAGTCAAAAGCTCAACCGGACTCTCTAAGTCTTAAACCAAATAAGTGGAAAGGAAGGAGGGTGGAACAACTTATGGATTGAAAGTGATTCTACTATTGTTGTTCAAGACATTTGGAAGGGAGATATTCATCTTGCTTGGCCGATTACTACGCGCTGGATGAATTGTCTTCAATCTCTCCATGACGTCAGTTTCATTGCAACACATACTTACCGCGAAGCTAATATGGTTGCGGATGCTCTCGCTAATAAAGGCATTGATCAGACTTTAACATGGCTAGAGGAGCTCCCAGATAATCTGATGCCTTTGCAACTTAAAGATTGTAATTTGATCCCGTCTTTTAGACTCTTGTAATCCTTGTTTTCTTTTGCTAATAAATTTGCTTTGGTCCTTTGACCAAAAAAAAAGTGGAAAGGAAGGAATGTAAAGTACTTGTGTCTTCTAATACTATAGCTAAAGTAAAAAAAGACACAGATTTTACCGCATATCTTCCTTGGAGCCTTCGGGTCATAGGCCTCCATAGCCTTCATTTTGCCTCATCCCTGCCCACCAACTCCCTGAGCCTAGCGTGAACCACTTAGGGGTGTTGGTAGTAATAGGTTGAACCTATGACCACCTATCACTTCCCTATCGGCCCCTCTTCCATTCCCTCCACCCTGCGGACCACCCTGCTCTTTCCTCTGTATCTGTCTCGATGGTCCCTTGACTGTCTCCCAATCAGTTATACGACGGGTCAGGCAATCTCATTCCAGATGTCCCCGATCGTCACAAGAGAAACATAGCTTATCCATTGGTGGATTCGAGCCACCCTGAGATCCCTACACCACTAAACCTAAGTCCTAGGATCGCCTCCTAAAGAGTTTTACCCACTTGGATCCCTATGACTACTATCGGCTACCTGCTGTCGAGGTATCAACTACCAGGTTCCCACTGCTAGCTCCCACTATTGGTGTCTTCTCTTCCAGAAAACTTTTTACCAATAGGGCTCAGTCAAGTACCCCAGCATAAGTGAAAATTCTAAGAGATACCACTAACAACCTAATGTCCCAGCAAAAGCCCTTATCAAAGGTCTAAGATATGAAGAAATGGTATCATTCCATATCTAAGGAGTAATGTGAGAGATTAGTAAACCTCGTTTAATACTCTACCACAGTCATACTACCCTACTACAGATGTAGAATCTCTTGTAAGTGTATCGATCACAACGTAGCCAGATTGAACTCCTCTTTGAAGAGATTCTCAAAGTCTATCCAAGAGAGAGATATCTCATCATTTGACTAAGTCATCAAGCTCCACAATCGCTCAGCAGATCCCTGAAGAAGAATCGTCACAAGGAATTCCATCTGGTCTCTAGGTGTCCACACAAGGAATAAAACGTGAGTGACTACCTCTATCCAGTCCTCATCCACCTGGGGGTCTGGCTCACCCTAAAACTTGGGAGGTCGCTGCTTATGAAACTCATGAAATGCACTCAGTATGTGTGCATCATCAACTAGTAGTTCTATAACTAGTCGTTGCTCAATGGGTGTTGGTATAGCTGGTAAAACGCCTGGAGGTTCTATCTCGGGTACAGGCCCCTATGCTGATGCCTCGTCACTAGGAGGGTTATCCATGTGATCACGTGGGGGAATACTAAATGGTTTTCTATGTTGAGGCATCCTGAAATAAAATAAGATGGACCATAATCAAAAGAGTATATCTGGGGAGCTGACTCAAGAAGGACATGGAAACACAAATCATTCCTATATGATGCATGTATCATTGTTTTCCCTACAACCAGTGTTATCATGTACCGAGTCAAAAAGCAGGTGATCAGAGTCCTAGTGTATGGATACATCAGTCGTCGCACCAATACTGGAGTCTCTAGCCTGAAATTCGAACTTAAAACACTTAATACTATTTACTCAAACCAATCTCGCAAACTCCCAGTTCTAAATTAGAACTGATCCACTCTAATACCACTCTATCATGACCCAACCCGCCGAGGTCCAACCCATGACTACCCCAAGCTCACCTCCAATAGTCCAGGGGCTGGCGACCAGTGTCGAGTAGGCATATCCCACAAATGGGAGGCATTAGCCTAAATTACATGTACACATGCACACATATCTAGTCCACACAATGCTGAAATGTAAAATAATTGAAATAATATATGCATACAACTAAGATCCCACAACTAGGGTACGATAATAAGTAAAGGAAAGTAAACAGGGCCAAATACATTCCCACAACAAAGAGTATGTAACACAAGTCCAGCTGAAACTGTATAAATTACAACCTACTCTAAGGGTGAGTACTAAGTAAAAGGTACTCTCTTGGTAAACACCTCAGTCATTCCATCTCCATCTATGCTCCACCCACCCCCCATCCTCCTAGGACACCATCGAGAAGTTCGTCATCTGCACAAGACATGACGCGTGTAGGTAAAGCCCGTTTAGGGGCGAGTATAACAATACTCAGTAGGACACCCAGAAAACACTAAACATGAAGAATCAAGTATATTCATATCAAAACAAGATATAACAATCTATGTATAACAAAAACAAAATAGAACTCAGATATACTTAGGAGAGACACCACACCATCAAGTAGTAATAACCAACTGCTAGCCACAGGATTCTGCTCGAAGTAACACTCATTCTAGGAGAAGTCACTCCTTGATCCAAGATATCATAAAATACACTCAACAAAGAGGTGTAGCTCATTTGGTCCCCACACAAATAGAACACATTGGTCTAATAAGATTATGATACACATATAGAGGTTCATTCCCAGAACTTCTGGGGGACACCATGAACCCAATATGGATCAACCCACTGTGTAGGGGATCATATGACAGTGATTCCACAAACCTTATTAATGTGTCCCACTAGATGGAGGATCAATGACCTGATCGGGGAGGTCATGATGATTCCACAAACTCCAACTAGGGATGATAGAGGATTGCACTCCAGTCTCATGGAGGGACACCACAACTCTATCTGGGACTCAGCCTCTAGAGGGGATCACAATCTAATGATGTGGATTTAATATTACATTGGACCCTATAGGAATGGACCAAGGGAATTCAATCAAACTATAAAGTTCCAAACCAGTAAAACAAAGAGCCTCAAGCACTTTTTATGTGAGTACATGGCGTGTCTGAGGGGGTACACAGTACGTCCATCTATCCCAAGTCTTGCCCATGTGGAAGAGCCTCACACGGTATGTAGTCATCATATAATTAGCGTGTAGAATGAGTACATGGCATGTAAAGAGACATGGTTCCCTACCTGTGTTTCCTATCCATGTCTGTGTACCGAAGCCATGTCTGTGTACCGGTATATGTATGCCAATCCGTGTTTGTGTGGGAGTAAACGGTGTGTCCATGCCCATGTACTCCAACCTGTGTCCATGTACTTCTGAAGTACAGACCGACTCATCCGGGGAGGGTCACACACTGTGTGATGGGGGTCACACACTGTGTGATAATCATCTTCCTCCTAGAATTCTAACCACCGCTGAAGGTTCCCCACACACCGTGTAATCCTAGAATACATGCCATGTGTTATGGGATTCTCTAGAATCCTAGATCCATAGTCGCGCACCTCCCTTTCCACTCCAACCTTTATTTTATGGCCACACCTCACCGGAAAACTGGAGATCTTAGGTCATTCAAGCCATTCCATCATCAAATAAAATTTTTCATCATTAGATACTCTTGAAAATTGAATCAAAACTCCATTATTTATCTCATGTTGAAGAACGCCAAAGAACATGATTTTAGGAATCGTTTGTCATTTTATTCTCTACTACAACCACTATCACACCTCTTTCATGTCATGCTGATCCCAGATCTATGATATCAGATCATTTCACCAAGAATAGAGTGTGTAACAATCGATTGATCAGGATGCATCGAACCTCAGGCCAATGAAGAATACCCATGGTGAAACGCGGAATTGGGGGAGAAAATCACAATAAATCAAGGGGAACAAACCTCGATTGATGTTCATGTCAATCTTGGGTCGTTGTCATTAGAACGGTAAACAAATCCATCTCCAATTTAAACCAAAGAATTTATCTCGTAAATCCCCACAATATAAATCACATCCTACAATACGCATGATTTGTGAATCAATTTGTCCGTTGATTAATTCATGTTCATCATAGAAATGAAGAACGGGGACGGATCCATATAAAATAAATTCCCTTCGTAGATTTGGATCGATCATTGATGAAGAACGATTGATGCATCATTGTCATAGGAAAGATCCATTGAAAATTGATGTGCATCAATCTTCGATCCTCGATCCATCATCGTTTTTCAGGAAGGATTCTCCAGATCTCTCTCTAACAAATTCCTAGAGGATTTTTAGGGTTATGTGTCTAACTCTAGGATTCCAACATAGGGATATATCTAAAAATAAAAGATAGTTCATTGTTTCACTGTATCAATAAAATAATTTAATTATTTTATTTATTTTACACCCGCGATGGATTTTTCAAAAATGACCCACGCAAACTAATGTTAGGTCATTCCTAGGGTAAAATCTCCATTCTGAACTCAATGGTGCCCTTATATTTCTAATCTAGGTATCCATTTAGGAGTTATTTCACTTTTTCAAGAAAATTATGTGTGCGTGTTATTTAATATATTTAATATATTTCAAACATTTATTCCAGGAGCACTAGGCCTCAGAATTGCACGTCATCTCAGTACCTAGTCTCAAAAATAATCCATATAATATTTAAAAATAATACATGGAAAATCTAAGATGTTACATAGATCACCACATTCACATGTACACGCAACAAAAGTGAATACACATATATAAAACCACCAATTCTCATAAGAAAAGCCTATTTCAAGTTTACACACACATCAAATCCATTTGAAAACACCCTTCGCACCACTTTCACATTTCATCAAACACATTTATAAATCTTAGCATGAAAACCCACATGAAATCCAAGAAATTTCATTTAGAAAATCACTTTCAAGTCAGTACGCACACCAAAATCCTTTGAAAACATATTTTTCATCACACACACATTCCATATAGTATATTTAGGAATCAAGGAAAGCATACTAAAATCATCTTATAATGTAAAAACATGGAATCGCCTACCTCAATCTTGTAAACTTCCAGAATCCGGTAGAAAATCTAGAACCGCACCACCACATGACCCTAAAATGCAAGATTGAACATTAGTAATCAAGATCTTACTAAAAAACACAATATAAAATCATCATTAGTTCATTCTACCCACTAGAAAATGGGGACACAATAAAGATGGGAGAATAACTCTAGAAAAGATGAGAAACTAAGGGAGAAGGGCACTTACTTGGAGATTCTTGAAGAAACCACACCAAATCCACCAATTAAATGAATATCCAAGGGAGAAAGGAGGGTGGTAGGAGGTTCCTAAGCTATAGAATCCTAAGTGGGGGGATTAGGGGTGTTTAGGTTTAAAAATTGAAGGGGGAAAGGGTAAAAATCTAATTTTTTTTAATGACCTGGACAAGTCACATGGTTTTCCCAAACGGTTTTCCAAACTATGCGACAATCGTGCGCCCATCACTTTCTAAGAGGAACAAGCCATAGAGTTACCCCGCATGGTACACATGCCATGTGGTAACTGTGTGGTTGCCCACTATCTAAAAATGACACTTGTCCACACAGTTTTATAAGCTAGGCACATGGTTTCCCCTAACCGTGCGCTAACCATGTGCCACCTATTTTCAAGCTCAAAATCTCAATTTTTCATCCAATACTCAAGGGGAACCTGAGGGATAAACACAAGAATGAAAATAAACAAATAAATACCTCAAAATTAAAACACGGATGTGACAATTCTCCCCACCATGAAAAATATTCGTCCCTGGAAAGTCAACATGAGGCTTGATCAGAAAACCAAAATGAATATTCTTCCTCAAACCAATAATTTTGATCCCCAATCTCATTCATGTCATTACCATGCAGTCAAAGAACTCTAATCAATGGAATAGAGTTCTCATTAATCACTTTCTCCTGGGAACCCACAATCCATATTGGCTGCTCGAACATAGAAAAATGAGGCTCCAACTCCATATCTTCCCAATTCAACACATGAGACAAGTTAGGGTTATATTTCTTCAACTGAGAAACATGGAACACATCATGAATTTACATCAACTGAGAAGGCAAGGTTAACCTGTATGCCACTTTACCGATCTATTCGATAGTCTCAAAAGGTCTGACATACATCGGTGTTTGCTTCCCTTTCTTTCCCAAATGATGATGACCAAAGTGAGGTGCCACTTTCAGGAACACCCAGTCACCCATAGAAAACTCTAGAGCTTGGTACCTATGATCGGAATAAGACTTATAGAGACTATGAGATTTCAACAAACATTTTCTGATCAAATTAACTTTATCAGATGTCTCATGCACAAGGCTTGGTCCCAATAATGAGGTATCTCCCACCTCATCCCAACACAAAGGGGACCGACATAGCCGACCATAAAGTGCCTCAAAAGGATCCATTTTAATTGAGGATTGGTAACTATTTTTATACACAAACTCAACCAATCTCAAATGGATATCCCACAAACCACTAAAATCTAGCACACATTCTCATAGCATGTCTTCCAAAATATGATTCTCTCATTCCGTATGACCATCTGTTTGAGGATGGTATGTCGTACTCAACTCGACCTGCGACCCCATCACCTTCTGAAGGTTGTCCCAAAACCATGAGGTAAAATGGGGTTCCCTATCAGAAACAATAGTTGACGGCACACAATGAAGCCTCATAACCTCCTGAACATAAAACTGACCCAACTCATCCACTTTGGTTGAATCCCTAATTGGAATGAAATGGGATGATTTGGTCAGATGATCGATCCCTGACCAAATGGAATTCCTTCCCTAGGGTGTACGAGGAAAGCTGACAATAAATTCCATGGAAATATCATCCCACTTCCAGGTAGGAATATGTAGTTTTTGAAGAAATCCAGAGGGAATTTGGTTCTTTTCTTTAACCTGATGACATGTATAACACTGTGATACGATGTCAGCAATATCATGCCTCATACAAGGCCATCAAAACTACCGACACATGCCATAAAACATCTTGGTAGCACCAGGATGGATGGCCCATTGAGACTAATGGATATCCTACATTACCACCCTTCTCATAAACAAAGGAACCACAAAAGGACCCTTAAAGTACAAATCTCCTTCGGGAGACAAATACCATTCACAAAGAACCTCCCTACCATTTAGAAATAGTATATACCACTAGAATAGCTCATCACTCAACTGCTCTTGCTGAATCAATTCCATAAGCGAAGGAGTCAGCTGAACACTTGTAATGTCCCGGATCCGAGTGCCACTCAACGGGTGCCCCGAACCCAGTTTTCCACATGACCTCAAGCGCATTTCCCCAAATTCCATAGGCTGCCGACTAGTAGTGAGGACCCAGGTCTGATAGTGGAGAAACTATGTCCTCATTTGTCAAAGTGTAGCGCAACGGAATAAAAACATACATCAACAGCGGAAGCAATAAACCACACGTGTTTAAAATAAACGACTGTAGTAAAAGATAACCAACAGTTATATAGATAATGATGCAACATGTCTCGAGTTCTAATAAAATATCCAAAAAATGTTACACAACAATACAGTACAGTACAATACAGAGTGCAGCAAAACAAAACAAAACAGCTGGTAGCATTGCAAGACTAATCCCGGTCTCATGCTCCCCTACTCCTCAACAGCAATCAAGTACCTGTATAGGGAACCTTTCCCTTATCCACACATGCAGAAATGTAATCTGTTTGGGCTGAAGACATGACCCAAATAGGGTGTGAGAAATAAATCCCAGTAGGCACCCACCAAAGGCTCGTGCCCAACTCTGTGAAAATATGCAACAACAGTGTGTAGTAATGAAATGCAATAAACTAAGCAGTACTCAAAAGTAACTAACTGTACAAGTTACATTTCCATTTTATTATTCATTAAATCATTCATTATAAGGAAAGCACCACAATGAATTTCTATGTGAACAGTCAGTGTCCTCAGACACGCAAGCCCTTACCCTCAGGTAATTAGAAACGTAACCCACATGTAATTGCCCATAGGCATAAAAGATATTTCCCTTAGGTGTACAAAGTGTCTCCCTTAGGCACAGAGTCTATTTCCCATAGGCACGGAAGAAGTTTCCCTCAGAATAAAAGATGCAATTCCCTCAAGCTGAGTAAAACACTACCCTCGGGCAATACAAGTAACCAGGCCATGTCCAACATATAAACAAGAAATTCACATGCAATTCCTCTCAAGGAAATTTTATAATCATTATTATAAAGTCATACCCTCGGGTATCCCGGCCAAATGGCTAAACAGAGGAACGCACCCCCGGGGTGGTCCTGGATCCAAGCAGTGATCCCAAACAACAGTTTATTATCACATTTAATTACTTTACAAATCTAGATATTTAAAACAGCTAAGGCCTCAGCCACATGACACCCCAACATGGGTTCATGGCACAACAATTCACACAAACACACCATATTTGGAAATTAAACACCAAGCCACCTACCTTAAATGCCCCTGAACGGTATACGTGAATGACGCTTCCAGAAACGCCCAAGAACGACGTAGATCTAGGAAAAACAACAACACGTTCAAACCTAAATAACTTCCCCTCTATAAATAATTGGTAAGAACAGCTTAAGGAGAAGGAGAGGTTTACCTGTATGGTTCCAACGAGATCGACTGAGGTAGAATCAGATTCTCGGTGCTTGATCGGGTGAACTCCAAAGCTCTGTCTGTCCTCCTAAGCTATCCTCCGGTTCTAATCCTTCTCTGTGAACAGAGGAGTCCACTACCCATTTTAAGCGAAAAAAAAACTACACGACATGTATTATTGGGTACACAGCGTGTACTTTTCATTTTTTAATTGTTCCGCTAGCGGATTCTCTCCAGCGTGGCACTATTCATCTGTTGACATGAGTACACGACATGTAACCCAAGTACACGGCATGTACTGTCGCTCTGTTGGCCACTGCCTTACTATTTGCCTGTCGACTTACTACACGGCGTGTAAATACCCGCTATACGGCATGTATTCGGTTTTTACACCTTTCATTGCCAGCATGGCTACACACCTTGTGTACTCATCCCACACGGCCAAAGTACACGACATGTGGAAAAGTACATGGCGTGTGCCCACAAAATTTGTGATTTTCCCCATTTTCTTTATTTTCACAAAAACACTTAAGGAAAAGAGAAAAGAAGAAACTCGTACCTCAAGAATAAGAACGTGGTTCTTACAAACTTCCCCTCTTAAAGAAATTCATCCCCGAATTGCCCTTTCAAGGGTGGTGAAGATAACGCACAGAAAAACTCTGGCCACTGAGTACGTACGTCGGTCTCCCGCTCACAGGTTTTGTCCTGTACTCGGCCATGCTGTCATAGCACCCGTAAAAGAGGAACTGACCGGCCTCGGAGAGCCTTCGTGCTCCTATCCACAATACGAATCTGATGCTCCTCAAAGGATGCATCTACATGAAGGTCGACCTCTTAGGGATGAAAGACGTGATGCGGGTCTGAGTGATAACGGCACAGCTGAGATACATGGAAGACGTCGTTCATGGCGCGGTACCTCTGTAGTAACTGAAACTGATAGGAAATCGTCCTGACTCTCTCCAGAATCTCAAACGGCCCTACATACCTCAGTGAAAGCTTACCCTGTCTCCTGATCCGTCTGTGTCCCAACCTCGGTGAAACACGTAAGAAAACCTGATCCCCGAACATGAACTCTAAGGGTCATCTGCGGTGATCAACCTAAGATTTCTGATGAGATTGTGCGGTAGCCATCCGCTTCTGAATCAACTGGACCTGCTCTGAAGTCTCCTGTACGAGATGTGGTCCCAGTAAAGCTGCCTCACCTGCCTCTAACCAGCACAAGGGTGATCGGCATGGCCTACCATATAAAGCCTGATAAGGTTCCATCTCAATAGTTACCTAAAAACTATTATTATAGGCAAACTCAACCAGGGGTATGTGCTTATCCCAAGAGCCCCCAAAGTCTAGGATACATGCATGCAGCATGTCCTCAAGCACCTGTATCGTACACTCTGACTGGCCATCGGTCTGAGGGTGGTAAGTTGTGCTCAAAAGCACCTATGTCCCCAGTTCCCTCTGAAAGCCCTGCCAGAAACGAGACATAAAACGGGCGTCCCTATCTGAAATGATAGAACGAGGGACCCCATGAAGACGTACGACCTCTCGGATATACAACTTTCCGAGCTCATCAACACCGAAGGTCTCCTTGATCGGAAAAAGTGAGATACCTTCGTGAGTCTATCTACAACAAACCACACGACATCATTGCCTCGAGGTGGCCTCAGCAACCCAGTCACAAAGCCCATCGTGACATCATCCCATTTCCATTCTTGAATGGGTAACTGCTGTAACAGTCTGGCTGGCCTCTGATGTTCCACCTTCACCTGCAGACAGTTGGAACATCTAGTAACAAAACCAGCTACCTCTCCTTTCATACCCGGCCACCAATACTGACGTCTCAAGTCACGGTACATCTTGGTAACTCCGGGATGAACTGCCTAGGCTGAAGCATGAAACTCCTGCATTAAATCCTCGCGTATATCCTCTGGAACCCACACTCGTCCATGGAAACGCAGTACCTCATCATCACCTTTTGTCCAACTAGGAGGAGGGTCCTCACTTGCCACCAACTCCCGTAGAACTAGGCCTTCTGAATCAGATAGATGTCTCATCCTCACTCTACCCAGGAGGGAGGAAGTCACAGCTAAAGATGAAAGATAGGTTTGCCCCTGACTGTCATGCACCTCCAAATGCATCTCAGAGAACAAAGCCATAAGCTGCCACTCACCACTGGCCTCCTGCACCGCCTGTATCTGATTCTTCCTGCTCAGTGCATCAGGAACTGCATTACCCTTACCAAGTGTGTAGGAAAGCTCAAAATCGAAGGACTAAAGGTATTCGACCCACCTTCATTGTCTCAGGTTAAAGTCACATTGAGTAAAGATGTACTTGAGACTTTTGTGGTTGGTGAAAACCACAAAATGCTCCCCCAAAAGATAGTGTCTCCAACAGTGCAACGCATGAACAACTGCAGCCAACTCGAGATCATGCATCGGGTAATTCCTCTCATGTGGCCTCAACTGCCGAGACCTGTACGCAACAACTCGATCGCCCTACATCAACACAGATCCCAGCCCAATACCTGATGCATCACAGTAAACTGTATAGATTTTTCCCTACTCTGGAAGTATTAGGATTGGTGTTGATGTCAGCCTTCCCTTTAACTCCTGAAAGTCTGTCTCGCAATCTTATGACCCAACAAACTTCACACCCTTCTTAGTCAAACCCGTCAACGGCACTGCTAAGTGGGAGAAGTCCTGGATGAAGCATCTGTAGTAACTAGACAGCCCTAAGAAACTCCGTATCTCAAACATGTTCTTAGGATACTCCTAGGAAACTACTACTCTCACCTTCTCTGGGTCTACTGCAACTCCTGCCTATGAGATGATATGACCCAGGAAGTGAATCTGGTCCATCCAAAAGTGGCACTTTGAGAGCTTAGCATATAGCTAATGCTCTATCAGTGTACTCGGCACGATCTCAAGATGGGTGGCATGGTCGTGTCGAGTGTGAGAGTACACTAAGATGTCGTCCATGAATACTACCACAAAAGAATCCAGATAAGGATGGAACACATGATTCATCAGAGCCATGAAAACTACCGGCACGTTCGTGAGTCCGAACGGCATAACCAAGTACTTGTACAGACCATACCTGCTCCTGAAAGCTGTGAGAGGTATATCAGATGGTCTAACGCGCAACTGATGATATCCGGATCTCAAGTCAATCTTCGAGAACACTCGTGCTCCAAGAAGTTGATCAAAAAGATCATCAATCCTTGGTAAGAGATATCGGTTCTTGACCATTAACTGGTTCAGCTTCCGATAATCCACACAGAGTCTGAGGGTACCGTCTGCCTTCTTTGCAAAGAGAACCGATGAACCCCAAGGAGAAGTACTGGGTCGGATGAAACCCTTTCCTTGTAACTCCTCTAACTACTTCTTGAGCTCCTGCAACTCAGGCATGGCCATCCTATAAGGAGGAATGGACACCGGTGCTGCTCCTGGCATGAGCTCGATAGAGAAATCCACCTCACGCTCCGGAGGTAGACCTAAAAAATCATTTGGGAAGACATCCCTGAAACGATCAACCACTAGAGGGAAATTCTTCTGACAAGTTCCCTGGTCATCCAGATATAAACTCACAATCTCAGTTGTGACTCCACCCCGCCCATGATGCTCTGGTCCAGCTCGACTCGCTTGAACATTCCACTCGCCCTTGTATAGAAACTCTCCGCCCTCTGGTGACATGAAACACACCCTACAATGATATCAGTCTACAAAGGATCGAAAGGGAACCAACCAGTCCATCCTGAGAATGACATCATAAGTTTCCATCTCTAAGACATAGAGGTCCCAAAGAAAGTGACACCCACCAACCTCAAGGGGGAACTCCCTACACTGACGTACATTGGCCGTTCTAGTTCCCAACGGAGTGTCTAGCGTCATGACATCAGAAGAAGTAGAAACACAGAGCCCAAGGCTCTCCACAACAGCCACAGATATGAAACTATGTGTGGAACCCATATTGAAAAGTACTGAAGATAAGATAGAAGCTACTAGAATAGTACCTCTGACAGTAGAAGGTCCGGGATCCTACTCCTGTTGGTTCTGTTGCACTGCATATGTTTGCCCAGTGTCGGGGCCCTGCGACACAGCCTGGCTACCCTAAGCTGTCCTGCCCTACTGCCTCTGAGATCCTAGTGTCTAGCTACCATGACCACGACCACCATCTCTGCCTACATGCCCGGATGTATTCCAGTTTCCCAACTGGTAAGAAGCTGCTGGTCCTACTCCCGCACGCGAAGTCTGCACAGAACCCCTCTCACTAGCCACTGGTGGAAACGCCCTGCAAAAGCGCTACAGATGACCCATCTTGCCGCAAGCTCGGCACTCCACTGGGTCTCGTGGACACTGAGGTCTCTTGTGCCCCTCCTTACCACACTGGTAGCACATGACCTGGCCACGTGAAATATTATTATGGCTCGTACTGCCACCCTGAGATAAGTTCATCTGTCTCTTCCTCTTGCCAGTAGATATAGTACCAGAAACTGGTGTTGAACCGCCCTGGCCCACACCACTAGCTTCTCATAGGTTCCTCTCTGTAATCAGCGCCTGGTTTACAATAGCATGTACTTAAGGCAACCTGAAAACATTCACCAGTGCTTGGATGTCATATCGAAGACCATCCTCAAAGCGCCTGGCTCTCAACGTCTCGTTACCCACCAGAACGGGTGAAAAACGTTGAAGCTCAGTAAAGAGAGTAGAATAATCCATCACCGACATAGCACCCTATTGCAGATTCATGAACTCTCGAGCTCTATATGCCCTCAGAGTCTCTGGGAAGAAGAAGTCATAGAAGGCTGTTTGGAAATCTTCCCACGCCATGTCTTTGTGATGCTCCGACTGAGTGGTAACATTCCACCACCTCTTGGCGGAATCACGCAGCATATAAGTTGCGAGCTTGACCCTCCATCCGGGAGTCGTCTCTAGGTACTCAAAAATAGTCTGCATCGACCCCAGCCAAGACTCCGCAGCCTGTGGTCCTCCATCCCCTGAAAACGTAGGCGGATGCTGCTCCTAGAAGATATGAGTCAGCTTGTCCATAGATGTGGCAGCCGGTGGTGCTCCCTGAAAGGTCTGCATGAACCGCATGAAGCCTTCACGGAACTGCGCATCTACGCCTGTGTCCGGTATAACGACTGGCACCACATCTAGCTCTACTAGAGGATCCACTGGTATCCCATGACCCACCATTTCTGGAGTATAATCGTTGTCGCTCTCCTGGTGAACAACATGTGGTCGTCTTAGTGGCATGACTCTACAAGGTCAAGCGCACACCTTAGATCAAGATTATCAAAGACTGAAAATGAAGGGACCGAAAAGGGAACAGGAGGAAGAAGGAATTTCAAAATTTGCAAAACAAGACTACATGGCATGTAAACTAACTACATGGTGTGTACCTGACTTCTCTTCCCCTGCCCGAGTCCTTCTACACGGTTAAGCCACATGGATCCCATTGAATAAAATTACACGGTGTGTATATCATCTACACGGCGTGTATGGTGTAATTTTCTAACTGCCCGTGTCGTTTATGACATGGCCGACTACTCGGCTTGATACTACATGGCGTGTTACACCCACGCACGGCGTGTATAAGAAAGGATTTCACCGACTCGTGTTGTTAGTTTCGCGGACGGGTCCCCATGTCAGACTACACGACATGTTCCACAGTGGACATGGCGTGTATGTCTTAAGGTCTCCTCCATTCATGTTTGTTAGTTACACGGGCAGACTCCTGGTCAACACTACACGGCATGTCCCTCCGATACACGGTATGTTCACCCCAAGCATTTCCCTTCCCCGTGTCGCACCCACACGGTCTATGACACGGGATGCGACTACACGACATGTACTGAGGGTAAACGGCGTGTACTCAAAAAGTTTTTTTTTTCTTCCCAAACAGAAGAACACACGGCATGTGTCCAAGGAACTACACGGCGTGTATACTGGGTTTTCCGGATATCATACCTCAGAAACTAATCTGGAGCCCAGATAATACTTAAATAACACCTAAGTTCCAAATTCTGACCCGTGAGGGCCCATACTCCCCGCGAATCAAAGTTTGGCATCTTATTTGTGTTATAACTAGGTAATCAAGTTAATGATCCACCAAATTCTGGTCATTGAGGGCCCATACTCCCCAAAAACCCAAAGTTTGGCGTTCATTCTATAAATAGGTTCACACAATAATACCATATCACATAGCAGGTATTTTATCAAAATAGTTATCACAACAGCATACTTTTTAGCACAATGTCTATCACAACAACATGCAATTTCTAATGATCCTACATAGCATGGAAACTATGCATGGCATTTGATTCTAACATGTGCCTAAATGATGCATGAAATTTCATACCCTCATCTCATCGGGTTGCAACTAAATAGAACCCATGGATAAAATATAAACAGCACAATCACAAGTGTGTCACCCTTCAGTGAAAATAAATTCAACTGTAAAATTGAAAAATCAGAAAAATTGCAACATGAGGTAAATTGGATTTTCCTTTTACACGGGTTAGCTACTCCCAGGAATAGCTTATTACCAACTACCGTTCTCGTCCTATCCCTGACTATGGCTCCAAACAATAAGTCAAAGAAAAGAAAACTCCTCTGATACCACTTTGTAACGTACCGGATCCGGGTGCCACTCAACGGGTGCCCCAAACCCGGTTCGCCACATGACCTCAAGCGCATTTCTCCAAACGCCAGAGGCTGCCGACTAGCAGTGAGGGCCCAGATCTGATAGTGGGGAAACTATGCTCTCATTTGTCAAAGTGTAGCGCAGCGGAATAAAAACATACATCAATAGCGGAAGCAATAAACCACACACATTTAAAATAAACAACTGCAGTAAAAGATAACCAACAGTTATATAGATAATGATGCAACATGTCTCAAGTTCTAAGAAAACAGCCAGAACATATTACACAACAATACAGTACAATACAATACAGAGTGTAGCAAAACAAAACAAAACAGTCGGTAGCATCGCGAGCCTAAGCCCGGTCCCATGCTCCCCTACTCCTCAGTAGCAATCAAGTACCTGTATAGGGACCCTTTCCCTTATCCACAGCTGCAGAAATGTAATCTGTTTGGGCCGAAGACATGACCCAAACAGGGTGTGAGAAAAAAATCCCAATAGGCACCCACCAAAGGCCCGTGCCCAACTGTGTGAAAATATGCAACAACAATGTGCAGTAATAAAATGAAATAAACTAACCAGTACTCAAAAGTAACTAACTGTACCAGTTACATTTCCATTTTATTATTCATTTAATCATTCATTATAAGGAAACCACCACAATGAATTTCTATGTGAACAGTCAGTGTCCTCAGATACGCAAGCCCTTACCCTCAGGTAATTATAAATGTAACCCACATGTAATTGCCCACAGGCATAACAGATATTTCCCTCAAGCGTACAAAGTGTCGCCCTCAGGCACAGAGTCTATTGCCCACAGGCACGGAAGAAGTTGCCCTCAGGCTAAAAGATGCACTGCCCTTAGGCTAAGTAAAACACTTCCCTCATGCTAAACAAGTAACCAGGCCATGCCCAACATATAAACAAGTAATTCACATGAAATTCCTCTCAAGGAAATTCTATAATCATTATTATAAAGGCATACCCTCGGGTATCCCGGCCAAACAGCTAAACAGAGGAATGTACCCCCGGGGTGGTCTTGGATCCAAGCAGCTATCCCAAACAACATTTTATTATCACATTTATTTACTTTACAAATCTAGATATTTAAAACAGCTAAGGCCTCAGCCACACGACACCCCAACATGGGTTCGTGGCACAATGATTCACACAAACGCACCACAGTTGGAAATTAAACACCAATCCACCAACCTTAAACGTCCCTGAACGGTATACGTGAATGACGCTTCCAGAAACGCCCAAGAACGACGTAGATCTGGGAAAAACAAAAACACGTTCAAACCTAAATAACTTCCCCTCGGGAAAGAATTGGTAAGAACAACTTAAGGAGAAGGAGAGGTTTACCCCTACGGTTCCAATGAGATCGACAGAGGTAGAATCGGATTCCCGGTGCTCGATCGGGTGAATTCCAAAGCTCCGATCTTCCTCCCGAGCTCTCCTCCAGTTCTAAGCCTTCTCTGTGAATAGAGGAGGCCACTCTCCATTTTAAGCAAAAAAACAAACTACACGACGTGTATTATTGGGTACACGGCGTGTACTTTTCATTTTTTAACTGTTCCACTGGCGGATTCTCGCCAGCGTGGCACTGTTCATCTGTTGACATGAGTACATGGCATGTAACCCAAGTACACAGCGTGTACTATCGCTCTGATGGCCACCGCCTTACTATTTGTCTGCCAACTTACTACACGGCGTATAAATACCCACTACACGACGTGTAGTCGGTTTTTACACCTTTCATTGCCAGCATGGCTACACGCCTTGTGTACTCATCCCACACGACCAAAGTACACAGTGTGTGGAAAAGTACACGGTGTGTACCCACAAATTTTGTGATTTCTCCCCATTTTCCTTATTTTCTCAAAAACACTTAAGGAAAAGAGAAAATAAGAAACTCGTACCTCAAGAATAAGAACTGGGTTCTTACAACATTGGCCAAGAGCGCACCTCCACTGTGTTACTTAGTCTCTAAGTGCATCTGAGAAAAAAGCCCAATCAAGTTCCACTCATCACTGGACTCTTTCAATGATTGCACTAGCGCATTCCTACTTTAAGCATCAACCACAACATTTCTTTTTCCTAGATTATAGAATATATCAAAGTCGAACCCCTGAAGGCACTCAACCCAACGACGTTGCCTCAAATTCAAATCTTTCTTGGAGAAAATGTATGCTAAACTCTTATGATCAGAATAAACTACAAACTTCTCCCCAAAAAGATAGCGGTGCCACGTTTTCAAGGAATGCATCACTACTTCCAAATCCAGGTCATGGGTTGGGTAATTCTTCCCATGTGGTCGGATTTGGCGTGAACCATAAGTCACCACATGATCATTCTGCATTAACACGCACCTGAGGCTCATACTTGAGGCATCACAATAAACCACATAGCCCTTTCCCGATTCTGAAAAGATTAAAATAGGAGTTGTGGCCAACCGCCGTTTAAGCTCCTCAAAGGCTGCTTAACACTCTGGAATCCATTCAAATTTTACCCCTTTCTAGGTTAGCGCCTTCATGGGCGAAGAAAGCTGAGAGAAATCTCAAACGAACCTCATGTAATACCCTACTAGGACTAAAAATATTCTGATCTCAAAAACGTTCTTCGGATGCTCCCATGACATCACTGCAATAATATCCTCGGGGTCCACTAAAACCCCTTGCTATGAGATTAAATGGTCGGGAAACTTCTCCTCCATGATCCAGAAGGTGCACTTGAAAAAATTGGCATAGATACAATGATCCCGAAGAGTTCCCAACACAATCCTCAAATGATTCTCATGTTCCTCCTCGGTTTCAGAATAGACCTTGATGTCATCCACGAATACCACAACAAAGGAGTCGAGATACTGGTGGAACACTCTATTCATAAGATTCATGAAGACTTCTAGAGAATTTGTCAACCCAAAAGGAATGAAAAAAAATACTCAAAATGGTCGTACCTAATTTGAAAGGTTGTTTTCAGAACATCCACCTCTTTAACTCTGACTTGGTGATAACCAGAACGCAAGTCAATCTGGGAAAACAACTTTTCCCCCTTAAGTTGATTAAAAAGGTCATTAATACGAGGAAAGGGATACTTATTCTCGATCATCACCTTATTCATCTTCTGGTAATCAATACACAACCAGAGAGATCCATCGGTCTTTTTTTCAAATAGAACTGTGGAGGACCAAGTTGAGACGCTCATGCGAATGAATCTTTTGGATTCCAAGTTGTCTAGTTGTACCTAAAATTCTCTCAACTCAGTGGGGGGAATATGGTATGAGGGAAGAGATATCATTTGTGTTCTCGGTGTCAACTCAATAGAGAACACAACATCCCACTTCAAAGGAAAACCCAAAAAAATCTCTGAAAAGACCTCTGGGAATTCATCCACTATGGGAGGTAATCCACCCTCAATAGCACCATCATCATCATCCAATGCAAGTGACAAAATCTAAAAATTGAGATTGCCCAATTCCAGAAGTGGAGGTCTAGTGCATCCCAACTGAGGATCCCATTCACCATGAAAAACTTGGGGACTACCATCAGGTGCCACAAAACTCACATACCACCTATAACAATCAATGTATGCTTGAAAGCACACCATCCAATCCATACCAAGGATCATGTCGAAGAGGTCCATCTCTAAAAAAAGAAAATCCTATTCCAACTCAACCACTAACACGATGAGTGCACAGGATGGACACCTAAAACCCTACTCTCACTTCTCACCAAGTAGTGTTACCAACTCTATCGCACACAGCATAAGCTCAGTTAGAAACTTTAACACATCAACAAGGCAGGTAGAGACAAATGAAACAGGAGCACTGGTATCAAAGAGAGCAACAACTAAGGATGATGCAATAAGAACAATACCTCGAAATGTCACAGGCCCTGCATCTGATTCCTCTAGTGCTCGATCCACTGCATGAAGATGTTTCGTCTCCACCTGAGCCTGAGAATGACTACTAGCCTGTGGCTCTGCCCTAAACTGACTCTTCCTAGAAGAAGATCCAACCCTACTACCACGACCGCCAAACTGAGAACTTGTTTTCCTGGATGGCTCTAACTGGGATAACACTCCTCTAGAAGCTACAGATCATGCACCACTCTGATAAGAACGTGTGTCCCTAAAAACCGATGCAAGTGTCTCATAGATCCACGTTGATGACAAGGTCTGGGAGGAGATATGCACACAGGTCGTATGTGCTCTGCCTTCCCACACTGATGTCACACAACCAGCCCAGCATCGAAATCCACAAATGAAGACAGCCGGGAAGGATGGCCTAAACTATCACCTCCCTTCTTCCCCTACTCGTCCTGCTTCCTCTTATTCTCTGATGAACTGTCACTGCCCACAGCTGACATTAATCTATGGAAACTAGGCTAGTCACTACGATCAATCTCTACCATCATGGCACGATCAACCACTTCAGCATTGGTCTTAAGTTTGGACAAAAATATCTGAGATTGGATTTATGGCCGCAACCCCTTTCAAACCTTTGATCCTTTATTTTCTCATTGGAAATGAGATCAGGTGTGTACCGAACTAACTCAGAAAAGAGGTTAGCATATTCCATCACAGACCGGTCTTCCTGGATAAGCTCCATAAACTCATGGGATCTAGTGTAGTCCAAGACCTCAGGACAATACTACTCATTGAAAATGACCTTAAATTCTTTCCAACCCATCTACTCATGCTTTCTAGCTTGCACCACTGAGTCCCACCACTTCTGACTGGTACATTCTAACATGAATGAAACACATTTCACCCTAACAGCCTTAGGAGTATCAAGGAACTCAACATCCTCTTTATCTTCTCAAGACACTCCTCTGCTTCCTGAGGTTTCATGCTACCTCAGAAAGAATGAAGCTTGTTCTTGAGGAACTCTTGAGCCTTGTCCTTTCCGGGACCTGGGTCAGCTTCTCTAACCTGAGCAGGACCAGGGTCCACTCCTTGTCCCAAAGCTTGGATAGCCCAAACCACTGCTTCCTCTAACCTATGATCAATTGGTGAGGGAGAACTCCCGCTGGCCTCTTCTCGCAGTTGCACAGGAATTCTCTAGGGAGGCATTTTGCTACAAGAAGAAATAACCACAAAGAAAACCATCAATACAACAATTTTGAAAATTTTCAGCAATAACAACAAATCTCAAACACTTTCACAAATCAAAACATAACCAAGTTCATCACAATAACATGAAAAAACAAACCACTTCACCCCCTACCTAGAGTCTATATACAGTCTGCAACCTGTATGTCTCACCTAGAGGAAAAATAAATTCATATCCCAACATCTCATGGAGACTTCAGTCCTGTCACGAGGTGTGCTGGCCAGGCGCCCTACTCATAACCAAAACCTCAAGCCCCGATATATTTATTGTTATATAAATCATATTTAAGATTATATAAATATGTATATATAAAATATATATGTAAGGTACCCTTTATGTGTGTGTGTGCATATTAATATTTATTTACATATACTAATATTTGCATATTTATCAATACACACAGATATTTATATATAAACATTATATGTTTATATATATATTATTTGTATAGGTATATATATTCAAAAAAAATTATAAGGTAATAAAATGGATAGAATTTTATTTTAAATAAAATGGATAATAAATGTTTATTTCTATATGGTTTATATATTTAAAAATATATTTTGCATATAAATATGTTCAAATATTTAATTATACAATTTAATATTTATATATAAATATATATGCAAATATGTGTATATTTATATTTTAATTTACAAATAACACTACAATATGAAAAACTGTAAAAATTTAACATAATATCCAAATGAATATAATCTCAAGGAATAAATTCAAACTCCACTGAAAAAAAAACCCCATGAAGAAAGTTGAAATTTCATCGAATGTTCAATAATTAAGGTATCTCAACAAAAAACCCAATTTTAGAGGTCTTCAAGGCCTTTTTTTACTGAGAAAAAATAGTGACTAAGGTTTTCTCAATTTAGACCACGTAAATTTATTCGCAACCTTCGATTTGACAACTCGTGAAACCCAAACGATCACTTAGATCAAAAATTATGATCGCTTCAAGTTCAAGCCCCTTTTTCAACTTTTTTTAAGATATTGATTAATTTATAAATTTTTTCTATTACCAAAATGTTCTTAAATGTTTATTACTCGATACCAATTAACAAATCTTAATTAATATTAATTTTTAATTATTTTATAAAGAATTTTTCACTCAATACAATATAAACATTTTGGTGATAAACATTTAAGAACGATCTTGCAAATTTGTAACAATGTATATACGAGTGAGTATAATGATATGTGATAGGTCCCTCCCCTAAGGCTCCAAACAAATGTGAGTAGATCATAATAATATATCAAGCAACCAACCCAGGGTAAGGCCATGTCACTAGGTATCAAGCAATCTTCCTAACATCATGTCATGTCTTTCAACCATCATCACATGTCACACATACCAATCAAGCCACATTCGTTCCATCCACATAAAATCATCATTACAAGTGGGGGAGGACAGGGAAATATGTTTGCTATCTAATAGTCCATCTGGGTATCCAGTAAAGGTTTTTACAGTGAATGATGAATGATAACATTTGACATCCCTTTTTTTCATTTCTTCTGTTAGCCAAATCAATCATTTCAATACAAAGAATAAACAAACTTTAAGCTCTTCCCCTCCCTCAATTTGACATGAACAGGGCTAACAGCAACAACAAGAGGGGGATCCTTGGTGGAAGTGGAGCAGGGGCCCATGAAATATGATGGGCACCCACAGCATACACACCTCCAGATGCCTCATCTTTCACTTTGATGCTGGAAGAGCAGTTGTATTCAGTCCATCCAATGGTATGATTCTCCAGATCATATACCACTAGCCTATTTGATAGCACTAGATCTCCCAGTAGAACAATGTCTTTTCCATCTTCAGATTGCATCCCACCATTCTGCCAACCGAAGCACCATGAATCTTGGCGAATCTGAAACATGTATTCATGAGGATAGACTGTCAAAGAAATTGAATCTTCAAAATGTAGGGTGACCACTGGGAATCCATCATCAACATTCCCAGTATACACTAAACACGTGAACTGATCATCAACAATCTGTTGTTTCAAACCGAGCTGCTGAGCCATAATCTTATCGATCAGTGAAGTATATATATCTCTTGGAAAATATGCCAAGGTTGTGCCACTGTCGATTATTGTCCCTTTATGAATGCCAGTGCCAAAAATATCTGTTGGAAGACTTAAAGCATCATCTCCAACATCGATCCCCTTCATGACAACATTGTAGTGTGGCTGATCTGGGACCAGTGGAATCATGTTTAGCTTTGGTTGCACTACTTGCCCAATAGCAAAGATTCCACCGCCGCTTGTGGTATCCAAGCAGTGCGCGAACATTTTTTTCACTTTCCCAGCTGAAGCTAGCTGTGAAATCATGGATGAATTTGACTGTCCAAAACCAAGAATCCCATCAAGGGCTTCATTGGAAGAACCAAGCTCCCCGGATTGTTTTGACCCACACCCAAATATCACAGTACCATTGACAGGTTTGGTTTGAAAATCTCCAGATGCCTGATCTAATTGAACTACATCTTTCACAAAGCTTCCAGCAGTTGAACTTCCATCTCCATAGACAATATTATATTGACATGGCAATTCAGGCTTGCATCTAAGCTTACCCTCATACATGCTGGTGCAAAAATCTTGATCACAAGTGACCAGGTTTCCGGTCGCGGAGGTTTTGAGATCATATAGCATCAGCTGCAGCCCGATGTCACTTTTTTTGGGGCACTTATTGCAGCCAACGCAATTGACCCATAAAATGTCACTTCCAGTGTCTACTTGAACATGATAGTCTTTGGAAGGTGTTCCGATCCCAAGTTTAGCAAAGTAGAGCCCTGTTTCGGAGGGATGGCCATTACCACCAAGAGGAAGGTCGATGGGAGAGAGAATCCTTCGGTGACGGTTGCGGTCATGGTCCCTGAGAGCGCCAATTGAGCGGCGGCGGCCCGCAAACTTGTGATGCACCTTGAAAACGACGTTAGCGCCGGCTGCCGACCACAGGCCTGGTAAAACAAAGAGGGTAGCAGCAAGAGCGACCCTCCAATCCATCCCCGTTGTTCCTGTTCCCAACCCTAGAAATCGCAACCTGAAAATTCCCTTTCCCGAACCCTGCACGCGATTTCTTCTCGTGGGTCGGGCGATGGAAGCATGATAGGTGGGGCGACAAAAAACAAAAACAGGAGAGGAGAAGGATGGGGAAGAGAGGGATCGGGAGGGAAGACGGGGAAGAAAAACGGAGCATTTTCCGCTGTTTCAGAGATGGAAACAGCACAGCAACCGTCTGTATTTTTGGAAAACAGGAGGCGGGGAGAGGAGGAGAGCGGCTAGGGTAGGAATGGCCCCCAATCAGGCCCGCAGCACAGAACTCCCCTGTATTTTTTATATTTCAAGATAAAAAATTTAACAATAAAAATTGAAAATATAAACGGTTTGAGTTTAGAATACCCAATCACACATACCCATACCCTGAAACTCCACAAACATGAAGATTTCAATTTCTTTTAAGGGACTTCTTATTATTTTTTTAAGAATTGAATTTATTCTCAAGATTTACATTCATATAGATATTATGATTTTGAAATTTTATCGTTTTTCATATTGTGATTTTATTTATAATTAAATATATGCATATTTGATCATGTTTTTCATATTGTGGTTTTATTTATAATTAAATATATGCATATTTGATCATATTTACATGTAATAAATCAATTGCATAAATAAATATTTAAACATATTTACATAAAATGAAATTTTAAATATATAGGCCATATAAAAATAAATATTTATTATCCATTCATTTAAAATAAAAAATTATCCATTTTATTTACCTTATAAAAATGCATTAATATATATATACCTATAAAAGTAATGTTTATATATAAATATGTGTGTCAATAAACAAATATATGTGTATGTGTGTATTCTAATATATGTAAATAATTACATATATGAAAATATGTGTGCATGTGTGTGAGAAATATAAATGTGCACATGTGTAAATATGTGTGTGTCAATATTGTGTAAATATATCATATATAAATGTATTTTTATAAATATATCATTATCATTAAATAGTGTATAAACGTATTTACAGTAAATATTTTAAAATACATTATAAAAAATATATATGTAAATATGTATAAATGTAAATATATAGACATAAATATATATGCAATGTGTTAAATTTATATCTAAATATACAATATATAGATATATTTTAAAAATGTATTTGAAAATAATTATATAAATTATATGGAATTAATTTTTATCTATTTTATTTAAAAAAATATCTAACTATTTTTGTACATTATAAAAATATATGAATATTGTAACATCCCGTTCCTTATTTTCAAGTATTTATCATCTCTCTTTTCATTTCCCTCTTTGTTTTGGCGTGTTTTGGGGCTCTTGAGGATGAAGAGTCTTTGATGGGGGAAATGGCCCAAAGTTTGAAGATGTGTGTTTGTTGGAATTAATGGAGTCTGGATATAAATGTGTCAAAGTCTTTGTGGGGTTCTCCCAAGTTCGGAGAACACCGGAGATACTTTGGGTGCTTTCTTCATAATATAGACTGTTTATTGCCTGTAGGACATTTTCACGTCGTAAACGATTTACACGACGTGAAAGCCTTTTCAAGCAGATGTCGTGAATTGGTTCAAGGTGTGAAACGTTTACACGCTGTGAATCAGGTTCACATCGTGAAAATGGTCAAAGTTGGAATTTTTAATCCAAGGTGACGCGTTTTTCGACGTCTTTTGTTAATTAAGAAATTCACGTCGTGAAATGTTTTCACGTCATGAATGCTTCGCGATTAGTTCTTTTCAGGGCACTATACTGGTGATTAATTTTTCATTCGACGTGCGGTTTCTCTCTCGAGACTAGGAGCTCCCCCAGATGAGTTTGGGGATCTTCGCTCCTTCCGGACCATTTGTTCGGTGATTGATCGTCGTGGTTGTTGCGATGCGTCTCTCCAGATAAGAGATCCTTTTGCTTCTTCGTTGTCGTTGATCACGGTAGCACCGTTGTGCTACATTTATGAATCGATTGATCTGTAGTGATAATCTTCTTGATCTTTTCTAGATCCATTGTGAGACCTGTCTTCTGAAAGTTGACCTTCGTGTTAGTTGTGGTGCTGTGTGCGAGCTTCATGAGGTATGTGTTGTGTTTTCTTCTCTGCCGACCATTTTGCTTGTTGAATTGATTTTGAGATGTGAGGATTGATTCCAGGGCCTCCGTTGTTGTCTTTGTGTTCATCCTTGTTGGTGGATTTCGTTGCGGGTGTGTGCAACCCCCGAATAGCCCAAAGGCCTTCATTTTTATTGATTTTTGATAACCCCCTTTCAAGGGATGATGAAGAACCCTTACAAGGCCCATAGGCTCAGAGATTACATGGCTTGTAGGCTCAAGATATTACATGACTTGAAGGTCTTAGAGAATTCAACCAGACTATAACTACAAGGAACTGCCCCTCCTCAGCATCTGCATCGTGATTGTAGCTCTCCACCTTTGCATGGCCGTTTGGCTAGGCTTCCTGTGCAAGCACAGGCTAGTCCCGATGACAAAGCCATACCCTCTCATTCTTCCAAATCCATTTGGTTCTGCTCTAGTGAGTGAACTTGCTCTGAATCCTCATCTGGGGCTACTCTTTTTTGTAGAGTATGTCTGGGGAAACTGCTCTGATCATGTGGCCCGAAGGTCTTGAGGTGGCTCAAAGGCCTTAAAGGTGGCCCAAAAGCCTTACTGACCTGAAGGCCTGGGTGGCCCGAAGGCCTTAAGGACTTTAAGCCCAAACCGGTGAATTGTGTGTGTAGAAATGGGATTTTGAGAAAAAGATGATTTTCCCCTTGTTTTAGTAAAATTGAAGGTATTTTCAAAGTATTATGAAATGGATTTATGAAATGGGTTTCAAAGCATGGTTATGATGAAATGGTTTGGAAAATATAGCACATGGGAAGCCTTGGGTACTTAGGTAGAAGATGTAGTAATATGCCTCCTCTATTGATACTATCAGGGGGTTCACTCATGGGGTGTTCCTCTGCTCCCTAGACTGTTTGTTCTAGGGACTTGTTAGATTGTTGGGAGGTCAGCTTGCTAGGGTGTTCCTCTACTCTCTAGATTCGATGCATATATCTAGAGACTTAATGCGCGCGATTGTCTATGATTAGGTATGAGTGTCCTAACTAGCCTGACCTAGTGTGATCCTTACCGTGATGTTACCTGGCTTTGGTTTGTATTGGATTTGATATGATATGTGATACATGCTTTGATTTGACTGCTTTGATTTATATGAAATGATTGGAAACTGTATTACCTGGATTATTTGGAACTGTGGAAAAAGGGAAAATGTTTTACCATGCTTTTGATATAAAAATTGTTTAACTGTTTATCACACTTTGTTTTCTTTAAAGTTGAGCATGTTCAAATTGTTGTACATAAACTTGATATGGAACACCTGAGTGAGATCATACTGAACCTGTTTAGCTCACACCCTGCGCACCCCTTGTATGGCGTGTAAACCTTGTTATGTCTTTTGATGTAGGGAAAGGAAAGACGCCACAGTGAGGTGGTGTGGTTTTTGTCAACTGTGTTTGGGTAGCTAGTGGTGAGATGGTGAGAGTTTTTCCATGCTATCACACAGAGGAGATATTTCGGTTTTAGTTGTCCATTGCTGTTGGACTTGTATCTTGGAGACCATTTTGTTACTTTTGACTTGTATCACTTCTGTTGTTTCCTTTTTGATATGACATATATTTCCTATTATCTCTTCTGATGTCTCTTTCTGTCACGTGTGTGTGTGTGTGTGTGTGTGTGTGTGTCATGTCGTCTGCTTCAAGTTGAGAAAAACCGTTCCCTCTGGTTGTTGTTGATGCCTGAGTGCTAGTCGCCATCCTGTAAGGATCGAGAATGCCCTTCAGGTATGTGATGATTCAGGTCGGGTACCAGTTTGAGAGGGTATCCAGGTTGGGTTTGACACAGTTTGGTATCAAAGGTTAGGTTGTGCTCGATTTTGGGAAATTGGTAGACCGAAGATAAGATTGTCGACACTTGAGAGGTAGGTTGTGGTGAGTGCCTAGTCAGCTCTTTCCATGACGAGACTCAAGTTACCATGAGATGTTGGGATGTGTGTCTCCTGTTTTGAGTTCTTGATCTTAATCTCAGTTTTTTCATATGGTTTTTTGGTTTAGATTGAGATTATCTTGTTGTTTGATTGTTTCTTCTGTTTCAGTGTGTAGTGGTTTTCCATTGAGACATCTTCCATGGGTTCCTTAGGAGGGTGCAATGGATGCTTCTCAAGGGAATCCAACTCTAAATTAGAATCTTATCGAGGTTACTATGCGGGAAGTTCGTGCTATCGACCAAAACGTACCACAATTTCAGAATGTAGTTGTTGAGGTACAACCAAGAGTCCTAAGAGAGAGGGATCGATCATGGGAGTTCTTACATGAGAATCCACTATCCTTTAGAGGTACCAATGAACCTCAAGAGGCGGAGGATTGGATGGACAAGATCGATCCAATCTTTGAATTTCTAGATACACCTAAGCATATTAATGTAAAGTGAACGACGTTCATACTTGAGGTTACCAACAAGCAATGGTGGGGTTTCATGATATAGGAAGATATACACGTGGTCTTGGAATGGAAGGGTTTCAAGACCCTCTTCTTTCAACAGTTTTTTCCAGAGTCGTTGATGGTGAAAAATCCTATGGAGTTTCTCTCCTTGCATTAGGGAGAGCATTCAGTGTTAGCGTACACCAATTGGTTCATGGAGCTGGTTCATTTGTCTCCATATGTAGTAAAGAATGACCAGCTAAAGGCTCATAAGTACCTTTAAGGTTTGTGAATGGATATCAGATCACAAGTATTTATACTGAAGCTTTCAACTTATGCAAAGATAGTAGTCAAAGCTATAATTGTAGAGATGAATATGGTGGTCAAGGTTGGTTATTATTTTCCTTCTCTTCCACCTAGTGGAAAATTTAGTGGTGCACAGGGAAAGAAGAGGAACTGACATGATCATCACATGAGTGGTGAGGGTGGTTATCAGCAACAAACCTCCTATGCACCTTCCATTATAGCCAGTAGAGTGCCTATGACATGCTATCAGTGCAACAAGGTTGGGCACACTAGACGTTTTTGTTCCATGCCTATGAAGATGTACAATAGTTGTGGATGTTCTAGTCATATGTAGCATTTATGTCAGGCTATGCATATGCCTCTTCATGGTCAAGGATCATCAATTCCAAAGGCTATTGCAGCACGGTCAAATGCTTCAAAGACTACAAGGCTCTGACCACATGCCTTAGGAGTGAAGCACATTCATTCAATGGATGAGCTTTCTGGTGGAGGTAGATGTGGGTCCATAGACAGTGATAGGTACCGTCTTTATTTCATATACAATAGTGATTTCTTTATTTGATATAGGTTCTTCCCACTTGTTTATATCTGTTCGTTTTTTGGATATGCTTAAACCTCTACTTGAAATCATGTCCTTTATTATGGAGTGAGAGACACCACTTGTAAGGAGGAAAGAGCAGAGGTTTTAATGTCACTGTTTTCTATCGATAGTTGATGTAATTTTAGTATGTAATTTCCTCATTCTTGATCTAGATCTATTTGACATCATCATCAGGATGGATTGGATTATCACCCACCATGATGAGATTGATTATTATAATTAGAGTGTTTTTTTCTATATTATCAATGGGATCTCTTGAGTGTTTTAGGGAGAGTAGGATCCAAGGTCAGGTCATATAGGATCTTTCTACCCATAGCTCAGGAGTTTGTTTTCTACTGTAGTAGTTGAGCTCGATGACATTTCTTATATTGTTGATCTTACCGCTATTATTCAGAACTTTCTTAACGTTTTCCTAGATGATTTCTCTAGTCTTCCTATAGAGATAGAGGAAAAGTTTATGATTGACCTGGTTCCATGTACGCAACCGATTTTGATACCCTCTTATCACATAGAACCAACAGAGATGAAAGAGACCAATATTTAGTTGGATGTTTTGATGGAGAAAGGTTTTGTTCACCCTAGTTTTTTTCCTTGGGATGCCCTTGTGCACATTTCCAAGAAGGTAGATGGTTCTCTTTGATTGTATGTGGACTATCAGAAGTTTAATCGGTTAAGGGATAAGAATAAGTATCCTTTTCCCTGTGTGGATAATTTTTTTGACTAGTTAAAGGGGAAAAAGTGGTTTTTGAAGATTGATATTCAGTTGGGTTATCATCAGCTCAGAGTTCAGTAATATGATATACCGAAGACGACTTTATGGAGCACTTATGGCCATTACAATATCTTGTGATGCAGTTTGGCCTGACTAACACTCCTACAGTTTTTATGATTTTGATGAATCAGATATTCCATGAGTATATTGACACTTTTATGGTAGTGTTCATGGATTATATTTTGGTTTATTCGAGATCTGAGTGCGAGCACGAGCACCATTTAAGATTGGTTATAGAAATCTTGAGAAGTCACCATTTGTATAGAAATATTTCAAAATGAAATTTATCGATCCAAGAAGTGAATTTATTGGGGAACATGATTTTTAATAATAACTTATTAGTTGATCCTGATAAGGTGAATGATATCCTGTCATGGGAAGAGCCACATAACATCTTTGAGAATCAGAGCTTCCTTGCTCTTGCTGGGTACTACTGATGGTTCATCAGGGATTTCTCCAAGTTTTCATCTCCCTTGATCGCTCTTACTAGAAAAGGGGTTAAATTCAAATGGGATGAAAAGTGTCATTTTTTTCGATGAGATGAATTAAATTTTGACATCAGCACCTATTTTGATCTTACCTGAGCCCAGTAAATTGTATGTGGTTTTCCAGTATGCTTCTAGTGATAGTCTAGGTTGCGTGCTTATGTAGGATGGTCATGTGGTAACTTATGACTCTCGCCAGCTTAGACCACATGTGATGAATCAACCTATTCATGATTTAGAGCTTTCCACAGTTATAAAAGTGCTTAAATGTTGGCAGAATTATCATTTTGGGGATAGGTTCACAGTCTTTTCTAACTATAAGAGTCCGAGCTATATATTTTATCTTAAAAACTTGAATCTTAGATAGAGGTTTTGGGTGGAATACCTTCATACATTTGACTTTGACATCAACTGCACCCCAGGGAAGGAGAATGCCTTTAAAGATACTCTCAGTAGGAAAGTACCATCGCAGACTGTTCTAGAATCGAAGGAGGAGTGGAACCTTATGGGACTCTTCACTCAGTTGTACCTAAATGCTCAAGAGGATGTTCCAGGAATGGTTATGACTAGTGTTTAGTTATCATCATCTCTCTATGAGTCTATTTTATAGGACCAGTAGTAGGATGAAAAGTTCAAGGGAATTTCAGAAACCCTGTAACGACCCATGTTTTGAGCCAAGGTAGAATTCCAAGGGAATTTGAATTTTGGAATATGATGGATGAGCTGATCTTTGAACCGAGTTTTGGAACATAATTACAATTGTTAGAACACTTTAATAACTAGTATTTAGACTAGGTTGAAGGCCTAATATGTACTATGTGTGTCTTGTGGAGTTTCGAGAGAGTTGGGGCCTGAAGAATCAAGCTTTGGAGGAGATAATCAGGGTTCATGATTTTTCTGAAATTGTGAGGCCCTCAGGTGAAACCGTGCAACCTGTTTCAGAGTAGCAGTTGGTATTGCATGGGCTACGCACAATTTTCCCAAATCATGCACCCAAATTGCAATCTTAGTGCCACTTAGGCAATGTGTGTGCACTATTTGGTACATGGTTGGCACATGGTTAGGGAAAACCATATGGGACAACATTGACAAGTATGGTTCATAAGTAGTGGGACCCACATAGTTGGTGCACGGTTTGTCCAACCGTGTGGCCAAACCCTGCAACCCAGTTTTTAAGGGTGAAATAAACTTTTTTCCCTCAATGAAACTTATAGCCTAATTCTTCTTTCTTTCTTCTCCATCTAGCTGCATGAAAGCTCCTCCATCCTACCATGGAGCTCTCAAGCTCCTCCACCTAAAGATCATGATATCTCCCTTATTTGGACTCCAATTTGATTTTTTTGGTCATGTTGAATCTGCATCGGTAAGATATCAAATCATATTTATTCCTTTCTAAGTTTCTCTTATCCTTGGTTTTACTATTTTGGTGCAAGATCATTCACCCTATTTTCATGGAGGATGTCCATTTCATAGATTTCTTCCAAAAATAAACCAAATCAAGCCTCAATATCGGATGAGTAGAGCATCCTAATCATGATTTAGGTGGTCTATATCTCTTTCCCCAAATTTTCATTGATTCATAGATATTTCCATTATACTGCATGTTGTCCTTTGCTATGCGTCACCCTAAAATTTATTTCTTCTTTTTAAATTAATATATGCACCATGTTATACTCCAAAGGATCTCCGTTTAGTAACTATAGGATTCCAACCTCAATCATGGACACCCATTGGGTGTGCCGGCTCGAAATTTCCCTTTTTATTAATTTATTAAAAGCTTGGAACACCTTATAAGTGTTCGAATTATATTATAAATAGTTTTACTTTAGTTATATTTAATTGAACCAAAGAACCTCCATGGTACTAGGCTTGACTTATAAATAGAAGTGCTCTTATAGGTAATTACCCAATTGATGGTAGCACCTCCTATGTGCCCTGATGAACCTTGTAATTGTTTTTACATGTATGATAGAATCCTAAAATGATTCTTTTTGGTTAATTTAGTTATGAATCTTGAAATAGATGTTTGGTTATGGTAAATGAATTATTTGATAAACAAATATCATGTTTTATAATAATACCCCTTAAATGAGGTGTACTATCTTCTAAATTATAAAGTGGTGGTTAGTGTTTTAAATCATGCTTGACCATATTTAATTGGTGTTTTCCTATGCCTTTATATTATTTATATATATGTTGCATGCTTAGTACATGGCCTCACATGACATTCTTAAATGGATTTAATAGGGGGGTATGGACTTCCTTGTGACCAATGGTTGCAAAGACCAACCACCTTCAAAGTGGGATGGCATGAATTGACACTAGAAAGCCTTACCTTGATAAATGAAGTGGATTTTTTAAATTGAATGGTTTAAATTAAATATATAAATGGAATGGGTGGCAAGGCCACACCTCTTGTATGTTTTTAATTTAATATGAATTGAAATTCCCTTAGTTATATTTGGGCTTGATAAAGTATGAGAGGTAATGCCTCATAAATATTATTATAAATATGTTTATGCCTTTGATATAGGTTGTGGAACAATGGTAAGGGTTCTGTTGGGCATGTTGATTCATGATCCCTTATATCAGGTGTTGAATAGGATGTCTCACACCATTGACATGATTCAGACAGTGGGCATGATTCCCTTTGTTTCAGGTGTTTTCATGACAACACATCCACTATCTTGAGTATAGAGCATGATGTCTCTCACTCATCATGAGATATAGGGAATGTTCCTTTTTTTTTTCTGGAGCTTATAGGCTCATTCAAACTGGTTATGGATGACTGAGTTACGCCCCAGTCCAGTCAACACCTAGTATTCTAGGTATAAAACCACTTAAGTTCTCACGTAATTAGTCCATATTGGTGGATGAAATATATAACTACATTATATATATTATTAATATATACATATAGTTATGAATTAGACCCTCATTCAATCCTATGATAAAGTAGGTAGAGTCATCTAGGTGTCCTATTGGGACCCAAACCAACCAGTATTTATTTATTTATCTTTGGTTATTATTCTGTATATATGTACACTTATTTACCTTATATCCACAGATTGGATTTACCTGTATAAATTATTGGTGGTGGCCTACTGGAATTTTATCTCACACCCTGCATGGGCCACCATTTTACTAGGGTACCTGAGAAAATCTCATTTTCACAGGACCATGGATTATTTCTTGCACTGTTATGCTTATACCTGGGAGTTAGGAGCACAAGACTGAGCGGGAGCTTAGGATGCTCATGGAGATTACCCTAGTGGCTTTTATTTATTTCCTTTATTCATGTATTGTACAATATCATGTTGCATATTGTATGTATGCTGTTTCAGTTTATGTATCATCATATAAACATGCATGCATTATTGTATATTAGAGTTGTCTATTTATATTCAGTTTACATTATTCATCTGCTACTCTGTCTTTCATTTATTACCACTTCCATTGTTTTTTGTTATATACTATCTGATATACTGTTGTGCTACTCTAATCATGAGGGCATAATCTCTCCACTATCACCTCCTTAGACCCTCACTGCTAGTTAGAAACCTCTGGCGTACAAGGAGGTGTACTTGAGGCCATGTGGTGACCAGTTCAGCTATTGGTTTAATGGTCAGTTGGGCTGAGATGTTACAAAGTGGTATTCGAGCCCTTTCTTTTTTTCTTTATCTTACTATTTCAGGCTGGTAGATAGGAGACTAGGAATGTGTCAGTGCTTGGTAAATAGTTGTGTCTGGGAGTGATCACCCTACCCATGAGGAAAAGTCTAGTTGTCCAAGGATTGGGATAATTTTGTACTGTTTCCTGTTATAGTTGATTATTATATCACCTTGAGTGAATGGTGTACTTTATGTTTCTTACTAATTTATGAAATTTATGATATTTTTCCCTTGGACCGATATTGTAAGGAAGTATCATTACATTCATCATTATAAGCACATAGAAAATCCACATGCCATGCATATTCCATGCCATGTAGTTGCATTTGTAGGCTTCCTGTTGATTGTGATGATGTGCCTTATGCATTTTTTAGCCAAGCTATTATATACCATGTTAGGTATTTTAATATCATGCTTAGTTATGTACCTGTTAGGTGTTTCTTTATAATTACTATTTATATAACATGCTTGGGTGATTTATTTAGATTATTAATTTACTGCCATGATGAGGTGATTATATGCCATGCTACCTGATTATTTAGCATGTTTTGCCTATGTATATTGCTCCTATTCTTATTAGCATGTTTCTCTGTGTTTACTGCTTGTGATAACATGCCTAGTTTTTTTATATATAATTGGTTTTATGGGATGAATTTATTGGTTATGATTAAACGGGAACCAGTTTTCAGTTTCAAGGTGTATAGGTGACTTATAATTGGGAAAAGGTAACCTGTGCATTCAAACTATCTTTTTAGCTTATATATACATCTAGAACATTGTTAAAATAAAAAAGTTTCTAAAGTTAAAATTTCTAAAGTGAATTGGTCTCAATTAAATGGGAGCTAGTCCGTAGTCTATAAATCGTATGGGCACTTTATAGATTAGAAGATGATAAACCATATAACAGAACCATTATATATGACCATGATATATTTTTAAATGGTTATAAATGAAAAATATGTTTAATTTTGACCAGAAATAATTTTTTTCCCTCTATAAAGGTTTGTGACTCTATCACACGGGCATTCCAATCCGTATTATTACCTTCTTAAAGGCACAACTGGAATCAAGTAGGTTAGTTGTGGAATGTTTCTTATGAAATAACTCACTATGGTTATTTTGAAACATTAATAATTAAGAAGCTACTATTGGGTTGCATTTTGATGAACTCAGGTTGTCTTAATGAGACCCTCATAGGCTGCCTTATATATTACCAAGTTATTTTTTTTTATAATTGGTACTTTATATTCTATTTTAAATATTTTAAATGTTTAAATATTGAATGTGAATCAATGTAATTACTTAAAAATAAACCTTAGGTGGTATCCTTATTTTGAACCCTCATGTAAGGGTAGTTTAAACATCTCCTTGAATTGCCTTGGAATGGAAACATGAGCGTTTACCATAGGCCTTATCCTTTTTTAGCAAGGGCTTAAATGACAGGCATAGGTCCTAGTGAAATCTGTTTCATGTGACCTAGTTATAGGGTCAACACTTATAATTTTTTAAATGGATATATTGAGGTAGGTATCACCCTTAGAGATTAAATTCCTTGCTAAATTTTAGGATTTTTCTGACATATGGTGTTGTTTAGGCACCGTTGTCCCTAATAGGACTCTTAGAATCTAAATGACACCATTGTTTTTATGGGTGTTCATGGTATTCTTGAACCTTGTTATGGTTGCAAGAATCAAGTAATGCTTGGTTTCAGCAGGTTAGACATACCTAGGGCATGGTCGATCACTTCACAGGTCACATAACCCTCTCTTTTTCCTCAGTGATGGAAAACTTGGTATGTTGTCATCTTGGTTAATGGTCATATGGGGCAATATGAATTTGGGTTAAATCTCTTGTATGGACCACCTGATACTGGGATGCATAGGAAAAATAGCCTATGGACAATATCGAGGATGTGATATATTTCTTTTGAAACCTTGGGGTAGTGTGCGTTCATATGTGCGGTGCTCGTCGAGTTGCTAATTGATGTAATGAACCAGTTGAGTTCAGTGAAATCATTGAGCCATGAGATTTTGAGTATGTTATCAGGTCATCTCCAAAGTATATTTACCTATGTGTTAAAGGAATCAATTCATTCCAATTCTTAGGATGGATTTCCAATAGGATTGGGTGTTTTGACACACCAGTCAGGTTGGTTTTAGATTTTATGCCAGATGCTATGATGTTTATGATCGTGACCCAGAGAAGTTTCACTCATGCATTTAAGGTGAATTTGATCTAGCATGATTATGAGTGAATAATTTGTCTCTTATTTTGATGACTAGGACACTCCTAAGGTGGGGAGTGTCGCTCCGGTTCTAATAAATGCATTCCCTTCCAAGTAGAAGAGATACAACTGAGGAATACCATTTGAAAATGGTCAGTGCGGTTTTTGAATTCCTATGAGGCTGGCGAGTCTTGTAACACATTAGTGATTGATCAAAAACATAATTTTGATGTGGTTGGTTGTGTATGAAACCCTTGAGAAACACCATTGATAATGGATTCCTTGGACAGTAAAGGCTTGTGATCTGTTAATTTCAATGCATCGGCAGGTAGAACTGAGCTTCTTTCAGGGGAATTCGACCAATGGTGGTTCAACTATTCTTCATTCCTATAATTGGAATGTGGTTAGTGAAATTACATATAACACTTCATCTTAGAAATGATAGAAGTGTCTCGAATCTTTTTCGAATTCTTGGTACCCTCTTAGTGTACTCTTACTTAGTGAAAATTATTCCCCCTATCTTGACATATTCCTTGATGCACGAAGAGAGAATCAGTTATACGCCGAGATAAAAGTTCCCTTATGTTACAATGAACAAGATTAATAAGAGTTTCACACTAGATGTTTGGTTTTTATCAAGGCATGGTTAATCCTGAGTGATACCTGGGTTCCCATGTAGGAATGCCTTGGACACCAGCTGTAACGCCCCGACCCTAAATACCCAGAGTCGGTGCATTATTACATAACATTGGCATGATCACAAAGGATCAAGTCTCGAAAGACCGATTAGTTTAGTAGTCTTGGAAACACTAGATATATTCATAAGTCTTACATTACATCACAAGGTAAAAAAAAAACTACAACAACATATTGTATTCATATCCCCTCATACTATCCCTGTAGGTCATTCATAAATTACTTCTTCATAATCCTGGGAAAATAAAACATTGAAAGGGGTGAGCTCAGATGCTCAGTAAGGATAACATTATAGCAGAAGCTTTCATAGATAAGCATAAACACTTAAGGCAATTTATAACTAAAAAAAGCCTTTTAAACTTGATCTTCAACATAAAATGGCAAAGGTAAAATGAAATAATGCCATTTACTTACTCACATGGATATTCTACTAGTCGAATGATCACATGCAATATCAATAACCACTTTCATAATGATGTAATGCATAATGCCAGACTATCATAACCACATAGCCAAGGCCTCGTGCCAAGACTACAAATAAGATTTCGCCAAGGCCTTGTGCCAAGACACTAGTTTGTCTCATGAGACCTACCGATGCATCGAGGAGCTACAGCGGGCTCCACCCGTCACTTATTAAGTCCAATGCATTCCTCATATGAGCAGGTTTAAACATAAACATTCGTATTAAAACTAGCATACGAAATGTCAATACTTTAACCACAAACCATGAATGGTATAAAAATAGCACATCCACAGTCAAACATAACTCATTTGATACAATATTAAAGATTGTATTGTATCACATTAACCTCAATCAAGAATAATTAAGGATGTTGACATAGATGAAAATAATCATCAAAACTATTTGAGAGAAATATCCCCCTTTTTCTTGAAATCATTTAAAAGTCACACTATTTGTCAAGAAGCCATTTAAAAATATATTTTTGAATCAAAGTGTCCCATACCACTTTGAAACTTTTAAAAGGAGTTTTAATTTTAAAACTTTAATGTCCATATAAATAAATCCTTAAAACCATTTTTAAAACATGTACATTAATGAGCAAGATTTAGAAGAATAAGTCTTTAAAACATTTAAAAATGGTATTTTAGTTAGAGTTTCTAACCAAAAGAGATACACTTGAATATGAATAATTGAGGTAATAAAAACATTGTAATATCATGAGAATAAAGGAATTCATGATATACTATGTCAAAGTACATTATATACACCACATAAAAGTGATTTGGTGTATAACAACAAAGAAGTCTCAACGGAATTTAAGTTGAGATGAAATCTCTCATAAAGGTAGTATCCTTAGGTTCAGGATAAATCAACAACATAGTTATGTGTGAAAAATATAAATACACTAAATATGATTGGATATTTAGTGTAAAACAATCAAAGAAAATTCACACATAATCTTGTAAAAACAACACCAATGAATTGGATATTTAACTCAACAAATGGAGAATGAGTTAAAATTACTCTTATCAAATTCATATCGATGACTTGAGAAATTATAAATGGAGTGATTATGTGTATCAAAAGTATATCCACAGGAATGGGAGTGGAAATTATGACATAATCAAATTAATAGTGATTACACACATAATTTGGAGTAATATAATCAATGAAATATGCGTAAAGCCGAATGAGTGGAAATTGAAATCTCAAATTCCATTATTGATTTGGTAACTTATGAAACATGCACCCATGAAAGAAGGATCATACAATGATGATGTAAATACCCATAAATTAAAGTATATTACACAATGAATACAATCATGGGCAGTACATATACACCACATGCAATAAATAAGTGGTGAACAATGGAATTCTCACGAAATTAAGAGTGAGATAAGAAACCCCTTAATTTGTACTTTTTCCTAGATCAAAGGTAGGTTAAACTCCTGTATAATGGTGAAATAATTTTTATTGAATTATAAAATAATAATTTACTTTAATATGATATCATATATGATCTTTTAACATTGATTTGTTAATAATATCTTAGAATTATCGTCATTTCGGGTGTTAATGGGTTCATTTTACTTTATATTATTTGTTATGTGAGCCATATTCATTATTAATGGGATGTATATTATTAATATCCAGAATGATATCAAGTCCTTAGATACTATTTATAAATCATCAAACTATAATTATACTTGAATGGATATGATGGAGAATGAATCTCATCGCGTTCGTGGAGACGGTAGTCCGTACGTACGCACGAGCGACAATATCATTCTTTTGATATTAAAATAATATATAATTGGATGGTATATCATATATAAAGAATCATTATAATGTTATATTTATTATTTACATGAGTTACACATCATTATTATACCCATCCAAATAATAATATATTGAATAACAATTACACCACGACGTGGAGATGGTAAGCCGTACGTACGCACGTATGGTGACATGTTATTCAAAGGATGGATAGAATACTGAATATGGTTGTAACATATTTATAATAACATCACAGTATATATATTATACTGGAGTTATTATTTTATAATGGTAATAACAAAGAAAGAAGAAGTGGACGAAGAAAGGAACTTGAAAAGGGGTGGTAAAAACATTACCTCTTCTTCGGGTTCTTCCTTTTGATTTGATCAAAAGGGATCCTTAGGTTGGCTTTCTGATCAAACTAATACCTCTAGGTTGTATTGAGGGAAGTTTAGAGAGTATTTGGGCAGGGTTTGGCCGAACCAAAATGCTTTTAAGGTGTGAATAGATGAGAAGTAGGAGTGCCCTTTTATAAGAGGGGTGAGGGGCACCTTTGGAAAAGCTAGAAATATTAATTTATAATAAATTCATATTCGGTTTCTAATGGCTCCAAAGTTGATTATTCAAAGGTTAAGGTAGGGATAGGTAGAAAACCATTCAGAAAATAGAAGTTAGACAGATTTGGGTCACTATATTAACCTTATATTTTAGTTTTAACTCTTAGTTAATTAGTTTGACATTTACCATGTCACTTTGTATTTTTATATTATATAGTTAATAAACTTACTATATACATCTAAGAGACCCCAAAGTGGTATTTTAATGATATACCTATCATTATATAAGTCTCTTGGCCGAAACTTATATTTTTAAGAATTTAATATCAATTAATAAGATAATATTTGTTTTAAAAACTCTTTTATGTCAATTTTGACACTATTCAATAGTTGATTTTTGTGAAACACATAACAGAATGATTACTTCGAAAAAAGTTAATTAAATCAATACTAATATGTCATTTTATTCTATAAAATTAGTTTAATTCAATAAAAGTATTAAATTATATTTATTTGGGTATTTATAATATCAATTATTCTAATTTTTCACTATTATGGTAATTACTGCATCACCATTGTGTCATAAAGAAATTAACTTATTTAATGTATAAAAATTATAAATAAAATATCATTATGTAGGAAATCTTTTTATATTTCTAATGAATATTTATAGTCTAAAATCAAACATATATAACCCTATGTAACAATTATTTTTCTAAAAGATATATGCTTGTGTCATTTTTATATTTATTTTAACTTAATTAAAATAAAGTGTCATTATCACTTACAAGTGGATCCATGGGGTCCCAAAATAGACCCAAAGATGCCCATGGTCTACCATGTATCAACCAATAGTGTTAAGACACGTTTTAGGGTAATTTAGTATTATTATAATATTATTTTTTTAACCCTTGTTTACTGGATTTACCCTTTAACCATGGTAAATAAAATATTTACCGAAGTAGTTATCCAAAATGTCTAAAAATAAAAGTTACCTATTTACACAATTTGAACATCCTGATTCAAAATATGGAATCCATTTTTCCAAATTCAAAACACAGAAGTGGCATAAATTAATTTAAAATTAATTCCCGTTGTTAAAACAAAAAGCGTGTTTTTAAGAGATAATAATTATCAAAAGATTGGCACTTGTTTGTGTTTGGTTTAAATGTGAAATTATGTTCAATGACCCACATTGTATTACATGGTAAAAATATATTCTAAATATAATTTAAAAACACTAAAATTCATAATTTATCACTATTAATTATTTTGATTAAAAAAGTTATTTTTAATTAAAATTTATTAATTTTCACTATTCATCAAAATATGAAAGTTATCCGAAAAGTACCAAAATTTCACCCTAGGCTAATTTAGATATTCCGAATCCAAAAATGAAGTCCATTTTGAGAGATAGAATTTATAAAATTTCAAAAAGTAGGTATTACTATTCATAACGGCTAGTTTGATTGGTTGTGGTGTGTTAAAATCTCAAAGTTGCGTACAATGAACGCCATTGCATTATTCGAAGGGAAACATACCGTGGAAGATTGGGGTTTTAAATTCTCCCCTACTTCAATAAATTGCGTCCTCGCAATTTTTAAAATTGTGCTTGGGAATATAATGGAAAGTCCCACATCGGAAAAAGAGTCAATAAAACTATCACTTTAAAAGAAAGAAAGAGAGGTATAAAGGTCATCCAAGATAACCCATACTCGGATTCCATATAGGAAAACATGGATATGGATGATAAACTAAGTGTCAAGTTCTGATGGAGAGGGATAAAAATCATGATCAGGAGAAAGTTAACAATAAGAAAACCACAAACTTGTGTTGGGACAAACGACCATTAGTCTCCTAGTAGGAAAGTAAACAGACAAAATTTTTTTTAAGTTACATTACATAAGGATGAGGAATTCATTTATGATATTGACTAAAACATAAAGAGATATATTTACTTTTTAAGTAGAGTTTCATTATTTAATAACTTTTTACCACTAACTTATTTTTTTTGAATAATGAGTATTCAAGAAGAGTTGGTCACAATAAAAGAGCTAGAATAAACTTCTATAGAAATACATGATCCATGTAGGATAAAATATATATTTAACTTGTCTTTAGAGATTAATCAAAACCAAAATGGTTAGTATAAGAACTGATGATCCCCCAAATGTATATTCCATTAGAGAAAAGAAATACTATTCTTAATTTCTAAAATTAAACCAACAATACCCCAAAGTTAAATAAATACCATTCAATAATAAATTTTCCTCAAAATCCTTCAATATAATCCAAACTAATATTGAAACCCAAAACTTATAAGAATGTAGTCTTCCACGTTAAATTGTATCTCCAAATGACATCATCTACTCTTAAAGTCACATAATTAAAAGTAATTAACCTAATCACTTATTCTTTATTATAGGTTAATCATTTCCATAAATAACCCAAATCACTATAGATCCACAATAAAAACATAGATAAAAATACACCATTACTCCTCTAATGACATCCCATAGTATTCTATTTTCCTTGGACATATAATGTTCCCAACAAAGTGAACATCTTCCAAAATAACATTTATCACTTAATCACCAAATCATTTTCCTATACTAAGGGTATTCATTTGATAAGACATAAAAACCCAAATCAACATATTATTGTTCAATAAAATCATTTAACTAAAGAAAATAGTCACACTAACTAGGGACTTCACTTAGTCCAGTGGTAGGCGATAAATCCCAATCGCACTTTGGTTGTGGGTTCGATTCCCACAGCTTTGTCCGACGCGACGGGTTGTCACACGGTCTACGTGTTGTCCTTTTTCAAAAACTATATTTTATAATATTACCAAAATGAGATAAATTCCTCAAAATAACATCATTTAACCACAAATGTTATATCATACCTTTCATTTTCATCCCAAATTATAATAACTTGTAATTTTCTCAAACCCCAATGATCATATAAAACCAAATGGTTATTTATACCAATATCCACAAGAGAAGAGACAATTCTTCCTCAAATATCATTCTCACATGGCAAACTGCGGGGTTACAAATACAAGAGAAAATTATTCCAAAGTAAAACCATCAACAAGGAGCACTAAAACTTTTTAAACGTTTCTACAACCATTTATTTCCACATAGCTTCTTCTTTGACCAAGAAAATATCCTATAGAATAGGGCATTCACTTGGGTAATTGCCAGGTCCCCTACATTTACGGCAAATGACTGTAAATGGACTCTTGGGACCATTTTTATCTTCTTCCATAGTACTCTTCATTTTTCTTCGGCAATTCTTCACTTTATGTCCTTCCTTCATACACATAAAGCATTTCTTGGTCCCATTGAGACACTTTCCTGGGTGTCTCCTACCACATTTCTTGCATGATGGAAATTGAGGGTTCTTTTCTCCATGGTCTCCATTACTGGAGCTCTATCATTCATCACCTTTTTATTCCTTGTTGAGTCTGGGAGTTGGTTAATATATATGTTGTTGATCATATTTTTGGAAAACTGATTTGGCATAAAGATGATATCTTTTATTCCTATCAACATTCCATTTTTTTGCTCATTTCCACCACCGTTCCCACCTTGTACATCATTTTCAAAGTCACTATGACTTCCTTGGAATCTAGCCATTGACTAAAACCAGAAAGCATTGTGTGAGTAACAGTAGTCATAAAATCATTTAGAGATTAACATGTCACCATATTCTCAATTTGAAACACATTATGATTAACCAAGGTCATTTACTCTCATATTATATATATATTACTTTAAATCGGTTTGTAAAGAAATTGTAAATTATCCTAAGAATATCCCCCGGGAGTGTCGTAACCAAGAGTGTAGCAAGGCCCGTTGTCGTGCACCAGTTCCCGTTCGAGTCTAGCTCAAAGCGGTGTTTTTAGGTTTTACCCCTAGGTATATCTGCGCCAGAGCCGCCTCTACCTGCTTGTATCCATACAGGGATGTATTGCTCAGAAAACTCACAAAATCTCTACAATACAAAAATTCTAGGAAGTTCTTCTATACTAATCCTCAAAGTTCATCTTAGGTCTACGTGCTCTAATCAGAGTTTATCTAAATCTAGCTTCCAAGGTTTGTACTAAACTTCCTCTGATACAAATTGTAACGCCCCGACCCTAAATACCCAGAGTCGGTGCATTATTACATAACATTGGCATGATCACAAAGGATAAAGTCTCGAAAGACCGATTAGTTTAGTAGTCTTGGAAACACTAGATATATTCACAAGTCTTACATTACATCATAAGGTAAAAAAAACTACAACAACATCTTGTCTTCATATCCCCTCATACTATCCCTGCAGGTCATTCATAAATTACTTCTTCATAATCCTGGGAAAATAAAACATTGAAAGGGGTGAGCTCAGATGCTCAGTAAGGATAACATTATAGCAGAAGCTTTCATAGATAAGCATAAACACTTAAGGCAATTTATAACTAAAAAAAAGCCTTTTAAACTTGAACTTAAGCATAAAATGGCAAGGGTAAAATGAAATAATTCCATTTACTTACTCACATGGATATTCTACTAGTCGAATGATCACATTCAATATCAATAACCACTTTCATAATGATGGAATGCATAATGCCAGACTATCATAACCACATAGCCAAGGCCTCGTGCCAAGACTACAAATAAGATTTTTCCAAGGCCTTGTGCCAAGACACTAGTTTGTCTCATGAGACCTACCAATACATCGAGGAGCTATAGCGGGATCCACCCGTCACTTATTAAGTCCAATGCATTCCTCATATGAACAGGTTTAAACATAAACATTCGTATTAAAACTAGCATACGAAATGTCAATACTTTAACCACAAACCATGAATGGTATAAAAATAGCACATCCATAGTCAAACATAACTCATTTGATACAATATGGAAGATTTTATTGTATCACATTAACCTCAATCAAGAATAATGAAGGATGTTGACATAGATGAAAATAATCATCAAAACTATTTGAGAGAAATATCCCCCTTTTTCTTGAAATCATTTAAAAGTCACACTATTTGTCAAGAAGCCATTTAAAAATAGATTTTTGAATCAAAGTGTCCCATACCACTTTGAAACTTTTAAAAGGAGTTTTAATTTTAAAACTTTAATGTCCATATAAATAAATCCTTAAAACCATTTTTAAAACATGGACATTAATGAGCAAGATTTAGAAGAATAAGTCTTTAAAACATTTAAAAATGGTATTTTAGTTAGAGTTTCTAACCAAAAGAGAGACACTTGAATACAAATAATTAAGGTAATCAAAACATTGTAATATCATGAGAATAAAGGAATTCATGATATACTATGTAAAAGTACATTATATACACCACATAAAAGTGATTTGGTGTATAACAACAAAGAAGTCTCAATGGAATTTAAGTTGAGATGAAATCTCTCATAAAGGCAGTATCCTTAGGTTCAGGATAAATCAACAACATAATTATGTGTGAAAAATATAAATACACTAAATATGATTGGATATTTAGTGTAAAACAATAAAAAAAAATTCACACATAATCTTGTAAAAAAAACACCAATGAATTGGATGTTTAACTCAACAAATGGAGAATGAGTTAAAATTACTCTTATCAAATTCATATCGATGACTTGAGAAATTATAAATGGAGTGATTATGTGTATAAAAAGTATATCCATAGGAAGGGGAGTGTAAATTATGACATAATCAAATGAATAGTGATTACACACATAATCTTGGAGTAATATAATCAATGAAATATGCGTAAAGCTGAATGAGTGGAAATTGAAATCTCAAATTCCCTTATCGATTTGGTAACTTATGAAACATGCACCCATGAAAGAAGGATAATACAATGATGATGTAAATACCCATAAATTAAAGTATATTACACAATGAATACAATCATGGGCAGTACACATACACCAAATGTAATAAATAAGTGGTGAACAATGGAATTCTCACGAAATTAAGAGTGAGATAAGAAACCCCTTACTTTGTACTTTTTCCTTGGTCGACGGTAGGTTAACCTCCTGTATAATGGTGAAATAATTTTTATTTAATTATACAAGAATTATTTAATTTAATATGATATCATATATTATCTTTTAACATTGATTTGTTAATAATATCTTAGAATTATCGTCATTTCGGGTGTTAACAAGTTCATTTTACTTTATATTATTTGTTATGTGAGACATATTCATTATTAATGGGATGTATATTATTTATATCCAGAATGATATCAAGTCCTTAGATACTATTTTTAAATCATCAAATTATTATTATACTTGAATGGATATGATGGAGAATGAATCTCATCGCGTTCGTGGAGACGGTAGTCCGTACGTACGCACGAGCGACAATATCATTTTTTTGATATTAAAATAATATATAATTGGATGGTATATCATATATAAAGAATCATTATAATGTTATATTTATTATTTACATGATTTAAACATCATTATTATACCCATCCAAATAATAATATACTGAATAACAATTACACCACGACGTGGAGACGGTAAGCCGTACGTACGCACGTATGGTGACATGTTATTCAAAGGATGGATAGAATACTAAATATGGTTGTACCATATTTATAATAAAATCACAGTATATATATGATACTGGAGTTATTATTTTATAATGGTAATAACAAAGAAAGAAGAAGTGGAAGAAGAAAGGAACTTGAAAAGGGGTGGTGAAAACATTACCTCTTCTTCGGGTTCTTCCTTTTGATTTGATCAAAAGGGCTCCTTAGGTTGGCTTTCTGATCAAACTAAGGCCTCTAGGTTGTAGTGAGGAAAGTTTAGAGAGTATTTGGGCAGGGTTTGGCCAAACCAAAAGGCTTTTAAGGTGTGAAGAAATGAGAAGGAGGAGTGCCCTTTTATAAGAGGGGTGAGGGGCACCTTTGGAAAAGCTAGAAATATTAATTTATAATAAATTCATGTTCGGTTTCTAATGGCTCCAAAGTTGATTATTAAACGGTTAAGGTTGTGATAGGTCGAAAATCATTCAGACAATAGAATTTAGACAGGTTTGGGTCACTATATTAACCTTATTTTTTAGTTTTAACTCTTAGTTAATTAGTTTGACATTTACCATGTCACTTTGTATTTTTATATTATATAGTTAATAAACTTACTATATACATCCAAGAGACCCCCAAGTGGTCCATTAATGATATACCTATCATGATATAAGTCTCTTGGCTGAAACTTAGATTTTTAATAATTTAATATCAATTAATAATATAATATTTGTTTTAAAAACTCTTTTATGTCAATTTTGACACTATTCAATAGTTTATTTTTGTGAAACACATAAAAGAATTATTACTTCGAAAAAAGTTAATTAAATCAATCCTAATATGTCATGTTATTCTATAAAATTAGTGTAATTCAATAAAAGTATCAAATTATATTTATTTGGGTATTTATAATATCAATTATTCTAATTTTTCACTATTATGCTAATTACTGCATCACCATTGTGTCATAAAGAAATTAACTTATTTAATGTCTAAAAATTATAAATAAAATATCATTATGTAGTAATCTTTTTATCTTTCTAATGAATATTTATAGTCTAAAATCCAACATATATAACCCTATGTAACAATTGTTTTTCTAAAAGATATATGCTTGTGTCATTTTTATATTTATTTTAACTTAATTAAAATAAAGTGTCATTATCACTTACAAGTGGATCCATGGGGTCCCAAAATCGACCCAAATATGCCCATGGTCTACCATGTATCAACCAATAGGGTTAAGACACATTTTAGGGTAATTTAGTATTATTATAATATTATTTTTTTAACCCTTGTTTACCGGATTTACCCTTTAACCATGGTAAATAAAATATTTACCGAAGTAATTATCCAAAATTTCTAAAAATAAAAGTTACCTATTTACACAATTTGAAAATCTTGATTCCAAATATGGAATCCATTTTTCCAAATTCAAAACACAGAAATGGCAGAAATTAATTTAAAATTAATTCCCGTTGTTAAAACAAAAAGCGTGTTTTTAAGAGATAATAACTATCAAAAGATTGGCACTTGTTTGTGTCTGGTTTAAATGTGAAATTATGTTCAATGACACAAATTGTATTACATGGTAAAAATATATTCTAAATATACTTTAAAACCACTAAAATTCATAATTTATCACTATTAATTATTTTGATTAAAAAAGTTGTTTTTAATTAAAATTTAGTAATTTTCACTATTCATCAAAATATGAAAGTTATCCGAAAAGTACCAAAATTTCACCCTAGGATAATTTTGATATTACAAATCCAAAAATGAAGTCCATTTTGAGAGATAGAATTTATAAAATTTCAAAAATTAGGTATTATTATTCATAACGGCTAGTTTGATTGGTTGTGGTGTGTTAAAATCTCGAAGTTGCGTACAATGCACGCCATTGCATTATTCGAAGGGAAACGTAATGTGGAAGCTTTGGGTGTTACACCAGCTATTTATTTTGACTTGATCACTAGAAGTATGATGCTCTGGGTTCACTCAATGATCTGATGTAGACATCTTATCCTTATACCAATGTCTCACTTGTAAGAATGGAGTATGGACTACCTTGATTTAGTTCCTTGGACTCTATTTTAATGAATCTGAGGTTATACCAAACTTATTTTCAAGCTCAGAGGTGATGTTTAACAGGTGACGATTCTAGTGGGATGGATTTGGGTTACACCCTTGTTCATACGGAGGCACGAAAGCTTAAATGACCGGGTGGTGTTTTGATTAGGGAACGTCACCAAAATTTAGGTATAGACTTCGGTGAACATGCTCGTAGTAAATGCTAGATGACTTGGAAGAAGGTGTTGTGGTTTTGTTGTAATATTTAGAACATCTAATCCTTGAATTTTTGAGATAATTAGATCGGAGTGACTCTAATTTTTACCCTTCTTATTCGTTGTATACGGTTGAAAGGAACTATTTTAAGCATGCTATTGGGTTAAAGAGTGTAGGGTGTAAAGGATGACTATGTATTTCAAGGAAAGATTTCATGACCAGTTTTAGTTAGGTCAATCGAGATTTGACTATTTATTTATAGTGAGGTCCCTGATATGAACTCGAAATTAATCGGGTTCTCCTAGTTAAAGAAAACACACTAGGAGTGTCATTAGAATTCTTAGGGGAATGCTTTGTAGGATATTCCGATGGTGGGTCATACCATGACTTGGACTTGGACCTTTTCATGCTAAAACCTATAGTGGAGAGCGCTATTGACCAGGTGTTTAAAGAGATGACAACATGAATGTGTCTTTAGATAAATGGGCTGGGGTAATCACCTTTTATTTGTTTCTAGTTTGAAAAATGAGCATTGTATTGGGTTTTACTAGCTTAAGTGGCGCATTCTTAAGTAATTATTGTAGGTGCGTTGGGCATTTAGAAACGCAACACAACCGTTTGAATGAGACTTCATGACCCTTGTAGGTTGGGTGATGTTTTCTTTGTTCCCCAATAATTCTCAGGGATGATAATTTCTAAGGTGGGGAGGTTGTAACAACCCTTGTTTTGAGCCAAGGTATAATTGCAAGGGAATTTGAATTTTAGCATTTGATGGATGGACCGTTCTTTGAATCGAGTTTCAAAATGTAATTACAAGTGTTATAACACTTTAATAAGTAGTTTTTAGACTTGGTTGAAGACCCTTGGTTGAAGACCCAAGAGGTACCATGGGTGTCTTGTGGAGTTTAGGGAGTGCTGGGGCCTAGATACTCAAGATTTGGAGGAGATGGTTAGGGCACATGGTTTTTCTGAAATTGTGCGGCCCTCAAGTGAAACCGTATGGCCTATCTTAGTGCGTGTGCATTGTTTGATGCATGATTGACACACGATTAGGGAAAACTATGTAGGAAAACTGTGCAAGGTATGGTTCCTAAGTAGTGGGATCCACATGGTTGTTGCATGATTTGACCAATTGTGCAGTAAAATTGTGCGACCTAGTTTTTAAGGGTGAAATGACCTTTTTCCATTAATAAAACTTATAACATAATTCTTATTTCTTTCTCCTCCCTACATCTTTGTGAAGCTCCTCCCTTCTCCCATGGAGCTCTCAAGCTCATACACCTATAGATCATGATATATCCTTTATTCAGAATCTGATTCGAACATCATCAGTCAGGTTAAATCTACATCGAAAAGATATCAAATCATCTTTATTTATTTATAAGTTTCTACTCTCCTTGGTTGAACTATTTTGGTGCGAGCTCATTCGCCCTATTTTCAGATAAGATATCCTTTTCTTCAATTTCTTCAAAACTGAACCAAATCGGGCCTCAATATTGGATGAGTAGATCATCCTAAGCCTGAGGTAGGTGTTCTATAGCTCTTTCCCCAAATTTTCATTGATTCATAGATATTACCATTATACTATGCATTGGGATTTTCCACGCATCACCCTAAAATTTATTTCTTATTTTTTAATTAATATACCCACCGTGTTATAATACTAAGGATCATTGTTTAGTTACCAGAGGATGCCAACCTCTATCATGGACACCCCTTGGGTGTGCCAGATCAAAATACACCTTTTTATTACTTGTTTAAAAGCCTAAAATGCCTTATAAGTGTTCATATTAGATTATAAATAGTTTTTCCTTAGTTATATAAATGTTTAATTGAACCAAATCAGCTCTAGGGTGCTAGGATTTCCTTATAAATGGAATTTCTCTTATAGGTAATTTTCTAATTTATAGTAGCATCTCCTAAGTGCCATGATGAACCTTGTAATTGTTTTTCTATATATGGTGGCTTCCAAAAATGATTTTTTTGGTGAATTTAGTTATGAATATTTAATTTTATGTTTGTTTATACTAAATGAGTTGTTTGATAAATAATGACATGTTTTATAATAAATAGTACTTACCCGTGCATTCGCACGGTACCATAAATCAAATTTGATTTTCGAAATGCATTAATAATATAAGAGGTGATCAATGATAATAAATAATAAATATGTTGAAATTACAAATATGGTCATTATTTTCATATATGAATAAGTAAAAATGAACACTATATTATGTAAAATGAAGTTAAACGGAACTAAAAGATGAAAATAGAACTGATATAAATTTTAAGTATCTATAACATGGAAATAGAAACACAGAAACTTAACATCAAAAAACGGAAATAACACAATGGTTCATTGACATCAAAGAAACATAACCTTGGACTATTCTTTCACTATTTAAATAGAACTATGGAATGTTATGTCACCGTGGTCACATAATTATAATAAGGTTTCAAGTACATTCATTCCATAAACCCATGAAAATTGATCGATATTTAAGATCTTATCTATTCAAGGATGAGAAAAAATAAAGTATTTCTGAAATCTATTTAGAAATCACCCAATGATCTATACCTTTGCTACTAATCTATAGCTCCATTGGATTTTCCCATGAGATCAATATCCTATAATGGAGACAATTCTCGCTGAATCCCAACATAATCTTCCAAAAATACTACCTTCACAAGGCTTGGAAAATCTGTTCAAAACATAGTAGTCAATATAATATGACACTAAAAAAACTAAAATGAAATTCACATAAACATACAGATAACATTTAAAAAACACAACCTCACATGTAAATCATAATGATGATAGAAGCAAATGTATAGATCACATCTCAGAACATAATTTCTCATCAGATTATCAATGAGTAAAAAAATGACAGTAATTGTGCATAAAACTATTGTATGTAAAAAAATATTGGATAAAATGAAGTAATCAAAAGAGCCTAATGTTCAACAAAAATAGTATTTGTTCTTATTCAAGAAAAAAGCTATTTGGTGAGTGACCTGAAGAAGTATCCATAAAATTTACATCAAGTACTAAACAGTGACGGTTTCCGTGGAGGAGGAGAAACCCTAAACGATGATGACTGCATACACGAGAGCTTACTTTTTGACGATGAGCTGCCTACATTTAGAGTACCACCCGAAATTGAAGTGAAAACCAAAATTGTTAATAAAATTGCATTTGGAAGAAGCTTCATCAAATAAGTAGTATGTACATAACAGTAAATGAGAAAAGTGTTGGGCATAACCATAATTTATAAACAATACATGTTGCAATAAGGCATAATAATACAGTTTACTGTAAGGAATAAGAAATTATGGAACATAACAGATGTTGGAACATTACAGATGGTGGAAGTAACCTACTTGTTCAGCAGTTTGAAGTTGAAGTGACATATCTGCAACATTCAACTTCAAGTTATTTGTTATTGATGAATATTTAGTAATAGCATGAACAGAGTAAAACAATTGAATGTTGATAATATATTGTCCAAGTTGACATACCTCTGAACTTGAATGCAGGATATACATCAGAGGTTGTTGTAGGAGTAGTTTCCATGTATGTACCTCTCATTGAATGTTGTTCATCAGTCGTTTGTGTAGAACCTGCATGCTTATTACTCTCTCCTTTGGAAAAAAGGACAGGTGAAAATGTTATAGGATATTATAAAGTGCATATATATATAAAGAGATATATAGATAATAAATCTGAGATGCTAGTAGAAATGTGAAACATACCTGTGGATGAGAAAAGTAAGTTGATTCCAGTAGCAGTATAATAAGCACTGTTCATTAAAGTAGTTGAATGCATAAGAGTCAAAGTGTCAGGCAGTGGATAGGCGGAAGGGTCGGGGGTTGGATTTTCGGATTATGGAGGAGAAAACTCGGGATTTTTGGGCGTGGGAGTCGTGGCCGGATGTGTTGGTGACACGTTGGCAGAGAAATGGAAAGTTTAGAATATATATAGATACACTGAAACTGTGGATCATGTTGGAGAGCATAACCATAATTTCTAAACAATACAGTTGCAATAAGGCATAACAATACAGTTTATAGTAAGGAATAAGAAATTCTGGAATATAACAGATGTTGGAACATTACAAATGGTGGAAGTAACCTGTTTGTTCAGCACTTTGAAGTTGAAGTGACATATCTGCAACATTCAACTTCAAGTTATTTGTTATTGATGAATATTTAGTAATAGAATGAACAGAGTAAAATAGTTGAATGTTGATAATATAATGTCCAGGTTGACATACCTCTGAAGTTGAATGTAGGATATACATCAGAGGTTATTGTAGGAGTAGTTTCCATGTATGTACCTCTCATTGAATGTTATTCATCGATCATTTGTGTAGAACCTCCATGCTTATTACTCTCTCCTTTGAAAAAAAGGACAGGTGAAAATGTTATAGGATATTATAATGTGCTTATATATAAAGAGATATATAGATAATAAATCTAAGATGCTAGTTGAAATGTGAAACATACCTATGGATGAGAAAAGTAAGTTGTTTCCAGTAGCAGTATAATAAGAACTATTCATTAAAGTAGTTGAATGCGTAAGATTCAATATTTCACTCACATAGAAACATTCACGTAGTTGAATGTTCATTGCTTACTGTGATGAGGATGCATTAGTTGACTCCACAATAGTATGACCATTTGAATCCGTACCTTGTAAGAGTGATATTAGGACATGAAGTTGTGAAATAGTAATGTATCGTATTGACCATAAAGGTAACCAAAGTTTAAATGTGAAAATGTTTACAGAAAGAAAGGCCATGTAATGTCATGGTGTTCGGTCATTGTTTTTTCTTGTTTGATCCACTGTATATCATTGATAGATCTGAATACTCTTGAGGGACTGTGGAACAAGAATATGAACAATTGTAAGAAGATATGGTTAGTTGTTTTTCAGCATGAAATCAAAATAAATAAATGGGAGACAGTAAACAGAACTAACCATTGATGGATATAGATGATAATGGAATGTGTCGACGTATTTCTATGTTAGTAGCTGGTGTGACCAGTACAGCTGTAAAACACTGTCCAATAGTTAATGTTAACATAAAAATTTCAATATTTTTAGAGTATACATTGTCAGACAACATTATAAATTTTTAAAGTGTTTGAATATATAGTTTTGCAATAAGATAAAAATATAAAAAGTAATGGGTCACGAAGGAATACCTCTTGTTTGTTTGCTTCCTATTGGTGTGACAGGTTCAGTTGTATTAATGTTTTCAGGAGACATTCTTCCTGTGGATTAGGAAATATAGTAAACATGTAAGCAGCTGATTGATAAATAATGAAACTGTTTTTGGAGTGCAGAATAACAAATTAAATGTTACGTAAATGTAAAACTCTATCAACAACATGGAATATAACATACTGATAATAAAGAAACAATTGAAAAAAGAATCTTACTAGATTTGATGCCATAAGAAATACATAATCCATTTCAAGATGTCAGTCAATACTTTCTAAGAGAAACTCAAAGACAAAGAAAGAATAAATAAACCGACATAGAAAATGAAATTATTACAGTAAAATACCTTCACAACAAAGGAGGACCACATAATCATTGAACTTGAGACTAATTAATGACGATGACTATAATAGTAAACTATTTTAGGCAAATTTTTAAGGGAATAGTTATCAGTAAGTCTCAATGAAGCAGGAAATAGCATAATTTCATAGAAAAGGTGAAAGAGATGGGGAACGAAAAAATGGGAACAAAAATTAACATCACTACCTAATTGCAAGGTAACCATAGATAAAGGAGACAAAAACCAGGAGTCGAAGGTGTTTAGGGTGTGGATACTAACCACATACCGTATGATAATGCAATGGAAGAATACCTTATCAAGGATTGGAAAAATCTGTTGAAAACATAGTAGTCATTATAATTAAAAAATGATAACAAAACTGACTATCAGGACACAGAAATGAGCAGATCAGATTGAAAAAACAAAACTTAGCCTGAAACTCATAATGTTTAATGAAAAAAATGTATAGCTCATAGTTAATAGCATAAATATTTCCATTTTAATGCACGTATGATACATTAAATTACCATTTCCGGATTGATGTACCCCATCAAGAATGATAACTTCTTATTATGTTTTTTTCAACTGATGTACCCCTGAAAACAGAAACAGTATAGTATGTTCATCTTCCTTTAACACACACCATATGCATCGTTGTCTTGACTACAGAAGTTGTAAATCAAACATATTATGCATGGACCCGATATGTGTGCTTTGAACTTGTTGAACAATGCCAGTTCTTTTTCATCGTGTAGCAGGGATTCGTGGAAACACTTCTATACAGTGCTGTATTTTTTGGGCAATGACAGCATAGTTTTTAAATGTTGCAACTATTCATAAACATCAAGACATATAAATCTATCATGAAATCCATTTGTGAGGAATTTGAAAATATAGAGTCATGAATAAAGGGATAGAAATCTTCTTGGAGGCTTACCATTTGCATCTGTGTACTCCTATTTCCATAAAAATTCGATCTTCTATCACCTGGTTTCTGCATGAAACCATGTCACGATGACCTAAAATCATATTGAAACAAAATATTGATGCATAAAAAGGGAATATAAGTGGATAAAATATGAACACCATTAAAATACATGAAATATGATTAATACCCTAATTGAATTGATTATGTAATCTGAATACATGTATAACCTGAATGTTGTTTATACGTTGACATCATCCTTGCCAAAGGGGACATCATATTATGCATTTCCTTGTGGTCTCTGAGTAATCTTGCTACATATCAAATTTACAACATCAGTATACAAGAAAGAAAGAAAAGAACAATGAATACCTTAATGAAAAGATCAAACATACTTCAAATAGGCTCACTTTTGGATAAGAGAGTCCTAAAATTCAATTGTAAAACATAGTAGTCCAGTGCATGATGTAAATCTAGAGCCATGAATCAGTCAAAGCCGAATAGGTAGTAGTATGAAAGCATCAAGTGAGATGGATTTGATCCATCCTTGAAGCACTTAGGATCCTCAGCAAACCTGGACAGCCATGAATATAGCAGATTCAATGGGAAATGAGGCCACAAAACCATCCAAATAGAAGAGGAAACCCAAAAAAGTCAGATATGTTCAAACAATAAACATGTCAACTAAAAACTCAACTGACCATAATCCAGACAGATATAGAATAGGATGACAGCTTCAATCCAGATCAATTCGGTAATCAGCTTTATGTACATCCTTCTTCTCTATGTATAACTATCCTCTGTGCACATGACTTGTGCGGCATTAATAGTAGGTAAATCTTATATGTGTTAAATGGGCATGTCTCACATAAACTTTAAATATTAATATGTAAGACATCTAAAACATTTAAAATAATGAAGAAACATACACCTGAATGTTTGTTTACATAGAAAATAGTAGTATTATTCAATCCTGAATAGGTGCATAAGCTACTGTCCATCTTATTCCTGCCCATAAAACACATAAAAATTGTTGTTAAATAGTAAAATAACTAAAGAAAATAAAATATGAGAAAAGGGACAAGAAATTTTGGGTTTAAAACTTAGAACATGTGATGTAGTTAACCTTTTCTTAGCTGGAAAATTCCATCAGGTCAACCAATCTGGGAATGATCATATATTTTAGATGCATTCTATTACAATGCACATGGGTTGAGCCAAAGCTGAACATGAATTTTATTTACTAATGAAATTAAAGAGACCTGAATTATTAAATATCAATATATTTCTTATAACATATACATTGTGAGTCAACAAAGAAAGATAAATTATTTTGTTTCAAAAACTGATATCCTAATTTTGTTTATTAAAACAGTGTATATCCATTCAAAAAAAAACATAAGTGTCACATATATTGTTGAAAAAAAATTCAATGACACCCTAAAAAACATAGCATTATAGATATTTTAAAAAATAAAATTCCAACTTCATTTAAAAATGGTAGTCCAAATATTATTTGTTTAAAAACCTGAAACAAAAAACATATTCTCTTGTAAATATCCTTATAAATATATTACAGAAAATAAAAAATAAAAGTAAACAAAAAAATAACAGCTTCATTATCAAAAAAAACTTAAAAATTTGAATATTAATCAATAATTAAAATGTAATATTCCGTTGAAAATAAAGATACATAGATGTCGTCGAAATTATTAACAAAAAAATTACTACTAATCAAAAATTTCAAGTGATTTTTAGTTTGAAAGAAAAAAATCAAAACAGAATATATGTTTTGTATAAAAACTAAACAAACTGCAATATATCACATGTTCTCTTCTCTATAAAGAAGAAGTTAAATAATACAAATAAAAGTAATATTGCCACTAATGATGGAAAATACAACAATATTGTAAATTGAGATGACAAAACAAAAAGAAAAAGCATGTTCTATTATGATGATTTGAACTTCAACAATAAAAACTTGCACCTAATCAAATGAATACAAACAATGTGTGGATAAACAGAGAAAATAAACCTGAATGGTTGAATAACCAATGAATAGAATCATCCAATGAACATAACTCAAGTGAGTGAGATCAATCATAGTACTGCTCATCTACAATAACAAATGATTAACATCATCCAATGAACAGATATTGGAATTCATTTACAAAGATTGTAACATAAATAGTCTACATTATTTGCACACCATAACTCTCCCCGACCTTATAATCATCTTCATCGTCATCAAAATCAATATTCTTCAAGAAAACAATCTGAAACCAAATCATAGGTTTGGCCTAATACCAATGATTAGAGAAATCTTGATTGATATTCTGTGAGAACCTAATTGTAATCATTGTTATCACATATTCTATTCTCTATAAAGAATAAGTTAAATAATACAAATAATTGTAATATTGCCACTAATGATGGAAAATACAACAATATTGTAAATTGAGATAACAAAACAAAAAGAAAAAGCATGTTCTATTATGATGATTTGAACTTAAACAATCAAAAATTGCACCTAATAAAATGAATACAAACAATGTGTGGATAAACAGAGAAAATAAACCTAAATGGTTGAATAACCAATGAATAGAATCATCCAATGAACATAACTCAGGTGAGTGCGATCAATCATAGTACTGCTCATCTACAATAAAAAATGATTAACATCATCTAATGAACAGATATTGGAATTCATTTAAAAAGATTGTAACATAAATAGTATACATTATTTGCATACCATAACTCTCCTCGGCCTTATAATAATCTTAATCGTCATCAAAATCAATATTCTGCAAGAAAACAATCCGAAACCAAATCATAGGTTTGGCCTAATACCAATGATTATAGAAAGTTTGATTGATATTCTGTGAGAACCTGTTTGTAATCATTGTTCTCACTCTGTTCATTATTCTCATTCAGGATCTCATCAACTCATTCACCTTACTTATTTTCCTTCATTCCTTCACCCTCATTCCCCCACCTAATTTGAATTATAAGAATAATTGTAAGATCATTGGGCATAATTATTATGATAATGCAATGTAGAGTCCATTTATATGTTGATAATAAAATTGCATTTGGAAGATACTGCATCAAATAATAAGTATGTACATAACATTAAATGAGTAATAAATATAGACATAAACGAATCACATTGAAGATAGGGAGAACGGAGAGTCGTTGATTGCAGATGAGTCGAGCTGAGCAGAGCTTTGAAATGAAGAACGTATGAAAATTTACCACGGTTCATTTTGACCATTTCTTTCAAAACGTGGATGTAATGATAAATCAACCTGAATAAAAGAAGAAATGTAACATCATTGGGCACAATTATTATGATAATGCAATGTCGAGTCAATTTACATGTTGATAATAAAATTTCCTTTGGAAGATACTGCATCAAATAAGCAGTATGTACATAACATTAAATGAGCAAGAAATATAGACATAACATTTAACAAAAATTAATAAGTCTGCACATTATGAAAAAATGAATAGATTATACAGACAAATGGAAATTGGATGTGAGATTACTGTTTGATGATGAGATACCTACGTTCAGAGTACCACCCGAAATTGAAGTGAAAACTAAAATCGTTAATAAAATTGCATTTGGAAGAAGCTGCATCAAATAAGTAGTATGTACATAACAGTAAATGAGTAAAGATCGGATTCCATCATTTCTAGAACCAAAACAATATAACCAAGAATCTCAAAAACCTGACCTCAATAGGCCAAACCCAGAAACCCTACTTGCAGAAACCTCTAGTTCTTTGAGATTATAAATTCATTACCAAGAGGAAAATGCGCGATGTACCTTTCCACCTACTGAAATCGCAACCAACTATTTGAATATACTAATTGTAGGTAGAAAAATATGATCAGAATCGATAGGATAGATTTTAGATAATACCGTCAAGGCAGAGGTAGCCGCAAATATGCAACAACTGGTTTTTTTTGGAGGATCTGAAACCCTATTCGTTGGGCACTGGATACGCCAGAGGTAATCCAAGGGGAGTGGATATGCGGGAGTGTTGGGGGTAGCCACAGAAATGCATGAGATGGGTTTCTGCAGAGGAGGAGAAACCCTAAAAGACGGCCACTGCATACGCTGGAGAAAATCGACGGGCAGTGGATAGGCGGGAGTGTCGGGGGTTGGATTTGCGGATTATGGAGGAGGAAACTGGGGAAATTCGGGCCTCAGTTGGAGGAGCTGGAGGTAGAGGCACTGAATGCGGAGGTACTGAAGATCGAGCATGCGGAGCGAGATATTTTGACCACAACGAAGGAAGATTAGAGTAGCAGATACCAGAGATTAGGGAGAGGGAAATCATGACAGGGTCGGAGGTGGAGAAGACAGAGTAGGCGAGGGGGATGGAGGTAAACCTTGTGGAGGCAGGTGATGAAGGAAATCGCGAGCGGTAGATGGAGAAATCGATCGGTGGGACCCTAGTAGAATCGGAGGCCAAATGTGACTGGTGGATTGAGGCAGTCTAGGTCATGAGAGGTTTTTGAGGGTTGAAGAGAGGTATTTGGAGACGTGGCTTTCTATGGTGGTGACACGTCAGCGGAAAAATGCCAAGTTTAGAAGATATATAGATCCCCTCAGATGAGGTATGCTATATTCTAAATTACAAAGTGTTGGTTAGTGTTTTAAATCATGCTTGGACATATTTCATTGGTGTTTTCCCAAGCCTTTATATTATTTCTAGATATATGCAATTCTTAGTACATGGCCTCACATGATATTCTTAAAAGGATTGAATAAGGGGGAACTACCTTCCTTGTGACCAATGGCTTCGAAGACCAACCACCTTCAAAATGGGATAGAATGACTTCACCCCAGAAATACTTACATTCATAAATGAAATGTATTGTTTTAATTGAATGGTTTTAAATTAAATGGATAAATGGAATGGGTGACAAGGCCACACCTCTTGTAGGTTTTTAATTTAATATTAATTGAAATTCCTTTGGTTATATTTGGGCTTGATGGAGATAAGAAAGATAGGAAATGAATCATGAATATTATTATAAATATGATTACACCTTTGATATAGGATATGGAATGATGGTAATGGTTCTATTGGGAATAAAGATTCATGATCTCTTACATCAGGTGTTGAGAAAGATGTCACACACCATTGACACTATTCAGACGATGGTCATGACACACCATGTCCTTTGTTTCGGGTGTTGGCATGATGGAACACCCACCATATAAAGTGTAGAGCATTAAGTCTCTCACTAATTATGAGATATAGGGAATATAACCTTTTTTTGGAGCTTATAGGCTCATTCAGACTGGTTATGGATGACTGAGTTACGCCTCAGTCTAGACATCACCTAGTATTCTAGGTATATGGCCACTTACGTCCACACATACTTGTTCTATATATGTGGATTCAATATATAAATACACTATATATATTTTATTCATATATATATAGTTACTGATCAAAACCTCATTCTTACCTCTTCCAAAGAAGGTAGAGTCGGCCAGGTGTTATATTGGGACTCGAGTCGACTAGTATTTATTTATTCATCTTTGGTTATTATTTTGTATATCCAAAAACTTCTTTACTTTATATTCACAGAATGAATTTAGTTACATACACCATTGGTGGTGGCCTACTAGGATTTTATCTCACACCTTGCTCAAGACTCTATTGTATTAGGGTACCCAAGTTGATATCATGTTCACTAGACCATGAATTATTTATTATGCTATTATGCTTGTACCTAGGAGTTATGGGCATAAGATTGAGTGGGAGATTAGGATATTTTTGGTGATCTACCTTGGGGATTTTATTTATTTCCTTTATTCATGTATTGCATGGTATCATGTTTCCTACTGTATGTCTACTGTTTCAGTTTATATATCATCATATGGGCATGCATTCATTGTTTTATATTAGTATTAGTGATTTATATTCAGTTTAAATTATTCTTTTGCTGCCCTGTCTTTCATTTATTACTACTTCTAATATTTTCTGTTATCTATTATCTGATATAACACTATTCTACTCTGATCACGAGGGTATAGTCTCCCCAATATCACCTACTTAGACCCTCGCTACTAGTTGGAATCCTCTAGCGTACGAGGAGGTGCACTTGAGGCCATGTGGTAACCGATATAGCTATTGGTTTAATGGTCAGTTGGTCTAGGATGTTACAAACCCTATATAGCAGGGATACTATTTTTGGTTGGACTCTCCCTTTAGATGGAATCCTCCTTTTTGGGGATTGGTTTTTCATCCTAATATCTATGAGGATTTCATTTTTGTTTGACTATCATAGTTATTCATAGTCCATTCATTTGATCAATAAGAAGATGTATTATGAAATGAGACATCGATTCTGGGGGTCAGGTATGAAGTGTGACATTACAGATTATGTGTCCTACTATTACACCTGCCAATAGATAAAGGTAGAGAATCCAAAACCTTATGGGTTCCTCCATCCTCTTCTGGTGCTGTTTTGGAAATGGGATGAGGTGTCCAAGGACAATGTTTTTGGATTACCACAAACTCCCCGAGGGATTAATGCTATCTGGTTGGTGATTTATCAGTTGAAAAAGTTGACTCATTTCATTCCGATAAGGGAAACCACTAAAATTGAAGACCCATGTAAGATGCATGTACAAAAGATTGTGATGTTTCATGGAGTTCTCTATGCCATTGTCTTGGACAGGGATCCAAGGTGTACCTCATGGTTCTGGAAGATTCTCCAGGAGGTGATGGGGACTCAGGTCAGGTTGAGTACAACTTATCATCCACAGATAGATGATCAGACAGAGTATTCTATTCAAATCATGGAGGATATGCTCCATGACCATGTCTTAGATTTAGGTGGATCATGGGATAACCATATGAGACTAGTTGAGTTTTCTTATAACAACAAATACTAGTCATTAATTAGAATGGCTCCATTTGAGGCTTTGTATGGTCACCCATGCAGGTCAAATCTTTGTTAGAAAGAGGTGGGTGAGACCTGTCATGACCCGAACCGTACCGGGGCTTGATCCGCAACTACCCCAAGCCCACCTCCATAGGCCAGGGGCTGGAGACTAGCGCTGAAGGCAAAACAAACTAGAGGAGGACTTTGCCTAAGAAACTGTACACACACACACGCAGCCAACTCAATACAAAAGTGTAGAGAAAGGGAAAGCAAGATACAAAACTGCTACAAAAGGAGAACTAACATACATGAATCGACCTCTAACCAGTATAAGAAAAGTTCTGAAAAGTACTGACAAGTAAACTTAATAGTAAAAGGGTAAAAACACGCGCCCAACTAGAAAGGTGCCACAACCCGACAACAGGTAAAACAAAGGTAAACCGCTGGTAAGTCTCACACCCAGAAAGTCCTGCTATGTCCATTGAACGTAGCCCAAGATCCTATGTCCTCTGCGCTCCTCCGTAGTCTCAACCGACCATTCCTTCGTCTGCAAGGGCACACCAAGTGTGGGCAAAGCCCAAGCAGGGGTGAGTATACAAATACTTATTAGGATGCCCCGAAAGCTCGAGGGAGCAACAAGGGAGGTACTAAAATGGTGAGCAGAAGACAGAGCAAAGAACAGTGTAAGAGTGAAAAAGAGAGAGAGTGCAGCTCAACCCAACAAGAGAAAGGAAGCAGACTCATCCAGATGCAAGGAGCTAGAGACGGTGAGAAGACGAACTTCTCGTTGAGTCTTTGCTACCTATAACGGGAGAGTAGACTCGTCCAAACAAGAGGATCTAGACACAGAAAGCAAGTGGCATACCCCATGCCTCTTCACCCCTCCTAGAAGGAGAGCAACCGAACCCAAGGAGTGGGAACAACAATAAGATGTATATATATGCTCAACGAGAAACCAAAATGAGTGTGTAAGGGGATCTCTATCTCCAAGATCAGCCTAAGAAGAGTCACCAACAGTTCAAATGACATCCAACACTGATCCCAAATGTCCTGCACGTCAATCTAGGAGGTACAAGTCAAAGGGAATCAATCAACGCACCTCGATACTATCCACTTTGGGCGGCACTGACTCGCCTTCACGACTTTTAGGTCGCATCACAAGGACGCGTCTCGATGGGAAAAGTGCCCCTCGTCCTCATATGTCCTAAGGTCATGTCAAAGCTGTCACAATACTGACCCGTACAACCAAGGATCCCGCTCCGGTAGTCACGAAGAAAAGTCACCAACTAGCCTTATAAGAAGGTCTAAGTCTGAAATTCCAACGGGTGAACCACTGCCCAACCCTGTTGGAGGGTAAACCCTAATAGATCATCAGGAGACCCACTGCCTAGCCCTGCTGCAGGGTAGACCCAGAATACATCGACAGGCGACCCACTGCCCAGCCCTGCTGGAGGGTAGACCCGAAATACATCAACAGGCAACCCACTTCCCAGCCTTGCTGGAGGGTAGACCCGAAATACATCGACAGGCGACCCACTTCCCAGCCCTGTTGAAGGGTAGACCCAGAATACGTTGACAGGTGACCCACTGCCCAGCCCTGCTAGAGGGTAGACCCAGAATACGTCGACAGGAGACCCACTGCCCAGCCCTACGAGAGGGTAAACCCGGAATACGTCGACAGGCGACCCACTACCCAGCCGACCCACTGCCCAGCCCTACTGGAGGGTAGACCTAGAATACGTCGACAGACGACCCACTGCCCAGTCCTGCTCGAGGGTAGACCCGGAAGAAGTTGACGAGCAACCCACTGCCCAGTCTCTACTGGAGGGTAAACCCGGAACTGCTCTGGCCATCCCTACTGGATGGTACAACACTAGGAAACAGAACACGAAGTGGGTATCGTGAAACCACCCAACTCAAGAAAAAAACACATAGTAGAGGTTCAGCGCCCATGCCATCACTGGGTGTCACTAGCACCCCTACTGTGTGTAGGTTCAGAGTGCATCAAAGGAACCTCCGGCCATTACCCTTCCATGTTTCCACATTTAATACGATCACGTAAGAGGCTCCGCTCACCTGAACAGATTACACCATGGAAATCCTCGCGGAGAAACACGCGAGATAGACTATTTACTCGCATGAAACGGAAAACCAGTGAATATGGTACTATTCACCATAGCCAGCCCATGTGGGGCCCACACCAAGATCCTAAAACTAAACAAACGGATCACACCACTGCGATCCCCTCAGAAAATCACATGAGATTGACTACTCAATCGCCCAAAATGGACACCCGGTGAAAAAAGTACTATTCACCGTAGTCAGCTCGGGTGAGACCCACACCACGATCCCGAAAAAGGTTGGGTGAACCGCGCCATCACGAGGCTCTCGGAAAAACCACGTCAAATCGACTATTCATTCGTCCCGAACGGATGTCTGATGAAAAAGTCGCAGTATGCCGCACACTGCTTAAAAGACGGCTCGTGGGGCCCACGCCACAACTTCAATTTAGGCGGGCAGAATGCACTGTTGAAATCCCTTAGAAAAACACATAATGTTGTGCTCAAACACCCCAAATGGATGTCGGGAATAAAAATGACTTTTCATCGCAAATCGTGTTAACCGGGACCTATGGGACCCGCTCTCTGTCTCTGGCCCGAACGGTTCAAAAAGCATCTGAAAAAGTCCGCACGAGGATTGGGGTCACGCTTCCGCTGATGGCGCGTCAATCAGACATCCCAAGAAGAAGTTAGGTTTGACGCAACAATTAATTAATTAATTAATTAATTATTCATATTTAGCGTTTCGTGACACCTAGCAACGAAACCAACCCGCAAAGGCTTCAAACCGACCTTGGAAGGTTCGTCTCAACTCCAGGGCCACAACGCCTCTAACGGCACATCAAATGGACGTCCGGATCGCGAGCCACGTCCATCACGACTTTAATAATAATTTAATATTATTAAATTAAAGCCCCTTGGGTCAACCGTCCTCGGGCGCATAACCGGAAAACCCCTAAACTCACTCTAAATGGGCCGCCTCGTCGATATAGTCCCCCAGCCGCAGATGGCGCGTCAAACAGACCCGCCGTTTAGGAGTTACGGCCCCCCAAATGCAAGGGGGCCTAACCGGGCCTGTCCACCTCGGCCGGCCCAGTCCGAGCCGCCGGCTCGCAGCCCAGCCACGGGTCCAACTCGTCACGCCGCGACCTGTTGTCCATGGCCCACCTCAAACCACCGGACTCGAGCGGGTCCGGTTTTCCCCAACCGACCGGCCATGTGGCCGGTCTTCTTCGACGCCGTGGCAGGACCCGCGTTTTGCGGGTCCTCGCCTCCCAGCCGACCGGCCAGTTGGCCGGTCCTCGTTGACGCCCCAGCAGGACCCGCGCGGTGCGGGTCCTGGTTCGCTGCTCCGCCCCCGTGGTTAGCGCCTCGGGGCTACCTCCTTCGACTACGACCGGCGCCCTCAGCGCCTCTGCCTCCCGCAACTGACGCCACCTCACCGTCCCAGCCTTGCACCGTCCCGGTTGCCCGGCCTCACACCGGCTCCCCTGCGCCGCTCGACCCCGCGACCCGCTGCGCTCCCGGACTCACCTTGCCGCCGTGCTGCCTGGCCTCCTCCGCACCACGACGTCCCGACCACACCTCCGAGCTCCGCCGTCCTGTTACCCCGGCCGCACACCGCTAAGCCTCCTCGGCTCTGCCGGCCGCACCTCGTCCGCACCGCACCAGACCAGGTCCTCCGAGCTCCGAATCGCCCGACTCGGGTCCTCCGCCACTCGCCAAAGTCGAACCTTCGGCCGGTCCCCCCGACCACTCTGGTGGTCGGAAAAATTTTCCGACACCGGTTTCGGGATCCTCGGGACCAGATGTTCACAATGCCGTCCTTCGCTCGTCGATCCGTCATGGTTTTGGCGCGCCCGAAAATTAGGGCGAAGAACGCCCAATAACGAGAAGTGAAAACAGGGATCAGACGATGGCCGTGTTCATTCAGCCATCGTCCCTATTCCAAAAAAAATTATAATTAAATGATGAAAATTGAAAAAGGTGCGGAAAATTAACAAGAATCCTACCTCAATCCGGCCATTCGATGTTGGCGACGCACCCGCGCAATCCCGCTTCGATCCGCCGGAGTCTGCTCCTCAATCCAGCGAAGAACAACGAAGAACGCGAAGAGCAGTGAAGAAAACTCGAGAGAGAGAAAGAGAGAGATATATATATAGAGAGAGAGAGAGAGAGAGAGAGAGAAATAGAAAGAGAATAGTTATCCCCCAGCTCCCCATTTATTTATAAACTCTCCCGATGGTCGCAGATTCCAAAACCTCTGTGCCTACCCATTTTATACCGCACCTAGGTAAAGCGCCCCATTTTGAACTCAACGGAAGTCTCATATTTCCATTCTGAGGCTTCATTCGAAAGTTATTTGAAAAGGAAAGCTAGTGATAAAAATCACTAAGTTGTCATTTTTAAATGACCATTTTCCCCCTAGGTGACATCTCTCATAGTAGGCCCGCGCCCACAACTTTTACACCCTGCCTAGGGTAAACGGTATGCTTCGGACTCAATAGTGCCCTCAGTTTTCCCATCCGAGCAACCGTTTAGGAGTTACTCGGGTTTGTGCTATTAAATGAATAATTTAATTCAATTTATCCATTTAACACTCCGCTAATGAGCGAGGGGTCCGAACGTCCCGCGCCGACTCATTTTATGTCGTGCCTAGGGTAAAAACCGCGTTCGGGACCCAACCGTGGTCTCGGATTTCCGATATGATCAAGCGTCTAAGAGATATCACGTTTTCTTTAGTTAACCATGCGTGAATAATATAAAAACACTTAAAATTTTTATATAATTAATTCCGATCACACCGGGCCTCAGAATTGCACACCGTCTGAACGCTCTGCTCTAGAATGATATCAAGAAATTTTCCAAAGTCTCAACGTCCAAAAATCTGGGCTCTTACAAGACCTCTATTTTAGGACAAACTCTGATTCAGAAGATGCTGATAAGGATTTAGGATATACGTCGGCAACTAATTATAATGCAGAGTCAGAAGAAATAATATGTGGATAATTGGAGTTTTCATTTGGATTTTTCCATTGGTGATAGAGTTTTATTGAAAGTTTATCCTTAATTGGGTCACCGTCATCTTGGAAAATAGGGAAATTTGGATCCAAGATATGTTTAACCTTTTAAATTCACCGAGCGGCTTGATCATGTTGCTTATCGGTTGGAATATTCAGTTTAGTTGATAGGAATTCATGAAGTTATACACATATCTTAGCTCAGGAAGTACCATCCCGATCCCTCTCACATTTTGAGTTAGGAAGAGATCGAGTTGGAGTCATATGTTTCTATTGTGGAGAAACCAGTGGAGATCCTTGAATCTCAGGTAAAGGTCTTGTGTTGGAATTTTATTATATTGGTTAGGGTATTACAGTGACACAAATTAGATTATGATGAGACTTGGGATCATGAGTTGTTAATGAGGGAGTAGTGGCCTAACCACTTTCCAGACACCATTATTTCACATGACTTCCTAGGGATAGAAAGTATGATGGTGGGGAGTTTATAATATCCCTTTACCCAATTTTAGGTATTTATCATCTCTATTTTCATTTCCCTCTTTGTTTGGGAGTATTTTGGTGATTCTGAGGATAGAGATCCTTTGTTAGGGAAAATGATATAAAGTTCAGGGATGTATGTTTTTTGGAATTAATGAAGTTTGGGTATAAATGTGTTAAATCATTTTCAGGGTTCTCCCCAAGTTCAGATAACACCGAAGATGGTTTGGGTTCTTTCTTTAGAATCTAGACTATTTACTGCTTGTAGGATATTTTCACATCGTGAACGATTTACACAATGTGAAACCTTTTTTGAGTACATGTTATGAATTGTTTCAAGGCATGAAAGGTTTACACACCATGAATCGAGTTCACATCATGAAATGGTTAAATTTATAATTTTTAATCTTAGGTGATGAATTTTTCAATGTCTTTTGTTAATTAAGAAATTCATGTCCTGAAACATTTTCACATCATGAATATTTCACGATTAGTTATTTTTAGGGCTTTGTATGGGTGATTAATTTTTCATTTGAATTGAAGATTCTCTCTTGAGACATAATAGATCTCCTAATCAATTTTTTGGATCTCCACTCCTTCTAGATTGTTCATTCAGTGATAAATCATTATGGTTTTTATAGCGAATCTCTTCGGGTAAGAGATCCTTATGATTCTTCATTAATGTTGATCACAATAGCACTGTTGTGATACATTTATGGATCTATTGATCTGTGATGATAATATTCTTAATATTTTCAAGATCTGTTATGAGATCTTTCTTCCAAGGTTGACCTTCGTGTTGGTTGTGGTGAGACATGTGAGTTTCTTGAGGCACATGTTGTGTTTTCTTTTCCAACCATTTTTATTGTTGATTTGATTCCAAGATGTGGGGATGGATTATAGGGCCTCCATTTTGGTCTTTTCATTCTTCCTTGCTAGTGGATTCCATTGCGGGCATGTGCAACCCGATTTTGAGGTAGGTGGTTCCTTCTTTAGCCTATGTTGGATAAACTGTATTGCTCTGGTTTTATAAATTGTTTTATAAATGAATTGGAATGATTGAATTGTGTGTGTAGAAATGGGTTTTTTAGAAAAATATTATTTCACTTATTTTTTAAAATAAATGTTAATTTTAAATAATTGTGAAATAGATTTATGAAATGGTTTTCAAAGGATGGTTTTTATGATTTTGTTTGGAAAATATATCACATGGGAATCCATGAGTACTTAGGTAGAAGGTGTATTAAAAGGACTCATCTGTTGATACTATCAGGGGGGTCACTCATGGGGTGTTACTCTACTCCCTAGGCCTATTGTTCTAGTGTTATGTTAGATCTTTTGGGAGTTTCACTTGTTGGTGTGTTTTTTATACTCTCTAGATTTTATGCATATATCTAGAGACTTTAAGCACACGATTGTGTATGATTAGGTATGAGTCTCCTATCCATCATGACCTAGTGTGATACTTGGCGTAATGTTACAAGTACTTTGGTTTGGATTGGATTTGATATGATATGTGATACATGATTTTATTTGATTTCTTTGATGCATATGAAATGATTTCAAAATATTTTACCTGGATTATTTGGAATTATGGAAAAAGGAAAAATATTTTACCATTATTTTGATATAAAACTATTTAACTATTTATCATGCCTTGTTTTCTTTAAAGTTGATAATGTTCAAATTATTTTATAGAAACATTATATGGAACACCTAGGTGAGATCCTATTGATCTTATTTAGCTCACACCCTATACACCCCTTCGGTAGTGCATAGACCTTATTATGTATTTTGATGTAGGCAAAGGCAAGGCACCATAATGAGGCGGTGAGGTTTCTTTAAGCTATGTCTGGGTAGCTAGTAGTGTAATGGTGAGAGTTTTCCCACACTATCACATAGAGTAGCTTTTTCATTTTTAGTTTCCATTTTCTGTTGGAAATGTATCTTGAAGATTGTTTTACTGCTTTTGAGTTGTATCGCTTCCACTATTTCCTTTTTGATATGAAATATATTTCCTATTATTTATTCCTCTATTTATTTCCATTATGTATACATATATATGTCATGTTGTCTGCTTTAGGTTAGGGGAAATCGTTCCCTCTAGCTATTGTTGATGCCCGAGTGCTAGTCGCTAGCCCGTGGGGATCCGGAACACCATTTGTATATGTGATGGTTCGGGTTAGGTACCAGTTTGAGAGGGTATTCAGGTCGGTTTTTTTCACAAAAATATATATACTTATAAAAATTTATTATATAATATATATATGTGTGTGTGTGTGTATTAATAAACAAATATATATTTTGATATATGTAAATGAATATTAATATATAATATATTTATATAAATATAAGTATATATATATATATCACACACACACAAACATATATTTTATAAATGTATTTATAAATAATTATATAAATATATATAAATATATGAATAAAAAATATTTATGTAAATATACATAAATAAATAGAAATATCATAAAAAATAGAATAAAACAAGCTTGGGGCAGTGGTAAAAGGGTTTGAATTACAAAATGGAGGTCTCATGATCAAGTCCAAGTGAACGTATGGATGAAAATATAGCTGGGTAGTGGAAAAGTGTTGAAAAAGGAGCATTGTGAGTGTTGAAAAATGGGGGTGCATGGGGATGAGAGTGTTGACGGTGGGGGGGGGGGTGGGAGTGGTTGGAATTTTTTTCTAGATTTTATCATCACTAAAAAAAGTGACGATAAAGGGTGGATTTTTCACCAATAAAACAAAAGCGACGATAAAAGGTGAATTTATTAGTGATTTTGTTTTAGTGCTTATAAAGTCACCCTTTATCATTACTTTTTTAGAGCTGATAGAGGTCATGACTTTTAACATCACTTAAATTTCTAGCTCTTTTTTAGCACTGACAAAGCCCATTTCTAGCTCTTTTAAAAGTGTAATCTATAGTATTGTAATAAAATCAGAATATACTTAATAACTTACCATTCAACATCATATAAAAAATAAAATTATCCCATAAATTTATGAAAAAATCACCATTCACATATTATACTAATAATATTCTCATATATGTGAGTCCAAATGGATCTCAAATACTAACCCTCTTATCACCACACAAACCAAATATTATTAGCGTCCCCACACTAGTGAGACTAACTAGATCTTGTTTGTAACATCTATCAAATTTTAAGGTGTGTTATTTTTTAATTTTATTTATTTATTTTAATGAATCTTGATGAATGGTAGTTATTTCAGGTGTTGGTGGTGGTTTATCTGTGAGTTTTAGAAAATTGGGTAGGCCTGCAACTAAAATTCTACTGTAGGAAGGCAGTCACAACATGGCGATGGGATACTACAACATGGACAATGGAGTGAGGAAAGGTCACAACATAGAGGCTTATGGAGTCACATCATGGAATTTTTATAAGGATGATTCACAATGCAACTAAGAGGGTTCACAAAACAACTCAATTTTGCTAAGGGCTGATCCCTCTGATAGGGGGCAGTTACACCATGTCCCTTAAGGGTCACATCGCGACGTGGTCATACATGGATGTGTTATGTCCTATGTACCAGATATATTTTTTAAAATTAAATATATGTAATTTTACTTGAGACCTCTTTCCCTCCTCCTTCTCCCTCAACCCCACATTATTTGTATGAACATGGGAGCTTCCTTTTGATTTTTTGAGCTCCTCCATCACCATTCCTTGTCTATTTAAAGCATCATTTGTTGCAGAAATATTCCTTTGGTAAGTCTTAGCCCATATAAGACCAAAATGTATCCTTTTCCCCTCTATTTCAAAGTTTTCCATGTCTAAATACTAAATTTTAGGATTTGGGTAAAATTTTAAGGTTTTTTTGGTTTAGGATTGAATCAATGAGTGGGGATTGGTGATTACACTTTGTTAAGCTTAGGGGTAGGAATTCCTTACCATGTTAAAACTTTCATATAAAGTTATATGGATTGACTTGCATGTGAGTGTGTGTGTATCCTTGTGAGACTATGATTTTGGTATCAAAGTGACTAGGTAAGCCCACATGGATGTGGTTAACCCCTTAGAGGGGGAGCTATGAGTTAATGGATTAAAAGGGTGGAAACTAGCCTCATTCTAGGGGTAGAAGTAGGGATTTTCGCCAGTGTAAAATTGGAATAGTGTAAGTCATTAAAGCTCAGATAAGGCCAATATGACCTTGTATAGTGGTAATTGAGTTATATTATTGAGAACCATACTTATAATGGTGTTGGGTGTGTGAAGGTGAATGTATGGGCAACCTTGATGAAGTGCCTAGGTCAGTTGATGTACCATTGAGGGGGGGAGGGGTGCATCAGTGGTACAATTTTTATGATTTCTCTTTTAGAAATTAACCTATATGAAATTTTAAGGCCTTTAACCTCTCATATTGAAATATAACACTTGATCGTATGAAGCAGAAATGTAAATAAACATAAGACACACAATTTTTTACAAGGTTTGGTCCCATTCTGGGTACCTAATTCTTACTGGGATCAGATCTAGTTTTGAGGCCCATATATTCACTAAAACCTTTAACTAAATACAAGAGGGGGGAGTTATTCTTTCTTGACTCCTATGTATCCATCTCATATATTAAAAAAATAAGGCCAGTGTACTTCCTTGATTTTTTTCAATGAAACAACAATTATCACTAGATAGAAAGTTTGGTGTTGTTTATACTAGTACCAACTAACCCCAACAAGTTATTTCACTCTTTAGTATGAACAAGATCTTCAATGATTTTCTATATGTATCTTCATACAAGAATAATATATTTTTTCCTTAGGTAATGTCTTCTAATACTAGAAGAATATCAATAAAGAAATATTTAAGTTGGGCCTTCTTCCTCAAGCTTTCAAAATACTCAATGTATGCATGAGAGAATGAAAGCACATAGTGGTATTCTTACTTATCAAATGAAATAACCCAAATGATCTACAATATAATCAATTATGTTGACACAACTGACCAAGAATTATCAGTATTTTTTATCTTCTCTTCTCCCCCTTTGATACAACAATTCTACACTCTTTCACAGTATCAAATTATCTTAAAAAAATACCTTGATTTTTTATATTTTTCAATATAATTTTTTCATTCAAAGTCACAGAGAAATAATTTATATAATTTTAATATTGAAAACATTATTAAATTTTATCTATGTAATATAACTCATAAATATTGACATTCAAACTGGTCAATAGTTTCTTGATAGACCTCTAGCCTTGATCCCAATAAATAATTTCAAATATTTATATTTAAAATTCCTCAAAATATCATTCAATGAAACTTCCATTTAAATTAAATGTTTCTTGAATTGAATTATAGCCTAACTAATAGTCCGTGATATTTTTAATTTAATTCCAATGCAACATCATCACAATTAGATATCACTTTAAATTTTATAACTGACGACCCTTATTAAACATACAAGAGTCTTCATAAAAATCTTAAAAAATCTCCATTACAATTATGAAATATACCACCTTTTCTAAATTTTGAACATCAAAAGATATTTCATAATAGTAAATGACTCAAATGAAATCTACATGAATCTTATAAACTTCCTGAAATGACTCTCATTGATTCAATATGGATTACAACACTTTGCAAAAAATTAATCTATAAAATCTGAATAATTCTTATGAAAAGACATATAACTATTACATTCTCATGCCATTTATAATTTATATGAGTTCTACAATGGATTTACTCTTACATAATGATAAAACAACTCATAAAAAACAATGCCTTTATATCAGTTTTCATCCTTCACCTCCAGAATTCTATAACTATACTCCACCATATTCAAACCATCTCAAGAATGTTTAAAAAAAGCATCTTAATCACCTTCCAATGATTCTTAATCATAGTTGAAAACAAATACAACATACTTTAAAAATTATCATTGGTACATAAATCTCTCTCTTTATATTTTTTTATCAAAAATAGAAACTCTCACTAATAAAAATCAAATTAAATCCTTTCTCAAATATAATTTTCATGGACCACACCACTAGATAAAGTAATTTTTTGAGAGAATGAAACCTCTTTGTGATAAGAAAAATATGGAAATGTGATTTGGATGCCCTCCCCCTCAATACATACACTCTTAACTCCTCATTTTTCAATAAATTCATCTTTGGATTCAAGATAGAAATACATAAAAGTCATGTACCAATTTTCCACCAATTTGAAAATAAATCCATGGGAAAGTGGGTCAGGTCATCCCAAAGTCCCTCAAGTGATAGGGAAGGTCTGAACCGACATGTTCATCCTCAAAGTCTAAAATATATCCTTGGGATTTCTTTGGTGAAGATATTAACAAATTGATCTCTAGTAGAAATAAATTATAGTTTTATATCCCCATTGACAATATTATCTTTAATAAATTTAAAGCCGGTGTCAATATTCTTAGGTAAAGAGTATTGAACTATATTCTTAAATAGATAAACTTTGCTTTAATTATCACATGAAATTCTAAGTGGTTTCTCAATCTTCACCCTTAAGTTTTCTAGTTATTCTTTTTATCCAAATAATTTGGGCATAATCACTTATAGTAGTCACATACTCTGCATATATTATGATCAATATAACTAAATTATACTTTTTATAGCGACAACTCACATAGATTCCTCCCAAGAGGTAATTCCCATCTGAAGTTTAATTTCTGTCATCACACTCTCTTGACCAGTCAATATTAATATATCCAGATAGATTCAGGTTTTCACCCTTTTTGTATATCAACCCAAAGTTGAATGTTCCTTTGATGTACATGATATTTCTTTTGGAAGACATTAAATGAAATTCTTTAGGATAAATTTTATACCTTTCATAAAATGTCATCTCATAGATAATATTAATCCTTGATACAACATGATAAAGTAAAATTCCAATCAGTCTTATAAACTTATTTTAATTCACACTTTATACTTCAACATCCTTCCCTAGTTTCATCCCAACCTTTATGGTCATAGACACTGGTTTAGAGTTTTCCAAAGTAAATTTTTTCAATAATACTTCTCTATATTTCTCTTGGTAAAGAAAAATAAATTTTTCTTTTTATACCACTCGAAAATCCCATAAAATACCTCATTTATCCAAACATAGACATCTCAAAATTTTTCTTCATATTTATATAAAATTCATCACAAATAATTTATTTGACCAATATGAAAATAAAATCATTAACATAAAAAATCACAATAATAATACCTACTTCTACTTCCTTCACATAAAGGTTTCTATCAAATTTTCCTTTAACGTATTTTATATCTATTAAGAATCCATATAGCTTTGATTATTAGTTCACGAGGGATTATTTTAGCCTATAAAGATCATTTTTCATCTTGCACACTATAGTTTAATATTTTTCCAGAATAAAACCCTTATGCTGCTCAATATATACTTCATCTTACAAATCTCCATTTAGGATGGAAGATTTCATATATATATTTGGTGAAATTTTTACTTCCTATGAACTAAAACAACAAGAAACATTCTTATGGATTTTATTCTTTCACAGGAGTAGAAGTATATTCAAAATCAACTATTTCAAACCATGAATAACCTTTTCATACAATATCATCCCCATTCCTTGATACTTACCCTTTTTCATTCAACTTATTTTTGAATACCCACTTGTTCCAAATCACATTTTCCCATTTTGTTCTAGGGAAAATATCCCAAATGGACTTACACTTTTTCTAATCTAATTCCTCATCATATAATCTAACCATTATCTATGTTTAATAGCCTTAACAACTGAATGTGGATTAATCTAAGAGATAAGAGTTGTTTGGTTTCTTAGCTACAACCACCTTCTAGTTTGTACAAGAGAATTATGATCTCCAATTATATTAACTACCTACACATGATTCTTTATCTTATGATATTTTAATTTTTCATCATCATCATCCTCTTCTTCATCACTAGTATGATAAAAATCAATATCAGCTACATGTGAATTTTGGTCATCTTTTTCCTCACTGGTTATCTCAAGAATCTGCTCAATGTCTTCATTAGAGTCTTCAAAATCTACTTTATTTGGAACATTAATGTTTGATTTATTCTGAATTATTTTTACCACATAAAAATCATAATATTATACCACTTTATAAATCATATTAATATAGCATTTATAGCCTTTTACATTATATAAATATCCCCAAAAGATACCTACCTTGACCTTCTCATCAAATTGTCCAAGATTTTTGTTTTTACTCTTCAATAAACAAGGACTAAAAAATAATACAAACTTCTCCAAAATTGGGTTATTCTTATAAAAAATATCATGAGAGATCATATTTTAATTGGGTCTCAGTAGAAACCATTTTTGGATATGCATAGCTGTGCATATAGAATCTCTCCAGTAAAACTTAGCAATGTTATATTCTGCAAGCATGGATCTCCCTATCTCAACCAAGTTTTTATTCTTTTCGTATGATACTCTATTTTTTGGAGTGTATAAGGAGTTCTATATCGATGTTTAATTCCATTATTTCTAAGGTAGGATTAAAATTATTTATTTTTTAACTTCCTACCATTATTATATTAAAGATTCTTGATACAAACCTCCAGTTCTTTTGTAATTTTTCTCTTGAAGATTTTAAATATTTCCACTACTCTTGAATTATGATTTATGAACATAAAATTATTCATTATTGTTAAATAATAAGTGAATATTATGTAGTAAGGTTCACCATAAGTGCATTTTTTTCTCATTAGACCACATAAATTTGAATTTATCAACTCAAGTGGCCCAGTGGACTGGATTTCCACCGTTTTGTGACATCTTTATGTCATTTTCCCTTTTATAAGGGTTTATAAATGTATTATATTTTTATATTGTTATGAGACATGTCTCTTACTACATAACTCTTAGGAATATTACTTAAACTTCATTTAAATAGGTGTCCAAATATCCTATTCCACAACTTGTTTTCATCTTTTAATCTCAAATAACATGAATTACTAGGGGATCTAATTTGAAAAAATATAAAATTGGTTTTTCAATTATAGTGATAAATTTTACATGTTTTATCCTCTTTATGAGGAAAGTATTTATTTTAAAAATAATACCATTTCCTTAATTAAAAATAAAAATCACACTCAATAAGTAATGTTAAATCTCATATACAAACAAGACATCTTTTAACTTAAGCTTTTTGGATTCAATATCAGCTGCTCCAATACCTTTTATCTTTAGATAGATTTCATTACCAAAGGTAACATCACCACCATTTTTTTTCTTAAATATTATTCATGAACCTGGTGTCTCTAGTCACGTGTAATGAGAAACCATTGTCAAGAATATAAGGATTTATCTTCTTTCTAGCTTTAAGATCCATTTCAAAAATAAGTGACTATTTAGTTTTGTTACCTTTTCAAGTATTATTACCTTCATTAACATAATATGTTTTCCTAGAAGCATGGTCATATGTTACTAAACATAATTTAATTTTTAGTCACTCCTTCCACAAATTTCCCCCAAACAATAAAATCTATTTTAGAAGGGTAACTGAGATGAATTTTTGTTCACTGCTTACTTCTTCTCAGACTTGCTTCTTCTATTCACTAGATAGATCCCCCTTATTTCCTACCTGTCTGAATCCATAGAAGAGACATATTATAATAGAAAAAATAATATATATTCTAAAATAATTCATATACCAATAGTAGTATTTAAAACTAGTTATTTTATAAAACTATTGATTATTTATGTGAATTACTTCTTATTGTCTTGATGTATTTCCAAAATTATTTTTCTTTGGATTTGGAGAACCTTTCCTTCTAAAGTTTCCATCAAATACCTTTTAAGTAGGAGTAATATCATCAGATTTTTTCTCAACCCAATATTTCTTAGATATAATTTTATAACCTGCATTGTTAGATGAAATAGATTTAACATTCTTATGTGTCACATGTTTAATTTTTACCTGATTTTGTGTCAAACATTTATCAGCATCCTATGATGACACAAATCCCACTTTAATAAGTTTAATTAAATCAAAAAAACCATTTTTTATGAAATTAACATTTATTTTTCTTCAGATTTACAAATACTTTCTTCATGGATGTTATTTACTTCTTGTGTTGTGTGTTCTTATCAACATACACTTCAAGCTCAACTTTTATCATGTGTTATATGTTGGTTTGTTCTCATTCTCTCTCACTGCTTGGGATTTCTTCTTATCTTTCAACACGATCCACGAAATTACCAAATTTTCATGCACAATCTTTATCATACTGAATTATTAAGGTATTTTAGTAATCTGATTCATTTCTTAAAAAGCATCGCCTTTTATTTCTTGTAGAATTTTCTTTGTTCTCATAGTATTTCTTGGCCTTTTTTAGACCTATCTACTCATTTATTTCTTCGAGGCCTTTCACCATCCTCTTCATCTTCAAACTACACACTTTTATTTATTAAAAAATTATCTATAATATATCTAATTTCACTATACATAAATAATTTAAGTGGAAGTTTTAATTTATAATTCTCCTATCCATTTTTCACATTTTTAGAGATAAATTCCATTACCTTCTTATATTATTCATCAGTTTCCTTATCATATTATGATTTACTAGTGGACAAAACTTCTTGCTCCTTGATCTTGAGTCTATTCATGGATTTTAACATCATTTACCCCTGGGAATTATATTTAAATAGAGGTGCTTTCCTCATTTTAAAATTAGGGAGTGTGTTATAAAAGACATCAAGGGTCAAGTCTTCCTTATTTTCTAGATCAGATATCTTTGAATAAAACATGTCAGGAAAATTACACATTAAATTATTAACTATAGTTGAATCATTAAATGTATCACCAAATCCCCTAATGTGACTAGATATCTCATTTTATCTAGGAAAGTAATAATCAATTGTCTCATCATCTATCATTACATTATCTTCAAACATAGATCTTTATATCTGTAGTTTAGTTTCTTTAATGTTTACATTTCCGTTATATATATTCTCAATAGTATCCCATATCTCCTTAGATATCTTGAGTCTCATTAATTTAGTATAATCATTATAAGACAAGGATTAAGGAATTTCATTTTTTTTATTTTTCATCCACTTCCATATTTCTCTTATATATAAATTTCATGGGAGCGTCTCTCCTAAGCGGTGTAAATCTAACTACAAAAACATCACTTACTTCTAATCATTTGATTAAAGTTAGGGTATTATACTATTATTACATACATAAAATTTATTTCTATAAAATATTAAAACACTACTACTATTGAAAAAATTAATATTCTATAATTTAATCCTTCAATAGAATATGATCTCATAGGTAACATGGTTAGCTATGATACCACTAGAAGTTCCTAGGTCAGTTGATGTACCACTAAGAAGGAGGGGGGATGAATCTATGGTATAGTTTTTACAATTTATCCCTTTGAAATTATAATATATTAATTTTAAAGGTCTATATAATCTCTTATTAAAATCTCACCATACTCATATGAAAAAGAAATATAAATGAATACAAGGATCATAAGTTTTTACAAGGTTTGTCCCCAATATGGGTACCTAATCCTTATAGGGTTTGAGTTGAGTTTTGAGACCCAAATATTTACTAAAACTTTCAAGTGAATAAAAGTGAGGAGAATTTTTCTTCCTTGACTCATGTTTATCTATATAAGACATTGAAAAAATAAGGGCAGTGTAATTTCTTGTTTTTTTTCAATGAAACAACAACTTTCTCCTGATAGTAAGTTTTGTATTGTTTATGTTGGAACTACCAGCATCTAACAAGTTCTTATACTATTTAGTATGAAAAAGATATTTAGTGCATTTTAGGATGTCTATATTTTAGAATATGATCCTCTTCCTAAGGCTAGGTATTCAACTGTTAGAATAATATCAACAAATTAATATACAAGTAGGGAATTCCTCTTCAAGATTTCAGAACACTTGATGTATGTATGAGAGCATGGAATCACACATCGATCTTATTCATTCTAAAAAAAATCCTCTAAATGATCAACACCAAAATCAATTTCCTTGAAATAGATGATCAAATAGTCTCAACACTTATCAATATTATCTTCTCCCTCTATGATACAATAGTATTTCAGTCTTACACTGTATCAGATTCTTTTGAAAAAATACCTTGATTATTTTTCTTTTTAATATTAATTTTTCAATTAGAGTCATAGAAAAATAATTTTTATATTTTTAATATTGAAAAACTCTTTAAATTTTAGTTCCACGATCTCCCTCATAATCCTTTACATTTAATCTAGTAAAAAATTTCTTGATAAACCTCTATCTTTGTTCACAATAAAGAATTTAAAATATTTCCATTTGAAATTACCATAAATATCATTCCATGATCAATATATTTAAATTACACATTTATTATAATAAATCAATACTTGATCGAAAAACATGTGGTATCTTAAATTAAAGTCTAGTGCAATATCATTACACTTAGATGTCATTATAAATTCACTAACTGATGACCCTTATGAAACATCTAGGAGTCTTTAGACAAATATTATGGAATCTCAATGAATCTTTTGAAATATCTTACATTTTAAAAATTTTCAACTTCAAAATATATTTAATAATATAAAATGACTCTTATGAAATATCCAACACTCTTAATAACTTCCTGAAATGACTCTTACAGATTTAGTGTGGCTTCTAGAACTTTACCAAAAAAATTTCACACATAGAAATTTTTTCCTTATTATTTTATAAATTTATTGAATTTTTTCCTTTTACTTGATTTTTAAGAATTTTAGATTTAAATTTTTAGTTTTAAATAGTTTTTTACTTTTATTACATGGTTAGTGCGCATGATTTAGAGGAAATCGTGAGGTGGCCCCTACTCATGAGCCTTTCTAATTATTTTTTATTCATGAATGATTTTTCTAAATGGTAAGTGCATGGTTGGGTCCAAACAATGTGAGATATAGTATAAATCATGTGAGATCCTGGTTCATAGAGGTATTGGGGATGTCTTATGCACAATTTGTAGATACTGTGCGAAAATCATGTGAAGGGCCTGTAGTTTTTACCAGATCCATTTTGCATGGTGAGCAAATGGAATGACTAATTACGTGGAAAAACCATGTAGGTGACTAGGTGTGTCTAGTTATGGGGTCATATTTTGGTAAACCATGAATCCAAAGTATGTGATCTACCCATACTTTAAAAATATTGAAATTACTATTTTATCCTTATTCAACTTTAACTCTTAAACCACCCTATTATTCTCCATTCGATTCCCATGCCTCATGTGCAACACCTCCCTATATTATCCTCCCTTGAATGGTAAATCATGTAATTTATTCATGGATTTAAGTTAGTTTCTTGAGGTAAATTTCTTCTGATCTCATCTCCTCTTGTTTTCTCTCTTTTTTCTTCTTTTTTCCCTCAAGAGGCCTTGGAGAACTAGGGATCTGTGTTGATTGATTTTTCATGGGGGTTTTGTTTTTTTCTAGGTTTTATATTTCTATAATCAATAATATTTTAAACCATTTAATTAATTTATAGCCATGAATTGTTAAAGCGAAAATATTAAGGTAGGTTTCCCCTTGAATCAACCCTTAAATTCTCAAACCATAATTGGATATTTAATTAAATTATTGTTTTGGATATAAAATGATAGTATTAAATGTCATAGAGTATTATTTGGAAGGAAACTGAGTTTTAAAATGGTTTCCATTAAATGGAAAGTCTTTACCCTATTTCAATATAAGGTTTAAATCTATTTCACTTGACGATGCACAACAAATTCTTAATAAAATTACAGAATGAAACTTATAAATGAATTATGAGATTTTAAATAGTGGTTTAGTGTTTAAATGGATTAATAAATGTTTTATTGAATTTTAAAAGGTATGTTTAGTCCTTTAGAAATGGTATTTTTAACTATGTAAATGTTTTAGATATTCTTTAATGTTATGAAAGTAGTTTAATAAGTTGTTTTTATAAATCTCAAGTTTTAAAGGATTGTTGTGAGGCCAATTTGGCACTTTCTAAAGAGGATTTTATTGAAAAAACACACCATTGGAACATGTCCCTTGCTTTGTTTGTTTTAAAAGAATGATATTGTACTCGGTATAGGAATTTTTTATTATATCACTATGCTTGATGAATAATCGGTTGTTTCCATGAAGGTTGATCAGGGGTTGAGTCCTTATTTATATTTCATACTTTTTGTAATTTTATATCTATATCCATTTATATTTATGTCATTATTTGTTAGTATTTAATGAATCACTGCCATTTTATATGTCATGGGAAACCTAAGAGTATCTAGTGGAATCCTTGAGATTACATGGTGTACTAATTTAGAATTATGTTATGTCTAGTATCCCTTAGTATAGTGTTCTACCTAATTTAGAAGATTTCCCCTATGTTTTTCTAGTTTGGGTAAGACCGAGCATTAGGGTGATTTTAATACATAAAGCATGCCAATTTGTTTGTATTTTTTAATGCGTTCTATATTTTCCCTAGATCTCCTAGGTTCCCATGATCATCGGTACTTAGCGTTATTATATAGATTTTGTTTCCTTTATTTTTATGATATTTGGTTATTGTTTATGATGACCTTCTTTTACTATATCGTCATCACCATTATTGTTATTACTAATGTTTTTGTGGATTCCTTTCATTTTAAAAGACCCGATGTGACCCTTTTTAAAATTAATGATTAAACATTTTAATTTTTTAGAAATATTTTCACTAACTCTTGGTACATGGGTGTTTATAAAGGAGAGGTTTCAAAAATTATTAAATTACATTTCTTTTCATAAAACTACTTTTAAAGGAAAAAGGGAAATATACCAGTATTGGGTTTTAATAAAAAAGTGAAAAACCTATGTTTGTAAATTATATTTCAAACTAACTAGAATTGGATATTTTATTTATAGGTAATACATGGGTATGGTTTCCATAGAATTCCTATTGATCTTTGTAATCATTTAAGTTTCATGTTTAACATCCAGTCACTCATAGAGTTTTTTTTGTACTGAGGATAGATAATGATTTGTGGAGTCTCATAGAGATTAGGTTGAGTATTAGTTTACTTTTGTTATATTTTTTATTGGCCAATATGGAATCCTTCTGTATCTATTCCTTCTTTTAGTTTATGATTTTACCTTGAGATGGATACCTTATTTATCTTCCTTTTATATCCCGTTTGGTTCTACTTATTTGTAAAAATATTTTCATACTAGCGCATATACCTCTGATGTATGGAGTGGATATGTCATATTTATAAGGGGAAGTACAATGTTTAATTTTATTTATTAGGTGAAATAAATCCCATGAGTTTATATCTGATTCCCAAGCACTAGTTTACAGCCAAGGGTGATCAAGATTGTGAATCAGGTATGTCATAGGCTTGATCGAGTGCCCGGTTTAGGGGTAGCCCATACCGATTCATGAAAATTTAAATCTATACATTTAGAAGACTCTTTAAAAAAGTCATATAACTTTTATATTCTCATTTATTTTCCAATTTATCAGAGTTCTGTAATAGATTTACTCTTACACAATGAGAAAATTACTCATATGAAACAATGAATTTGTTAGTTTTAAATATTCACCTCTAGAATTATAGAATTGTACTCCAGATTATTCAAACCATCTTAAGAAAGTTAAAACCAAATAAAAAACCCCCTCTACCACCTTATAATTATTTTTACTCATGGTTTACAATAAATACTACACACTTCAACAATTAACATGGGTACTTCTATTGAGAGGTTTTATTGTGAGTATCACGAGGGATTGCAGTTGTTGAATGTTTATTTGTTCTACTATGTTATTTGAGAATGTATAGAATTGTAATTTCTAGGTCAACCATGAGTGAAAAGGTGTAGTTTGAGATGTGTTGTGTAACCCACCTTGAGTGAAAAGGCATGGTCAAAATTGTGATGTTTATGCCAACCTTGATTGAGAAGGTATGACATGATACATGATGTGAGACCCACATTGAGAAAGAAGTCATGGTCAAAGAGATAGGGTAAGACCACCATTGAGTGATAATGTGGTATGAACTATGATGGTGACCTCCCTTGAGGGAAAAGAGCAGGTTCAGGTGCTTGATGTGGGTCCGTGAGAAGTTAAAAACCATATTATAGATGGTAATTAAGATTTCATATGGAATTTCCTTCTAGAATGGAGTCGAATCTGATATATATGAGGTTTATGGTATCCTGGTTAGTGCATGATGACCCAATAAGAGTTACATGTTAATTTATTTACTTTTTTCAATGCACAAATCCTTATATATATCTGCACACTTATGCTAAATATTTATTTGATGTGTCCAGATGAGTTTTATTACTCACATACTGCATAATAATCTTGATGCGTGTACACACTCTAGGGTTAGGGATCTATCCAAGGGAAAGGGACCTATGTCTGGATGTTAAGCATGAGGAACTTGTTGGGGGATTGAGAAGATACCCAGAATTACTATTATATCTTTTACTACTATGCCTAAGTTAATATTTTTATATTTTTTTCATGATATATTAATCCACCAAAAATGGGGATCCTTTTTTAATTAGACATACTAGTGATTTTATTCCATTTTTATATTAAATATTCTTGTATTATGGTTATGTATTTTTCTATGTTTATATCTATTGGTTGGTTATTTATTATTATTTTCCACATATTTTTATTGGATGGTTATATGATAACAAGGGTATAGTATCCCTATTATATGATTTAGTCCCTAGTAGGAACCCTGTTTCATATGGGGGTGGCATGAGGTTTCATGGATCTATGGATTGGAATCATTGATCCGATTTGGGGCATTATAAAATGTCATCAATGACCTTTTTATTTATTTATTATTTGGGGTTTGGTAGGAGTGATATTTTATGGTCAAAACTCAAGTGGGAATATATGCTTGTTCCTAGTCAAAACTCTCACAGTGAACCTTTGAGTTTCTATGGTAGCAGGTTCACATTTTTATAGTTTCATTATCATAGTTTCATGTTATTCTTTAAATACTATTGTGCTGTTATGGTTTATGGTATTTTTCTATTGCCTTGAGTAGTAAGGGTAGGTGAGTTTATTCATCATGAATAGGCATGCAGGTTCATATTACATTCACCCATTTCTTGTGATTGATATAGGTATAAATTAATTAAATTCTAATAATAATATATTTGGTGTTTTCCCAAATACATTATTAGTGACATCTGATTAATTTAACCTGAGCATGTTGTAATTTTTTTTATTATGATTGTGACTAGAATGTAGTAAACAATATCATGGTCTTGGTATTGGGGTTTTTATGGTAATACCTTATGGTGTATTTCCTAGGGAACTATAGTGTGAATTCATCTATTAATTTCTTAAATTATGTTAATATTTGATCCATTAAAAGTATCTCTAAGATTTGGTTTTGGAATTTTAGAGAAATATTTCCTTTATAAAATCCTATAGTGACACTTAATGACAAGGATGAGGATATTTTAGAAGTAGTTAATTATCCTATTGTGCCTTTATATATATAGAAGGGTGATACTGAGCATTCTTTAGAAGATGATTGGGTGGTACAATGAGTGGAGACACTTGAGCCCAGGGTTTTCCATTTGGTACCGGTCGGAGGAAGAGGTGACCATTGAGGCAAACCTACCATGGTGAAAATTGAATGAGACTTCCATATATAGAATCCAATAGCCTTATAGGGTACATGTGGTCCTCATAATGTTAAGGAATAAATCTAGATTATCAAGGGTGTTTTCTAGCTTGAGGAGACACTCGAGGATCAATGAGTGAAGTTGGAAGCTTATATGCTAAAGGGACCTGCTAAGAGATGTCGGGGTGTGATCAATTAGTCTAGGATGAATAAGGTAATATCATGGGATTACTTCAAGGACCTCTTCTTCGAGGAGTTTCTCTATGATATGTTATGGTTATACCTGGATCAGGAGTTTATAGAGCTTCAAAAGATAGTGATGTCTATGGAGGACCATGCAAATTGATTTGGGGAGTTAATATGTTTTGATCCATTATTGTATGTGAAATATTAATTGTTTTTTCATGAGGATGTATCAGTTAGGGATGGGATGGGGTGAAAGATAGACTTAGGCCTCAAGGACCTAATCATAGGGACCTTATAAAGATAGTATAGATTCATTTGGGAGGTTAGTCTATGGAGTTGGCTGAGGGAATTAGAGGAAATAGAAATCACAAATTCCTTAGGGGATAGTTTTAAAAATAATATAAGTACTAAAAGGTCAAGGAAATGGATACAAGGTAGTAAGAGTATATAATTAAGACTAGGTTATGACTAATGGAGTGGAGGGTCCTTCAACTGTCAAAGATATGGTTTTGATTACTTTAACATTATTTATGTCTTTATTTTATATTAGTGAATCTCACTCCTTTTTTTTCTGACTGAGTAGTATCTAGTTTGGGGTTGACTGTAGAGTTTACCTTGGGGTATTGGTTCTTAATACATCTCTTGTAAAGAGGTTATACTATGTTCAAAGTTACCCATAATGCGATGTAGTGGTTGGAGGCTATGGGAATATATGGGATTTTATTGTCTTGGATACGATGAGATTTGATATCATATTAAGGATGGATTGGTTGACACAATTTTGGGTATACACTAATTTCTACTTTAGGTGTGCATATTTTACCCCCTTAAGGGAAAATAGTATGTTCTCATGGGAGATTGGGGTGTGGAATTAGGTATAGAAGGAGCTTACTTTATCCATGTAGGAGTTATTATAGTGTAGGTGGTAGTTATGGTTCTTGCAGCAGATCATGTGATGATCCTGAACACTTTTCCACCAATAGTTGACCAATTCTAAGATGTTTTCCTAGATGATTTATGAGTAATCCCTCAAAAGAGGGAGATTAATTTTGTGATTGATATCATTCCAGGTGTGGATACTATATCGATTCCTCTTTATCATATGTTACTAACTAAGTTGAGAGAGTTAAAGGTGCAACTCGAGGTGAAGGGATTTATGTTCCCAAGTACCTCTCCTTAAGGTGCTCTAGTTTTATTTATTAATAAGAAGTATGGTACCCACAATTTATGTACATAATAAAGAAAGTTGAAACAAGTTATAGTTAAGAAAATGTACATGTTTTTGAGGATTGATGACCTATTTGACCAATTAAGAGGATCCTGATGGTTCTTGATAAGATGAATTTATATATATATTTTGGATTCATTTAATTAGTGGTTATTCATGTTTTATTTTGATAATTCACCAGGTATGTGTTGATTTTTTTAGAGAATAAGTATACAATAATCCAAAGGAAAAGCTATCAAAATTTTCCAAAAGTGGAATTTACAGATTGTGAAAAACATACATGATGTGTATGAATCATTCACAGCATGTATGATGTCTTGAAGCACAAGTTGTGAATAATTTAAAATTCATGAAATAAATACATGTCATGTAAAATTAAATGTCCACTTCCTGCTTAAATTTAAAGTCACGAGAAGAAGCATGTTATGAGTTCCCATTACAAATCATGAAATGATTCACATCCCCGAATCCCGAAGATTCGGGTGGTGAAAGGCACCATAAAAAAAATACATGGAAACAATATGGATAGAGATTACATGGTGTGATAAGTTTACACATCATGTAAATTCCTATCTATTCATTTATAGAGGGTGGATATTCACAGATATACTTTTTGGGAAGCAACTTTTCTCTCATTCGGTCACATTTTTCTCCCTTTCTTTATCTTCAAACTCAACTTTAAACAATACCCTTTACTATTTTGACTAAATGAAAGTTAATTTGATCGATCTACAAGAATTATTCATCTATTTAATTTATTTTTATCATTCCAACATTTTTTTCCATTTCCTTTTCCACTCAGAAGTGGATATGCACCATGTTCTTGCTTGTTTACTCTTCCAAGTATGTGTTTGGTTGATTTATTAATTATTTTGATTGTAAACTATTTGATTCTTAATCTATCAATTATAAAATATATTATTTCAACTATTTCACTAATATTACAAGAATATATACAATTAATCCTTTGATTTTGATTAATACCATCATGAGCGGCTAAACTGCTTAGGGTAAGGGTCGAGAGTAAGGGTTTTTTTCCTGAAATTAATGAATCTCTAAAACAAAACTTGGTAAACCTAAGGATAATAATCAGGTTAAATAATAACTATTTGTTCAATTATTTTATGTAACCCTGACCATGGGAAGTTTAAATAAAAAAACCTAACCTGATTGGAGTAGAGAGGGCTATGAGCATTAACTTGTGACTCTTTCTTCCATAGAAGATAGGATTAATGAATCTAGTTTATTAGATATATCCAGACCAAGAAATAGTTTCATATTAGATATATCTAGTTGGTTTGACCATAACCAACTAGTTCTCTATGCATCTCCTTGTAGCATAAGACCTAGGACTATCCCAAGTTAGGACCGTGATTATCCTTTTTACCTGAATCTTGAAATTGACCCAGATCCCTATCTTCTTTCTGAATCTTAAATAAAACTCAGTAGCATTAATTTAATCCCAAAACTAAAATCAACTTGTGAGAAATCCTACAAAAAGGGTTCAAAGTCATTGGTTTCCTATCTGATAGTAATTCCCCATGGGTTCAACCCTGCACTACCACTCTTCTATGCCATCATAGAAAGTGTAGTTTTAGATAAAAGAAATTCTAATCTGATCACCAACCATGTGAGTTAAATGATGAGTGTGGGTGCATAAAATTTTGGGGCTATTTCCAAGGAATATCTAACTATTCTTAGGCATATGAACCTTAGACATGAACCAGATATTACCTCACCTGTCCCCCTTTTCTCTTTTCATTTTCCATTCTTTATTCTAGACACCACAATGTCCTTCTTCATTTCTAGATTAACACATGTGTAAGGTCACTCTGACTTTTTCAAGGTTCCTTAAATATCAATAACTACTCACTTTCATTAATGAGATCGAAATATTCCTTTCTGCATGCTTCCATCTCAATATGGTTGACCAAAGCAACCCTGTAGGCCCTAACCCACCTAACATGAAATATGTCCCACTTGCACTACATAGAGATCAAACCTTGCAATTGGAGTGCACCATAATGGATTATGGATTTCCATATATCAGTGGTTAAACACCCATCATTATACACCCTCATGCCTAGGCACACACATTTGAAATCAAATATGGAATCATTAGCATGATCCAGAATATAGGTCAGTTCAACAGATTGAAGAGCGAAGATCCTCATGATCATATCCCAAACTTACAGGAATTTTGAGATACCTTTAACAACCAGGGAGTATACTGTGATGTAATTAGATTGCGAGTCTTACCTTTATCCTTTCACGACTAAGCCAAGGATTGGATAAAAAACCAAGATCCTGAGTCAATTACGGCTTGAGATACAAACATAGAAACTTAGGAATGACAAAAAAACTTTTCCTAGATAGATAGAGAGTCATCCTAGGAGGCTTGGGATCACTTTATAGAACTCACTCAGAAGTTCTCACATCATGGAATTTATGTGTGGATTCTGGTGAAAACTTTTTACCAAGGCCTCCAACCAGATGATAGTACAATGGTAGATGATGCAGCCGATGGTGGTATGATGATGAAAACACATGAAGTAGGCCAAGCCCTTCTAGATGAAGTATTAAACAATGATAGTCTATGTAAAACTAATCATTTATCTCCTTAGCATGGAATCCACCAAGTTGAAGAAAACACCCATCTAGTGGCACAAGTATAAGCCCTTACTAAGAAGATGGAATCCTTTCAGCTACCTTCTGCCCCACTACCCCCTCCTTCTTCTATAATAGAGATTAAATCCCACAAAATTTATGGTATCCCACACTTATACCAATAATATAGGGTTAGATTCGATGAACAAGAAATCCAATATTGTTATTACATTAATTACAATCAACAAGAATGAAAATTCTAGCACCACAACAATATTATCAACAGAGTCAAACTCAATAGTCACCAAAAAATAATCAAGGGTACCACCAACAGAGAAGTAGACAAGCACCACCTAGGAACCAAGGACCACCTGGATACCCTCCTATGAATACTATTCCTATACCACCACAAAAAGTACCCAAACAACCCTTTCCTCCTAGAGCCCATTTTTTTAAAAAAAAACTCCACAAATACCACCAAAACTAGCTGCACCACTTGAATAAAATTTGGAGAATCTGATCATAACATTTATTCAAAAGGTAGACTAGAGTATGATCACCCAAGAGAAAAAAATGAAAAATCAAAGGGAAACCCTCCATAACCTCGAACACCAAATGGGTAAAATCTCAAAGACCTTGTAAGATAGATTACCAGGTATGCTGCCTGGTAATACTGAGACCTATTTGATTGCGAAATCCAAGGCCATGGTACTGAAAAGTATAAAAGTGATGGATTTTCAGAAACTATGTAGAGGAGAAGAAAATAATCCATTTGAACCCAATAAATAGGCAAAAATTAAAGAGAATGACAATGAAATTGAAAATATAAATAATTAGGGAAAAGATCTAGAATCATAACCTTTTGAAAAATATCCAATGCATGATAAACCTAAATTAGACATCTACATAGCACCGCCAGATTAAAAAATACCTCTCCACTTCCTGGAAAGAATGAGGCAAGGAAAAATTTAAGGGAAGTATAAGAAATTTTTAGAAATGTTCAAGAAATTTCAAATAAACATCCCATTTACTAAATCTATTTCCCAACTTCCTACCTAGGAAAAATTCCTAAAGGAACTTATCTCCAATAAGAGTAAGATGGAATACGTAGGAGTCATTTTCCTAAATAAATAATTCTTTTCTATTTTTTATCAGAATCTTCCCCCAAATATAAGAGACCTTGGGAATTTCTAAAGTCTATGCACCATAGGATAATGCAACTTTGGAATATCCCTATGTTATATAATAGACTGTATTAACCTTACTCCAACAAGTGTATTCCGCAAGTTGGGACTTGAGGAACTAAAGCAGACTAGAGTGTAACTTCAATTAGCTGACTTATTAGTAAATTATCCTTGAGGTATTCTTGAGGATTTTTTTTTTCAAAATAAAAAAATTTATTTTCCCCATAGACTTCCTCAATTTGGATATGGAATAAGAAGGATACATTCAAATTATATTAGGCTGACCATTCCTAGACACTGGGAAGGAACTATTGATATTAATCAAGGGAGACTTATACTTAGAGTAGGTTATGAAAAAGTTGTGTTTATCCTAGTGAAAGTCACTAAACAAACAGATGATTCTTTTGACTGTCAAGAAATATTTCTCACTGAAGAGAGAAATGAATACATGGACAATGAAGATAATATTTATGAGTTGTATCCTATTAAAAAGAAGGAATATGATTCTGAGGAAGTGAACTACATAAAATATCTTACAAGGGACACTATCCCACCATTTATACGCTCTTCATCCATCCACCAACACCAGAGTGGAAACCTCTCCCAAATATAAGTACTCATACCTAGAGACTACAGTTGCACTACTGGTCATCATCAGCTCAGAACTGACATAGAAACAATAAAAAAAGTTGATCGAAGTCCTGAAAAGACATAATAAATCAATCACTTGGGAAGTAGATGATATCAAAGGGATAAACACCACAAACCACACTCATAGGAATTTACTAGAAGGAGCGAAACCCAAATTCTATACCTAGAGGTGACTCACCCCACTAACGAAGGAGGTAGTTAAGAAATAATTATTAAAACTCCTAAACATTAGAATAATTGTTTCAATCTTTGACAGTGAGTGGGTGAGTCTACTACAAGTCATCCCAAAGAAAGGAGGCCTCACAGTTGTGAAAAATGATGAAGATGTGATGATCTCAACTTCCAACATCACTGGATGGTGAGTATGTGTGAATTATAGAAATTTAAATATCAAGACCCAAACATATTATTTCCCCTTTACTTTCATGAATCAAATTCTAGAGAGACTGGAAGAGCATGAATTATTCTATTTTCTATATGGATATTCAAGGTACAATCAAATTTCACTCGACCTAGATGATTACTCCAAAACTATATTCACATGTACTTTCAGTACCTTCGCCTATAGACACATGTCATTCGGTATGTGTAATGAACCAAAAACCTTACAAAGATGCATGAAACATATATTCCATGATATAGAGGATGAATTATTGGAAAATTTATGGATGATTTCTCAGTTTATGGAAGATCTTTCAAGGTATGTCTAATAAATCTATAATTAATTATATAATGATGTGAAGAAAAATTCCTAGTTTTAAACTGATAGAAATGTAACTTTATGGTCTAATGATGGATAGTCCTTAGATTTTTTTTTTAAAATATGGAATGGAAATTAATCCAGCAAAGATAAAAGTTATCAAAGAATTGACTGAGCCCTCAATTGTTAAAGGGAAAAGGCAATTTTTGGGCCATATAGGGTTCTACCACCGCTTCATAAAAGACTTTATGAAAGTATCCTACCCTATGACACACCTGTTATCTAAGAATACTCCTTTTGAGTTCACTAAAGAGTGTAAAAGGATATTCAACATTTTAAAGAACAACCTGGTGGAATCTCCCATTATCATTTCACCAGAGTGGGATAAAGACTTTGAGTTAATGTATGACACAAGTGACTTCACTATAGGAACTATCTTAGGGAAGTGATTCAGCTACATATTCTATCCCATTTACTATTCCAGTCACACCTTGAATGATGGTTAAGTAAACTAAACACCAATAGAGAAGGAACTATTAGAATTCTTCTATGCATTTGAGCAGTTTTTCTCCTACCTTATTTTGTCTAAGGTGATTGTTTACAATGATCATATGGCCCTTAAATATTTTCTAAGTAAAAGGGATGCCAAGATGAGACTCATACGGTGGATTTTACTTCTAAAAGAGTTTTATATAATCATAAAGGACACTAATGGGGATAAGAATGTCATTGCTAATCATATATCTAGACTCCCATTACCCATCATTGAGGATGATGATAATCTGGACATCGAGGTTAAATTCCCTGATGAAACTCTTTTCAACATAAACATAAAGGCACTTCCATGGTTTTTTGACATTGAAAACTATCTCTCCACAAGATCACTCTACCCATGCCCCACTTACCATCAATAGAGGAGATTTCTAGTTGAATCATCACACTAATAATGGGATGAACTGCTACTTTTTAAGTGTTGTGCTGATAGCTTAATGCGGCTTTGCATCCCATAGGATGAGATAAAATGTGTACTAGACATGTGTCACACGTCACCAACTGAAGTGAATCATGGAAAAGAATGAACAATAGCCAAAATCCTTCAAAGTGGACTATTTTGTCCTAAACTCCATCAGATACAAGAAACTTTTTCCAGTGCTGTGATCAGTGCCAATGAACTAACACCATCAGGAAGAGAAATGAAATACCCCAAAACCCAATCATAGAAGTTGAAATCTTTGATGTATAGGGAATAAATTTTATGTGGACATTCCCTAATTCACACGGAAAGATCTATATCTTGGTTGGCATTGACTACGTCTCAAAATGGGTAGAAGCCGAAGACACCACTAATGACATATAAAAGGTGGTCATGAACTTCTTAAAGAAAAACATTTTTTCAAGATTAAAATTTACCTAATTTCTCATTATTGATTGGGGAACACATTTTAACAATAATGATTTCAATGAATTATTGAGGAAGTAAAAAATCTATCATAATACAGGAACTCCCTACAAACCATAAATAATTGGTCCAGTTGAATTGTTAAATAGAGAAATCAAACAAATCATGGAAAAGACTGTGAACATAATTCAGAATGACTAGAACCTAAAATTATACGATGCAGTCTGGGCATACCACACAACGTAAAAAACACCCATCGACACCACTCCATTACAATTAGTGTATGGAAATACATTCCATTTACTAGTGTAACTAGAGCATCACTCATTTTGGGTGATTAAGAAATTTAATTTTAATTCTAAAAAATATGGGGAAGTTAGGATGCTGTAATTGGATGAACTGAAGGAAATAAGAAAGGATTCATATGAGAATTCCAAGATTTATAAATAAAAAACCAAGAAGTGGCACGATTAGCGCATCACATGATGAATATTTACACTAGGGAATAAGGTCATTTTATTAAATTCCCTCTTGAAGCTATTACCTTGAAAGATCAAATCAAGATGGTTAGGACCCTTCATGTTCATATAAGTGTTTCCTTAAGGGACCATTGAGATTCAAAAAGGATGATAACCACCCTTCATGGTTAATGAGAAAATATTTAAAATTTATCAGGAACCATTCCATGAGGGATGTTTCATCACATTAAGATTCATCAAAGCGAGACTGAGTATAGTTATTAAATTAAAACAAAGTGCTAACTAGAAGGCAACCCAGAATAGTTCACATGGGATAGACTAGGATAGAGTAGAGTTAAGAAATCTTAGGGTATGATGAAAGGAAAGGACCGGGTCCTGGTTTAAAAATGTAAAATAATCCCAAATTACACATCGTGTAGTCTATACACAACGTGTACAATTCATGACCTAAAAAATCACAATTTCAAGCATTACACATTGTGTAATCTTACACAACATGAAAATTAGAGACTAGTGAATTTCATGAACCATAGGTTCACACATGACCCTCCCCCTATTTTCTTCTCCCTCTCCCACCACTCTTGACCGCGCACACTCCCACCATCCACCACTCCCTCTCCCCCACCTCAATCTCACCACACCTTCAACCTCCTCCTATCTCTAACCCACCCCCTCATCCAATTCATATTCCCCTATCCATTGAATTTGAAATATCCTACACAAAGAAAATACACACTCTCCCTATTGATCTCACACCTGAGCATGAGGATTCACCTCTGTCAAAGTTCCAAAGGGTTTCCACACCTCCATCACCTCCTCATATGTCCTCCTCAAGCTCTTATCATTCCTCTGCTTCCCCCTTAGCCACCGTGAATTCACACTCAACCTCTAGTGGGTCACAAGATTCTACCATTTCCCATCTCCACCCCATCCTACACCTATCCAACCCCAAGTACTTGTCTGCACCTATCTGTTTTCCAGAAAATCCCATAAAGACCAAAAAAACGTTGGATCTGGCCATCCTCACCTATATTTTCACCATCTAGGAGGTAATTCACCTCTTTAACAGTCTTAATATCTCCCCCATCATCGAAGTTCATGATGAGACCTTTAGGGAACTATTCCTTGAGTTCTTATACACTTTCAAGCTAACTGTTGACAATGTTTGATTCCAGCTAGGTGGAAGACCCCATGATCTCACCATTACTGAGATAAATAATAGAATCAATGTTTATTCTTATGACTTCATTGCCTCCTTGGTGTTTTCGACTCTTCATCTCAAGCTGATAAAGTTGGATGAAAAACATATCTAGAGAAGGATTTCCCCGGACCCTCTGAGTTTCTATCATCATTAGATTAAAAAATCCATCCATCTTAGAGGTATCACACTCCATATTATTCATCAGGAATTGGCACATTCCTGGTTCACTCACAAAGAGGCTCATAGGAGCATGAGCCAGTTGGACATCCTCTCCCTCATTACTGCCATGGGTGGCCCTATCATTGACATGGAATCTTAGTTCTCCTTTTATTTCAAGGTGAATGAATAGTGGACTTGAGGCATTCTTATGGGTGGATCCTTCATCACTCATTTATCCTAACATCTCGGCATATTCAATGCTACTCTTCCCCTCACATCTCTTGGACCGATGGAGTTGATAGATTTATTCTTACTTCACAAAATGAAGATGCTAAGGAAGGATGACAATGTCTACCGATGGGTGCCTAGATGCATCAAGGGTGATGATGAGGTTCCCTAAGACCATGCTGCTAACCCAATACCTACTCTTACCACCTATAACTTAGATCCTACTCTTATCACCTCCAAACCAGCCACTACTAATTCCACCTCCATCTATGCCCATCCCTCCACTACCACCATTCCCCAACCCATTACTGCACCCCTGCCTACCCCTAACACCACCCATATCCTTTCTCCATCCACCACTACCTTTCCCAGTACATCAACCACCCCATAATACCTAATATATCTATAGCCCATGAACCATTGCATCCTGGAGAATCTACATTGGATCTACCACTGCCTCAACATTCCATTCAATGGGCTCTCTCTTTTCACTACCCCTCCACCAGCCACCACAACCTACCACCCACCACTGTCAATGGTCCCTTTATCCTTATCCATGCCCTCAACATCTCCTACCATAGAAGAACTAGAATACGAGATGACAGACCCTGCATCCCAGTAGGTGTTTTTGGCAGAGTAGGACCAATGTGGAAAGGGACCAACCATTCCACCACCCAATAAGGTTCTGTTCATTAACATAGCTTCCAGACACATGAGCACCATCCAGATTGGTACCTCACCTTCACCATCCTCTAATATCACTTCTAGCACTACAAAAACCACTACAATAGTTTATCCTCCATCCCCTTCCTCTATAGATAATATAGATAGGATGGACCAGCTATAGACACCCTCTATTTGGGAGCAGACTCTAGATGAAGAGCTCAATGATTTTGATTATAATTCTTAGTTTCCCATGTACACCTCCCCTAATTTTATATTCTGTGTTAGTGATTTTTAGTACTTGTATTCCATTTCACATTGATATGTATTTGTTATATATACACATGGTATACATTTTTTGACTTCTCTATTGGTTGGATTATTTTCATTCCATTATTGTATTACATTAGCCATGTCTAGTTCTTCTGCCTCAACCATGGTCATCAATGTGCATGTTCCACCACCATATAACCTCTTATTTTAGATGACCCAATATTTGGATGACATCGAGTGCTAGTTTGAGGAGCTTTCACTGAAGATATCTGCTCATTAGAGGTCCCCACCATGATGGGAACATATGGTTTTATTACCACATGAGATTCATGATTAGTATGCTCTTGAGGTGGTTAATCCCTCCAAGCATCCATGTGATCTCGATGACACAACTTCTAGCTTTTGTAAGAGGCATATGACTTCTGAGTAGATGGATGACACTGATTGATTCCATTGTCTATCCATCTATATGATGATTTCATCATTAGTGATTTATGGAAGGAAACCCATATTTAATTTATTTTATGTATTTTTATTATTGTACTTAGGAATTTTTATTTTTATTTTAGTATCATTTATATTCATAGGTCACTTTGAAATACACTTTATCCATATATCTATATACATCTGAGATGTTTTTCATTGATATTCACTATGTGCACATTCCCATTTCACTTATTTCATTATGTTTAAACCCTATCGACTAATGTTTTATATAGTACATATTTTTTTATTCTAACACATTATGGAGGTATCATCAATTTGAAATGAACATCCACAAAATTTCCCCATGTCATGACACTCATACAGAGAGCTCTCAATTCCCACAAATTAATTTCTAGTTTCCTTTTCATTTTTTCTATGATATATCTATGATATATCTCCCATGATGATTTCCACAATTGTGTGAACACTGTCCCATTTCAATCATGGGAGAGTATTTATTGAGATTTATTGTCGATACACATAGATTATTGATTGTTTTTAATTATCATGGATACATTTTTCACTAAAAGCATGCTTTAAACACGAAAAATCATTACACCCATTTAAATAAAAGACAAAGTTAGGTTGGAAGTTTTTTAACTCCATGTTTTACTCCTTTTTATTTTTTTTAGAATGATTTTTGATTTTATTAATTTAATTCAAAATTCATTTTTTTGAAATTGTTTTTGATTGATTTTTTACTTGATTTTATACCCTGAGTGATTGATAGTTTTTTTTGTATACTCCCATTATTGAAAGGATTATGGACCCACAATTTCATATTCTTTTCTGAATATATTTCCTGAGAGACACCCAGGACATGTGAACCTATCAGAACTTGCATTGTGATCTTATTGAGGCTATGACTGAACAAATACAATTTTAATATGATTGAGGTAATATTTTTGAGCCAATTTTTACTAAGAACCACCTTATATCTTTCTTTATTTATCCCATAGTATCCATGAATAACCTTGTTGGGATGAATCTATTTCAAACCAATTATTCCTTCCCACCCTGCTCTTGGTATTATGCATGATTATCCTTTGAAAAATTGTGGGGGAATTTTCAGATGATGGGTAGGGGATATTATTATTGAAGATATGTACTGTGAAATTTTTACCAAATGGATATGACGTGATCCATGTATTAATTTTTTTATTTTATGCCTTCCCTATTCCTTTGGAAAATATAAAAAGAAAAAAAAGAAAAATATATTGGGTAGTGTTTTAGGAAGGTAAAAAATCACCATTTCAGGACCAATGAATCCTATGATGGATCATATGTGGTTAGGGGATGGATATGAGATTTTTCCTAAACATAAATTTTGAAAAATAAAAAATAAAAATAAAAAAAGGAACATGGTACTTTTTTGATACATACTTGGTATACTCATGGATCCTCTTTGAGCTTCTTGGAACATGAACACCAATTGATCTTGTAGGAGTTAATTCATTGCACGATTTACATTTATAATGCATTATAATTTAAAGACTAACCTTCTTATGAGCTTGATTTTCACTTCCTACCCACATTCCCTCATCCTCAAAGTCATTTAATCCATTTTTATTAAAGGTATAATGATTGATTTTGTCTTTTTCATTACAAAGTTGAGATGATATAACCAATGAAAGCCTATGGTTAGGAACATGTATTCATGGTATGATCGTAACTCTGGTTACATTTTACCTTGAATTATTAGAGAAAATTCATTATGTGGTAAATTGAAAAATGGGTATAGAATTTAAGAAATAGTTATAAAATTGTAATTAAAAGAATAAGAATCTGGATAAAGAACTGAACTATGAGGCATGGCTAATTTTCTCTACATAATTGTTTTTGTAGGATTGAATTTTTCTACTCATACTTATTTTTATATTCCTGGTTGTAATACATGTTTCTTGTTTTAAAAAACTATTTATTTTAGAATCCTTATTGAGATGATTTTTGCTTGATGATAAAAAATTGTTCAAGTGTAGGGGAATTTGATAAGATGAATTTGTATATATATTTTTTGTTTCATTTAATTAGTTATTATTCATGTTTTATTTGATAATGCACCAGGTATGTGTTTTTTAGAGAATAGGTATCCAATAATCTAAAGTAAAATCTATAAAAATTGGACAAAAGTAGACTTTACACATCATGAAACACATACACGACATGTATGCATCATTCATAGCATGTTTGAAGTCGTGAAGCACAAGTTGTGAAGAATTTAAAAGTCCTGAAATGAACACACATCATGAATCTCTAATACATGTGGTTTAAAATTCAAAGGCTACTTCCTGATTAAAGTTAAATTCATGATAAGAAGCATGTCGTGAGTTCCCATTACACATTGTGAAATTAGTTGAATCCTTGAATAATGGAGATTCAAGCTATAAAAGGCACCAAATCCAAAATACGTGGATAAAAACTTGGATCTATATTACACAACATGAGAATCTTATACGTCATGTAAATTCACATCTATTTATTTACAGAGGGAGGACAACCTCACATATATTTTTTGGGCAGCATCTTTTCTCTTATTATCTCTCATTTACCCCTTTATTTCTCTTCCAACTTAATATTAAACAATTTAATTTACTATTTTGATTAAATTAAAGTTTTTTTGATTGATCTACAAGCGTTATTCATATATTTCATTTCTGTTTACCATTCCAATGTTTCTTTTCCATTTATATTTCCACTTGACAGTGTATACACACCAAATTATTTCTTGTTTACTCTTCTAAGTGTTTGTTTGATTTATCAATTGTTTTGATTGAAAAATACTTGATTCTTAATCCATGAATTGAAATATGTCTTATTTCAACTTTTTCATTAATCCGCTGAGCATGTCTGTAATTACTTCTTTGATTTTGATTAATATCGTCATGAGTGAATAAACCGCTTAGGGAAAGGGTCGAGAGTAAGGGTTGTTATGAACTTAATGAATCTTTAAAAAAAAACTTGGAAACCCTAAGTATAGTAATTAGGTTAAATAATAACTATTTATTTAATTATTTTATGCAACCCTGACCATGGGAAGTTAAAATGAATGAACCTAACCTAATTAGAGTAGAGTAGGCTATAACCATTAGTCTGTGAAACTTTTTTCCATAGAATATAGGCTTAGTGAAGCTAAGTTGTTAGTTATATCAATAATAAGGAATAGATTCATCTTATATAGATCTAGTTGGTTTGACCATAAATAACTAGTTCTCTATGCATCACTTCATATCCTAAACCCTAGTACTATCCCAAGTTAGGAATGAAATTATTCTTTTTATCTGAACCCTAAAATTGAACCTGATCCCTATCTTATTTCTGAATATTAAACCAAAATCAATAACATTAATTGAATCCAAAACTCAAATCAACTTGTAAAGAATCCTGGATCAATTATATTATTTATCATGATACTTCAAGGGTCAGGCTATAAGCTATTCTGATGTAAGGGTATCAAGTGGTTGCTTATGGGTCCCGTCATCCATGACCCCATGAGTAGAACTAACCTACCCATGATCCAAAACTAGTTTATGTGGTTAACACCTTAATGTGTTGGTGTCATTACCTCTTTAGTGAGATATTTTTCATTTACATATACCACAATATCTTGTGATATATATTATCCTAGTGGAAATTGAACTTACAACATAGGCATTAGGTCCATTACCTATAGAACTTCAATGTTGAGATAACATATGCCTTATAAAAGGGGAATTTCATCACCAATACCCTCAGTAGGGAGACCTAGGAGCTAGGATTATGTACTTTTAAATTAGAGTTAAAGCTAATGATCTTGCTTGTGGACTAATAGATGGATGTGATAGAGGATCGAGAGGCTGTAACCTATGCTCCCTTGTCTATTACCACTTCACTAATGGGCCAAATGAAGGCTAGTCAGGAGCCTGATTTTTATTTTCTTATGACATGGGAATGACTCATGGGAGATTAGTTGGCCCTAAGATGGTATTAGGATGAGGATGAGGTATTTTATGTCTATATTATAGTGGTATTACCTACTTTTATGATAGAGTATATGACATTTCTAGTGGATGGGTATGAGAAAATATATTGTGGGGTTTGATTCTCATTAACAAACCTATCAGAGGGTGAAGATGGAGCATCAATGATCGGGTGGGTTACTTCAACCCCTTCTAGTGCTATTTTAGAAGTGGTATTAGGTGACCACAGACTTAATCATGGGACTACCTTAGACCCCAAAATATTATGATGCAATGTGGATGGTAGTTGATCAATTGATGAAGGCTGTGCGCTTCTTACCTATTCAAGAGACCCAATCAATAAGTGAGTTGGGAAAGCTGTAAGTGTAGGTGATAGTGTAGTAGAATAGGGTACCTATGAGTATAGTATTAGATCGGGACACATGATTCACATCAAGATTTTTTTAGAGACTATGAAAGGTTATGAGGTATTAGATAAAGCTAAGTACAACATATCACATTCATACAAACATACAGTATGAGAGAATGATCTAGATACTAGAGGACATGCTCAGGGAATCCATGCTTGATTTTTTTGGAATGTTCTATACCCATTTGGATTTGGTAGAGTTTATATATAACAAAAACTTTCCTGTATCAATCTAGATGAAATCATTCAAGGATCTTTATGGTTGATTATTCCACTCGCTATTGTACTAGTTTAAGGTAAGCGAGTCAATGTTGGTTAGGTCGAGATTGGTTCAAGAGGCTATCAAACATGTGTAGTTGATTCAGAATTGGTTATTTACCACTCAAATCAGGAAATTATCTCATGTTTACTAGAGGTGGTAACCCTTGGAGTTCTCTGTGAATGATTTTTTACTATTACAGGTATCTCCACAGTTGGGGTATTAGCATTTGAGGTGGTAGGGAAATATCATGACATGATTTTTTAGCTTGTTTGAGATTCAGGAGAAGGTTGGAGAATTACATTATCAGTTGGTTATTCCTCCATGACATTGGGGTATAAATTACATGTCTCATGTGTCACAGCTTTGGAATTATGATCCAAATCCCATTCCCATGGTCTATAGTGACAATATCAAGCTAGATGTGGATGATTTTTTGATGAGTTCTTAATACAGATTGAAGACTAGATTGAGAATGTGTTTCATGGGAAGAAAATGCCTCTAATCCAAGTATTATAGAAACAAACCCTCATCTAGTAAGTGACTTGGTAGTGAGAATCAGATATGAAAGCTCAGTGGGTGAAGTTATTTAGTGAGGATCCCTGAAGATGATTCTTGGGGATGATAATTCCTTAGAGGGGAAGTTTATAGCTCCCCCTAAATTTCAAGGTGAATTATATTTTAAAATTTTCATTTATTCTAATGAATCTTGATTAATTATGGTTATTTTAGGTGTTGTTGGTGGTTCAAGGGAGGGTTTTGGGGAATCATATGATCCTACAGTTGAAATTTTACTGAAGGTTGGTGATCATGGCATGACACTGGGGTGTGACAGTGTAATTAATGGAGCAAGGAAGGCTCACAATAAAGAGGTTGATAGAGTCACACTATAGAGGTTTTATTAAATATGATTCATAACATGACTAATAGGGATCATAACTTGACTCTATTTTTTTGAGGATTAAGCTCTATGTATGGGGGTGGTCACGTTGCGACCCTTAAGGTCCATGCCGTGATGAGGATAGGTGGGGGTGTTCCACTATGCAGCCACCATGATCACACTATGAACAATGAACATGGTGTTATTTAAAAAAAGGATGATATTTAATTTGAGTTGGGACCCAATTTTTGCTTTATCCCTCATTCTCCCTTGACCCCACATGATTTTTATGAACTTAAGAGCTTCATTTTGACTTTTTGAGCACCTCAATCCTCATTCCTTATCTATTTGAAGCATCGTTTATCATAGAGATATTATTTTGATAATTATATGACCATATGAGGTGGAGATGCATACTTTTCCCTCCATTTCATAGTCTTCCATGTCTAAAAAAAAATTTAAATATTTGGGGATTATTTTAGGGATATGGTGATTTGGGTTTGAATTAAAAAGTGTGACTTGGAAAGTACACTATGTTAATATTGATGTAGGAATTATTTACCATGTTATATCTTTAATATGAAGTGGTATGGATTGAATTTTATATAGGTTCATGTGTATCCCTCTAAGACTCTACTTTTTTTGTATCAAAGTGACTAGGAAGGTCTGTATGGACGTGGTTGACCCCTTAGAGGGGGAGCTATAGGTTAGTGTCTTGAAAAGTGTGAAAACCCACCTTGTTACATGGGTAGAGGTAGGGATATATTCTAGTGGGAAATTATCCTAGTGTGATCCATTTGGGCTTGGATAAGGATGATATAACCTTGTAGATTTTCAATTGAATATTGGTATTAAGATCCACACTTAAGATGGTGTTGGGTGTGTGAAGGTTAATGTGTGAGAAACACAGAGAGGTTTCCTTGGGAGAATAATGAGGCCTTTAAATTATTTATTGTTAATCTATTCTACTTCAATCTTTGAAACTGGTTAGAATCATGATGTCTGGGTTAACCTTGAGTGATAAGGTGTAGCTTAAGATGTGTTCTGTAACCCACATTGAGTGAGAAGGTGTGGTAAAAATTGTGATTCCTGGGACAAACTTGAATGAGAAGGTGTATCTTAAGACATTATGTGAGACCTGAATTGAGAGAGAAGTAAAGATTGAATACACGAGGTGAGACCAATAATGAGTGAGAATGTAGTTGGACTAAAATTAAAATCTCCCTTAAGTGATAAGGGTGGGTTTGGGTGATTTATGTGATGTTTTTCCTTGAGTGAGTCAGTACTAGACATGTTCCAAAAGGTAATTGAGGTTACACATGACATTTAATTTCATCATAGAGTTGAAGTAGGTATAAATAGGGTTCATGGTGGTCTGGTCAGTGCATGATGACCTGAAATGAGTTTTATATTTTTTTATTTACTTTTTTAGTGCATGAACATATACATACATATGCTACATTTATTATAAGGATCCATTAGAGGTGTCCAACTGGGTTTTATTACTCACACCATATAGGGGCATCTTAATGCACTTACAGACTTTATAATCAAAGATCCATCCAAGGGAAATAGACCTATGTGAAGCTGCTGATCATGAGGAGATTCTTGGGGGATTTAGGAAATACCAAAAACTTACTTTGATATATTTTTATGTTATTAATTGGTTACTATTTTGCTTATTTTTTCATGAAATATTAATCCACTATATGTGGGGATCCTTTTTGATGTTTTTATACTGGTGATTGTATTCTATTTTGATATTGCATACACTGGTATTATAATTATGGATTCTGTTATATTTATTTATGTTGATTGTTTATTTATTATTTATTCCAGAATATTTATCTTTAATGGTTATTTGATATCAAGTTAATATTCTCCTCATTGTATGGTTTAGAACCACACCACTAGTCGATAGCTTCTTGTGTATGGGTAGGCGTGCATGAGGTTATGCGGACCTTTAGCTTGAACCTGATGATTTGAGCTGGGGTGTTACTTATTTTATTTATCCCATCAAAGTAATAACACTACCCTTCACCATGAACATTTAAAAAATTGGTCCTTGGAAGAAAAAAATAAATATTTTCACATCAATGACACTATTACACAATAACATTAACACATTGATCACTAGTTATACCACACAAACATAAAAAATAATTCATCAATAAAAATTAGATTTCAAAGCCTATTTAGGAATACCCATACTTCAATCTAATGTACCATGGTCTTTATTATGTATTTTTTAAGTATTTTGGCTGTTGATAAAGAATGTTTCATGGCCCACCCACATGGTGTTATAAAACCTCTAATTCTAAAATTTAGAGAAAAAAAAGATATAGAATGAATACCATTCCTTTTTGGAATGGAACCCATGCTACTATTAATAAAAAACCTCAATAATACTAGTTTATGGAATAATTCCCATTCCATGTTGGCTTGATCTCCTTATAGAACACCATGATCTAATGATTCAAAAATATCATTTTATGTATAAATGCATTTTATGGTAAGAATGTTTGGTTGGAACACCACCATTCCATCAGGAATTCCACCATGTTGACCTCACAAAAATGATGATTAAAAAACACTATTTAATAAAAATTCAGTGAATCAATTTCTATGGTCTTGGAACACCACCATGTTGTATAGAAACACCACTGAGTTGGTATAACTTTAGTCAAACATAACTTCCATAACTCCCAACACAATCAATCACATCCATTATATCATCAATATTGGAATAAAACATGAATTCCATTCTTATATTAAAGAATAAAAAATACTAGTAAAGAGGAATATCTATTTAATATTCAATAATAAAATAATTTTTCATTCACTATATTCTTTATACAAGTGAATAATCATGAATTAACCAATCATCATGGGAAACAAAATTATGCTTTAATAAAAAATATTTAACTCTAGAATATGAGAGTCACCTACCTTAAACCCATTTGGTGGATCATTTTCTCTAATAACCTTTCTTTGTTTGGTTAATCTACCAAACACCAAGGTTCCCAAGAGAATCACCAATGGAGAGGATATGAAAAGGGTTTTATTTGTGATAAATATGGATGTCATCACTCTTATTTATACATAAATTCACCACTTACACATTCAATTATCTCAATTAATATTATAATTATAATGAAATTGAAACATTCTACTTAATATAATAAGGATATGCCTAATTAATTTTCATCAACTGATGAAGCTTCCTTCTGCTTAAGTTCCTCAAATTCCATAACCATTACCACATAAAATTACAATATACCTATAAAAATAATTCTACATAATAAATTGTTAAATAGTCAATAATTGATAAATTTCCCATGTGTATCCAAACATTCAAAAAATACAAAATTATTCCAAAATCATATCAAAGGGTAAAAACTATATTTTAAAATCAATATCACACTCTGAATTTTACTACAAGACAATCTACTAGGTTAAAATTCTATAATACACCTAAAATAAAAAATTATTAAAACAACCTCATTAATTCCATAAATCTCCCCAAATAAATTAACAAGCCTCTACATCCTCTCTAACATCAAATATTTTCATACATGAAAGTATTAAACATACCCATTCCAATTAATGGATTTAACTAACCTAAGAAAATATAGAACTTCCATATTACTTCATCATCTAAAATTACAAGAATAATTTAAAAATATAGAGTAGTTATAAAAATTCATGACACTATACTATCATATGATATTCCATCTCACAAGTATTCCCATATACTCCACCATGCATCCACCAAAAATTTACATGTATAACATTCTCCCTCTAATCATGGATCTTGATAGGATGTTACAAAAACATAGCATCCTATTTTATATTACTCTCTCCCTAAACAATATTATAATTTATATAATAAAATTTCTTCCAAAGCTAATATGAGTTAAAAAAATCTCAAATATGAATAAGTTTCAATGGAAATTTAAATATATAATCTATTTCACCAACTTTATATATCTCCTCGAAAATATTTATGAACCATGTTTATGACATGCCTCATCTTCTAAATTAATGATCTCCTCACATCATAGAAACTCATAAAAATATAAAATCACATAACATGAAATATATTGGTAAAAATTTATAATTTTTCATAAGATTTAGTTCTATTAGGAAAGGTATTAATAGGTTTTTAGATAAATTGTAGACATTAATTTATATATTGTTGAAAATTTAGACTAATAATTACATATTCATTGATGAGAACCCAACATAAAAGGGAATGAAAATTTTAATCATAACATTTATCATATTCTATAATCCTAATAAACAAATGAAAAATATTGTTTGTAGAAAAACTCTAAGGTAAATTATTAGCTCATGAACTATAAAAATCCAACATACATGATCTCAACATATTCTAGAATACCAAGATCCCCCTCTTTGTCTGATCACATTCCTACAAATGGAATGATGCAGTCACACAGACAAGGGTACTAAAATAAAATGAAAAAATACTCTATAAAAAAGAAAATTAAATATAAAGATCAAATAAATTCATTTTAGGGACTCTATATAATCTCACCACTTCCACCATATAAAGTCTTGTTAAACTTTCCACTGAGCTATCATTACTAATCATAAATAAATTATTTGAATTTTTCAGATAATCCACAACAACCCAAATACCATCATAACCTCTAAGGTTATTTTATAATACAATAAAAAAAATCCTAGTAAATGTAAACCCGATTTCATTGCTTAATACTTAATGATCATAATAAAAAAAGATACTTGATTTTCTACTCTTACTTGCAGCTATGTAAAATATCTATTTAAAAATAATTTCACTAATATATTCATAATCGACCACCAAAATAGGATCATAAGAGATTGATGTATCTTTTATATACTTATATATACTATCATTAATGATATGGAAACCCATCATTTTTTTTCTATTACATGTTTTCAGGCACATACATTCAAATAAAAAAAATTAATTTTGTGTTATTCACCTTCAAAAAATCCATATAAAGAATCACTACTAATGATAAAATCTTTCCAAACCTCTATATTAGGATATCCTAACTAAGTATCAATCACATGATGTGGGATTAAAAACTAGCTGTCATATATATTAGAAAATATCCATCATCACCCATTTCTTATCAAGATGAAATATTTGAAATTATTATATTATCCTCCACTCCACATTTTATTCTCAAGACACATCACTCAATAACTTTTAGCTCAAATAATATGATATCATACTACCTTTAAAATAATTATATATTATCTAAAATTCATAATCATGGAGAAAATCCATGCATCACCACATACTATAACTCAATCTCCCTATGCGAAGATAAATTGAAAACCCTTATAACCTATAAAGACTAAAAAGTGTTTTATAATAAGATAATGTCTCTATAGTTTTAGTGTAAAAACCACTACTACAAACTCAATACCATGATTAGTACATTATGATCATGAGAAAGTAATTGTCTTGATCTATAACCAGTGAAATATATCTAATGTTTCACACATAAACTAATCCATGATGAGATGTATCAGACTATATATCCAAAGAAACTCTTTCATAGATAAAATCAATGAACTGGTGTTGTTGCAAATTTTTCCTTCACTATTAGAATTTTTTTCTAGCATTACTTCATCTAAATAAATATATGGAATTTCTTAGTAAAAATTTAAAAATGATTCTAATCCAAGAAACATAAAGTATAAACCTCTAATAATAGGCCACTAAACTAAGAAATTTATACCCCTATAAAGCATTATTTGGCTGATTTTAATAAAAATTATTAATATTCCATGGATCTAAAAAATACCATATCTAGATAGAATATACCCTAGAAAATTTAGTTTATGATTCTATATTCAAAACAAAACAACTTTATACAAAAATTAATGTTTCCTATGTAATTATGAAATATTTTTTTGTTACATTTCCTCTTCTATATTCAAGTAAACAATAATTTCATTAATAAAACCTATAACAGACTTATTATGACATGGTTGAAATACCCATTACATAAATTTCATAAATACCATTGCTTCATTTTTAATTCAAAATAGCATCACTATAAATTTTAAATATCTATAAAATATCTTTAAAATTTATTTAAAATATCCTCAACCTTTACTCTCATATTTTGATGAATAAACTACAAATATATATTATAAAAGTAGTTAGATCTTATAAAATTATTGAATGAATCATCAATAATTAAAAAAGAATGATTGTTTTTTGTATTCCATTGATTTTATCACTAAAAATATATACATATCATTATGTTTTTATATTCATATTTAGTGAATAACATTGGAGAGGTTTATGATGATACACTTGGTTAGATAAACCACTCTAAAACATATAATTACATTGAATATTTAATCCATGAAGTTTTTTTGTCTCTATCTAATATGTTATAATAAATTTAGGATATACAACTAGGTATAAATTTATATCAAACTCAGTATCATGTAACAAAGGTAAACTATTAACTTCCTAGAAAAACATAAATAATTTATAGTACCACTCTTGTAAGATCCCCTATATTATAAAAAAATTCACATATTACCCAACATGAAAAAAAATAAATGATAATATATGTATAAATAAATCTAAGAAAAAATTGGATATCTTTTAGAATAATAAAAGTCACTCATTCACCATTAATGGTAGAAATGATGAACCTTTGAAAATAATGAGCCACACAAATCCATAAGGAATTCATCCAATCCATGAAAATGATAACATTATTCCTATACATGAAAATATACCCTTAGTAGTGGTTTAGAAAACTTATGTATTCCATGGTCCAATCATCATGACCTTAAACTATACTCCATGGTTCAATCATCATTACCTTAAACTATATACATACAAAGTGATTCTGGGATATCCTGTGTGGTGGGTCTTCCTTGGATTCCCATTCATGTCGGTTCACACATCCATTCATATGAAATTAAACTATAGAATTACCCTATGAAACATACATAGGATTACCTCTTGACCTAACATGAGGAAGAGATAATGGGTGGCTTGGTTCATAATCCCCATGCACTACGTCCTGGTCACATGATGTTAAACTATGAGATGCATCCTGATCACAAAATGTTAAACTATACAATGTATCATCCTTATTTTATGATGTTAAACTTCATGTTCATTTTCCTCACCGTATGATGTTAAACTGCATGTCAAAATTCCTAACCTTATGACATAAAATTTCATGTTTATCATCCTCATTTCATAAGGTAAAACTGGAAGGCATCTTAGGCCCTCACCCAAGAAGCCCTTTCCTTCAATTCCAGTCACCTACCTCATCATTATTATCCTCTGACCATTGATTTACATCCAAGATAATGATTCCATAATATACAAGTTTAAATTTTTTTCAGACCAATTCACCCACCCCAATGTGCTCTAATTCAAGGTGGTGTAGTTCCAAGAGTGTTGGAATCCATTCGAAAATTTCATCACAACATTTCCATGCTTTTCATGCCCCTTATTTGGATCCTAATCATTCTCCACATCTGAAGGGAACCCCTAATGAAAATGTTTCCTAACTAAAATGGACCACCTGCTATCCTGGGCCAACATCTTGAAGGACATTGGACAACATTCCGAGTTAGGTTCCATGTTTTCTAACATGGTCAGCGGATGAAACTCATTTGTCTTTCCCTATTCTTGTCTAGTGGTACAAATTTTGTGTTTCAAAAATGGTCAGTAGTTATCCTTTATATTCATACCACTCCCCTTGTGTTTTGAATTTTGGGCATTGTGATTCACACTCTTGAATCCCCTTTGTTTGGGTAGAATTCAATGCTCATGACGTTACCCCATTTGTGAACTAACACATGTTGTAAAAGTATGTAAGCTATTTAAAGAGCCCCATTTTCCACCTATATCCCCTCTCTATCCAAGCACTCTTAGTGTTCAGTTAGCCAATACAGACCTTGAGTGCTTGATGATTGTCCAACACTATCATATTAATGATCAATCACATGGATGTCCCTAGTTTCTCACACTAATAATGACTCACCTGATCTTAGGGATGGTTTTTTGGTTGTCTCATAAATATAAAAAAAGTGTGATAATAAATATAAGGAATATATTCAATCATATTGGATTTTAAATCAAACAAACCAAAGTTTTAGAGGGCTATCAACACATCTAAGCCTCTCCTTTTAAAGTCCTTCAAATATCGACACCATGATCAAGTGCTTGAGCTTGAAAAAACTCTATTGAGTGGACTCCATGGTCCGCTTCTAATTTGATAGATCTTTTTTTTCTCTTTTTTATACTTGGATAAGACTTCCTTAGATCCTATCCACTACCAATTCTACTTGTCCTAGAGTTCAACCACCAAGGATTTCACCTCCACCACCTTGGCTTCAGCTACCACTAGCTGGGCCTTCAGGCTATTGATGATCTTGTTTTGGAAAGTAGAAACTACTGTGTAATCCTACACCATCCCTTCTAGGTAGGAGATCTCTTATTTAGCATCCTAAATCACCTTGGATCCTTCAACCTTATGTTTATTCTAGGAAATGTCAAGATCCTACCATTCTACACATGACCTCTTGAAAATAAATTCCTGAGCCAACACATTAACCCCACCGGTCCCCAGGCTGACTAGCCGTAGAAGAGATCTCTCTCATTATATGGTAGTTTAGCTATCTAAGTAAGATGAAGTTCCATATATACCTCTGTGTCTTGAGGTGCACGATCTGATTCTCCTTGACAACCTCTTAGTTGGAATCTTTGAGGTCTTTAGACAGTGAAAGTTCATGTAGATGAAAGACCACCGATACATCATTAGTAGGATCTTCTAAGTGCATGTTTTCGGGTGTAAGAAGATGAAGATCTACTCTTGGAAAAAACTCCTCATCAGACTCTCCACATGTAGTAGAATCCTCTTATACCACCTGTAACACACTTAAGGTGGATGCAATCATCCCAACTTGCTTAACAACCCCTATTGGTGGTGCAACTTTAGTTTGCCCCTTGCAGCTATCACCACTAACAATTTTTGAGTAGATGCATACAATATAGCCTCCCTAGTCACTTCGGATGATGAAATAGTTTCATCCTTTCCCTTCATAACTTTGGATCCAACAACCACCTACAATAGTACCTCTTTAATAGGCTCCGCCACCGTGGCTCCTTCATCTAAACCTATCATGGGAACCATCTTGACCTCCTCCATCATGGGAATGGTCTCAGCAGCCCCCTCTAGTGTAACCTCCATGGTTGAATCAACCACCACGATCTCCTTATCCATTCCCACTAGAAGAGTAGTATCCGCCATCATCACCTCATCCCCCAGCTCTATTAATGCGAGTGTTGGTGTTGGAATTCGAGTCCCAGTCAATGTTCGAACTGCCATTTCAAAATGCATCAGTCAAGCATGGGAAGGAAAGTCAAAAGAGACAAGAGTGTAAAGGAGTAAGGGAATTACTTTAATTGTATAGTCCAACAAGGAGCTCCATGAGGTTCATAGGTAGTTTCTCAGGCAAGGTACCCTATGTGGCCAATGCGTCTGTTGTAGGCACTGATGGTTAGATTCTTGCAACCACAACATCAGGAAGGGACCCCATACTCACCCCTTTGTTGGTTGAGGTTCCCTCACCCTCTACATGAGGCCTATCATAGACCCCCCTCTTCTGTGCTCACCAATTCCTAAAAAAGTGGAATAAGGGATCATTTTATGAGTTTAAAAGGTTGAGCGATGTTTGAAAATATATAAAGATCATAAAATCTACCTGATTGATAGAAAAATGTATTTCTTTATCTGAGCCTTTGTAGGCATTACTTACCCAAGAATCATCCAACTTCTATAGAAGATGTGAGATCATATCCAACTCATTTTCCAAAATATGTGGGGGATAGGTCATGTTCAGGAGTACCTTTACCTGGTAAGTTAGAGTTTTTGCAGCGAATCAAGAGTGGAAAGGGTCCCCAAGCATTGATATATATCTCTCTGCCTCATCTTAGGACACATGAAGGAAATAATTGTCATGACCAATCTCAGCGAGATATATCCCATATCTATTAAGCTTATGCCATATCCTGCGAGCATCATAGAACTGCTTTTAGACATCCCAGTTATCCCAAGACTCAGGAAAAATGATGTCAGTAGTGATATCTACGCTATGAAACAACTCCCTAGGGGATTGGATGAATGTCCTTAGGACCAAACTAGAGGGCTCACCTTATTCATGATACCACTTTCCTAGGAGAATTGATCCCAATACTTCTCCTCTCCCTAAGGATACCACCTATTCAGTGCCATGAACTACTATACCCACTAATACTACCCTACGCACTGGGCCAAATATACCGACATAGTGTGCATCAATAACAACTTAGCCCGAGCCCTATGGTTGAAGGGACAATCCTTTATTAGACCGGGTGGTACACCGCCTTAATATATCCTCGGTATATGCGTTCTCCCAACTTAGCATATATTCATGAATGGGTCTATAAATAGTGGTAAGTGGTGGAAAATCATTCCATATTTTCCCATCCTCACATGTTAACATAGGCTAGATCTACCTAACAACCGAAGATTGACATTCATGTAGGACCTCCGTGTATACCTTCAGTGTTATCTGCTACAGGAATTTGAACTACCTTGTAAATTGGTGTTTGTTGTATTGATTATATATCAGACCGTAGTTGACTCTTTCTGCTAGTACCCCACCTCAGAAGGTCAGGATGTATAATCACTACTCAAAAATCCTCGAACCTTCATCAGTCACCATCCCCATTGGAAGAGAGAATAAGTGAAATATAAAGTGCTTCACTAGCCCGAACTTCACTAGCACATCCACCAAACCCAATTTGAGTGGGAGAATCTCCATGATATTTAAGATCATTGGCCAAGAGTTTGTAGTATGAGGATAGATGGGATTCAGGTACTCATATACCCCTATGCGTACTGCCACCCAACTATACAAGAAATAGTGGGGGTCCACACAAACATAGTGGAGTATTCCCTTCTCTGATGTGGCAAAGCACCTTATACATCTTTTCTAGTATTGGGACAACCAAATTAATGTGATGTCTCATCTCTAGCATCGCCTCCATAATGAAGTTTCTTGGCCACACAACTATTTGTGTATCCCTCATTGGGAGAATCTAGTTGTAGATAAGAACAATGATGAAACTTTCTAGCCAGACCATAGGAGCTTCATGCCTGATGCTGTATCCCCCTATCTTCCATTGGATCCCCTATAAGAAACACCCATAAGAGTTCTCATTGATTCATTGGTATGATTTATGGTATGTAATCAGACTCCTAAATAGCTTCTTTTCTAGCTCCTCTCCCTCAACCAGCTCCAATCATAGCTCATTCAAGAAATGGATGAGCCATTAATTGAATGGGACAACCCCCATCCCCAACCTCTATTCCATGGTTCCCTACACCAGACATAGTAATGCCCTAGAAAGGGATATAATTTTCTTCTAGTCCTCACACATGTTCCCTATAGGGAGGAACTCATTGTACATGGTCCCCTAAATTGGGATCCCAACAATCCTATTCATATCCCATAAAATGATCCCAACATCCTTATGGTGTAGATGAAAGGTGTTTATCCCTAGTGACCACCTTTTCAACATCTTTAGAATGATATCCTAGTGGTGGTAGATGTGAAATTTTAAGGCCCATGCTACCTCATAAATTCCCACTCACATCAGCTATGCCTCAAATTTGTGGCATGAAATGCATTCCCAATAGAACCAGGCCCATTCATCAGTAAAGTTGCTACCTTGAAATAAGTCCCAGTCATCATTCCATCATTTCTACAGATCCCCCAAACCTTCCTTGAGTATCATCTCATACTATTGTAGTGAGTCCTATTCCTCTAGATTCTCTTCATCAATAATATTGATGTGGTTCTAGAGAGTTTCTTCTATTATTGGTGCATGATCCTTCAGTATGTTCCCTTCGGTATCCCTACACCACCGGTACTAACCCATCACACTTTTAACCTAGTATTCCATTTCATCCATACTTTATATAGGGATAAAAACATAGAAACTCAGCCTAAAATCATAAATTGGCAACCTATTGTACAATAGGTATTCCCTTTGAGCCTCTTTTTGTAGTGCAATGAGTGATTCATGGTCTAAGTCACTTCAAAAGATCTCCCTGATCATGATATTCCCATCCATTTCTTCCCTATGAGAAGTGACAACATTGACTCCTTGAGAGACCATTTGATTCAAGGATTAGTTTTATTTTAAGTCTAGTTCACAGAGATCATTCATGGATGTTTCTTGTGGTTCTCCTTCACGATTATATGTTTCATGAAGTCTGGTTCATTGAAGAGCATTCACGGAGCTAGGTTCATAGAGAATGTGATTTTAGCAAGTGATGGGGATTGAGATCACCAAGTGCTCATGAGATATGTGTGAGCTTTGTGAAAAGAGAGTAGTGGATTTTCTCTTCTTAAGAGTCTGGTAATCACTCTTAGGGGCACCTCCACTATATATTATCATAAAAATAGCCCCAAGATTCGCGATAATTGTAGAGGCCCAAATCTTGACGTACATGAACATTACATTACTTTTGCGGAATACTTAATACATAACAAAAACAGACACACAAGGACCATAATAGTTTAGTGTCTTTGGAAACTCGGAACGTAATCTTCTAATAGTAGTGAAAGATATTCAACATCTCCCATAAAGATATTCCCCCTTTTGGTTTTCTTACCTAAAACCTTTCTTTAAATCCCAGGGAAAAGAAAACATATAAAGGGTGAGCTCAAATGCTCAGTAAGGGTAATCGTGGATAAAATAAAAAAATCATATACATTTGAACTTAAAAACATGAACATAATGTTTAAACATCAAAATCTTGGGCAGTGACATAAAACATGGCATTACATAAGTCATAGATCATAAAGAAACATTAATCATGATAAAATATAAAGGGAATAAAACATGTGATTGTGTCAACCACTAAGCACATGATATGATTTCCATAGTTGCCAAGGCATTACTGCCAAGACCATCTTAGTGGACAAAGTCCCTTTCTGAATCGAGTTCACTCCTCATTCCAGTCCTGTATTACTGAACCATATTAAATTACCATTCCAGCCATGTCTATCTCATGAGATATAAATCTTTATACAATGCATTGGAGGGATATATAGGTCCCACCCATCTCATAATGAAATCATTCTTACGTGTGCCACAACATAAACATAGATCATTCATCATAACCTAAAGAATAAAATGGGTTTCATAAACATCATCCCATCATAACATAATCCATATAAAAAAATGGATATCATTTCATAATAAGAAAAGTGAAACCATGTAAATCATAGAGACATTATACTTGAAACATACACATGAAATAATGTCATCTTAAATGGAAAATGGTTTTGATAAAACACTTGAAATGAATTCTTGAGGAAAATATCATTTCTTCTTCAAAATCATTTTCTTTTCACAAAATGTCATGCAATTTTAAAAGAAAAGGATTTTTTTGAAAATAGTCATGAAATCTTTTGGATGAATCTTTATGAAAATAAGGCTTTATGAAACTGTAAAAATCCGTTCATGCCATAAAAGTTAAAAAAACATTCCCCTCGTACTTTTGTCGGAAAATTCAAAAAGTACCTTGTAAAAGAAAGATTCCTTACATACCATGTAGTAAAATTCAAAAATGGGTAAAAAGGACTTTAAACATACATGAAACCATTTTTAGAAAACAGGGACATGGATGATAAATATAACCCCAGTAAATACTTACGAATAAACAATCTCAGAAAAGAACGAGATTGGAATAGTTATCCCTTACCTTACGTCCAATATGCTTCATATGTATCCGAACCTCCTGTATAATGATTTAAATAATGTCATTAACTTATTATATAATCATATTAATTGTTATGATATCATATATGGTTCACTTATGACTTTATATTACTCGTTCTTTTGTAAATTCTATATTAAAGCAGCATTTTGGGTAAAATCGTTTCATTTATCGTACGTGTTTCGACTTGTTATTCTTGATATTATTACTTATATACTAATTTACATAATTCCAGAATGTAAAACATGATTTATATATAATATATATTCATCATATACATATATATATATGATAGATCGATAAATGGAATGAAATACATCGTTCATGGAGACGGTAGGCCGTACGTACGCATGAACGCTGTTTTCGTTTCCTTATTGAATTGAATGGAATTAAGTAGATGAAATATATATAAATAAATAAATCTAGTATCATTATTATGTCATATATTTCACTATTATTCATTATATATACTTTATAATCATTCATGAATGGTTAACATGGAGAATGAATCTCATCGCGTCGTGGAGACGGTAGTCCGTACGTACGCACGAGCGATGATATCATTCACATGATTGTGGAATTGTATTTAAGAGTATGTATAATATTTAAGAATTAATATCACTTTAAAATAATAATATATTGTTATTTATTTACACCATTATACCCATCCAAGTAAGGTGGTGGTCGAAAACAGATTACACCATGGCATGGAGACGGTATTCCGTACGTACGCACGCACGGTGATTTCATTTTTCATAGGATAGATAGAAGGTGAAATAAGGTTGTTTCATATTTATAATAACATATCAGTATATAAGTAATACTGATGTTATTAATTTATAATGATACAACTAAAGAAGAAGAAGTAGAAGAAGAAAGAAACTTGAGAGAATCGGAAGAAGAGATTACCTCTTCTTTGACGCACCTCCTTTAAGCTTCCTCTTAAGGAAGCAGAGTTGGTCTTTTGAGAAGACCGGAACCTCCAGAATGTTGATAGGGAAGTGTAGAAGAGAAATGGGTAGGTTTTGGAAGATCTTCAAGGCTCAAAAGGGTGTGAAGAGAAGAGGTAAGGGTGCCCTTTTTATAAGGGAGGAGAGGGGCACCTTTAGAAAAACTTAAAATATTATTTTATAATAAAGTCATATTCGGTTTATAATATCTCAAAATTGATTTATTTTGAAGCTAATGTGGTTATGGGTCTAAATTATCTCAACCAATAGATTTTAGACAAGTTTAGGTTACTATTTTAACCTTATCTTTTAGATTTAACTCTAAGTTAAATAATTTAACTTTTACTGTATCTTCTTGTTTTCTTACACTATATGGTTAATAAACTTACTATAACCAGCCAAAGAACCCCAAGTGGTTCATTATTAATATATATAAACTTATCTAAGTCATTTTTCCGAACTTTATATTTTTAGGAATATAATATCAATTAATAATATAATATTTGTTTTAAAAACTATTTTATGTCAATTTTACACTATTTGGTAATTGATTTTTGTGAAAATCATAACAGCATGATTAGTTCGAAAAAGTTAATTAAATAAATACTAATATGTCATATTAACCTATAAAATTAGTGTAATTCATAAGAAGTCTCAAATTACATTTATTTGGGTATTTATAATATCAATTATTTTAACATTTCCTTATTTAGGTAATTACTGCATCACCATTGTGTCATAAATAACTTAAATTATTTAATGTCTAAAAATTATAAATAAATTACCATTAGGTATGAAATATTTTTATATTTCTAATTAATATTTATAGTCTAATTTATCTTATGTATAACCCTATATTAATTTTTTTTAGTTATTAAAATTTGATTTTAACTATTTTAACTCTTTTTTAAATAAAATAATAATAAATATCCTAATCTAATCCAAGTGGACCTAAATGATAATATTATATTCCTAAGGTTGTTTTTGGTTGAATTAAACTTATCCAATATAATTAGGACATGTGTTAGGGTAATAATAATATCATTTTTACCCTTAATTACCATATTTACTTTTAACCGTGGTAAATAAAAGTAAAAAGTTACTATTCAAAAAAAATTATTTTCATCTCATTGAACCAAATTTTAGTCATTGATATTAACCGTGTCTCTCGGAGTTTCAAAATTACACTCACAGAAGCGGTAAAATTAAGTTTTATGTGAATTTCCAAATTCTCCTAGGAGATGGGTAAAAGATGGTGAATAGTTCAATAAAATTTTTATATATCTAAAATTATTATAAAATGACTCTAATTAATTACATTGAACTTATATAGGTATTATGTATCAATTTTAACCTAAAATAAATTTAAATAAAATAAATATTTATTTAAATAAAAAGTCGGTTTTTAAATAGTAACCCAGTGTTTTCACTATTCATCAAAAATTGAATGTTTTCAGAAAAATACCAAAAATTCACCCTAGGATAATTTCGATATTCCGAATCCAAAAATGAAGTCCATTTTGAAAGATAAAATTTATAAAATTTCAAAAAGTGGGTATTATTATTCATAATGGCTTGTTTATATAATATTTTAATAACATATCGTTGTTTAGTGAAACTCGATATTGTGTACAAAACACGCTATCGTGGAAGGTCGCGATTGCGTGTAAAGAAATCCAAGTTAGGGATGCATGTAGTGAAAGCTCCTTTTGGTGTAGCGTACAACACAAGTCATCAATGAAATTAAAAAGAATATTTTTCATAAAATCTCGGGGTGTTACATTATACCCCCCTTAAAATGAATTTCTCCCTTGAAATTCGTTGGAGTTATAAATGGTTTACTACTTGAAAGTTTCTTTCATAGAAACCCACATAGTAAAAAGGAATACCAAAACTTGACTTTAAAAACTAAAGCATGAAACATAACGGTTACCCAAATTAACTAATCACTGGGTTTCCACATAGGAGAACATAGGTGAAAATATGGATATAGAAGAGAAATATAACCATCAACTTCTGATGAAGAGTGGTAGAGGAAATGGATATGAAAAAGACAACAATCACGATGCCATAAATTTGTGATGATCTAAGGTACCATATGATTCATCAGATATGAGGGCACTAGGACAACATTTTTGTTTTTCAAGATCATTTCCCTAAAGTTGATGAATTGAAAGAAATACTTACATGATTTTGGTATAATCTCACTGTTGTTCGTGCCTTGAACAATTTCCACTTCATCTCTTAAAGAAATGAAGTTGAATTTGATATTCGTTAAGTGTTAGCAGATCACGTGATAGAACAAAAGGTTAGAAAAAGTTATCAAATATACATAAGTCCATCTATGGTGAGGTTAATCGTATACGATTCCAAAAATGAACTTATACTTCATCTATCATACTGCTTAATAAAATAAAACCAGTTTCTACTAACTAGGGACTTCCTGTAGGCTAGTGGTAGGTGATAAAGGCTTGTCTCACTTTGGTTGTGGGTTCGATTCCCATAGTCTTGTCCGACACAACGGGTTGTCGCCCATCCTATGGGTTGTCATTTTTCTAAAACTATACTATTATAACATTCTATCAATAATATCTAAAAAAATTTCTAGCCTTAAACAATACTAAATTATGTTCAATATAATCCATTCCAATCTTTTGTCTTATCCAAAATACTTCTTTCCAAACACATAGTATAAAGAGAATGATTACTAAAAAGGTCATATAACAAGCATGTGAATACCATCATTTATCCCTCATATATCTTGTTGGTCACATTCCAAACATGTGAATACCTTAATCATGTATTCTATTGAAACATGAATTACCATAGAACCTTAGTGAAAACATGAGTGCTGTCAAAAGTTGACTTTTTCCACATACCAAAATCCCAAATATTCTATATACTCAAACCATGATATCACTTAGTCCTTATATCAATCATGAGCTCATGAATACTATCAAATAATTTATTTTCTTCTTATCCCTTCATTATGCACATATCATCTACTTTCCAAAATATTTGAATCACTTTTCATGGTTACCGGTACCATATTCTTATAGAAAACCACAATAGACCAATACACAGATATTTCAATATACTATAAAAGTACCTCAACAAAATTATTATTGAATTACAATACTTAAGCCCTTCAATCCATCCTCTTCAATGATTGGCTTGGAATAGGTCCTTCCTTGATTTAAAAGTAACTTCTTAGGTCAGGGCATTGAGTTGGGTAATGCCCATGTTCTCCATAGATAAGACATTAGACTCCACAACAGTCTGTCACTCTATGACCCTTTTCTCCACATAGATAACATATTCCCCTCCATTTGAGGTATTCCTCAAGGTTCTTCTTCCCTTCTTTAGAAATCTCAATCTTCGTTTCTCTATGCTCCTCACCATGCGAACATTCATAAAATTCCATCTTCCTCTTATTTGATGACTTAGGAATACAACTAAAGTTCACCTTGTTAATCATATATAGAGATGACTGATTCGACATAATCACAATATCTTCCTCTCCAGGCATTACATAATTTCGTTGATCGTAGTCACCAATTTGTCCATTGGAATCAATGTTAACTGAATTCCTTCTCGTTCCCTCCATTGAATAAGACCAGAAACCATGGTGTAAGAAATAGTTAAAATAAAGAGGAACCACATAATCATAAAAAGTCACTTATGGGATGTCTAACTTATAAAAAATTCTTTAATCCATGACACCTTAGGTTCACCCTAGGTTATTCATGATCGTCAACATAATTATAGGACTCTAACCTATATGTGTAATTAACCTTAGGGACATCCCTAGACATACCTTAGAAATATCTCCAGGGATCTCACTAAAGTTTTCACATCCTAGTTTCCAAAGGTTAACTAAACCTTTCCTCTGATACCAATTGTAGAATCCCAAATCTTGAAGTACATGGACATTACATTACTTTTGCGGAATACTTAATACATAACAAAAACAGACACACAAGGACCGTAATAGTTTAATGTCTTTGGAAACTCGGAACGTAATCTTCTAATCATGGTGAAATATCTTCAACATCTCCCATAAAGATCTTCCCCTTTTTGGTTTTCTTACCTAAAACCATTCTTTAAATCCTGGGGAAAATAAAACATATAAAGGGTGAGCTCAAATACTCAGTAAGGGTAAGCATGAATAAAATAAAATAAATAATATACATTTGAACTTAAAATCATGAACATAATGTTTAAACATCAAAATCTTGGGAAATGACATAAAACATGGCAGTATATAAGGCATAGATCATAAAGAAATATTAATCATGATAAAATAGAATGGGAATAAAATATGTGATTGTGGCAACCATTAAGCACATGATATGATTTCCATAGTAGCCAAGGCATTGCTGCTAAGACCATCTTAGTGGACAAAGTCCCTTTCTGAATCGAGTTCACTCCTCGTTCCAGTCCTATATTACTGAACCAGATTAACTTACCGTTACAGCCATGTCTATATCATGAGATATAAATCTTTACCCAATGCATTGGAGGGAGATATAGGTCCCACCCATCTCATAATGAAATCATTCTTACGTGTGCCACAACATAAACATAAATCATTCATCATAACCCAAAGAATAAAATGGATTTCATAAACATCATCCCATCATAACATAATTCATATAAAACAAATGGATATCATTTCATAATAAGAAAAGTGAAACCATGTAAATCATAGAGACATTATACTTGAAACGTACACATATAAAATAATGTCATCTTAGATGGAAAATGGTTTTGATAAAACACTTGAAATGAATTCTTGAGGAAAATATCATTTCTTCTTCAAAATAATTTTCTTTTCACAAAATTTCATGAAATTTTAAAAGAAAAGGATTTTTTTGAAAATAGTCATGAAATCTTATGGATGAATCTTTATGAAAATAAGGCTTTATGAAACCGTAAAAATCCGTTCATGCCGTATAAGTTAAAAAAACATTCCCCTCATACTTTTGTCCAAAAAGTCAAAAAGAACCTCATAAAAGAAATATTATTTACATACCATGTAGTAAAAGTTAAAAATGGGTAAAAAGGACTTTAAACATACATGAAACCAGTTTTATAAAACAGGGACATTTATGATAAATATAACCCCAATAAATACTTACGAATAAACAATCTCGGATAAGAACGAGATTGGAATAGTTATCCCTTACCTTACGTCCGATATGCTTCGTATGTATCCGAACATCCTGTATAATGATTTAAATAATGTCATTGACTTATTATACAATCATATTCATTGTTATGATATCATATATGGTCTACTTATGACTTTATATTACCCGTTCTTTTTTAAATTCCATGTTAAAGCAACATTTTGGGTAAAATCATTTCATTTATCGTACGTGTTTTGACTTGTTGTTCTTGATATTATTACTTATATAGTTATTTAAATAATTCCATAATGTAAAAAATAATTTATATATAATAAATATTCATCATATACATATATATATATATATATGATAGATCGATAAATGTAATGAAATACACCGTTCATAGAGACGGTAGGCCGTACGTACGCATGAACACTGTTTTCGTTTCCTTATTGAATTGAATGGAATTAAGTATATAACATACATATATATATATATATACATAAATCCAGTATCATTATTATGTCATATATTTCATTATTATTCATTATATATACTTTATAATCATTCATGAATGGTTAACATGGAGAATGAATCTCATCGCATCGTGGAGACGGTAGCCCGTACGTACGCACGAGCGATGATATCATTCCCATGATATTGGAATTGTATTGAAGTGTATGTATAATATTTCATAATTAATATCACTTTTAAATAATCATATATAGTTATTTATTTACACCATTATACCCATCCAAGTAAGGTGGTGGTCGAAAACAGATTACACCATGGCGTGGAGACGATATTCCGTACGTACGCACGTGCGGTGATTTCGTCTTCCATAGGATGGATAGAAGGTGAAATAAGGTTGTTTCATATTTATAATAAAATATCAGTATATAATTAATAATTATGCTATTACTTTATAATGAGAAAACTAAAGAAGAAGAAGTAGAAGAAGAAAGAAACTTGAGAGAATCGGAAGAAGAGATTACCTCTTCTTTGACGCACCTCCTTTAAGCTTCCTCGTAAGGAAGTAGAGTTGTTCTTTTGAGAAGACCGGAACCTCTAGAATGTTGCTAGGGAAGTGAAGAAGAGAAATGTTCAGGGGTTGGCCGATCATCAAGGCTCAAAATTGTGTTAAGAGAAGAGGGAAGGGGTGCCCTTTTTATAAGGGAGGAGAGGAGCACCTTTGGAAAAACTTAAAATATTATTTTATAATAAAGTCATATTCGGTTTATAATAGCTCCAAATTGATTTATTTAGAAGATAATGTGGGGATGGGTCGAAATAATCTCAACCAATAGGTTTTAGACAAGTTTAGTTTACTATTTTAACCTTATCTTTTAGATTTAACTCTAAGTTAAATAATTTAACTTTTACCGTGTCTTCTTGTTTTCTTACACTATATGGTTAATAAACTTACTATAACCAGAAAAAAGAACCCCAAGTGGTTAATTATTAGTATATATAACCTTATCTAAGTTATTTGGCTGAACCTTAGATTTTTAGTAATATAATAACAATTAATAATATAATATTTATTTTAAAAACTATTTTATGTCAATTTTGACACTATTTGGTAATTGATTTTTGTGAAAATCATCACAACATGATTAGTTCAACAAAAGTCAATTAAATCAATACTAACATGTCATATTAACCTATAAAATTAGTTTAATTCATAAGAAGTCTCAAATTACATTTATTTGGGTATTTATAATATCAATTATTTTAATATTTCATTATTTAGGTAATTACTGCATCACCATTGTGTCATAAATAACTTAAATTATTTAATGTCTAAAAATTATAAATAAAATACCATTAGGTATGAAATATTTTTATCTTTCTAATTAATATTTATAGTCTAATTTATATTATGTATAACCCTATATTAAAAATGTTTTAGTTATTAAACTTTGATTTTAACTATTTTAACTATTTTTAAATAAAATAATAATAAATGTCCTAATCTAATCCAAGTGGACCTAAATGCTAATATTATATTCCTAAGGTTGTTTTTTGTCGAATTAAACTTATCCAATAGAATTAGGATATGTGTTAGGGTAATAATAATATCATTTTTACCCTTAATTACCCTATTTACTTCTAACCGTGGTAAATAAAAGTAAAAAGTTACTATTCACCAAAAAATATTTTCATCTCATTGAACCACATTTTAGTCCTTGATATTAACTGTGTTTCTCGGATTTTCAAAATTACACTCACAGAAGCGGTAAAATTAAGTATTATGTGAATTTCCAAATTCTTCTAGGTGGGTAAAAGACGGTGAAAAGTTCAAGAAAATTTTTATATATCTAAAATTATTATAAAATGACTTCAATTAATTACATTGAACTTATATAAGTATTATGTATCAATTTTGACCTAAAATAAATTTAAATAAAATAAATAATTCTTTAAATAAAAAGTCGGTTTTTAAATAGCAACCCAGTGTTTTCACTATTCATCAAAAATTGAAAGTTTTCAGAAAAATACCAAAAATTCACCCTAGGATAATTTAGATATTTTAAATCCAAAAATGAATTCCATTTTGAAAGATAAAATTTATAAAATTTCAAAAAGTGGGTATTACTATTTATAACAGCTAGTTTATATAATATTTTAATAATATATCGTTGTTTAGTGAAACTCGATATTGCGTACAACACACGCTATCGTGGAAGGTCCCGATTGCGTGTAAAGTAAGCCAAGTCAGGGATGCATGTAGTGAAAGATCCTTTTGGTGTAGAGTATAACACAAGTCATCAATGAAATTAAGAAGAATATTTTTTATAAAATCTCGGGGTGTTACAATAGTCTTCATGGAGTGATCTTCAAAAAGGGGAATCACGAGTATTATTTGTGAAAGGGAGTTTATTGACAAATTTTAGTGATTGTCTCTCATAATTTGACCCTCCTTTTCAACTTATACTCCCATTCTGGGGGGGGGGGGATTTTTGGTGCCAAAATATGTGTTTTATGTGAATGACTGAGGAAGGAAGAACTGGTTTGGAGAAAATCCAACCCAAAACGGTCCAAAACCCCTCTAAGGGGACTGTTTTGTGAATCTCTACTCCTTCATGAATGGGAAAAGCTCAAAAATCTTGCTTGATTGATGGTTCCTTCACAAATTCATGAAGGGTTGATGGTAATATCTATTCAATGAAATTCATATTCATGGAGCGCTTCTCGAATACATGAAGGGTTGATGGTAATCTTCATGAACGCAACTCTCAGACTTGTGGAGCCACACCCCTTCACGAAGCGTATGTAGTTTCAAAAGTGCCTCTAATATTTTCAAAACCCATTCTCTATAAATACTCCCTTTAGTATAACATTTTTGGGATGACACACGACCTTTCAAATTCCAAAATTGATCTCTTTTCATGAACCCCTTGATCATTGCAAACCAAAGACAAAATGAATCACCCAAGGTATCCAGGATTAAAAAACCACTCCCTCGTGTTCTTAAGATCCTCCACTCCAAGTGGATATGACTTTCACAAATTCCTACTCCCTTCACAAAGGAATAAGTCCCCCTGGGGAACTTGAGTCTTTGCAAAGAATTCATCCTTCGTGAAGAACTCCTCCTATAAATCAAGACTTCCCTTTGAGTCAGGGTCATCACATTGCATGAAGTATACTCCTTCGTGAATCCCTTGACCTCTATGGGGATCCAAAGCCTCACATATCCCTTCTTCAAGAACCTACAATCTTTGTGAATCTCTTTTTATGGGATTATCCATGATGAATTCATTCTACTAATTCTCTTTCATAGAGGATGAGTTCCAAGGGCCCCCACATTAATATGGGAATGGTTCAACTACACCTTGAGTCCCCATGTGACCAGTTACACTCATTACTATGTCTTCCCACTTCACCCCAAGTGTGGATTAAGCCTCCCATATACCTTTTTCTTATAAGAATAGGAACTATAGCCCATTTTTCTTCTAATAACAGAGACTATAACATGGAACTCGTGACTTAACACTCCTCTAAAACAGTACCAACTCTATGCCCCTTCTAAAGGTGTATGAGTAGTGGTCCCTTAAGCCCAAGGGGTAAGGAGTGAGTCCCCATCACATTTGAGATGAATGACATAAAACTACCTAGTTCCCTGCATGATGTTAAACTACACACATCCTAGTCGTATGATGTTAAACTACACAGAGACATCCTTAGTACACAATGTAAAATTTTATCCTTACGTTGTGTAATAAACGTAAGATTCCCCATGTGTGACCTACATGGTATGAGATCCTCTGGAAAATTCATAATCCTTACACCATTCCAACCAAGAGAAATCCTCTTGTGAATGGAAGCTTCCATGCATAATCCCCACACCATCCCTCGTCGATGCTCCTTACACAACACGATAATCCTTACCACATGATATCAAACTGAATGGATTGATCGTGTCAAACAACCTTAAACCGAAGAGTAGAACTTCATGGGTTTTTATGCCTATTATCTAAACAATGTACATAGTACACCTCTCTGAGGCTCAATCCAAACATTGGTAAAATTTCAAGTGTGACATATTCCCTCCTAGGGATCCACAACCTAGATCCACCTCTACAAGGTTTTATAATCCATTAGTAAACTTTTAGGTGTTACATCTTCCTTCTTAGGGATTCACATCTCAAATCCACCTTCACAAAGAGTTTTGATCCATCAGTAAACTTTTAGGTGTGATATCTTCCCTCCTAGGAACACACCTCCTCGATCCACCTCCATGGGGTATTCTGATCCATTGGTAAACTTTTAGGTGTTAAATCTTCCCTCCTAGGGATTCACCTCCGAAATCAACCTCCAAGGGGAATTTTGATCCATTGGTAAACTTCCGTGCGTAAAATCTTCTCTATTAGGGACACACCTCAGAGATCTGCCTCCACGGGGAATTCTGATCCATTAGTAAACTTTAAAGTGTTAAATCTTCCCTCCTAGGGACGCACCTCATGGATCTACCTCCATGGGGAGTTCATATCCATTGGTAAACTTCTAGGTGTGAAATATTTTCTCCTAGGGATGCTCCTCCTGATACACCTCTATGGGGCAGTCTGATCCATTGATAAAATTCAAGGTGTGAAATCTTCCCTCCTTGGGACGCACCTCCTGGATCCAACTCCATGGGGCATTCTGATCCATTGGTAAAATTCTAGGTGTGACATCTTCCCTTCTAAAGACACACCTCTCGAATCCGCCTCCATGGGGTGTTTTGACCCACAAATCCTTGATATGTCTCCACGGGGAATCCATATCTACCATACCATCATTACAATATGTTAAAATCATGTTCCAACCTATCCTAACTAGATATTATGATCCATGTCCACAAGATGTAGAACTTGTGAATTGAACTAAAAAACCCACCTCATGAAAAAAATGGGATGCCTAAGGTAAAAATCCTTGAAAGACTTATGACTATGGTGTTAATTACCTCGCAATCAACATGCGATGGCTTGGGTTGTAGGTTCCAGGTACAGTGGAAGTGTGCGATGGGTCGTGCCCAATTTTTCCTTTTTTTTTCTGATTAATGATCAATCTAAAATTTACACAATGATAAATGTTGTGATCAATAGAATTGAATAAAATAAAATAGATAGGGGATAAAACATTATAACCAAGCATAGGATCATTATATATTATTTATAATTAATTTAAGCAATTAAATGAATTACCTTGTGAGAATTATTTCTTCATTGATGGATCTAACAACATATCTATGTTGTACTATCATTGCATTATAGTAATCAAGAGAAAATTATCTCTAGTAATGATCCATATGTGTTCCACAAATATCCAAATGCCTCCATATGAATCTTCATATTCTAGCATGAAAAATCTCAATTCTTGCATTGTTCACTTTTTATTTCCATGAGAATCGCTTCCAAGGAATTCTCCTTGATCCCTCTATACTTGAGAGTGTTAGGTGGAGGAAGATCACTCTATGTTCTTTGGAGAATTCTTGGTGAAGGTCTACAGGTCTTGATAGGATTCTACATCTATCATTGTGAACAAAACAAATGAATTGGATCTATGAAAAAAATAATATAATTGGGTTTAAATACCACTAGGGTTTAGAAATAAATATTTGCACAAGTTACCTTTAATATTTATTTAATTCCTTGTTGAACCCCATGTCTAAAATAATAATAATAATATAATTTTCTAGACATGTTATTAACTTAAAAATTAAGTTAAATATCATTTAACCAAATAATATTCAATATATATTATTTCTCACTGGACCTATAAACTCAATATGCCATTCCTTCATAATATTTATCGGGCCCTGAATAATGACTATTTATTTAATAAATAAATATTACCTCTATTATTCAAAAATAAATAAATAAATAAATAAATATCATATTAACTAAATAAAAAATAAATATTTATTAAATATTCCTCTCACATTATATTCTCTTGAATAAGTAGTGATAGAATATATGCGATCAAGAAAACATGAATAATTATTAAAACACATACGAGAATAATATTTATTCAACTTGTTAAATAATAAATAATATTATATTATTTAACTGAGATTCTGGATACACTTAGTGTGTGACCCTCTAGGACTCTTTTTCAATAGCATTAGGTGAAACAACCTAAAGTTGAAGGTTAACATCTAGAAACATGCCAAGGCACCCATAGAGCCGTAATGACATAATACCTCATAAAAATTCTTACCATGTAAAATAATACTCTTATCATGATGTCTATAATCAATCAGGTTGCATGATGGTTGTTGGGACCAAGTTGGACAGATAAGGAAGTAATAAAAGTTTGTTGTTATAGAGTGTTATCTTTTGTTGTCAAAGAATCTAAATCAATTCACTTTGTGAAGGACCTGGAAATCAGACGATGATTTGCTGATTTGTATTTCAAAAATATCATAAGTTAGGATAACTTGTGATGCAAGCCTTATAATGGAAATGGGAAGAAATGATGATGTCAATCATATACAGTTTTTATTGAAAGGAATGATGCTGCTGGAAGATGGGATGTTTCAGTACTTCCCATTGTAATTCTGACGATGCTAGATCTGGTCTATCAAAGGATACATATCACGATAGTGTAATTCATGATAAAAGTTGAAGAACGGTTACGGGAAGCAGTGAAGAGAGAAATGACAAAGAAATGGAAAATCTAGGGGCGGCATAAAAGCACAGTTCAAGGTGGCGCCATTTTCCAGTGTTTTCCAAATTTTAGGGCCAGAAAATCGGGAGATGAAGATGTGTTTTTGGAAATGGATGGAGCATGCAAGACTGAAGATGGTTTAGATTTTTGCGCGCAAGGCATGATTAAAGGTAAGAACATTAAAAAATGACAAAGGTATGGAGTGCATGGAAATTTAGGCAAGTTGTGCAAAAAAATAAAAGTGGTACGCGAAATAGTATCGGGATGTGCGAAATATCAGCGGGATGCATGGAAAAAATAATGGTTGCGCGAAATATTGGTGTGGTGCGCGAAATAGAGGAAATAAGTTTTTCATGCAAAAGGTGTTTCAAGATCAGAAGCTCAAAAATTGTTAAAGTCATGAGACACGCAAAATATTGGAGCATTGCGTGAAATATGAAGTTGCGTGAAAGAGTTTTTACGCACATGAAGGAGGTTTTACGCGCAGATTCATGTTTTTCATACGGGGTCAAAAATGCCTATAAATATGAGGTGAACCCCTCTCATTTGTTGTTTCTTTCAACTTAGAAGAAATCCAGAGCTCTGTTGTGTTTAAAATTATACGCTAAGTGAGTTGCGTGAAAAGATAGGAGTTTGTTCAAAAAGAGGACAGCTGCGCGAAAAGGGAAAAAGTTGCGAGGAAAAAGGGAAGTTGCGCGAAAAAGTTTTTCACGCCAAAAAGGAATTTTTACGCACAAGGCATTGGAATTGAGCACAAGATATGCTAAAGGATGCACAAAAAATTTGGGGTCTTCACACATATTCAGTTGTGCGTATGGGAGTTCTTACTAGCTTCGGGGTAGGAAAGTGAAGATTTGTACTTCAGAGAATACAACTGTTCAACTGTGAAGAAGCACTGAAATACTGTAATTCCCTATTTGTGCTAAGAGGGTGCACACGTGCTTGCAGATTGTTTTCCAAGTGCTACATGAGTGTAAGGGTGTATCCTACTCGTTGTATTCCACATCAAAGGATTGTTTTCTAGTGGATTGTGTGGTACTAAATTAATTTCGTACCATACCAAAGACGTAGCTACTCTTGTTGAGTAGTGAACCTTGTAAATCTTGTGTTTCTGTGGTTGTGTGTGTTTAGTAGAGAAGAAAATCTTTAACAGGAGGCTAAGGTTGTTTCAATTCAAAGGAAACATAAAAAGAAAAAGATATCACTGATTCACCCCTCCCCCTCTCAGTGATACTTGGATCCTGACTGAGAACTTCAATGGTGCCATCAACATATGTGCTCGATGAATCTTTCTTTGAATTTCCAAAATCCAAATTACCTGTAGAATACTATGTCCATGGATTTATTTAGGCTATATAATTTCCATCAAAGGGCCTAAGATACCAAATTTCTTTAATGAATAGAAGGAAAAAATCCTTTATCACATTATTCACTAATGTAATATTACTCATGACACTCCCAATGTATCCTACCTCACCATGAACATATGTCATCATAGTTTTCATAAATAAATCAAAGTACACAACTCATAATACTCATTAATAATAATCTTAAAGTCTAAGGATCAATACAAATTTCCATATATAGGAACATCAAATGAAACATATAAATATAGATTTCCTACTGGTGGGTATCGTTCTCGTATCATACACTGGATATTGCTTAGGGCGTACACTATGAGAAGGTGCCTCAAAGTCCTATGAGTCTCCACCCCTGATAGCCTGTATCATTTTTATCCTTCAAATGACATCATCCGATTATAGAATATATATTTAAGAATAGTTTCTTAGCACTTATGGGTTCCCATCACAGCGGAGAACTACTATGACCTTTTAGTGTGACAGCCACTCTTAGAATATTATCATGTACTATGTTACATAGAATAATAATCATTATGTGATAAGGAGTTTATTAATATTTAAAAATATGAATATAGGATATCATAAAGTGCAAAAAACTTGGTTCTAGGGCACCAACTCCACAGACTCAAAATTTTACTAGATCCAACTACTAACAACCTTTAGACTGCTATATCTTACATGATACTAATGCTTCTGATGAGATAGGCTTTTAGTCAAAGGTTTCACCACGTTCTCTTCCATGACCACTCTTCTTACTTTAATTTAACTCCTTTGATAAAAATAACTCAAGTGGTGATACTTATAGAGTATATTCTTTGTCTGTTGGTGTGACCCTATCTCTTTTGCAAGAGCCACTGCTACAGTATTATCATAATATAATGTGATAGGGTATCTACTACTAGGTACCACATCAAGCTCTTAGACAAAGTTTCGTATCCAAATGACTTCCTTGGATACATGAGAAACCACTATATACTCAGACTCCACTATAGAATCAACGAAAACTGAATATTTTGAACATTTCAAGGTCATAGCTTCTTTGTTGAGATAGAAAACATATCCTGATTGAGTCTTTAGATCATTATGATCTATTTGAAAACTATCATTGGTATAACCTCTAATGACTAGTTCCTTATCTCCTCCACACACTGGGAACATATCCTTAGTTATTATCAAATACTTGAGGATAGACTTAACAGTTGACTATTTTTTTTATCCTAGATCTTCTTGATATCTTCCAACTACTCTCAATGCATAGGCAACATCAAGTCTAGTACAAAACATGGCATAAATGATTGATCCTATCACTGAATCATATAGAATCTTATTCATTCTCTCTTTCTCCTATTGTTTCATAGGACACATTTTCTTTGAAAGATGTAAACCATGTGATACTAGAACCAATCCCCTATTAGGTTATTCCATACTAAATATCTTTATTATTTGGTTAATGTATGTACTTTTAATTTTTCCAAGAAGCCTCTTGGATCTATCACGAATGATCTTGATACCTAGAACATAGGTTGATTCACCTAATTCCTTCATGGATAAACATTTTTTTAATAAGTCCTTAACAGACTATAAGAATAGTATTTTGTTTATAATAAGTAACATGTCATCCACATATACTACTAAGAAATAACTAAATTCTCACTAAAACTATTAAAAGCACATGGGGCCACATTCATTATTTATGAAACCAAATTATTTTATAGCTTTATCAAATCGAATGTTCTATGACCTAGATGCTTGATTTAATCCATAAATGGATCTTTGTAACTTGGAAATCCTTTTGGAATCACCTAGATTCACAAACCCTTTTGGTTGTTTCATATAGACATCTTCATGAAGGTTCCCATTAATGAAATCAGTTTTGATGTCCATATGTCAAATCTCATAGTCATAGTAAGTTGCTATAACAAGTAGAATTCTAATGAATTTAAATATAAAAACTAGTGAAAAAGTTTAATCATAGTCAATTACTTGACACTGTTTAATCCTTTTATCCACTAGCCTTTATTTATAGATATTTACTTTACCATCCATGTATAGTTTTCTATTGAATACCCATTTGAACCCTACAAGATTTACATCAACTATAAAATAGAATATAACCCAAACTTGGTTATGAAACATGGAATAAATTTTATAATTCACGGATTGTTTCCATTTTATAGCTTCTAAACTCTCTATCACCTCTCTATAGGAGATAGGTTCATCATTGTCAACCAATAACAAGTCACCATCTTTAGTGACTAGAAAACCATACCTCTCTAGCTCTCTTACCTCTCTTGTGCTCCTACATAGTACTTGTGTTTTAGGAACTACTTATTCCACAAGGACCTGTGGAATATATTTCAATACAAACTCTTTTATATCTTGAGAATAAACTTCATCGAATTCAATCTTTCCCCCACTATCCTTTTTGAGGATGTGCTTCCTCTCAAGAAAAGTGTATTTTCTAGTGAAAATCACTTTTTTTGAGGGGTTGTATAGGTATTATCCCTTTGTTTCCTTAGGATACTCTATAAAGATACTCTTTGTTCCTTGAGGTGCAAGTTTGTTTCCTATGAAGGCCTTACCAAACACCTCACAACCCCATACATATGTATACAACAAAACCAGTTTCTTTCCATTCCATAACTCGAATGAAATTCTATTTAACACTTTAGTTGGTACTCAGTTTAGTGTGTATACCACAGTTTTTAATAAATATCCCCAAAAGGATAATGGAATATCTACATGACTCATCATTGAACATACCATGTCTATCAAGGTACAATTAACCATTTCACTAAAACCATTCTACTATGGTGTATAAGGTGGAGTGAGTTGATATATAATCCCAAACTATCGTAAAAATTCAATGAACTCTTGGTTATAATATTCAATACCTTGATCCGATCAAAGATTCTTTATATTATTTACAAGTTGATTCTCTACTTTATTCTTGAATTACTTGAATTTCTCAAAGGACTCATACTTATACCTCATCAAGTAGACATAACCATATCTACTCAAGTAATTAGTAAAAGTTATACAGTAAGAACACCCACCACTAGCTTCTTTCAGAAATAGTCCACACACATTAGTGTTTACCAATCCTAGAATCTCTGTGGCCATTTTACCCTATCCAACAAATGGTGATTTGGTCATTTTTTATTATAAACAATCATTCCATATTTCAAGTGGCTTTATCTTAGAAGATTCTAAATAACCATCTTGATAGATATTTTTCAAACAATTCTCATTTACATGACCAAGATGGTGATGCCACATCTGGGTGTTATATGAGTCATGTGAATATGATTTTTTATCAATTTACAATATTTGGTTTTCTTAATTTAATACATGAAGACTATTATTTAAATGTTCCATACCATAACATATGTTGTCTTTATAAAAGAAACAACTTTTATTTCCAAATTTGAAAATAAAACCATATGCATCTAGGAATGATACAAAAATTATTCTCTTGGTAACCGTTGGTACATAATAACAAAAATTTAAAACCAAAATAATCCTCATTAGAAAGGAAAGGTGGTAGTCGCCAATGGCTAGAGCAGCTAGCCTCACACCATTGGCAGATCGCAGATCCACCTCTCCTCCATAAATATTTTAGAATCTACTTGGTTCCTATATTTGGATACAGATGTGAGCACCACAAGATGTATCTAATACCCAATGTGTAGATATTGAAAGATTAAATTCAATAACAAATAAACCTTTAGCTTCCCATTGATTTGGGGTGTAATTTTTTCTTCTCATGTCCTTTCTTGCCACATTAAAAACATACTACCTCCTTTTCCTTTCTCTAACTTTGTATCTTACTCTTATTAGAAGGATGGTGATCAGGATATTTAGACTTGGTGTGAGTCTTAGTCCCCTTTTCATTGTTCTTCTTTTTATTATTCACCATAAGGAACATGGATTTTTCATGCACCATGTCCTTATCCACTTGGAGAATCAAAGTAATAAGTTCTAAAAGACTCTTATCATTATTTATCATATTGTAATTAATAATAAAAATAGAGATGGTATTGGGTAGTGATGAATATATGAAATCTGTGTGCAACTCATCTGGGAACTTGATCCCTAATATGTCTAAGCATTCAATGTAGCCAATAATCTTGACTACATGAGATCCATCTAGAACAGACTCTACAATCTTAGTTATAAAAAAATCATTATAGATCTCATATCTCTCTTGTATCACCTTCTATTGATAGAGATCCTGAAGGTGAGACATAATGCTATATGCATCCATGTACTCATGTTGCTTCAAAAGATCATTGGTCATGGATGATAGCATGGAACATTAAACATCTATAAAATCAATCAAATGTTTCTCATAGAGTTTTAACTCTTAATCACTATCCTTATTACCAGGTGTATTAAGAATAATTTCTTCCAATACATACAATTTCATTTCATGATGAAGGATAAAGTGTAAGCACCTTTACCACTCTTTGAAATTTGTAATGGTTAGAAGGTTTTCCTTGTTAGGTATAGATCACAATGATATGTTTGAAGTCATTTTATTACTATTTGTACAAATAATATGAGCATAATTTTAGTACTTTATTTGATAAAATTTAGAAAAATAAATAAATATTACATTTATTAATCTCCTACTATTTTATTGAAACCTAATATCCCTCACTGTTGGATTCGGAATAACATGTTATTTGGATATTATAGTGGAAAGAATCCATATCCCCCTTCTCATTACCCCAACTTTGGTTGGTCAAGCAACTTGAATAGTTTTAGGTAGACATTCCAAATTCCAACAATATTAAATCAAAGTTACTTGATATATTGAGTGGAATACCCAATCTTGAAATCCTTAAATTGAATTTTCTCAAACCCTGCCTCTCAGTTACACCAAGTCCTAGTTTTACAGTCAACCCTTAATGTGAACTAAGTTAAGTCAACCCAAAATTTCATGTTAGAATTCCCTGATAATTGAAAGCACACCAACTTTGGTTGGTCAAGAACTTTGAACTATGGTTAGATTTTAACTGAATTAGTGGCTATAAAAAATTAATATATATTATTAAGTGATTTTATCCTTTATGAACAAATTAAAAATTATTATCTTTATCACATTCTTGTTTATATTAAGTGGACTTACTTAAGTGATTAACCATGTATTATATAATATTTATGCACAATCCAATTTATTTTAGTTTTTTTTCATGCTTGTCAATTCATTAATTCATGTTATCCCGACAACATCCATAATGAAATAACTATGAAACTTGATAGAAATAAAATAATAAAGTGGTATGATCATGAGATTTTACTAATGGTTAGTTTATCTAGTGGATTATAAACTAACTGTCTACCTAGGGAAAAAACACATTGAACCAATTAAGGTTCATGTTATAGCTTTCCACCTGTCCACCTATGTATCTCTCTTAGATTGGTTTTTCCTAAGATCCAAACTTGAACCACCTCTACTAGATTGAGAGCTCCATCCATTAAATATGCTTTTACTCACATTCAGGTGGGGGGAAAAGGGCTTACATAAAAGAAACCATGAGCACATAGGGCTGTACATAATCATAAGAGAGATGACATGAAGTACACACATTTAATTAATAATAAATTAAATAAAACCAATCACATAAATTTTTTTGGCCAATGTTCATTATCATCTATATTCATGCAATGAATTACGCATTTAATAAAATTGGAATTAAATTCTTAATCATTCTTATGAAAGATAAATCATGCTTGAATCAATAAATTATATTCTTTAATTAATCAATTATTTTATATTAGTTCTCATCCAAATTTCTTTGAGATTATTATCCATCACAATTTAATACAAATTAAATAAATTTATTTAAAATTAACTCTGTATATAAATTTACCTTGGAGGCAATATGGTGAATACCCTTCTGAATCTACCCAATATGTATTATACTCATATCCCATTTACTCTTGTGACATATTGAAAACATGACTTATCACACACTTTCACGATGTGCAATATCAACTTAAAGATTACACAATTTAAATGATTTTTCTATCATGTTTTATGATTCAATGCATGTAGAGTAATAACTGTAATATGAATCATACATGATATGCAGATCTGAACATTACACATAAATTAATTAAACACACACACACACACACATATGTATATTAGAACCCATCACATAGTGCGTCCTATAAACTCAATAACCACACACAATCACATGTTGATAAGGTTTACAAAGTATAATAAATTAATTTTAATTTTATGACATTTGGTATAAGTTCATAGTATGTACAGGTGAGATATATGGAATTTATGTCTCTCACCATCTATCCGAGTCCCATACCTAGGGAATTGGAGTGTAAACCATGCATCAAAAGAACTTTAGTACACATCATTTACAAAGGGATACATGACATTTAGTCTTCGTGTTACACGGTCACCAGTTAGGTAGGCCGTGTATGGAAATACATGGAACATCTATGAATTAAATTCCTACATGCCGTGTCCATGGTCTACACGGTGTGTACTCCAAATGGAAATGTTCCATGATAGCTCAGTCAACATGCAATGTAATATATTAAATGAACTACATGTATTTAATGTACATAGTTTGAATTTATTATGAATTAATTCCTAGGGCATTGAACAATATTACATGGAATGAAACTCCAGTTACACGACATGTACTCTTGTGTTATCCAAACAAAATCCTTGTCACCTCTGGATGAGATCTTTGATTTTATTTTATTCATAAAATTAATTGATTTAATTATATCTATGAGAAAAAAAGAGGAATAATAAGATCTCACAATTTGAATTAAAGAACCATTAAAATTTAATTGAAAACTAAATTAAAAATGCATAAATCAATCAATAATATTTAAATAATTATAAATAATTATGTGATACCTTTTATACCACTTGTAGGTTTCGAGCATAGTGAAAGCGTGCAATGGGTTGTGCCAAACTTTTCTTTCTGTCAAGATCAATGATTAATTCAAGATTTACATGATGATAAACATCATGATCAATGAAATTTAATCAAATAAAAAAGTTAAGGGATAAAATAATAGAACCAAGAGTAGTATCATCATATATTATTTATAATTTATTTAAGTAATTAAAATATTTAACATATAAGAATTCTTTATTCATTGATGGATCTGACAATAGACTTGCATTGTACCATCTTTTCATTTTAGAAATCATGAGTAGATTCCCTATAATGATGATCCACATGTGTTCCAAAATCTATGAACATCACTATAGGAATCTCCAGGTGCTAGTGTGGCATATCCTAATGCTCAAGTCATTCGCTTTTGATCACCATGAGAATCACTTTCATAGAGTTCTTCTTGATATCTTTATACTCGAGAGTGGGAGGTAGAAGAATATCGCTCTATGTTCTTAGTATAATTATTGTAGAAGGGAGATCTCTAGGTCCTAAGATGATTCTTCAACTATCATTGCGCACAACACAAATAAATTGGATCTATTGAAAAATTATATAATTGGATTTAAATACTACTAGGGTTTATAAATAAATATTTTCACAAGTTCCCTTTAATATTTATTTAATCCTTTCAGGATCCCTATGTCTAAAATAATAATAATAATAATAATATTTCCTCAACATGCACTTAACTTGAGAATTAAATTAAATATTATTTAACCATATAATATTCAATATATATTATTTCTCATCGAGCCTATAATCCCAGTCCATCATTCCTCCAAAATATTTATCAGGCCTTAAAAATGACTATTTATTTAATAAATAATTATCACTACATTATTCACCAATAAATAAATAAATATTATATTCACTAAATAGAAAATAAATATTTATTAAATATTCATCTCAAATTATATTATCTTGAATAACTTGTGAAAGAATATATAAAATCATGAAAACATAAATAATTTTTAAACCAAATGTGGGAATAATATTTATTCAACTTATTAAATAATAAATAATAATATATTATTTAACTCAGATTCTATATACACTTAGTGTGTGACCCTTTATGCCTCTTTTTTAGTGGCATCAGGTGAAACAGCCTAAAGTACAAGGTTAGTGTCTAGAAACATTCCAAGGCACCCATAGAGAAATAAGTTAATGCAACAATGACATAATACATCATACAAAGGCTTAATAATATAATATTTTTTTCACAATATCTATAATCAATCATGTTCCATATTGGTGCCATCAAACTATGTGCTTGATGTCTCTTTCTTTGACTTTTTCGAATCAAAATTTTCTACAAAACACCATATCCATGGATTTATTTAGGATATTAATTTGCTTCCAAGGGCCTAAGATATAAACTTCTATTAATAAATAGAAGGGAAAAATACTTTCTCACATTATTCATTAATGAAATATTACTCATTATGCACCCAATGTATCCTACCTCATCGTGAATATATGTAATCATAGTTTTAATAAATACATCAAACTACGTGACTCATAATAATCATTAATAATAATCTTAAAGTATAAGTATCAATAAAAACATATGTAGATAGGAACATCCAATGACACATATAAATGTTGATTTTCTATTGGTGGGTCTCGTTCTCATAATATCCTACACTGGATATTACCAAGGATCTACACCATGGGAAGGTGCGTCAAAATCCTATAAGTCTCCACCCCTAATAGATTATATCATTTTTTGTCCCTAAAATGATATCATTCATCTATAAAACATATATTTAAGAATAGTTTCATAGCACTTCTGGGTTTCCATCATAGCGGGGAATTGCTATGACCTTTTAGTGCGACAACTACTCTTAGGACAATATCACATACTATGTTACATAGAATAATAATCATGATGTGATAATGAGTTTATTAATATTCAAAACTATGAGTACAGGTTATCATAAAGTACACAGAGGTTGGTTCTAGGGCACCAACTCTAACATGGGTTTCACGCCTAAGATGCCTCATATGAGATTCCCTCCCAAGGGAAATATTCACAGGCGACCAATGCACCCAGCATCCATAAATGCTCAATGATTCCCAACATGACTACTCTACTGATCAAAGGTTGTTGCCTTTCCGAGATATAAGAAGTGTAATTAACCAACATCCACAAAGAGGTGTCATTGGGAATGAGTTCCATGAAAATGAATTAACTCCATGAGGGAGACCTGGACTAGGAAAAAATCTCCAAGTAGGAATCTATGTAAGGAGGAACCAATATCCTAGGCCCATTTTAATCAATGAGTAGACATCTCTGATGAATGTGATGAAATATACTTGCCTTTGGAATATGGGAATGTGGGGTAATAGAAATTCCAGTATGCACATTTATGTCAATGCATAGGTAGGCCCCAAAAAAAGCATCGGAAACAACCATCTTTATAGAACCCTTACAAGAACCATTACCAAGGGGATAAAATACTCAGTTAATTCCAACATAATTCTATGGTTAATCATAAACCAATTCATAGGTTATCTATATCGGTCTCACACATTATCATAAACAATTTCTAAGGACCATAAAATTCTTGAAGCACATAAAATATTTAATTTTCATCATAAAACTCATAAAAATATACTTTTAAACCCACAATTAAAACATTTTTGGATATTGATATATCCATTTACTTTAAAACTCAAATTTCAAAACTTAAATACCAAGAATAAAGGGAATAAAGAATTTTATTTTAAGAGAACATTGAATCTTGTAAAGGAATCCAAATATAAAAAAATGGTTATGATGGCAGGAGAATCTATTGAATTAATATATGTTAAAAAAAATTACTTTTTCAATCACTACTAAAAACTGGGTCTATCCCCATGGATCTATACCAATGGTTCAGAGAAATTGTGGGTATAGATATTCTTCCCAAACCTATACCCACGGTTTGAAAAAATCATTTGTATATGTTGAGCTATACCAACCGTTTTTTAAAAACTATGGGTATAGCTCCTTAAATAATAAACCTACACTTGGGATCCACATCCCCTCTTCATTCAAAGCTCTAATACTCTCTCCTCCTATGAGCCACAACTCCCCCTTTCCTTAGGCAACATTTCACCCATCGCCCATGTGTTCTTCCTCCATTTATAGAATTTTATTGTCGAGATATTTGAGAGGTAATATTTCCTTCCCTCCTCTTATTTATTATCCACTCACCCAAGAAATGATCGATTTTCATCTCTATAATTATCTACTAATTCAAGGATTTTTTTGGTTTCAATCTTCTTTGAAATTATATTAGTGAGTTTTGAACCTATTATCTCTTCTGATGGCTGTTATTTTCATTTTTATCTATGCATGAGACTCTACTAGAGTGTGTTGAAATCACTTCTATCATTGTGTTTTTAAATTTATAGTCTAATAGAGATAAAATATAGTCTATTAATTTCATAAAAGTTATATTTTAAAAATAATTAATTTATTTTTAAAAATATTCTAGGGATTATGAATTTAACTTAAATTTGAGATTATTTTGGTGGAATATTTTAGGGATTTAGATATTTTTTGTCTTGGGAATCATATTTAAGTTAACTACAAGGGTTAATATTGATTTTTATTATCCTAGTGTTATGGGATTTAATTATTGAAATATAATTTATTATTTCATGAACCATGGTTAAACTATTTATTGTATTGTTTTAACCCAAATAGAAATAATTGTACGATGATGTACATGATTAAATTATTATAAGTAAATATGGAATATTTATTTATCTATGAAGGTTTATTCTTCAAGAATTCACTATTTTATTTACAGTAATTTTCAATCATGTTTCTTAGAATTAATTATTATGATTTAGACATTAAGTAATGATAAATTATTTTTCCAAATAATTAAATATTTAGAATTAAAATGTTTATGAATTTTAAAACCTTTATTATGTAAAAATATTTATAGAATCCTTTTTTAAATTTCATGAAATAATTATATAAATTAGAATGGAAATCTTGTGGGATAATATTCATTTTATGAAACATGGTTTCCATTGATAAAGTTTTATATAAGAATTTAGATCGTTAAGAGAAATTTAATGGTATGTACCTTAGTTTTACCTATTTTGATTAACTATTTATAATAACTTAGTTTATTATTAATAATTATTCCTTAGTTAATTTATCATGTATTGAGTAGTTATCCATTTATTTCCACTACATGTTAAATGAATAAAAAACCATCTAACCACACTTTACCTTAATTAAGAGGTTTTATCAGTGGTGAAGTAATGGATGGGTTTCATAAAGTGGGATGGAATGGATTAATTATATAGCCTTGAAAGATCTTCCACAAATAAAATACTTTTTAAATCAAAATATTACATCATATAAAATATATTTTCCTTGTGTTTGAATATTATAATTAATGTTAACCTTAAATAAAATCTTTTCATGACTAAATATCATCCTCAATTATGTTTTCAAATGAGAAGACCTCTATGGATATAAAATACACATTTTTATGCTAGTATTCCTTAGTTGTTATTTATTACAATACATACACCTTGTTTTTATTTCTATGAGTATGCCTTGGTTTTTTCTTATGATATGCCTTTTTTATTTGGATGGATAGAAGTATTCTATAATGGTCACTTTCATCATGTGTTATATTCAATTTTTTTCCTATTAGTGTTCTTTAATTTTCTCTACACTATATTTTAATATGGATTTGAATTTAGATATAATTGTAATTATGGTTTAAATTATTGATTGGAATATAAATTTTTTTCCTTATAATAAAATGGATAGAATATAGATGTATCATGCTAATCGAATTTCAACCTAGTTTCAAAATAATTTGTAATATTTTTTAGATTTTTCATTTAACAATGCTTCATATGGAGGTCGTATACAGTGTCCATGTTATAATTGTCTTAGAAGACCATGGATAAGCTAGGAAGAAGTTATCTACCATATAATGAAAGATGGATTTCAAAAAAAATATTATGTTTGGTATCACAATCGAGAGACGAGACAATCTTCTACTATTGATGAACAAATAGAAAGAAGTGTTATGGAGAATTTTATATTTAATCGATTTCCATTTGTGAATCATCATGAGAGAGATAGTATTCCAATGTAAGAAGGAAATGATATTAATAAACATGAGGAAAATACTGTAGATGATGATATTGAGAGAGTGAAGAAATTAATGGATGATGCCAGGAATCTTGTATATCAGGAATGTACTAAAATTAATAAGTTTTAATTTTTAATTTGATTATATAATGGAAAAACTATATATGGAATTTATAATAACTCCATTTATTATATTCTTATCCTTTTGAATTAATTTCTTCCTGATGGTGGAGATATTACCTCAAATCATTATAAGTCATGGAACTTAATTAAGAAGCTCTGATTCTATACTAATAAAATAAATGCTTGTCCAAAAGATTGTAGTTTATTTTGGGAGGAAACAACTAACCTTAATGACTGTAAAAAAATTTGGTACATCACAATGTAAGGAAAATGTAGATGGAACACCATCTCATGTTCCATAGAAAGTCATGTGGTACATTCCATTGATTCATAGGCTTTAAAATCTATTTATGTCTGCAGAAATCTCAAACAATATACGATGAAATGATACTGAGAGAATTAAAGGTAATGATGAGTTGGTTCATCATGTAGATGGATTAACATGGTGGGAATTTGATGCAAAAAATTCTGATTTTGTAGCTGAGGTGCGTAATGTCAGGTTGGTTCTATCCTATGATGTTGTTAATCCATTTGGTCATATGATTACTACTCACAACACATGGCCAATTTTTATTCACATTTATAATCTTCCTCCATGGGTGTGTATAAAAAAACCTTTCACTTTCTTAAGTATAATAATATTTGGAGCTTCTGATTCAGGAAATGATATAGACATCTACTTGAAACCTTTAATAAGAGAGTTGAAGCATCTTTGGGATATGAGTGTGTGCACATTCGATTATTCTTCAAAAAATATATTTTAGATGCGTACTACCCTTCTATGGATTATAAATTATTTCCCTACTTATGAAATGATGTATGGTTGAAACACAAAGGGAAAACTATCATTTTCTATTTTTATGAAAAATACATGATTGAGAAGGCTTAAATATTTTCATAGTTTTAGTTTCATGGGGAATCAAAGATTATTTCCAATGGATCATTAATACCGGAAGAATTACTGAAGGTTTGACAATAATATTGACATTGAACAACCACCTCAATGTATGTTAGGAATTGATGTGATTAATTAATTGAAATATTTCATTTTTTTCATTAAGGAAAGGTTATATGAAATCTAAAAAGATGATTTTTTATTGACATTGAATCCAATTACAATTAGAAAAAGATAATTATCTTTTTTGAGTTTCCATATTGGTCTACCAATTTGTCACGTCATTATTTATCCGTAATTCACATTGAAAATATATATATAAAATGTTGCTTTAAATTCTTTTAAATATCAAGGGGATGATCAAATATGACTTCTAATCTCACCAAGACTTGTTGGATTGGGGTATTTGACTCGAACTGCATCTTGTGTGTATCAGTGAAAAAAATGGAAGGTTCCTTGTGATTCTTATGTGATTACACCTTTTAAAAAAAATCAATTTCTAGAAGTATTAGAGAATATCAAGGTTCCGAATGGCTATTCCAGAAACATATCTAAATGATTCAATAGAAGGGATTTGAAACTAAAATCCCTAAAAACTCATGATTATCACATCCTTCTTCATGAATTGATTCCAATAGAAATCCAGAATTTTCTATCCAATAATTTAAATGTGACAGTGATTCTCTTGTGCCATTTTTTTATAGAACTTTGTGATAAAAGGATATTAAATTATTTCTTGATAAAAATGAACTAATATAAATTATTAATTTTGTGTGAGTTGGAAATTCCCCCCTCCCCCATTATTTTTCACCTACATGCTGCATTTGACAGTTTATCTTCCAACTAAAACACTTCTTGGGGGACCCATTACTTTTCTATGGATGTATCATACTAAAAGAAATATGTGGAAAATGAAATATTATGTCTGATATAAGAACCATCCTAAAGGTTCCATCAAGAGAGGTTATCTGGCTTAAGAATGTATGGATTTTTGTTCAATGTATTTGTTTGATGTGAGAACAAGAAATAAATAGCCAATGAGAAACGAAGATGAAACTACTATAGAATATGCCTTTAATAGTGATAAAAATGACCTTTATCATCACTAGAGAAGCACTGACTATCAGAGTGAGATTAAAATCCATTTTCTTTTATCAGCGCTAAAAAAAACTGATAAAGGACCAATTTATCAGCGCTTTTATTTAGCACTGATAAATGAAAACTTTATCGGTGTTTTTCAAAGTATTGATAAAGGAAAAATTTAAAAGCACCTTAAAAATAACTGATAAAGGATGAATTTATTAGTTCTTTCAAAAGAACTGATAAAGGATCCATTTATCAGCACTTTCAAAAGCACTGATAAAGGGGAATACTACAGTGTGCTGTAATAGCACATTGCAGCACCAGTACAATGTGCTATAATAACACACCGCAGCACCAGAAACACCACTAGATATCTAAATAATTAAGTACCAATACATAATTTAAATGAAATTAAATTTACAACACAAATACTAGAATAAAACACTATATTATTTACATTTCAAACATTGATTTATACAATTACATAAGTAAAAATTATTATATACATTCAAAAACATCAATGTTCCTTTGTCTTTTGATACTTACCCTGACTCATGCAATTTCTGAACAAACCATCCCTACTTTAGAAAAAGGAAGCACCTATATAAGAAAACAATTCTTATGTTAGTAATAATATAAATAAATAAATTAATAGAAAGTGTTAATTTTAAACTAAACTTTGAGTCATACCAGGAGCACTGTGTATCATATTAAGTTGTGGTTTATTCTTACATGTCACACCATTTATTATTCATATTCATGAATTTTATATATTAAAATTAATTAAATAAGTATATGAAAAATCCCCATGAGCACAACCTAGTGGTTGCATGAGTGACACTTTTTTGAACTAAAATGTCGATTTTAAATTGATAACAGACACTTTGAGTCGTACTGGATAAGTAGTGTATTGGATTGAGGTTTGAATGATTACTACACTTCACAAATGACTTATGTATTGTTTTTGTAAATTATCAAAATAATCCAAATGCGTTTGCTCAATTTTGAGTAGGTCAGTTGTCCATTTTACAAAAAATGATGTCAATTTTAAATAAAAAGAAGAACTTAGAGTCATACCGGTCACACCATGAGTTGGATATAGGTGTGTTTAATTCATACACATCTCAAAAGACTTATGGATTGATTTTCTAAAGTATAAAAACAATCTAAATGTGTTTTCTTAGTTTTGAGTATGTCACTTGTCTTTTTTACGAAAATGTCATTTTAAACTGGAAGCACACGCTTTGATTCATACCAATCACATCATGTATCAGTTTTTTGTGAGACCAATTTCTATACATCAAAAATTAATTATAATTTATTTTCCCAAATTATTAATAAAATACAGGTGTGTTTGATTAGTTTTCAGTGATTGAAACTTTTTGAACTAAAATATTGATTTTAAAATGATAACGGACACTTTGAGTCATACCGGGAACATCATATATCAGATTGAGGTGAAAATAATTCCTAAACATCAAAAATTACTTTTTTATCATTTCTATAAAGTATAAAAACAACTAGAATGAATTCTCCCATTTTTGAGTAGGTCAGTTGTCCATTTTACTAAAATTGAAGTCAATTTTAAATAAAAAGATGCACTTGGAGTCATACCAGTCACAACGTGTGTCGGATTGAGGTTCGTCTGATTTCTACATGTCTCAAATGACTTATGGATTGTTTTTATAAATTATCAAAACAACCCTAATGCATTTTCTTGGTTTTGACTATGTCGCATTTCTTTTTTACTAAAATGTCATTTTAAACTAGAAACATGAAATTTGAGTCATAATGATCACATCGTGCATCAATTTTATGTGTGATTGATTAATACACATCAAAAATGACTTATGAATCATTTTACTAAATTATCAAGAAAATATGATCACTTTTGATTGGTTTTCAGTGAGTGATACTTTTTGATCTAAAATATTAATTTTAAAATGATAACTAACTCTTTGAGTCATATTGGGAACATCGTGTATTGGATTGAGGTTAGGATAATTCCTACACATTAAAAATAAATTATGGATAATTTCCATAAATTATAAAAAAAAACTTAATGTGGTTTCTCAATTTTGAGTAGGTCATTTTCCCATTTTACTAAAATTGATGTCAATTTTAAATAAAAAGACACACTTAGAGTCATACCGGTCACACCGTGCATCAGATTGAGGTGAGGATGATTCATAAATGTCTCAAATGACTTATGGATAATTTTACTAAAGTATTAAAATAATATTAACGTTTTTTCTCACATTTGAGTGAGACACTTGTCTTTTTTACTAAAATGCCATTTTAAACTGGAAACACACACTTTGACTCATACCGATCACATAGTGTATTGGATTGATGTGATACCAATTACTACATGTCAAAAATTAATTTTAAATTTTTTCCCAAATTATCAAGAAAATACAATCATGTTTGATCAGTTTTTAGTGAGTGACACTTTTTGAACTAAAATGTAAAATATAAACTAAGAACAGACACTTTGAGTCATATTAGGCACATGATGTATTAGATTGTGGTGATGCTGATTCCTACACATCAAAAATGACTTAAGGATTGTTTTCGTAAAGTACCAAAACAATATGAACATTTTTTTTAATTTTTACATAGGTTAGTTGTCCATCTTATTAAAATTGATGTCAATTTTAAATAAAATACACACTTGGAGTCATACCGGTCACACCATGCATCAGATTGAGGTGAGTCTGATTCCTACACTTCTCAAATAACTTATGGATAGTTTTATTAAAGTATAAAAACAATAAAAATGAAAATTATTGGTTTTGAGTATGTCATTTGTCTTTTTTACTAAAATGTAATTTTAAACTAGAAATATGTGATTTGACTCACACTGAACACATCATGTATAGATTTAATGTGAGACTAATTCATACATGTAACAAATGAATTATGAATATATTTTTTAAATTATCAAGGAAATATGATAACATTTGATCAGTTTTTATTGAGTGAAACTTTTGGAACTAAAATGTCAATTTTAAATTGACAACAGACACTTTTAATCATACTGGGAACATCATGTATCAGATTGAGGTGTGGATAATTTCTACATGTAAAAAATGACTTATGGATCATTGTAATAAAGTATCAGAATAATATAAATATTTTTTTATTGGTTTTGAGTGTACTAGTTGTATTTCTTACTAAAAATTAATGTCAATTTTAAATAAAAAGAATCACTTGGAGTAATACCGGTCACACCGTGTGTCAGATTGAGATGAGGCTAATTTCTACACATCCCAAAGTCTCAAAAAAATCCTAAATACCAATGTTACAATGATTTAAATTGAATTTATTTTTTGAAATTACATCACTTTATATTGAATCGATGTTCTTATCCAAAAAACCATTCTCATTGTTGAAATCAAGAAGAACAGAGGAAGCTCATGTGCCCACTATATAACCAGAAGTCACCACAATGACCACATGAGCTTTTCTAAAGTAATTTCTAAAATATCATAAGATATTGAGAAAAATCATTCCAAGAATTAGGTGAAAACTTCACCCACTAAATACAAAAGTTAATCTAACTATACTAACTATGTAGGTGTTAGATAAAATATTGGGAAGACATGTATTGAGAAGGGGTTTGAGAAACACATCACATCTAGATTAATCAGAAATAACCTCAAAGAAAATGGTTCCACATTCAGGGGGAAACCATGAACTAGAAATTTTGTTGATCCTCAACAAACTCAATTTAAGGAATGATCATTTTTCTTCACTATACTCTTTTGGATTTCAATGAGAATGATTTTTTCTAAGAACATTGAGTCAATATGACTTCCCAAAAGATATGTGATAAAAACTAAATAAGTATTAGATAAAAATGATAAGGAAATTAAATTACAAATAGTAGATAAAATTATGAAGAAATTAATTAAATTAGTAATAGGGATTCACATTTTCAGGATGGTTTTATGAATTATTGATGAATTTCCTTATTTTCATTATCTAAGTTGTAGGCACGAAGTCCAATATCTCACAAGAATTATTAGCTTCAAAAAAACCATCTTAACTCAAACAAAATAATCCACCTGTATAATAAAAAAATTATTATATATGCATTAATAAAAAAAATTAATAAAACATAAATATGAAATAATAAATTAATTCTATAGATAATTATTTTAATATGAAAACATAAATATTACTTCTTTGATTAATAAGTGGGGGGAAATTGAAAGAATATGATAAATTACAACACTATAGGGGTGAAAAGGTTTTGAGGGAGAAGAATTATGTGGAATTTTTGGTGTAGAAAGTCATGAAAGCTGGATAAACCACCCTACCTCAAAAAAAATAATCCACCTATATCAGAAAACAATTATTATGTGAGTAATACTAAAAATAAATAAATTAAACATAAATATGAAACAATACATTAATTCTATAGACAATGATTTTACTATGCAGACATTAAGATTACCTCTGTGATTGAGCAGAGAAAACATCATTGCTCTTCCTAAAAATGCATGAAAGATGGATAGAAATATTCTAAAATAAATGAACTCTATAAGGAATAATGAAAATTAAATCAACATTCCATTATATAATTTTTTGATAAAATATATAAATTATATCGTAACATTACCTTTACATCTTCCCAAAGGGTTTCCTTTATTATAGTTTTCTATTCCAAGGGATTGGTAACATCATCATGTGTAGAAGACATTGTCTGCATGAGTATTCAAACATTTAAATTAGGTTATATTAATGCAGTAGATAGAATATAATATTATGAGGAGAAATATAGTATATTAAAAAACACTTTTACCATATCATTTAACTATCTTTATTTTTTTAAAGGTTTTAGGGATTTGGTTCCTCTATCAAGAATCCAAATCCTCTCTTTGTGGTTCCCTTTAACATACAAGACATTATCTACATTGGGACCGACATGAACTGATTGTGATCTCCCAATGAAAGGGTCATCCTTGATTAGATTTTTATCTAACCTAAAATTTGTTTTATTCACTAGTAGGACAATCCAAAAATTCTTATTTGTTGGATCTGAGACATAAAATATTTTCACTTCTTGCGATGAAATTATGAACAAATCATCTTTTTCCACTTCGACACTAAAATTCATCTTCATGAATCTCATTTCATCAACTTTCACTGGACTCATATTGTTAACCCATTTGAAACAAAAAATCAGAACTTGAAATTTTGTATAATACAACCCGTATATCTATTCGATAATGCAAAAAATATGACATATTTTCATAAATTGTATTTCTATCCTTGGAACCAAATATGTGAATCACTTTTGTCACAAGTGTAACACTATTGTTTGGCATCATAATACAGTCATCATGTTCTTTGGTATAGAGCATATAATCATCGATTACAAAACCAGTGTGAGATATAACATTTTCATCTAGTTCCTTGGATAGCCATTGAATTTGTTAAATAATTGAATTTGGATTCTCAGATAATTCTAGACCCATCCTATACACTGTTGATTATGTGTATTTAATATCCATCCTTCATCCCTTGATAGATTAAAATCATTAATAATTTTTTTATGGGATTCAATGTATGGATCAACATATTCAATATTATGTAAAATGTAAAGGTGCACTTGATCCCACTCTGTCAATTTAATTGTAACAAAATTTCTTTAAAAAATAACTTCACCCCTAAGGTGTTTGCTGTGATGAGACTTTGGGAGACCGATGATGTCAACATCTGATAGGTAATCGGTACAAAATTCAATAACTTCTTCAACAATATATCATTATTCAATACAAACTTTTTTCCAACTTCAATTCTTGACATACCCTTTCAAAATATTTACATACCATTAAATGGGGTACATCCATCTATAATGGATAGGACCACATAGTTGAACCTATCTAAGCAAGTGAACTATCAAGTGGACCATTATATCAATGAATGATGGTGGGAAGAACATCTCTAATTCACATAATATGACTACAACCTCCTTATTCATGATTGAATTTTTTTTCAGGTCTATAACTTTACTACATATGGATTTGTAAAAGTAGAGACTTGTTAATTTATGTGATACATTTTGACGCAGAATGTAACAGAAAGAAACATACATCAAATATTTCATCAAAACATGACAGTAAAGTGATTATAGTCCTCTTAACTTAAAATTAGTCATTGAAATGAGATTCTTTATATTTGATTAATATCCCTCTGGAACTTTTACACCATTAAGTAAAAAGGAAAAATTGCAATTTTTCTTCTATGGATAGAGTGTAAGCTATTGGAGGAAGAAAAGTTTTCCTTTTACCCTTCACCGGTTCTAACTCTTCCCTTTTACCCATTTCAATCAAGTCCTACCCATCCTTAATGCCATCTTTAATTTTTCTAGGAACATTTATTAACATTACAATAACACTATAAAATAGATTTTTTTCTACATGAATGACATGAAGAAAATTTATGACATAAAAAAAATTACAATACAGTAATTACAATAAAATTGGTCGTTTCTTCCAAAATAATTTTGAAAGGTTTTTAAAAAATGGTTTATTGAAAACAATGTCAATATGTTTTACTTTATTGTATAGTTGATCACCCATTACTGGAGATGGTGTTGTACCTTGTTTGATATTCCCATCAAATTATGTCATATAGGATCGATATTTATGTTATTGAGGTAAAACTTTCTGATGACCTAAAAACACAGTCTTCAAAGAATGTTTCAACTGAACTGAGTATGTGTGTTTTTCATAAATGGGACACCCCGAAATTCCTTTAATTCTATGGCCTGATAAGTTTACATAAACAGGAAATTAATTTATCTTCCCATACAACATGGACCTCAATGTGAATTCTTTACTTCTATGATCAACATACATTATAACACTTTTATCCCACATAAATTTTAGATATTTTATCAATGGATCAAAATAGAAATCAATATCTTTACCAGGTTTCTTTGGTCTAGATATAAGTAGGGACAAAATAATGTATTTTCACTTGATACATAACCATGGCGGTGAGTTATAATTTACCAACATGACGTGAAATGTGCTGTGAGTACTACTCTATACACCAAAAGGATTTATTCCATCTATAGATGATACAAGATGAAAGTTTCTCGACTTATTTACAAATTTAGGATACTTGCAATCAATTTTATTCCACCAAGAAGAATCTACTGGATGACATAGGTTCCCATATTTAAATATTTTATCTACATTCTGTTTCAATTATATCATGGTGTTTTGACATTAATATAGTATTCTAAACCATGGAATGATGGGAAATTACCATAAATATTTAAAAGGACTTGATTCATTTTTCTTGTATCGATACACGCCACACTTAGGGAATTTTATGAGTGATTTATGGTCCTTGCGAAATAATATGAAATAATTTGGACAAGAATGTATTTTTTTAGATATCATTACCATTGAACAAAGAATTTCTTTAACATCATATGTTTGACATGGTATTTAATTTTCTTCTGGTAGCATATCATTCTAGAGACCAAGTAGTTCTGTAAAGAAGGTGTCACTACATCCACTACAAGCTTTCAAATTATATAACTTCAATACAACTGATATTGTTTTGTATTTAGTACAACTAGTATACAATGTTCTCTTAGCACAACTATTTAACTTCTCAAACAACTTTGGACAATCACAAAGGTCACCTTCAATTTACATTTTCATTTCTTCCATATATTCATATCAAATGATCCATAAACCATAGTATCATCCCAATTGGTGTGCACATTCAGTTTTCCCCTTATTTAGTCCAACATTTATAGCCATGACCTATTCTGTGACAAATAAAATATTCTTCCAACTCTTCCAGACTAATTTTTCTTGAATAAAAATAATGTAAACCCGGACAAAGGATTTGAGAAGGGTCATAAGCATGCTCTCTTGAAAACTTGATGAACTCTTTAACTCTATCTTCATACAATTTTGTTAAACTATTAGTATGAATCCATTTTCGATTCATATCCATCCTATTGGGTTCATATAACATTAATTTTGTAAAATAAATAAATAAATACACATAATATATTCATTATAAAAGGTGAATGTTATAGAAAATTCTAATAAGGGAAACCCAACATTTTATTATTTCAAATAATTTTAGTATGATTTGAAAAAATGGGTAATTTAATTTAAGAAAATAATTACTCTACTATGGCAGGTGTTATCCTATGAATTCATTCAAAGGTGAAAGTTATAGACAATATTCATGCTCATCATCTCATCTTCTGAACATTTATCATTGCATTTTGTTGTTTGACACACATCCTCTATCTCTTGTAAACATGCACCTATGTTTCTTGAAATACTCTAAGTGATAGTCATCCATAGGATGAATACTACTCGGAGTAGTAAAAGAAACATAAAAGAGATGGGGGAAGAGTCTCAAGCAATAAAATTAAATAAATATTTAGGAGATGAAACTGATGAGGATGAAAGTTTTCTATAAAAGAGATGGGGGATGAGTCTCAAGATGAAAATTACAATAATAACCATTGTTTGACATACATAAAGTCTTTATTAAACCCCCTAAACAAATGAAAATATAATATAGGAAATTAAGGATTAATACAAAACCAAAATATGATAAAAAAGAATAATAAATTCTCATTTAATCAACTAAAAGATATAAAAATGTATTGATAAATTTTTTTATAAATAAAGAGTTATTTTATATACATGGATGGTAATCAGAGATTCCTAAGGGTGGAAAACATGCATGTATACCTAAAATAATGAATACCTTAAAATAATTTCTAATATAGAATTTGATAACCTCCATTATATTTATTTGGAACAAGTGATGTAACAACGTAAGGAATTATTACATTTAATATTAACTATATATCAAATATTTAAAAACATCTCAAGACTCTTAGGGTGTCATAACGCCACACCAACCCATACCAAGGATTATAGGGTGGTCATCACATCAGATCTACCCATATGAAGGATTCTAGGGAGGCCATCTAATACACATTGACCCATCCATAAGATTATAATGAGGTCTATAAAGAAGTTGGCATAAAGCAATAATAAAGATCAATAAGATATATCACAAACAAGGGAAAAAACACACCAACCCTTGAAACATCTATCCCATACACACTAAGCTATACTAAGACAGAATGACTCTCATGAGTTCACATTTTCTAAGTGGACTACTCATACTTCACTCAAAAATCTAAGTGGAGTCACAACATTAACAAATCTATAAAACATCACTCCCCATCTAAAGTCTCTACTACATAAATATGAAAATAACTAGTCAGTTTAATATTCCAAGAAGTAGTATCATAGGCTACCCAACCACCATCATGGAAATTGATACATACAAAATTATATATATGATGTAAAATAGGAAGGGACTTATACAATGTGGTTAATTCCACTAGCCTCTACCAATATGGAATGACTCCTGTGAGGTCACATTTTCTAAGTGGAGTACCCTTACTTATCTCAAAAATCTAAGTGGAATCACAAAATTAATAGATCTATAAAAAACCACTCCCCATATAAAGTCTCTACTGCACAAATATGAAAATAACTAGTTAGTTTAATATGCCAGGAAGCAGTCTCATAGGCTACCTAACCACCATTAAGGAAATTGATACATACAAAATTATATAGACGATGTAAAATGGGATGAGACTTCTAAAATATGGTAAATTACACTATTCATCTAATGAAAATAAAGCATGATTCATCCAAACGTTCACATAAATAAAGAAGTAGCTCAAAAATCCCCTACATTAATTCATAGCTGCAATTGAGAAGGAATGAGATTCTTGTATGGATTGGGAGCAAAGTTGGGAAGGATCACAATATTGGTGTTTCACACTTTAAAAATTAAAAGTATCAAAATGGATAATCTCCATGGAAAAATCTACAAAATGGCTAACTCACCACACTCACAATTACAAAACAACTTACACCACGACCAAAACCACTGATGTTTTACACCCCACGTTCCCCAAGAGAAAGAAGAGAAAGACTTATGTTTAAGAGAAAGTAGAGAAATACTTATGTTCGATCCTTGTATTCATTCGACCCTTGAATCATTCAAGCATTGGAATTGTTCGATCCTTGATTCGAGCTTCGATTCACCTAGGAGGAGCACTGGCATTAGGTGGATTCCATGGAGAGGTTTGGATATCATGAACTCATTCGCAATGGTTAGGGTTCATAAAATAGATCATAACACTTTTATCAATTCTTTCAGAAAAGTGCTGCTAAAGATAGAGATTTATCAGCCCTAAATTTTTAGCACTAATAAATACAACTTTTATCAGCACTTTTTTAGCCCTAATAAATCTCTATCTTTATCAGCGCTAAAAAGTGTTGATAAAGATGCCTTTTATCAGTGCTTATTACTTAAGTGCTGATAAAGGATTTATAATTATAATTATAAATAAAAACTTTGGTAAATAATAATAATTATATATATATTTAATAAATATATATAAATATAAATATAATAAATATATTATTTATTTAAATATATTTATTATAATTTTATAATTATTTAAATATATAATTATATAAATATTTTTAAAAAATAATATTTATATCATTATATATATATATATAATAAATGTATATAAATATAAATATAATAAATATATTCGTTATTTAAATAAATTTATTATAAATTTAATAATTATTTAATATATATAATTATTTATTTATAATTATTTAAATAATTTTTTAAAAAATAATAATTATTTATTTATAATTATAAATATATAAATGTAAAAATATAGTAAATTTTCATTTATAAATATATTTATTTATAAATATTTTTTTTACAAATATATGTTTAACATTATTAATGAATATTTAATCTTAAGTGCATGCATGTTAAAAATAAGTGAAATTGAATAAATTAAAAACAAGTACACTTTAACAATATTGAAAAAATGGATAAGTTGTGTGTGTGTGCATTATATATATATAAAATTACATTAATTATGTATATATAAAATCAATATAACACAGGTTTGATCTATGTTAAATTGAAAAATCAAATGACATTCAATTATGTCCATTACTCTATGCAATTAGTTAGTATTTTTAATTCATGTTAATTTTTAATTATAAATCATTATTTAAATATATGACTATTTAATTTAAAAACATAAATATATTGTATTATATAAATTATATATATATATATATATTCATATATATATATATATTTAATATATACTATTTATTAACATTATCAATAATTATTTACTTAATAAAGTGTTTAATATTTTTCTTAATTTACTTATTTTTAATTTTAATTTGTTTAATTTTTATTTTTCATATACATCTATATAATAAATTTATACTATTTATTAGTATTTATAATTTATATATAGTATAATCAATTTATTCATTTTTATCAATAATTATTAAATTAATAAAATTTTTAATATTTTTTTAATAAACTCATTTTTTATTTTTTTATTTAATTATTTCATTTCATTTGGACCTTTACTAGTGGTAAAAAAGCACTGATAAATGATCCCTTTATGAGCGCTAAAAATAAATCACTGATAAATGGTGGCCTTTATCAGCGCTAAAAATAAAGCACCGATAAAGCATACGCTTTATCAGTGCTAAAAAAAGTACTGATAAAGGTTACCCTTTATCAGTGCTAAAATAAAAGCGATGATAAAAGGTAAAACTTTTTAGTGTTTTTTTAGTGCTGATAAAAGTGCCCTTTATCAGCATTTTTTTCTAGCACTGATAAAGGCCATTACTATTAAATTCCATATTTATAGTAGTTTGATCAGTATGGGGAAATTGAGCCCTCATCCCAATCTCTTCCCTAAATAAGAAAAATTCCCGGGTCATATACATTTGCTACATTGAGCCTTGAAGAGAGGGATATAACACATCACACAGTCTTGTTTAACTGTTGTTTGTCCGATGACTACATCAAGTAAGTAATTTGAATATTTTCATCTTATCTCATACTATTTCATTTCAGATAACCTTGAAACTTTTATTATCATTTTATGTAGGGGGAAAAAAATTATAAGTATAGTTCATTGATCTTTTCCTTTGAGAAGGAGAGAGGATTTACATAACCAAGAGATCCTGCTTGGTTGAAATCAAATGCATGACCATTAATTTAATTAACTTAAAATATAGATATTTATTTAATTTTATTATTTATATTTATTTCAGGTATTAAGTTTACCTATGGAATTCGTTTCTCAAGAATTAAGAGCGTCAAATTTTGGTAGCATTTCTTTGGTTCATGAATGAAAATCTTTAATAATATATGGGTATAAATTTGTTACAATTGATCGAGTGGTGAAAATGAGAACAAAACATGATGGCGTTATGTTAACTGCTGCAACAGATTGTTATGCCAGTGCATCAGATAGTCGACCTCGATTTGAAAATGTGTCTTATTATGGAATTTTTGAGAAATCATTGTTATTAGATTACTACTCTCATGGTCAAGTCGCTATGATTAAATGTAAATGTTTTGATTCAATGAAGTTAAATGGTATATATATTGATGATTGTGGATTCAAAGTTATTGACATGAGCGATTCCAAGCTACTGATGAACCATAAATTTTGGAATCAATGGAAAAACCTATGTTTTATGTGAGAGATCATCTGAGAAATGATTAAAGTGTCATTAATGAAGTAATCCCAAGACATATTTTTCATGATGTTGGGGAAGAAATTGACACCAATTGATTTCCCCATTAGTGTTGACCAAAATATTTTATTTTATGAATCAAAATTTCCCATTGTGAGAGTTGATGTTGAACCCGAAGTAGTGGTGGGTAATATATATAAGCAACCATATATGTTTACAATTCATTCAGTTTACCTTGAAGTGGGTTTCTGAGGTTGGTATTACTATAATTAATTCATTTTAGTTTCTATTTGGAATGATATTTTTGTTTTAGTATTGTTTTGAATTTAATTAGATTTATTTTAATTTTGAAAATCAGGTTGAAAATGGGGTTTTTAAAGATGTATAACTTTGTTTTAAATTATTGTTACTAAAAAATGTTATGATATTGTTTATGACTTCTTTTACTTCTAAGTTGTATGCATGATTTTTAAAAACTATTTATAAAAAATGCACATTTCATTATTAGGAATATTATGATAAATATTTAAGAAGTTAAAAGGAAGTGATTATTTGATACTGATCGATAAATGCACAAGCGTGGATTGCCTTATATTCTTCCCTTAGAGAGTATAATAATTTAAGTATTTTTTCTTTTTCATTACACATAATGTCATGTTCATATTCTTTATCATTTTTTAGGGACATTTAGTTGAACTAGAGTTGACTCCTCCACATGCTACTAGCATGGGTCCGAGTAGGGGTGTCCCTAGACCTAGATGGTGCACCCATCATACCCATTCCCACCCTAACCCACCAACAAACACCCCATATACTACACCTTTACATCTTAATCTTGAGCCTCCAAGGATGTTCTTACCCATTCCTCCATCATCATCATCTCATTTAGCCCCTTCTTCCTGTACCATGTATACAACTCCTATAGGGGTGTTCTCACCTTTACCATATCCATATCCTTTGATGTATCCCCAACCCTACAACCCATATCCTACCATGTCTATGATGCATCCATTTCATACTATTCATCTAGGATTTGATGATTCTGTTTCATCAGCTTCCACTCTAGTGAATACAGATCACCCAGAGCATGAATTGGAACAGACACATCCTTCAGAGGCTACTAATTTAGTATGGCCCATAGATCCATTAGAACCTATTGAGCAGCCTGCATTAGGTTGTTTTATTATAAGTGTTTCAAATTATATCACATCATTTTTTCTTATTGTTTCATGACTTAATTATTCTTTTTTTCCTTTAATCTTATTCAGTGGGATATTCTAGTAGGCGATGTGGGTGCACCCGTATGTGGGAAGCCTCTAATCACCAAACACAAATAATGGTGGACTACAATAAAGAAAATTAGATGATAGGTAAAAATGCCAGGCAATGTAAAAGTTTCATGGTAACTTTATCCAAGTACAACGATATCATTCCCCAACAACCAGTCTCATGGATACATATTGACAATGACATCAAGGACAAATCACAAGTGGAGATATGGGTAATAATTTTTTTTAAATATATATCTATATTATTATTGTATTTATATGAATTAACATGTTCATTATAGTGTCTGTTTAACTTTCTCGATGATGAATCTGATAAAGTTGTAAGGTTGATGGATCTTGGGGAGTTATAACTATCATATAAGCATGAGTTATACATTGGTTGGAAGAGTAGAGTTGGTTCTGATTTAGAGAGTGTAAAAATATTCCCCGACTGTCCAACAACACAATATCAAAAAATGATTGCATATTGGAAGAGTGATGAGTTAAAGGTATTCAAAATATTTAATGATTTTCATATATAATTTAATTATCATTACTTATATTTATTTTTTTAGGATTCATCATAAAAAAAGAATAAATATTCAATGACATATTTTTACACTTTGGGGAACACTACAATGCCCGAGCATGAGAAGCTCTGAGTAATTTAATATGAATAGATATAATATCAAGATTTATATTGTTACTTAGTTAGCTTTTCATGATAAATTTTAAGTTTTATTATAATTAATCCCTTTAATAGAAGGTTGGAAATACACCTTTCAAATGGCCTAATAGACAATTGGACTATTGGCCTAATGGACAATTGGATTAATGGCTTAATGGCCAATTGACCAATTGGTTTGATGGCCTAATGGAGTAATGGCCTAATGAAAAATTGTACTAATGGACAATTGTCTTAGTGAACTAATTGAACTAAGGACCTAATGGCATAATGTTCCAACATCCAATTTGCCTAATGGAATAATGGCCTAACATCCAATTGGCCTAACGAACTAATGTCCAACTAGCCTAATGGCCTAATGACCTAAAAACCAATTGGAATAACAAACTAATGTCCAATTGACCTAACTATATAATGTATAATTGTCCAATTGACCTAATGTCCTAATTTCCTAATTAGCCAATTGGCCTAATGACCTAATGGTATAATGGCCACTTAGACCAATGGACTAATGTCCTAATAGCCAATTATCCTAATGATCTAATGGAAAATTGGCCTAATGGAATAATGTACTAATGAACAATTGGCATAATCGGCCCAATGGTCTAATGGAATAATTTCTAATTATCCTAATGACTAATTGTCCTAATGGACTAAGGGGTAATTGGCCTAATGGCCCAATGTCCAATTGTCTTAATAGCATAATGGACAATTTTTTAATTAGAATAATGACCTAACGACCCAATGATCGATTGTACTAAAGATAAATTGGCCTAATAACCTAATGGCCTAATTACCAATTAGCCAAATGGACTAATGGACTAATGGATAATTGGGAAAATGGCCTAATAACCAATTGGCCAATTGACCAATTCACCTAATATCCTAATGGCCAATTGGACCAATGTCCTAATGGCCAATTGGACTAATGGAAAATTATCCAAATGTAATAATCTCCCTATGTCCTAATAGATTAATGTCCTAATGGCACAATTCCAAATTTTCCCATTGGCCTAATGGCCTAATAGCATAATGGAAAATTGGCCTAATGGACTAATGGCACAATTGAAAATTAGCCTAATGTCCTAATTACTAATTGACCTAATGAACTAATTTCCAATTGTATAATTGTACAAATGGACTAATGGATAATTTTCTTAATGGCCTAATGGAAAATTGGACAATTAGCCTAATGGCATAATGGACTAATGGCCAATTTTCCTAATGTCATAATGGCCAATTGTCCAATTGACCCAATGGCCTAATGGAATAATTTTTTTCCCTAATGGTCTAATGGACTAATGTAATAAGGACCTAATGTCCAATTTTACTAATATATTAATGGAAAATTTTCCTAATGGCATGATGGAAAATTGGCATAATGACCTAATGGTAAATTGTCTAATTGGCGTAATGGCCTAATTGGACAATTATCCTCATGTACTAATGACCAATTGGACAATTGTAATAATGGCCTAATGGACTAAAAACCTAATGAAAAATTGGCCTAATGGCCTAATGTCCAATTAGCCAATTGTTCTAATGGACTAATTTCTTAATGACCTAATGGCCTAATGGAAAATTATACAATTGGACTAATGGCCTAATGACTGAGTGGCCAATTGGCCTAATGACCTAATGACCAATTGGAAAATTGAACTAATGGACTAATGTACAATTAGTCTAATGAACTAATGACCTAATGGAATAATGTTCAATTAGCCTTATGGCATAATGGACTAATGGCCTAATGGCCTAATGACCCAATGGCCTAATTATCCTAATGGCCTAATGGACAATTTCCCTAACAGCATAATGGATAATTGGCCAATTAGCATAATGTCAAAATGGACTAATTGGATAATTGTACCAATCGACCAATGAACTAATGTCCAATTGGACAATTGGATTAATGGAATAATGTAAAATTGGCCTAATGTCCAATTGGACTAACAGAAAACTGGCCTAATGGCATGATGACCAATTGGATAATTGGAAAAATGGCCAACTGGCGTAATGTCCTAATGGCCAATTGGTGAATTGGATTAATGGATAATTTCCCAATATTCCAAATGGCCAAATGGCCTAATGGACTAATAGACTAATGTCCTAATGGCCTAATGGACAATAGGCTAATTAGACTAATGTCCTAATGGCCTAATTGGGAAATTTTCCTAATGGCCTAATGGATAATTGGCCTAATGGCCTAATGGACAATTAGCCAGTTGGAATAATAGATTAATGGCCCATAAACCAATTTTCCTAACAACCAATTGGCTTAACTACCTAATGGAATAATGGAGTAATGGCCTAATGGCCTAATGGCCTAATGTCCAATTGGCCTAATGGCCTAATGGACTAATAGAAAATTGGACAAGTAGACTAATGACCTAATGTCCCAACATCCAATATATAAGGACCCAAACTTAAACATTAAATATTATTGAATCAAATGGATAAATAAAATTGAGTATCTTTTCAGGTTTAGATTGTTAGAGAATTAGGTCATAACATTTACATAACAACATGAATATTACATGTAGACAATTCTACTCAGTATCCATTTTTTCATAAAATAAAAACTCTTAAAAAAAGAGTCATGTCTAGTTCTATGTTTTAGATAGAAAGACTTTTCCTTGATCCTATCCTTGATCCTATTTACCTTTAAGTCCTATGAAAAACATTTCAAAACTTGGGATGATCATAAAAAAGATCAGTTAGGGTTATAAAATAAGAAAGAAATCATTTGTACATCAATACATACAAAACATAAACTCTTTTACTTACCTCATGAAAACATAAGATTTATGAATAACACATAGTAATCACAAATAATAAATGTACTTATGGAATTCATATCATACTTACATTGTAGCTATCACAACTACATAGGAAGTTACATTGGAATACCCATCACACTATATTCCCTAAATCTCTTAGGATAAACATTCACGTTTACCTCCATCACATTACCCAATGCATTGGAGTGCTATATCGGGCTCACCTACCCTAGGTTTATCATGGAACCACTTGTATACATAAATAATTCCCAAGAACCATAACATATTCATAACACATAAAACAAACATAAAGGAAAGATGCCATTTCAACATTTAAATCACAATATATCATTTAAATATATTGACATAAAAAATCCATTATAAAATCCATTTTCAATACCAAAATACGTAAAAATTATATGGTATTTATTTTCCTTTAAAAAAACACTATGGATTGTTAAGGAAGCCAAAGATCAAATAATACTCACGGCGGCAGAAAAAGGTCGTCGTCACCGCTTAAGTTAAAAAAAACATTCTTTTTTTGTCATTTAGTAAAACACTTCATATAAAAATATTTCCTTTGAATGAAATTAAAATTCAAAGGGGTTTATACACCGTATATAAGAAATTTTTGTATAAAACAAAATATGCCTCAATGAAAGTAGATTGAGACGAAGTCCCTTACCTCGTGCCCGACTTGACCCGTTAGTTCTTTAATCTCCTGAATAATAAACTAAATTTAATTTATACTTGATTAATAACATTTTTAAAGTTTATTATTCCTTTTATATCACTTATTACCATGTTATAAACACTATGTAATCATTTAAGTTAATAATGGTTGTTTTGTCGATATTTGGTACTTGAGTCAAAAATGAACACCATATAATTACAAGTTGTCCATGTGGTCAATAGTCCATTATCTCCAGAATGATATTAATAATTTATATAACATTTAAATAATATATATCCAGTATATATATGTATTTATAACAGTACATAACATTTTGGAGATAATAAATGAAATGCACTGTTCATGGAGATGGTAAGCCGTACGTACGCATGAATGCTACTTTCATTTCTATTTTGTACTTTAATGGAATTAAAACATAATGATACATAGGTATATTATAATTATAGTATAATATCATATATAATATCATTAACACTATCCTTTATACGTCCCACATATGGAATTAATGAGTCATATCTCTTTGAGGGGGCAATAGTCCACACTTCCTCAAATGAAATTATCGCGTTTACCCATTATGGAAACAATAAAGGTATGATATAAATGGAAAATACAGAATCATAAACATAATATATATCATATATAAATATAGTTCCATCTTAATGGCCACCATGATAGGCGGTAGGAGATAATCGAACAATCATTGTTTCGAGAGGCGTTAGTTTTCCATCCACATAAACAGTATGTTATTCACCCATTAGATAGAGGTGTGTGTAAGTGTAGTTAGAATAATTATCATAAAAACATCCTAGTATATTTAGGATACTGGTTTTGTTATAAAATAAAGTAATAAAAAGATTTTATGGGTTGGATAATTAAAATAAAAGAAAAGAAGTTAAGGGGAATCGTTACGTTTAATTTGGGTAACTCCCTTTGGTTTGAACCAAAAGGACTTCTTGAAGTGCCTTCTACCTAAGGTAAGGATTATATGAGTAGGATAAGGATATTTAGAGATTATTTGGTCAGGTTTTGGTCGAGCCAAGGGGTTTTAGAAGTGTGATGAATGAGTAATAAGTGAAGGATTTTTATAAGGGGGAGGAGGGGATCTTTAGGAAAGTGTGAAAATATTATTTTATTATATAATGATATTTGGTTTATAAAGGTCCAAAACTAATTAAATTTGAAGATAAGATGACTCATGATCTAAAACAATTCATCCAATAAGAATTGGACTGGTTTTGGATATTGTGTTAATATTATAATCTTATTTATTTAAATCATTTATTAATGAGGTAAATACTGCATCATTATTGTGTCATAAATAATTTAATTTATTTGTTGTATAAAAATTATAAAAAAATAACATTATGTATTAAATATTTTTATCTTTCCAATGAATATTTATATTAAAAAATATAGCTTATATAACCTCATGTAAAAATTTATTTACTAAAAGATATTTGTTTGTGTCATTTTTATAATTACTTTAAGTTAATTAATCTAAGGTGTCATTATCACTCCCAAGTGGCTCCATGGGGTCCCAAAATAGACCCAAAGATGCCCATGGTCGTAATTGACCCAACAAATATGGTTATAATAAGTTTTAAGGTAATTTTATATCATTATGATATTCTTTTTACCTTGAATTACCATATTTACCTTTAGCCGTGGTAAATAAAAGTCAAAAGTTACAATTCAATTTTTTTTTCATCTTATTAAACCACATTTTACTTACTAATAACAACAATTTATGTTTTATTTTCTAAATTCAATTCACAGAAGCAGTAAAATTTTATTAAAATGAAAAAGTCAGTTTTTTAACTACTACAAAGTGGTTTCACTATTCATCAAAAAATGAACTTTATCAAAAAAATTCCAAAAATTTACCCAAAGTAAATTTTGATATCCCAAATATAAAGAAGAATTTTATTTTTTTAAATAGAACATATAAAAATTACCAAAACTAGATTTAAGGAGTGTTCTCCATCAAAAGGCGGTAAATCAACCTTTTAGTGAATACTAGAGTATTTATGCTTAAAATTAGATTCATTCATATTTTAAGCCCCTAAATTTTATTGGATAAATGTAAAAAAATTTAAAAAACATGTATAATCATATAGTAGTTAGTTCTATTCATTCCCGTTAATAAAACATCTAGGCATTAACTACCATTTAAAATAATAATATTATATTATTAGTGTGCAACGTAAGATTTCTAAGAAACCTGTTGTTGTGTATCAGGTAAGCCATCAAACATAGCGTCCCCTTTAAAGTAAAATTAATATTTAATTCACAAATGTGAATAAATATTAAAATTAATTAATTATTTATTTACCTAGTATGTTACACAATCAACCTAATGGCCTAACAACCTAACGACCTAATAGCCAATTGGCATAATGACCAATTGTCCTAACGACCTAATTTTTGATTGGAAAATTTTAGTAATGGCCTAATGGTCAATTGGCCTAATGGCCTAATGGCCTAATGAATAATTAGCCCAATTGGTCTAATGGCCTAATTAGCCTAATGAATAATTGGTCTAATGGCCTAATGGCCAATTTGCCTAATGGATAATTGGCCTAAATTGGCTTAAATAGCCTAATTAGTCTAAATTGGCCAAATAAATGGACTAATTGGCCTAAATGAAATAAATGATATAATTGGCATAATTGGAATAATGGAATAAATGGAATAAATGGACTAATTGGCCTAAATATCATAAATATTCTAATTGGCCTAAATGTAATAATTGGCCTATATGGCCTAATTAGCCTAAATGGAATAAATGGCCTAATTGGCTTAAATGACCTAAATGGCCTAATTGACTTAATTGACTTAATTGACCTAATTGTCTTAATTGGACTAAATGGACTAAATGACCTAAATTTACTAAATGTCCTAAATGATAAAAATGGAATAATTATCCTAAATGGACTAATTGAACAAATGACCATTTGGCAAATTTACCAATTTACTAAACAACCTAACCTAAAAATGAACCTAATGACCAAATGATCAAAATTAACACGTGATCGAATAACAAAATAACATAATAAAAATATAATTGGACCGAAATGAACATTCAAGAGGAATCCATGTCATAACCATGTTTAGCATGCTGATTTTTATATATTTTTAATGTTATGCCACTAGTATTAAATTTCTAATTAAATTTATGTTTAGATACTTCTTCATTTTATGGATTTAATCAATAGCTACAATTTTAATTCATTCTAGGTTTATCACTTCCATATTATTCAATAATGTAGTATTATACTAATCAATGCCATTTTTAGCAAGAGATATTGGGAATGAAAGGTTATTTTCCTCGAGTAGGATGAAAAAGGATGGAAGTACAGTAAATGAACAAACACAAGAAAATAGTGTATGTTTTTTATTTATATTTCAAATATTTATACATAATCCATAATTAAATATCTTGATTATATTTTCAACAATATTTCTTAGAGTCCCTTGATGATAATGAAGATGACAACTTCAAACCAAATGATTATTTGAGTTAGGTATTAGGTGAGGAGCACAAAGGGGGAGTCTGATATCAATCCAGAGAAAACAACATCCCCACTAGGTATTGGTCCTCATCAAGATCCTCTCAAAACTATTAGACCAATGGGCTACAAATAACTCATACAGAAGTAGATGAGGTAAAAAAATAGCTCTATAAAAGCATGAAATAAGTAAATTGATCACAAAAAACTTCCTGAAATCTATGTCACTTATAAGTTAATCAATTCCATCAGAGGATACTACTACTGTTGATTCATATATGGAATTAATGCTATCTTTAAATGATTCTTTGAGTGATGTTAATAAAGGCCCTAGTGGTGGCTGAGCTAATGGTGGTGATGGTGGTGGTGGTGATGATGATGATGATGCTGGTTCTCTAGATGATGTTGTTGGTGATGAGGATATTGCTGATGGTGATGAGGATGAGGATGTTGGTGATGAGGGAGATATTGATCTCCTCCATTTTTGACTCAGCAATAAGGATACATGTGAATGTTTTTTAATGACTTTAATTGATTGGTTTTATAGATGTATATGTATATTATAGTATTATAAATAGTTTGAAAATTATTACAAGCAGTTGGTTGAATTCTAAATATACAATATATTCATTGAATTGAATGTGTACTGTGGTTTCTATTTTATTTATAGGTTCAAGATGGATTGAAGGGGCTATTGTTGTCAAATGGGGATAACTATCTATACCCATAGTTCAATGAACCATGGGTATATGTTTTCTTCTAGGAAAAGATATACCCACAGTTCTCATAACCGTGGTTATAGATATACATCCATGGTTTAACCAAAACGGGTATGATAAAATCTCCTAGGCTATACCCACGATTTATATAGAAACCATGGTTATAGATCTATAATGACGGCTCCATCAGCCAAAATTCATAAAATCATGGGTATATCCTATAACCATGGTTTTAATGTCTATACCCATAGTTCCAAACCATTGGAATATGCTATGTTTCTAGTCGTGACTTTGTAAAGAAAGTCAAACATTCCATATGAAACACTGAAAAAGATTCATTTTAATGAACTTTATCATAAAGTAAAAGGATAGGTAAAATGACCATTTTAATTAATTAATTTAAATATTTAAAAAGCCATTAAAAAATATGTATATGGAGGAAAAATATTGGAAATAAATACTCACAAAATTTTAAAACTTGGTTTTAATATAGAATACCCTTTACTCAAGCCCAACTTGTCATGTACGTTATTTATCTTTATGAATAATAAATTTATGTTAATTATTTACATGATTAATAATATTTTTGAAGTTAATTAAATTTTTATTATTCATTTTATTTCATTTATTACAATATAATACTTAATCACTTAATTGATTATGTTTACTTCATATGTTTTTAGGATGTTTGGTTCATAAATCCAAAATGAATTTTGTAGGTTAAATATGATAAAAAAACCATGACTATATTATTTATAGATTCTTAATAATTTTATAATTATTATTTTTATACATTAATTATAATTTTAAAACCAACTATGTAATGAGTTTATTAAAAATGAATTACGTTACAACATGGAGATGTTTGTCTGTATGTACACATGAATAACATTTCCATTTTTCAACAAAGATGAGAGAAAGAAAGAAAGAATAATTTTTGATTTAAAAAATTATAATTATATCAAAAATATTATATTATTTATTTAAATCTACTATATATACCATCCATTTAATGTAGTGATGAAAAATAAAATACATTGGTTCGCGAGGCGGTAGTCCGCACATACACATGACTGATGTTTTTATTTTTCATTGAATGATAAAGAAAGAATTATAATATTTATTTAACATTAAAGAATTAAATTTATACCATATATATCATATTATTTCATTTGGATTCATATTTATGACCAATCATAAGAGGCGGTGATGAAAAATTAAATACACCGTCTTCACAAGGTGATAGTCCACGTGTATAAAAAAAATATGTTTTTATTTTCCATTAGATGGATCAGTAGATGAAAATGGGTTATAACATAAACATAATAATATTTAATTATATGGGTGATAATGATGTAATTATATGAAAATTTTTAGGAGAAGTTTTAAGTAGGTATAATAAGAAATAAAAATAAAACACTTGGTTAACAATTATACCTCTTCTTCTGGAAACCTCCTTAGGTTTATACCTAAATCTTTCCAAGGATGATATTATGATAAAAATAGTAACTCTAAGAAATGGGGAGGTATATCTTATAAATATATTTGGTTCAAGATTTTATTAGCTAAGAGGCTCTTGAAGTGTGGTGAAAAGAGGATAAGTGGTGTCATTTTATAAGGGAGGGAGAGGACACACTTGGAATATTTCAAAAGATTAAAATATATTGGTTTCTTACTCAATCCAATTGGATCAAAAATGAATAATATTTTAAGAATAAATAAAATAGGACTGAAATATGACCAATATGTTTTAGAGTAGTTTATAGTCCATTTAAACCCTTTTAATTTTAGTTTTAACCGTTTTAATTCGTTTTAACTCTTTCCATGGTAACTGACCTTTTTATCAAATTTACTATTCACAATGAACAAAAATGAGGCTGAAATATTTACCAAATTTAAACCACTTGATCAAAAATATGAAATAAATTTTTTAATATTATATCTCTAAAGTTATTAAAAATCACTTTTAAAATTGAAACACATAACAGAACAAAATACTTTTTTCTGGATAAATACCGTTTTAAGTATAAAAATGTTTTTATAAAAAATTAAAGTATAATGGTGATCCCAATGAAATTAATTTAATTATTTATAATTAAAAATAAATAATTAAATTTTAAAACAAATAAAAAATTATAATTTGAAAATAATTGGAAAGAAAGGATAGTTTTCTTAAAAATTGGTATTTTATACTATTTATCCAAAAATTAACTTTTTCAAAAAATTATCAAAATTTTACTCAAATATTATTTTGAATTTCCAATATAAAAAATGATATATATATTTTTTAAATTAAAATTATAGAGTTCTGAAATTATTTTTTTTAATAAAACCATACAATGCATGAAACTCAATTTAGTTAGAATAAAACTAGTTTCTTTTTGATTGAGAAATTAAATATTTTTATAATAATGAATATTGCACAATGAAATATAAGTTATAAATATTAATAAGGAATTAAATTTATATATTATTAATATTACCTCAGTTGTCACATTCTTCCCACCTTTAGAAAATTGCGTCTTCATAATTTTGATTCACTCCTTAAATAAGTGGGGATATTTTTTCCTTCATAGCATTTTTAGATTCCCATGTTTCTTCTTAAATAATATGGTTTCCCAAAAAAAATTAACTTAATAAATCAACTTATCCCATAACACCTTCTCTCTATGTTCGGTATTTTAAATAGAATTTTCTTCATAATAATGATTTTCTCCCATTTAAACTAATTCAAGACTCAAAACATGATATATATCTTCCACATGCTTCTTTAACAATGAAACAAGAAACACATCATGTGCCTAAGGTAAAATCAAAGATAAATCCAGTTGATAAGAAACCAATCCAATATTCCCTAGAATTTCATATAATCCAATTAATTGTAGACTTAAATTTCCCTTTTTACTAAAACACATAACACTTTTCCATAAATATACTTTAAGAAAAACATGGACACCTACCTCAAATGAAAATTATTTCCCCCAATTATCCACATAAATCTTATGATTACTATGAGATTCCCTCATATAATACTAAATCAACTATACTCTCTCAACCATATATTATACTAATTCTAGTCCAATCAACCTTCTTTCACCAACTTTGTCCCAATAAGTGGGCGTTTGACAATACTTTCTATATAATACTTTAAAAGGTTCTATTTGTATATTGAAATAAAAAATATTATTATAATAAAATTAATCTAGTGAAATATATTTATCTAAAATTCCTTGGTAATCTAATAAACATGATAAAATCATATCATCCAATGTGTAAATCGTTCACTCTATGTATCCATCAGATTGAGGATGAAAAGTTGTACTAGAATTTAATTCAATACCCAATGATTTTTGAAGGCTTTAAAAAAAATTAAAGTTAAATATGGGATCATGGTTAGATGTAATAGATATATGGACTCTATTCAATCTAATTTTCTCTTTAATATATAGTATAGAAAAATTATCCAAATACATATTATCTCATATAGGAAGAAAATGAACTAATTTAGTCAAATGATCAAAAATTACCCATATCGCATTATTACCTTGAGATGTATTTGGTAATACAACCATGAAATCCATATATATATATATATATATATATATATTCTCTCATTTCTATTACGGTGCTAGAAAAGGGTAAATAACCCCCTTTGGTAATTTTTATTCCGCTTTATCCTATTGAAAGTTCAAACATTTCATGGTAATATCAGTAATATCTCCTTTCATTCCACCCCACCAAAAATATTCCCAAAAGTCTCTATAAATCTTAGTTCTTTCAGGATGAGTAGAAAATATAGATCTATGAGCTTCAATCAACAATTATTTCTTTAACTAAGGATCACTTAGGACCCACAAAACCTCTTTACAAATCCTATAGAACCTTATTTATCAATATTAAACTCAGTAAACCCATTGTTCTTGTATGATTTCATTGTTTCATGCTAACTAATATCTTCATTTTAAGCCTCCTAAATTATATCTAACAAATATGAATGCATCGACACCAAATCCAAAATAGAAGAATTTTATATATACAAAATTTATATTACAATATTTAATAAATAATTTAACAAAGGTTCATGTTCCATTCATAGCATAGTTAATGATGCATTATCTTTATGACTTAAAGAATAAACTACCTTATTAAATTTTCCTAGATATAAATGAATTGTGTAGTCATAATACTTAATTAGTTACAGGTATATTCTATGTATCATGTTAAATTATTTTTGAGTGAATATATTCTTCAAAATTTTATGATCAGTATATATTTCAAATTTGAATCCATATAAATGTTGTTTCGATATTTTTAAAGCAAACAGTATAGCTACCAGTTTAAGGTCATGTATAGGATAATTTAGATCACAAGGTTTCAATTTTCTTGATATATAAGCAATTAACCAATCACTCTACATCAAAACAAAACCAAGTACCATAAATAAAGCATTATTTTAGATAACCAACTCACCATTTCTGGATGGATAGGCCAAAATTAGAGAATTCACTAATATTTTTTTTTCAATTCCTAGAAACTTTCATCACATTCTTTTATCGAGATGAATTTAACTCCTTGTCAAGTTGACTTATTTAGTGGAATAAATAACTGAGAAAAGTTTTCAACAAACCATTGGTAATAACCCTCAAATCTAATAAAACTATGAATCTTTGTGATATTTTTATGTCTTGTCCACTATTACACCATGTTAGTTTTAGCTGGATCAATATTAATTACATCTTTATTTACAACATGTATAAGGAAAGAAGCTAGTTACAACCAGAATTTAGATTTAATAAATTTTACATATAAATAATTTTATTTTAAGTCTTGTAGAACAACCCTCAAATTTTTATCATAATAATCATAATTTTTAGAATATATTTGGATTCCATCAATAAACATGAAATGTATCCAAGAAATTATGGAAAAATCTATTTATAAAGTCTATAAATATAACTGGATCATTTGTTAACCAAAGGGAATAAAAATAAACTCATAATTCCCATAACTCCTACAAAATGATGTATTTGGAATTTAATCCACATTCACCTTCAACCAATGATTCCCAAACATATGACCAACCTTTGTAAAATACTGATCTCCCTGGAGATAATAAAAAAAGTCATCTATATGATCCAAAATATACTTATTCTTAATAGTGATGATATTTAAAGCTCTAAAATAAATGAAAAGCCTCATGGAACTATCTTTATTTTTAAAAAACAAAATAGTATCACCCCATGGTGAAGTTCTAGGATAAATGAATCCTTTATTAAATAAATCCTATAAAATATTTTTTAATTTAAAAAGTACTACTTGAGACATTTGATAAGAAGGTTTTGATATTGGATTTTCATCAGGAACTAAGTAAATAGTAAATTCAATCTCCCAATAAAGTAAAATACTAAACAATTCATCAGGAAATACATCCATATATTCATTTAATATAATAACTTCATTAATTTTAATAATTTATTTCTTCTTATCAATATGTTCAACATAACTTTCATTTCCATCTTTTATAAATTTATTAACTTCTTGATATATTATTAAAGGTATGAATTTATTCCTATATAATAACTAAATATAGTTCTAAAAAAAACTTTTTTAGCTCTATAATATATCTTATGATGATAAATAGAAAGAAAATCAATACCCAGAATAACACAAAACTTTACAAGGAAAAACAACATGGTTTATAGGTAAATCATATCCGCATGCAACAACAATAAGATTATTAAAATTTTATTTTTTACTTAATACCACCCCTCAGTATTTTTAACAAAAGTTTGGGCTTCATTTCTTGATATATAATTTCCAATTTACTAAAAAATTTCTTGAAAATGAATGAATCTACAAATGCTAAATCAAAAAAGATATTGGAATAATCTGAATGCACCGATAATGTACCTGACACTGCATCAATGGATGGTCAAATATATTACAAAGTAGTAAAAAATTATTTGGACACAAATTTGTGCTTTTAATCTTAATGAATTTCAACCTTTATTTCTATCTTCAGAAAATAATCACATAATTAACCATTTCATTACAATTAAAACATCTCAATACTAACTATTCATTATTTGTCTGATCATTAATGTGATCTTTTTCTTTGTTTCCACAAGACACATATCCAAAATTACCAAATTGTAAGCACTTACCATATTTTATTAGAAATTATCTAGGGTTATTTTTACAACACTTATCACAAGATAAAAAACTGATTTTATTATCTTTATATTTCCTTAATAGATTTCCCCATTTCCTTCCACATGGAACTCTTTTTATAATTTTTGTTATAGAACACATGATCATCAGAAAACTATATTTTTACCTTATAATCATATCAATAAAGTTTCTCATAACTTTTAAATTCATGATAATCTAACAATCTTAAATATATTAGATTCAATCCTAAGTAAAATTGATTAATTTTACTATCAATATCCCAGATACAATTTTGAGTGCACCTTTCCAACTGGGTGAAGTTTTATTCATATGCAACCACTAAATCATTCTCGTTATTCCTCAATTATAAGAATTTATTTTCTATATAAATCTGAAAAACCTTATGAAAATATATCTTATGAAAATATTCATAAATTTATCCCATTCCATGGCATCAATATCTTTTCTTTCCCTAACATTCTTTACCATTTACCACCATTGGTTGAATTTACCTTAAAAATAATAAATCACTAGAATTAACTTTTTATTCTGTGAATAAACCATGGTTTTGAATATATTTTACAAATATTTAATCCATCCCTTAGCTACTACTAGTTTATAAGATCTAATGAATACTAGAGTGTGCTATTTTATGAAATTTTATGCTATATAAATTTTCTTATATAGTGAAATCAATTTATCTCTAACATGGATTCCAACACCATAAATATCCCATGTCAACTAATCCATCACAATAAAAAACTTCTTAGTTCAAATTCCAACCATTCTAGGTTACTAATTTGGAAAAATATTTTCCTCTTGGTTCCTTCATACTTCAACTTCCTTGATTCCTTTGTGTAAATCCATTATAAATGGACATAGATTAGATCAAGAAACATGGTAATATTTAAAAACCATCTCATGATAACCATAAATTAGAATCTCGTAAGGGTACTTACTTATATGATCCTAATCTCTAAAATTATATAAACCCTTCTGTGATACCAACTATAATGACTCGATCCTTATTCAACCCATTATTTAATTTTTAATCAAGAATTACATTTATTTCATTCCTAAATATATTTTAAGGTTTAGAGTTTTAGTGAATTAGGTCATAACTCTTACATAACAATCCCATGAATTTTAAATAATACACTTCTACTATGTTTCCATTTTTTTCACAATATAATACTTTTAAAATGCAAAAAATTTTCTTTTTATAAAAAATATTCATGATTTTTATCTTGACATCATCATTGTTCCTACTCATACTTAAACCTAGTGAAAACATTTGAAAACATGGGATGATAACATAATGTTTATTAAGGGACATATAAAAAGAAGAAAAGAAACTTGTTAATCTATTTCAAAACTATGAGATCATATAATATAACTTTCATTTACCATAATAAACATTGATTTCAAATTATCATTTAATTATAAATTAAATTATCTTTACTTCCCATTTTTTTTCATAAAACCCTTTATAAGAATACATTAAGGAAAAATCATAATCATGAGGGTTTCTTAGGAAACATGAGAACCCATGAAAAATATTTTCTTAAAAACATACCTTTTACCCTCAAAGGTAATAATCATTAATTTAAACAAAGGATCATTAGATTAACTTATGAAATCAAAATATTTCTATAAAAAATCATTTGTAAGAATATAAAATTCATTTAGGTTCTTTGATACATCATATTCATAGAACCCTTATAAATGGAATAACCTACTTTGTTAATTCCATTATAATTCTCCAAGGAATATAATAATTAACCAATTAATTGGAGATCTATATTAGGTACACACATCATCATAAAAAATTTAAAAGGATCATGAAATATATAAAACACATAAAATGTTGCATTTAAATCATCAAAATCATAAAAATATACCTTTTAACCCATATATAAAAAAGTTTAGGATATTGATATATCCTTTTCCTTTAAAACCTCATTTTCAAAACTAAGATACCTAGAAAAAAGGGAATAAGGGTTTTTATTTGATTAAAACATGGAATATTGTAAATTAATCCATATATCAAATACTAGTTATGGCGGTGAAAAATCCATTAATATTGTATATGTTAAAAAAACATTCCTTTTGTACTTTGTAAAGAAAGTAAATCTTTCCATATGAAATACACAAAAATATTCTTTTTGAATACCTTTTTAATGAAGTAAAAGGAGTGGTAGAATGAAAATTTTAATTTATTTATTTAAATATTTACACATCTATCAAACAACATGTACATGGAGTAAAAATATCAAAATGAAATCTTTAAAACATTTTAAAACTTGGTTTTAAGATACAATATCCCTTACCTCGAGTCCGACTTGTCATGTACATTCTTTATCATCCTAAATAAAAAATTTATGTTAATCATTTAATTGATTAAGAATAATTTTTTATTTCATTATTTTTTATTCCTTTAATTTAACTTATTACCATGTCATACTTAATCACTTAATTTATTATGTTTACTTTAGATGTTTTGAGGATGTTTGGTTCATAAGTTCAAAATGACTTCTATAGGTTGACTATGGTTAAAAGGATCATGATTATATAATTTAAACAGTCTTAATAATTTTATAATTATAATTTTTATATGTTAATTATAATTTTATAACTAACTAAGTAAGGTGGTTATGAAAAATTAATTGAATTATGACATGAAGATGATAGTCCGTACGTATGCATGAGTAATGTTTCCATCTTTCAAAGAACATGAGGGAAAGAAATTAAGAATTATTTTATATTTAAAAAATTATAATTATATCATAAATATCATATTATTTATTTAAACACACACACACATATATATACCATCCATTTTAGGTGGTGATGAAAAACTAAGTACATCACTTTGCGAGGCGGTAATATGCACGTACACACAAGTGATGTTTTTATTTTTCATTGAATGATAAAGATAGAATTATAATATTTATTTAAAATTATAAATTAAAATTATATCATATATATTATATTATTTCATTTTATTCATCATTATAACCAACCATAAGAGGCGGCGATGAAAAATGAAATACACCATCTTTGAGATGCGGTAGTCCATACGTATGTATGAAATATGTTTTCATTTTTCATTTGATAGATAAGTAGATTAAAAAGGGTTATACCATAAACATAATTAAATTTTAGTATATTAGAGAAACTTATGTTATTATATTATAATGGTTAGGAGTGGTTTGAATGAGGTAAAAGAATAAATAAAAATAAAACACTTGGTTAAGAACTATACCACTTTTTCGGACAACCTCCTCAGGTTTATACCTAAATCCTTCCTATGATAGTATTATGATAAAACTATTAACTCTATTACATGGATAGGAATTTTAGTAATTCATTTAGGAAGGTATTTTTTAAGTCAAAAGGCTATTTAAGTGTGTATAAAAGAGGATATGTGGTGTCCTTTTATAAGGGAGGGGGAGGAGACCCTTGGAAATTTTCAAAAGATTAAAATATATTAACATCTTATGTAAGGAAAGTGTCTCTAAAAAAACTCACTTTAAAATAAAATATAATATAGGGTCAAAATATGACCATAAAATAGGATTAATATAAGTTTTTAGGTCATTTTAACCCTTATCATTTTAGTTTCAACCCTTTTAATACATTTTAACTCTTACCATGGTAACTAACTTTTTAAATAAAGTTACTATTCATAATGACCAAAAATGAGTTTAGACCATTTAAAAAATATTTAAATCCCGATTAAAAATATGGATTCCATTTTTCTATATTAAATCTCTAAAGGTGGAAAAAATTAATTTTAAAATCAGAAGACATAATGCGATAAAAAATGCTTTTCGGGATAAATTTCTTTTAAAGTATAATTTTTTATAAAAAATGGTATAATGTTGATACCAATGACATTAATTGAATTATTTATAATTAAAAATATCTAATTAAATTTTAAAACCAATACAAAAAATATAATACATTGTAAATACTTGAAAATAAAAGATAGTTTTCTTAAAAATCAGAATTTTCTACTATTCACTAAAAACTTTTCAAAAAATTCTTACAAAATTACTCTAAGATTGTTTTTACTTGATGATATAAAAAATTATATCTTTTTTTTAATTTAAATTTTATAATTTTTAAATTATTTTTTTAAAAAACCACACAATACTTGAAACTCAATTTAATTAGAATAAAACAATTTTCTTTTTAACTAAAAAATTACCTATTATTCTTATAATGAAAAGAGATCAATGAATTTCAACGAGATTGTACCCAAGTGGTAAAATATTCTACTTGGCATCCAAAAAACATAGGATCAAATTCGGGTAGGGATAAATTTATGAGTACTGTAGCAGCACTGTAGCAGCACTGTAGCAACGGAGGCACTGTAACAGGACTGTAGCAGCGGTGGAACTGTAGCAGACTGGGTGCTATAATAGTACTATTTACCAAAGGTCCATTTGGGCTAAAAAATGGTCTTTTAAGCCCAGTATTTAGGCCAGTTGGCCTTGGGCCTTCAGGCTATGTAATGGGTCTCCCTCTGCCCAGTTAAAAGAGGTCTTTTCTTTAATAATAAAATAAGGATTCAACCCCAACATTTAAAAAAATGATATCAATCAAATATAATTTATAAATATTAATAAGAAATGAAATTGATCTATTATTAATATTACCTGGGTTGTCACTTTATCAGTTTATGGGAATTTAGGTACATAGGTGTCTTGGTATATTAGTATGAGGCTATATAAATGTAAAAATTCATTAATCTATCTTATATGATAGAGTAGTTATTTATATAGAAGTATGTGGTTAATATAGAGACTATTCATGGTTAAATAATAATATTATATAGCTATTAAATAGGTTTTCAAATTTTTGTAAGCTCGATATTTGAGTAATGTTAGTAATGTGATGTCATTATACTCTGTAGGATCAAGTAGTAGTGGACCTTGGTAGGAACACTGTATGATGTGTTATGACTATACTCCCTAGGACCATTGTATGTGTAGTAGACTAGGTGGTAGAATTAATGTATTATGGTATTATAAATCCATTCATGATGTAATATAGTGATTTGGAAGTTGCGACTAGTTATATGGCGATGGTATGAAAATCAAATGTTGAAGATAAGGATTGAGGTGATGATAATGTTGATGATATGGCTAGACATAGTGGATATGTGATGTGTGGTAATGGTGATGCAGGTTAATGAGGGGAGAGTCCTTAAAGGTGTACACATGATAGTATAATGAGATTCCTAGAGTGTTTAAAGCTACCCAACCAGTATAGGTTATGGTGGGAGAGTCCATGATGATGGAAAACTTAAAAATCAGTGAGAGTCCTTATAGGTGAAAAATTACCCAACCAAAAAATGTGTAAATTTAGAATGTTTTCGTGAGTGGATAACCATTTGGTGATGGATGTTCATAAAGAGTTCCTCATAGGTGGATAAATACTTGGTAGTGCTAATGTGCTTAACAATTTCCTTGCATGTGGATAACTATTTAATAGTGGTGTTTTGTTTAGTGTGTTCCCTATGAGTGGATAGATTTTTGGTGGTATTGATTTTTGGTGAGGCCCCAAAAGATGGAAAACTATATGAGGATAGTATAATGAGGTCCTCATGGGTGGAAAATTGATTGTTATAGTTATGTATTATTGATATTTAATATATATAATGGTGGTTATTTAATGATATATGCTGAGAAAGGGTTTTCGTTCAAAGAGTGAGTTATTTATGTGTAATTAAATAGAAGAGGTTGGGATGGTTGACTTACAGTAATTTATTATTGGTTAATTGTTTTGTTTTTTATTCCACATATGAATATGCTAGTATGATTTACTCACATAGATCTATAAGAGTTCCTAGTAAGAACCTATTAAGTATATTTATGTATTAACCCCTAATTTATATATACTATCTTTTTATATTGTCTTAGTAGAGTTTTTGGTCTTAGTAATCCTTATATTTGAACATGAGAGACAAGTTGGTGGGGTCATATTTCATTATACCTTTTTTAAGGTGTATATAAAATGATAGACTTATAGTTTTTCCCTTTATAGATTGATTTTGTATAAAATGGCATGCATCGATATACATTATTCATGTATTGTGGTTGGGAATGCATTATGTTATTCATGGTGATGTGTATTTTTATCCAAAAATGGTAATTCCTTCCATATATGTGTGACCATATACCTTTGGTGGTAAATGACAACCTTTGGCCTATTGAAGGCATGATTTAGGGGTCAAACTCGAACTCATTGTAGTCTCAGGTAGTGTCTCAATGTGGGTAGGTTTCAATAATAAATCAATTTATAATAAATTATAGATATGATGAAAATTATACCTTGAACAACCATTAGTTAATTTACTTAATTAACCTCTGCATCAATATTATACCCATGTCCAAATACTTATTTTTGATAATCCCATTATCAATCATTTGTTCAAACTTTACAAGATCATGGTCTATGGGGGAAATTTAGTTTCTCATGGATGTCCTTTACCAATACCACCTTAAATTAGTAGTCCAAATGGTAGTCAATCCCTCAACTACTAAAATATGATTTTCTACTGTGAAATTTTATGCTGAGGAGATTGATAAAATTGACAGTGAGGCCAATCAATTTTAATGATCTTCTATAGTTTCTTCTAGTGATCATGAATAGAAATTCAAATAAACTATGAATGGACCATACTATTATATAAGAACCATATAATTACTTATATTCAACTAGATAGTTTTTATTTACATTTTACAAAGAAATATGATCATAAGAGAAATGTGTGCCTACATATATATCAAAACCACAATAAACTTGAATAATTTAGAGTAATTTATCCAAATATTTTCCATAAAAACATCCACTAACAAATTATCGGAAAAGAAATCATTTTATCTAATATTTTATCAGACATCTCATCATTATATAATAACTCTAACACTTAGCATTCTCCAATACTTCTCCAAATAAACTTAGAGAAAATATACCCAATTTTAATTGAATCTATAGTTATATATATATATATAAAAATGATAATATCTTATATTATAATTAATGAAAAAAATATATGAAGTAATGTAAAAATTTCATAAATATCACACTGAACTCATATACAGTGTAACTTCACTATTATGTGACAAAAAACTCATTTTCTTACTTTAATTTAGGATTTTATGACGAGAAATATTTCCAAAATTTGTCTCAAAATTAATCACATAGTATGTTTGATATATCTTATACACACAAGAAAAATATTAACAAATTTCAAGAATATCCATGTAATTAAATCATTACTAATCATATTTTATGTTCATAAGATGTTCTTATTAATTAAATATATATCTATATATCTTAAATATTTTTACCAATATTAGTATTAGAGATAAAACCCCATACCTATGATGATTTTAACATTGGAAAGTTTGAGATTTTTTACTCTAAGATTCAATTTCATCTGGGGATATTCACTGATGAACTTTTTTTAATGATTACTCCTCCTCCTCCTCCTCCCTAAATTACATTGTACAAGATTAAATTAAAATTAAAATTATATATAGATAAATAAAATGTAGTATAATTATAATTATTATCATCAAAAAATATTATCCCATTGTTTTTGAACCATCATAATTTACTTTGAATATGCAATCATTATGAACAAAAAATATACGATTCATATACCTTTCTATAATAATACATTGGATATAGAATAATTTTCACCAATAATGTTTTATAGATGATCAAATTCCTTGCATAGAATAATTAGGCCCTTTGACTCTATAAATTGATTCATTGGAATACATCATATAACAGGTTTATATAGTATTGTTTCCGTACTAAATCAATGAAATCATCACCATTTTTACTCCAAAATTAATTCTAAACCTCACTTTGATACAACTTTTCCATAATTTAACCCCTATAAACCTCACATAGATTGAAGAAAAGACTGATAATGGAATCCAATTCCCACTATAAATGGTTGGAGACTAAAAAAAGGGTATAAAAACATATCTGTAAAGCATTTCCCTCTAAAAATAAACTTGGTTAACTTTATATAAAAATCTTATAATATGATTTAATGGAAATATCCATAACCAAAAATAAAAAAACTATGACAATATAGATTAATTATACATAACATCCAAAAAAAGTAAATCTCTTTTGGAATAAAAGCTATAAAACATCATTATAGGAATACTTAAAATAAAAGTAAGTGTGTAATTATGATCTAAATCTTGTGTTTTGCCTATATTGAGATAAAACTTATCGAAAAATTTATCAATATGATCCTTAAAATATATAGTTCGATAAAATATCCTATGTAATGAAAAATATAAAATAAATATCATGTAAATAAACACATGAATTCTTTATAACCATAAGAACATGAAACAACTACTAGTGAAAAAATAAAATTGAAAAATCAATATAGAATATGATACCCAAAACATCTAGTATACCTAAACAATAATATACACACACTTAGATCATACACTAGTTATCCACCAGTGCCAAGCTGATGATGGATTCCACCACCACTGAGGCCATGCTGAATATCTATAAAGGGGTGAGTATAAACGTTCTAAGTCACTTCCCCTCAATAATATTACAATAACAATGTTTTCAAAGCATAAAAATGTATATGTGAGTGTAAAAGATAAACTAGAAAACAAGCCCACTATCGAGTAATGTTTATAACCTCTAGAGTATCCCTATATTTTATGATACAATATCTCCCTAAATTTCATAGTTATATACATAATAACTCATACCACAAAAATAAATCAAAATAATCCCCCAAAAAATCACACCACACCATTATGGTATCATGCTTTTAATATTAAATGTCCTACTAACATCCCACCACTAGCACTGTCACATTATATCTATTCCCATAATCATAATCCATATCTATATTTTTGTTGGGAAGAAAGGCTTACACATATTGACATTTATTTGGTCATGCAATAATTAGATATTAGGATATAACAATACTTCCCTTACTTTGATGTCATGTAGTGAATCACTCTAGGTTATTTCTTAAATAACATAATATACAATAATAATACAAAAAACCCATAAATCCCATTAACCCTCACCAGACTTGTGAGAAAACTACATAGTCACATTAGGGGACACATTTCTCTTAATATTTGGTATCCCATTCCAACAAGTCTATCAAGATCTTGTAATATCCTTCTAATTCATTACATTAACCTCACCCTAGAAATAAATAAGATCCTTTGGATATAATAGGGAAAATTATATCTTGGAAAAAATAATCACAAGAATTAAGTCAAAGTATAAATAAATCCACACTTATCATTCCCTATCATTTAGGCTTAAATTTTAAAAACACATTCTAGAATATTTCTTTTAGGAAATATTTGGAAATTCTATATCTAGAACCATGATTTCTGTTAAATTAATATAGACCCCATCACACCCTATAAAATAATAAATATAAGCATCCAACCTCTATATACTAAACAATAAAATTGGATCACATCCTCCAAACCTAACCTTATAAAAATTTTAATATCATGTCCCTATTATCCACTATTTTCTAAAATCAACCTCCGAACATCAACCTTGGTGTCTAATTTTTTTGAACAAATCTTATTATTATGCGCTGATATCTTATAACTTTATTTCAAAAAATAGTGGGAAGGTAAATATAGAATTCATTGAGTGTAAGGATTTTTTTAAATTCAACCCTTTCCACACAAATTCCAAATACTAACTAATAAAATCAAATAGAGAGAAGAATGGAAAATATTTGATAGCTATAAATTCTAAATCATCCTCCCAAATTCAATCCATGAATTTCATTTTATAACTCTTTCTAAACTTAACCACTTAATTCATAACTTTCATAACCCCACTATCCAAAAAATTAACCATATAAAATATAGATCAGGACACAACCATAAATAAAAAACATGAAATAGGGAGGAATAATATAATGTCACAAAGTAAATACAATTTACCCAAATAAGAAAGACCTATCAAGTTTCCTATTAAGGAAAAATCCACATTTATTCATTCAAGTTGAATGGATTATTTTAAAGGTTTCTCCTTCAAAAAATTCATGCAAAAACCCAAAGGGTTCATTCCTAAAAATAAGATTAAAAAAATAATCATCCATTGTTAGACCATTGTAATCAAATAGATCATCCTCCTATATACTTCCTTCCACAACATAAACATATTTAAATTAAAGTAAAATTAATTACCCACATGTACATTTGGAACCAAATAATTACTTTATTCTTAAATTTATACATAAAAACTGATAATAAATTAATATATAAGGAACACTCCTTGAAACTTTACCAAACCAAATAGCCAATTATTCTTCTATACATACGTAAAAACAAATGCATTACTTTAACACAATGTCTAAATAGAAATAATAATATAACCATAACTTTCCTTGAAAATGAAAAAAGGATTAAAATACCAACATCATAATAACTCTAAATAGACTCCTACAACTGAATTTACTCCCTTTGAATTATAAAAAGTAAGAACTCCCTTATGAAGATCCCCATATAAAAATTTCTAGAAATTGACCATGAAGATAGAAAAAAGGATAGAGAAATTTATTTAGGGTAAACCTTTGTAAATGAGCCCCCAAGACCTTATTTATAGGTTATGAAGTCCCATAATGTCTAAATAAATAATCCAAAAACCACTTGAAATCCAAAAAACAAACTTATTTGATCTTTAAAAATCTCACACCTGAGGTTAAACACAACATTCTGAACAAAAAAAATCAATGAAATTTAAATATCAAGCTATCCACAAGATGTAAAATTGTTGGATTCCCCTAGGGTGAAAAATGTTATAAAATATCACCATATTTAGAAAAAAACCAACACAAAGATACCAAGACCTCTATATCCTCCTCGACATTAAAAATTTGTGTCTATAAAAATTCTAAACAAAACATAAAATAGAGAACCCCAAATAATCTATTAAATATCATAAAAAATATAACCAAATATTTTATAATATTACAATATAAAATAACAAACTGAAACAACTCTAGAAACTAAAACCTTATCTTGGATGCCTCCTCCTTGGTGTTCTCCTAAAATTATCCTCAAATATAAAGAAATAATACTAAAGGAATTGAATATATATATATATACACACATAAAAAAACCATCTCACAATGATCCATAATCTCATCTAGATACTCTGAAAATGTTGTATCCTCATCTAATTCCAAATCACCCTATTATATCATTTGAGAAGGATCATAAACATAATTCATAAGCTATGAAATTTGAAATATGTTAAAGACTCTCTCTAATTAAGGAGGAATTTATAATCTGAGTGCCTCTTCTCTAACCCTCTAAAACACATTTAAGGGACCAATAAACCTCATAAATAACTTGTTTCCTCTTCAAAATAAGTACTAACCATGTCACAAAGAAACTTATAAAAATAAATTATCCCCATATCATAATCCAATGACCTATGAATTTAATCAACATAAAAATTATTATAAATTTGATCTATTTACATATTATATAAAATAAACTGAATAGGCATAGGAACAATATAAATAAAACTGTGACCAATAACTGATGTCTCTCTGGAATCCATCCAACAAAATGAATACTAATAAGGCTGACTAAAAAATGACTCATATAGTGCCATACTAATAAATAAATGATAATTTTTCTTGTATGTGAATTCTATAAAAGGTAAGTGTTCAATCCACAAACCACTATAATCTAATATAAACTTCCAAATCATATTGTTTAAATTCTAAATAGTTCTCTCACTCTCACTGGCTATCTATTGATGAAATATAGTGCTCAAACATATCTGAGTTCCAAAATCATACTAAAATAATCTTCACATCCATGAAATTAACTAATAACCACACTCATACAATATTGAATGAGTAAATTTATATAATTTCACCATGAATTGAGTAAATGTGAGCATACAATACTGCTAAGTAACCATGTAATCTCTATAGAGAAAATTTGTTGGAAAATCTAATAATCCACTTTTGTATAATTATTGGAAAACTCAAATTGAAGGGGTTTGTGTGTGTTTATGTAATAAATTTAATATTTTTTTGGTATTTTTTAAGTTTAATTCTTGATTTTATAATGAAATGGAATAGGGACATTGAAATATAAATAATTGGAATTGGATTCAATAAATGTTGGGTGGAGAATTTAGGGTTTTGATTAACCTTATGATGGATTCTAAGTGAATTTACAATATAAATACATTATAAAAACTATTAATTCCCTAAAACCCACTCTCATAGAAGTTAGGAACTTACTCTTAAGGCCAAGGTCACTATAAATTTTCCCTTATCCCTTATAAGAATAGGTTATATGCATTATTTATGACTATGTTTCCAATTAATCAAATTAATTATCATTCCATAAGATGTAGTGATCATGATTTAGTTATTGGTTTAGGATTATACTCTCTCTATATATCACACTCAACCTCTCATTATTTGGTAACACCAAGAGGTTTTGAGTTGTTATTGAAATGATATAGAAGATAGTTAATGAGAAGAAGGTTTGTTTATAGTGTTTAATTTTATTTTTAGTATATAAATCAATTGAAAAATATGATCCTTATTTAAGAATTTTTTAGATGGAGTGTTCCAGATAGAATGAAACTTAAACGGACAGAGAAATATGAATTTATTGGACATAGGTGATCAAATAGAAGGTAAGAAAAATTGTTTGTCTGAAAGTATTCATAAAGGAATCTGACTAAGTTCTTCAGGAAAATAAAATTATCCAATGATTTATTTTTATTCAAAGTACAAACATCATGACTATTCTAAGGTATTCATGATTCTAGATGAATTTTTTCAAAGGAATAAATTATAATAAAATTAGGGTTTCTAGACATAGTTTACCATAAAAAGTTTTCCAAGATCATATACAACTTGTGAAATTTCTAGATAGAGAATTTGGTGTACCAGAAGTATAAGGATACATTGATTAGAGTATTGAAAGTTGAGTGTTTATGGAGAAGTAAAGTTATGGAGAAAAATAAAGTTAATATTTTTTTGGGTAATTTATAAATATATATTATTTGGAAGAAGTTCTATGAGTCCATGAGATAAAAAAACCTTGTATGTTTCAGACTGAGAAACGATGAGAGTTAAAAATATAGTAACTTGAAAGCTTTGGATATAGCAAATATATAAAACTTACCAAATGATCAATTGTAAAGACTACTGGATAAAGGGGATCCATAAAAAGAAGTGTTGAATGATGAATATTGTTATGAATGAATATTAGATAGAACATTATAGGATGGAGGATTTATTACAAAGAATAACCAGATGGAGGTTTGAGGATATTTACAAAAACATTGTGAATTCATTTATTGTGATAATGCTAATATGGACATTCAATGCCTTAATTATCACAAAGTAAAGATTGTAAATTCATTCATTGTTAATGACTTGAGTGTGAAATTCAAATTTGGACTTTATTATCTACCCTTATTTTTTAGAGAAAATATGGATATATAAAGTGAAGAAGGTGTATTGTGAAGCTGTTATTGAAGATGTGAGGTGTTGACAAAGAATATTTAGAGATAATTTTATTTAATTATAAAATAAATAAATCCATACAAAGAAGTACCAAAAACAAGGTACTGAGTGAATAATGAACTAGAGAAAGAAGTGAGGTTCCAAAAAAAGTAGTTTCGAATGAATAGGTAACAGATTGAGAAGTTCATAAAAATAATTGAAAGTTTTTTTGCACACAATAGAAGAATAATGACTAAATTGAATGAGTGAATGTGTGAAAAAGTATTGGCTACACACTACCGATACACCGAAAACTGTTGGGGAAGGTTTATTCCATTTTTTCAAAATCTGTATTATCATATTACATAAGAAAGAAAAAATGCACTATCAAAGGACTATAGTGAAACATATGTAATGTATATACCCTTCTTGATGTTAAAAAAAATTATTTTCTACTAGATTGTATGGTCTAATATTATTTCTAGATCATGACATGAATTATATACTCTTATTGAGTAGTGAACCTTATAAATTCTTGTGTTACTATGGGTGTTCCCATGTGTTGTGTTTTTGTAGATTCATTTATCTCTAATCAAAGGAAAATGTTTTTATAAAAGTAGAAAATAAAAAAAAGATTTAATAACTAACTCACTTTCCCTCTTAGTGATTACATAGATCATGACTAGACCGTATAATTTGTATCAGAAAAAAGGTTCCCTTTATTAACTCTAGTCTATGTAGAGATCAAAGAATAAGTTTTTCATGGATCTTCAAACCTCAGTTAATAGTAAATAGATTCCTATTTTTTTATGGGAAAATGATCATATCTGGAAGGATATGATGTTTCCTTATCTTTTATCCATTGGATATGAAGTTCTGGAAGCCGCTACATAAGGATTCACTCCACCAACTAAGGGTGAACCCTTAATAGAAATTGATAAGAAGAATCCAAATAATGATGGATAGTCCAAAAATTCTATACATTTCTATATCTCCAAAAGTTAATTCTTGAGGGTTAGAAGAATTGAAAAATATATAGGAATCTAGGACACTGAAAAATATTCATGAGGGGAATATGAAAGTTAAAAAATCCAAGTTACAAATATGGATATTAAAGTATGAAGATCTTAAAATAGAAGATAATGAATCCATTAATGGGTTCTTTATAAGGGTTAATGACATTATAAGCACCATAAAATGTTTTTGTGAGAAATTAGAATATTAGACTATTTTTAAAAAGATTATAAGAATTCATCCTGATAAATTTGATTCCAAGGTATCATCATTAGAAGATAGATATCCTTAAACTATATCTATAGATTATTTTTATAGTATTATCATAATTTATTAAATTAGAATAGAAAAATCTACCAAGAACAAGAAAAAGGATGATGTAAAAAAGGATGTTGGAATACTAGTTCACTATTCTGGTTAACTTTCCATTTTCAAAGGTAAATATTCATTTTATGGATACTTCTGGAACTATGGAGGCTTTGAACATATAATAAAGATATATTGGTTCAATAATAAACACTACAATTAATATATAATTAATTAAAAGTAGAGTTTTAGTGGAATTCAACCCACTAAAAGAAGAAAAGTTGATAAATTTAGTGTGAAAACCAAAAATAAAATTCAACCACTAGAATCTATTATTGAATGATGTGAACAACCCATAAATCTTTCTAAAGGATTCCGTATAATGTTATCATCTCAACAAAGTTTTTAAGAAAAATCTAAAGATCATAATAAGAAAGAGGAAAATGGAAAATAAAAGGTCTTAGTTATTGAATCCACCATCAAGGACACAAAAGGAACACGACCTTGGATATTAGATAGTGGGTGTTCTTCATATATGACAAACATTTGAAATTGTTAAAAAATGTAAACGAATAAAAAGAAGGGTTTGTAAAGTTTGAAAATGATGAGTTAATCTGAGTCAAAGGAATTTGATCTACCACCATTAGAAAAGAAAAATTTAAAACTAAGAGTTCTTTATTTTTTAATGGACTGAAAGATAATTTTTTGAGAGTTTCATAACTTTGTGATGAGGGAAAAAATGTTTTTTTAGAATAGATGGATTTATTTTTGAAATTATTTATAATTTTAAAGTTATAACAAGATGAAAATGAACTAAGGGAAATTTGTTTTAGGTTGGAGATGCATAGAGTTCATGATATCTGGGGGAATCATTTATGACACAAAAGGCTTGGACATATGTGTCAAATGAATTTGAACAAGATAAAAAAATAGGAAGTATTCATGATGTTATTTATAGGATAATAATAATATATTTGTGTTGTTTAATATGATATAAAGGGAAGATTTCAAATTTAGTACACAAGAGGTTTGATATACATACAACTTATCCCTTGGAGATTATTCATTCTAATATATGTGATCCCATGAGAAATAAATTGTAAAATGTGGATAAGCTTTTTATTTCCTATATTTATAATTCAACTCATATTATATGTATTATGGTTTTTAAATTAAAATAAGTGGCTCTAAAGATGTTTAATAATTTTAGGAAAATTATTAAAAAGGAATTTAGAAACTCTATGAAGAATATTTAGACTGATATTGGAATTGAATACACAAATGAGAAGTTTAAAGGTTATCTTGAAAAGCATGGCATTCTCCATGAACCTAGTTTACCATACACACCAAAATAGAATGGTGTTTCTTAAATAATGACTAAAAGTTTTGTTAAGATAGATCAAACCATACTAATTGAACATTATAATTCCCAATTATTTTGGAGATAAGATATTAGAGAAATATTTCACATTTATAATCTTTATTTATATAGTACAAACTCATATATGACTCCATATGATTAAAATTACAAATAGATACCACGTTTTAAATACTTAAGGGTTTTTATAAGACCCTGAACTATCATGGTCAAAGGTGATAATCTTTATAAGTTTTATCAAATTGGTATTGATGGAATCTTCCTTGAATACCCTTATAATGGTAGAAAATTCAGATGTTATAATAAGGAAACTGGAAGGATTTTTGAATTTATAGATGTAAAATCACTAGAAAATTTTGAATGAAATGATTCACAGTCAGATATAGGTATAAGTAGAAGTGAAGATGAAACCATTTTTTTTAAAAAACATGATAAAGTTTCTGATAGAATTGATGATATATAAGACGTGAAAGATAAATATATTGATTCATATATTTCAAGAAACGAGGGACAACTGAATTCATTTCATATAAGGACGAGGAAGCAAGTGTAGGTCCAAAATATCATTAGATATCAAGGAAGATAGATTTAAACTAGAAGACCATCGAGAAAATTTTCACATACCTCTTTTTTTTACATAAGTTGAGCTAAGATATGTTGAAGAAGATTTAGAACACCAAGAGTGGATTGATTCCATGAATTGAGAATTAAATCAGATTGAGAAAAATCAGACATGGGGGATAATAGCCAAACTTAATGATAAAAATGTGATTTTAACAAAGTGGGATTTCCAAAAAAAGTTGACTAAAAATGTTTAAGTGTAAAGGAAAAAATAAATACTATTTTTAGGGGAACTTATAGGTTGAAGGAATTAATTTTTATGAGACCTTATCCCTAGTAGTAATAATTGAAACCATTAAAATATTTTTAATATTTCTATTCAAAGGTGATGTAAGATATTATAAATGGATATATTGTCTACCTTTCTCAATTGATAGATGAAATAAGAAGTATATATTGAACAACCAAGTGGTTTATTTCTAGGAAAAGAATAAAAATTTGTGTGTAAGTTGAAGAAGTCTTTATATGGGTTGAATTAAGATCTGGGATCCTAGTATTTAAAGTTATATTTGTATTTAAATAATCCTAACTTCAATAAGGGAAAATTGAAAAAAAATATTTATATAAAATAAAATTAAGATATTTGTATCATTGTGATTGTTTATGTTGATGATATAATAGTTTTATGGAATAATGGATAAAATTTTGAAGTATTTTCTAAATAGTTTTTTTTGAAATTTTTATGTTGGTTGAAATGAGGTAATTTTTTGACATGAAAATTTATCTAGAGAAGAATATCATTTTCTTATAATAGGAAAAATATGCTAAGGAATTACTTAAAATATTTGGAATAGAAGATTAGAAACATGTTTCCAAACCTATCTTAGTGGGAAAAAAGATATTTAAGGATGATTTTTTAAGGAATATTGATTCTAAAGAATTTATAATATTGATTGTAAGCCTTCTAAATTTAATGTCCTCTCGACTAGATCTCATTCATGTCGTTACCCTATATCCTAGATTTCAAAGTTCTCCTGAAATGTCACATTTTTTAGCTGAAAAAATGAAGTTTAGATACATTAAGTTTACTAAAGATAATGGGATAATGTATTCCAACAAAGGAAAGTTTAATCTATTTGCCTATACATATATATACTGTGTAAGTTCTATCGATGATCAAAATCGAATTCTGGTAGAGTTTTTATTTTAGGAGAAAGATGTGTAAGTTGGCATACAAAGAAGAAATGTCCACCGACTCTCTAAAATGAAAAAACTAAGCATTTAGCTACCACTAAAGTAATAACACAATTAATGTGGATGAATAAATACATGGAATTGTTTTTGTTTGATGTGAAGTTTCACTTCTCTTAGGTTGTGACAATCAAAGTGTTATCAATATCACCAAGAATATAGTGAAAAATTCAAGATCTAATCACATTGATATTAAATATTAATTTATCCTTGAACATGTGGAAATAAATGAATTAAATCAGGATTTTATACCTATAAAGGACCAGGTAGATGGAATTTTCACTAAACCATTACTGATGGACACATTTTAGAAGTTTAGTTTTATTATGGGAATTCACTCTCAGTCTCTTCAAGACTAAGGTATGTGATATCTATCCACACTCTCTTATGATATTTGGATATTATAGTTAAAATAAGAGAAATATGATAACATAAATTTATCCATTGATATGCGATTTAACTATTTTAGAGAGGACATATATTTAGGGGGAGATTTTTTGTTAAAAGGGGAATGCTGTGATGTCAGCATATGTGAACTATTTTAATAGTTTGTTGAAGTAAATGTAGGAAATAATTCTTTATATATTAAAGTCAATTATTTTTTTTGATGGTGACTATTGATTCCCACCAAATGATCATCACAAATCTATAAGGAAATAAATACCTAAATTATGGGTATTATTTTCTCCGCTCAAATAAAAGGAAGAGATGGTGGTCAAGACATGCAGATCACGTAACCCACAATAGGACATGAGACCGAAATATCTTTATAAGGTAATATGAATAGGTCACATGCAATGTATGATCTACTCGATATCACATAGAACCCTTTTGAAAAGCCTCCCTATTCTTGTGAAGGCAACCAAGACACTCACTGATCATGTAGGGGAGACCATACGAGTTCCTCTGATCCATGTGACTTGTCCACTAGTGGGTTCATGGAAATCATCCAAAACCCTTATAAAATAAAGTATGAAAATATAAAAAAGACAAAATCCTATTTTGGTTGTTGATATTCATGCAACACACTCATACGGTCTGCTAGACACCCTGGAGCCCTAGCGACATAACCACCTTGTCACACAAGATCCTATTGACATATCACCTTCATTATGTGAAGAATATCAGACATGTCCATTAGATTATGTACTAACCCTTTGACTTCATAAAACAATAAAAGGATCTATCCATGACATTTATCACATGCCAACACAAGATCCAACATCAAATACACGATGTGCCATGGAAAGAGAAGAGTGACTGATCAGGACAAGGTGTGTGTGCTATAGAAAGATCCCATATTCATCATGAGGCACCATCATAGGAAAATGATGGGAAAGTGTCACAAAAACAAGTAAAATAATTTAATAAAATATGAAAAAGGTGGAAGCCTTTTACATTCATTGATTTTCATGAAATGTGCTTACACAGTTTGTAAGAGACCATGAAGCCCCTGGCAACATGTCTACCTTGTCACACAAAGGCATTCTAGTGTCACTTTCAATCATGAGAATGAATTTGGGAACATCCATGAATCTTATGAAATCATTATGAATCTATAGAAAAGTAAATGGGGTTTCCATGACAATGCTCACACATCACCACAAGACCCATTATTGGTTATGTGATTCATCATAGATAAGAAGAGTGATTGTCTTCGATAACACTTGCACAAATTTTTGATATCACCATACCTTGTAAAATAAAGAAGGAGATAAAAGGGGATAATATGGAAGATTCTCACAAAGGTAGATATGATAATCATCATAAGAAAGGGGTTCTACACCCCAGGTGATCACCATTGATCTTGTGAGACCCCTCGACATGTCATCATGATCCTACAAAATCCCTCTTAACAATATGCCTGTGTCTCATGGAAGAACCCATATAAGTAATCTTAAATCATACGAGAGCCTTCCTACATGCATCTTGATCTCATGAAGACTCCTAGACATGTCAGCTTGACTTTGTGTAAATCTCATTAATATGTCCAAATGAGCAAGTGAAATCCATTTGATCAGCCTAGTTCTAATAAAAATGGAAAAGGCAGAACATTCTCATAGTCATTGATCATTACATGATGCCATGAATGACCCACAACAAGATCATGAAAAGCATGTGAAACCAAAAATCTCTTATGAATCCATCAAAAAATACATGAGATATGTGATTCTCAATGTGGAATACAACTAGGGAAGTTATGGTTATAAATCCCCCCCTCAGTACAAAAAGATGCATCCACGATCGACCACACCTGGGATCATAGGAGAGGACTTCTCAAAGTGGACAATAGTATGATCAAAAAGGTATTATGCTAGGTAAAAACTATGGAATAATCTAAGGGATCATGAGGAAAGCATAGTCACTTCACATGATCACTTGAGATCACATGAAGGACTTCTGGTGTATCAGTCAGATTATTAGAAGGAGGTCCCACATGTTAGATGAGTCACACAAAACCTAAAAAATATGCTAACACTAGAGAAACATAAGGAACATATGCAATAAATGATAGAAAAAATACTAAACTATGGGATAATTATGTGAAGAACATATATAATGATCTCTATTCAGTTCACACGACTCATCTAGATCATGAAACATCATTGGGAAATGCCACTAAAATCAGACGATGCTACCTCAACATAGAATTTGGATCATGTGATGTCCCTTGGGAATGTCAAAGAAAGTCACATGATGCACTTTGGGCATACTAACCAAGTCTCAAAATTTCCTTCAGGATTTCTAGACCAATATTTTGATTTCCTTTAGACATATCACCCAAGTTATGTGGCGACACTAGGAAAGGTCATCTAAGTCTCATGATGACACCAAGACATGTTATCCTAGACCATACGATGCCTTCCGAACATTTCAGCATCAATATTGCGATGTCTTCTAGAAGTTCCATCCTTGATCTCGTGATGTCTTCTAGAAAAGTCAGTCAGACCACGTGGTACCCTCTAGACATATCCACCATGATCATGTGATGTACTCCAGACAAGTCAACCTTGATCATGCAATGGTATCTAGACATTTCATTCAGGTTATGCGACATAATCTAGACAAGACAAATGGATCATGTGATTATCTTTAGGAATTTCCACTGAACAACTATGGAATGTCCATAAATCCTCAGACATGTTAGGAAAACAATCAGAACATGTCAAGCATACAATAAAACCATGTCAAGAAGACACACATAGACATGATAACATTGTCTAGTGAATATATCAGGGGAAACTCAGCATGTAATCCCTGATTAGTGTCCAGACATGACTGGACCTATATAAAGTAAACCTCAGTGTGTAATCCATGAGCAACTGAACTATGAGAACTCTGATTCCTACCATAAACAAGATATATAGGACGTGTTCTTAAGGCCCTTGATCAAATGTGAATCCACCTCAGTGTGATACCTGTTATGTCTTTGGCATTTCAACCATAGGAACTCAACCTCTCACATGGGTTGATTATTCTTCCTCATCCACCTAAAAATTGAGAAGGCAACTGAACTATGAGAAATCTGATTCCTGCTATAACCATGATATGTAGGACGCCTTCTTAAGGCCTTTTCTCAAAAAAGAATCCAATTCGATGTGAGCCCCCCTATGTCTCCAATATTCCAACCATTGAGACCCAATATCTCCCATGGGTTGATCATTATTCCTTATCCATCAGCAAATTAAGAAGGAAAAACTCAGTGTGTAAGCCCTGATCAAATTGAACTACGATAACTCTAATTCCTTCCATAACCAGGATACATAGAACGCCTTACTAAGTCCCGAGATCAAATGGGCATCCACCTTAGTTTGAGACCCACCATGTCTCTAAAATTTGAACCATTGGGATCCAATATCCCATATGGGATTATTATTCTACCTCATCCACCTACGGATCAAGAAGGAAACTGAACTATAATAACTCTTATTCCTACTATAGCTAGGATACATAGGATGACTTCTTAAGACACAATCTCAAATAGAAATATGCTTTGGTGTAAAAAACCCCATATCTCAGACATTCCAACTATCAGGACCCAATATCTTTAGTGGGATGATCCTTAATCCTCATCCACCAGTGGATTGAGAAGGGGAACCTCAGTATGTAAGCCCTAATCAAATTGACCTATGATGAATCTAATTCCTTCCATAACCAGGATATGTCGGACGCCTTTCTAAGGTACAAGATCTATATTAAATATCCAAAGGGTTGTTCTAGAACATAATAATTTCATTCATATACAATGATACTGGTTACTTTCTATCCCTTGTTTCACACATCGAGTATGGCTCACATGGGTTTAGGGATTTACAGTGATCAAATCATTCAAATCATGAATCTCCACTAGCAAGGGAAAACTCAGTGGGTAAGCCCCGATTAGTGGAATGATATGAATCCACCCATAAGGCCATCCACCTCTGGGAAAGTCCCAAGGGTGTGACTGAACTATGATGAATCTAATTCTTTATATAACCAAGATACATAGGATGCCTCTTCGAGGCTCAAGCTCCAAACCCGGTGCCTATGTTACCTCATATGTTTTCTTTATACATGATGTTAAACTATAGGGGTTTAATGAACTACATGGGTTTTGATTCTTGTAACATGAAATATAGGAAACATCATAATGGATCAATCACATCCTCAAAATATTAATCGCCTCCCTAGATGACAATAAACCCTAGAGTTTTTGGTTATATGGCTTCAAGATATAAGATGCTACCTACTAAGGAGAAATGGATGAATAATCTCGAATACATACAAATGAACTCATTAATAGGACCTACCTTACATATGGAAGGATTTTATACTTGATAAATTTTAGGGTAAATGGTCCCGTATCAGGATTAAGAAGAGATTATAGAACCTATCTTAAATCTATAAGAGAGTCTTGGAGTAGGAAATAATTCCCCCCCCAAAAGGGTGCGATGATACCAACCTCTCATCCTCTTGACCAATGTGAGTTCCTATGTTCCATTGGGTCTAAAACCCCAATTCAAATCCTTCCTTCAGAAAGCAAGTATGTACCTAGTTATGGATATGGGAATTGTTAAGAGTTTCTATAGAAGATAAAAATGAATGGTGACCCTGATTTGAATGATTGTACCAATATAAAATCCCTGAAAATCAAACTATCAGACTATTTTACCCCAACCATTGGTGATCTTCATATCTTTTCTAGAAAAAATGGTGAACCCGATGTGAAATCATTTAACTACGACATATCTTTCACATGATAAAAAGGATAGACTTAAAAGTTCCCATCATACCATTTTTCCTATCATATGGGTGACATGAGTCCTATATTTCCTAAAGAATAAAAAATAGTGAACCCAATGTGAATCTATCAAATAGAAAAAATGATCAGTTTACCATGCATTAGGAAATTTAATTTGAATATACTATACAAACAAAAGTGTGGAAATTGACATGAATATTTTAAATGATAAAAAGGATCAAATGATATTCTATAGTTAGGATTCTCAAGAAAAAATTATATCCTCACCATGAAAATACCACATGAGCAGAATGGATAGACCGGGAATAAAAAAGGATAATTATGTTACTTGTGCATATATGATTGAGCACATATCATGCTTGAAATAATGCACTGATTAGTGACTTTATTCCTTATTGTATTCATGGCTACAAATACTGCTCTCACAAAAAATACCCAACCTGAGATAATGTCTTTATCTAGAAATGTTTCTAGAAAATCATCTATGGATGAAACCCCTGTGGGTCATATAACAATGTTACCTACATGAAACCTTCAACATCAAGTATAAAATTCAATGGTTAGGGAATAAAATTGTCATGGTATGATCTTAAACCTTGAGGCTGCATGTGAGGGTCTCCAAACACTGAAACCGATGAGTATGCATCATCCAAAGAAAGATGCAATAAAGCCAGTGGCACTCATTTCCACCGCCAACCACTTCAAAATTTTATCCTCAAAATGTGACAATAACCACCTTTAATATATTATGAAGGTAGATCAAGGAGTCAACTATGAATACATTCCAGTTTAGGGGCCATAGAGGAGGGATCCTATCAACCATAGTCACTGGCGCCATCCTGATGGTTCCCTTCAGTCACCTACTGAGGGTACCACTCGACACACTGCCACCTGTAACACCCATGCATGAGAAATAAGGAAGACACATTAGGCATAAAAATCTATAGATAACCCAGAGCGGGCTCATTTCCTCTCTTTGGATGATTAATCCCGCCGACATATTCTGGCGGTAGCCAGTGCGTAGGTTTATATCCCTACTCACCCAGAAAGAGTTTGTGAGTATATTCCCAAAACAAGCATGGGGGTTGCGCATATCTCTACCCCCATGTGTGAAGTCCATTAGCATATTCTAGGGGAATAAGGAGGAATGAAGTGAGATCATATCCATACTTCAATTGGACACATATGCCAATGTATATTAGAAAAATTTAATGTGCATTATTACATTCCTACATACACTTTTCTAAAATGTCATTACATTATAGAAACAGATGAATAACTCCACTAAAATATTCTAGAATTGGTATAGATAGAGGGATAATCACATATTCCTATCCATACAGAAAGGGCAGCACAATACTCTAATAAGTATGAAGAAGTTGTTGATTCAGATAAAGAGAACAATATTTATCCAATCCATGAGTATTAACAACATATTCCAATAAAGGATGAGGCACTAGACCAGTCTAATATTCCTATTTCGACTAAGTCTTACCAAGTGAGAGTAGAATATTCCTTGAGATAGTGGCACATTCTTATAAAAAAGACTGATAACATATTCCAAAGGCTCAAGATCAGAATCATATCCCAATTATAGCTAGGCCTCACCAAGTGAAAGTGATACATGTCATAGGACAAGATCATATTCATGTCGAAAAAGACTAGTGAAATACTCCAAAGGCTTAGGATTTGGATCATATCTCCATTCTGACTGAGGCCCACTAGGTGAGAGTAGTGCACACCTCAGTACATGCTCATATTCATGTTAGTGAAGCTACATGGCATATTCTTGTAGTTTACAGAATCCAGATGCATATTCCTACTTCCACCAATGAACAACTGCACTAGAATCCTTTAGAGTCTATACAGAAGTAAGCTCATATCCCTTATCCCATTTCGGAGGTCCATTGACATATTCTGATGGGGAATGCATTTTCATACCAGGCTCATATTTCTATTACAGTTGGGTATCACTAATTAATATTGAAACATGCCTCAGGATATTCACATATTCCGATAAAAAAAGACCGGCAACATACTCAAAAGGCTCAAGATCAGGCTCATATCCCCATTCTAATCGAGGATCACCAAGTAAGAGTGGCACATTCCTCAGGGAAGGATCATATTCCTATCAAAGAAGCTCATTGGAATACTCTATAAGATTCTATGCATCAGGATAATACTATCACAATACTAGATAGTTATCAACATATTATGACAGATATCATACAATAGGCTCATATCCCTATATAATCCTAAAAGGTAGGTTGGCATATTCTGGCCATGATGTAGAACAAGGCTCATATCCCCAATCTGTTCATTTCTAGTGTCCTTGAGGTTGTTCGAGACACATTCTCAACACCATAAGGGTCTTTTGAATCTTCAACCAAATAATAAGGTTATCATTACCATGATAGTACTTCTAATGATAGTGTGGAGATGGATCATGGGGACTATACTCTTGAAATCTGCCATGGTCAACCTCTCCATGGTGATATCTCCAATGGAAAATGAAATCCTCCCCTTTCCCATACATCTCCATATAAAGAAGTGATCAAAACTTTAAATCCTTCGTATAGAGAGGTGCTCGAAACAATGGGGTAAATCGTATATGGTTCCCCATCAATTTGAAACAACACTCCACTTTGGTCAGAAGACAACCCTAAGAATCACCTTCTATGTTCTGACAAGACAATGTCATGAAAGTATAATGAAGAGGAAGCTGACGCTGATATATGGAGAGAGTTAGCAAAAAAACCTCCCCACCATGTTCTTCAATCTTTCAACTTATGACTATGAGATCCTAGAAAATCTAGAGTTGGATTTTATTCCTTATATATTCTAAAATAAGTAGTAAAATCATCAAAAATTAAAAGATAAACACCTCCCTTATCCATTATATGAGGGTAACCTTCATACCATCAAGATACTCTGATGTTACATTGACCTGGCTACTATCTTCAAGGCCTATAACCCAAAATAAGAAATTTTCAACGCAAATCTATAACACACTATTTTTAATTGCATCAAAAATCTTTGAAAAATGATCATTGAAGACTCATTATGTATCTGTATTTGGGAATGGGGAATGTATGGAGTGTTACACTTCACTACACCCCTAGAATAAAATAACTCCCCAAATACGATGTCTTGTAATGTCATAAAGACTAGTTAAATCAAGGGACTAGGCAACACATGATCCAGTTGGTCACTATAATGGTTTTACCCAACTTTAATGGTACTAATAAATCATGAATAGAGGGAGAGGATAGCCAATAGGTCTTTTAACTAGTACCCTCAAAGAAACAGAAACACATTTTAGACATGGAAGTTGAAGTTACAATCAATTAGAAAACTTTCAATAAAGAAGGAATCCCATCATGGGTTGTTATTGAACCCAAATCATATAATAGAATAACTATACTATATCAAGTTGGTAAAAATATCATCTTCCATAGCAGCCATACAAGAGAAAACCCCACCCACTGGGTCATGGTAATATATACCACCACCTCTGCTCCTTTGATCATCAATCCTTGATAAGATCCAAGACATATTGGTAGCATAAACAAACAAACCCCATCCCACTGGACTTGGGTCATTTTTATCTCAATCACCATAACTAGGTTCATCATCTCCCAAGAGATTCCTAGGTAAATATATGGTGATTCTAGATCAACCCCAACCTATTGGGATGGGGGCATTTATATCTCAATGTCTATCCTAGGAATCATCAAATTCTCAATTGGAATCACTATACCCTCAATAATAGGATTAAAAAATGAAAATTTTGTCCCCAAATAGTTTCCATCCTGTAGTAATGAGGGTATTTTCATCATCATTATCATTGCATAGGGAATTATTCTTCTCCAGGTTGGGAGGTAAATATAGATGATCAACATCCCATCCATTCTTCCCAATGCAAGACGAACCTCTAATATTTGGGGCCTGTTTGGAAAACATGATTGGAAACTCCATCAAGGTCACTATTTATATTCCAATATGGGAAGAATGTATAATGAATAAAATTAAAGCCCACTAGGATTTCAAGAAAAAATAGTCCAATATGGATAAGGGTTCGATGAACAACCCTAATAAAAGCAGTGTAAAATCATCCTATTGAATTGAGATTAATGGGACAACTACCATTTCCCAATACACCACTGTGAATGTCATCACCATCAACACAATAGATAATGTGGATCAATATTAAGATACAAAGGGACATAATAAAAAAATATACCTTGAGAGGAGGATCTAAATGCACCCACTAAGGATAAATATACCTAGAACTAGAAGAGGATCTAAAACCTAGCACCTATGGATATCAAGTTGCTACTTGTACGGTGGAATAGTTCTAAGGATATAGATAAATAAATGGTAATATCCCACATGTCACCCAAAAGAACAGATATTCCCCCCATGGATGAGCAGTTATAAGAGTATGAGGATGAGCTATAAAAATTTCAAACAACTCAATGAGGAGATACTCAGAGGAAACATTCCCACCGGGTATCATCTTCAGGTAGAGGTGAGTATTCATCCTCCCATACATCAGGAAAGAGATGATCCTCCTACAAGAGTTTCACCTAATCATCAAACCAGTTCTGGATCCAGGCATCTGGTCTACATAAATGAGGAAGCAAAAAAGGATCATGACTTCCCTCCATTGTAGCGAAAACCTCTCCCTCACTAGGGTGATCATTTAGTCATTACACGGATCGAGAATTAGTGGGAGAAAAAAATGAGGCCACCACATGAAGCCTCTCCCTCTCTCTACAAATGGAAGGCCGATCAAAAAATAGTACCTCTAGAACTGGTCAATGCCATCGAGTTCTTGACTACTCAAATGGAATCCATGGAAGGGATATGCACACCAGTGTATCTTGAGAGAAATCCATATACTGAATGGATGGATGAAACTTTTCCCCCACCCAATTTTGGAAATCCTACATTATACACCTTTTATGGCATGAGAAACCTAGAATAGAATCTAATTCACTTTGTGTCCTGATGCAGTTTGATGATGGGCCCTAGAGATTAGTAGGAGGTGAACAAGATGAAGTGTTTTTTATAGACTCTAATAGGGGAAACCTCTACTTTGTATAATGGTCTTCCAACAAGATCTGTTATAGGATGGGAATAACTTAATCATCAATTCCTTTACCAGTTCTACTCTATGCTGTGGAAAATGAAAATTGTCAACCAGAAGAACTACAAGCAACATGAAAATGTGAGGGTGTCTAACTTCATATCCAGATGGAATGGTTTAACCTCCCCACTCAAAATTCCTCTCTCATAGGAGAAACTGCTAGAGCTATATGATGAAAATATCTTGGATGATCTACAGACACCTTTTATCCTGATGAAATATCATGGTGTATTCCATGAATTTATAGAAATGGAACAACGTTTGGAAAATTCCATTCATTGGACCCAAAATAACTCTTGACTCATGACCTCAACACATAGGAAAAGGCTAAAAAAGGCATAAATTACTATTATTACCATAAAACCAGCATAATTTCCCATTCAAGAACCTATTTTGGTCCCAAACTACCCAAAGCCTCCTATTTAGTGGAAACAACAACAAAATCACCCTCAACCAGAAGAAAAAAGAGATTAGGGTCGCCCAAGATTTGAGGAACAGATGAATAAAAAATACTCCTTCCAAAATGAACAAGTCCCATATTATTTTATTATAGACATTGACAACAACCTACTCAAGATTCCATATCCTAATAATCCTAATGAGTTTAACCTCACTGATCAACCCGACTACTGCCCTTTCCATAGACGGAAGGGTCACAACATCCAAGATTGCTTCATCTTTAAAGATGTCCTCTAACTAATTGCTGATTCTAGAAAAGTGATGTGGGATAACTGCCTAACATAAGTGAACTGCATAACTGTTACCTAGTTATAAGAATAATGTGATTGGAAATAAGTTCCGGCTAGGTGTAGGTATAAGTTCAACAATTGGATGACTCAAAATACAGTTGACCGAGCTCATGAAACCTTGAGAACACAGCTTCACAAACATTTAGTGATTCCATAAACTAGATAGGTTACATCAAATATGACTCTCAAAGGTGGATTAAACCATCATAAACAAGAATATATAGAAGAGTAAGAGTCATATTCATCTCTAAAATAGGCTCTGACTCTTGCAAATTTATTCCTTGCAACATTCGAAGAATGAGAACTGCCCCACCAAACAAAACCCTCATATGATGAAGAGATCATATTTGGTTATGTTAACTTGATATAATTGGTATAACCCTTATCTAATGATTAACATTCCTTCGATTATGATTTTACCATACCTGACTAGGGAATAAGAGGCCACATGCATTGGAACCAAGGATACATGGGACAATGTGGGTGTGGTTGGACCCAATATTTCAGCCATGTCCCAATAGAGGATATATATGCAGATAAGACCTATGGGAAAGTAATAAAACAATCCCAACATATACATGGTTGTGTCTCAACACTCTCTAGTGTTCACCCCAACCCTGTCATCTACACGACTATCTGGCGGGAATTTGGTTGTCTAATCAGACCAGACAATAGAGAAGGCTGGTGTGACTTATTTCATTGAAAGCAGAAACTCCATCAACCTTTGCATAAGAACCAGAACCATCTACCTCATTTGTATTATCTCTTAAAACACATAATAAAGACCATACCCACCTCGAGAAGTTCCCAAAATCCGGCACAAAAGTAAGACATTCTGAAATAGATGGTGGTTGTCCCATCCAAGCTCTTAATCATGGATGTGCTCTATCTTTCAAAATAACTTAGGGAGGAACTCGTTGAATCTCTATAAATACCACATGATTTTGAGTTATAAGTCACTATATTCTAGTTTTATTGAGTGGATACCATTCCATTATAATGCTATTTCACCATCTCGTTCACATAACATGACTAGGAAGAGGCCATCTAGGGACACATCAAACCACTATATGTTTTTAAATGACTCGATAATGTTGACATCCAAAGGGATTTGATTAAAAATAGTTCGAGGATAAAACTCATACTAATTTTTAACCTTCAACATTTGGGATATTGTGAGGTATATTTATCTCCTACAAAGATGACCATTCAAGGGTATGATAAGATTGAGAAAAGGAATATTGGGAAGATCAAGCTAAAAACTCAGTCTGGGGATCTCAAATCTAACATTAAATTAATGTGTATCTTGAAAGACAACACATACAATATATTGTTCGAAAGGCCTTGGATACACATCCATATGGTGGTTCCTTCAATATCTCATCAGTTTTTTAAATACTCCATCAATGGAAAGGTTGGCATGCTTCATGGAAATAATGCCCCCATTGAGACTTGAAAAACCACATATGATGAGTAAAGTTTCTATAAAAGGGAAGAAAAAAAACAATTATGGATAAAAATATACAATTTTCATCCCAAAATGGATTGAGGACCACCCCTGCAAATCCATGGAGTATGATCTATAGTGATTATGTGCTACTCATAAATCTGATTGAGGCAATAGTCTTGATCCCAGATGTCCAAGCCCCTTATTTCCCCAGTGGTAGTGTAAAAGAAAATAAGCTCAAGAATATATATACAATTAATCTAGTAGTAGGGGGTGATAATTTCTATTCCCATGGCCTCTCTCACCTTGACAGTGAAAGTGATTCCCTCAGAGTGCTAACTTCGTCTAAAAATTCCTCTATAAACTCAGTGGTGGAAGAAGAAGAGGATTAACTTAGGGACATCCTTCCCACATTTGAAGAAGGTATCTACACCACCATTGATGAGCTTAGGTAGGTAAATATAGGAATAAAATAAGACCCACAATAAATACTGATTAGTGCCACTATTCCTATTGAGGATAAATAGATACATACTTCATTTATAAAGCAACTTCGATATGTGTTTTCTTGGAATTATACAAAAATTCCTAGACTGAGCCCAAATGTGGATATGCACCATATTGGATTATCCAATGACCATAAAGGTTTCAAGTAGGAATCTAGGACTATGTAACCCTCTCATGACACTAATTTATAGGTGAAAGTTTACCAATTTATCAAATCCATTTTTTTTGAGAAGTGCAATACTCAAGATGGATCACCAATATCATCCCTGTTAAGAAAAAGGATTGATAGATTAGGGTATATATCATTTCAGATACCTTAATCAAAACTACCCAAAGGAATAATTCCCATTAGCAATAACAAAACTGTTGATCGATGTAACTACTATATTTGAAGCCCTTTCCTTCATGGATGGACACTTAGGGTAAAATCAGATAAAGTTTTCCCCTAAATATGAAGAAACCACTGCCTTCAGAGCACCCCAGGGGATATTTTTCTATCAGTTCATTCCATTTTAATTATATAACATTGTAACTACTTATAAACATACCTTTTATCATATCTTTAAACCCCTATTGGGATGAATAATTGAATATTATGTTGATGACATGGTGATCAAATCTCAACAGTAATGTGATCACTTCACGAATCTTCAAACAGTCTTCGAAAAGTTATGGTAGTATAGTTTGAAGATGAATTCAATAAAATGAACTTTTAGGGTAACATTAGAGAAGTTATTTTCTTTGTGGTATGTCACTGTGGCATTGAGGTTGACCCTAAAAAGACTAGTGCAATCCTGGTGATGTCACCCCCTCAGAATCTCAAAGAACTGAGGGGGCTCCAAGGGCACCTCACCCACATTTGTCCTTTCATAGCCAACCTTTCTGGAAAATTTCTCCCCTTCACCAAGATAATGAAGAATGGAATTAACTATATACATTATGATGAATTCCAAGAAGCTATTGAGATTCTCAAGTAGTACTTGCTGCACCCACTGGTTCTGATGGCGCCGGTGGAAGGAAATACACTCATATTATATGTGGTTTCCATGAAATGATCACTTGGAGATCTCCTCGCACAAAAAAATGATGTGTGGAATTAGAATAATCTCTACTACCTTATATGAGTGATGTTAGGAACCAAGAGCTAATATTCTGATGTTGAGAATAATTGCCTCACAGTCATCTTTTCTATGAAAAAGATGAGGTATTACTTGCAGCAGTATGAAGCACACTTAGTCTCTTATATTGATCCGCTGAAGTAAATCTTTGTCTTCCCTATGTTGATTGGGAATTTGGCCCAATGGGTGGTAATTATTCAACAATATTATATTCATTTCATGTCATATAAATTAGTGAAAGGACATGCCCTAGTTTGTTTTCTTAGGGAACATCCCACCCTAGGAAGTACACTAGTGGACACTGAACTTCTGGATGAGGGGGTTTCCTATTCCCATTGATACTCTTCAGACATTGGATATTATTTTTTATAGTGCCTCCCCAAGTCCTATCAGTAAGATATTGGAAAAACTAAAACTCAATCAGGTTGGAATAGGGATTGTATTTGTTTCTCCAAACAAAGAAATTTTCCCCTAATCTTATCACTATCTAAAGGTTTCATGAATAATGGGGTAGAATACCTAGCCCTCATCAATGGATTAGAGCTATCCCTATATCTACAAATAGACTACCTGAACTTCAAAGGGTATTTAGAGTTAGTTATAAGGTAGATAAATAGTGGATATGCCCTAAAAAAGGAAGAACTGGCCCCCTTACTGGTTATATTAGAGGACTTATAGAAGAGTTCCCTTTTTATCCAATGTTTCATCATGTTACACGACCACAGAATACTTGGATAACACAATGGATAATATAGACACTATCCTTTCCAAACCTGATTTGGATGAAGTGATCTTCCATATCATGAACTGAAGGATGGTCTTATTGATAATCGTCTACAACATGGAAGAAATCAATCAGGTCAAAACTTCCCTATAACGCGATGAATTGATATCCACTACTTGATGGTTATAGCCCATAATTTATTATCTAAAAAATGGGATCCTCCCAATAGATTGAGATAGAAGGGAACAAATTTAGTTCCAAGTAGAAAACTTTACCCTTCAGGATGTTTCAAATGATAAAAAATACCTCTATAAGTGAGGATTCAATGGAATCCTCCTCATATACATAGAAGACAGAGAGATTCCCTTTTTCATAGAAGAAGTCCATATAGGCTCCTATGATGATCATCAGTCTCGGGTCAGGCTCTCCCAACAAATCATGAGGTTGGGTTACTAATGGAAAACCATGATATGAGACTACATGGAATTCACCAGGAAATGTCATGCGTTTCAAATTTATAAAAATTAATCCATCAACCCTTGAAATTTCTACACAAAGATAAATAATTCTAGCTATTTTCCATATGGGTAATGAATATTAGGGGGGAATATCTCCCAGCTACTACTAATCAGCTTAAGTACATTCTTACTACTTCTGAATTCTTTCCAAGTGATCTGAGGAAATACCCCTCAAGGAAGTTAGAATGAAGAATATAATCAACTTTATGAAGTCCCATATCATTACAGGTTTAGAGTCCCTTACATGATATTTTAAGAACAATGAAACTAACTTCTATTCTATGAAGTTGAAGAAATTATACCAAGAGTACAATATTAATTCCAATAATTCATCTTGCTATCACATAGTAGAAAATGGATAGTTAAATGCCTTCAATAATACTCTGTCAAATATAGTATAAAAGATGGAAAATGAAGACAAAAAGTCTTATCTGAATAAGATCCTACATGATTTATGTTCCTACCATACCACCATGCATATTGATACACAAGTGACTTCATATTCATTGGTGTAAGAAATCAAGGCATTATTTTCCATAGAAGTCAAGTTTCCCTCACTTCGAATAGCTATTTGCAGAAAAATATCAGATGATGAGAAATTGAAAAAGCTGTTGGATGAATTGGAGGGGGTCGATGAGAAAAGGTTATATAAAATTCACAATCTTGAAGTCCAATTTTTTTTTTATCCCATGGTATTTCAATAAAATGGTCTTCCTCCATTCATTCCTATAAAGAGAACTAGTATTGGATCTCAGAATCCTAAATATAACATGAAAGAAACCTCTAAAACTGGAACCCTAATGGGAGGGGCCATACATCAAACACAAGTTCTATCACAACTGAGCTTACTCACTACCCATGATGGATTTTGAACATGTCACACCCCACCAATTTGAGGTTTCTTAATAAATAATTTTCACAGTTTCCATTAAGATTCCTTCATCCCAGTCAAATGAAACTAAACTACCAAAATGCATCTTGATCACATGATGTTAAAATTCACGTAACACGTCCTAGCCACATGAAACTAAACTATATAGAAGCAGTACAAGAAGAAATACATTAAACTATTCAATTTATTTTTTCCTTACCACATGAAATTAAACTGTACAAAAGACTTCCTCACTACATGATGTAAAAATTCACAGATCCCCAACATTCCTCTTCTTTCACATGAGTCACCTTTGTCTTTACTGCATGATATTAAACTACATGACTAACATACTTACTGCATGTCACTAAACTGCATGGGGTTTTAAGAACTACATATGTCTAGAGTCTCATTTCAATGATATATATAGGGATACCTCGATCCAATATCTTGGTCCAGCCACCACATGATACAAAATGCCTCTGTCCTTTCTCAAATTTCCTCCAATTCATGTAAGGAATCTTTTCCATTCCTTATTTCCCACACCAAGCATAACTCACATGAGCTTATTAATATTGATAGAGGCTTACCCACATGAATGAGACATATCATTTCATGATATGGTTATCATGGTATTAGATGCAATACCTTAAAAGGTACACCATAATTCCCCACTAGATGACGTTAAACTGCATGGTTAATGTCTCTTGTATGACATAAAATTGCTCATTACCATGGGCCTTTCCCCAGAGGACCTATAAAATTTGTGTTTTTCTCCCACCACACCTCTAATAAAGAACTATGTGTGGCTTTATTAATATTATCACAAGATACATAATGACACCTAGATCTCTTATCCTGGGTTTAGCTACAATAGTCAATGAGAAGAATTACCCCCTCTGAGTATGGGTCAATCCTACATAGAGTGTTTCTCATTTAAAAACTATATGTGGATTTATTATTGACATCAAATGATATGTAGTGATGCCCATACCTCTATCATTGGGTCCTGTATTAATATTCCCTTTTTCATATTGGGGATCCTATTTCCTTTCCATATGACATTAAACTACATAGTTTCCCAAGAACTATGTAGGGATTAATTCATGTTATCACATGATAGATAGAGACACCCAGAACCCTAATCCTTGGATCATGGAAAACATTTGAAATGATAAAAATTCACCTCTAACTGCATATAGGCTAGACCTATGCAATAAATTTACTGCCATCATGAAACTAAACTTTATGATAAAAAGCAGAATGTATTTATTTTCAAGAAGGGGATGATCTATACAAACCCATTTTTCTTATGCATGAGTTAGATATATATACATTTGGCTTTCACACATGATATATATGTACAAGAAGGGATATGACATATGGATACCCACCAATAAGCTTGTGTATCGATAAAATATGCTCCCTACATCTAAATACCTATGAACAGTGAAACGATCCCCCAAGGACACCTTGCACAATTTTTCATGATGGTTCCTATTTCCTTACCTCAAGACATTAAATTTAAAGGAAAATAAAGTCCTTACCGAATGAAATCAAGTTGTAAGTAAAATGTCCTAGTCACATGTCATTAAAACTGCATGAAAAATGCATCCCTACTACATAACCTTAAAAGATGCTGACCATCACCCATCATCATCCTTATCAAAGGACCAAAAGTGCCTGACTCTGGTCAACCGGAGAATAGGGTTATTGTATCATCGTTTAAGCCCCTCAATATATAAATTAAACTTCATGTGTTGAGCACCTCAGGTTAACACAAACCTTTAATGACCATTGTAAAGGAAAAGTGAACTCCCTTTTTGACCTTTATATAGATACATAAGGGATTATAAATATCAAATAGAGACATTATGGACCTATATGAATGGATTTATTATCTTTGTGATCTTAACATCACCGTGGGAGAACTTAGCACCTGAGAGTGTTACATGCCACACTGATATGATTTTCCCATATCACTACCCATGAATTGGGAACCTTGAGACATGATTTACAAAATTTTAATCTCTTAATCAGAAGGATGTTGAAGTACTCTTGAACTCGGGGTCTCCTAATTAGGCTATTGTGTAATACTCCCCACATATTAGGTCCATGTGTGTCATGAAATTAAACTTCCTACACTTTGATCAAAGCCTCATGACCTTAAAATCTAGCCTTAGATGATCAAAATAGAAAGACCCTAAACTACTAGTGAAATACACACAAAACATGTCAGGTTGAAAACCTCCAAAGGTAATACTAAGAAAAATTCAAGTCTCTACTTACTAAACTCTTTATCTAAAATGTTTAGTTAAAAATTAGAGTATAAATAAACAAGTCATAAAACTCATAGTGTCTACTCCTTAGCCCTAGTAAAAGACAATATGTATTCAATAGGACCTCTGGTTTAGTAAAAAGTTATATTAATGATTTCTTACATCTCCTCACTATGAAAACATGTTCTCTAGGTGGCAATACTGTAGGGTGCTTGAACCCCTCTTTAATATTACACTTTTCATAAAACACCTTCATGAATTTGATGTATAAGCTGAAAAAATATTTCCCTAAGTTGATATCCTTATATTGGAACCCCAATAACCTTGGGATTATTTTCTATTGTCTCTTTCCCATATTAGACTGTTAATAGGGATTAGATCCTCTAAACTGACCCTCAGATCCCAAAAAGGCCATATTAAACCCAAGAGTTATTGTCCTGAAATCATGGAACATTATAGGCTTCCACCATTACCAATGGTTGACCTGTACCCACTGGTTCCCACCTTGACCATGATTTACAATCCCCATAACCAAAATATTTAAGCATATTTGACATCCTCAACATTACTCCACTACGTATTGTACCATTTCTCAAATCAAGAACGAGACACTCTATTCTTGATCCTTTTAATGGCCTACATCACATGACTTGAAGCCACATGGCATAGGGCCTGAGCCTCCCAAAAAAAAATCTAAATTATCCTAGGTTTCTAGAACCCATCTTGGATAACTTTCCCTACATTCCCAACTTCATCGTCCGAAAGTTGGGTCTTGGAAGATCTTTCATGTCCCTTGGAAAAGAGTGGGGATAAACTCTAATTAACCATGCATGTAAGCCAAATGGACTCATACATAAGGGATTTCACCTACCAATCAGAGACATATCCTCCTTATAGAAAAAGAACTCCAATCCTAATGATACTTAGTGACACTGTTCCAAAACTCATAAACATAGGGTGTTTTGGGTTACCCCCAGTATGTATGCCCCATCCCATGATTCACTGATTCAAGCTCCTATACACATGATTTAAAAAACCAATATTCTAACTCTCCTAGTGGATTTAAATTCCTTAATATTTTTTGCAACAACTAATATTACTCCCATAAATATTACATGGCCTATAGAAAATAATAGAGACACCTCTATTTGATAATGATACTGATTCATAAGGTATTTTACCTTCCAACTATATACATATCCTCTTTTCAGGAAAGTAACTCCAATCCTCATGAGTCCTAGAAACACCATGGAAGAATTCAGAAAATTAGGTTGTTTTGGGTCATCCCTAGCATGTGTTCCCTATATTCTATATTCATCAATCAAGTACTGAAATCAAGATGTTAAACTGCATGGAATCTCATGGTCCAAGATATAAGACCCTAAACTACAAAAATAGAAGGTCCAAGCTAAAAGACCTTAAACTACAACAATAGAAGGTACAATCTAGAAAACCATAATCTATATTAACAAAAGGCCGAGCCAAAGACCTTAAAATAAAAAAATAGATGGTATGAGCTAGAAGAACCTAAAATAAAACAATAGAAGGTCTAAGATAAAATACTATAAACCGAAACACAAAATTAAATTAGTTTGTATGATAAGAAAAAGGTACAAAAAATGTCAGCACAAAAACCCATAAGAGGTCAACTTGAGAAAAATTCGAGTCCCTTCCTTCTAAGACTTCCCCTATATAATGCTTAAGAAAAAATTAGGGAAATATGAATGAAAAGATACAAAGATTGTAAGGCCCAAAATATGACCATATAAAAAATCAATATATTCTTGATAAGTTCATTGACTCATGACAAAGATAGATCACTATCCCTTCGAGACATATGTTCTACCCAAATTATCATTTATTGTATTAGGTAATCTCAAGATAGTCAGAGAAGATACATAAATAAAGAATATCATGTTGGTGGGAATTCATGAGAATTTTTTTAGAAACATATGTTATGGTTTAAACATTTAAATATAGGAATTTGGATTAAGATGATATTATATGAAGGATGGGTACTATTGATGATCTATGTAGAATAGGTCAATGAAATTTCACGCACATCATGAATGAAGGAAAACTGGAAAATGACATATAAAGTTCAGAAGATATATTCATTGATAGTGTACAAAGGGAGGAATCTCCACATTTTAGAGTTTCTCTAATAATTTCATCAAAATGAACAACATTGATGATTAGACTAAAGTAATATTTGATCAGATGGATTATCAAAATTGGCATGAGTCTGACAAGAACTGTCAATTGAGAATCAAAGTGCTACCCAACCCATTTCTTCCGCTACATCCCAAGGGAGAAGAGTCTCAATAAGAGTAGATAGATCCTTTACTATTTTTTTGAGTATTTTCCAATAAATAGGACGAATCTGAAATTTCAAACCTTGATCGGGCTATGATCTCCTCAGTCTTTCTATTTATATAGTCAAGACGTCCATTTGGGCATGCAACTTAGATATTAGCTGATGACTCTATTCCAAATCCTTCTAAAATTCCCTCATTAGCTTATCTAGGGGTGTACCACCATTGATATTGTACAATTCCTTCTCAATAGTTGCCAAATCCTATTACGTCAAGATGATTTGTCACACGATTTCATATAATGGATGGTGGTTAAAGTTTCCCACTCCTAAATCATGAAGGAACCAGAAAATAAATTCTTATTGATCATGGAATATTTACAAGGAAGTATCAATTATTAAAGAATGGATATACCACCGGATCAGCCTATGTAGTGTCTGATATTCTACAACTTCGAAATAATAACATCAAAATAAGGGATAACCGAATGAGCTGATGAAGAGAAGAGAGAAAAAGAAGCCCCATATACCCTTATCTCAAAAGTCACATTGTTTGTTGATCATATTGAAGGACTACATTCCTCGAGAAATTCTACCCCACTAATGGGATGGTCATTTCTAGGATATGAATTCTTCCTTGAATAATTATCTGAATCCTAAATCATCTCCATTGTTACCACAAAAAAATGGGTTGGTGAAGCACATGGTATGTCCACTTGATGGACTAGTCTATTCCTCATAACACCTAGGTAGTCTTACACCAAAGCCTGGGAATAATCATATGATATAAAGATAGGGGTTTCTAGAAGTCAGAAAGATAATCTCTGTGTTGGTGTCCTCACATGCCAATATAAGAAAAAATTGGTGGATAATCCCTAGATGTCATTCTCCCCATACACCAGTTCAGGGGATGGGAGAGACCCTTTGGATGAAGCCAAATTGGAGAGTGAACCAATAAGGGATATAAGGATTTAATATAACCATCTTATCCACCCATTCCATGATAACCCTATCTAAAAGAGAGATTTTGTATGCCCATTAATCAAGAGACTACCACCATTATGAACAACTGGCCTGATCAGTGCAGGATAAGGCATGAAATCGAAAAGATCAAACTAAATTAGTATGTCATCCACCTCATCAGTACTCAACGATGTTGCTTCAACCCTAGAAATTTTTAATATCTTGTGGAGGAACAAGGCACTAGGGATCTCATTAGTATTGTGGTACTTAGAATAGTAGAAATTATACCCTAACCAACTAAACAAAAACTAGAAAGGACCACCAAGACTATAAGGTATGTTTTCCTATTGAATATGTCCTAAGAATGAGTAGAGGCATTCAAGATTCGGTATAACCAAATTAAGAGGATGACTATTTTCCAGTCAAGCTGCCATTACTAGTGTGCCAACTCATATTCTTGAGTGTGCATCCCCAACCAAGAAAAGTAATCCATTCAAGAACATGGACATGAAACCCACCAGAATAAGGATTTAGGATATCTATGGACTCACCTAGTATCCCCATATGGTATATTATCTAGATTAAAATATTTCAAAAAATGAGATAGTGTTGTCATGGACCTGTTGATAAGGACATTTTTGAAGGCCTATAGTAGTGTTATGAGCTTCATTATGACAGAGAAAAATATTGATCTAGTCTTTAAAAGATATAAGTTAGTGTATATTCAACTCATTACCAAAATTTTATTTCACATTGATGAACATACCCCTTTCCAATATTTGAGTGTGTGTAGGGTCATCCCATATATCCATAGTAGGGAGGAACTCATCGTACATTTCCCCAAGTGGGTATCTCACCCTGTCAGTAGATATCCCAAAGGCTAATTCTGGCTTTGCTATGGAAAAGATGGAATGAATTGGTACCAGGGAACCGACAACTCATTAGATCTCTGAGAAGGTCCAAATGAAGGTAGATGATTAACTGACAGACCCATACTACATCATAAAGATGAATAGCATATAGATGGTCAGAAAATTCAAAGCAACTTTGTATAACCCAAAATGGCCACTCCCATTCATCAAAAAAAATTCCACCAGGTCAAAGGTCCCATTTTGAGTTCCATCCACCACCTAGATTCTTCAAGGATGAGGATAATATACTCTAATAGCTTTGAGTAATGGGATAGTAGACAAAATCTCATCCATCTGGACCTAGAGGGAAGTTTTATAGCATATTGGAAAACCCATGGTACCATGATACAAACTATTAGAAATCCTAAAAAAACTTCCATCTGAATAAAATTAAGGGAAGTTGATACCTAGATCGATAGAAGAATTTAGTTAGGATAAGGAATAAAAACATCATCTGATAGACCAAATCCACACAGGAGAAGCCGGTGTGATAAAGGATATTTTTTAAGTTTATATGATAGAAGTCTATTCAAAACATCATTATCAGAATGAAAACGATATTGAGGGTCAATGTTATGGTTCCTGGGGATCACGGCCCTTCAGATAGCTATATCGAAAGACATATCAGTCCTAGAATCTATCTGCATAAAAATAAGAAGTATAATTCAAACAATAAAGAAATACCATCGAAATAAATTCACAACTCTATTAGCATAATGCACATCACATGACCCATGAAGGGATTCACGATCACATTACCTAATATGGGACTTGTAAACCATATGACCCATGATGATCTCAAAGATCACATAACCCAAGGACATCTTCGACCACCCAACTATTAACAAGACTCATAATCATGTGACCTTAACATGGTCACAAAATTTGAATAATAGTTGAGTTGTCATGTTGGTGAACCATAAAATCATGAAAAATTTATAAAGACAACCATATAGTCATATGGATAAAGTTCAAGCAATTAATAAGGACAGATTCATGGTTGATTAAAATAAGTGTTGGGAAAATACATATCTCATGAAAAAGTTCCCATAAAATTATCTTGCAGACATGTCTTGTGACTAGTTCTCATAAATGGTCTAGTGAAGGGGTCACATGACTAAAGTAGATCACAAGAGTTATAGATATTTTAAATCATTTTTGAATTATCTACCTTATGATCCCCTATTTATAGGCAACTCCCCAGAATACTGAGAGTCACTTGGAAGACCAAACATTTCCCAAGACACCGATTGGAGACAACCCTAAATACTATGATTATTATCAGTGGGGAGGGAACCAATACTTGATTAAATGATAAGAATAACATTTTTATTTCCTTTATAGGATATGATGATATGGATATAATATTTATTTAAATAAATACAAAATATTAAAAAAAATATTCAAAATAAAATAGAAATAGTTAAAAAAAATGAGAAAACCACATTCCTCCACACTTGAGAATTACTTTTCATCAATTAATTCATCTCAACAAGGATTTCAGTAAGAATTCATCCCTTCTCAAGTTAAATCCTTAATAATTGATTTTTTATTTCTAAGGAATTATTTAAATCATAATGTTGATATGAAACATATTTTCAAATACCCCTTACACAATATCATCTTCTCACTTCATAATTTCAATTAATCAATGAATCATTACTATGCATGAATAAGATAAATTCATTTCCCCCTTATTCACATGAGTAAAAAATTCACCTTCCCCTTCACACCTTAAATAACTATTCACATTTTTCATAATTTTTTTATAGCCATATAATTCGAAATTCCCTAATTTAATATTTTATTGAGGAAAATATAGAACTAATAAATCTCTAGAAATAGGTATCCTTCAATTAAAATTTGAATAGTCAAGGGGTAAAAGTAGGGTAGAGGTCTTACTCTTATTTTCAACCTTTTATTTTTCACACACACACACACACACTTATTCCAAGATATTTATAGAGAATTTATACAGTATCACAGTCACTCACACTACTCCAATTCAAATGATTTATCTAGATATTGTTTTGAATGAACCATTAAAGTGTTAATTATATTTTCCAGAACATATCATTCAAGGTTTGATTCATTAATTCATTAAATGCACTATAAATTTTGATTCAACTAAATAATATCTTATATATTCCCAGTGAATAAGTTCTAAAAATAAGAGTTTCTATATTTTTAAGGGAAAATTTTCTCTTTGAGTATTTATGGAAAGATTTTTATCATGTACGCTAATTCACAATCACAACACACTACACACTTTCTATTCTGGAATCTTCCTTTTTAATTATGTGATCAATTAATATACAATCATGGACATGTATTTTTGAATTTAATAATTAATTCAAGTGTGGAAATCCATATTTTTCCTGATCAATACATTGGTCAATTCTGATTTTCAAACTCGTAAGAACTCTCTAAGTGTAAAATAGTAAATATAACCTAGCATAAGATCTCAAAATTTATTTTTATGGTTCTATTTATTTTAGGGTGTGGTGTTTACCCCCAGACTGAGTTTTAGTGAGATTATAAGCATGGTGAATTTTTTTGGTATTTAATATTTACTATTTAAATAAATATTTCTTTCTTGAGTATACATATCGATATCTATTAAAAAAATCATCATATGGGAATTCTAACACATCCATTTATTTTAAACTGGTGGGTTTACCCCAAGGGTTTTATAAAGTTCATTAACATTTTGAGCCCCTTGGATGGTCTTTGATGGTTTGAAATTAATTAATTAAATTAATTAATTGATTAGTTAGTTGGTTACACCACCTAACCATATTTTATGGTTATAAATATGTATTATATACCTTCTTAAATTTAAAAAAATTAATTAAATTCAATAAAATGTAACTAACTACCTACATTTAAAAACATCGGTAAATGTAATGATTTTTACCATCACCTGAATTAATCAAATTACTAAAAAACCTAGGTAAATATATTAGTGAAGTCTATAAAAATAAATAATTTCAAATAGAAATGCTGATAAACATAATTTTTCTTATAGTGGGGTGCGATTTGGGGCGAGTTGCAAGTCAAAGACATGATCACACGACATGTACTTCAGACCAACATGTCATGTATTTCCTAAGAAGCAATAACTAGGGTTTAATGGGTGTTAAGTGTCACATAGAGGGTACCATTGGTATACATTCCATGTACCTTTAAGCTGACCGACATGGTGTATATAAGGTTTACAAGCCAAGGTGGCCATTTAGACTTACACTACATGTGGTTCGAGACCAGACATATTATACCCCATGGATGTACATGAATATTTCTCCTTGGCAGTACATTTCTAGTGAGATATCTAGAGCTACACACTATGTACCCTATATAGGAAATTACTTGTACACAGACCCTTTACACTATAAGAGTTATAGTGGTACATGAAAAGTACCCCATTGGTCCCACATATCTTGTACCCAAACACACACACTGTGAAGGTAGAAATAATTTAACTATGTTCCTAGAAAGAATGGGTAAATATATTTATGAGGTTTATAAACACTTCTAATTTCAAATATCAATGTGAATAAATGTAAATTTTTCTTATAGAGAGGCACGATTATGGGTGAGTTTCAAGTCAAAGACGTAATATCACTACAAGTACTTAATAAAAACATGTCGTGTATCTCCTAGGAAGAGAGTACTAGTGTTTCATGGGTGTAAAGTATGACACATTTTTTACAATTTCTATACATGACATGCACCCATAAAATAACTAACATGGAGTTTATAGGGAGTACACACCCAGGTAGTTGTTTGGAATTACATGACATGTGATTCGAGAACACACATAATATACCCCATGTATGTACACGAAATGACCTCCTTAATAGTACATGTCTATTCATATAGCTATAGCTATACACTATATATCCTCTATAAGACATTAATTATACCTTGACCCCTTACATAATACGAGTTATGGTGGTACATGACGAGTACCCTGCTTTCCCCACATGCTGTGTTCCCCAACACACATTCTGTATAGGTAGACCTTATTTAACCACATTCTTCAAAAGTGTAGGTAAATATATTATTATTGTTTATAAACATGGATAATGTTAAATATAAATGCGACTTAATGAAAATTTTCTTATAGTGAGGTGCGATTTTGGGTGAGTTTCAAGTCAAATATGTGATCACACAACATGTAATTCATACCTACATGTCATGTATCTCCTAGGAAGTTATGAAAAAGGTTTCATGGGAATTAAGTATCACACTGTGTGAACCCTTAGTATATACACCATGCACCCATAAGATGACCTACATGACATGTATAGGGAGTACATTCACAAATGATTGTTTGGCCTTCCACAACATATGGTTCGAGAACACACCTAATATACCCCATGGATGTACATGAATCAACCTCCTCATTAGTACTTTTCTAGTGAACTAGATGAATATACATGCTGTTTTACCTCCATGGGGTGTGCCTTATACCTTGAACCCTTACATGATATGAGCTACAATGATTCATGCCATGTAACTCGCTTGTCCCACATGCCGTGTACCCCTAGTACAAATTCTATGTAGGTAGACCTGTACATGGAATGTGGTGGTAAACACATGAATAGACTTACATCAAGGGGAGACACACCATGTACCTCTATAGTACATCTCATGTATTTTTCGAACCTAATTGTTTTTTATATCTCCAGGAATAAGGCTCTAATTTGGGCATATGAGTAGTCCATCCAAAGCATTTTCCATGTAGAACAGAATATTATACCCCTCACTATCATCAAAGGTGAGATGTGAGGTGATTAAGGTAGTTTATTCTCTTTAATTATAGAGGGTAAATAATGGGGACCAGACATGATGAATAGAGAACACATAGGGTTATGAACTACCCTGGTAAATAGTTTATACCAAGGCATTTATCCCCCACATAACTGATAGGGTTAGGAAATTACCCACTCACGAGGCACATGTCCACTGTCCATTAATTTGATTACTCCCCCATCTAAAAAGATATACTTGATTAGGTGAAGGTCCTCTACCATGGTTGGATACTCCCACAACCAACTTGTATATTTTGGTGAGTTGTGGGCCCCCAATATAGTTACTAAGAGGTGATGTGGGGTTTTTTCATGGCTAAGTAGTTATGATAGTAGGGTTTATAACTATATTAACTAACAACTATTCTTGGATAGGGTGAAGGTTATATACTATATTCCTAGAATGGTGACATGGTAATTATGTAAAGAAATTCATGGTACTCCCTTGACTATGTGTAAACTCCAATAAGGATTGAGTTCCCATTTAGTTCTTTTTAGTGGAAATATGGAAGTAGGAAAGGATGAGTAGGAAGGCACCCTCTTGGCTGCCTTCAAGACGTGACATGTAACTAGGATAATGAATTGAAACTTACTGAACCTCTCAGTACACTGATAATCCTCAGTTTCATATGAGATACGATCCTTTATGTGTTTGAGTTTAGATGATTAGGACTACTCTATATCATTGGGAATTCTAGTTATAGAGAATATCTATATTCCACACATTCTTTTGATTGTATTATTATTATAGAGTTTGAGTTGGAATATTTTTTGTCTTTAATTTATGGTTTAAAGAGTTCCTACTTATTATATTTATAATCATCCCTGAAATAAATTCGTACACATACATGTGTTGTTTTTATGAAGATGATACAAATTTTGGAGGTGTTTTAGGCAGATGTGGAGTAGGTATAACTTATTCAGAGTTGATTCTTAGTGATTCTTACTGATTCTTGGTGGGGGTATTGGTGGTTCCTGTTAGTTTTCATGATCATTTTAGTCATATATTATTCAAGGAGTCCTTGTAGTTAGGATGATTTATCTCTTATTACAAATTCATTGGGTTTAGGGATCTTATTAGATGCATGATTTCTATGGTTTTTTTGCTTATATAGAATTGTACTTACCATGTGATGTCTCATGAATACATTTTATACTAATAATATGGTTATATATATACAAATAGTTTTTATAGTTATTTTATACATTATAAATATGTCTCTATTATAGTTTTATATAGGCTAAGTCCACCCATACAGTGTGGTATGCCTACTTGGTGCCAGTCACTAGCCCTTGGCCTATTAGAGGTGGGATTTGGGTGGAACACAATGATTGCTGCCAAACTAAGTGAATCCTTGGGGGGTCATGTTACGTTAGAGTGATATCAGATTGGTTGAGTCCTAAGGATGGAGTTGAAGTTATTAGTCATGCTAGGATTGGTTTAGGAATTTAGGGTAGTGATGTCAAGGGGGTCTTGAGTTTGGTTATAAGACCAGGGAGACCAATGTAGGTACAATGGTCAACATATCAATTCCCTTGGACTCTGATAACCTGTTATTACACTTATAGATCTAATACATCAGTTTAAGGGTACAATCAAGTTGGTACATGCATCATATAGTGGTAAGTTAGGATCTTTCATGTACTTTCTTTGTCATATTATCCGGATATTCTCTAATACTTGTGGATTCATGTTATCAAATGAAGAGTTCTACACATTGATAAATATATTTTTCACAGGGGTAGATCATGCCTATATTTGGGCCTTTAACCACTCATTATTGAGTGATGAGGTTTCATTGAGATTTGGTTTAGAGATATTCATACCCTATAACTTGCGATAGTTTCTCCTCACTTTATTATTAATGTAGAATTTCTTTTAAGAGATATTGGAATTTAAAACTAAGTTAGAGAAAAATAACCCTAGGATAAATATGTTGTTTATGTTTCAAGGAAAGTGGTGTCATGGGATTATGAGGAAAGATTGATCCTCGAGCAAGAGAGGTTTTGATGGATTCTGAGAATCACATTTCTTTCTGATTTGAACTTTTTTCAATCAAATGAAAACTCTTGTGTTGATTTAATTACATGACACATTTATCTATTAAAGGATGATGTTTTTTTCAATCCCATGATGAGAGTAATATATCATGGTTTGATTTTAAGACCTTGTTCAAGAATGAGTTTTATTAAAGTTCCTTAGACCCTCTATATGATATCATGACTTTTTTTTGAGTATGCATCAAGGCTCACAGACCTCAAGAGGTATTCCATGACATGTTTTATTTTGGATTTTTTGAACTTATAGGTTTAATTGGAGCCTCCAGAGAGGGAGATTTTGATATTGGGTTGTGATTTTATATAACAAAACCTATGCCAAAGTCCCCAAATATAGCACTGGTAGATGAGTATTATCGGTAAAGATGTATCTTAGCTCTGGGTGCAGGTTAGAATATCACCCATGGAAATCAAAATTAGTGACACAGATAGACCAACACATTTAATATAAAATTGAGATCACATACCTCCCTATTGTAAGACAAGTGGCCTACTAGGGAGCTTTTTGATGGAAGAGATGATAGCGTGAGAGCATTTGTAGGTTCATAATGCATCAATTAACTTCTAAAATAACCACCTTTAGTTATTTCATGTGAATAATGGGATTTAAACATGAAAATTAGTGGGTAGATGTGTGTGATGGATGGTTATGTCTAGGAGTCAGGGGAGAAATTTAGAGTAAGATTCATATCGACTCTTTATAATCCCTATTACATGATTTTGTAGGCATGATTGATTCTTCCGGCACCATTTGGTTGGGAGTTGAAGATATAGTAGAATACCTAGATAGAACCTTATCAAATAGATAGTTTCCACTAACTACAATCATATTTTAATAACCCTTTTTTATTGAAGTGATTTTATCCCTTTTTGAGAAATGAGGTCTTTTAAGGGATTACTTTATTGTAGTGATGGGGTCCATTGGTTCCTACATTGGTATAGTTTGGTTACCCATTGATATTACTGATTATTGACATATAATTGATTAAATTAAGTTATTTCTACCCTTAGTAGTAAATGGGATCCCCTCAGGTGTGGAAAGTAGAACCAAACCTTAAGAAGTGGTAGTCAGATCCTTTTTTGATGTTAAGAATGGATTTATATGATACATGTATGCATAATAATTCACTTATAATGAAATTAGAGGAACATGAGAATTCTTATTAAGTTAAACCCTTGGTTATCCCTTGATAGAAGATTTATGTTTACATATACTTTCATTCTAGTGATGGTGTATAAATTTTGATAATAAGAATATTGAACATACTTTCCATGTTCATGAAACATATGGACTAAAATTTTACTTCAATCAGTTCATTGTGGATCCTATTATCCATTTAGGTAATTTTCTTAGTATTACAATATAATTTAATGTTGAGAAGTTAAATCTCATAGTGTGAGTTCCAGATTCATGGAGTAATGGTTGAAGATTGTAAAGTTGAAACCATGAAGGTTTATGAGAAATGAGTTGTGAAAGAATGGATTGGTGGAAGATGCTCTTAGATAGGACTCACTGTATACTCTATAGAGGAGGATATTAAATTCAAATTAGTTTATTCTTGTTTGGTGAGTGTGAAATTTATCACATTCAATCAATGGTGGTGACCCCACACTCTTCCCTTATGTGAGAGGACCATGATGGAGATTTTGATTTAATGGTCTTATGTTACCAAATGTTTTTAGGTGATGGACCTAAAAAATTTTACTGAAGGAGGGGAGAACATCATCCACTTCCCTAGGATAATAATGGATATCTCTAGGTTTTCATATTAAATATCATGATAGACTTTTTGAGTGGGGACTATTGGGGAATAAGATTCATTAAATGATGGTAAAATCACAATATGGTTGATCATTGAGTTCATCAGAAATTCATATCCACCAATAGTTCAACATAGAAGAATTAAAACTACTAGATCTACCCTATGTATCTTAGATAATTAAAATTAAGAAGTCAATATACACCCTAATCACTGCTCAAAAGGAGAGTCACATACACACACACACACACACACACACACACACACACTGAAACATACACATAAGAATTCAAAGAATAATAAAAGAAAGAAGGAACATTGGTTTTACATTGTTTATAATTTCATCCAACATCCATGAGAGAATACTAAAAAATCTTTTGTATCTCTTAAATTATAAGATTTATGAACACTATATCTTAGTAAGCTAGCATTAAAATTTTCATAATTCAGTACAATACATACCATCAATAGCTGGTCCCACCTCCTTTTATAGAGGTTCATAGCTGATAAAATAGGTAACATTGAACTCCTATATTTTTGGTCAACCATCCATTAGCTTCTCTATTCATGGAACCCAAATACTAGTCTTCACAACATCCATAAGAAGTTTATAAAATTATAGTAGTTTAAAACATTTTTTAAAGGTCCCTACTACCGTTATTCATATATGGCTAAAGAGAACTACTAAATAATGGACTTTAGGTGGGTAAATTTTTGGTGACATGAAGAAAACTTCATGATCTTAAAAATCTACCACATGGGAATTACTTCAAGTAATATCATTGGAATCCTCCAAAAATCTGGGTAAATCAACTTTCTTCTTCTGCATTTTCTATATTATTATACAACCTCCTCTCATTCAGTTGAGTCCCACTAGGGAACAATACTACCTCAGGATCTCTTATAATAACTTTTTTGTGAATATTCCAACCATATATTTATTTCCTATGATCTTCCATAGATCAAACACTTTTTCCCCTAGAAAATTCTTAATGAAATGGAATTTCAGGTCAATGTAATTTTTTTTCATGAAATAATAGATTCTTTGAAAGGTTTATAATACTATTATTTTCATAGAATGAAATTAAATTTTTTGATTATTTTATTAGTTGCTTTAGTATGTGAATTAATCAGATCAAATACTTTCTATATTATTTGTCTATAAAATAATCTACTTCAGTTATAGACAAAGTCACCAACAACTGTAGCCATGATATATAGTTGATCAACATTTCGAAAAAGTCACACATGAAACTTTTATAAGTGTTATAATAACCATGAAAATCCACATCAGAAGATCCTTATAAATGATATTCTTCCTTAAAGTACAATTATGTGTATACCAATACTTACAAGTATTAGATGGTCCATTTTATAGCTTCTTAGTGTTTCTTCCCTAGGATAGAAGTGTAATGGTTTACCACTCCCACTATAAAGGAAATGTGTGATCGCATACTAACCATCACTTAAATTAAGCTTCCAATAGCTAAAGTATATGGTATTTTTTCCATTACCACACCTCATCTTCCATTGAAGGTGACAATGCATTGGATAACTTAAATTATCTAGTACAGGGATTCCTGATAGATTTATATTAGATCATTTGAAACCTTTAAATGATATTACATATGCAATCATTCTTGGACAACACCTAATTACCAGATTTTTGATCCCTCTCTATCATAATCCTCAATATTTTCTTAGTTTGATGAAAATCATTCATTTAAAATCTTCTAGAAAAAATAATCTTCATATACTTAATTCAATGAATATATTTTTTCTCTAGTTCAATAATATAGATTATGAGATTAATGTGAGTTATTTTATTCTAGGATATCCGATAACAACAATGATCATAGTCTCTCCTTGCAAAGAATTTCTCATTAAGTAAATCATTAAAAATCAATTTCCAATATCAAGGTTCCTACTTCAATCCATATATTCTTTGATTAAGTTTTAAAACAAGGACCTACTTTTTATGGTATTTAAATCCCTTGGGCTAAATCATGTAGATCTCCTCCTCCAAATCACCATGAAGAAAGATAGTTCTTACATCAATGCATTATATCTTTATCTTCCTTCAGCTTATTATTTCAAACTGTACATCTATTTGTTCTCAAGTTCTCATTTCCCCATAAGATGGTTATTCAGCTCCCAATTTCTATTGAACTTTAAGGAATTAATTTATTATACCATAACTAACTACAAATTCTTTGATTAACTAAGAGTTTCTACCTCTTCTAGACATTTAGGTTCCCAAACATCCATTAGAAGTAAGAAGTTCATATCGACCCTGTACAACTGGATTGGTCATCTAAATCTAGAAGATCTTTACAGTGAAGTATCTTCATTCTATAAGACATCAATTTTCAGTGCTTAAACTTTTAGTGATCCTAATACCAATTTATATGTTACAAAATATGTCCCTTATGATTCTATATTTCTTGAGGATTTTAAAAAACCTTCCATTGGAAAAAATTATAATTAATTTTTATGATATCTGGTATCACTGATATTTATGAATTTATTATGCTTTCATTAAGAAAAACTTGTACTTTAGAAGTTGACCTATTTTTCTCAACTTATGTCTCTACCAAGTTCACATATTTCTAAAAAATCTTCTCATATAATATTAAATCTCAATTTTTAATGATTTTCTATTTATTATCACTCCAAAGTCGATAGAAAAATTATTTCATTACCATATCCTAAAATAAAATAATCATTTGTCTCTTTATTATCTATATACTTAGAACCAAAAAGGGTATAAGTAATGAAATCAAAGATTTTGAGGTTTTAAAAATATAGTAGCTTATTCAAGAAAAGTTCTTTAGGTAGACTATATTACTCTAAAGGATGCACTTCTATTGTCCATGTATGATACTATGTTAATTGATTTTTCCCAGATGGAATTGAGTATACTAGAGTGCACAAACATACATCTAGTATTCTCTATCAATGTCCAGTTCATCCTATCTATAATTACATTATGTTGCGGTGTTCTAGGTACCATACTCTCAATATTAATCCCCTTATTTCAGAAAAAGTTCTGGATATTTCTACTATTATATTCACCACTATTATCAGATTTGAGACACATTAAATTCTGACTAATTTTTAACTCCACCATGGATTTCAACTATATACAGGAATCAAAAAAATAAGATCTATTTTATGAAAATAAACCCACAACTTCCTCATGGAATCTTTAATTAATGTGACAAAATATCATGATACTCTCTAAGATTAAATTGAATAGATTACTTGAAAATCCATGTAATCAATCTCCAGCATCCAGTCTCTATGATTCTAGCCATATAAATTGAATGAAACACTCTTTTTCTTTCCATGAACATAGATATAAAAACTATTGATAGTTGTATGATCAAGATTCAAAATTCCTTTTACTTCTAGAACCTTTACATTATTCTCACTAAGGTGGCCTAGTCTACAATGCAAGACCAATATATTTTTATATGAGGAAATTCCAACCATTGAAATTCTATATGAACTTTAATTTAGATAAAGGGTTATTCCCTTAACCCCTCATGTAACCAATATAGATCCCTATGTTACTTTCCAAACTCCATTTTTAAAATCAGTTTCAATGCCTTTATCATCTAACTGACCTATTTAAATGAGATTCCACCTAATACTTGGTATGTCTCTCACTTATTTTAAGGAAAGAATAATCCCATTCTTCATCCATATATTTACATCTCCCTTTCTAACCAGTTACAAAGATTCATTATTTTCCTAATGAAATTCCCAAAATCTTCTAGAAACATAGCTTGTCATGTATTCATGATCAGATGATGAGTTTAAAGATGTAACATATTCAATCACCCATAAATACAATGGGATATGAACAATGAGCATTAGATCACTATTATATTCCATTGAATTATTTAATTTTTAACATTCAGAAGCTGTCCTTATAATGTCTCCTTGTGATTTATTTAGTTCCTCTGAAGATTTCCCCACTTACCATAGTTCCAATAGGTGAGCCCTGGACCAGTTGCCTTTCCATAAATCTTCTCTTTTATATTTTTTTATTCATTGAATATTACTCTGATGAGGTGAGATTCCCATTATTTTAGTATTCAATGCTCTATCATAATGTTATTATAATTATGTTCTCCTGAGCTCCTTTTAAGGATCAAATTCCATACATCTATAAACACAAGACCAAACTTTCAATATGAGTTAATTATAGAAATAACCATACTATACTAAGATTTTGGTAAAGTTAAAAGTAGTAGAATAACCCATACATAATCTGTGAAAGTCACATTCATTGAATCATGCTAACTTCTGATCATGATAAATTATTTTATATGATATTACAATAAATATCCTTCTTAGAACCTCTAGTTAAACAAATGTATCATAAGGAAAAATTTGTTTAAGGTTTTTGGTTTTTCATAAATCCCTTAAAAGGAAACTATAAGTTTGACTATGGTCTTCTTCTTCTGAATTTAGAAAGAAAAAATTCCATTCCAACATCATCCTCACCAAGTCTATTTTTTTGTCAAATTCTTTCCATTAAAATTTCTCCATATTTTCAGGTTTCTCACCCAATGTAAGTATGATATCCTTATAGAAGAGATATTACTCTCTCTATATATTTAAAAAACCAAATTAAGTTCTATTGAACTAACTAATATAAACCTTTCCTTCATCTATTTCCATTTCTTCTAATGATAGTACGAGAAAATGAAATTAAAAATAACACTAAGGGAACTGAGAAAGTTACTTGATTTTTTGAGTGTTTCCCAACCATGTATCACTTTGATACCACTTTTGGGGAAGAATATGCCTCAAAATATGATACAATCATTAGATGAAAGAACCCTGGGTTCATCAAAAATTCATATCCCTCAATATTTCAGCATAATAGAATTTCAATTACCAGATATTTCCTCTCTATCATAGAGAATCATAAATAATAAGTTAATTTAGGCCCTAATCATCATTAAAAATTTGAATCACACATAGACACACACTCAAAAATACACAAAATAATTCAAATAATATAAAAATAAAGAAGTAAAATCAGTTTTAGGTGGTTCAGACTTTCATCCTACATCTATGGTAGAATATTAAAAAATATTTTGTTTTACCAGAAGTCGAAGATTTACTAAAACTATTGTATATTAAACCATTGTTAATTTTTTTGTAATTTAGTACAGTACATTCCATCATTATCTGATCCTACCTCCTTATATATAGGTTAATATCTAGTTAATTAGGTAGCACCGACCTCTAACATTTTCAGTCATCTATCCATTGATTTATTTATTTCTCTAAGGCTTACATAAACTCAACCGTTTTTTATTGTGTATTGTTTATGGTACCCAAAGACCAATATACACTAAATTCATAAAAAATTGTAATTTATTGAAATAACTCAAGCCATCCCACTATTGGATTCTTGAACCAGTCCACAAAAAGGTCCGAAGGGAATTCCTAATCCCCACATGTTAGCACAAGTTCCAGGACATCAAGAAATCACCACCTATGAATGATTTTTCATGAAAAATAATTAAGGAAGGAAATAATGGAAATTTAAATAAAATTCCATAATTACCCATCCGTACATCATAATTCCATGATATAAAAAAATAAACAAACAAAAATTCCTAATACAAAAACTAAGAAAGCCACTAAACAACATCATGCACCAAAAAATACCCTCATACTCTGAACACCCTCTCCTGTAAGGAAAATATTCCCACCTATAAAGGATTTTATTTTCCAACCGAAATATATTTCTACCCTCCTTCCATAGAAAGTAGTAAATTCATAAGTAGCCTTTGTGAAAAAGGAAACTGAAATAAAATTGAAATAAAACTAAAATACAACTTTCCTGTCTCTTTATGACTATTCAAGTCACCTCCCAACACATAAGAAACATAATGCCCCATGGGTGAGAATAGAAAATCTGAAACCTACAACTGAAAAATGATAAAGATATAGGCATGATCATAAAAACTCATAGTAGGGATTCCAAAATATAAACCATGCCCTGTTACTTACCTATCAAGAGAAAATAATTTTGATATAATTTGAAAATATACACATATAAAAACAATGTTTTATTTTTTCTTAAAATAAGTAGTGATTTGATACTGATAAAAACCATTTCACCTTTTTATTTTGAAAAATATTTCCAAACCATAATAAATTTTTTAAAAACCCACTCATAAAAAAGGACATGAGATGAAATAAACTTTTTACTATAAAATAAACCAATAAAAATTATCTAATAAGTTTATAATAAAATAGGAAAGAAAAAAATTCTTTTTTATCACTTTATACATAAAAGTAAAACTGAACCTAAAATAATTTTAAAACATTACCATGGAAAATAAGAGCAAATGAGAGAAACAATCATGGGAAATACCTATGTTGCTAGGTTATTGGGGTTCTAAGTACATTTTATCTTAGTTTTCAAACATATAATCTTCTCATAAATGATCCATTAAAGGGTATACACCCAAGGTACCATGATAATAATGATGTAATATTATTTAGTTCAGGTTGCATCATGATCCTACTAGAGATGCCTAGGCTAAGGCCCTACCTACTCATCTAGCTACCAGTACTTTCTTTCTCACCTAGGTACCCAGAATACTCATGTTCTATTCCCATAACCAAAATAAATAATGGATATGTAGTAGAAAAATGAAAACTCAATCACACAACAATTAAAAGAAAGAATACTAAAATATCTCACCTTCCTACACTATAAATGAAAATCCACTTTTCTTAAAATCATACCATCATGCCAATCATAAAAGAAAAGAATCCATCAAAATTTTAAAAGTATGGGATTCCATTTGAGTGCACTTAAAATTTTTAAAATCTTTATAATGTTCCAAATAGGACTTCACCTTTTATAAACCGACATTTCTCCTTTGGAAAACCACTTTTATACCATCGATTTCATGTTCAAAACCATTCTTCACAGTTAAACCATGATATATATAAGCATCCCTTATCCCAATGTACATGTTCAAATCACCATGAGTGAATATGTATAAAGAGGAAACCTATAATGTTTCTATATATGTATATATGTATAAATCAAATTTAATATATTAAAGGATTATAAATTTTTTGGAAAATATTTAGGAAACCAAAACATGTCATTGGACCTTTATAGAATCTGATTGTAAACCAAAAAATCCTTAGTAATTTCTAATTTATATGATTAAAACCATCTTAAAAACCAAATGTACACTTATGAAGTTTAATATTTCAAAAAAAACTAAGTGGCATGATTTTATAATATGAACTCATGCCACAACTATAAGGTAAATGTAAAAATAATGAAAAAATCCCAACCCCATTGATCAAAAAAACTTTTTATAAATTATTTACCTAATAATATAATTAAAACAAATTCTAAATAATTCATGAAATCATGGATTTCAATTCAAAGGATAAAATATAGGGAATCTTACCTCAAACAGAAGAATAACTCACTACCCTTGATAATGGCAGCTTAAATCCACCTCAAATAGGTCTGAGGTTCACTAGAAAAATACAAGAAACCCAAAAGGTCATAAAATACACAATTAAAAACTAGTCTAGAAATGAAATCAAGAAAAAATCTACTAATATTTGGCAGATAACATGTCAAATTTGACAACCATGTCTATAATGGGCTGAATCATGGTGTGAGATCCCTAGAAATTAAGAATCAACAAAATAAATGAACAAAATTGAGTTAGGGTTTGGGTGGGTCATGTGTGCCACATGGAAAGGGAATAAATCCAAAACAAAAGAGAAAAATGAAGAGTATGAGAAATGGAAACAACAAACTAGAGTTGTTTAACAAGGAAATAGTGAAGAAATCGACTGAGAAACGAGGGAGGATAGGAGGAGTTCACGTGATAGAGCCCCCCCTCGGTGGAAACGATCATGAGGGAGGGTGGGGGGAAGGTTGAACCTTTAAGGGGTTTCATTTTCTTAATGAAAAATGGTAATTTAAAAAAATAACTTGAAACTGGCCATGGTTTGTCCGTAGAGTTGGCCAAATCAGGCACCAATTGTGCACCCTTATTCCAACTCATTGACACCTCGCACAAGCAGGCCACATGGTTTGGAAAACGATTCATCTACCATGTGATTAAAATCTAAAAAATTTATTGATGCTATCACATGGTTTACACAAGGTTTTAAAAACCATTCACCCTAACCATGCGACATGCACTGCATGGGTAACGACCCGAACTTTTATAAATGAAATTCCATTTTTAATTATTTAAGTCTATTAATTATAGAAAACACATGAAGTAATTTGGATATATTGAATCATTTTATAGTATTTTATATTCAAAATTTTATTAAGGATCATGAACATTGATAATATATCTATTGAACAATGATCATAGGATTAGTATATTAAGGGTTATGATAGATCCAATTAATACAGGCAAAAGAAGTGATGACCTCGACCAGTTGGATCATACCCTATAAAGCTCATTTATCAGAGATTTTAAGGGAGATAAAATCTATGATATTTTAACTTGAATATCCAAAATTTAAGATTTAATAAATAAATCACAATTAGAACTATTTATTGGATAATTTCAAGCTCATCGAGATCACAAACCAAACCATATTTGTTGAACTACCCCAAGAAAATCTCACCATCAGACACCTTACCCTTAGAGAGTTTTCTGGTATAATAAAGAAATATATATCTCCACCCTAATAGTATGAATACACACACACACATATTATTTCCAATAAAATTACTATTATATTTATTAATTATTGTATTCTACTTTATAAATAATTAATAAATTGTTATGATAAAAAATTGATTTTGATTCAATAAAACACAAATTATATTTTTGGTTAATATTGAATTTCAATAAAGACATTAATTTTGATGAATTCATGAATTTTTTAAATAAATTACATTTTAATAAAACAGTACTACTAAATATTATATATTAAATATAAATGTTAATATAATTTTATGAGGTAAAAATGTAATATTTATAAGGGTTAGAAAACTATTATTATCATATAACCCAATATTTTTCAATAAATAGGGATTTTAATTTAAAAGTGTAATTTATATTATTTATAAATTTATTTTAATAAAAAAATATTATTTTTAGAATCATAACAAAATAATTATCCAACTATTAATTTTTCAAAATTTTATAAGATAATCGAATATTCAGATAAAAATTAAATACGGTATCAATATACAGTGTGTATTATGACATCATAATGACCCAAAAGTGATGTAATATGTTCCATAAAATGTATACACAACCAAATATATATATATCCTTTAAAATAATTTTTTATTTAGGTTATTTTATTAATTTTATAAACCCTTTATGGATCCTCCAAAACCTTTATTATATTTTAAGTTTTTAAAATAAATTCTTTGTAAACATGACTTACTTACACATCAAAAAGGGTATTATTTTAATGTGATATGTTCATGGACTTATAAAATAATTAAAAAAAATCTTATTTGGAATAAACCATGGGAAAAAACCATGGTATGTTTTTTTGTTTTTATTACTTTATTATATCTAGTCCAAAACCAAAGTTGGGAAAATAATAAAGAAATACCCTCTCTTTTCCTATATAAACCCACCCAAGATCCCATTTACATTAACTAAAAAACCTTGTATAATGTGATAAATCTACGATTATATCTATATATCACTACCAAGGTTCACCTAAACTCTCAATAATCTCCTTCTAAGATTTTGGAAACACCCTTTCAAGGTAAGAAATCTCCCTCTCTTCGTTTCCATTCAAGAACCTAATTTGTAATTAGAATTTTGAATCTAAATTGGTTCTATTTTAATGACTTTATAAACATATATTTAATATTTAATTTATTTTATAATAATTATATATCATTTATCACTCCTATTTATGACCTTTACCTAAGCCGTTACCATGACAAAAAGTAAGGGATCCTCTCCTTCTCCCCTTTATTGAAGTACCTCCTTTGTCTTATGACTTTTTTTTCATTTTTCCATGTTAGGGTATGTTATAACACATACATATTATTGAAATTAGGATTTAAAATTGATTATATACCCCTTTAACTCTCATTAATCCCTCCCTTGATTCATTATGTACCCTCGTTATGTTGCTGAAATTATATTGTGATTTTCCATGCTAAACTTTTATTTAAGAACCCATTTTGTGTTATGCCTTTTAATTACAAATTTTCCATGTTGGATTATGTTATTACATATCCATATTATTTACCTTCTGATTTAAATGTGATGAGAGACCCATTTCACTCTCATTAATCCCTCCAACGAACCATTATGTTCCCCCGTTATGCTGCCGAAAGTCTTCTGTAATTGTCCATGTCAAACATCTATGAAGTGTATACCCCTACCCATTTACACTCAAGCATATTCACCTAGTTATAACTATAATTCATTGATTGATTAATTATATGTATTTAACCCACAATCCTTAATCATGGTATTAAATTTAAAGAAATATACTCTTATGTTATGTGATTTATGTGGAACACTTATTCATGTACATGATATGGATATGATGGGTGAAACCATATAGTGCTCCAAATAATTGGGTAATGTTTTAGTCTCATGAGATGACATGTACAGTTAAATTGAGGTTATCCTAAGCACATTATGTTATTATGTCTTGGTTATTAACCATGAATCATTCTTATTATGTCATGTTTAATTTTGTCACCACATTCCCTTATTGCCTTTATGCTATCATGTTGTATCACGAATCATTATTCAAAATTATGATTCTCACTCATTTTATGTCCTATTGAAATAACTATTTACTAACAAGTAATACATTCATCATGTTATTATTTATTTATTACCTTACTGGGATTTATAGCTCACCCCAATCTTATGTATTCCCTGATGTTATCCATTGTATTTTTAGAAGAGAGGTGAAAACTTAAGACCATGTAAGAAAATTTTCAATAAAGTCATTGTATCCTAGTTTTATGATTTTATATTATGTACCTAATCTATGAAAGACACAAGGCCTCTCAATCTTATATTTTTTATTAAGTGAAAAGTTTTTTAATAAATCATTATTTAATTTGTAATAAATATATGGGTTTCCATAGTAGGCCCAATTTTTTTTTGTTTTATAGAAAAAGAAACCTGAGAAGAAAGAGAAATAAATATTAATAAAAACTGAATAAAAATTTAAATAGTTTTGGGTTGGGGTGTGAAAATTCTACCCACATGGAACTTTTTATCCCTATAAAGGACCAAGATATTTATGTGATCAAGATAAAGGTTAAGACAAACTACTACTCAAGATGAGACCTAAAAAATCGAAGACCAAATTCCCAAAACTCATTTTCCTTTCAAAAATTAAAACAAAAAAAATCCTAAAAGAAGTTAAAAGACCATCCTCAAAAATCAAACCAGAATTTGAAGAGAAAATTAGAAATACTAAGGAAATCACATTGTTAAATAGAAGAATGGAAAGAGGACTTTCATATCTATAAGCACAATCTCAAACAAGGAACACCCAACCCTTAAAATAGAAACCAGCACAAGAAATCATTATGGTATGTTTGAGATTTCCTTGAGCATTTGTCAAATAAACCATGATCCTAGATCACCAACTACTATGACCAGGGTCAAGCAGGTAAGGAACAATAGATTTCTCCATCAGGTAATCTTGATGACCATGTTCACCATGAGCTCATTCCATGGTGGCCTCTCGACCATATTATGAATCTGGTTAAACATTGATCTATAAAAAAACAACTCATGAGTCCTAATGATAGAAGAATCTATAAGAAATGATTCACATAATGATGAAAACCACCACTCTGTAATGAAAAGATTCAAGATTTTCCATGAAATACACTTCCATAAAAAACAAAATTCCCATGAAATGGTAAAAGAAAATAAGAATCCTAAGTGGGACCATCAATTCCCAACCATCATAAAAAACATTCAGAAATATTCAATAACTCTCAACAAAAAACCACCCAAAATCCTTATACACTATTTAAAAAAAAAAACAAAGGACCACTATTCAGAATAATGATAACGAGGACCAACTAATCGGAGTAGGAAGACAAGATAAGACTAAGAGTTCCCCAAACAATCTTGACTCAACAATATCAACATGGGATCTAGTCTGGAGTTAGGGGAGGATAACTTGGTACCATCCCTAAGAACATAGAACCTTAGACAATCTAATTTATATGAACTATAAGGAACCCATCCCAGACATCCAAACCACTCACATAAGATTTCCCATTCATTATAAGATACCAACACCGAGGCATGTAACTCGTCAAAACAAAATAACACTGAAACAAATGATATTCCCTTGGGAGTTATCAAGGGGAATACAATGAGAAAAAATTATTCACAATTTAATCAAATAATCTAACCACCTAAAAAATGAAAATATTAAACTACTAATGATATACACAATGATAACCAAAACAAAAGGGTTTTCAAAAATAAAAAACCATAGAAAGGGACAATTAAAATAGTTTCCTATTCGATGTTAGAAAAAATAAGTTGATTCAATATCCACCAAACCCATAAGATCATCCAATATGTGAAAATATTCAATATGAGTCCTAGATCTAGAGAACTGATATCTTGATGTGTTTTCTACTCCATATTGAGAAGCTGATAATCCTAAACCGAAACTTTCTCTTTTGGCAGTGAAAATTACAAAACCTCTTTAAGAGACCGAAGAAGGCATACCTAATGGAATAAGAAGACATCCTAGAGTCCAACCATCCACTATTTATCAAGAACATTATAGGAAATAATCAAATTACACAAAACATGAATCTATTGGTTCGTGCTTCCCAAATCCAAATCAAATGTTCCCAAAAACAATTATAAACCGAAACAAAAAACAAAACTCACAAAAATGGAAACACCTTTACAAAACCAATTTTTTTTCTTTAAAATTCTTTAATTTGAATTTGATAATCCAAGAATTTTTATACAAAACATACCCTTGAAATGTTCACCCCCCTTTGTAAGGTCACATTTTAAATCACCCTTTTTTTCATAATTGAGTTTTCCATACCTCAAAAGTGAGGTTTTCATTACCAAGACCATGAAAATCCTTTTGTAAAATGTTTACACATTACAAAATTCCCATTTTAAAACATCAAATTGATTTTAAATACTTAAAACCATTTCAAAACACATGATTCCATTTTAAAAATCTTAAAAATTATCTTTAAAACCTCTTTAAAATCCATAAACCGTTATCAAAATTTTGTCAAAACTCAATTGGAAAACAAGATGTAGTATAAATAAAACCAATAATAGAGTAGTGTCCATGTATGAATTGACCACATGGATTAGTGGACTATTTTTCAAACACACAAGCATCACTAGGAGTAACAAAAATCTATGTATGTGAGATCAACATGGGTTACCAATTTGTGTGAGATCATCATGTACCACCAGATAAACTTCCATTTCATCCCCAAAATAAAATATCAACATAAAAATCCCAGCATACTTTGGTGACTTAAGGCTTCAAATGGAAAATAGTCCATGAAACACTTCCCATATGTATCTCCCAAGTCCCAAAAATACTGTCTAATCTACCTGACATCTAAAATGATAAGGGAAACTTATGAGAGAGACGAGGATCCTATGGTTAATTGAACCTACTCCTCCTCTGAGACCATTTTTCACAAACCAACCTAATTTATCCCTTCATCAGATGCTCAAACCAGTCTATGATAGGGTCTGAAGGGTGTTCCTAATCCTCATGGGTTGATACAAGTTCATGGGTATCAAGGAATAACCAAATGTAAATGATTTCTATAGATAAATAATTAAGGAAATTGATAGTGGAAATTTAAATAGAAATATGGGATGACCCATACATACATCATACATCCATTCCAGATAAAAATAAATAAACAAAAATTACCAATATAAAAACTACGAAATCAAAAAAATAGTAATGATCACCAAGAATCTCTCTCCCCCTTAGAATACCCTATATTGTAAGGCAAGGAAACCCACCTCCAAAGGCATTGGTTCACCCAAAAACAAATATTTATACCCTCCATAATTAGAAATTAATAAAATCCTAAGTAGTTGATGTAAAAAAGGAAACTAAAATAAAAATAAACTAAAACATATATGTCTCTTTATGACTATACAAGTCACTTACCAACACACATGTAGCATAATTCCCTATAATAAATAACATATAAGATGAAAATTTCCATTGAAAAATGATAGAGATATAGATGTGAGCATAAAAATTCCCAGTAGTGATGCCAAAAGATAAACCATACCCTATGCATTACCATTAAATAAAAAAACATTTTAAGATATTTTTAACATAGACATATATAAAAACAAGGTTTTCCTTTCTCTTAAAACAAGTAGTGAGACAATACCAAGAAACCATTTCCCATTTTTATTTTGAAAACCATTTCCAAATCATGATTAACTTCCCAAAAACCCACTCAAAAAAGGATAATATGATGAAAGAAAATTTTCAATGTAAAACCAACCAGTATAAAGTATACCACAATTTCCTACCAAAATAGGAAATAAAATCATGTTTTTTATCACATTAAACACAAAAGGGAAACTAAGAAGAAAATTATTTTAAAATTGAACCCTGAAAAATAAAAGTAATTGAGAACAAGAACCATTGGAAATCCCTAAGTATCTAGGTTATTGGGGTTCTAGGTACATCTTATCTCATTGATTTAACAAGTAAAATTCCCATGCACAAGACACTAGAGGGGATGAAAAGAATTTCCAATGGTAATAACCATGTCATATCATTTAGTTAGTTTTGCATTGTGATTCTATTAGAAATTCTTAGGATAAGGACCTACCATATTTCCTAGCTACTAGTCCTAGCCTTATCGCATATGTACCAAGGAATCCCATGTTCCATGCCCATAACTATAACACATAAGGGAGGTGAATCATAAAAAAATAAAACTCAATCACACAACAATGAAAATAAAGCATACAAAAACACCTCACCCCCCTCCATTACCAATGTGAAGTCCCTTTTCTTAAAATCATACCATCATTCCAATCATGAAAAATCTTAATCCATCAAAATTTTAAATTATAGGATTCATTTGGAGTAAAATTTCTTTTTCAAAAATATTTGGAAGGTTCTAACCAATCCTTAGACTTTTATAAACTAAAATTTATCATTTGGAAAACCACTTTCATACCACACATTTCATGTTCTAAAACTAGTCTTTACACTTAAAAACACATACACCATGATATATATATATGTATATATAACCCTTGTCCCAATATATATGTTCCCATCACCATGATTGAATATGTATAAAGAGTGAACCTATATATGTATCTATATATGTATATATAGATAAATCACATTTAATAAATCAAAAGATTATAAATATCTTGAAATATTTCTAGGAAACCAAAAAATATCATCGAGCCTTTATAGAAACTGATCAAATACCAAAAAATATTTATTAATTTACAATTTATATGATTAAAACCATTTTAAAAACAAAAATTACACTTAGGATGTTTAATATTTCAAAATAAACACGGAGACATGATTTTATAATAAGAACACATTGTGTAAATACGAGGCAAGTGTGTGAATAATGAAACAAACCATTACATTCTTCAAAAACACTTTCCATATTTATTTACATAATAATATAATGCAAGAACATTCTAAACAAATCAAGAAATCACAAATTTCAATTTAAAGGCTCCAAAATAGGTTAACCTACCTTAAATAGAAGAAGAACTCATTACCTTTGAAAACCACGAGTCAAATCCACCTCAAGGTAGTCTGAGGCACACTTATGAGAAACCCAAAAGGTAAAAAAAATTCCTAATTAAAAATAATTATACAAATGAAATTAAGTGAAAACACACCCCAATTTAGTGTAAAATATATTTTCTTCATAAAATGCAACTATAATGGGCTTAATCAGGGTATAAGAACCTTAGACAACAAGAATAAACAAAAGAAATAACCAAAACCAGGTTAGGGTTTAGGTGTGTCACATATGCTGCATGGAAGGGGAAGAAAACCAATAAAAAAGATATAGAGGAGGAGTAGAAGATGAAACACAAACCTAGAGTGATCATAAAAGGAAATAATAAATAAATCTTCCAAGAAACGAGGGAGGAGAGGAAAAAGTTGCATGGATGGGGAGCCCCCTTGGGCTACGTCAAGCATGAGGGAGGGTGAGGGGAAGGAAAACACCTTAAAGGGTTTTATTTTATCAAGGAAAAATGATGTTTAAAAAAACCTTTAGTCATTTCACCAAGTTTATCCATATGTTTGGACAAACCATGACCCAATAATGAACCCTAACTAGAACTCCTGAACACCTCTTACGGGCAGGTTGCACAGTTTGGAAAACCATACACAAGCCATGGGATTCAGATCCATAAAATTTAGAGATGATATCACACAGTTTCTATATTTTTTGGAAAAATGTTCACCCTAACCATGTGACAAGAACTTCATGCCTAAAAATTATTAGTTTTGGATAAAAATACACTCGAGAAGAAAGAGAAATAAATAGAGATAAAAAATAAATAAAAGTTTAAATAATGTTAGTTTGAGGTGTTCCATGTGAAATTTTGGTCATATAACCTATGTGTTGAAGGTCCTTGATTCCACTTTTTTAACAAGCATGAAGTGAACTACTAGTGACTAAACTTCTAGGGAGTTAATTTCTGGTGACATGAATAAAACTTCACAATCCCAACAAGGACTGCCCTAGTAGCGTATATCCCCTAGAATGGTGTATCTAGTGGATCTTTTTGGACATTCAAATCATATGGTAATTATATATATGAATTGGAAGAAGTGATTTTCTTAGGATTTTTTGGTCTTGGTCAGTCTAGTTTTGTTAGGTGTTATCCTTTGGTTTTGATCCAATAGATTATGATCTTCTATACAGTTAGGATTTTTCACTTTGGATTGTGGTAGATTGAGCCTCATGAAAAGTAAGGGTGTGATGAAATTTATTTTGAAGATGTTTATGTTATTTATCTATGATATCATTGGTATATTTTGTGAAGGAGTGAATAAAACACCACCAAGTAGTCTTTGATGATTGGTATGAAGTTGTTGGATATTGAGACATGGATGAAGAGTTCCTATGAATGTCTATGATGAGTTTGGGTAAGAAGGATATTGTTTCCTTTATGAAATGAAAAATCTAGGTTGGTTCCTATTTTTTTCTTTCAAGATATGATGGAGAAATTAATTTATATTTATAGGAGAATTCATCCTTACACCTCTTCTGTTGTTAGCATAAAATCTTTGTGAAGTTATTATCAATGGATAGTGATATAGATGATTTGTTCTCATATGAAAACTATCATGATATCTATTTAAATATAGAGAGATTTATCCCACTGAGGGTAACATTGTAAACGAACCATTTTATGTTATATGTTAGTGGTTCATGGATTTAGTTAATCACACGTGTTAGGATAACCCTCATACAAGAAAAAGTTTTTAGTTGTAGATGATTGGAAAGACTCACATAGAGTGGGAATATGTTTCCATTAAGATATTTCTTTGAGATGATTTATAGCTAATAGGTTTGTAGATATAATATTATTTTTTGTTCTTGGGTGGTTTTGTATTGAGTTATCTTAGAGATTAGACCATTAAAGATGAAGGGAGTGTGTGCGAAGGTGTATTTTTTTCCCACATGAGGTTGTTTTATGAGATTCCTTCATTAAAATTTCTATTTTTTTTTCATTTTTGGTGAAAAAAGGTTTAATGTTGAGTGGATGTGGTGACTCAAATGTTTCTTGATTGAATTATATTAGTTAAAATTTTTGATGTCCCAAGACCTATTCAGAGGTAAAATTATGAATTTACTATAATAGACAATATCAGAAAGTTTTTATGATAGTTCTATTTACCTTCAGGTTTTGTGTTTACCCTCAGGTTGAATTTTTGTGTGTTTTTTATCATGGTGAAATTTAAGGGATATTTAATATTTAATATTTAAATTAATATTTATCACACATGCATTGATGTCGATAAATCCTAAAAAACTATAATATGATATTTCAAACACCACCATTTATTATGGAGTGTTGGGTTTACCCTAAGGGTGATGTAACTTTCACTCACATTTTGGGACCCAAGGATAGACCATTGTGGGTGAAAAATGATTAATTTAATAAAATTATTGATTAATTAAATTATTACACATTATAGAAAAATTTTATAGTTATAAATATGTATTTTAGACTCTCTTACTAGGGTTACCCACTGCTAATGGTGATGGATATTTAGAAAGAACATGGGAGAGGGGAGAGTGCCCTTCAAATGGACTCGACATCAGATCAAAGGAACATAGTCAGATCTATGATGACATCAATGACATAATTTCAGGGTGATGGACTAAGTCATTGATGAAACTTTAATGTAATAATGATTTTCAATTGTGGTAGGTTTATATCCATTGATAATCACTATATTTCTTAATGTGATTCTAACAATTATATGATAGATTTATTGTCTTTGAAATATTAACCATTGAAAATATCTAGATTTTATCTTCTATTTATTTTCATGAATTATATTGTTCTTTTATTTAGTTTTTTATTGTTGGTTGATCTATTCCTAAAGATTGGTGATCATGCCTTCACACTGACCATTAACAAATTCTTTTACTAATTTCTCTTATTATTCCTCCCTGTTTCTTTGTTATTTTACTTCTAGCCTTCTCTATTATGGACTATTTAAGGAATTTTTGATTAGATTAGTGAATTATTGGAATTTTGATATGCATTCAATAGATTAGTACATGAAAATAAAGGTTAATGTGAATGAGATCATTGAAAGGAAATGATTTATTGTTGCAATGTGCGGTGTCATGGGATATTCAAGGGAAGTAACATGTGGAGGCACCTATGGATTGTTTGAATCCTTTTACAAGAATTTTTCTATAAAATAATGACTAAAAGAGGCTCCTGGAGGAATTATGATGTCACCATGGGTGGAGAATTAAGATTTGGGCATGAACAGAGGAGAAATGAGAGGTGGTGATGTGATTTTGGGTGTGTTTTAGGTCAATAAAATGATAATAAAGTTCATTCTTCTCACCTATATTCCACGTAACTCCTAGATAGTGGTGACTAGGGTTTCGAGGGATTTAAGTATCATTTGATGTGTACCCTTGGTAAGCACACCATTCACCCTTAAGTAAATCGACTTGGTGTGTATAGGGAGTACATTCCTAGATGGATTTATGGCGTTACATGACATGTGGGTTAAGACCACTCATCATGTATCCCCTAGAAGTACATGAATTAGTCTTCCCTACTATATTCAATGATAGATCCAGCAAGAGATACACACCATGTACCCTCCATGGTACATTCCATGTACCCTATCTCCCTACATGACTTAATCTGTGGTAGTACATGATGATTAACCTTCCGGTACCACACATCATGTACTCCAATACTCATTCCATATGGGTAGAACTATATAAGGCATGTGGTGGAGAATAAATGATTTTTATACATAAGGATATATATACCATGTAACATTATAGTACATGTCATTTAATTTTCCAGCCTTACTGGTTTTTTGTATCTCCATGCATACGACTTAGATTTTGGAACATGTGTAGTCCATCATGTGTATTTTTTCAGATAGAATACGATGGTACACCCCTCTTTAGCATCAAGGGTGAGATGTTGGTTGATTCAGATATTTTAGTCTCTTCATGTCTATAGGGAAAACAATGGGGATCATGCATGAAGATCAAAGCATACACAGGGTTAGAAATGACCTTGGTAAAATGTTAATGATAGAGATTGAGTCCCCTTCATGACTGACCAAGTTAGGAACTCCACTACTCATGGGAGAAAGGAATTCAATACTTGGAGTTGGGTACTACCTAGTATAATGATATCTACTTGATGGGGTGTGTGTCCTATAGTAGGGCTAGTTACTCCCTCAACTTAAATTTATCCTTTTATGAGGATCACACCTACTATTTCTAAGTGGTGACATGGGTTTATGTATAACTGATTAGTTATGACAATAGGGTTTAAAAATACCTTAACCAAAAAAATATTCTTGGAGAGGGTGTGGGTTCCCAAGTATATTTCTAGAATGGTGAAAAAATAATTTTGTAAAACCATTTTTTATGAAATATTTTTTGAATAAATTTAATTTCTTCAATAGCTTGTGTTACACGTAACATTGAGTTTTAACAAACCATGATATACTTTTAAAATTATTATTTAAATAAGACCATTATAAACTATACATTAAACTTGGAGGTATGAATAGTAATAAAAAAATATTTAAAATTAATTATAATGGTTAAATATAATGAAAAATCAGTAATAAAAAAGTAATAATTTGTGGTAAAGTATTTATATGCTTCAAAAATATATTTTTCTCAAAAAGAATGTTTTTAATGATTTTTGTGGAAAAATAATAAAATTAATTGTTTAAAATTTTAAAAAATTGATATTAAAAAATTACCATCATTCTAGGAATCAACATGAAAAATTATATTAGGGTTAATTTTTTGGGTTTTTTGAAAAGATGAATTTTTCGATGAATAGTGAAAAATACTTGTTTTTATTGAAAACTGCATTTTTGTTTAAAGAATTTATAATCTAAAAGTTTTATTTAAAATGGTTTAAAAAATAAAATTAGATCATTTATATTATATTTAATCAAATATAGGTATTTTTAATCAATTTCATAATGAATTTTGATATAAAAACATTGTAAACTTTTGAAAAAAATCTCTTTGGAAAACAATTTTTCACCGTGTCTGCGGGTTTAATTTTTAATTAAAATTTTCCAATTTTTGGAATTAAATTTGAAAAAATGTATTAAATATTTATAATAATATTAATTAATAGTATATAATAATTCAAACTGAACTTTTGGTCAAAATTAATAGTTAAAACAATAAAATTTAATTACTACCGTTAAGGTTAAAATGGGTTTATCGGGGGGGGGGGGGGGGGGGTTAAACAGAAATGATAAGGGATAAATGACATAGAAACTTGTCCAAAACAAATTTATGGAAATATTTAGACATAATTACTTAAATTTATTGTGAATTAACCATTTTTATTCTTATGGAATGTGAAAACATGGGTAAAATTTATTCTATTCAAACAATCCAATGTGTGTTCTCTCCCACACTTATAAAAATCCACCCATATCCCCTATTCACACTTCAAAAAAAATTTGTTTAAAAAAATTCCAAATAAAATATATTACTTAATTACCTCAACACATATTATATTCATTATTTTAATTATTAATCCCTCCTAATAAGTCTTTAGGTATAAACTTAATGAGGATCTCTGAAGAAGATGTAAAATTCTTAAACTAGTGTTTTTGTTTTATTTCTTATTCCACATACTTAAAATATTATTCAAATATAAAAATATAATAAAACCAATATATTCTATATACTGAGATTTTAGCAAGAAGATCAGGATCATGCATGAGCCGGTCCTAAAAAATAATATATTAAAAAAGAAAGGAGTCAGGCATACAAGGGGTTATTACATAAGCGAGTGTGCAAGACACCACATCTATCCGCCTCCACCATCAGAGCACAATAATCTGGGGCCGTGAAAGACCACATCATATCATGGTAAAGTATAGCCTTTTTTGAAAGTGTATCAGCAAACTGATTGGCCTCCCGATACACATGAGAGACAACAATCTGTATTTGATTACTTCGGCAGAGACGTTTCACCCACTAAGGCAGCACACGCCACGACACATTCTGTGTTCTATTACTCAGTGCATGAACAACAATCATTGAGTTAGATTAAATCCAGAGAAATTTCTAGTTAAATTGGACAGTATACCTTATCACATGAATCATGGCCCATAGCTCAGCTTTAAAAGCAGTGCCAAGGCCAAGGTAGTGATAAAATCATCCCTTAACGAACCCACGAAATGTGTAGAAAACTCCTCCACATCCAGCTGGACCCAGCACACCTAACACGACTCCATCAACATTTAATTTGAGGCACGATGTATTTGGTGGTATCCATATGATATGTTTAAGCATCTGAGGTTTGCGTGGACGGCCTGAAACACCAAGTGGCCTAAGAGTTTGGAGGTCAAAAATGGTATTAGACATTTCACCATCTTGGATCACTGACATAGCGTACACGTCATTATGGATGGAGCTCATAACCTTATGGATAGCATAAACCGAACCATCAAACAGAGACCTGTTCCTCGAGTCCCACAAGGCCGCAATGACTGCCGTAATAACAGAAGTAAGGGGGCTGAACAATAGCTCACTGCAGCGCATCTGCAGCAACCCGGAGAACAAATTAGTAATCTAATTTCTAGACTCCACCGAAAATCCAAACAACACACCCAAATAACTCCAGAGTTTCTGGGATTGATCACACTCCATAAACACATGATGCATGGTGTCTTCCCCAGCCCTGCAAATAGCGCACCTGGATTCCATCTTAAATCCTGCTCGCTTCAAGTGTTCAGAAGTGGGAAGTCTGTTTTTCCAGATTCTCCAAAGCAGGATAAACTGGGCTGGCTGAATGAATGGAGCCCTGAACTTCATCAGCCAGGTTGGGGTGTGGTCAGTACCACCACATGCACTACTATAAAATTATTTGGTGTCAAATATCACATTCCTACTATGAATCCAAATCAGTTTTTCACAATCCATAAATGCATAATTGTTAATTTGAGACAGCACACAGTCAGAAAACTTCATCTCGTGCAAAGTCTGATATGAGAGAAAACTTGAGATGGATAATGAAGCAACTTCAGGTGTGACATTTAGGTATTTCAAGGGCTGATCCAGCCAAAAGGTGCTCCAACATCTAAGATTGGAATCTCTGTTGACCAGCCATTTATAATCCTGCATAATCGTTGTATAGGCCTGATTGAGGGAAGCCCATACCGAATACTGGAGGTATTATTTAAAAGATGAATATAATGATGGATTTAATGTTTATATATGATATTTATGATATTATTATACTTATTTAATTATGATATCACATATAACTTATTCAGTTTTTTGGTAATACGATAACGTCACTCATGTGTACGGAGGACTACCACCTCACAAAGCCTTGTGATTTGTTTTTCACTTACACTTTAAATAGATGGTAATTAGGGTAATTTTAGTTAATATATGTGATATATATGTCATAAAAATTATTATTTAAATTTAACTTATTTTTTACCTTTATTATGTTTCATTCTTCGAGAAAATGGAAATAACTTTCAAGCGTATGTATGACCTACCATCTCCATGAATGTGGAAATTTATTTTCTATGTCTAACTTTAATGGATTACTCTAAATAATTATATAATGAAATTATATGATATTTATATTATGGTTAAAATTATGGAGATGATTTAACCATGATCAAAATGAAAAAAATATACCAAACCAAATAATACATGAAAAATGAAGTAGTTATTACCTGAAATGTGATTTTAACAAATAATTATTAATAAATCAGTAATAAAAGGTTATAAGTAAATCATATATAAAACCATAAATATGAGTATGGTTTATTAATATATGTATAATAAACCTATATTTATTTTATAGGAGGTTCTAACATGTATGAAGTAAGTCGAGACTTAAGGTAAGAGATTTTTGTTTTAATTTGTCTTATTTGGTATACACATAATGTTATGAACCTGTCTTCGTTTAGGAGGATAATATACAAAAAATTTGAAATGTAATATCATTAATTAATTTATCCTCATTATATTTTTGGTTTCATTAAATTTTATTCTTTCACGGAGATTACAATTCATTATTACAAAATTAGTAAGGGTTTTATGATACAATATCATTGTTTATCAGGATTGTTTATGTTTAGGATTCAGATGATGAAATATAATGATCTATATATCAAAAGACTAACTAATTTTATTATACTCTGGTTATTTAATGAAAATAAATGTGTTCCTTTCATTTTACCCTCTTTATGTACTTAAGAGTTAAAAAAATATTTTTATGAAAAATCAACTTTATTTTCTCTCTTCGGTTGAAAATACACTTTCTTCAATATCCACGTTTTCTATAAAAACATTTGAAAGAAATTTTTTACTGATCTAAAATGATTATTTAAATATATTTTTACAATTTTTTTAATTTCTTACTTTTTTAAAAAAGGAATCTTCATGTCTTTTTACAAACAAGGCCAATTTGGATTTTATAAAAAATATGAAAGGGATATTTTTTTAATGTGTATGACATAAAAAAATTCCTACCATCATGAAAAAATAATGTGTTAAATTTTTATTTATAAATTTTGAAGGTATTTTTGAATAAAAATATTTTAAAAATGTTTTCTAAATTTTCTGTTTTGAAAAAAGTAATTTTCAAAGTGAAAATGTTATTTTCCTCAAGAAATGTTCCAAGTGATCTTTCAAAATAATTTTCTATATAAGATGACATCCTTTGAAGTTACATAATCTTTATGGGGACATGATCCAATTATACCATCATTATTATTTCTCTGGATGGTTTATGTCTCCAATGACAAGATTTTTATGAACCCTATTTATTTTCTACAGGATACGCTTCAATGAAATGTTTATGAAATAAATTTCTATTCTTGTGTTAGTATATGATGAATGTTTTATGATCTTGTGGAACACAAATCTATAAATTATTTCATGAGTAGTGACTATGTCTCCCTCCAATGCATTGGGTAATGATTAATTTTTATGATCTCAAAGTTAAATGATAGGTTATCCCAATCCCAAAAAAGGGTACACCAGAGGTTATAACAATCCCAAAAGAGGGTATAGATGATGTTATTCCAAGCTCGAAGAATGTACATTGGTGGTTAGACCAGGTCTAACATCTTATGAATGTATTGGTGGGTAGACTTGATGTAAGGTTTTTTATGATTATGTTTTTCCCAAACTCTATGTCTTATGCTGGTGTTATGCTCTCATGGATTATATACTATGATTCCTTTCAGATTCGTGTCTTATGAACTACCAATATTTATTCCATGACTCCTGTTTATGATATATGAAATGTAGGGTACGATTTTCAAATTTTAATATCATGTTTACATACCCTTATGATCATGTTATTCTTATAAAATCATTGATATATCCCTTATTTACCCTTACCGATCATCCAAGCTTACCCTTTATTATATTTTATTCAACAAGTTATGAAGAAATGTTTTTTTTAAAATAGGTTTAATAGGGGTGCTAGAGATGAATAAATTAGTGGTAGAATATTTTGTTCAATTATGAACCAATTTTTATGCTTCTATATTTCCAAATGAACTATACCTAAATGATTCGAGTGTGAATCATTATGTTATGTGATTAGTATTCATTTTTAATATTTAATATTATGTATGAGAAGTTTTGTTCTCTACAGTTGGTATCAGAGAAAGGTTTAATTAAACTTTGGAAACTAAGATGAGAAAACTTTAGTGATATCCTTTGGGACATGTCTAAGGATAATTACCATGAATGAACTAGGTTAAGCCTAAATTATTATATATTGAAAATAAGGTGTCATGATTTAGACATCCTGTAAGTGATTTTTCATGATTATGTGGTTTCCCACTATGATTATTGTTGCTTACACTATAATTTTTGGTTTTAGTCAATGGATGGATCCCAAAAGAGCTATGTTAATGATAAATGTAATGTAAAATGAAATTATTATCCTCCTGAGAAACCAAATTTTATGGGATATAGAATGAAAAATCTTGTTTCTATGCTAAATAAACTTTCCCAAGCTATGAATCATGCTGAATTTTCCAAAGAAGCAAAGAAGGGAACACTGTTCTATCGAGCCCATCATGAGGCAAAATAAACCTTATTATAGTGGTTTAAATAATCCACCCATTGATGAGAAATGGATCAGTACCACATAAAATATTTTTATCTTCTCTAGTGTTTGGAGAAAGAAAAATTCATTTTGGCTGTCTATCATTTAGAAGGAAAAGTGGATCAATGGTGGACTCTTATTAAGAATACATAGCAATAATATGAAATTGGCTCCATGGAGCATGATGAGTTTAATAACTTATTTTTCAATAAGTACTTTCCTTGTATTCTTTATATGAAAATAAAAAAATAATTTCTTGAGATAAAATAGAAGGATGATGAATCTGTTGGCACCTATGAGGAAAATTTTACAAGGATTTTGAGGTACACTTTTGGCATTATCATCCAACTTGAATGTAAGGTTTACTGATTATTTAGTGCATTTAAAACTAGTCTTTGAAGGGAATTATTCATAAGTAAAATTAGTATCTATGAAGAAATCATTTGATTGTCTATCAAGATTGGATTTACCCATCAATATAATGGTCTTGTTAAGAAAATAAACATGGAATTAAAAGGAAACTCTAAAAAATCATGGAGAGAAGAAGATAAGCATTCCTTCATGATTGAAGTGTGAAAGGAAACATTGAGGAAATTTTTTTATGGGGACTAATAAATGTTTTAATTATGGAAAGGAAGTTCATCAGGTGAATTAATTACAAATTAATGCGAATAAGTTAGCTAATGATGATAATAGGGGAAATCCCCATAATTTGCTCCACCCAAACTCCAGTACTTCAAGTGCATGGAATTTGGGAATTATGCAAATGAATTCCCTAATCCAAGGGATAATGAGGATAATAATAAAAAAACCCTCTAAATATAAAGGAAAATGGGAAGATTATGAAATCACAACAACTGAAGTGAATCATGATAATTAGGGCACACTTATCCTCCACTCTAGATATGGAAATTTCAAGTTAGAGTTTTTATGAATGATCTCTATGAAAATATTTTTGTTCATCATTTAGTGAAATTTTATGTGATTATAAGCATTTATTATCTCCCTCTACATGGATTCTAGAATAATGAAATAACATTTGATATTCTATGTAACAACCCTAACTGTTATAAATTAAATTCACCTTTTGATTTAATTAAATGTATTATTATGTAATATGGTTATAGAAAAAACATGAAATTATTTAGTTTTATTATATTATATCATATTTAAAAGACCGTTACGTATCATTACCATTGATAATATATCCATTAAACAGTGATCACATGATTAGTATAAATATAGGGTTTTAACAAATCCAATTGACATTAGGAAAAATAAGTAATGACCTTAACTAATAGGATCATACCCTTTGAATCCCATTTATTGGATATTATGAGGGAGATAACATCAATAGTATTTTCCCTTGACCAAGACCAATCTAATATCCAACAACTTAAGCATGAGTGAAAACATTTATAGGAGATGTTCAAGATCATCGAGATCACAACCCAAACCATGTACTTCGAACCACCCCATGAAAGTCTCATCGTCAAACACCTTAATCTTAGGGTTTTTGCTGGTGTATTAAAGAGCTATGTATCAAGGCCTTAGAAATATGAGTATATACATTATTTTTTATAAATGATATATTTTAATCCTATTATTTTTAATTTATAAATGATTTTTATTTTGATATAATAAATAACAAATATTATTTTTTAGAATATATTCAAATTTAATTAAGGAAATTATTTTGATGAAATAATAGATTTTTGAAATAAATAATATTTTAATAAAATATTATTATAAATAAAGTTTATTAAATATAAATGATCATATAGTTTTGATGAATTGAAATGTAATTTTTATAAGGGATCAAATAATTGTTATTGTCAAAAAACCCCACATTTTTCAATAAATGTCTATTTTTATTTCAAAAGTGAAAAAAAATATTTAGAAAAATATTTAGATAAAATGAATATTATTTTTGGAATCATAATTTTAAAATTATCCAATGGGTTTTCTTCCTAATGTTCGAAGTTAGTTGATTTTTTTGGTAGAAATTAAATACCCTATTAATATACTTTGTGTATTATGACAACATAATGACCCAAAAGTGTTGTAATAAATACAATAAAATGTATCCATGACCAAATATATATTTTATTTTGAAAATAATATTATTTTAAGTTAATTTTATCAATATTTTAAAGCCATTTTGAATCCTCCAAAACCATTAATATATTTTAAGGTTGTAAAATCATTTCTTTAAGAGTATGACTCACCTACACATAAAAAAGGGTATTATTTTATTATGTTTGGCCACTGTAATTATAAAATCATTAAATCCACTACCTTTTTTCAGAAACCATGGGAAAAAACCTTGGGGAGGTTTGTGGGTTTGGTTATTTTATTATATAGTGTTCAGAACCTATTTTTGATAAATGATTAAGAAATCCCCGCTCATTTCCTATATAAACCCACCTAATCTCCCATTTATATTCACTAAAACTCCTTGTATCACATAATTACTATTACCTACCCTATATAGAGTCCTTTTAAGGTGACCTTTAGCTCTTAATAATCACCTCCCAAGCATTTTGAGTCATATACTCAAGTAAGGGATCCTCACCTTTTCTTCTTATTCAAGTTTCCTCATTATCTTATGACATTTATTTACAATTAATTATGTTGGGATATTTATTTACATGTACTTATTACTTAATATTTTATTTCCAAATGATTAAATAACCATTTCTCTCTCATCAACCAATTTTATAAATTTTTAAGTGATGTTGTTATGCTGCCAAAATAGCACCACGATTTCCCAGGCCAAAATAATCATGTAGTGAATACCATACCTATTTCCTATCCAGGGTATTCACCTTTATACTCTTATGAATATTTTAATTGGTACTCAAATGTATTTTTTCAACACTCCTTGATCATGTAATTAAATATTATGTTGAATCAATCCATGTTGTATGATATATGTGGCACACTTATGTATGAGAATGAAATGAAGGTGACGGGTGTGCCCTAAATTATATAGCTCTCCAATGCATTGGGTAATGTTTAGTCTCAAGAGATGTAATTTTAGGTTAGGGAGTGAACCTAATTACTTTATGTAATGTTTTCCATCATGATTTTTTGGAAGTTAGCCTTGAACTATGTTTATGATGCAATGTTTTAAGTTATTTCCACTTTTCCCTTATTATGATTATCATGCCATATCATGAATTATTATTCATGTTACTTTTATTCCCAATTGATATACCTATTTTTTTTACCATGTATCACCTTATTCTATGTTTATCCCCTTATTGGGATTTATAGATCACCCCTTTTCTTATGTATTTTTACAAGTTATCCCATTCAGTTTTAAAAGCCATGGAATTTTAGAAGCATGATAAGGAAGTTTTCGAAAATGTTGTTATATCCCATGTTCAAAATGTTATGCTATGTAACTAATTAACAAATACACTAGACATCTCAATCTTTCAGCTTTTATTATGTGTAATCTTATGCAATAAATCATGTATTAATGTGTAATAAAGAGATAGTCTGTTATATTCTATCGATGCAAGGACAAACCCGATCTTGAAATGGAAATATTTATATCTAGGATAAGATATTATTTAATGATTAAAAGAATAATTATCTTTTGTAAGTATATATATATATATATCCATGTAATATTAACTTAATAGTTATGGATACCATCAACAGTTTGTGAGTTTATGGTTGATCATAATTTCAATGTCATGGACACCCATTTTGAGATTTTATACGATGAGAGTTTATCAAGATTATGGTTATTTTAATACATTTTTGTAAATACAACCTTTTGGTTTTGTATATGATTTAGTGAAAAAGTTATTTGAGCATGAATGCCTTTTAATTTTATGAAAATATGATTAAAGGAATTAGTAACCTTTAGAGTTTATATTATCTTTAATGTTGAGGTAATTATAGGTTATTTCAACTTGGTAATTTTTTAGTAATTATTTTAATATAGTTTTGGAAAAAGAATAACCTATAGGTCAGGTGACAATCCATCACATTTCACAAGGATGTGAGGCTTGAACACAAAACCAAAGGATGACAAGGGTATAATTCTTACCACTGGACTATGTGAAAGAGTATTTATGGTGGGAAAAATTAAGAGAGATATTTCTAATTATGTATCTTAGTATTTAGTATGTCATCAAGTTAAGGATGAAATAGAAAATTATAAGGGGATTATACAACAATTATCCATTAAATAATGAAAATTGAAAAAATATCACCATGGTTTTTTTCATTGGACTCTAGAAAACATATAATATGTACAATGATCTATGGGTTTTAGTTGATTACCTTACAAAGTTAGTACACTTAATCACTATTAGTGAAGATTTATATTTGGATCAGACTTCCAGGATATACATTAATAAAGTTGTATGGTTTTATGAAGTACTATATTCTATTGTATCTGATCGATATCTAAGGTTTACCTCTATGTTTTGGTCATGTAATTAATAAGTCCTTGATACAAAGTTGAATTTTAGTACTACATATAATCCTTAGAAAATTTTTCATTGTGAGAGAAAAATTCAAATCATAGAGGATATATTGAGATATTGGTCAATAGATTTTGAAGGTGGTTGAGATCAATACCTTACTCTAGTTGAGTTTTCTTATAATAATAGCATTTACTCGAGCGTTAAAATGGATCCTTATGGATTTATATATAGAAATAATTATAGAACTCAAATGTATAAGAGTGAAGTTATAGAAATTAAGCTATTGGGACATAAGTTAGTTGAATAAATGGTTGATAAGGTTATAACCATTCAACAACACATAATGTCAGCATAAAATTGGTAGAAAAGTTATGAAGACAATCATCAACATAATCTAGAATTTGATGTTGGTGATAATGGGGTTCTATTAATTTATCCATAGAAGAATGAAATGAGATTCAAAAATAAGGGAAAAATAATCCCTAGGTATATTAGTCTATTTGAAATTCTTAATCATATGAGGATGGAAACTTATCATTTGGACCTTCCAGCTAACCACTCTTAGGTTTACAATGTGTTCCATGTATCTCTCAAAAAGGAAGTACATACCTAATCCATTAAATTTATTGAAGTTAGAGGTTGTATATATAGAGCATGATATTTTTTATGAGGAGAAAATGATGGAGATTCTAGATTTTAGAGAGAAAGTGCTACAAAATAAGACCACTCACATAGTAAATGTTTTGTGGTGAAACCACCACCATGAAGAAACTACATGAGATTCTTAAAATGATATGAGGAAGAAGTATCCTAATTTGTTTGTATCATAATGATGTATTTATATAGAAAAATTAATTTTAAGAGGGTATAATGTAAAACCCTATGTTTTTATGAAATATATTTTTTAAATTTAATTTAATTTATTCAATAGCTTACGTAACACACAACATCAAATTCTAATGAACCATGATATATTATTAATATTATTATTTAAACAAGACCATTATAACCTAGAAGATAAACATGAAGGTATGAATAGGAATTTCTGAAATTTGAAAATTAATTATAATGGTTATATATAAATAAAATATATTAATAAAAAAGTACTAAATTTGTGTTATGGTCTTTATATTCTTCAAAAAAATACTATTTTCCCAGAAAAATGATTTTAAGTGCATTTATTGAACAAATAATAAAATTAATTTTGTCTTATTTTTGAAAATTTATTTTTAAAAATTAACTTCATTTTTAGAATAAAAATTTCAAAATTATATTAGGGTGAATTTTTGGGATTTTTCGGAAAAGATAAATTCTTTGATGAGTAGTGAAAAATATTTGTTTTTACTGAAAACCACATTTTATTTTAAAGAATTTATAAGGTAGAATTTTATTTTAAAATGGGATAAAAATTAAAATTAGATAAATTATATTATAATTAATTCACTATATATCTTTGGAATAAATTTCAAATTGATTTTTGATATAAAAACTTTTTAAACATTTCAAAATTTCCTCTTTGGAAAACATATTTTTTATTGCGTTTGTGGGTTTAATTTTAAATTAAAATTTTATAATTATGAAAATGGAATTTGGAAAAATGGATTTCATATCTATAATCATAACAATTAATATTATATAATATGGTCAACTAAATTTTTGGTCAAAATGTATAATAAAAATAGTAAAAATTAATTATTGTAGTTTAGGTTAAAAATAGTTTACCAGGGGATTAAACTAAAATTATAATGGGTAAAATGACCTATAAAATTTTAAAAATCATATTTTCTATCCATATTAATACCCTAAAACATAAAAGTTCCAATAATTACCCATTTTTGATCCATGTGTCATGTGAAAAATGTGGGTATACTTTATTCCTTTAAAAAATCCCATGTGTGTGTCCTCTCCCCCACTTATAAATAGACACCCAGTCTCCTCTCCTATTAATGATCAAAAAACCATTTGGTTTGGAAAATAACTACCCAAATATCTTCCTTAATCATTTATCCACATCCTAGAGTCCTCAGTTTTATTATGAATCTCTCCTAAGAAGGTTTTAGGTATAAACCTAAAGAGGCTCTCTGAAGAAGAGGTAAAACTATTAAACTTTTGTTATTGTTTTATTTATTCTTCCACATCATTCGAATTTCCTTCTAATATGATAATATAATAATAATAATATCTAAAATATAATTTTTTTTTATTTTAATGGAATTAACTATATCTATATCCACTTCCATCAAATGGGAAATGAAACCGTCGATTGTGTGTATGGAGGACTACCACCTCACGAACCGATGTTATTCATTTTCCATCAACACCAATGGAAGAAATATATAATAATGTATATAATGTTAATATATGATATTTATGATATTTTTATAATTTTATAATTATAATTTCACATATAATTTCTTACTTTCCATTCCATTGGAATATGATAATGTCGCTCGTGTGTACGGTGAACTACCGCCTCACGAAGTGATGTGATTCTTTTTTCACTTATACCTTACATGGAATGTAATAAGGGTTAATTTAATGAATATATGTTATATATGCAAAAAAAATTATCATATAAAGGTAATATATTATTTAACTTTGTTTCATTCCACTCTTCTAGAGAATGGAAACAACGTTCATGCGTACATATGACTACCATCTCCATGAATGGTGTAATTCATTTTCTACCTCTAAATTTAACATATTACTATAAATACTTATAAAATGAATATATATTATATTTATATCCTGTTTAATATTATTTATATTATTTTACCATGATCAAAATTAAAAGACCCAATATACTAAACCAAAACATACATGAAAAACGAAGTAGTTATTAACTGAAAAGTCATTTTAACAAGGAATTGTTAATAACTGGGTAATAAAAGGTCATAATTAAATAATATATAGTATGATATATATTATTATAGTTATTTAATATATTTAAAATAAACCTATAATTATTATAAAGGAGGTTTTGACACGTATAATAGAATTTGAGACTTAAGGTAAGGTATTTTTGTCTTAATTTGTTTTCTTTGAGTTATATGTTATGTTATGCACCTATCTTATTTTATGAGGTCTATATACATTTAACATTTAATATCATGAATTTATTTATCATCATGATATTTTATGTTTCATTTATGTTTATTCTTTCATGGGGCTTACGATTCAATGTTACCAAAATGGTAAGGGTTTTATGATATAATCTATTCGTTTATCAGGTTTGTTTATGTTTATGCTTCTAATGATGAAATATTATAATATTATATCATGAATCTAAATAATTTTATACCACTCTAATTATTTCCTGAAAATACATGTGTTAATTTTATTTTCTTCTTTTTATGCACTCAATAACTCAAAAGAATGATTTTAAGAAAAATTGACTTCATTTTTCTCTTCGGTCGAAAATCTATTTTCTTCCATATTCATGTTTTCTAAAAAAATATTTTAAATAATGTTTTTACTACTCTAAAATTATTTTTAAAGACAATTTTATGATTTTTTGAATTTTTAAAAAATGTTTTAAAATTAATCTTCATGTAGTTTTCCAAATAAGGCTCATTTGGATTTTACAGAAAATGTGAAAGAAATATTTGTTTTAATGTGTATGACATGAATGGAATTTCCTGATATCATGAGCAAATAATGTTTTAAATATTTATTTATAAATTTAAATGTTCATTTAAAAATAAAAGTATTATAAAACTATTTTATGAATTTATAGTGTTGATAAAAGTGATTTTCAAAGTGAAAATGTATGTTCCAAGTAATATTTCAAAAATAATTTTCCATATAATATGAAGTCCTTTAATTTAATTTAATATTTAATGGGAATATGATCCAATTTTACTATACTTATTTTTTTCCTGTATGGTTTATGTCTATTATGAAATATATTTCTATAACTTATTTATTTTCCATTGGTTATGCTGTGATACAATGTTTAGGAAACCCATTTATTTTCATGAGTTGTGATATGATGAATGTTTTATGATCTTATGGTAAAAAAATGTATAGATTATGTGATGGGTGGGAAATACATTTAAATAAATTGAATTTGGTAATGATTAATGTTATATGAGATCAAAATTTATATGGGAGGTTACCCAATCATGAAAAATAGTTGACATGAGGTTATCCTAAGCCCAAAAAGGGCATAAAGAAAGTTATCCCTATCCCAAAGCAGGTAAATATGTGCTTTTCCCAAGACTAATATGTTATGAATGTCTTTTTAGATAAACATTAAATAAGGTTTTATATGGTTATGTGTATGAAACAAATCTATATCTTATGCCAATGTTATGATCTCATGGTTTATGTACTTTGATTACTTTATGATTCATATCTTATTAACTGCCAAAATTTATTCCATGATTCAAGTTTATGATCTATGAAATGCATATTATGATTTCAAAATGTTAATATCATGTTCTCATAACCTTATTCTTATGTTATTATTATGTGATCATTGATATCTCCATTTTTTACCCTTACTAAGTATCTTATCTCACCCTTTATTATGTTTTCTTCCCAGGTTTATAAAGAAAGTTTTTATGTATGATAATTCTAATAAGGGGGGAAGATATGAAGAAATTAGTGGGAGAATATGTAGTTAAACTATGAACATGATGTTTATGTTTCAATGTTTCCAAATGAACTAGACCGAAATGGTTATAGCGTATATCATTATATAATGTAATGAATATTCATATAATAAGATGTAATATTTATGTATGAGAAGTTATGGTTGCTAAAAATTATAGATTTCAAGGAATTTTAATCCCTTGATTGACCGACATACTTAAATGGGGTGTGGGTTTCCCTTTTCTAGTTTCTGATGGCAATATAAAAATATGATATGATGATTTTTTCAAATACTATGATCCATATAATACCTCATGAACCTCCTTGGTTCCCTTCGAGATGCGACTTGTAGCAAGACTATTGAATTTAAACTTAGTGACCCTCTCAGTGGTCCAATAATATATAGTTACTCATGAGATATTATCCTTGATGGATTAAAGATAATATTAACATGACATCTTTGCGTCCTTGAGACTTTTAGTTATTGAGAATATTTTGATTTTTTTCCTTGTTCTTATTTTTTTCCTATTTCAAAGTACGAGTTGGATGGTTAATTTCCTTTATTTTTTGATTTTGGGAACCTATCAAGTATTTTTGTACTCACACATGCATGGAATTTGTTCCCACACTTTTTTTCCTGCGTATATGATACATAGTTTAGATGTGGTTTTGGTGGATATGAAGTTGGTGCATCCTTTTCAGAGATAATTCTTAGTGATGCTTAGTGGTTCCTATTGGTGGAAGTGACCATTTTATTTTGAGATTGATCACGAAGTCCTTGCCTGAAGTAGGAGATATCCCTTGTTCCTTGTTCATTGGGTTTGGGGACCTTTTTAGATGCATGATTTCTAGGGTGTTGTTCTTATATAACATTGTAATTACTATGTGATGTCTAATATATACACTGTATATTGTTTATATGTTTTTATATTTAATTCTACAGTTCAATGTTTTATTTTGGATTGGATATATATGTCTATTATAGGATGATATTGGATAAAACCTCCCATATTATGTGATATTCCTACTTATTTCTAGTAACTTTACCCTTACCTATTGACAGTGGGATTGTGGTGGAACACTTGGCATACTATCAACCCTTGTGGGGCCCAAAAAATTGAGTTGTGTCATCAAGCATAATGGAAATGAGATAAAGGTATAATGGAACATTCCCATTCCATTTTTATTCCTTTCCTTGGTAGTGTGTGTGTTACTTTCCAAAAAAATTCATTCTACCCAAATTTTCCATGAAATACTATAAAAAAATTAAAATAATCAATGTGGTGGTCGGTCATTTATTAAAAATTTTAAAACAAAAACAAATTAAAAAAATAAATGAAAAATAATATACTTTTATTGCCTCCTAAGAATAGATTGTTTTTAAGTCTTAAGCCAAAATCCTTCCTTCTCTATACTCAACTATAGTCTCATAGTAAATGAAACTTCTTTATTGAGAACCTAAGTGGTTCCTTAGAAACTAATTTTCCTTAGGTGAACTATGTTTTAAGAATAATCACACCCTTGAATTTGTTTCTTTATGATATTCCCTTAAGTATATAACTTTATATATCAATTTTCTCACTTCCCACTTCAACATATTCTCTAAATGACCAAATCTTAAATAATTTTGTAGATTTTGACTTGGTCTAATTTATATATTCTATCTTGAAATTTTCTTATATAAATCTTCTCTTTTTAATTTATAGAAATATATATGACTCCCCCATGACTTATTCTTCTTGGTAAACTAGTATCCCATTCCATGATTCTAGTGAAACTCTATCTGTTGCTGGAGAAAAAATTCCAAAGCTAATGGGTCCTCTGTGATAAACTTACATATCTATTTCAAGTGTTGGTATAATTGGTTTCAAAATTTCTATTTTACCACCAGAATTCTTATCATTATTCTAACCACTTTTTTCCTTCACACTTTTACTTTTTATCCTCTTTAATTTAAGTCTAATTTTTAGTTTTAGAGATGAATTTTCAGTCTTTTTTTCCTTTATATTCTTCTCAAAAAGTATTTTTCCAAATATTTTGAAATTCATTGGGTTATTCCTCCTTTAATTTCTCATTTTCAAAATTATTTAGATTAAACACCTCAACAATCTCGTTATTTATAATAGATACTTCTTAGATAATCCTGGGTGTTGTTTCACAAGAATATTTGGTGGATCTTTCTATTACTAAATGGGAAAAAAGTTCCCCTTGATTCCATAATTTTTATCTTGAATTAATCCAACAAGGTCCCTTAATAGAAAGTCTATTTTATCTCTCCAAACTGGGTAATTTTAATTTGATAAAGTCTCATTTTTCACATGAATCATTTGATATCTTGGCTGTAAATCAACTTAAATTTTAGACATTCTATCTTTCTTAAGATCTCAATTATCCCTTCAATACATTTTGACAGAATCCCTCTAATTTTTATGGAATTAAATTGAGAAAAATCACAATTTACAGCCTATTTACCATAATTTATAGTTTGCTGGAGTTTTAATTTATCCCTCAAAGACATGTTAAAATGATCTCTCTAACTTTGATCACCTGAATTTAGGTAGGGATTACCCCTCTCTGGATCATTTCCAAAGTTTACCATGTATATTTATTCATTTGTAAGTGGTGAGTGTGATATAATTCTATATTTACAATATTAATTTAAGTTATTTAGAAGATATCCATGTTTATAAAACTCTTTTTTTCTTACTTATTCATGTTCTACAAACACAAAATTATATTTTTTATTAGATATTATAAATCTAGAATTACACATAAGTTATGATAGTGGATCAATTGATCTATTCTCTTCTTGATATCATTTTTCTCTATTGTTAATTCACAGTGGATATGATGAACATATATTTTAATTCCCTAGAATTCTTGTTTCCAAAATTACCTATAGTCTCTATGTCCATAAGTTCTTACCCCATTAGTGTGAGTCCATCATAAAAATATTTCATAAGAAATGTGGGATGGATTTGGGGTGTTGGGAATTTTAGGTAGTTACCATGGTACCTCTCCCATGATTTATGAAATGACTCATCATCTTTGTGGAAAAAATTATTAATTTCACTTCAGAAGACCATTATCCTTTTGATGAGAAAGATTCTCCTCAGGAATGCATCATGTATATCCCCCCAAGAATCAAAAGTGTCCTCCTTTTATTCTAGAAACCATATTACTTCCCCCTTTAAGTAATAATGGAATAACATAAAATTTAGTTCACCATATTTTAATCTATAAAGTTGGAATTTATTCAATTTTGTAATGAAATCTTTGATGAATGTATAAGAATCTTCACTCAGTTCACCACTGAAAATGGGTAGAAACTATAATTAGTGGTTCTTGAGATCATGATTTCTTTCGAATTGTGAAAATATGATGATGATTTTTTTTCTATTTCTTGGGGTAATTTACAAATACAATATTCATGGTGAAACATGATTCACATTCTTTTTAGTTAAATTTCATTGTAGTTGTACTTCATTTTGTGACTATAAAGCAGGTTAGTTTTCTTTCCTTTGCATTCCTTAAATTGGGTAAAACCTTTATACCTTAAATATATCCTTCAATTACACAATTAAGTGGAACAAAAGGGATATAATAAATCCTTTTAATCAATCAATATATACCTAAAAAAATTCCATTAATTAGAGATCAATAATATAAATATGTATTGTAATTTATAAATTATAGTTTTAATGTTTTTTTTGTATTTTTTTAAATTTTTTATATAATTAATGGATGAAGTGAATATACTTATATATAACCCCAATAATGACATCAATTTTTTATGGGGTAAATTTAACCATATAATAACGATGAGAAACTGGGTAATCTCAATAGGGATAAGTTATTTTCTAATACACTATTGTATAATGAATGAAAATTCAAATTAGAGTGGTTTTTATGTGTTTATAACATGAATTTACCATGTTTTTGTTATTATTATGTTTAATGTGTGAGTTTAAAATTAAATATTATAGGGAATTATTATTATTAATAATAATAGGATCTGGATTCCATGAATGTTGAGTGGGGGATTTACTGTTGTGATTAACCTTGTGAAACATGAAAATTGAATTACCAAAAAAACACATTAACAACATCATGAATTACCTAAAAACCACTCTCATGGTAGCTAATGGATTAGTCATAAAGTAAATATCACCTATTTAGTTTCTCTTCTACCTTATGAATAGTTTTTATATTAATTATCCTTTATTACGTTTCCACTCTATCATTTGAATTCTCATTCTTTAGGATAAAATGATTTCTAGAATCTGGTTTCCACTTTTGCTCCATCAAACTCACCCTATCAACAATTATCCATTAGAAAAATAGTTAAATAATTAAGTATAAAATCATGATCAATCAAATGTATATATCTTGTAAAGTAAGTAATATAAGATCTAATACATCCACCATATCTCGCACATCAAATGACTCCAAAAATTTCTAAAATAAAAAAATTATATAGAGAAATAGGATCTATCCTAGGTTTTTTCACATCCTCTTATTCTACTTAGTCTATATCTTCTCCTCACTTCTAGTGGAAAAAATTATTACGAATGAGATTATATGATTAGTAGAATCGTGAGTATGGAGAGAGGAATTAATAGAAGGGAGTATGGAAGATGGAGTAGAAGTGGGCTTGACCAAGGTGTTAAAACCCCTTTTTGAAATGATGGAATCACTATCACATATAAGTGAAATTAAATTCCAATTATTTTTCCACCAAATTTATGTTTTCATGCAATAGATACATGTATAAATTAACATCATTGAAATTATCCACATAGCACATTCATTTGGATTCAACAAGCTTCCAAGAGGTTCCTTCAACTCTTACTTCAAGTAGAAGAAAGAAAAGATTGCAACAATATATCCCTATCTCTATGATATATTTATATATGTTATTCACTTATCATATTAAATAATTTAGGCAATAAAAAATGAATTAAAATATTCCTCCTTTATGTATAATTCCCACAATTAATTGAGATAAAATCCATAGAGTTTTTTCATCATGGGTCCCCACAGAAATGGATTCTAGTACTTTGTTAAAGGGTGAATTGGTTCACTATGATGAGAATATAAGAAATTATTTTCTAGGTGGATCTCTAGTTGAGTCTATATTGATATTTTAGTTTCCTTTAGAGATCTATGATCAATTAAAAATGGTTAAAAGTGCATTGTGGATTGGGATTTGGTCATATGATTTCAGTATTAATATATCAAAATTATCAAGGGAAATGAAAGTGGAATGCCATTTTCATTATATTATTTAAATAGATAGGGGTTTTTTAATCTCCCAAAGATAGTAAAACCAAAATCTTCATTGAAGATAATGGAAGTGGTGGGTGATCCAAGTTAGTAGTGAGGGATATTAAATTACAGTGAAACCCTCCCTGATGCAGTAAATGATTGTGAAAACTGATGTATGAATCATATTGGTAGTGGAATATTTCTAATGTATAACATCTTGTATCTAAAAATTTATTTAATGAACATTGATTATAAATTGTTTCTTTTCCACATCATTTTTTGGCCTATGATGGTCACTTCTTTTTTATATCGAGTGTCTCTAACCTCATGATATGGTGTTGTGTAAGAGTGTGACATGTGGGTTCTTTCTAGTGTAACATGAATTTTGATTTATTACTCCACAACCAAGTTATATATGGTCATTGATATTTATGTATGTATAATTTCTTTGAAATTGTTCTTATACCTCCAAAATTTATAGTCAGATCTTATCATATTCATATTTATGTTCTATTTAAAACAACCAAAATCTTCTTTTTGTCCTTCAAAACACAAAAATACACAAACATTTACTAGTCCCTTAGATACGGGTGAACCCAATTTTTTAATATAGTATGAAAATTTACTTTATACTGAGAACCAATCATGTTCATATTTTAGATCCACTAAAAAATCCGTAAAATCTTCCTTTTATCATTCAAAACACAAAATTCCATAGATCAGTGCCTAAAATATAGTTCTACAAACCAAATGTACAACAATGATCATATTTCAATTAATTTATTTTATAAAGTTTTTAAAAATGTTTTCTTATTAAAAAAAGAAAAAACTATCAATTTAAATTTTATTTATTCCATAAACAAAAAAACATAACAAAATATAGTCAGAATACAAAAGAAAAAAACAAATAAAATGAGAAAACCACATCATTTCTCATAGATACAATCTATCCAATTAAAACAACTAGTATAACTCCATGATTTAATGTAAATGTGATGATTGTGTCAAAAAATCAACCACAATGCACATAACATCAAATACTCATGTTATATGTGGAAACCTGATAAATAATTCTCAAATATATCCTCCCACTTCATCTACCAAGTCAAAAAAAGTTGTAACAATCTTAAAAGAACCTACTACTTAGCCTTTATCTACTAACTGGTAAGACATCTTAATGTAAATTTCATCACAAAACTCATCAAACCTGACTATCATAACATGTGGGTCAAATCATGGAACATCCTTACAACTCTTAGATGCACAACTAAAGGTGAACCATAAAGTTCAATCAATACCACATCTTTCATGATTTACAGAATTAAAAAATTCTATCTAAAACAAAACATTATGTTCCCAAAAATATAACTAACACTATTTAGTGATTGTTTTTTATGGAATTTCGTAGTGGTTTAAACCACCCCTTACAGAAGTGTCTGGAATCCTTGTTCCATGGTTTAATTTATTTCATGGTTTTTTATTAAAAAACATTGGTAAACTATTTGAAAATATCTTTGTAATTATTTTAAAATAAATTATATTTTAGTATTTTTTAAGTTAAAAATAATATTATAATTTCATGCTAGTTTTTAAAATATTTTTTTGTTATTTATATCATAAAATCATAATAATTTTTTAAAAAAATATTCTTTTCATGAAATTTTCTATTATATAGTGGTGGTTTGTATTTTAATATTTTTTAGTTTTTAAAAAATATTAATATTTATTGATGATTTATATATTTTAATTTTTTCATATTAAATTATTAATCATCCATATTGACTTAAGAAACTATAACCCAACATGGTCATATGCTCCCTTAACTTGACATGCCACCCCTACTATAACTTCACTCACAACACCCCTAGTAAATAAATGTAAAATATTATTGGTGTGGGATTCGAACCCCCATCCAATGTGTTTGGTGGAGCATCCAAACCATTTTATTTGGGAACTGCACATTACTACACACAGAAACACATAATTACGAATAAATAATATTTAATAATTAAAAATTAGTAATTAGTAATTTATTATTATTAATTACTGATCAATAATTAATTTTTATTATATGTAATGTCAAATTAATAATAAATATTTCATACTTACTAATAAGTAATTATCAATTAATAATTTTTTTTTATAATTAATAAATAATAACTTGTAATTCATATTTTTTAATAATTATTAAATTTCAACTACTAATTAATTATTACTAGTTATGAATTTAGAAAATAGAGAAGAATAAATTGTAGAGAAATGAAGATCTACCATTCATTTGAATACCTCTGATATCTCTTTTTTGGAAATGATTGTAAAGATAAAGGATCACAAAGGGTAACACAAAAAGAAATGGTAGAAAATGACATGGGATAGAAAATGATCCTTTTTAAGTCTTTTCTAGAGATTTTTGATGTACTGGCATAACATTGACTTGGAAAAACCCATTTCAGCTTCAGGTAATGTCTCCCAGAATATCTACCATGGGTAAAAAATAAAACCTTTTTCATCTGTAGGAATTTGAACTTAGAAAAGAGAAAGATGTTCTGTATTATGGCTCCCAGAGTCAACTAAAAAATGGAAATAATGGTATTAACCCCTATCTTACACCTTATATGATCTCCTAAAACTACTCGTAAAGAGAACATAATGTAAACCTAATCATAAGTAATTACAGTCTCAAGATTTTTGATGTGGAGGTTCCTCATAAAGAGTCACTACAAAACATACTATCCATCATTTAAGTATAGAGATATTAGAGGGCCATCAGGTGGATTTTTTATTTACTGGGAAGGAAAAAGGTTTTTTCTATAACCATCGATTGACTACCAAGATTAAAACCACAAAAGAAGGTATAATTACATATAATTTTATGTACACAAACATACAAATACTGTAAGGGAACTGCGGGTTATAAGAAAATATGGACAGAAGTAAGGACACAAAGAACACATAGAATATGGAAACATGGAATATTATTATATGTTTATTTATCGTATATATTTTTTCATAAAAAATGTTTATTTAGTACTATAATTTATTAGGTATTACATGAACCATGTTTTCCTATATTGTGGATATTCTCTAGAAAATGATTATGGGTTGCACATGGGAGACCTTGGGTGTGTGTTGGTAACCCGGATGGGTGCTATACTTGTGTAGATTTTATAGTGGAAGTGGGTTGTATCCTAGTTTGACCAAGTGATCTAACATAATGGAATATATAATCTAATTATATTGGGAGAGATCCTAGAAACTTTTAAGTTCACATATTTTGTCTAGTGTACTAATAGCTAGTCTTAGTTACCTTTAGACCTAGAGGTTAGAGTGCCATGTTGTGTATGCTGTGCATAATTGAGATATGATACTGTTTTATGACCACCTTTTTTTTCTACTTGAAAATTATGATCTTTATTGTTCCTTGTTTCCCTCAATTATGTTTTATATTTTTGTTTCTAATCCCATTTATGGAACTTGTGTTCTTTTATAAAAACCAAATGATATGTGAAATGCATTCCAAATTATTTTTTTTTAAAAATAAATTATTTCAAAATGTAATTTATTTCAAAAAATAACTATTGGTTTGAATTGTGATATACATTTTGAATATTCATGGTAGTATCCTACTAGGATTTTCCACACACCTATTAATTTCTTTTTGACATATACCAACTTGATTATGACTGATACAATAAATAGAATGTAGTTGCACCATATAATGATACTTCTTGACCCCGTTTTCATCCTCCTTGGATTGGGATTGGTAGTGAACACATTTCACATGTATATGGATCAGTTGGAGTGTTTTTTGGGATTTTCTACCAACTTAGAATTTGGTTATGTATTGGAAACACCATCCTTGGTTATATTTTCTTGGTTTTACAAGATATTATAGTGTTATTTTATCACTTTACTTTGGGATATAAAGTGATGTAGGATGTTTGGTTACTGTTTATGATGAATTGTACTCTATTTAGTTGTTTATATTATTTTAATCTATTTATATTTGGGTATGGATGTCTAATTTATGGATAGGTCATGCAATATTTCTAGGTGGAATTCATGTCATGGTTATTTTCTTAATGAGGGTGAAATCATGCCCAATGATTTCATTTTGATACTACGGTGCTTTTTTCCAACCACTAGTGATGAATATTATGCTTTGGGCCCTAAGGATATCCATATAGAGTGACATGCAAGGTTAATATGGGTTAGTTCAATACATCACACCTCAAAAATAGTTAAATAGTTCATTAATCCATAGGAAAGGATAGCGGCTCATCTTCATTACCTTATTTAAACACTTATAATAAATAAAAATACTTATTCCATTATACAATATCTTAGAAAATATAATAATTTTATTCTATGGTGATACACCATATAAAATAAAAACATGAAATGTTAGCTCTTGTAGCTTAGATATAATCATTATATACAAAGGAAAAATGATGGGATTGATAATAGGATATGGAAAGAAACTAAAATCAACCTCATATCAAGGTGGTAAACTCATAATATCCTATTATAAAACATAAAAAACTCCAAAAAAGATATAGAATACTCTTTTACCTACTCCTATATTACACCCAACACCATGTGTTCCAATTGTGAAAAAATAATATGAAATAAAAAAAATTGATCCCAAAAATTTGTTATGCTGTCCTAAAAAATAGAAATATTTCCCCTAATCATTGTGAAAACAAATCAATATTGATAATATTCAACATAATACCATGAAGATAATATCCATTCCATGTCAATGATATTATCATAATGTTATGTTTAAATAAATATGAGATCACAGTATGAATAACACTACCCCAATGTAAAATCACATGCAGAAAGAAACCATCAATAAGCAATATAATACACTATCCGACATAAACAATACTATAGGTTAACTCAACCTATCAAAAAATAAAACTATAACACAAATAATTTATGGATAAGTAAAGGAATAATAAGAATTTATGTTTATAAATATAAAATTTAGAGTTGAATATACCCAAATCATACCTTTCACCACATCTAGACCCTAAAACTCAACAACCTCAGCAACTTAGAACTGGACTCTCTCAGTTACTCTACCATTATAAATTTATTATCTACCTCTACCTAAATACCAATCAAAATAATAATCCTAAGGTAATATTATAAAACCTAGTCACATCCCTCAAGTAACATCTCCCTGATCAGTGAATGAACAAGATAATGAACCTTTGGTTTTTTCTATTATGGAGCTATCTAAAATAGCTATAGAGGGACATCCATCATCAAACTATGAACCTTAATAAACTAATAAAAATAATAAAATGGGCACTAATATTGAAGATATCCTCCATTATGGTAAGAAAAAATTGGATATTGACAACCTTAAGAGAATATCAAAATACCTACTCCTAAAGACTAAGAAGATACCTGACATAACCATTTGTATTGATGGTAGAACCTTGAATATCATATAAAATAATAATTCTAAATCACAAGTCCACATTGAATTATACTCTATCAAATAATCTGATAACTCATCAAAGTTAACAACCTATAAGCTTTCTTTGTATGCTCAATTACCTCAACATATATTCAAATCTTCAAGCTACCCATATCCTTATAGATCTCCAGATGAAATATCACATCAAAATTTTTATCCCTTAGCTTCTCATTAGTTAGTATATCTATAGAATTACACACCAGGAATGAACTATATAGAAAAATGTACAAACGCTCCAATCGATGCCCCACTTTGATGTTCACTAAAAAAAATCCTTTTGACACTTCTATTGAAATTGAGTCTATTAAACCAAAGAATATGATTAATCCAACAAATAAACAATACACTATTATGTAACCATATGATAAATCCTCTCATTATACTCCTTTAATGGGTTGACATATTTGAATAAAGAATGATTAAATAATGTCGATATTAGATTTTATCATCCTCATATTCAATTATTAACATTATATTCAATATTGCTTTCTTAAAATATCTATTTTTATAATTTTAATAGTTTATGTTGTTATATACTTAGAAAAATGTATAATATATATATTATCATCATCTTGGAAAAATCCCATTCAAACTTCTTTTTGATATTATTTAATAAAAAATTTAAATATAACTCTTTATATTATTTTATTTATTTACCAATATATCTTAGTCTATTTTAGGTCATAAAGTGATTTTAACTTTAAATTAAAATGGTAGAATAATTTATTTTTTAAACCTTGAGATTCTTAATGTTTATGAATAATGACATGAACCGACCTATTGAGACCCCTATTGAGTGGCGGTAAACCAAGTATTACACCCCATGCCCACCTCCTATAGGTCAGGGGATAATGACTGGCACCAAGTAGAAATATCCCATAATGTGGGGGCCTTATCCTAATGTACTTGTACACAATGAACACCTCTATATTGGATATAATAATGTAGAAATATAAATAAAACTAATTGTATTGTATATGAAGCATGTGACAATTCTAAGATCCACAAAGGATAATCTAGTATATAATGCACAATAAAAAAGGGGAAATATACATGCCCAATAGCGCAAAAGGGAAATTAACATGAAAAAATGAGATGAATGAGTCCATAAAGAAAGATGGATCCAAAAAATAATTTCACATACTACTGTTACCTCCCAATACTACTAAGATCCACCATCATCACATCCACCAAGGTCGCTAGGCATCAGCTCCGAAAAATCCATACAAACTCCATGTCCACAAGACTATCACCAAAACCATGTGCCCTATACACATAAAAAACACGTGTGGGACCAAGAACCATATAGGGGTGATTATAAACATATTCAGTAGTATTCCATGAAACCACAAATGGAAAATACAAAGAAAACTGTCAGCTCAAACCCCTAGTACAAGGGAGTAATCCGGTTCATGTTAAGAAAGAATAAACAAAATATGTTATATTACAAGAAATATTACAGAGATAGAGATATATTAATCATCCCAGCTCCAACCCATAAAAGTTAATACCTCAAAAGAAACCAATAATTCTCAGAGAACCAAAAATCCCACTAATACTAAAGTCGATAGCTAGTTGTATGTAACATATCAAAGGAAACCCAAGGGTGCCTGAGGAATCACAAACATTAATGTATCTACAAAAAATTTCCTTTAATACTCATAATAACCAAAAATAAAGAATGAGGACCAACTCTTCATTGAATTATATGTATCAGTCCTGGGGCACAAATCCCTATCGTCCGTAACCTCTGATTCTATCATCATTCTGGAATCCAATTAGGGAATCCAAACCTTGATCAATAATATATATTATTCAAGGGAGTACTAACACCTACTCTCATAACCACTCATGTTTGATGTAAAGGGGAGATATAGAGACATAGGAGAGAGCCCTGCTCTGCCAGTCTAGCTAAAAGAGAAATTAGCTAGTATCTCCATGAGCTCAAATTACCCAAACCTCAAAACCCAATATATCCTCTATAGAACCATAGTATAAGACCCTTTTCTCACTGAGGAATAATAAATTATTCAATAGAGTCCTAAACCCATGGGTAAAGGATCAACACCTCAAGAATACATTGTAGTACCAAACCTTATTCATAGTTTATTGGGGAGTCACACATCATCGGTGCCAATGGGGCACCAAATCGAAGATCACTTGAAATACCCATGACCTGAGTCTATTAGGGAGTATTAAATTCCATAAATGAAGAATATGGGGTACCCGCACCATGTCACAACATGATTATAAGGGTGTACCAACCCTATGAATGCTCCGATCACCACACCCAAATACCAAAACTGAACTCATGTGTATCAATCCAAAAAAGTACCTATAAAACCTAAAAATAGCCTTGGATAGATGAAAAGACCATGAAATTTAGATCTATATGAAAAAATAATCAATATACATATTATTAAAAAAATACAATAGATTAAAAATATGGATTTCATTATAATATATACAAGCAATATTATTTTATGGGACCTGAGGCTCATGTCATGATTCAGATTCATGTATTGCATATTGGTCTTGAATTTTTCATCTTAACACAGGGTCATGATACCATAGAAAGATTTTCAATTCAACTTATTAGTTAAAAGTTATATCTAAAATAAGAATTTTAAATAATAATAATAATATTCTTATTACTATTATAAAGTTAATATAAATGCAAGGAGGGGGGGGGGGGGGGTTATGCAGCTTCTCCCTACCCTATTTGTGACTCCACAATTTTTTCTTTGTTTTCTTGTAAAGGATGGGGGAAGGTAGCCTAGCCCCAATCATCTCAAATCATGTGTTTACTGGAGGTCCTCATGGACACATAACCTCCTTCATTTACAACAACACATCATAGAAATAATCTAACTCACACATGCTATCATCCATTCCCTCCCACCATGATCACTTTTACTATTGATCCATGGTGCCAACCATAGATCCACTTTCCCATACTACATTGAACTGACATCCATCACCACGTTACTCTACAACCTAGGAAACATTCACTATCTACACTGGCTACTATCCTTGTGTGCCTTTGAAGACCCATTGTACCACACATTAGTCATTTATATAAACAATTAATCCCCAAAACCTCTTCATTTAAATTTGAGTAAGAGACAATGAAGAAATAGGGAAGGAATAATAAAAATAGACCCCCCATTTGAATTATTCATCAAGAATGATGATCTAATAAATAAAATGGATGTTAAATAATAATAAATTATATAAAATTCAAAAATCCAACAAGAACCCTAAAGAACATGTTAAAAAATTTAAAATAAAAAATCCCCACTTGGATAGAAAACTATTTCCACTTCATCAGTGTCAAAGTCGGTGTCTCGTTCATTAATGATGTCATAAAAGATATCAATTTTACAATCTATTACCTAATTTTACAATGCCTTAATCAATGTTTTACTTGTGCCTAACTATAATAATTTTATATTTTATGATATATTTCTCTTTAAATAAATTTAATTTCTTTGATAGCTTTTTATACCCACATCCCTAAGTCTAAATGAATCGTTGTATAATATACCGTTATAACCTATCTATTAAATTAGTGGTATAAATAATAATAAAAATATTATTTAAAATATTTATAAAGGTTTTATATATTGAAAATTCATTTATTAATAAATTATTAATATATTTTTAGTAAAGTCATTTTATACTTCAAAAATAACTTTTCTTCAAAAATGGGTTTTATTACAATTTTTGAATAAATAATATAAAAAATTTATACCAATTTTAGAAAGTTTATTTTAGAATAATTATATATATTTTTTAAATAATCATATCAAAATTATCCTAAGGTGAATTTTTGGGATTTTCCTAAAAAGATTAATTTTTTTGTGATTAGTAAAAAAATAACGATTTTATAGAAAAATTTCATTTCTATTCCAGTATATACAAAGTCACATTTTATTTATAATTGTTTTTTAAATTTAAATATTTCCTTTTTATTAAAAACAATCCAATTATTGTCATTATAATCAAAATTATGCTTAATTTCTGTATAATGTCATTTTTATACTTAAAAATGAATTTTTCTGGAAAATTGTTTTTCATCACATCTTATGTGATTATTATAAAAATAATTTTTACCAATTAGAGAAATTGAATATTATAAAAGGGATTATATATTTTCAATCATCATAATTAATTTTATATAATAAGGTCAACTTAAATTTTGTTTATAATTAATAGTAAAAATAGTAAAGCTTTGTTACCACAATTAAGGTTAAAACAAGTTTACCAGGGGAGGGGTTGGTTAACCTAAGAGATAAGGTTTAAAATTAAAAAAAAACTTGATTGAATTGGGTTTTTTGATGTTATTTTGACCCCATACTTATTATATTCTAATATTTTTTATTTTTTGATCACTTTATATGAGTATGAAAATAATAAATTCTAATCCTATGAAAAATTCCATGTGTGTCCCAACCCTCCCTTATAAAAGGATACTACTTATCCTTTATAACTCAAACTTAATGAGAATTATAGATCATAAAATAAATACCCTAATACCATTCTAATATCCCTACCCACATTATAGAGGTCATAGTTTGATTATAATTCCATCCTTTCATGGCTTAAGTTGTAAAACAAAGGAGGTTTCTTAACAAGAATGTATAACTCTTAACCAAGTAATTTGAATGTTATTTCATATTACACATTCTCTAAACCAATTTTATCCTACATTAAATGATCAATATAGTATCATAAATATATTTATATTTTATTATGATGATTTAATAATCATTTCCACCTCATTTCTATCAAATGGGAAGTGAAAGTGTTGCTTGTTCATACGTGTGGACTACTAGATCCACATAGTGATATGATTCATTTTACTTCACCATATTTAACAGTTTGTTATTATTATGTATTTAATAGATATATATGATATTTATGAAATAATGTTTCTTCTATAATTATAATATCTCATCTAACTTCTTACATTTTCATTCATTGGAAAACAATAATGTTGCTCGTGCATACATGTGGACTACCACCTCCATGAAGTGATATGATTGGTTTTTCATTTCTAGTTTAAATGGATGATAATAAGGATATGTTTAATGAATATATATTATTTTTATGATATAATAATTAATGATTATAAAAGTGTAAATAATGTATAAATATTATAAATATTTCATTATTAGGATTTTTATATGATGAAAAAATTACCTAGGTGAAAGGACTAAGCCTATCAAACTGAAATATGCATGGAGAACAAACTAGTTTTTACCCAAATGTCAATTTTAAGGATGATTTGTTAATAATAAGATAATTGGAAATTTAGTGGAATGGTACATAGTATGTGATGTATTAATATGGATTTGAAATATATTTATAATAAATATATATTTATTATACCAGATATTTGAATGTGTACAAATCAAGATTAGATTTTTGGTAAGAGGTTTATGTTACAATCTCATTTTTATCAGGATAATCTATGGAAAATCACAATTGAGGGAAATCATATAGATATTATCCTTTAAAAACGATATAATTTATTTTAATCTATTTATATATAGAGTTTTTATGTATTAGTACCATTTTATCTCTTTGGTACTTAAAATATCAGAGAAAATGTTTTTAAAGAAAAGATAACCTTATTACATTTTTGTTTGATTTTGTTTATTCCATGTCCATACTCTTCACAATTTTTTTATGAACATTCTTACCTATAAATATTTTTTTAATTAAATATTATTTCCATTACCTTTTAATTTATTTTAAAACTATTAAAAAGGAATATTTTTAAAGAAACATTGTTCGGAATAGGTTATTTCTAACTTTTTGAAATAGTGTGAAAGAAATATATTCTTTTAACATATACAACATGAAAATATTTTCACACCCTAATGAACATTATTTTATTTGAAGATTCTTTTACATTTTTTTTGATTATTTTCAAATAAAAGGATTCTTCTTAATGTTTTTGGGAATTTTAAGTTAAATTTTATCAAAATAAATTGATATTTTATTATGTTTTCAAAGAAAGTTTTGAATGATATTTTAAAGGTATTTTTCATCTTTGAAAACATAATTTAACGATTTTATGCTTCCATAAGGATATGATATTATGATACCATCTACTTTATTTATCTAGATTTCTTATGATGATGATGGTTAAGGGATAATTATATGAAACCCATTTTTTCCACAAGTCAATTAAGTTATGATAAAACCATTACGAAACTTGTTTTTTATATGGGTTATACTATGATGGAATGATAAAATGTTTATGTAACCCATTTACATTCTTTGGGTTATTATTTGATGATATGATTAATGTTTTATATATCTTATGGCATATATATTTATGGTTTTCATTATGCGATGGGTAGGCCAATAATTATATAATCCTCTAATTCATTGGTTATTTATAAGGCTTATGTTTATGATTCCACACTCTTATGTGTTATCTCTTTTGATTGAAAAAACCTTATTCCATACTTCATGATTAAATACCATTGACTAATTTTTTATGATTATTTTAAGTTATGATCATGTTATCATACCATTATTATTATCTTATGATCACTTATGATCATTTATTGATATCTCATATGGTTACCATTACTGAGTATCTTATCTGACCATTTATTATGTTTACTTTCCCCAAGATATAAATAAATGTTTTAATAAGGGTATATCTAAAAATTTTATTAAATGAGAAGATATTTTTCAAAGATGTTGAGTATGTTTTAAGAAATAAGATTATTATATATCTAATCTCTAATAACACTAAAAATTTATGATCCATAAGAACGTATTTTTGTGAAATGTATTGATTATTTATCCCAAATGATGCAATATTAATGTATGAAATACTCAGGTCACATTTATTAGTATCAGTGCAAAGTTTAGTTGTTTTTAGAGATTAGATTATGTGGAATATCGGGATTGAACCTAAGTAAACCTATGTTAAACTTAAAGTGATATAGGATGAACCTTAAGTGTCATAGGTTGATAATAAGGGTTCGTTATTTAGGATATCATTTGTTTTTTATTATAATATGATTGTTCACTCTAATTATTAATATTTTATGATCATTATAACCAATTTAGTTTTAGTAAGGGAATAAAGATAGAATAATGAAATTGATACAGTGACAGGAACACTCAAATATTAAAGTATCTTATCTAATCTTGGTTATATAAATTCATTTATATCCTAAAAACTCTTTAGGGATATTCATTAATATCCTAAATGATTAAATGTTAATTTAGTAGTGAAAACTTCTAATGGAACAATGATTGAATCTCAAGACTATAACTCCTATAGGATAGAAGTTTGTGGGAATGTAATTCCTAAAAATGTTATGATTCTCCCACTAGTTGACTTTGATGTTATTTTGGGAGTGTATTGGATCTATTTATATAGATATTGTATCAATTACCAATGAAGGGAAATCACATTTGATATTCAAAAAAAACCTATGATTGGATTTCAGAGTAAGGATGAATATTGTAATGACCTAACACACCGAGCCCCAACTAGTTTGAAGAATTCCAAGACATCAAAACCACAAGACCACATACATAGGTCAAGGGATGGGTAAAATTGAAAAGAATGAATAAATAATATGGGAGTGATTTTCCTAATGTACCTGTATGAGCATGATCAATCATTTCCATGAAGAAGTGGATAGGAATAATAAAAAAAGATATTATCATTGAGAGTAAAAACCATGCATGTAATAACCTATAGGGAATAAAAATGAGTAAAATAGGTTAATACAAAATAAAAAAGGGAAAAAATAAACACATAATATGAAAAGATGTACCAACATAAAAACAACTAGAATAACTTATGGTTGAGAGATATCAACTCCTGATCTCCAAGCCCAACCACCATATGCGGTCAATGCACCCATGCATCAATTACCCACCATAATCTCCATATATATGTTAATCATCTTCATAATACATGAAAAATGTGGTAAAAGACCATGAATGGGTGAGTATATACATACCCAGTAGGACACCTAAAATACCAAAATAGAGAGATAGAGAGATACAGACATAGTTTGATCAACCCAAAGAAGTGGGAAATGAAAACCAGTACATATATATGATCATAAAAGAAACCCAAATGACATAGAAAGTAGATCTCTATCTAACATCCCAACCCTGGATGATGAATCTGCCTACATCTCCATAGGTCCAACATCAATTCCCAACATCTTGTTTGTATGTTCGAAGAAAGTCATGAGGAGGGTCCACACCTCACCCCTACTCCAGAAACCAAGGGGGTGTTGTATCTATTATAAAGAGGACCCATGACCTAGTAAAATAGCGGGACTTCACTCAGAATATGGTGGAAACACACCATAACATGATAGGGGGTGCCACTTTATAGATATAGGACTTGTGCCTATGTAGGGGAGTACCAAATCTATATTTGTAATGATATGGGGGACTTGTTCCCTAGTGCGATAGGGGTGAATTGTCCCCATAGATAGAGGAACTCCACCTTGAATAGGGGAGTACTATCTCTACCTAAAATAACGAGTATGGGGGACCCACACCCTGGTGAGACAATGAAGTACTCTCCCCATAGATAGAGGACCTTATCCCTAAATAGGGGAGTACTGTCCCTACATAGAATAAGAAGTAAGGGTGACCCACAACAAGATGTGATAGGGGAGTACCATTCCCATAGATAAAGGACCCACACCCTGAATAGGGGAGTACCATATATACCTATAATAAACAGTATGGGGGTACCCATGCCTTGGTGCTATAGGTGAGTACCATCCCCATATATAGAGGACCTACACCATAAATAGGGGGTATCATCTCAACCTGGAATCTCTCCAATGATCTTTCCTGATCACTTCCATCACCTAATATCACTTAAAGAGGCATCACACTCTAGAAATATCATATCGTATCTCAATAGCCATCACTAAGGGAATATCACTTTATATGAAGAGAAACACTCAAGAAATGATACTGATGGGCCAAAATATGAGATAAAACAAAGTAGATTATAGAGGTAGAAGTTTCTCAAAAAAGAGGGCACCCAACGTGTATGGGTTCCACATGACATGTGGTCCCACTCCGCTGCCTGACTATGTTCTCCTCTGGACATAGATCTATGAGAATGTAACTGTATACATTATGAACAGGGTCCACATGGATTGTGTCAGCCACCCAGGGTCTGCCTGTATTCTCTTGTATATGCCCATGTCCATCAGGCCATGCCGTGTACCTAGCTATGCCCGGGTACCGACCCATGCCCGTATACTTTCTATGTACATGCTGTGTCCTCCCTCATGGGGTCCTGGACATGTGTATCCATCACATGGCTCAGCAACCCGGGGAGGGTCACATGGCATGTGGTCTGAGTCACATGTCATGTGATCCTTATCTACCTAGAAACCCTAGTGCTATAGCCAGGGGGTACCATATAGTGTGTATCCATCAGATAACACACAGTGTAGTTGGGTTTTCTGCATAAAGTAATGTTCTTCTTGTAGATTCCAGATCCATATCCACCACTATGATTCCTACTATTTGACCATACAAAACCTATGGGGTTTGATTCATACCATCAATTTAGGCACTCTGATGGCTGGGGATCAGATAGTAGTCACCTGGGGTGGTCCATTGTGTGTCCCATATGCCTCCTATCTCCCGTTGGTCATCCTAGAACCCTAATCTATGAAAATAATCACCCACATCCAATAATAATACTTAATCCATATGAAACTATCCATCCTAATATTTATTCAAAAAACTTCCACAAATTTAGGGGTAAGATCGCATTCTAATTTTCTCTGACAAAGTCAAACCATGACCTCATTGGCCAATTTTGAAGAACGTGAAGAACGATTAGGGAAAACCAAAATAAAAAGGGTGATAAACATCATTTTACAAGAATTCTTAGCCAATTATTTCAAAGTAGGTAATCAAGGGTGAGATAATTTCATAAAATAATTAATTTAATAAAGTAATTCATTTCATCAATGAGATCATGAAAAGGTGGTAAAACACAGATCAAAAGAAGATAAAATCAATTCCCAATAGATTTAACAAAAAGGGTCAAAATCTAAAACTAAAGATACCTACCTCAATTCAGGATCAATAATTGTTGAAGGATGCATTCACTAGTTACGAGGATGAGATACTTTATTCAATCTCCATCATTCCACCTTGATCTGATCAGCATTTATCATCCGATCTAGATTTGCTTCCCATCATTCCACCTTAAATCCACATAAAGTTAACTATGATTTTATAAATGCCATGTAAGGGTAAAAATCTAATGAACCAAGCTTGATGTACATGGAAATTACATTTATTTTTCATAATACTTAATACATTACATAAACATATGCCCAAAGACCATATTAGTTTAGTTTCTTTTGAAACTTGGAACATAATCTTCTAACTTAGTGAAATATCTTCAACATCACCCATAAAAATATTCCCCTTTTATTTTCATACTTGAAACCTTTATTTATATCCTAGGAAAAATAAAACATAAAAAAGGTGATCTTGAAAGCTCATTAAGGGTAAAAATTTATTACATAAAACAAACCATAAACATAATAATGTAAAAACATGAACATAATGTTTAAATATCAGAATATCAAGCCATGAAATAAATTCTTGGAAGTATGAAAGGCATAGATCATAAAGGAACATTAATAATGATAAAATAGAATTGGCATAAAACATGTAATTTTGGAAAACAAATAATCATATAATAGTATTTATATAGTAGCCAAGTCATTACTCCCAAGACCATCTTAGTGGAAAAAGTCCATTAATGAACCAAGTTTACTTTCCATTCCAAGCATGTATTATTAAACCCAATTTACTTTCCATTCAAATAATGTCTATATCATGAGATATAAATCTTTACCCAATTCATTAGAGGGAGATATAGGTCCTACCCATATCATAATGAAACCATTCTTACATATTCCACAAAAACATAAACCATTCATCATAGCATAACCCAAGGAACAAAAAATGGGTTTCTTAAAAAACATTCCATCATAATCCATATAAAATAAATGGATTTCATAAAAATAATTCAATAATAAACATAATAAAATTAAAGTAATAATAGTTATATAAACATAACCTATTTCCTCTGAGATGGAAAGTAATTTTTATAAAATAATTTAAATTAATTCTCAAGGAAAATATCTTTTTTTCTTCAAAAAACATTTTCTTTTCAAAATTACACACAATTTAAAAGAAAATAATTTAATCAAAAATAAAATTGAAATATTTTAAATTAATATTCATTAAATTAATTCTTTATGAAGGTGTAAGAATACATTCATGCCAAATAATTTAAAAAACATTCTCCTCGTACTTTTTCCAGAAAAGTCTAAAAAGTACCTCGTATCAAATAACGAAAAAATATTCCTTTCATAATATTTAGTAAAAATTCCCCAATGGGTAAAATTGACTCTAAAAATTGTAGAAGAATATAAATAGTATTAAATACTTAGGGAATATGGATGTGTATGATAAATATACCCCAGTAAATATTTACGTATAAACAATCTCAGATAATAATGAGATTATGAAATTAACCTTTACCTTAGGCCCGATAGGCTTCGTATGTATCCGAACCTATTGTATAATTATTTAAATAATGTTATTGAATTATTATAGAATCCTATTCATTTTTAGGATATCATATATGATCATATTATAATCCTTTTTTAGTAACAATTCATTGTCACCTGTTATTCGGATGTTAACTGCTTTATGTTCTTACGCAAGTTCTGTTGAATAAGTTCATGTTCAACATCTTCGGTTATAGTTATATAATTTAAAAAATGATATTAGTATAATATATATAATATTCATTCATTCCATTTATGTATATAATCGCTGTTTAATGAAGATCATGTTGAATGAATTGAATTTCATCGTGAAGACTGCAGGTCGTAGGTACGCAGGAGTGACGATATCATTCACTTAATGGTTAAACAATATGGAATTGGATGATATATTAACTATAAAAAATAAGTATCATGTTATATTCATTATTTAAATCCACTATACTCATCATTATACCCATCCAAATTAAGTATGATTGAATAACAAATTACACCGGGGTGTGGAGACGGTAAGTCGTACATACACACGCATGGTGATATTGTTATACGTAAGATGGATAAAAGGATGTTTAAGGTTGTACCATAATTATAATAACATATAATAATTTATAACATATTTTATTTATTGATTTATAATGGAAACAACATAATAAGATGAAGTATAATAAGAAAAGAATTTTGAAAGAGGTGATAAAACAATTACTGAGTATCTCCTTTTGATTTTCACAAAAGGTCTACTTAGGATGGATTTATACCCAAAGTGTGGTCTCTAGGAGGAGGGGAGGAATTTTGGGAGACTATTTGAGTATAAGTTGGATGATCCAAGGGGATTTAGAGGTTTGAATATGTGGGTATATGTGGTGGCCTTTTATAAGAGGGAGGATGGGAACTTTAGGAATGTCTTGAAATATTATTTTATTATAAATTTATTTTTGAATTTTAATAGCTCAAAAGTGATATATTTCTAGGATAATATGATTATGTGTCTAAATAATCTCAATAAATATATTTTATACAATTTTAGGTCACAAATGCAACCTTATATTTTTTTCTTTAACGCTTAGTTAAATAAATTAACTCTTACTACGTATTCTTGTATTTTTACATTATATGGTCAATATAGTTATTATAAAATTCCAAGATAACCTAAAGTGGATCATTAATTAAATTTGTAACATTATATAATTCATTTTTTTCAAATATTATATTTTTATGACTATTATATAATTTAATAAAATAGTATATTTTTAAACCCATTTATTTCAATTTTGACGATATTTAGTATTTTTTTAAATCTATAAAAACTTTATTGATTCTAGAAAAAAATATTAACTCAAATATAAAATGTCATAATAATTAATAAAATTCGTGCATGGCATAAAAATTTTCAAATTAAATTTATTTCAATATTTATAATATCATTTATATTTCCATTTACTTTAAATTAATTATTATAACATGTCATTTTCACACCCAAGCGAATCCCAAATGCCAAAATTTCAGAATAATAATTTTTTGGGTCAATAATTAATCATCCAATAATATTAGGACATGTTTTAGGGTAGTTTTATATTATTATAATATTATATTTAACCTTATTTACCTAATTTACCTTTTAACAGTGGGAAATAAAATAATTACTAAAATTTCTATTCATAATGTCTAAAAATAAAAGATATCTATTTACATAATTTGTACCTTATGATTCAAAATATAGAATCAATTTTTAAAAATTCAAAACATAGAAGTTAAATTAATTAATTTAAAATTAATTCTCATTGTCAAAACAAGAAAGCGAGTTTTCAAGATGTAAAAACAATCAAAAGATTGACATGTGGTTATGTGAAATTTAAATGTGATATTATTTCCAATAAAAAAAATTGGATTAAATTGTAAATAATAATAAAATTAAACTTTAAATCCAATTTAAAAGATAATCTAACTATATAAATAAATTAGACGAAAATGTAGTTTTGAATTAGAATGCAGTATTTTTTACTATTCATTAAAATATGAATTTCATCATAAAAATACCAAAATTTAAACCAAGGTAAATTTTGATCTCCCTATTCCGGATAAGAATTTTATTATGTCAAATATAACTTATAAAATTGTAAAAAACTATATTTAGAAAGGGATCACCATCAAAAGGTGGTAAAACTGTATTTTTTTTGAAAAATACTTCTTTTATCTGAAAAATTGAATTTATTCTTATATCATATCTAGAAAACATATAAGATGAATTTTAAACATTAAATTGAATATATTACATATATATTTCACTGATAAAATCCATAAATAGTGATTTTATTATTTTATAGACTCACTTATTTTCATTTAAATAATTTTTAGAAAGAAGTTAATAATATTCATACCTGCCATTATAATGACTAGGTTATAATTTTTAGTTATGAATTATAATCAGTCTTGATTGAAATTAATTATATCAAAAGAACTTGAAATTTTGTGTAACATAAGACAAGAAGAGTGTCGCATATACTAAAAGCTAATAAAGTGTTGAATATAGTGCAAGCTAATCTTGGTGTAGCATAAAACACATGACATCGAAGAAATTAAAAAGAATATATCTCATAAAATCTTGGGGTGTAATATTCTACCCCCTTAAAATAAATTTCTCCCTTGAAATTTTATTGGGGTTATAAAAGGTTTACTACTTAAATGTTTCTTTCATAGAAACCCACATTGTAAAAAGGAATAATAAAACGTTATTTTAAAAAGGGAAGTTAGAAACATAACGATTACCAAAAGTAACACATAAATAGGTTTAAACATATGAGAACATAGGTGGGAAGTGGAAACATTGATATGGAAGAAAAATCTAACCATCAAGTTATGATGGATAGAGATATAAAACAAGGTTTAGGGGAAGTTAACAACCAGAAATCCATAAATCTGTGATGATTTAAGGGACTATCTGATTCATCAGATAATAAGGTACTAAGATAACATTTTTGGTTTTCAATATCCTTTCCCTAAAGTTGAATAATTTTTATTGAGAATCAATACTTACTTTATTTTGGTACAATATCACCATTATTCATGACTTTAACAATTTTTACTTCATCTCTTATTTAAAGAAATGAAGTTGAATTTTTCATTCTTGAAGTGTTAGAAGATCAGGCGATAGAATGATAGGTTATTCCAAATTTCTCAAAAAAAAAGGTTAGAACAAGTAATAAAATATTCATAAGTCCACATATAGTGAGATATTACACTAATCTAACAAACTTTGAATAGAAAATAACTTATACTATCCATAAATGGATAACATTACAATCCTTCCAAAAATTGAAAATATAAAACTTTAGAAATTGGTGAAGTAAATTGACTTAACATTTATCTCCCATATCTCATAAGGTAGTTCTTGGTTGTCACATTCCAAACATGTGAATTCCTTAATTATGTATTTTATTGAAACATGATAATAACATAAATCACCATATAACCTTAGTTAAAACATGAATTCTTTCAGAAGTAACTCTTTCCACACACCATAAATATAAAAAATTATATATAATCAAACCTTGATATCAATTTGTCCTTATATTAGTCATGAGGTAATTAATACTATCAAACATCTCATTATATCCTTATCCCTCCATTATGAACATATCATGTTCTTTCCAAAAAATATTTCAATCACTTTTCATTGTTACTAGTACCATATACCACTGGAAAACCGTAGTGGACCAATACATAGATATTCCAATATTCCATAATACTATAAAAGAGATTCTACAACATTATTTTAGAATCCCATCACATAAAAACTTAATCATTCCACCACTTCATTATAATACTCAACATCGCCAATAATGGTCACATGTGATTTTCATTTGTCTTTAGAATTAAGAGGTCTTTGATGTCACTAATCTTCCATAAACCTTGTATTATGGCATTGGATAACATAATTCCCAATTTCCTTGCACTCGTAGAATTGAAGTGTGGGTGGTGCATTCTCTATAGTTTTTTCTCTATTAACATCATTAGAAACCTTTTTCCCATTTCTTCAGTACTCAACTACTTGATGACCTTATTTTCTGCACTTAAAAACATTTTCTAGTCCCTTTATGAAAATCTCTACCATGTTTCTTTCCACACTTTGAGCATAAGGAAACAATATTCTTCTTTTCACCATTATTTTGATATTTTCCCTTGAACTTCATCTTTTTTTTATTGTAAAAACCATGAGATTTATATGTAACACCAAATTTTATTTATACATTGATATCAAAACAAACAATATCTTCATAGATACTAAAGTATCTTATAGATAATTACCTTCGGAGACTTGGTTTTAATCCACTGAATAATCGATCAACTTTACATTCAAGTTAGATGATAAATATAGAAGTATACCTTTCAAGTCTTGTAAAAGTTTCCTCATATGTAACAAAAGATTAATAATCCTTTTTCTTAATATCAAGGAAATATTTTTCCATATTTGTTAAAAGAATACAAGGAAAGTAATTATTGAAAGATAAGTCCTTGAACTTGTCCCATTCCATGGATTCAATTTCATCTTGCAGCCTTGTATTCCTGATTAGAGTCCACCACATGTCTACTTCACATTCTAAATGATAAAAAACCAAAATTAAATTTTCATGTCCTGAATAGAGAATGATAGACAATATCTTTTCAATTGTATCATAAGTGGATTAGAAGACCTACTGAAATAAGGTGGGCGCTTCCTCATGAAGGACTCAACAATATGTTGTTCCCTTATCTACTCATTTGGAAGTCTAGAATGATTCATAGATTTTGTAAGTATAGAAATAATATTTTTCATTATATATCCCCTAAAATTTGGTTGTTCAGGAGGAAAATCATTTCATTACCCAGTTCATTGATCATTAACATGGTTCCTTCAGGTTCCGGCCATTCTCTAAAACCCAAAAAGATTAGCATGAAAGGCAAAAATCATAGTTGGAAAACAACATAATAAAGGGGGATTAATTTTAATCTATAACATATTAGGTTTAATCCTAGGTTATTCATGATCATTACCATAATTCTAGGACTGTAACCTATATTTAGACATATCCTAAGGGACATCCCTAGACATACCTTAGAAATATCTGTAGGGATCCCACTAAAGTTTTCGTATCCTAGTTTCCAAAGGTAAACTAATCCTTCACTCTGATACAAAATCTAACAACCCAATATTGAAGTACAAGGAAATTAAATTTCTTTTTAGGAATACTTAATACATTTAAAAAATATACACCCAAATCCCATATTTGTTTAGTGTCTTTGGAAACTTGGAACATAATCTTCTAACTTGGTGAAAGATATTCAACATCTCCCATAAAGATCTTCCCCTTTTATTTTCCTAAAAAAACCTTTCTTTTTATCCCGAAGAAATGAAAACATAAAAAGGGTGTCCTCAAAAGCTCAGTAAGGGTAAACATTGAGAACATAAAACAAACCATAAACATAAGAATGTAAAGACATGAACATAAAGTTTAAATATCAAAATCTTTAGTGATAAAATAAATATTAGTAGTATGTAAGGGATAGATCATAAAGGAACATTAAACATGATAAAATATCATTGGAATAAAACATAGAATTGTGGAAAAAAATAAGCACATAATAGGATTTATATAGTAGCCAAGGTATTGCTGCCAATACCATCATAGTGTACAATGTCCATTACTGAATCGGGTGTACTTGTCGTTCCAGCCATGTATTACAAAACCAAATTTTCTTTCTATTCCGGTCATGTCTATATCATGAAATATAAATCTTTACCCAGTTTATTAGGGTGAGATATAGGTCCCACCAATATCATAATGAAATCATTCTTATATGTTCCACAAAAACATATACAATTCATCATAGCATAACCCAAGGAACAAAAAATGTGTTTCTTAAACATCATTCCATAATAATTCATGTAAAATAAATGGATTTCATAAAAATAATTTCATCATAAAAAAATAAAATAAAATTAATAATAGGTATATAAACATAACCTTATGTCATCTTAGATGGAAATTAATTTTTATAAAATACTTGAAATTAATTCTTGAGAAAAATATCCTTTCTTCTTCAAATTTTTTTATTTTCTCAAAATGCCATGAAATTTTAAAAGAAAAGAATTTAATTTAAAATACGCTTGAAATATTTCAAATTAATCTACATGGAAATAATTCATTATGAAATCATAAGAATCCATTCATGCTGTATATGTTAAAAACATTCTCCTCATACTTTTCCCCCAGAAAAGTCGAAAAAGTACCTCGTATCGACTAACAAAAAAATATTCCGTTCATACCATTTAGTAAAAATTCACCAATTGGTAAAATTGAGTTTAAAAAAATTTAGTTAAAGAGAAATAGTATTTCATATTTAGGGAACATATATTTGGATGATAAATATACCCTAGTAAATATTTATATATAAAAATTCTCAGATAATAATGAGATTACAAAATTAACTCTTACCTTAGGTATGATATGCTTCGTATGTATCTGAACATCATGTATAATGATTTAAATAATTTTATTGACTTATTCCAGAATCATATTCATTTTTATGATATCATATAAGATCATATTATCATCCGTTTGTTAGTAACATTTCATTGTAACCCGTTATTTGGATATTAACTACTTTATGTTATTATGCATGTGTTGTCGGATAAGTTCATGTTACAATTATTTGGTTATAGTTATATAATTTAGAAAATTATATTAGTATAATATATATCATATTTATTCATTCCATTCATGTAAATAATTTTTTTTAATAATGATCATGTAGAATGAATCACATCGCTTCGTGGAGACGGTAGGCAGTACGTACAAATGAGCGACTATATCATTCACTTAATGGTTAAACGGTAAAGAATTGGATGTTATATTAATTATACATAATAATTATCATGTTATATTAATTATACATAATAATTATCATGTTATATTAATTATTTAAATCCATTATACTCATCAATATACCAATCTAAATTAAGTATTTTTGAATAACAAATTACACCATGGCGTGGAGACAGTTAGCCATACGTACTCACGCATGGTGATATTGTTATTCATAGGATGGATAAAAGGAGGTATAAGGTAGTACTATAATTATAATAACATATCTTCATGTATAATATAATGTATTTATTACTTTAGTATATAAACAACATAATAATAGGAATTATAAGAAGAAAATAATTTTGAAAGAGGGGATAAAACAGTTACCTTTTTTTTGAGTATCTCATTTTTATTTTCACAAAAGGTATCCTTATGATGGATTTACACCCAATGTGTAGCCTATAGAAGGTATTGAGGTATGTTGGGAGATTATTTTAGTGGAATTTATATGATCCAAGGGGCTTGAGAGGTGTGAGTAAGTTGGTAGATGTGGTGTCCTTTTATAAGAGGGAGGAGGGGAACTTTAGGAAAGTATTGAAATATTATTTTATTATATATTTATTGTCAAATTATAATAGTTCCAAAGCAATAAATTATATGAAAAGACAGTTTTGAATTAAAATGCAGTATTTTTCACTATTCATTAAAATAATAACTTAATCAGAAAAATACCAAAAATTTCAACCAATGTAGATTTTTATGTTCTTATTCCAAATAAGAAGTTTATTTTTTCAAAGAGAACTTATAAAATTGAAAAAAATAGATTTAAAAAGGGTTCACCATCAAAAGGTGGTAAAACTGTATTTTTTTGAAAAATACATCTTTTATCCAAAAAATTGAATTTGTTATTATATAATATCTAGAAAAAATATAAGACGAATTTAAAACATTAAATTGAATATATGACATATATATTTCACTAATAAAATCCATAAAGAGTGATTTTATTATTTTATAGACTCACTTATTTTCATTTAAATAGTTTTTTAGAAGGAAGTTAACACTATTCATACCCACCATTATAATGACTAGGTTATTATATTTAGTTATCACTTATACTTTGTCTTTCATGAAATTAATTATATAAAAATAACTTGAAATTTTGGGTAACACAATCCAAGAATAATGTTGCGTATACTGCAAGCTAATACAGTTTTATGTATAGCACAAGATAATCTTGGTGCAGCATACAACACAAGACATTAATGAAATTAAGAAGAATATATCGCATAAAATCTCAAGGTGTAACAAACAATTACACTTTATAAGTGTATAATAAGATATGTATGGTCAATTCCATAGTTTCAAGAGGATGGGAAAAGGTAACACAATACCCTTACATAACACTTAATAGGCACATAAAATTAAAACCATGTTACCCTTACATAGTTTTCTTTTTGAGAGAAAATAAATAAAAACGTTATTTTTTGTTTCTTATCTCTAGAATGACCTTATAACACCTTTAATCCATTTTAAATACTGAAAAATATTGAAATTTAAGCCTCATATCTTAGTAGTGGTGGTAACTCATATTTTAAAAAATTTTAAACCTTTATAATTTAATATTCAATTAAAAAAGAAAATTAAACATCATTTTTAATTTTTATGTTTTAATCCCATGAACCAGAAATCATGGTAAATTTATTTAAAATTACCTAAGCCTTACTATCCATGTTTTTTATCCTCATAGGATGTTTCTGGGGAATTTAACTATTATAGAAGAATATCTAATTCCTTTTTATCATTTTTTATTCTTATCCACTGTGGAATACACAGGAAGGGATATAGGTTTTTTTCGTTGGGTGTTCAAGCATTGAATATCCATATAATGTTTTCATGTCAATAAATTCCTATAGTTATATGAGGTTAGTGTCTCTATACATTAGTTCTAAGCCATTAAATAATATATTTTATTGATAAGGTTTGGTTTAAGAAATTAATTGATTTATTTCACCTTTTAAAAAAATGGAGTTTATACTAGGTTTTTTTTAAAAAGAGACTTGTTAATTTCTTGTGTTTTATTAAATTACTCAATGATGGATTTATTTATAAAAATAAATTTTAAAGAATAATATTAGGATCCTCTATAAAATGGTTCCATGTCCCGGATACCTTATATTCTTGTCAAATTCTTTTAGATGATTTATTAGATTCCTTAATTTAGAATATATGAGGGAAATTTTCTAAAATTACATCTTGGATGATTTTAAAAATGTCTTAAAATACATTTTTCTTTAGAAACAAATTTATTGACTTAATTAATCTATAATTGTTTTTATTATAATGTTTATTTTCAGAGAATGGGTGTAACACCCTAACCATAGAAGCCCAAAGATGGTGCCTTACTTTATTAAATTAGCATGATTATAAGGAATAAAATCCAAAAGGACGTATAAATTTAGCATTTTTGGAAAGCCAAATTACATAAATGATACCCATATTACATTAGGAGATATAGAAATACATAATACATAACAAGGACTAATAACCTACATCCTTGAAACTCATTCCAATAATTCATCTTCCTTTCTTGGGGAAAGGAAACAAAATAAGGGTGATATCAAATGCTCAGTAAGGTTAATCATAAAACATACGTAATCATAAATATATAGGAATAAAAAAAATATTTAAAAGTAAATAACTGGACACACTCTTTATTTATACAAATGGATAATGCATAATCAATATGGAAAGGTAAATAACTGAAAAAACATTCCATTTTATTAATAAACTGAGATTGAAATGCATCCATAGATAATGTAAAAGAAAAAATATCATGTATAATAATAATAAGAACTGATTTATCAAAAAATTAAATGCTTAATTATCGTACTCTATATTTCCTAGGTACATGGTACCTTTTCTATCAAGAGCTTTCATTAGACAGTTTATCATATATTGTAGAAACCCATCTAATTAGGCCCACTAATTCATCTCATGAGACTACTAAGCATCAAGGGGATTTCTTTAAATGGTACCCAAACCATTTCATAAAATTCTAAATAATTCATTTTATATTGAATAATTGATTTAATTCATAAAACATATTCCTTATCAAATATCTGTATTGAGTAAAAGATAGAGATTTATCAATATTTCCCTAATTAATCAAATAACCGTCAAAGTGAACTCCGTATGTAAAGAAGGAATAAAATTTAAGAAATAATAATATAAATTTCATGAGAATATTTATATTTAAGATAAATTTAATGCATAAAAAATAATCATAAGAAAGTGATTTTTTCAAGAGAAAGTTAACAATCACAAAAGGTAGTGATATTGTAAAGATAACTTTTACCACTTAGAAAATTTCAATTCAAACCCCTTGGATGAGATAATTAAAAGTGAAACTTAAATTACCATTAATTTTTAGTTAATAATGATATTAAATGACAAAGGGGAATTATATACACTACACAAAAATAGTAAGTTGCGAATAGGACATTTATCTCATGAATGGAAAAAGTGAGATGAAAATCCCATACCTAATGCTTCCTTTTGGTTTAACTATATTTAACCTAATATATAATGGTTTTAAGAATGTAATTAACTTACACTAAAACCACATTAATATCTATGATATCATATATGTTTATTTTTATAACATATTATAACCCATTCATTAATAATCTTTTATCATTTTCATTATTTCGAGTGTTATTTTCCTTTTTTAGTATGTTTTGACTTCTTACCTATTATTCCCACTAATTAGATAATTATTTTATAAAATAAACATTTTAATAAATGATTTAAATATCATATATATTCAATACATATGTATTTATAATACTCCATAAAATTTGGAGATAAGAAATGAAATGCACTGTTTATGGAGACGGTAGACCGTACGTATGCATGAACACTACTTCCATTTCATTGTCATTTTAAAAGAATGAAATTTAAATGATATATATATATATATATGTATATTATATTTTTATTATCATATTTATTTCAAATATTTCATATATATATATATATATATTAAAATCATCCTTAATTCATTCCATGTATAAATTGAACAAATCACATCGCTTTGAGGATGTGGTAGTCCACATGTCCACTAACGATGTTACCGCATTCCATAAAAATCGAAATCATAAAGGTATGTGTTATATAAAAATTATAGAAACATAAATAAATAATAAATTTGATATATATCATTTATAAACTATAATCACATCATTATTAAAACCTTGAAATGTGGTAAATGGAAGAACGAATAACATCAGTTTGCGAGGCGGTAGTCCGACATACACACGAACGATGATTGCATATCCCATTTTATAAATGTGTGTGAAAGTGTAGGTAAAAATATTAGACTAAAAAAATCATTATATTTAATATAATTAGGTTTTTATATAATAATTATATAGAAGTAATTGATGAGGTGGAGAAGTAAATGATACAAAAGATGATCGTTGAAGAATGTTACATCTTTTTCAGGTAACTCTTTTTTTAATACAAAAATACTTCATTGGATGGATTTATGACCAAGTTTAGGATTATAGTATTAGTTTTGGAATGTTTAAATATTATTTAGGAAGGAATTGGACGAGATAAATGGATTGAGATGTTTGAATAGGTGGGAGGGGTGAGTCCATTTTTATAGTGGATGAGGAGTGACATTCTTGTAAATATAAAAAGGTAAACACTATTGAGAGGTCTCCCTTACATCATGCGCCTCCAATAATGACCCAAATTATATAAAATGAAGGATAGGGTCGATATATGGATTGAAAATTTGTTTCATAAATGTTTCTAGGTCATTTTGACCCTTAATATTAAGGCTTAGTCTTTTGTTAGGCTTCTTTTTCTCTTAATCACTGTAATTAATTTTAATCACTTTCACTAATATTATTTGGTAAAAATATAAGTTGACATAATTATATATTATAAATAATTTTTATTAAAAATATTTAATCAATTTTTCCAAATTAAAATCACATCAATCAAATAAATTAATTTAAAATTAATCCCCTAGATAGGACGATAATGCAAGTTTTTAAAGTAAAAAACAATCAATTTTTTTCTAAGTTTTTATATCCAATTTCAATGTGAAATTGATTACAATGACCCAAATTGGATTAATATATGTAAAATATTTCTAAATAAACTTTAAAACAAATTATAATATTATTTAAATATAAAAATAAATTATATGAAAAAGTAGTTTTCAATTAAAATTCAGTATTTTTCACTATTCATAAAAATATTAAACTTATCAGAAAAATATGAAAAAATCAACTTAAGATAACTTTTAAATTTATATTTAAAAAATTAATTTTATTTTTTAATATTAAATTTGTAAAATTTTCCAAAATTCATATTTAAAATAGGTGCTTCATAAAATGGCGGTAAAATTACTTTTATAAAAATATTGATTATTATGTGTATTATTAGGTTTATTTTTATATCATGCTTATTAAATATATTGGATGAATTAAAAAAATATTTTATTGAATAATAACATATAAATTAAATTAATATCAATCATTAGTTTTAATTAATTTTATTTATTTGGATTAAATGACTTTGTGAGCATAAAAATAGTTTTTTATAAAAACATTCCCTTTATATTCAATTGGTTCTCATATTTATTTCTAATTAATTTGTAACCAATGATTTAAACATTATATTTTCATAAGTTAGTTAATCATATTTATAACCAACAATTTAATGTCTAGGTTATATCTTATTATATTAAATTTTAACATCTTAATAATATAATGTTGTTTGGTAAAACTCAAACTTGTGTGTAATGAAAACTAACTCAGTGTTGCATGTATTATAAGATATAGAATAGATTTTTTTAATATTAAATACATCATAAAAAATAAATAAATTATATTCCTTTATACTCTTGGTATTTTTTGTCACACACGCTATTGAATACAATGTTCTTACTTTGAGTTTTGTGTTGTTACAGTCTCCACACTTTAATTAAATTGTGTCTTCAAAATTTAAACTTGATCTATTTAATCAAGGATTTGATATTTTGAAATAATATTGTTGGAAAACACATATCATAAATATGGTTAATAAAAAATATTGTTAATTATAGGTAAAATAAAATGCGAAGGTCACCACAAAACTAGGCTTTCAAATAGGAGAAAATTACTGAAAACAAGAATATGGAAGATAAATCTAACTATCATGTTCTCATGGTGAGTCATAGAAAACATGTTCCAGAGACAGTTGTTGACCACCAAACCATAAACCATAGGTGTGAATAAAGGTCATTGTTATCATAAATAATGTTTATAATAGTAATTTTTTTCAAGACCATTTTTATAGAGTTTAGAAATTATTTCACTCTATAATAATATAAGTAAATATATATTTCTATAAGAACAATCATTTCCTTTGGTTGTGCCTTGAACTATTTTGACTTTATATCTTAAAAAAATTTGCATCATAGTGTGAAGTAATATATCAATCTCTAAAACCACCCCCAAAGTTCAACTTAAACCATTTCATAAATGGTTAACCTTTAAAAATTATCATGATAAAAAACTTTAGAAATAAGGTTATTGAGTTTCCAAAATAAACTTATCATTAGTCTTTCCACCACATGAAGCATCTCTTATTTATCACATTCCAAACATGTGAATACCTTAATCATTTATTATATTAAAACTAGATAATAACATGAATTACCATAAAAAATTATGGTAAATATGAATTCTTTTTTATTCCTTAATTAAAACACATATTATTGGATATATTTCTTAAATCCAAAAGTGTTGTAAACTACATCAATGAGAGAATAAACCACTATGTCGAAAAATAATTAATCAATTATAAGTTAGTAAACACTTATCCAATTTATGTTATACAAATCAATCATATATTTATCAAAATATCATTACCTTGAAATTAGGAACATATTAAGGCTTATCCTTCCCTCAACCCTATGTTTTCTGAAATTTTTTAACTTGCTACTGAATCACTTTTCATGGTATAATTTAACTTATGACCTCAAATCTTTAACAAAAACATACTATAGTGAAATTATTATATATTTCATAACATCATCAATAAAATTCCTTTAAAACATATTTAACAGACATAAATACATAATAAAATCAATCAGTCCACATCAGTTGTGTCAAAAACATATACTTGGCATTGATCCCTTAGCTTTTTCTGAGGTATAATCCCTTGGATCTTGGGGAAAGTTTTTGCATAGTTTCCTATATCCTTTATGTTTTAAAACTAAATATAAGTGGTTTCCTTCTTCTGTTTTCATTCCTTGACATGATAACCCCTTTATCCATACTTATAACAAACTCGCATTCCTTTTATGCATTTCCCCGAAAAATATTTCTAGAGTTATCACATGACGAAAATTTATTAATCTCCTTATTTGAATAATTATCTTTATTGTGATGTTCATTTGACCTAATATTCATTTAATTACACTTGAATATATTTATCCTAGAAAATTACTTCTCTGTTTTGAAGGCACATAAAGCTATTTCTTCATATGATAAAAAAGTATGAGAAACCAGCACACTTCAGATATTTGGCTTAAGAACTTCAAAGAAGTGTTCAATCATGCACTCCATGTTGAATATGTAATCCATAACATACCTAGATATACTTTTAAAGGTATATTTATAATCTGAAACACTTTCTTCTTCATTTTTCTTTAAGTTATGGAACTTTATCTTCATCGCAATTTGTTGATCATAAGGGAAGTATTTATCAAAGATTATATACTTAAAACATTTCTATTACAGAAGTTCTATTTCATATTCCTTCTTATTATTATAGACCAACGACTACCATTGATCATCATCTCCATTGAGATAATACACTGCATGTGTAACCTTTTCATTTTCACCACATCCCAAAACCATAAATATATTCTCCAAAGAATTAATACATTATTCAGCTACCATTGGATTGTAGTCCCACTAAATTATGGGGGCCTTTATCACATTAATTGATCCAATATCAAAAAATCTCATTGTGTAATATGTTTCTCCATATGGACTTGTTTATGTGTCATAACCTGATTAAGATGCCCTAATATATCCATAATTTTCTTAGTTCTAATACCATATATATTGTCTTCTTGATTAGGGAAACCTCTACACCATCCATGAGTATTGATACACTTCTTCCTTCTATGTTCTATTTCTAAATAATTTCATACAGTAGATTAGATTATATCATTATGGAACATAATGTATAATCTCAAAACTGGTGTAATACTTATCATAAATTGAAAAATTAATTTGTAGCTAATATCATAATCATAAATATGGTTTCTCTGGGATGTTCATCTATAATTATCCTCAATTTCTACCATAGGGTTATGTGCCCCAATCTATGTTTTCATAAATCTAGTTTTCAAGGTTTCCACTAAACTTTCCTTGATACCAAATGTAACACCCCGACCCCAGAATCATGGAGTGAGTTCCTTAATTTATTAAATTGACATGATCACAAGGAATCAAAACCTGAAGGATTAATCAATTTAGATTTTTGAAAATCTAGACTACATACATTATAATCATATTAAATCGGGATATATAAAAACATAATACATAATTAGGACTAATAAACTTCATTCTTGAAACTTATTCCAAGAATTCATCTTTATATATAAGGGAATGAAAACAAAATAAGGGCGAGATCAAATGATCTGTAAGGGTAATTGTACAACATAAGTACTCATGAATCGATAGGAATAAAAAATATAGAAAGGTAAATAACTAAACACACATTCTATTTAAACAACTGGACAAGGAATAGTCAATATGGAAAGGTAAATATGTAACACCCCACGCTTCCATGGTATGTTTTCCTTTGAATAATGCAGTAGCTTGCATTATACGCAACTTGGAGTTTTAACACACCACGACCAATCAAACTAGCCATTATGAATAGTAATACCAACTTTTTGAAATTTTATAAATTTTATTTTTAAAATGGACTTAATTTTTGGATTCGGAATATAAAAATTAGCTTAAGGTGATTTTTTTGGTATTTTCCTAAAAACTTTCAAATTTTGATAAATAGTGAAAAACACTTCATTATTGTTTAAAACCGACTTTTTATTTAAATAATAATTTATTTTATTTTAATTTATATTAGGTAAAAATAGATATATAATACCTATATATGTTCAATGTAATTAATTGGAGTCATTTTATAATAAGTTTAGATATATAAAATTTTATTTAACTTTTTACTGTCCTTTACCCACATTCTAGGAGCATTTGAAAATTTCCATAAAACATAATTTTATAGCTTCTTTGAGTTGAATTTAAAAACTCTGAGAGACACAGTTAATATCAGTAAGTAAAATTTTGTTCAATAAGATGAAAATATTTTATTTTGTGAATAATAAATTTTGACTTTTATTTACTATGGTTAAAAGTAAATACAGTAATTAAAGGTAAACATGATATTATAATTACACTAACACATGTCCTAATTCTATTTTATAAGTGTAATTAGACCAATAACAACCCTATGAATAAAATATTATCCTTTTGGTCCACTTTTATTAGATTAGGATATTTATTATTATTTTATTTAAAGAAGAGTTAAAAGTGTTAAATTCAATGTTTAATAACTAAACCATTTTTAATATAGGGTTACACACAATATAAATTGGACTATAAATAATCATTAGAAATATAAAAAGATTTATTACATAATTTTATTTTATTTATAATTTTTTAGACATTAAATAATTTAATTTACTTATGACACAATGATGATGCACTAATTACCTTATTAATGAAATATTAAAATAATTGATATTATAAATATCCAAATAAATGTAACTTGAAACTTTTGATTCATTCAACTAATTTTATAGTTTAATATGACATTTTATGGTTTATCAAATAAATTTTATTTTAAGTGAAAAAGTTTTTATAGATTTCAAAAAAATAAAATACTAAATAGTGTCTAAATTGACATAATTGAGTTTTTAAAACAAATACTATATTATTAATTAATAAAATATTCCTATAAATCAAAGGTTCGGCCAAAGGACTTAGATAAGGTTATATATATTAATAATTAACCACTTGGGGTTCTTTTGAATTGTTATAGTTTGTTTTTTAACCATATAATATAAAAATACAAAGAGACATGGTAAATGTCAAACTATTTAACTAAGAGTTAAATCTAAAAGATAAGGTTAATATGGTGACCTAAACCTGTCTAAAACCTATTGGTTGAGAGTTTTTCGACCCATAAACACCTTATCATAGAAATAAATAATTTTGAAGAATTTATAAACTGAAAATTATTTTATTATAAAATAATATTTCAAGATTTTCCTAAAGTGACCCTCACCTCTCTCATAAAAGGGTACTTCCTCTTCTCTTAATTTCACACCTCAAAAGCCATTTTTCTCAGCCAAAACCTACCCAAATATCTTCCCAACTTCCCTCAATTCAACCTAGATGCCTTAATTTTATCAGAAACCCAACCTAAGGATCCCTTTTGATCAACTCAAAAGGAAACACCCAAAGAAGAGTTAATAATTTCACCACCCTCTTTCAAGTTCTTTTCTTCTTCCACTTCCTATTTATTTGTTGTTTACAAAATAAAAAAATAAATAAAGTAACTTATACATACTGTGATGTTATTATAAATATGGTACAACTATATTCTATATTCTATCCATTCTATAAATGACAAAGTCACCATATATGTGTATGTACAACTTACCGTCTCCACGTCGTGGTGTAGTTTGTTATTCAAACACTTCATTATTTGGATGAGTACAATAATGAATATAACTAATGTAAATAATAAATATAACATTCTAATTATTCTTTATATATGATATACCATCCAATTACATATGATTTCACCATCAATATAATGATATTGTTACTCGTGCATACGTACAGATTACCATCTCTGCAAACGCGATGATATTCATTCCCCATCGTAATCATTCAAGAATAGTTTTTATTTTATCATTAAACATAATGTTTAAGAACTTATTATCATTCTGGATATGAATCAAATACATTTTTTTTCATAAAAACATGGCATACTTAACCAATCATATAAAGGAAAACAAATCGGTTAACACCTGAAACGATGATACTACTAAAATATTATTAACAAAGAAATATTAGAAGATCATATATGATATCATATTTATGTATATGATTCTTGTATAATTTAATAACAATGATTTAACTATTATACAATAGGTTAACTTACCCTCAACCAAGTAAAAGTATAAGGTTAGGGTTAATTCTACAATCTCTTTTCTTATCCGAGGCTGTTAATACGTAAGTATCTACTGGGACCTCTTTATCATCCACATCCGTGTTTTCTTAAAAATATAATTCAAATCATTTTTAATATTTACTAGACTATGGGTTAAATTCATTTATACCATTATTTGATCATATATGTTTATAAAGTAATCTTTCGGTCATTTTCTAAACAAGGTACTTTAGGACCTTTTCGACAAAATTAAGGTAAGAATGTCTTTTTTTAACTTATACGGCAGGTGAAACTATTTTCCATTGTTATAACATCATCGAATCTTCCCATACAATCTTATAAGAATATTTTCAAAATAAATGTTTTCTTTTATAATTATGTAATTTTTAAATGGTTTTAAAATAGAAAAAGGTATTTATTTCAAATAGTTTTCATTTCATCTATGCCAAAATCCATTGATGGATTATAAACTTGTTTGAAGTTGATTTATTATGATACAAATCTTCTATATCATATTGAAGGTTTTGTGATATGTTTCAGTATGGATGTGTTATTTGTTTACCATTCATAGTTTATGGATAAAGTATTGACATTTTGTATGCTAGTTTTAATACGAATGCTTATGTTAGATTTAAACCTTTTCATATGAGGAATGTATTAGACGTAGTAAGTGATGGGTGGAGCCCACTATAGCTCCTCGATGAATCAGTAGGTCTCATGAGACAAACTAGTGTCTTGGCACAAGGCCTTGACACGATCTTATTTGTAGTCTTGTCATGAGGCCTTGACTATGTGGTTATGAAGTCTTGCATTATGCATTCCATCATTATAAAATTTGCTATTGATATTACATGCAATTATTCGACTAGTAGAATATCCATGTGAATAAGTAAATTGAATTATTTGATTTATCTTTTCCATATTATGATGAAGTTTAAGTGTGAAAGGCTTGTGTTTTATTCTTATACATTGAATTAAATGTTTATGCTTATTTATGAAAGTTTGTGCTATATTTTTATCCTTACTAAGCATCTGAGATTACCCCTTTCTATGTTTTATTTTTCCCAGGATGCGAAGAATTATATTATGAATGGCCTATGGGGATAGTCTAAAGGATATGAATGTGTTCAATGGAAACATTTTTCTTGTTGTTTTTCATTTTATAATGTAATGTAAAACTTATGAATGTATCTAGTACTTCCAAGGCTACTAAACTGATCAGTCTTTCGGGATTTAATCCCTTGTGAACATGCCAATGTTATACAATAATGCATCGAATCTAGTTAACTGGGGTCAAGGAGTTATATTTGGTTTCAGAGGAAGTTTAGTATAAACCTTGGAAGCTAGATTTAGATAAACACTGATTAGAGCACATTACCCTAAGATAGACTTTGAGGATTATCATAGAAGAACTTCCTCAAATTTTGGTAATGTAGAGATTTTGTGAGTTTTACAAGGAATAAATCCCTGTCTAGATATGAGCAGATAGAGGATGCTCTGGCACAAATGTACCTCGGAGTGAAAAATCTAACAAGGAGTTTCGAACTTGACCCGGGGTATCCTAGTACACAACAATGAGCCTTGCTGCACTCTTGGTTACGACACTCCTAAGAGATATGCTTGGGATAATTCACATTTTCTTTACAAAAACCATTATGAAGGATAAATGAGTATATACCTCTTCAAAGAAATCATTTTTATGATTATGGATTATATCCATAATCTGTTCAATTTATGTTAAGTTTTTTATAAGTTTGGAATTATGTATTGCGATTCATAAACTAATCTATTGTATGCCATTTTTAGAAATTAATCCTAGTGGAAGGAATAGAAACCGTATCAATGCACGTAATGAATGTAGGGATTTAACTCCAACTCAATATAATTATAGTGGATCTGGTGATGCAACTGGTGATGATCATCTTATCACCGTACTGGGAAAACTCACTCAGGTTATGAATAATAACCTTACCCGTATGGATCACCCTAATCCACAACGTGGAGGATCAATGATAGACCGCTTCATGAGGAAACAACCACCCACATTAAATGGGAGTACTAATCCATTAGTAGCTGAGAAATGGATAAGTTCCTTAGAGATATATTTCATGCTTTGGGGAGTAGAGAAAGGGAAAAAGTTGTAATGGCAGTTTATCACCTCACATGAGATGCAGATCAGTAGTGGTCCTGGATCCAAAACACAAAGGAAGATGAATAAGTATAGAACATGGAATAGAGGGAGTTTAAAGAGATTTTTTTAGAAAAATAAATTCCTCGTGACCATCGAGCGGATATGGAAAGACTATTTATGATTCTGAGGCAAAAGGAGGATGAAAATGTCACAAAGTATGAGGCTAACTTTATAAGGTTTGCAAGACATGCCTCATATTATATACATAACCCAAGGAGTAATATTGATCGATTCTTTGATGGTTTAAAATAATTTCTCTATTGAGGATTAGTCTCACAATCCTTCTCATCATATGAAGATATTGTCTCATCTACAATCAAGATAGAAAATGAATTCTCTAACTATTACGACCATAAAGAAAAGCAAGAGAAGAATATATCTGATGAACACTCTAGAAATAGAAGGGGAAGGAGGGAGAAGTTGAATATCCATCCTATAGTAATTGTGGGAAGAAAAAACCCAGTACTTTCCTGAAGGGAATGGGAGTCCGTTACAAGTGTGGTGAAAAAGGCCACCAAGGTCATGATTGCAAGGGAAAGAAAGAGGCTGTCAATGTTGAATTCTACAGTTGTAAAGAAATGAGACATTATGAAAATTAATGTCCTAATCGTCAGAGAAACTTAACTCAATAATGGCCAAGGGATCAAGGCCAATATTATGAAATCACTACTGCTGAGGTGGAAGCTTTGAAAGACGTGGTGGAAAGTAATTTAACGGTTTACTCAAGTTTAGATAATGATTTTTTTGATTCTGGATCATCACATTGTTTCATATCTTCCCAGTTTTCTAGGAAAATTAGATATTTCCAATTTGATTTAACAAGGGAGTTTTCAATCAAAACTCAGAAGGGAAGTATCATTGCAACAAAGTTTTGTGAATCAGTTCCCATTAGGGAATATAAATGTTCTTTATCCACTGATCTAATCGTCATACCCCTGATTGAATTTGATATAATCCTCGGTATGGATTGGATTTCAGACCATGATGTGGAAATTTATTATAAGAAGAAGGAGGTTTCAATTTTTGATGATGATAAGGAGTACCTTATTTTTACAGTGGAAACATCACCATCTGATTCTTATCTAGATCCACCACCAGTAGCTCTACTAAATTCAATTATCAGGGAGGAATAGAATGAAATAACTATGGGTCAGGAAAGGAATATTAAAATAGAGGATGTACCTATTGTGAAAGAATATGTTGATGTGTTTTCAGTGGATTTACCTAGACTTCCTCCAGAATCATAAATTGAGTTTTCCATTGATTTAATTCCTGGTTCAAGGCCCATATCAAAGACCCCTTATAGAATGGACACTGTGGAATTAGTGTAACTAAAGAAACTTCTAGAGGAATCAATTAATATGGTATTTATTTTCCCAAGTGTTTCTCCATGGGGAGCCCCTGTTCTTTTTGTTAAGAAGAAAGATGGATCTATGAGGTTGTGCAATGACTACGGAGAGATCAATGCTATAATAATAAAGAACAAGTATCCCCTACCTCACATTGATGATTTATTTGATCAACTTCATGGAGCTCAATATTTTTTCAAAGATTGATCTTCGATCTGGATATCATCAGTTGTGAATGAATAAAGAAGACATTCCAAAGATATCATTTTGAACCAGGTACTAGCATAATGAGTTTACAGTAATTCCATTTGGACTGACTAATGCACCCTATATTTTCATGGATCTAATGAACAGAGTTTTAAAGGAATATCTTGATGAATTTGTAGTGGTATTTATTGATGATATCTTGGTATAATCCAAAAGATATGAAGATCATGAAAATAACTTTCTCATTATTCTAAAGACTCTTAGAAGAAATGAATTATATGGTAAGTTGAGAAAGTGTGAATTCTGGCTTCAGGAGATTTATTTTCTTGGCCATATTGTCTCTAAGGATGGAATCTCTATTGATCCTTCTAAGACAAGAGCAATACAAGAATGGATAGAACCGACAAGTATAAATTATGTACTTAGTTTTATTGGTTTATCAGGTTATTATCAGCACTTCTTCAAGAATTTTCCCAATTGGAAAAACCGTTAACCAAGATCACAAGTAAAGGGGTTAAATTTGTTTGGACAAAAGAGTGTAAAGAAGGTTTTGAATAACTGACGAGAATATTAGTCAATGCTCCTATATTGAATCTACCATCAGGGAATGATGGGTTTGTTATTTATAATGTTGCTTCAAATAAAGTACTTGGTTTTGTCCTTATGCAGAATGATAGAGTTATTGCCTATGCATCACGATAGCTAAAAATTCATGAACAAAACTATCCCACTCATGATCTTGAGTTAGCATCTGCAATCATTGATTTAAAGATATGGAGACACTATCTCTATGGTAAAAAATGGGAGATATATACATATTACAAGAGTATGAATTATATTTTCCCATAGAAAGAACTCAACATGAGGTAAAGAAGATGTCTTTAACTACTCAAAGATTATGATTGAACTATACACTACCACTCAGGGAAGGAAAATAAGGTGGCATATGCTTTGAGCAGAAAGGATCATGGAGTTTTGAACAAGATGAGAGTTTAAAGGCATCATATGTTCATGGATCTAGTAAAGATGGATAAGAGAATAACCATGGAAGGTGAAACATCAATAATTTTTCAAATGGTTGCCAAAACATCTTTAATAGAAAGGATAAAGTGTTCTCAGACCAATGAATAGGAGTTTCAAAAGAATATTAATGCTGTGAATGATGGGAGATCGAGTGACTTTATATATAAAGATGGAATTTTAAAATTTGGGAAGAGAATTTGTATTCCTAACATACCTGATCTAAAAAGGAAATTGTTGGATGATTCTCATAGCTCCAATTTCTCTATAAACCCTAGGAGCACTAAGATATATAGATAATTGAAAGAATATTTTTGGTGGGAGAACATGAAGAGGGAGATTTTTGATTTTGTGTCAAGATGCATGGTTTGTCAATAAGTGAAAGCTGAAAGCCAACAGCCTGGAGGATTCATGAAACCTATTCCCATACCTGAGTGGAAATGGAATAATATTACGATGGAATTTTTCATAGGGATACCAAAGAATCTTAGAAGAAATGATGCAATATGGTTCATTGTTGATCGTCTTACCAATTCATCAAATTTTATTGCTATAAGAGAAGATTTACCACTTGAACGTCTGGAAAGATAATATATTAATGATGTTGTATGACTCTATAGTGTTCCCCTATCAATTGTTTCTAATCGCGATCCCCATTTTACATCAATATTATAGAAAAGTATTTAGAAGTCCTTGGATACTGAACTTTATTTGAGCACTGCCTACCACCCTCAAACTAATGGACAATCAGAATAGACTATACAAACCTTAGGAGACATGTTGATATCTTTCTCACTTGACTTTCTAGGTACGTGGGATCAGTATTTACCTCTGATAGAATTTTCATATAACAATAGATTCCATTCAAGTATTCATATCGCACCATATGAAGAATTATATGGAAAGAGATGTCACAAACCAACTTGTTGGGATGATGTTGGTGAAAGAAAACTTGTAGGCCTAGAACATGTTGAGGAAACAATGGAAAAGGTGAAGATTATCCAAACCCACATCCAAGCAGCTCAAAGCAGGAAAAAGAGCTATGCTGATAATCAAAGGAAGGATTTGGAATTTCAAGTAGGAGATCATGTTTTCTTGAAGGTATCTCCCAAGAAGTGTGTTATATGATTCAGTAAGAAGGGTAAATTGATTCCCAGGTACATTGAACCTTTCGAAATTCTATAACGAATTGGAGTTTTAGCTTATCATTTGGAAATGCCTCCAAATCTCTCCAAAGTTAATGACGTGTTCCCCGTATCACTATTGAGAAAATACATGCTTGAACCAACACATGTACTCACCTATGATGAAATAGAACCGGAACCCGACCTGTCTTATTGCAAAGAGCCTATCATAATTATTGATGCCAGATAAAAAGTGCTGAGAAATCGGATGACTTGTCTGGTAAAAGTTCTATGGAGAAACCATAAGATGGAAGAGTCAATGTGGGAACCCGAGGAACTTATGATGAAGAACCACCTGAATCTTTTTATGCAATAATATTCTATAAATTTCAAGGACAAAATTATAATATCATTTTTACCTTTAATTACCCTATTTACTTTTTACTGGGGTAAATAAAATTCAAAAGTTACTATTCACTAAAAATTGTTTTCATCCTATTGTACCACATTTTACTTACTAATTTCAACCGTGTCTCTCATATTTTTGAAATTCAATTTAGAGAAGTGGTAAAATTACGTTTTATGTAAATTTTCAAATGTGCCTAGAAGGTGGGTAATAGACAGTAAAAAGTTATATAAAATTTTATATATCTAATATTATTATAAATTGACTTCAATGAATAAAATTGGACTAATATATGTATTATGTATCTATTTTGAATTTAAAATAAAATTTAATTTAAAAAATTATTTAAATTAAGAAGTCGGTTTTTATCTCCAATGTAGTGTTTTTCACTATTCATCAAAAATTGAAAGTTTTCAGAAAAATAAGAAAAATTCACCCTAAGATAATTTTGATATTATGAATCCAAAAATTAAGTCCATTTTAAAAAATAAAATTTATAAAATTTCAAAAAGTTGGTATTACTTTTCATAATATCTTTTTAAACGACTAGTTTAATATTTTATGGTGTGCTAGAACTCGAAGTTGCGTACAACGAAAGCTATTGTATTATTCAAAGAGAATCATACTGTGGAAGCTTGGAGTGTTAATTTGTCACCTCCTTCAAATAATTTTGTTCTTGAAATTTCTAGAATATTACTGCAAAAAAATATTCGGGTGGTTCTTCATCATAAGTTCCTTAGGTTCCCACATTGCCTCTTCCATTTTACGGTTTCTCCAAAGAACTTTTACTAGACGAGTCATCTGGTTTCTCAACACTTTTTCTATGGTATCAAAAATCTTGATAGGATCTTCACAACAAGACCGACCAGGTTATAGTTCTAATTCTTCATAGTTGTGCACATGTGTTGGGTCAGGCATGTATTTTCTCAACAGTGATACGTGGAACACATCATGAACTTTGGAGAGACTTGACAGCATTTCCAAACAATAATCTACAACTACAATTCATTCTAGAATTTAAAAAGGTCTGATGTACCTGGGACTCAATTTACCCTTCTTACCGAATCATATAACACCCTTCCATGGAGATACCTTCAAGAAAACATGATCTCATACCTGAAATTCCAAATCATTCCTTCGGTTATCGGTATAGCTCTTTTTCCTACTTTGAGCTGCTTTGATGTGGGTTTGGATAATCTTAACATTTTCCATTGTTTCCTCAACAAGTTCTGGGCCTACAAGTTTTCTTTCACCACTATCATCCCAACAAGTTGGTGTACGACATCTCTTTATATATAACACTTGATATGGTTCCATCTGAATACTTGAATGGAATATATTGTTATAGGAAAATTCTAAAAGAGGTAAATAATTATCCCACATACCTTGAAAGTCCAGTGAGAAATATCTCAACATGTCTTCTAAGGTTTGAATAGTCTGTTCTGATTGTCCGTCAGTTTGAGGGTGGTAGCTAGTGCTCAAATGAAGTTCAATATCTAGGGATTTTTAAGACTCTTCTAGAATCTTGATGTAAAATGGGGATCATGAGAAAAAAAAATTGATAAGGGTACACCATGAAGTGTTAAAACTTCATTAATATATAGCCTTGCTAAACATTCAAGTGTTAAATATTCTCTTGTAGTAAGAAAATGTGCTGACTTGGTAAGATGATCAGCAATGACCCATATTGAATTATTCCTTCTAGGAGTCTTTGGTAGCCCCATGACAAAGTCCATTGTAATATCATCCCATTTTAAATTATGTATGTGAAAAGTTTTCATGACTCCTCCAAGATGTCGTCTTCCTGCCTTCACCTGTTGGAAAACCATACATCTTGACACATAATCAGCAATCTCCCTTTTTATCTTGTCCCACAAAAAATGTTACTTAAAATATATATATCTTAGTGATACTAGGGTGTATAGAGAAATTGAAGCTATGAGCATCAACCAAAAATTCCATTTTTAGATCTAGTATATCGGGAACACAAAGTCTTTTACCAAATTTCAAAATTCCATCTTCGTATATGAAGTCGATCAATATCCCATCATTCACAGCTTTAATTTTCTTTTGAAACTCCTCGTCATTGGTCTGATAACTTTTTATCCTTTCTAGTAAAGATGGTTTGGAAACCATTTGAAAAAGTATCAATGTTTCACCTTCCATTTTTATTCCCATATCCATGTTTACTAGATCCATGAACATAGGATCCCTTTCAACTCTCATCTTCTTTAGAATTTCATGATCCTTTCTGCTCAAAGAATCTTCCCCCTTATTTTCATTCCCTGGGTGGTAGTGTATTGTGCAATTATAATCCATGATTAGTTCAAGCCATCGCCTTTGCCTCATGTTGAGTTCTTTCTGTGAGAAAATATACTTCAAACTCTTGTGATCAGTATATATCTGACATTTTCACCATAGAGATAGTGTCTCCATATCTTCAAAGCAAATATTACAACTGATAACTCAAGATCAATATTAGGATAGATTTGTTAATGAATTTTTAGCTATCATGATGCATAGGCAATAACTCTATCATTCTGCATAAGGACACAACCAAGTCCTTTCTTTGAATCATCACTATAAATAGCAAATCCATTATTCCCCGATGGTAGAGTAAAGATAGTATAATTGACTAATCTTCTCTTCAATTCTTAAAAACATTATTCAAACTCTTTTTTCCAAACAAATTTAACCCCTTTACGTGTGATCTTGGTTAATGAGTTAGGTAATTGAGAAAAATTATGGATGAAACGTCGATAATAACATGCTAAACCAATAAAACTGCATACCTCAGTTATACTCCTTGGTTCTGTCCATTCTTGGATTGATATTTTCTTTAAAAGATCAATAGATATTCCATACTTAGAGACAATATGGCCAAGAAAAGAAATCTCCTAAATCTAGAATTCATACATGATAAAATTCACATATAATTCATTTATTATAAGAGTATTTAGAATAGTGAACACATGATTTTCATGATCTTCGTAGATTTTAGAGTATATCAAGATATCATCAATAAATACCACTAAAAATTCATTATGATATTCATTGAAAACTCTATTCATTAGATCCTTGAAAACAGAGGGTGCATTAGTCAGTTCAAAAGGCATTACTATAAACTCGTAATGACCATACCTGGTTCAAAATGTTGTCTTTGGAATGTATTCCTTTTTCATGCATAACTGATGGTATCCAGATCGAAGGTCAATCTGGGAAAATATTGTGCTCCATGAAGTTGATCAAATAAATCATCAATGAGAGGTAGGGGATAGTTTTTCTTTATTATTATAGTATTGATCTCCCTATAGTCAGTGCACAACCTCATAGATCCATCTTTCTTCTTAACAAAAAAATTGGGGCTCCCCATGGAGAAACACTATAGAAAATAAATCCTTTATTAATCAATTCCTCTAGTCATTTCTTTAGTTCCACTAATTCCACAATGACCATTCTATAAGTGTTCTTTGATATGGGCCTTAACCTAGGAATTAAGTCAATTGAAAACTCAATTTCATGTTTTGTAGGATGTCCAGGTAAATCCTCTGGAAACACATCAATATATTCTTGCACAATAGGTACATCCTCTATTTGAACATTATTTCACTCATCCATTGTTATTTCACTCCCTTACTCCCCAATAATCGAATTAAGTAGAGATACTGGGGGTGGATATATATGAGAATCAGATGGTGATGTTTCTTCTCTAAAGATAAGGTATTTGTTATCATCATCAAAAATTGTAACCTCATTTTTCTAACAATAAATTTTCGCATCATGGTCTGAAATCCAATACATACAGAGGATTATATAAAATTCAATCATGGGTATGAAAATAAGATCAACAGATAAAGCATGTTTATATGCCATAATGGCAACTGATTGAAAAAACTTATTGCAATGATACTTCCCTTAGGAGTTTTGACTGAAAAATCCCTTGTTAAGTCAAATCGAAAATATTTAATTTTCTTAGAAAACTGGAAAGATATGAAAGAATGTGATGATCCAAAATCAAATAAAGAATTACCTAATTTTGAGGAAATGATTAAAGTACCTGCCACCATGTCATTCAGAGCTTCAACCTCAGCAGTAGTGATCACATAAGCTCGGCCTTTCTCCCTTGTCCTTTTTTGAGGTAGGTTTCCCTGAAGCTTAGGACATTCATTTTCATAATTACCTATTTCTCTACAAATGTATCATTCAACATTGAAAAACTATTTTGTTCCCTTTGAATCACGAGTTTGGTGGAATTTTTCACCACACTTATAACAGACTCCCATTCCCTATAGGAAAGTAACATGCTGTTTCTTCCCACATTTAATGCAGGATGAAGATTAAAATTTTCCCTTTTTACCATTATTTCCATTTCCAGAGTGTTCAACAGATATCTTGTTCTCTTACTTCACTTTAAAGTTGTAATACTTAGAGAATTCCTTTTCTGTCTTGATAGCACATGAGACTATATCTTTGTATGATGAGATGAATTGTGAGACTAATTCTCGATGGAGAAATGGTTTTAATCCATCAAAGAAATGATCAATCTCACTCCTTGGGTTACGTATATAATCTGTAGCATTCCTTGGTAACCTTGTAAAGTTAGACTCATACTTTGTGACATTCTCATCCTCCTTTTTCCTCAGACTCAGAAATTACCTTTCCATATCTTCTCGACGCTCACGAGGAAAGTATTTTTCTAAGAAAAGTTATTTAAACTCCCTCCATTACATATTTGATAATTCTTCATCTTCCTTTGTGTTTTTAATTAATGACTAACATTGATCTGCATCTCCTGTGAGGCGATAAAATTCCATGATGACTTTTTCCATTTCACTACTCCCTAAAGCATGAAATATTTTCTCTAAGGAACTTATCCATTGCTCATCTAAAAATGGATTTGTATTAAAATTGAATGTTGGTAGTTTTTTCCACATGAATCAGTATAACATTGATCCTCCATGTTGTGGATCAGGATTCTCCATAAGGGCAAGTTTATTATTCATAACTTGAGTGAGTTGTCCAAATATGGTTATAAGTTGTTCAGAACCAGTTTCATCACCAACTCCACTATAATTATCTCGAGTAGGAGGGAATTCCCTACATGGATTACGTGAGTTTATATGTTTTCCATTCCTTCCACTAAGTTCCATTTCTAAACAATGGCATACAATATGTTAGTTTACGAATGAAAATGCATAATTACAAACTTGTAAAATACCTAACAAAAATTGAACAGTTTATGCATATAATCTATAATCATAAAAATGTTTTCTTTGAGTAAGTATTTACTAATAAATCCTTTATAATGGTTTGTAATGAAAATGTGAATTATCCTAAGAATATCCCCTGAGAGTGTCGTAACCATGAGTGCAGCAAGGCTCATTGTCATGTACTAGGATACCTCAGGTCAAGCCCGAAACTTCTTGTCAGAGTTTTCACTCCTAGGTACATCTATGCCAAAGTTTCCTGTACCTGATTCCATCCTTACAAGGATGTATTGCTTGGAAAACTCACAAAATCTATACACTACCAAAATTCTAGGAATTTTATCTATACTAATCCTCAAATTTTATCTCAGGGTAATGTTCTATAATCAGAGTTTTTCTAAATATATTTTCCAAGGTTTGAACTAAACTTCTTCTGATACCGACTATAACTCCTCGACCTTAGTTACCTAGATTCAGAGCATTATTACATATCATTTGAATGATCACAAGAGATAAAGTACCAAAATACCGATAAGTTTAGTAGACTTGGATGTACTAGAAACATACATAAGTTTTACATTACATTATAAAATGAAAAAACAAAAACATTGTGTTCTCTTTGAACCCACTCATATCTATTATCCTATTCATGTAGGTTAATCGTAATATACTTCTTAGAATCTTGGGAAAAATAAAACAAAGAAAGGGGTGAGCTCAAATGCTCAGTAAGGATAAAATTATAGTGTAAAATATCATAAATAAGCACAAACATTTAAGGAAATGTATAAGACTAAAACACAAGCCTTTTAAACATAAAATTCAGCATAATATATCAAAGATAAATAAAATAATTCCATTTACTTATTCACATAGATATTCTACTAGTCGAATAATCACATGTAATATCAATAACTAATTTCATAATGATAGAATTCATAATGCTAGAAATTATAACCACATAGTCAAGGCCTCATGCCAAGAATAAAAATAAGATTTTTTCAAAGCCTCGTGCCAAGAAACTAGTTTGTCTCATGAGACCAACCAATGCATTGAGGAGATATAGTGGGCTCCACCTGTCACTTAATAAGTCCAATGTATTCCTCATATGAAAAGGTTGAAACATAATATAAACATTTGTATTAAATCTAGCATAAGAAATGTCAACACTTTAACCATAAACCATGAATGGTATAAAAATAGCACATCCCCAGTAAAACATATCACAATACAATATGGAAGACTGTATCATAATAAATCAACTTCAAACAAATGTAAAATACAACGAAGGATGTTGACATAGATGAAATCAATCCAAAATCTATTTGAGTGAAATATTTATTTCTACATTGAAATCATGAAAAAGTAAAGAAAAAATTTATTTTGAATGTAGTCTTATAATCTTGTAAGGGAATCTTCAAAGGTTTTATAATGGATGAAAATAGCAACAACCTCTATATAAGTTAAAAAACATTCTTTCCTTAATTTTTTGAAAAGGTCATAAAGTAACTTGTTTAGAAAGCGACGAAGAGATTCCTTTAAAACCATTTTAAAAAAAGTCAAACAAGGGTATAAATGAATTTAACCTATAGTCTAGTAAATTATAATTTTTTTGAAATACATTTGTAAGAAACAAAAATGTGGATGATGAAGAGATCTCAGTAGATACTTACATAAAAACAACCTCGGATAAATAAAGAGATTGTAGAATTAAACCTTACCTTGTACTTTTCCTTAGTTGAGGGTACATTAACCTACTGTATAATGGTGAAATAATTGATATTAAATTATAAAATAACCATATAAATAAATATTATATCATATATGATCTTTTAATATTTCTTTGTTAATAATATTTCAGTAGTATCATTGTTTTGGTTGTTAACTGATTCATTTTACTTTATATGATTTGTTAAGTAAGTAATGTTTTTTATGGATAGGATATATTTGATTAATATCTAGAATTATATTAAGTTATTTAAAAATTATTTTTAATCATCAAGTAAAAATTATTATTTAATGGTTATGATGGGGAAATAAATTTCATCGCGTCGTGGAGACTGTAAGCCGTACATATGCACAAGCGACAATATCGTTCTATTAGTGGTGAAATAATATGTAGTTGGATGGTATATTATATATACAGAATCACTAACATATTATATTAATTATTTACATCAATTATAATCATTACTATACCCATCCAAATAATGAAGCATTGAATAACAAACTACACCACGACGTAGAGACGGTAAACCGTACGTACGCATGTATGGTGACTTTGTCATTCATAGGATAGATAGAATACTTAATATGGTTGTAATATATTTAAAATAATATCATATTATGTATAAGGTACTGGAGTTATTATTTTGTTATGGAAACAACAAATAAAGGGGAAGTGGAAGAAGAAAAGAACATTGAAAGAGGTGATGAAATAATTACCTCTTCTTCGGGTGTTTCCTTTTGATTTGATCAAAAGGACTCATTAAATTGGATTCCTGATCAAAGTAAGGCCTCTAAGTTAAAGGTATGATAGTTTGTAGGATAGTTGAGTAGGTTTTGGCCGAGTAAAATGGATTTGGAGATGTTATTTTGTGATAAGGGGAAATTCCCTTTTATGAGAGAGGTGAGGAACACTTTAGGAAAATCTTGAAATATTATTTTATTATAATTTTTTTTTGGTTTCTAATGGCTAAAAAAGGTTTTATTTCAAGTATAAGGTGGTTATGGATTGAAAACCTATCAAACAATAGGTTTATAAAAGTTTAGGTCACCATATTACCCTTTTATTTTAGTTTTAACTCTTAGTTAAATAGTTTAACATTTACCGTGTCATCTTGTATTATTATAAAAAATGGTTAATAAACTTAATGTAAACTACCAAGAGAACATAAAGTGGTTAATTAATGATATATATATATATATCATTATATATGTCCTTTGGAGGAATCTTATATTTTTAGGAATATTATCTCATTTAATAAAATAGTATTTGTTTTAAAAACTCATTTATGTCAATTTTGAAACTATTTGGTATTTGGTTTTTGTAAAAGTCATAACAACATGATTACTTCAAAAAAAATTCATTGAATCAACCCTAACATGTCATATTAATCTATAAAATTCTTTTAATGCATCAAAATTATTAGTTTACATTTATTTTGACATTTATAATATCAGTTATTTTAATATTTCATTAATAAGGTAATTACTGCATCATCGTTGTGTCATAAATAAATTTAATTATTTAATGCTTAAAAATTATAAATAAAATACCATGATGTAGAAAATATTTTTTGATTTATAATGAATATTTATTGTCGAAATTATCTTATGTACAAACCAATATTAAAAATTTTTTATTTATAAAAATATGAATTTAACACTTTTAACTCTTCTTTAAATAAAATAATAATAAATGTCCTAATCTAATCCAAGTGGATCAAAGAGGATAATATTTTATTCCTAAGGTTTATTTAGGTTAAATTTAACTTATCCAATAGAATTAGGACATGTGTTAGGGTAATTATAATATCATTTTTACCTTTAATTACTCTATTTACTTTTAAGAATGGTAAATAAAATTCAAAAGTTACTATTCACCAAAAATAAGTTTTGTCCCATTGAACCAAATTTTACTTACTGATGTCAACTGTGTCTCTCAGATTTTTTAAATTCAACTCACAGAAGTGGTAAAATTACTTTTTATGCAAATTTGAAAATGTGTCTAGAAGGTGGGTAAGAGACAGTAAAAAGTTCAATAAAATTTTATATATCTAATATTGTTATAAAATGACTTCAATGAATTAAATTGGACTAATATAGGTATTATGTATCTATTTTGACATTAAAATAAATTTAAATTAAGAATAATTATTTAAAAGAAAAAGTCGGTTTCTATCTAAAATGCAGTGTTTTTCACTATTCATCAAAAATTAAAAGTTTTCAGAAAAATACCCAAAATTCACCCTAAGCTAATTTTGATATTCCGAATCCGAAAATGAAGTCCATTTTGAAAAATAAAATTTATAAAATTTTAAAAAGTGGGTATTACTATTTATAACTACTTTTTAAATGGCTAGTTTGATTTGTCATGGTTTGTTAGAACTCGAAGTTACGTACATCACAAGATATTGTATTATTCAAAGTGAAGCGTACCATGGAATCTTGGGGTGTTACATTTACCATCAATACATTTCACAAGATGGTTTAGCATATCAGTTAGAAACCAATCTAATTTAGCCAATTAATTCATTTCATCAGACTACTGATACATTAAGGGGCTTACATTAAATGGTCCCCAACCAATGTCATACTAGTTAAAATAATTACTTATATATAAAATAATCAATTTAATTCATAAACAATATTCCTTTTGAAATATCCTTATTGTGTAAAGGATACTGATTTATCAATATTTTCCCAATTAATCAAATATATGTTAATATAAATACCCTATATGAAATGGTATACCATTTAGGAAATAAAAATATCCATTTCATGAGAATATGGATATTTAATATAAATTTAATTTACAAGAAATTATCATAAGGAAGTGATTGTTTCAAGAGAAAGTTGACAATCACAAAAGAAAGTGACATTGTAAATACAACTTTTATCATTGGGCAATTTTCATGTCAAATAACATGGATGAGATAAGTCAAATTGAAACATAAAATACCTTGAATTGTGAGATAATAAAGATATTAAATGTAAAAGGGGAATTATATAAACCACACAAAAGAATTAAGTGGTGAACATGACATTTATATAATAATCCATAAAACATTATTTGATCATATACAGAATGTAAAACATTATTTAAATATATTATATATTAATTAAATATTTTTTATAATAATCCATAAAATATTGCGATAGGAAACAAAATGCTCTATTCATGGAGAAGGTAGGCCTTACGTACTCATGAATGCTACTTCCGTTTCCTTATCATATTAAAAGAATGAAAATTAAATGATCTATATGTATATTATATTACAGTATCATATTTATGTTATACATGTCATATATATCTATTAAAATAATCCTTAATACATTTCATGTATAGTGTGAATGAATCACATCACTTTGAGGTGGTGGTAGTCCACACGTCCACAAACGGTGTTTTCATATTCCCAAAAAATGGAAGGCATAAAGTTATGTGTTATATAAAAATTAAATAAACATAAATAAATCATAAATATAATATGTATCACATATGAACTATAAATACATCATTAATCAAACCTTTAAAGGTGGTAAATGGAAGAACGAGCAACATCAGTTCACGAGGTGGTTGTCCGCCATACACATGAACGATGATTGCGTATCCCATTTGATTGATGTGTGTGAAAGTGTAGGTATAACTTTTATAATAAAAACATATAATTATATTTAAGATAATGAAGTTATTATATAATTATTATATAAAAATAATTTAAGTGGTGTAGAAGTAAATGAAACAAAAGATGATCGTTGAAGAATGCTACCTCTTATCCCACTAACTCTTTTTAGTTTATACCAAAGGAATTCATTGGATGGATTTATTAATAATGTGATTATTCTATGTGTAGTATAGGGATGTTGGAAGATTATTTCTTAAGGTTTTGGAGGATCCAAATGGCACGAGAGGTGTGAATAAGTGGGATGGGTGAGTACCTTTTTATAGTGGATAAGGAGTGACATTGTGGTAAATATAAAAAGGTAAACACTATTGAGAGGTCACCATTACATCATGTGCCTTCAATGATGACCCAAATTATACCAAATTTAGTATATAGTCTAAATATGGATATAAAATATGTTTTTGACATGTTTTTAGGTCATTTTATCCATTAAGATTAAGATTTAGTCCTTTGTTATGATAATTTTTTCTCTTAATCACTATAATTAATTTTAATCACTTTCACTAATACGTTTGGTAAAAAAATAAGTTCAGTTTATAATGAAATATAAATTTTTCTGATTAAAAATATGGAATCCATTTTTCTAAATTCCAACCACATAATTATTAGAAATTAATTTAAAATTAATCCAGTAGAAGGGATGACAATGCAAGTTTTTAAATTAAAAAATGTTTAAAAGATTGCAATGTTTTTATATCCAATTTCAAATTTAAATTGATTACAATGACATAAATTAGATTAATAGATGTAAAATTTATCTAAATATACTATAAAATAAAATTAAAATAAAATTTAACTATATAAAAAAGTTACATGAAAAATAATTTTTTAATTAAAATCCATTATTTTTAATTATTCATCAAAAAATAAAACTTCATATAAAAATACAATAAATTAACCTTAATATAATTTTTACATTTATATTTCAAAAATTATGTTTATTTTTTATATTAAATTTATAAAATTTTCAAAAATTAATATTTAAAATAGGTGTGCCATTAAAAAGATGTAAAACTGTTTTTGTAAAAATATTGATTTTTATGAGTAATATTGAGTTTTTTGTTATCTTATGCTCACAAAATCAATTGTATGAAGGTATAAAATATTTTATTGAATAGATAATATATAAATTACATTAATATCACTCAATAACTTTAATTAATTAATTTTATTTGGATAAAAATAGTGTTTTTTAAAAACATTCCCTTTATATTCAATTGGTTCTTATATTCATTTCTAATTAATTTGTATCCAAGGAATTAAACCATATATTTCTGTAAGTTAGTTAAACTATTAATAACCACAAATTTAATGGTTAGGTTCTATCTTATTATATTAAATAATAATAGCTTACATTGTTGTTCGGTAAAAATCGGTTTTTCATGTAAATCAAACTAATTCGGTGATAGGTGCATTACAATACAAAAAATAGTTTTGTTTGAAATATTAAATATATCTAAAAGAATCCGGACTTTATATTAATTTATATTCTTATTTTTTCATTTTATACAATCTATTGAATATTTTTTTTATTTTATAATTTATGGGCGTTACAGTGGGAGTGGTGATACTTTACTTGTGAAAATTTTTAGTAAAATTGTAAGCATGGTTTAAGTTTTTTTGTGAATACATGGAACATGGGAAAATTTTGGAATCTTGTGTATAGAATTCTACAAAAATTAGTGCATGTAAAAATACTAGTGATTTTGAATAGGTGCTCATTTGGATATGAAAGAAAATGGGTAGTCTAATATTGATAGAATGTGGCAGGACTCGATATCGTTAGGATTCACTTACCAGCTTTATGTTACTTGTTTTTATTAGTTATGTTTTATAGTAGTATAGTGGATAATAATGTTTCATTCATTATGTTTTCATCTATGTATCATTTTTTACATGATCACTCATTTATTTTCTCTAAAATTATTAATTTGATTAATTCCCTCCAAATTATCACTCATGTTGAAAGTCATATTATTATAGATTTGAATACGGATTATGTTGGTCAGAGTGAGTAAATCAAGAGGGGGGGTGGGGGGGTGAATCGAGTTACCAATGAAATTTATATTTAATTCAATTTTAAACAAAATCCCCCAATTAAAATAATTTTACCCAGTTAATTAAAATAACAATTTAATATATATTTGATTATTTAAAATATTTCTCAAAACATGATTAGGTATTAATTAAAAAAAATAATAAAAAATAATTTAACTTGTGAAATCTATTTACTTAAAAAATACTTAAAAAAATAATATTTAAGACCAACTATAAAATTATAGTTTTTTTATTGTTTAAATACAAATGTATTTTAAGCTTCAAATCAAATAAAAAACAAAAACAAAAAATGGAATAGACAAGGGGTTCAATCTCAAGATGAGACCTAATCCCCTCCACATGGAAATCACTAACTTCCAAGAATATTATTATATCAAATATTATGATCCACAACCTAGATCAGGTATACGAACAACAAAAAAAGATATCCAGGATCAAATCCTCTTCCATAGCTATACATGGGTAGAAATAAATACATGCCACACATGGAGATCTTCCATAGTTTCAATGCATATAAAGATACAAATAGTTGATATAATATAAAGTATTATCATGTTTAAGAACAAGAGATAGTGTGTGAAAATAAATAGATAAAACATCACACTTCTCAAAAGTAAAATCAAACAATAGATTGAGAAAATAGAAAGTGGTAAGAAAAGATGTCCTGATCTCTCTATGATGCTTCATAAGATTGAGGGTCCTTGGATTTGGATCAGTGAGAAACTTTAACTGATTTCATTGAAAGTAATGGAAAAAAAGTGTCATGGAGTATGTTTTTTTGTTTATAGGTGTCTTGAAAATCATCTCCATAGAATGGTTCTTGATATTCAATAGTTTCCACACTTTCATAATCAAATGGATTGATATGAGTTCAGAGTATGAGATATGTATCGAACTATCTAACCCCAAAAATAAAATTATGCAGAAGGGAGTCCTTTAGAAATATAAGGAATTGTAGGTTCATATATCCATTGATGAATAATCATAATGATTTCCTAGATTGAAAAATTGAACCTCTGAATTGGCTTCTATGAATTCATGAAACAATTAGGAATAATCAGTAAATAAATCCACAACATTAACTTTTATAAAATATCCATTAAGATTATTAAATTTTAATGTAGTAGAACAATAATAGTAGAAATATTGATAATGGATCCTATATTATGGATAAAAGATAGTGGTACCAAAATAATTGTGGCATGGTCTAATGGTAGAAAAATACTGGTAGTAGCACCACTCTAGAAGTAGTAGAACTATAATGATGTCATATTTTTATGGTGGAATACTTGATGATTGTATGGTTCTGATAGTATCAACAATATAGTGGTAGTAGAGTTTTTGTGGTAGTATATCTATAATGGTGGAATGAGTCTAGTGGCAACACGTGGCTGGTGGTAGAATTCCTAATTGTAACATGACTATGGTGGTGGAAAACTTATGATGGTGGCACCACTATGATGGTGGAATGTGATGTCAATGGAATAATTGAACTAATGATGAATCTTTTCAATACATAGACAAATTTCCCCAAATTATGATTTTATATAATAGTATACTACCCTAAAACATTAAACACTTTAGTAATATAATAATCATGATTTGTGAGAATTAAAATAATAAGGTTCTAATAATCTCCATCATTTTAATGATCACAAATCATGGAATTTAGTAAACCATGTGAAAAAAGAACTTATGAAAATTTAATTATGGTATCAAAGGGTAAGTCCAAATAATTATGGTATCAAAGAATAGGCGTGGTATCAAATATAAAGATAAAATCCATAACTATTATCCCCCTCTTGGGATTATCAAAAAGATAATGCAATAAAGAATAAAGAATAAGGAGAGATAAATAGTCCATGAAGAATAAGAGAGAATATTCATCAAGAACAAAATGTTATTGGATTAAATCCAAAAATGAATACAATAAAAAAAGTACCAATCAAAGATTAAGTTTAATCTGAATCACTCTCACCTTGGGAAGTAAGATCGACAAGTCCCTTTCTTATGCTAGAGGAAGGATTCACTGATGTAGAAGTTGATGGGGATGATGTAGTCTGAAGCATCTCCCTAATGAATATTGGTCAAATATTCCTTAATACTTCCACTGGAGAAATAATGAACAACTTGTACTGAGGAGGAAAAGGATTAGAGGATAGAACAACTGTGAAGGCATACATAGAAACTACATCAGGAGGAACAACTTCTGTACTAAATACATAAAATAAGGGCTTTATGAGGTTTAAAAATTCTATATTAATGTTCCCCCTCTCTCCATAGAACTATAGAAGTCCTTATTCTATTCCATGAATAAATTGAGTAGAGGTGCTAATACCTTGATCTGGTCTACCTATTCCTTGAATTACCTAGTAACAAGTGGCATCCTTAAGTTCTTAGCTAAAAAAATAAAGTGATAATTCCAATCATGATTACTATATAACTTGGAAAGGTAGTATTTGATAGCCTTATTGATGGTTTTATTATCACTCCAGGCTTCATTCAAACACTCCCTTACTAGTTTATATATTTTCCTACTGTGGTATCTATATCCTCCTGATGATATGAATGAAACTCACCCAAAATTTCTTGTATCTTATCTATGACTATGGATCTGATCATATAATCATCAATAAAGGCTGAATGAGGTGGATCACTGGATGTAGAAGCAACAACATGTAAAGAATCCAACCTCTCTATAAAGGCATCTTGGATAGAAGAAAATGTGGTCCTAATCTCCTGTATCATAGATATCATGGTTTCTATCTCACTAGCCATCCATTGATTCTAAATTTTAAATTATTTAATTTTAAAATTCATCTTGGGATAAATATTGAAAACAACCAAATCAAAAAGGTGCCTACCATCAGCTTCACTAATCTGTGTAATATGAGGTTCCTGAGACCTCAAAACTCTACTGAAATATGAAATCAGTCTCTCTCTGAAGGACTATAAAATTTCTCTAGAAGCAAAACCAAAAGGCACAGATGTAGAAATAGGTGGAGGTGAAACAAATCTCTCTACAATAGGAAAACCAAACTCTGTAGTATTTTATCTAGGAGGAGTGTCTGAAGTTAATGCATGAAACTCACTAGCTTGATCAATCTTCTAAACTAAATATCCCTTAGGATCCATCCTAACTCTAACTGGGATAGAAGGCCCACCATGCTCCAGTGTACTACTGTGGTCATTTCCATTTCCATCATCTCTATATGAATATTGATAAAAAAGTCCAAGTAGTTTATAACTATGGGATGGATCCCCCATAGATGATACCTCATCCCCTACTAAGGTAGATCTAGCCTAACCATATCTATGATCTTTATCAACACTTCCAACTTCCTTAGACTCTGAGTAGTATAGTCCAAGTTGGAAATATCCTGGGAACTTCCCGCACTCATCATGTGTTGAAACTTCTACTCTATGAGAAGAAATCTTAGTAGTATATACCTGATCGACTTTATAACTAAATGAACCTGAGAATTACCCCATTAAAAAGTGTATTGGGTTCACCTATAACAGAGGTGACATCACCAACTGGTTGGAAAAACTAAATCTCTACACACAATCAGATCTAGCTAAACCAGGTCAATACATAGGCCTAACAAAAACAAAAAGTGAGGGATGATGTGACTGAGCTTCCTCAACATCATTAACATCATTATGATCAGGTCCATTACCATTATCATCATCATCGTTTCCACTATTACCATTATCACCATTTTCTCTATTTTAATCATCTGACATCTTTACAACTTCTTTAGAGGACTTAAAGGAACTTCTAATATACTAATCTCTATATACATTAGTATCATCATCATAATCATATAATTCACTTAAGAGAATCTATTTGGTAGGGAGAGAAGTAGGTGGACTTGCAAGTCTAAAAGAAACAACTAGTCTCTCAGGTATATCTGGGTCACTTCCCTCTTCAACCGAAGCAGAAAATTCCTCTTCTTTAACCATATCATCTTTATATTTAATATCTTCATCATCATCAAGATTGTCTACTATCTTATCTATATCCAAGCATGGATCCACAATTTTCTTGGGTCTAATAGGATGGTCTACAGAATTAAAATCCACTTAGAGTTATTCATTACTTTCAACCCATGTTTTAACCCATATATTCCAATTCACATTAATTATTTTAAAGTAAACTTATCTATGTAGAAATTACTACACTTCACTTCATATTCCTCCTCCTCATCAATCAAGAACCTGGTTTCCAATATTTTTGAAATCAAATTAGAGTAAATGATAGAATTAGACCTAGAAGATGACTTACACATTTCTATCATGTGCACCATGAGTTATCTTCAAATATTAATTATATACCATAATTTTATAAGGAATATAAGATAAACATCCTAATATCACATAGTACTAAAATCTTCTTTCCAAGTACACAAAAGATGTTGAGTAAACTTAAACAATAGTTTGTATTTCCCTTATAACTCAGTTTTAGTAGGTTTTCTCAGAGTACAATAATCAGTTAGTTCCAATAACACTTTATGATAAAAAATGATTCACTGTCACTTGGAATAGATTTTTTATAGTCATAAAATACTCCTTGTTGAGGAACATTGATCAATATTTCCCAATATCTTACAGAAAAACTATCCTCTTGTCCATAAACTATACTCTAAATAAAATCTTACTTTTCTAAAAAACTAAATTCTGCATATTATTATAACTAATAAACCAAAATAGGATAGAAAAGTATTTCATATTTTGAGAACCAATCTATATATCCCTAGTTCAATATCACCCTGAGAAACAAATTTTTTATTGATAAAACCCTTTAACATCCCCTTGTTTTTTGGAAACAAACACACAATTCACAAGCTCAAGATTTCTCGACTCGACAATGGATTGAATTGGTTATCCTCTAGAATTATTTATAGGCCTTGATTCCTAAGGAGATGAATTTGAAGTTTTCTTACCTCTCACCATTGTAGTGAAACATAGGATTAAGCAAATGTGTAATAAGGTTGAAGGTTAGGAGAGAAAGGGAAGGTGAAACATATCGAAGGGAGAAGGAATGAGTGAGAGAGTTACTCAAAATCAGAATTATATATAATTTATTTCATTTAGATATTTTAATTATAAAAATATAATAAAATATAAATGAATAAATTGAATAAAAAAATAAACATAGAAAATTGTTGTGGTAGAAAAATAGAGGTTCAACTGGTAGCATCCCAATGGTGGCTCTTTCCAATAATGGCTCATTCTAATGGTGGATCATTGCAAATGTGGATCATCCCAATGGTGGATCATTCAAACTGTGGATCATTCAAAAGGTATATCATTACAATAGTGGATCATTAAAATGATGGATCACCAATGGTAGATTGTCCAATGGTGGATTTTACAATAGTAGATTTTCCAATGGTGGATTTTCCAATGGTGAATTTTCCAAAAGTGGATTGTCCAATGGTGGATCATTAAAATGGTGGATCATCCCAATGGTGGATCACCACCGGTGGATGACCAATGGTAGCTTGTCCATTGGTGTCTTGTCCAACAGTGGATTTTCCAATGGTGTCTTGTCTAATGGTGGCTTGTAAAATGGTGGATTTTTCAATGGTGGATTTTCCAATAGTGTCTTGTCCAATGGTGGCTTCTCTAATGGTGGATCCTCCAAGATAAAGACAAAATGAAATTTATCACACCTAATTCATGTTTGATATATTTTAATCTCTAAAAATTCAATGGTTTTGAAAATACATCAGTAAGAAAATGTACAATTCCTAGGAATTCAAGAGTTGTATCACCATTTTGTAAATGATCTCTCAAAAAGTGATATATTATATCAATATTATTTTCCTAGAATGAGATACATGATTCTTAGAAATGTTTATCACACTTATATTGTCAAAATTTATAGGGAAATGTATAAGAATCATGTATCTCATTCAAAGAAAATTAAATTGATGTAATACATCAGGTTTTCTAGTAGTTATGTATAGTAAAATTCCAATCATACCTTCATAATTGGTTTAATCCACTGTATTTTCAGCTTCATCAAGTTCCGGATTTTAGCTAGTACTCATGGAATTATCACTAATTTTAGTGCTATCCAAAACAAAACATTTTATAAGGTATATAATGTAGTTTATTTTAATTAACATAACTCTAAATTTATTTTGAAAAATTTGAAATTTGAGAAAGAATTTCAGTTCACCAATTTATCTCATTTCGAACTCATTTTTCATTATCTTTGAAAAATCAGTAGATAAATAATTTTTAAAATATACAGAGATAATATCATCAACATAAATTTGAATAACTAAAAAATATTTTGAAAATATTTTTATAAAAATAGTAAAATTATATATTCCTTTTGAAAATCCTTTAGAAATTATAAATGAGCCAAGCCTATCATACCAATATCTAGGAGTCAATTTTAAACTATATAAATATTTTGTTAATTTGAAAACAAGATTTGGAAAATTATGATTTTGAAATCCAGGGGGTTTTTCAACAAAAATATCATCAACTTTATAACCATTTACGAATGCAATTTTGGCATCCATTCGATATAGTTTAAAATCCAAATGTGTTGCATAAGCAAGAAATATTTTAATGGATCAAAGTATTTCCACTAGTCTGAAGGTTTCCTCAAAGTCAATACCCTCTTTTTGACTATATCCTTGTGAGAAAAATCTAGCTTTATTTCTTACTATGGTGCATGACTCATCAAATTTGTTTCTAAACACCCACTTAATTCCAAAAGTCAAAGTTTCTTTAGGTCAAACTAAAAGTTCACAAAATCTATTCCTATAAAAATGATTAAGTTCCTCTTTTATTTCCATCACCCATAATTCATAATTAATTTTATAATTGATGTTCTTAGGTTCATGCTATGAAATGAAAGTTTGATGTTCAACCTGATTTCTAGGAGAATCTCCAGTTTGTGTACATTTATCTAGGTCTCAAACTACAAAATCTAGAGGATTTTTTCTATGATTTCTAATAGTTCTATAAAAAGAAGGGATGGATATGTCATTATTATCTATAGGTTTAAGTTTTGTTTCTTGATGTTCCTCAAAACTGGATGATTTTTTCTTGTTATATAGAATTTTTAGAAGGTTAATAATTGATATTAATAATTTATAGATCTTACTTGAGGTTTTCTAAAGGTGTCTTAGGCTCATGTGGATCATTTTAATCAAATTTTACATTAACAGACTCACCTAAAATCTTGGTTCATTTATTGAACACCCTATATGATTCAATATAATCTGAATAACTAAGAAAAATTCCTTCATCACTCTTGGAAGTTTTTTTTTTCAAAATTATCCTTAGTATTAAAAATAAATAGATTGAAACCAAAAACTCTAAAGTAGTTAACCTTTGGATTTATACTATTCCATAATTAATAAGGAGTTTTATTTAAGAGAGGTCTAATTAAAACTATATTAATTATATAAAAATATGTATTCACACCCTCTTCGCAAAACTAAATAGGTAATTTATATTCATTAAGAATAGTCTAGGAAATTTCTTGAAGGGTTCTATTTATTCTTTCTATAACACCATTCTGCTGTGGGATCCTAGGAGTAGATAATTTAAGATTATAGCCATTTTATTGGAAAAAAGATTCAAGTTATTTATTTTTAAACTCACTAACATGTTCAATTATTAAAGTATTAATCCTATGTCCACTAAGATTCTCTACAAATTTAGAAAAATAGGTAATATAAGAAGAGTCTTCAATTTTGTGAGATATAAACAATACCAAAATATACATAAAAAAGTCATCTACAAGAACATAATTAGAGTGATTCCAATTTAAATTAGAAACTCTAATAAGTTCAAATTAATTCATGTGAACCAACTCTAGGGGTTTAGAAGTTGAAAATTATTTCTTTGATTTGAAATAGATCTTGTGTTTTTTCCTTTTCAACATGGGACATGAGCTTTGTCATTTGGGAATTCTAGTTTAGGTAGATCTTTGACTAACCCTTTCCTTGTGAGATTTCTAAGTGATTGAATATTACAATGTCCTATTATCCTATTACAAATCCAACATTCCTTGTAAAATTCACTTAGATAAGAATTTTTTTTGTGAAAATAATGCATCTAAATTAACAGTATAAATTTTTTCATTTATTAAGGTAGTTAAAACCTAAATAATTTTTCAAATGAAAACAATTATAGGCATTATTTTAAAATTTCACATGAAAACAATCATCACATAGCTATTATATTTTAAGAATATTTTACTTTATAACATATATAAACAAAAATTCATAAATTAAAACTGTATTAGAAATACTGATTTGGAAAATGCCAATAATTTACACTTTGGTATTGTCAGTAAAATTGAAATTTCGTCCATAATTTTTTTTCAAATTATTAAATATTGAATTGTATCCATTCATGTGTCTAGAATTGATGTTGTCCAGGTACCATTGGTTTGTACTGGATCTCTCCAATAAGGTTTCCTAAAAAACAAATTTTACACCAAAACTGATTTTGTTACCAAAATATTCTTGGGTTCAGAAATGTATGTTATTAAAGATTTTATAACCCATAATTTCTTAATAGGTTTTATGTGAGAAGATTTTAAAATTATAGGAATAAATGCAATGTTTTGTCTAGAAGAGTAAAAACTAGTAGAATATTTTCCATAACTAGAACTAGGAACAAAACGATTCTTAAAAATCCTCTTCGGCCCGAGTTGATAACCAATACTAGTAGTGTACTTGGGAGAAGTCTGCTTTCAAATAATTTGGGTAAAAGTATTTCTCCCACTGTTGAATCTTTCATGATATTTATTTAATTTCTTATTAGTCAATTCAAATTCATTTTTCTCATTTAACAGTTGATCATTTTTCAATTTTTTGATAGAAATATCATGTTTAAAATTACCAGTCATGTCATGATGTTTCTTTATACTTTTATATTAATATTTAATATCATTAAACGCAACTTCTAGTATGTTAAATTACATAAAAAATATATTCATTTAATATGTTATAAAAATTGTTTTCATCTCCAGAATGATTAGAAATTTATATACGATAAGAAAAAAAATCATTGGATACCTCATATGTGTTTTTCATAAAACAAATGATAGCTTTGTTATGAACATCCTATTAGATTGTGTCTGAATAACTTAAACTGACTTTAGAATAACTCCAAGTTTATTTCCTTGATTCATTATACCTCTTATTCTTACTATCATATGTTTTTTTGTATTTCAGCTTTGGAAAATCAGCTTTGATATGCCCTTTCCATTTATACTCATAGAAAATTATTACATTTGAAGCATAATCCTTCTTCCAATACTTTATCTAGTTTCCTCTATTATAATATTTACCATTATATCTTTTTTTCCTAAAGAATTTCTTCTTTTTGTAATTTTTTTGGAATATTATGGAAAAGTGGGCTATCTCTTCATCACTACCAGCATGTGATTATTTACCACTTGAACTGTTAACCTGAATTTTATCCTTTTGATTTGAGGCTTTGAATTTAAAGGGTACATATTTTATTTTCTATTAATCTTCTTCCTCTCTGTTCACTTTGAGTTCTACCTCATACATCATCAGTTTTCCAATCATCTCCTTTATCGGTGACTTAATTACATCCCATGATTCTCAAATTGACATTGAGGTTCCTCTTCATCTATCTAGAAGATACCTCAACAAGCACATAACTTAGTCTTTATTTGAAATATGGTTTCCCAATGATGTTATTTTATTCAAGATATCATTGAAACCAATATACATTTCAGAAATATAATCATAAAGTTTCACTTTAAAAGTATCATTTATTATAGTATAAGTTTCAAATGCATTTCTTAGACATTAGATGTTACCTTATGAGAAACAACCAAAGTGTCCCAAATTTCATAAGCAGTTTTACATACACATATTTTATTAAATTTATTATCACCCAAAGCACAATATAAGGAATTAATGGATTTAAAGTTATTATTATACATAGATTTAGTATCATCACTATAAGAAAATATAGTATTTTGAGGTAATTCATACATATCTTCAATTACTATCCAAATACCAAAACCCATTCTCTCAAGATGAATTTTCATTTTAATTTTACAATGAACATAGTTAGTTCTTTTATAATAAAGAGTTATATTAGTATAATAACCTTCTCTTATATTATCCATAATGAAATAAATTTTGAATTAATATAAATTTAAGATAATTAATATAAAACTAAACCACATTTGAAAGATATTTAAGAAAACATCTAATACCAAATGGTGGTCAGAGTGAGTAACTCAATAGGGGGGTGGGTGGGTGAACTGAGTTCCTAATAAAATTTCTATTTAAAATAATTTAAAAAAATACCCAAATTAAAATATATATTTTCTATTTAATCAAAACAATAGTTTAATATATGTTTGACCTTTTAAAATATTTCTCAAAGAATGATTTGGGATCAATTAAAATAATATTTAAAATTAATTTTACTTTTTGAAATTGATTTACTTAAAAAAATCCTTGTATATACACTAGTTAAGACTAACTATCAATGAAAAAGTTTTTTATTGTTTAAATAAAAATAGAGTTTATGCTTTAAAACAAAAAGAACAAAACAAAAACACATGATGGAACAAACAAGATCGTTCAATATAAATCTTAGACCCAATCCAATTTACATTAAAATAAACCACTACCAAGAAGACTATTATATCAAATAATCCAATCCACAACCTGAACCAGTTACACACACAACAACATAAGCTTTCTAGGCTCATATTGTCTTTTATAGTTATACGTGGGTAGAAAAACAACACAATCCATGAAGGGACCTCTTCCAAAGTTTCTGTTGGTATAAAAATAAAAAGGGTTGAGAGAATAGCATGTATTATACTTTTTATAAACATGATATAGTGTGTGAAAATAAATAGAGAAAAAAATTCTCAAAAGTAAAAGAAAATATAGATATAGAAAATAGAAAGAGGTAAGAAAATTTGTGCTGCTCAGTCTATTATTCTTCAAGAGATCGAAGTCCTCATATTTGGCATGGTGAGGAGCTCGAACTGATTTCATTGAAAGTACTAGAAAATATAGTGTCTTGGAGTATGTTTTTTTGGTATGTAGGTGTTATAAAAATATTCTCCACAGAATGGATCTTAATCTTCGATATCTTCTACACTTTTAGACCCAAATAAATTTATATGAGTTCTGAGTATGAGATATGTATCCAACTATTCAAACCATTATCGTTTTGAATACTCATTGAAGAATAATCATATATATATTTCCCGGATCCTTGTATTGAACCTATGAATCTAATTCAATGTTTCCATACAAAGGTTATAAATAATCATTAAATAAATCCATTACATTAACTTCTGTAAACTAGTCATTGGTATTATTAAATTCGAATGGAGTAGAATAATAACTATATAAAGATTGAAAATGGTCCTCTATAATGGAAGAAAATATTTTGCGGTAGAAAATTGATAGTGTCATGGTACAATGGTAACACGTTCCAATGGTAGAAAAATCCTAGTGGTAGAAACACTATAGATGTATTAGAACTCTGGTAGTCACAGAACTCAGGTAGTGGTAGATTCTTATAGTGGAAGAACTAATGGTATCATGACTCTAACGGTAACATAACTCTAGTGGTAGCAGAGTTCTGGCCATAATAGATCTCTGGAGGTTTCATGACTTTGGTGGTAGCACATGGATGAAAGTAGAATACCTGATAATATCTTGGCTCTGGTGGTGGAAAACCTATGATGGTAGCACCACTCTGATAGTGGCACACATTTTTAAAAAAAAAGGTAGAGCCTTGAACGAGGAACATTTATTCAAAAGATAAAAGTAAATATTACAAGATTGTAAAAGAGGAGATCCTTTTACATTCTTTCTCATGGAGGGGAGTCAAATCCATGGGAAGGAAATCCAACCAAGTGATGTCATGGTTGAACCCCTTATTGGCAAACCCATTCATAATCATGTTCACTTCCTGAAACACATGTGTAATGAAATGATTAATCATCAAGAGTAAGTGGACACAATCCATCCATAAAGTTATGAGAATCTATGCAAGATGCACCAAACCATTCCATAAGGCATGCACGATGGTGGTTGAATCGCTTTCAATCAAAATATTGTTCCATCCTTTCTACCATGTAAAGTTTATTGCATGAATAACACGTAAGATTTTTTCCTATAGAGATGAATCAAATACACATAATCTATAAAATCAACCAGGTATCTATCCAAGGTGGTCTTTATACTTCTCTCCACATCCCAAAGGACCCATATTTCTTTTATAGGTGCCATAAAATTTTCTTTGATCTAGCCCGATAGATAAAATTTCCAAAAGACTTCAAACATACGTCATGGTTAACTGTAATTCCCTTCAACACCGAGGTATGACAAGATACTAAAATTTGAAATTGGATTTTTGAAGTGCCCCATGCTTAATTGTCATAGCTTCATGTATGGTATCAAGTATCCTCACCCGTCCTTCTTGAAGACTGAATTAGAAATTACAATGTAAATAAGAATTTCTATTAGACTAGATCACATGAAGAAGCTCAAAAACTGCAGTCAAAAAAAGGTGCTTGATCTTTTGAGGTGTTAGAAGTAGCACAATGTTGAAGTTGAGAGCTGACTAAATCCAAAAGTAACAATATATAATCAAAAATATCAAGAACATATTTCAATAGAGTATAGAAAGTAGCACATTAAAGAAACAGATAGTTAGTATCTTCTCTATGATGTTTACATAGACTATATTTAGAGAAAAGATAAACCCAAAATGATTGGGGACAAGTATCAGGGGGACCCAGTAGTGAGAAATTCTCCAGAAAAGATTGAGTATTGAAGTTTTTATCCAAGTCTTATAAAACTTTTTTAACCAAGAAAAACTATTATCTATATTTTTAAAATAGTGATTATAAAAAGTTCTCAAGTCAAGAAAAATATTGTGAGAATGCTTCCATATTAGAAAATATTTAGTGGTAGTGAAGCAATAATTATCAATAACACTATTAACATTATCAGGAATAACATTTCTGTGATAATTCAGGAAATATTTAATAGAGACATCAGTGTGCTCAAGTAAATGATTGGTATCTACAATAGAAATTATAGGGGCACCATGCCAGTTATCTAACCAAAAGTTCATAGAAGACTCTTTGTCAAGAGTTCATGTGACTCAAGTTAACTTTCTTCAATATTTCAAGGAATTTATCTTTAAGGATATTGGGGGGAATAGATTCATTAAGGAGGAAATTACAAGTAAATATAGATTTTAAGGAATCATTGAAAATTTTAATATTTTTATTTCCTAGAACACCCTTATTCAAATGTTTATAGTAGTTGGAACAAGGGACAATAAGAATTTTCCTTTCAAGAGTGATCCCACTCCACACAATTTTTTATGTAGATATTAATTCTCATAAGAAGGATAATGGTCTATTTATAGACCACTAAAGAGTAATCCATTTTTGAGACAATTTTAGATTTGACAAGGAAATTTTTACCTTCAATAGAAATGAATTTTCCTTTCGAAGAATAAAGTTGATTTTGAATTTGATCAAAAATCTTAGAGAAGTAACCATTTTTAGGTCTGCCCTAAAAAATGGGTACATCAAAATGGGTGAAAAGAAGGGATCCTTATTTTAGACCCAAATCATTAATAATTTTGGGTTTTCTATTTTTTGGGAACCTTTTTCCAAATAAGATAAAAGATTTATCCCAGCTGATTTCTTGGCCAGAGATATCTTCATAATGAGATGGAGCAGCCTTTAGATTTGGGATATTTATTTTAACTCCTTGTAAGAAAATAATTATATCATATTCACAGAGGAGGTGCATGGGCATTGTAAAATTCCTTGAATCATGAATAATAATAATATTACCTTGCTCAACTAGTAGAGTGAGAATCCTGTTTAAATAGTCTCCAACAATAGAGAAAAGAATTATAGAGAGGGTCTCACCTTGTCTTACACCTTTGGTGTAGTTATAATATCCCCTCAGAGAGCCATTAATCATAATGGATATGCGAAAAGAGATAAAGAGACTTATAATTATACTAATAATGAGATTGTTAAAACCAAAACTTTGGAGGACCTTGTATATAAAGATCCAATAAATGGTATTAAAATCCTTTCTAATGTCAAGTTAAATTAAAATACTGCATCTCATATTAGTTTTTTATGAGATTAGTGCATTCATATGCAAGTAAAATACAATCTTGAATGGTTATACCCTTGATAAAACCAAATTGATTCCAAGAGACAATTTTATTCATAGTAGTTGCAAGTCTATTGGAAAGAATCTTAGTAATGATTTTATAGAGTGTTGATAAGTGTAATAGGTATGAAGAGATGAATCTTAGAGGCATTATCAAATTTATGTATTAAAGTAAGGAATTGTTCAATAATACTATGAGGAAGAGTGCCACTGATGAAAAAAGATTTAACCAACCTACAAGCATTAGTTTGTATAATATCTCAGTAGTGTTGAAAAAAACCAATATTGAAACCAGCAGGTCCTGGGGAACTATCAGGATTAATAATAAATATAGTATCCTTAATCTCATTATCAAAAGGAATACTAGTGAGGAAATAATTATCCTAAAGTTTAAAAATGATATAAATAACATCAATAATATGGTTTTTATTAATGTCCGGGCCATTGAAAATATTGGTAAAGTATGATACAACATGATTTTAAATACCATCCTCAGTATCAGTGATATTTTATCCATTTTTATTCAAAGAGAGAGTCCAACAATATTTCTTAATTATTTTAATATAATTATAAAACATAGTGATCCTATCTCAATCCTTTATCAATTTAGCTCTAAATATATTCTTCTAGATGTTATCATTAATGGAGAAAAGATCATTGAGATTGGTTGTGAGATTGATTTCTTATTGAGGGTCGATATTAAAACCAGATCTAGTGGTTTTATCTTGTATTTGGTTGAGATTGTCTTCCAAAGTTGAAATCTCATCATCAATTTGTTTGGATTTGGATTTACACCATCCTTTAAGGTTTTGTTTAAGGAATTTATACTTTATGGTTCTAGAAAAAGCATATTTGGAAATGTTCATAGAATTAAAGTGTTTTCGATAGTGTTGTCACCACCAGTTTCTGAAACCCAAGAATTGTAGATTCTAAAATGGAGAACAATATTAGATGTTCTAATTGAGAGAGTGACCAAGACCAGATGATGGTCAGAGTTTAGTTTGGGGATGGTGATGATGGAGATGGTATCCCATTGCTCAAGGGATTTATCATTAGAGAGATCCCCGTCAAGCTTACTACAAACAACCCCATTAAAATGACTTCTATACCAAGTGTATTTGGATCCTACAAGATTTATTTCAGTTATATTTTTATCTTCGATGGAGGTTTTTAATTCTCAAGAGGAGATAATAGAGTGGGTAGGTCGCATTTTTTCACCTGGTTCGAGGATGAAATTAAATCCCACAACTACTATCAATAGTATAAGAATATTATTTATTAAAGAGGAAATATTATACCAAATAGGTCTTCTATCATGATATCTATTATTAGCTTAAGAAAGAGAAGAAAAAGTGAGAGTTTGATTAGGTTAGATCATAAGTAAAATTTTCTCTAGAAACATTATAATCACTAACATTCTAAAAATAAGAATGATAAAAAATCCAAAGAGTTTCTAAAGGAGAGTTAATATTTATAGAACCAAGGTGAAAGTAACCACTATGTTTCAAGTGAGAAAAAGTAGGTGAAAAGTTAATTTTAGTCTCAAAAATAGAAAAAATAATTGGTTTATGAGTATAAAGAAATCTTTTTAATGTATTAAAAGTGTGAAATTCAAAAATAACTTAAAAATTATAAAATAATATATTCATTTAAACCAGTATTTTGGGTTGGAACCCCCCTTTTTTTATTCCCATAACTCTTCCTCCTAGAGGATCTTTGAACTGTGTTAGCCTTGTTGTGGCTAGGATTCAAGAACCCCACTCCTTGTTTAGCCATATAATTAATAGGGGAGTAATATTAAGAATATATACCCTTGAAAAATAGGTGGAGGATGTTTTGTTTTCTTCAAGATATGTAGAATTGCGGCCCTCCCCAGAATGAGCAGTGTGAGGAGGCTGCTCCTTGGATATGCAATTATGTGTAGAGGTATTGACATCCACTACATTTTGTTTGATATTTATCACAACATTCAATGGGGAATTTCCCCCCAACATTTTCATCTGTATTATATTATAAATGTAGATCAAAGTTAAATACACCCTTCATATAACCATTTTTATCCACTTCTTATAGATGAGATATTTGGATCTCTACCATGTCATTGATATCATCCACTAAATTCAGTGGGAGCCCAATAGTAGGTTGCTGCATGGGTTGATCTTTATTAGTAGTAGTGGTAGGACTGCCAACCAAATCATAAGTCAAATGAGAAAGTGGAGCTTCATCATTGCGCATGATATAATCATAAGATACATTGAGAGAATTAAGTTGATCAAAACTACTATTCTTCCTAGTTACATTTCACGAGTCCTTGCAGGACCCGAATTCTTCTAGATCTAATTCATGTTTTCTCTTCTTAATTATATCCATGAAATTTTTCTCTATTTCTTCAACAATGAATTTATCTTTTGTTGTATTATCATATTTTCCACCAATTCAGCCCAAGTTTTTCCCAAGTCATCCCTTGTGGGGTTTGAGTCATTTTATTTTTTTACCGATCTTTCATTATTCTCTTTATAAGGTTTATGTTTGTTTAAGATAAGAACTTTTTACTTCTTGTGCCTCTTAACTTCTATCCATTCTTTGTCATTAGTTTGTGTGACTTGTTTCTTCACTACTCTTAAATTCAAGATAGAATGACCAATGATCTTTCAAAATTCTCAGAAGGGAGGATTGTGTTCATATTCAATCCCAACCTCTATTCGATATTAATTTACATTGAATCTAATTACTTGTGGTTGTTTTGACTCCAAATTCGCATCAACCATGACTACATCATAGAGACCTAATTCACCATTTAAAGTTAAATTATCTATATTTAAAGGGACACTAATATAAGAGGAGATTTCATTTAAGATATTTGGGTTCCAAAGGCACCAATGAAGACCATGGAATCAAAACCAAATTTTAACCATAGTGTTCCTATGAGTGTAAGGGTTAAAAGCATAATCCCATTCAAATATGCGAATAAAACCAGGCTTAATTTGAATGTTCCATATCTTCCATACCCGATTTAGGTCCTCATGAGAGTTCAAAAGAATATGAAAAAACCCCCACTTATTGGAACAAGTTTTCAGTTTTTAAATCTCCATCAACGAGAAATATGAGGTTTTAGAAAAGAAGATGGATAGGGTTTATCCCCTTTAAGATAATAAATGTGCCCCAAAATCAAGAATTTAAACATTTGGGATCGTTGTTGGAGAGCTTCAGGATCAACCTCAACTAAGAAAACTCTATCATTTAGATTTTTGTTGCAAGGTGTATTCATCAATGATGACTTGTAAAGATCTAAACCTTTAAGAGATTCGTGGAAGGAAATCCCTTTAGATTTTTCAAGCAATGCTTAATTTATGATATCCTCAGCAAGTGTTTTTTCCTCCTGTGTTTTAGGAATGAGGCTTTCAAAAGATTGCACCCATTCAAGATCGAAGGACGCTATAAATATCTTGATATATTAAGAAAAAGACCAGTCATCACCATTTTTATGAGAATTAGTGTTTGCATAATGAGTACTCACTGGGTCACCCAAGGAGCTTCTTTACATTTTTTCACCATATAGTGGCACAAGTTGGCGATAAAAAAAATAATCTAATGGTGGTACTTTTCAATACTTAGCCAAATTTTAAAAAATTATTATTTTACATAATAGTATACTATCATAAAAAATTAAATTCCTTTGAAATATAATAATCATGATTTATGAGAATTAAAATAAGGATGTTCCAATTTTTTTTTATTCAAAGTGTTTTAAAAGGAAATGGTGTTATAAACTATTTTAATTTTAAATATTGAACTAATAGATAAATGATGTTAGGTATTGTATATGATCTTTGGTTGTATCCTACAGAGCCTTAGTAATCACACCCTGCATTTTTGTTTTACTGTTTTTGGCCTTGGTTTTATAGGACTCAGGTAAAGAGAAGGTAATCACATGACAAGAAGTATTATCTTGGTTGATATCACTATTATTGAGGATTTGGATGGTGGTGATGATTAGTCATAAAGAGACTTGGTTTTTTTCATTCTGGGTTTTTCTTTCAGATTTTTCCTTTTAGGATTCTTCTTGAATTTCTGATGGATGTGTAATTTTATTCCATTATATACTATAATTTTTTATATTATTTTTTTTATACATGATACATGTTGTGTTATATTTAAGGGTAAAATTTTCCCATGATTTTATATGTTGATACCCAGGTGCTTGTCTCTAGCCTGTGGCGATCAGGAATGTTCTTCAGGTCCTATATCATTCTATATTGAGTTAATTTGAGACATTTTGTGTTATCTTTTAGGGTAAAAATACTCCCATGATTTTATATGTTAATACCTTGGTGCTTATTTCCATCCCATGGATATCAGAAACATTATTCTGGTCTTTTTCCAAGACAAGTCAAGTGACATGTTAGGTTGACCCGAGATGGTTTGTTATAACTTTTATCAAAGGAATACACATCAATAAGTGTTATGAAAATAGCTAGGTTTGGTTTAGGGTCTATGTTAGATAGGATCTCAGAATTTTCAGTTCTAAATGTGTATACGGTGAGTAGGTTCGTAATCACCAACTTTTGTGATGCCACTTGAGTTACCATGGAATGTTGGGAATTATTTTCTATTTGATGTTTTCCTTGAGTTATGGTTTGATGTGATGAATTATCATACTCATTAGAATAATTTGGTTGACTTGGATTTTATCCAAGATTAATGATTTTAACCAAAAAGGAATCAAGTTATGAAGACCATATGGATACCCTAACAAACCATTCAAAGACTATGAACTTTGTTTTGAAAGCATTGAATGGGTGGTGTAATGCTTAACATATGGTCATCAACCACATGACTAGTTTGAGAATGATTATACATCCCTTTAATTTTTTATTTATAACTCATGGTTCATGGATTCATTGAGTGAATCTCAATGAAGGGAAAATAATCAGGGTGGTTCTTAGGATATGTATATATATTAAGAATCAATTTGAAAAATAGTTATGACATGATATTTTAATGCATGTACGGTATAACTAGTTAATTGTGGGAAAATATTTTTCATGAAAAATACATTTAGTCTGAAAATTAATGTTTTATTGTTTTCTTGTGAAATGATTCTTTTTTACACCTCCTATTTTTAGAAATCGTTACTTATACATGGAACCCTATTTTTTTCAAAATGTTTAATAATTGGCATAAAAGAATTTAAAACCATTAAATCAAGTTTTTACTAAGTTTTAAGTGTTTTAAAAGAAATGATTGTTTACTATAAAGTGGTAAAGTGTGTGTTTTTGGTTTTATTAAAAAATAAATGGTTGTTTTAAAATTTTAATCTAGTAGAGTAAGTGGTTTTTTAATGTGTAATGATAAATTAAAATAATATTCTGAATTTTAAGGAAAAATTGTCTTATAACATGGATGGTGGTTCCTTTTTAAAATTTCTTCATACACAAATAATTTAATTCAAGAAGAAAATGAATTCTATTTAATTAGTTGGCTTACAAATAGTGTAAGGATTCATCTTGTAATTGTGGAATTGTGATATGTTACTCTTTTGAATTAATTTTTAAAGTTATGAAGGTTTTTTACTTATAAAATAGATTTTTTATAAAACTCTATTTCAAATGGTGTTTTGAGGTTTTAAAAATAAATAGTTTCTGAAATAATTTTATGTTATTTTAGTGGATTTGTTTTGAAATGACTTTGAAAGTCTTTACTTTCTTGACTTTTATGTTTATATCAACCCTTTATTTTGTTTAGGGTTTATTTAATGTGATAAAAAGGAATTGACTAGAATGAATTCACCTCTTACGTGGTTAGAGTGAGTCTTCTGTGGAGGTGTTGAGTTAGGGTGTGATGATTTCATCAAGAGTAGTCATTTTTCCTCATCAATTTAGTATTTCATATAATCTAAAGGGATTGGTGATATTTTTCTTCCCTATTGATGTTCTAGTGATGGAAGGTCTTGAGGTACATGAAGATGATGTCCTTTGGTGGCTGGACTAGAGGAAATTATAAGTTTAGTTGGGTAGATAGAACTTTAAGAACCAATTTCCCTATTTTTCTTATGTTCCTTGGGAATATTAAAATCTAGGATATACCCTATGATTTGTGTGTTCATACCTTTGATTTCTCACTCTCTAGTTTAATTTTTTTATTTATTTATGGGATAGCCATGTTTAGGCGTGATCTTTGATATCTTCCTTGGGGTTCATCATTGAGAGGAGTGGTCATTCAATTTTTCTTCATGCCTAATTATCTCATTTAAAACCTGTTTACTTTTTTCCATGGGATATATTTGTGGAAAATGTTACGTCATGTGATATCTTATTGAGACATGTCTCCATTTGAACATTCTCTTGGTTATGATAGACGTGGTAAATATAATAATTGGGATTTGTTCCTTCATAATGAAAATTGGGGTGGTTTGACATGATGATATTCCAAATGTTTCTTTGGGATGGTGACTTTTCATAGGCTTGATCAAATTAAATACAATTTGAATATGAGTTCATGTTTGTTTCCTTGGTTAGGTATAGAGATCTTGGGGTGTTTAATTTGAATATAATATGTAACATCAGTTTTTCTTATTGATGTTCTCTTATGTTAGTGTAGTCGCTTGTTGTTGAACCATTTTAGGATGAATAAAAATTGTGTAGAGACCTATAATAGTTTTATTTTTAACTTAGATCATCATGTGAGATAATATAGAACCTATAACTCCTTAAAAAGGCTAAAAATGATGTTAATTTCAGCTTTAGTATCTTTTCATGCTAATCCTAATTGGGTCTTGACTATGTCAATATGAAACCTCAGACATGGATTTGGTATATATCTTTTTTTAATAAAATAATTGGTGATGGGTCAAGGATATCTCCAATTATTCCCTAATTAAATGAATCTATCTCATTATGACAATGAGCTTATAGTATCTTTACCTTCCCTCACTACATGGTGAAACTACCACCTTAAAGAGAAATTTATGGTGTATTAGGATCATATAATCATAAAGTGTACTTTTACCAAGAAGAATTCAATCCTATGATAGAAATGTCTAGTTAAGTGATTTTAGAGCTTTGATATTAATATGGTGCAAAATCAAAAGATAGGATGCATAGTAATAGAAACCTCGATCAAGGTTTTACCAATGTGGTATATCATGAATCAATAGAGGGGGGATCCTTATGGAATCACTTTATAGAAATCCAAATGATTTTGTTTGAGGCTATGATGTGTTTGTGTGATCATATTATGAGAAAGATAGTTCTTCCTTGTACAATCAGATTTGTATTAAGAAAGTAGAATACACTGGTTGATAGTATTGTAATGTAACATTTTATGGTGGGAAGACCTTGGGTTTTTGGATTCAATCTCTTTATGATTCCTTGTGTCTTTGGAGGTTTTTAGTTTTTTTTGTTTTATCTTAGATTGGAGTTTTTGAATCATGAACTAAGGTTAGTTATTCCATGAACTTTGGGAATTATCAGGATGTTTCATGATTTGATACATGAATTTTAGTACACAGAGAGAGATTTTTAATTACAGAATTTATGTCATGATACCTTACATGGTTGAATGGGTTAAGTAAAACACCACATACCTACTAGTTTAATGTATCATTATCTCTTAGATTTATTAGAATATCGATCATTTTTTTGGGGTATAAATCATTATGGTGGGGAGAATTGTAACACCACAACCTTTTCTTTTTAGTACATTCTTTGGTTTGTGATGTTTTCTTTATTTTTGTATGTTTTAGAGGTTATTTGTAAATTCCAATATTTGTAAATGTCCTTTAGAACCCATTTTTGGTTTTAATTTATAATTTCCTTAAATGTAAATTAAATAACATTTAAATTAATTTTTTACCTTTACACATGTTATAGGGTCTTTATAAGGTAGGTGCCTCCTACATTTACACATGGTGGTTTTTAAGAGTTACACAAGGGTACTTTTATTTTTTATGAGTTGCATAATGTTATTATGGAGATTATATCAGATACTAATGGTAATAACTTATGTATATGAGCCATTTAAGATTAAGTCCATATTCAAATGAGTTATTTGAGGGTATCCTTGGGTTTTGGAAGGCTACATAAGGGTACTTAATGTACAGTGTAAATGTAACCATGATTTTATAAAGGCCACATAATGGTAACATAACCACCATGTAAGGGTATAATGAGCTACGTATGGGTAGTTACATGGTTTAAAGAGGACTGATAAGGGTTACCCCTTACTCTTATATAAAAAATGAGAGTTTCATATGGGTAAAACAATGTTACCCTTACACAATGACCTTTTTGGGAGAAAATTATATAATTATTATTTTTGTTTCTTATTCTCCATAATGACCTTATAACACCTTTTATCGAATGTAAAGTCTATAAACCATGGGAATTTAAATATTTTATCTCATTAAATGTGAAAGATCCCATTTTAATTTTTTTAAACCTTCCACATTCAAAATTAGATGAAAAAGGAAAATGACTTAGTGTATCTAATTATGAAATTTGAATATTGTTATATTGATCGTTAGATGAATTTCTATAAAATTACCCAATCCTTAATGCCCATAATTTTTTATCCCCTTGGGATGATTTTGAGGTGCTCAACTACCATAGTATAAGATTCAGTTCCTTTGGATAATTTTTCATTCTTATCTATTGGGGAATCAATAAGAATGGATAGAGGTTGTTTTTCCTTGAATGTTCAAGCCTCGAATCTCCATCAGTGGTTTTCATGTCAAGAAAATGTTTTCCTTTATTGTGGTAGGTATCTCTATACATTGGTTCTAACCCATGAAATATTATATTTTCTTGATAATTTCATTGGGTTTTTATGAAATTAATTTATTGATTTCACCTTTCCATAAAAAAGTGTTTTTAAAGGGGTTTTGATTTAAAATAGTTTTTGTTAATTTATTTTGTTTTATGAAAAGAATCAATTATATATATTTTCATAAAATGAATTTTCAAATAATGGGAGTATATATATTTATAAAATTGATACATATATCATATACCCTATATTACCATGAAATCATTTTGGTTAAGTTATTAAATTCTATAATTTGGAGTATGTGAGGGTGGTTTTATAAAATTCCATTTTGGATTATTTTTAAAATTTCTTTAAAGTGATTTTTCTTTAAAAGGATTTTTTTTTCAATTCATGGATTGATTAATTGTTTTTATTATAATGTGTATTTTTAAATAATGGGAGTGGTGATACGTTACTTGTGAAAATGTTTAGTAAAATTATGAGTATATTTTATGTTTTGTTTTGTGAAAGAATTACACATGGGAATATTTTGGAAATTTAGGCATAAACATATACAAACCTTAGTTCATGTAACATAACTATTTATTTTTATTAGGTTCTTATGAGGTTGTGATAGAAAATGGGTTTTTTAATATTGAAATTCTATGATAGTACTTGATATCATTAGGATTCACTTGATGGTTTAGAGTTACTTGTTTATACTTGTTATGTATTCCCATAGGCTAGAGCCTAATAATGTTTCATGCATGAAATTTTCATCTATGTATCATTTTTATATGATCACTCTATTATCTTCTATATAATGATTACTTTGATTAATACCCTTCATATTGTCACTCATGTCAATACTCATATTCTTGTAGATTTGAATACATATATTTTACACAAAGTGTTTTAAAATGAGATGTATTTATAAGATATTTTCATTTTAAATCTTTAAATAATTGTTACATGATGTTTGAAATTTTATAGATTATTCAGTGGTATCCTATATAGATTTAGTGATCACGCCCTATGTTTTCCTTTTTGTGTTTGTAGCCTTGGTTTTTCAGGAGTCAAGTGAATGGTAGGGCATCATTTGGCATGAAATCTTCCCTTGGATGATATAACCTTTATAGTGGATTTGGATGGTGGTGATAGTTATTCCCAAGGAGACTTTGTTTTATTCTTTCTTGGTTTTTATTTTAGATTATACCTTTTTGGATTTTCCTTGTTTTCCACATTGATGCATACTTTTTATCTGTGTTGTACTCTGACTTTTTATCTTATTTTTGTTATACATGAGACAAGTTGTGTTATATTTTAGGTTAAAACCATTATTATGAATTTATATGTTGATACCCAGGTTCTTATCACTATCCCATGATAATTTGTAACACAATTTAGGTCATGTGTTGAGCCAACTCGGGTGACAAATCTAGTTCACTTGTGCTATTTTGTTACAGAGATGGCTAAACAGATCATTCCATTGGTATCTATGTTGAAAAATATTCAAGATAAGTTATTTATTTATTATAAATGTCTAAAAGGATAAAAATAAACATTCCAACCCAACATAGATGAAATATGATATTTTATAGGATACATGGATTATGACATGAGTTAGATTCATCTATTGTATTTTGGTTTTGAATCGGTCATCTCATCATCTGGGTCATGATGTCATAGAGTGATCACCAATATAATGTTTTCATTAAAACTTACAAATGAAGTATGAATTTTAAATAATAATAATAATAATTATATTTATATTATTATTAGTATAAAAATAAAATAGCATCCAAAAGAAGTGGGGGTGGGGGATTCAATGAAGTTAAACCCTGGTATATGGGAGACACCCTTTCATTTAACTTTTTTTCAACCATGGGTGGGGGGAGGGGGTACTTTCCCACTAACCTCACATTCCAATAACTAAAACATTGGGACTTGTGGAAACCAACCCTACTTCAACACTAGCCACACATTGTAGCCACATTCTGACACACTGTGGTTGTCCTATATGGTTGTCGTCACTACAATTTATACTGATTCCCATGGAGCCCTTGCCTTGCACTGCCTCAAACTGCTATCCATCACCATCTAATGCCATAGTCTAGTCCAAAATCACCATCTATGATGACCAACTTCCTCACATGCCTCTGATAACCCTTATTACCACCACTTCTTCATCATTAGCCACTATTAGGGCTGAAGACATCTTCTTCTGAATGTGAGATGGTGGCGATGAAGGGATATGGAATAAACATAAAAAAACTGATTCATGTCTAAAATTTTCATACAAAATTGGGATCAGATCCCAAAAATATGGGTTTAATGACCATAAATTGAATTAATTTCAAGATCTTACCTCAAACATGAAGAACAAGGGAAAAATCAAAATATCAATCCAAACCTAAATGGTGAAACACCATCGCTTCATACATAATGAAGTCTGAGTTTCATTCATCAATTCCATTGCTAAATAACTCGATCCCTAAATATATTATACTCCTCTTACTCTCCCTACATCTAGGTTTTCTTTTTTAATTACACTATCATAAGGGGGATAATGATTCTTAAATTGGGGGGGGGGATTTTCTTATTTAACTCAGTTAAATAATAATTGAATTAATTTCCCTGGCCATCTCACTCATGAGTAACCGATCCCAAATCTCCTATTGAAAATGAATTTTAAATTTTATATTAGGTAAAACCCTCTGTTCAGATCCCACTAAAGTCTCAGAATATTCATTAGAGGATTTATTTAAGAGATTTAAGTGTTGTGTTTCGATCACATGCACAGAGGTTTATTTTATTTTGTTTTAAATATTATTATTGAGGCCTTAAAACATACCTAATTATTTAATGGCTCATAATTTCATTCTAAATAATGTCTAAAAATATTAAAAATCTGAGGAGCCAAAAAATGGGGTCACCACATCACTATTTGAGCTCAAAGAGTAATAATTATTTATGAATAAATATTAAAAATCCCATAAAACTCAACATCCTAATAAATTTACTAAAAACTGTATTGTGGGTAAAAATGAAATTATTCAATCAACATAACCAAAATAATATTTTGAGGTTTTTGTGAGGGAAAATTACTATTTTACACCTATGGAGGTTCCGAGACACCGAAAATAAAAATTCAGCTAAGTACTTTCCTTAAAACGCTTGGGTCACTACATGGAATATTACTAGACTTTTAAAAAATAAATTTACTAAATATCTCATCTCTAGATCAACTATTCCCAACATATTGATAATATAGGGTAATATTTTAATTGAATAATTCATATTGAAATTTATAATTATTTTTTTTGGATATTTTCTAAAAAGTATTTAGTAATGGATTCAACAGAAATATAAAGAATTAATGAAGAGGTAAACCTATTGATTTCATTAAATTACTTAATTATATTTATTACATGAGAGGATACTAAAGTTAGTTTGGTCACTATCCATCTAAACAATGCCTATGAAACATTGTACCTTTTATTCTTAGCTTATTCATGATAAATCCTTTTCACATTATATATTATCTTTAATGCAACTATATTATCATGTTTATTTAGAAATTTAGGATCCATGGAAATAATCATGATTGGGGACGCATTAAGAAAATATTTCTTACGCTTTAGATAAATATTGAGCTATACGTTTTGAATAGAAAATCCAGTTACCTAAATAAAGACTTTATCTAACACAAAAAACTATATTCCTTATTTAGAAATATTATTATGTTTCTATAGTAGTCTATAAAGTTTATATATTAAGACTATAATTTTATAGAATTGATCTCAATTTTAATTTTTATGATGATGATTGTTTATATATATATATATAAAACTATTTTATTAGACGAGTATCATGTTTTAAAATCATTTGATATGAGATTTTAATAAATGTTCTCCCAATAAAATAATTACTCCTTTTAAAATTTATTTCATATAAATTAGTGGTTTAAAATCCATATTTCATTGAAGTTTAGTGTTAAATTTTTTTTCTCTAATATCTTAATTGTTAAAGTAGAAAATAATTCCAATCATATCATATATGACTCAACCAATACATCATATTGATTTATTTTAAATCCATTACTTTATAATTATAACCTTTTGAGTTTATTAGTAAATTGTAACCAAACATATCATGATATATATAGGCATATAATTTAAATATGGTCACCCATATTCTATTTTTTTTAATAAAGATAATCCACAGGTACAAAATTTTTGAATGAAGCTATCCATTTTGAATATTGAGATCTTGAAAATTGGTTTCTTTAGAAGAAATCTAAAACCTAGTATTTCAAGGGGTTTGATAAATCACAGAAACTTTTCTCATATATTAATTTAATGTATTAATTATTATAATAATTTTGTTTTATATCTAATATATTCAACTAAGTTAAAATATCATATAACATTAATGTATAACACTTTATACATATAATTATTTGTTTTTACATACCCCAAAATAAAATATTTATATAACTACACATATCCAAATGAATCACATGCATATGTAATAATGAATTTATTCATGTAAAGGTTATGGACCAAAAGAAACCAAAATATATAGAAAAGTAAGTATGGCACGATTGATATCAAACCTCCAATTTTCTAGATATTTCCTATGGTCCTATTTCAACGAGAAGTCCAACCAAATGTACCACTATAAAAAGATAAATACTAAAAAGAGACCTTAATTCCAATGAAATCTTAAACCCTAATAAATTAGAGTCATAAAAAACCATTATTGTTAAAGTCATAACCCAAAAACAAGTCATTATCTTGGTTAAACATATCTAAATATTATGTCTTACCTTGAATTAAAATATTTTGATGAATCAGATGAAATTTATAAAATTAATTTTCATAATTAAAACTAAGACATAAATCTATTCATAATATAAATAGTTTATATTACTTAATAATAAAAAAATAGTTAATAAAAAACTATCTAAAATATTTTTGTGTGACAAAAACATATATTAACATTTCCAAAATAGCATAATTATAAATAATTTCTAATTTATAAAAGCTTTTATGGAAATTGAAAATCATATAAATATAAACAATTTATATTTATATAAAAGATGTAAACACTTCATATTTCATCATTATATGAAAATCATATGAACTACCTCATATTAAAATATATTTTTCTATAATAAAAGTAAACCCTTTATATTACTCAATATATGAACACTTTATATTAACAATGTAATTAATTTAATTTTTTTAAATATCATATATATTATATATATTTAAAACACTAATAAAATCATCCAAAACCCATTTTTGGATTGGTTTATATAAATTTATAAAATAATTAAAGTAACATGAATAATTGATATTATCATTTATGAACATTTCATAAAAAATCACTTTTATATTTTAATTTATTTTATAGTTTATAATCACTTTATAAATTAATAAACCAGGATTCAATGATTTAAACATAGATCTCATCCACTAAATTTATTTTTCTTCTTCTATTTTATAGCCCCATTCAGATCTGGAATTAATGAGTTTTTTTATAATTTTAGAAAAATAATTATTAACAAAACATAAAACTAAATAACACTTTACTATAGACTATGTTGTGGTTTTTATCAAGTTACATAAGTTTATAGAATAGTCACATATTATCACTCTTATAAAATACATTTTTTGAAATGTTTTACTTTTGAAACTACAAGGTAGTCTTGTTAAAATACTTTGTGGTTCTCTATAAAAAAAATTTCATGTATAAAGAATAATAATTTTTATAAAAACCATAACATAAAATTCATAACATTATAAAGATTTATTACTCAAAAACATTTTCAATTCCATGTTTTTCTTAAACAAGGATATATTTTACAATTTTCATAAATTAGGATAATTTTCTCTTAAAATATTTTATGGTAATAAAAATATTCTTGAAACATGATAATTTTTTTATACAAAAATGTTATAGTTCTTGAAAAAAATCCTTTTCATAGATTCATCATATATTTAACATCCAAACAAAAGGATACTACAAATCCTTTGATACCAATATTGCGTTTTTGTGGGGGAACTAATTATTCAAATTCAAAAAATTTAACCACTAAAATACCATTTTCTACAGGATATGAATTTTAATTAATTGAATAAAATAAAATTGAAGAATATACCTCTTTATTATATGGATCTGAGTTTTCCACGCTATTTATATATGAGATTATTATAGATGAATAAATTTTTTTATGGGAATCATTAATTTTAGGATAATCCATGAGTTTTATAAATCAAATAACTCTCAGGTATGAATCTCTTACACAAATGATCTCCTAGAAAATTTTATTTAAAGAGTTAAGAGAAATGAGATCCCTAGTTTAAGAAGTTTCATAGTGATTGAATAATTGTCACAGAAACACCATTTAACATGGTATAAAATAGTTTATATACATTTAAAAATATGTTCATTATAATCCCAAAAATTACATTAATTTTTGGTTGTAACTCAAATTGTTTTATTTACTTTTCAAGAGTTTACATCACTTTATAATGTGTTGTAAATTGTGAACATATATTGTTTAAATTTTGAAAAAAATGGAAATTTTAAACTCCTTAAACATCATAAAAAGATGTTATAACAAATAATGATTTCAAATATGAATAAAAAATATTCCACATGAACTATCATAAAATTAATATATTAGATTAAAGCACTAAATCATAAACCATGACGCGATGTGAGTCACTACCTGCTGATTTTTATCAAGAATTGATTCCAGATTCCACATAATTTTATATAAGAGGAATGATATTTGATGTTATTTAACTAACCCATTTACCCTAAATGTCACATTTTATTAAGATTATTGGAACATCATGTGATGTTTAATTTATAGATTATTTGTTGTTAAACTATTTTAACAAGCACATTCCTATATAAGGATTTATTTTAAAGAGTTTCAAATGTAGAATTAAAAAATTTATTATTTCATAAAATTTAAAAATAAAATCCATCATTAAATGAATAAGTTTGATATAATGGATTTCAAAAACATAATTTGTAGGTATATAACACATTAATGACTACTCATGAATTCGAGGATACCTCATATACTATTCTTATAATTTGACTTCTGAGAGAAGGTTCTACCACACCTTTGATATAGAAGGGATAAGTTAAAATATTTTAGTCATTCCAATGGTTGGAAGATACCTTTTGAGGTTGGAACCTATTGGTTTCTATTTTGGGAAGTTGATCAAACTCAATATTAAATATGATTCAAACATAAAAGTGAGTTACATTTTGTTTTAGAGATTTTTCATTATATCTTGTTATTTACTATCCCAATACATCTTGTATATGGGTTTTAAATTTTCTTTCACTAATTATGGATATGGAGACATCCATAAACCTTTTAGTGTTATCAAGGCCTAAATTGGTACAATATTGATATGATGAAAATAAGAAAAAGTAAGATAGTTTGGTGTTCTTCTAAAATGGTGACCACGATTATAGAAATACTTCATGGTTTATAAAAATTTCTGAAAAAATTACATGTTTTAAAAAACCATGTCAAGATTTATAGAAACTTTTACACAAATGGTGTTTTTTTAAAAAATTACATGGATTATTTATTACAATATAGATCATCATTTTTGAAAATTTTAAATAGTGGGTTTTTTTAAATCAAAAAGTCATGATTTATAGACATGATCTTTTAATGAGAAAAAAACACATTATAGAAAATGTAAACCAACCATAATTTATATTATAATGATAGAAAAATTGGAATATTCTTATAAACCATTTCATAGTTGAAGGTAGGACCTTCGATTACATTTATATCCAAAATAGGTATTTAATAGAAACCACACTGTTGTTTTTTGCCATTGTTTTTCAAATTTTTTTCTCTCCCTCTCAAAAACCTTTATTGGTGGGGGACTGAAGGGATCTTACTGAATCTTCATTAATTTAGACTTATAAAAAAGTTTTGTTCATATAATTATCTAAATTTATAATATATCATGATAAATATTTGATGTTTTCATTTATTTATGAAGTCCAAATTTAATATTTATTTATATTAATTTTTTATATTAAGAAAGTTTTATACTTCTGTTTAAACTATTAAAATAAAATATTATAATTTTTATTCCATGTATAAAGGAGTTTAATGCAATAAATGACATAATGATTTTGTTTTCATTCAACTAAGAAAACGTTTTGTTATTTTAGTTATGAATAAAGTAATAAGGATTGATTATAATTTATTCATATTAGGTATATGAGTTATATTAAAATTGAGGTCATTTTTGTGTATTGTTCTATTTTTAGTGGTACTTTGGGTCTAATTCATATTTGGATTTGTGTATTGAGGCATATCTTTGAAAATTAGGGGTAATTATATGTCTGACCATGATTTCTATTGTGAGTTTTTTATATGATTATAATAATTTAATTAAAATAGATACATTCACCTATTAGATAATATAAAATTATATATTTGTAGATATGATTATAATTTATTATTGGATAAATAACATAAATATCCAATTATATAATGTTTATCCCATTAATATGATTTAAATATACTAATTTGGTTAGGAGTGGAATTCAATATATAAATCTTTAGAAGAATGCATACATATAGGGATAACATGATATATAGAGATGTTATAGAATGAAATGGCTATAAATGATATGAATAAGATGAATGTGGAAATTGTGAGATAAAGAAAACCCCTTGTAAAAGTAAACGTGAGATTCATTCCCAGGTGAATACTTGTCAAGACCTTTACCATTCAGTATTAGTGACCCTAACCATTAGGTGTTCATAAGTTATCTTATTAAAGTAAATTAGATTACAGGTGACCCTATCCATTATATACCTTTATTTAATGTGATTTTTGGGTTACATTTATCTTGGTGGGGCTAACCATTTGGAAACATGGGAAAACTAGTTAGGATGGTTCATTTGATGAATTGAGTTAGGAGTTTTCCAACTAACTAGTAAAGACTCATATGTGATATGATTGAAAAAATTTGAAACATCAACTTCCCTAGATACCCATATCTAGTGGGTTATTTTTTATATAGTAATTAGATGATATGATATTAAACTCCCAATATCAATGTTTAATAGTCCTTAAGATACTATATACATAGAAAACACCGTATAACATGACATATAACACAATTTAAGTTTAAATAATTATTACTTAATTTTATCTATATTGATGATCATACATAGTATTCCATTTCATTAATTTTAGAAATGATAAACATATGGAAAGGATTATTTCATACTGTAACACCCCAACCCAAACCATCAGTCCTGATTTGGGTTTCCAAATAACCTCATGCATTCCTCCCCATAAAAAAGTGGTTACCAACTAGCAATGAGGGCCGAAGGTATGCGGTGAAGATACTATACCCTCAGAACTAGGTAAATATCAGATTAATATTTAAGGAAGCAATGCTAATGATCAACAATAAAGAATAAATAAATAAACAATTGATTATCAAATTAGTATCACACTAAAAGAAAAACCATCCCATGAATTAATAATATGGAATGATAGATATATAACCCAAAACATTACATTGAATCCAAAAAAAGAGGTAAAAATAATAAATAAAAGTATTAGAGGACATCTAGGACAAAATCAATCCAAAAAAATACATTCCTCTTACTAATCCTACTCAAGAACCACAACATGGCCCTTCCTCTTCACCATAACTGTGATCTTGAAATCTACAACTGCGCCAAAATACCCACGAATATTGTGAGTAAAAGAATAACTGGGACACAAAAAAACCATAAAATATGTGGACAAAAAATATATAGGTGTATGAAATTAACATAAACATAATAGATATAATTATATTTAATAACAAATAATGTACAATTTGAGTTATCAAAGACCAAAACTACCTACCTTGACGCTATGTTTGATGAAATGTAAAATTACCTCCTAACATATCACCCATGATGGGATAGTCCAAATACATGGCTGACACATCCCCTTTAACATGATAGTTTAATGATTCCTACCACTCGTCAGACACATACCCATTAGGGGATAGTCCAATATTCTCCACATACACACTCAACTATAAAAGGCAGAAGATGAACATATGATACATGATACAAATAATAGATCAAACATCATGTCAAATCAAACATGTTTTATCATCATCATAATCCACATGCAATTTGTATGATCATAAGTCAAAGGGACGCACACACACAACTCACATGGTCAAGAATTAGAAATAGGTATCATGGGGATACCCATGTACACAAATAATCAAGCTAGGAAATTATATAAAACATGAGCTAAAGTCAAGGAATTCAAACCTTAGGTGTAACAACGACTATAGAAAAGGGCCGCCCTATGATTCCAAAGAACCAATAAAAACTAGAGATGATCCCATCCCAACACTATTTAGAATCATAAGATCATGTTTGAGAAGAAATCAAACCTTAAAGGTAGTTCAATGGAAAATATAACCAATAATATAAATTTCCAACAATGATCATAGTCCGATAAGTGTGTAGATGATAAAGTATTGAATATTTTTATTGAATCTATCAACATTCAATGAATACCTTATTCAAACAATCCAAAACCTGTATATTTGGTCAAGAAATTGGGTATCTAGTTGGTTTTTAATAATTATATAAGAATGAATTTTATCTAGAATGAAGAAGAAATGACTATATAAAAAATTAAAGATCAATCCATTTCTCAGTCATCGAACAGAGGTATTGGAATAGAGGGAGAGAACCCAAAAATCACTAGATAGGATCGCTAGAGTGTGGGGAGTCAAATGTGGCATAGGGTTATAATTAAAAGTAAGTATTGGTTTGTTTTTAAGAAAAATACCTATAAACCCGATGTATTCAATGAGATATATTTAACACCATCAGATTGCCACTGGCATGCACCTATTATCCAGTGGCCATTGGGTAGATAAGGTTCTACCCAGGAGTACCATTGATGGGTTGGTAGATCATGGGAAGAATCACTTATGTCCTAAAGCCCCACTAACAAGCCAATGGAAATACTATAGTTTAAAAAACATTAACAAATCCCCCAACCTAGACACCATTCCATTTTCATCCTCACAATAACCTCTACCAGACCTTTAAAAACCTAAAACAAGATCCATAGAATATATATAATTTAAAATATGGGGTTTACCTGAAATTAAGGTATCTTAATTCTCCACATCTTATGACTTCTAATCCTTGAGAGTTATCCCCATTAGTATGACCAAACAATTCATTCCATTGAAACCAAATGTTATCCTCCCACTCCCATATATCTTCATAAAAATTATCATTCCACCAATGAATCTAAAAAATAGGAATAACCTTTTTTTGAAGAACATTATCACTTTTTCCCACTATTTGAATAGTTCATTCCCCAGAATATGCATCCTGATATTTCACAACATACTCACATTTGAGCTCATAAACAAGACTAGGTTCTTACTTACAAATATAAGACACATGGAACACATTGTGCATACCCTGTTACCGTGGAGGTAGGCCCAACTAATATTCCACCATCACAATGTGTTTGATGATCTCAAATGGACTGACATATCATGGTTCCAACTTGCCATGCCTCCTCAAACACCTATTCCATAACTAAGGGGACACTAGTAAGAAAACTTTTTCACCCACAAAAAATTACCAGGGTCATCTCCTTCATTCAGCATAATAATCCTACCTATTCTGAGCTGTAACCAGCTACTTTTGAATTCAACTCACCTCCTCTAGGTTATCCTATACTATACTCAGCCCAACCACTAAATATTTACCCAAATAATTCCAATAGAGAGATGAATGACATTCCCACCCATATAGAGCCTTAAACAAAGCCATCTAAATAGAGTAATATAGGTTGTTATTATAGGAGAACTTGACTAGAGATAGGTTATCATCTTGAGATCCTTAGAAATATTTAATACATACTCAAAGCATATACTTTAATGTCTAGATCATTCTCTCTGAAATTCCATTAGTCAGAGGATAAAAGTTTGTACTTAGGTTCAACTTAGTACTCAACACCTTCTTGAGGCCTTTCCAAAATAGTGACGTATACTAGGTTTGACTATAAAATACCACACTTGAAGGCACTTTTTGAAGCTATATGATATATGGAACATACATATTTCATATTTCATCCATTGAACTTAACTCAGGGATCAGAATGAAGTGATCCACCTTATCTATCCAATCCCCACCAACCTAATTAGTGTTTCCACCACTCATGGTCCTGAGAAATCCCATCAAAAATTATGTGGTCACCTCATAAAACTTCTATAGAGGAATTAGAAGTTCCTAGAGAAACCATATTGGTCTATGGTGATTAGACTTGGTTTTTAACATGTTACAAAAATAGAGAGAAATATTTAAATACATCTATTCTGGTTGGGCCACCAGAACTACCGTCTGACATCATGACACATCTTGGTAGACCTTGAGTGCACCGGCCAATGTAATGAATGTGATACTCTCAGAAAGTCCTCTCTCAAGGAAAATGGAACCTTCATGCTACCATGAACCATAAGCAATCTATACCTATCCAAACCCCAAAATGAAATAGAACCACTTGCTTCTAACCTCTCATGCATCACCCACACTATATATCAATCTCCTGAATGGATTTAAGTCATTTTACTAACAAGTATGTGGTCACTAATGGTGTAAAAACTACTACCCCTTGATCCTTAGCTATTCCCATCTTCCAGTCTAGCAACAAATTCAAGATATTTTAAACCTATTCTAACATCCTTTCTCATAATTTTGGAATCTTTATTATTAATGAATATATCATTACATTTCCATTCATAGTAGTATATTTTATCTCAAAGTTTAACATAACCAATTACTCTAAAAACAAACATTTATGACGATCTTGGTCACACTTGGAGAAGATATTTTATAGACTTGTGTATTCTATATAAATGAAAAATATCTCACTAAGATTTAGTATTTATAACACTTCAATTCATAGACCAAAATCACTAAATCTAAGTCACTATTTGGGTATTTACACTTACATGGTTAAAGATGAAGATAACTCTAAGTCACTACCTGATCACCCAACATCATAACAACCTCTAACCAAAAACTAGACACATAATAAAACTCTTCATAGACAAATCCATGCTCGATAAGAATCATGATCAGAGCTAACATCAACCTATTCTTCCTCCATAATAATATTTACTCATATTGATATGTCCACTAAATCATGTCTCCCTTCTTGTTTAGTGCGGTCATGGACTCTCCCAGGGAAGAAAAGTATTGAATGAATCTCTTGTAATACCTAGTCATACCAATAAAAATATACATCTCTAACACATACATCAGTTATTCTTAAGACATTAATGCATAAAATTTTCATTTATAAAGAAAGATTCCTTTTTTAGAAACCAAATTCCCAAGAAATTTCACATCCTATATCCAAAAGTGTCACTTCGAGTACATGGTGTAAATTCTATGTGATCAATGTGTACCCAATATGATATCCAAATTTTTAATATTTGATTCCAATATCTTAGAATATATAAGGATATAATCAATTAACACAATGATGAAGGAATCTAAGTGTGGAAAAAATATATTGTTCATTAGATCCATGAACACCTCTAGATCATTTTTCATCCCAAAAGGCATAATGAGATACTCATACAACCCATAACTACTCAAAAAAACTATTTTAAGATGTATTACTCTATAATATAAAAATAATGGTATCCTGAACATAGATCAGTATTTTAAAACCACTAAGATCCCCTTAATTGATCAAAAACATTATTAATTATAGACAATAGGTACCTATTTTTCATTGTGATCTAGTTCAACATTCGGTAGTCCCCAAAAATTGGAAGACTATCATCTACCTTCTTAGTGAAAAACACTACAACACTTTAAGGGGAAGTGCTCAGAATAATTATTTATATTAAATCTATTATATTTTTATTCTAAATATGAGAGTTTCTTAGTTAATTACAACCAAAATATCATGCTAGATATAGGCATATTATCCAACTATGGTCACCCATATTCAACTTTTTTTGAGAATGATAATCTATAGGTACAAAATTTTGGAATGAAGATATCCATTTGTATTATTGAGGTCTTGAATTTTTTTTCATTGGAATAAATTGAAGACATAGTATTTTAAGGGGTTTGAAAAATTTCACCAACTTTTCTCATATATTACTTTAATGCATTAATTCTTAAAATAATTTAGTTTTATATTAAATTCATTCCACTATGTTAAAAAAATCATATCATATTAATGTATAACACTTTATAGATATAATTTTTTTGTTTCATACCCAAAAATAAAATATTTTTATAACTAAATGTATCCAAATGCATCACATGTATATGGAATAATAATTTTATTTATGAAAAGGTTATTGTCTATAAGAAACCAAATACCTACAGAATTATGTATGGTATGATCGGTATCAAACCTCAAATTTTCGAGATAGATCCTATAGTCATAGTTCAAGGAGAATTTGAACCCAATTTCCCACTAAAAATAGATAAATACTCAATAGAGACCTTAATTAAAAATAAATATTAAAACCTAAAAAATTTGAATCATAACCAACCATTAATGTGGAAGTCATAACCCAAAAAATCATTATCCTAGTTAAAAATATATAAATATTATGTTCTAAAATGCATAAAACTCTTTATATACAACATATGAAATATATAAAAAGTAGTTTACATAATTAAAACTAAGACATACATATATTCATAGTATAAATAGTCTATATCCATTAATAACAAAATAGTAGGGAATAAAAAACCGTAAAAAATATTTTTGTTCGATAAAAACTTTTTTGAAAATTTTATAGATAACATAATTATAAATAATTTATAATTTATAATTGATTTTGTGTAAATTAAAAGACATATAAATATAAATAATTTACATTTATATAAAAAATATGAGCACTTCATATTTCATCATTTATATGGAAACCATATGAACTACCTCATATTAAAATATATTCTTCAATAAGAACAATAAACCTTTTATATTACTAAATACATAAACAATTCATATTAATAATGGAATTAATTTAAATTATTTAAATAGTATATATAATTTTTATATTTGAACCTTTGATCAAATCTTCCAAAACCCTTTTTGGATTGGTTTATATAAATTTATAAAATAATAAAAGTAACATGAATAATTTATATTATACTTCATGAAAATTTCATTAAAATTAAAATTTTATATATTACTTTATTATATAATTTATTAATTCTTTACAACTTAATAAATAATTATTCGGAACTTTAAACGTAGTTCTCATCCATTAAAATAATTTCTTATGGTTTAAACCCCCATTCAGATCTTTAATTAATGCATATTTTTGAGAATTTTAGAAAAATAATTATTAACATAACAAAAAACTACATCACACTTTATTATAGACCATGTTGTGGTTTTTCTCAAGTTACATCAGTTTCTAAAAGAACCACATACTTTTCTCATATGAAATCTATTTTTTTAAAAGTTTTAATTTTGAAATGATTAGGTAGTTTTGTTAAGATAATATGTTGTTATCTATCTAAATATTAAATTCATTTCCGAATAATGATCGTTTTTAACAAATCTATGACATAAAATTCATAATATTATAAATATTCATTATTGGAAAACATTTTCAATGATATGTTTTTTCTTAAACCATGATATATTTGACAATTTTTATAAATCATGACAACTATTTCTTAAAATCTTTTTTGGTTATGAAAATATTATTGAAACTCGATAAATTTTTATAAAAAAATGATATATTTCTTGAAAAAATTATTTTTACAGATTCTTCATATATTTAATATCATCCTAAATAATACTAAAAATTATTTGATTACAATGAAGGGATTTTTTGGGGGAAATAATTGTTCAAATTCAACAAAAATTAACCACTAAAATACCATTTTCCATAGGATACTACCATTTTTTTCGATTTGAATAAAACCAAATTGAAGAATATATATCTTTATTATGTGGTTATGATTATCACATGCTCTTTTTATATGTGATTATTATAGATTCCTGAAAAAAGTTAATGGAATCATCCCTCTTAAGATAATCCATGATTTTTATGAATCACCTAACTCTTAGGTGTGAATCTCTTACACTAATGATCTACTAGAGCCTTCAATTAAAAGAGTTAAGAGGAATGAGATCCATGGTTTATGGAGTTTCATAGTGATTGGATCATAGTCACAAAACTACATTTCATATGGTATAAACCACTTTATATGAATATAAAAATATGTTCATTGTAATCCCAAAAATATCAAAAATGTTTGGCTATAACTCATAATTTTTCATATACATTTCAAAATTTTACATCACTTTATAACGTGTTGTTAATTTTGACCATCTATTATTGAAATTTTAAATAATAAATATGGAAATTTCAAACTCCTTAAACATTATCAAATGTTTTTACAACTAATAATTATTTCTTATCTGACTAAATTTATGTCCCACATGAATGATCATATAATTCATGTATAAGATTTATTCACTTAATTATACACCATGACATGGTGTGAGTCACAACATTACGGTTTTTATCAGGTCTCAGTTTTAGATTCCGAATCATTGTGTATATGAGGAATGATATTTAATGTCATTTGACTAACCCATTTGCACTAAATATCACATTTTATTAAGATTATTGGTACCCCATGTGATGTTTAATAGATAGATTATCAAATACTAAAATAGTTTAACCACCACATTCCTATATACGGAGCTATTTTGAAGAGTTATAATTATATAAATAGAAAATTTACTATTTAAAAATATTATAAAAATAAAAACCATCATTTATTGAAGGAGTTGATATAATAGAGTTCAAGAAAATCATTTTTGGGTACATGACATATTATTGATTACTCATTATGTTGAGGATCTGTATTGTAATCTTCTCATCACTTGAATTTTTAGAGAATGTGGTAATGCACCTTTTATGTAGAAGGGATAGTTTCAAATAATTTATTCATTCCAATGTGTTGAATATACCTTTATAGGTAGGAAACTATTGGTTTCAAATTTGGGAAGTTGATAAAACTCACAGTAAGAGATGATTCAAACATAACAGTGATGTACTAATTGTTTTAGAATTTTTTCTTTATATATGTTTATTTACTCTCCAAATATATATTGTATATGGGTTTATAATTTTATTTCACTAATTATAGAAATAGAGACATGAATAAAAAAATTTAGTGTTATTAAATCCTATACTGGTGAAAAATTGATATGATGAAAATAAGAAAAATTAAAATAGTTTGGTGTTCTTCCAAAATTGTTACCATGATTATAGAACTAATTCTTGGTTTATAATGATTTCTTAAAAATAATTTGGTTTAAAAAATTGTCATGATTTATATATTTTAATGTTTTTTTAAATTCCATGGATTATTTATTATAAAATAGATCATCATTTTTTACACTTTTATATAGAGGTTTCTTAAATAAAAAAAGTCATGATTTACTAATACACGATTTTAATGATAAGATACCATGTTATAGAAAAAGTTAGTAGGCCATAGTTTATAGTATAATAGTAGATAAATTGGAATATTCTTGTAAACTATTTCAAAATTCAATGTAGGACCTTTGATTTTTTTAATCCAAAAAAGGAATGGAAGAGAAACCAGACTGTGGGTTTTATCCATTGTTTTCAAAAAACTAATTTTTCTCTCTCTCAAAAACCTTTTTTGGAGAGAGAATAGAGGGATCTCACTGAATTTTCATGAATTTAGACTTATGAAAAAATGTTTTTTATATAATTATCTAAATTTATAAAATATCATGCTAAATATTTTTTGTTTTAATTTGTTTACAATTTCCATAATTAATATTATCTGTATAATTGTTTTACATTAATAATATTATATAATTTAGTTTAAATTGTAAATATTAAATATTATAATTTTTATTCCATGCATATATGAGCTCCATTCAATGTATGACCTAAATATTCTATTTTCATTCAACCAAGAAAATTATTTTTTATTTCAGTTATGTATACAATAATAAATATTGATTATGATTTACATATATTAGGTATATGAATTATATTTAAATTGAGGTCACTATTGTGTATTGTTCAATGGTTAGGGGGAATTTGGGACCGATTTATAATTGGATTTGGGGATTAGGGTCTATCTATTAAAAGTGGGGGTAATTATATTTTCACCAAGATTTCTATTGTTAATTTTTTATAATATTACAATCTTTTAATTAAAATAGTTCCATACACCAATTGGATAATATGAAATTAGATATGTGAAGATATAATTGAAATTTATTATTAGTTAAGTAAAATAAATATCCACTTATTTAATGTGTAACCCATTAATATTATTTAAATATATTAATTTGGTTGAAGTAGTGGAATTAAAAAACAAAATCATCAGAAGATTTTATAAATAGAGGAATAAAATGAGATATAGAGATTTTATGGAATGAAATAGGTATAAATGATATGCGTAAGATGTATGTGGAAATTTTGAGATAAAGAAAAACCTTTGAAATAGTAAATGTGAGATTCCTTCCCATGTCAACACTAGTAAAGACATTGAACATTTAGTATTAGTGAACATAACCATTTGGTGTTCATAAGTTATCTTTTTAAAGGAAATTAGATTACAGGTGATGCTATACATTATATAACTTTATTTAATTTGATTTTTGGGTCACATTTTAATGGGAGAGGCTATCCATTAAGTAACCAGAGCAATTGAGTTAGGATGGTTCATTTGATGAATTGGGTTAAGAGTTTTACAACTAACTATTTAAGAGTCATATGTGATATGATTGAAAATTTTTGTAACATCACCTTACCAAGTCACCCAGATTTGGTGGGTTATTTATTACATAGTAAATAGATTATATGATATTACACTACCAATATCAAAGTTCAGTAGTACTTAAGAGACTATATACATTGAAAATACCTTATAACATGGAATATTACAAAATTTAAGTATTTTATTTTTAATTATTTTTAACTATAAAGATGATCATAAATAGTATTCCTTTTTATTGATTTTAGAAATGGTAAACATATGGAAAGGATTATTTTAGGCTATAACACCCCAACCCAAACCATCAGGCTTGAGGTGAGTTTCCACAAGACATCTTCCGAGCCTCCCCATATGCAAGAGGTTACCGAATAATGATGATGTATTAAGGAAGGTGTGAGGATATTATGCCCTTATAAATAGGTAAACATTAGATTAATAATAAAGGCAGAAATTATAATGATAAATAACAAAGAATAAATTAATAAAAAATCTATCATCAGAGTAGCAACATACCAAATATAACACAAGACCATGAAGGAACAATATGGATTGTAATATACATAACACAAGACTATAAAATGAATCAAATATATGAGGTGAAGATAATAAATAAAAGAATCAGAAGACATCCAGGATAAAATCCATCAAAAAATTTCCATATCCCCTTACTAATATTACTCATGAATCCTCCACAAGGACCTTTCCCTTCATAAGATCCTTGATCCTGAAATCTAAAACTGCACCAAAATTCTTATGTATGGGGTGTGTAATATAATAAGTAGGACACCACCGAAACACCTTATCATTTGTGCATAAAGAATATATAGGTGAATGACATAAACATAAACATAACAGATATAAATAGTAAGTATATCACATAATAAAAAATTTACATATTGAGTTATTAATGAATGGAACTACCTAACTCGATTCCATGTAGGAAGAAACATAAAATGATATTCTGACCTATCCCCCATGATGGTATAGTCCAAATAAATGTCCAAAACATCCCCATTAACATGATAGGTTAATTCATGACTATCACTTTTCTATTACATAATGCATTGACATATATTCTAAAAGGATCCACCTACACAATCAATAATAAAATAAAGAACAAGAACATACAATACAAGATACAAATAACAGATCAAGATTCAAGTAAAATCAAAAAAGTTTTATAACCATCATAGTCCTCATGAAATCTATAGGAGCACATGTCAAAGGGATATACACACACAACTATTGTGATCAAGAATTATACATAGTTCTCATTGGGATACCAATGCATGCCAACTATCTTACCAAGAACCGATAAAAAAAATGAGCTAAAGTAAAGGGATTCTTAACTCAGGTGTAAAAACGATCGAATAAAAGGGTCTCTATCTAAGTCTAAAAGCACCACTGAAACTTAGAAATGATCCTGATTCAACATGATTTAGAATCCTAGGATCAACATTGAGAAGAAATTACACCTTATTGGTATGTCAAGGGAAAATATACCAAAGAATATCCATTTTCAAGAATGAGGATCTGGACCCACTATTCCAACATTGACATCCCATTGACTAGTTATTACAAAATTTACCCCTTTAAGCGATGAAAATGTGAATCAAATAAAAAAATAATCAATGTGTGCATGGAAACTTGTTAACCAATCCTTTCCAATGATCATGTAAAAATCTGTTATCTCCAAAATCATGAATCTCAAAACATTCTCAATGTTAGAAACCACCATCATATTTTATTTTTAGATATAAAGATGATCTGATTTCATTCCCATGAGAGTATTGATAGAGAGAATCTTAGAATATAATTTAACTAGTAAATACAATAGAGTAACCACTTGAGTAGATATAAATTAATGGTATAATCTTATATCAAACAAAGAAACAAATAGAGTATAATAAATCAGGATCATATCTCATACTATGGAAGATCCCTCTCAACCATCCACTGAAGCCTAATCAATTACATATGTCCTACCAGCAGCCACTCAGTGAATCCTTAGAGGTTCACGAGTCACTAGATTCACTAACCCTTTTTGGGTCTGCACATGTTGCTAACATCATATTCATTCCCTTGCTGAATTCATCCTTCAACCTATATCATAGAACCACTTTACATGCCCTGTATTTCCACAATGGTGAAAATTAGTTGGAGAATAAAAACATTCCATAAGAACGTGTCCCTTCCCCCTGTAATTATAGAATATGACAGTGTTATCTCCCACAAAGGGAGTTTATTAACCTATAATATACACTATCTATTAACCACCTCCCTAATATCGATCATCTAACTTCCTATTATAATTACTTGATTGAGAAACTAGCACTTCATAGGAGAAAGTACCTTTTGTACCACTAGCGGTAAGAAGTATATGTGAAACTATTCCATCTTAATATATATTCTTGATTATCAATGCCTTGAAAATAACTCCAGAAAATGTCATTAGATAACAGTTCAATACATGTAACTTTATCACTGGGAGAAGAATAATCTCAAATTTTCTTTCCTTCTATTCCTCATTTACCAACTTAAGAGAAGAAAAATGGATCAATATAGTGATCTGTGTAGAATATGAGGACACCCACATCATATACTACTAGAGATCCATGATCTCCTAAGCATTTTCTATCGTTAGTACATAGATAATAAACCTATAGAATAAGTGGTCCTTAAAGGTCACTTATGTTATACTTGTATATCTACTATCTTTCAGCATAACCTACCACTATCATACAACTACGCCTTGAAGCATAAAGGTTGATGGATTCACTTTCTGATCCTCTAGGATCTATACTAAGTTAAATACCCTTTGAATGACCCATAACCTATCATATACATTTTTATGGACTCCAATTCCCTATTAGAATGTTTTTACTAGCTCTGAAAGTCATGAGCATAATTGACCATCATCATCCCACCCTAGTGGGATTCTCCACCTTAAATTTTCACTAGTCTAAAGAGTCCTGAATGGATTGGTTTTATAGATTTACCCTATGGAGAAACCAATGGAATATTATTAGTTTCATACTAAATCTGTAATACATCTACAAGGTGACATTTCTTATAATTATTGAATAAATCACAGAGAGATCTAACAAATTTGATAGGGAAACTAATAAAAAAAATATAGTAACGCAAAATAGTTTACAATGAAGTTAAACCTAATAGGCCACCCACAAGAACAAAGAATAACCCCATATTTAGTATCTAAAATCCAAGTCATTCCTCATGTATCTACACAATAGTCACATCGAAAAATATATACTGAAGCATAGAATATAACATGATTAATTAAAATAATGCATGAAATAATTAACCAAATCCCATATCATAATTTCAATAGTAATTTAATTATTTAGGAACTATATGATGAAAGAAATAGGTATATGGAAGTTGATCGAATTTTCCTAACATGATGCATGAACACACTAAACCCCATAAATTAGTACACCCACACCATGTGCATCTCCCAAGGAGAATTTAATCAGTGGTAACATCAAATAATAAAACACAAATCCCCACTTTATGGAAACTCATATGTCCACTATTCCATTCTGTCTAGGAACTAACATAGTTCCTTTACCATATTCCCAACCATCCCATATCTTGTCTACCCTACCCAAAATCAAGGAAAAGTGAAAAAACAAGTTAGTGAACTTAGTGATCTGATACCATTTTGCAACACCCCAACCCGAACCACATGGTATGAAATGGGTAATGACACAACTTCATGTGTCCCTCACCATATTAATGATGTTACCGAATAATGATGAGGGTATTAGGAATAGTGTGGGGGAGATTATGTCATCATTAATAGGTAAACATCAATGTTATAATAAAGAAAGAAACAACATTGATTAAAAATATTGAATAAATAAATATATAATAGATATTTACAGTAGAAGAATACCAAAACTAAAAAATGTAGTAATAATATGGAATTTTAGATACATAAACCAAGACTAAACAAAAAAATATAATATAACATAGAAAGATAATAAATAAGAGTAGTCATATACATCCATCCAAAACTCTATCTAACAATGTCTACATCTTCCTGCTAATCCTACTCAAGCATCCACTATAAGGCCCTTTTCATTCATCATACCCTGAGGATGAATTCTAAAAGTTCACTGGAATTACTGAGTATGGTCTGAGTACAAGACTAAGTAGGATACTACTAACAAACCTTAACATATGTACATAAAAAATATAGGTTAATTCTATGAAAGTAAATAGAACCGATATAAGAAGAAATTGTATGAAAAAATTAAAATTTTCATTAAATTTTATTCAAGAACAAATATACATGCTTTAGTTCCATTCCCAAAGAAACATAAAATGGTATCCTGACACCCCCCTCCAAAGGATAGTCTAAAAACATTTCTGAAACACCCCCTTTATGGGATAGTCCAATGCATACCAACTACTCATATGAAACATCCACCATAAGAGATAGTCCAATAGGCTCCACATGTACACTCAAATACATAATATATAAAAAGAACATATGTTACAAGATACAAATGACAGATCAACAATCATGTCAAATCAATCAATTATCATAGTCATTATGATCCAAATGAAGGAAACATGATCACAAATCAAAGGGATACACACCAACACCTCATGTGATCAAGAATTATATATAGGTCTCATGAGGCTACCCATGATTCCAAAAATTATGTCAAGAACCAATATAAAATATGCACTAATGTGAAGGGATTCCAACCATAGGTGAAAAAAATATCGAAGTATAGGGTCTCTGTTTGAGTATAAACACACTATCAAAACCTATATATAATCCTAATTCAATACAATTTTTAATCTAAGGATAAATGTTGAGAAGAAACCACACCCTAAAGTTAGTTCAAGGTCAAACATACTTGAGAAGATTTATATCCAACAATGATCTTGTCTTGACAAGTGTGTAGAAACAAAAAACTTGAACCCATGTTACTATTCTATCAATGTTCAATGAATCCATTGTTATAACAATAAAAAACCCTTATATCCGACCAAGAAATTAGGTATCTAGATTGTTTTGATATGGGAGAGAATAATGGAATCGATTTGGAATGAATATAGACTCATAAGATGAATAATGCAAGATCGATCCATTGACCGATCATTGAATAGAGGTGTTGGTAGGGAGGGAGAGAACCCAAAAATCACTGAAGATGATCCCTAGGATGTTGAGAGTCAAATGTCACTTTAGAGGGTAAGTAAAATTGAATGAAGGACAATTTTTAAGAAAAATTACGTTATACCTTGAATCCTCACTAAGCTCTATCGAATTCCACCACCTACATCATGTATATCAGGAAGATAAGATTCTACCCAAGAGCACCATCAGATGGATAGTGGGACGGTTGTAGTTTAAAAAACTATACAATGCCCCACCCTAGCCCCATTTCTTTTTTTCGGCAACTTGAGCACCTCTATCCCACCTCTAGACACTTAAAACATGCTCAAAATCTATGTAAAATTTAAAAGTATGGGCGTAATTAAAATTGAGGTGTCCCACATATACTCAGTATGGGTTAACATACAATGAAAGATATTAGGAAATGATAATGGAATACAAAATATAGAAAGAATTGATAAAACAATTATTCATATCTATGATTATATAATCACAACATAATTCATGGATGAAAAATGAAATAAATAAGCACATTGAAACAATTAAATGATCTCATAACGATGGAAATTATGGGAATTCATAATTACATACATCATAAACATACCATCAATACCTTGTGTACAGACATCCTCCATAAAGGGTAAGGAGGCTCTCATTACTCTCCCTTAGTTATGTAATGAGATATACCGGTTCACTGATCGACTATATAGATTTGAGCCTTACCTGTCTCATAAAATTACAAATCATTACATCACATATTAAAAGAGTATAATAAATACTTTTCATAATGTTCAACATAAAAATAAACAACCTAATTTCTATATGAAGATCAACTTATAATATTTTCTCATATAGAACAAATAATTTTATGGATTTCAATAGATTTACCTAGTTAATGAACTAATAAATATGTCTAGGTGAATTACTTTGAGTTATATAAGGAATAATTATTGACATATAACAAGTGAACTTATAAATTAAAGGATTTGAAATTATAGTTGACGAGTATTTATTGAGATTAATACTATCAATGAGTTTGGGAAATTAAATATATGTTTCCTCGATGTTATAAGAACAAATAAATTATGGGTAAATCCCATATAAAAATTAGTATTATATGATCAGACATATTTGATATTCATTAGGGATATAAAATTTCCTTAAAGAAATTATTCTAATTCAGTATGAATTGATGGAAAAATTGAACTTGTACCAAAATTTATTTTAGTACACTTGAAACCTAATAAAGGCTCCACAAGGTTTATCTCTTTCATTCTTAGAAAAATCCAACTTCTTATAAAGGAAAAATCTATAATACCAAAATACATGTCATATATAAGGATTTGGATAATAGATTTTATGTCTATGTGAATGTTTAATCATAATAAAATCTTATAAATGAAATATAATGTGACAAAAATAAAATCCCACATGAAAATTATATCACAATGATAGTAATCAAAATAATATAAAATTAATACTCATATAAGAATTTGAAAAATTGAAAAGGATTCTATAATGGAAATTTAAATATGAATTGAAAAGAGAGAAAAAAGTCCCATACCTATCTTGATATTTTTAGCCTAGAGACAAACCTTATATCCTACAAAAATTATTATGATTAAATAGTGAGTTATGTGAGAGACTTCTTGAGAATGATATTAATATAGATCTTTGAATTCTTAATAGGGGAAATGAGAATAATGAGTGGGTATTTATAGGTGTAGTGTGTGAAATTTCATTGAATAAAGTATTGAATATTTTATTTTCCCATCATATAAAGTGATACACTACCACCCCATGTATCCCTATTTCCTACTATAATGTTGTATTATAATAGTGAATAAATAAATTAAAAAAATAGAACTAACTTTGAATATTTGTGTCTTTACACATATATTATGTAATAATTTTTGTATTTCACCATAATTCAAAATTTTTTACAATAGTTTATTATTTTTGAAATTTGTTTCAAAATTTATCCCCTTAAATAATTTTGGTATATTTTTTCCAAATATGAAATCAATTTTATAAAATACGACCTCTAATTTTATAAATTTTACATTTTAAATAATTAAGATTCATTTAATAAAAATATGGTATTAGTATAAACACCGTTTAATTTCTAAAAGAATTTCAATATTTATACCATTTTAACCCAAGATACCGAACCCCTTGTCAATACAACATAATACCAAATGTTAAAGTGTGAAATAATTTTTTTTATGTGGTGGTTTGGAAAACATTTTTTTGGTTGTGATTTCAATTGGCATGAACTTCTCAAGTAGAAAATTCTACTCAAACCTCAATTTTTGATGTTTTACTTAGGATTGGACAAGGGAAAACCACAATGATTCTACTACCCTACCAATTTATAATAAAATATCTTTGTAAGATATTTTACTACTAATTGCGTCCATGTTTTCTCCCTTATAAATCTATTTGGTATCATCATTACCCTTAATATAAAATAATTTTTATGGTCACTTAATAACGAATATATTGAAAATATTTATAATTCCAAAAAATCATGTAACAACCACATTTACTCTTATATCCTATCAATTCATTAAAATAAACCCACTAAATAATAATTTTAACATTTATGTCTTTCAATATATCGATTCCATGGCCTTTATTGTTTTCATTTTTATTTTTATGGTTAATACCATTATGTTTGTTGAATAATATGATCCAAAATAAATCTATATAATTCTTATATCATTTAATATTTGATTTTATATATTCTTATTTATATTAGAGTTAAAAAATTTGCATCTTTTAGTTTTAGTACACCATTTCTAATAAAATATGTTTATTTAATACTATAATTCCTTAAGTAATAAGTTCCCCCATTATAATAATTTCATCATTGAAGTTGTAATTCAATCCATAAATAAATATTGATAAATATTTTTCTTTTCATCCTAAGGATCCCATATTGCATCCTTTTAATGGTAATTCCTCTAAATAATCTTTACCAGTCAAGTAGTTCAATTCTTCAAAACTCTCTCTTATGTCAAGAATCTGCATCGAATCTTCATTAGATTATATATAAGGCACTAACTGAACTTAAAAAACCTTCAAAACCTATGAATGGTTTGGAATATATTACCTTATAATTTATATATAGAAGGAATTATACACTTGAGTTAGGTTTTAAGGCATGGATAAAAAATATTCTCTATATCCTAATAATTCAAATATTTTAAATAGCACAATGTATCCTGGAATTAACTTCCCCTTCATTCAAAATATCAAAACCCATTTCCCTGGAGATATATTTAGGAAGGAATAATCCCCTACATGAAATCCAGGATCCTTACATTAGTTTTCAACATAAATTTTCTATATACTTTAAGATACCATGATATTATTCAGGATAGAACTTACCTACTATAATGTCACCTCAAAAAGTTTAAAATCTAATAACTTTATTTCTACAAAAATATCCCAATATGTTGAAGTATAATATCACTTTACATAAAAGGATTTATATGGTGTAATGTTTATGGTGAAGTGGTAACTGCTATTGTATAGAAGTTCAACTAGATTTTAATAACAATCCCAACATACTTGTAAGTAAAGATAACAATCCATTATAATTCTATATAATTTTTGGATTTTCCATTTAAATTTTATATTAGTTTTAGGGTGATATGCCATGTTATGATTCAGATTTAAATTTTAATCCTCCAAAAAACTCCTGTAATTTATTGATGTGAACCTTAGGTTACGATAAAAAACTATTGATAAGGGTGATCCATTAAGTATCAAACCATTATTTATATACAACCTAATAAAAATATCCATGGGGAAATATTCTCTAATTACAAGGAAATGAGTTGTTTTTTTATGATTATATATAATAAATCATATTACATTATTCCCCTTGGATGTATTAGGTTTCCCTATGATTAAATCCTTATTAATATTATCCCACTCCCATAATGGTGTGGTTAAGGTTTCATAACTCTTTTGGGAAGTTTTATTGCATCCATCAGATGTTGGTATACAAAGAATATTAATGTGTAATATACACTCTATTAATTCACATTTTCCCACTAAATATTATCTTGGATATCCTTATACATCTTGGAGCTTATAGGATAAAAGTTTGAGCTAAGTGCCTCATCCAATAAATCATTCTCCACCTCTGGTATTAATAGAACACATAACCTATTAAGAAACATTAAAACTCTTACATAACAATTGTTAAACTCTGTTAATTTGTCATTCCTAAAATCTTTCATATTATTTTATTGGGCCTTATTATCTTGTTAATATTTCTTAATCATCTCTATTAAAGAAGGTTTGATAATTACATGGAATAAGAATGATGCTCCCCATTACATTATAATACCAAAGTCCATTCTTACAAAATACATGAGAATTAGATCATTATACACTATCATCATGGATAATATTCCATATTCTTTTCTAACCAATGAATCTTAATCCTTTTTTTCTTTCCTTTTATGGTAATTCATAAAAAAATCACAATCCTTAAGTTGTTTTAACCATTTAATTTTCCTCATATCAATATGTTTTTCAGTAAAGATATGTTAAAAACTCCTGTGATCGGTGTATATATCACATCTATATCCATAGAGATAATATATCCACATTTTTAGTGAAAATTTTACTACTAAAAACTCTAAATCATGAGTTATATTATGAACCTCATTTTTCTCAATTTTTGATATGTATAGTCTTCCACTCTATTTTTTATTAGAAAACATTCAATAAATTTCATTGATTCATCAATGTAAATTAAAAACCCTTATTTACAAGAAGATAGAGTTAATGTAAGTTCTTTTAATAATATCCTATTTAATTTCATAGATATGTAATTACATTTTATTATTCTTTTGTATTTTCACCCTTTATGAGTTAAGTTGTTTAATAGATTATCTAATCAAGAAAAACCCCAAAAAACATATGATGATATCCTGCAAAGACAAGGAAATTTCATATTTCAGTTATTTAGGTGGGTTTGTCTCCTTTCTTAACAACATTTTTCTTTGAAAGTTCAACAGATATGTCATCCTTGGATACAATATGTCAATGGAAATAAACTTGTTAAAAAATAAATCATATTTACTGAATTTCCCATATAACTCCTTTTTCATCAGAACCATAAGCACAATTTTCAAATGAATTTAATTCTCCTCATAAAATTTATAGTATATATGAATATCATTAATAAATAGCACCTCAAACATATCAAGAAAATTGTTTTATTTTTTATTAATAAAATATATAAAAACATAATGTTCATTTATCAAACCAAAATTCATTATTGTGAACTCATAACGACCATATGTCATAGGAAATGATTCCTTTTGGATATCCTCATTTTTAAAAATTTACTTATGATAACCTAAACAAAGATCAATATTTGATAAGTATTGATCCCCTTGATGTTGAAAAAATAGGTCACCAATACATGAAAATTAATACATAATAATTATATTATTTCATTTATTTCTCTATAATCAATGCATTGCCTCATTAAAACATAATTATTATTCACAAATAAAACATTTTATCCCCATAGAAAAACATTTGGATGAATTAAAAATTTATCACATAAGTCTTATAATTACTTCTTTAATTTAAATAACTCCACTAGATAAATTCTATAGTTTAGTTTAGATATGGGTTTTTCATCAGGGATAAGTTCAATATATAATTTGACGTCTCAATCATGGGTAAATCCAAGAAATATAGAAGGAATTATTTAATATATTTCTTAAAAATGGGTATATATTTTTTCCAAAAACATACTTACCATTAAAAGATTAAATTTTATCTATTTATTCTTTAAGGATTTCATTAAGATCATCCACTGGGGGGTGGTTCTTTATAAGATTCATATAATTTTACCACTTAAAAAAAGTAATTCTAAATTATCCTCATGAATTATTACTTCTTTATATCTATAAAAATTATTTATTTATAATTTTAGAGCCAATACATCCCTATGATTACCTCAAAATACATCATATGTATGCTGATTAAATTTTCAAATAGAAAACACCCATGTATTAAAATTTTAACTTCTTAGTATATATTTATCGCAATGAAAATACCACTAATATTATAACTGATAAATCACTTCTCAATTAATAATGGGGTTATTGAATATTTTATACTAACATGCATGATATAAAAGAGTGCATAGATTAATAATCAATTAATATTTAATTTCATTGATCATATAATCAATGTATCTACTATGACATCATTTTGAGCTTCTAATTTAGCTATTTTATTGAAAAATATCAGATTTGATATATATGATACTTTTAAGGTAGATTAATATGGTTCTTGGTGTATTTATTAGAGTGATGTCCCATATAATTACTATTTAAACATTACATAATAATTTTTTCTCTCATACTATTTCAATCATGAGATTGATAAAATTTTTCTTTAAATTTAAAGTATACACTCAATACCCTTATGTATACCCCTGGGTGTTTTATCCCACATTTATTAAATGTTGGGAACTATACTCTTCTCCTTTTAACTTTACTATAGTTCTTTCCATACAGAGATAATCCATCATCTTTTTCTTATTTTTACAATTGTAAATGAATGATTTTGAAAAAAAATTCTCTATCTTGATGTAACTCATCACTATAACTACATATATTGAAATTTTTTGAGAGAATAATTAACTTTTTAGGAGTCTATTCCATCTCAAATTTTAACTTAAATAATTAATCTACCAAACAACTTTGTCGAAGATCTTGTTCCCACTAGGAGAAGATATTATGCAGACTTGTGAGTTCCATATACTGGAAAAATATCTCACTAAGATTTATTATTTATGAAATTTCAATTAAGAGACCAAAATTGCTAAATCCAAGTCACTATTAGGGTATTTACAATTTCAAGGTTAATGATGAAGAGACCTGTAAGTCACTACCTTATAACCCAACATCATAACAACCTCCAACTAAAAACTAAACACATAATAACACGCTTCATAGACAACTACAGGCTCGGTAAGAATCATGATAAATGTTAACATAAAACTCTTCTTCATCCATAATAATAGTTCCTTATATTGATATGTCCATTAAAGCATGACTCACTTCTTGGTCAGTGCGGTCATGGACACTTCCAGGCAAGAAAATTATTGAATGAATCTCTTATAGTACCTTGTCAACCTGAGAAAAATCTATATCTCTATCCTATTCACTGACTATTACTAAGACATTATTGCATAAAATTGTCCTTTATCAACAAATATTCCTATTTTAGAAACCACATTACCAAGAAAATTCACATCATACATCCAAAATTGTCACTTCGAGTACAAGGTGTAAATTAGATGTGATAAAGTATACCCAATATGATATCCAAATTTTCAGTATTTGATTCCAATATCTTAGAATATATAAGGATTTAATCAATTAACACAATGATGAAATAATCTATGTGTTGGAAAAATATCTTGTTCACTAGATCCACTAACACCTCTAGAGCATTTGTCAGCCTAAAAGGCATAATGAGATACTCATACAACCCATAGCTACTCCAAAACACTATTTTAAGATGTATTCCTCTGTAATATAAAGATAATGTTATCCTAAACATAGATCTATCTTATAAAACCACTAGGATCCACTTAATTGATCGAAAAAATTATTAATTATATATAATAGGTACCTATTTTTCACTGTGATCTAGTTCAACTTTCGATAGTCCACAAAACATTGAAGAGTATCATCCACATTCTTAGTGAACAACACTACAACACTCCAAGGGGAAGTTCTTAGAATAATTATTTATATTAAATATATTCCATTTTTATTCTAAAATTTAGAGTTTCTTAGTTAATTATAACCAAAATATCATGCTAGATATAGGTATATAATCTTACTATGGTCACCTATATTCAACTTTATTTGGGAATGATAATCCATAGGTAAATAATTATGGAATGAAGCTATCCATTTGGATTATTTAGGTCTTGAAAATTGTTTTCTTTTGATGAAATTGAAAACATAGTGTTTTAATGGGTTTGAAAAATCTCACCAACTTTTCTCATATATTACTTTAATGTATTAATGCCTAAAAAAATTTAGTTTAATATCAAATACATTCAACTAAGTCAAAAAATCATATCATATTAATGTATAACACTTTATACATATAATTATTTTTGTTCTATACCCAAAAATAAAATATTGTTATAACTACACATATCCAAATGCATCACATGCATATGAAATAAATAATTTATTCATGTAAAGGTTACAAACTACAAAAAACCAAATAACTATCGAATTAAGTGTGGTATGATTGGTTTGAAACCTCAAATTTTCTAGATAGAGCCTATAGTCCTAGTTCAAGGAGAATTCGAACCCAATTTCCCACTATAAATAGATAAATACTCAATACAGACTTTAATTCAAAATCAATAATAAATCTTAATAAATATTAATAATAAATAACCATTAATGTTGAATTCATAACCCAAAAAATCATTATCTTGGTTAAAAATATATAAATATTATGTCTTTTAATATATAAAACTCTTTATATAAAACATATGAAATTTATAAATAGAATTTTACACAATTAAAACTAAGGCATACATCTATTAATAGTATAAATAGTTTATATTAATTAATAATAAAAGAGTAGGGAATAAAAAACCATTTAAAATATTTTGGTTTGAGAAAACAATTTTTGAAAATTTCATTGATAACATAAATATAAATAATTTATAATTTATAAATGATTTTATGGAAATTGAAAAACATATAAATATAAACAATTTACATTTATATTAAAAATATGAGCAATTTATTTTTTTAATTTATATGGAAACCATATGAACTACCTCATATTAAAATTTGTTATCATATAAGAACAATAAACCCTTTATATTACTAAATACATAAATACTTAATATTAAATTTAAAATTAATTTATATTTTTTTAAAAAGAATATATTTTTTATTCATTTAAACCTTTGATCAAATAATCCAAAACCCTTTTTGGATTGGTTTATATAAATTTATAAAATAATTAAAGTAACATGAACAATATATATAATTTTTTATGAACATTTCCTTAAAATTAAAATTTTATATTTTACTTTATTAAAAAATTTATTAATGATTTATAAATTAATAAACCATGATTCAAGACTTTAAAAATTGATCTCATCCATTAAAATAATTTTTTAATGGTTTAAAGCCCGTTAAAATCGTTAATTAATGTAGATTTTTGAGAATTTTAGAAAAAGAATTAAAAAAAACATAAAACTACATAACACATTACTATAGACCATGTTGTGGTTTTTCTCAAGTTACATCAGTTTCTAAAAGAAAAAAATATTTTTTTCTCTTATGTAATATATTTTTTTAAAAGTTTTTCTTTTGAAATCATACGGTAGTTTTTTTAATCTACTGTGTGGTAATCTATATAAAAATAAAATTCATGTCCAAATAATGCTTATTTTTATCAAAACTATAACATAAAATTCATAATATTATAAATATTCATTAATGGAAAACATTTTCAATGCTATTTTTTTCTTAAACCATTATATATTTTACAATTTTCATAAATCATGACAATTATTTCTTAAAATATTTTTTGGTTATTAAAATACTCCCGAAACTTGATAATTTTTTATAAAAAAATGTTATAGTTCTTGAAAAAATCATTTTTACAGATTCTTTGTATATTTAATATCTATTCTAAATGATACTAAAAATTATTTTATTCTAATGAATGTCTTTTATGGGGGAAATAATTGTTCAAATTAAACAAAAAATAACCACTAAAATACCATTTTCCATAGGATACTACCATTTTTATTTCGGAATTGAATAAAACCAAATTGAAAGATACACATATTTATTATGTGGGTCTGATTCTTCCATGCTCTTTATATATGTGAATATTAGAGATTCCTCAAGAAAGTTAATGGAATTTATATTAGGATAATCTATGATTTTTTTGAATCACTTAACTCTTAAGTGTGTATCTATCACACTAATGATTTTATAGAACCTTCAATTTAAAGCGTTATGAGAAATGAGATCCATGGTTTACAGAGTTTTATAGTGATTGAATCATAGTCACAAAACACCATTTCAGAAGGTATAAACCAGTTTATATAGCTATAAAAATATATTCATTGTAATCCCAAAAATATCATAAATGTTTGGCTATAACTAAAAATTTTTTATATACTTTTTAAAATTTTACATCACAATATGATGTGTTGTGAATTTGGGCCATCTATTATTTAAAATTTATATAATAAATATTGACATTTCAAACTCCTTAAACATCATCACATGTTTTTACAACCAATAATGATTTCTAATATGACTAAATTGGTAGTCCACATGAACTATCATATAATTCATGTATTATATTTATGCACTAAATTATAAACCATGAAATGGTATGAGTCACTACATTGTGGTTTTATCAGGTCTCAATTTTAGATTCCGCATCATTGTGTATATGAGGAATGACATTTAATGTCACTTGACTCACCCATTTACACTAAATATCCTGTTTTATTAAGATTATTGGCACCCCATATGATGTTTAATAGATAGATTATTGATTAATAAAATGGTTTAAAAATCACATTCCAATATAAGGAGCTATTTTAAAGAGTTATAACAATAGAAAGGGAAAATTTACTTTTTCACAATATTTAAAAATAAAAACCATCATTCAATAATGGAGTTCAATAATAAAATTTTTGGGTATATGAAACATTAATGATTACTCATTATATTGAGGATCTATATTATACTCTTCTCAACACATTAATTTTTAGAGAATGTGGTAATGAAACTTTTATGTAGAATGGATACTTTCAAATAAGTTAGTCATTCCAATTGTTAGAAGATACATTTAAAGGTAGAAACCTATTTCTTTTTTATTTTGGGAAGTTGATCAAACTCGTAGTTAGAGATGATTCAAACATGACAGTGAGGTATGATTTAATTAATCATTGTTTCTTTATATATGATTATTTAAGCTACCAATATATCATGTATATGGGTTTGTAATTTTCGTTCACTACTTAGGGAAATAGAGACATGCATAATAACTTTTAGTGTTATCAAATCCTAAACTGGTGCAAAATTGATATTATGAAAATAAGAAAAATTAAAATAGATTACTATTCTTCCAAAATTCTTAACATGATTATAAACCTACTTCATGGTTTATAAGGATTTCTAAAAAATAATGTGGTTCAAATAAATATTTCATGATTTATAGAATTAATTTAAAAATGTTTTTTTTAAAATTACATGGATTATTTATTATAAAAGAGATCATCATTTTTACACTTTTATATAGTGTTTTTTAACTAAAAAAGTCATTATTTACTCACACAAGATTTTAATGATAATAAACCATGTTATAGAAAAAGTAAATAGGCCATAGTTTATAGTATAATGGTTGGGAAATTAGAATATTTTTGTAAACTATTTCATGATTCAATGTAGTAACTTTAATTTTTTTTCAATCCAAAAAAGGAATGGAAGAGAAACCACACTGTGGTTTTTTTCCTTTGTTTTCAAAAAATAAATTTTCTCTCTCTCAAAAACCTTTTTTGGTGAGAGAATGAAGGGATCACACTGAATTTTAATGACTTTAGACTTATAAAAATATGTTTTTTTCATACAATTATCTTAATTTATAATATATCATGCTAAATATTTTATGTTTTCATTTATTTAAAAATTCCATATTTAATATTATCTGTATAATTTTTTTATTAATAATATTATATACTTTAGTTTAAATTTAAAATATTAAATATTATAATTCTTATTCCATAAATATATGATCTTTATTTAATGTATGACCTAAATATTTAGTTTTCATTCAACCAAGAAAATTATTTTTTATTTCAGTTATGAATACAATAATAAGGATTGATTATGATTTATACATATTAGGTATATGAGTTATATTAAAATTGAGGTCACTATTGTGTATTGGTCAATGTTTAGTGGGAATTTGGGTCCGATTTCTAATTTGTTTTGTGGATTAGGGCATATCTATGAAAAGTGGGGGTAATTATATGTCCCACTATATATTCTATTGTGAATTTTTAATATGATTATAATCCTTTAATTAAAATAGTTCCATGAACCTATTGGATAATATGAAATTATATATGTCAAGATATAGTTGTAATTTATTATTGGATAAGTAAAATAAATATCTAGTTATATAATGTGTATCCCATTAATATGATTTAAATATAATAATTTGGTCAAAGTAGTTGAAATCAACAACAAAATCATCAGAAGCATGTATACAAAGAGGGATAACGTGAGATATAGAGATTTTATGGAATGAAATAGGTATAAATTATATGCATAAGATGTATCTGGAAATGTTGAGATAAAGAAAACCCCTTAAAATAATACATGTGAGATTCCTTCCCATGTGAACACTTGTCAAGACCTTTACCATTTAGTATTAGAGAAGATAACCATATGGTGTTCATAAGTTATCTTGTTAAAGGAAATTAGATTATAGGTGACCCTACACATTATATAACTTTATTTATTTTTGAGTTTTGGTTCACATTTAAATGGGTGAGGCTAACCATTAGGTAAACTAATAAATTGTGTTAGGAAGGTTCATTTGATGAATTGGGCTAGGAGTTTTCCAACTAACTAGTCAAGAGTCCTATGTGATATGATAGAAAAAATTTGTAACATCACCTTACCTAGTCACCCAGATTTGGTGGGTTATTTATTACATAGTAATTAGATTATATCTTATTACACTACCAATACCAAGGTTCAATAGTCCTTAAGAGACCTTATATATATAAAATACCTTATAACATGGAATATAATTTTTCTATGTATAAATGATTATTACATAATGTTATCAATAAAGATGATCATACATAGTATTTCTTTTCATTAATTTAAGAAATGGTAAACATATGGAAAGGGTTATTTTATGCTCTAACACCAAAACCCAAACCATTAGGCATAAGATGGGTTTCCACATGAAATCATCCGAGCCTCCCTATATGCAAGTGGTTACCAAATAACGATGATGGATTAAGGAAGGTGTGAGGATATTATGCCCTTAGAAATAGGTAAAAATCAGAGTAATAATAAAAGAAGAAATTAAAATGATCAATTATAAAGAATAAATAAATAACCAATCGATCATAAGAGTAGAAACATACCAAAAGTAAAACCAGAAAATGAAGGAACAATATGGCATGTAAGATACATAACAAAAAACTATAAAATGAGTCAAATATATGAGGTAAAGATAATAAATAAAAGTAGCCGAAGACATCCAAGATAAACTCCATCCAAAAATGTACATATCTTATTACTAATCCTACTAAAGAATCCACCATAGGTACCTTTCCCTTGATAATATCCCTGATCATGAAATCTAAAAGTGCAGAAAAATGCTCGCTTATGGCGTGAGTAAAAGAATAAGTAGGACACCAACAAAAAACCTTAACATTTGTGAATAAAAAATATATAGGTGCATGAAATGAAGATAAACATACCAGATATAAGTATTAAGTATATCACATAAGAAAAAAGGTACATGTTGAGTTATCAATGACTAGAACTACCTGCCTCGATTCCATGTAGGAAGAAACATCAAACAACCTCCTAACATATCCCTCATGATGGGATAGTCCAAATAAATTTCTGAAACATCACCATTAACATTATAGGTTAATGCATGAATAAAACTTCTCTAACACATACCCCATTGAGGGATAGTCTAATAGGTTCGACCTACACACTCAACTATAAAATACAGAAGAAGCATATACAATACAAGATACAAATAATAGATGAAACATCATGTCAAATCAAATATGTTTTATAATCATCGTAATCCTCATGAAATATATAGAATCACAGGTCAAAGATATATACAAACACAACTATTGTGATCAAGAATTATATATAGTTTTCATGGGGATACCAATACATGATGATAATATTTCCAAGAACCACTAAAATACATGAGCTAAAGTCAATGGATTCTTTACATTGGTGTAAAAATGATCGTATAAAAGGGTCTCCACTTGAGTCCAAAAGAACCACTGAAACCTAGAAATGATCCTCATTCAACATGATTTAGAATACTACGATCAAAATTGAGAATAAATCACACCTTATAGGCAGGTCAAGGAAAAATGTACCAAAGAATATCCATTTCCAAGAATAAGTATCTATACCCACTATTCCCACCTCGACATCCCATTAACCAATTATTACAAAATTCCCCCTTTAAGCAATGAAAAGGTGAATCAAATCCAAAAATAATCAATGTGTGCATGGTAAATTTTCAACCAATCATTTCCAACGATCATTTCAAAACCTGTCATCTCCGAAATTATTATGCTCCAAACATTCTCAATGTTAAAAACCACCATCATATTTCATTTATAGATATGAAGATGATCTAAGTTCTTTCCCATGATAGTATTGATAGATAGAAGCTTAGAAGATAATTTAACTAGTAAATCCAATCTAGTAACCACTTGAGTAGATATAAATGAATGGGATACTCTTTTATCAAACAAAGAAATAGATAGAGTATAATAAATCAATATCGTACCTGATAATATGGAAGATCCCTCTCCACCATCCACCAAATCCTAATCAATTACATATATCCTACCAACAACCATACTGTTAATCCCAATAGGATCACGAACCACCAGATGCACTAACCCTTGTGGGGTATGTGCATGTTACTAATGTCCTATTCCTTCCCTTTCTAAATTAATCCTTGAAGCTCTATCATATAACCACTTTACATGCATTATCTTGCCACAATGGTGAAAATTATTTAGAGAATAAATACATTCAATAAGAAAGTGTCCCTTACCCCTAGAATTGTATAATATGAAAGTGTTATCTCCCATAAAGGGATTTTAGTAACCTCTAATATACACTATCTATCAACCACCACCCTAACATCAATCTTATAACTTCCTATTCTAATTCACAGATTGAGAAACTAGTACTTCACTAAAGAAAGTACGTATTATACCACTAACGGTAAGAAGGAGATGTGAAACTATTCCCTCTTCATATATATTCTTGATTACTAATGCCTTGAAAATCACTATAGCAGAGGTCATTAGATCAAAGTTCCATACTTGTAACTTCAGCTCTGGGCAAATAATAATCTCAAATTTTCTTGCCTCCTATGCCTCATTTCCCAACTGAAGAGATGAAAAATGGATCCACATAGTGATGAGTGTAGAATATGAGGACACCCTCATCATCTACTACTAGAGATCCATGAACTCTTGAGCATGGTCTATATTTAGAACATTGATAATGAACATATTGAATATGTGGTCTTTAAAAGGTCACCTAAGTTATACCTGTATATCTACCATCTTTCAACATAACCTCCCACTATAATCTAGCTACACCTTGAAGAATAAAGGTTAGTGGCTTTACTTTCTGATCCAATGGGATCTATACTAATTTAAAAACACTTTTAATGACCCATAACATATCCTGTACATCCTCAGGACCTCTAATTCCTTATAAGAATGTGGTTACTAGCTCTGGAAGTCATGAGCATAATTGACCATCATCATCCCACCCCAGTGGGATTCTTCACCTTGAATGTTTACAAGTCAAAAGAGTCCTGGATGGATTGGTTCTATAGATTTTACCTAAATAGAAACCAATAGAATATGATCAGTTTCATACTGGATCTTTAATATGTCTACAAGGTGACATTTCTTGAAATTATTGAATAAATATTAGAGAAATCCAACAAATTGGATACGGAAACCAATAAAAGAACATAGGAACACACGATAGTTCACAATAAAGTTCATACTAATAGGCCACCCATAAGAACAAGGAATAACCACATAATCATTATCCCAAATCCATGTCAAGCCTCATGTATCTGCATAATAGTCACATCAAAAAATTTATACTAAAGCATAGAATATAACAGGATCAAATAAAAGAATGAAAGAAATAATTTACCAAAGAACATATCATAATTTAAATAATAATTTAATTATTTAGGAACTATATAATGAAAGAAATAGGCATATGGAATTTGATTGAATGTTCCTAACATGATTCATGAACACAATAAACCCCATAAATTAGTATGCCCACAACACATGCATCTCCAAAGGTGAATTTAATTAGTGGTAACATCAAATAGTAAAACAAAAATCCCAACTTTGTGGAAACTCATATGTAAACTATACCATACTATCTAAGAACTGAAAAAGTTCCCTTACCATATTCCCAACCATCTCATCTCTTGTCTACCCTACCCAAAATCATGTAAAAGAGAATAAAAAAGTTAGTGAACTTAGGGATATGATTCGATTTTGCAACAACCCAACCCGAACCACTTAGTCTGAGATGTGTAATGACACAACCTCATGTGTGCCTCACCCTACTCAAGAGGTTACTGACTAACGATGAGGGTATTATGAATAGTTTTGGGGAGATTATGTCCTCTGTATTAGGTAAAAATCAGAGTTATAATAAAGGAAGAAATAACATTGATTAATAAAATTGAATAAATTAATATATAATTGATATTTATAGTATAAGAATACCAAAACTAAAAAAAATGTAGTTATATTATGGAATTTCAGATACATAATCCAAGAATAACAAAAAAACAATATATGATATAAAGACAATAAATAAGAGTAGTGGTAGAAATCCATACAAAACTCCATCTAACAATGTCTATATCCTCGTACTAATCCTACTCAAGCATATACTATAGGGACCTTTTCATTCATCATACCCTGAGCATGAAATCTAAAAGTTCACTAGAATTACTAAGTACGGTGTGAGTACAAGACTCAGTATGAAACCAATATCAAACCTTAACATATGTTCATAAAAAAACATATAGGTTCATTATATGAAAGAAAACAGAACAAATATAAGAAGCAAGTGTATGAAAAAGAATAAAAATTCACATGTAAGGTTCCCTGAGAATAAATCTACATGCTTTAGAGCCAATCACATAGAAACATCAAATGGTATCCGAACACACCCCCACTCAGAATGATAGTCTAAAAACATTTTTGAAACACGCCTTTGATGGGATAGTATAGTGCATGCCGACAACTCATATGAAACATCCACCTTAGAAGATAGTTCAATAGGATCTACATGTATACTCAACTAGAGAATACATAAAAAGAATATATGACACATGATACAAATGATAGATAAAAAAACATGTAAAATTAATCAATGATCACAATCATCCTGATCAAAAGGAAAGAAACATGATCAAAGATCAAAGGGACACACAATAACACCTCATGTGATCAAGAATTTTATATAGGTCTCATGAGGCTACCCATGTATTAGAAAAATAATGTCAATAACCCATATAAAATATGCACTAATGTCAAGGGATTCTTACGTTAGGTGAAAAAACAATCGAAGACTACAATCTCTCTTTGAGTATAAAATCACTATCAAAACCTACTGCTAATCCTAATTGAATACATTTTTTAATCTAAGGATCAATGTTTAGAAGAAACCACAACCTAAAGTAAGTTCAAGTTCAAGCATACTTGAGAAGATTTATATCCAACAACGGTCTTAGCTTGATAACTGTGTAGAAACAACAAAATTGAACCCTAGTTACTATTCTATCAATGTTCAATGAATCCCTTGTTAGAACAATCTCAAACCCTTATACCCGATCAAGAAATTAGGTATCTAGATTTTTTTTGATATTGGAGATAATAATGGAATCAATTTGGAATGAATACAGGATCATCAGATGGAGAATGAAAGATCAATCCATTACCCAAGAATTGAGCAGTGGTGTTGGTAGTTAGGGAGAGAATCCAAAAATCACCGAAGAGGATCCCTAGGATGTTGAGAGTCAAATGTGGCTTTAGGGGTCAAGTAAAATTGAATGAATGGTAGTTTTTAAGAAAAATAAATTTATACCTTAAATCCTCACCAAGATCTATCGAATGACACCAGCTACTTGGTGACTATTGGGAAGATAAGATTCTACCCAAGATCACCATCAGATGGAAGGTGGGATGGTTGTAGTTTAAAAAACTAAACAATACCCCCATCCTAGCCCCATTTCTTTTTTCGACCACTTGATCACCTCTTTCCCACCTCTAGACACTTAAACCATGATAAAAAAGCTATATAAAAGTTAAAAGTAAGGGAATACATAAAATTAAGGTGTCACACATATGCTCAGTAAGGGATAACATACAATGAATGATATTAGGGAATTGTAATGGAATAATAAATATAGATATAATTGATAAAAAATGATTCATATCAATAATTATATAATCATAACATAATTAATGGATGAAAAATGAAATAAATATGCACATGGAAACAATTAAATGATCTCATATTGATGGAAATGATGGGAATTCATAATTACATAAATCATAAACATACCGTCTATTCCTTGTGTAAATACATCATACAAAAAGGGTAAGGAGGCTCCCATTACTCTCCCTTAGTTATGTAATGGGACATACTGTTTCATTGATTGGCAATGTAGTTTTGGGCCTTGCATGCCACAAAAAATTACAAATCATTCAATCACATATTGAAAGAGTATAATAAATACATGTTATAATTTTAAACATAGAAATACATAACCAAATTATTAAATAAAGATCAACTTATAAGATTTTCTCATATAGAACCAATAATTATATGAATTTCAATAGATTTCCCCAGTTAATGAACTAATAATGATGTATAGGTTAATTAACATGAGTTATATAAAGAATAATTATGGATTTATAACAAGTAAACTTATAAAGTGAAGGATATAAAATTCTAGTTGACAAGTATTTATTGATCTTAATACTATCAATGAGTTTGGGAAATTGAATATATGTTTTCCTTATGGTATAGGAAAAAAATAAATTATGGATAAATCCCATATAAAAATTAGTAGTATTTGATCACACATATTTGATATTCATTAAGGATATTAAATTTTCTTAAGTAAAGTTTTCCAATTTAGCATGAATTGAGGGAAAAATTGAACTTGTACCAAAATATATTTTAAAGAACTTGAGACCTGATAAAGGATATAAAAGTTTTATGTCCATCATCCTTAGAAAAATATGACTTCTTAAAAACAAAAAATCTATAATACCAAAAATATATGTCATATATAAGGATTTGGATAAAAGAGTTTCTATCTATGTGAATGTTTAAGCATAACAACAGTTTATAAATGGAATATAATGTGAGGGAAATATAGTCCCATATGAAAATTATATCATAAATATAGTAATAAAAATAATATAAGATTAATACTTGGATAAATTTTTTAAAAATTGAAAATGATACTATAATGGAAATGTAAATATGAATTGAAAAGATAGAGAAAAAGGTCCCATACCTATCTTGATCTTTTTATCCAAGATAAAAACCTTAAAAACTAATAAATCTATTATGATTAAATAGTGAGTTATGGGAGAGAATTATTGATAATGATATTTATATAGATCTATGAATTTATTATGGGAGAAATGATAATAAAGGGTGGGTATTTATAGGTGTGGTGAGTGGAATTACATTGAATAAGGTATTGAATATTTTTTTTTCCATCATCTAAAGTGATACACTACGACCCCATATATCCCTATTTACTACTATAATTTTGTATTACAATGGTTAAGAAAATATAACTACCTTTGAATATTTGTGTCTTCATTACACACACATGATGTCATAATTTTTGTATTTCACCATAATTCATGATTTTTTACTGTAGTTTATTATTTTTGATTTTTTTTTCTAAATTTATCCCCTTAAATAATTTTGGTATCTTATTTCCAAATATGAAATCCATTTTATCAAATACATCCTCTAATATTTAAAATTTTACATTTTAAATAATTATTATTTTTTTAATAAAAATATGGTATTAGTGTAAAAACCATTTTATTTCTAAAAAAAGTAAATATTGATACCATTTTAACCCTAAATACTTAACCCCTTGTCAATAAAACATAATATTTATGGTTAAGGTGTGAAATAAATTTTCTTTCATGGGGTTGTTTTGAAAACCTATTTTTGGTTGTGATTTACATTGGCACGAACTTATTAGGTATACAATTCTACTCAAACCTCAATTGTTGATGTTATACTTAGGATTGGCCAAGGGAAAACCCCAACGATTCTGCTACCTTACAAATTTCGAATAAAAGATATTTTTAAGGGATGTTACTAATAGTTGAGTCCATGTTTTCTCCCTTATAAATATATTAGTTCTTGTCATTACCCTTAATATAAAATAATTTTAATGGTCACTTTATAACAAGTATACTACCAATATTTATTATTCCAAACAATCATGTAATAACCAAATTTACACTTACACCCTATAATTTTTTTAAAATAAACCCAATAAATAATAATTTTAATATTTTTCTCTTTTAATATATCGATTCCATGACCTTTATTGTTTTCATTTTTTTGTTATTTTTATTACCATGAAGTTTTTTGAAGAATATGACCCAAAAGAGATGTATATTGTACATGTATGATTTAGTTTCTCATTTTATATATTCTTATTTATAGTGGAGTTAAAATATTTTTATCTTTTAGTTTTAGTACATCATTTTGAATAAAATATGATTATTTACTACTATAATTCCTCAGGTATTACATTCCCAGATTATAATAATTTCACCATTGAAGTTGTAATTCAATACATAAAAAATTATGGATAATTATTTTTCTTTTCATCCTTAGGATCCCATATTCCCTCTTCTAAATGGTGATTCCACTAAAGAATATTTACCAGTCAAGTAGTTCAACTCCTCAACACTATATCTTATGTCAAGAATCAATATCGAATCTTCATTAGATTATAAGTAAGGCTCTAACTGAACTTTATCCACATTCAAAACATTGGAATGATTTGGAATATATTTCCTTATAATTTATACATAGAAGGAACTATACACTTGAGTTAGGTTTTATGGAATGGATAAATAATATTCTCTATATCCTAATAATTCTAATATTTTAAATAACCCAATGTACCCTATAATTAACTTCACTTTCATTCCAAATATCATAACCCCTTTCTCTAGAGATATATTTAGAAAGGAATAATCCCTTACATGCAATCTAGGACCCTTACTTTAGTTTTTTGCATACATTTTCTATCTAATTTAAGCTACCATGATATTCTTCTGGACAAAACTTACATAATCTAATGACACCTCAAAATGTTTAAAATCTAATAACTTTTTTTCTCCAACAACATCCAAATATATTGGAGTATAATATCTCTTTACATAAAAGGATTTAGATTGTGTAATTCTAATTGTGAAGTGGTAACTACTATTGTATAGAAGCTCAACTAAAGTTAAATTCTAATCCCAACATACTTGTAAGTCAAGATAACAATACCTTATAAATCTAGATAATGTTTAGAAAGTCCATTTAGATTTTATATTTGTTTTAGGGTGATATTCCATGTTATGATTGAGATTTTAATTTTAATCCTGCAAAACAGTACTTCAATTTATTGATTTGAACATTAGGTTTTAATAAGAACTATTGATAAGGGTGTTCCATTAAGTATCACACCTAAATTATATGCAACCTAATAATAATATCCAAGGGAAAATATTCTCTAATTGAAAGTAAATGAGATGTTTTTGTAAGATTATATATAATAAACCATATTATATTATTCCCCTTAGATGTATTAGGTATCCCTATGATTAAATCCTTAGTAATATTATCTCACTCCCACAATGGTTTACGTAAAAGTTTCATAACTCCTTTGGGAAGTTTTATTAAATCCATTAGAGGTTGGTATATAGAGCATATTAAGGTGTAATATACACTCTATTAATTCCCATTTTCCCATTACAAATTCCCTTGGATATCCCTATACATCTTGGAGCTTCTTAGATCAAAGTTTGAGCTATGTGCCTCGTCCAACAAATAATTCTCCACCTATAGTATTAATGGAACACATAACCTATTACTAAAACTTAAAACTCTTACATAAGGATTGTTAAACTCTGGTAATTTCTCATTCCTCACATCTTTCATATTCTGTTATTTGGCCTTATTATCCGGTTATTATTTCTTAATCCTCTCTATTAAAGTAGGTTTGATAATTACATGGAATAAGAATGATGTTACACATTATATTATAATACCAAAGCCAATTCTTACAAAATCCTTGAGAATTATATCATTCTCTACTATCATCATGGATAATATACCATAGTCTTTTCTACTAAATGAATATTCTACCTTGTTTTCTTTTCTTGGATGGTAATGTATAGAAAAATGACAATCCTTGAGTAGTTTGAACTATTTATATTTCCTCATATCAATATGTTTTTGAGTAAAGATATGTTTAAAACTATTTTGGTTGGTGTATATACCACATATCTCTCCATAGAGATATTATATCCACATGTTTAGTGAAAATTTCACTACTAAAAACTCTAAATCAGGAGTTAGATAGTGAATCTCATTTTTTCTCAATTTTTGATATATATAATCTTCTAATATTTTTTATTATAAAAAATTCATGTCCTTTCCTTGATTCATCAATGAAAATGAAAAACCCTTATTTATGAGAAGAAAGATTTAATATTAGTGCTTTTAATTATATCCTCTTTAATTTCATAGATATATATTCACATTTTATTATGCTTTTGAATTTGAACCCCTTATGAGGTAAGTTGCGTAATGGATTATCTAATCAATAAAAACTTCAAAAATTATATGATGATATCCTGCTAAGGCAAAGAAATTTTATATTTCAGTTATTTAGGTGGGTTTGGACCCTTTCTTAACAACCTTTGTCTTCGAAAGTTCAACAGATATGTCATCCTTGGATAAAATATGTCCAAGGAAATAAACTTGTTAATGAAAAAAATCATATTTTCTGAATTTCCCATATAACTCTTTTCCCTCAGAACCATAAGCACAATTTTCAAATGAATTTCATTTTCCTCATAAATTTTATAGTATATATGAATATAATTAATAAATACTACCTCAAACATTTCAAGAAAATCCTATAATTTTTTTTATTAAAATATATAAAAACATAGTGTTTATTTATCAAACCAAAATGAATTATTGTGAACTCATAATGACCATATGTCATATGCAATTATCTTTTTTGGATATCCTTATTTTTAAATAGTTACTTATGATAACCTAAACAAAGATCAATATTTGATAAGTATTGATACCCTTGAAGTTGATTAAAGAGGTCACCAATACACAAGAATTAATAATTAATACTTATATTATTTCCATTTATTTCCCTATAATCAATGCATAACCTCATTGAAACATCAATATTCTTCACAAATAAAACATTTTCTCCCCATAATGAAGCATTTCGATGAATGGATCCTTTATCACATAAGTCTTATAATTAATTATTTAACTCATATAACTTCACTAGATAAATTCTATAGTTTAGTTTAGAAATGACCTTTTCATCAATGATAAGTTCAATATAGAATTTAAAGTCTCAATAATGGGTAAATCCAAGGAATATCGAAGGTAATTATTAAATATATTCATGAAAAATGGGTATATATTTTATTCAAAAAACTTCCTTACAATTAAAAGATTAAATTTTATCTATTTCTTCTTCAAGGATTTCATTAAGATCATCCACTAGGGAGGTTCTTGATAAGATTCATATAATTTTACCACTTAAAAAAAGTAATTATAAATTATCCTCATGCATTATTACTTATTTATCTCTATAATAATTATTTACTTATAATTTTAGAGCCAATCCATCCCCAATATTTACTCAAAATACATCAAACGTATACTGATTAATTTTTCAAGTAGACAACACCCATGCATTCAAAATTTAACTTATTTGTATATATTCATTGAAATGAACACACCACTAATATTATAACTTATAAATCACTCCTCAATGCATCATGGGGTTATTGAATATTTTATACTAACATGAATGATATAAAAGAGTGCATGGATTCAGAATCAAGTAATATTTAATTTCTTTGAGCATATAATCAATGTATCTACCATCACATCATTTTGAGATTTTAATTTAGCTATTTTATTGAAAAATATCATCTTTGATAAATAGGATACTTTTAAGGTAGATTACCATGGTTCTTGGTGTATTGATTAGAGTAATTTCCCATATCATTACTGTTGAAACATTGTATAATAAATGTTTATCTCATACCTTTTCACTCATGAGTTTGATGAAATTTCTCTTCACATTTAGTGTATACACTCAATACCCTTATGTAAACCCCTAGGTGTTTTATCCCACATTTTTTAAATTTTGGGAGCTTTACTCTTCTCCTTTTACCTTTACTATAGTTATTTTCATATTAAGATAATCCATCATATTTTTCTTATTTTTACTAGTGTAAATTAAAGGTTTTGAAAAATAATTCTTTGTTATGACTTATATCATCACTATCACATCATATATTGAAATTTGTTGAGAGACTAATTAACTTTATAGAATTGGATTTAAACCATCAAGAAAGTTATCAATCAAGTATTTTAGGTTACATATACAATCCATAACATACCTTGATGACCATATGATATTATCCTCATACTCCACCACTATATATTTTTCCTTTTATCATAAATTTAATAATTTTCCTTCCATATCAACATGTTGATCCTAAAGAAAATATATTTTCATAAAAAATCAGATAAAAATAATTCCAAACCATGTTTTTATCTAATATTCCCTCTTGATATTTTTAATCATAGACTAATATGGTTCAAAATCACCCATTAAGTAATACACATCCATGATTATGTTATCCTTATTCTTACACACCAATTACATAAAGATATTCTCCAGATAAATTATCTATTTCTTTACCACCATTTGATTAGTGGACACATTGAATGAAAAAAGTTGTTTCCTCATAAAACAATTTAGATAGATTGATCCTTATTAAGGATATAATGGTTTCTCTATATAGAAAAGGTTACTTGTCAAAACTAAAGTTAATTTCCCGAGAATTGTAATAATTTTTTCATAACCAATATTAACTCCATTATTGTAGTTATTTGTAAAATTCACACATTGTTCTTGATTTTATTTTTTGATTATACTTATTCTAGAAGGAACCAGTATATAGTACATAAAAAAAATTTATTAATAACATTATAAGATACTAATGTAAAAAAATAACTTATATATAATGTTTTCCTAAAATTTGGTCATATCTTAGGACAACATGATCAAATTCTTGAATAATATGTATATGTTTTATAAAGGTAAAATTTACTTTATATACCTATGTTTTTCTTAATATAGTTCCTAATATGTATACTAAAACAATATTTGAAACAAAATTTAATTCTACTAACCTTTTTCACCTAGGTCTGGTTGGTTATTCCTTACATTATAAAAAGATGACCTTAGATTATATTCCCATAATCAAGGTTTAGTAGTCCTTAAGATATTGGATACATAAACCTTACATTATAACATGAAATATTACATCTTTTATGGAAAAATAGTTATTTCTTAATTCTATCCATAGAGAAGATCATACACAGTAAACCTCTCCTTTACTTGGGGAAATGGGAAACATAAGGAAAGTGTGAGTTCAGATACTTAATTAGAAATGATGTCATATTAATGATCACTTAAACAAAACATAACATATGGATATAAATAAAATAAATAATCACATGAACAAAATTAAATGTTATCATCATAATGTATATGACAGGGAATAAATAATTTTAAATATCATAAAAATACCATTGAATCCCTTTTCCAATACCTTATACATAAAGGTAAATGAAACTCCCAGTACCCCATCTTAGTCTTATCATGATTAAATACATAGCAATTAATATTTATCATATTTAATTTTGTTTCTCCATTTTACCATGTTTTACTATTTTTGCCAATAATTAAAAAATTTCACCCCTTATCAAATTTTAATATATTGATTCCAAATATTTACTCTGTTATATAGAATTAATCATATAATATTGAACATATTATCTTTTAAATATGTTTGATGAATTTAATAAAAATGTGGAATCATAGTAATCATTATTTTATCTCCAAAATAATTTACACTTTAATAGAACTTAACCACTAGATAAATAACTCCTTATCCCTATAACATAATAAATAAGTGTAAGGTGTGAAATGGTGGTACTTTAATGAGGTGGTTTGAACAACACTGATTTGGTAGTTATTTACACTATGTTGAAATTCACCCACATATGATTCCACTCAAAGATCAATTGATGAAGTTCTTCTTGGGATTGGTTATGGTGGAACCTCAGTGATTCTACCTCCTTACTAAGATATGATAAATGATCTTCATAAGGCGTGTTCTAACTGGCCAAGGCTATGGTTTCTCACTTATTCAACATTTAGATCTAATAATTACACTTAATATAAACTAATTCTAATGTTCACATTGTAAATACAATATTACCAATGTTAATAACGACCAATGGTCATATAACAATCATATTTACTCATACATAATATAAATTCATTCAAATAAATCCCCTAAATAATACTTATAATTTTTATTTCTTTATATATATCAATTATTTTTCTTGCATAATTTTTCTTTTGCAATGTTCTTTTTATATCCATGAAGTTTATTGGAGTATATGATTCATGAGACATCGACATTGGACAAGAATTTTTTATTTTTGTCTATTGTATATTATTAGTTATGGAGGTATTAAAAAGTATTATCCTTGATTTTTAGTATGTAATTAGTAATAAAATATTCTTATTTTTAGTATAATTTGTCATATATTACATTATTGTCTAAAATATATAGTCATTAATTATATTGTGATCTTAGCTAGATCAAGTCATTGTCATACAAGGTATCTTGGTCAAAAAAATGGATATGATATATGGGGTTTCATTTTTAATGGGTGAAAATTCAATAAAATTCCATATTAAAATTATATAAAACATGATACTTACAAAAAAATATGACATTTTATATCTAATGACATCACCCATGAGCATCATTTTGAGATATCTTATAAGTTAAATATATTGTTTAATAGATTGGTATCTTATAATGAGAATTTTTTCAATGAAAATAATTGTTAATATATAGATTCAAAACTTATATAAATGAATTTTGTTAGTTATCAATTATTGATATTGGATACAAGGTGTACATTAGAAATTTGTGCTAATGAACACTAACATAGAACAAATTGGATTATTAGAGAAATGATAAGTATATAAACATGTTGGAAATGGGGTAAAATTTTCTACATTAGAAGTTTAAACTTATGATATAAGTTTATATATTTGATTAATTATATAATTGGAAAACTATTAATATATTTCATCCATTAATAGAAATTTGATGTTTCTATAATGTTCACATACAAATTTATTTTCATTTATAATTAACAAAAATATATGATATATATACATAAATAAAACTTTTTATGGATTTTGAAATATGGTGTATGAATTATACATCCATAATATGGTTACATTGACCAATTTATTTAAATATAAGATGTTTAATTTTATTTTTCACACCACTTATCTTTATAATTTCTGCCTTGGGTATATAGATATGAAAAAATTAAAATACTTCATATAGATAGATTATTAGATTTATTTTTGGATTAATCATTTAAAACATGAGAATATTTTTCATTAGAAAAAACTACCAATGAATTTTTAATGGAAAATGTGAAAGGAATATTATAATACTATATATAATACATTGTAATCCATTTATACTAATGACTACTTAGTGAAGTAGTTAGTTTAAATGATTCATAACATCTTCTGATGAGTTTATTAGGTATTTTGTTTGTGTTTTTATGAGACATACTTTTAAAAACATTAAAAAGTTCTATGAGTTGAGAAATAAAGTAGAAAATAAATTAAGTAAAATTATTAAGATTCTTAGATAATATTGGGGTAATTAATAATAAGAATGAAAATTTAATGATCATTTGAGTGATTTTAGTTTCATAGATTTCTACTCCTAGAAGAAATTATTGTAATGGACAAACTAATAACATGATTCATACCTTGGTGGAAATTGTTTGATTGATAATAAGTAAGTGTGGAATTTTTATTCAAATTTTGGGAAATTATTTAGAGGGAAAATATTCTATACTAAAATACTTTCCATCTAAGTTATTACCCAATAAAATATATGATATATGTAATATAAGGCATCTAAAGTTGTCTTTTGGAAAAAATTAGGCTTATAAAGAATTTGTATAATTTTAGGATATGACTAAAATTATTCCCAAAATAGATAAATTACTTTTTAGTTATCCCAAAAGATACTATAGGGTATTATATTTATAATCTGATTGAAAAAAATGTTTGTGGACTAATGTGGTTTTTTCCTTGAGCAGGACTACATTGTTTGAGGCGTGAGTAGGTAGAAAGTTAAACATAGAGAAGTTTAGTACCAATAAACATGAATAATACCTAATATCGAATGTGATCCATTTCCATAAGTTGATTTGGAAATAGAATCAACTTAGATCTCATAAGAAATTTTAATACCATTAAGTATTTGTATTGAACATAATAGATTTGGATTTTTTTTAAAAGTTTATGATAAAGTAATTTTCATAGACGATTAACCCTAAGATTACTCAGATCCGAACACCCATAGCCAGTGCTATTTTTTTCCATACATACTAGCTTTGATACCATCTTTAGTGACCCAAACATAAAATTATATAATTACAATTTCAATAAAAAATATTGAGCCACTTACATACCCAAGAAATTTTTAGGTTTTGGGTTTTAGAGAACTAGGAAAAACCCTTTATGTAACAAAAACCATGTATTTATCATAAAATAGATATTTTCCTAGTATACCAAAAGATTATTATTTCATAATATTTCATCGAAATCTCTTATAAAATTATCCACACACGATAGGCTACAAAAAGTATCTTATATTATATCATCCTTTATAACCTAGGGGAATAGAAACATAAGAAGGGTGAGATCAAATGCCAAATAAGGGTAAACATGAACATTATCAATAAGACATCATAAGGGAGCATAGGATGATCATATGGGCATGATAATATGATTATAACTTACAAAAAATACACAAAAACTAATAGACCATAAAACCTGATTACCAAAATAGCCCGAAGGCCTTATTTTTATTAATTTTTGATAACCCTCTTTCAAGGGATGAGGGGGAACCCTTAAAAGGCCCTTAGTCTTATATATTACATGAACCATAGGTCTTAGGAAATATTCATACTATAACTGCATGGATATTATTTTCCCCAGCTTCTTCATCATGAATTTGGCTCTCCAACTTTGCATGACTTGTTCGGCTAGGTTTCCTATGCAAGCACATACTGGTCCTGATGGCAATGGCATACCCACTCTTTCGGAAAAATCCACTTAGCGTTTTCTCTAGTGAATGCACCTACTCTGAATCCTCATCTGGAGTCTGCTCATTGTAGAGTCTATCTGGTCATGAAGCACTATTTTAGGTATAAACCCTAATTCATTACGTAGTATTTTGTTATAAAAAAGACATGAGTCAAAAGAGTTCTGAATCATCAATAATAAATAATAAGCCATGATAGTAAATAAAAATCATAATACATAAGTTTTTGGAATATAATCAAACATAATAATCATTTTTAAAGTCTACTTACCATTTAATTCATCACATAAAAATCTTGGTCTAACCACTTGGGTACCTTATTGGCTTGGGACAACTGCTCATATACCCTCCTGGGATTATGATAATCACCCATGTACCCACTTGATCTTTTTCCAATCAAATATGTACCCTTAGGTGCTTGGGATAATCATTCATATAACCTCTTTGGATTGGGGTAATTGTCTGTGTACCCTCTTGGTCTTGGGATAATCACCCATATACCCTCTTGGGATTGGTCTAACTACTCATGTACCCTATAAGGATTGAGTTAATCTCCTGAATACCATATTGGGCTTGGGATAACATCCTATGTACCCTCTTGGGATTAGGATCTCCGCCCATGTAACCTTTGAGATTAGGATATATAAAATAGTAATCAATGCATCAGAGGGAAATAACAAACCAACTCATCACATAATATTAAACAATTCATATATATTACATTATAAAATAAGAGCATTGATCATTCATTCATTGTTTAATTAACCCGTGAGAAAGAAATGGGTTTTATAAAACAAAATTAAAAAATAATAATCATAATACTTCCATCGAAAGGAAGTGGTTGGTATCAAAAGATCATATCCTTATTGAATAATAAAAATGCTTAAATGATGTTGACATAGATGAAAGACACTTTTATAAAATAATTATAAAGATTATTTAAAAAATAAGAAGAAATATCCTTTTATTTTGTAACATTAAAAACAAAAAATTCTTATATCAATTGGAATATAATTTTCTTTGAAAAACCATGGTAACTTGTAATGGACATTAAATAATGAATAAAGTACATGATAGAGGTAAATATGTTCATTTCGTATATTTTAAGGGAAATATTATTTTTACACCATTATAAAGAATGTTGAAATTTAGTCATAACAAACATATAAAAATATTTATTTTAATTATTTGTAAAAAAATAAAAGGTTATAGAAAATAACTTTATTTAAAATTTAAGTTCACATAAAAACTTATATAATTTTTTTGAAGAATATGTATATGGAGGAAAAATATTCCTGGCTAAAAAAGGATAATAAGGTTGGATTGTATTACAAAACATTATTTTATATGTTTTAAGTAAAAAGGAGGGAAAATGGAAGGAATACTCAAAAAACCAAAAAATAACCATATGAGAATAAAATATATGCGTTTTATGAGATATGTAACATAGAAAATCCCACAATGGAAATTGAAAAATAAGCAATATTAAAAAACAGTGAGATTATAACATAAACCATCCCCTCAAGTCCCAAATTGTTTCCTACATGCTTTAACCTCATATATGATTAATTTAGTCTTATTATAAATCTTTAACAAAACCAAATTTATACTAATATTACAATACAATTCCCTTATAATATCTAATTTCCCATTTATTAATAGTTCACCATTAATATCAATATTTTTGTGTCATCTTTTTTGCTACATATGTTTTGGTTCAAATATTCCTACAATTGAACCTTGGTCATGGTTTCAATATATACGGAATCATAATAATTTCATAAATATAATATTTATTCATTTTATATAATTTTATTACTATCCATGTAAGGTGGTGAGAAAAATTAATTGCATCACTTTGTGGAGTTTGTAGTCAACACGTACATAGGGGTGATGTATTCATTTTTCAATGGATAAAAATAAAGGAAGGTAAATAATAATTTATCCTTACAGAATCTTAATTATATTATAAAAATTATATATATTCATTTAATCCATATATATAACCATCCATGTGAGACAATTATGAAAAATGATATACATAGGTTCATGAAGGAAGTTTTCTACATGTACAAATGATTGAATTTTTCATTTTTATTTTGATAGAAAGGAGGTAGAAACTAGATGTTCTATAAAATTAATTAAATTTTAGTATTTAATGATAATTGTTTCTTTGTATTAGGATAGTTAGAATAATTCTTAAGGATGTATAAGAAGAAATAAACTTAAAGGAATTTAGTTAAGACTTATACATCATCCTTGGATATCTTCCTTTAACTTACACCTTATGCATTATAGGATTGGTGTTTTGGTTAGATCATGAAATCTAGGGTATAAGTTTGAAAGTTTAAAATTTATTTGTTCATGTTTTGGTTAATCATGGAGATCAATGTGTGTGGAGGAGTGAGGAGAAGAGGTTCCCATTTATAAATGAGGGGAGTGACAATCTGGTAAATATTATGAACATTTAAATATAATAAATATAATTTCCATAGAATGTGTCTTCAAAACAATCCAATTTTTAAGGTAGGATAAATTATTGTCTAAATAAAATCATAAAATAACTTATTTGATATTTGAAGCCATATCACTTATTTAAAACCCAATTAAACCTTTTTCTCTTATTGTTGCAACAAATGTTTTACAATGGTTACTATTAATTATAAATAAATAATTAAATGGTTCTTATTAAATAATTTGAATATGATGATGCAAAATATTGAATAAATTTAAAATATTCAATTTAAAAATGTGTAAAAAATAACTTTTTTAATAATTATGCGCAATGCAAATAAAAAACTTTTTTAAAAAAATTATCTTTTTAAACATAAAAATGTTTTTATCTAAAGAATGTATATTGGTGACTCTCATGGAATTATTTGGATCATGTTTAATAAAATAATACTTATTTTATTTTAAAAATAAACCAAAACTAATTTTAATCATTTGAATACTTTATTAAAAGGAAGAACCAAAAATAATATTTATTTAAATAAAAACATTACTTAGATTTAAAAAATGTAAAACATATGTTTCTAAGTTCAACATTAAAATTTCAAATGAATTATTTTAATTATTTATTATATAATTATTCGATAAAAAAGTTTTATAAATTTTCGATTCATTTTTATATCATGATAATATAATGAAAGTGAAAGTATTTATAAAAGCTTTATTTTTAACAATTCACTAAAAAATCTACGATTTTATAAAAATCCAAAAAATATACCCTAAGATAACTTTTAATTGATAAGTGAAAAAATTATGTCCCTTTATGTTAATTAACATTCTAAAAATTATAACTTTATCTTTTAAATGAAAAATACAAAATTAGAAAAAAAAACTTTTATATAAAAATGATGCTTTTAAACAATAAGTGTTCTTACCTTATTTCATATAATTTAGAAAATATTTTTAATTAATTTATTATCACACTGTATATTCATTATTTATTTATGTTTAAAATAAATAATTACTTACATTAGTTAGGTTTTGAAAATAAATAACACTATTCAAGAAGATATTTACTAAAAGTAATACATATAATAATCTATTTGTGTTACATTCCCCCCGTAAATTAATTTCATCCTCACAATTTTAATATAATGTCTAATGAAAAATGTTCCACAGTATCATTATAATCAGTTCCAAGAAGTGGATGTGGATCCCATAAACCATTAATTTAAAAAGGATCCCAAATAATGGAACCTAAAAACTGAGGAAAATAGAGAAAAATGTGTAGTGGAAGAAAAATATTCATAAGTTGTAAGAAATAACATTTAATCCACAACAACTACATTTCATTTTTATGAAAATTATATCTATATATTTAGACTAGGAATCTTATCATTTACTAAATATTTATTAATACATTCATTTATCATTATGAGACCTGTACTTATGAATGAATTTCAAAAGAATACCTTGATAGTTGAGTGATATTTTCTATATGACTAAATAGATTTATATTCCTCCTTCTTGAGTTTAAGGAATTATTTTACCTCTGAGATAATGAATATGAGTAAATTTCTTATTTATTTATTCCCATTCCATAAGCATAATTTTACCCCTTGGTTGTGTTTCAAGTATTTTTCTATTGGTACTTCATAAAATATTTTAAATTATGAATAATCATGATGAGTTTTGCATTTCTAAAGTACATAAATTAAAATTTAATAGAGCATAAGATCCATAAAGGGATGAAAAGTTATTCCACCTATCTCTATAAATTTACTAAAACCAAACATGGTTATCACAAGTAATGATCATGGATACCCTTTCATATAAAGAAATATTACTTCAACCTCAAAAGATAAAATATTAGTCTTGGAGATCAATAGAAATCATTCCACAAATAAAAAACCTTACAACTCTTAAAAATATACCGAGCCAAATTCAAAACCCAAAAATCAAATTGATTTTATTAGATATTATTCCAAAATAAAATAAACATTTATCCCCAAATAAAATTAATCACTCATAAATCCAAATAAAATAAATGTATATTCCTTACTCATAAGTTCTATAATATATATTATTTTTTTCCAAAATAACCTCAATAACCACAAAACAATCATATATGATGCGAAAATTTAACTCAATATTTATCTATAAATAATATAAACCATTTAGACCCAAAATACCATACTTACCAATAATTTCACATTAACCATTATTCATATAACATTCCCAAAAATTTATATAACTTATTCCAAAATATCTTTAACCTCTTAATCAGCAAATAAAATTTCAATCAGATGGTTATCTACAATATAAAACATATATTCAAAAAATATAATAAACCTTCTTCCAAATTCACCAGAATTAGTTCAATATAAAATAATATATTAACCCTAAAGTATATGTGTTCCTTTTAAATTATGTCTAAAATAACATTCCTTATAAATAACCTTCATAGTAAATCACATGTTAAACTTAATGGTTACATATACCTCAATCATTTATTAATAAAAACTCAAAATACATAATTAAACACATAAAACCAAAAATGGTATCTATTAATTTAATTTTATAATCAACCTTATACCAATTAATCCATGAAAATATATAAAACTCTTAAAATATTATCATCTTTTAACTTTCTAACCTTTAAATTTTTCTAAACCCCAATCTCATAACAAAGAAGATGCCCCTCACTTAAGAACTATGATTCAGTGCTAAAAAAATTATTCTTTGTATACTAGATTTGATAACAACCTTAGTGACCCAAACTGAATATTCTATAATTAAAAAATTAATAAAAATAATAAAGAACTTACATACCTGAGACTTTTCTACATTTTGATTTTTAGAGAATTAGTAGAAAACCTTTACGGAACAAACCAATTTTACTTCTCATCAAATGGTAATTTTTACAATTATATATGGAACATATTATTTCATAATTAGTCTTCAATACCTACCACAAAATGTTCTACACTTGATACCATTCTATTCATATCTTACATAACAACATTCTTTGTAACTTTGGTAAATAGAAACTTTAGAAGGGTGATCTCAAATGATCTACAAGCGTAAATATATAAATTATCAATTAAAGATCATATGTGATAATATGATGATAATATGGGTATTATAACAATATAATAACTTATTAAAACATACCAAATAAGTTATAGACAATAAACCACGAGTCATGGAAAAATACTTTGTTATAACAAAATAAACGAGTCATAAGAGTGAGAAATCATCAATAATCAATCATGATACCTGAGAGGACATCGTAAACATAAGAAATAAGTTTGTGACAAAAAATTAAGCATCAAAATAATATATAAAAATGCCTATAAATACATTCATCACATAATTGTTTTTGGATAACCAGCTTTTTACCTTTGGGGTTTTGGGCTAATTGCCTGTATACCCTCTTGGGATTGATCTAATCTTTCGGGTACCCTCCTAGTCTTGGTAGAATCATCCATGGACCCTCATGGTCTTAGGTTAATCACTTTTATACCCAATTGGGATTGGTTTAATCAACCATGTACTATATTAAGCTTAGTATTGTCACTTTTATACCCTCTAATGCTTGGGATAACCACCCGTTTACCCTCTGGGACTTGGTCTAATCACCCGTATACCCTCTTAGGATTAGGACAACTATTTTTGGTCCTACTTTGGATTAGGATCACCACCTATGAACCCTTGGGGATCATGAGGTATAAAAAATTAAATAAATAATTCTAGGGATATAACATAACCACCCATCACATAATAATAAACCATTCATATATATTCAATAAGAACATAAGAGAAGTAATCATTCCTTCATAGTTTTATTAACACTTGTGAAATAAATGAGTTTAATGAAACATCCTTAAAAAAACTTCATAATATGAAATCAAGATAAAGGAAGTGGAAAATATCATCAGATGAAATTTATTTAATTACAGCAATCCAGAATGTATATTGACTTAGATTAAGAATAATTTTATAAAAGTATTGTAAAGTTGCTTCAAAAAACAATAATAAATATCTTTTTATTTTTTTAAAAATTTTAAAACAAAAAATTCTCAAAACAACTATAATAATATTTTATTTTAAAAAACATGGGAAATTTTAAATAAATTTAAATGGTGAATAAAATAAATTATGGAAGAAAAATACATTAATACTATATATGTTTAAGTAAAACATTATTTTTATACTTTTATAATGAAATTATAAACCGAGTCATATAAAAAAGGTTTAAAAATATTCCTTTTATTATTTTATTATGAAATTAAAGGTTACTATAAAATATCCTTATCAAATATTTATGTTTATATAATAACTTATATAAGACAATTTTGAAGAGAATATATATAAAAGAAAAACATTCCTACTCCAAGTTAGAGAAATATAAATTTTTCTTAAAAATATTATTCCAACTTTTTGGAGTACCAAAGGGGGGAAATTAGAAATAGTAAATGAGAAAATGATACATAAATATATCTGAAGAAAATATATGGTGTTTTATAGAGAAATAACATTGAATTTCCTGTAATGGAGATTGAAATATAATCAATTCTGATAAAAAGTGAGATTTAGTCTTCTACCTCAAGTCCCTAATTTCATAATATTCAGTTTAATATGTTTTATATAAAATTTATAATTATTATAAATCTATAATAATGATATATTCATTATTATATTATTATTTCATGATTCTATTATAATTTCCAATTACCTATTTGTTAATAATTCTTCATTAAATATCAACATCCATGTGTCAATTGTTCAATTTTTCATGTATGTTTTGGTTCAGTGATATTAGTACTTATAACTTGGCCATGGTTTCATCATATACATTATTTTAATAATGTAATTAATATATTATTTATTAATTATATAAACTTTTATAAACATCTATGTAATGTAGTGAAGAAAACTTAATTACATCATGGCAGTCCACAAATACACACAAGTGATGTTTTAATTTTTCAAAAGATGGAAATAAAAGGATATAAATAAACAATTTATCATCAAAAAATAATAACTATATCATAAATATCATAAATATTAATTAAATACATCTATATGACCATCTATTTTAGGAAGTGATGAAAAATGAAATACATCACTCTGTGGTGGCATCATTCCACATGTACGCATGAGTAACGTTTTCATTTTACACTAGGTGGAAAAGAGGTAGAAAGTATTTTTTTAATCAAAATAATAACAATTGAGTATATTAAATATTATTTTATCATTATATTAGGTTATTTGGATTGTATTTTAAGAAGGTATAAGAGGAAATAAACTTGAAAGAATTCGATTAAGACTTATACCCCCTCCTTGGATATCTTCTTCTAGATTAAACCTTAAGACTTCTAGGATTAGTATTTTCAGGATACTAGGACCAATAAGACATGGGGTGGAAATTTGGAAAGTTATTTTGTATAGGATTTATTAATATATGGTGCTCAATGTGTGTGGAGGAGTGAAGATATGATGTTCCCTTAGTGGAGTGATATTCTTGTAAATATTAAGAACTTTTAAATATAAAAAAATGCTTTTATCATGTAATATGGATCCAATTTATTCAAATTTTTAATATATTATACGTTTTGGTATAAATGTAAATCATAAAATCAAATTTGGGCAATCTTAGGTAATATCTAAAGCCTTATATATTAGGTAAACCCCCAATAATAATTTTAACCCTTACTGAAGTAACAAACTTCTTACCATGGTAACTAATGGTTATTACTAAAAAATGAAATAAATATTATTAAATAATTTGAATATTATATTAATAAATAAAAAATATATTTTATATGATTATATTTCCATAAGTGGTTAAAATTATTTTTAAAATAATTACACATAACTCCATGGAAAACAATTTTTAGAAAAATTACATTTTCAAGCATAAAAATGATATTGTACAAAAATAAATTATAATATTGATTCCAATTTAATTAATTGGATTATTTTTAATCATTTGAGACTTATTTTACTTTTAGTATAAACCAAAACTAAAAGTAACATTTCTAATTCCTCATTAAAGTGGATGAACCAAAAATATTATTTATTTGATTAAAAAAAATACTTACATTTAAAGAATGTCAAATATAGATTTGTAAGCACCAAATTATATTTTTAATTACATTATTTTACATATTAAATATATATTTTTTATATAAAAAAAGTTTAATAATTTTATAATTAATTATTATATCATGATAATGCTATAAAAGTGAAAGTATTTGTAAAATCAATATTTTTTTCTATTCACAAAAAAATCAACAATTATAGAAAAATAAAAAAATTCATTATAAGATAATTCAGAAATTAATAATTCACAAGTGTTGATAATTTTTTCAAATATAAAATTATAAAATTCAAAAAACTATCTTTTAATTGAAAAATAAAAATTAAATAAAAACCACTTATATTAAAAAAATGAATCTTTTAAAAATAATTTATTCTAAATATTATATCATATATTTTACCAAGGAGTGTTCATTTTTTTTTCACATTTTATATTCACAATTTACTGATGTTTACCTTTTATTTTAATAAATTATTACTTTTGTTCTATGTTTCATATATTAAAGGGTATTCAAAAATATATTTATATAAAGTATTTCATACTAAAATATCAAGGTGTCACAAATATAATATATACCAAGTGATTATTGAGAGTTTTTATTCCTTGAAATGGTGAGAGAAAATGATATTAGAGATAAAAGCTCTATATAATAACCATTTTTAACTTTTTTAATGGACCATAAGGGATGATACCCATAGGGTTAAAGTGGGTTTCCCATAAAAGATAAATTCTATAATAGTGTGTATATCTATAAATCTATCTAGGTGAAAAAAGGTTATAAGAAAATTCATAGTATTATATACAAATAAACCGTTCACTATTTAATATGATGAGGTATATTAAGAATATTATTTACATATAAGATCATTATGATAATGATATATATTGAATGTATATAAAAAATCTTTCTTTAATGGTAATTGAGTGACTATTTTTTATATGAAAAAACTCAAGGGTTTTCAAGTTCTAAATGATATTGAAAATATATAAGAGTTTCAATTGTTTATTTATGGATTGAAAAATATTATCTGAGTTGGAATATCAAATTTGATGATTGGATCAAAGATATTTGATTCATAAATAAAACTAATGATTATTATTTTTAAAATTAGTTTAGAAGGAGTGATATGCTATTTAAAATGTGGTATGTAGATGGAAAACAACTAATAATAGATTATATCTCAACTAACCATTCAGTAAATGTATGCTTGGGAAAATTAATTTCAATGAAAGGCATGGGTGAAGGAGCCTATATAGTTAGTAAAAGGACTTCTAGAAACATACCAAAGTGAATATATGGACTGATTCAAAACACACATATTAATAAAATGATAAATACTTTTTGTATAAAGATCACTAATTAAGGGTATATACTTGTATTTCATAACATAAGTCATATAAAGACTGAATATTCTTACAAAGAGATAAAAAGGGATACCTAGATGATATTTTTAATATGTTCACCATAGGATATATCATCTATTCCATGTTTTATACTTGGAATTGTGTCTATTATCCTTCGATCATGAAATTAGAAACCAATCCAATCCCCAAGAGAGTTACTTAATTACGATGAAAAATATCCTTAAGTACTTGAGAGGAACTAAGGATATGATCTTGGTATTAGAAGTTAATGAAGATCTCATTGCAAGGGGTTACAATTATTCAAATATTCAAACTGACAAGGATGATGTGAGATCACAATTTGGTTTCATGTTTTCTTCCAATAGTGGATTTATTAGTCAGAAGAGCACCAAAAAACTTTGAATGGAGGAATTGAAAATAGAGGTAGTGTACATCACTGTATCAAATGTTTTGATGAAATCGATTTGGATTGAGAAATTAATAATTAAACTAAGGGTATTTACAACCATTTTGAGAGATATAGAGCTTAAATATGATAATAACCGAAATATTTCATAGGATATGGAACCCCAATCTCACACAAGGACCTAAAACATCCTTAAAAAATATTATATCATTCAATAAATCATTTAAAGAAGTTATGTAAAGACTTATTTTATAGATAAAGAAATAATGTTGAAAATCTACTGAAAAATACATTAATATAAAAGGAGGATGAAGGTTATTTAAATTTTATGGGTATTAGATACATGAGATAATATATTTCATTGTTATTTTCTATGTAAATTTATCATGGTTTTATAATAAATGAAATATCACATTAGAATTCATTTATATATTATTTTTTATATTATATTAATAATATAATGGTAAAAAACTTAATGGTATTAATATGATTTGTCTATAATCAATTATCATCATGAAGTATCATTGATTGTAATGATATATTATGATTAGAATTATTAAAATCTTATATATGATAATGAGTAGACTCATGAAATAATTAGTATAGAATTATTATCTAGACCTACCCACCAAATTATATCACTTGGAATATTATATATTCATTGTTATACTTAATGGTTTTCGATTAATATGAAAATCAATCACCTTGGATTACAAGACACTTTTTTTATAAACCTTCATACTTTGATACCTATCTTATATAATCCTTAAGGTTGATATGTTAAGGTGTGGTTGGGTAAGTTGTTGATCATGTCATCATTTGATTTAAACCAACATGATACTTGTCCTCTTATATGAAAAGTTTGATATTTGGGCCCTATATTTAAGTAACATGAGAAAACATATTTATATACTAAATTAATTGACATTTGATTTGATTAATTTTTTTAATGAATTACTTTTGATGTATCCATTTAAAAGTTTTAGTTTATTTTAGTGACTTGTGAACATATGAGTTTTCATATACTAGATTGACGTGTTCTATATCTAGTAATCATTCAATTTCATTTTAAAAATTATTGTTGGAATATATATGATGTATAAAGATATATCATTGGGTAGAAATATTCATATGAATATATGAGTATATATTATCAATACGACACCACAAACCATTATATCTTGAGTATAAATAATAGTTTGATAGAGGATAATATTTTCATAAAATTATAGATTATGGAATACATAATTGTTTTCAATGATTCAAAGGCATATATGGTCACCTAACCAGCCATATACTAAGGATAAATTTTGATTTAAATTGTTTATATAAAATTTTAGAGTTTATATTATTATTATGTACAATAGAGTTTAGTGGGATTCATAAAGAGTTTTGAAAATTTTAATTGTATATTAATTGTTAGTTTATGTGGGGCTATTTGTTTATTTATATAATAATTTATAAACCATGAAATGGGGAGATTTACTAGCCAATAGTTTGAGTTGGGTTTTGGTTCTTGATTTAATTTCCTTGTGTATATGAGGAATGACATTGGTTATCATTTAAAAAAATGTTATTAAATAACTATCAAGTTTTATTTGACTATTTAACACATTTTTGTGACGATGTATAAATTGATCATTGATTATTGAATGAGTTTAGTAATCACATTCATAAATGCAGAGGTATTGTAAAGAGATAAAATGGTGTAAATCTAAAATTTGGTTGTCTCATAATGTATGAAACATTATATGTCAACAAGATCCTTTATTTAATTATGGAGTTCTATATAATGGATTTCATGGACCTCATCTATAGGAACATGGGACATTGTGGATTACTCACAAAGTTGAGGCTCTCTGTCCCACTATTCTCTTCATTCACTATTAAAAAGGTATTTCTTTCCCACATTTAAAGTATAATGGGTCCTATTGAATATTTCAATGATTTTAGTGGTAAAAGGATACCATTGGTGGTCAAAACCCATTTTTTATAAGGGAATATAATAAGCCTCTCTGTTGGAAAATATTTTTCATAGCTATTGCGGTACACTATATTGTTATGTTTTTTATTTCATATTATTTATTTCACTCTTTATTGATTATGTATATTGTTTTTGTATTTTATACTATTATATATAGCCGTATAAATTTCGAACAAGACTTCTTATTATGTACTTCTATGGAAAGAAACATGATGTAGTGACCATTACTTTAATGTTGATTAATTTTGAAAAAACCATGATGTGGTAAATGTAACCATGTCATGGTTTTTATTTAATATATATTTATCTCACCAGAAAACCTCTTATCATCAAAATTATAATAATAGTAGTACCACCATTTAATTTTAATTAGAAAAATCTTTATCAACAACCAATATTTAGAGATAAAAATCCCCATTTTCCTCATGAACTATAACTATAAAATCCATAAAAAAGGGGAATAGAAGGAATTCAACTCAGATAAAAAAATATAATAGATATATTACCTTTATAATTTGATTAGAAACTAATATTTATTTATAAAGTCAAGAGTACATTCATCAATCATTCATTAGGATGTATGGAAGACATAAATAAGAGGAGAGGGTATGTGAAATGGTTAGTAAATAAGGAATAAGAATAAGAAATTATGTAATTAAAAATTGAAACCATAATTTAGTTAAATAATCTTAAACATAAACTTTATTAAAAAATAAATAATTGAACATGTATATTTAATTATACTAATTTTCTTTCCAACCCACTTCTTTTCACATTCAAACTTATAATATCACGTTTTTATGCTGAAATGACTTTTTATTACTAGAATAATTAAAGATACCCAAGAATAAGAAAATTATTCACAATTAAATAATTTATTTTGGAACATTTAATTACAAAATGATCATGATAAATTCAAATAGTTTAATAACATGAAAAAAAATTATATTTTATTTAAAAAAATAAAAAAGTATATCTCTTAGTTCAACATAAATTAATTATTTGGAAATCCATTTGATTTCCCCAAAATAAATCATTTTAAAACATCACAAAAATAATAAATTATAAAATTTGAGATGACATTAATTTTTTTTAATATTTTATCATTATTTTACTAAAAATTATAATATTTGAGTCCAAATATACTAGGTTATAAAACCACCCCACTATAATCCTTTTCATATTGTGAAATGGTTTAAGGCTTATGAAGGGATCTAATTAATCTCTTCCAAAAACAGTGAGGAAATAATGAAAAAACACAATACCATAATATTTATCATGTGATTTTTAGAAGAATAATAATGAAACATAGAGAACATACCATATATTATGTTGAGATTTACTATAGTGGTTGGAGAATCCTATATTGATAAACAAAAAATTATTCCCTATAATTGTATCCCTTACCTATATGAATCACTAAAAACATTTCCTAGGAGTATTTATCATACTATGCACCTTTCTATAATATTATGTTAATGAGGAATGGAATTTTATTATCTTCAACAAAAAATATAATTTTGATATCAAATATAAGATATAAGAATCTTTGTATTAACATCTGTTATATTGAATTTTTCTAGATACATCAAGGGGTTGAAAAAATAATTTAATTATTCTGAAAACATTCAAATGGTAATTTTTTAATATGAACTATAAATCCTTTTATGAATGTTTAATCAATATTTATTCACTATCATTTGTTTGAAATATCATAAATATAATATTTTTATATTATTATTATTTTTTAACACTTTTAGGTGAAATAATAGAGCTTTTAATATGTGATATCTCATATCACTTGTATATAACCCCATAGGATACGCCTTTACCAATCTTAGTGATTGGAACCTCATAACGATATTTATTTAGAAACATGTTCATATAAAATTAATAATTAATATAATTTATCACCCTTATATTTTATGATTTTTTTGTATTAAATTTAATTTCTTTGATATCTTATGTTATACGCAACACCGAGCCTAAATGAACTTTGAAATATTATTTTACAACTATTATAATCTAGTCATTAAATAAAACACTGTGAATAAAAATAACTACATTATAATATATATATATATATATATATATATAAAGGTATTATTCAGTATTAATTTATTGATAAACTCTTAGTAATTAATCACTCAATTTTTGGTAAAATTATTTTATTCTTCAAAATTACGTTTTCTCCAAAATTTGGTTTTATTGACTTTTGTGATTAAATATTATAAATAAATTCAAGAAATTTTATGAATCATATTTTTTAAAATTTTTATCATTTTTAAATTTATCATATCAAAATTATCTCATTGTGAATTTTTTATATTTTTACAAAAAGTTTGATTTTTCATCAAATATTGAAAAATACATGTTTTTGTTAAAAAAATTCATTTTATTTTAAATTATTTTAAAAGTAACTTTTTATTTTAGAGGATTATTAAAATTTAGTTAATTATTTTTATTAACCATAATATAATTATTGTTTATGTAATGAATTTATACATTAATTTTTTATAAAAACATTTGTATATTTAAAAGGTATTTTTTTTCTTCAGAAAAACTATTTTCATTGAATTTTTTATTTTAATAATAAATTAATTAATGAAACTTATAGAAATTTAATATCTAAAAAATGATTCCATATTTAGAATCTTGAGGCTCAATTTTTTTAAATTATACTCATTTATGTTTTGTCAATATGAACAATAACCTTGGTAAAATTTATCACCTCGGTGAAGGGTAAATCAGGTTAATCTAGGTTAAAACTAAGTGATATGGTCATAATTTCTAATACTAGTTATTATTTTATGAATATAAGTCTACCATTAAAACCTCAGCATTTAAATCGATTTTCTAACTGACACTTATCTAGGAAAATTGACTATATAATATTTAAGGCAAAGAAAGTTACAAAGTGTCACTCTCTTAGTTTTAAATATCTATTGTGCAACCATATAGGGACAAGAAAAAGATATGAATTAAATTAAATGTCTATTTTGATAATAATTACATTATTTTCATGAATAAAATTTATTAATTATTTTTATTAATTATTCAATTATCTTAAAGGCTTACGAAGTTCCGATGAAATATATCTTCAATTAATAAAAAAATAAAATAAATTATATTAAAATAATTAAAAGTAAAATAATTTTACAGAGTTATAGTGTTATAAAAATTTTATATATAAATAATGAATAATATTGATGCCTAAAACTATTATATTTTAATTCCAAATTTTTATTTTTGTCTTTTAGTTAATATTAATTGAATAGTTTCAAAATTGACATTAATGTATTTTATCAAATTTTTTATATTAAAATATTTATAAAATCATAAAAATATTAAATAGGACAAGTTTGATAATATATGGTTTAATATTTCATCCCTTTTTAGTTTAAAAACCAATTTTCACCTTATATGTAATATTACGACCCTTTAAGAGTGAAAAAGACGTTACTCTGGTTAAACTTAACATAGCTTAACTAAGATGTTAAAACAAAAAATAAGGTTTAAAAAATAACATAATACTATAATTTTTTAATTTATTTAGAATATTTAAAACATATACTAACTTATATTTTAATACCTATCCATTTAGATGAATTTGGGTAACCTATTTACATTATTATATTTTAGTCTTTCAATAAATCCCAAGAGTTCCCCTCCATTCAATTATAAAAGGGAACCCCTCATTTATCTTATTCACACCACTTTGGTCCTTATAGATCAACCATAAACTATAAAAATACCTTATCAACTTACTTATCCTCATTCTAGATGTTATGTTATTCTCAAAATAGAAACCCTAGAATACTTAAGAGGAGATCCAAATGAGTTCTTTGAAAGAATATGTGATCGCTTTAACCAATCACTTACTTTTTAATACATCTTTTACCTCTTTTAAATATGTAGTATATATCATAAAATAATAAAATAATTTTTATAAATATAATTAAATTTTATTATTATCATTAAACCACCATTATACACCCTCCTCCACATCCAATGGAAAATGAAATTATCGCTTATACATTTGCACAACTTACCATCTCCATGTAGATACAATTCATTTTTCATCACTATTTTTTATGGGTGGGTATTATTTTGTATTTAATTTTTATAAATAATATTAATTAAATAATAATTATGCTTTAATTATAATATCATATCTATCTTCTTACCTTCCAATCTGTTTGAAAACAATAATGTTGCTTGTATGTACGTGTGGACTACCACATCAACTAAGTGATGTGATTAATATTTCATTTCTGCTTTACATTGATGGTAATGTGGATGTATTTGAATAATATATATGATATATATGATATAATAATAATTCTTTAAATTTTCATTAATATTTATCTTTCTTTGATTCCATTCAGCAAAAATTGAAAACAATGTCTATGCGTACGTACGACATACCATCTCCATGAATGGTGTAATTCATTTTTCTATCTCTAACTTTATAGACTACTCAATATATATATATATACATATATAATTAATATATTTTATGTAATAATGATGTAAATTGTTCATTTATATAATTATAATAAATTTATATTTTTTATATAGAAGTTTAAATAACTTTTGAAGGAAATCAAACTCGAGGTAAGGGATTTACATCCCACTTTTATTTTTGTGAGACACACGCCATATTCAACACTTTTTATTTTAAGTGGTTTATATACTATACATGAATGTATTTTATGATTTTTATTATGAAATTTAGGAGTATTTACATATCCATTTAATTTTATTTATTTAATGGGGCTTATGATTCAAATGTTACAAAAATTGTAATAGTTTTATGTCATAGTCTAATTTTTTATCTCAATTGTTCATGATTATGTTCAATGATGAAATATTATGATATACCTATAAAGAAAATCATGAAATTTATTTTTAACTAGTCATTTATTTAAAATATATTAATTCCTTTCCTTTCACTCACTTTAATTACTCTAGAGACCAAAAATGTATTTTTAATGAAAATTAAAATTAATTTCTTTCTTCGGTCAAAAACATTTTTTTTATAAATCCATTTTTTTAAGAATGTTTTAAAAAATATTTATTAATAATCTATTAGAATTGATTAAAGTCATTTTTTCCCCTGTTTAATTTTTAGAAAATTATTTAAAATGAATATTCTTGTCATTTTCCAAATGAGGGATTTTTTTTGAATTTTTAGAAAAAATATAAAGGAATATGGTCTTTTAACTTATACGGTATAAACGAAACTTCTCACCATCATGACTGATAATTATGGTAAATATTAATTTATAAAATTCACATTACATTATCTAACAAAATTATTTTCAAAATATTCTGTGAATTGTTTGTTTTTAAAATTGATTTTCAAAGTGGAAAGGATAGTTTCCTCAAGAATGTTTTAATGATATTGTAATGGTATTTATATTAATAAAATATGAAAACCCTTGATTTAATTAATTATTTACCGGGGATATGATCCATGGATTCCAACCATATTCTTTGTCTATATGGTTAATGTTTATGATTAAAATCTGTTTATGAAACCCATTCCTTTCATATGGGCCATTCTATAATCAAATGCTTATGAAACCCATTTAATTTCATGGGTTCTGATAGGATGTATGTTTTATGATTTGGTGGCACACATATATATGATTTCAATTATGTAATTGGTGGACAAAATATTACATATCCTACCAATGCATTGGTAAAATATTGATATCTCATGAGATAAACATGACTGGAATGGGAGTAAACCCTATTCGGAAAGGGAATCTATACACTATGGTAGTTATGTAAGTGAACCTTGACTACTTAGATGGTTTTAGGGGTGAACAAAATCTGTTATTATAGTCTTGTGAGTGAACCTTGAGTACCATTATGGTCTAGGGAATGAACCCAATCCACTATGATAGACTTGTTAGTGTTCCTTTACTATTAACGAAATTATTTTCTATGATTTTGGGTATGATTTGTTTTCTATTTTTAATGTTATGGTATCATGGATTATGTTCTCTGATTACAATATGATTCGTGTCATATGAATAGACAAGATTTATTCCATTATCAGGTTTATGATCTATGATATGTAGTGTATGATTTTATAATTTTATTCTCAAGTTCTCAAAACCTTTTATTCATGTTATACTCAAGTTATAATTGATATATCCCTTTTTAAGATTTACTATGAATATGAGCTCACTGTTTCCTATGTTTCCTTTTCTCAATGTTATGAAGGAAAATTTTATATATGATGTGTCTAAGAAGGGTTTCAATTATGAAGAACTAAGTGGGAGACAATGAAAATATTTTATGAACCAATTGTTTATATATCCAAGCTTTGAAATACAACAATCCTTTACGATCATCTGATATGTATTTTAGAATTGTATGGAATATTCATCCTAAAAGATGTAATATTTATGTATAAAAATATACATTCACTATATATATAATACATTGTGATACAAATATATCATAACTCATGATACATATTTAGTATATATAATATATTTCAATATATTACATGTATAAAAGAATATCATACATTCTGAATATTGTACTGAATATCATATATCATTTAAAAACATATGAATCTATATCCAAAATTATTTTTCAATATCCTCCTAAACATATTTTGGACAATCTATCAAATAACCCTCTTTGTTTTTGAAAAATATTTTATGAACTTCAAAATAATTTTTCATTAAAACTTTAGTGTGATCGTTGGGCCTTTATAGACATGAAAATGATTTTTTATTCCCAATTGATAAGTGTTATATAAGAGAAACCTATAAGAAAAAATCAGTGATTCTAGAGATATAAAGGGATCTGATGTGATCTCCATAAAACATGCGTATCTTCAATAAAATATTCATTATATATCTCATAAATCACAAAAAATCATATAAAACCTTTTTTAAATATATAAAGAATAACCATGAGATGAGGAATATATCAATATTGTATAATCCAACTCATATATTCTTGAATCATTTGGAAGTGACATATTAATAGTGATGCATATATCACATGTCATTTATACTTATGAATATATGTCATGTTATTAAGATAAATAGATGAGTACATCACATAACACAACTCAATATATCCAAAAACTTATTTAGATATTCTAATTTAGGGGAATTATGTTAGGTTTATCATTTTAGATTAAAAAACTCTTCTTGGATAATGGAACCCCACAACATGATCCACATAAAACTGAACCTTACACTAGATAAATCATTCTAAATGATGGTATGATTAATTTTTCATAACATGATACCTTATCACCCTCATATAGTAGGTAATTCATGGAAACACACCCCCAAGATTAAAAATGAGATTATATATGACATTATATGATTTATACTTAGTAGGTCAATCCAAAAAAAAGTTTTACTTCTTCCCCATAATCAAATTTATATATCCTTATGATCCCTTACTCATTCATATGTGAACATATAATAACTAATTCCCTTTCATGATGAATATATTTAACATATGCAATATACATTACATGTTATATCCAATATTCATGGATGAATTATAAATAAAAATTTTCTGGTATAACATAATTGATTTTTATAATACTAAAAAAGTTTTAAGAAAATATTTATAAAACCATATAATTAAGAATAAGTCCCATAACAACCTAAAACACAGAGTCCTCAAATGAACTTACCTTTTAATACTTTCACTAGTTTATCAAATATTTTTATATATCAATTTAACACCTTTTAAATTTCTATGTTATCATCCAACAAATTTACCCTCTTATTAAACTATTTAATGGGAACATATATTTGATTTATGAATATTTGTGTAACTACAAGATTAGGATTCATGAGACTTATTTTCAACACTTGAAAATTCCATCTAGATAAATTTACATCATAATATCAAATATTATTATGTATTTAAACCTTTCAAGTTTCTTAAAATAGATAATACTTAAAACTATTCAATAAATTACTAAACATTATTTGAGATAATTATTAACAAAAAGAAATGAAACTCTTTAGTAAGATTTTACTTTAACTTTATAAATGCATAAATTATTCCCTAGTACATGGGATATATTTTTAGTAACTTTGACGTTGATTATACTAGAATCCCCAAAATCATCATTATTAAAATATTCATCTCTTCATTAGAACTTCTAAAAGCACAATAATTAAGTCCAACATGTTTCTTACAAAATATATTTCCCAAATATATTGTTTTAGAAAAAATGATATATATATCACAAGCTTTCCTTTATGATAATAATAAATTATTCAAAATCACAACTCATTTAATTTTATTACATTATATTGTAATTTACACTTTGGGAAAAAATATTAAAAGGACTTTTAAAATATGAAATATTTTACACTTCTTTTCATATATATAATTCTATTTATTTAAATTTTATAAAAAAACTCAATATTTTTATACATATATTAATTATCAATCTATTATATAATCTAGATAAACAAAATATAAACTAATTATTAAAAAAATATTATTTCCTTCTATAAATATATTTTATTTTAATTAAATTAAATGTACATTTATTATCATATAAGAGAGAATAAAATAAAAACAATACAAAAATTCATCTCTCAAATTTTTAATATAGATCAAAGATATCTTGATTTGAATAAGTAATACTTTCTTACTCTCAAATAATAAACCTCTTACATACTTTACTAATTCCATTATTTTCAGAACTACATTACATATGAAAAATTATATAATTTACATGTTTTATCATATACACTAAAAAAGTAATAGAATTTATTTTTATGAACACAATACTTAAGAGAAAAATTCCATAATGTTTCTTTAAATCCTTTTTGTTTTTTTGTAAATTTACATTTACAATATCTTGAATTACCATAGTGGAAACTTTTCACTCTCTTGGATATAAGTCTTATCTGTTTTGTAAAACTTGTTTTGGACTTTATATTATGATTATTTTCCTTCCTTTAACCAAAAATATTATGTTTTCCTTTTTATACTAAACATCATGGATCCGGATCTTGGACCACCCATATCATACTCACGCACCTTAAAAACATAAAAGAGATTATGTAAAATATTTCTAAAATCATTAATGTTATATTTAATTATGAATTGATGAAATAAATGTAATCAACATTGAATGATAAAATACAATGAAAGGTGTAGCCTCAGAAGTAACCCTAGTCCCTCCATGTGATTTATGTATATGATCATATTCAATACCTCTATGAAAAATTAAGTATAATCAAACATTTTAACAAAAAATATAAATTTAGAAACATCATATCTCTAATTTTAAGATTATTATTGATAAATCTTTTTAGGATGTGTATAATCTAATTGGAATTCATATTTTTATGCCTTCTACTACTTTAATTCCAAATAAACATGCTTCAATATTTCGTTATAAATAAAATATTTTATATTCTTAATGTAATCATCATTTCCTACTTGAATAAATTATTTAATAAGTTCCTTAGGAAGTGGTTTACTAAAAATATAAATTTAACACTTTTTTATGAACTATTATTAAATTTTTATTCTAATTTAGAAAATTTCAACCATTTAGATTTTTCACTAGAATTGATCAAAAAAGATGTTTTTTACATATTCATTTCAATTGAATCTAAATAATAATAATTTTACATATGAGTACAATTATTTATTTATATTCAATAAGTAATTTAATTGAAAATACTCCCAAAAAAATTGTGACCACATATTTTTATTATATATTTTATTAGACCAGGATTTATATTTAACTATGATTTCATTCCCTTTTAGTATTAATATGATCACTAATCTATTTAAGAATACCCGAATTTTAATTATATCACATATAATTCTCTATATTTATATGAATAAATTTTTTTATCATTCAATATTATGGAAAAATATTAATATTATTCTATGGGATTCATAATATTTAGAGTTTCCTATCAAAATGTATCCTAAAGTTCACATTAGATATATAGACCAATATTATAGGGTCATATATATTGTATCTATTTATAAATGCTAACACATAAACACACAATCCTATTAGGTGGATCCATGTTGAATAATTGAGTCCTTGATGAGTTCTAAAATTTTATGGAATCTAATAAACAATATATTTAGGTAATTTACAAATTATCTCTCCCACTAAAGATATATATCATATATATTTAATCTTATGATTTCACTATATATGTAAAATAATATTTTTATTCAATTTATAAATATTATGTTTACCAACCGAATTAACATATTCCAGTGAAATTAATGTATAAATATTTATATAATCAATTATTTGAATTAGGCATTAATAATAAAATTTTATATATAAAATTTAACATATATCCATATGAATCATAGAAAAATGGTAAAAGGGCTTATTTAAATTAATGAATTAATATAAAAAAACATAAATCCTACCAAAGGTCATATATGGTGAAATTTTTAGACAATTTACAATTTTAGATATAATAACATACCCCAATTTTGGTGAAGTTCGACCCAAAGTCTCATGGTCAATTTTTTTTAACTTTAGAGTGATTCACGATTTCAACATGATTCTGACTATGTAATAATAGTTAGAAATAAATATTTAATTAGGAATGATAATAATCAAATCGCTGACGATTAAAGTAAAAAATTTAACCCTATGTTATAATTTTTTGTAAAAAAATTTAAAAACATAGTATAATATCTATATGGAAGTAGTTTAACATATTTAATCTTAGTATAAAATCATTCATAATGAAATTTTTTTGTAACACCTCATCCTTGAATAGCTAAATAATTCCCACACATGGATGAAAAAATAAATCACAAATATGTCCCTATTCTCTAGATTATTCTATCTCATGGGAAAGGACTATCATAGTCATGGGGAGACTATTCCATTTAAAAACATCATGAGGGTCCCGCTCAAATCTACTGAAAATTCAGAATGACTCGTCCATATAATGGGCCTCAAAAAACCATATAGATATAAAACAAGGGGTCAAAAAGGGCCCCTAAAGTACATAACAGGGAGAAATAATTATCTATATTAATATAAAACATAACATAGCAAGAAAAATAATAAATAATAAAGAATGCATCATATATAATAATATGATACACTGGCTATTATATTCTAAATAAAAACTGAAAATTAAATACATTATCCACCATCCCAACTCACATTCCATCCTTATATGTCCATGTACATTATGAACTACCAATCCTATACCTTGTATAAAAATCCAACGATACCTATGTGTTTAGAGAAAATATGAAAGTATAACCACATATATCAAAACTCATGTTGTGTACGTGAATAGAAGGTGATTCTAATGACCCAATAGAAAACCTCAATGCCTAAAAACTACTTAGTGCTACTGTGATCAAGTTGATCCACATGAAATACATATAAATAGGTGTAGTCACTTCTATATAACACACTCACCAGAAAACATAAAACAAATTGCACATACTATTTCAAAAGGTTGGTCTTCATGTTAAAACCATGCCAACATAACACCTAAACCAACCTAATTTGGATCCACATTGGATGGAATCTAGTCACCATATTCTATAACTTAACCCATACTCAAATTACCGGGTGAGACATCATCAAAATCCTGACCCAATTTTTAAAGGAATAGTGCACAATAACACATCCTTATGCCAAAAACCGTCCATTCTCAAAAGAGAGAGGTTTATTACCTATGTATCACATCAAACACATTGACCCATCCCCAAAAACTCAAGGGAGGTCACAATAAAGCACACGAACCCATATATCTAGATCTAGGGAGGTCACCTCAAGTACACTGACTCCTCATTTTGGATTCTAGGGAGGTCATACCATGTACATCGACCCATCCCTACAAACTCTAGGGTGTCCATCTCAACCACATTGAACAATTCCTGTGGACTCTATGAGGTCATCTCATGCACACTAACAAATCCTATTAAACTATAGGGAAGTAACATGAAGAATACATAGGAAATAACAATCATGGAATAAGAGCCATCTAATAGCTCACCAGATGATCATCAGTGCACCAGTCCCTTGAGGAAAATTTCCATGCCTTGAACATTTTAAAATCCAACCTTAACCCTACAAGGTCTCTATCATGTATATCTATATCAACCATCACTTTTATATTTCATGTAAATTTCTAGTTGGGAAACCCACACAACATGTGTCATCTTTCAAAAAAAGCACATAACATACACACAACACACATCATCATGAAATAATAAACGCAAGGAAACCACATCAATGTAATGAAAAAATCACACATTCCTTGGAATGTACGAAATATCCCTTACATGGTCAAGGAGAAATTTTTTTGAATAAAAAACCTTTCATATTTCATTTATAACTATATGAAAAACACTTTTGTAAAACCATTTAAAAAAGAAAAACATGTAAGTTTAATCACACAAGTACCTTGGACCAAATACCAAGAAACATCCATTAAAAAACCCTTTGCCATTTTTAAATATATATCAAAAACCATTCTTGAAACCACTCAATTTATTTTAAATAACCATTTAATAAAATATATTTTTAAAATCATATTTTAAAAAGGAAACAATTTTATCTTTAAAATTCAAACCACACTAGAAAAAAAACATAAAGTGGGCCACCAAAACTCATTAGAAAAAGGTATCACCATCAAACTATTTAGAAATATAAATGTTACATGTATAATAATAGGATGATGTGATCCTTTCCCAACCTTAGAGAAAATTCGCAAAATTATTGCAATATGTAGGCATATATATTTATGATTCACACTAATATAAAATCACCAAAAATTTAAGATTCCCAATAAAGTCAAGGTCTCTCATCTTGACTGACATTCCTATAATTTATCTAAGGCTTATAATATATAAATACAAGTATTTTATGAAAACTATTACATAATTTTTTTAACAAAAATATACAATAAAAATAACCCAAAGATGGAGATAACTAGTATTGTTGGTAGAATAAATTCATAATATATAAAAATTAATCTACAAAAAAATATCATTATTTTAATATTCATAATGTGAACCTTAATTCACATGATATGTTAAATATATATATGATAACTTGAGGAATAAAAAAAAGTGGTGAGCTAAAAAGCCTTGTAAGGGAATAAACATGATAACGAATCATTTCCCATGAGTCAAAAGACATAAAAATATATTATAAAAGATAAGGCCCATGAATAATAATACGGGATCATAACATAAAGAACATATAATCATAATATCATGGAAATATAGGAATGTGGAAACAATATTAAAATTGACAAAAACATAAGTTATGGATAGCTGAAAAAACAACATCACGTGGTAGAAAGAATCCCATAATGGATTTGGTTTTCTCCATAATCCTATGCATAACATATCATAAGAAAAAATCATTACCCAATAAATTATAGTGATATTTGGTCACACCCATAATAATATATACATGATTATATGTGCCACAAAAAAAATCATTCATATGGATTAAACATAAGAATTAACAATGGGAAGAAATGGATTACATAATCATGTCTTATAACAAATCCAAATGGAATGCCACAATGAATTCCATGAAATAAGGGATTAAATAATTATTAGATATTTTTAGGTAAATAAAAAACCATAGATAATGTAAATAATTTCTATGTGAATTTAGGACATAAGAAACAGTGGAAAAATAATATTTGAAATATTCTTTTTAAGTGAGGTTTTTCGAAAAAGGGTAGAGAATCATTTAGGAGGGTAAGGGAATATTAAATTTCATAAAACTAAAAATGAAATAAAAATGGTATTTTCATATTAAAATGGGAAATTTTAGAAACCCTGAGTGTTTTTAAAAACTTTATGGAGTGGTACTTGGAAAGGGGTAAGAAATAGAGAAGTTCCATTTAATATGGTTTTCTTAACGATTGAAATTGATAAGGGGACCTTTAAAACAAGTATATCCCCATTAAGGAAACTCAAATTAATCTTGGTAAATATATGTGTGGAATATTTATGAATAATATTTCAGAATTAAATATGAATATTATAGTGAAACAATAAGTCAAGATGTAGAAATTATAACTCTAAAGAAAATAGTGAGTTTTAGATAGATCCCTTACATTAGGTTCAAGAACTGTTATACACTTTTAATGAAAATCCAAAAATAATAAAATTAGATCCACTAATTACTTAAGTCTGAAACATTTTCATATATATTTTATTTTCTATAAATATATTATTTCCATTTACAAAAATTTCAATTAGATACAATATTTAATGTCTTGGTTTCAAGGGAGTTCATTTCATGGTTCCAAGGTTGGATCACTTGTGGATAATTATTGAAGTTTATTTCAAATGGGAATAAAAATCCAGAAGTTAAATGAAATTATATTTATTTATTTAAATAAATTTAAATGGTCCAAAATATACTTATGTGTTCTGTTATATGGATGATTAATTTAGTATAAACTATCGTTATACAATTTTTTCATTTGGGTGGTTTTATGAACCATCAATAATTAAATTTATTTTATTTAATTAAATTATTATTAACAAATTATAGAACGTTATATAAGTTATATAATAATTATTATCAACATATTTAGGAATAATAATATTTCTATCATATATAAACCAGAACCGAGTGGTGGGAGAAAAACTATATTTGAACAAATTAATAAAAAAGTTGAATCTAAAACCAAATACGACCATAATTGATAATAAAACCCGATATTTGAAATTGAAACCGACATTGAAGAAGAGATAATTTATTTTATAAAATTAAGCATAAGAAATAAATAATTTTGAAAGAAAACCCCCCATCATCAAACCACTTATAATATTACCTATCAATGTAAAGGTTATCTATGAATTATGGGGAAGAACAAGGTATTACAATACTAAGAATAAGAAAAGACTGAAAAAAAGAACATAAAAAATATCCCCTAGAATATTTCCTCCAGAAAGTTTCTTCTATTCTACCCACTAGAAAACACAAAATTGCCAAGATTCATTCTTAAGAGTTTTTCAAAATTGAGTTGAATATATACCCTTAATTTTTCAATTAATTTGGACACTTTTAGAGAGATTTATGAAATAATTATCCATATACACTTTTTCTGGACGAGGATACTCTTCAACTTCCTCCACTTTGATGCATGAAAAGGTAGAAATAATAAGAGAATTTATAAATGAATTTTTATGGGACCATGAGTCATTGTGTACTCTTTCCAATCCATCTTTAATAACCTCATTTTAAAAGATATAGGCTATACTATGCATCATTTTCTGAGGTGTTGTCCATTCTATTAGCCATAAAATTTTCCAATTTTATTGAATTTTTAGGACTTATTCATTTCAGATTATCTTTGAGTCTAGATTAAAAGGCTGGATCCCACAAATAAACAAACCATAAAAAAATGAATCAGTAAAATTGGATAAATATTAAATAAGTTATTATTTAAATAGATAAGTGAAAGAAAACTAATAAGTTTCCATAATTAACCCATTTTCACGTTTTAGCACAAAATTCAACCCAAATCCAAAAATCATTCAAATTAGCCCATATTATTAAATTGGTAGGGATTAAATCAAGAAAAACATGTGAAAAATGATGAAAATATTATCTATATCAATTAACCCATTCATTACACTTACACTATTCGAAAATTAAGGATCAAAATCAAATCAAATCAAATTCAAAACACATACCCTGGTGATCCACCAATTTTTCCATAAGGAACAAAAGATATAATGCCTCCTCAAAAACCATTATTTCAAGTTTCCAATTCATATTGTTTAATATATTTACAATTAATTTATCTTCCCATGAACTTAAGACACCTACCTCACATGAATTTTTTGTCATGTCACAAATGTTAATTTTCAACAAGGCTTTTCTCATCCAAACCCACACAAGAGTCACCACAGATGTGATAAATTCCTACATCTCCACTATATGTGATTCAAGGAAATTCTTTTATCATGGGGAATTTTTAGGGCTATTCTATGGATTTTATTTGGTATGATTGATATGTCAAATATTCTAAGGCTGAATAAAGAGGTCCTAGCTCTTTTTGAAGCAAAAGCAGAAGATTCCAATTTTCACTAAAGTATGGTCTCCTACTCACTCCACATAGTATAAAATAATCTCTAATAATATTTGAAAATATCAGGTACATCCCAAACCATCAATATTTTAGTGTAAAAAAATTACATTTCACTTATTTTTTCAAGAAAGCTCCATAAAGACACAAATTCCTTCATCCTGAAAGCTCTAGAAAAACAAAAATTCTTTCATCATGAAAGATACAAAAAAGAAATTTTTTTAATGGAATGAATTTTTAAGATTAAAAATCATATCTTCAATATTTTAGTTTCCACCCAAATATTCAACAAAATATTTAACACAACACAATACACCTTGCCTCACACTTATGTTCAACTCGATCAATCAGTTTCTCTTTATGAACAAGTTGCATAGGGAACATTAGCTTGTAATTTGGCTAGCCCGACAAGAAGTTTGTGTATTATAATGGCTAAAATTATTACGTTTATAAGGAAGTTCGGAATAAAAAAGTATTTTTTTTGAAAAGAGATCTTTTAAAAATGAAGAAATTCTAGAATCATTTAAATCAGAAGTACCTCTAACTGTCATTCTTTAACAGGAATAAATCAAGTTATGGTTAAAGAAATAATTGTTTTATTATATCAATAAATGAGGTGAATATAAAGAGTATGGAAAAAGGGTTCAAAATAATCATATGTAATTGATCTTAAAGCTCAATATAGCGAGATGTGGTATGAGATTCAAAAAGTAAAGTACTTTTCAAAAAATTACCAAATATTTAAACATGAAACAACATAATTTTTAGTATTAATCTTAGATAATTTTCATGGGATAAATTTGTTTAATCATGGGCATGGATTTAAAAATTTGAAATGATAATCATTTGAGCTCAAAAGTTTCAAAAAAACAAAAAATTTAAAAATAAACACACAAAAATTCGTAAAACACATTTTTTTTGGAAAAAGTTTAAAATAGAAAAATTGAAAATCATAAACTAACATGGACCCCTATAAAGACATAAATGATGTTGTGTCCTCAATTAATTCACGTTGCTTTAACATGTATGTTTATTTGAAATTTAATCACAATAATCAAGAAAGTGTAAAGGAGAAATAGGACCTAATGTATTTGATTAATAAACAGGTTGGAGGAGTGTGTTCCCCAACACTAGCTCTGATGGAACAGTTCCAATGAATTTATTTATCCTGTGTCCATTAACAGTAATTTTATCTTCCTCTCTATCCTTCACAATCATCAAAACACAAAAAATATATACATGAGTTACTATTAATGGTCCTTATAATCCGGAATGAAGTTTACCTGGAATCTTCTATAGTCTAGAGTTGAATAACAACAATGTGTCTCTAGGATAAGAGTATTTCAGTTAGATCAGCTTGTCGCGAGCCACTCTTATTTTCTCTTTGAAAATATTATAATTTTTAAAATCTTACATTATAATTTCCCCCATATTCTGAAACTACAATATTCTCTCTTTACCAGTGATTTCAAGATCCAAATTCATCTTCCTCACAACCCAATTTTCCATATGCTCAAATTACACATGCATATGATAAATTTTCCCATAAGTAAACCAATATGGAACCATTAAAATTAGATTTTGTAGACTACACTATAAGCCCATAATATTCCTTCCAACATCCATATTCAGTCCTTCCTATTTGGTTTAATAGTCATTTCCAAAATTCTATTTATTTTCCTGATTAAGACTTCATCTTGACCATTAGTCTATGAATGATTGGGAGTTGATATTTTATTATTCACACCATACTTCTTATTTGTACTTGTTTCCTTTTCTTCATTCCATTCTGAATCATAATCAATTTCAAGCATAATATAATATTTTCTAAATAAAACTGGGAAATGTCCCATAAAATCAGTCTCCTAGACATCATAAATTGTAAAAAAAACTATGTGGCTTTTGGGGTATTTCTTATCTCTATAAATATTTCCAAAAAAATCTTATTTTTCACACATTAAACAAAATTTATAAGAATATTTAGAAAGGGTATCCTAATAAAGTCTTGATTATAAAACCTTAATTTCTATACCATGAGGTCCAAAGTTGTCTCCATAGGAAAAAGTTTAACTAAAATAAAAGAAAAAATCAATTTCACTTTTAAGAAAATATCTTCTTATCACATGGTCCTTGAAAATATTATAAATAAATAGATCATCCCATATATAATATACGGATTCAGATTTTAGTTCTTTGAATTTTCTAGGAATTGAAATTTAATGGTACTTGGGATTTTACCAAACAATTCACTATTTTATAAAACCAAGGAACTCCCCTTCAATCAAGTAAAACTTATTATATAAAATGTGATCATTTAGTGGTTCATTTTCTAGAATTTCATCTTTAGTAGGGTTGGGTAGTTTTCTTAAGTGACCATAAAGTTAGTTCACATATCCCTTCTTGTATTTTCTTTATATGTTACTCCAACAATAGTAGCTTCCAACTCACTATCCTTGGTTTAGCTTCAGAATTCTTCATCAAGTACCTAAGAGATATATGATCTGAAAATATAGTGACTTGAGTTTCAAGTAGATATGATCTAAATCATTATAAAGCAAAGAAAACTGTTAAAATCTATTTTTCTAAGGTTGTGTAATTGAATTTATTCACATATATGGTTCTCAAGCTATATGAAATGACGTATGGCCTACCATCAATTTGCTGATAAATGACTTCTCCAAATTATTTGTTCGTTACATCCTGAAGTAACTTGAATTGTTCTTCCCAATTTGGTGGTTGCATCACTAGTGGTGTAATCAGTGTCCTCTTCAACTCATAAAATTATTCCCTATATACACTTTTTAAATTAAAATCAACATCTTTCAAAAACAATATATATAGAGAGAGAGATAAATCATACTGAAATCATTGATATCCCTCTTATAAAATTCTTCATTTCCTAAAAATGGTCAACATGTTTCACATAAGATAGGCAAGGAAACAGATTTATCAAATAAATTTTTGATTAATCAACTTCAATTAAATTTTTTAAATTAAATTCCCAAAGAAAATTCCTATCTTAACCAGAAGATTAAACTTTTACAAATTTAAAATAGGATTCTTCTCAATGTAGGGTTCCAATACATTTTCCAGATTTTTTAAACAATAGTCGAAATAATTTCCAAAAAAACTATGAAATAATATAAGAATAACTCCAAAAAATATTCAATTCAATTAAAAAAAATACTTACCATGAAACTATGAAATTTACACATAGAATTACATAATACAATTATAATATTGTTATATGAAAAAGTGTTGAAGGGAAAAGTAAAGGATGATTCTCTTTTTCCATGGGAGCAATAGGAACCTAAAAATAACCTAAAAATATATCTAAAAATAAATAATAATATATCCCTAACAATCACTATAAAATATAGTTAATTAAGTGTATGGGGAAATTATCTTTCCATGTGACCTGATTCAACATTCCAAAATCTAGGCACACTCTTTATCTATTAAAAATTCTCACTAGTATTAATTCATTCTTTTCCTTCCACATAGTGGTTTGGCCAGTTTTTTTGGAATTAAATTAATTGGGATATACCATTATAAATTCGAAATTTGATAGATGATCCCGAAATCCAATATATTCTCAATTTACTTCTTCACAAACTTTATCAAAGTGGAATTCAACCTCATTTGGGGATGTTTGACAGGTTTGGAATATCCCTTAAGAAGAATTATATATAAGGATATTTTTATATTTTTTGTGGGAATATAAATGAATCTATGACCTATTAATGGTAAATTCTATCTCAAAATCTCAATAAATGATTTTTCTTGGGTTTTAGGCAGATTATTAGGAATTATCAGTCAAAATTTCTCTTGCTCCATAGTGTACACATATTTGAAATCAGTGGGGAGTGGTTTTTATTCCAGATCTGGGGGCTTATCAATGGATGAAAGTAAAATTAAGTTCCTAACTTCCTAATTTTGGACCTCCTACACACAATAAATCATATCATCTTCTTCATCATCTAAAAAATTGTCAATTAAATCATATTTTACCTCTTCTTCCCACATGAAATCAGAATCTCTAGAATTTTGGCCATGCACATGTTTAGTGATATTTTCAATTGAAAAATTCTATAACAAAGACAATAATTCATAGCACATACCTGATTCTTCCATGGATTTAGTACTAACTTCATGGGAGAGTTAAAAGAGTGGGTGACCATCTGATGGGTTCCTAAAGGATTCAAAAACATGTAAGTGGATAGTTATATCTCCAAATTTTATGGTGAGTGTCACATCATAGGAATTTATTATGGTTTGGGATGTATTTAAGAAAGGCCTCCCTAAAATTATGGGTGAGTTTTATAGGATTCTATCTTCTTCCATATCCATCACATTAATGTTAGGTGGGAATAAAAGATCTTTTAATTTCACGAGGAAATCCTCTAGAACTATTTCTAGGAAAATTATGGATCAATTTTCAAGCTGAACCACCACTCAAGTGGGATTAAATTCACCTATCTGTAAAGATGTGGACACTGAGTGAGGGAATACATTTATTAATGAACCATGATCACAAAAATAATTAGATAAATTTAACTAACCAATGGTGCATAGAATGAAAAACTTCCCTTGATCTTAAATTTTTTTTGGAAACTTTAATGTGATTAAGGCTAAGACACTTCTTACTATGTTTATCATCTCATTCCCATGAATTATAAAGTTATTGTTTAAAATATACTTCATAAATTTAGAATACTTTTGAATTCTTGAGTGCTTCATTTAGGGGGATATTAATTTCCACTTTCTAGAAGGTGTCCTAAATTTATTTTTGAAACACTTATTCTTGCAATATATATGATTCATTAATCCTTGATGGAAATAGTAGGGTTGGGTCTTTATTATCTATTTTTTTACTTTTAAATTATGTTTCTTGTCTCTTCCTCATTGGCCTATCATTATCCTCCTCCTCTTTCTTCTCTTCTTCTGGGTGTATTTTTTTAAAAAATTGAAATATCTAACTTCATTCTCCCAGAGACCATGTGGTTTTGTTTCAGGTTTATGGGTGGATTTTGTGTGATTTCTATTACTCTTCTTATTATTATTAGGATTACATTATCTTTTGGGTTTGGGTTTTTTTTGGGAATAAATTTTTCATATATTTTTATCAGTAAGTACATGAGAGTTTTGAACTTGTTAGGAAAATATTTTATGGTGTCTTTCACCCCCTTAAACTCTGATTTCCACTTTTGGTTTTTATTTTATGGTTTTGAAATAGAGTATTTATAATAATTGGGTCTCTATAAAGTTAGTGGTTGGTGGTAGGAAGTTTGGTTATAATATTTATTTTTTTGAAATGGTGGTGGATTTTGGAATTGATGCTGTAATGGGAGTTGGTTTTGGAACTAATTTTGGTAAGATAGTCAATATTGATTCTGATGATTTCTAAATCCATATTATAATTCATTTGGTTACCTATATGATTTATTTTTCTTGAATTAACTCTACTGAATGGATGCTCCACAACTTTCTATTCCTTGTATTTCAGCACACCGGTCAATAAAATGATCAAGTGATGAGAATAAACCACATACCTTAGCTGGTGATTGTTGTCTTCACTACTGAAAAAATACCCTATACCAACGGTTTTTAACCGTTGGTATAGGTTCCAAAACCATTGGTATAGGCTATACCAACGGTTTGGAGGACCGTTGTCAAGTAAGACGTGACAATAGGTCTATACCAACAGTTTTGGGAAAACTGTTGGTATAGGGTCTATACCAACGGTTCTGAAAACCGTTGGTATAAGTAATTAGAAAATCTATACCAACGGTTCTCAAAACTGTTGGTATATGTATTTCAAAAAAGAAACATCTGGTGGGATTTGATCCCAGGACCTCTAGTTTATAACGGAATGACTTAACCACTAACCTAACATGACTTTTGTTAACATAATTTCATAAATATATATATGTATTGTTCTAATTATTTTAAATTTTGATTTATATAATGTTCTCTGTAGGGAGATTCCAAAAAAAATCAAAGGACCTTTCCCAACGGTTTCGAAAACCGTTGGGAAAGGTCTTTCTTTTATTTCCTGGAGACCCTTTCCCAATGGTTTGAAAAACCGTTGGGATAGGCTACCCTTTCCCAACGGTTTTCCCAAACCGTTGGGAAAGGTGGTCCAAAATTCAGCCTATCCCAACGGTTTGGCCAAACCGTTGGGATATGCTAACCTTTCCCAATGGTTTGGCCAAACCATTGGGAAAGGGTGTCCAGAATTCAGCCTTTCCCAACGGTTTGGCCAAACCGTTGGGAAAGGGTACCTATACCAATGGTTTTTACAAACCGTTGGTATAGAAGCGTTGGGAAAAATCATTTTTCTAGTAGTGATTATCACTTATTTAAGGTATATCTATATCACAATATTGGTTATATCATCAATATTAGTTTACTATAAAGGGGTTAGATAATAAGTTTTTACCTCATGAATTCCTCTTGATCCAGTACCTCTTATAAAAAACTATTGTGAGTTCTAAGAGATATTCTCAATTAATCCCTTTGATTATTCTAGTGAATTTTCAATCATTTATCCTCTAGATGATGCATCCATAAGGTTTTTATCATTATATTGTATACCTTGATAAAATAATACAATAAAGTGATTATAGTAAATTTCCTGATATGGGTGGCTTATAGATAAATGTTTAAATATTTACCAATACCCATAAAGTGTTTATATAGACGATTGTCTGATGGAAAAGATTTAATTTATTATGGTTTTACTTATAGAGGTGGGGAAGAGTCATTGTATGAAACACCTCACTAATTCATTACAATAACACACATATTCTGGTTATAATCCATACAACCATTTTTGGAATCTCCTTCCAATGAAAATGGGAATTCCTTGTACTTCACCTGCTTCTCATCAACTCCTTGATGTCTAAAAGTAGAGCATATATACATGAACACTTTAATATTTATGTTTGGGTCCTCTCTAGTTAATACATGAAAATTTGGAAGTAATGGGATCATGTTAGGTTTTATCTCAAATTTTTTTGTAACTATGGCACTACAAGTTGATTATTTTGATGAAGTAATTGTATAACATATATATATCTAAATGTTTTATTTTGATTTCCATCCATGATGATAGGCTCGGAGTGAACAATTTAAGTTTCAATCGATTATTTAAGATAAATTTAATAAAATTTAGATTACAACTAATGGTTTCTATGTTTATTAAATATGGTTCTTTCAATTTCAAGATCTAGGGGAAAAGAATTGTTGTTTGTGGTTATAGTCATGTAATTTTTAAGAGAAAAAAAGATCATTGGAACCACCTTCCAAAAAATAGTTCCAAGTTATGAAAAATTCCTATAATGGGGTGTGGAAGAAACAATTATTTCCTAAGTAAAAAATTAGTAACGTGGTTAAAATAAGTTGTCTCTAAGGAAGAGAAAACAATAATCAAGCCACTACCTTAAAATTAGAGAACGAATTGGTGGTTGTTTTTGAAATTGTTTGATTTATAGAAAAACTAAAGTAGGAAAACAAAAGAAACAAATTACAAAAAACATTAATAAAAAAGTGAAAATAAAAGTGATTGAAAATAATGATATGAGATGGGTGATCAGGTCAGTGTCAGTCTTCCAATTTCAATGCAAATCTAGTTCCAATTGATCCAATCCTCTTCTACTAAGCCGATTATAATGATATTCTAGGAACACTTCCTCTCACTCCCTTGGACAAATGGTGTTGGTGAGAGTAAAACTTACTAATTTCTTAGCTCATTATACTATCCTTAATATGTGAAATATAATTTTATAAAATACCCTAAATTGGACTGTGAAATACCTGATCAGGTCTTGTTTATCCCAAAAAATCAGAAAATTTCCACCACCTCGCCCACATGTACTGATGATTTCCATGTAGTGCACCACTAAGACCTATTCTATTCCATCATATATAAACCAAAACCTAGTGGAGGGTGAAAAATTATCATTGACCAAAGTAATAAAAACAAGATAATCTAAAACCAAATATGACCACACTTGATAATAAAACCCCCTATCATAAATTAAAACCAACTTCACAGAAGAGATAAACAATTTTATTAAATTAAAGAGTATGAAATAAAAAATTATAAAATAAAAAATCCCCTTACCCAATCACTCAGAAGATTAACCCTGCATATGAAGTGTATCCATGAATAATGGGTAATCATAAGGTATTAAAAAACTAAGAATAATAAAATAGTGAAAAAGAAGAATAGAAAAAATATCATTAAGAATAATTCCTCTACAAGTTTTCTTTTTTGTTCTTCCCAAAATAATGACAAAAATTCTAGAGAACCGAACCCAGAAACCCAAAATCCAATGTCTACTACCATTACACTAGCATAATATATACATAAATCTCATCCCAAAGGACCAAACACATTAGCAGTCTTGGTAAACTATATTACAAACATGAGTCTTGTATTACAAATTAATACTAAAATTATGAATTTTTTATTTCAAGGATTACGTTATTCAATCTAGAATATCCTTTCACATGTTTCTTAGTATACATCATGGAATCCTAGGGAAATTCAAAAAATGGGTTATGTAAAATTCTTAGTAAGTGTAAGTACAACAGAAGCAATAATGAATCAATGATAATAGTCATTATGGAATTTTAAATAAATGAACACACATTCCATGAAATGAATAAATTAATAAAGAAGTGTATAAATAATATATAAAGGTAAATAAGTGAATGAACGTTCAATTTAAAAAACTAGATAAGGAAAAATCAATATAAAAAGGTAAATAATTGAAAACACATAATATTTAATCAATAATTTGATAATGGAATGCATCCATTGACTTTGTCATAGTGAAAATCTAATGGATAATAAATACTGAATATTAATAAAGGAAATTATTAATTATAATTTTTTATATTACCTAGGAACATTATACCTCTACCATAAAGACCTTTCATAATACAATTAACATAATAATATCAAGACCTTCCACAAGAAAATTTAAATATATGGGTGGAAACCCATCTATTGTGGTTGGAAACAAATATGGAGGGTTTGTCGCTAACTACATTAATCTCATGAGACTACTGATGTATCATGGGGATTATATTAACTGGTCCCCAACCAATTGTTCTGTTATCAAATGTTACACAACCCATGCCTTTAATTTATAGATAATTCATCTTAAATCAAACAATAGAATAAAATTCATAAACAAAGTGCCTTATCAAATATCCGTATTAAGTAAAGGATAGAGATTTATCAATATTTCACTAGAAAATAAAATAACATTCAAAGTAAACAACATATGTAAAAATGATATATGGTTTTTAAAATGAACATTTCCATGAAAGGTTACATGGATAATTAAGTGAAACTCAATGTTCAATGATCATAGGAAATTTAAAATTTCAAGGGGACTAACAAAGGAATCAAGGAAGTAAATCTCAATAATAACCTTATCCAAAAGAATCATAAACCATATTAATGAATACTAAAAATGTTATTAATATAACATATCAAAATTGGAGTAAAATAATTAGTTTTTTCATTGATGAATGAAAAAACTATAAAAATATATTTTAAAAAACCTCTTGAGGAAAATAATCATTTCATTTTAATTTTTTTAAAATCCTTTTGTTTGAAAATCACTTTTTGAAAAAATTTAATTAAAAAACTAACATTTTAAACATACAATGGAAGCCTAAAATAAATTATTATGGGTAATTATGTACATACCATAGAAGTTTGAAAGAACATTCCTCTTATAAGTTAAATTATTTGAAAAGTTATCTATTTGGAAAGAGATATGAAGATTATTTTGAAAAAAATTGTAAAAGGAAAAATGGTAAAAATGTATTCAATAAATAATTTTGGAATGTTTAAAACATTTTTGAATTTTTTTAGAAAACATGATTTTTAAAATAAAAATGGTTCTCATACTAAAAGAGAGATAATGTGGGGTTTTATTGAAAACATTTTTCTAAAACATTTAAGTACCCAAGAGTATAAAATGGTAATATTACTTAAAAATAGACATTAATAAACAAATGAGGATGAAATTAAAGGGTTTATTAAACAATGATCAAATAATTTCCTTTGTTGGAAATTCAAGTTTAAATAATCCTGAACAAATGAGATTATGAAGTAAACCCTTGAAAATACAATAATATTTATGTGAGAATTAATCTATGAGTAGATTATGTCAGTAAAATGTAAATAAACATAAAAAAAGTGTAAATACAACAATATATAGTAAAACTTTATTACACACATGATCTTATATTAATGACAATGGGGAAGTAATACAACCTAATGAAAAGGAATCAGGTTATGAAATTATTTACTAATTTAAAACTTTTAATTAAAATCTCCATAGAATAAATAATTCAAATTGAAACTAAATATACTATATGGATAAATTAATTATTTATATAACATATCAAAATGTCCATTATATACACTACACAAGAAAAGTAAGTGGTGGATATGAAATTTATCTCACAAATGTAAAAAGTGAGATTAAAACCCCTTAACATATATTTTCTTTTGAGTGAATGTCTTTTAAACTCATTTATAATGGTTTTAATAAATTCAATTAATTATAAAATAACTATACTCGTATTTATAATATAATATATTAACATATTATAATATCTTATTACCTATTTGTTAATAATATTTCATTATTCTCACTATTTTGGGTGTTAATTTTATAGTTTGTTGAGTATGTTTTAGCTTTTTATTATTTTTTATATTACTTAGATAATGATTTAAATATCTAAAAATTTTAATCCAATAAGTAAATGTCATATATATTTAGTATATATATATTTATAATAATCCATAATATTTGGATATAGGAAATGAAATGCACCGTTCATGGAGATGGTAAAACATACGTACGCATGGATCTTACTTCTATTTCATTATTGTATTTTAAAAAAAATGAAAAGTAAATTATAAAAATATTTATATTAAACTATACTTATAATATTTATTTCATATATTTAAAATATTTTTATTAAAACCATCCATTATACATTCCATGTATAGCGTAAACGAATCAAATTGCTTTGAGGAAGCGGTAGTCCACACATCCACAATTGAGGTTATCGTATTCCCAAAAAGAATGGAATACATAAAGGTATGTGTAATATAAAAATTACAAAGGAATAAAGAAATTATAAATATTATATACATAATATATAAATAGTGTTTCTACCATAATTTCAACCATGATAGGTGGTAAAGGAAGAATGAAAAATCATCATTTTGCGAGGTGGTAGTCCACCGTACATAGGTACGGTATGTTCATTACCCATTAGATGGATGTATTTGTAAGTGTAGGTAAAAATTCAGGAAAAAAATCAATATATATATTAGACTTATATTATAATATAATCATGGAATAAAAATAGTTTAGGGGGTGTATAAGGAAATAAAATGAAAGTGATCCTTAAAGAATGTTACCTCATGTTGAGGTAAATCCTTTTGGATTACATCAAAAGACTTACTTGGATGGATTTATTACCAGGTGAGGATTCTAGGATTAGTAAAGGGATATTGGGATATTATTATATCATATTTTAGTTGAGCCAAAGGGCTTTAGAGTTATGAATAAGTGAGTGGGTTGAGTACCTTTTTATAGTGGAGGAGGAGTGGCATTCTTTTAAATTTTGGGAAAGGGAATTTCATCCATGTTTCTCCAATGGAAAGTGGCTCAAATAATAATATAATTTTGAGATAAGTAACTATAGGGTCTAAATATGTATATCCATTTTATTTTAGAGAAGTTTCTATGTCATTTTGGCTCTTAAGTTTAAGGTTTAGTCCATTGTTGAACTAATTTTTCTCCTAATCATTGTAATTAATTTTAGTTACATTCATTAATATTCTAGGTAAAAAATAAGTTGAGATTATTTGAGATTAAAAATTATTATGATTCCGAATATTTAATCCATTTATCAAAATTACAATCACATAAGTGTCAGAAATTAATTTAAATTTAATCCTGCAGATTGTACGATATAGTGGGTTTTTAATGTAAAAATGTTCAAATGTTTGAAATGTGTTTATATCCAATTTTAATGTGAAATTGATTCCAATGAAATTAATTGAATTAAATTATGTATAATATACCTAATTTTACTTCAAAAACAATTTAATATATAATTTATCCTTACAAATAAATTAGAAAAAAAATCAGTTTTGAATTAAAATTTAGTATCTTTTCACTATTAATCAAAAAACGAAACATCACAAAAAAAATTCACCCTAAGATAATTTTGATATTATAATTTCAAAAATTATATTTATTATTAAATATAAAATCCATAAATGTTTCAAATATTTGATTTAAAATATATTTTCCATTAAAAGGTGGTGAAATTTCCTTTTTTGAAAAATTAAAATTTTAAACATAAAATAGGATTTATTTTTATCTTTTTTTCTATCAAATATAATGAATTAATATAAAAAATATTTTATTGAATATATAAAGCATATATTTCATTAATATTGTCCAATAATTGTAATTAATTTAATTTATTAGGACAAAATTCCATTGTGATTATAAAATATAAATATTTTCTTTATATTTAATGTATTTATATTTTCATTTCAAAATAATCAGTAATAATGAATTATTATTATATTTGGGTAAAACATATATGAAAAAATTTATTTAAAACTATTAATAACCTCTAATTTAATGGCTAGGTTATGTATTATTATATTAAATAAAAATATTTTAATAATAAGATTTTTTTTGTAAAACCTGATCTTGTGTGTAACACATGTTATCAAAGAATGTTTTTTATTTCTTGTAAAGCAAGATAACTCAACATCATATAAATTTAAAGGTATATAAAATATTTAATTTATTTAAAATTTTAATTAAACTTTAAATTATTAGGATAATATATTCCCTTATGTGCTTGATGTTCCATGTCATACATGCTATCAAATAAATTCTTGTTATTTCAAAATTTCAGGGCGATACATTCTACCTGACTTAATTAAATTACATCCTTGAAATTTCATCATAAAATTGGTAATAAATTTGTGATATTTTCTATGTTAAAATCCTACATCTCAAGAAGGGTTCATAAAAAATCCACTAGAAAATAGAGAATAGGAAGTACAAAAGTCAAATGGACTAAAAAATAACTAGGCCTTTATGTTGAAGAACATTAGTAGAAAGTGGAGATAAATACATTGAGGAAAATAATAAATATTTATATGGAGTGATTGATTTTATCAATAAAAAAACAGGCCAATGATCACTGGAAAGTTTAGGGCATCAAATATATAAATTATAGATGATTTATAAGTCCATTGGTTCAAAAAATTAATGTATTAAGATAACACTTTTTTTGATCATTTTCCAAATGTTGAATAATTATTTTTCTACTAAATAATATAAGGAAATATAATTACTTGATATATTTATAAAGACACAATTTCATCCTTTAGTTGTGATTTTATCAATTTCCAATTCAACCATTACTTCAAGAAATGGATATCAAAAAATTATCTTTGATGCCTAAAGTACTAAAAAAACATTTAATGGATCTTAAGGCCCATAAAAGAGTGAAAAGTATAACTATTTCTCTCTATATATTCTCCAAATCCAATACGGTTAATACATTAATCTCCAAACCAAAATATCAAAACTACTGATTCATCATTAATATTTATTCATAAAATTTTTTATCTAAAAGTAACGAGACATTAACTAGGATATCACATAAGATAATTATAGGCAAAAAAACCTTATCATCCTTCAATCATTGTTTTATGCCCCACCGCCGCTCTAGGTTTGATGGGTTGTCACTCGACATGCGAGTTTTCCTTTTTCTAAACAATATCAATTGATTTATAAAATAAATATGATATACATACTTAAAATAAGGTAAATAATAAAATATTATTTTAACTTTGGTTTTCAATACAACATCAATGCATAAATACATCATCCATTTTTTTTCAACATAAGTGCTTCCTTAGTCTAAGGTTTAACCTGGGTCATTCATTATCATTATCTATTCAAATACTTCATATTGGTTTATAGAGAAAATGTGAATTATCATAATAATATCTCCTAGGAGTGATAAATTATGTACAAAATAAGGCATGTTTTCATGAGCCTAACTATAATCAAGTTAGGACCGACACACCTTATCAGAGTTTTCACCACTAGGTACATATATGATAGAACGATTTCCACTTGTAGTGTCTATATAGGTAATTATTTCTAATAATACCCACATAATCTCTATCCAATCGAACCATTATCTTGTTCTTCTATACATATCCTCAAATTCAACCTTAGGGTTACATTTTCTAATATATTTTCCATAAATATAGTTCCCAAGGATGCTGCTAAACCTGACCTGATACCAATTATAGTGACCCAAACCTAGAAATCCAATAGACGGTGTCATGCTACCATTAAATTGGCATAAGATACAAGTAATTAATGTTCTAAAGGATAAAATAATTTAGTAGTCTTGGTAAGCTATATTACATACATGAGACTTGTATTACAAATAAAGACACAAATTAATACATCATTTGTTTTTATTTCATTTATAAATTTATTCCATCTAGTATATCCCTGCATATAATTCTCAGTATATTTCAGGGAATCTTGGGGAATGAAAAAAATAAGGGTGAGCACAAATACTCAGTAAGGGTAAGTAAAATGGAAGAAATAGTGAATCGATGAGATTAATCATTATAATAAGTTAAATAACTAAACACACATTACATGTAATCAATAAACTAACAAGGAATTGAATAAACAATATAGTAAGGTTAATAACTAAAAACCAATGTCATTTAAATAACTTCATAAGGAAAAATAAATATGGAAAGGTAAATAACTAAAAACATGTTCCATTTAATCAATAAAATTTGAATAGAATGCATTCATAGACTTTGTCATAATGAAAATATAATGGATAATGAATATTTAATATTAATAAAGGAAATTTTAAATTATTGGATGACATGTTTCATAGGAAAATAAAACCTTTACCATCAATACCTTTAACAAGATTATTTAGTATACTACTATTAAGAACATTCATAATAAATTTTAAATCTAGTGGTAGAAACCCACATATTATTCTTGAAATCAAACTTGATGGGTTTTTTACCAACTAGTTGCATCTTATGAGACTACCGATGCATCATGGGTCTTGGATTTACCTGTACCAAACCTATAAGGCTTGCATTAAAGGCCCCCCAACCTTTGTCTTTCAAGTCCAAAGCATTCCTCATAAAACGAATAATCAATTTAAATTCACAAACAGAGTTCCTTACCACAAACTTGTATTAAGTAAAGGATAAAAAGTTATCAATATTTACCAAGTAAATAAAATAACTTTAAAAGTAAACATCATATGTAAAAATGATATATGGTTTAGGCAATGAACATATCCATGATAAATGATAAGTATAATTAGGGTAAATTTAATGTTCAATGATCTAATGAAATTAAATATTTCAAGGGGACTAAAAAAGGAATCAATGTAGTGAATATCAATAATATACTTGGTCAAAGGAATAAAAAACAATTCAGTGTAAGGATAAGGATGGTATCAATAAAACATATCCATAGTAGAATAAAATAAAGTGTTTTTTTAAATGATGAATGAAAATATTATAAATATATAATCTAAAATATTATTTAGGAAAATATCAAGTCATTTTAAAAAACACATTAAAAATAATTTTCTTTGAAAATAACTTTTTGAAAAAATTTTATTTAAAAATTATCCTTTTAAACATACAATGGATGCCACATAGAATTGATGGCAGGTAATTTCATACATGTTGTACAAGGAAAAAATGCTATTCCTTTTGCTAGGTAAAAGGTTAGAAATGTCCCCTGTTTGGAAAGAGATAAGAAGATTCATTGGAAAAAATTTATATACGAAAAAAGGATAAAAATTTATTTAATAAATAATTCTATAAATCATTAAACATGTTTGAAATCTATTTTATAAAATAGGGTTTTTAAAAGAAAACATGCTCTCCTACTAAAAGAGAAATAAAGTCAGGTAATCTTAAAAACATATACTTAAAAAAATTTATTTACCAAAGATTAAAAATGGTTCTATTACTTGAAAAAATTCATGAAAACACATAGGATAATAAATTAATGAGTTTATTAAATAATGATAAAATAATTTCCTCTAATGTAAATTCAAGTGTAAACAATCCCGAACAAATTGTGATTGTGAAGTAAAGCCTTGAAAGGACCATAAAGTATATGTGAGAGTAAATAAATGAATAGATTATATGTGTAAAATTTTAATACACATAAAACAAGTGGAAATACAAAAAATATATTGTAAAAATTGATTACACACATAATCTTAGAATATTAATAACAATGAGGAAGTAATATAACCCAATGAAAACGAATCTGGTTATTAATTTTTTTTACCACTAGGTAACTTTTAATTCAAATCCAATTAGAAGAAATAATTAAAATTTAAAATTACAATAGTAGGAATATAAGTTAATACATGATATAATATATCAAAATGGGAATTATATACACCGCACAAAAGAATTAAGTTAATAATATGACATTTATCTCACATATGTGAAAAGTGAGATTAGAATCCCTTAGCTCGCGATTACTTTTGAGTGAACATCCTTTAAATTTTTTTATGATGGTTTTAATAATGTTACTAACATATAAAATACCCATATTTATATTTATATTAAAATATTTTATTTCTTATAATATCTTATTACCCATTTGAAAATAATCTTCATTGTTTTCACTATTTCAGGTGCTAATTTCCTAGTTTCTCGAGTATGTTTTAGCTTGTTATTATGGTTCCCGTTACTTAGATTATAATTGTAAGAATCTGGTTTTTTTTGACGAAAGGCTTTGGAATATTCTTGATATTATTCCAGAGCAGCGCCTTCAGACGGCGTGCGATTTCGAGCCCCGGTGTGGCCGAAATTAAATATTCAGTGTGTTCACACTAAGAACGCCAAAAAAATGGGATAACTCCTAAAAGGTGATTCAGATCGGAAATATGAGTATACAGATGGGTTCGTAATGGGGTGTTTACCCTATGAACGACATAAAGCATGTCAGCGCGGGACGTTTGGTCCCCTCGCCCGCTAACGGAATGTTAAACGGATAAGTAAATTAATTAATTTATTCGTTTAATGGTTAAACTCAGTATCTCTCAAATGGTGGATTGGATTAAAAAAATGAGGGAACTTTTGAGTCCGGAAGGTGCCGTTTACCCTAGTAGGGGTGTAACTTTCGCAGGCACGACCCGTCTGTGAAAAATGCCGCCAGGGGAGTTTTCATAATTTAGCGGCTTCAGACATTAAATTTGATAACTTTTGAATGGGACCTCCTATTGAAATTACAAGACCACCTTTGTTCTTGGGAGGTGGTGTTTACCCTAGGGGTGGCTTAACCTTGACCCCGTCGAGAGTTTCGAAGGCAGGGTTAAAATTAAGGATTAAATTAATTAAAATGTTAATTAATTTATTTAAACCAAACCCCCCCTTACCTTATCCTTTGAAAACCCTGGAGGAAGGAACACACCAAGAAGCTCCTCCTTATCCTCCCTCTCCTCCTCCCCTCCGGAAAGGTAGCGGTACGGTGACAGACTCTCCGTGAAGCATCGGGCGAAGCCCAACAAGGCAGGATCGTTGCGGTTTCAATTTTTATTCCCGCACCTACTTTTAGTTCTTTTTTATGCATCAAGTTGTCATTTGATCCTCGAAAAAATCCCATGGTCTTGTAGTATAAATTCTTTCCTTTCCAACGCAATTTTCGGTTTGTAAATCCGAGTTCGGAGAAGGCTGCGGTTGTTCGCCAAAGTTTGCGGGAATTTGAAAGTCGTTTTTGGGTGTTCCGGCGGATCTGGGCACTCCGGCGAGCAGGAGCGGTGGGACAGAGAGCGGGCGCGATGGTGCATGGCGGTTCCAGGCAGTGGCACCTGGTGGCTCAGCTGGCGGTGGCTGTCGGCAACTGGGCGTCGGCGCAGGTGGCTCAGGCGGCGGCTCCAGGAGGAAGGCCGAGCTCGCCGGGCGCAGTGGAGCACCGGGGTCGCGGCGCGCAACCCCAGAAGGAGAACACGACCCCGGTCGTGTGGGTCGTCACACGGAGAATGGCCTCATCCGGTCGGCCAAGTGGTGGTTCGAGTCCACTGCCGGCCGGCGCGACCAAGCCGCGGGCCAGGCGCTGCGAGCTGGGCGGACCGGCCGGTCCAGGACGGTCCAGCCCAAGAGGGGAATTCGACCCCTCTTCGGACGTCCGTAATTTTCATTACGGATGTACATTTTCCTTGACGTCTACAGCATTGAACTCCAGATGTCAAGGGGAACGTTTTGAGATGGTTTTAGGAATTTTTAATTCCCGAGACGAGGGGCCTCGGAGGCGCGACACGTCTTTAAGTGAATTGACGTTTTCCCGGAGGATCCTGTTTTGGACGGCGCAGACGCGTCTGACGTCCATTTTGAGTGCCGTTAGCAGCACTGCGACCCTGGCATCGAGCAGAAGTTTTCCAGTCTGGCTTCGAGCGTTCGAACTGGAGTTGAGGCATGGGCCCCACAACCCGTCTTTTAAGCCGCGAGCAACGTTTAGAGACTTTCTCATCGGGCGTCAGTTCGGGACGTGCGAGCAGTCGATTCTAGATGTTTTTCTAAGGGGATTGCAATGGTGCAATCCACCCGATATAATTTGGCATGATGGTGCGGGCCCAACGAGGGTCGTTTGGGCATTGACGGAGATTTTCCACCTCTATCACTGGGCGACTGTTTTGGACAAGTGAGTAGTCCACCTTGTGTACTTTTTTGAGACGATCGCAATGGTGCGATCCATTAGTTGTGTTTCGGGACCAGGATGTAGGTCCCACATAGCACCGCTCATTTGCGGTGTGCCGGAATGCATCTTTTTCTCCGGATATCTGTTACACTCAAGGGAGCATTCCTTTCGATGTGTTTTCTCGAGGGGATCGCTATGGTGCGATGTGCGTGACTGTTTTCGGGGCCAAGGCTCGGGATCACGGGACGCCGATCGAGCGTAAGGAAGTGTTGGAGAATTTTATGTCGGATATCCATTGGAGGTGAGTAAGTTGTCAATCTCGCGTGATTTTTCTGCGAGGATTACAATAGTGTAATCTGTTTGGGCGAGTAGATCCTCTTACGCGATCTTATTAAATGTGGAAGAACGAAAGGTGTATCGGTGGAGGTTCTTCCTGCTGTGTTTGCAGAAAACCCTTCGCGTGTGATCGCGTTCACTCTTAAAAGAGTGAAGTGAATGCTTGAAGAGATGTATTTGGTTGTGCCTGGGACATTGAGGTGGCAAGTTGGAGTTGTTATGTTATGCCTTCGCGTTGACGTTGGGTTCCATGTGCACGATAGCCTTTTGGCTCGAGACGTGGTATACTATGGGAGTATACAGGAATGCTTGGAGGTACATGTGGATGTTGGTACCTAAAAGTTTTTGTGCACTTGGTTGGGGTTGACTTGGGGCCACACGTCGTGTGGGTCCCATGTGCGTGCCCCGTTCTGCTTTACGCACCTTGGACCTCTCGTGAAGTAGAGGGTTCCTTTGTTCTCGTATGTTGACCAGCAGGGTTGAGTTTTCCCCTGGTCCTATTCTCATTTGGATGACATAGATGGTTTGGTTCCTCTATTTCTTCATATGTGAGGGGTTTTAGTACCGTGCCCTTTCATCGGACTGCGACACCGTTTGCGACTACGGGTGTTCGTACAATGTGGGTGTTTTCCCCACTTTCTGGGATGATTTTACTCGGTCCGCTTCGATAGTGACTCAGCGGATTGGAGTGTGATCACCTTGAGAGGCCTGGGGAGTTTCTCTAGTTCCTTTCCTGACCCCTGGTAGAGTTCTTGTAGATTCAGTGTGACTAACACTTCACGCGGGAACCGATCCTCTACCCAGGCGGTTATTTCCAGCAAGTCTGAGGTTGTTTCCAGAAGGGCTATGGTTGTTTCCAGCAGGGCTGAGGTTGTTTCCAGCAGGGCTGCGGGTTTTACTAGTAGGGCTGAGGTTGATTCGAGTAGGGCTTGCCAGTTGTATCATCCAGTAGGGATGACCAGTGTAGCAGTGTTCACCGAGCAGTACCATCTAGCAGGGATGGCCAGAGCGGTTCCGGGTTTACCTCCGGTTGGGATGGACAGTGGTCCCTGATGCTGGGCTTACCTCCAACTAGGCAGGGCAGTGGTCCCTGAGGCCAGTCTTACCTCCAGATGGGCTGGGAAGTGGTCCCAGATGCATGGCTTACCTCTAGCTGGACTGGGCAGTAGTCCCCAATGCTGGGCTTACCTTCAACTGGGCTGGGAAGTGATCCCCAATGCCGGGTTACCTCTAGCTGGGCTGGGCAGTGGTCCCATCACCGACATTATCCCTGTCTCCCTCCAGTGGATTACCCTTTTACGGGACTAGGCAGTGTGGAACCCATCGACTCTTGCCGGGTCTCCCTATAGTGGGAACCCGTCAACTTCGAGGGACCCTCCAACGGGGATGGGCAGGGGGCTGCCTGTCGACTTTGAGGAGACCTCTCGACTGCGGGGTAGTGACGAGTTGTGGTTGACGTTCCCCCTGAACTCTCAAGTATGAGGAGAACTTTACCCACCGAGACGCATCCTTGTGATGCGACCTAAAACCGTACGGGCGAGTCAGTGCCACCAAAATCGGATAGTTTTGAGGTGCGGTGATTTGAGACCTTGACTTGTAGTTTGGGGCAGACGTGCGGGATTCTGGGCATCGATGGTGTTTTCTTCTGGGATTGTTGGCTACTCACTTCTTGGGCTGATCTACGGGATGGAGACCCCCTTACGATCTTGTTCGGGCTTCTTGTTTGTGCATATGGATATGTATATACCTTATTCTAGTACCCACTTCTTGGATTTGGTTACTCTCCTTCTAGGAGAGGCGAAGACGCGCGGGGTATTCCACTTTCCTTCTGTTTCTAGATTCTCATGGTTGGACAAGTCTACTCTCCTATTATAGGTAGCAAAGACTCAATGGGAAGTTCATCTTCTCACCGTTTCCAGCTCCTTGTGTCTGGACGAGTCTACCTTATTTTCTCTTGTTGGGTTGAGCTGGACTCTCTACTATTACTCTTTACTGCACTCTCAGTTGTACTCATTTACTTTCCCCTGTTCGATCTACTTCCCACCCTTCGGTACATCCTTTGTTTCTCCCTCGAGCTTTCGAGGTATCCTACAGAGTATTTTTATACTCACCCCTGCTTGGGCTTTACTAGCACTTGGTGTGCCCTTGCAGACGATGGACAGGTTGGTCATGACTTCAGTGGAGCTTAGGAGTTTGGGAGCTTGGACTGTGAGTGGTGGTCATAGATGGGTTCCAGGTTGGGGGCCCTTCTATCTGTCTATCTTTTGTTTACCTGTTGCCGGGTTGTGGCACTTTTCTGGTTGGGCGCGTGTTTTTTAACTTTTCTTTTCCGTTTACTTTCAGCAATTTCTTTGTACTGATTAGAGGTTGATGCACTTTTGGTGGTTTATATAGAGAAGTTTCCCTTTGCTTTACTTTTCTTTCTTTTTTTACTCTGCACTTTTGCATTGAGTGTGGTGCGTGTGTGTATACAGGTACTTAGGCAAAGGCCTCCCCGAGTTATTGTCCCTTCAGTGCTGGTCGCCAGCCCTTGGCCTATGGAGGTGGGCTTGGGGTAGTTGCGACTTGAACCCAGGTAGGGGCGGGTCGTGATAAAGTGGTATCAAAGGTGGTTTGTTTTTTGGGACGTTGTTCGAACGTCCCAAAAATTAAAGGAATTGGTTGGGATCTAGGGCAATAGTGTTAACGTGTCTCAAGAGCGGCTCTCAGGCCAGGGAGTCTAGTGATGGTGCGATGGCCGACGTATCCATTCACCAGGACCATGATAACCCTATTGTCTACTTGGCATGATGAGACACTCATTGTATGGAAAATTGGTTTGTGCATCACATAGGATTGAGTTTTGACTGTCCATCTTGAGTCAGATCCCCATCGTTGTTGTTTTTGTGATATACATATATGCTAATCTGATCACGACACTCTTTGATAATATATAGGATGTCTCTACGAAGATAGCCATCCAGGATACCAGCTTTGGTTCATGATGACGACCCTATGAGCTAAGAGGCCACAGTCCATGACCCATCATGCGAGCCCCTTTCTCCGGGTGGACCGGTAGTAGCACCCCCACCAGTTGAGCAACAGAAAACTTTAGCAGAGAAAGCTGAGTTTGAGCGTAGTTTGAGCGCGCTCTGTGAGTTCCAACAGCAGGGACCACTGAGGTTCAGTGGTGAGCCAAACCCTCAGGCATCAGAGGTTTGGATGGAGATAGTGGTTCACCTTTTCAGGCTTGTGCAGACACCGACAGATCTTATAGTGGCTTTGGCCGCCAACCTTTTCCGTTGTTGTTTCGTGAGGAGTTTTTCCCCTCCTTCTTGCACTCCGTTCGGATTCCGGAGCTCCTTCAGTTTCAGTAGGGAGGGATGACGGTGGCCGAGTACGCGGCTATTTTCACAGACCGTGCACGCATTTACCCGAACTTGGTCCAAGATGATAACTTACGAGCACGGAAGTTCAAGAAGGATCTTCACAGAGAGATTCGTGATGTTATAGTACCTTTGAGCATTTCCACATATTCCGGGGTGCTAGAGAAGGCACTGGTGACAGAGAGATTCCTGTCACGTTCTAGAGTTGGTGGTGGCAGCAGGCACGTTGGAGCCGAGATGTATGCCGCAGCTAGCGGGCGTCGGCAAGCAGAACCTCGACGCAGGTGGATTTCTGACAACTAGACTCAGGGGTGTGGTCATACACCACAGTGGTACCAGAGGGAATCAGTGCATCCCAAAGAGAGTCGGTTCTATTCTTGCGATGGGCAAGGTCACCTAGCACGAGACAGCCCGACTAGGCATGCAGAGAGTTTCGGGCAGGTAGTAGGTGGTCCACCACGACAGAGGCAGCGCCGTGATCAGGGTAGTACCCAGAGAGGTGGTGCTAGCAGAGAAGTGGGAGGAGCTAACAGTTGGGACCACAGACAGCCACAAGATTTGGATTTCTATTATCCTTCAAAGCATGAGTTGATAAGAGGTATGCTCTACAGCTCTTCTACTTTTTGCAGTAGAATTGTTAGAATCTATGTTTGGAATGCTTTTCTCCCTTCTTATTGTTTGAGTTGTTACCAGGGTGACACAGGGTGTCAGGTGTAACCCTGTGTTGGTAGTGTAGAAGGTGTGTAACCTTCCTCTTTAGTCGATGGCATTGACTCCATCTCCCTCTGAGCATGTAAGAGAGTCTTCATTGAGAGACATCTACTATGAAATCTTGCGTGATCTGATATCCTTTGGTATTTCACCATATAGATATTCTGAAGGAGGGAATCACCGAGCCTTTTCCTAGGTCCAGGTGGGGATTCCAGTCGTGGCATACGGCGTAGGGGTTCGGTTGGGGGGGGGTGAGCTACCCCTGAGGTCCTTCGGACCTTTTGGGAATATACGAAGGGATGGTGAGGTCCCCTACCACCTTGACATAACCCCAAAGTCTTGAGTGAGTGCATGATGTCTCCCACGTGACTTACCCGAGAAGAAGTGTGTGTGCTCCTATGCACGTCATCGGCAAGGGAAGACCTCGCGTGAAATGAATCAATCCTTTGGCCTATGTGCGGTGGTGCAGAGCTATGCTAGAGTTCTTCTAGGTACGGGAGAGCCAGGTGTGGGATTAGTACCCTGAGGTGTTCCCTGGTTTTGATTTTTGGGGACAAAAATTTTGAAGGAGGGAATGATTTAAGAACCTGGTTTTTGCTATGAAAGACTTTGCAATATTCTTGATATTATTCTAGAGTAGTGCCTTCAGACGACGTGCGATTTCGAGCCCCGGTGTGGAAGAAATTAAATTTTCAGTGCGTTCACACTAAGAACAGAAAATAAATGGGATAACTCCTAAATGGTGCTTCAGATTGGAAATATGAGTATATAGATGGGTTCATAATGGGGTTTTACCCTAGGAATGACATAAAGCATGTCAGCACGGGGCATTTGGACCCCTCGCCCGCTAACGGAACGTTAAACAGATAAATAAATAAATAAATTTATTAGTTTAATGGTTAAAGTCAGTATCTCTTAAATGGTGGCTCGGATTGGAAAATAGAGGGCACTGTTGAGTCCAGAACGTTCTGTTTACCCAAGGAGGGGTGTAACTTTCGCGGGCGTGACCCGTCTGTGAAAAATGCCGCCATGGGCGTTTACATAATTTAGCAGCTTCAGACGTTAAATTTCATAACTTTTGTAAGGGGCTCAGATTGAAATTCTGAGACAACGGTTGTGGTCGGGTGGTGGTGTTTACCCTAGGGGAGGCGTAACCTCAACCCCGTCGAGAGTTTTGAATGCGGGTTAAAATTAAGGATTAAATTAATTAAAATGCTAATTAATTTATTTAAACCAAACCCCCCTCCCTTCTCCTTTGAAACCCATGGCGGAAGTAACACACCAAGGAGCTCCTCCTCATCCTCCCTCTCCTCCTCCCCTCTGGCAAGGCAGTGGCATGGCGACAGACTCTTCGTGAAGTGTCGGGCGAAGCCCAACAAGGTCGGATCGTTGCAGTTTCAATTTTTATTCCCATACCTACTTTGAGTTCGTTTTATGCATCAAGTTGGTGTTTGATCCTCGAACAAATACCATGGTCGTTTAGTATAAATTCTGTGCTTTCCAACGCAATTTTTGGTTTGTAAATCCGAGTTCCGAGGAGGCCGTGGTTGTTCACCGATGTTTGCGGGAATTTGAAAGTCGTTTTTTGGTGTTCCAGTGGATTCGGGCACTCCGGCGAGCAGGCGCGGTGGTCCAGAGAGTGGGCGCGGAAGCATGTTTCGGTTCTAGGAGGTAGCACGCGGTGGATCAGGTGGCAGCTGGGAATCGGCGTAGGTGGCTCAGGCGGCGGCGGCTCCAGGCGGGAGGCCGAGCTCGCTGGGCGCAGGGGAGCACCGGGGTCGCGGCGCGCGACCCCAATGGGGGAACACGAACCGCGTTGCACGGGTCTTCACATGGCGAATGGACTCAGACGGTCAACCAAGTGGTGGACCGGGTCCTCCGCTGGCCCGCGCGGCCCAGCCGCGGGTGAGGCGCTGCGAGCCGGGCTGGGCGGACCGGCCGGTCCAGGTCGGTCCAGCCCAAGAGGGGAATTCGACCCCTCTTCAGACGTCCGTATTTTTCATTATAGATGTCTGTTTTGATTTCTGTCTGTGGCAGTAAACTCCAGATATCGAGGGGAACCTTTTGAGATGGTTTTTGGAATTTTTAATTCCCAAGATGAGGGGCCTCGGAGGTGCGACACGTCTTTAAGTGAATTGACGTTTCCCGGAGGATCTTGTTTTGGACGGAACAGACGCGTTTGACGTCCATTTTGACCGCCGTCAGTGGCGATGCGACCCTAGCGTCGAGCCTTAGTTTTCCATTGTGGCTTCGGGCGTTGGAACCAGAGTTGAGGCATGGGCCCCACAACCCGTATTTTGAGCTGTGAGCTACGTTTATCGACTTTCTCATCGGGCGTCCGTTCGGGGCGTGCGAGCAGTCGATTCTGGATGTGTTTTCGAGGGGATTATAATGGTGAAATCCGCCTGCTCTAATTCGGTACGATGGTGCAGGCCCCACGAGGGCCGTTTGGGCGTTGATGGTGATTTTACACCTCTATCACCGGGCGACCATTTTGGACAAGTGAGTAGTCCACCTTGTGTACATTTTCGAGAGGATCGCAATGGTGCAATCCGTTAGTTGTGTTTCGGGACCTGCATGTAGGTCCCATGTAGCACCGCTCGTGTGCGGTGTGCCGGAATGCATCTTTTTCTTCGGATACCCGTTGCACTCAAGTGAGCAGTCCTTTCGATGTGTTTTCCCAAGGGGGTCGCAATGGTGCGATGCGTCCGACTGTTTTCGGGGCCGAGGCTTGGGATCACGGGACGCCGTTTGGGCGTAAGGCGGTGTTGGGGACTTTTCCACCGGATATCCGTTGGAGGCGAGTAAGTAGTCGATATCGTGTGATTTTTTTGTGAGGATTACAATGGTGTAATCTGGTCAGGCGAGCAAAGCCTCTTACACGATCTTATTAAATGTGGAAGCACGAAAGGTGTATCAGTGGAGGTTCTTCCTGCGGTGTTTGCAGAGAACCCTTGGTGTGTGATCACGTTCACTCTTGGGAGAGTGAAGTGAATTCTTGAAGAGATGTAGTTGGTCGTGCCTGGGACGTTGAGGTGGCCAGATGGAGCTATTACGTTATGCCTTCGTGTTGACGTTGGGTGCCGTGTGCATGATAGCCTTTTGGCTGGAGACGTGGCATACTCTGGGAGTATACGGGAATGCTTGGAGGTACATGTGGATGTTGGTACCTGAGAATGTTTGTGTGCTTGGTTGGGGTTGACTTGGGGTCACATGTTGTGTGGGTCCCATGTGCGTACCGTGTTATGCTTTACGTACTTTTGACCTCTCGTGACGTAGAGGGTTTCTTTGTTCTCATATGTTGACCAGTAGGGTTGAGTTTTCCCCTGGTTCTATTCTCATTTGGCCAACAGAGATGGTTTGGATCCTCTGTTTATTCAGCTGTGAGGGGTTTTAGTACCATGACCTTTCACCGGACTGCGACACCGTTTGAGACTATGGGTGTTCTTATAGTGTGGGTGTTTCCCCCAGTTTATAGGATGAGTTGACTTGGTCTGCTTCAACAGTGACTCAGCGGATTGGAGCGTGATCACCTTGAGAGTCCCAGAGAGTTTATCCAGTTCCTTCATGACCCCTGGTAGAGTTCTTGTGGATTCGGTGTGACCAACACTTTATGCGGGCACTGATCCTCTACCCTGGAGGTTGTTTCCATCAGGGATGAGGTTGTTTCCAGCAGGGCTGAGGTTGTTTCCAGTAGGGCTGAGGTTATTTCCAGCAGGACTGAGGTTGTTACCAGCCGAGTTGAGGTTTTTTCGAGTAGGGCTCGCCAGTTGTACCATCCAGTAGGGATGACCAGTGCAGCGGTGTTCACCTAGCAGTACCATCCAGCAGTGATGGCCAGAGCGGTTCTGGGTTTACCACCAGCTGGGATGGGCAGTGGTCCCCGATGCTGGGCTTACCTCCAACTGTGCTGGGTAGTGGTCGCCGATGCCAGGCTTACCTCCAGCTAGGCTGGCCAGTGGTCCCCGATGTCGGGTTACCTCCAGCTAGGCTGGGCAGTGGTCCCGTCGCCGACTTTAGCCAGGTCTCCCTCTAGTGGATTACCCTTTTACGGGACTGGGCAGTGTGTCACCCGTCGACTCTTTCTGGGTCTCCCTATAGTGGTAACATGTCGACTTCCAGGGAACCTCCATCGGGGCTGGGCAGGAGGTCGCCTGTCGACTTTGAGGAGACCTCATGACTACGGGGCAGTGAAGAGTTGTGGTTGACGTTCCCCCTGAACTCTCAAGTATGAGGAGCACATTCCCCACTGAGACACGTCCTTGTGACGTGACCTAAAACCGTGCGGGTGAGTTAGTTCTGCCCAAAGCGGATAGTTTCAAGGTGCGGTGATTTGAGCCCTTAACTTGCAGTTCAGGGCAGACGTGCAGGATGCTAGGCATCGATGGTGTTTTCTTCTAGGATTGTTGGCTACTCACTTCTTGGGCTGAGCTACGGGATGGAGACCCCCTTACGATCTTGTTCAGGCTTCTTGTTTGAGCATATGGATATATATATACCTTGTTCTAGTACCCACTTTTTGGGTTTGGTTTCTCTCCTTCCAGGAGAGGCGAAGACGTGTGGGGTATGCCACGTGATTTCCGTGTCTAGCTTCTCGTGGTTGGACGAGTCTACTCTCCTGCTATAGGTAGCGAAGACTTGAAGGTAAGTTCATCTTCTCACTGTTTCCATCTCCTTATGTCTGGACGAGTCTAGCTTCTTTCCTCTTGTTGGGTTGAGTTGGACTCTCTACTATTACTCTTTACTGCAATCTCGGTTTTACTCCTTTACTTTCCCCTGTTCGATCTACTGCTCACCCTTCGGTACCTCTTTAGTTTCTCCTTCGAGCCTTCGGGGTATCCTTCTGAGTATTTTTATACTCACCCCTGCTTGGGCTTTGCCCGCACTTGGTGTGCCCCTGCAGACGAAGAACAGGTTGGTCGTGACTTCAGTGGAGCTTAAGAGTTCGGGAGCATGGACCACGTGTGGTGGTTGTAGATGGGTTCTAGGTGGGGGACCCTTCCAGCTATCTCCCTTTTGTTTACCTATTGTTGGGTTGTGTCACTTTTCTGGTTGGGCGCGTTTTCCCCCTTTTTTTCAGTTTACTTTCAACACTTTCTTTGTACTAATTAGAGGTCGATTCACTTTTGGTGGTTTATATATAGTTGTTCCCCTTTTCATTAATTTTGTTTTCTTTTTAATCTGAACATTTGCATTGAGTGTGCTGCGTGTGTGTGTACGGGTACATAGGCAAAGGCCTCCCTGAGTTATTGTGCCTTCAGCGTTGGTCGCCAGCCCCTGGCCTATGGAGGCAGGCTTAGGGTAGTTGCGGCTCGAACCCGGGTAGGGTCGGGTCGTGATAATGATTTTTTCATATAAAAAATTTAAACCATGATATAAATGTTATATATATATATATTCAGTATATATGTATTTTTAAAAATCCATAATATCTAGAGATAGGAAATGAAATGTGCCTTTCATGGAGATGGTAGGTTCTACATATGCACGAATGCTAATTTCATTTCATTATCAAATATCAAAGAATGAAAATTAAAAGATAAATATATTTATACTATAGTTATATTATAATATTTATTTATTATACTTCACATAGGTTTATAAAAACCATCCTTTATACATTTTATGTATAGCATGAACGAATAATATCACTCTATGGAGGCAGTAGTCCACACGTCCACAAACGATGTTATCATATTCTCAAAAACCAGAAATCATAAAGGTATGTGTTATATATAAATTCTAGAAGAATAAAGAAATTATAAATATCATTTATGTCATAAATAAAAAGAGTTTCCATCATAATTCCCACCATGAGAGGTGGTAAAGGAATAATAAATAACCATGGTTTCATGAGGTGGTAGTCCGCCGTACACATGTACGATATGTTCGTTGCCTATTGGATGGATATGTGTGTATGTGTAGATAGAAAAATCAGAGTAAAAAAATATAAATATTTTTAGGATACTAATTTTATTATATAATCATGAAATAAAAAGATTTTATGGTTGGGATAATGAAATAAAATGAAAGTGATCATTAAATAATGTTACCTCGTTTTCAGATATCTCCTTTTGGTTTATACCAAAAGACCTCCTTGGTTGGATGTCATACCAAGGTGAGTATTCTAGGATTATATAAAGGTTTTTTGGAGATTATTTTATATGTTTTTGGGCACGAAAAATGGATTAATATGTGTGAATAAGTGGGATGGGTGTGTTTCTTTTTACAGCGGAGGACGAGTGGCATTCATGCAATGTTTTGAAAAAATAATTCCAACCACTTTTCCCCATTTCATGTGGCTCAAATAATGAAAACAATTATACTAAATGGAGTAAAAGGTATAAATACATACATAAAATTTATTTTAGAAATGTTTCTATGTTATTGTGGCCCATAAGTATAAGGTTCATTCCCTTGTTAAACTATTTTTTCTCTTAATCACTATAAATAATTTTAATTACATCCAATAATATTTTTTTTAAAAACTAATTTGAACTTATTAGAAATTAAAAATTATAATGATTAAAAATATGGAATTCATTTTTCTTAATTCCAATAACATAAGTGTAATAAATTTATTTAAATTTAATCCTACATATGGGACGACAAAGCTTATTTTTAAAGTAAAAATGTTCAAAAGTTTGATATGTTTTTATATACAATTTCAATGAAAAATTTATTCTAGTGTCCTTAATTTAATTAAATTATTTATTATTGATCTAATTTTAATTAAAAAAAATTTAACATACTATTTATCCTTATAAATAAAATAGACAAAAAAATCATTTTTGAATTAAAATTCAGTATTTTTTCACTATTCTTCAAAAAATAAAACTTTACATAAAAATACCAAAAAATCACCCTAAGGTATTTTTTATTTTCCTATTTCAAAATAAAGAATATTATTAAATAAAAAATTTATAAAATTATCAAAAATTATATTTATAATTGGTTCTCCATTAAAAGGTTAAAAAAATTCCCTTTTAGAAAAATACATTTTTAAGCATTGAACAACATTTATTATTATCTTATGCATATCAAATATATTGGATGAATATTAAAAATATTTTATTGAATATATAACACATATATTTATTCATTATCATTCACTAACTGTAATTAATTTATTTTATTAAGAAAAACGCCTTTGGGAGCATAAAATATAAATATTTCTTTTTTATATTCAATTAGTTTATATTTCCATTTTTAATTAATTTTTAAATAATGAAATCATATTATATTTATGTAAAAAATATATTTCATAAGTTATCTAATACTATTAATAAAATCTAATGTAATGTCATGGTTATGTATTATTATATTAAATAATAATATTTTAACAATATATTTTTGTTCTGTAAAACTCGATCTCGTGTGTAACACATACTATCAAAGAATGTCTTTATTACTTGTAATGTAAGATAACTCATAATATCATGCATTTAATGATATATCATGGATTGAATTTATTTATAATAGTAATTATATTGTAATGTCTCAGGATATTATATTCCTTTATGCGCTTGGTGTTGTGTGTCATACATGCTATCGAATATAATGTTATTATTTTCGAATTTTTTGGCATTAAAAAAAATGAAAAAACGAATTTTTAAGAGTTGTTTGAAATTGAGATTTCTACTAACCCTAAAAATTTCAATAAATTTTAACACTTCTAGAAGAATTATTTCTTAATTATTCAAGTATACTTTTTTTGGGCGAGGAAAATTTTCAACTTCCTCCAATTAGATACATACAAAGGATGGCTTAATGATCTAATTTCTCCACATAATTTTATGTGATAATTATTATTTGAGTTCTATTTCCTATTAATAAATATTCACCTATTTTGTGGATATTTATTCAAATATATTCCCCATTTAATGAGGTTAGAACCATTCTATCGGCCAAAAAACTTTGTCAACTCGATTGATTTGTTTGGGCCTTAAGAATTTTGAATGAGATATGTGTTCAGAAGATGAAGTCAAAGCCCATAAAGAAAGGAACCCTAAAAAATAAAATCCCTCAAATCAGATGAGGATTAATGAATTTATACTTAAAAAAATAAGTTAAATAAGACTGTTACATTTCAATAATTAATAAATTTTCACAATTTAGCACAAATTTAACAAAAAATACCAAAATGATGAAAATTAGATCAAATTATTAAATTGGAAGGTATTGAATCATTTAAAAACATATAAAAAATGATAAAAATATTATCTCTATCATATATACTACCCCTTTTACATTTCATATCACGAATATCCTAATTTTCATGATATTTAATGTTTCAATTGATATTATTCTTTCATTGTACTTATGATTCAATGGTCACCAAAGTGGTAATAAATTTTTGTATTACTATTAATTCCATGGGATACAAGCTGTCCTCAATAATTTTTCCATTTTTTTGTAAAGTATATACATTCTATGAATGTATTTTATCATTATTATCATTAAAATTCTAGGAATTACATATCAATTTAAATTTCATTCTTTCATGGAGATTATGATTAAAAAGTTTCCAATATGGTAAGGGTTTTATGTTATAATCTCATTATTTATCAGTACTATTTATGATTAATATTATGATGATGAAATATTATAATATATCTATAATGAAACTCATGAATTTTATTCTCCGATTATTATTTCTTAGTCATAAATATTGCACATTCATTTTTCGCTCTTTATGTACTTAACAGACTAAAAGAATATTTTTAAGAAAAATAATCTTTATATCTCTCTTAGGTAAAAAATCAGTTTTCTTTCATATCAATATTTTATAAAAATGTTTTCAAGAATGTTTTTAATAATCCTATATGAATGTTTAAAGTTATTTTCACCCATATTTTACTTTTTACAATTTTTTTAAAATGAATATTCTTTTTGTTTTCTAAATGATGTACTTTTTGACATTTTATTGAAAATATAGATGGAATATTGGTTTCAACATGTAAAAAATGAACATTATTTCCTACAATAAAAAACTATCAATGATTTAAATCTTCTTTTACATGTTTCTCAGTTAATTTTTAAATTACATATTTTCTTTAATATTTTGGAAATTTTTATATCATAAATATGTGATTTGAATGTTTAAAGGATATTTTACTCAACTAAGTTGTCAAGTGACCTTTAAAAATCATTTTCTATCTAAGATGATATCCTATAATGTTACTTATGTTTTACTAGAGATAAAATTCAATGATACCATCATCATTATTTTTATTAATGATTTAGTATTATAATGACAAATGTTTATGAAACCCATTTATTTCCCATTAGTTATGATTTGGTGAAATGTTTATGAATTTTTTTTATTTTAACACGTTACTATAGGATGGATATTTTATGATATTGCAGCACAAAAATTTATGTTTTCTGTTTTGGGTGGGACCTATATATTCATTACATTAATTGGGAAATGATTAATGTTTTATGAGCTCAAAGGGTAAAGAAGAGGTTATCCCAGGCCCAAAAGAGGGAACATGATAGGTTATTACAAGACTGAAAGAGGGTACATGTGAGGTTATCCCAAGACCAAAAAGTGGGTTCATAGTATGTTTTCCAAATCCAAAAATTGGTACATTGGTGGTTAGCCTAATCCTAACATGTTATGAATATCCAGTGCATATCCTTAACATAATACCTTTTACGATTATGGGAAAACCTAAAATCAATGTATTATGACAATGTTATGTTATCATGGATCATGTTCATTGATAAATTTATGATTAAGGTCTTATAAACTCCAAATATTTGTTACAAGACTCATGTTTGTGATCTATAACATTTGGGGTATGGTTTTCAAATATCACTCTCATGTTCTCATACACTTATGCTCGAGTAATGTTGACATCCCCCTTGTTTACCCTTACTGAGCATCTAAGACCACACTTTCTTATATTTATTTTCCCCAAGTAATGATTAAAATATTTTTTACGATATGTGCATGTAGTCTACTATGAGGGAAGATCATTATGGGAGATGTTGAAGATCATTAATGAAATAAAAAATTGTCTATCTAGTTTCCAAGGACATAAAACCTTTATTATCCTCAGGTTTCTATTTATGAAATGTATTGAATATTCATATAAAAATATTAATAATTATGTATAAAATCCTGGGTCATTATATTTTATATCAATTTAATGGTTTAGATAACCTTTTGAAACTAGGATGAGAAATCCTTAGTGATAACCCTAGAGATAAGTCATGGTATATGAAAATGTATTTGAATTTTGGTGAAGGATAGAGTGAGTAGTTTTAAAGAAATAACATCCCTCTCTGGATTCAAAAAGTGGATGTATATCTATAACAAATGTACATAGGGGTGACCACACTAGAAGGGTGCATTTTTCTTTGAATTGATCATCACCTGGTGCTTGAAAATTGACCTTGCTACACACTTAGTATGAACTCCCGGGGGATATGTTTTGGAAATTCACAATATCTTTTCAAAACATCATGAAGGATTTGAATAATGATCTATAATGAACTAGGTAAATCCTAAGGATTCATAGATTGAAAATAAGGTTTCATGATTTAGACATAATATGAATGATTGATCACTATGATCTTAGATGCCTAATGGTCATGCTGACTATTTTGGTTTTAATAAGGGATTGAAAATATAAAAATTATGTCGGGGTGGTGACATGTATGATCAAATATTGAAGTATTTTATATTATACTAGTTATATAAATTAACATATATCATGAAAAGTATTTCATAATGTTAATACATACACCAATGATTAAATGTTTAATTAGCCAAGAAAGCCCTAATGGTATGATGATCACATATCAATGCTATGATTCTTCTTTAGTAGTGGTTTGTAGGAATGTGACTCCTATAAATATTGTTGTTGTTCCTATAGTTGAATTTAATGTTATAGTATGAAGGTATTGCCTGTTTAGATATAACTACCATATTAGTTTTTTAGAAATGGAATCCATGTATGATATTTTTAACTGGCCTATGATCACTTATCAGTGTTATAATAAATATGAAATTCCAATGGAAATCACATCCATTTTAGGGGTATTGATTCTTATTTAAAAGGGGTGATTATCTAAGATCATTTGGGATAAAATCAATATCAATGATAGAAAATTATATGGGTGTTATTTTACATCTTTCTGGGGGTGTTTCATAGTCTTCCCCCAAATCATGATGTTGAGTTTTTAATAGTAATAATACCTAGTGCTATGCCTATTTCAATGAATTCCAATAGAGTGGAACGATATGAGTATTAGGAATCAAATATGAAACTATTAGAGAATATTGATAAGGGACTTATTTGTTCAAGTGTGTCACCTTGGAGTGTACATTTCATATTTTTTTAAAATAAATATGGATTGATGTGACTCTGCATTAATTATCAAGAAAAGAACAAGATCACAATCAATAAAAATTATACTTTACCCCAAATTGATGACTTGTTTGATAAAATTCACAGAGCTCAATACTATTCCAAGATGTATCTTTTCTCCAGATATTATAAATTGAGAGTCAAGAAAGGTGATATTCCAAATACAACATTCCAAATATGGTATGGACACTATTAATATATAATGATTCCATTTGGTGTTATTAATACCCCCAATACCTTTATGGATTTAATGAATAAGGTCTTTAGAGTTTACATTGATCAGTTTTTGGTAGTATTTATAGAAGAAATTCTTATTTATTAAAAGAGAAATAAAGAGAATGAAGATCACTTGAGTATTGTATTGATGTCCCTAATGAAGGATAAGTTGTCTATAAAATTTATAAAGTGTTTATTTTGGGTATAAAAGTGAAATATTTGGGCCATATAATCTCAAGAAAGGGTATATTTATAGATCTAAAAAATATAGAATCTATTAAATATTATACCAAACCAAACATAGTGAAAAAGATTAGAAATTTTAAGGGTATGTCTGGATATTATAAATAGTTTTTAGAGAATTTATCATATATATATAATCTTCTCACCATGTTGACTTAGAAGGGAGCCATGTTCCTTTTGTTAGATGATTGTGAGGAGAATTTCAAGGAACTGAAGAGAAGGTTGGTCAGTGAGCCTATGATTACATTACCCTATAGCGAATAAGGGTTTATAATCTATAGTGATATATCAAATATAGAATTGATATTCTTTATGATGAATAATGAAATAGTTATAGATTACGCCTCACAAAAATTGAAGGTTCATGGGAAAAATAACCAACTCATGATTGGGAGTTACCTTTGGAAATTGAATATATAGAGGATTTATCTATATAGAGAATGGTGTGACATATATACTGATTATAAAAGTTTAAAGTATATACTCACATATAATTAGTTGAATATACACCAAATAATAAAGTTATAACTGATTAACGATTATGATTGCTTGATACATTACCACATTGGGAAAGTGAACAAGATGGCCATTGATTTGAGTTGAAATGATAATTAAAGCTTATCTATGATGAGGATCACAAAAGATTAAATATTAATAGATTTTCAATGTATGGATCTAGGAATATCAAAGGAAGGGGGAAATATTATCTTTCTCAAATAAGTTCTCAACTATATATCCAAATAAAGTATAGAAAGGTGCAGAAGAATTATTTATAGCTATAGAATAAGGTTATAAATGTTCTTGAATTTAAAATTGATTATAATGTAATGATATGTTTTAAGAACCATGTGTGTGTTTGATGTATAATTTATTTGAAAAATATATGTTAGAGGAAGCTCATAGTTCTTCATTACCTATTCATCTTAGAAGTAAAAATATGTATAGAGATATTAAGAAGTATTTCTAGTGGGGTGGAATGAAAAGAGTTATTATAGAGTTTGTATTTTGGTGCTGGGTATATTAGAAAGTTAAGGCTAAGAGGAAAAATTCTAAGTGGATGTTACAACCATTACCTATACCATGAATGGGAAAATATCACCATGTATTTTGTCACTATAATCCCTAAATCTTCTAAAAGGAATAATTATATATGTGATGTAGTTGATCTCCTTACAAAGTCATCACACTTCATCACTGTCATAGTAAATTTCCATCTGGATTAGATTTCCTAAATATACATTATGTAAGTGTTAAGGTATAATGGAGTACCACATTCTATTATGTATGATAAATACCCAAGGTTTACCTCAAAGTTATAGTGATGTGTTTAGCATGACCTGGATATGAAGATATGTTTCAGCACTACCTGTCATCCTCAGACTGATGGTCAATCTAATAGAAAAATTAAAACTCTAGAGGATATTCCAAGATATTGTTCTATGGATTTTGAAGGTGTTTGGGATCAACACATTCATTAATTTGTGATTTTTTACAATAATTTCTTTCACTCGAGCATTAAGATGACTACATAGAAATAACTCTATGGAAAGAAGTGTAGAACTGCAACATACCGGGATAAAGTTTAAGAAAGAAATCTATTTGGACATGAGGTAGCTAAGGAAATAGAATAGAAATTTATATCCATTCAATTTTAAATCAAGGTATCTTATATTAGACATAAAATTTATGATAAAAATCATTCACAGGATTTGGAGTTTAATGGTTTTGAGAATGACCTTCTATGAATTTATCAAAGGAAGAAGTTTATATGTTTTATGACCTGAACCACTGGGGCTTGCCTAGATGGAAATAAGATGATTGCGACTACCCCAATCCAACCTCAAATAAGCTAGCGTCTAGAAACCATAATTGAGTAGGCATATCCCACACATGGTAGGAATTATCCTATGTACTTGTGCACATTCACACATATGCAAGCCCAAACAATGATAAAATATAAAACAATAGATACCAATGCTGGCATAAATCTAACCCATAACCAGAGAACAAAAAAAAGTAATGAAAGTGATAAAGAGGCCAAATACAATACCAAAAAAACTCTAAAGGAGTCTGACCTACTCAGAAGGAGGGATCACTGTCAATGGAAACCACACTGAAAAAACCTTGTTATGTCTAGCCCCACTATGTTATGTTTACTAAGTGTAATCTATGGTCAACATAAAATGGGTCATCATCTGCAAAATTCATGACACATGCAGGATGAGTGAATTTAGGGGTGAGTATAACAATACACAATAGGACACCAATAAATCTCTAATAATAAATCATCAAGAGAAGTAAACTCATAGTAGTAATAGAACAAAAAAACCAAGATATTTTATTAACAGAAAACTAGTCTTTAGTGGTCTCGACTAATTATTCTAGGCATAGGATGCTGCTCGAGGATTCTAGGTAACTCTAATTTTGGGAGTACTCAATCCATGATCTATGTCATCACTGATGACATTCATCCAATATGTCATGATCATCATGACCCACTTGAGAAGTACTCAGTAGATATTTGAAGATCTCATCATCCATATAAGGGATCACACCCATGGCCACTAGGGGATACTAAAAACCCTACGGGATTGGATTTCTAGATAAAGGATCTATTACCTCTTCATGGCGGTCAAGCCGATACTATGAACCCCAACTATTAATGATAGGGGATCCCACCCTGGTCCCACAGGGGGTTACATCGAACTCTATCCAATGCTACCCATGGAGGGAATCATAGTATTATGATGAGGAAATAATGTCACATTATACCCTCATGGGGAAGGAAAAATTTATCACACTCAAGTGAACCTATTTTATAATTAAGGAACAAAGGGATTTAAATATACATATAGGGATCACACAACGTGTACTAGGGGTACACAATTTTTCTTGCCAACCCCAGGTCTTTCCATTTCTGACCATCCAACATGGAATGTGAACCTCAAAATACACAGCATTTACTAAATAGGTACATAATGTGTGAAGCTCATTATTACTATACCCATGAAATTTATTCATTCCTATGTATTTCCATTAATTCCTGTGTACACCTATCCATGTTTGAGTATACGGCTTAGCCTATGTACTCTGGTCATGTTTGAGTACACGGTTGAGCCACTGTAGTCGACCTATGACCATGTATCTACTAAGATACATGACATGATGCTATCCAAAGGTCACAAGAAATATGGTATAGACTACATGACAAGTGGTCTTTTAAATTTACAAAGAAAACCTAATGCCATAGCTAGGGCCCTATAAGGTATGTATCTAAGGATTACTTGGCATGCACCATGAGATTTTCAAGAACCCACAGTTCCTTCTCTACATATGCCCTAATTTTCATCATCATCGGATCTATAGTGAATGTCACAAATAATAGTGGCTCTTTGTTGAACACCCATATCTATCACCACTCTCTATAAACCAATCATCAATCCACCTAGAAATCGGTTATTCAAGACGTACCATCACCACACAAAGCTACTGTCGCACATCCACTAGGTAAAAGGAATCCATCAGTCCAATTATAATATATTATTGATCATCATATATCATCATTGAACTTTGAACATCATCTCGATTGTGAACCAAACCCATGGTATTGATCTGCTGCACCAAATAACCGTCATGCATCAATCAAATATATGGTATTTGTCGAACAATAAGATAAATAAATTATCCAAGATGAATATGTGATGAAATGGGGAATAAAACCATAAACTTTAAACACGAGGAGTGAAACTATGACTTTATACATTTCATCCTTGATTCACTATCATATAGTAGAAAAATGAAGAGTAATGAGAAAAAATAGACAAATAAATCAACCGTAAAATAAATCAACCCTTGACGTGTGAATCAATTTTTGTTTGTGTAACTGATCCACATTCAACAGAGGATAAATAATCAAGAATAATCCACATAAAAAATGTCCTAACATGATTTTGTATTGATCACTGATTTAGAATATCCTTAATTTCTATCATTGATGAGATATATGAATTACATCGATATAAAAATCATCGATCTGATCTCGATTTGTTGTCATTCACCAATATATCACTAAATACACCTCTCTAGTTATTCATGATTATGTGTATAAGCCTTATATTATCCCATGAATAGGTATTTATAGAAGAGGAATTAGGTCTCCACATCATTATATTAAATTAATTAATTAATTAATTAATTTATTATTCTCTCCTACGACAACTTTTTTACAAACACCGAATTCTGACTAAAGTTATATCATTCCTAGGGAAAAAATGCATTATAAACTGAAATGAAACATAATTTTTATAAATTGAGACTCCTTTATATATTTATTCAACTATTTTATAAAAAATTTTCACGTGTGATGTTAATATATTTAATATTTTTCAAAAATAAATTCTAGTATCATCAGGCCTTAGAGTCTTATGCAGTCTCAGCACCTTGCTCCAAAAATATTATTAGTTATTATTAAAATATTTACATGAAAAAATGTGACATTAAATTCTACCCACCATTGTTATTTTAAACTCAAAAATAGAAAATGTCTACTAAATAAGGTTTGGGTATTGATCTCACATATCGATTTACCATTTCTCGGTTCTTTCTGAAAGATTCTCATGTTTCCACTGAAAATGAACCAAAGGAATCATTTAACCTTGTCAGATCATCTCTTTTCAATCCTCAATAACCATAAAGTACTCTAAAAATGTATCTCAATCATAAATGTACTTCTCTCCCTAATTGATTACATGTGATGGGTCATGAATATACCTCATTAGTTACGAAATGTTGAAGACGTTGTGCACCTAGTATAATAATGGTGATAGGGACATGTGGTATGCTACCTAGATAAAACTGAAAAAATATATATAAAGGGCCATAAAACTCCTGAGATAACTAGATCCCCTAGAAAATTCTTTATAATAAATATATAGGTGATACCATTAGGGACACATGGTCTCCCTCCTCGAATTCCAAAGGACCTAATCGTCAGTGTTCAAAGGAAGTATGACGGATCTATACAGTCCTCATTTGACCTTGGATTATATAGACCTTCTATAACATAGCTCACACCAACTATGGTCCCATAAGTTCTGACTCTCCTAGGTGTTTCCAACATAGCGGTGACATATAGGGTTGTCTAAATAAGGCCTCACATAGTGATGTGCTGATGGTGGAATGGTAGTTGTATCCTTACACAAAATCCTATAAGGGAAGGTGATCCTACCAACCTTGGACAAAGTCCAACATACAAGGGTAAAAAATTTCCTCCTTAACCTGAACGGTCTACTTAGTCTGACCATCTGTCTTGGGGGAAACACAATTCACAAACATAATTGAGTCCCAAATACATCCTGTAGTCCTCTCTATAATCATGATGTGAGGAAAGTATCACAGTCTAAAATGATTGTCAATGAAAATACATGGATTCTTACTATCTATTGAATATGAAGGAATCATAATATATATATTGAAATCTGATATTAAATTTCTTGGAAGTGGGCTAATGCAGTGATTCGGTTTATGATCACCAAGATGTAATCTTTTCCTCTAGACATACATGGCACCCCCATCAGAAATTCCATAAATATCCCATCACACTTCAACTATATAACCTCAAGGGGTTGATATAAACATACTAGAACCTGGTGCTCATCTTTCACCTATAGAAATGTGAGGCAACGAGAGAAAAAATCCACTACAAACTTATTCATGCCTCAACACCAAGACAGATTTTGGATGTACTGGTACATATTTTCCACCACTGGATGTATCAACAAAGGGAATGTATGAAACTCCCTCATCACCTCCTCCCACAACATCATTTGTACCATCTCCCTACCTTCAAATAATTCATCAGGAGAATGTCCAGTGCATAACTGAGTATGTAAGGTCTCATAGTTGATATATCTAAGATGAGATTCTCCAACAAAATGTAAAATTATGTGGGGTAAAAACTATAGAATGTATATATATTAAGTACTATTCTAGTCCAATAAACACAACAAAAATTAAGATATCTATTATGAAGCCTCAATCAACAATTGAGAAGAAGTCCTCATGCTGAGGTCATCTTCAACCATGTTCTCCTTCCTAGAAGTATAGAATATATCAAATTAATAATCCTCGAGGAACATTATCCATCACCTCTATTGAATGTTATGATATTTCTAGGAGAATATTTACTTGAGACTCTGGTGGTCTATGTATATGATAAACCTCTCACCCATAATGTAGAGACTCTGTAGAATTAGGGAGAAGAAAACCACTGCTAACTAAAGATCACAGGTTATGTAGTTATTCTCGTGATGTCTTAAATTCCAAGTCCCATAGGCAATCACAACCTACCACTATATCAGTTTTCAACCAAGTATATTCCTTATGTAATTATAGAAAACTGTGTAATTAACATCCTCCTATGGAAATCTCAAGACTAGGGAGCTCATCAACTACTGCCTCATCTCCAGAAATGACTAATGGAACCTCCCCATCCACATGAAAGGATAACCTTTTTGGGTGAAATATTTAAATTTTTTCGATATCCTAGAGAGATTATACATTATTATTATATAGTATCCCACCAACCCATGGAAGCTTTGCGCCTATATCATGCTCTTGGGTGACTCCCAAGCCAACACCACCTTAAAATTCATCAGGTCCACTACTACATCATCATCTAATATAATGTGTCACAAAAAATGGACGTCCTAAATACCTAATAGAAATTTCTAGAGTTTCCCATAATTTTTGTTCTCTTAGAGTGTGTTTAGATCCATCTGAAAGTGTCTCACCTGATCCTCCCCAAACATTGAGTACACAAATATATCATTGATAGAGACCACTAAAAAACTATCTAATAATGGCTTAAATATTCAGTTTAGGAGTCCCTTGAACACAATTAAGGAATTCATTATACCAAAAGGTAATCACCAAGTACTCATAGTGGCCATAGTGACATTTTCATTTTTTCCTTGGTATATCCTCACCCCGTACTGACCACTAGTTAAAGCCTGATATGAGACCAGTCTTTGAGAACCATCATGTCCCTATAAACTAATAGAATATGTCATCAATCCTTGTTAGTGGATACTTATTCTTCATAGTCACCTGGTTTAGAAACTGATAATATACACACAATCTCAATATCTCATCCACCTTCTTGGAAAACAACATGGAGGCTCCCCAGGGTGAAACATTGGGTCTCACAAATCCCATCCTCTATAAGTACTCAAAATACACCCTCAACCAATTAATATATAAGGGATCCATCCAATATGTTGGAACAGATATCAGGGTTGTCCTCAGGTGTAATTTATTGCATAATTATGTCTCTTAGTGGGTAGGTAATCCTGGAACATTCTTAGGGAATACATCGTCATACTCTACCACCATAGTAAGAAACTAATAACCCAAAGTATCATCTACTCCAAGATCCATTCTAGTCAACTGGTGAGAAATCGACTGTACTATAGTACACATGATCCCATCCTTCTCTTCTTGGATTTCCTTCTCACCGATGAAGGAAAACCTCATACCATCATTGTGGGAACACCTTATCCCCAACCTGAAATAGTCAACATGGGAAAAAAATATGGATAAAAAGATCATATATAAGATTATCTGACATGGAATTATCATTGATATAAAGAGATCCCCTTTGAAGCTCTTGGTTCTAAGATTAAGGTCACACTAGTAGTATAATTGTGTGGGCACTGAGTCACCTGATGTCAAAGTCTCCAAGTGCAAAGGTCAAGCTAAGGGCTCAACCAAAATATCTAAGTCACACACAAGAGAAGTGATAAGAAATTAGTGGCTCATACCCAGGATTATTAATATTATAGATAAAGTATAGTAGACATATATTGTACCTATATTATTTATAAGAAGCTCAGGGTCATAGGCCTCAACTGCCTATAGGTATCCACATCACTATCCCTTATATCCCTAAGCCTGGAACAAACCATCTGGGGTGGTGGTGGTAATTGGTTAAACTGCCTAACACCTACTATTGATCTAATTTCCCCTCTTCCTTGTTTTCCACCCTGCAATACTCCTTACTCTTTTATTTTTCTCTACATGGGTGGTACCTATACATTCTTTCTATCAGATGTATGATAATTCATAAAATCCCATGAAATATTTCCCTAACCATCACATGAGAAGAACCACCTCTCCCTTAGACGAATTGATGCATATAGAGAGCCCTTAACCACTAATCCTATATCACCAGATCATCTCTTAAAGAATCTAGAATTCCATGGTCCCTATGAATTCTATAGGCTACATAATTCTAAGGTCTCACCTCCTGGTTACCTAGTACCATCACCCACTATCGATGTCTACTCTTCCAAGTATCTCTATACAACTAAATCTCACTCAATTACTTCCACATGGGAAATAATGCATATAGATATCACTGAAGACCTGATATCTTAGATTATTACCTACTCAAAGATCAATTCCTGGAAGAAAGAATCTCACACCATAACTGGGGAGTATCAAGAGTGATCAGTAAACGTCCTCAAATATTCCCCCACAGTTAAACTATCCTTTTATAAATGAAAAATATCCTGTATGCACACTAATCAGAATGTGGATAGATAGAACTCCTCCATAAATAGACACTGAACTTATGATTAATAGAGAGTTTTATTGTCATGTGAGTTAGTCACCAGACCCCACCATCACCAAGTAGAGTCTTGAAGAAGACTGGCAACAAGGACTATTATCTAATATATAAGTGTCCTCATGAGGGGGAAAAATCCAGTGACTACCTATAGCTATTCCTAGACCACTTGGGCGTTTTTATCACCCAAAAACATGGGATGTTTCTTCCAATAAAACTCAAGAAGCACAATAATCCTACAAGTATCCTCATTATGTACTCCTTGAACAATCTTCTTCTTTATGGGTATTGGCATAGCTAGAAACCCACCCAGAGGTACTAACTTTTGTACATTACCTTGTATTAGAGGATCATCACTATGCTGATCAACCTCATGATCATGCAGTGGAATCCTAGTAGGTCATATTTATAAAATAACACTAAACTAAAAAAATATAGCATGGTAATAGAGTATATATAGGGAGCTATCTCAATAATATCATAGAAATCACAAGTCATGCCTTTATGATCCACATACAAATGTTTACCATGCAACTGGTTTCAATATGTATTCTGTCAACATGTAGGTTATCAGAGTCTTGGTTAATGGATAAGTTAAACACCGCAACAATACTATACATCCTATACTAAAATATGAACTCAAAAAACTTTATAAATATTACTATAACTTTCAAACTAATCCCATAGATAGAAAAACAATCTATGCTCTAGTCCTTAGGTATAACCGCCCTCTGATACCACTCTATCACGACCTGAACCATCAGTTCCTACCTAGCCTATGATAAGATGTGTGTGACTTACATATTCCCAACTCCAATAGGCTAGGGGTGGATACCAATGCTAAGTAGGAATATCTCACAGATGGGCTACAATATACTAAGTACCTAAACGCACACAAAAACTCACACATCTCCAAGCCCATACAATACTAAAATGTAATACAATTGATACCAAGGAATGAGTACATATATACCATAATCCTAGTACAAAATAATCACTCAAATAAATAAAGAGGATGGATATAAGACCAACCAACACTATAAAGGATTGAAAATTTCTCAGAATGAGGGGACCACTTTCAAATGTAACCACCAGGAAAAACATATCAGTCTGTCTAGCCCAACTATGCTCCTCCTTCTCCCTATCATACTAGGACACTATCAAAAGAGGCATAAGATATGTAAGACACAAAAAATATGGGAAGATCCCATGAAGGTTTGATTATAATAATAGTTAATAGAATACCCATAAATCACTAAGCTTAATGAATCAATATTAGTAAGCTCATAATAGTAATAAAATAAACAAAACCTAGTTATACACATAATAGACAAGTAGTATCAAGTGGTCATAATAAATACTATCATCCACATGATAATTCTCAAGGATTATAGGTAAAATTCATTTAAATATTACTCACTTCACAATAAATTTCATCACTTATTACGCTCATACAAGAGCTCATGATCATTGTTCCATGCCCAAGAAGAACTAACTAGATCTCTGAAGATATCATCATCGAAGTACCAGATCAAACCCAGATCCATTTGGGGACACCAAAAAAACCTATAAGAAAAGCCTTATAGATTTGGGATCAATTCAATATGCATGGTGTTCATACTAATACTATGAACCCCACCTAGGAACAATAAAGGATCCCACCCTAGTCCCACATGGGGATACATCAAACTCTATCCAACACTACCCAAGGTGGGTATCACAGTCCTATAATGAGGATGTAATGAATCACTGTACCCTCAAGGGAAAAGAAAAAGGTATCACACTCAATTGAAACTGGTCTATAATGATGGAACAAATGGCAGTAAACATCCTCATAGGGAATAGACAACATGTACTAGGGGTATACGACATAAATTTACAACCCATGGTCTACTCGTGTCTCACCATCTTACAAGACGTGTAAAAAACAAAATATATTGTATTTAATATAAGGGTATATGATGTGTAGAGGTCACTAACACTCGGTTCATTCCATCTGTTCATGTCCATGTACTTTGGGTTGTTCCTATGCACATCTTTCCATGTCTGACTACGTGACTCAGCCTGTGTACTCTGTCCATGTTCTAGTAGATGGCTTAGCTTGTGTAATCGAACCATTTCCTTGTATCCTCTATGATACAAGGAATTACACTGTGAAGAGTTCATATATATGTGGAAGTGTCCACATGTCATGTGATCCTTATCTTTATGTGTAAACCCTAGTACCATAGCTAGGGCTCCACACGGTCTGTATCTCTAGATTACACACAGTATACCATGAGATTTTTAGAATACCTTGGTTCCTTACCCCCATAAATCCCAAAAAACCATAATCTCTTTATCCACTAAAAATAACATTAGTAATGGTGGATCTATGTTTACCACCCCTCACCGTTGCCGTTCACCTGAAACCAGGCTTTGATCTACCAAGAAATAGGCATGTCGAGCCAAACCGTTGCCATACCAAGTGGAAAAAACAAATCCATCTGTAAAATAGAATCCATTTTTCCGATACTTGATCTATTTATGATCATCCTTCATCATAATTTCACATCAATCATTATTTTTATTATTAACCAAACTAACATTATTGATCTATTGAGCTAAAGAATGGTAAAATTATGATCAAATACAGGTTACTCATTGAATCTTGGTCCAAATAAATTTCTTATGATGAATGTGTGTAGAAATAGGGAAGAAAACCATAAAGAATAAAAATAAGGAATTAATTTTGTTGTTTTTTAATTTTTTACTCGATCCATTTTAATTTAATAGGCAAACTAATAGAAAGGAGTAACAAAAATGAAAATAAATCAATTTAAAAAAAAATCAATCGTTGATACGTGGATAAATTATTCTTTGTGTAATTGATTAGTGTTTGAAATGGGATAAATAAATAGAATTAATCCACATAAAAAAAATACTAATTGGATTTTTTATTGATCCCTGAAATATAATGGTCTTTTGTTTTCATCATTGGTGAGATCAATGAATTTTGTTGGTACAATGATGATCGATCGGATCTACATCCATTATTGTTTTCCAATATCTCTCCAATGTTTACATTCTAGGTAACCAAGGTTATGTGTATAACCTTAATATTTTCCCATAACATTGTATTTATATAAGAGGAATTTGGTCACTATTTCATTATAATATTATTAATTAATTTATTATTATCACCTATGATAACTTCTTTCACAAATACCTAACAGAAAAAAACTTAAGTAATGCCTAGGATAAAACCAACATTATAAAGACAAAAATGACCTTATATTTTTTATATAAGATCTTAATATGATGTTATTGGACTTTTTAAGGAAATATTATCATGTTAGGTATTAATATATTTAATATTTTTCAAATATTAATTTCAGGCTCATCGTGCCTCATAATCTCGGGCCATCTCAGCACCTGTCTTGGAAAATATTACTAGATATTTTTCAAAGAGTTATATGAAATAAAAAATACATTACAATGAGATTCATATAGAAAATATGAGCCCTAGATATACTGGTACTTTTTATATTATTGATCATGTAGGGACATTTTTCTATCATTTGGAATTTCCACCGAACCTCTATCCAATCCATGATGTGTACCATATTTCTCTTCTGAGTATGTACATACATAACCCATTACATGTAATGAAATATGAATTCATACAAATGGATCCGGAAAATTACCATGAGTAATAACTTCTGGAGATTTTGGACTATTGATATAATGTTCTACAAAACAAATCCACTATAACGACCCATACTTTACATACATTGTTATTACTTCAGAATTGAAGCAGACTTATTACAACATATAACAAAACCAGGAATGGACCATATAGGTATAGTGTCTTTAGAAACTGGGAAACCTAAACAACTGGTTCATAAAGCATCTATATTGTCTCCCATTTATTTCATCATATCTAGAGTCCCTTTTGGAATATTCTACTTAATAACCTTCTTCCTGACCTGGGGAAAGAAAAAATACAAAAGGGTGAGCTCAAATTCTCAGTAAGGGTAAACAAAAGAAATATCAACCACATCATATTCATAAGAACATAACATTTTGGAAATCATAAACTGGAAAAGAGATCATAATTTTATAACATGGGATAAATCATTGTAGTGAAATGTAATCCCAATAATCATAACTTAAAACATGAAACTTTGTGGCATACACACATAATCATAGAAAATCATTTCTTATTTGTCAAGACTCATTGCTAAGACTATCTTAGCAGACAAAGTCCATTTATGAAACGAGTTCACTCCACGTTTCAGTCTTATTTCACTGAACCGGTTTAACCTTCCGTTCCATCCATGTCTATCTCATGAAATATAAATCTTTACCCAATGCATTGGAGGGAGATATAGGTCCCACCCATCTCATAATGAAACCATTCTTATGTGTGCCACAAAAATCATAAATCATACTTCATTGCATAACCCATGTAATAAAAATGGGATTCTTAAACATCATGACATCATAAAAAAATTCATATAAGATAAAGGAATTCATAAAAATAATTCCATCACAACATAATCAGATCAATGTAATAATAGGGATATAAATAGAACTCTATATTATCTTATATGGAAAATAATTTTGATAAAACACTTGAACTTCATTCATGAAGAAAATATATTTTCTACTTCAAAACAATTTTCCTTTCTTAACATTCCATATAATTTTGAACTAAAAGAAGTTGATTAAAAATAAACTTGAAAACTTGTAAAGTAAGATTCATGGAATTAATGTTCTAAAAATCCATTCATGCCGTATAAGTTAAAAAACATTCTTCTCGTACTTTTGTCAGAAAATTCAAAAAGTACCTCATACGAAAAACGAAAAAAGATTCCTTTAATATCTTTTAAAAAAAACTCATAGAAGGGTAAAATTGTATGTAACATATTTTATAAGGATATAAATATTACATATTGATGAAACATGGATGTGGATGATAAATATTCCCCAGTAAATTCTGAGCTATAAACAATCTCGGATAAAAATGAGATTACAAGATTTTCCCTTACCTTAGGTATGATTTGATTCGTGAGTGTTCGGAACTCCTGTATAATGTTTTAAATAATTTCATTGACTTATTCCATAATCATACTTATTTTTATGATATCATATATGGTCATATTTTTATCTTCTTATTAGTAATATTTCATTGTTACTTATTATTCGGGTGTTTTTTGCTTTTTGTAATTATGTGTGTTTTGTCGAATAAATTCTTATTATTCTTTTTAGGTTATAGGTACCTCATTTACAGAATGGTATTAGTGTAATAAATATCATATTTATTCACTCAATTAATTTATGTAATCATTATTCAATGAAAATCATGTAGAACGAGTCACATCACATCGTGGAGATGATATTCCGTACATACGCACGAGCGATGATATCGTTCCCATGATCGTGGAATTGTGTTAGAGTGTATGTATACTATTTCAGAATCAATATCACTTTACAATAATAATATATAGTTATTATTTACACCATTATATCCATCCAAGTAATGTGGTGGTGGAAAATAGATTACACCACGGCGTGGAGACGGTATTCCGTATGTACACACGCGCGATGATTTCATTATCCGTAGGATGGATATATGGTGAAATAGGGTTGTTTCATACTTATAATAAAATAAAAGTATATGAGTGATACTGATGATATTACTTCATAAAGAAAAAACTAAATAAGAAGAATTTTAAGAAGAAATAAAGTTGAAATAATTGGTAACAAACATTAACTCTTCTTTGAAGAGCCTCTTTGAGACCTTATTTTAAGGCACTAAAATTGGTCTTTGAAGAAGAACAGTACCTCTAGGATGTTTCTAGGGAAGTGGAGATTGGAATTTGGCAGGGTTTGGCCAAGATTGAAGGCTCAAAGTGGTGTGAGGAAGAGAGGGAGGAGGTTCCCTTTTATAAGGTAGGAGAGGGGCACCTTTGGAAAAACAAAAAATATTATTTTATTATAAACTCATATTCGGTTTTTAATAGCTCCAAATTGATTTATTTTGAAGATAAGGTGGGGAGGGGTCTAAATAATCTCATCAAATAGAATTTAGACAAGTTTAGGGTTCTATTTTAACGTTATCATTTAGATTTAACTTTAAGTTAAATAATTTTACTTTTACCATGTCTTTTTCTTTTCTTACACTATAAGGTTAATAAACTTACTATAACAAGCCAAAAGAACCCCAAGTTGATTATTATTAATATATAAAACCTTATATAAGTCATTTGTCCTAACCGTAGATTTTTAAGAGTAAAATAACAATTAATAATATAATATTTGTTTTAAAAACTATTTTATTTTAATTTTGACCCTATTTGGTAATTGATTTTTTTGAAAATCATAACAGAATGATTGGTTTGAAAAAAGTTAACTAAATCAATAATAACATGTCATATTAACATATAAAATTATTGTAATTCATAAAAAGTCTCAAATTACATTTTTTGGGGTTTTATAACATCAATTATGTCAATATTTCTTTAATAAGATAATTACTGCATCTTCATTGTGTCATAAATAAATTAAATTATTTAATGTCTAAAAATTACAAATAAAATACCATTATGTAGGAAATATTTTTAGCTTTCTAATTACAATTTATAGTCAAATTTATCTTATGTATAACCCTTTATTAAAAATTATTTACTTATTAAACTTTGATTTTAACTATTTGAACCCTTCTTTAAATAAATTAATAATAAATGTCCTAATCTAATCCAAGTGGGCCTAAATGGTCATATTTTATTCCTAAGGTTGTTTTTGGTCGAATTAAACTTATCAAATAGAATTAGGACATGTTTTAGGGTAATAATAATGACATTGTTACCCTTAAATACCCTATTTACTTTTAACCGTGGTAAAAAAAGCAAAAAGTTACTATTCACCAAAAATTATTTTCATCTCATTGAACCACATTTTAGTCCTTGATATTAACCGTGTCTCTCGGATTTTTGAAATTCCACTCACAGAAGTGGTAAAATTATGTTTTATGTGAATTTGGAAATTCTCGTAGGAGGTGGGTAAAAGACGGTGAAAAGTTCAATAAAATTTTTATATATCTAAAATTATTATAAAATGACTCCAATTAATTGAATTGAACTTATATAGGTATTATGTATCAATTTTGACCGAAAATAAATTTAAATAAAATAAATAATTATTTTAATAAAAAGTTGGTTTTTAAATAGTAACCCAGTGTTTTCACTATTCATCAAAAATTGAAAGTTTTCAGAAAAATGCCAAAATTACACGCTAGGCTAATTTCGATATTCTGAATCCAAAAATGAAGTTCATTTTGAAAGATGAAATTTAAAAAATTTCAAAAAGTGATTATTACTATTCCTAACAGATAGTTTTAATAATATTTTAATAGCATATCATTGTTTAGCGAAACTCGGTATTGCGTACGACGCAAGCTGTTGAGGAAGGTCGCGATTGCGTGTAAAGAAAGCCAAGATAGTGTTGTGTGTAGTAAAATATTCTTTTGATAACATAAAAACAAAATATTTCTCGTAAAAGTCTCGGGTGTTACATTCTACCTCCCTTAAAATGAATTTCGCCCTCAAAATTCATCACTTTGTAACAAACAGATGAGGATACCTCTCCCTCATCATATCCTCAAGCTACCATGTAGCTTATTCTAATTGGCGGTTCCTCCATAAAAATTTCACCAAGCGAGTGGTCTTGTTCTGTAGGACTTTTTCTCTACGATCAAGAATCTCTATCGGCTGTTCTTCATAAGAAAGATCTTGCTCCAGCGGTACAACTTCTGAGCTGAGTACATGTGAAGGATCTAGTATGTACTTCCTCAGGAGAGATACTTGGAACACATAGTGAACTTGAGAGAGATTCGGTGGAAGCTCCAATCGGAAAGCTACCTTCCCAACACGATCCATTATTTCGAAAGGACCGATATACCTAGGGCTCAGCTTTCCCTTCTTTCCAAATCTCATTACTCTCTTCCAAGGAGATATTCGTAAGAACACTTTATCATCCACTTAAAACTCTAGGTCTTTTCTTCGGTTGTCACCATAACTTTTTTATTTACTCTCAACTGCTCTAATGTGTTATTGAATAGATCTAACCTTTTCTGCCATCTCATCAACAAGATTAGGTCCTAATAGATTTCTTTCCCCAACTTCATCCCAGCAAGTTGGAATCCTGCATTTCTTTCCATAGAGAGATTCATAAGGAGCCATCTGAATACTGGGGTGAATTCTATTATTATAAGAAAATTCCACCAAAGGTAGGTGTTGATCCCAAACCACATTTGAAATCCATAGATCAAGCTCTCAACATATCTTCTAGAGTTTGAATTGTTCTCTTAGACTGACCGTCTGTCTGAGGACGATAAGCAGTGCTGAAACTCAACTCTGTATCCAGAGTATGATGAAGACTTCTCCAGAACATTGAGGTAAATCTCGGATCCCGATCAGATATAATGGAAAGTGGTACTCTATTCAATCTTACCACTTACTTTACATATATACTGGCAAGCTGATCTAGAGATAAATCCTCTCTAATAGAAATGAAGTGTGCAGACTTTGTAAGACGATCAACTATGACCCAGATAGCATTATTGTCTTTGAATGTTTTAGGAAGTCTAGTGACAAAGTCCATAGTGATTTTTTTCCATTTCCATTCTGGTATGGGTAATGGTTGTAACATCCCCTTAGACTTTTGTCTCTCAGCTTTAACTTTCTGACAAACCAAGCATCGAGAGACATATTCAGCAACATCTCTTTTCATGCCATCCCACCAGAAGTACTCTTTTAGGTCCCTATACATCTTCATGCTTCCAGGATGAATAGAGAATGAAGAACTATGAGCCTTATCCAGCAGCTCCTTCTTTAATTCTTGGATGGGAGGAACACAAACCCGATTCCTGAACTTTATTATCCCATCATAATCAAGGTTGAATTCAGGAACATTTCTCACCTTCTTTTGTAACTCTACATCTTTTTTCTGTGCCTCTTTAATATTTACATGTATAGATGGTCGAACATTCAATTGAGAAAGATACGATTTTCCCCTTTCATTATAATTCCAAGATCCATCCTTTGTAAATCCATAAATATTGGATCCTTTGTGATCCTCATCATGGATAATCTAGCATGGTCATGTCGATTTAATGCATCTGCCACCTTTTTTTCTTTCCCAGGGTGGTAATGTATTGAGCAGTCGTAATACTTAATCATCTCCAACCATCTTGCTTGGCGCATATTCATCTCATTTTGTGTAAAAATATACTTTAAACTTTTATGATTAGTATAAATATCACACATTTCTCCATAAAGATAATGCCTCCAAATCTTTAATACAAATATTACCGCATCTAACTCCAAATCATGAGTTGGGTAATTTTGCTCATGGATTCTCAACTGTCGTGAGGCATAAGCTATCACCATATCATTTTTCATAAGAACACACCCCAGCCCCTTCTTGGATGAATCAGTATAGATCAAAAACCTTTCTCCACTTCAAGGAAGTGTGAGTACAGTTGCACTGGATAACCTTCATTTCAACTCCTTGAAATTCTCTTCACATTCCTCTGTCCACAATAACTTAACTCCTTTCCGAGTCAACTTTGCGAGTGGATTAGATAATCGTGAAAAATCTTTCACAAAATGTTGATAATAACCAGCCAAACCAAGAAAACTTCGGATCTCAGTTACTGTTGTTGGTCTCGACCATCTTTTGATAACCTCTGTTTTTTCTGGATCTATAGATATCCCCTCTTTTGAAATTATGTGACAAAAAAATGAAAATTTGTGAAGCCAAAATTCACACTTGGTAAATTTGGCATAAATCTTATCCTTTCTCAGGGTCCTCAATATAATTCTCAAGTGATCTTCATGTTCTTACTTCATCTTTTAATAGACAAGAATATCGTCTGTAAAGACAACCACAAACTAATCAAGATAGTCTCTAAAGACTCTATTCATCAGATCCATGAAGATAGCAGGGGCATTAGTAAGACCAAATGGCATCACTATAAATTCATAGTATCCATAACTTGTACGGAAAGATGTCTTTGGTATATCCTCCCTTTTAACCCTTAATTGATGATACCCTGAAAAAAGATCAATCTTGGAAAAGTATTGAGCACCGCGTAGTTGGTTAAATAAGGCATCAATGCGTGGAAGATGATATTTGTTCTTGATATTGATCTTGTTAAGTTATCGATAATCAATACAGACTCTCACTGATCCATCTTTTTCTTAACAAACAGAACAGGTGCTCCTCAAGGTGATGCACTAGGGCGTATGAATCCCTTATCAAGATTCTCTTGGAGTTGCTTCTTCAATTCCTGTAACTCAATTGGGGCTATTATCTAAGGTGTATTTGAAATAGGCAAAGCACTCGGTATGAGTTCTATTGAAAACTCAACTTCACGATTTGGTGGAAGACCCGACAATTCCTTCAAAAAGGCATCGTCAAACTCTCGTACAATGGGCATATTCTTAATCGTGAGTTTCTCACCAACCATTTGAGATAAATAACCTTCATTTAGTGGAATCAAGACCCATAAGATGGAAGAAATTTCCACTGGAAGGTTATGTTCATCCTTGCATCGATAGACGATCAGAGATTGATCTGGAATATGAAATGTGAATTCCCTTATTTGGAAATTGATATGATCTCCATATAAAGAAATCCAATCCATGCCATGAATCACATCAAATTCCACTATAGGAATGATCACAAGATTTGCAGGAAGCACTTTCCCATAAAATTTAATCGAAGAAGAATTATAATGTTTTTATGCGACTGTTGTGCCATTAGGGGTTGTCACAGCTAACTCAACATCTAATTGTTGGGGTAATACGGTGATACCCTTAGAAAATTCTTCAGAAATAAATGAGTGGGTGGATCCAGAATCAAATAAAACATTTGCTACTTTATAGTGGATGGTAAGTGTATCTTTCACCACTTCATTATCTTACTCCACATTGCTGATAGAAATTGCATGTTACTTTCCTTTGTCTTTGGCCTTAAGAGTTTTTTGACATCAATCATCATCATCAACCCTTGGATTTGGGCATTGATTGGCATAATGCCCCATCTCCTTGCACTCGAAACATTGAAGTGTAGTAGGTTCATTCTGTGTATCCCTTCATTTGTTTGCATCATTAGACATCTTCTTCCCATTATTTCGACATTCAATTTCCCGATGACCTTTTCCACACTTATAACATTTTCTTGTCCCCTTAAGACAATTTTCTCCATGTTTCTTTCCACACGTTGAGAATAAGGGAAAAATCATCTTCTTTTCAATGTGGTCTTTATATTTTCCTTTGAATTCCATTTTCCTCTTCTTATCAAACCCATGTGACTGATGGGTTACACCAATCTCCGTCTCAACCTTGAGAGCACATCAAACAATTTCCTCGTAGCTATTGAAGTCCCTTATGGATAACGCCCTTCGAAGACTTGGTTTTAAGCCACTAAAGAATCGATTGATCTTACTCTCAGGTTGGATAATAATACCAGAAGCGTACCTTGCAAGTCTTGTAAAATTTTCTTCATAGGTTCCAACAGATTCATCATCCTTTTGCTTCAGTTCAGAAACTCCTCCTCTATCTTTGTTCGAAGAATACAAGGGAATTACTTATTGAAAAATAAGTTCTTGAACTCGTTCCATTCTATGGACTCAATTTCATCTCTTTGCCTCGTATTCTTAATAATATTCCACCACTGATCAGAATCACCAACCGAATGATACAATGCTAAGATGACTTTATCGTGTTCAGAACATTGAAGAACTGAAAATATCTTTTCAGTGGTACTAATCCTTTGTTCAACCACTAATGGATCAGAAGACCCGCTAAATAAAGGTGGAAACTGCCTCATTAAGGATTCAACAGAAAGTTACTCCTTCCTTTGCTCATTTGGAAGTCTTGCATGATTCATAGCTTGAGAAAGTTGTGTGAGCATGGCTACAAAATTTTGCATTCTATCTCCCTTAACATTTGGTTGCTCAGGGGGACAATCATTGCACTGCCCGTCACATTCCGCATTAACACGGTTCCTTCGGGTTCTAGCCATTGACTAAAACCAAGAAGAATAGTGTGAGCAACACTAATTATAATTGGAAAATCCCATAATCAAGAATAAAATTTCACACTTAAGGTCTTATCATAGTTTGTTCATGGACATTTCTAAAACACTAAGATTGTGTTCTATGCTTAGACTTATCCTTAGGGTTCTTACTAAGGCTTTCACATCCTAGTTTCCAAAGGTTGACTATACCTTTCCTCTGATACCAACTATAACGACCCATACTTTACATACATTGTTATTACTTCAGAATTGAAGCACACTTATTACAACATATAACAAAACCAGGAAAGGACCGTATAGGTATAATGTCTTTAGAAACTGGGAAACATAAACAAATGGTTCATAAAGCATCTACATTGTCTCCCATTTATTTCATCATATCTAGAGTCCCTTTTGGAATATCCTACTTAATAACCTTCTTCCTGACCTGGGGAAAGAAAACATACAAAATTTCGAGCTCAAATGCTCAGTAAGGGTAAACAAAATAAATATCAATCATATCATATTCATAAGAACATAACATTTTTGAAATCTTAACCTGTAAAAGAGATCATAATTTTATAACATGGGATAAATCATAGTAGTGAAATGTAATCCAAATAATCATAACATAAAACATGAAACTTTTTGGAATGCACACATAATCATAGATAATCATTTCTTATTAGTCAAGACTCATTGCCAAGACTATCTTAGCGGACAAAGTCCATTTCTGAACCGAGTTCACTCCTCATTTCAGTCCTGTTTCACTGAACCGGTTTAAACTTCCGTTCAAGCCATGTCTATATCATGAGATATAAATCTTTACCCAATTCATTGGAGGGATATATAGGTCCCACCCATCTCATAATGAAACCATTCTTATGTGTGCCACAAAAATCATAAATCATACATCATTGCATAACCGATGTAATAAAAATGGGATTCTTAAACATCGTGACATAATAAAACAATTCATATAAGACAAAAGAATTCATAAAAATAATTCCATCACAACATAGTCATATCAATGTAATAATAGGGGTAGAAAGAAAACCCTATATTATCTTATATGGAAAATAATTTTGATAAAACACATGAACTTCATTCTTGAGGAAAATATCCTTTCTACTTCAAAAACATTTTCCTTTCTTAACATGTCATATAATTTTGAACTAAAAGAAGTTGATTAAAAATAAACTTGAAATCTTGTAAAGGAATCTTCATGGAAATAATGTTCTAAAAATCCATTCATGCCGTATAAGTTAAAAAAAAATTCTTCTCGTACTTTTTTCGGAAAAGTCAAAAAGTACCTCGTACGAAAAATGACAAAAGATTCCTTTCACATCTTTTACTAAAAACTCACCAAAGAGTAAACTTGGATATAAAATATTGTATAAGGATATAAATATTACATATTGAGGAAACATGGATGTGGATGATAAATATTCCCGAGTAAATTCTGAAGTATAAACAATCTCGGATAAAAATGAGATTGCGAGATTTTCCCTTACCTTAGGTCTGATTTGCTTCGTAAGTGTATGAACCTCTAGTATAATGTTTTAAATAATGTCATTGAATTATTCCAGAATCATACTTATTTTTATGATATCATATATGGTCATATTATTATCTTCTTATTAGTAATATTTCATTGTTACTTGTTATTCGGGTGTTTATTGCTTTTTGTTATTATGCGTGTTTTGTCGAATAAATTATTATTATTATTTTTAGGTTATATATAAATCATTTAAATATTTGTATTAGTGTAATAAATATCATATTTATTCACTCAATTCATTTATGTAATCATTATGCAATGAAAATCATGTAGAACGAGTCACATCACATCGTGGAGACGGTATTCCGTACGTACACACGAGTGATGATATCATTCCCATGATCATGGAATTGTATTTGAGTGTATGTATACTATTTGAGAATCAATATCAATTTACAATAATCATGTATAGTTATTATTTACACCATTATACCCATCCAAGTAAGGTGGTGGTGGAAAATAGATTACACCACGACGTAGAGACGGTATTCCGTACGTACGCACACGCAGTGATTTCATTTTCCGTAGGATGGATTGATGGTAAAATAGGGTTGTTTCATACTTATAATAACATACCAGTATATGAGTGATAATGATTTTATTACTTCATAATTAAACAACTAAAGAAGAATAAGTGGAAGGAGAAATAAAGTTGAAAGAATCGGTAACGGACATTACCTATTCTTTGAAGCGCCTCTTTGAGACCTTCTCTTAGGGAATTAAAATTGGTCTTTGAAGAAGACCAGGACCACTAGGATGTTTCTAGGGAAGTGTAGAAGAGAATTTTTCAGGGGTTGGATGAGATTTAAGGCTCAAAGTGGTGTGAGGAAGATAGGGAGGAGGTTCCCTTTTATAAGGGAGGAGAGGGGCACCTTTGAAAAAACTAAAAATATTATTTTATTATAAACTCATATTCGGTTTTTAATAGCTCCAAATTGATTTATTTTGGTGATAAGGTGGGGATGGGTCGAAATAATATCATACAATATAATTTAGACAAGTTTAGGGTTCTATTTTAATCTTATCATTTAGATGTAACTTTAAGTAAAATAATTTTACTTTTACCGTGTCTTTTTGTTTTCTTACACTATAAGGTTAATACAATTACTATAACAAGCCAAAATAACCCCAAGTTGTTTATTATTAATATATATAACCTTATATAAATCATTTTTTGTAACCTTAGGTTTTTAGGAATAAAATAACAATTAATAATATAATATTTGTTTTAAAAACTATTTTATGTCAATTTTGACACTATTTGGTAATAGATTTTTGTGAAAATCATAACAGAATGAATTGTTGAAAAAAGTCAATTAAATCAACAATAACATGTCATATTAACATATAAAATTATTTTAATTCCTATAAAGTCTCAAATTACATTTTTTATGGGTATTTATAACATCAATTATGTCAATATTTCATTAATAAGATAATTAGTGCATCATCATTGTGTCATAAATAAATTAAATTATTTGATGTCTAAAAATTACAAATAAACTACCATTATGTAGGAAATCTTTTTATATTTCTAATGAATATTTATAGTTGAATTTATATTATGTATAACTCTTTATTAAAAATGATTTACTTATTGAACTTTGATTTTAACTATTTTAACTCTTCATTAAATAAATTAATAATAAATGTCCTAATCTAATCCAAGTGGGCCTAAATGGTCATATTTTATTCCTAAGGTTGTTTTTGGTCTAATTACGCTTATCCAATAGAATTAGGAAATGTCTTAGGGTAAAAATAATAACATTTTTACCCTTAATTACCCTATTTACTTTTAACCGTGGTAAAAAAGTAAAAAGTTACTATTCACAAAAAATTATTTTCATCTCATTGAACCACATTTTAGTCCTGGATATTAACCATGTCTCTCGAATTTTCGAAATTCCACTCACAGAAGTGGTAAAATTATGTTTTATGTGAATTTGGAAATTCTCCTAGGAGGTGGGTAAAAGACGGTGAAAATTTCAATAAAATTTATATATATATAAAATTATTATAAAATGACTCCAATGAATTGCATTGAAGTTATATAGGTATTATGTATCAATTTTGACCTAAAATAAATTTAAATAAAATAAATAATTATTTAAATAAAAAGTCTGTTTTTAAATAGTAACCCAGTGTTTTCACTATTCATCAAAAATTGAAAGTTTTCAAAAAAAATAACAAAATTTCACCTTAGGCTAATTTCAATATTCTGAATCCAAAAATTAAGTCCATTTTGAAATATTAAATTTAAAAAATTTCAAAAAGTGATTATTACTATTCATAACAGCTAGTTTTAATAATATTTTAATAGCATATCATTGTTTAGTGAAACTCGGTATTGCGTACGACTCAAGCTATCGAAGAAGGTCGTGATTGCGTGTAAGGCAAGCCAAGATAGTGTTGTGTGTAGTGAAATATTACTTTGATAACATAAAAACAAAATATTTCTCATAAAAGTCTCGGGTGTTACAACCACTCACCTGGTCAACGTTTTTCGGTGAAACCACCAACTTGAAGAAGAAATGTGGGAAATTGATGATATGATGAGCCACAAGTATCCTCAGTTTTTCGGATCAGAATGAAAAAATTTATATAGATAAATTCATTTTAAAGGGGATATAAAGTAACACCTTGAAATTTTATAAAATTGTTATTTACAAAGAAAGTCTATTTTTTTTGATATCCTTCATTACACACAACACTGAGTTTTAATAAACCACAATATAATATTAATATTATTTTCTAGATAGGACCATTATTACCTAGATGTTAAACAAGGAGAAATGAATTGGAATATGTTTTCAAAAATTAATTATAATGGGTTTATATAAAGAAAATATATTTATAAATAATAACTTACTTTTTGTTAAAGTCCTTATACGATTTTAAAATATATTTTTCTCAAAAAATGATTTTCATTAATTTTTGTGAATTAATAATAAAATAAGTTTTTAAATATTTTTTATGTTTATTTTCAAAAATTAAATTTATTTTTGAAACCAAAATGTCATAATTATCTTAGGTTAAATTTTTTATAATTTTTTGAAAAGATTAATTTTTAAATGAGTAGTATAAAATAGGGATTTTTATTGAAAACTACTTTTTGTTTAGATAATTTATAAGGATATATTTTGTTTAAAAAAATTTTAAAAGGAAAATTAGTAATATTATATTATAATTAATCCAATTTAGTTCATTTTTTATATTTTATGCTTAACATTGATATAAAAACATTATATACTTATGAAAACATTTTCCTTTGAAAACTGATTTTTTGTCGCATATGCGGGTTTAGATTTAATTTTAATTATACCACTTATGTGAATTGAATTTGGTAAAATGGATTCCATATTTTTAAATATAATAATTAAGATTATATAAAACCGTTAACATAACATTTTATCATAATGAATAGTAAACCCAACAAAATTTAATTACCGCGGTTAAGGTTAAAACCAGTTTACAAGGGTGTTAAACTGAAATGATAAGGGTTAAAATGACCAAAAAACTTTTACAATTCTAAATATATGGTAATATTTAAACTTTATATCGTATAAAATTATTTAAATATCCAATTTTTAGCCTTTTGGTATGTGTAAAATATGAGTATAATTTTTATTTTCAGAAATTCCAACCGTGTCTTCTCCCACAGTTATAAAAGGGAACCCCCTCTGCTATCATATTAACAATTCTAAATACTATTATTTTAATCAAATTCTACCCAAATAGCATAATTATTTCTATAAAAACATCCTATAGTACTTTATTTTATTATGGAACCCTACTATGAAGTATTTTGGTGCTAATATAAGGAGGTTGTCTGAAGAAGAGGTATCATTCTTAACCAAGTGTTTTTGTTTTCATTATTCTTAAAACTACATAAAATATTCTTAAAATATGGTGATTTGAAAACATATTTATATCAAATATAATTATATTTTTTATTTTCATGAAACAAAATATATCCATCTCTTCTTCTATCAAATGAGAAATAAAAACTATTGATTGTGTTTACAGCAAACAACTGTATCGTGAACTGATGTAAATCATTTTCTATCACTGCCTCTAACATATGGATATAATGATGTATTTAAATTTTATATATGTTATTTATGACATTATTATACTTCTTTAAATATAATATCACATCTTACTTTTTACCATATAAGCTATGGAAAAACGATAACGTCACTCATGCGTACATATGGACTATCACCTCCATAAAGTGATGTGAATCGTTTTTTCTTTAATTTTGTCATGAATGATAATAAGGATAGACTAAATTAATATATATTATATATATGATATAAAAATTATTATATAATGGTAATATAATATTCAACTTCCTTTAATTTTATCCATCTAGAAAAGGGAAACAATATTCATTTGTACATACATCCTACTATATCCATGTATCGTGTAATTGATTTTTATTCAATATATTTTTTGGATTAATGAAATTTATATATAATGAATATATATTATATTTATATCATGTTTAATATTTTGGATATAATTTAACCATGATAAAATTAAAAGGACTAAAAATACCAAACCAAAATATACAAGAAAAATGAAGTAGTTATTGCCCAAAATGTGATTTTAACAAGGAACTGTTAACAAACAGGTAATAAAAGGTCATAAGTGAATAATAAAGGGTATGATATATATAATAATAATAATTCAATAGATTTATAATGAATTTATATTTATTATACAAAACTTTTTAATGTGTACCTGGTGATTTATGATTTAAGGTATGAGATTTATAGGCTCTCTTTTATTTCTGAGTGACTTATGTCGAATTCACTGCTTGTTTATTTTTTATGGTATATATACTACCTATTTGAAATAAAATAACATTAAAATAATTATTTTAATGATATTTAAAATTTAAATTTATGTTATTTCTTCATTATTCCTATGACTAAAAGGTTACCAAAGTGGTAAGTTATTTTCTCACTTTTAATTCTGTAGGATACATGTGACATTAAAAAATTATTTCTTCTGTGTGGTGTATATACTTATGTTTTATGAATTTTATGATTATAACCCTGAAAATTATTTTATATAAATATCCATTTAAGTTTATTTATTTCATTGGTATTACAATTAAAATGATACCAAAGTTTTAAGAGTTTTAGGATATAATCTCATTCTTTATCAGGATTATTTATGCTTATGATTATGAGGATGATATATTATGATATATATTTCAAGAAACTCATTAATTTTATTTTAAACTTGTTATGTATTGAGAATACATGTTTCCATTTAATTTTCTACTATTTAATTACTCAAGATAATTAAATAATGTTTTTAAGAAAAATTGACTTTTTTTCTCTATTTGGCTAAATATATTTTTTCTTCCATATGCATGATTTCTAAATATATTTCATATATTGATATATAAATGTTTTAACCTATTTTAAAAATATTTTACTTTTAAAAAATGGATTAAAATGAATATTATTTTATTTTTTTCTTATGGATGCACTTTTTGACTTATATAAATGACACAAAGCTATGTCTTATACCAATGTTATGTTCTCATGGCTCATGTTCTTTGATTACTTTATGATTCATGACTTATGAACTTCCAAGATTTTTCCATAACTCATGTTTATGATATATGCTATGTAGGGTATGTTTGTAGAATCTCATTACCATGTTATCATTCTATTTTGATAATGTTATATTGAAATCTCTCATATTTACAATTCATAAGCTTAAAAGCTCTCCCTTTCTTGTATTTCTATTCCCCATGTTATGAAGAAATGTTTTTAGTAGGTTATGTCTATGAAGCTTACTATGTGGGAAGATATTTTTGTAATAATTTGAAGATATTTCATGAAATAATAATATTTTTTATCTTGACTCCAAAGACACTAATCCATTATGGTCCTCGAGCATGTATTTGTGAAATGCAAAGAATATTCGTATTAAACAATATAATATTTATGTATGGATATCCAAGGTCATTGTAACTTCACTAAACTAAATTATAAAATTTTAATTTTAAAAATGTAATTCTAAATGTCGTGGTATATTCATTTGAAATTACTTTTTCATTTGTACAGATAAATTTCAAATATGTTTAATTCAACAAAATGTTTTTATTCCAAAAATTATATTTAAAACATACAAAAATAAAAATTCAGACAAAAATCAATATGATAAATAAAATATTAATTAGAAACAAATCATTATTTAAAATAGTTTTGTGTATGATTATGTTTTTATTTAATAGTATAAAATCAATTATATATATTAGAAAACATAGGTTATTACATTCCCCCATTAATTAATTTATGTCATAGTAATTTAAATTATCGAAGACATGTTTTTAATTTTTTACTCCCTAATTAATCACATAAAAAACATAATTTTTTATAGCCAATGTTATTCAGGATTTTACTACATAAACATGATAGTAATAAAAAAAATATTTTTATATAAAATTATATGAGATTACTGCTTGATTCTTTTCCCTTTTAGAAAAATATTTAGTTGATTTCTAAAATTCTCAAAAATTTCAATTTCCCTTGAAATTATATACGTATATCACAAGGTTTTTCTAAGATCTATTTAAAACTAATTTTAGGAAACATTAAAGTCTAATCTCCATAAAAATTAAATAAAAAATTTAACTCATAAAATACCCTCAACACCCTAATCTCCAATGTTGACAAAACCTTTCTTTTGATACCAACTGTAATTCCCAAGACCCACACAATTGAGTTTGTTGATAAAAACACAATATATTATTTTTCTTAATAAAATATTATTTATCATGGGAATATATATATTTAGATTAATTTTTAACTCTAGGGTTTTACAGAATTATTGAAAACATAAAAAAATATCTCTAACTCAAATATATTTTTTAAAACTTAATACATTAATGAAAACATTATTTTTCTCTATCTAATCCTAATAATAGATACTTTTATCCTATGTCACTATTACTCAAATAATTATCTTGTGAAAATATTCTAAAACATGGGGTGATAAAATATATTTGTAAGGGTTTTTAAAATGAATTTAGAAATCTATTTTTGAAATGATTTTTAAAAATTCCTTAAGATAAATGTTTCCAGTAAAACAAAATAATTTATCTTCAAAAAATATATAATTTAAAATTAAAGAGAATTTTTAGAAACCTTTATAAACCTATTTATTTAAAAATTAAAAACCATTTAAATCCTTTTTTAATGATGAATTATTTTCATTTAAAAACAAATCATTAATTTTGAAAATTAAATAGTATTTTCCTTTGTAATGAAATCAAATGATAATCTACAATATTAGAAAACCTTTGAGACAACCTATAACATTGAAGAGATTTATAGGAACCCACTCATTACATTGAGGAATTATCTACTCTAGGCTTATGGGCTCAATAACCACCCCTTATCATCAATTTACAATGTATAGACACAAATTTTAAATAAAAATCTTTTTTAGTAGATTAGCTTTCCAATTTATATTCCATAAAAACATTTATTTTTACTTATTAACATTCAATGAAAAAAATATTTAAATAATTACACATTTAAAATAGACGAAGTAAAATAAAATATAATTTTAAAATAACTCATGCAGTGGCATACTTTATTTAAATAACCTTGTTACATTAATGACAAAATAATGCCTAGCCACACAAGAATTTAATCCTAAACGACATCAATGTAGGGAAACCAATTTTTCTTATAAAATAAATAATCATTAAAAAAATGAATATGGTAGTTTCTGAAATTAATTTCTTTTATAGAAAATGATAATTATTAAATACTTTAAAATCATCTTTGAAATCATAATAATTTTTTTCGAACATAGAGAAGTTTTCAATGTTTCAAATAGTTATTTAAAAATAATTTTTTTTACAAAGAGTTTTTTAAAAAAATTTTAAATAGGTATTCAAAATATAAAATTTTAAAACAAATATTTATTATAAAAGGGTTTGGAAAAAATTTAAAACATATACTTTTAAAAATGTTTCCCCTTATGATGTTGATAAATTTTTGTGAAAATTTAAAATAGAAATTTGAAATAATTTTCCCATAAAAAATAAAATGATTAAAGAATAAACTTATAATTTAAAAATTTTGTTTCCCCATAATTAGACTAAAACAAAACCATATTGAAATTCTACTAATTGAAATCAAACCCCTATGAATTGATTTCCTTCACTTAGTCTACATCTCCGTAACTACAAACACATATATGTTTCGATGAACTTAGTGGAGGTTGGTTGGGTGAAATACTTAAGGTGGAGAGTTTCTTTGATAACCAAACTTGAAAGTTTAATAAAATTATTATTATAATTAATATATTTTTTAAAACTAATATTTGAGAAGGCATCCAAATAGTGGTTTCTTTTTCCACACACTTTTCATTCCCATTAAGAAAACTTATGTTATATTTTTATTAATTTTTTTATTATTATTTTCCTTCCTTAAATTTTAATGAAAAATATTTATTATACATAAATATATATAACATATATAACACATATATATAAATAAAATATAAATAACACATATAGAACATAAATATATATATATATATATATGATATATATAACATATATATTTTAATATGTATATTTTTCAATATATATAACACACACACACATATATAACAAATATTTTTTTACATAAATATATATTAACATATATACTTATATATAAATACATATCAACATATATATGTGTATATAACACACACACACACACACATTTTTCTATTTTTACTTTCCTTCACATGTCACACAACTATGCATATATATATTTTAAATTTTTTACTTTATCCTATGTGTCTTTATATATATATATATTCAACTATTTTTCTTATTGAAGAAATGTATTATATATATATATATACTAGTTATAATTACATATGTATATATACTTCACATACATACTAATACATATATATATATACGCACACACACGCACACACGTTAAATACAATTTTATAACCCATTTTTAAAGAAATAATTTAAATTTTATTATAAATTATATATATATATATATGTGTGTGTGTGTATATACACATACATATATGTATATATATATATATTTCTATTCTTTCGGTTTACCGCATATATATAAACATATCTTAATTACAATATTTCTACATCTTATATATAAATATATCTATACATATATTTACATTAACCTTAAAAAATGTATACTTATCTCAAATCATATTTTAAATTTTGTATATCATATCTTAAATTAGCATTTTTATATAAATTACTAAGTATTTAACTTTTATAAACTAAATTACATAATTTTAAATTTAGAAATGTATTTCTCTATGTCATGGTATATTTATTTAAAATTACATTTTATATTTAAAGATAAATTTTAAATATTTTTACTATAATAAATTATTTTAATTCCTCAACATATATTTAAAACACACACACACACGGATATATATATATAATCATTCCTAAATTCTCATGATAAATAAAATATTAATTTATACTAAAACCTTATAAATTATAGTTTTATGTATAATTATGTTATTTCTTAAATAGAAAAATATCAAATATATATATTAGAAAATATGGGTCATTACATTCTGTCCCCCATAATTAAATTGAATCCTCACAATTTTAATTATCTAATAATTTTTTTTTATATTTTTACATCCTAATAAAACCCTGATAAAACATATTTATTTTTTTATTAAGGATTATTTAGGGTTTGAATACATAAAAATGGTAATAATAATAATAATTTTCATAGAAAATTATAATGAATTATTACTGGAATTTTTTCCTTTTTAAAAAATGCTCAGGTGATTTCAAAATCAAAGACATTGAAAAATTATATTGTATATGTAATTATATAATTAGGCCACAAGGTTTATATAAGATCTATATACCCTTAATTTTAGGAAATATAAAACTATAATATCAAAAAACCACAAAATAATTTTTTTAACTCTAATGGTATCCTCAATATCCTAATCGACAATGTTTTCTAGACCATTCCTTTGACAATGACTAAGACTCCCCATATCAAAACTCCTGAGTCTGGTGCTAAAAATGTTGTATATTTTTTTTAAAAAAATATTTCTTATGATTGGAAAATATAAATTCTTGGAATCTTTGAGCTTTATAGTTTCAGTTTGACATGGAGAAACATAAAAAATATATCTATCATAAATACTTTTTTGAAACTAAATACCTCTAAGACAACTCTAAATTTCCTCTTTTCAAAATTAATAACCAATAATTGCCTCTCGAGCCACTCTTACTAAAATAATTACCATGTGAAAAACAATTTTAAAAAATCAAGTGAGCAAACAAATCCATAAGGGTTTACTAAAAACTACTAAGAAATCCATTTTTGAAATTATTTTAAATACTTAATTCTGAAAAATGTTTTAAGTAAAAAAAATTCTTGATCTTATAAAAATTATACATAAAAAGGAACATAATTATTAGAAACCATTAAAAACATATATGTTTTTAAAATGGAAAGATTTTGAAAAAACTTTTTAATAATTAATGATATTCTTAATTTTTTTTTGAAAATATAATTTTTTACATTGTGGTGAAATCCAATGATACTCATTAAGCTTAGACAACCATGAGGAATCCCAGAAAACTGAAGGTCTATGTCGGACGCCACCTTCAAATTTGAGGACTTGTCTTCTTGAGGCTTATGGGTTCAATCCCCATCCCTCATCATCAATTTACAATTTCTAAAGACCTATTTTAAATAAAAACATTTTAGTAGCGTGTCATTCCCTTTTATATTCCATAAGAAAGAATTTAATACCAAATATTTTACTTTAGTGAAAATATATTTGTTTGAAATAAAAATTTAAAACAATTGAAAATAAAGAAAATAGACCTTGAAATAAAACATGATGGGGGATGTTTTACAAAAGTAAAAATAGAACATTAATGATAAAAACTGCATGGAAATATAAGAACATAATCATTATCAACATCCATATAGTTAAAAATATATTTTTTTATAGAATAAATAATGATTTAAAAACTTATGAAATTGGTATTTTTGTAAAATTATTCATTTTTTATATAAAAGTGATATTTTTTAAACACCTTTTAACCTCATTTGAAATCATAATATTTTTTTTAAAACATAGAGAGGGTTGGAATGTTTGAAATAAAGATTTCAAAATTGATTTTCCTTAAAAATATGGTATTTGAAAACATAAAATAGAAATTTAAAATATCAAAATTTAATATCAATATCCCTTAAAAGATGGTTTTGAAAAATTTAAAACATTAAATTTTTTAAAAAATTTCCCCTTATAAAGAGGTTCCATTTTTTGAAAAAAATAAAAACATAAATTTAAAATAAAATTAACTTATAAAATAAAGTTGTTAAAACATAAACTAATAATTTGAAAATATTGGATCCCCTTATCTAAACTATAGGAGTACCATATTGTATTTCTCCTTCTTTATAGAGAACCCATAACACTTAATTTCCTTCAATCACTCTACTTCTCTGTAAATTCTAACAAGTATATTTTCCAATCAACTTAGTAGGGAATTTTTGGGTGAATCAATGATAGAGGAGGGTTTCTTTTATAACCCAACATAAATGTTAAATAATAATAATAATAATATTGTTATTATATTTTTTTAAATCAAGTATTTTGGATGAATTCCCTATATTAGATGCTTTTCTACACACTTCGTCTACCCATTAAGAGAATTTCTATTTTTTATTCATTTTTTTCTTTAGTTTTTTTTATCATTCTCTAACTATCAATGAAATAAATTTAACATATATAAATATTTATAACAAAGATATATATAACACTTATATAATACATATATAACATATATATATAATATATATATATAACATATTAATATATTATTTTAAAAAACATATTTTTAAACATATATAACTTATATATATAACTTATAAATGTCAAAACACAAATATATATATTTTAGTATATACATATACATAAGACACACCCAACATATATGAACGTATATATGTGTATATACATAACACACACACAGATATATATATTCATTTTTTCCTTCCCTTACACATCACATACATATGCATATATTTTTATTTACTTATTTTTAAATTTTTTACTTAAACCTATGTGTGTGTGTATATTATTTCAACGTTTTTATTTTTTTTTTCAATTTCATTTTTCATCATTGTTATTATTCAATAAATTTATTCTATATATATATGTACCATTTATGTATATTTATATATATTATGCACATATATACCAATATATATATATATATATATTTTAAATACCAGTTTATAAAGCATTTATTTATAGAAATAATCTTAAATTTTGTAATCAATTATATATATGTATATATATGTACATACATATATGTATATGGGTATTATCTTGGTTTACTAGATATATATATATATATATTAAAAAATTTTCAATATTATATATATGTATATTCATATATATTTATATAAACCATAAAAAATCAATATATATCTCAAATAAAATTTTAAATTTTAAATATCTTATTTTAAATTAGTATTTTCATACAACATACATTGAATATCACATTTATAAACTAAATTATCTAATTTTAAATTAGAAACCTAATTCTATATGTAATTATATATTCATTTAAAATTACTATTTTATATTTCTAGATTAGTGTCATTTTGTTTACTTTATGAAAATAATTATATTCATAAAATCAAATTTACAACACATATGTATATATATTTTGACATACATTTTCATGGTAAATAATAATATAATTTTTAATACAACCTTTAATAATATATATTTATGTATAATTATGTAATTTCTTGAATAACTCAAAATAAATTAGATATATTAGAAAACCTAGGCCATTGCAAAGTTCTTGATCGAATTCTCCGCATAGTATATATCATTTTCCAACTACACCACCACTGAATTTAGTACACAGGATGGATCTGGTACCTATTTCATATAGATGTATATATTTAACATTCCATGTACTTGAGATATGGTTCATGGGAGTGCTAGTATATAGGCCATAAATATAATGCGATCAAGAATCATAAAGGGGATGATGTAATTGGGACTTAACTTTCCCTTATTCCAAAATATTAGTGCTCTCTTCAAATAGAGGCATATATAGTAATAGATTATCTATAACCTCACACACTAGGTATCATCAATGATCTTCAACATATGCCTTATATTGACTTTGAGTAGCCTTGATGTGTTACTGAATGCTCTTAACCATTTCTAAAATTTCGTTGGCCATTTTAGGTCCCAACATCTTGAGTTCACTAACTTCAACCTAACACACATGTGTTCTATATATTTCTCTCATAAAGGGATTAATATTGATAAATGTGGATACTAGAGTGGAAAATATTATATTATGAGAACTCAACTTGAGAAATATGTCAATCACAACCTTATTTGAAGTCCATCAAGCATAATCTGAACATGTCTTCCAGTGTTTGGACAGTCCTCTCATATTGGCCATCCTTTTTTGGATGATAATACATACCAATGTTCAACTTAGTGATTTTATCATGTTGTAAACTTTTCTAGAACCTTTAGGTAAACCATGGATATCTATCTAATACAATCGATAATAGTTCTCAATGAAGCCTCAATACTTCTATATTGTATATCCTTGCAAGTTGGTCAAGTGACATGTCCTCTTAAGTTATAATGAAATTAGATTTATTTGTAAGATAGTCCACCAAAATATATATAGAATTATATCTTATGGATGTCTTCATCATCCTAGTAAGAAAAATACATAGTGATGTTATCCCATTTCCATGTGGTTATGGGAAATGATATCATCACCCCCTTATATTTTCTCTTTTTAGAATTTACCTGGTTACACACCAAAAAATTTGATGTATATTTTGTGATATCCTTAATTATATTTTCCAACCAATAGTGATCTCAAGGATATCAATACATATTTGTACTCCCTGGGTGGATGAAGAAGGTTAATCAATGTGAAAAATTATGAAACTCATTTCTTATCTCAATATTTTATGGTAAATCTAGTCATGAAACAAACCTTACAAATCATTCTTCATCAATTTTGAATTCTGAAGATTTCCATTTTCTTATATATTCCACCTTATTCTATATTTTCACATCACCTGTTTGGGCATCCATTATCTTATCTAGAATTGATGATTAAGAAATCATTTAAGAAAGAAATCATAATTCTACTTCCTCTATGATTCCTAGGTCCATCCTTGGTATATATATAAGGATTGGATCCTTCTCAGTTCACATCATCATTTAGTTTTTAGGATCCTTTATAGTTAGAGAAACTGTCACTTTATTTCATCTATTAGGTTGGTAGTGGTGTAACATCTTTACTTGACAAGTTTCTTGGGTTGTTTTGGATTAATTTAATTTTCTATTATCATTTGTTTTAACTCATATTGGGGCATTTTAGAGGTTTTTCTCTAAGACATTGGGTTCTTAGGATGAGTATAGAATAAGTTAGAGATCAAAGGATGCATGATGGGTAAAAAAAAAGATACTCACTCAACAGTGGGGAGCCACCGACCAGTTTATGGTGTTGGAAGCGGGTTTGAAAAAATGAAGTACCAAAATTCTTGCATCTTGGGTGACATAGAATAATGAGAGGTGCTGGAAGAGGTCAGTTGGTTCTCCCAAGCACATCGACTAGCCAATAAGGTCAAAATACTAGACAATGTGCTCAGTCTGGGGGTACATAAAATGAACACCATAGATTTTAATAACACATCATTTCCAACTTAATTAATACAATATTTAAACCCCATTATCCCTATACTTAAATTTAGACATTGTCTCTTATATCTTTCCTATCCATTTTTTTGTTCCCTTGACTATCCATTAATTATATGATCCAATGGTGCTATAATGATCAGTTTTTTTATGTATATGTTAAATTCTTCATCCTTCATGTGATATGTGAATGGATATTTGATAGATTGGTGTTTTTAATCATGATCTAATTATGAATTATCTATTTATTTATATATTGGTGATGCATATTTCATGTTCACAACATTATTTGATTAAATTGATTTATAACATAAATTACGAGTTTCCTTCAAGTAAATCTTTTGGAATTATCTACCTATATATTTTATTGATAGAGGATTGTTGATGAAACCTTAATCCTTTAAAACTTTCATGGTATATTTGTAGAGGATTCAACATGTTGAAGGCAATCTCCCTCAACTAAAGTTATAAATATTGACAACAGTGGATGTTACGAGGTATGTATTTATTGGTCGACCATTAAAAGACCTTATTCACCTTGAATATCATCTTTTATATCTTTTAGTATGACATATTCATGGAGTATCAATATTTGTTGGCTACACCTAGGGTTACCTTCAATAATCAATAAATAATTCATGATCTATTATTCCTTTGATAGTGGGTCCAATGATTTAATTAACTCTCCTTCGATATACCTCATAATTGGTTCCATTGGTGAACTCATTATGCTATGAAATTATAGAACCACCATTCATGAATTGTAATCTTCTTGAGTCCCCATGATAAACCTCTTCCATGTTTATCCAAAACATGAGTTATTTATCCTTGACAAGTGAGGTCATTCTCGAAAGCTTTTTGATGTGGTATGGTATTTATTCCTTTGAAAAACGTTAGAGTACTTCATCAAAAACGTTGATGTGGGAGTTTTCATACCATTTATAGGCTATGTATATTATTTACTTCATGATATGATGTTGCGTTTTGATATATTTTAGACCTTGTTGAGTTTGATCACATGTGTGCATGTTTGTTTATTGTTCTTCACCCATGGTATGCTATATTGTTCTTTGATATGATATTCCATATTTCATTTGTTATACTTGTTATATGTTTTATTTTTAATCTATGAGTAATACCAAAGTGATTGGTGGACCCATTATTGTTTATTAGAATTTGTAGTGGAGTGTGTTTATGTGCTCTATGTGACATGGTGAAAGGAATGAGATAGATGATGTGCTATGATGGCCTAGTGTGACCTGAACATGGGTTTGATGGACTATGTGATCTAACTTTTAAAGAGAAAATGGGGAATTCTGGTCTTTGTGACTTGACATGGGAGATAAAAATAGGGAATGAGGTCCTATTGTGGTCTATCATGTCGGCCTTGAGGCTATATAACTATTGAACAAATTTAAGGCTAGGTCCTATATTTGTGATGTTTTCCTGATTACATAGATTTTTTTTAGTATAGTGATGAAGTAAGTACTACTAGTGTTATTGGTGTTTTGGTTAGATCACATACGCTAGGTATGATTTGTTCGGCTTGTGTGAGAATTTAATTATTATCATGAATTACAATCTTATACTTGTAAACTCATGTTAAGGAATCATTTTTGGTGTCATAATCATTTTTATTACTCAAAACCTACACTATTATCTCATTGGACGTGTAGAATTCATATATGTGGATCCATGCGAGGGAAAAGAGGTTTGGTATATGGTTGAGTTGAGAAGCATGAAAGATGTAGTAGCACAGTTTGGTGTACTAGTGAAATCTATACAGTTTATTTATTAATATAAATACCTACACTAATTACTCTATTTTGTCTTACCATAGTGGGTGCCTATTTATTTACTATATGAGATGTATACAATATGATATTATTTTCTTCAACATCGTTTTGTATAAGTTGTTATATGTAATTTATATTATATTTTCAATGATATGATATTGTGGGTATAATATCCTCACTAATAGAATTTAGACCCTCACTTATAGTCGATATCCTACTACATATGGGGAGGCAAGCATGAGGTATAGTGCCTCCTCAGCTCAAACTCGGAGGCTTAGGTGGGTGAATTACCAAATAGTATCAGACCACAATTTTCTTCTTCTTTCTTTATTAACCTAGTGTATGGTAGAAAATAGATAGGTTTTGTGGGACTTGGGTTGGGGAGTTTCCATGTTCCTAGATATATCATATGTAACAGACCTATAAGTTACCATTGGTAATATTTTTGTTACTATTTTATGTGAATTTTAGAGTGAACCATAATTTTCCTACATAGAAATTACATCTATATAGATAAATATTCATTACATAACATAAAAACCCATTCCATAATTATATAGGTGTAATATATTTGGAAACTTCGAAACATAATCAACTGGTTCATAAAATATCTTCATCATATTTCACTTATTTATTCATAACTAGCATCCTTATTGGACATATCTTACTTAATACCTTTCTTCATAACCCAGTGAAATGAAATATAAGAAAAAGGTGACCTTTGATTCTTAGTAAGTATAAACAAGAGAGATATTAATGATCATATAAGAAAAACATGAGAAATGGGTATGAGAAAATGAGAGTAAAATTTTAAAACCATACCTTATATATCATATATCATAATACGAAGCATGACATAAATCTTTTCTGTTTATAGGACATGAATCATAAATAAACTAAATAAAAGGATCCATGAGATCAAAACATTGACCATAAACATGGAATTTTGGAAAAACACTAAACCATATGAAATCACTTCTTTATTAGTCAATGATTAATTCCAAGACTATGATAGTGAATTTTATTCACTCCCCAAACCATTGTAGTATCTAATGCTCACTCCCAAGACTATCATAGTGGACAAATTACCATACTGAATTGGGTTCACTCTCCATCATTTTCATGTTTATCTCATGTGATATAAATCTTTAACCAATGTATTGGAGGGAGATAGAGGTCCGAACCATCACATAATTAAAATCATACATATTTTCGCAACAACATAATAAACCATTTATAATATCAGACCCTATGGAAGGAAATGGGATTTATAATAATTTCATTATAGGATAACCCATGGAAAAGGAATGGTTTTAATTAACACAATTTCACCATTAACATAACCATCCAAATAAATAATAAAGATAGTATCCTAGGATCATATTACCAATAAATCACAAGAAACATTGATTTTTTTATCGTGGATGAATCCAATGATCATTAAAAAAAATATTGAGGAAAATAACATTTATATTTTTAATTAGTCTATTTAAAATATAAAAATTTAAAAAATATTATGAAATCCATTTTATTTGAAAATAACCATTGTAATTTTTAAATGAATATTTAATATATTTAGAATCCATAAAAGCACGAAGTTATGTTCATGCCATATAAGTTAAAAAAATTCCTTCTAAATATTTGTTAGAAAAGGCTCAATGTACCTCATTTGGACAATGACAAGAAGATACCTTTCAACCCATTTTGAAAAAAATTAAAAAAATTGGTAAAAATGACCTTAATACATCATAGTATAATATAAAAAACCACATTTAAATCATTATTAGAAAATATGTATATGAATGATTTTTTTCATTGAAGAGGTAAATGTAATAGATTTTTCTATAAAACATTTTTTTGGTATCTTGAGTAGAAAAGAGAGGAAAATGAATGAAAAACATGTATTTTTAAGAAATAAAAATATTAGAAGAAAATTCATTATTAACTTAAGTGGTTGATAATAATATTTCATCATTATTACTTAATAATAAGAAATCCTGATAAATAATGAGATTTTAACATAAACGCCTTACTGCTTTGGTAACTTTTGAATCATAAATCTATTGAATGAAATAACATTATATGGATGTGTATATACCATAATTTTAATGAATATATTCATAAAATACATTAATGTAAGTATATACACCACACAAATAAAGAAAATTCTATATAATGCATGCGTCCCATAGAAATAAAAGTGAGATGAAAATCTGTTACCTCAAGTTTTCCTTCCTTAGAAATCAGAATAACCTCATGTATAAAAAATTAAATTTATTACAATTCTATACCAATGTATTTTTAATAATTATAAATACATATATGATCCTGTTTTAACATTTCAAAACCACCTTTTATCAATAATGTCTTATCAAATCATCACTTCTGGGTGTTAATTATCTCATTTATCGTCAGTATTTTAGTTCATTTGTTACGGTCCATGTACATTTATCTTGGTAAAATAAACACAATAATATTAATTATGATATAAATATCATATATATATATATATTTATAGTCATCCATAAAAGTTATATAAGGAAAAACGAATTACACCATTAATGGAGATGGTAGGGCATACGTACGCATGAACACTATTTTCAATTTTTAATAGATGGAAAGAAAGAATAGAAAATATTAATTAACCTTTATCAAAAAATTATTATATAATAAATATCATATATATTCATCAAGTTCATCCCCATTACCATCCATGTAAAATATAAATAAAAAATGAACTAGATTTTATTATGGAGGTGGTAGTCCACACATACACACCAAAGAAATTATCATTTCCCAAAAGGAGTATATGGTAAGAAGGTATACCTAATATTATCACTATATAACTATAATTTTTTCATAAATATAATATATAAATATGAAAACAAAAATTATACACATCCATAAAATATGGTGATAAAAAATGAATTGAATCGCTACGTAGAGATGGTATGTTGTACACACGCATGAGCGATACATTAACTTATCATTTTATGGGAAATAGGGTGTATATTTGTATTTTCATAACATTAGTAACATTTAATAATTTTTATGATACTTTATTTATTTATTTTTTGATAATTACCATAGATTTAGAATAGTTAAATATGAGTAGAAAAGAAAATTATTGGTTAAGGTGATTACAACTTCTTTGAAACGACTCATTTAGAACTCATGTAACGGGCTATAAGTTTGGTCCTTTTAGAAGAAAAAATCATATAGAACGTGGATTGTGACATTTATAAGATAAAATATGTTTATTTTGGTCAATCTAGCGGGTTTATTGTGGTGTAAATAAGTAAGGAAGGAGGTGACCTTTTATAATTGCGGTGAGGGGCACTTTTAGAATTTTTCCTATGATTTAATTTTAATTAATTAATTTTCAAAAAAAAGAATCCAAAATGAAATTTATTAGAGTATAAGGTAGGGTAGTGTTTTAATACCATAATCTAATATAATTTAGACATATTTTGGTTTGATTTTAAACCAAATTATTTTGATTAACTCTTACTTAATCAATTTTAATTTTAACTATAGTAATAACTCTTTTAATATAAAAGGTTGCAATTTTTAGTTACAAGTTTAAAATTGGACAATAAATAGAAAATTTAGGAATATATAGAACATATAATATCACAATTTTCTTATTCATATACATTTATGATTTTTAAATAATTTAATAAAATATTATTTTTAGAAAATATCATTATTGTAAATTTTGATAATATTCATTTAGTTTGAATTAAAATACATAAAGAAAAAAATTGAATTAAAATATAATTTTCTGAAACAAAAATAATTTTTCATATTAAACTCTATCATTTTTTGGATACTATCAATTACTCAAATTATATCACCTTTAATATTTTCAAAATCATTAATTTTATTTTTCCATTAGTTGAATAAATTCTATTTTAGTGTTGTGTAATCATTTAAATTAATTATATAATAATTTTTTTGAATTAAATTACCATCATGAATATAATTCTTTTATGTTGAAATTTTTTATAAATATTCATTCATAACAAGTTTTTTTCGCTTCATGAACTCATAAAGGCTATTTAAAACAAAGAGAGTGATATTTTCTAACTTCCTTTGATTTAAATAATATAAAGTCATTTTCAAGGAAAAGTTCCCATTAAACAAATAAAATTAGACCCTAAGGAGATAAGTGTCTAATTAGATTCATATTATAATAAATAAATGTAAAATTATTTCTTTATCACTTATTTTTAATCTAGTTTAATTATATTTATAATTTACTAAGGAGATAAGTTTTAACATGGTTACTATTCATATTAACAAAAAATAAATGAGGTATATGTACCAAATTTGAACCACCAGATTCTTAAATATGTAATTAATAATTTCTAATTCATTACTTATAAATGGTATAAATTAATTTTAATGTAAGTGCGCAAAATGTGAAAAACTATTTTTTTTAAAGTATATATTTTTACGCAAAAAAAGGATTTATTCTTATCCTATGCTTAGAAAAATATATAATGAATGTTTAAAAATTATGATAAAGTAAATAATACATATATTTTATTAATATTATTCATCTATAGGTATTAATTTAATTTATTAAGTTTAAAATACACTATGGGGATAAAAACTAATTTTTAGAAAAAAATTTATTTTTGTTTCAAGTTATTTTTATTTTCATTTATAATTAATTTATAACCAACGAATTAATTTTATACATATATATCCATATATTTTTAAAACTTTATTTAGTCCTATTCATACCCTCCAATATGATGGATAAGCGAGAACTATCATTTATTTAATAATATTTTAATAATTTATCACGGTTTCCTTAAACTCGACATTGCATGTAACAAAAGATATCTGTCATGACCCCTCCCAAAAAAGTGTACCCCTCCTTGGCTGGCAATGTGAGAAGTGAGATAATGACCCCCGAGTCCCGCCTCTAGTAGGCCCCAGGTTGGCGACTAGCACCGAGGGTATAGTATCACACAAATGGGAGTCATTACCCTCTAAGAAAACACATGCGGAAGAGAGAGATAAGATAGAAACCAATCAACTCCAACTTAGAACTAGAAATATAAAATAAACCCTAGTGCACAAATGGAATGTCATGAAAAAGTACTACAACTGAAAATGAAAAACTATAAGTACCCAAAGGAAAGTAAAAACAACTGCAACCACAAGCCCGAATATCTCCTACAACCCCAAGCTAGTAGAAACCAGTTTGATCTCCAACCTGCTCCAAGTGAACTGAAAAACAGTTTATATATACATAGGGTGAGTATACCTATATACTCAGTATGATCCTCCCCGAATCATCTCGTGCGAAAGTAAATAAAGCATGCTAAAGCTCAGTGAACAAAAAGTGAAACCAACTCATCACCTAAACAGGTATACTAAGTTCCCAACCTCACAATGGATACTCTCACCAAGTAACACATACAAGAATATATCTTATAGTAAAGAATATCAAGGGTACCCCGCTACTACTTCCCCACTGGTTTTCCGCTTTGCCCCAATGACATACATTCTTTTCATCTCTCTCTAAAGGCTTGCCCGCAGATACCTGGGCTAAGCTCCACAATCGACACCATGTGCACCACAAAGGCTTTCCCGCAGACACCTGGGGCAAAGCAACACACCATCCTCACAACCAAAAGTAAATAGGTAGTTTCCGGGAGCCTCCACAACTTGCATAACATGTATCATACGTCGGGTATTATACCTCAAGACATCACATCCCATACATCGAGTAAGGATCCTCAAGCCATCAAAGCCTATACACGTTACACCTATAGTAGTCCATAGGATACTATATCCAGAATATATGTGTGTGAATAACCACAATCCATTACAGCCCTCTACACACATATATGGGGAAAACTAACTGTTGTGCCTAATGGAACTAGTATCTACCAAGAGAATAGAGTGGGGTCAAATAGGGTAGTCATCTATTCATCCTCCCACCGGAATGTTGGGGAAAACACCCCCTAGGGCTCAGAATCCTCGGGGTGCCAGTTTCCCTTACTGATAGGGTGGAGTAGCGTATAGAAACACAAAAATTATAGAATATACTATAACTCACAACCACACTATGGGCATAACCTACTCTTAGACACAACCACTTAACGTCTCTCGGACTCCGGGCTTCCACTTCTAAGACTAGGTATCCTATAAGCACAGAACCATTAAAGGCTTTATTAGATTACTTCATTCCATTTTTATCAATTCTACTGTACATTAATTAATTCATCAAACATTAATTAACCATGAACAATACCACATTATATTCCATTAACACCACATCCAAAAAATTCCACTGTCCCTTCAAAAGTTCTCACACTCATCATTAAGTTTCGACAAACTCCAACCCCAAGGGTTAACATCATTTATTCAAAAATTCATTACAAAATTACTTTCCCACATTCCTAGGCATTCTAGAAAAGCATCATATGCTACTAAACACAAGGGGGATCAACACGGTGAGTAGATGTACTACCCGTCGAGTCTTTGCCGCCTATAGGAAGAGCATAGACCCATTTTCCCTTGAGAGGATAAACACTGAAAGCACATGGCAGACCCAGTGTGTCTTTGTCTCTTTAAAAAGTAGGGTAAGAAAGACCAGCTGCCTTGAGCAGTGAAAAAAAGTAAAGCAGGTAAACAACCAAAGAATCAACAAGCATCCAACAATCACATCCATCCCATTCCATCATCCCTGGTTTCCTCCCTGACACCCACATGCATAAACCGATGCATCTCGCCACTCTAGGCATCATATGCTACCACAACCAAAAGGCCTTTACGCCTCCACATATCACAACACCCCTCCAAGGTCATATCATGGCACAAGCAGCAAGAAAGCAAACATCACATCAATTGGGCTATGGAACTTTAAAAAAAAATGGTAACTCAGAACCCTTCGAGGAATAATCAAACAATCACGTTCTTTAAACCATATTGAATTAATAGATTCATAATCCGTTGGATCCAAAAATGGGAACCCAACCAGTAAGATATCACAAATGATTATACATGCTTACTATGCCAATTTTATTAACATCAAATTTCAACAAGAACCAGATTCATTCACATGCCTCTTTATCTTTAGACAAACAAATATCAATTAGTCTTGGTTTACGTTCTTTACCAATTTCAACCAAGAACAACCGCTAAGCAAGGAAAGTGTAGATATCACACTATTTAGCAAAACATGATGCAATAACAAATGATTGATACAATTTCTTTATCCGGTTCAAAGTATTTATTCGGTCAATTCCATTGTTATCCATAAGGATTATACATACTAACAATATAGTTTCATGTAAAAGAAAGAGAAGCAATGAATCCCCTAGCTCAAGGTTTTTGACGAAAAACACAACAAATGAAGAACGCTCAAGGAACCCGATCGATTCTCCAAAACCCGACTTAGATCTCTTCTCCAAGAAAGATCAAGACCAAATCTCATCATATATGGAAACCACACAATTAGATCTAACCATAACGGGCATAGATATAATAAACCAAGAGAATATGAGAAGTAGATCTAGGTAGATCTATGAAACCAAACAAGAATGAAGAAGAACGATCACATACCTCAAGAAACCGGATATGATTCGTGAAGAGAAGCCTCCAGATCGCCTCCAAAAACCTTGGGAGAGGTTCTCCTACCTTCAAGGGAGAGTAATCCCGAGTTATGGCTGATTAGGAGATTAAACAAACCATTTAGAGTCAAAATGAGTTAGATCCACAATTTTAGGATCTAAGATTATGTTCCCACACGGTTAGTCCACACAGTTTAACAAAATGTGCGCTAATCGTGCATTAGCTTCTACCTCGTCCAACAATCCTTGCATGGTTAGGCTGCATAGTTAGAAAACCTGTGCTCTAACTGTGCGTTAGAATCTATCTCCAAAACCAACCTTGCACGGTTTGGCCGCATGGTTTAGGCAAACCGTGTGCTAACCGTGCGAATGGTATTTCCCTTTATCTTTCCTTAAAGTTCACCCAAACGGACCCTAAGACACCTTAACCTCCCAAAACATGTCTAACACTGCATTTTCACAATGTAATGGACTAGAGAGGTCTGGTCCATTACATCAGATACCTCTCCAAACATTCTTGTCCTCGAGAATCCAAAACCCACCTAAAGAGAAAACGAAACAGGTTCTGAACAACCACCCATCGAGATACCTCTCAAAAGAGAGAAAGAAACCAAAGAAAAAAAGGGTTACATATCATAAACATGAATGTTCCACACCCACAAAGTTACAACGATACATGAAAACTGTTAAACATAAAAAAACTCTAGGTACTGATCACGTATATGTGACTCATGTTCCCAGGTAATCTCCTCCAAGCCACCATGTCGCCACAAGACACGAACTAAAGGGATTGAATACCCACGCAACACCTTCTATTAGCAGTCTCAGATCTCCACAGGTCGCTCCTCAAAGGTTTCATCATCATCAACATCGATCTCTCCCCAATCGATGATGTGAGAGTCGTCATGAAGATAACGACAGAGCTGTGATACATGGAAAACATCATGTATCCGACTCATCTGAGGGGGGGGGGGGTGCTACTCGATACGCCACGACTCCAACACGAGCTAACATCTAGAAAGGCCCGACAAACTGAGGAGAAATACTTATTCCACAACAAAACCTTCACTGCCCACGACGGGGAGTCACCTTCAGAAACACATGATCCCCAATATTAAACTCTAAGAGTCTCCTTCTTTGATCGGCATATGATTTATAATGATATTTCGCTATCTTCATCCTCTCATGAATCACCTAAACCATCTCTATTGTACTATACACTAGTTCCAGTCCGAGAATTGATGACTCTCTGACCACAGTCCAACACAACGGAGAACGGCATGGTCGAACATACAAGGATTCAAATGACATCATAATTATGGTGGAGTGAATACTATTATTGTAAGAAATCTCCACCAAGGGTAAGTGCCTCATCCATGAACCTCCGAAATCAAGAACACAAGAACAAAAAATTTCTTCAAGAGTCTGGATGGTTCGATCTATCTGACCATCCATTTGAAGATGAAAATAAATGCTAAGACATAGTTAAGAACCAAAAGCATGTTGGAGACCTCTCCACACCCTGGAGGTAAAACGAGGATCTCGATTAGAAATGATCATCCTTGGGAATCCATGAATTCTCACCACCTCCTCTAGATACTGCCTCGACAAAACATACACTGAGTTCGAATCCTTGATCGCCATGAAGTGGGATGATTTTGTTAAAAGATCCACTACCACCCAAATAGCATCATGTCCTACCGGAGCTCGAGGTAAACCAGTAACGAAGTCCATTGAGATGTCCTCCCACTTCCACTAAGGAATCTCAAATAGTTGGAGAACACCACCTGGAACACAGTGTTCGGCCTTCACCTTTTGGCAGACTAAACATCGAGACACAAAATCTGCAACCGCACGCTTCAGCCTAGGACACCAAAACTGACTCCTCATGGATCGGTACATCTTTGTCACACCAGGATGTACTACTAAGGGAAAACCATGGAACTCTTGGAGAACCACCTTGCGCATCTCCAAGGGAACAAAAATCATTCGATGATACAACACTCGGTGTTGTTCATCCTTAGACCAACCATCAGGGGCCACACTACAAACAACTTGATCTCTCCAGACCTCCACCTCAAGATCCCCCAACTGGGACTCTTTCACCTTCTCCATTAGGGATGACTATACCGTCATTTGAAAAAGACAAACTCTACCCCCAACTTCTCCCATATCAAGATGTAATGCTGACTATTCTTCCATTAATCTCCAGGAATCACCAGATTCACGCACAACATCACTACATGACTTTCGGATCAACACATCAGCTATAACATTCCCTTTTCTAGGTGTATATGATTTTTCGAAGTCGTATTCCGGTAAGAACTCCATCCACCACCAATGTCGCAAGTTCAAGTCACGCTGGGAGAAAACATACCTCAAACTCTTATGATCAGTGAAAACCACAAAGTGCTCACCAATGAGGTAATGTATCCACAACTTCAGAGAAAACACCACGACTGCTAACTCAAGATCATGGGTGGCATAGTTGCATTCATGGGGGCGTAACTGCTGAGACCCATAAGAAAAAACTGACCTCTAAGGCATGAGGACATAGCCTAACCCCAAATGTGAAGCATCGTAGAAGACATCAAACTGAACTCCCTAATCTAGAAGACAAAGAACTGGAGCACTTAGTAACTTCTCCTTCAGATACTCTAAAGCTTCCTGACACTAATCAGTCCATATGAACGCTTGATCCTTCCTGGTCAAAGCTATCAAAGGAGTCACAACTCAGGAGAAATTGACTACAAACCTCTTGTAGTAGCCTGCGATACCAAGGAAACATCGCACCACTGAAACTGTCTTGGGGGCTGCCCAAGACACAAGTGCTTCTATCTTCGATGGATCCACAACTACTCCTTGTTGGGACACAACATGCCCCAAGAAACGGACTTCTCGAGCCCAAAACTCACACTTCGACAACTTTCCTAATAGCTGATGTGTACGAAGAACTATCAAAATGGCGTGTAGATGCTCTGAATGCTTCTCCTTAGACGTGGAGTAAAAAAGGATGTGTTCGATGAAAACCACCACAAACTTGTCTAGGACCTCATGAAACACAGAATTCATCAATCCCATTAATATAGCTGGAGCATTTGTCACAACAAATGACATTAAAACGAACTCATAATGCCTATGACGATAATGGAAAGAAGTCTTTGGGATATCCTCATCCTTCACACGCATTTGATGATATCCTGACCGCAAGTTGATCGTTGAGAAAAAACTTGCACCCTTTAGTTGATCGAATAAATCATCAATTAGTGGAAGAGGATAACGATTCTTTATTGTCACTTTGTTTAAGCGATGATAATTGATACACAACCACAAATGCCTTCATAATTATTCACGAACAAAACTGGTGCACCCCACGACGACACACTTGGCTGAACAAAACCACACTGTAAGAGACCATCAAGCCATATACGTAGCTCATGCAACTCAGAATGGGCCATCCTATATGGAGACATAAATATAGGAGAAGCTCCTGGCTATAGCTCGATCCCAAACTCGATTTCTCATCGAGGAGGTAATGCTACAACCTCTTTTGGAAAGACATCAGGGTACTCCTCTACGACCCTTGGAAACGCCAACTTCCAAACCTTTGAAGAACTCAACATCATCTCATCCATCAAGGATGATAAGGAAGGAGCACGCCTATGTCCCATATGAGGGTCTCACTCACCAACAAACACCACTTGTTCTCCATCCGCACCAAGGAAAACAAACTTCTTCCAGAAGCAATCCACGATATCCTGCACCGAATACAACCAATCCATGCCAAGGATTAAATCATATGGTTGTATTTGTAAACATAGGAAATCTCCCCAAGAGTGGTGTTTCCCCAACACTAGCTCACAGTTTCTACGTACTTCAAACAAGTCAGCTCGACCTCCAACTAGCATAGTCAACACCAAGGGCACTGGAAGCCTCTCTACCTCAAGTACCAATGCATGGAAAAGGGTAGGTGATATGATGGAGTGTGTCTCTCTTGAATCAAACAAGGAATACACCAAGATAGAAAATAAGAAAATGGTACCTCGAACGACATCTGGCTCATCTAGGGATGGAAATGCTAGAGCATGAAGCTGTCCACAACCTCCCCTATGACCTCTCTAACCCTGATGATGACCACCACCATGGCCGCACTCTGCTCTCTAAGGACGGGGAGTCCCCTGCCTGTCCCATCTACCCTCTGGTGATCTAAAGCGGATGCAACTGGCTGCTGCTGCCTCAGATAGAACTGCCTCAACGGAGGAACCTGAAGCGCAACACCTGGTGCACAATGACCGCTCTGAAAGGTCGGGCACTCTCGCTACTGATGGCCATGACCACCATAAAAAAAACAAGCGCCTGACCCCTTGGCATTGGCCTGATAGTTTTTGCCTCTATAGAAACTAGATGGGAAGGGCTGGGACATACCCTCTGCTAGACAGAAACTCTTCTACCCTGAAAACCGGGAACCCCAGACCACAGCTCTGCTTCATAAAGAATCATGATGATTCCCCTCTCGTGATGATCCGATCCTGGCCAAAGTCCTCTCAACATCCTCTACCCTCACCAGAACCTCAAGATATGTCTTCAGCATAAACGGGGTGACCGGGCGCTGGATCTCTGGATGCAAGGCCTCCTCGAAATTCCTCGCCCTGGTCTCCTCACCTGGCAGTAGGTCTGAAGCATATCATAAAAGGTTCCAGAAATGGATTCCGAACTCTCGAACAGTGGAGCTCCCCTGTTGATGGGTAAGAAGCTCCGGGCATCTGGACGCCTTTGCAGTTGAGGGAAGGAACTCAACTCTAAACCTGTCTCAGATCTCCTCCCTTGATATCGATGAATCCTCACGATCCCCGAGGAATAAGAACCACCACTACCTCGCTGCTCCACGTAGCATCATCACAACTAAGGAAACCCAGTGCTCCTTCTGAGCATGGATCAAACTGAAGCCTATCTGGACCTCCTTTAACCAGTCTTCTATGACTGCATCTGAAACGGAGCCCTTGTACTTCTGCAGACTCTTGTGCTGAAACTCTCGAAGTGTCTTCCTCCAAGTTTCATCGTCATCAACCTCTACGCTATGAAAATCTTCCTGAATAACCTACTGGTCATCTTCTGCGTGAACCTGATGAGGACGTCGACCTGGATCCATACCTGTAAAATAACAAACCATTAAAGTCCCTAATTTTGGATTATGGAAGACTCAACATTAATTAACTTATTTTTTTCATTCATTCATTTTACGTTAACCTATCCCAAGTTCTACCCATTCAAACACATGAACAAAGAATAATGATGCATGATCCTTTCCAAGGTCTCTAACCTACAACTAGTATCACCTTGTTTAGTAGACATTGTACACTTAAAGGTTCGTACATCAAATCATAGGGCGCGCTAAATGCCTATGTCTCAACTGGTCTCCATTGTTTACCTATCTTTCTAAACATAAATGACACCGTTTCCCTACCAACCCATGCAACCTCACATGTGCCTAACTCCATACTCCATCCTATTTCTCAACCAGACCTCTGATACCACTCTATAATGACCCCCTCCCCACAAAGTGTACCCCTCAAGGGCCGGAAATGTGATAAAGGAGATAATAAACCTTGAGTCCCGCCTCCAGTAGGCCCCGGGTTGGCGACTAGCACCGAGGATATAGTATCAGAAAAATGGGATCCATTACCCTCTAAGAAATCACATGAACAAGAGAGATAAGATAGACACCAATAAACTCCAACTCAGACATGGAAATATAAAATAAACCCAAGTGCATAATTGGAATGTCATGAAAAAGTACTAAAACTGAAAAGGAAAAATTGCAAGTACCCAAAGGAAAGTAAAAACAACTGCAACCACAAGACCGAACAACTCATGCAAACCCAAGCTAGTGAAAACTAGCTTGATCTATAACCTGCTCCAAGTGACCTGAAAAATAGTTTATATATACATAGGGTGAGTATAAGAGTATACTCAGTAGGATCCTCCCTGAATCCCCTCGTGCAAAAGTAAAGAAAGCATACTAAAGCCCAGTGAACAACAAGTGAAACCAAATCATCACATAAACAGGTATACTAAGTTCCCATACTCACCATGACTACTCTCACCAAGTAACGAATACAAGAATGTGTCATATAGTAATGAATATCAAGGGTACCCCACTACTACTTCCCCACTGGTTTTCTGCTTTGCCCCAATAACATACGTCCTGTGCATCTCTTTCCAATGGCTTGCCCACAAACACCTGGGCTAAGCTCTATAATCTGCACCACGTTCACCACAAAGTCTTTCCCACAGACACCTGGGCAAAGCACCACACCATCCTCACAACCAAAAGTTACTAGGTAGTTTTCAGGAGCCACCACAACTCGCATAACGTGTATCATACGTTGGGTATTATACCTCAAGCCATTACAACCCATACACCGAGTAAGGATCCTCAAGCCATAACAACCTATACACATTACATCTATAGTAGTCCATAGGATACTATATCCAGAATATATGTGTGTGAATAAACACAATCCATTACAGCCCTCTACACACATATATGGGGAAAAATAACTGATGTGCCTAATGACACTAGTATCTACCAAGAGAAGAGAGAGGGGTCAAAGGGGATAGTCAGCCATTCATCCTCCCACCAGAATGTTGGGGAAAACACCCCTAGGTATCAGAATCCATGGGGTACCAGATTCCCTTACTGACAGGGTGGAGTAGCATATAGAAACACAAAAAGTACAGAATATACTATAACTCACCACCACACTATGAGAATAACCTTGTCTTAGACACAACTACAGCTAAATTCTCTCAGACTCTTTGCTTCCACTTCTAAGACTAGGTATCCTATAAGTACACGACCATTGAAGGGGTTTATTAGATTAATTCATTCCCTTTTTATCAATTCCACTGTATGTTAATTAATTCTTTAAACATTAATTAACCATGAACAATTCCACATTAAATTCCATTAACACCACATCCAAAAATTCCACTTTCCCTTCAAAAGTTCTCAACCTCATCATTAAGTTTCATCAAACTCCAACTCCATGGGTTAACATTATTTATTCAAACATTCATTACAAAATTAATTTCCCATATTCCCAGGCATTCTAGAAAAGAATCCTATGCTACTAAACACAAGGGGGCTCAACACGGTGAGTAGATGTAGTACCCGTAGAGTCTTTTCCGTCTATATCAAGAGCCTAGAACCATTCTCCCTTGAGAGGCTAAACACGGAACGAACGTGGCATACCCCACGTATCATTGCATCTTTCAGAAGAAGGGTAAGCAAGACCAGCTGCCTTGAGTAGTGGGGAAAAGTAAAGAAGGTAAACAAACAAATAATCAAAAAGCATCCAAAAATCACATCCATCCCATTCCATCATCCCTGATTTCCTCCCCAACACCCACATGCATAAACTGATGCATCTCTCCACTCTAGGCATCATCTGCTGCCACAACCAAAAGGCCTCTATGCCTCCACATATCACAACAGCCCTCCAGGGTCACATCACATCACAAGTAGCAGGAAAGAAAACATAACATCAATTGGGCTATGGCCCTTTCAACAAACAAGAGGGTAACTCAGAACCCTTCAAGGAATTCTCAAAAAATCACATTCATTAAACTGTCTCAAATTAATAGATTCATAATCCTTTGGTTCCAAAATCGGGAACCCAACCAGTAAGCTATCACAAATGATTATACATGCTTACTATACCAATTTGATTAACATCAAATTTTAACAAGAACCAGATTCGTTCACATGCCTCTTTATCTTTAGACAAAAAATATCAATCAGTCCTGGTTTATGTTATTTACCAATTTCCACCAAGAACAACCGCTAAGCAAGGCAATCATAGATATCACACTATCTAGAAAAACATGAGGCCATAACATACGATTGATACAATTTCTTTATCTGGTTCAAAGTATTAATTAGGTCAATTCCATTGTCATTCGGTGGGATTATACATGCTAACAATACAGTTTCACGTAAAATAAAGAGAAGCAATGAATCCCCTACCTCATGGTTTTTGACGAAAACCACAACAAACGAAGAACACTCAAGGATCCGTGGTCGATTATCCAGAAACAGCCTTAGATCTCTTACACTAGAACGATCAAGACCAAATCTCATCATATTTGGCATCAACACACTTAGATCTACCCATAAAGGGCATAGATCTAAGAAACCGAGAAAAAATGAGAAGCAAATCTTGGTAGATCTAAGAAACCAAAAAAGAATGAAGAAGAACGATCACATACCTCAAGAAACTGACTTCGATTCATGAAGAGAAGCCTATGGGCAGCATAAAAAATTCTTGGGAGAGGTTATCCTACCTTCACGGAAGGGTAATACCGAGTTATGGCCGCTTTGGAGCTTATACAAACAATTTAGAGGCAAAACGAGTTAGATCCACAATTTTAGGATCTAAGATTAAGTGCCTGCACAGTTAGTCCATACGGTTTAACAAACTATGTGCTAACCATGCGTTAGCTTCTTCCTCATCAAACATTCCTCGCATTGTTAGGCCACACGGTTAGACAAACCGTGCGCTAACTGTGCATTATCCACTATCTCCAAAATCAACCTTTCCTGGTTTGGCCGCACGGTTTAGGCAAACCGTGTGCCTACCATGCGAAAGCCATTTCCCTTTAGCTTTCCTTAAAGTTCACCCAAACGCACCCCAAGCCACCTTAACCTCCCAAAACAACTCTAACTCCTCCTTTTCACAAAGTAATGGACTGGATATGTCTGGGCCATTACAATATCCAAGAAATAATGTTATTTAAATAGAAATATTTCATAAATATTATTAGGAAATCATATTATACCACCCTTAAAATAAAATTTTCAATAAAAATTCATTACTCTGATATAAAGATATGAGGATACTTCTGCCTCATCACATCCTCAGGTTCCCACGTAGTTTCAACAAATTAGTTGTTTCACAAAAAAACTTTTACAATGTGAGTGGTGTTATTTCATATAAATATATATCTATGAAAAAAAATATATACCAGTTGTTCATTATAATAATTCTCTTTCACTAGTGGTAAAACCTTTGAGATTAGTATATGTAAAGAATCAAGTATTTACTTCCTTAAGAGAAATACATATAACACATCATGAACTTTATAGAATATTTGGTGGTTGTTCCAATCGATAAGACACCATCATGATACGATCAATAATTTAAAAAGGGCCAATATAAATAGGGTTGGGATTGAAATTTTTCCCAAATCTTGTCACCCTTTTCTTGAGAGATATTAAAAGGAATACCATATCACCAACATTAAACCCTAGATCATTCTGATGATTGTTAGAATAATTTTTTTTGTCAACTATGATATCATCTTATGTGATATTGAATGTATATAACCTAATCTAACATTTCATCAACAATATTAGGTCCCAATAGCTTTATTTATCCATATTCATTCAAGCATGTTGAAGTTATGCACTTAATACCATAGAAGGATTCATAAGGATCCATTTGAATGCTATAATTAAATCTATTGTTGTAAGGAAATTCCAAAAAAAGAAGGTGTTGAAACCAACCACCTTTGAAATTCGTAGAAAAATATCTCAACATTTATTATAGAGTTTTAATGATCCTATAAGATCTACCATCTAAGGATGATAAAAGTTATAAAACTTAACTATATATCTAGAGTTAGTTGAAGACTTATCCAAAAATATTTTGGTAAACCTCAAATCTTGATCAGACACGATTGATAGTGGTTCACCCGAAAATATAATAACTTCTTTAATGTATAACAAAGTAAGGTGGTCAAGATAGAATTAATATCTAATAGAAATTAATTGTGCTAAATTCATAAGGTGATTGACTATAACCTAAATAGCATTATATTCTTTATATATTTTGGGGAGTCTGATGAAAAAATACATGGAAATAGTTTCCCATACCCATTCTAGAGGGTAATTATTATAATATATCCTTAAACATATACCTCACATCCTTAACTTATCGACATACCAAGAACTGAGAAATATAATATGAAATATCTCTCTTTATTCCATCCCACCAGAAATAATCTTCCAAATATTGATTCATCTTTGTAATTTCTAGATGAATAGAGAATAATGAACTATGCGATTTATCCATCATATCCTTCTTCAAATATAGTACCAAAGAGACACATACATGGTTCCTGAACCATATACTTCCTTCAAAATCAAGGTTGAACTTAGGAAAATTTCACACATTCTTTTATATTTCTATATATTCCTTATACGTCCCTTTAATTTTAACTTGGATAGATGGTTGAAAAATCATTTTAAAAAGCTAATATTTCTCCCCTTCCTTCAATATTTAAAGATCCATCCCTCTCAAGTCCATGAATATTGGATATTTTGTGATACCCATCATAAACAAGATATAATAGTCATTTTTGTTTAGATCATCTTCTAACTTATTCACTTTCCCTGGGTGGTAATGTATTAAGTAGTCATAATCTTTAATTAGATCCAACCATATTATTTGGGGCATGTTAATATCTTTTTTGAGTGAAAATATAAATTAAATGTTTTTTTATTAGTACATATATCACACCTTTCTTCATATAGATAATTCCTCCATATCATTAATAAAAAAATTTCTATAGAAAACTCCAAATCATGAGTTGGGTAATTTTGCTAACGAGCATTCACTTTTCAGGAGGCATAAGCTATAACCATTTGATTCTACATAGAGACACATCACAATACATTCTTTGGTTCATTACTATAGATTAAAAAACCTTCCTTTTTATAGGGAAGTTTAATCATAGGTGTGATGACTAGCCTTCTCTTTATTTCCATAAACAATTCCTCACATTTGTCTGTCTAAAAGAACTTGGTTCCCTTTCAATTTAACTCAGTGAGTGGATTCAACAGACATAATTTTTTCCCCATAAAGTGGTTATAAAATCAATTTAAACCAAGAAAAATATAGATCTCAGTCATACTGGTTTTTTATGGACAATATTCAATAACATCTACCTATGAAGGGTCTATAGAAATACCCTCACATTAGACTATATGACCAATGAATGATTCTTTCCAAATCCAAAATTTAGACTTGGTAAATTTTTCATAAAACATCTCCTTCCTTAGGGTATTCATACCAATATTCATTTTATTTTCATGATCTTCCTTTCACTTTGAATAAAAAATAATATTGCATATAAAGACTTCCACAAACATATTAATGTAATATAAAAATACACTATTCATTAAATACATGAAGATACTAATGGAATTAGTAAGATAAAATGGAATCACTATAAATTCATAGTGTACATGACATATATGGAATAATCTATTGGATCCTTCTTAACCCTCAATTAATGATATCTAGAATGAAGATCAAGCATTGAAAAATATTAATATCCATGTAGTTGATTAAACAAGTCATTAATATGTGGAATATGATAAATTTTTTTAATAGTGATATTTTTATGTTCTTAACAATAAATGAAGAGTCTCAGTAATCAATATTTATTATTAAAAATAGATAAGGTTCACCCCATGGTGACACACCTTTCCAAATGAATCCCTTTACAAGATTCTCCTAGAGTTGTTTTATAAATTCTTGAAACTCAATCTGATCCATTCTATATGGAATCTTAAAAATATATGTAGCACTAGGTATTATTTCTATCAGAAAATAAACACCTCAATTCAGTTTAATACTAGAAAAATATTCTATAATAGCATCAATAATATCCCACAAAATAGACATATATTCAATGTTGAGTTTCTCCCCAACTATTTGAGATAAAATCTCCTTTTGAATTGGAATCATGACCCAAACAATAGATTTAATTTACATTATATGTGCATTTTTTTCATCACAGTGATAGGTGGTCATAGGTTGGATCAAAATATAAAACCTAAATCCCCTTAAATAGAAATATATATAAAAAATATAATGTATTCCCAAAATAACATTAAATTCAACTAGAGGAAGAATGAAAATATTTACAAGAAACATATTCCCATAAACATCAACTGAAGAAGAAACATATAATTAAGATGTGATCAAAAAACCATTATGGGTTTTCACTATAAACTCAACATTTATTTTTTTAGGTGGTGCTGTGATCCCCTTATAACATCCTTTAGATATAAAAGAGTGGATAGATCCAAAATCAATTAGGACATTATTAGTTTTAGAGTGGATAATATGTGTACCTTTCACTATGGAATTATCCTACCCATATTAATAAGTAGAGATCAGATGATATTTCACTTTTTTATCTAGGATTTAGAGGTTATTGACATCGATCATCATCATTATCCTTTTGATTTGGGAACAGGTTAGAATAATTCTTATAATCCTTTCATTTAAAACACTTGAGTATGTGTTGTGAATTTTGTAGAGATTTATCTCTATTCATATCATTAGCTATCTTATTCTCATCACTTAAACATTAATTTGTCTAATGAACTTCCTTATGTCACATGAAACATTTAATATTTCCATCAAGATAATTTCCCATAGGTTTCTTTCCACATTTTGAGTATAAATAAAATCTTAAATTCTTCCCTCAACGGTTTTTTAATATCCTTTGAATTCCATTTTTTATCAACAAAATCATTAGATTGTTGGGTAACTCGAATATCAATATCGAAATAGAGATAACATCAAAAAATTTATTTATATTTAATAAAGTACCTTATGGATAACACCCTTTAGAAACTTTGTTTTAATACATTAAATAATCTATCAACCTTACCTCCATGTTATATGATAAAACTGAAAGCGTACCTTGCATGTCTTGTAAAATTTTCCTCAAAATAAACAACATATTCAACATCCTTATACATTAACTCAAGTAATTATTTAACCATTTTCATATGAAGAATAAAAGGAATGTAAATTTTGAAAAACAGTATTTTAAATTCACCCCATTCATAAAATTAAATTTATACTTTTTTCTATTTTTCTTGATAAGATTTAACCACTGATCTTATTCTCCTTCCAAATTTTAAACTGCAGTAATAACATTAACTTGTTCCAAAAAATTAAGAAAAAATATCATTCATGGGTACTGATCTGTTTCTCATTGACTAGTGGTTTATTGGAAACAATAAAACAGTATGAACATATCCTTATAAAGGATACAACAGAACTTTGTTCCCTATTTTTCTCATTTGGAATCTCAACACGATTCCTAGCATGAGAACATTTTGAAAGAATTAAAATAATATTTTACATTCCATCAATCATAAAATTTGGTTTCCTAGAAGGAAAATAATTTCATTTTCCATTGTACTCAATGTTAACATGTCTCATTTTGGTTCTAACCATTAACTAAAACATAAAATCATTATATCAGCAACAGTAATCATGGTTAGAAACCACATAAGCCTAAAAAATCAATTATAGTATGTTTGAATTGTGGAACCTTCTTCTATGACCCCTTAGGTTTAAACTAGGACCTTCTTGATCATTACTAAAACATTAGGATTTTATCATATACATTGACTTATACTTATAGTTATTACTACATTTTCCCTTCCCAGTTTCTAAAGTATCACTAAACCTTTCTATGATACCAACTATTTCAACCCATAATTTTTATACAAAGATATTACATGTAAATTGATGAATATTATTTACACAACATATCAATCTATGTCATAATCATATAGGTTTAGTGTATCTGGATTCATTGAAACAGAAATAACTGGTTCATTAAATATCTACATCATCTCCCCCTTATTTATTCATAAATCGAATTCTTCTCAGATATTTCATACTTAATACATTTCTTCATAATGTGGGGAAAGTAATCATAATAAAAAGATAATATTTTATTCTCATTAAGGATAAAATGGTTAGATAAAAACATTTTAACAATGATTTAAAGGTAGTTATTTGTCTCACACATCACATAAAGAAATTGACACACATGTGTTCCACAAGATCAAAAACCATTAATCATATCAAAACCCATGAATGGAAATGGGGTTCATAAATATTTTATTAAAACATAACCCATGTAAAAGGAATGAGTTTTATAAAAATAATGGCATCATAAAGGTAAACAATCAAGATAAATAATTAGGATGGTATCATTGGATCATATTCATCATAAATCATATACAATATTAAAGGTTATTGTCACTGATAAATCAAAATATCATTAAATCATTCTTTAGTAATGTAACATTTCCATTTTTAAATCACTTATTGAAAATCAAAAAAATTTTCAAATATTATTGGACATATTTTCTTTGAAAAAAAACAAGAGAACATTTAAAATAATACTCAAAACATTGAGTGACCATGAAATTGGGAAATTATGTTCATTCCATATAAGTTAGAAATCATTCCCTCTATACTTTTTTCATAAAAGTAAAAAAGTACCACATAGGGAAAATGACAAGAAGATTCATATTAAATTTATTTGTGACATTTCATACATGGGTAAAATTTTATTTAATCAATCATAGGAAAATATTAAAAATATTCATTTTCTTTAGAAAACATGTATATGGAAGAAAAAATTTATTCTACAGAAGATAGAAAAGAAGTTAATTTTCTATAAAAACATATTTTGAGTACCTTGATTAAAAAAGGCAAAGAAAATTAATGAAAAAATGTATTTTCATGAAATAACTGGAGTATTTGAAACTTCATGAATATCATGAGTGGTTTATCATAATATTTCATCATTATAACATAATCATAAACAATCCCAATAGACAATGTGATTGTAACATAAAACCCCTTAAAAATTTTGGTTACTTTTGAATCATAAAGACCAGGAAAGAAATAACCTTATATGGATATGAATACAAAATAATATTCATTATAAAAATCATAAAATAATTTCATGGTATGTATACACACCACACAAAAAATCATGTGGTGTATAAGGAATGTTTCCAACATAAATAAAATTGAGATGGGAATTCCTTACCACGAGTTTCCCTTACATCGAAATTAATATTACCTCTGTCATAATAAGTCCAAATTAGTTATAATTATTTAAAACAGTCATCTTAATTCTTTTAATATCATATATTATCCCTTTATAGCGTTTCAACACCCCATTTTATCAAAACATTCTTACTAAATTATCATTTATAGGTGTTAATTGTTTCTTTTATCTTGAGTTTCACAATTCGGTACTTCATATCCTTATAAATATATCTTGGTTACCTCACCTATAGAATATTAATCATGATATTAATATCATATATATTCATTATATATATATATATATATATATATATATATATTTAGAGTCATCAAAAAAAAATTTAGGGAGAAAAGAATGAATTACACTCTTCATGGAGACGGTAGGCCGTACGTACACATGAACGTTGATTTCATTTTTCAATGGATGGAATGAAAGAAAGGTAAATATTATTTCACTTTATGGATCCTTATTATATAATATTTATCATAAATATTCATAAAATTTATCATTATTACCATCATAGTAAAATATAAATGAAAAATGAATCACATCGCTTCGTGGACGTGGTAGTCCACTTGTACGCACGAGTGATGTTATCATTTTATAAAGGATTATATGGTAAGAAGGTAGAAAATAAATTATCAATAAATAAGATTAATTGTTTCATAAATATATTATATAAACATTAAAACCATCATAATACCCATCCATAAAATAGAGTGATGAAAAATGAATTGTATCACTTTGTAGAGATGGTAAGTTGTACATGCGCCCAAGAGATACTTTCACTTATATTTTTGGGGGAATGAGGGTGTTTAATAGTGTTTTAATAATCATAATAGAATTGAAAAATATATAGGATATTGGTTTTTATATTTTATGATAAATTCTATATATTTTTAGTGGGTAAGAAATAGTAGAAAAAGTGACTGGTTAAGAAAATTACCTCTTCTAGGAAATGACACATTTAAGTATCCCATAAAGGGATCTAGGGTTGGTACTTTAGGAAGAAAAAAACCTCTAGTATGTATATAAGGATAATTTGAACATAAATTGATATATTTTTTTTGAGTTAAAAGGCTCAATGTTGTGTAAATAAGTGAGGTATGAAGTTACATTTCTATAATTGATGTGTGGAATACTTTTGGAATTTCACAAAAGATTAAATTAAAATAAATTTATTACCCAAAAAAATGACAAACATTGGTATGAGAAAAAAATACAACTTAGTGTAGGGATGCAATATCATTAAATAATATAATTTATACATGTTTTGATGTCATTTCAAAACATATCATTTTGATTAACACTTATAAAATTTTAATTTTAACTATGGTAACAACTTTTTGGATAATAATGGTTGTAATGTTTAGGTATAAGGTGTAAATTGGACCATAAATGTCCATATTATGTAATTGTGGACAATATAATTTCCATATAATATTATTTAATGATTTTTAATATTTTAAAATAATTTAATAAAATATTATTTTGATAAAATATCATTATTTTTAATTTTATAACTATTCATTTAGTTTGAGTTAAAAGATAGAAATAAAAAGTTTTAATTAGAATATAATAAATTAAAACAACACTAATATGTCATATTAACCTCTAAAATTCATGTAACACTATAAATTACTCAAATTATATCACTTCTAATATTTTCAAAATCAATTATTTTATTTTTTCACTAATTGAATAAACTTTATATTAGTGTGGTGTAAGCACTTAATGTAATTATATAATACATTAAAATTAAAATTAAATAATGATAATGATTATAATTTTATTAAAAACAAAATTACTATGAATATCCATTCATAACAAATTTTTCACCTTTGTGAATAGATGTAGGATACTTAAATCTATGAGAGTGACATTTTGTAACTTTATTTGATTTAAATAATATAAAAGTAATTTTCATGGAAAGGTTTCCACTAAAATAATAAAATGTAAAACTAAGATAATATATGTCTAATTAAATTCATCCAAAAAAAAATATGATGAAATATTATGGCCTTATCATAAATTTTTAATATATATTAACCTAATTTACCCTTTAATAAGGTGATAAATTTTACCACAATTACCAATCATATTAACCAAAAATAAAAGGGGAAGAATTACATAATTTTTACCCCATGATTCTAAATATGTAATTACAGTTTTCAAATTAAATACCTATAAATGGAAGATATTAATTTTAAATTAAGTGTTAAAAATGAGATAAAACATCTTTCTAGGGAAAAATGTATTTTTAAGCATAAAAATGGATTTATTCTAATCATGTGCTTAGAAAAATATTTGGTAAAAGTTCAAAATATTTTATTAGGTAAATAATATTTAAATTTTTTTAAAATCATTTAAAAATATGGATTAATTTAATTTATTAATATAAAATAAAATGTGTGTATAAAATAATTTTTTTTGAAAAATATTTATTTTTCTTCAAAATGATTATTATTTTCATTTATAATCAACTTATAACCAATGAATTAATTTTATACATATATAACCATACATTTTTCATAATTTTGATATTACTATTCATACCCTTCAATCTAATAAATATACAAAACTATCATTTTAACTAATAATATGTTAATAGTATATCACAATTTCTTTTATGTCGGTGTTGCATGTAAAACAAGCTATCAAAGAAATAAAATTATTTAAATAGAAAAATTTCATAAAAATTCATAGAGTGTTACAATTTGGTTATTTACATGAATCATGAATATACACATAGGATCATAATATATATATATATATATATATATATATATATATATATATACTTGTTGTGTGTTGCATAATAGTTCATAAATTTAATTCCTTAATGTGTGTTTTCTATACAGGATAGACCTATATTTTGGATTGAGTGATATATCCATTTTTCATGTTGTTATGTCATATTTATGATTTAATTAATTAATTAATCCTGATCATGATTTTATTTTGTATATATATTTTACTATGACCAACGTATAGGGATAGAGACACTGGTTAGTGTTAGGAGAGATATACCTTATGTTATGTGTAGCCTCTGAAGGGAACCATTGTGTGATCCCATAGAATGGTTAGTATATAACTTAAACTAACAAATTCATTATTCTGAATTCCTCATTCACATTTAATAAATTTTTTCCACAGAGATGTTTAATAGAACCACTTGGTGGAGTAGGGTAGAATTGTCCTCTGAGGGATGACATTCTTGGTCTTCCACCAGTCATGTAAGATAATTCACCCATACCCGCTCTAGTGGTTTAGAAATAAGGACCAATTTCGCTAGGAGTCTTCTACCTAGTGCCTATCCGAGGTGGAGTACTTATAAAATCTATTTTTAACTATGATTTAGAAGTACAACTTCAATATAATCCATCCTTTTATGGAACTGTAGTCCCTAATTATACAAAGTACATGATATGGATAATCAATAAAATCGTCAACTTAGTACCGAACCCTAACTATCGGAACGTGAATCTTAAAACATTTATGATTCATGGAGTTTCTGCACACTGGTGGGATGTTATGCTTCTAGATAGAAGACTTGAGGGTATCACATGGGTAATTTTGAAAGAAATTTTCTTGAGGGTTACTTTCCAATTTTGATGAAATTAGACTGAGACTAGGTGTTCATGGAGCTTTGTTAGGGAATAATAACATTGTTTATTTACTCATCGTATTTCATGGAGTTCCTATACTTATCTCTTATTTTGTATGGTTATGAACCGCACAAAGAAAGGATGTTCAAGATTTGGATTTGAATAGAGTTGATATGCTATGTTAATAACATAGACAAGATGAATTATACTCTTGTGCTTTGTAATTCATCAAAAATAGAAAAAGGTATGGGAGAGGAAAATCTGTAGGTATTTTTTCATATTTCAGTAGACTTTCTGGTGGTAGCTATAATGGAATAAAGAGGATGAATTATGACTCATGTATGAATTGGGAAGATAACTAGTTTCAAGCATAGTCTTTCTAGAATTTTCTTTTGGGGAGGAAGTCCATAATGTTTCAAATTTGTACAATGGGGGATTTATCATACTTTATGGAAAAAAAATCAGATAAATTTTTATTAGTGTAGAAGGAATATAAATCTATACAATTTATCCCAAAAGGTAACTTTAATGGGATCACTTAGGGGTTCTAGTTATATATAGACATTGAGACATGGGAATGACCATGGTCTGCAGTAGTAGGATCAGATGATGTAGACTTAGGAAAGTCATGAATATTAGGTTTAGGACCATGGAGTTTAGGTAGGCTAAGTTTATGTAGTGGATTATAATCTATAAAATTGTGGTGATGGGCTATCTACTATATGAGGCATGTTGTTGATCAATTCTACATTGTTTACTTCCTTATCTGATACCAGTTCTTACTATACCTTTATGTCTTCATAGTTTTTCCTATATTTGACCCATTATTTATGTTTTCTATAGAGTTACTATCCCTTGATACACCATTGGAATGAAATTGGGTCATGTTCATTAATTCCCAGAGTCTCCAATAGACATTTATGGTTATGGAAATATATGGGACTTCATGATTCTATAGTTGATGACTTTTTATTTGATTCTTCTCTTGGGATGGTTGAATAACTTATGATATCACATAGATTTCTATCAAGGATAGATATAATTTACACCTCCCAATGGAAATAATTACACGATGAATACAAAATTGGAGTTTATAAAAGGTATTGCTAGTCCATAATTAGGCCATCTTGGGAAGATCATGATGATGATTGTTGGAATAACTATATTATATAGACTAGTAGTGTTCTCCTATTGTTTTCCTCTAATTATAGATCTCTATTAGAATGTATTTATAGAAACATTTGTAGGAATCCCCCTTAAATATGAGTTGAGTTGGAGATAGAACTCATTCTAGAATAATCTACCATTTTGATACACCCTTTATAATATGGTAGTGGAAAAGTTGTTAAAACATAAGGTATAACTCAAGGACATGGAATAGAAGATATTTATTATGCATAAAACTTCACCATGGGGTGAACCTATTCTATTTTTTTATGGAGGAGGATTATAGTATTTAAATATGTGTAGATTGTTGAAAGCTGAACCAGTTGACGGTGATGCATAGGTATCCCTTACCCAGGATTGAAAATCTATTTGATTGGTTGTAGGGATCCTAGTGTTTCTCTAAGATTTATCATTGATCAGGCTATCACCAGTTCTATATTAGAGTGAATATAATCCCTAATATGGAATTTAGGAGAAGGTATGGGCCATATGAGTACATGGTGATGATGTTTGTACTAAGGAATGTATTTGGACTATTCATGTATCTCATGAATAAGATATTTTTCTCATATCATGAATTATTAATATTTTTTTTCATTGATGACATCCTCATAAACTCAATGACCCCAAATCATCAAGCTATACATCTCAAGATAGTCCTAAGTAATCTTCAAGCACAATAGGTTTACACCCAAATTTTGATGTGTAACTTTTGGATTTAGGGGGGGTGAAATTATTGGGGTATGTGATTTCTAATAATGATATATTAGTGGACCAAAATAATGTATAGGTATTGATATCTTAGAAACATCTCTAAAACATGCTTGATTGTAGGATATTTCTTGGTTTTTTGTGATACTACTGATATATTATCGATGAATTTTCCCATTTACCAGAACACACAACTGCACTGATGAACAACGGAGTGAGGTTCTCGTAGTTGGACCAATATGAAGAGGCATTTCTTAATATAATAAATTGGTTGAACATAGATTCAATATTGATCCTTCCCAATCGAGAGATTGGTTATGCTATTTAATACAATGCATCAGGCCCTGGTTTGAGAGAAGTACTAATATAGAGGGTGAAAGTGGTGGATTATGGGTCATGTAAGCTATAGAACCATGAGTGAAATTATCCTATCTATGACCTGGATATGGAAACCATGGTCCAAAAATTTATTTTTTGGTCAAATTATCTATTTGTAGAGTAGTTTTTTGTCTACATGAACCACATGAACCTACACAATATCTTCATGGAGTAGGAGCTCCATTTTTAGTAGAGGTGTTGGGTAGAGTTCCTATAGAAATTTGAATATGAGATGGCCTATGAAATAGTTAAAGGTAACATTATTAAATATTCTCTTATCCATAGTATACAGGTAGCTTAGGAACTTGGTTAGAGTCCTTTGGAGTAATAGTTTCATGCAATGTTTTTTTTGGCTAATTAGAGTATGGATGCTTCTGAGGATCATAAATAGATTGTGTGTTACACTTTATTGAATATATTTAATCTAGTATAAAGGCTAAAGGATCACTAATAATGTGACTTGAAGTTCACTATGATGCACAGATGACTAGCAGGTTGTGACCCGATACCTGTATGGTTATTGGATAGTGATGGTTTGATAATTTTACATGAGAGTGTTTTTTTACTACATCAATAAGGTAAGATATGATGAGGTAATTTCATTGAATATGTATGTGGTATGTCTTAAAGTGAAAAATATTTACCATAACTTCATTCTCTAGTTCTAGTGTCTAGGGATGGAGAAAGACATTATAGAGTTTCTTTCTCAATGACTTGCCTATATAAGGATAAAGGCTTAGAACTGATGTCTTCATGATTTTATATAACCATTTCCGGTGTCTTTTTGGCACTATAAAAAATCATTATGGACTTTATTAAATAGTTACCCATGAACTTAAGAACCAATAATACTACTTGGGTGATTGTAGACCATGTAATGAAAGTTTTTGACTTTTTTAAATCTATGAAACACACTCAATAGAAGAGCTGAGAAAGATATTTTTTCATGAGAGAATATGCATTCATGTATTTAACATGATAATTTTATCTAATATAGATTCACATTTTATGTCTTTATTTTGGTAGGTATTATAGAAGACCTTGGGGATTCAGCTGAGATTGAGGACAATATACCATCCCCAAACAGATAGATATTCCAGAAAATGATCCATATATTAGAAGATATGATTTAGGATTGAATTCAAGTATTTAGTAGAGATTGTTATGATTATATATCCTTATTTTATTTCACATAAAACAATAGTTTCTAGGATTATATTTAAATGGTACTTTTTGAGTCTCTTTATGGTAGTTCATATTGTTCTATTCTTTATTGTCATGAGGCTGCCGAAGATGCATATTTGGGGCCCTATATGGTACAAGAGACCGTAGAGATATTTCAACTGATTTAGAATAGGTTGATCAAAAATTATATTAGATATAAATCTTATTCCAAACATAAGAGGAGATCTCTAGAGTTTTTTTTATAAGTGACTAGTTTTTTCTAAGAGTTACTCCTCAGTTTGGCCACCAATGTTTGAAAAAGAAGGGAAAGCTAGTCCGGAATTTTGTTAGACCCTTTGAGATCACCAATTAGGTTGGTATAATGTTTTACGTTTAAATATTGCTTCACATTACCAAGTTATTAATGATTTTTTTCATGCATATCATCTTCAGAGGTACATTGCTAATTCCATGAATTCCATCAACTGAAAAGATTATAAAATGGATCCTAACACATCATATGAGGAGAGAATAATGTAGACTGTATAACGAAGAAATAAATTCATTCAAGGAAATAAAGTACCACTAGTCCAGTTTCAATGAAATAAAGGATGAATATAGAAGAAGACATGGGAGTAAAATGCTAATGTTCAGGCACAATGGAATGGGTTTTTGAGGAGAACCTTTGAATAAACTTCTGAATAATGAGAAGAAATTATAGAGGCAGAATTGTGACATCCTCACTTGATATGTTTTATGTGTTGTGTAGAAATAATTTAATTCTCTATTCTCAATTATTTTAAATCAGTTTTTATTGTTTTATAGTTTTTTATTTAAGATATAAGGGTCTCGTTATGAGTGTATAAGGAACTGGGGATAAAAAGTTTCACAATGGCTAAAATTAGGCCGTTGACTAGTCACATGTTATCTACCGGCCAGAAAGTGGTGCATGTAGTGGGTTTAAGAAAATATAGAACCAAAAATCTAGATGATGGGGTGCTGGTAGGACCTGGGTGTTTTTTCCAGGAATACTAATTAGCCAGTGGCATGTCATAGTCTAGCCAGTGGCCAGTCATTGGTTAGCTGGAGGTTCCACTAGCCAATCGATGAGCCACACCGTCTCACTGGTGTGACCAGTCTAGGGTTTAATTAAATTCACCCCATGTATTTTAATTCCCTATGGTTTTCTAATTAAATATTACTAAATTATTTCCCATATGGACCTATTCTAAATTTTAGTTCTCCCTTCATTTATCTTAGATCTCCCTTTTTTCCACCTTTTCTTCTCCAATAGTTGGATGATCCACAGATACTAGAGCAATGAATTTTCTTTTTTATATATGCCAAATCCTTTATCCTTCTTATGATATGAGCATGGATCTATGACAGATCTATGTTTTTTATAATTATATGATAACATATTCTCTCTTTCTTCGTGGAACTGTGATGAATCATCATGTGGATAGTGATCCATGATTGGACTAAGATCTATCGTAGATTATATGCACTCTTTGGGAAATATGTTTATAAATAATCTTCATAGAAATCTTATTTATGGAAGAGTTATCATGGAACCTTAATCAATTAAAATTTCCATTGTATATTTTTGGAGGATTTTTCATGTCAAAGAAAACCCCCATTGACCTGAGTTAGAACTCTCAATAATGGTGTACATTTGTAGGTATATATTTGTTGATCAGTCATTGAGATTCCTTCTCCAAGAACATCATCTTGGATCTATTTTAAAATGATGTATTCATATAATATTGTTGTTTTTTTGGAAGGAATTGTGGTTCCCTTCTCAAATAAAAAAATTCGAAATATGTTCTTTGTTTGAAAATGGATCCAGTGATTTTGTAACCTCTCATTTGATATACATAGAAATTGTTTTTGTTGGAGGAATACTTGTGGTTTGTGATTCCATAACCACCCTTTATGACTTTGAATATTCTTGATCCTCCATTTTAAAACTCTTACATGATAAACCAAAAACCATGTTAGGAATACTCGATGTGCGAGATCATTCACCAAAAGTGTGTATCGTGGTTTGTTCTTATTCCTTTGAATAACCATAAAGTACTTCACCAACAACCTTGAGGAAGTATGTTCTGTACAATGTAGTGGTGGTGTATATAATTGTTTTCAGGATTTGAAATTATATTTTAATATAAATTAGACCTTGTTGAGTTTGATGACATGTGTTCATGTTTGGATATATTTCTTCACCCCTGATATTCTATGTTGTTCTTCAATATGATATTCTCTATTACTATTTTTTACTAGGTAAATGTTTTTTTATATTATGAATGGTACTAAAGTTACATGTGGATTTATTGTGGTTCGGTAGCCCTAGAGGGGGAGTGTGTTTAATAATTACATGTGACATGAAGAAATGACTAAGATAGAAAATGGGGTATTATGGAATAGTGTTTCCTGACATTGGGGCATAATGGACTTTTTGATCTGACTCATGAGGTGAAATAAAGGAATGATGGTCTATGTGACATGACCTATGAGATAACAACAAGGCATGATAACATATTTTGTTCATGCCTATAAGACTTGGGACTGTGCGTCTATTGAGAATCCTCATGGCTATCTCCTATGTTTGGGACATTTTCCACAACCACACAGTTGTTTTTCTTTATAGATCCAAAGTAGGTACTTTGAGGTTTATTGTAGATTAGTTGACAAATGGAAAAATGGTATTGTTTTTTTATTCTTGTATTTAATTATGACCTCAACTTACACTCTCAAGATGGGAAACTCATGTTAAGGACACATTGGTTGTATCCTACTGAGTTTTATTACACACATCCTATATGGCCGTCTAGTTGCATGTACAAAATTAATGCATAGGGATCCAATAAAGGGAATGGGAACCATTGAATATGATTGAGTTTATAATAAGAAATAAGAGAGAGATATTAGGATTCACACCAAATAATTCAACAAATTTTATTTATTTATTCACCCACTTACAATTATTACTTATTGCTTTTGTTTGTCTTGCCACAATGGGAGCCCATTTATTTATTATATAACATGTGTACCATAGGATATTATTTTCTTCCATATTTTTCGATCTATGTTTTTATGTTTAATTTATTATATTTGTGAAAGGATAAGATACTGAGGGTATATTCTCCCAATTGACAGACTGTGGACCCTTTCTACTGGTCGGTAGCCTCTTGAAAATGAGGAGGCACACATACAGTCTTGTGGATCTCCAATGTAAACCCATTGGTTAAGGTTAAGACATTATGAATGGATTGAGTAGTCATTGTCCTTTGTTATATATTACCATATTTTATTCTAGATATTATGTTCCTTCAATATGAATATATATTTGACGCTTTTATGTATGTATATATTTCACACTTCTCACCATAGAGATAACACTGCCAAATATTCAATGTGAAGATTACTACATCCAATTCCAGATCATTAATTGGACAGTTCATCTCATGAACCCTTAACTACATTGAGTATTAGGCTATAAATTTTTCATTTTGTGATAGTACATAACCTAATAAATCCATTTATGGATCATTGTATACCATGAAAAGTTCCCTAATTGAAGGTAGTTTGATGAATGGTGTAATAATAAGCCTCTTTCTCAATTCCTTGAAGCTCTATTCATATTCATTTTCCTATGAAAACAACTGTCCCTTTTTAGTTAACTTTTTTGGATGTTTTTTCAATTATTAATTTTTTTTAGAAATTAATTATAATCATCTAGTTAAAGAAACTACAGTTTACAATATGGATGCTGTTTTGGACTAATCCTCAATTGAATTTATCTTAAAAGTGTCCACTTATTTCCATTGGTTGGTGATAACAATACAAAGAATGATACCCACTACATCCTTAACTTACATTTCCTATATTTTTCATATGGATTCTCATTTCACATTGTCTTTATCAGAGTATTCAAATGATCCTCCTTTCTTTTAGATTATAATAGAATATAACCTATAAAGAGTACACCAAATGTTTTTGAGGTAATATCTAAGGACTCCATTCATCATGATAATGATGTTTTTTTGAGGATTTGTGAGTTTTAAGATAATCTAAATGAACTCATTTTATCCATACATTTTTCAAAAGGTAGTATTGGGAATATCTTCTCTCTTCACATTTAATTGGGGATATCTGTGATAAAGGTCCACCATAGAGAAATACCAAGCCCCATGTTGTTAATCAAACAATTCATTAATCCATGCAATGGGATACTTGTTATTTATTTTGATTTTTTAGAGTTCATGATAATAAAAAAAGAGACACATTGGACCATCCTTCTTTTTCAGGAAGAGGACCTCCACAACCCATGATAATGAACTATACTGTGTAAAACCCTTATCTGGATTCTCTGTAACTGCTTATTTGGTTCATCCAAATCAATGGTGGCTATTAAATATAATGTATTGGATAAATTTTTTAATCTAATTATATATTAAATTTGGAGTTAAACCTATCATCCAGGAGGAATATTAGGAAACACACTATAGAATACATCTTATAGTCCCTCCAAATAGGAATGTATTCATTCATGATTCCCTCCATTGAGCTAGATATGCTCTCTAATAAGTAAAAAATTTCCATTCTCGATAAAAACACTCAAAAATATATTTATTTCAATATTTATTATTGTAAATAATTGGAGGATGATTTTTAATGTGAAGAGAGACCTAACTATCTTGAAAGTTGATATTGGATTTATATTATAATTTCCAATCCATTCCAAATATAATATCAAATTCAACTAAAGGAAGTATGAAAAGATTTTTCAAGAGGTTCAGTCTAAAAAAATCGACTACTAAGGATTTATATACTTGGGATGCAATGATTTCCCCATTTTTTTTATTATCACACACAACTCAAACCCCATTTCTCAATGTGGTGTTTGAATAGTTCCACTAAACTTTCAATATATAAAAGATTATATAGAACCAAAATAAAATAGTATGTTCACTATAATTGAATGAATAACTACTATATGCGTCACCCATTCATTTTTGATATTTATATCCGAAATAGTGATCACATATTCCCTTCCTTTATCTCTAGGACTTGGAGGTTATTTTTATTGATTTTCTCTAACAACCCTTGGAATAGGTCATTGGATTTAAAAATTCCAATGTTCATTATTGTTAAAACACTGGAATAGAGAATTAGAGTTGATCAAAACCTTTTTTATTCCATCCCATTATTTTTATTATTTATATACCTTCAAAAATAATGAGCATGATTCCCTTTTTTTCCCATATTGAAGCACATCCCAGTTCACTTGAGATAGTTTCTAGGATGCTTCTTCCCATACTTTTGACTCTTGGGTAGTTGGGTTTTCATTCCTCCATCGTATTTATCCATTGGTAATCCCAAATTAATCTCTTTTTAAGATTTTTTATTCTCTATGAGGCCCCTAGGAGTCACCAATCTCTATATTTACCTCAATGGAATAACAACCAATCTCTTAATTTCTATCAAAGTATAAAATATCCAAATATTTTCATAGAATTGACTTTAATAATATTTGTAAGTGGAATAGATTTTTTTTGATGTTGATAATAAAGATAGATTTATACATTTTAATCCTTATGATGGTTTACTCATACAACCTGATAGACTCATCATTATTCTATTTCAGTCTAGGGAACTCCCTTTCTATTTTATGATATAGAGTTTAAGGAAATTATATTTTGAAAAATATTTTCTTGAATCCTTCCCATTCAATGGAATAAATTATCTCATTTGGATTTGTGTTCTTAATTAGTTTCCACAAATAATCATCTTCCCCCTCTCTATGATAAATGAAAAGTAAAATATTCTCTTATTCTAATAATTGGAGGATAGATAATATCATCTCAATATAGTTAATAAATTGTTTTTTAATGAGGGTATTGGAAGATCCACTAAATGTAGTATTAATATTTTCATATAAAGGACTCAAAAACAATTTATTCTTTTCTATGATAAATAGATTGTCCCAAAAAATTCATCTTATTGTTCGCAACTTGATTCAGTTGAGCCAGTACTTCCATAATGTAATCATATCCTACTGCAATTTGGTTAGGAATATCATTAGATAAATAATCACATTGGTTTTTGGAACATTTTATCCTATTTATCTCCAATAAACTAAAAATAATATAAATAGGTAAAAGAAAAACTTAGAAAAAAGAAATTATAAATAACATGTATATCTTAACTTATGAGTCACTAGGTTTCAATATAGGTTATCGATGGTAATTTTTATATTATGTTTTCTAACCCAATGATCAATTCAAATCATCCATAATGATTTTTAAAGTGTTTTTGAATTCGAAAAGAAATATCCATAGAGGGTGTTAAACAAGGCATCAAATAAGGAATTTTATCGCGAACTTGGTACAAGTCCAGTTAATATCCAAAAAACCCTTTCAATTTTTTCCTAGGTATATCTGTCCCAAAGACATATCACTAGTAGTATCAAGATAGAGCTGTCATTTCTTGGAAACCAACATTTATATAGTTCACCAAAATTTAAAGATTTCTTTCTTATACTTATACTTAGACCAAGGGATTTTACTAATAACATTTATCGCTTAATCCCAAAAAATTAAAAGACCTTTCGTTGATGACAACTATAACAACCAAATCCTCTTATGAGTCAAATATCCTATTTAAAAGGTGGCCATCCTAGTCCTTTTCTTGAATTAAAACCTCATATTTAACACTACAGGGGTATATTATATTGGAAACTATTACCAATAGGTAGAGGCAATTTCCATATACTGTTGAAATCACAAGAGGACCTCGATATGGTGTGGAAGACTGGAAATATTGATCTTAAACTAGGGTTCCATTGATTAACTTATTGGGATTGTTATTTTAACCCCCACACTCATAGGAACACCATGGAACAAATATGTGTTAAATTTTATGGTCTCAATTGTTAATTTTGGCATCCCAATATCTTGAATGACATTGTTTCTTGCATTGGATCACCTCATAAAATTAACCAAAGAACATTAAATGTGGATTTGTGTATATTTGGTAGATTTATGGTTGAAGTTAATTTGGATTCAAAGCTACCTAATATTACTAGCATCAAGGCTAATGACTATAAAACAGAAATGATAATTGAGTATGCGAGAAAACCTCCCTTCTGTGATCTTTTTAATATCATTGGGTATAGAATTTCAAATTGTAGGGTTGTTTGGAAAAAAGATAACCATCCAATTGAAAATTAATGGAAATAAGTGAGAATGAATAAGAAAGATTATGCCCCCATTATGGACATGACTGAACCATCTAAGAAGAAGACTAAAATTTGGGTAAAAAAAGAAAACAGTTTGACTCTCTTAGAGGATAATTCAGCTAAATCCTAGGAAGATATAGCTGAAGAAGAAGAAAATGTTATGAGGAAAACTGCCTTTTAGAAGAAATAGAATATATGGCCATGGTTTCTATTAAAAAATCTCATCATGACCCTTAAATTTTGTAAGCTGATATTTACAAGGACACTGTGAAAGATTTTGGGAATCTATCAGGCTCTATTATTAACAATTATACGAAATCCAATTGCAAGGATAAAGGCCCTGTGATCCTCATTGAAAGTACTATAGGTGAACAAAATGAAGATGTTTAAGTCAAGAAATAGAATTCCACCACTCCATCCATTTTGAGAAATGTCACAAGGCATGTGAATTCTATTATGACTACTCCTGTAACACTAGGTGTGGAGGATAACCCAAATAAAATCAAAACATTCATCACACCTTCAGTTTTGGGAATGGTCAAGAACTAAGAAAATCTTGCTATGAGTGATCAAGACCAACCATGTTTTGAGGATAAACTAAATACATTCACATCGGACTCTGGGAAGAATGTTTTTCCATGGATTTTAGTTATGTACAATATCTTACAATAGGAAGAAACTACTATAAATGACTCAAGTTCACCTGATCCTCTTTCAATTGAAAATCATTCTTCAGTAGGTTCTCAAACTATTACCAATAATGTTTTTCTGCAAATTCGAAGAATATTAATATTGTTCAAAATGTCGACCATAATAACACTATAAATAAGAGTCCCTTGGATTTACCTATGAATTCCTTTATACGTGATCCTCCTAATAAAAATGATAATAAAGGTACCTCTAAGAGTACCTCTACTTCTTCTAAAAGTAATCACAAGAAGAATACTACCCCGAACACTGAAAATAATTATAAAAGATATTATATGATAAAGGACTCAAGAAACAATAAAAAATGAGTTCTAACTCCAAATTCAGGTCTAAATGGATATTCTTTTTTGGAATTGGAAGGGTATTGGAAACTATGACCCATTTAATATTTTAAAAAAGAATGATTAACACTCATAATCCAATTATTTTTTCTATTGCTGATCCCAAAATTAATATTTCTTTTAGGTACTCTCATTTTTATCAGTACTATTATTATTTTATAGGTGTGAGAAAAATTACTCCTATTTTGAATCCCTCTAGATCTTCTCACACTCCTCTTTATAAAATGTATATGTACTCAATGTTTCTGAGAATGTTTTTACATGTGACATTATTATTGATGGATCCATTTTATATTGTTCTTTGGTTTATAAAAAGAGTATATACCAAGATTGGAGGCCTCTTTGGAATGAACTGACATATTTATGTACAAATATTCATAGCCCATAGTTTTTGATTTGGGACTTTAATGCAATTATTCCTTCAAGTGATAAAATTGGTCAGTCTCATGCTTCTATTTCTATGACAGAATTTAAGACTTCCATTGAAGACAACAAACTTGTTGAAATTAATCTTACCAGTGCGAAATATACTTGCTATAGAAGGAATTATAAATGGGTGGTTGCCAACAATTTGGATAGAGAGTTCACAATGGACCTTTCACTAGATAAATTGGACACTATCTCAAGCACCACCCTTCACAAGCTTAAATCTGATCATCATCCTATTGTTTTCAATATCTCCCCCAAATACATGAAACCTTCCCTCCCTTTGTGGTTTAACAATGAGTGGTTCTCTAACAATGAATGTAATTATATCCTGAATTTTTTTTTCTTCTATGACGCACTGTAATGATTCTTTTTCTGGTTCTGTTATGCTAAAATACATTGATTGGAATCTCAAAGTTTGGTGTAGTTCAAAATCCTAACAAATTGACAATGAAATCCTTCTTCTTTGGGATGAACATAACCAACATAAAAACAATAACACTATATCTGATTTCACCATTGACCCGAATCAAGAAATCAATATTTCTATAAAGCTCAACTCTTTTCTCACCTTTAAAGATAACATACAGAAACAATCATTCAAATTCAAATGGTTATCAGATGGTGATAAGAATACTATGTTATATATATCTCTGGAAAAAATTAAGAAATTTTGTAGATCGTTAACCTTTTTAAAATATGGGGAAACATTTAGAAAATGAGGATGACATTGGTAATCATATTTTATATTACTTTGAAAACATTTTCAATGGCCTCGAAACCAACAAAGACCTCTTTCCCAATGTTATTCTGGTGGGGGTAAAAGAGGAAGATAATAGCTTTTTGTTAAGCATTCCTCTCGATCATTATATTAAAGAGTATGTCTTTAGTTCAAATCATGATTTTTCTCTGGGTCCTGATGGATTTTATAATGGTTTCTATCAGTATTATTGAGATAATATCTAATTTAATGTTCTAAAACTTGTCAAATATTTCTTTTCTAATCATGTCCTTCCCCATGGACTAAATGATTAATTTCATTCCATGATTCCCAAAGTGTACAATTCTTTTGATATGCAACTGTTTAGGTCCATTTCTCTCGTTAACTCCCTTTATAAAATAATCACTAAACTCATTTCTAATAGGCTTTCAACTATCACAGACAAAATAGTCTCCTAGAACCAATTTGGTTTTGTTAAGGGTAGATCCATTCAAGATTGCAGCTGTCTTTCATCTAAGTGCATAAACACCTTAAAAAATTATAACAGAAGAGGTAATATTTCTATTAAAATTTACCTTAGAAAATTGTTTTATATCATTAAATAGAGTTTTATTTTCTTGGGTTTTCAATTATTTGGTTTTAATGATTCCTTTATCACTATAATCAAAACCATGTTCAACTCGACCTTTATTTCCATCCTGGTTAATGGATTTTATAGGGGATATTTCAAATTTACCAAAGGTGTTAGAAAATGTGACCCCCTCTCCAAAATTATTTTTTATATTGTTGAATACTATATTAGTTTCTTTCTCACTCATCTTGTGGACAAGGTCAACCTTCATCCCATACATGTTTCTAGGAATGTGAATGCTCCCATGCATCTGTTACATGTAGATAACATCATCCTTTTATTACAAGGTGGTAAAAGGAATATTAAAAACCACAAAAGTTCTCTCTATCATTACTAATATGTTTCTAGTCAATCCATTATTTTAACAAATCATCTATTTTATTTGGGTGAAACTTTCCTCTAAATAGAAAATGTGACATTATCAGCGATTTAGTCATAAAAGAAGGTTCTTTTTCCTTTTACATATCTTAGTGTTCCCATTTTTTGGGGTAAAATAAAGTCTTGTTACTTTTCTATAATAGTTTAACATGTTCTTAATCAACTATCCTATTTGAAAGGTAAATCTATCTCTATGGTAGGAAGAACCTATCTTGTTAAATCTATTATTGTTTCTAAAATGCTTAATTCTATGATTGTTTATAAATGGACCACTAGTCTTATCAAAAAATGAATACTTTAGTAATTTTTTTATTTATAGGTAACACTCTATAAAGAAAAATTTTGACCATCCCTTGGTCGATATGTTTCAAACCATTTGATAATGGTGGCCTTTACATAAAAAAACTTAAGTTTTTTAATGAGGACCTTCAAGAAAGACTCACTTGGAATCTTCTTTAGAATGAACCTCACTCTATTTATTTTTCTAAAAATAGATTTTTTTTGATAAACTAAATAAAGGAAAATCGAATTTCATCAGCTATTCTATCTGTCCATCCATTAACCAATCATACTCTAGTATTATGACTAACTCTAGATGGATGGTTTCAAGAGATTCGTCCATGAATTTCTAGTTGGATAACTGGATTGGTACTCTACTAATATCTATGATTCATTCTGATAAATTTTATAAGTGTACCAATTATTCAATTATAGATATTCATAATTCTCAAAATGATCATCTCATTGACACTTTTATGTGTTTCATTTAAAACTACCCATTTTCAAACACAACATCATTTTTAATCAAGGGGCCTGCTCACAATGGTATGCTTAACTCAATTTGTTTTTATAAACATTGTTTTTATAAATCTAAAAATTATTTTGGTTGGATAATTATTTGTTGACAAACCTTGCATTAATCCTTCATGATTCACAATTATTTTTCATCTTTATCACAATAGGGTTCCCACAGACAGGTGCCTCCAATATTTTCGAATTCAACTATGCTCTACATATCACCTATTTAATCAACACAAAGAAGATGATAATAATATATTCCTTTTCTATGCCATTGATTATGATCTTTGGAACTATATTTTTGAAAATTTTGATTTTAGATGGTTGATTATTGAATATTTCAACTCTCAACAAAAGAAATGCGTAGATATGGAATAATTTCAGAAAATTAAGAACCTTTTCCTTGCTGTCATTACTGAGCTTCATCATGTGATCTGGTATGATAGAAATTATATTTTTCATAATAATTTTGTATTCAATATTAATTCATGTAGGATGAAGATCCTTATTTCCATACATGAAGCTGTATCATTTTAAAAGGTCAATTATAGTAACATTGTGAATGGCTTTGGTATTCTGTGGCATCTTCAGATTGATGGATTGTTTCCCCACCTCTACCCACATTTGAAGTGTTTTTGTGAGTTATATTTTATTTTTGGATTAATTTAAATGTTTATGGCGCCTCCAAGGACAATCCAAGTCCCATGGGTTCTAGCACAATCTCCAGGAATCATCTTGGTCAGATCCTTAGATGCTTTTTTTGAATCTATGGTATTGACTCTTCTCCAGAGGCCAAAATGATGTGTATTATTCATGCTATTTATTTTGTAAAACACTATGGTTAGAACAGTATCTGGATTGAAATTGATTCTACTACCATTGTGAAAAATATTTGGAATGGTGTGACTCATCTTGCGTGGTTGATTACTAGTCGTTGGATGGATTGCCTCTACTCGCTTCTTGACATAGATTACAAAATCACACATTTTTTTTGGGAAGTATACATGGTTGCAGATGGACTCAAAAATAAGTGACTAAATCAAAACATTACCTCACTTCTTGATCTTTCTGGTAATTTACTCCCACCTCATGATAAGGACTGTAATATCATTCCATGTTTTAGAATCACATAACCACTTTTTTTATATAATAATTATTCTTTGGTCATTGGCCAAGGAAAAAACTTCTTCAAAAAAAATTAGATTCATTAATTACATAATTTATAATCTTATATATATATATATATTATATTTAATATATTTATATTATGTTCATTGAAATATTATTTAATGAGAAATATTTTTTATTTCATTATTCTGAGGGGGTTTGTTCTATGGTTCCAATGCCAAATCACTTGTTGATAATTATTGAAGTTATTATCAAATGGGAATATAGATATATAATTGAAATGAAATTATATTCATGTCATTTAAAAAATTTAAATGGTCCCGAATATCTATATGTATTCTAACATAAGGATGATTCATTTATTATAAATGTTTTTTTGTATACAGTTAAGTCATTTAGGTTGTTTTATCGACCATCACAAACTACATTGATTTTTTAATTAAATTATTAATAAAACATTAAAGTACTTAAAATAAGTTATATTATACTTATTATCATCTTATTTAAACATAATTACATTTTTATAACCATCCTTGAAGGTGGTGGAAAAAAATGACGTATATTTTTTCATGGAGGCAGTGAATCCATGGTAATATAAACACCATTTTCATTTTTAGGAATGAGGATATAAGATAAGATTGTGGATGATAGATATTACTTTAAAACAACAACATTATAGTATATTTAGAATACCAGATTCATTACTTCATGTTGTATGGTGGATATGAGGAGGAGGTAGAAGAAGAAATGAATTTGAAAGGGAATGATTGAGAATAATACCTCTTAAAATTCCTCTCTTGACATACACCTTAAAGAGCTTTAGTTTTTCATTTTTGGGAGACCAACATAGTCTAACAATTAGGGAGAATTGAATGAATATTTTGGAAGAATTTTTATAAGCTCAAAGGATTATAAGGTGTGAGGAGAATGGGTGATATTTTTAAGTAGAGGAGTGGGGTGTTTTTGAATATTATATTCATTAGTTTATTATTTTGGATCAAGAATACTAATAGTGATGAATATTGTGAATATGTACAGTAAATGGAGAATGTGATTTTGAACTGATGTGTTCTTACATCATTCCATATGCAATAAATCATATATTTAACTTATGTTGTTAAATTCTGTATTTTACCTTATATCACTATTCACAAAAAAACAACTATTTTAGAAAAATATAAAGAAATCACTACAACAATTTTTTATATTTAGATTCCAAAAATAAAATCCTTTTTAAAAATATAATTTTAAATATATGATAAATGTAATTTTTAATTAAAATCCTTATTAATTTTTAAAAATACCAATTTTTTTATTTTGATCAATTATAACCCTCTAAAAAATTACTTATGGTATCATAATGTTATATCATCATTATAATAGGACATAATATTAACCTATTAAGCCATTTTATTTAAATAAACATTATTTTAAATCATTATATTTTTGTAAAAATGAAAATAAAACGTTTATGTTTTATAAAAATGAAAACACTTATTTTATCAGTTTTGAAACATTTATTTACTTGTATCATGATATTAGTATGTCATATTTTCATTTAATAAAATAAAAAACAATATTATTTTACACTCCCATGGGTGAAGATACTAGTATAATGGTCTAGTTACTATTTCTAATGGCCAGATTATTATTCCAAAGGTCCGATTTGTAGTGGTCATATAGGTTTCATACATTATATAAATACTTCATATTTCATGCATACTTAATACACTTATATATTATCTCAAGTTTATATTTATTTGAATTTTTGATGATAAATATTGTTTTAATGACATTTTTTTATTTATAAAATGTTGTTTGTGAGTGCGGTTATACTGTTGGATCAAGTAGATCCAAAATTTTAAATTATAGTTATCCTATTTTCTATATTTACCCCATTATAATATATTTAATTCTTAAGAACATACTTGTTATATAAATTTAATATCCCTTTCAATATCTTATTATTTTATATTTTTTGTTATGTGTTTCTTGTGCATTATATAATAAAACATTATTTAATATGGGAAAATTATATAAGAAGAGAAATTCCATTTATAAAATTTATGGATCGATACATGTATTGGCCTCCCTAGAGGCCACAATATGTCATCACATTATTAAAAATTAAAAAATTAACTAATTATATAATTAAAAAAATTTCTCTAAAGTTTATTGATAGGTTAAAAAGTCACTTGGCATCCCTATGATGTCAAAACCACAAGAATTGTGATCTGGTTAACTCCCAAAGCACCCCAAACCTAGAAAATAAAAAAAACACAAAATTGATAAGTAGATCAATGACCTCTATAAAACCATAAGAAACCCACCAAGATATATATCTTTCATAAAATGGTTTTCAATTTCTTGAATACACCATCATAGGATGTGCTCTATAATATTTACATTAAATTCCCATCAAGCACAATGATTTCTCAATTATCAGGTGAAATCATTCATCCAAACACTACAAAGATAGAAACAAATCTACAAATTGGAGTGGAACAAAAATTAGAAGATATGGGAAAATATTACTCTAAAATTATGTAATGAAACATGAAGAAACCACCTAGATTAAAGGTAATGTAAGGAGGAAAGGGGAGTTTGACCTCTCTTTATTTACACAACGCTATGAGAGAAAACATACATGGGGGTTTATATTTTAGAACCCCCTTAGATTTTTTGTATGAAAAAGTATCCTATATTATTCATGTTGTGAGAATTGAATCATGAATTCATCACTCTTGAGGTATAGGACAACCTCTATGCTGAAAAATTTCATTGAATGACCTAAATGATCATGACTTGAATGTCCCCTCAGGATACTTTTAGCATCTCGTCCACCCCAAACATACCTGATGGACCCATTGAAACCCAATGCCCCACCTGACCCTTAATCCCCATCCAATAACATCTTTATTGTATTTCTAGACTCTCAAAACACCTGTCAAAGTTCTAGTTCTCAAATCGATCAGTTCACCAAACAAAAATTTCAAATTCACTAAGGAATTTCAAACCAATAATGATGTGAGGCATCACCCACACCCCACCATTGTACTTATCATCATTGAGAAGTCATGGTAGTCCCTCAACCAAAAATTTGAACTACAATGATTTTAATTTTATTGTGAATGATCCATGTTTCATCACCAAATTCAGGTCACACTTCCACTGTGAAACTCCAAATAACACCCTTAGATATACCGTCTCATCCTTCAAAAATTTCAGTTCGATCTCCAAACCACATCAACTATGCCTCAAATGGTATCATTGATGTGGTTTCTAAGTTACTACATCTGATTACACAAGATTTCACTAGTCGGTTCGTCTTTGACTAAATTTTTCTTAAAACACTTGGAAAATACTACCGACATGTTGTCACTTTCCAAAATTTGATTCCTTGACTTTAGAGGAATTTCCACATCACCGAAACACCTAATCATGATTCCTTAATTCCTGAAGGCATCACTAAACTATAAAAACACCCACAATGAGGTCCGAACCTCACACTCAGTTCAACTACATAGTTGGATCCTCAACTGAACCATCCTACCAACACACTCTACCTCTGAGCACCAATGAACCCATATATGAACCCACTCGTAGATCACACTACCATAATCTTGATTCCCTTGCTAACACACTGAATCTATCTAAGATATAAACTATGACTATGCACATTATTGACCCCTAAATCAATACACAAACTGTGGATTACCCCATGAATCATGCCATAAATAGTGGTTCACCGCATGAGTCAATACATGCATCAGTGTTCTCCTCACAAATACCACTTCCGGATAAAAAATATTTCTTGATGGTGCATTACTCACCCCACTTATTAGCTACATTAGATCAAACATAATGTTCTTTGATTGATACTCACACATGGGAATGTGTCATTCATCGATGTAACTAGGATCTTTACACACATGCAACATTATAACCCACATCCAACCACAAGTTAGGTTTTCCTACACATCACTCATGTTATGAACAAATGAATTCAAATAATCACCTATCTGCTCGCATGGACCTATGTCACTATCATCCAAATACTGAAACACTAAAAATCAACCCAACGATTTATCCCCAAAATTATGTTGCTCCCCACAGTAGGAATCACCTACCAAAACACATAACATGTTATATGAACAATGAAAATATAAAAAGAACATCATGTATTCAATCTAAAATTACACAAACACATATCTGTATACTCAATCCAACATCAAAACCCTGGAGCCCTCTACAAGAGGCTCCCTAAAAAAACTACGGCGCACCAAAAAACACAATATAAAATACCTCATTCACCCTTGGTATACCATAGAAAACCAAGAAAACATGTCATTCTTAGGAAATAGTTTCTTTTCCCATAAAACAACCAAAATAGGTCTATAACAATTAAGAAAACATATTGGTTCAAATAAACATGGATTATAAGACAAGTACACAACTCAGGCAACCAGGTCACTACAAGCCATAAAGAATCCATGAAGACGAGTTAACATGGGCACCCGTCACATATTTTGAAAACCATATTCAAACCACTTCACACACACATACATACAAAAAATATTTTTTTTTTCAAAACACCCATTTTAATCCAATGGCTTTCCACCAAAACAAAACTTATTCAAAAATTTCTAGTCTTGCTAGTCTATTTAATGAAAATTGATATCGCTTTCAAAAACAAATTTTAAATCCAAATGAGAAACATTTTTCTTAAATTTTCACAAAATCCCAATAATTCCAAATCATTTAATAACCTCCATCTCCAAAATAAATTCTAATAAAAAATTTTCAATACCATTTTACACACACTTCATTCCACTACAAGATGTTTCCTCTCTAAACCTATTTTCTTCATAAAACATTGTTTTATCAAAAACCAATCATTCACAAAAACCATTTCCCTATGGAATTGAAACAACACATCATAATAAAAAAAATCAATCAATACAATCATATCAATATTAATATACTTATGATTTATAATATATATAATATCACATTATTTATATTATATGTTTCTTTTAATAATAGATTCCGATGAGGCATTAGGTCAAACAACTCCACCTATAGGTGAGTGTATCACACTCTAATCCTGACAATATCATGATATATTAACACCTAACTTTCACCTAGATGATCACTATGACTTTTCCTGTGTCTCATCTATCCCACGTTGTGATTATCAATCCGATCCAACTCCTCACTCATCATAGAGAGCCTATTACCAAAACTAGACATCCCTGGGATACTTGAGTTTGAAATCATGGAATGGTATCTAGGTAGACACTCAATATAACAACTAAGTGTCAAAAATCTATCTGTATCACTATCTTACACTATCACATCCCAATACATGATGTGATTCATTTTTTTAGTTCCATCGTCTGGGCTGCTTTAATGGAACCCCTAACAGACACTATAACACCTTAATAAACCCTCTCAACAATCAAAATGTTTTTGAAAAGAGGAGAGGTTCTAAGATATTCATGAAGAGACTATGAGCTCTAAAAAATTGCAGGGGCATACTGGAATATATAGAAAATTCAGCATGAATCATTCATATAACAGACCTCCCATACCCTTGTAGGCATAAATCATAGATCCAAATAGGGACCCCACAGTCCATAACTATATGAAATAACTATCTAAATTATGTATAAAAAATAATCTAGAAACATGAATAATAAACAATAAAGTTGGAGTCATATGTAATAAAATGAATCATTGGCCCTTACACGCTGAACAACAACTAAAAAGTAAATACACAGGCCTTCAAAACAACACACATATCACCTTTCTGTGTCCACAACCTTTATAAACTGGTAAATCTATACCATGGTTCTAGCTCCAATGTTAATCGTGTCTTCATATAAAATATTAATTTTTACCTGTATACATAGAAACTAATATCATGTATGTTGGTAGGGGTGAGGCCAATGGGCCATTAGGAACCCTTAATGCCTCCAAAATACTGATTTATACTGTGATTAATTATATAGGAATGTAATAAAAATAAATAGGTGATGTTATGTTGGTGAAACACACCCACTCAAAAATGTATCACACAATGCACATGTAACCCCAAAAATTAAGCCTTCATGTGCTACTGTGGACACTATGACACATCAAACTACCGACATTGACACCACGCCAGAAGGAAGATACTCACCATATACTATTACCCAACCCTTACCCTAAGAATCACGAGAGGTTGTTTTCTAATACTTCACCAACTGTCCAAAAGGGAATGAAATAATTATAAATCCATAATCCTTGACCAGCCCATTCTCACTCGAGGTATGTACATCATCTATATATCACATTAATCAAAATAACCCATCCCCGGAAAATTGAGGGTGGAAAAAATTGAGGAAACTGACCCATCCTTGCAGACTCTAGAGAGGCCACCTCAAGCACGTTGACCGATCCCTATGGATTCAAGGGAGGCCATCTCAAGAACAATGACTAATCCATGTAGACTCTAGGGAGGTTATTTCAAGAACACTGACCCATCCCTATAGACTATAGGTAGGTTATCCCAAGCACACTAAACTATCCCCAAAAACATTAAGGTGGCGACATAAATCACACATAGAAAACACCAAATAGTGCACAAAACCCCTACCAAAGCTCACCAGATCATCACCAAGGCACTATTTGTTCAAGACCTAAACTTGTGACGTGGAAACTTTTTACGCCCACCTCAACCCTCCAAGGGGTCTGTCACATTAATATTGAAAATCTATCACTTTTATTATATAAAAAATGTTCTCATGAGGCTGCCCAAAAAAACACATAATCATTTAAGACAAGTTCTCACATGCTACACACACAATAATTATCATTACAAAAGAAGTCCCAAAAGGAAACCATGTCAAGGGAACATACAAAGAACACATGCTTGATAAAGAATGGAATACCCCTTTCAAAGTTACTAGACTATAAAAAGTTGAGCCAAGAACTCCTATATTTCATTTGGAACTATGTAAAAATCCCCTTAGTAAATTTATTTCAAAATACTGCACATTATTCTTGATTCACAAAAGGACATGGGCCCAAATCTCATTAAACATCCTTTAGAAAACCCCTTTACAATATTTAAATACCATTTTGAAAAAAATTCATTTAACCTCCAAATTAAATTTAAAATTAAAATTTAATCAAATCATATTTTTAAAATAAAATTTTAATATGGATACCATTTTATCATTGAAATCCAATTCACACCACCAAACAAACCATAAGGTGGGCCACTAATGCCTGTTTGACAATGGTGCCAACATCTAACTGTTTAGAAAGTTACATGGTCCTTGTTGACTATTTGGTTGATGTGAGACTATACCAACCTTATGAGAAACTCACACAAATCAGTAAATAATAAGGAATAGATACTTGTAAATAAAATGAATTTTTTTCTAAATTTTCATGTTTGTCAACAATTTCAAGGCCCCACCTTAGCCTAAATTATGATAATTTATTTGATGCTTATACAAGAATCCACCAATCCCATGAAAAAAATTTAATTCATTAAATAGTATTTTGTTTTTAAAAAATGGCCAGATTGACACCAAACTCATCAGGCCACCCCACGATTCCAAAACTATGAGAAAAGGGGTGTAGTATTCTACAAACACACCCCCATACCTAGGCCATAAAAAATGAAAAAAAATAATACCAGAAATAGTGAAAATTTTAAAACAATTACCATATAACATAATGAAATCCACCAAAAGATATAGATTATAGACAATGGTGAATATGGTATAAATAATCCCTTTTTTATGTCCTCTAAAAGCCACACATGAAATCCACATAAACCCAAATGATTATTCCATTATATGGAGAAACATGTCATCAAAAACCCTAGGTAGTGGCACTATTTTTTTTAAAATGGGGGTGGTAAAATGTAAGACCCCACACCTACATTAAGGTAAGTACTCATTTTTTTTACTAAAACACCTTGTTTGTACGTGAGGATGTATCTAAGGGGGTTTTGGGGGACCAAATTGTATTTGTGATTCTTGAGTGTAACACCGAAAACCAAGTATCCTTAACCACACCCATGTGGAGACACCAACAAACCTCATGATAACCCCCATGTATACAAGAGGCTTCCAACTAGAGGTAATGGTCTACGTGTGTGGTGGAGAGAATATACCCTCACTAATCATAACCATAGACAATAAATGGAAGTAAAACATAAAACCTAGAGAATTATAGTTGAAGATAAAGTAATAATATTGTTATAAAAAATTTCAACCACATCACACACAAAAATAAACCAATTTCCCAATGTTGAATGAAAACTAGTGTATAAATTGTGTAATCGTAAAAATAAAGAAACACTGCAAAATCTTCTGAAGTCTCTAATAGTACTACTACCAGCTTCCAGATCCATTACACAACTATCATCCTTAGGTTTATTTCCCTTACATCGATCCCTAATCATAAAGTCTCTATGTGTATGAAGATTCTCATATAGGGTGTGAGTAAAAAAACCCATAAGTACACTGTCAATGCATCCTTAACAAGTTTCCACAAGTATAATAGTTTTATTAAATTATAAAAGTAAATATGAATGAAATGATAAACAATTATATTCCAAGAACTTGTGTTCTAACTAAGCCACCATGATCCCTGACCATACATACCTCGACTCCATGCTAGAAGGATTGTATTAAAGGATGTTAGATGTGACCAAGATCTATCCACAATGTTGGTGAACATGTATCTTGGCCATATCAAGGCATCAAGCCAGGTAAGTCCATAAAGTCATTTCACCAAAACTCCATGAGGGGTCATACCTAAAGATCATAAAATACCATTTCAATCCCAAGTCTGGCCTCAAGGATATCATATCCTCATATGCCTTGGGGTAGGAAAAAAAGGAAATCATACCCCCAATGGGGATATTATGGGTATATCCTCAAGGTTATAATACCCCTACCCTATTTTAGGGTCAATCATCATCATCGTCGCATGTTGTGACAATCCCCCTCCAAGGGATAATTGTATCAAGATGGTCCACTTTTTTCGAGTACCGAAATAAGTAACTCCAAAGGAATAGTAATACACATAAATGAGAAGATCATATAAAGGCATAAAATTATATGTCATAATGAGAATTAGTAGAAATATACAAGTACACGTGATCAACATCGAACGTGGTCTAACAAGATAGACTAGTATTCTTATAGAACCAAGAATCACAAGTTGGTCTCTTGGGCCACACACACACACATGATATCACCATCAATCATGGTCTAACAAGATACTCCAACTATATTATAAAATTAAGTAAATAAGAGAATTTAAGGGAACCAAATTGTAAAAAACTTTCTAAATCAACATTGTTGATGAAAAGCACCGAAACACATTGAGAGATGAAACATCGAATCAGGCCAAACACCAAGAATCCATAGAATCAGTCCCATAAAAAACACATCAGGGTTTAAAAATGTGATTAAATATATTTTAAGTCAATGTAATATGATATAGACCAACATAAATCTAAAGATAAAAAAATAATTCTATAATTGAGATTGATCAATGGAGGTTCCTCTGATACTCTAGATCCATCACCGTTCTAGAAATGATCCGAGAAGTCATCATCTCATGGTATCTGAATCCATTTATCTGGCCATGATATACCATTTATATAATTTTTCTTTGGGACGAAGGGTATATCTAGAAGAAACCTGAATAATGGAAGTTTATGGATCACATACCTTAATTTTTTATAATCAAAACACTTAGATATACTAGAATTGAGCTTGGATGGAGTGGAAAATGCTATCGGATAGATGTTGAGTATCAGGGTTAAAGGGGGATATATTTAGGAAGAAAAAAGAGTCAAAACAAAAAATAAATGGAATTTAAAGAGGATTTTAGATCATAAAATTACACAAACATTGTTTGGTAGCACCAATTTCTAAACCCTCTACCGACTGTGCATGGCTTACTTCCCCTCTTAGACACTAGAATAGTTCAATCACATAGTCTGTCAAACTATGTGTGAACCATAATTTTGGATACTGGATGTTGTTCCTTGGTTTTGTAGTTGAGGCTGCATGGTTTTGATAAATTATATTCCTCAACTATTCTCTACCCTAAGTTCTTATACCACTAGGCATACAATTTCATAGATGATTAGGATGGTTTGGAAAAAACAATACTCCAATGGTGAACCTATAAGAGGGAATCTAAAAATCTATGAATCCAACAATAAAACCATTAAACTTTTCCCAAAAAATTAATATTTCGAAAAAGAAAATAAATAAATTATGAAATTAAATCATAATGAACTTGAAAAATCTAATACCATTAAAATCAACCCTTCTAAAAAATTATCATCCTCAAGAAGCATCTCTAGGAATATTTGCTGATGAACTAAAGCCACTGAGAAAGAATATTGGGCTCTCTCTCTAAGGACTCATCTTGGATTTGAAAATGGCACCACACAATCTAGACTTGTGGAATAGTATTCCCCTATAATAGCTTCTTGATTTGGTCAAAAATACACATATGGGATTTAAAGTACAATGAATAGATCTCCAGTTCAACATTCATGTAGTCGATCATATGTTTAGGATCAAGAATATACCTCTAGAGCTGAGACACATGAAACTAATCATGCATACCTAGGTAGAAAATATGAAGGTCCAGATAGTAAGGCATAACAATGATACACTCAAAAATCATGAATGACCAAAAAAATTGAAGTGCAACATTTCATTATTTTAATAACCGTCAATGCATTAACAGAGGATCCACCCACTAGAAAAATTTATAACAATAAATGAACTCCAAAGGTCATTTCATCCAATTAGTATACAATCTATTCTTACTATGAGTGGTGTTAAACCACTTCATGATCAGCTATGTTATTTCAGAGGTCTGTTATTCCATGCTCAAACTCATAATATCTACATCACCTGTCTCATGCCAATGTATAAATTAATGAAATGAATAACCAAAAAGAGACTAAAAAGTATCCATCTATATAGAATCCTGGAATCTATCATGGTATGAAAATTCAACCAATTATAGATAATCATCCCAATATACACTAAAATATAGGATGCATTCCCAGAGTATTTCCCCAAATATTTGGAACTTCCTCTTTGATTGATCATCAATTTGTAGATGATACATTGTACTATGTTTTGGAAGTGTACCCAAAGTGTTCTGTATGCCCTGCAAAAATAACAATGTGAAATGTGAATATATGTTTGATGCAATTATAAAGGTAACTCCATGTAGGAATAAAGTCTCTTATAAATACATCTTTCCCTACATATCCATTTAATGAGTCTCTTAGATCATAAATATTTGAGAATATTTCATTTTCTAATAAAATACCACACAAACCAAATCACAAATCCTTGAGATTCATGGAAACCCTATCAAAAAGTACATCATAATTTTATTACACATACACATTGATACTAGTAGTGGATGAATAAAACCACTTGAACACTGATTCTGTACCTTCTTCCTTTGATAGGTAAGGAATCACAAAACATTACCAGTGATGTGCCACTTAATACCAAGCCATCAGAACTATAATAAGATGTCATGATACATTTTTGTTTCCCCTAGATACACAAAAAAGTTTGAGCATGAGACTCTCTCATGAGATCCTATCTGAAGGATGTTTTCATGAAAATAAACTCATGCACATTGGTCACATATTCATCATCATCTAACCAACCTAGAATTCGGTCACTGCCCACCAATCATTCATGTATCACCACACAATTGGGATCCAACATTTGGCCAGTATTCACTCGTCCCACTAATGAAGACATCATGAATAATGTCACACTTTTCATAATGACATGATCCTCATACAAATCCATAACCATTCCTCCATTAAACTCATCAGACGTTATTTCTATGAAAATTTTTTCTCACTAGTATCTATTATCTTTGGCGTTTTCCTGCTAAAATAATCTAAAATGACATTACCTTTTCTTAAAGTGCAGGCCATATCAAAGTTAAATGTCTATAGATAATCCTATAAATTCCTTTGACTCAAATTGATCTATCACCGAGAGAATATTTAGTAGAGTTTATTATAGTCTATGAAAACAAAAAACCTACCACCAAAGATATTACATCATGAATATTTTAGAGCATGGACTACATAAGATAATAGTAAATAATGATCTTCATAGTTCTATTTTTGGGGTCATAGTTGACATGAACATAAGAAACTACATGATCCCTAAACATCATCACATCTCCTAACCTGAAAAAAAGGGATGACAATACATAGGATAACCAATCCCAGGATTTGGAAGAATCAAAACATGAGTTTTCATCAAAATACTCTTTAGTTAAAGAAAAACCTCATCACACTGATGTGGCCATTCTAGAATCACCACCGTCTTAGTAATCCCCACAATTTGTTCTTCTAAGAAATGAAAATATTGAATAAATAATTAATAGTATCCAGCCAACCTGAGGAAAATCCTGATCTCAAAATCATTCCAAAGGTGTTACCAAGGCCTCATCACTTCCACCTTCTTTAGGACATCGAAATTCATGGCTAAGATATAACATGAAAAAGGAAATGTGCCTATCGAATACATAAGTTACACTTTGAAATATTGACATAATTGTGATTTTATTTAATTCAACTCAATACAGTCTAACGGTGTAGTTTATATAACTCATTAGTCTATGAATAAACAAGGATATCATCAAAAAAACACCATGATGAAAGAGTTGCGATATGGGTTAAAGATATTGTTCATCATATCCATGAACATTACAAGGGAACTATTTAAACCAAAAGTCATAAAGAGGGATTCATAAAACCCATACATATTTCTGCATATTTTATTAGGAATATCCTTGATGAGCCATGAAATTTTGAAATTTATTCTATGTTTTTCATTGGAAACAATCCTCGAATAATATAAATTGTGAGAGATTCATACATTTATGTTATTTATATTAATTTTTAATTTAATTATGAATTTGAAAAACACATATTTTTATCCTCTTAATTAATTTTTCAGATTAAAAATGAAACCAATTGATGTAAATTAGAATTTTTATTGTTCTTAAGTCTTTATTAAATTTATTTTAAAAATTTTAATGGAATATTTAATAATAAAAAATGAGTTTATTATTATGATATTTTATTGTTAAATTTAATTAGAAACTGTTGAGAAAATACTACATTTAAAAATTGTGCGTTTTCATTGCGTAGATTGACTAAGGAAATTTCTGTGTGACATTTCCTTCCACTATTTCTACTACCATGGAAGCCTAGTACCGTGAGATTCCTACCGTGGAGACTTGATACTATGAGCCTAAAGTAAGGGAGTCCTACTACCATCATCCTACTACTGTAGTAATTCTACCATGAGAGTGTTACCATGCCCCTATCATGTTACTATTTTTTTATACCATCATCATAATTCCAGGAGATGTCTTCCATGGGAAGTCACTAGTATGTTTCTGTGTTTTTGCTACTATGAAGCCATCATGAACCTACCTCCATTCCAATAGAAACTGTATACCTAATTATATGCTTCTGTGTCTATGGAATACCTCCACGATGGTTTATTTAAGGACCATCCTTGCTAAGGTTAAAATATAGTACAAATTAGTGGAGGAAAAGATAAAAAATTCTCAATAAAACAAATATCAATAGAAGATCAAACCAAGATTAGTAATTGAAGATGAGACCCTCTTTATTTCTTCAGCTTGATGAACTTAACACCATTCATGCTGATCCATAATCCCTTGAATAAAAAGGCAAAGATCACTAGTTTAGATTAGGTGGATGAATGAAATAGGGGAAAAAGAGATCCATTTATGAACTTGAGTTTTACTAAGGAAGAAGAATATGATGAATCGTACCACTTGACTAGATTAGCAAGATAAAGCTCAAATAGTGATGAAGTTTTTTCACACCACCAAAGAAGGATGAATTAAAAATAGTTTGAAATGATTGTATGAGGTCGAGGATAGCCAAAACTAGTAAAATATGATCCAAGAATTGATGTGAATAATTAACTATGAACTAGTCATTGAAGTACTAAAATGTGGTTGATGTGGATTGTTTATGGAGATGAAACATCCTTAGTGAAAATCAAGAACAATTGTTCTAATATTTAATTTGTGTTTGGGGATAATTATGAGAACAAAAGGGGCCTCCGATTTCACCAAACTCACAGGGTATAGAGTTAAAGACCGATTAACATCACCTACTAAATTTAATTCTTGAAATAAGTTATAAGGACGAGTACCTACTTAGATCAGAAATTTGAACCTTAGGCCATAATAAGGATGTCTAGTGGAGTAACATAGATTTTAATTCAATATGGATAAATGAGGATGAGGTTGAATTTTTAGTGGTGGGGGGTGTTGAGGCTAGTGAAAAATGGATTAGTTTATATTGTCAATGGAAGGTTTTTGAGGCCATTCTTGATGAATTGATGATATAATCCCAAATAAAAATGAATAATGAAAGATAATGAGATTTTGGAACCAAATCTGATACATCATGAACCTTTGATAGGTTATCACAATAGTAATATAAGAGGACTTAAAATCATAAATTTGAAGAACTTGGGATGAATACATGAATGTTTGGCATGATTAGGTGGTGCTGAGAATATCACGCTAGATCATTCGATTTTATCCTGGTGGATGCTTCCATGTCCCTGTATTGAAGGAAAATATCATTAAACCATAAGAAAATTCATAATCCTAGAATAATAGTGAAGAGTCCATGAATGACTAAACTTTAAATAATCACATACCCATGCAACTTCATATTATTTTATATCAATCAATTATAAATAGAAGTATGTCATGATGCCACAATCAGGCCATATTCAGTTTTCATGAAGTCCATGAATGATTCCAATTTCATAAAGAGTTCATGAATATATTTAATGAAACCCTTCATGTGAAGAAATAAAAAATTTTCAAAAAAATGTAAATCATGGAAATACATGTATAAAAAATAAGTAAAATGCTTCTGATCATGATTCACATGGGAGAATTCACATTCCTTGCATACATGTTAAAATAAAAACTCTAGGGGGGAAAAGTTCACATGATCCCATTCTATAATCATTTAAGGTTTTTATACCATGGCTCATAAGAATACTAAATATATTATAAATTATTAAGAGTGAAATTAGGAATGTATTTACATGAATTAATTTTTAATGATATTCTTTAGGGACACAAAAGAGTAAATTTTATTCCCATAAATTGAATAAAAATTTATTCAAGGAAGTGTGCTATAAAACTTGTCTATACATGATTGAATAGACTGAATTATACTGATACTCTTATTTTTTGATTTATCACTTTTTTATTTATGTAATATTATTCATTAATTCATTAATCATTTTTATCTCTCAAATAGAGGGGTAACGTTTCAAATTTATTTGGATAAGGATGTCTGAATAGTTGTAACGGTTTATTATTATTACTCTAATTAAATTATTTCTCTTATATTAATTGATTTAAATGATTTATAATATATTTTGATTTTAAATGTAGTTGTGTTTTAATTAAACTCTATCTATTATTTATTTACTTGGTTTAGGCTCCATAATCTCTCTCCACTTGGCTTTATATCTTATTAAGTAAATTGGTCTGGGTTAAGTACCGAATTTTTAAGATGATTATTACTCATAGGAAAGGTTATACAACTAAACCTATATTTCTATGTTAATAAAACTTAGTTCAGTGTTTGTTAAGTAATGTTGGGGTAATCCACTATTACAATTTCTCACATTAGAAGGAGGGTTGACTAAAATAAAGGAATTTTTTAGGATAATCTCACAATTATCATTCAATTAATATTTAAAGGGGAAGAAGTTGTATAATCTCTCAATTATCAATTAATTAGATGTTAATATCAAAAATAGGATACTGGTATAAAATTATAATGAAATTCTAATCTTAACATGATCACTTTTTCTCTGATAATTTGTTTTAAAATCCCATTTTCAATTTATTTTTCAAAAGTAAAAATTTTCCATAATAATAAATAAGTGAAAAATAATTTCTTGAACTCCTCTTATTAGAAAACCAAGGGTATCTGCTACTTCTACCATAACATGTGAAATAACTAGATTTGTTGGAAACCCTATGAGAATGTTATGTAAAAACGTGGTTCTATTTTTAGGGAGGTAGTTCCAATCTATGTTTTAAAATTTTAGTACCAATACTTCAAGTGAAAATAATTACCCTTTATATCCAAAAAATAAAATAACCCTTAGAACAAACATATGAATATTAAATTAGAAACTCAATTTAATAAAATAATTATTTCATACTCAATTGAAACTTTTGTTATTCATTTTGATTCTACATACATGGATATTAATCCTAACCAAACCCTAAGAGACTTATTTGAACCTAATTTTTCAATCTAAGAAAAGCAACTTGAAATACTAGATTTGTAGAATGATTTTAGATTTTTTTAAATATATAGATTATGAACATGTTTTTTGGTATCTTTGGTGAATACACAAATATAAACATTCAGGTTTTCACTCATGTTATCTCACTGGTGTATCATTGATGAGTAGTTAAAGAACATGTAAAGTTGATGGAATTCCCTATTTCACTAGAAAGAGCTGTCAAATCATGGTTTTATAACATACAGTCAAGATAGTTCCATGAATAGTATAATATCCATGTTTGTTTCTTATAGATATTTTCCCCAAAATCCATAATAGAAATAATATGGAATATTCTATACTCTATAAAATAAGAATATGGAGAGGCTCTCTATGAGTATAGAGATAGATTCAAGAATTTGTGCGCCAGTTGTCCACATCAACATGAAAAAGATAACAATTGTATTTTATTCTATTATTAAGGGATACTGGATAATTATAGGAATATCTTGGATGCATCATCCATAGGGTCATTGATCGAAAAATCAATAGTATAATCTAGAAGCCTGATTGAGAAATTACAAATAAATTGAAAACAATTCAGTAAAAGATGTATGGTTCAAGGGGTAATCATTATGAAATAAATTTTTACTCATCATAATTAATATATTCAAATCATGATGATCTAATTTTTATGGAGAGATATATGACATTTAAGAAAATCAATGAAAACTAATCAAAAAATATGGTTTGTGTTCTATGCTCTTGATCAAATCATTTCATCGACCAGTGTGTCAAATTTCTGGCCATGGAGAGTTGTGTAGAAGCTTTACAACCAAGAAAATTACAACAAAATTAAACATGGTTAGATATTCCATAGTAACAACTTGGATTTGTCTTTCAATAGAACTGTACTAGTTCCCCCTTTTAGAACCAATACCAACTCTAGCCCCCATTCCATAAACAACAATTCCTAACCCCCTTCTTCTCAGAAATCTTATAAACAAACCTATAACCAACCCACTTCCAAAAAACATCAGATTTATAATAAAATAATACTTAAGAATAACTTTTAACCATTGTACCATACATGGAACAACAAAAAATATAATCCATGGTTGAAGGTATGGAAGATAAAATGAATAATCTAACAACCTAATTTAGCAACCTAGTAAAGATTCTATCTAAAATCAAGGAAAATTACTATCTAAAATAGTAACAAATCTTATAAATAAAGTGATTATGATAATAAAAATAATTCACAATGAGATTAAACCACATGGACCTAAGTATACTAAAATTGATCATCTAGAAAAGACAGATAAAAATTATATACCAATTTTTGAAAAGAAACCTAACTTGGAAAACATAAGATACGAGAAGAAGTAAAAAAATAAGGAAGTACTAAAGGTTATATGAAATAATGATTAGAGACATCCATGAAATGATAAAAAAGGGGAAGGAAATACCTTCCACTTATGTTTTTTACTAGATGATTTAGTTAAATAAGATTGAATAATAAGAACCTCAATTGGATATTATAAAAAAACTATAGAATGTTAAAATAAATATACCTCTTCTTAAAGCCATCAAGAAAATACATAAATATTCTAAATTTCTTAAGAAAATGTGTATCAAATAATGAAGTATTGATGAGAATAAGGGTGTTATTTTGGGAATAATTGTTTTAGATCTCATCACACTATCTCTTCAAACCAAAATGGAAGGACATAGGGATATTATCTATTACCTTTAATATTGGATCTTGATCTATCCCTGATGATTTATGTGATTTAGGATCTTAGATAAATGTTATGCGTCAATTTATGTTTACATACAAGAATATGGGAGACTTGAAACCCACAATAGTATTGGTATAGATTGAAAATAGATATACTATTCATACAGAAGTAGTTTTAGAGGATGTGATTGTAGGATTTAAAGGCTTGTTATTCCCAAATGACTTCCATGTGCTTAATATATAAGAAGATAAAGAGCTAGTTAATTCATCTATAATATTGGTATGAATATTCTTCAATATAAACATGATAAAAATAAATATGTATGAAGGAATCCTCACTATGGAATTTAGATATAACACCATCCACATCAATATTTAAATCTCAACAAGGAACACTTCAGATGACCAATCAATTTTTACCCTATCCCATGTTAAAGATAATAAATCTAGAGAATAAAAATGTATTTTTCATTAATGTTTTACTGCAGTATATAAGTTATTTATTTAAAACAGCATAAAATATATAAGTTTCTAGAAATTTAGAAAATTTTGAAATTATGGAAATTATTATTTTAAATTAAAAGATAATGTAATCTTAGAGTTTTTTGAGGAATATATTTATTTCATTCAAGAACAATAATATAAGGTATTTTACTTAGAACATGATGGATATAATATATCTCCAATATGGTTCCAATCTATTAGATTTGACATCCCATGCATCATTCATCACAAAATTCTCTCTCTTAGGTGAAATAAAGGATACTCGACTATGATAAAAGTAGACGTGAGCATGAAATATTGTCATATAGTCCATTACAAGGATCACATAAAAGCTATTCATCTCAATTATCATGATATATCCAATATCTCTTTAGCTATAAACAACTAATGAACACTCTGGATATCTCTAGAGAAAGGTAAATTTATTTCCCAAGGGCGTGTTGATAGAAAGAAACTTAAAAGATAAATTAATCGGTAAGTTAATACCTGTAACAAAATGAGTAGATAAAAATGAATTTTAAGAACCAATATCGAAAATAGCAGTAGATAGAGAATAATTGATCAATTCCTCACCTCAAACGGCCAATGTTACCTCAACATAAAATCTGAATCTTAGCCAATCACATACACTTAGCCTACCTTGGATTTAAAAACATGGAACTGATGTGTATGAATCACCCAAGTCTATGTAATATAAGAAGATTTAAACTACTAATAAGTACCCATAATAGATCTATGGGTCATAATTTTCAGCTATCATGCACCCTTGTATAAAACTAGCCTCAAATATCTAGAGAAGAACTGCTGGTGATTTCCCATATTGCAACATTATTGACACTTTATCTAATGTGTGGGGTAGAACCAGTAGTAATGTTTGACCATCCCATAATTGAATTACTATGGAACTCCTTATTAAGGGTATTAAGAATCTAAACTCTACAAAACATTACTACTACCAACCTATTGTATATCCTCAATCTTTTTATTCCTACAACTAGAAGGGACACTCACTACAATAGTAGGAGGTTTACTAACCTATGTAATAAAGTATAGAAGAAGGAAAACTCAGAGATCCTCCTCTAGAACCTTTTCAACAGTCAATTACTTACATAGAAACTGAAATTTTGTATTTAGGTAAAAATCATAACCTTCCATATCATATTAGGATGAATACGAATCTCGAACTTCTTGGTCTTATACGCCTCATTTCTAGCTAAGAGGGGATCAATACAATTCGGTTCTGAGAAATGATAAGACTAAGTTGATATTGTCATGGATCCTTGATTAAGGACATTGAATTACAAGGGTTGATCCAAAATTATTTTGTTAGAAACGAATTCCCTAAATAATAGTTTCTTGATGACCTCCCAGGATAGAACCTCATGTATTCTTTCTTATCCCATACACCCCACCATTTCATAGTGGGTACCAGAATCATAAATGCTACTCGGATGACCCATCAGTCATTTAGGGTCTTGAAAATGTTAAATATTGCATTAATGATGTATGTCAAGTCCTCTACGTCCTATGGTAATCTAGTACTCTATATGTTTGGAAGATACTAGAGTTGTATAATGCAGACATAGTCAATAATGGTACTTTGAACTGCTCCACAATGGGAAGGTATAATCCAAAATATTCTAGAAAAGAATAGCTCAAACGCTGGAACCAATAGAGCATGTATGGGATCTTGATAAGGTGCCTCATTCGGTATAGATTGTGGTGGAACTAACTTAACCACCATAGATGGAGAATTTTGGAAGGAATTACCAAGTACTATATTAATAATCTTCATGGTGTCATTTTTTCTAAAATCCCAAATAATCATTTTGAACACCAATAAAAACATACATAAGTGAAATACATAAGAATATTATAAACAATACATGGATTATATAGGAAAAACTATATTAGGAAACACCCAAAAATATTTTATAACTCTCATAATCCTACCTAAATCTCAATACTAGTCCTCCAAACCTACAAATTAGTAAAATTTATAAATTTAACAAAATAATTTTCTCCTGTTCAATAATCTAATTCAATTATAGATATATCACAATAGTAAGAACACAATTATATCACTCAAAAGAGAAAAATATGTATATCATTAATATATAGAAAAATAAAGGAATTAAATTTTAGTACTACTATATAGAACACAAAATTTATACATATATGACATGTGATCCTATGTGCCTAATTATGATTCATGAACAAACCCAAATATCATAAAATTGTAACACCAATCCCATCTCTGGTAACTCATAGGCCTGCTACACATGATATTTTTAGGCACATGACAAATCCCAAAAATTATTTCCACATACCCTATCTTCTTTCTACTATGCCTCTAGATAACTAAGAATAAAATAAAGGAAACTCAGTCCTGATGCTGTTTTGTAATGCCCAAGTACAATTTTTAAAAAAAACACCCAAATGGAGATTCACAAGGCCTCATGCATGTATCCCAATACTAAAGAGGCTATTGAACAATGGTGATGGTCTATGGGTGTAGTTGAGATACTATTACCTCACCAATCATATCCATACACCATAAATAAAAATAATATATAACACCCCATAAAATCATGATGGAAGACAAAGTAATCACAATGTAATAAAAAATACCACCCATGTCACACATATAAATAAACTGTGCTCATAATGTGGATGGTAAATTAGTTTATAATAGGTATAATAAGACAAATAACACAACACAATAGAATCCCCTAAATTCTATCCTAATACTGCTATAATATCCCAACTATCAAGACCCAACACAAGCCGAGGCTTGAGCCACGACTACCCCAAGCACACATCCATTGGATAGAGTGTGGTGAAAAGCACTAAAGGCATAGATAACTCCGAGAGTCCTTTTAATAATTACTTGTTTGGACACACACAACCCACTCAATACTAAAGTGAAGAGCAAAAAAAGGAAAAGATGGAATACTGCTATAAATTAAACCAAACATGCATGAACATCTAGATAGTATAGAAGTAAAATAGTGTAAGATGAAATGTAAAGTAGAATAATACACACCCAGTATAAAATATGTCCCAACCTCATAGAAAATGGAAAATTAAATAGCTAAAAGAGATCCCATCTCCTGAATCACAAGCTACAACAACCATATGTGGTCCAGGGAACCAACATCCCTAAGATCCTTTATAGTTATATTTGATCTATCCATAATCTATAAAAGACATGATTCATGTAGGAAAATCCCATATAGGGGTGATTATAAACATACATAATATAAAATATGAAAAGATAAAGGGGAGTAGTAAGAGATACAATAGAAGAGAAATATCATAGACAACACAAGGTATAGTGAAAGACTACAACTCAACCCAACCAAGAGTCAATGAAATACCATCCAAACATAAGGGGATAAACACAATGTTTTAGATAAAATACCTATCAACTCTTCACCAACTAAATCAGTATAGAAGAATTGTCCAACCATAATATGTTAGACATAGAAATCACATGGTAAACTACATGCATATTTTCCTCTCCTGGAAGGATATCATTCAAATACAATGGGTGGATACATAAAAAAAGAATATATATATATATATATGTTCTCAGTGAAAGAATCCCAATCTATAGAGTAAAGAGATATCTATCTCACAAATAATCCCAAGGGGATGAGTATCCAACAGTTTGGAAAGTCTATGGTGCCCAAAATCCAACACATCTGACTAGAAGTAACCGTACAATTCCAACCATGACACATCACTATGCCACAAAGCCATGTAGGGACAAACGTGAAATCAAGGACCAATTCCCTAGTATAATAATGGGGTTGACTCTAAAGGCATCAAGGATTCATTTCCCAACTCAACTTAAGGGTACTACTCAGTAGATGTTGAGGACCCATTGCCCAACCCTACTAAAGGGTACCACTTGATAAATGTCAAAGAACCCACTACCCAACCCATCTAGAGGGTACCACTCAGTAGATTTTAAGGACCCACTACTCATCCCATATAAATGGTACCACTCAAAATACGTTGAGGACCGACTACCTATTCCAGCTAGAGGGTACCACTCGAAAGGTGTCTTTGGTGATCCTGCATGATGACTCATGTTGTTGAGGTCGGCCTAGTAAGTGTTGTGGCTAGAAAATTCCACATCATATCTCAAAATCTACAACTGAGGGAACCATAACAATCTATGTTGAAAAACACTATGGATAAGACACTTTTGGGACAAAAATTGAGTTCAAACGATGAAGATACTGGCATTAAAAGTTTCCTATAAAATAACCAAGGGGTATACCATGTGTGAGGGGGCCAACATGGCATGTGGACCCTCTTAACAAACTCTCCATGTCCCTGGATGGAACATTACTCTCTATCCATGTAGCAGTACATGTAGTGTAGGTGGATGGCATGGTGGGTCATAACTAAATAGGACTGGGGGCTGTGTTCTGTCGCCCGTGTCTATGTACCGGTGTAAGAAGATGTGTACTGAACCTCATATACTCCCACATGGGATCTTATCTATGTGACCCATTACACCATTTGTACAACTGGGAAGGGTGTACATGGAGTGGGGTGGGGGACTTCAAAATGTGTCCTCCTTAATATTTCTCAAACCCTAGTGGTCACCACAGAAGGGGATACATGTTGTGTGTTCATCCTTGAACACAACGTGTTGTCGGGATTTTGTATAAATCCAAAATTCAACTTCAAATCTCATATATTATCATGTCTTCATAGATATCTCCTTGAATACCTTTGAGATGAGCTAATCTAGTAGTGAATCATGGATCTTGGCCGTCCTTCACCAGAAATCAGCTCTAATGAAGCTTTGGTGGCTATTTTTTCCTCCCACATGAACCTGAAGCATCCATGGTTGATTCATATAGCTCTGATGATAAAAAATTCGTCATTTCATTTAAAAAATCCCTAATATGTAGCTTTGTCATTGATCTGAACCTACTCCATTGATTCTCCATTATTCTGATGGTCGGATTAGGCTCGGTACCTCGCATAAAAGTCAAACCAGAAATATAGAGATCCAACAGGTGGAAAACCCAAGGAATATTGGGGATAAAAGAATAAGAAAAAGGTTAAATGATTGAAGCCAAGAATTCTTGGACAATCAATAAAAAATGGGGATCCCATGGTTAAAAAAAATGAAAAAAAATTAATTTATGTACATGGGCACATGGAGAGGCTGCAAATAAGGCTACAAATAAATGAACTAAAAACGATGTACTAAACCATTTAATAAAAGGGAACAAAAAACCAAAATACTAGTCCTAATTTAATTATGGATCGATCCCAGATGAATAATGCATTCACTAATATTTGGAATGTGTCATTTCATTCATTGTGTCCAAATTTACTATGATCTAGAGTCCTATCATCATTTTTCATGATTTTATATCGAAAGGAAGGAGAGAGATCTTGGAAAATTCCCTGGATTATGACAGTAACCATGGAAAGTATTCTATGGAGATATATTTATAACATTTTAGTTTAGGTTATGTAATTCAATTAATTAATTAATTAATTAATTTAACTCACTAAATGTACCAACAATGAGCAGGTGACTAGAATGTTCCATGCCGACCCATTTTATGTCACTCATAAGGAAAACACCACGTTACAGACTCAACCATCATCACAAATTTATGAATGAAAAAACCGTTTAATATTTATCCCTTTTTCCTTAAAAAGATGGAATAATCAATATGAAATATATTTAATATTTTTATAAAAATAATTCTGGGCACCATGACTCTCGAAATCACAGTTTTTCTCAGTGCTAGCACATCAAATATAATTAGAAATATTTCAAAGTCTTAAATGGTAAAAATTGGTCTCTACACATTACCTCCTTCAAAATTTTTATCCTAGAAAAGAAAAAAATAGGAAAGAAACTCAGGATACTAAGTGCACACATGGATCTCCCACTCTCATGAACTATCATTCACATTCCCATGCTACCACAAAACATGAAACAAATGGGTGGCTCATCAACATTATTGGTTGTAGTAGAGTACTCAAGAGGTGGGTGAATTGAGTATCTATAAAAATTTATGTTTACAATGTTTTCTTAAAGAGTCCCCCAATAAAATAAACGTAGCCTAGTTAATCAAAGTAATATGGTTATGCATGTTTTATTGTTTAATTAAATTAACAGAAGAGTGATTAATTCTTATTAATCTTAATATCAACTATTAATATTACCTTTTTAGTTTATCTAATAAGGATAAAAAATTATATCTTCTTTCCATGATTTACTATCAAAGTGAATCTGGTGATTTTTTAATTATGAAGTAAAACAGAGAAAACTAAATTAAATAAAATAGCAGATGTAAAACATGTGGTTCACTCTTAAGCCGAGACATAATCCAATCCACATAGAGATCACATGCCACCAAGAAGTTTATATTAATAAACATGATCCACACCTTGGACCAGGGCAAACAACTGTATAAAGGACTTTCTAGGTCACAAGACCTCTTCCACAATTCTTCATGGGTATGAACTATCAGGCCACACAGGGACCTCTTCCACACTTATCCACGAGAATAAACAAGTGTAAAAAGATGTGAGAGGACAGATATCTTGTATCCTTCTGTTTAATGCAGGAGACAGTGTGTGGTTTTATATGGACACACACACACACACACACTGTTCAAAAGCTAAAAACATTACAAAATAGATATAAAAAGATGAGATGAGGTTAGAAGTGATCTGAGTGTTATTCTATGAAGCTCTAGACCACAAGGATGAAGTAGATTCACGAATCGAGTCCTCTTGTGAAAAATAGAATATCATAAGTCAGTTAGATCTGGCTCATGTTCTTCGTGGTGTGGTCAGTGTGAAGATGTCCTCATCTCTTATCTATGGTATCAAAACATTTTGTATTAGAGAATTATTCATGTGTTTTTCAGAAGTTTCTAGGTTCATGTGTCGGTTCTTTTCTCAATAATTCTCGTACTCTTTTTTATCTTCCACACCCCATATTTGTTTCAATTCCACACTTCTCTTTTATTTTTGGAGTGAATCCGTTGGAGTAGTTAGGATGCATGTATTCTGAACCTCCTACTTCATACTATCAGGTGACATTTAAACGAAGAAACAATAATTATTTTAGTGCTTTTAAAAGACTCAAATATGAGCATTAGAAATTAAATTAAAAAACGACAAAGTAGTTTGAAGAACGGTGTCATAGTCTGTCTGGAAACAGTGTCTCAATGAAATGGTGTCTCCATGGAATGATGTCTACTATGTTTCATTTGAGTGGTGAGATAGTTATGATGTGGAGCCAGTAGAACAAATATAGTGTTCAGATCATGGTGTCTGATCTCATGTCAAACTTCAACCAGTGTCTTAGCAAGGAACCGGTGTCACAAACTTCATCATGTTACGGTGTCTGGGTCACAGTGTCTGGGTCATGGTGTATGGTCACAATGTCTGGGTCATGGTGTCTGGGTCACAATGTCTGGTCATGGTGTCCAGCCATGGTGTCTGGGTCACAGTGTCTGATCAGAGTGTCTAGGTCACGGTGTCTGGTCACGGTGTCTGGGTTATTTTCTAGAAAAACAGAACCGGTGGAAGAGTCGCTGTTTCTACGACATAGCCAAATATATGTATACATTCATAAAGAGTGATATTCATATAATGGATTAGACTCAGTCATTTATCATGGAAATCCATTATAACATAAAAAAATAGTTTACAATGATTATTTAAGATATAAAGTAACCAACCATATATACACATGATTTGAGATATATTAAACATGATTTAACATGATTTATAGGATCTATAGAATTAGTGATCATTAAAACATGATTAGCACAAAAGGATGCCAACAATCTCCCCCCTTTGATGATCACAAATCATGTGAGTGATAGATCTAATCTTAGTGAATGTGTCTCTTCATTTTCCTTAGTTTTCATATCTATTATTAGTGAGTGTGTACATATCTCCACCCCTTTTGGGGTTATCAAAAAGAATAAATAAGAAATAGAAAATAAGAGTGAAAAATGCAGTAGATGAATAAAGAAGGGTCATTACAAATAGTAGACATCAAAAAAAAATTCAACAAGATCCCTATCAAAATATAATAGTCACTTTTCTTCAGCACTGGATATCTTCTATTTCACCTTGGCAATACTAGTAGGAGAAGCCACAAGAGATGATGTGGAAGTTGAATAAGGAAGTATACTAATTGAGAAAGAAGGTAAAGGGAGTCCTTCAATAATAGAAGGGTTCAGGGTAGGTGCAGTGGAAGACGGTTGAAACCGTTGATCAAGGATAATAGGTCTGATCTAAATCATATCCTGAGATATAGACATAGAAGTAGAGGCAAGGGAAGAGGATGAGAAATTAGGAAAAACAGGTCTTAGGGGTACAACTATTGGATCCACAATTGTAGTGCTCTGTATAGGAAGAAAAGGCCTCAAAAACTTGATGAAGTCAGTAATAATTTCACCACCATAATGCATGGTTTTCCCAAAGTCATCTTTGTTCTCCATAAACTTGTACAACAATGGAGTGAAATATTTTATCTTTTGGACATGAGTTTTGAAAGCTTGAGTGACAATAGAAATTCTCTAATTCTCAACTAGACACTTGAAATGGTTGGTCATGTCATGCTTCAATAATATCCTATTAAAGTGGAAGTCCACCTACTTTGTAATATTATCCTGAGCATTATTTTCTATTATGGAATGAATTAACACTAAATCAAGAACTCTGTAACTGTTCATGACAAATTCAGATAGAGATTCTTCGTCAAAGCCACTAAGCACAGATTTGAGTTCTTCTTTAATAACTGTTTTGAGTAGATCACTGTATAAAGAGGGTTGAAAGGACTATCCAAAATTATTCGAAGCTATAATAGATGAAGTAAGGGACTTCAGTTGATTTAGGACTTCTATGAGATTGCCCTTATATTCATCACTCATCTTGTTAAGACCAATAACAATCTCACGCATCTCTTGAACAATTTTCTTGTTTCTTTTAGCTACCTTGTTATCCAAGGAGGTTAGGTTAGGTTGAACCCGGGAGGCAAATTTCTATGTAATATGACTAAAAACATCCTCAACATGACGAGAAAAAGGTTCTGGTCTCGATTTCATCACATTCTTCATATCTTCAACCATACCTCGGAGATACTTCACTTCAGCACTTCAGTGTTTGTTCTCAACTTTGAATTCTTGAATCTCATGAAGAATTTTGGGCTGAATCTTCCATATGATCTTTTCTAACAATAGGGAAGTATCTATTTCACTTAAATTTTTTTTATAGGAGATGGTTAGGTATTCATGAGCTTTGCAACTCCCGCTAATAGGGTGTCTCCAAAAGAATTTAAATCATCCTTACTCAACATGGTGGAAGGATCTTGTGAAGGTTTAGGAATAGGAACAGAGACAGTCTCATGTACCTTTTCAAAGAAAAGATCAGAGACTGATTTCAATTTAAACATCGTATAATGGTCAATATCTTTAATTAAGACTTCTTGGTAATCATTCACATAAAAATAACTCTAGAATTTGTACCATGTATGCATTGAGCATGGATTAATTTGATTCAGGAATTAAATGATTTCCAGACTGGGAGGTTGATCCCCCTCAATAGGTGCATCTTTATCAGGTTTGAGAGATTTAGATATTTGATCTATTTCCAGGAAGTCATCCCCAATAGCCTCATCCATTTCCTTTCTGTCCAACTAAAAGGATTTCTACATTATCTCTTCAGAATATTGGATAATTTTTGGAACAACTTGTTCTTCCACATATTCCTCATAATCAGCTCCTTGCACAAGAGAAATATCTTACTATATATTCTCTTCTATAAAATCCTTCTCACTTTCAACAACAACAAATTATTAATTAGAGGAAGGTTATTCTTCTAGATCAACAATCTATTCAGGGATAGGTACTTCCTTTTCAATTAAGACTTGAAGAACAGGTTCTATACCTTTCTCATCCAAGATAATTTTCCCTGTAGGTACAACAACCTCTTATTCTTCCTCCTCATTAGAATACTCAACAATTTCATTTGGTTCGAAACTAGAATTAGAAATATCTTTAGGTCTTGAAGAGTTCTCCACAAGATTGAACTTTTCATAGACCTTGTCATTATGCTCCACCCATGCTCTTCTCCATTGATTCCAACTGATTTTCATTCTCTTTACTGTATATTTTGAAAGAATAAATTCATAGTCTTTAATAACTTCTTTATCTGGTCCAACCAACCCTTTTTCATGAGGAATATATGAGATAAACCTTGAGTAGAATAGGGAGGTTGACTTGGAGGTTGTCTTGATCAAATCACACATATGAAGGATAAAATATTTTCATAGGTTAATCTTTTGTATATTTTTCATGAGATGTATCAATAATACATCCTGATACATGAGTGTAGAAAGATCACATTTTCTGGGGCTAATCAGATTCTGAAAAAATTTAAATAGAAGTCTAGTTTCACAAATTAGATCAGCATCTGTAGACCTTATCTTTGTTTCATTTCCAGTTAATCTTCCCAATGATTCTTCCAAAACAAAGATATCACTTGGAGATAGAGGACATATATGTTAAACCTCAAAAATACCCTAATAAGGTATCCTTAGGCATGCATCCCATAACCTCAAAGAAAAAGTACATCTCTAGAAATTTATCCATCTTCTCACAACAAATTATTCTTCCTTATCAAATGAGAACAATACAAACTGATAAAACTGAGCTACTAGCTTCTAGTAAATTAGTCTATCCTCATTTGTGAACCAATATATCCACCCTAGGTCTTTCATAACTTTAAATACCAATTACATACTTAACAGAAGCCACTTAGGGAAAATTTTTTTTAGGTACCACTATTCTGTCCACCAGATTTGGATTCAAAGGACCTTTTGGTGATAACTTCAGCACTATGTTTATTTTCTTATGTGATCTTCACTTAAGGGGAGTTGACGATGATGGGATTTTCATCTTGGGTATTAAACAAAGGTTAGAGAGAGAGATATAAAACCGAAAGGTTGATAGAGGGCTTACGGTTTGAGAGAAGAGAGCTCGTGTGAACAAGGAGTGAATCTTTAGTTTTTATCATTTAGGGATATCAAGCATCGCAAAAACAAAATCACAGGAAAATAAAGAATAAAATAATCAATTATCACAATACGGGTTATAATATGCAAAATAAAATGATAAAGCGTCTTTACGGTGAGACTATAATAAACTTTCATGGTGAGACAGTAACTCACTTTCACGGTGAGACCATAACTGGTTTTTACAGTGAGACCGTAACTGGTTGATTTCTAAACTATATGACCATACTATTTAAGACTGTAAGTAAATGATAGTAACCATGAGATAGTAACTGTGAGACTGTAAACATGAAACAACAAGCTGTGAAATAGTAACCTGTGAAACAGTAAGTCGTGAAACAGTACACTGTGAAATTGAAAGTTGTGAAATAGTAAGCTGTAAAACTAAAATCTTACTACTTAAGATTTATCATTCCCAATTCATGTATGATGTAATCTATTCTTTTAGAATTTAATGGTTTGGTGGATATATTAGCGAGTTGATGTTATATTCCAATGAATTCTAAAGTGATATCACCTTTTTGATAATGTTCTCTCAAAAAGTGATGTCATATATCAATATGTTTAGTCCTAGAGTGTGAAACATGATTTTTTGAGATGTTAATTGCACTTTTATTGTCACAATTTATAGGTACAAGCCTGAATTAATACCCATAATCTAGTAATGTGTGTTTTATCCACAAAATTTGTGCACAACAACTACTAGTAGCAATGTATTCATATTCTACTGTAGATAATTCAATACAGTGTTTTTCTTACTATACTGTGATACTAGTGACTTGCTTAAAAAGTGACATGTTCTAGACGGTCTTTTTTAATATAACTTACAACCACTGAAATCAACATCAGAATAACTAAATAACTCAAATGATTTTCCTATGGGATTGAACATTCCTAGATTGGGTGTATTCTTGAGGTATTTGAAAATTCACTTAACAAAATTTAAATGAGATTCCATAGGATTTTATTGAAAACAAGAACACATACATAAAATAAACATAATTTCAGGTTAGCTAGTGTTTAGGTAGATTAAATATCTAATCATTCCTTTATACGTGGTTTGATCAACATATTTTCCATCTTCATCAAGATCAAACTTAAAAGTAGAACTCATTGTAGTGTTGGTACTTTTAGTGCTATCCAAACAAAAACGTTTTAGAATATCTTCAGTATATTTTTTGAATTAAATTAATAGCATCATTATCTTTAATGATTTTAAATCCAAGAATGAATTTTAGTTCACCCGTTAAACTCATTTCAAATTCGTATTGCATTATTTTAGAAAATTCAATACATAAATAATTCTTTGAAGATCCAAAGATAATGTCATCTACATAGATTTGAACTACTAAAACATCATTAGAAATTCATTTTATAAAAAGGGTAGGATCATATATTACTTTTTTAAAACCTTTGGAAATAAAAATGTACTTAATCTATCATACCAGGCTCTCGAAGTTTGATTTAAACCATATAAAGAAATAAAATGTTTAAAAACCCAATATGGAAAAGAGGATTTGTAAAACCAGGGGGTTGTTCAACAAAGACATCCTCATCTATATACCCATTTAGGAATGAACATTTAACATCCAGTTGATATAGTTTTAAATTCAGATGTGCATCGTAAGAAATCATAATTCTGATGGCTTCAAGTCTTGCTACAGGTGAAAAGGTTTACTCATAGTCAATTCTCTCTTCTTGACTATATCCTTATGCAACCAATATATAATTATTTATAACTATATTACCATCCTCATCTACTTTATTTCTAAAAACCCACTTAGTGCTTGTGGTGACTGTGCCTTTGGGTCTATCAACAAGTTTCCAAACTTTGTTCCTTTCAAACTGATTTTGATCCTCTTTCATATCCATCACCCAAAATTCATCATTGATAGCATCATTAATGTTTGTAGGTTCAAGTTGTGACAATAAGACTTTATGTTCAACCTTATTTCTAAGATAATCTCTAGTTTTAGTTCCTTTATCTGAGTCTCCTGAAACATCATCTAAAAGATGATTCTTAAGAGTTCTAAAAGCTCTAGAAAAAGAAGGACTTGTGATTTCAGGTTCTTCAACTGGGTCAGGTTCATTTTGACTTGAATCAAAATATTTTCCTGAACTGGAAGTTTTCACAGATTTCTTCACAAGATGGTTTGAGGATTTTTAATTAATGACCAGATTTGATACATCATCCTCTAGGTTCTCTAGAGTGGTTTTAGTCTCATGTGGATCTGTTTCATCAAATTTGACTTGGAAAATTTTTTCCACACTTTTAGTCCTTCTACTAAATACTCCATAGGCTTTACTAGTGATGGAATATCCTAAAAATATTCCTTCATCACTCTTGGATGCAAATTTTTCAAGATTTTTTTAGTATTAAGGATATAGACTTTGCAACTAAAAACTTTGAAGTATCTTACTTTGGGTTTTCTATTATTCCATATGTCATATGGAGTTCTTTTAAGAATAGGTCTAATCAAAACTCTATTAATTACATAGAATTCTATATTTGCAGCTTCAACCCAAAAATAAATAGGTAAGTAATATTTACTAAGTATGGTTCTTGAAATCTCTTTAATGGTTCTATTTCTTCTTTACAGAACTCCATTATGGTGAGGTGTTCTAGGGGTAGAAAAATTAGGACTATAGCCATTTTGTGAGAAAAAGGATTCAAACTCCTGATTTTCAAACTAACTTCCATGATCACATCTTAAGGATGTTATTCCAAGTCCACTATGATATTCTACAATTTTGGCATATTTGGTAAAATGAGAGAAGGATTCACTTTTGTGAGTCAAAAAGAATGTCCAAGTATATCTAGAAAATTCATCTACAAGAACAAAAACATAGTTCTTCCCTTTTAAACAAGAAACTATAGATGGTCCAAACAAATCCATGTAAACCAGTTCAATAGGTTGAGAAGTTGACACTTCTATTTTTTTGGTTTGATGGAAATTTTGTGTTTCTTTCCATTCTGACAAGGATTACCCCCTTTATCATTTGGACTCTAATGTTTGGGTAGTTTATTGACTAAGATTTTTCTAGTTAGATTTATAAGGGAGTGAATATTATAGTGTCCTAGTATCCTATGCCAAAGCCAATAATCTTTGTAAAATAAACTTAATCATGAATAATTTTGAGAGATTAAATAATTAAGTTAATAGAGTATACATATTCATTTTTTAAGGAATAAAAAACCAATTCATTTCTACAATTAAAAACATTTCAAGCATCATTTTCAAATATAACATGAAATCCATCATCACATAGTTGTGAAATACTAACCAGATTATATTTCAATCCATCAACAAAAATTACTTTGTAAATTAATACTGAGATAGAGTTACTGATTTTTCCAAGGAAAATAATCTTTACTTTGTCATTGTCACCAAAGAAGACATGTCCACCATCAATTTTTATTATGTTATTGAAGCCTGAATAGTCTCCAATTATGTGTCTTAAACACCCACTATCCATGTACCGTAAGCATTTACAGTATCTCTTTAAGTAGTGTTCCTACAAAACAGTTGAACCAAGAAATGACTCTGGTACCCATATTTGTTTGGGTACAATGATATTAGTGACTAGTGCTTTAGGATCCTAGATCTTCCTCATAGGTTTCCAATAAGCATTATGTAATGTGATTGAAAAATAAACTTTATTTTGTCCAAAAAATATTGAAAGAGTAGAAAGTGTATCGTAATTTGAACTAGCTGAATATTTTTTAGAACTAAGAATAATGTTGTATAGCCTATAATTTGAAACCAAATTAGTTCTTCCAAGATTTCTTTTACCAAGTTGATAACCAATCCTAGTAGTATATTTAAGAGCTATCTTTTTACATAGAATTTGAGTAAGGGTATTTTTTCCATTGGTAAAATTTTATAAGTCTTTCTTCAATTTCTCATTAGAAATTTTTAACTAATTGTTTTCCTTGAGCAATTGAGAATTTTCTATATTTTTTAGTTGTAAGTTCAGATCTAATAGTCATAGTAAGAGCATGCTATTTCTTCAAAGATTTATACTTGCATTTCAACTCATCACAATTTTTTTCTAGCATAATAATGTACTCAAACATTTACACATTAGACATATTTTCAGAGTCACTGTCATCTCTTGAATAATAAGATTTATGTATAGTAGATTCCAGTGTTACCTCATATGTGTCTGTCATAAAACACATATTGGTTTTGTTATCCTGTTCATAATATGATGATTCTCAGTCACTTGAACAATCCTCAAAAGCACTCCAGGAGGCCTTCATTGCTTTCTTATAATATTTATCCTTATTTTCATACTTTTTCTTGTATTTCATCTTTGGAAAGTCAGCCTTGACATGTCCTATCGTTTTACAATCGTAGAAGATTATATATTCTGATTTATCATTTCTCTTCTAATCCTTTTTCCAATTTCCCTTGTTATCATACTTTCCTTTGTTGGTGGGATTTATGAAAAACTTATTTTTCCTATAAAATTTCTTGAATCTTCTAGCCTACGGGGCCATTTCATCATAACTATCTGAAGCTAATTCTTTACTACTAGAGCTTTCAATTACATCTTGAACTTTTTCTTTATCTTTACATTTATGTGATGTTGAATTGAAAACTACAGACTTTATTTTGGGTTCATACCCCTCTTCCTTATTAACCTTAATATCCTTTTTATACATCACTAGTTTCCCAATGATTTATTTTACAGGTAATTTGATGATGTTGAACGACTCTCTAATAGAGACAGAGGTTCCTCTCTACCTGTAAGGTAGACATCTGAGAATATTCATGATCTATTCTTTGGCAGTGACTTCTCTTCCAAGATAAGTCATTGTATTGATAATTTCATTAAACCTTAGACACATGTTAGAGATAGGCTCATCAGGTTTCATTTCATGGGTAGTTTTACATGTAGAAATTCTGTTAAATTCTTCATCTCCTAAAGAGAAATATAAAGAATTCATGGCTTTGCAATTGTTATTGTAGGCAGTTTTGTTTGGTTCATCCCAAGTGGTTCTAACAGCAGTTGGAATCTTATATTCATCTATAATTGAAGACCAAATTTAAAATCCCATACTTTCTAAATTCATTTTCATTTAAATTTCCCATTGGCAATAATTGGTTCCATTGAAGAATGACAGTCTATTTTTTGCAGCACCTTCTAATCTATTATCCAAAATAATGAAATACATTAAAAGAGATAGAAATTTAGAATTGATAGAAATTTATAGATCTATAAAGTATAACTAAAATCACAGTAAAATAGGTTCCAAAACAGAGACTTAAAAGGAATAACAAGATCCTCTGATATGAAATGTTTGTCTGAGTATATTACTCAAGAAGCGGGGTGAATTAAGTTTTTATAAAAAGTTCTACATTCAAAGTTTTCATAAAGAGTTCCCCAATAAAAAAAACATACCCCAGTTAAACAAAGTAATATGGTTAAGAATGTTTTACTATTTAAAAAACTTCTCATAGGAGTGATTAATTCTCAGTAATCTTAATATCAGTTACTAATATTACCTTTGAAGTTATTCTAACAAGTTTGATCAATTATAACATCTTTCCAAGATTAACTACCAAATTGAATCTAGTGATTTCTGAATTATGCAGTAAAATAGATAAAACTAAATTAAACAACACATTGGATGTAGAACAACTGGGTCAGTCTCAATCTGGACCTAATCCACTCCACTTGGTGATCATCTTACACCAAGCAGTTTATATTATTAAACATGATCCACACCCTGTATCAAGGTAAAAAACAATACACATGACATTCCAGGTCATACGACCTATTCCATAGTTTTTTATGGGTATGAACTGTCAGGTCACAGAAGGACCTCTTCCACACTTATCTGTGGCAATAAATAAGTGTAAAAAGATGTGACAGGAAGGATATATTTTATCATCCAGTTTAATGTAGGAGATAGTGTGTGGTTTTATATGGATACACAGACACACACACACTGTTTAATACCTAAAAAAAATACACAACGAAGAAAAAATGATGAGATAAGGTTAGAAGTGCTATGAGTGTTATTTTGTACGACTCTGGACATCTAGGATAAAGAAGAAGTATGAATCAAGTCCTCTTGAAATAATAGAGTATCGTAAGTCCGTTATACCTGTCTCATATTATTCATGGTGTAATATATGGTATCAAAACGTTTTGGATTCATGAATGCTTCGTGTGTTCTCCAGAAGTGTTGAGTTGCAAGTTTATGTTCTTTTCTCAAGAATTCTTTTACTTCTTCATTATCGCGCACTCCCCCTCTTTGTTTCTGGGCCACACTTCTCTTTTATTTTTTGAGTGCATGTGTTGGAGCCGGAAAGATTCATGTATTCTACACCTTGTACCTCATACTATTAGGTGACATTTCTTCAAATAACTATTAATTATGTAAGTTCATTTAAAAGACACAAATATGACCATTAGAAATTAAATTGAAAAAAATGAAAAAAAAGATTGAAAAACAGTGTCATAGTCTTTTTGGAAATGGTGCCTAAAAGAAACGGTATCTCCATGGTATGGTGTCTCCTTCTTTTACTTTGAGTGGTGAGAGAGTTATGATGAGGAACCGGTAGCACAAATGTGGTGTTTGGATCACATTGTTTGATCTCATGTCAAACCTCAAACAATTTCTTAACAATGAACTAGTGTCACAGACTTCAACATGTTATGATGTATAATCACGGTGTCTGGGTCACGGTGTCTTATCATGATGTATGAGTCACAGTGTCAGTGTTAGGGTGTCTGATCATAGTGTCTGGGTCACGGTGTCTGGGTACTTATCTAGAAAAACAGAATCTGTGGAAGACTCACGATTTCTTAGAATTAGCCAAATATATGTTTGTTGACTTGAATAGTGATATTCATAGGTTATATTAGAATCAGTCATTTATCAACGAAATCCATTATAATACAAAATAAAAATTGTTTATAATGAATATTTAAGACATAAAGAAACCAACCATCTATAATCATGATTTGAGATAGATTAAATAGGATTTAACATATTTTATAGGATGTATAGAATTTGTGATCATTAAAACATGATTAACACATAAGGAGGCAAAAAAACAAAGTTTCCACTCCATCCAATCCTATATTTCCACCAGGTTATCCACAAAGGGGGATTAATCTTCAATATCTAGCTCACACCAGTTGATGATGTGTGTAGTGTCATGTACGTATCTTCCTAGCTAAAAAATGTGGAAGATTTTGTGTACCCACTCTGGCTATGGGGATAGGGAGAGGTAGTAAGTAACCTCTCTATCCCTCTTCACTATATTGAAAATCCTAATGATCCTCGAGGATAACTTTCCTCCCGATCCGAACCTCTTTAATACTCTTCATGGGGATACTCGCAAGAAAATTAAGTATCCCTAATCAAAATTGAAGGGAGTATGTTGATGATATAGGTAAGAATTATATCTACTCTAGGACATCCTCATCCTCTCTTTAATTACATAGACATTATCCATTGTCACCTGCATAATCTCTGAGCCAAAAAGATATGTCTTGTCAAAATATGTTCTGTACAAGGGTGACCTATAGGGTCTCCCTTTTACAGCCTCAAAATGATCCATGCTGATATTAGAGTGGTAGCTATTGTTGTACACAAACTCTTCAAAGGTTGGTTGATCCTTCCATCTCCAGCTGAAGTCTATCATGAAATCCATAAGCATATACTCCAACACCTAGATAGTGTGCTCAGTTTGGACATCGTTCTTGTGGTGAAATGATATACTCATCCTCATTTGGGTCCCAAATTTATCCTACAAACCTTTCCACAATCTTGACATAAACCACATGTCATGATCAGATACAATTATCATGTGCACACCATGAGGCTGAATGATCTTCCATACATAGAACTTATCTAAAATCTCTACCAACAACTGATCCCTGATAGCGACGAGGTGTGCCGAAATCATGTGTAAGTAAAATAACACCTAGATAGAGTCATGGACCTTCAATGGGCGCAAAAGAAATATGACAAAATACATGGATATTCTATCCCACTTCCACTCTGGGATATCAAGGGGTAGAAAAAAACCTACTGGAACATAGTTTTCATCCTTTACTAGATGACTCGTGAGGCTCTGAGAGACAAACTCATATATTCTTCAACTCATGCTAGACCACCAAAAATTCCACTAAAGGTCTCTGTATATCTTCTCTACAATGTTCTATATGATTAGTGTAGATGTGTTGAACTCTCAAATCACCTCCTCCCACATCATGAATCGAACCAATACTCTCCCTTGGAACATGATGACTTGATTCCCTCATTCAGAATATCGATATGATGAGTTTCTTATGAATATATGATCGCCAAAAAAAACTCATAGTCAATGTCTCCTAACTGTGAATCTCTCACATGCTCGAGAAGCAGAGTATTCAATACCATCAACTGAAGAAAAGTTGTTCCCTTCTTCTCCACCAGGGCCAGCTGTAGGGAAGACAATTTCTCTGAATCCTACTACACTACATGAGCCTGATACTTCCTGATAAGTTCATCATCTAAAACATTTACCTTACCTGGAGTATATACTATATCAATGTCATAATTTAGAAGGAACTCCAACCAACATCATTATCTCATGTTCAGGTCTCTCTGAGTGAAGATGTATCTTGGAATCTGGTGGTCTAAGTAAACCACAAGGCATTATTCTAGAAGTTAGTGTTTCAATATCCTCATGGTGAAGACTACTACTATTACCTCTAGATCATGAGTTGTGTTGTTTTTCTCATGGGGACTCAAATTCATCAACCAATATATTATAATTACCTGTAGCTGAATTAAAAAGAATCAAAGGCCATCTCTTGAGGCATCACAGAACACAATGAACTCTACACCCTCCATTGGTAGTCTCAACACTGGAGCACTTATCATTCTCTACATCATCCCCTAAAAGGCACTCTGGCACTGCTCAGACCTTGTGAATGGCTACCCCTTTCTTTTCAGGGTGGTCAGAGAGGCTATAATCCTAGATAAGGCTACCATAATCCTCTTGCAGTAACCCACCATGCCACGAAAGCTCTGCCACAATAACACTTTCTTGGGTAGCTCCCAAGAAATATGTGAATCAATATTCACTAGATCCAAGGAAAAACCATGCTCAGAAATGAAATTCCTCATAATGTGAACTTCATGTATCCAGAACTAGAACATTGAAGGATTTTCGTAAAGATGGTTCCCTTGAAGAAAATAAAGTCCATCCTCAAGTGCACGACATGATCCTCTTTAATATAGAGTAGACGAGTATGTCATCGATGAAGAAAACAAAAAATTTGTCCATGTACGGTTGGAATACCTATTTTATAAAGGATATAAACATAGCAAGGGAATTTTTTCACACAAAATGGAATCACTAGGAACTCACAGTGACTGAAGTGACATTAGAATGCCAACATTTGAATATTAGTATTGAGAACCCTCAACTGGTGGAAGAAGAAAAAAATATCGATCTTCAAGACCCATTTAGTACCTAAAAACTAGTCAAAGAGGTCATCAATTATTGGTAAATGATACTTTTTCTTTATTACAACCTGGTTAAAGTGATGATAATCTACAAAAAAGCTACAAACTCCAATTCACCTACTTCACAAACAACATTAGAGATGACTAGGGGGACACACTGGGTCTGATGAAACCTTTCTCTAGAAGGTCCTCCAACTGCAACCATTACTTCTGAAGGTTAGAAGGTTCCATTCAATAAAACATAGAATATATCAGAGTATTCCCAGGTTGAAAGTCGATGAAAAACTTAATATCATACCTTTGTGGTATTCCTAGAATATCCTCAGGGAAGATGTCCATTTAACCCTTTGAAACTAATGAAACCCAAATTCTTGAAGATCCTACTTTACCAAAGGATATACAATCTAACTTATGGGTGATGGGATGTATCCTCCTTCATAAAGACCCCTGTAATGAGATATCCTTCTCTAGAAAAGGATAATATCATCCCATCAGTTCATAGGAATATGACTTGTATATGGTGAAAATAAATTTGGGATTGAACCATTGAATGTCAATCCATACCCAAGATTAGGAAATAGGGGTCCATTGTGATGACCAAAAAGAACAACCTGAACCTCTCTCCTCCAAGTGATATCTCACACTACTTGTGTATGAAAGATACAGAAGACTCAATCCCTATAATAACCTCAAGATGAAGTTGTTATTATAGCATCTAAACTAGGATATCCATCTCTTATAGAAAGAGTATAGATATAAAGGAATGTGTGTAACATGTGTCTTCATCTTGTGCCATACGGGGTCATAAGACCCCAATGCCTATAGCTATTCGCAGCTGCATCTGCCATCTCCCTGATCATAACATGGGAAACCTGGTGGTGGTGAAAGGATCTCATAGAGGAATCCTCCACGCATAGATATTCATGTTCATATTCTATCTCATCCTATTTGGGGACCACCCTATCTACACTTGGGAGATCCCTAATCACGATGCTGCATCTACAGTGGAGGTCCATCAGATATCTACCTGTGATACATAGCAGGTCTGGTCAGGAATACTTGGCCTATATGACCGGGACCATTAAAAGTAAATCAATTCCCCTATCCATCATCACTAACATTCTACATTTCATCTAACCATGTTCTTGATTATAATCACTAAAAGACATCTAATTCCATGATCCTGAAACCTGATGTCTTCTAGGTGCTAATGATGACCCAGATCTACAGCGCCCACTGCCAGATCCATCCATCTTTCATCCTCTAATAGAAATATGTCCTTCACAAGTACCCACTCCAACAAACTATAATAGGTGGGGATTCACAAGGGTACATCACTAGCCTGAATCCCTCTATGATTCCACTACTCAGACTTCCGCGATCAGAAGTATCCATCCCAGATCATGTCAAGGGAGAAGTGTGTACGGAATATGGACCTCAATAAATACTCAACCCCTATCACCCCTCCTTGTTTATGCACCATTATCTCATGGAATTAGATGAAATTAAAGGATGAGGTGTGGTACTCCTCACGAAAAATCTGTTGAAAGTCATCCCTTGAGTGTGGTGACTAATCATGCATCTGTGTAACAAGGCTCCACCATCACCCAGCTACTACATGGAAAAGGATAACTACCAAAAAAACCATCTGATCCATTAAGGTTTGAACATGCATGAAGATACTAACCACCGACTCTATCCAATCCTCTACTGCATGAGGATCTAGCTTGTTATAGAACCTCAACAGTCAATGATGTTGGAACTCACGAAGTGGGAGAAACCTACACACATCTTTAGCCTAATATATTGGGATGATATGCTAATTGATAGGTGGAGGTGTTTCTACCATCCCATATAAAGGATGAGGTTTGCTGGATGGACCTTGAACTAAGGCGTCACCGCTCATCGGATCATCTTTATGAACCGGAACTGGTATCCAGGATGGCTATCGTCTCATAGGCATCCTAAAAGTTATCAAGGAGTAACACAGTTAAATGAGCATATATATATATATATATAGATATATAATAAAAAATGTGGAGATGAATCAAGAAGGTCATTAAAATAATCAATCTTATATGATGCATGTACCGTTAATCATTGTAATAAATGTCTTGGCATGTGGAGTTGTCAAGATGGTAGTCAAGGTCCTAGTGAATAGATATGTTGGATGCCAGTCCATCACTAGATTCCATAGAATGTGAGCTGCACATGAGAAACTATGACACTATTTCCCAAATCCCAAAATAATCCTCTTAAGGGGATACATCTAGAAAATATCCCATGGAATGAACTTTCACTGATACCTATCTGTCATGACCCGACCAAAGCTAGGGATCATGCCGCAACTACCCCAATCCCATCTCTATAGGCTAATGGGTGGATACAAGAGTTGAAGACATATCTAATTTAGGGAGGCGTTCTCCAAAGTACCTATACACACACAAACACATCCCAATCAATGTAAAAGAGCATATGGGAAGAAGGAAAATATACAACACTACTATAAATTAAACCAAACATGCATGAACTTCTAGACAGAAAAAAGTATGGTAGTGTAAGATGAAAAGTAATGAGAAAAGATATGTAGCCAACCATAATATGTCCCAACCTAATAGAATCTGGAAATGTAAATTGATAATAGAGAGGCTAGCTCCTAAATCCCAATCTTTGACCACCGTACACAGTCTAATAACCCAATATCCCTAAGATCTTCAATAGACCTGGTCGAACTTCCCATCATCTGCATAAGAAATGATACATGTCGGTAAAGGCCATGTAGGGTTGATTATAAAGGTACATATTAGGATTCCTTGAATACTGAAGGCGGAGCAATAAGAAAAAATATATATGAGAAAGATAGTAGATAGAACAAGGTACAATTAAGGAGTACAACTCAACCCAACTAAGAGCGAAAGAAAGATTGTCATAACACAACTGTCTAATTATGGTGAGTAGTTGAACTACCCATTGAGTCTTTTCCACTTATAGCAGGAGAGTAGACTTTTAGTTCCATGATAATCTAGACACAGAAATTCCATGGCATACCCCTCACGTCTTCACCTCTCCTAGAAGGAGACCTTTCAAATCCATGGGGTGGATATAGAAGAATGGAATGTATATATATATATATGCCCAGTGAAAATATCACAAATGAAAGATTAAGGGGATATCCATCTCATAGAACATCCCAAGAAAAAGAATAGAAAATAGTTTCAAACTTCCATCAATGGTGCACATCATCCCACATATGTGCCCAGAAGTTATAGTGAAACTCTAACCACACCTCCTCAATGTACCACATAGCCCAGCGGGAACAAACTCGATGTTGAGAACCCATTCCCTGGTATAATAAAAGGTTTTAACTCTAATGTATTTGAGGAAACATTACCGATATCTACTCTAGGGTACTACTTAGTAGATGTCGATGAACCAGTGACTAGACCTGCTAAAGTGTACCACTCAGTAGTCATTGAGGGCCCACTACGCAGCCCAACTAGAGGGTACCACTTGGTTGACATTAAAGTCACACTGCCTAGTCTAGTTGGAGGGTACCACTCAGAAGATATAAAAGACCCACTTCCCTTCACACCTTTAGGGTACCACTAAGAAGGAGTCTTTGGTGATCCCAGATGATCACTATTATCATCAGGGTTAACTTATTTAGCATCATGTCGGGAACATTCAACATTATATCTCAAAATACAAAAAGGTCACCATCGTGTTATATGTGAAAAAAACATAGGATATTCTACTCATGGGCCAAAATCCAAATTCAAATGAAGGATATGAGGGTGTAAATTTTTTCCAAAAAAGCAACTAAAGGGTACATGGTGTGTGAGGGGACCCACACAACATGTGGCCCCTCTTCACATCATGACCATTTCCCTAGCCAACACATGACTACCTATCCGTGTATCAGTACATTCCATGTTGGTGGACTACATGACATGTCCTAGCTAACCATGATCAGGGGCCATGTTTTTCTTTCCATGTCTGTGTACTAGAGTACAATGATGTGTACCAAACCTCATTTACTACCACACAGGTTTCCGTCAATGTGACCCATCACAACTAGGAAGAGGGTAAATCTAATTAACCAATATTGATGTACATGGAAATTAATTTTCATTTGCACAATACTCAATATATTACACAAATAGACACCCAAAGGATATATTAGTTTAGTGTCTTTGGGAAGTCAAAAAACATTATTTTATCTTGGTGAAAGATCTTCAACATCTCCCATAAATATCTTCCCCTTCATTTTTCCATCCAAAACCATTTCATTATATCATGGGGAAAACAAAACATAAAAACTGTGACATCAAATTCTCAGCAAGGTTAACCATGGAGAACATCAAACAAAACATAAACATATGAATGTAAAAACATGAACATATATTTTTAATATCAAAATCATGGGTCATAAAATAAATATTGGCAATAATTGAGGAATAAATCATAAAGGAACATTATCCATTACAACATAGTAATGGAATAAAACATATAATTGTGGAAAACACATAATCATAGAAAATAATTTCTATATTATCCAAGGATAATTTCTAAGACCATCATAGTAGACAATGACCATTAATGAAAAAAGTTCACTCCTCATTATAGCCATGTATTACTGAACTATATATAATTTCCTTTTCAGCAAAGTATTACTGAATGATATTTACTTTTCATTCCATTCATTTCTATCTTAGGAGATATAAATATTTACCCAATGCATTGAAGGGATATATAGGTCCCACCCATCTCCAAATGAAAAAATTCTTATGTTTTCCAAAAAAACACAAATCATATAATAACCTGAAGAAGAAAATGAGATTCTTAAACATCATTCCATCATAATCCATAAAAAATGTAATTCGTAAATAGAATTCCATCATAAAAGAAACTCAAATCATAACGATAATAGGGATAAACAAATAATTTTTTTAAAGAACGTTATCTAAGATGGAAAATAATTTTGATAAAACACTTGAAATAAATTATTAAAAAAATATCCTTTATTCTTCAGAGATGTTTTGTTTTCTCAAAATGCCATTATACTTTCAATAAAAATAATTTAATTTAAAATAAACTAGAAATAACATAAATGAATATTCATGGAAATATGACATTATAAAAGTGAAAGAATATGTTCATGCCATATAAGTTAAAAAATTACTCTCCTTGTACTTTTGATGGAAAATTCAAATACCACCTAGTACCGAAAATTACAAAAGATTCATTTCATACTATATAATAAAAAATCAGCAATGTGAAAAATTGAATTTAAATTTTTTTAGAATAATATAAATAATATTAAATATTTATGAAATATGAACGTGGATGATAAATATACCCAAATAAATACTTACATATTAACAATCTTGGAAAATAATGAGATTGTGAAATTATCGATTACCTTAGGACTGCTATCCGTTGTATGTATCAAAACCTAAAGTATAATTATTTAAAAAAAATTATTGAATTATTTGAGATTTATATTCATTTTCATGATATCATATAAGATCATATTATCATCCGTTTAGTAATAAAATTTCATTATTCTTCGTTATTCAAGTATTAACTACTTTATGTTCTTATGATTGTTTTATTTAATAAGTTTTAGTTTTCCTTCTTAGGTCATAATTATATCATTAAAAAATCATATTGAAAGAATATATACTGAATTTATTCATTCTTAAAATTTATATAATCATTCTCTAATAAATATCATGTAGAATGAATCACATCTCATCGTGGAGATGGTAAGCCGTATGTACACACGAGCAACACTATCATTCCCATATTTATTGAATGGAATTGAATTGGATGGTTTATAATATTTCATAATTAATATTGTATTATTTTAGTCATATATAGATATTATCTCCATAATTACAGTCATCCAGTTATGGTGGTGGTGGAAAACATATTATACCACAGTTTGGAGATGGTAAGTCGTACATATGCATGCATGGTGATTTCATTTTTTTGTAGGATTGATAGTAGGTGGAATATAATTGTTTCAAAATTATAATAAATTCTAAATATATAAGTGATAACAGATTTATTACTTTATAATGAAACAATTTATTAAGTGGAAGTATAAGAAGAAAGAAGTTTGAAAGGATTGGTATAGGATATTACCTCTTCTTCGACGTTATTCCTCTAAATATCATCTTAGAGCACTAGAGTTTGTCATTAAAGAATAAAAGAACCTCTATAATGTAACTAGGGAAGTTGAGAAGAGAAAAGGGTAGGGGATTGCTGATAATGAAGGCCCAAATTGATGAGAATAAGTTAGGGAGGAGGTTATCTTTAATAATTGAGGTGAGGGGATTTTTTGGAAATGTCAAAAATATTAATTTATAATAAAATTAAACCCACTCAAAAACCTCAAAAATGTCCCAATATAGAATAACAGCTGGGATAGGGTTGTAATATCATTAATGAATAATTTTTACAGAAACATTTATGTCAATTAAAACAATATCATTTTAATTGACACTCAATTATTCTATTTAATTATAATTAAAATAAAACATATTTCAATATTAAAAGGGTGAAATATTTATTTACGTGATGTAAATTAGACCATAAATAACTACCTCATAGAATTATCCACCATATTATAATTATTATATATTTTTTAAAAATGATTTATTATTCATAAATAATTTAATAAACCATTTTTTTGACAAAACAACAATTGTGTCAATTTTGAAACTATTCTAATCATGGATTTTTATAAATATCAAGATAAGATGTGGATTTTTTGGAGGCTCAACATTTATCATGGTGAAACCCTAATGGGTTGGTGATTCTCCCCCTCCACCTCTAATCAGTGTGATGGGGGAGGATACTCGACATCCTTATAATGGACGGTGACATGTCTTAAATCCTTTCAGCAAACCTGATAGTATTTCGAGGATCCCTTTGATAAACCTGGATCCGAAGGCCCCAGTTTTTGATATGGCACACTACTGATTCCTTTATCGTCATTAGAGTTTACAGAAGTGGAAATATTCCTTATTATAACTCTGGTTTCAAGGTTTAGGATTAAAGGACATATTGTGGATTACTTTGATAAGTTTGTCTTCAATTTTTGGGGGCTTTAAGATCAGGTGGTAGTCAGCCTGGTAGACAAGAGGAACTTGATGGTGCGATGTTCTTCGATGGAGGACCTTATTCATGATCTGTCTTGATCTCCCAGGAAGTGCGGTGACTACGGTTTCTATCTGGCTCAGTAGAGCTATGATTTCTATATCAATCGCGACTTTCCTACGATTCCGATTTGGTCAAGTCTTCCTCAAATACCTCTTCAATTTCAGAATCCTACTATTTTGCGCATGTTAGGGAATGTGGTGGGATATTTTATTTGTATTGATTCCCATACCATAGCTGTTTTTCATCTGATAAATCCACAGATGTGTGTGGAGGTCGACGTGTTGAGAGAACCAGTTGAATATGTGTGGATAGAAGCCGGTGAGAAGATCTGGTGTAAGAAAACAATTATCTATGAGAAGTGGGTGGATTTTTTCTATTCTTGCTGGTGGCTGGGTCATGCGAGCCACACATGAAGACAAGGTGGAAACTAGGGGAATACTGTAGTGTTGGAAAGGAAGGAATTAGCTGGAACAGTGCAGTTCCAGGCTTTGGCCAGGCTGGGTGTTGAACTCTCAGTGTTGGGAGACTCGGATTAGATCTTGGAAAAATTAACGAGCTAGGATAAGGGTAAAACAATAGCAGCATGGGTTGTGGAAACTATAGAAAAAGGTGGGAATTTAGGTGTAAATGAAATTTTTCTTTAGACAGAGGTATTGGTGAATGTTCCCAAGATCACTATAAAGAATAGTGCCTCTACTTCAGGGATCACCAAAAATCAATTAGTAGGGCAGAGATTGGTTTGTGATAGAATAAAAACTCATAATCCTTGTCCAATACATGAGGAAAAGGGGGATAGAATAAATTTAGATGGATCATGCCTTTTTAATTCTTGTATTTCCAACAAGGTGAGGCAAGAGAATCCAATGGCTTTGGCTCCTGATCCGAAAATCGAAGAAGATTTTTGCAGATTGATAGATGATCTCAGTGGTCTGAGCAGGCCAGTAACAATGCCTGATCATCATATAGTTTCCAGACATGGTCAGTCTATTACTGCAGGTGAATCTCAATCTGAAATCAATGAGGAGTGTCATAAGCCCTGTCAAGACAAGTCTACTAACTAGATGTCATTGGATGGGGAGACTGGTTTGTGTATGGAGGTTACTCATTTAGATGGAAGTGGTGATTTGGCTGGAAGGAAAGCTCAAATGGTGAATGTGGGAGGGGGTATGAACCCAATTCATACCTCAGTTTCATTATACAATAGGTTTGAGGGCCTTCTAGAGGCTGATGTGAATTCTGAATCCATTGCCCTAGGTGAGGGAGTTAGGGCCAGAGTGCAGTCCTTCAAAGGGAGTAATCGTGATCAACCATCAGATAATGATTCAAGCTGAAGGAGTAATAGGGGTCTACAAAAGAGGAAGGGGAAGAAGTAATACTCTTCATTACCTCCACCTTTAGAGACTCGCTCTACAAATAAGATGAAGGAAAATAATATAGAAAAGTAGTCTAGGAACCTTCTGAGGTCAGGGGAACAAGGTGATGGATACTGGGTGCTCCTTTTAAATTTTGAAGAAGCAGTGATGGAGAAGGTCTTGATGCTCAATGAAATAGAGGAAGAGGTGGATAGGATTATGGGTGGGTCATTTTAGGTGTCCCTTAATGAGTAACAATTTTCATGGATTTATAGACATGACTCAATTCTGGTAGGGGGTTTCAATAGAGGGGTAATTATCATTGAGGAGTACATTCAGATGAAGGATCAACTTGCTTCTGAGTTTGAGAAGAGGATATTAGAGGTTTCTCACTTATAGGTTTAATCTTTATAGTGGAAACTTTTTAGGGAGAGGGACTCAGATTATACTAAATTTCTTCTTAAAGTCTTTGATCAAGTTGGTGGTTTTGGCCAGTTTCTTTGAGAGGATTGTTGTGAGAAATGTGCAACCCTCTGGTTTTTTACTACTGGTTGTCTTAATTTAGATTTTTGGTACTTATTTATAGATCTTACTTGGACCTATTCCATATGGGGATCAGAGCGTGGATTCTACATCGATGGAGGCCTTTTGGGTTGGGATTCTTGAGATGATATGGCTACACCATCGGTACCGTGCCCATGCACTTTGCACAGGACTGCTTGCCGAAGGGTACTGTGTTGGTGAAGGCTTGCTATCGTGACTCAATTGCTGGGGTGGGATAGGTCTGAGTGTTTGCTTTGGTTTTTTTTCTTCTCTTTGTCTGCTTGTGCTGTTTTGGGATTGCTCAGTTTGTTTGTGTGGTTTCTCACTTTCTTCCAAAAAAGTGTTTTGGTAATAAAAAAATTAATTTTCAGTCAAGATAAGATGTTATTATCAAATAAATTATTTCATTATATACCTATTAGGTTGAGTTCATATAGAGAAATAATTTTACATATTAATTAGCATAAACTATCTTTATTTTAATATTTATAATAACATTAATTTGATATTTCCATTAATAAAATAACTAATACATTAGTTCTGTGTAATTATTCACTATATTTATTGTTGGGTAAAAATTATAAATAAAATACTATGATGAATATAAATATATTATATTTCATTATAATACTTTTAGTAAAATTTTTCTTTTGGAAAATTCAACATTAAAAATGGTATACTTATTAAATTATGAATGTGAAAACTTTAACATCACTTTAAATAAAATAGTATAAGTGTCACAATCTCTTCCATATGCCTCCAAATGGTTAATAAAATGACCCTTGGATGATTATGGTCTATATAAACTAGAAAGATAATAATTTGGAATTTTTTTGGGTCATTTTATGGTTATTATAATTTTAATAATAATTGTTTTATAGATTTCCAATCAATTAATTAATTTGTACACTATCAAATTATAATACTCTATTGTAATTATATATTTCTTAAAAATTAAAAATAAATTACCATGATAAATAAAAAAATTTCAATTTAAATAAGTATTTATAATAGAATTTGTCTTCTACATAACATTATATAAAAAATGGTTTATTTATTAAAATTTGATTGAGACATATTTTACTTTTCATTAAATAAAATTAATTTAATGTCATAATATCATCCAAGTGGATTCAAAAGGACACCATTTCTACCCAAGGATGATTTAGGTATAAACACACTCATAAAATCATTTTAAGAAAAGTGTAAGTGTAATTTTATAATAGAATTATTACCCTTAATTAATCATTTTAGACTTTTACCATATTAGTAAAAATTGATGAAGTTACTATTAGTAACGCTAAAAAATAATAGAAATATATTTACATAATTTGGGAATACTGATTCCAAATTTGGAATAAAACTTTCAAACTTTAAAAGAAATAATTTTCAATAATTTATATAAATTTCTTTTTCTTGTTGGAAAGAGAGAATGTGTTTTTAAAAGTAAAAACATTGTAGAAGATTGAAATGTGTTTACATCAAAATTCAATGTAAAATTAATGATAATTAAATACATTATATTTAATGATATATATATATATATATATATTATTTTTATACTTTAAAACCTTCAATAAAATAATTTAATTAAATAAATTATTTCGAATAGAAAAGTTGTTTTCAATTAAAATTTAGTATAATTTTACTATTCGTCAAAATTTAAAACTTATCAAAAAATATCCAAAATTCATCCAATGAAAATTTTTATGTCCCTATTCTAAAGGATAAGTTTATTATTTTTTAATAAAATATATAAAAGTAAAAAATAAATATATTTAAAATTGTTGTGCTATCAAAAGGTGGTAATATTGGATTTTTTGAAAATACATCTTTTATCCAAATAGAATCACTTATTTTCATTTAAATAGTTTTTTATAAATAAGTAAATATTATTAATACCCACCATTATGATAACTTGGTTATAATATTTAGTTGTTCACTTATACCCGGTCTTTCATTAAATGAATTCTATTAAAAGAACTTAAAATTGTGTGTAACACAAGCCAAGCATAGTGTTGTATATAACCAAGCTAATACTATGGTGCATATAGGACAAGATAATATTGATGTATCTTAAAAAACAAGACAACAATGAAATTAAATGGAATATATCTCATAAAATATCAGGGTGTTACATTTTACCCCCTTAATGTGAATTTCTCCCTCAAAATTCGTCAAGGTTAAAAAAGGTTTACTACTTGAATGTTTCTTTCATAGAAATCCACATCATAAAAAGGAATACTAAAACATAATTTTAAAAAGGAATGTTGAAAAAAAAAGTTTAACCAACGTAACTCCCCATTGGGTTTCCATATATAAGAACATATGTGGGAAATTAAAACATAGATATGGAATAAAAATATAACCATAAAGTTCTAAAGGAGAGTGATAGAGAACAAGGTTTGGAGAAAGTCAAAAACCAGAAAGCCATAAATATTTGATGATGTAAGGGACCATATGATTCATTGGATAAGAAGGTACAAGGATAAAATTTTTGGTTTGAATATCCTTTTCTTAATGTTAATGAATTTTGCATGAGAAGAAATACACACTTGATTTTTGTACAATATCACCATTGTCCATGGCTTGAACAATTTCCACTTCATCTTGTATTCAAATAAATAATGTTGAATTTTTCATTCCAGAAACGATATAAGATCATGAAATCCATAAATTTAATGATATTTCATTCCATCTATCTCAACAAAAATGTTTCCACAGGTCATAAAATATGCATAAGTCTACCTATAATAAGATAACACTTTAATATACCAAAATTCAATCAGAGTATAACTTATACTATCTAGAAATGGATAACCTTACAATACTTCCAAGAACTGAAAATATAAGACTTATAAATATATTAACTAAATGATATTATCATTTATCTCCCATATCTCATAGGGTTGCTCTTGGTTTTCACATTCCAAACATGTGAATACCTTAATCACATATTCTTTTGAAACATGGTAATAATTTGAATTACCATAGAACCTTAGTGAAAAAATGAATGTCATAAAAAATTAACTCTTTCAAAATACCAAAAATCAAAGTAATTATCTATACTCAAACCACAATTTCAATTTGTCCTTATATTAGTCTTGAGTTTATTAATACTATCAAACATCTCATTATCACTTTTTCCCATCACTATGCACGTTATATGTGTTTTTAAAAAAATATTTCAACCACTTTTCTGGGTTATCGATACCATATACTTATGGAAAACCATAATGAACAAATAAATAAATATTTAAATATTCCATAATACTATAAAATATATTCTATAACATTATTCTAAAATCCCATTACATAAACACTCAATTATTCTACCACTTCAATTTCATACTCAAATCTCCAATAGTGATTGTATGTGATTTTCCATTTTCTTTGGCCTTTAGAGGTTTTTGACATTGATCATAATTGATAATTCTTGGATTAGGGCATTGGTTAGCATAATTCCCCATTTCCTTGCACTTTTAGCATTGAAGTGTGGTGCTATATTCTCTGTAGCCTTTTCTCTATTCAAAACATTAGATACCATTTCCTCATTACTTCCACACTCAACTGCCCGATGAAATTATTTTAAACACTTAAAACACTTTTATTCCCTTTAAGATAATCCCCACATTTCTTCCTTTCACACTTTGAGCATAAAGAGATACTCATCTTCATTTCACCATTGTTTTGAGATTTTTCTTCGAACTCCAGCTTTCATTTCTTTTCAAAACCATGAGATTGATATATAACACAAACTTCCATTTCTACCTAGATAGCACAATTCAAAATCTATTTATATATAATAACGTCTATTATAGATAATTCCCTTAAAACACATGGTTTTATGCCACTAAATAATCTATCAACATTACTGTCAGGTTGGATGATAAATTAGAAGCATACATTGCAAGTCTTGTAAAATTTGCCTCATATGTACCAATAGATTCATCATCCTTTTTCTTAAGAACAAGTAACTATTTTTACATATTAATTTTAATAATATAAGGGAAGTAATTATTGAAAAATAAGTTCTTATACTAATCCCATTCAATGGATTCAATTTCATCTTGCTTCCTTGTATTCTTGATTAGAGTCCACAAATTGTCCACATCGCTTTCCAAATGATAAAAAAAGAATGAACATTTCATATTCCAACCAATGAAGGATGGAAAATACATTTTCAATGGTACTGATCCATTGTTCAGTAATAAGTGGGTCAAATAGCCCACTGAAAGAAGGTTGACATTGCCTCATGAAGGGCTCAACAGAATGTTTTTCCTTTTTTTTCTCATTTGGAAGTCTATAATGATTCATAGATTATGTAAGTATAACGATAAGATTTTTTTATTCCAGCTCCAATAAAAAAATTTTTTAGGAAAAAAATATCTACATTTCCCTTTGAATTTATCATTATAATAGTTCCTTCAGGTTCTATCCATCCTCTAAAATCCAAAAATAATATTGTGAGAGGAAAAATCATACTCTGAAAAAAATATAACCAAGGTTAATTTCAATCTCCAACATTTTAGGTTTAGTCCTAGGTTATTCATGATCATTACCATAATTCTAGAACTATTACCTATAGTTAGACTTACCCTTAGGGACATCCCTAGACGTGTCATTAGAAATATCTCTAGGGATCTCACTTATGTTTTCATATCCTAGTTTCCAAATTCCAACTAAACCTTCGCTCTGATACTAACTCTACTGAACCAAGAATGATCTACATAGAAATTATATTTATTTTATGGAATAATTAATATATTACACAAATATACTCTCAATGACTGTATTAGTTTAGTGTCTTTGGAAACTCATAACCCATTCTTCTAACTTGGTGAAAAAGCATCAACATCTCCCATAAATATCTTTCCCTTTAGTTTTCCTACCTAAAATCTTTCATTATATCATGGGGGAAGGGAAACATAAAAAGGTTAAGCACAAATACTCTATAAGGATAAACATAGAGAACATAAAAAAAACATAAACAGAAGAATATATAAACTTGAACATTATTTTGAATATCAAAATTTAGAGTCATAAAATAAATATTGACAATACATAAGGCAGAAATATTAAGGGAACATTAACCATGATATCATAGCATTGGCATAAAACATGGAATTATAGAAAATAAATTAGCATAGAAAATAATTTCCATATTATCCAAGGGTCATTTCCCAGACCATCATAGAAGACAAAGTCTATTGATGAATCGAGTTCACCCCTCATTTCAGACTTGTATTACTGAACCATATATACTTGCTGTTACAGCCCTATATTACCAAACTATATTTGGTTTCCATTCCAGTCATGTATATCTCACTATATTTAAATCCTTTCCCATTGAATTGTAGAGATATATAGGGTCCACTCATCTCATAATTAAATCATTCTTACGTGTTCCACAAAATCATAAATCATATCATAACCAAAGGAGAAAAATGGGGTTCTTAAACATCATTCCATTATAATACATATAAAACAAATGGAATTCATAAATATCATTTTGTCAAAAAAAAACAAATCAATAAATATTTATAATAAGGATAAAAACATAACTATATATTAATAATTTCATCTTAGATGGAGAATAATTTTGATTAAAAACGTGAACTTTATTCTTGTGGAAAACATCCTTTCTTCTTAAAAAACATTTTATTTTCTCAAAATGCAACACAGTTTTAAAATAAAATAATTTAATCGATGATAAAATTTAAATATTTTAAATTAATATTCATGGAAATATTTTGTTATAAATGCATAATATTAATTTGATGTCCTATAAGTCAAAAAAACCTTCTCCTCATACTTTTTTTGGATAATTCAAAAAAAACATTGTACTGAAAAAGTCAGAAGATTCATTTTATAATATTTAATAAAATTTAACCAATGGGTAAAATTGAATTTAAATTTTTTTACAATAATTTAAATAATATTACATATTTAGGAAACATGGACATGGATGATAAATATACCCCAGTATATACTTACATATAAATATTCTCAAATAATAACGAGATTGTAAAACCATCCCTGAAATTAGGTCCTCTATCCTTTGTCTGTATCAAAAAACCCTATATAATGATTTAAATGATGTATTTGACTTATTATAGAATCATAATAATTTTTATGATATCATATATGATCATATTATCATCCGTTTGGTAATAATATTTCATTATTCTTCGTTATTCGAGTATTAACTACTTTATGTTCTTATGCCTATTTCCTCAAATAAGTTCTTGTTATCCCTATCAGTTCATTGTTATATCATTATAAAATTATATTAAAATAATACATACCATAATTTTTCATTATATAAATTTTAATAATCATGCTTTAATGAAGATCATGTAGAATGAATCACATCACATCGTGGAGACGCTATGTCCTACCTGCGCACGAGTAACAATATCATTACCATATTTTTAGAATGGTATTGAATTGGATGGTGTATAATATTTAAGAATTAATATAATTTTATAATAATCATATATATATTTATTATTTCCCTTATTATACCCATCCAAGTATCGTGGTGGTGAAAAAAAGTTACACTATGGTGTGAAGATGGTAAGCCGTAAATACACACGCATGGTGATTTTGTTATTTTATAGGATAGATGGAAGGTAGACTATGGTTTTTTCATAATTATTATAAAATAATAATATATAGGTGATAATGGAGTTATTAATTTATAATGAAGAAAACTCATGAATGGGATGTAGAAGAAGAAATATGTTTGAATGAATCGGTAGAGGAGAATACCTCTTCTTTGAAGTGCTTCCTCAAAATATCCTCTTAGAGCCATAGAGTTGGTGTTTAAAGAAGGTGATAACCACTATAATATAAGTAGGAAATTTGATAATGGAAAATGTTAGTGGATGTATGAGCTTGAAGGAGTAAATTTATTTCCTGAATTGAGGTAGTAGGTTCCCTTTTATAATTTAGGCGAGTGGCACTTTTGGAAACCTCAAAAATATTAATTTTTAATGAAAACAAACCCCACTAAAAACCTAACAAATTCACCAATTTAGAATATAATATGATATAGGGTAGTAATATCATAAAAAATAAAATTTATACATGATTTTATGCCAATTTAAACATTATCATTTTAATTAACACTTAGTTATTCTATTTAATTTTAATTAAGATAAAACATATTTCAATATTAAAATGTTAAAATATTAATTTATATGATTTGAATTAGAACATAAATAAGTACCTTAGAATTTTTTTACCATATTATAATTATTATATATAATTTAAGAATGTTTTATTATTTTTAAATAATTTAATAAAACATTTTTTTGACAAAACAACAATAGTGACAATTTTTTCACTACTCAATTAATGAATTTTAAAAAATATCAATATAATATTTTATCATAGAAAAAATTATTTTATAATTTATATATGGGTTCTAAGTTATCAATAAAAATAATTGGACATATTAATTAGCTAAAAGTATTTTTATTTTAATATTCTTAATAACATTAATTTGGCATTTCCATTAATAAAATAATTACTACATCAGTTTTTTGTAAGTATTTAGTTTATTTATTTTTATGTAAAAAGTACAAATAAAATAATATTAAGAATATAAATATATTATAATTCATAATAATACTTTTTGTAGAATTTATCTCCTAAAATATACAACATAAAAAATGGTGAAATTATAAAATTTTGAATGTGAAAACATTAACATCATTTAAAATAAAATAATACAAGTGTCACAATATCTTTCATAAGGATCCAAATGGTAAATAACTCCACCCTCAGATGATTATGGTATATATATACTCCACAAATAATAATTGTGTAGGTTTTTGAGTCTTTTTATGGTTATTAGAATTTTAATAGTAATTGTTTTATTGATTTCTCATCGATTAATTAATCTGTAGAATAAGTCATTATGGTAATTTTATATTTCCTTAAAATTAAAAATAAATTACAATGATAAATAAAAACATATTAAATTCCAAATAAGTATTTATAGTAGAATTTATCTTTTTTATGTCCTTATATAAAAAATGATTATTTATTAAAATTTCAGTGAGGCATATATAACTTTTCATTAAATAAAATAAAATAAATGTTCTAATCTCATCGAAGTGGCTTCTAAGGGACAATATTTTAACCCGAGTATGATTTAAGTAGAAAAAAAATCCTCAAATTATATTAGGTAAAGTTTTAGTGTAATTTTATAAAAGTATTCTTACCCTTAATTACCAGTTTTACAATTTTACCATATTAATTAAATTTACCAAACCTACTATTCAAAATGAACAAAAATAAAATAAAATTATTTACATAATTTGGGACTAATTATTCAATATATGGAATCCATTTTTCAAAATTCATAACACAGAAGTTGCAGTAATTAATTTAAAACTATTCTTGTTATCGAAAAGAGAGAATAAATTTTTAAAAGTTAAAACATTCCAAAATATTGAAATGTTTTTAAATCTGAATTCAATGTAAAATTAATGATAATAAAATAAATTATATTGAATGATAAAAATATATTATATTTATAGTTTAAACCCATTAAATAATATAATTTAACTACAAAAATATTTTTTTTATGAAAAATGTTTTTTAAATTAACATTTAGTATAATTTTACGATTCATCAAAATAAAAAAAATTATTGGAAAAATATAAATAATTCACCCAAGGGAAATTATTATATCATACTTCCAAATAATAATTTTATTTTGTTAAATATAATATATAAAATTTTCAATAAATGTTTTTAAAATGCGAGCTCCATCAAAAAGCGACAATACTGCAATTTCTGAAAGATACATATTTTATCTGAATAGAGTCACTTATTTACAATTTGATAGTTTTTTTAGAAAGAAGTTATTACTATTAATACCCACCATTATACTGACTAGGTTTTAATATTCAGTTATTCACTTTTACTAGGATTAGCATGAAATGGATTCAATTAAAATAACTTAAAATTTTGTGTAATACAATCCAAGAATAGTGTTGCATATACATAAAGCTAATATTGTGTTTTCTATAGTAAAAGATAATCATGGTGTAGAGTATAACAGAAGACAATAAAGAAATTAAAAAAAATCTATATCATAAAACCTCAGGGTGATATAGTACACAATGTGTGAGGTGAAAAACATGCCTTTTCCTCTTTATGATTTTTTATACCCTAGATGTTACTGTAGAAGGGGCTACACACCATGTGTTTATCCTTGAACACAACATGTAGTTTGGATTTCAAAAGAAATTCCACATCTAGATTTGATGTTTGAATCTGATCATGCCACCATAGATATCACCTTGAATTTTTCCCTGATGATCAAATCTAGCCTTTTAATCATAGATCTGGGCTGCCGTTCTCTAAAATCAGCTATGGTGAACCTTTGGTGGTTCACCATTCATCCTACACACACCTAAAGCATCCATGAATGATTTATGAAGCTATGATAATCAAAATGATCTTCCTTTCATGAAAACATCATAGAACTATAGATGCATCATTGATCTGAACCTATTCTTTCGATCTTCTATAAATTAGAGTGTTTGATCAGGCTCAGAACCTCATAGTAAAGTCAAACTGGGACCACATGGACCCAACTTGTGATGAAAAGAAGGAATATTGGGGAGTAATTCATAAGAAAAAGGATAAATTATTGAGGCCAAGAATTCTTAGCCACTTTTTCCAGAATAAATATCCTAAGTTTGGAAAGAAATTGACAATTTCATTTTAATTTCTATACATGGGCACATGCAGGGGCTGTAAACAGGGCTACATATAGAAGAAAAAAATGACATAATCAACCATTTAATAAAAGGGTGTAAAAATAAAAAAATAAAAGTCCTACTTTGATTACATATTTACCACTCATGAAGAATGAATTCAGACATGATTTTTAAGGAGCCTTTGCGTTTTCTGCATCCTAAACTACTCGGATCTAGAGTTCCATCATTGTTCATCGTGATCCACCCACAGAAGGAAGGATAAAGTTCTTGGAAAATTCCATGGACTATGAGGCTAACCGTGGGTACTTTTCCAAGAAATAACATTTATACAATTCTATTTTAGGTTAAACAATTCAATTAATTAATTAAATTAATTAATTTATCCCAATAAATGTACCACCAACAAGTGAGGGATCTTAATTCCCCTTTCCAACCCATTTTATGTTGTGAATAGGGTAGACACCACATTCTGGACTCAACATTGGTCTCAAATTTATATCCTAAACAACCGTTTATGAGTTATCCTGTTTAATTTATGATGCTGCGTGCATGCAATATAAAACATATTTCATGTTTTTATAAAAATAATTCCAGAAACACCATGCCTTGAAATCATACGTTGTCTTAATCCCTATCTCTAGAAATATATATAGAAATTTTTTAGTGTCTTACAAGTCAAAAACCAGGTGTATAAACCATCTCCGTATATTTTTATTTTCTGTCAGCCCCTTTCCCATACCTAGATCCCTTATCATGAAGTCTACACATTAATTGATATTCCCATGAATAGTGTGAATAATAAACCCCAATAGGTCACCACCAATGCATCCATAACTCGTGTGCACAAGTAAAACATGTGTATTCCATGATAAAAGTAAATGTGAAAGAAATCATAAATATCCATACATCAAACACTCTTTTTCTTAACAATCCTTCACAAGCCCTAACCATACGAACCTCAGCTCCATGCCAAAAGGAAATTCATATAGGATGTCACAAGATACCTAGATATAGCCATAAGGATATTTAACATCTCTTTACAGAGTCTCGGAGCATCACGTTTAGTCATGCCAGAAGGCCATTGCACCCCACATCTATCGCGGGCTAGACCTCAAGACCATTAAATCTTAGCTTAGTTAGAGGTCATCCCTAAAGGCCATCATAGCCATGAGTCTGGCCTCAAGATTTTCATTCCACATCCACGTGCTTCAGTATTTTGTCTTCATTATTTCATGTAGTATTCACTCCCCATCTAAGTGATAACCATATCATGACAGTCTATCAGTTCAGAGTAACAAATGAAAAACCTCTAAATACATTGTAATACACACAATAGAATAGAGGATATAAAGGAAGAACATATCATTTCATCATGTGAATTAGTGAAAGTATAAAATATATGTGATCCACCTCTAACATGGTATAACAAACTACAGTAACATACACATGGAATCAATCATCATTAGTGGTTCTCACTGGCCATACACAAACACATGGGATCAATATCAATAAAGGTCAAACAAAATCCTCTAAAAATGTATCATATCATTGAAACATAAGTATACAAGGGCCCCAAATGGTAAGGAACATCCAATATTAATATTTTTTTGACAAACTCCAAACACCATTGATAGTCGATACCCTAGATCAAACCTCATACCAAGAATATGTAGAACTAGTACTAACTAAAAACATCAAGGTTGTAAAATTTTATTGAATAATATTCTAATTCAATTGTGTAGGGTCTATACTAAAATCCCTCTCAGGATCTATCAATGATGCTAGAATTGCGATTAAACAAAGGGGGTTCCATTGATATTGTATATCCCCCACTATTGTAAAAATTATTTAATAATTTATCATTATATGGGATTATAATCTATATATCATACCATGACATGAATGATCTATGATTAATATCTATAGAATAATGGTAGATCTAAAATAAACCTTAAGATAAAAGGTTTTTGGATCAAATTACATTAATATCCACTATCAACACACATGGATACACAATAATCAATCATGGATAGAGAGGGAAATAATAAATGATATATGTGGTGTCTCATGTTTTGATAGAGATTAATTTAGGAAGAAAAATTGGCCAAATAGGCAATTAATAGCTATTAAAGTGGATTTTCAGATAATAAAATCATGTTCACATGGTTTGGTTACATAATTTTCAAAACCTTATTCCAACCATGTGAGTATTACTACCACTCTTTATAACCCACATGGTTAGGTCATATAATTTTTCAAACCATGAATCAACCATGATTTTTTTCACTATAGCGTGTTTCATGGTTTCTTAGTTGAGGTCACATAGTTTAGATAAACATTGTGCCTTAATCATGCTCCACTTTAAGTGCTTCATCAACTAGATGCATAGTTTCATAGATGATTATCATGGTTTGAGAAAACTAGGATCCAAATATTCACATATAATAAGGCCTCCAAAAATTCATTGATAAAGAATAGAAACCCCAGAATATAGCCCAAAAAATTCAGAGTCCACAAAATAGACGAATAAATTCTGAAATTAACCCATAAAACATATGATAAATATATGACCATTACATCAGGAGCATGATCTAGGACTGGATTAAGATTCTTCAGTACCTCTGGCTAGCTGGTACAAGTCCACAAGCTAGTTGGTGGCCTTCTAGTTTGTTTGTAATTCTTTAGGGGTCCACCATATCACTAGTGAGACCCACTGACTAGATGGTGGGTTCTAGGATTTTTTTAAAGAGGGAAAAGGCATTTCACCCCTTCTCCCTTTCATTGAGATCTAATTCTTTACCCAGTTTTAGGATTATAGAAGCCATATGGGATCTCCAACTCCTCCTATCCTTTTTCGTTGGGTTCTTTCATTTATTGTCTACTTTTTATTCTATCTATCTAGTTGGAAAGATCTTTTTTAATCAATTATTACTAAATCCAATTTTATTGGTTTCTATTTCCATTTATATATATCTAACCTTATTTATCATAAATTCAATATTTTTAGATATTTTGTATGTTTTCTCAATTTATTCCATTTTTGGTCAAATTAGTATCCAATATCAGATCAGTGGGTTACATAGAGTTTGAGGCAGGTGGTCTAAGATATTTTCCTTAAAGTCTCACTGATGTATCACATTTTAGCTTGTATGGTCATACTAAATCATCAAACATTTAATAAATAATTAATTTATTTTTTTCTATTCCATATTTATGTCTTGGAAACTCTTTTTTGGATTAGATAATCATGTTATCTTTGAGTAGCCATTTGTTAAACCATGTAATGTGGTGAGTTCATTTTGTGCTCAGAAATTGGTGAATAAAATTGGGTGGCTTTGGGCATCCCGTGGCAATGTAATGAGATTTCGTATAGGGTGTGGGTTCTCTAGGATGACCCCTAGGACCTAATAGTTATCATATACATGAACATCCTTAATAAACTAGTTAATTTGTTTTTATATAAAACTTGGATTAAATTGCTAATGGTTTATATTTTTTAAATGAACCAAATAGGTGAATTTGGATTAAATTGTTAATTTTTTTAGATTTATATCTTGGAATAATGTATTATTTAATAATCTTGGAATGTTAATGTGAATTATAATTCTTGGGAACGTCCCTTGGATTCCTTATAAATTTTATTGGAGTGGAATTCCATAGATGAGAATTGTATTAAACTGTGGAACTCAATAGAATATTGGGAGTGAATAATTCTCTTAGATTCAATGAGGTCAAATTCTATGGAATGACTCAATGTCACTAGAGGATTCAAGTTAGAATCATTACCATGAATTCCATGTCATGTATCTCCCTTTGATTTGGGTAATTTTTCCACATGGTGAATGCAATAGATTAGTGCCATTAATGCTTGAGGGTTTCCCTTATTGAGTGACATATGATGAGATCCCCATATTCATATCAATATTTTTTTTGTGGATTTCCTCGTGTGTGAGTCTTGGATTAAAATTGGCCCATGTTTTGGAATATCATGGACAATTCTATGGGTTTCGACTAGATAAATGGTTTTATTTTGATTTTCTAGAAGTTAATACCCAGGGGATCTCGTGGATTCCCTTAGGTTACTTGATTATAGTTTCCTCATTGGTTAACTGAAAACCTAAGTTGAGGCAAGATTCTCCCACCAAGCTAAGTGATCGATGAATGATGAAGATGGCAGTGTTAGTTTGGAATGTTCCCATGAGACCCGAGGCTCGACATGGTTATATTTAAATTAGCAGCATATTATTATTATCATATCTTTTTTTATTTATTTCACACCATTATTATATAAACTTAAATATTGTATTTACATTAGATACTCATGGTTTTGGTCTACTGAGTTGTACTCACACCATGTTTGGGCCGCCAGTTAGTACACGAACAACTTTCTTGGGTGTAGGTATGGAAAAGGGAATGTGACAAATTGCTGATGCTTTATTTTATATATTGGTTATAGATTTGGATCTAGAATCTGGGATTGTTATCTAGACTTCAGTAATTATTCTATATTATGGTATTTTTTCCATTTTTAAAATTTCAAATGGTATCACCTAACCTGAACGATTTGTATAATTTCAGTTATGTATGTATCATCTTTTTGTTATTTATTATGATCTCGTATTTATTTAGCAAGACCTACCTTGGTTAAAATTTTATCTATAATGTATATGTGATGTATTTTATTTACATTTATGTTTTCCTCTTTGATAATGAGGTAATATTCTCCCCATACTTACCCCACAACCCCTCACCTATATTCGGAATCCTATCGTGTATATGTAGTCATTCATGAGGCCATGTGACCCAACAACTTGGGGAACCAGTTCCATGGAACTTGAGTTGGGCCATTTCAATTTGTTATTAGGGTGTATTTTCTTTTGATTTAAAATTTGAGAATGGTATACATGAAACTAGTATGTTTTTGGTGTTTGCTAATGAGAATGTTCTTGGGAGTTGCAGACCCACTTATAGGGGAAAATCTATGTTTTTTGGGATGAGAAGAGATGTTATTTCTTTATTCTTTTACAACTGACTAATTTACTCCTTGAGTGGTGAAATTGAGTGTGATGTTACTAATTTATGATATTTTTAATCTTGGTCAGTATGGTAATAGGGTGTGTGTACTCATGTATCAAGATAGACACATTAGACTAATATTTCAATCGTATGTTTCATGTGATTGATAGCTCCCTAGGATTCACATATTTTAGTGTTTTATTTTCTAGTTGTGGTTTATATCTATTAGTGATTTATATCTTCCTATGGGTTAAAATAATAGGTAGGGTAAGTTATTATATGTGTCAACATCATTTTATAGAGCGTTTTCACATATAAATGCATGGTGTTATTCTACTTGATCAACTCCTCTTGTGACTTCTGGTTAAATGGGAAGAAATAAATGAGTTAATAATGTGATGTTTTTGTTTAAATAAGTTTCCATTAAGAAACTTTTATGTTTTTTCATTCCAAACTCATGAATGGTATCCTATCTAAATGATCTATAATGTGATGTATAGATAAGTGAGGAATGATTAAAACCAATAATCTGGATGAATAATTAGAATATTTGAAAATTTAAATCCCATAAGAATAATAATAAAATTCCTTTGAATAGTGAATGAGGACTATATGGATAAATGGTGCTAATATATCTGACCAATCGCTAAATAACTAAGATTTGAAATTGTGACCTATTAACATTGGATCTAAATTGTTTTTAGTTAAATTGGGTGGTAATCACAACTTAAAGGGTGTTTTCCTCTATAACATGTGATTAAAATTTTATATTACAACCAAATGAAGACATTTTTTTAAAACATATTGGAATTGGGAAATGATAAATACCTAATTGAATATGATATATAAGACCTAGATAAAATCAAATGACAGATTCGGTTAAATAAAATTCTTGTTAGGAACTAATAAGGTGTTTTACCTCATAAATTTTTTAATAAAATATTATTTATCTAATATTTTAGATGTGATAATTTAAAAACAATATAAAAAATATAAACCCTGTATATGGTGAGAAAAATGTGATACCTTTCAGGAAAGTGGGTGGTAGCCTTGAGTGGTTTGTGGGCCCTATGAATGTTCCTTTATTATGACCATGTGTGAATCCACATATCCCTTTTTAATGAATTTTTAGGATATATAGTGAACCCGTGATATGAAATTATTATGTTATGTATATATATATATATATATATACATATTTATGTGATATATCCTTGATCCTGGTGGTTAGTTATGGAAATTTGGGTCCTGTGTGATCTTGGGGTGTGTATGAGGTTATTTCCTTTGATATATGACTTGATGTTTTCTAGAGTATGGGTTAGGTGCAGGGACATAGTGACCATTATATACGACCTTGGTTCCTATTGAGTTAGTTCTTAGTGATTCATGATGGTGACCTCTTTGGTGGTGGGGGGGGGGATATCCATTCCTTGTATATGGTTAGATAAGTAAGGCATGGATAGATGATTTGAATTACTACATCAGTTGATGGTTGTTGCTATAGAGTTTGAGTTATGGACACTTTATATGCCTTATATTTGAGGAGAAATTACATTAAGTGTTATATGACCCTTATCATTAAGAACTTCCTTGGAAGGTAGGATCATTCCGATGCATAACATGTTATATTTCCTTGGGGTTCAAATAATGGGATTTGTTATGATCCAAGATGGGTAATTATAATATTAGTGATTCATGGTGAAACACTCTTGCTTAAAATTAAGGTAAGATAATTTCTATAGGGAATGAAATTTAGGCATTGATATGCCTTCATAATCCAAGAATCATAAAATTTAGTAATATTGAGATACCTAATGAATGAGAGTACCCTTAACAGTTTTTAATAAATGATTTTGACTGATATTATTTTTTTGTGATTTAAGACACCATGTTTGTTATTGGTTATAGTGTACCCTATATGTTTTGAGGGGGGGGGGGCAATGTTATTCCGAAACATGTGTTTTTTTGATGTGTTATGGTATGTATAGTGGGTGGTTAGGTACCATGTATGGGAATGACACCTGGGTAATGGGTGGTCATGGGGTGTGTTATGGATTAGTAAGATGCTAACGTGACATGTGAGAATGAATAGATGATGTATAAGTCAAGTGATTATGAGTCAAGGGTTCAAAATGGTCACTCATAAACCCAAAAACCCTAGTTTGTAGTAAAATAAAGGCAGGGGGTTCCTGCTTGAGGGGAGAGGTTCAGCTTAGAAGATGAGACTGGATGGACCAAAAGAAAGAATACATTTTCTATTTATAATCAAAGTGGTAAATGTTGGTTATTCAGAAGGTCTATTGAATATATATTATTGAAACATTCCATATATGGCTTCATGATAAATTGTTTATGTATTAGAGGAGCTCTAGAGATTTGATGGTGATTGTGCTGTGATTAGTGTGGGTTCATTTAAGCTTGGAGGAGTTTCATAGTGCAATGATAGTTAAGGTTAGAGAGTACATATCAGAGTGGTGTGACCATGTAAAATTTTGATACCTTTAGTCATGACTTCTTTTCACTTTAATTCTAGTTAAAATGTCCCCCTTATTGTGTTTGTGATGCTATAGAGGATCTTGGTGCACTAGCACCATTGATTCTAGGTGATTCAAATAGAGGTTTCAGGGGTTGATAATCTGGGTGATATTGGATTGGAATAATTGAAATGCATATGTATATGTTTTATCCAATTTGGGATACTTTTGAGGATGCTGTAAATGAATCCATGTTGTTTAGAGTTAACCGCATGCTATTTGGGGGTGCATCCCTCATTCTGAGTGAGGTTTTTGGGATGCCACAAATGGTGTTCCTGCCAATCAGAGATGAGCAGTAACTGATTGATATATGGGAAATTTTCCCAGATCCTTGATCAATTAATTTTTTTTAATAATTAATCATAATGTTCACCTTAGGGTCAATCTCTCAAGGAGGCCCCTGACACACACACAATCTTTATTGTCAATATTTATAATATAACAAATATAAAACTAAATTAACTAAATAGTTGGGCTTTAATGATGAACGAAATAAAATAATAATAATATAATAATATGAATCAAACAAAAAATGATGTTACATAGATATAAAAAAGGAAATTGTTCTTGGTAGGATGTGGTGATTAAAACCATTTATCAAAACGGATCTTGAAATTCAATTCAATGAGGTGATCAAGACCTACCACACCTCAACTTTTTGTATGAATTTTTATCACCCCATATTGATACCTCTTTATAAATGTAAATTATCTTCCTCAATTCAGATATGATACCTCTTCTTTGACCATCACTACTAATGCCATGCGTTATCGTATGTATGAAACTATGAGTGAAGGGAAAGAAAAATGATAAATGAGAAGAGGAACCCGATGGTAGAGAAAACATGGCGAATAGTAACCATAATAAAATAAATCACCACACAAGTTCCCTTAATTGAATAAATATATTAAAATTAAATAAAAAAAACTTGACCAAAAAACCATTTTGTCCCTCAAACAAATGTCGAGGTTAATTCTCCATTTTTTGTGGACTTGATAAGGGAACACTATGGGAGATACACATAAAATAAAAAATGAAAAAGGAGGTTTAAGAATAGAAATAAAATAATATATATAATATAAATATAAATAAGTATTTAATTAAAAAAATTCAACCTTTTCCCTATGAAAATGGATACCATTTTGTAAAGGAGAGGAGGTGACAATCTATAGAGAAAAAGGGTGAGGAATTTTCTCTCTAAAATTTTACCTCTTAATGTATTCTCATGTATGCCCCATTAAATATATGAATTTGGAATAGTTTTGTTCATTAAAATTTTTACTAAATATTATTATATTTTTCCAATAATATTGGAGCTTTTTTATCCACTTTATGTAGTAGTTATGACTATTTTACCATGAGAAACTTATCCTGGCCTGACGACTCTTCGTATTCGGATGCAACGAGTTTCAATAATATTATGACCTCAAATATGAAATAATAAAGTAGGTAAATTGTTTATGAAAATTTTCCTCCAAATTATTTATATGTCCATGTAAAGGTTTATATTGATTGAGCTATTCCACATCAAGATAAAATATTATCTTTATAAGTATGCAGATCTATGTATGGATTTCATTACCCGATTTGTGAGCTGGTTTTAGCCCTTCAAATGATGGATTGAGATTTGGGTCTAAAAGAATGAGATTAAGTCTTTGAGTTATGGAATTCTAAAAAATATAATTTTAAAATTTAAGTAATTTTAGGCAAATTATATCTGAAATTCAGAAGAAAATAAAATCAATTAAAATTAAAAATGAGAGATTTTTCAAATTAAGCTAAAATTACTACTAAAACCTAAAAATTAGAAAATTTCTTATAAAATTCCACTATGTAGGGGTTATAAAAATTTAGTTACAACATAAAATAATTGAATATATTAGCTTCATCATTCCCACACAATTAACCATTATACTCCTACAAAATTTTAAAATATTCAAATCAAAATGAAAATAATAATAAAAAAATGAGAAAACATCCATGATATTTTCCAAAGAAAAAATCAATCATGTATCTTATTTGAAAACAATTCCCTTTCATTTTAATCCCCCCATTTAAATTTATTCATCATGATAAATCCATCCATTTCGTAATCATAACCAACCTCACATTGAATTTTATGTTACTATTTAATCAAGAGAAATTAAATCTAGAATTATGCTCATACATGGTAAATTCATATATCAACATAGGATTTTTAAAATTATAATATATCCACAAAATAATACAGAATAATATTTTCAATCATCAAATCTTTTTACATGTGAATTATGTGACTTGGGGTTGGTGGGTAAAAACATTTACGAATATTATGGCTGAAAAGAGGAGGTTGGACTCTTAAGTACATTTTATGGATATTCATGTGAAAAAAAAGAAATTAATCATTAAATTCCAATTAAAAAATGTGACACAAAACAAAAACCCCTTTTCATAACATGATACATGAGTTTATCCGTTAGTACAATGAATGATATCATCCTATTTCCCCCATTTTCTTAATTTTTTTTTCATTTTTTTAAATCTTGTGTCATATAAGAACATATTGAAATTGAATAAAATTAATGAATTAAAATTAAGTCCCTTTATTTTAGATAGGTACATGAGTAAAAATAGAAAGTACAATGAGAAATACAAGCTCATCTTGATTTTTTTATTTTCTTTTATTTTCTTATTTTGAAGGAGAACTAGTTGAAACAAATAAAGAATACTAAAATGATTAATCATACCTAATTATCTCATTATAAACTACCCAGAATTTTGGCACACACCAAACACCATCAAAAAATGAAACACATCCTAATGAATTCATAAAAAAAACCTTTTTTCTCGTATATAATGAATGATTTAATAACTCGTGAGGAGGGTAAATTGTGTTCCTAAATATTTTTTGTGAATATTAAAACAAAATCTTAAAAGGATTCATGTAAATTTTTTTCATTGGGAATATATGAAATGGAAATATAAAAACATGTGGAGAGGAAACTAAAGATAGAGATTTATAGTGATTTAGAGAATATAAATCCCCTAGTACACTCTACCAACACTCTGCTACATGATTATGATGATTTTCACTAAAATGTCCCTTTTACTGGGGGATCCTAAATCAGTTAAATCAACTATCACTTAGTAAAATGGTCTATATAATTCAACCAATATCAACCTTTATAGGACCTATCTAGAGTCTTACACACTCTTTCACCGAGTGTAAAAAAGATAGAATGTGATACAATATTTAGATAAACATTTTTAGAAAACAATTTCAAGAAGAAATTGACAATAAAAGAAGATTTATCCTAATAGAATAATATACTTCATGTTTATGTTAAAGATGATATTCTATGAAATATATTGACTTATAAGAACATCATGAATGGATTTTTTATTTTAACTATCTACAGGTCTCTAATATGTTTTTGTGGTATTCCAAAAGTGATTATTTATCATTCTTCATCTATCTATTTTTTTGTAGTAGCTAACTCATATTTTTATGTTCTATTTATACTTTAATGAATGATAATTCTTACTATTTAATTATTCATATAATGATACTAATAAGATACAGTAATAAGAGTTTTCATCCGCACTTTCCTAATGTCGATTTTTTTTTGCGATCACGATGTTAGTGATCATCTCATTCATTGAATCTTAATATTCATGGAATTTCTTATATAGAATAATCTTTCCTTAAGTGGATAATATTATTTTTATATGTTATAATGGTATGAAATGAATTATCAAGATATTAACAAAGAAATCATGACATTATGAAATACCAAATCTTCATAGGATATCGACGAAAAGTAATATTAATCACATGATACCATTAATTAGATAAAGTTATTTTCCTAAAAATATAAACTATCTTCAATATAGTGAAAGATAGTTATCTAGAATAGGATAAAGTGTTACTTTGATGTAATATTTACTTTTCTTCAACTTCTTCTAGATATGAATATTCTTTTTAGAAGATAAGGTTCTTTTATAATCTCATTATTACTAGAGATCTATCTTGGGAGACTAATACATTATTCATAAGATAAATTTTTATGTGATAGTTTCTAGTTTTGAACAACTAATGTTGTACTTAAAATTTTTAAGATAAAATACATTCATATTGTTTGATAAACACTTGAACACACAACATAAGATAAGTATAGTCTTAAACTCTTAAGATAAGACTGTCAGTATAAAATTAGGGATTTTTTGACTCATAAAAACACATTGTACAAGTATATATTGGAAAAATATATTCATTGAAACATTTTTCCCATTTTAGGTGGTCTCAAAACCCATGAGATGATTTTATTTCTATATTATTCTTTTATCTTTCTCAAATGAACATTTTCCTTTTTTTTGTTCCAAAAAAAAAATAAATTTTCATTTTATTATACCATTTTTGGAATAAATGATGAGTTTAAAAATAATTTTCTTATCCTTATCCTCTTTTTGGAATATAAAATAAGTTTTTTGTATTTTCCATTTCTTATCCCCCTTTTTTTGTGATAATTAAAATATGTATAATAAGAAAAACAGTTTATATTGGACAAAAATGTTAGGAAATGGTCAATGATAAGGATGCTAAATAGAATTTGGTAGTAAATAGAGCTCATAAAGAAAATTGAACTAGTTTTTTATAAAAATATAATAAAGATAAATATTGAAAATGAATTTTAAAACAAGAACATTAAATTTTTACCAAAAAAAGATAAAGGCATAGAAAAATTAACCTTTTTATAATGTGCATTAAAATCATTAAGGAAAAGAGATCAATAAAGAAAAATAATAATATAAATCATTATGATATTTCAATAGAGATTTTAAACTAAACATATGAAAATGATTGAATTCAATAAAAAGTTGTATAATTAACATGTTTTGGAGAATTACCAACAACTAGGAAACTGATCCCAAGATCATGAAAGGGAGTGTATCAAATAATTTTTGGGAAAATGGAATTTTGGAGGTGTATTATTGAATGATTGGGGATAATCATGACGTAATGAGGGTAAAGGTAGAGGAGAATTAGTTGTTGTTCCAACAAGATTACCCAAAATCAGTAGGGATGATCTCTGATAAGTACGATCTTTATATGAAAACCATTCTAGTGTGGACTCAATTTCTAGAGTAGTTTGCTTTTCCCTCCCCAAATAAAATTTATATGACTGAGTAAAGGGTAATTTAGTTTTTGGTTTAGTTAAGGATAAATATTTTTCTTTAGAATACCTTAGATTACCTTAGAGAAACCTCTTAAGGATCAATGATTTATTTAAGGCACTAAGACATGGAGAGGTATCAGTAAACTATATAAGGTCCAAATATCTGTCTAACATGAATTTGAAAAATATCATCATAACATGAATCAATTCTATTTACTATATAATTTTTAAATTAGCTGAGAACAATTTTAAAACAATTCCACACACATTTAAAAAAATTTCCAACAATGTTTTGTAAGTCTCCTTTTTTTGAACAATTTGATACCCAAAAATTCAATAATTAGAATTGATTTTCTATCATCCAAATGATAAAAACAATTTAAAATTATTTCTAAGGTGCAAGTCTCTTGAAGTATTCTTCAATGAAATCATCCTCTAGGTCATCATTGTTTGATAATTCTAGCCTAAGACTTTTTAGAACTACATCATGTAAGTCTCTTACTTTCTTTTCTATTTATATATAGTTATTTGAAAATGGGCCATATAAATTTTGTAGATAATTGATGATGAAAATGATGTCCTTATTAATTTAATGGGTATTTTATTAGACTTCTGGTAGCTTCTTTTACAACATATAAAAAAACTCTATTATTGATTTATTAATGAATTTGACAATTTTGTTTGGATTAACAAGTATCCTTCTATCTTTTTCTACTAAAATCCTATGAAAATATTGACACATATATCTTGTGATGATTTCAAACATGAGAGAATAAATAGATACAGTCACTGTATCCATATACTGAGAAAACATTATTATTTTCACATGAACGTCTAAACTATGCATAGCTCTAGAAGTGGGTTGTTCAGAAAACATTTATTAAATTTTTTTACACAACAAGATCACTTCATGAATATTATATTTCTATGACATCTGATCAAGAAGAACTCTTATTTCTTGATTTGATTAAAAAATTTTAAATTTGAGAGTTTTGACATTTAATACCAACTCTGAATATATATATTGAGCTCATTAAGAAATAACCCTTTCAATTTTTGGTACATTTTATTTTCCGACTTCTTGAGGAAAAAAGGAAATAATTTCTTGAAGAACTTCAACACTTTCATCTCGAAGTGATTTATTTTTTGCAGTGTCAAGGGATTTTTCTATGTGATATAAATCTTGAAAATATATCCTAATAATTTTTGTTTTATCAATTATTTACAAATCATGAGAATGAGAATCAATTATAATTGGAAACATTACCAATGTTATAGAAATTATCTTAACATGATTGATTGCAAACATTCAGGTGATAGATGAGGCTATCCTTTCATTGTGAACACAGACAGTTACAGAAGTAGGAGCAGGTAAGGTGATCTCTAGAAAAAAAGTTGATTGTACTATTTGAATATTGATTCATACTATTATATTCCCTACTACAATGGTTTCTTCTTCATCATGACTTTTTCTAGTATTAGTGTCATGATACCATTCCTCCACCATCAATAGTATATTGAGAATCTCTAACGCCCCAAGTCAATCATTGAATTGATTGAGCCTTTGAGAAAAAAGGGAATAAATTTTATTAATGAAGAGTCCCAATTAAAAATAAATTTTCTTAATACACTCACATTTATTTTCTTCAACCCTTGATAAGGAGTTTTATTGTTATCCTCAATATCAACTCTTTTAGTCTGAAAGACAATAATTAACAATATTATAAAAGGGTAAAATTTAAGAAATTGTTTTTAAAATGACACATATATTGTAGAATATATCATTCTGGATTCGCAGGATTTTGTAACATAGACAAATAAATCAAAGATAAATCTTGAAAATGTTTATTTTTGAACTCACCATTTCATTGAGTGATTCCTAACTGGTTGAATCTGGTTAGAACTTTTCTTTCATGATATAAATTCTTGACCTACATCTTCTCAATGATTTTGGTACCAAAAAACTACTTTATGATTTCTGGAGGGGTAACTCCATCCATGGTTCCTATTGTTGTAGTAATGAATGGTTAACCTTTGTGGGGGAACTTTCAAGGCTTCATCTAATTAAACCGAGTTAATAAAATGATTTTCTAGTTAAAATTATCAGTAACTGAATCTTCATCATCACCTAAGTGAAATAATTACTATTCATAAATGTTATGATCATCCTTTTTTAGGATATTCATGGTTCATAAAACATCAAAAAATTAATCACATCCTTGATTATTTATGGATTTCTTCTGTAGTATATCAGTCTTGTTTATCCATGTGAAATAAATGGCTCATATATTTAATACTATTCTTAATATCCTTTGAAATTTTATCCTACTATAAAAAGAACCATCATTTTTATATTGTTTCACCATTTTAAGAGGGTTTGAAGGGTTGGAGGTTCAGAAATCTAAGGTAATTTTTTTGATTAAATAGAAATAGGGTTCAAAGTGTTTATACGTCATTTAATGAAAAAAATGATTCACAATCTTCTTCGTTCGTAGTAATCGAGGGGTCATACATTGATGTACAAGGTAATTATTACTAATAGTAGATAATGTGGCCAATTGGATATGATCCATACTCAAAACGGAGTCAAAAAAATAAATATAAATAAATAAAATAACTCATTTAAATTAAATAGAAGAAATAAGATAGAAAATAATATTTAGAAAAATTAAAAATACCTAATTCAACTTAATAAAATTGAATATGTCAGTAGGAAAAGGTTTTTTAGAAATGACTACTTATTTTTTCTTTTCAAAAAAATTATAAAGAGATATCAATTTTTTGTGCATGATATCCCAAGAAATTATTTATTAAATAAATGGGCTTCATTCATGAAGGGTTTATTGGATTCTTTGAAATGTTTATATCCCTCAAGTCATCAAATCTGATTGGAACACAATTAAAATTTAATATAAAATTCATTAAGGTGGGTTTCATCTATAACACCTATCCACAAAAACTTCTTATACCAATATATTCATCTTTAGAAGTTAATAGTTCTATAAAATGTTGCTTCTTACTTGAACAAGACACCATGGATTTACCAAGAAAACAAAAAGTTCCTAAGGTGATTTTCCTATCTAATCTACATCCAGTGAAAATAGTATCTGTGTATGAAATTAAATTAAAATATATAGTTTTTTGAAAAAGAATATAAATAGATAAAGTCTGTTTGAGATATCTTAAATTTTTCTTCAGAGCATTCAAGAGAGATTATTTTGGATTTGATGGAAATATTGAACAATGGAAAACTAAACACATAATGTCTCGTCTACTTACATTAAGATACAAAAACCATTTAATTATTACTCTATACAACTTGTTGTCATCTAGTTTTCCATTTGCATACAAATAATGTTTGATATTGGAACTCATATGAGTTGAGTAGGTATTACTCTATTCAAGTCTAAATTTCTTATGTTATTCATGTATATATTGTGTTTTATTTAAAAAATTTTCCAATTTTTTTGATAAAATTTAAATTCCTATAAAATAGTTTATATCACACATCATACTAATTTAAAATTATTTTTTCATAAGTTTTGAAATTTCATTGAACAAGTTTTGGTTTTTTATCCAAAAATAAATGTGTCTACATATATTTATACAAACAAAATATCAGAGAAAAGAGTTTTCTTAAATAGTATTGGATCTTCTATTCCTACTGTAAAACTATTTGATAATATAAATGAACTTAATTTTTCATACAATTTCCTTGGATCATGTTTACTTACATATAGAGCCTTGTTAGGTTTAAACACAAAAATTTGATAATGAGGATCCTTAAAACTAGGAGGTCATTCTATGTAAAATTTATCTGTTAAATAAAAATCTAATACAGACCATTTAATATCTTTCTGATATAATTTAAAATTCATATATGATGAATATTCATGAAGAATTCTAATTGTTTCTAATCTAGCATTGGGGGTGACCATTTCTTCATAATATATTCCTTCTTATTTATTTTAGTCTTTGGAAACTAATCTAGCTTTATTTCTAGTTATTATACTGTAATCATCCTATCTGTTTTTGAAAACCCATTTTCTTCCAATTATAGGATAGTTTGATGGTATTTTAACTAGTTTCCATACATTATTTTTTTGAATTGATTTAGATCTTATTGCATTGCTAAGAAAAAAATTCATCAGATACATTTTCTTTAATATATTTAGGTTCTAGTTTTGATGGAAGGGAAAAGTATTCTACTCAATTTACAATGTTTCATCTTATTCTTACTCCCTCATCTAGGTTTCCTATAACTTTTTATAATGGATAGAATTAATGATTTCTAGATATTTTGGAAAAAAATATTCTATTTTATAAGTTTATACCCTTATTGGATTTAGTTTAAAGTAATAAAGTTCAAAATCATTATCATTGTTGTCATTAAAGAGAGGTTCCGATCTTATATTTTTACCAAATCATTTGGTCATTAATTTGAATCATTTTATGATAGAAATGATCACTTTCATTAAATTTGACATGAATTAATTCTTCAATAATCCTTGACCTATTATTGAAAACTCTATAAGATTTAGATGTAGTTGAATATACTAGGAAGACACCTTCATCAACCTTTGGATAAAACATTTGAAGATTATATTTGGGGTTCTAGATTTAAACCTTGTATCCAAGTACTTTGAAGTATCATACTTTGGATTTCTATTATTCCACAAATAATAAGGGGGTTTCCTTTAAATAGTCCTTATTAGTAATCTGATAATGATTTAACATGTTGTTTTAATAGCCTAACCCTATAAATGAGCCTGGGTGTTATATTCACATAATATAGTCCTAGAAATTTTTTATAATGTACTATTCCTCCTTTCAAAAACACCCTTTTGTTGATGTGTTCTAGGGGATAATAATATATTCTTAATTCTTTATTTGTAGGAATAAGAAAGAAATTTATGATTTTTAAATTAACATCCATGATCACTTCTAAAAGAAAAGTTTTTGATATCTTTTTGTTTTTACATAATTTTACAAAAAATAAATAAATAAATAAGTGAACAATCATTACTTTTATGAATTAAAATGTTAAACCATGTAAATCTTAAAAAATAATGAACAAAGACATACAAAATGACTTACCAGTAAGACTTTAATTTATAATAGGTCCAAACAAATAAATATGGATAAGATAAAGAGAAATAGAAGTATAAACTTCTTTATTTAGTTTTAAAGATGACTTTTGTGGATTTCCCATTTGTATACTGCACATATTGTATCCTTATCTAATTTGAGATTGAAACAATAAGAAATCAAATATATTTTAGATTATTTTCTCAAGGAATGTACATAATAATGTCCAAGTCTTCTGTACCAAATCCATGATTCATCAATTTAATTATATAACTAGTTTACATTCTATCTACCCAAAGAGATAAGATCAGGTGTGTAAGCATTTTCTATTCTAGCTACTTTAGAAGTGAAAAATCTATCATTAAAAACAATGGAAACATTATCTGAAAGACAAACAGAATAACCACCATCAAATAGTTAAGATAAAATTATCATTTTGTGCTTCATGTAATTTATGAAAAGTACATTGTTTATGATAATAGACTAAGGATTTATAACTAACCCAATGACAACTATCCTTCCTTTTTCATTTTCACCAAAAGTGAAATATCTTATATCTAATTTGGATGGATAATTAAAGTTATATTAATATAAACTAATATTCATTGAAAATACACTTTCAAAAAACCATTTTGTGTTTATGTTCATACGGAAATTTACCTCATTTGAGTGTTATATAGAATATATACCATTCTTTTAATTTATAGTTTCAGCTTCTGATTCTAATTACATTCCGTCACAAGAATGTTCTGAACAACTCATAAAGAACTTTATAGATTTAAGGGATTTATTTTATCAAGTCATCTTGAAATATTTATTTTATGTCTTCTTTTCATCTTTAATTTTTAGAGAGTTTGGTTTGATGTGTCCCATTTCTTTTTTCATTTATAGCATCTCAACTCTTTAGATTTTTCACCTTACATTCAGTTATTATTAAATGATATTTTGAAACTTTGCATCTTGTTTTAGAATTTTTTTATCATTAATTCAGATTGGGAGAGCTCATCATTTGATTCATATTTTATTGAGAATACTTCTTATTTTGATGGTTCATATATTTGTGCACTTTTTATATTTCTATCATCTTTAGAAGAAGAAACCATAAATGTATTATTTTAATTATTTATTATTTTATGCTATAATATACAAATTCTATTTTAGCTTCATACACCATGATAGATACAATAAGATTTATTATCTTGAAAATTTTGACTTTAGTAAAATTTCAGATTGTAGATGTGATTCCACTCCACTTGGGTGGTAATACTCTAAGATGTTTTAATGATTATTCAAGTTCAGTGATATGTGCTCCTAGATCATCAATGTTTTTTCATAATCTTAGTGATACTTATATTTTGTTGATCAATGCTTTATATTTCACCCATTTGCAATTTGTGGAATGTAAGTTTAGATGTATCATATCAAAGAGATTTCACTTTTTCAATTATATCAATAAAAACTACTACAATGGCCCATATTTAACATGTTGTTTGACATTAATAGATCCTGTTAAAATCATTTGGTCCTAACCCACATATAATGGAATTAACAGATTTGGAAATCAAATCACAATTTTCTTTAGTAGAAACTTCCCTTGTTTCTGGTTTGGTCTTAGGAATTTCATATGGCTTAACTACTATAAAATGGACTTTAAAACTGATATTTTTCCTATAAATAAACATATGATATTTCCAGCAAACATAGTTATCACCATTGAAGTGTGAAGCTCTAACCATTGAAATAACTTCTTGGTTATCAGTCATAGAATCCATTTAGAGATGACTATTTAGACTTGAACCATTGAATGTTGTTTTACTCCAAATCACATTCTATGATACCAATTTTTGTCCTAGATAATGAAAAACTAAATATCTCAAGAGGGGGTGAATTGATTTCCTAAAATTTTTATTGAATATTATATCACACTATTAAATTTATGAAAGTTCAATTATTTCCTTGAGACTATATGAATAAGAAATATAAAAACATGAGAAATTAAATTGAACATATAGAATTATTGTGTTTTGTGGAACAAGAATCCCATAGTCCACTCCACTAATGCTATGCTCCATGAGTTTGGTGACATTCACTATAACAACCCTTTTAACCGGGATCCTAAAAGAGTGTAAGAAAATATCACTTAAAAAAACGGTATAATAGCTTTCAACTAGGCTCTCAATTGAAAATACCTATACATGGTATTACACACTCTTTCACCGAGTGTAAACAAGATAAAATGGGATAATAAATTTAGAGAAACTTTTGCATCATATAGTTGCAAATAAAAACTGGAAGTATATGAAGATTCATTCAAAGAAAATAATAGAATTCAAGGTTCATATTGGGAAGATATTCAGTGAAATAAATAGAATTGATAATCGCAACATGAGTGATTTTTTTTCATTTAACTATGTACAGGTCTCTATCATTTTTCATTATGGTGTTCCAAAAGTGATCAACTATTATTATTCATCTTATTTTTTCTTGTAGTAGCTTAATCATTTTATCTATGCTATTTATAAATGAATGTAGGAAAATTCTAATGGTTGAATGATCCATGTAGTGATATTTATAAGATAACCTAATAAGCGTATACATCCACTCGTTTCAAAAAATAGAATTTCATTTACAATCATGATGTCATAGATCTTTTCATTCCTTGAGTCTTCATATTCAAGAAATGTCTAGTGGAGAACAATATTTCCTTAAATGGATAATGTTATTTTTATGTGATCTAAAGTTATAAAATGATTTATCAAGATATTATTATTGTTATCAATATGTTCTAAAATACCAGATCATCAAAGGATATCTACTAAAAGTAATGTGCATCACAAGATAACTTTCATAATATAAAGTATATTTTCCATATAAGATAAAAAATCTTGAATATAGTGATAGATAATTTTCCATTGTAATATAATCTATTACTTAGATGTAAATTTTTTTTCTTAATCTTCTTTAGGATAAAAATATTCTTTTCAAAAGATAAGATCTTTTTATAATCTAATTTTTACTAAAGATCTTTTGTGAGTGACTCAACCATGCTTTATAAGAAAAAGTCATACATTAAACTTTCTAATTCTGAACAATTGAATATTTTCTTCAATTTTCATAATATAAAATACTTTCATACCATTAGATAAACATTTTAACACACAACATAAGATAATTATAAATAGAAACACTTAAGATAATCCTATAAGTATAAAATTAGGGATTTTTTAACTCATCAATACAAATAGTACAGAGATATATTAGAATAATATATTCTTTGAAACACCTCATATAGAGACCCTACAATTTCAAACATTACCATTATATATTATTTTAAAGATAAAAAACATAATAGTGTTACAAATATTGGATCAAGAAGTTTACTGTCTTAGGAAAAGTAAGATTATACAAAATTTTTTTAAATGAAAAATAATTATTATTTAGTTACTTATTCTCTAGATTTTTATGGGCCTTAACATTATCCTTAGTAAAAGTAATCAGTTGAAGATATACATCAAAAAAAGTGGTGAGCTAAAAGCCTGGTAAGAGGATAGATAAAGAGACGAGTCAATATAACTTGGGTGAGAATAATCACCATTATAACATTAAAATCATTATAGGAAACATTAGATAAATTCATTGTAATGTGGAAATGAATAAAAATGAAACCTCATGTCTTAGTGTTCAACTTACACACATTGTTGTGAAAAAAGCTAGCATCATTTTCTCACATAACTTATGAGAATAACCATAACATTATTATTGTGAATTAAGATAGAATCTTGTTTACACATATTTTACATTATCTCATGAGATATATCACATTACGCAGTTCACTACAGTGGTATATAATTTTGGGTGCACCCATCACATCATAAAATTTACCTAATCATGTACACCACATAGAATGTATATAAATATTAGATATAAAATACACCATGGAAAGGAAATGGGTTTCATGAAAATTTCATAAAGAATAAATTCATAAATAAACCATTTGGTTCCATAAATAATAAGAGAATAACATACTTGGTATTTTTATCATCAATCATGAGTGAATAAGAAACAATCTCAAGAGAAGTAAAACATTTCTCTTTAGAAAGATGAGTTTTTTTTGAAAAAATATTTTCATTTTACAAAAAATAAGATTGAAAGTATATAAATCATTGAAAATAAATTGTAACAACAATGAAATTATTTTTTAATAATATTAATGAAAATATATACTAAAATTTAGTATAAATGTGGAATTAACAAAAGAAAGGAAATTGGGTTTGAGAATCTCCTTACCTTATTTCCGAATGATTTTTCTACTTTAATATACTGGAAAATGAAATAAAATTAACTAATTAAGAAATAGAAAACCTATTCTACAATTATTTTATTTAATATATATTTATTATGTTCATTTATGAAATTTTTATGAGTTATATAGTTCTATTTAATTGTTCACGAGCATTTGTTTTCTTGGTTTTCATGATCGACAAACTTGTTTATGAGTATGGTTGTTGATATATAATGAGAATGATTCTCAAGAGTTGAAATTATATGTTATTAATATACATAAGTAAGTTTAATTGGTCTTAAATATCCTTTTTATATTTTATGAGTATTATTTGATAGATAAAACATTAATGAAAATGATTTAATTTATTTAGGTGGGTTTTACGACCATTATGTGTTTATATCATTTTACTTTAGATAATGATAATATTTTAGTTCCAGAAAATTATATAAATTATAACATGTATAATAAAATATTATTAACAATAATAATTAATTTATAACCAACCTTTAATGTGGTAGTTATAAATTAAAATGCATCATCCACGATTGTAGTAAATCGACACACCTCATATGATACCTTCATTTTTAGAATAAAAGAAAAATTAGAGATTTCAAGATTCATTATTCCATTAAAATAATACAATTATACTATATATAAGATATTATATTTATCATGATACTTGGATAAGTGGAGGTGAGTATAAGATAAGAAAAGAAAATAAATTTAAAAGAAATTAAAAGAAAAAGAAAGAGTATATCACCTCTTAAATTTCTCCTCCTTGATATCCGCCTTAGGGAAAATGGTTTGGTCTTTTGATGAGACCAAGAGATACTGAATGCTGTGTATGGTATTTGGAAGAGCAATGAAAAAAAATTGGACAATATTTATGTCTTTTAATTTTTTAGGAGAGGAGGTGGCGAGGGGTGGTATTAATAGGGGATGGGAGTGGTGTTTTCACATTTTTTTTGTTAATTAGTTTATTATTGTGACTCATGACTATGAATAGTTTAAAAATTATCACTAAATATATCAACATAATTAATAGGAGTTCAATATTATGGTTCTTAAATCATCATTGACTCAAGTAATAGTGTATTTAACTTATAATGTATATATACTGTAAATTACCATATTTCACTATTCACATAAATTAAAGTATTTTTGAAAATTCCAAAAAATCAATATAACCATTTTTCGATGTGTAAAATTTAAAAATGAACTAAATTTTATGAAAATAATTTTATAAATATGAAAAATTCTAATTTTTAATTTAAATCATCATTTACTTGTAAAATATAGATTTAAAAATTATAACTGATTTTAGGACACATAGAATATTTAATTAAGGTCCCATAAAATTATCTTATAATCATAATAAAAAATGTTAATTTTTGAATATATTTTCTGAAAATATATTCTATTTTAAATAATTTTATTTATTATAAAAGTATAAATAAACATTTTTTTATAAAATAATCACCAACACTTAATTAATAAATTTTAAAATATTTATTTTCCAACATTATGATATAAGGATATCATATTATCATTTATAAGATGCCTAAATTTTATTTATACTTTCATAGATGATGTTACTGTTCTATTAGATGAATTAAGATTCCTAATGGTCTTGTTACTATTCTGAGGGACAGGTTACTATCCCACTGGGTTATGTTCCATAATTTCCTCAAATACCTAATATTTTGTTTGTTATTTATTTATGATGATTATATTGTGTTCTAAAATTGATTTAATGTGGTTCATACTATATGAAATAATTATATTAATGGAATATCCCTTGATCATATTTAGGGTCTTTACACCTTCCCCCACACCCAAACTTGAAATATCCATGCCAAAATACCAAGAGTATGGGTAGGTAATGAAAAATAAACTTGTTATGTGAATTAAAACTATAAATTAATTCATAGAATATAAAGTCTAATAAAGAATTAATGTAATGGTCGACCGAAAGTTAAATTTTTTTATATCCAAATAAGTGAACCAATCATATAAAAAACCTTCCATGATGCATAATTACTCGATAGAGAAATAACACAACTTTTGGTTCTCACAAAAATTCCATGTTTCTATCAAGAATATTTAGGTATTAGGAAGAATAATTTAGATTGGTTCTGAATTTCTCATAGTATTGGAAAAATATATGAAGTATGTGTTTCATGGGAATAAATTTCAAAGTTCAATAAAACTCATAAAAATTATTGAAAATACAGTTCAAGAAAAACGTTTTCACATGAACAATCAGTTAAAATCAAAAATTTTAAAAACATTTCAACTATATCTAAATAAATTGATGTGGGAAAAATAATAAAAATATTCATTACAGATAATGGTTCCTATAAATATGGAAAATGAAAAAAAACAAAAAAAACTAAGAATTTTGACGCCCCCCACAATTAAATTTAACTGCCCTCTATTTCTTCTCAACAAAAAAGGGAAGAAAAACTAAAGGCATGGAAAGATATGACTTGAAATTATTATTCAATAGATTATTTTAGTTAATCTATTATCTAATAAAAAATTATACCTAGAAATAATAATATAAATCAAATAATATTGAAAAAAAATAAAATTAAAGAGAGGGAAAAGGATAAATCATGGTTTGGGCCCCCATGTGGGGGCTAGATTTTTACTACCCCTATTTAGAAAGTTATAGTGGTTTAAACCTAATTATACGGTCGATGGAGTTTCATTCAAATGAACCACCAATTTTTCTTTCTCATAATATCCATCAGTAGAATATTTTTGGGAATAAGACAAAATAAAAGAAAAATATCTCCAACCCCCAAAACAGATGAAAGAGAAAATTAAAGGTGTGGATAGGGAGGGAACATAATAAATGGGTGCTCCCTACTTTCTTAATTGGGAAGATTACCGTTCACTTTTAGTGAAGTTAATTAAATAGTTATTGTATTATCTACTATTTTGGGTTCAAAAAATAATTCCTCTATTATTTATTCTTTTGTGACACCATCCTCACACACACTAGTGTACAACTCAACTGGATCCTTCATGATCTCCGCAATACATGTCACTTCTTTATGTTCTTCATACAGGACTTGAAATAGTGGTACTAAATCTAAATAATAATAATAAGGGAGATTAGTTTTCAATTCAAAATCAATAATGTTTGAATAAAAAGAATGCTTAGAAATTAATTATTCATAAAAAAATTCAACTTTAAACTCTTTTTCCTTTAGAAAAGCAGTTGGGAATTCATTTTCTGGAGAGGGAAGGGGTTTTTCAAGTATTTATTCAAACAGAATAATTTCATCTCAAAATTTAGGTTACACAACCATTTTATTATCACCATATTTCCTTTGTTTTAGTTCCATCCATTGAACATTAAATTCGTCAAATACATTGGATAACGATGATACCAACTCAATTTCTTTTTTTGAGAATTTTTTAATTCAATTGAATCATCAAGGAATATTGTTCAGCATTCTATGAATTTTATAATTCAATGAAAATAAAAAATTATGTTAGTTAGAAATAAATAAGAAAATTGTTCTTGGGTGGTTGTGGTGATTGAAATCATTGTTAAAAATGGTTCTCAATATTAAATTTATTGAAGTGATCAAGACTTGTCACACCAAACCTTATCGATTGAATTTTTATCATCCCATACCAAGACAATTTCATATGGATAAATGAAACTAATGGTTAAGTGAAGGAAAAATAATAAAAAGAAGAAGAACTTGATGGTTGAGGAAACAATGTGACTGCTCACCATAATAAATTTATCCCTACAAAAATTGAAAATTTTTAATAAATATATTGAAATTAAAGCACATAAAAAAATCAATCAAGACACCATTCCCTCCCTCAAAAAAGCACCGTGTTTAGTTCTCCATTTTTAGTAGATTTAGAAGGAAACATAGTGGGTAATACACATAAAAATAAAATTTAATGAAAATATGTTTGAATAAGAGTGATAAAATAATATATAATAAAAATATTAATAACTATTATAGAAACAAGACTCTATCTTTTACCCTAGAAAATTCTAATCCTTTGGTATTGGAGAGGAGGTCACAATTTATAGAGAGAAATGTTGAATAATATTTGATCCCAAATTTGACCTCAGAATGTTATTCCCTGTATGGACTAATAAACAGAATAATAGGGAATATTTTATTCTACTAAATATATTACTATAAATTATTATAATTCCACCAAAAAATTTTAGTTTTATTTACCCAAGTATGTAAGAGTTTTTTCTTGTTTACCCTGAGAAATTTATTCTTTCCAGGAGACTATTTGTATTCTAATTAAACAACTTTGATTGCAATTATGACCTTGAATACAGAGAAATAAGGTGGGTCCACTATTAATGAAAATGTTTATATAGATAATTTGTACCTATATATTAAATTTTTTATCCATTTATTTTTCCCTATTTGAGATATAATATCATATTTAAAAGTGTCCATATATGTTAACTCATTTCAAGCCACAATAAGTGATATGGATTTGGGCCTTCAAATGATGGATTGATCATTGGGTCCATAAGAATGAAATTAATATAGAGATTTATGGGGTCCCAAAAAAAATAAAAAAATTAATTATTTTAAAAAATTTATGGCTAAAATATAGAATAAAATTAAAATAGTTAAAATACAAAAGTAGGGAATTTTTCAAATTTATTTCATATTACTACTAAAAAAAATGAAACAATTTTCAATAAAATAAATTTTTTTTGGGGTTATAAAAATTGAATTATAGCACAAAATATGATAAGATTTTAGCTTCATAACTCCCAAATAATTATCCATTGAAATATTTGGAAACTATTTAATATCCAAATCCAAATCCACACTATAATCAAAAAATGAGAAATCATCCGTGATCTTTTAAAAAAAATCATCATTTCTATTCTATAAAAAAATTACCTTTCTTTTTCATCCCTCACATATAAATTCATAAAACCTTATAAATTCATCCATAAAATAATCACAACCTACCTCTAAATTATTTTTATGACACTCTTCACTAAAGAGAAATTTAACATATAGTTATTCTTGTACTTCTAAAATGAATGAATCACCATAGGATTTTGGAAATTCTCACCTTTCCACATCATGAGTCATGTAAAAATTTTAATTCATGAGATATTTTTATAGGTGAATTCTATGGCTTAGGTTTGGTGGGTAAGAAAATAAAAAATATTAATGCCAAAAGATGAGGTTGGAATCTTTAGTATAATTAATGAATATTCATTTGAAAACATAGAAAATTCATCACTAAATTACCCTTAAAAAATAAAAAACACCAATATAACCCATTTTTTATGACATGGGTCTTGATAAAATCTATGAATATAATGAATGATGTCATCCATGTTCTCCCCCTTTGTATCATTTTTTTTTTATTTTTTTAATGACCTAAAACAGGACTACTTTTAACTTATTTTCAATATTTTTTGATTTTTTTATGGATGATGAGCTGAAAATTGAATACAATTAATTATTGAAAATTCATGACCATTATTGTATAGAGGTATATGAGTTTAAAAATAATTTTTAATAAGGAATTCAATCTCATCCCTATGTTTTTATATATTTTTTCTATTTTTCTTTTTTGATGTATAAGAAGATGAAACAAATAAAACAAAATTAAATGAAGAGTCGAGAAAAATTCTCTCATTCTCTACTGCATCAAATTTTGACACACTACTCATTCCAAATTTTTTTAACCAATACCAATGAATGTAAAAAAATTCTCTTCCCCCATACTCAAACATGAAATATGCTTGAAAAATAACATGAGTGCGGGTAGGTAATTGGAAATCATATTATTTTGTTTCTTAAAAATATACAATAATTTATGGAATGTAAGGGATAATAAAGGGTATTTGTAAGGGTTGATATAACGTTAAATTATGGATATCCATAAAAGTTCCTCAATCAAATCAAAATCATCCCATGAATTCCAAATATTTGAAAGGGAAATTGAAATTTTTTAGTTCTCACCCAGAATCCAAGTATCACTCAAGAAAGTGGGGGTATTATGAAGAATATGTAAAATCAGTTTCGAATACCACATAGTTTTGGAAAAATATATTGATTTATTGTTTCATGTTTATGGATTTAAAAAGTTAGTGGAACTCAAAAAAATTCTTGAAAATCTAATTTAAATAAAAATATTTTACATCAACAATCATTTGAAATCATTTTTTCAAAAAACACTTCAACTCTCTCAAAATAAATTGAAGTATAAACAATGATAATAATATTCATTTAACCTCAATGTTTCTAGAAATATGAAAAAAAATAAAAAAAATAATGAAATAAATAAAATCATGGGAAATAAATAAAAATAAAGAGAAAGGTAAAAGAGGATATATCTTGGTTTAGACCTCCATATGGGCATTCATTTTTTTACTTCCCCTAGTTCGGAAGTTGTAGTGGATTAACACCAAGGAAAATGGGTACGCGGTTTCTTGAAAATAAACCACAAAATTTTATTTTGCCAAATAGAAATTAGTAGATAATAGTAGTGAGAATCAGAAAATAAAAGTTAAATAGCCCAAACCCCCAAAAGAGATGAAAGAGAAAGTTTGAGGTACAAGGGGGAGGGAAAAGAATAAAGGGGTGCTTCTAGTTTTATTCATTTTTAATAACATTTTCCACTAGTGTTGATGTTAGTAGAATATAAAGTGGATTCTATTCTAGTTTAGTTTAAAAAACAATTATTTGGGATTTATTCTTTTGATTCATCATCCTCACACTCACTAGTGTATAACTTGATTGGATCCTCTACTCCCTCCTCAAAATATATGACATCATTATATTCCTCATTGAGGGATTTAAATAGTTCAAATGAATCAAAAAAATGAAAATATGGTTGATTTTTTTGAAATTAAAAATCAATAACATTTCAATGAACATAATTCCTAGAAATTAAATCTCTATCCAAACTTTCAACTTTAAAATATTTTCCTTTAAAATGTATGTTGGGAATTCATTTGTTGGAGAGGGAATGGGATCCTAAAGTATTGATTCATCCTCAATAATTTATTTTTTAAAAGTAGGTAAAAAATCAACTTAATTATTCAATTTTTTTTTATTTCCATATCATCCATATAATTTTATGTTTTCTGACATCAGTGGCCAAAAACTCTACCAAATTACACTATTTTTTTAGATAATTTTGAAATTCTCTTGAATATTCATGGAATTTTGTTAAATTTACATTATATTTTATAGTTTATGAAACATAAAATATTATTAAAAACTATAATAATTAGTACTATCCCATGAAAATGTAAAATAAATAATGTTGTCCATGACTGAAATAACCAATTATATGAAATGAAGCTCTAATGTTTTTGATTTTTTTTTATTTTTTTGAATAAAATTGTGTGCAAGCACTCGACCTCAGAGGAAATTGAACCAAATTGATTCACGCAGATTTTTCTTAGATCATTGGTCAATTAAATTAATATTTTCTTAATAATTAAGCATCTTGAACACTATAGGGTTGATCTCTCAAGAAGGTCACTCACACCCCTGCATTTATATTTTCACTAGTTATAATAAAACTAATATAAAATAGAATTATATAAACAAGGGTGTTTGAAAAATTCATGAAATATAAATTAAATTTATAATAATTCAAATCAAACAAAAAATTATGTTATATAGAATTAATGAATGGAATATTTCGTGGGAGGTTGTGGTGATCAAAACAATTATTCAAAATAGTTATCAATATTCAATTCAAAGAGGTGATCTATAACTTTTACACCTCAAATTCTAATTTGAATTTTTATCTCCCCATACCATGATCCCTCTATACGGGTCAATACAATTACAAAAGTCATCTTAAAGACATCTTTATTAACCATAAATATTCAATCTATGCTCTATAATATGCATGACACTAATAGTAACGGGAAGGGAAAATGATAAAAAATAAGAAGAACTCAATGGTATAGAAAATGGGGCAACCAATCGCCATAATAAATTAAATCAAAATATTTTTCAAAAATTAATAAATATATTGAAATTAAATCACAAAAAAAATCCACACACCCTTCCCTATGTTAAAAAAATTTCAACATTATTTCTCTTTTTTTAGTGGAGTTGACAATAGAAAACTGTGTAAGATACATAAAAAAGTAAAAATTAATGAATGGTGGTATGAAGAAGAGAGAGAGAAACAAATATATAATAAAAATATTTTGAAATATTAAATCAATAAAATTAAACATTTCCAAACAAAAAATGTATGTCCTTTAGTATAGGATAAGAGCTGACAATTTATAGGGAAAATGGGTGAAGAATTGTTTCTCCAAAAGTTAGCCATGTGAAATGAAAAAAGTTTTCACTCTAATTTAGATTTGTCAATCCAAAAAATAGTAGTTTTATTGGACACTATATGTTGGAGTTATGAATGTATCACTCTGATAAATTTATTATGTACAAGTTATTGCTCATATTCTATTACAGTAAATACTAATTCCATTTTGACATAAAATTCATAATAATCATGTGGGGACACAATTAATTTAGTTATTCAACAATATTATTTCTACCAACATTATTAATTTTAAATACATTAGGGTTTTCCTATTAATGATATATGATCATCTATAAAGGTATTCAGATCTATGCAATGTTTTCAAGGCCTGACTTATTAGTTGATCTTGGGCCTTCAAATGATGGATTGAGCATTGGGTCAAAAATAATGAAATGAAATACATGATGTACGAAATCATAAAAAAGAAACTTCAAAATATTAATTAAATTATAAAAGGTAAATCTTGAAATTTTAAAGGACATTAAAATAGTTAAAATCCAATAATAGGTCATTTTTTGAATTAAGCTCAAATTAGTACAAAAACCAAAATTTTGACAATTTCCTATAAAAAAATTATAGCAGGGATATAACAATTAAATTGAAGTATAAAATATATGAAAAATTTAGCTTCATAATTCCTCACACTTAACTATTTAACTCTAGATAAATCATCTAATATCCTAACCAAAATCGATATGGTAATTAAAAATGAGAAAACATCAATGATCTTTTCCAAATCAAAAAATCCATCATGTCTATTCTATGAAAGACAATTATCTATAATTTTAATCCATAATATTTAAATTCATCCAAAATCATAAATCCATACAAGGACTAATAAAACATACATCACATTTAATTTTATGTCACTCTTCTCTAAAGAGAAATTAAATATAGAGCTTTACGTATACATGGAAAATAAATATATCACAATAAGCTGCTGATAATTCTCACCTCTTCACAGAACAATAAATGTAAAATATCTTCAATCATGAGGTATTTTTATTTGTGAATTTTGTGTATTATGGTTAGTGGGTAAAATATTTAAAAATATTTAGTCCAAAAAGAGGTGGTTTGACTATTTTGTAAAATGTATAAATATTAAAGTGAAAAAACTAGAAATTTATCACTGAATTCCCCTAAAAAATTATATGAAAACACTACCAAATTTTTTATAAAATATTAAATGAGACATTAAATGATTTAAATTATTAATATCATCCAAGTTCAAAACATTTTTCTCATTTTCTCATTTTTAAATGCTTCAAAAAGAAAAAATTTATTGTTTTTCCATTTTATTTTCTTTTTCATGGAGGATAAATATAGAATTGAATAAAATGAGTGAATTATAATGAATTAAATTTATTTAAGATTGGTACATGGGTTTCAAAGGAAACTTTAATTAGAAATTCAAGATCAAATATTTTTTTCTTTTTCTATATTTTTTATTTCTTCTCATTTTTTATAAAGAAGATTATGATGAACCAAATATAGAACAATGAAATTATGAATCATGCCCAATGGTCTCAATATAAACTCCTTAAAAATTTAAAACACACCTAAAAACACAAAAAATTATTTAAATTCTAATGAATTAACATAAAAGGTCCATCCCCCATATTCAATCATGAAATATCAATGCAAAAATACCAAGAGTGTGGGTAGGTAAAGAAATATTATTTTCTAATGTTGCTTAAACTTATAAGGAAATTCGAGGAATCTATAAGATACTGATGGGTAAATGGAATGGTTGATATCAAGTTAAATAGTTTCAATCCAAATATGTTTATCAATAATATAAAAAACATTCCATAAGTGAAAATCATTAAATAAGAAAAATAGTAGGTTCTAGTTCTCACAAAAAATATAGGTTTATCTCATGAAAGTGCGTGTATTATAGATAATATGTAAGATTGGTTCATAATAACTCATCAGATGAGAAAAATATAGCGAGATAGTGTTTTGTGGGAATTTATTTCAAAATCTAGTCAATCTCAAAAAAATTATTTAAAATCCAATTCAAGGAAAATTATTAACATTGATAATCATTTAAGATCATTTTTTTCAAAAATAGTTTCAACTCCCTCAAAATAAATTGAAGTTTAAAAAATTATATATATATCCATTTAACCTAATGGTTAAAAAAATATGAAAAAACTAAAAACACATAAAAGAACTATGTAGGTTGACGCTCCCCCTACTCATAAGTTTAACTACCCTTTATTTCAACTAAACAAAAAATAAAAATAAGTGTTGAAAAACTAATGAGATGTAATGTTAAAACATGAAATTATTTTTTAGCAGAATAATTGATTTATGGTCTTATATACTTCAACATTATACCAAGAAATAATTAAATAAATAAAATCATGAGAAACCAAATAAAAAATAAAGGTAAAATATGATATATCATGGTTTGGACCCCCATGTGGGTGCTTGGTTTTTACTGCCCTATTAGGCAATTATAGTGTATTATCCCTAATCCAAAGGGGGATGCATTTTCTAAAAAGAAACCACCAAATTTAATTTCTACCAATATCCATCGTTCATAATAGGAGTGAGAATTTTTAAATAAAATTAAAATAAACCCAATCCTCAAAAGGGATGAAAAAATTCAAGTTGTAGGTGGTTGTGGGGGGGGGGGGGAGAGAATAAATGGGTTATAGTTTTTTTATTCAGATGGTGTAATGGTTTCCAATAGCTATGAAGTTAGTATAATAGGAACTATATTCTATTGTAGTTTAGGTATAATGAAAAATTCCTTAGTTATTTCTTCTTTTATGTCATTATCCTTAGACACACTAATGTATAACTTGACTAGATCTTCCATTCTCTACTAAACAGATATGAATTTTTTATCTTTTTCATTCAGCGCCTCAAATAGTTTTAATGAATCTAAAAAAATGAAAATATTTTAGATTATTTTTAAATTCAAAATAAATAACGTTTGAATAAAAATAAGGTTTCAAAATTAAATATTCCTAAAATATTCAGGTTCAAACTCGTTTTCCTTTAGTAGGGATGTTGGGAATTCATTTGTTAGAGAAGGAAGTCGTTCATCAAGTATAGATTCAACCTTAACAAATTTTTTTTTTAAAATGTAGGTAGAATAAATATTTCATTATCTATATCTTGAATGTGTTTCCATTACATCCATAGAACTATAACTATTCCACTTCTGTAGCTAGCAATACTACTAAAATGTATTCTTTTTTGAGTTTCTTAAAATTAACATGAATATTAAAGGAATAATATTCCATTTAATGTTAATTTTATATTATTTTAATATTAAAATGCTCACCCCTTCTAGAAAATTCAGTACTATAACATTCATATGAAAAAATACTAATGTTTTTCGTGACCTAAAGAAACAATGATATCAAAGGAACATATTTAGTTTTTGAAATTTTTATGGTTTTTGGAAAAAAAACGTATGTAAGCACTCATAATCGTAGTAAATTGAACCAAATTGATACATGGAGATTTTTTATAGATCCATGGTTAATTAAACTATAATTTTTCAAATAATTAATCATAGCTAACACCATAAGATTGATCTCTCGAGAAGGGTGCTTGCACGCCTTGAATTTCTATTATCATAATTTATAATCTAAATAATATAAAAATAAATTATATAAGTATGAGGGTTTGAAGTATGAATGAAATATAAAATAATTGTATAATAATTTAACTCAAAGATAAAATGATGTTATATGGAATAAAAGAAGTGAATTGTTCTTGGGAGGTTGTGGTAATTGAAATCATTATTCGGAATGGTTCTCTATATTCAATTCAATAAGGTGATCAAGAAATTTTACAACTCAATTATCATTTAAATTTCTAGATACCATACCAAGACCACTTCATATGGGGAAATTAACTTCCTAAATTTAGCTAAGAGAAATGTCCATTGACAATCACTACTCATGCCATGCTCCAACATATGCATGACACTAATAGTGAAGGGAATGGAAAATGATAAATAGGTAGAAGAACTCAATGGTAGAGAAAACTAGGAAAATAATCACCATAATCAATTAAACTACCAAAAAAATTACAAGAATTTAAAAAAGATAATATAAATAATGTGAAAGAAGAATCAATCAAAACACAATTTCCACTCTTGAAAAAATGTCCTTGATATTTCCCCATTTTTAGTGGAGATGAAAACGGAATATAGTAGGAGATACACAGAAAAGTAAAAAATTAAATATATATGGTATGAAGAAGACAAATAAACTAATATATAATAATAATATTTATAAATATTATTGAAATATTAGTCTACCTTTCACCCTTAAAAATGGATGTCCTTTGGTGTAGGAGAATAGGTAAAAATTTATAGAGAAAAGGGGTGAAGATTTTTTGCCCCTGAATTTGATCGTGTGAAACCACACATGTTTTTCCTATACATTAGCCATGTGAACCCAAAAAAGATAATATTCATTGGCCACCAGATGTTGGAGTTATAGTTGTATTACTTTAAGAATTTATTCTATATAGGTTATAGTTCGTATTCCAATATAACAAGTTCAAATACCATTATGACCTAAAATAAATAAGAATCAAGTGGGGCCATAGTTAATGAATTTGTCCACCTATATTATTTGGACCTAAATGTTTAATATTAAATCCATTGGGATCGTACTCTTCATGATATATTCTTATAATTAAATGTTTCCATATATATATATATAATGTTTTCAATGCCCAACTTATGAGATGGTTTTGGGTTTCAAATAATGGATTGATCTTTGAGTCTTGAAGAATTAAATTAAAAACTTGATTTTTGAAATATTATTAAATTAATTTCACAATTTTAGTTTTATTAGAAATGTATAAGTATTAAATACTGAATAAAATCAAAACAATTAAAATCCACATATAATTAATTTTTCCAATTAAGCTCCAATTACTTCAAAAACCAAAAAAGGTGAAAATATATTCTAAAATAACACTATAGTGGGTTTATAAAAATTTAATTTCAGCATAAAATATGTGAAATTTTTAACTTCATCACTCCCTAAACATAACTATTTCGCACTCCAAAATTCATAAAATATCCTAATCCAAATCACTAAAATAATAAAAATTAAGACAATATCTATGAACTTTTCCAAATAAAAAATCCATCATGTTTCTTCTGTGGAAAAAAATTCATTTAATTTTAATCCCGTACATTTAAATTCAATAAACCTTATAAATACATTCATGACTAGTCAAAATCTACCTCACAATGAATTTTATATCACTCTTCACTGAAAAGAAATTAAATCTGGAGTTCTACTCATACTTAGAAAATGAAGGCATCACCATAGGCATGTGAAAATTACGATATATACACAACATAATACATGAAAATATTTTCAATCATGAGGTTTTTTTCTAGTTTAATTTTGTGGCATATGTTTGGTGGGTAAAAAATATAAAAATTCTAAGGTTAAAAATAAGAGGTTGGACTATTATGTTTAATGCATTAACATTCATGTCAAAACATAAAAAATTAATCAATCAATTACCCATAAATATATTAAGAAAAACACTACCATGTTTTTTATGAAATGTTAAATTAGACTTATGGTGATTAAAATGATCGATATAATCCAACATCAACACCTTTTTCTATTTTTTAAATTTTCTTTTAATATTATAAAGAAGAACCTAAGGAAAAAAATAAAGCACAATGAAGTGATAAATCATTCCTAATTCTCTCATTTTAAACTACCAAAATTTTTGATACACACTAAAAAATAAAAAAAATAGATACATGTCTCAAGAAATGCACAAGAAAGGCCCTTCCCCCACACTCAAACATGAAATATCCTTTAAAAAATACGAAGAATATGGATAGGTAAGTGGAAATCATCTTGTAACATGACTTAAACATAATAGGTAATTCATGGAATCTAAGGGATAGAAAATGGAATATGAAATGTTTAGTCTCAAGTTAAAGTGAGGCTATCCAAAAAAGTTACTCAATCATATCAAAAACATTAAATAAAGTCAAACCCTTAAAATATAAAAATGGAAAGTTTTTGTTCTTAGAAAAAATTCATGTTTCTCACAAAAAATTGCAGTATTTGGAAGAAAATGAGAAATTATTTTAGAATACGTCATAGGACTAGAAAAATATTTTGGGTCACTATTTCATGGGAATGGATTTCAAAATTCCATCAAACTCAAAAAATACTATCAAATAAAATTCAAGGAAATTGTTTTTCAAACAATCATTCTAAATCCATTTTTTCAAAAATAATTTCAATTCTTATAAAGGCAATTAATGTGTGAAAAATTATAAGAATATTAATTTAATCTCCAAGTTCCTAAAAATATGAAAAAAATAAAAAAAAATTATAATAAGATTTATGCTCCATCAAACTAAAATTTAACTACCCTTTATTACAGATAAAATAAAAATAAAAATAAGGATAAAAAATAATGTGAAGGAACGATGCACCCAAAAAGCGTTTCTTATTGACATCATTGAGTTATGATTCAATATACTAACACATTAGACCTAGAAATAATTAAATAAAGTAAATTGTAATAAAAATAAAGAAAAATAAAAAGGAAAGTAAAATAGGATAGATCGGGGTTTAGACCCTAATGTGGGTATTAGGTTTTTACTGCCCCTAGTTGGGATATTGTAGTGGATTATCTCTAATATGAAGGTGGAAGTAATTTTTTTCTTATGAACCAACAAATTATGTTTTCCCCATATCTATTAGTAGATTACAAGATTGTGAACCACAAAATAATTAAAAAATGTCCCTAACACCTAAAAGAGATGAAAGATAAAATTTGAGGTATATAGGGAGGAAAATAAATATAGGGGTGCTCCCGGTTTTGTCCTTCTATAGGAGTGGTTTCCACTAGGGGAGAAGGTAGTAGAATAAGAAGTTTATTGTTTTTATTTTTTGGTTTAAAAAATAATTCCTTAGTGATTTCTTCTTTTTTGAATTCATTGTCATACACAGTAGTGTACAACTCAATAGGTTCCTCCATTCTTCCCTAAAAATATGTTACTTCTTTATTTTATTTCTACAAGGGTTCCAATATTTGAAATAAATATAAAAAATCAGAATAATGGATATTAATTTTCATTAAAAAATCAATAATGTTTGAATAAAAAGTAGGCTCAAAATTAAATATCTTTAAAAACATTTAGCTTCAATCTATATTTAGTTTAGTAGGGTAGTTGGAAATTCATTTATTAGAGATAGAAATGAATCTTATGGTATTGATTAAACATAAATAAATTATTATTGAGATATATGTGTAAAAACCATTTAATTATATATATATATTTATTTGTTTTCATTACATTAATATATATTTAACTTCTTAAACTTCATTGGCTAGTGGTGGTAACAACTTTCTTTCTTTTTCAAGAATTTTGAAGTTATCTGGAATCATTAAGGAATATTATCCCATTTTTTATGAATTATCTAGAATTTTAATCTCAAAATACTCCTACCTATTGAAAAATTAACTAATTTGTCATGTATATGAAAAATCACTATATTAGTACATAACCTAAAGAAATAATGATGTAAAATGAAGCACAATTTTTAGATTCTGTTTTGTTTTTTATGAAAAATAGTAGGTGGAAGCACTCGAAATCACCATAAATGGTGAAAGAATCATACATGGGGTTTTTATAGATCCGTAGTCAATTAAATTATTCTTTCACTAATAATGAATCATAATTTACACCCTAGGGTTGATCTCTTAAGGAGTCCATTGACTCGCACAAATTTTTATTATTATTTATAATCTAACTAATATAATACTATATTTTATAAATATGGGGTATTGAAATATGAATGAATTATAAAATAATAACATAATATTGGAATTGGAAGACAAAATGTTTTTAGATAAAAATAAATGATGATTTTTTTGAGATGTGGTGGTGATTGGAATAATTATTCCAAATGGTTCACAATATTAAATTAAATAATGTGATCATGTCTCATCGCATGCCACATCCCCAATTTAATTTTCATCACCTCATACGGAGACCTCTTAATATAGGGAAATTATCCTCTTAAATTAACCTAGGATAACTCTTCACTAACCATCACTAATTATTCCATGCTCCATCGTATGCATGATATTAATAGTGAAGGGAAGGTAAAATGAAAAATGAGAAGAAGAACTAAAAGGTAGAGAAAATGGGGATAATCCTCACCATAATCAATTTAACAACCAAAAATTTGAAATGATTGAATAAATATATTGAAATTTAATCACAAAAAAACTAAATAAAAACACCATTCCCTCCCCCGAACAAGCAATGAGGTTATTTCTATATTTTTAATGGAGTTGAAAAGGGAACACGTTGGGAGATACACATAAAAGTAAAAACAAATGAAACAAGATATTAAGAATAGTGGTAAAGTAACATATAACAAAAATATTAAGTTATATTATAGATAAACACTCCACCTTTACACCCTAAAAATGTATATTATTTATTATTGAAAAGGTGGTGACAATCTATAGAGAAAAGAGGTAAATAATGTTGTTTCCAAAATTTTACCTCCTCAATATTTCCTGTTTATGACCTATTAAATGGCTTAAATGTGCAATGTTTTCTTCATTTATGCTTTCAATATTATTTATATTTGTGCACCCAAAAAATTAGAGCTACATTTTTTACCATATTTTAATTTTATATATTCTTTACATTGAGAAATATATTCTATCCTGGTGACTATTTATATTCCAATTCAACAAGTTCTACTGCCATTGTGTCCTTAAATATAGTAGAATAATGTTGGAACAAAGTTAATTTACTTATTCCACCTTATTATTTATACCTCCATTTTATATTTTACATCCATTGGGTTAGTACTATTTGAGATATAAGCCTATATTTAAATGCTTCTAGATCTATGTATCGTTTTGAAGGCCTGAATTATGAGCTGGTTTTGGGATTTAAATGATGGATTAAACTTTGGGTCCAGAATAATGAAAAAAATGATGTATGGAATCCTACAAAAATTAATTTCACAATTTTAGTTTTTTTATAAAATGTTATGAACAAAATAAAAAATAAAATTAAAATAGTTAAAATTAAAATAATATTCCATTTATCCAATTATGATCAAATTACTACATGAAGAATAATAATGTTAAAATTTCCTACAAAATAACTCTATGGAGTGGTTTTTAAAATTTATTATAGCATAAAATGTGTTAAAGTGTTAGCCTTATCACTCCCCCATACTTAACAACCACACCCCTAGATAATCAACAAATATCAAAATCATAATCCGCACAATAATCAAAAATGAGAAAACATGCATGATATGTTCTAAAAATAACCAATGTGTAGCTTTTATGAAATAAAATTCCATTTAATTTTAATAACTCACATTTAAATTCATTCAAACTCAAATTCCATCCAAGACCCTATCACAACCTACGTCACATACAATTTAATGTCACTCTTTACTGAAGAGATATTAAATATGGAGTTATGATGATTATTGGAAAATTAATATATCACCACATCAATATGACAATAATTATCAGTCCAAAACATGAGAATTTAAAATATTTCCAATAGTGGGGAACTATTATAGGTGAATTATGTGGATTAGTGTGGGTGGTTAAAATAATTTTACATATTAATGCCGAAATAGGTACTTGGAATATTAAGTACAATGAATTAATATTAAAGTGAAAATATAGGAAATTTCTCCCTCAATTCCCCTTACAAAATGTGAAAAAACAAAATAACATTTTTTATGACCAGGGAGATGAGCTAATCATTGATTACAATGAATTATATCATCGAATTCCTACCCTATTTTTATTTTTTTCATTTTAAAGCTCCAAAAGGTTTAACATTAAAATTTTCATTTATTATGATTATTTTCATGAAGGATGCATGAAGCACACCTATCAAGGGGCATGAAAAAAGAAAATTATATTCCTAGTGGAATACAGTGGCTGACTAGGGGCGTCTCATTTGGGAAGCTTCTCAGCTAATTCACCTACTTATTCTAAATCACCTAAAAATATTTATTTTTGTTGTATTAATTATTTTATGAAAAAAATGATGAAATTATGTTCTTTTTATTTTATAAAATAATAAAATTAAATGAAATAAAAAAAATTAAACTATACTAACTTTAAATTCCAAACAGAATGGGTTAAGAGAGAAAGATCATAGTTTTATGATTAGTTTTTGGTTCAATTTGTATTTTACTATATTTGTTTCATTTTAGTATGATAATTTAAACATGTAATCTCATGATTCATAACTATTCTTTTATTCCTAAATAATGAAATTTTGAATGCCAAAATCAATATAGTTTCCACCTACTGCTATAATCATGGTTGATTAGACACCTTGGTCTTGGGTGTAACATATTTTAGGTCTTGGATCTATCATTATCATTTCATCCATTGGTTCACTCATATCTATAATGTGAATTTCTATCCAATGAATAGAGGGAAAATAAATAAATAATATAATAGAAATAAATTGAGTTTCATTTCATGGGGGATATTCTCCACACCCATGTTTTCCACTAATATTTATTCTAAACATAAAATAAACATGAACAAATAATTCAAGAACACCATGTCTTCCCTCATGTCAAACACCAGGTAATACCCTCATTATCAAGGGTAGGAAACAATCTGGTAGAATGATGAAGAAGAGAATAAAAAATAAAAACAAAAAATAAAAAAATATAGGAAGGAAAAAAATGGAATAATGGGGGAGGAGAAGAAATAGAGAGGGAAATAATAAATTAAAAAAAATATATAAAAGAAGAAAGAGAGAATGAATAATAAAAAAATAAAATAAAATAAGAAATACATTAATAGAAGAATAATAATAGAAGAAGAGGGAGAATAAGGAAGAAAATGCATTTGGATGAAAAAAACCTTGAATTTAACATGCATGAATTTTTTTAAAATGAAAGAGAATTAATTTTTTTTTAAAATAAACTAAATTAAAAATTAAATAAAAATTGAGAAAATGAGAAGTTGGAAATGTAGCTTCGTCCTCCCTCAGTGGAATCTCCATCGAGAGTTGACTCCTCTTGGTAGTGGGAAATGGATGGACTTTGATAGGAAGCGAAAGAGGATATATATGCCTCCCCTTCAAAGTCTTCAAATGAGATCCTGAGAGATATCATTTGAAATATCACCCATGAGACTCACTGGGTAATGAATTTAAAACACACAATGATCTTGGGTTTTTTGTTTTTTTTGTGGAGAATGTTCTTGATAGCAATAGATGTGGACCAGAGGTAGTATCTTCTTGCACCATGCATAGTACATCGGGTGATGAATGACATGGAAGTGATGGTGGTAGTATGAGGTAGTGGTATAGGATTCTCCTCAACCCCACCATCCTTTAAAATGGATGAACATATCCAAACATTATGTTCATGGGCATCAGTTGAGGCCTCTAAGATGATCAATGGTGGAAGAAAGGCTTGAAATCATTTTAAGATACCAAGTTCAAGATCAGGTGGTGTGAAAATGGAGGATTCTGGAATTTGTAGTGGTGGCTGATGTCGTGTGGCTATTTATCCGTGATGGAGGAAGGTGAATAGTGGAGGCTCTAGGTGTCTAATGGGAGTGGGGTTTTAATTAGGAATAACAATGTTTTTTTTCAAAAAAAAATGAATAATAACCATATTAAAATATTTTCCCACATCAATATAGGAACAAATGTCGTTACTCCCTTAAAACACTAAGTGTGTAAGAATATTTGCAATAAAATCAAACTAGGGGGGGTAAAGGACCCCTATTCCATATAATACCACCTTGTCTCAAGGATTCTTTCCTCCCACCACAGAAAGGATACTCCCCATGCATCGGTGCTCTTGGTTGTGGGAACTTGTTCTTCCCCATAGGAATGACCCCATGAAGGCCACATATACATGAGAATTGATCACCCAAGCACCCCTAACATGAGTAGGCCCTTCAATATAGCCTCTCTATCTTCTCAATGTGAAATGTATAAATTGTGGAATGTTTTAGTTGATGGGATAGCTTGATCTTAGCCCTATTTTTTAATAGACACTCGGAAAAAACAAATAGAAAAATTTTAAAACTAAAAAAATAACAAACAAAATAATTTCAAGAATACTAATTTCAGAATCATAACATTTTTATTTGTTTCAATTCATTTTACATTCATAATCTTACATTCCTACATTTTGATTAAAACATTGAATTTCATGGGAAGTATCATTGAAAAACATAGAAATATCATCAAAAGTTATTCAAAAATATGCATCAAATATTATTCTATCAATAAGATTACAATTGAATATAATGAATGAACTAAAATTCATGACCTTGATTTTAGGAAGATACATGATTCCAAAAAAAATGTACAATGAGAAATTCAATATTATCTCCATTTTTGTTCCTTTTTATATTTTTTTCATTTCATTTCATTAATTTTTTTATGGAGAACTGGATGAAGAAAATAAAGAATAATGAAATGATGAATCATGTGAAAATATCACATTATCCACTTCCCAAAATTTTGAAACACACCACACACCACGCATAAATTAATAAAATCCCAACAAATATGTAAAAAATGTCTATTCCCCACACTCCAATATAAAATATCCTTGAAAAAAATACCAAGAGTGTGGATATGTAAGGAAAAATAAGTTCATAATGTAGAATAAACCAATAATTCAATTAATTTCACTTAAGGGCTAAAGAAGGTTAAATTTAAAGGTTGATATTATGTTAAATTGTGGATTTTAAAAAAAGTTCTTCAATCATATCAAAAACATTCAATGAAGTCAATGTTTTAGAAGAAAATCATTACATGTTATGGTTGTCACAAAAATTCATGGTACACCTTATAACGTGTGGGTATTAGGAAGAATATATAAATTTTTTTCAGAATACAACATAGGAATGGAAATATATTTTGGGTTATTATTTCAGGGTAAAGAATTTCAAAATTTAGTTAAAATCCTAAGAATTCTTGAAAATTTAATTCAATGATTTTCTTCCACATCAACAATAATGTAAAATCCATGATTTTAAAAATCAATTGAACTATTTCAAAATCAATTGAGCTGTGAAAAATTATAGGAATGTTCAATGAATATAATGGTTTATAAAAATATGAAAAAAATAACATAATAAACTAAGCAGGATGATGCTCCCCAGACATAAATTTAGCTACACTTTATTTCATCTCAACAAAATACAAAAATAAGGGTTGAAAAACTAATGAGATAGAAAGATAATACTTAAAATTATTCTTTAGTGGAAATCTTGAGTTATGATCCCAGATATTTTCACACTATACTAAGATATCATGAAGAAAATAAAATCATTATAAAATAAAGAAAAATAAAGAGAAAGAGAAAAAAGGTTAAATCATGGTTTAGACCAACTCGTGGGTGCTAGGTTTGTGCTGCACCTGGTTATGAAGTTTCAGTGGATTAAACCAAATATTAAGGTGTATGTGGTTTCTCTTTCATGAACCAACGCATTTTATTTATTTCAATATCCCTAATTAGATGATAGGAGTGAGAACCACTAAATAAAATAAAAATATCTAAACCCCCAAAATGGATGAAAGAGAAAATTTGAGGTACAGAGGGGGTTGGAAATGAATAAAGGGGTGATCCTTTTTTTTTGATATGGAAGTGTGGTATCCACTAGTTGTGTAAGTATTAGAATAGAAAGCATCTTCTATTCTAGTTTCAGATAAAAAATAATTTCTTAGTGATTTATTATTTTGTTCCATCATCCTATACACACAGGTGCACAACTCGAGTGGAACCTTCATTCTCTCCTCAATTCATGAGACTTCGTTATCATATTAATCATGTGCCTATTGTAGTTTACTTAATTGAAAAATCATAATAAGGAAAATTATTTCTCAATTCAAAATAATTTTTTTTAATGATAATAAGGCTCAGAAATTAAATCTCTCTCAAAACATTCAACTTCAAACTCTTTTTCCTTTAGTAGGGAAGTTGGGAATTCATTTTTGGGGAGGTATGTGGATATTAAGTTATGTCATCAAAATCAATAATATCTTTATAAAATGTAATTAGAACAATAATTTAATTCTACAGTACTTATATTTGTTGTTATTCAATCCATAAAACAACTACTTATTTAACTTCAACGACCATTGATACTACCAACATGCTTTATTTTTCAATAATTTTGAAATTATATTAAATATTTAAAGAATATTATTCCATTTCAATAAATTTTATATAATTTTAATCCTAATATATCCCCCCTTCTTTACATGTTAACACAAGTCCATGTATATGAATATCACTAATGTAATCCATAACCTAAAGAAACAATGATATGAAATAAATCTATTTTTTTGATTTGTTTTTTTTGTTTTTCTAAAAATAGAATACAGAAGCACTAATCTTACACTAAATTGGAACCAAATAAGTATTAAGGGATTCTTTTCAAATACTTGGCTAATTAAATTTTCATTTTCCAAAGAACAAAGCATAGTTAACCCTGTAGTGTCCATCTATTGAGGAGGATACTGGAACAGACTGAATTTCTAATATCAATATTTATAAACTAAATATTATAAAACTAAATTATCTAAATATGTGGTTTTAAAATATTCATTAAATATAAAATAATAATATCACAATTTAATGAAAAAACAAAATGATGTCAGATAGAAATAATGAAGAAAATGTTTATTGGTAGTTGGGGGTGATTGAAATCACTATTCTAAATGGTTCTCAATATTAAATTAAATGAGGAGATTATAACCTATCACAAATTACCTTATTGTTTGATTTTTCATCACCTCATACTGATACCTTTTCATATGGGGTGATTCTCTTCCTAAATTCAACTATTTAACATATTATAAATGTATGAATACTACTACCAAGCTCCACTATTTGTACAACACTAATAGTGTAGGATAGGGAAAATGGTAAAAGTGAAGAAGAACTCGATGATATAGAAAATAAGGAAACCAACCACCATAATAACATCAACAACCCTGAAAAATAACAAAATTGAATAAATATATTCAAATTAAACCACAAAAAATATCAATCAAAACACCATTCCCTTCCTTGAAAAAACATCATGGTTTGTTCGCCATTTTTACTGGAGTTGAGAAGTGAAAAAGGTGGGAGATAAACATAAATGTAAAAATGAAAAGAGGAGGTTTGGAGAAAAGATATTAATTAATATATAATAATAATAATAATAAATATTACATCAATATAACTCCATATTTTCCCCCTAAAAATGGCCATCCATTGATATAAGATAGAAGGTGAAAATTTATAGAGAAAAAGCATGATGGATTTTAACTCCAAAAGATGACCTCTGAAAGTTTTCACATGTGTGACCAAATAAATGGATGAATTGAGAAATATGAATTCATTTATGCTCTTCCCCTACTTTATCCACATTGACCTGGATAATTTTATATTTATTGGAAAACTATTTTAGGATTTATGGATGTTTGATTCTAATAAATCTTTTCTATCTAGGTGACTATTAATATTCCAATGTATCAAGTTCCAATTCCATTTTTACCTTCAAAAAAGAAGAATAAGTTGGGGTAAACACTGACCAAATTCTTTCCCTAGATTATTTATTCATAATTGTAAAATTTTAGTTTCATTTGTCTAGAACTCTTTGGGATAAGAGCACATATTTGATTGTATCCCAATCTATGCACAATTTTTGATAACCAAATTATGATCTGGTTTTGGTCTATCAAATGATAGATTAAGATTTTTATATAGGAGAATGAAATTAATCCCATGAAATATGGAATCCTAAAAAATGAATTTCATCATTTTAATTAGTTTAGAAAAATTTATTCATAAAATACTGATGAAAATTAAAAAAATTAAATCCAAAAATTGGAAAAGTTTCCTGCTAAGATCTAATTACTACTTAAAACAAAAAATGTGACAATTTATATAAAATAAAAATATTATTGGGTCATAAATATTTAATTATAGCAACAAATATGTGAAAATTTTAGTTTTATCACTCCCCAAAATTTAACCATTGTACTCTTGGGTAATCATTATATATTCAAGTCAAAATCCACATAACAATCAATAATGAGAAAACAACCATAATATTTTCAAAAATAAAAATCCATCATGTCTCTTATATGAAAAACAATTACCTTTAATTTTCATTCTTCACCTTTAAATTCATTCAACCTTAGAAATCCATACAGGTCCTAAAGAAAACCAACCTCACATTTAGTTTTTATGTCACTCAATAGTCAAGGGAAATTAAATCAAGAATTATGATCATACATAGAAAATAAATATAATACCATAGGAATGTTATAATTATCATCTCTAAACATCATGATACATGAAAATATTTTCTTCTATGAGGTCATTTTCATGGTTAATATTTTGGGATAGGGTTTTTTTAAAATCATTTAAAAATATTAATTTTGAAAAGTGGAGGTTGGAATTTTAAGTATAATGTTTGAATACTAAAGTGAAAACATATAAAATTCCCCACTAAATTCCCCTTTAGAATGTTAAACAAAACCCACCAAATTTTTCATGACACGGTATATGAAACAATACATGATAATAATGAATGATATCATCCTTGTTCTCCCCATTGTTCACTTTTTTTTATTTTTTGTAAAGCTCCAAAAAGAAGAACATTTTTATTTATTTCATTATTTTGATTTTCTTTAATAGAGGATGAGATAAAAATTAAAAACAAATAATGAATGAAAATTCCTACTGATGATTTCATAGAGAGAAATAAGTTCAAAAAGAAAGTAAAATAAGAACTTCAATATCATCTCCATTTTTTATTTAATTTTTTTCATTTTCTTTAAGGAGAATCAGCTGAAACAAATTAAGCAAAATTAAATGAAGAATCATGCCCAATTCTCACATTATATAGAATTAACAATTTTGAAATACACCTCTAAAGAAAAAAACATGAAACACATGAAAATGAAGAAAAATTTAAGTCCCATCCCCATACTCAAAATTGAAATATCTATGAAGAAATACCAAGTGTGCGGGTATGTATGGGAAAAATAGTTTGTAATGTGGCTTAAACCTATAAAGTAATTCATGGAATCGAAGAGATAAAAAGGGTAATTGTAAATGTCGGTCTCATGTTTATTTTAGTTTTCCAAATAATTTCTTTAATCAAATGAAAAAACATTCCTTGATGTCCAAAGATTAGAAAGAGACAAATCACATGTTCTGGTTCTCACACAGAATCCAAGTTAATCTCAATAAAGTGTGGTTATTAGGAATAATATATCGAATTAATTTAAAATAAATCACAGGAATAGAAAAATATTTCGATTAAGTGTTTCATATGATTAGATTTTAAAAGTAATTCAAACTTATAAAAATGCTTTAAAATCCAATTCAATGAATTTTTTTTTCACATCAACAATCATTGAAATTCCATTTTTTCGAAAATCATTTCAACTCTCTCAAAACCAATTAAAGTTTAAGAAATTATAATAATATTCATTTAAGCCTAATATTAATTTATCTTAGAGAAAAATGAAAAATAAAACTTAACAACTATAAAGGTTGATGCTCCACCCACAATTAATTTTAACTTCTAATCAATTTAGGTGAATAAAAACCAAAAATAAGTGTAGAAAAACTAATGGGAAGGAAAGAAAAAAAATGTCATTATTTTTTTGGGGAACCCTTGAGTTTATATTCTAGAAACATCCAAATTAAGCCTATAAATAATTATATAAGTTAAATGATAATGAATATAATGAAAAATAAAGATAATGGGAAAATATGAGAGGTCAATGTTTGGAACACTATGTAGGTGCTTGGTTTGTACTTCCTCTAGTCAGGTAGTTGTAATATATTAACCCCAATGTAAGGGTTGATGGGGTTTCTTACTCATGTAACGACACATTATAATTCTCCAAAAATCTATCCATAGATTAAAATACTGAGAACCACTAAATAAAAGGGAAATACCCCCAACCCCGAAAGAGATAAAAGAGAAAATTTTAGGTGTAGAGGTGGAGGGAAATATATAAAGGACTACTCCTTGTTTTGTTCATCGGGTGGAGTGGTGTTCAATGGTGGTGAATTTAGAAGAATAATTAGTGTCTTATCTACTATCATCAGTTATAAATATAATTCAACAATGATTTCTTATTTTGTTCCATCATCCTCATACACACTAGTGTACAACTCGACTGGATCCTCTATTCCCTCCCCAATACACATGACTTAATTATCTTCTTCATCCCAGACATGCATTAGTGGTTATGACCCTAAAATTTTAGTACAAGAGAGATTTTTTTAAATTCAAAATTAACAATGTTTTGATAAAAATAAGGCTTATAAATTAAATCCCTTTCAAAAAATTTCATCTTCGAACTATTTTTTTTCTTTAAATGGGTAGCTGAGAATTTATTTGTTAGAGATTGAAGTACATAATAAATTATTACTTCAACATTAGTAATGTATTTTTCAAATGTACATGGAAAAAAAATTTCATTCTATAAAGACTACCTTTTATTCCCATCCCATCAATATTACTTTAACTACTTTAACTTCAGTGGCTAACGATGTTACCAACTAGGTTTTTATTTTTAGAATTTTGAAATACTCTTGAATATTCAAGGAATATTGCTCTATTTTTAGTGAATTTTATTTAATTTGAATCATAAATTATTTCTCCATACTCAAAAAGTCAGTAGTAGGCCATGAGAATGTAAAATCACTAATGTAGATTATAAAATAAAGAAATAATAATATTAAATGAAGAACCTTTTTAGTTTTTGAAATTTTTCTGAAAAAATGTCTGTACAAGAAAACCGAATCCTATGAAATGGTTCCATGTTTACACAAGGGGGTTTTTTATGGATCCTCGGTTAATTGAATTCTTATTTTCTTAGTAAATAAGCATAGTGTTCACCCTATGGTTTATCAGCTGAGGAGGCCATCACCACACACTGATTTTTTATTGCCAATACATATAATCTAACTAATATAAAATTAAATTATCTTAATATGGGGTTTTTAATGATTCACAGAATATAAAATAATAATAAAATAATGAAAATAAAATGTTAGACAGAAATAAAGAAGGAAATTTTTTTGGTAGGTGTCGGTGATTGAAATCATTATTCAAAATGGTTCTTGATATTCAATTCAATGAGGTGATCAAGTCCATTCAAAACACACCTTGTTTATTGTTTTTTCATCACCCCATAAAGAGACCTATGTATATGGGGAAACACTATTCCTAATTAGTAATGTCATGTTACCTGTTTTTATTTTTCCTTAACACTTGTATTTTTCTCTTTTGGTGGGATCATGTTTATGGGTTCTCCTGGTAAAATTTGGAAAATAATGAAGGTTTTCTGAGCTATGCATGGTTGGAACACGACTTGAAAAAAACACATGCCCCACCCCTAGTTTAACCTATTTTACCCTATGTATTGTGATTTTTCATGGTCTGTGCACAATTTTACAGGATGGGAGCCCAACGAGGAGAGACTGTGTGCCTCAGATAGTTTTTTTTCATAGAGTGAATCCCTCTCTTAGAAATAATGCATGCATGTTTTTTTGTTTTGATTTTTTTTGAAACTTAATGATAAAATTATTTAAGTTCCTAACATAGCCACTCAAACCTATTATAAGGTCTAAGGTTCAGAAGGATCCAAAGAAGCAATTTTGGATCCTCTAACCATCTACATTTATGAATCAAAGTACCAAGGGAAGATCTGATCCCACTCCGGGTAGTGGTCATCCAATCATTTACTATATATATATATCCTTATTCCATCCTTATATTTTGATGGATCATCATGTTTTGGATGGATCTAATCTATATTTAATTTTATCTTGATTCTTGAAAATGTTTCGAGATCAATATTGCCTTCTTTCTTCATTGAGAAATCCCACCACAAGTGTTGATTATTAATATTTGATTAATGTTATTTGGTTACATAAATATTTTCTATATAATTTGAACCTTGAATTTATAGATTAAATTGAATTAAGTTTTTAATTGATTAAAAAACCTGAAGTTTTTACTATTTTATTCTTGATTTGGAAGGGAAATAGAAATTGATTAAAACCCCAATTTGAATGGAATTGAAACTGTCTAGTGAATTTAAAGAATATGATGGATTCATTTTAGAAATCATTTTGATAAATATTATTTTATTTTGACCTATTGAAAAAGTCTAAAATTGGATGATATCTTGAAATGAGATGAATTAATGAAAAAATATTTTTTTGGAAAAGATAAATGAATGTTGTAAATTGAAACTGGGAAAATTGGTTTTAAAATGATTTAAAATTATTAATTTACAATTTTATTCATTATTTAAGGTCATGTTATCCTGGATAGTTAGTGGTAATTGGGGCAAGAATTATAGGACCTTGCCTCACTAGCAATTGATTGAAAATGAAAACTGTTACTAAAACAACTTTAGTATGACTGATTGTTAAGGGTTCTCCTATTGGGTTATAGACTAATAGTTATGGGTTCCCCATATTGGGGTGTATTCTTGTGTGCACACATGACTAGTATCATGATCAGTATGAGATGTGTTAGGATCATATGACATGATGAACTGACATACCATAAAAATTTTGTACATGGGGATTGTTTTACTATTAGTTGATTTTTTTGATTGTACATTCCCTTTTAATTTTTGAAATATTATATTCATTAAAAGTTATTTATATAAGATATATTTTTTATAAAATTCAAATTTTTGTCTTTTAGAATATTTTTTTAAAATATTTTCCATCTATTTGAAATGAATAATTTTTTAGTTTAAAATATGTGAAATTAAATATCATGCTTTATTTTATTAAAATCAATAGAATATATTATTTATTATTTTGGATATTGATTAGGTGACACATAGTGAGACTATACTAGGAGTTATAGGTTAAAAATTCCTTTTACTTAATGAATTTATAGATTTTATTATTCCAGGTCTGGGAAAAGTGAATGTGCCACTTGGAGGTGGTGGATGTTATTGATCCTTTACGATTAGAGCGATGTTTCCTTTGAGATTTTAGAGTTTTATATTTCCAATTGTTGAGTACAATGATGATGTACTATTTTGGGGTTTGTAATAACTATTTGTTTTTTAGTACTATCACCTTTTGGAGTGTTGATCATACTAATTTGTATATTTTATCTTCCATTGTTTTTATGGAAAATTCATTCTCTCTTTTATCTTGTATGATGCAAGGTGTTGTTTTCCATCCCGTGGGGATTAGTAATTCCCTTTGAGATATATCAGAGATGGATCAATTAACAATGTACTAGGGTATCTGGGATGGTTTGTGACAAAGTGGTATTAGGGTTTCAGGATAAGAAACCTTCCTTGATGTCAATATGTTGTTTGGAATATCTTTTTGGGACTTAGGAGGTAGTTATGAGTGAGTGTATAGTTATATCTCATCAGAGTGAGGCTTAAATCACCATGGGTGGTTTGGGAAATGAATATTGAGGAGTAATTTGTTCAAATTATAGTATTTTCCCTATTTTTTATTTGTATAATTTGAAATCTATATCGTGCTTTCTAATCTGATGGGATTGATTTTCTGGTTTATCTTTTTTTATTTTCTGATTTGATTAATATTATAATGTATTCAATGTTGTTTTATGATATTTTTTAACATGATGACTTTGAGTATATGTGTGAAAAGTACCTAGGATGAAGCTTTTGGTGAACCATATTGGGAGAATCCTTTTGTGGACCAGAATTCTATTGAGATTATTGTTCGTAAAATCTATTCCCTAAGACATACACATACCTCATTCCCATTCATGCTCTAGTTGTGGATCCTCATAGGGAAAAATCTCAAAATCATGCTTAGGATCTCCTTCAAAGAAACATAATAGAACTCAAAGGCTTAAATTATCCTCAAGATTCTGAGGATTGGTTGAGGAAGATAGAGATTTTGTTTGATTTCTTAGAGTATCCTGATTCAAGTAAGATGAAATGTGCCACCTTCAACGTAAAAGTAACTTGTAGGAGATGGTGGGATTATATGGTTACATAGAATCATAATGTGGGTTTATAGCTAATGGTCATCAGTTTTCATTACAAGGAATAATTATCCCATAATATATGGTACTGTCTGTGGCAGTAGAGTTTTTCAAACTAAAACAGGCTGACAGGACCATGACGAAGAATGTGAACTACTTTGCCGATCATGTCAAGTTTTCACCTAATATTGAGTTAAATGAGAATATGAATACATGATGGTTCAATATGGGTCTTCGATATGGCATTCATTCTTATGTTATCTTGATGAAGATATCTTCTTACACAGATGCACTGGATATTGCATTTATGGTTGAGCTTGTCCTGACTAGTAGGTCAAGGTCGGTGAGACTTCTTGTTTCTCCCAGTGAAAGTTCCATGAGTTACTTTAAAGGTTAAAAAATTGTAATCTATCTCACGGTGATTCATAATAGAAGTCATATTTCATTCCATATAAAATTACTAGAAGATGATAGGACTAGTTTGAGATATTCTTAACGATGATACAGGTGAATTAGTGTTGGTGACTTTTTAACCCAATTTTATATTTTTATCCCTCTAACTCTTAGACTTATTAGGATCTCGATTCTATTATTAACTTTTCCCTATCAGATAAATTTATATTAAAGTAGTAATGATAGAACATGATATTTTCACAAGGTGTACTACTCAAAAAGAGTATCTACCTCTTTGGTATGGTTTTGAAATAGTCCAATACCACACAACCCACTAGAAAATAATATATTTTTTGGAATAAAATGAGTAGGATTTTCCCTTACACTCGTGTGACACTATATAAAAAATCCAATAGTTTATTCATATAGCACTTTGAAAAAAATAAAATAATGTGTGTTTTATAACATGCAGATAGATCCTTATACTACATCTCAATATAATATTACCCTTGATGATAAGGTTTTGAAACACCAAGAATGTCCTCCACCTGTAGAGTCATGTCTAACGTCATAGTTCTTATTTTTTCTTCTAATTAATTCTTCTAAACATTGTTAATTTCAAAAAAACATGAAAGAAAATCATATTTATTATTCCCAGAAATAAACATGATATATGCACTATATTATTCTTATGTCTGTCACAATAATATGAATATAGTTCAATAATGCACTAAATTCTCTTTGACCCAAATTAAAATCAGACAATATCAATTTGGTCACCAAATATTTTTAACTTCTTTTATTTTTCTTCTTCAGTGTAAGACCAACATCACTAATATATCTTCAACTTATCCCTAAAATAATGACACACATCCATTGTGATTATTAAATCAATGAAGATTAAATATACATAGCATCATCAAAATTAATCATCCCTAAATATTAATCAATCTTTATGTAGGAACACTTTACTTTTTGTGGAAATAGAATAATTTGATTTTTTTAGAATGTGTCTTATTCTATTTATTAGACACTCAATAAGAACACATGAGTGTATTAGTTAAATTCAGTTCTTCCTTGTGAAAATATGAACTTAGTTGCACGAATGGGTCTTCTTCACTCAAACAAAGTGTGTGTGTTTTCTCTTCACTTTCCATTGTGTATCAAATGGATATGCACACAGTTTTACATTATGAAATATAATGGGGGTATTATACCCAATAACTAGTTCAATTTTTTTTTGAGAATCACTACAATCATTTGAGTTTAAGACATAATTTCAATAGATTATCATTTTCACAATGCATGATTAGAGTGTAAACACTTATCATGTGTATGTGATAATTTTTCCTTCATCAACTATCATTTATCCACCAAAAAAGATCTTGAACTACACATCATATCACTTCGAGGACAACCTTTCCTTTTGCATATAAGATTTCTTTCCATTCACAGTCTCTTCTTCTCAAATTACCTTGAATTATCAGCATACAATATTACACCGTGTGGCGCTAGTGCTTTGTAGATCACCTCTTCTTCCACAGCCTACTTCTGCTTCATGGATGGATGATTACCCCTACAGTGCTGATGTTTGGAGTCCCCGTTTATTTTGTGGGATATTGAACCCTGAAAAACTATTCCATGGAAAACTTCTTCCTTTGTAGAATCATTCCTCTAAAAACTAATTCCCTTACCAGAATTGTTTTATCACAAACTCCTTCGCACTTCCCTGAATTCTTCCCAAAGTGATGATCTTTCCTATTGAAATTTTTCTCACATTAATTATGGTATTCGCGTATATAAGAACATAAATCCAAAAATAAATCTAATATGATTTACCAAAAACATTGATGTAGGAAACACTTCACCATGAACTATGATATGCAGTCCGCATAGTGCATTTCTCTTTTGCGGAGGCCGAAAACTTCCACAGACGAAAAACATTTGTGATTTAAAAAATAACCACCTCTATTATTAAAATGAAATGCCTCTCATGAATTACTAGTATCTCATATACTGAAATCATCCCATGAAATATTCTCTATATACAGTCTGCCTAAAATTCCTTGCAGTCTTCATAGCATAGCTATACTGAAATCTTCCTTTTCTGATTTTCCTTCACCATTCCACGCACCTTATATGCGGTCCAAGAACAACGATTCACAGATCAAGAACTATTATTTGTGAACTTCTTGGAGAAAAACCTTCCCTTTCAATAAGAAAGACTCGTGATTTTGAGGTCCAAAATTTTTTCAAACATTGGGAAATGAAGCCACCATAAAATTTTTTTTCGGAAACACAAACCATATTGATTTTCGATCATCTACTTTTATAAAACACCTTATCTATTGTGATTTTTATTCTACAATTGATTATATTTTTCATCTTCATATTTACCAGGGAAATTATTTTAACTTCCCTTCCATCTAGTAGCATATATCTTTCTAATCAAACCTAAAAATGATTGGAAGAACATTTTCACTTTCCTTCATAAGTTTTACATCACTTGTTCTTCAAACAAATTTTCATATTTTGGAAATAAAAATCATCATTACATCGACATATTTAACTAGGATAATTATTAATCCATGAAATTCGATGTAATTAAATTAATCCATAACAATTCTCTAGTAATCTCCATAATAATTTTCCAGGTATCACATTGAAACTCAATGTCCTCAAACGAATCACATGTTTCATGGAATATCAGGACATGAGGACATCATCTAATGTCCATTAAATTTGGAACTACTTCATTATATTGAACGAAATGAGATCTTATTATTTCATTTAACACCATTGAAAATCAGCTAACAACAATACAATCCATACAGAAAGTTTGATATAAAATACCCCCCTTTTTATTTGTTGTAAATGTATTCAATGTTCTTCCCAAATTTATGTGTCAATATGTATAACTATTATATTCTCTCCCCTTTTACCTTTCAAACTATTATTTCACTTTATCACCCCATTAATTACAAGAAATACAAATATCACGAGTAAAATGGTATCAGTTTATAGTTAAGCCATCTTCCATCCATCATTTCACTCTAAGTCTACATAAGCTATGATCAGTGTAGAAAATAAGATGATTTTATTTATACAACGAAGCTATCCATTAACAATTGTTCATGATACCTTAATAAATGAGAACTATGACACCAATCTTCAAGGATCATTCACTTTCATTCGAGGATGAAATTACTAAATTTTTGATAAACCATTTTAAGAAAGATCAAGCTGAAACTCATGGACTAACTACAACTAATGGATGAAAAACATTCAAGTGAAATACACATGATTTGTGACCTTTGGGGAACTTCCATTGTTTTTATTTCACTGATTTATTCAATTACACCCCCTTTATCAATGTTTTTGTTATTTTTAATAACGAAGGATGTGATATTAAGAGACAAACCATTGACAACGACATGAAATTAAAGAAATTTTAAAAAATAATTAGATTTGATTCCAATTGAAATAATAATTATTTAAAATTATTCATTGTCTCCCCCTTAAGGGGAACATTTTTCATTGTCTTCATAATGGGTTTTTCTCATCCAAGATGGATTTTCAGCATGTGAGAGTCCATATTGGATATCTTTTAAAACATCACAAGGGATGATCATCTAGAACATTTGTTTTTATAATATTATAAAGTAAGTTAAAACCAAGACATAATCTTCTTTATCCTGGATATACAGAATATGACATCAAATTATTCAACTTCATCAAGGATTATCCTATATCATATTAGTATTTGAATATCAATTGTGGAATCATTCATGGATAGTAACTTTTTCATCATTACACTTTCTTTAACGTCAATTACCTATATTATAAGAAAAAATACAATAAATAAATATTAAATTGAATAAGGTGGATCCCACATTCCTTAATAATATAAACAAAAAGGTTGAGATGATCATCTCAACAAATATTCTCAATTTTCTATAGTCTTCATTATTATACATCTAAACATATATTCTGATTTATATTTAGTAAAAATTGATATATTTACATTCAACTCTTCTTTGTGTGGATAATTTTTATTCATAAAATCCTTCAGGGATGATACATTAATACTCATTTTGAGGGTTGGATCGTGATTTGGTATAAAGGTTAACAAACATTCTGCAATGTAACCTGATTTCTTACATCTCCCACACATAAATTCTTTAACACATGAGTTTCCATTTCATGAAAAACCCACATTCATTTTTTCTTCATAATACAGAATATTTTCCCCCTTTTTCATTATATTTCGTTTATACATCTTCCAATTTCCACATTCTTTCCAAATCATTAGGCATGATAACTAACATGTCATTAGGAACTATGGTAACAAGTTTGTATCTTCCACATGATTTCTTCTTAGTATCAACCCTTTTAGTAGTTATTTTTGGATGCATTACACTTCAACTTCTTGGATTTAGAATCCATGGTTTTCTCGCTATAAGTATTTGGTACCTTCTTGGGAAGATTTATGTTCACAAAATTCTTCTGATATCTTCCCAAGGCTTCATATTCATTCCATGTTAGTGTTTTTGATCTTCTTTTCTTATCATCTTTGGATAGATGTTAAGATGAGAATGTACCAAATTTATGACCATAACTATTGTATACAACACAAATGTAATAAAGCATTCCATATCTGTCTTTAGAGTATAAATGCTTCTAGAACTATTTATGTTTCTTCCTCTTTTATGAATTTCTCCCTATGAGATAGTCTTACATTTTTGCTTTTAAATTTTTAGGATTATACAACAAATTTAATGCACATTTCCCAAATCTATTGTAGTACCAACATTGACCCACAAATCTCGATTTACTAAAATTTTCATTATCAATATTTTTGGATCCTCAGCATGATTTTTTGTTCTTTCTATGGGTAATCAAATTCCACATTATTTTTCCTATGCACTATAGTCATGGTGGTAGGATTCTTCTCCACTTTATTTGCCTATAAATATTCCTATTTTGTTTTAAAACCTAAATTATTAATGATAATAGATATAGAAACATTAGAACGGGATGGTGTGGATGATACCTCATTCTTCTCAGCTACTTGTGATAGATTGTTGAGTGAATTCATGATCTTCTTATCACATCTTCGAGTTCTTTCAACCATATAATCCTCCAAAGAACATTGAGTACCAGTAGCATCTTTTCATTCTTTTCTGAAAAATCGATATATGCCTTATCAATATTGACTAACTAAGTATCTAAATCAAGAAATTTCATGTTGAGTATGATTTTATAATCTTCTACCATAATTATATTCTCTTCACAAACCTTTTTTATTCTATCAACTTCATCTTCATTGAGCTTAACGTTTTTCTAAATCAATGATTCAAGTCCCTTGATCTTCATGGAAATTTCTTCCAATTGTAAACCCTTGAAATCAATGATATTTTTTGATTTCAGTTCAAGTGCATGAATCTTTTCCCATATAGTATATTTGACTAAATATTTCACTTAAATTTTTTTGAGCTATTTTGCGGAGAATATTTAAACTTCCCTATTTTTTCTTCAATTGTTCTTACCTTTCTAGAGATCATTAGACATTCAATAATTTTTATTACAAGCTCTTCTCTAAAACATCAGTTTCTCCTTCCAGCTAGGTGATCTCTTCCTGTATACACTAAAAGACTCCACCAACTAGAGAGGCTCTTTCTTTAGTGATACCATATAGAATATCTCATAATCTAACAACTGATAATTTTTGGGAGGTTGTAGTTTGGTCATCATCACGAGTTTTTCTAGCATTTTTATCATGAGGAGTGTTTTTAAATGCACTAACACATAACTCATGATCACTAGAGGTAAGAAGTTTATCCATTTTCTTAGTGTAATCTTGATCCATATGGTCATTGGTTTCTAAGTCTGGCATTTCTTCATTTATATGAAGGTATAAAGAAATAAATACATCCCATTCAATAGATAAAAGGTAATTATTCTTAAATTTTTTCTTCTATTTCATTTTCCTATTCATCATGGTCTTGGTTGATATAGACTTTTCCTCATAGGTGATTAAATCTTTACAAAAACTGAACCTCATTATTGACTCAAGAATACAACAGATTTCTTCAAAAGAAAATAGATTCACTATAGAGAATCTAATATAGGTGAACCTTGGCTCTAATACTAATTGAGAGGACCATTTTTTGGTATGCATAACAATGAGAGGGGGTGAATTAGTGTTGTGGAATTTTTAATCCAATTAAAACTTTTTTATCTTTTTACCTCTTAGAAAATTAGGATCTTGATTCTCTAACTCTCTTTTACCTATCTCCTACATTTATATAAAAATAGTGAAGATAAAACAAAATATTTTTACAAGGTTCACTACTAAACAAGATTAGCTATGTCCTTGGTATTGTTTGGAAATAATCTGATACCACACAATCCACTAGAAAATAATCCTTTTTTATGGAATACAATGAGTAGGATATGACCTTACACTTATATAGCACTATGTAAACAATCCAATAGTGTGTTGATATTGCAATTGGAAATAAATCCCATAGTGTATGATTTAAAACAATTATATAGATATATATACTACCTTTCAATATAGTCTTATCCTTATTTATAATGGTTTATAACACCAAGAATGTCCTCCACTAATTGAGTCATATCCGATGTGACGATTCTACTTTCTTCTTCCATAGCCTTCTTATGCACTTTGTTACTTGCAAAAAAGAATAAAATAATGTCTTATTACTTCTTCCCAATAGGAAAATTAATAGTTACACTATATTATTATTATGCCAGTAAAAATAATATGAATGTAGTTTAATGATGGATTGAACTCTATTTGGCCCATATTATTATTATGATATATCAATTTGGTCACCAAATTTTAGTCTCTTATTTTTTTTTATGTATCCCACTAACTACACTGAGATCTCATCCTATTCTCCTTTATATAATCACATTATTATTTTATGATTATTAATTCAATGAATACTGACTCAATTTAGCATTATCACAATTATCCTTCCTTGAGTAATAATCAATCATTAAGTGGGAATAATTTAATCTTCTTGAAAATAATAATAATGTTAAATTGTGTATCTAGTATCTTATTCTCTTTCTTCGACACTCAAAACCAATGCATTAGCATATCATTTTACTTCTATTCTTCTTTGTGAAAATATGAACATAGTTTCATGGATGGTTCTTCTTCACTCAAAGAAACTATGTGTGTTTCTCTTCTATCTCCATTGTGTATCAATCGGGTACACATATAATTTTACATTGAAAACAATTGGGGGTATTTCACCGAAGAACTGGATTATAGACTCGTTCCTCATGAATCACTACAAGAATTTAAATACTACAGAAAGTTTCCAAAAATAATTTTTCCACAATGCACGATGAGAGTGTAAACACTTATTGTGTGTACAATATATTTTTCCTTCAGGAGCTATTAGGTATCCACCATAAACTACATTAAAGCACATGGTGTAGCGATGTGCGGATAACCATTCCTTCCATCATAAACCATTCTTTCCATGTTTTCCTATTATTCATTTATTACCTTAAATCCTTTACATACGACATTGCACCACAAGGTGCATGTGCTTTGAAGATAACCAATTATTCCGTAGAAAACTTCTTGTTTTATGGATGGTTAATAACCCCCAAACTACTGATATTTGGCAGCCCCTTTTACATTATGGGATATTGAACTCTGAAAACCTCTTCCATATATAACTTCTTCCTTTATAAAATAATTCCTCCATGAACTACTTCCCTTATCGAAATTCATTCCTCATGAATTCATTTAGACTTCCCTGGATTCAATCCAGAGTGATGATATTTTATATTGAATTTCACTCACTTTAATAATAGGAATATAGTCATTTTTATAAGAAAATAAATCCCAAAATACATCTAATCTGATTTACAGAAAACATTGAATGGGGAAAACCTTCACTATGAATTATGCTATGCGGTCAACATAACGCCTTTCTCCAGTGTGGTGGCTGGTACCTTCCATATATGAAAAAAATATCTGGGCCCAAAAATCACATCCAGTATTCCACAAATTATAAGACTCCCATGAACTCCAAGTCTCCCATGAACTGTATTCCTCCCTCAAGATGTTTTCATTATTCAGTCCTTGTAGCCCACTTTGTGGTCCGTATAACATTACTATGTGGACATATTCCATTTTTGATTTTCCCTCACTATTTAATGAACGTACAATGATTTATGTGAATTATGATTCTTGGTATGAAAAAAATACATTGAAAACCCCTTTATGGAATAAAATTCAACTTAAATAAATGAATATTGATTTTGAGGCTTGAGAATTTGGAAACCAATACCAAACAACACAACCTTAAAAATATGCATTAGAAACACAAAATATAATACTTTTCTGTCATATTACTTTATCATTAACCTTATATATAATTATTTTTAACCATTAATGATTCATATGAAACATCCTCATAATTTTTCAAAAGAATGTATTGTAACTTTCCTACCTTCGAGCATCATCTCTCTTTCCAGTCAAACCTAAATACGATTGGTACAACCTTTTATCATTTAATTGATAAGGATTTCATCATAAGTTCTCAAAAAAACATATGATATTGGTGAAATAAAAATTTAAAATTTATCATCATATTTGACAAAGAAAATTATTCAACTATGACATACAATTTCATCAAATGAATCTAGAAGAAATCTTCAAGAATCACCTTAACAATTCTCTAGGCCTCACTTTGAAACTCAATGTCCTCAAACCATTTACATGTTTCTTGAAATATCAAGATGTGATGAATTAATCCAAGAACCATTAACTTTGTAACTACTTCATCATATTAACTATAATGAGATCATCTTATCTCATTTAACATCATTAGAAATCAGTTGACAACAAATACAATCCGTACACAATGTGGGATCTACAATCTCCCCCTTTGTATTTGTTGGTAATACCGTCCCTGTTATTTCGAAATGAATGTGTCAATATGTGGAACTTTATATCCTCTCTCCCCTTTACCTTTAAAAATTATTTTCACTTTCCCTCCCCTTTATTGACAAGAAAATACAATGATCATGAGAAAAATGGTATTAGTCCATACTAAAGTTATGTACCATCCATCATTTCACTCTATGTCCACTTGAGATATAATTGTTGAAGAATTCAAGAGGATTTGATTTAGATAAAAAAGATTTCCATAACCAAATATTAATGATACCTTATGAAATGATAACCAATATACTTTTCTTCCAAGATTATCCACTTTCATTCTAGGATGAAATTACTAAATGTGGGATGAATCTTTTTAAGAACAATCAACCTGAAACTCCTTGACTAACATCCACAAATAGATCAAATATATTCAAATGAAATAGGCAGGATAAGTGACCTTAGGGAACTTCCATTCTTATTATGTCCTTAAATAATTTTATTTCTCTCACATTAGGAAAATTTTGTTATTTTTAGTAACCAAGGATGAGAGGTTAAGAGAAATACCTTTAACAATGACATGATATTCATTAAATTTATAGAATAATCATATTTGATTCCAATTTAAATAATAAGTCTGGAAGATTTTTTATTTGTCTACCCTAAAGGGGAATATTTATAATTGTCTTCATATTGGTTTATTTCATCATAAATGGATTTTTAACATCTGATAGTCCATATTGGAAAACATTCACAGATTAACAAAGTATGATCTTCTAGAACATTTTTTTCTTGAGAATATAATAAATTAAGATAAAAAAAGATGTAATTTTCTTTATCATGGCTATCTAGAATAATAAATCACATTCTTGAACATCATAAAGGATGTTCCTCTATCATATTAGTATTTAATGATAAATTGATGAAACATTCAAGGATAATAGCCTTTTCAGCTTCATACTTTGTTCACCTTCAATTACTTAGGTTAAAATCATAAATTACATATATAATGATTTAAGGGAATACGTTGGATCCTCTTAGATTCTTTAATATGATAAAAAAGGTTGAGTTGATATTCTCAAAAAAGATTTTCTATTTTCTCCACGATTCAAGCTTTCACATCAGAACATCTATTCTAATTTATGTGTGAGGCAACATTAATCTCTTCACATCCACTTCTTCTTTGTGTGGATAATTTTTCTTCTTAATAACTTTTATAGATAATACATCAATACTCCTTTTGAGGACTGATTCTTTCTCTAGTAGTAAGGTTTAAAAACATTTTACAATGTGACTACCTTTCTAGCATCTCATAAAAATAATTTTTTTACACAAGAGTTTCCTTTTCCTGAAAAATCAATATGAGAATTTTCTTCATCTTGTGGAATATTTTTATCCCATTTTTCATTAGATTTAGCTTGTGAATCTTTCATTTTTCTCATTCTTTCTAAATTATCAGGAAATATAAATAAGCTATAATTAGTAACTATGGAAGAATGTTTTGATCTTACACATGGGTTCTTCTTAGTAACATCCCCTTTAGTAGTTATTTTGGATGGATTGCAGTTCAAATTCATGGATTTAGAATCCATATATTTTCACCATTGTTCTTTGGTACCTTTCAAGGGATATTTGTTCAAAAAATTATTTCGATATCTTCCAAGGTTTCCTCTTCATTCCATGTCAGATTCTATGATCATATTTTGTTATAAGACTTTGATATATGGTTAGATTTTCATGTACCAAAATTGTGTCCACAACCATTTCTTACATTATAAATTTAATCAAGCATTAAAAATCCATTTTTTGTTTACAAATGATTTTGGACCTATAGATGTTGCTTATTACTCTCTGGCTTTCATTCCATTTAGATATTCTTTCTTTGTGATTTTTCAATTTGAGGATTGTACAAACAATTTAATGTAAAATTCCTAAATCTATTACAACACAAAAATTGACCCAAAAATCATGATTTAATGATATTTTATTTAAGTGTTTTTTGGGACTTATTCATGTTGTTTTTTGATTTTTATGGGGAATAAACTACAACATTATTTTTCATATCCACCGTAGTCATGATGGTAGGCTTATTCACACCTTTATTCATACGTAATTCCCTATATTTTGTTTTGCAACCTCAACTATTCATGACAATATGTTTTGAAACATTTGTATAAGATATTTTGGATGGTACATGATTCTTCTCACCTACTTGTTATAGATCATTATGTGAAATATTGATCTTATTTTAACATGTTGGAGGTCTTTCAACTTTAGAATCATCTAATTTCATTTGATTACAATTAAGAACTTTTTCCTTAATTTTTGAAGAATCAATATGAGTCTTCTCATGATTTTCCAACCGAGTTTACAAATCAAGATATTTCAAATTGGGTATTATTTTCTGATCATAAATCAAAATCATATTCTCTTTATAATCCTTCTTAATTATCTCAAATTCAACTTCATGAATCTTAATTTTTTTTCTGAATCAATGAATCATGTTCCTTGATCATCTTGGATATTTCTTCAAATTTTAAAACCATGACATCACTTCTATTTTTTCAATTTCTCTTCATGTTCATGGATATTTTCTTCTAGAGACTATTTTACTACATATTTCTCTTCATCTTATTTGATCAATTTTGAGGATCATATTTCAGTTTCCATTTTTATTATTTTAATAGTTCTAACCTGTCTAGGGATCTTTAGAAATTCAACATTCTTTTCTTACATGATCTTCTATAAAACTTCAGTTTTTCTTTCCAGTTGGGTGATCTCATCCTACATACACTTAAAGACTCCAAAAAACAAGAGAGGATTTTTCTTTATAGATACCATGTAAAATAAATCTTAATATATGAACTGATTATTCTTGAGAGGTTATAGATTCATCGTCATCACCACTTATGCTAGAATATTCATCTTGAGGAAGGTTATTAAATTCACTAGCACAAACTTCATTATCACTAGAGGTAGAATGGTTATCCATATTATTAGTGGAATATTGAGCCATATTTTCATTAATTTCTATGTTTGATATGTATTCATTGTCAACAAGGTACGATGCAATATATACTTCATCTTCTTTAGATACTAAAATTTTTATTCTCTTTATTTTTTCTATTCTTCATGGTCTTGGTAGATATAGGCTTCTACTAAAAGGTGACTGAATATTCACCAAAACTACACACCATTGTTAACTCAGGAATAAAACTCAATTCTTTAAAATTTAATTTCTTCACCATAGAGAATCTAAAAGAGGCGAACCTTGGATCTGATACCAATTGAGAGGAAATGTTTGGGATATTCCTAACAATGAGTGGGGGTGAATCGGTATTGGATCCTTTTTAATCTAAATTCATATTTTTTATCCCTATACCTCTCAAACCTATAAGAAGGTTGATTATATTATTCTCTCTTCCCTGCTACATGAATTTATAAGAAAGCTATAAATATAACACACAATATTTTTACATCGTTCACTATATAATAAGAGTAGCTACATGGTTGGTATGGTTTGGAAATAATCAACTACCATAAAATGAACTTGAAAATAATCCTTTTGTGTGGAATAAAATGAGTTGGATATGACTTTAAACTCCTGTAGCACTATGTAAACAATTTAATAGTGTATTTGGGTAGCACATATCAAATAGTACATGTTTTACAACACATGGATATATTTTTATATTACCTCTCAAGATAGTGTCTGAGTTGTTGATCAGGGTTTGTAACACCAAGAAAGTCCTCCACCTATTGAGTCCATTATGATACCACAACTCTACATTGTTCTTCAAAATCCTTCTTCTTCATTTGTTACTTGCAAATATACATGAATGAAACTTCTCTTAATTATTCCAAATAGAAAAAATCATTACATCACAATATTCATCCTTGTTCGTCATAATAATATGAATGTTGTTGGCTGAGGGACTGAATTCTCTGTAACCCAAATTATAATCAGGAGATATCAATTTGGTTACAAAATCTTCATATATTATTATCTATTTTATCTTCAGTACCAGAGCATCATCACTAATATCTCTTCATCTTCTCCTTATTGGAATAACAAACTTCTTTTATGATTATTAAATCAATGATGATCAACTCAACTTAGAATCATCAAAATTAATCTACCCTGAATAATAATATATCTTTAAGTGGTCACACTTTATTCTTCCGAGACAAAAAATAATCTGAAATTTTGTAGAAAGTGTCTTATTCTATGTCTTTTACACTCAAAACCATCACATGAGTGTATGATTTACTTGTCTTTATCATTTTTCAAACATTATCTTGGGTGTATGAATGGTTCTTATTGACTCAAAAAATACTATGTGTGTCTTATCTTCTCAATCCGTTTGGTATCAACTGTTACACATGCTATTTTTCTTAAAAAAACAAAGTGACTATTATAACCAATCACTTCTTCATAGAACTATTTTTCAAGAATCACTACAAGCATTTGATTTTAACATATAGTGTCAATAAGTTATCTTTTTCACAAAGAATGATGTGAGTGTAATAACATATTTTTTTTATGTGATATTTTTTCCTTCATGAAATATCCTGTATCCACTGAAAAATGCCTTGAAAAGTGGTGTAGTTCTTCACAGAAAATCATTCCTTAGTCGGACATCCTTTCCTTCCATGTAATGCCTCTGCATTGTGGATTACCATGAATTATCTACCTATTACATTGGACCGCGTGGTGAGAGTACTTCGTAGATTGCCTCTTCTTCCGCGGACCACTTATGCTTCATAATCAACTGATACCCCAAAAAAGGATGATGACTAGAGGACTCTATTACTTGTGGGATATTGAACCCTGGAAACTTATTCTATAGAAAACTTCTTCCTTCGTAGAATCTTTCCTCTGCGAACTACTTCCCTTACCAGAATCCTTTCCTCACAAACTCCTTTGGACATCCCTGAATTCTTCACGGAGTGATAATATTATCTATTAAATTTCTCACACATTAATTATTTTATTAGGGTCCTTTATATTAGAAAATAATTTAGAAAATCCCACTAATCCTATTTACCCAAAACATAGATGTAGGAAAAACATCACTACGAACTATGATATGTAGTCCGCAAAATGACATTCTCCTTTGCAGCAGCTGATACCTTCTAGAAAAGAAAATCATTTTCATCTCCACAAATCACCACCTCCATTATGAAAATGATAGTCCAGATAAGAACTCTAAGTCTCCAACATACTACAAGCCTCTCATGAATCATTTTCCTTATGCCATCCACATAATGCACTTTGCAGTCTGTATATAATCGCTATGAGAAAATATTCATTTGCTGAATGTTTTTCAACATTTCAAACACCTCATTTATAGTCAAAAAACTGTTCTTCTTTGTCCTTGAACTATGATTTTCTGATTAATTTGTAGAATATACTTCTTTTTCACTAAACAAACACTCATTTTTGAGGCCCAAAAATTTGGTAAACATTAGGAAATGGTGCCAAATTAAAAATATTCTTCAGCAACACAAACAGTAATAATTTTCAGTCATATTCTTTTATCAAAAACCTCATCTTTTGTGATTTTTAAATTTTGTTTCTTCATCTTTATCATTTTAATATTTACCAAGGAATTTATTGTAAATTCCATTCCTTCCAGCAACAGATCTCTTTCCAATCGAACCTAAATACGATTGGTAGAGCCTTTTCTCCTTTCCTTTATAAGGTTTGATTCACATGTTCTCCAAAAAACTTATGATAATTGGGAAATAAAAAATAGAAAATCATAATTATATTTAACTAGGAGATTTATTCAATTATTACCTCCAATGTTATCAAATAAATCCATAACAATTCTCCATGCATCACTTTGAAACTCAACATCATCAATCCATTCACATGTTTCTTGGAATATCAGGAATTGAGGACATCATCCAAGTCCCATTATCTATGGAACTACATCATCATATTTACCACAATGAGATCTTCTTATTTCATTAAACATTATTGAAAATCAGTTGAAAAAATAGAATCTATACAGAAAGTGGTCTCTGCAGAAGAGACCTTTTACTTTAATCTAGTCTGGAATGCCTGAGAATTCGAGATATGTTTTTATTTAGGTTCCAAAGATATGAAGTTCTTATAGTTTCTCAGGACACCGATGAATTTTTTTTTCCACTTATTTTCTACTATGTGCAGTGGATTGAGTTCATTAGAACCTATAATTACCATGGTTTAATGAAATTATTCTTATACAAAGGGCTTATATCCATAGTAATTGATAATTAAGATTCTCCATGCAGTGGAAAACTCTATAGATAATGTTGATAATCTTCCAACAACTACAAGAGGTACCATCACTATAGATCAATATTTAGAAACTTCTATATTTGATACTAGTGAATATCAATAATTTATATTGAATACTTTTATGATCCAACAAAATATTCCTAGAGATGTTTCTTCTTATGTGATGAACATTACTATGCACCTCAGAATGAAGAGAGAGTATGGTCTCCATTTTCCAACATACACTTTATCATTTTGAGAGATCAAGCTTACTTGCCATTTTTTTATTCTCAATATGAAACCAATTGATGTAATTTTTGGGTTGGATTCGATTATTGATAAAAAGGATTTAATTGACTACTATTTTTGATGGGTTTCCATAAGCATTCCTGATGGGGTGTGCAAGATCTTTTAGGGAGAACGAGACCTGAGGCTGAGTAGACATGGACATTGTTATATGAATTTGTAAAAAGTAATATAAGTGTTTTCTTTTGAATTAGAGTGGGAATATTTGAGTGATGATCTCCCTCAAGTTTTCATTGAGAATCAAAATATGTTTCCTTCTAATTTAACTGGTTTCCACACACAATAGTGGTAGATTTATTTATATATTTTTTCATGGTTCTTAACAAGTATATATTTCTTCTTACCACATAGAAACAACTGAAATAGAATAGATGAAGAATTAGTTATATGATCTATTAGAGAATGGTTTTATATGCCTGAGTGTGTAACCATGTTCAGATCCAGTAGTCTCTTTTAAGAAATATCATGTAAACCTTCACCTATGTGTTGATTACCAAAAACTCATCCAAGTAATGATAAAGAAAATGTATTAATTTCCATAAATTAATGATCTGTTCGAACAGTTTAAATGGGAGAACTAGTTTCGAAGGTTGATCCTTAATGTAGTTATCACTTGATTATAATAAAATAATATGATTGTAAGAAAATCACCTTCCAAGTAAGGTATGACCATTATGTGTATCTTTTCATGCATTTGGTCTAACAAATTATCATATAGTCCTTATGGATTTGATGAATAGAATCTTCCATGAGTATCTTGATACATTAATGGTGGTTTTTGTGGATGAAATATTGGACTAGTCTCAGTCTGAGTTGGATCATATAATTCATATAAGAGGAGTTCTAGAATTGTTAAGAAATCCCAGACTATATTCGAAGATATAGAAATGTGATTTTTGGATTTGGGAAGTGGAGTTATTGGGAGACATAGTATCAGTACATTTTATCACATTTGAATTTGAAAAGGTGAAATTGATTATGATATGAGAGAAATCATGAAATGATATCTATATTCAAATAATATAGGGTATAATAGCATATTATGACCATATTGTAATAGATTTATCAATGTCAGATTATTTGATGATCTCTCTCACTCGGAAGCGGGTAATGTTCATATGAGATGAGAAATTTCATAGTTATTTTGTTGAGATAAAATTTATTTTGACTTCTAAACTATTATTGACTCTTCTATAGGTTTATCAAGGCTATATGGTCTTCTATGATGCATCAGGTTTGATTTTTTGGTTGTGTTACCATGTGGGGTGATCATGTGGTAGCATATGGTTCTCGATAGATTAGGTCGCACAAGAACAATTATACGAACCATTACCTTTATGTCAAATCCTAGATGCATATTTTTAGGACTTGGTTTCATTAAATTTTAGAAGAATGGTTTACCATGTATCATGACCCTAGAAGCCTAAGTTATATTTTCTCTAAAAACTATTTGAATATATTATAGAGTAATTGGGTGGAGTATCTATAATCATTTGATTTCCACATCACCTATAAATATATGCAATGTAATGTATTTTTCAATGACATAAGAAGAAATATTATAAATTATGCTATAATTGAATATGCAGAAGACTAGAAAACGATGTCTCTTTTTTCACATTAGCTTATAGAAGCTTGAGATATAGTAGTTGAAGTTGTATTGGATAGTGTTCAGTTGACCTCAACTTTTCTTGATATGAATATTCAAGAGAATCATCTTGATGATGAAATATGTATCATTAAGAACACTGGGAATATTGGAGAGATCTTTGGTGAGCAGTTTATCTCCCTGGAGGGTATCCTATGTTTTAGTAATTGGTACATTGTACCATTGAATGTGAGAAAAGAAGTGATGGGTGATTTCAAAAATGGCTAATTGGAAGTTCTATTTGAAACTACAAAGTTGTTTTATGATATGCAGAGACAATTCCAGTGGCTAGGTATGAGACAATAAATTGCTGATTTTGTTTCTCATTATTATACATTCTAACAGGTAAATGTCGATCCCTATAGACCTTTGGGATTTCTTTGTCCCCTTTCAGTAAGAACTAGTAAGTGGGATGAGATCTTTATGTAATTTTTTATTAGGTTTACTCATACACCTAGAAAGAGGAAATTTGATATGGGTTATGATCCATAGGATGAAAAAATTGAATCACTTTTTACCCATTGGTGAAATAGATAACGTTGAGTGGTCGGGAAATCTCTATGTGAATAATATTGTTCATTTATATAGAGTTGAAAATCCTATATTATCTGATATATATCCCTTTTTTATGGCTTGTTTTTAGGGAGGCCTTTAGGAATAGATGAGATATCAGGTTCAATTGTGTATGGAATAACATATGTAGATGGACAGATAAATAGAGAGGCCAAGAACAATTCTTGAGGACAAGTTTCATGTATGCATCCTCAATTTTGGTGGGGCTTGGGACAAACATTTGGGACTGGTTGAGTTTTATTATAAAAATAGATACCAGTTCATGATCTGAATGGCTCCTTTTGTAGCCTTGAATGGTAGGTCATGAAAATTTATGTTGTAGTTGATGTAGACTGGAGAAACAGATTTGGTTTTATAGATTATGGACCATGATATGACAAAAAAGATTAAATTTATTCATTAGATAATGTTGATGACATAGATATGATAAAAATATTATTCTAATATTCATCAAATAATGTTGGATTTTTCATTTGCTGACTAGGTGCTCTTCATAGTTTCTCCTTATTTGGTTCATCGACATATTGGTAGGTGAGGGAAGCTTGATATTAATTTTGTAGGACCTTTTGAGGTTTTTGAGAAGGTGGGGAATGAAGATTACAATTTATACCTTCTACCACAATTAATGTTGATACATAATTATTTCTAAGTATAACATCTTTGAAATTATATTTTTGATTCATTTCAAGTTTTGCTCTATATTGACATTGATATTGATCCAAATTAGACCACAAATAATTATAATGTACAGATAGTTGACTCTGAGAGAAAGGTACATCCTGGAAAGATGATAACTTTGGTCAAAATACTATGGAATCATGGTTTTGATTCTCATGAGTCATGAGGGTGTGAAGTAGTGAGGAGAGAGTAGTGATCTCATCTCTTTGATATGAAATCTTCCTGAAAGGAATTATGGGGACAAAATATTCCTATGGTGGGGATGTAGTAACATCAAGTTACTTTTTTAGGTACTCCTTGACCTTGGATTTTTTCTATTTTTGTTGGAATTTGTTTTGGGGTGATTGGGGTGAAATTTAGAAAAAAATGATGATTTTCAAGGCTATGCCTAACTAGAGCATGATTTTCCTAAACCATGCTCCCTGAGTGAAAACTATGCAACCCCGGGAAGGGAGGGTTTCCACAGTTGATGAAAAGTTTGGAAAAATATGATATCACATAGGGGAAATTTTTTTCATTGAACAATGTGTCCATACCAGGCACATGGTTTGGGTGCATGATTTTTCTAACTGTGCAACCCTCTCAAGAAAATTTGAACCACATACTTTTTATTCCAAAATTTCATTTAAAAATTATAAAGCCCCAGGTTTTTTTCATAACCTACCCACTCAAACCTATTACAATTTATAGTGTTGAGAAGGCTCCCTAGAAGCAATTCTGGCTCCTATAACCCTCTAGTTTTACAAATTAATGTGTCGGTGGAAGATTGGATCCCTCTCTGATAAGTTGATCTCCTATATTTTTAATAATTACTAATGTCCCCTTATATCCTCCCTATATATTTACAAAGAATCAGATATTGGTTGGATTTACACTCTATCTAATTAGATATTGATTCTATGTCACATTTTTAGATCTTTGTTTCCATCAGTCTTCTTTGAAAAATCCTACTGTGGGTGTCGATTAATTAACTATGATTAAAGGTGGTTCTATAATTATTTTCCCTACAAATGATTCCTTTAATTGAATGATTAAATTTAATTGATATTTAAATTTATTTAAAAACATGAAATTATGATGATTGTTTAATTTTACGGGATATGGAAATTAATAAAAACCTCAATTTAAGTGGTTTTAAATTTGTGTGGTGAATTTATGGAAAATATTTGAATGATTTTGGAAATCATTCTAACAAAAACCATTTGGTGTTAATATTTCTGAAAATTATTATTCTAAAAGTTATTTTGAAATGGAATGAAATGATAAAAACTGATTATTTGGTTCCAAAAAGAGAAAGACATGTTGTAAATTGAAATTGGGAAAATAGAATATTTTAAATGATTTGCTGCTAATTTTATTCACATTTGAATAACATGCTATCCTAGGTAGTTTGTTGTAACTAAGTAAAGAACTCAAGGACATTTCCTTCATTAAAATAGATTTATGATGAAAATAATTAAAAAAATGCTTCAACATAACTGGCCATTATGGGGTCCCCAATTGGGGTGCAGACTATAAGTTATGGGTTCTCTATAATGGGGTGACTATATGTGTGGACACATGAAAATATACATGATCTATTTGATTTGTTTGTGGATCATATTACCTGATAAAATAAATGACCATGGGGATTTTTTATATGGTGCTTACTTTTATATAAGCTGTTTGACTTGATTTTACAAACCCTTTGAATTTATGAACCACTATATTCATGATAAGTTATTTTTATAATCTATTTTATATAAAATTTACATTAAAGACTTCATGATTTTTTTAATATATCTGACATCTATTTGAAGTGAAATAATGTTTTTATAAAAAATATGTAAAATTCAATTTCATGCCATGTTTTATTTAAATTAATAGAATATCTAGTTTATTATTTTTGTTATTGATTATGGAACACTTGGTGAGACACTAACAATATTTATAGCTCATATCCTATGTTTTCTTTGGGAGTTTTTATATTTCCTTATGTGAGGTCTGTGCAAAGAGAATGAGCCACTTGGAGGGGGTGTATGTTCTTGATATTTTGGGCTTGGAGTGATGTTTCATTTGAGAGGTATGAGTTTTATCTTTCCATTTGCTGAGTACTTTGATGATATAAAATTTATGGTTTTGTTATTATTGTTTTCTTTCTGGAAATATCTCCTTTTCTAATGTTGAGCATATTAAATTTCATATTTTAACTTCTACTATTTTTGTGGAAAATTTGTTCCCTGATTTTTCTTTTATGATTCCAGGTTCTATTCACCAATGTGTGGTGATCGGGAACTCCCTTCAGGATATGTTAGATGTGAATTAGTTAACAAGGTTTGTGGTATCTAGGCTAGTTGGTGTCATAAATTCATATATGATACCTCTTAAATGGCCATCAATACTCATACCATGATCCACCGTATTCACTACAGTAATAGTGAAGGGGAACAAAAATGATAAATGAGAATAAGAACACAATTTTAAAGAAAATGGGGTTACTTCTCACCATAATAAATTTAACCACCACCATAATTCCCATAATTGAATAAATATAATTAAATTAAACCAAAAAAAACTCAATCAAAACATCATTCTCTCTATCGATCAGACACCGACATTAGTTCTCCATTTTTAGTGTGGTTGGGAAGGGAACACTGTAGGTGATACACATAAGAGTAAAAAATGGAATGAAGTATGAAAAAAAGAGATAAAATAATATATAATAAAAATATAAAGAACTATTAAATCAATAAAACACCACCTTTTCCCCTTGAAAATGGATATCCATTGTTATAGGATAATAGGTGAGAGTATATAGAAAAAAACGGTGATAAATTTTCGATCTAAAATTTGACCTCCATAATTCTGCATGTGTATGAATAATTAAATGGAATAATAGGGAATATATGTCTTCATATAAGTTGTTCATATACTTTATCCTCATGAAAACACAAAAATAAAACCTTTATTGGCCACTAAATGTATGATTTATGGCTATTGTATTCCAATAAATATATTCTAGATAGGTGACTATTGGTATTCAAATGTAGCAAGGTAGAATGCCACAATGACCCTGGATATAGTTGAATAAGATTGGTCGACAGTTAATGAAAATGTTTTCCAATATTATTTTTACATCCATATAAAATTTTAGATCGATTGGGATATAGATATTTGAGATATATACTCATCATTAAGAGTTTATAGATCTATACACAATTTTTAATGATCGACTTGTGAGCTGGTTTTGGGACTTAAAATGATGGATTGAGATTTGGTTCTAGAAAAATGTTAAAAATCACATAATTTATAGAATCCAAAATTAAATGACATTAAAATTTTAATTTAGTTTAGATAATTCAGTGGTCTAAAAATCGATGGAAATGAAAACAGTTAAAATCTCCAAGGTTTATTTTTACAATTAAGCTCAAATTACAACTAAAACCTCAAAATGTGACAATTTCTTATAAATTAATACAATGGTGGGGTTATATATTTTTTAATTATAGTATAAAATATATGAAAATTTGTTATTCATCAATCCCGCATGCATAAAAATTTCAATCTTAGGAAAAAAATTAACTTTCTAAATCAAAATAAACACAATAATAAAAAATGAGAAAATATTAATGATCATTTCCAAAACCAAAATCAATCATGTGTTTTTTATGAAAAAAAATTCCATTTCATATTAATGCCTAATATTTAAATTCATTCTATCATAGAAAACTATTAATGGAATAGTGAAAACCTACTTCACCGTGAATTTTATGTCACACTTCACTTAAGTGAAATTGAATTTGGAGATATACTCAAACATGGAAAATGAATGTATCACCATTGGATTTTGACAATTAAAATCTCTTCACAGGATAAAAAATGAAAATATTTTCGAACATGAGGCACTTCAATAGGTGATTTTTTGGTCTTAGGTTTGGTGGGTAAGCACATTTAAAAATATTAAGGAAAAAAAGAAGATTTTGGACTCTTAAGTACAATGCATGAATATTTATGTGAAAACATAATAAATTTATCACTAAATTCATCTTATATAATGTAAAATACAGCAAAACCCCTTATTTTATGGCATGGTACCTAAGTAAATTAGTGATTAAAATTAATCATATCATCAACTTTCTCCAAATTTTTCTCATGTTTTTATTATTATAAATCTCAAAAAAGGAAAAACCTTATTTTTTAAATATTATGATTTCTTTTCATAGATTATGAGGTAAAAATTGAATAAAATTAATGAATGGAAATTAATTCTGTTAAATTTTTATGGGAAATGAGTCATAATATAATGTGAAATGAAAAATGAAATCTCAACTCCATTTTCTTCTTTTGCGATTTTTTTTGTAGGAGTACTAGATGAAACAAATAAAGAAAAATCAAATGATGAATAAGGCCCAATAATCTCATTATATGCTACCTAAAATTTTTACAAACACCTAAATCCTACAAAAAATGAAACAAATATAAATGAATACACATAAAGTCCCTTCCACAACACTCAAACATTAAATATCCATGAAAAAATATGAAGAGTGGAGGTAGGTAAGGAAAAATTATATTTTAATGGGGATTAAACCTATAAGGTAATTCTTGTAATCTAAGGGATAATAATTTTTAAATGTAATTGTTTTTTTGAAGTTAAATTATGGATATCCAAAAAAGTTCCACAATCATATAAAAACCATTCCATAAAGTCCAATTCTTTGAATGAGAAAAATCACAAGTTTCGGTTCTCACAAAAAATCTGAGATTCTCTCAAGAAAGTGTATTTATTAGGAAGAATATGTCCAATTGGATGAGATTAATTCACATTTCTGAAAAAATATTTTGATTCAGTGTTTCATGGGATAGATTTCAAAAGTTATTAAAACTCATAAAAATTCATGAATTCTCAATTCAAGGAAACAAATTTCACATCAACAGTAATTTAAAATCCATTTTAAAAAAAATCATTTCAACTCTATCAAAATATATTAATATGTATATTTTTTAAGAATATTCATTTAAGATAAATTTTCATAAAAAGATGAATGCAAAAATGAAAAGGCACAAAAAACAAATATGATTGTTGAAACTCACCCACACTTAAATTTAACTACACATCATTTCAGATAAAAAAAATAAAAAATAAAAATAAGTGTAGATAAAATAATGAGAAGGAATGATAAAACCTAACATTATAGTTCAAGGGAAGAATTGATTTATGCTCCAAGATACTGAAACATTATATAGATAAATCATAAAATAATGAAAATAATAATAATATTAAATAAAAAATAAAAATAAAGGGAAATGATGATAGATCATGGTGTGGATCCCCATATGGGTGCATGGTTTTTTCTACCCCTATTCAGGTAGCTATAGTGGATTAACCACAATAAAAAGGGGGACCGAGTTTCTTTCTCATGATACACCATATTTTATTTCACCCAACATCCATCAGTAGATGATACGAGTAAGAACCAAAAAATAATAGAAAAATTGTCCCAATCCCAAAAAGAGATGAAAGAGAAAATATGAGGTTATGAGTGGGATGGAAAACAATAAAGGTGTAATAACTATTTTGTTCATCCAAATAAGTGGTTACCACTAGTTTAGATGTAACCAGAATAAGAGGTTTCTTATATTCTCGTTTGAGTTTAAAAAATAATTCCTTAGTGATTTGTTTTTTTATTCCATCATCCTTATACACACTATTATAAAACTCATCTGGCTCCTCTGTTCTATCATCAACACATGAGACTTCTTTATCTTCTTCATCCATAGCCTACAATATTGGTATTGAATCTAGAATATCATGATAAGGGAGATTAGTTTATAATTCAATATCAATAACATTTGAATAAAAAGAAGGCTCAGAGATTAATTCACCCTCAATAATTTGAACATCAAACAAATTTTCTTTAAGTATGGTATATGGGACTTCATTTATTGGTGAGGTAAGTGGATCTAAAATTATTGGTCCAACCTCAATAATTCCTTCATGAAATATAGGTTAAAAAACATTTCATTATCCAAAACCTATCTTTTCTCCATTCTATCCATAGATCTCTGACTTATTCAATTTCCACAATCAACGATTCTACCAAGATGCTTTCTTTTTCATTTTTTTAAATTCTATTGAATCTACAAGGAATAATGTTCTATTTGCTATATATTTTCAAGAATTTAAATCTTTAATGATTCATCCTTGCTTGAAAAGTCAATTCTATTCTATTCATATGAATTATCACTAATGTAGTACATGATCTAAAGAAACAGTGATATAAAATGAATCACTTTTTTAGTTTTTGATTTTTTAGTTTTATAAAAAACATGCTCAACAAGTCATCCTTCCAATAAATGAAGAAAATTGATACATGTAGATTTTTCATGAATCCCAGAACAGTTAAATTCTTATTTTTCCATTAATAAAAATCACCCTAGGATCACTCTATCATGGAGGCCACTAACACCCATTTAATTTCTATTATCACTATTTATAATCTAACTAATATAAAACAAAATTATCTAATGAGCAGTGAATTGAAAGATTATTGAAATATAAGATTCTAATATAATAAGCCAATGAAAACAAAAAATGAATTCAGATAGAAATAATGAATGAAATATATCTCTGGAGGTCATGGTGATTGAAACAACTATTTAAAACAGTTCTCGATATTCAATTCAAGGAGGTGATCAATACCGGTCACACCTCACCTTCTTGTTTAAATTTTCAACACCTAATAAAAATACCTCTGAATATTGGAAAATTATCTATCTAAATTCATCTATGGGACGTTTTTACTTACCATCACTACTAATTATATGCTCCACCAAGTACATGACACTAATAATGTTATGATGGAAAATTTACAATCAATAAGAAGAACTTGATGGTTGAGAAAATAATGAGACCTCTTACCATAATCAATTTAAATTCCAGTAAAATTCATATAATTAAGTATGTATATTTAGATTAATGAGAAAAAAAACTCATTCAATACACCATCCCCCCCACTTAAAAAAACAAAAAGGTTACTTCTCTATTTTCAATGGAGTTGAGAAGTGAACACGGTTGGGGATACACATAGAAGTAAAAATTTATGAAATGAGGTATGATAAAGAGAGATAAATTAATATATAAAAAATATCAATAACTCTTGTAGTAACAAAAACCTACCTTTAACATCTAATAATTGTCTTCCTTTGGAATATGATAAAAGGTGATAGTTTATATAGTAATGGGGTGATAAATATTCAGTCCAAAATTTTAGGTGTGAAATCTTGTGCATGTATTCATTAAATGGAGGAATTGAAAAAATACGTGTTGAGTCAAAAGTTTTCTTTTGACTTTTATGTCTTGTTTTTGAAATAACAAATGTATTCAACTATGCTGATTGTACTGACAATACTGATCATACTAACAATGCTGATCGTACTGACTATGCTTATCATACTGACTATGCTTATCGTACTGACTATACAGATCGTACGGATAATGAAGATCGTACTGACAATGCTGATCATACCGACTATGCTGATCATACTTACTATGATAATCATACCGACTCTATCAATCGTACTGACTCTGTCAATTGTACTGACTCTGTCAATCGTACTGACTCTGTCAATCGTACTAACTCTGTCAATCGTACTGAATCTGTCAATCATACTAAGTTTTTTGCATTATACTCACTTTGTATCATATCAATACATTACACTAAGTAATACTTATAGTACTCATATTTTACTTTCAATAAATTCTTGTTTTGGTCCTTTATAAAAAACAAATGTTTTATATTAATCGTACTCATGTTTATTATCTTCATATATCTTTTGTTTTTACCAAAACAATGTCGTGTTTTCTGTTTCAATATGACCGTTATAATTCTAGGTGTCCAATTCCCTTTGAGTTTTCTGGAGAAAAATGACCGTTGGAGGAAATGTGACCGTTGGAACCTGAGGCTTATAAATCGGAGGTCATTTGAAATTGAGAAGAACAACTGAGAGACTTTTGATCATTCTATGCATCTATCATGTTCTAGAGAAAGATGATGTGACTTATCTCTTGCTTCATGTGAAAGCCTTGAGATTACAAAATGTGAATGACTCATTCTTTGTTTTTGTATTTCATTAAGTGATTTGAAATTCCTTGTGAGACCGATCAAGTAATAACGATCGAGGGATGTTGAGGATAGGTAGATGGTGCTGCCGATCATCAAATTGAGGGCTTGCGGGGATAGCAAGACCGATGTACCGATCATCATATCGTGGGCTTGCGGGGATAGAAAGACATACGTACCGATCATTGTATCAAGGTATTACCAAGGTGGTGGTAAGACAGACATCTTATCCTGGGTGAAAGGATTACCCTTCAGTTGGGGTCAAAAGAATTGTAATACTTTTACATTTCTGCTGCTGTTTGTTTTAAGAATGGGAATTGTATTATTTACCTTTATTCATTTCTTTTTCATTTGTAATTGATTCAATTACAATCATACTATTAAAAATTGTATCAATTTATTCAATACGCTTTATGGTAGAATCCTTCACTATTATATTACTCTGATTATTGTATTCATCTTGAATACAATTGCTTTACATTTCTTACAGTATTACATTGTGTCATTCCTTATAACCAAGACAATTGTGGTTAATTGTACCTGTTGTGAATTATATTAGTTTAAGTTATTTTAAACTAATTTGTTAAGTGTTTAAACACAATGTTTTTAAACCAAAAATTCACCACCCTATTGTATTGGTCCATATAATATTCATATACATCTATATTTTCGATCCAACAATTGGTATCAGAGCAGGTTTCCACTGATTTGTACTACTAGCTTTTTTTTATTTCATATTTCTATTCCAACTATTTACTACACTAACTTGTGGAGTGAAAAAGACTATTATTATTATATGGAAGGAATGAATATTGGATCAATTGACAACATAAATCCAACTAGACAACCTATCTTTGATGGGAATGATTATGAGTACTGGAGAGATCGAATGAAGATTTTTTTTTAAAAAACTGGTCTAGGTAATTTTATTATGCTTAATTGAGGTTACAAAATTCCTGACAAAGAAGTCATTACTTTTACCATCCAAGAGAAGCAAGAGTACCAACAAAATTACAAGGTACACAATAATTTCCTATGTTCTATGACCCGGAATATAAACAGCCAGATATCTTCTTGTGAAGTAGCCAACTGTATTTGGAATAAATAGGAAGCCACACATTTTGGTACATCTAAGGTTATAGATACAAGAAGATCAATGCTTCAAGCAGAGTATCATGAATTTCTTTTTACATATAGAGAGACAGCATGTAAAGTGCAACAAAGATTTATGAAAATTTCCAACAGTTTACAATCCATGAGAGAAAAAGGTCTTGATGATGAATCTCTTATAGATAAGATTATTGATATAATTCCAAAATAATGAAAGTAAAAAAGGACAATTATTGATGAAAACAGAAATCTTTCCCAAATTACTCTTGATGAACTCTTTGGAACTCTTCTATAGCATGAGAAAAGAATGAAGAAAGATGCTGATTTCAACAAGAAGAAAAATGGAAATGGAAGTGTAGCTTTTAATACTACATCTAAAGCCAAAACACCTCAATGAATAATAAGATCAAAAGCCAATAAAGTTGTTATGCCTGAATCAAGTGATTGTGATCATTCAGATAATGAGTTATCCAATCTTGTTCAAAGGATGAACAAGATTATGGGAATGAAAGAATTCCAATACAGATTCAAAAAGAAAGATAGGAAGGATAAGAAAGATTCATAGGTAACATGTTATGAATGAAAGAAAGTAGGTCATATAAGAACTGATTGTCCTTTACTAAAGAGAAAAGACAGAAAGGAGAAACATTCTGAAAGGAATAAGAAAAAGTATTACAAGACAAAGAAAAAGAATATATTCAAGGAAAATGATAATTGGAGTGTAAGTGGGGGTGATTCATCAGATAATTCTTCAGAATATGAATCATCAGGACAAAGGAATATTAGATTTATAGCCATACTACCAATTGAAGATCATTATATCAAGGCTAAGGTACACAATGGTGAAGCAATTACAAATGTTTCCTTGAATGGAAATTACACTAACAATAAATACTATGAATCTTCAAATGATGAGTCTTTGTCATCCGATGATAATAAATTACCTTCATTTTATGAAGTATCTGGGTTTGCAAAATTACTTGAGAATGAAAATTCTAAACTCAAAAAGAAACATGATAAAGACAATTCTAGAATTTTAATTTTAACCAAAGAAGTATCAGATCATTCTAACGATATTGATATGAAAACTTCTGATTTTTTATGTATTTTAAAAACCATTGAGAAAGCCAATTTTGAAAAGGATAAACATTCTAAGGATCTAGAAAATGTAATCTCTATGAAAAATTCTTTCAAGTTTAACTCTAGTTCAAAATTAAATGTTTTGGAGGATAAGAACCTTGTTTTAAAACTAAAGTCTCAAATTTTTTCCTTAAAAAAATGCATGTTAAAATCCAGTTATAGAAAGGAATCCTTTGATTAAATTTATTCAGAAATTAGACATTTGAGGAATCATTCAGGTATTGGTTATACTCATTCTCAACCAATTGTTAGTAATAACTATTTCGTTCCTCAAAATAACCGTTTTTGCACTATGTGTCAATGTGGAGGACACTGGAAAAGAGATTTTTCTCTTAATAGAACTCAGTATTTAGGATTTCATAAATCTCATTTTGCAAAAAAATGTGGATTCCTAAAATTATTTTATTTAACACTTCTGGATCCAAACAAGTTTGGATTCCGAAAAATTAATTGTTTCTTTTTTAGGAAAATAAGAAGTGTACCAACAAGAATATTTGGTACATGGATAGTGGTTTTTCTTGACAAATGACCAGAAACAATGATTTCTTTGAAAATATTATCGAAACTAAAGGTGGAAAGGTTACATTCAGATATAATTCTCATGGAAATATTTTTGGAATAGGTAATGTTGTTTTTCTTGGAAATGTTCTTACTTAAAATGTTTTTTTGTTAAAGTTATTAAGAACAATCTCATCAGCATAAGCCAATTATGCGATGAAGGATAACTTGTGAATTTTAGAAATGATAGACGCTTAGTTCACAATTCCAAGGAAAAATTCATTCTTTCTACCCATAGGCATGAGAATGTATACACTATTAACATAGATGACCTTAGGAGCCAAAATTTACCTTTCCTAAGAAAAATAGAAGACCAATCATGGATATGGCATAGAAGTCTATGACACTGAAACCTAAGAAACCTTTGTAAACATTCAAAGAAAAGACTTGTAAAGGGTCTACTGGATCATAGATATGATTCTTCAAAAGTTTGTGTTCCTTGTTAATTTGGAAATCAACATAAGAAAAGATTTTAATCAATTAATAAACTTTCAACTTCTAATGAATTACAACTAGTGCATATGGATCTTTTTGGTCCTTCATAAACTAGAAGCATTGGAGGAAAATACTAAGTATTTGTTTTAGTTGATGACTTTAATATATTTACATGGGTTTATTTTATAACAAATAAATCTGTAACCTATTTATATTTAAAAACTCTTAGAGACCAAGTTAAAAATGAGAAAAACCTACCATTTATAACTATTCATAGTTATCATGGTGGGGAATTTCAAAATTCAGATTTTGAAACTTTTTTTTACTAAGAAAGGTATTACTTACAATTTCTCAGCTCCAAGAACTCCTCTGTAAAATGTTGTTATTGAGATAAGAAATCGCATTCTTCAGGAAATGACAAGAACCATATTGAGTGAATACTCAATTGCTAATCACTTTTGGGTTGAAGTTGTTAGTACTACTTGTTATACAATAAATCGTGTTTTAACCAGAACTTTTCTTAATAAAACACCTTATGAATTGTGGAATAGCCGAAAACCTAGAGTTTCATACTTCAAATTTTTTGGATGCAGAGTATTCATTCAGAATACTAAAGAGAATCTATATAAATTCGTAACAAAATCTGATGAAGGAATCTTTCTAGGATATTCTACAACTTCTAAGGCTTATAGAGTTTTCAATAAAAACACTTGTACTTTTGAAGAAACTGTGCATGTTAAATTTGATGAAACTAATCCTTTTGTTTTCAAAAAACACCAACCTATATCTTCAGATGTGTTTTCTAAATTTTTTTTTCAACCTCAATTAAAAGATCCTTTTGATAAGGAAAATGTTCATGAAAGTGTTCCTGAGACTTTTACCCTAGAATATTTTCTACCAAATGTTGATGAACAGGGTTTACAAAACCCAAATCAATTGCTTCTTAGGAATCATCCCATTGATAACATCATTGGGGATGTAAATCAACCTATAAGGACCATAAATTCCTTGAGAAATGAAAAATAACATCTTTCTTTTCTTTCCCAATTCGAACCTAAAAGTCCAAATGAGGCCTTAGGTGATGAAGATTAGATTAAATCAATTCAAGATAAACTAAATGAATTTGAAAAGAATCAAGTATGGACTTTAGTTGAAAGACCTAAAGAAACAACTGTAATTGCTGTAATGTGGGTTTTCAGAAACAAATGTAATGAAAATGGAATCATTATAAGAAATGAAGAAAGACTTTTTTCTATGGGATATAATCAACAAGAAGGAATATACTATGAAGAAATATATGTTCCGGTAGCTAGACTAGAATCTATTCATATTCTATTAGCCTTTACAGCATACTTTAATTTCAAACAATTTTAAATGGATGTTAAATGTACTTTTCTAAATGGTTTTTTTCAAGAAGAAGTGTTCGTCAAACAAACCCCTGGTTTTCTAGACTCAAAACATCCTAATCATGTGTTTAAACTTACCAAAGCTCTATATGTACTTAAATAAGCCCCTAGAGCATGGTATAATAGACTTACAAGATTTATTTTACAAAACAATTATGCAAAAGGGCGGATCCAACCCTTTTTATAAAAATGGAAAATAAAAATGTTTTGATTGTTCAAATTTATGTTGATGACATCATATTTGGATCAACTCAGTAGTATTTAACTAATTCTTTTGAAAATTTACTGAAATCTGAGTTTGAAATGAGTATAATGGGCGAGTTAACATTATTTTTATGTTTTCAAATTTCATAAACACTAGAAGTAACATATATATCTCAACATAAGTATATTAAATACTTAAAAAGTATGGATATGACAATAAGAAAATTCATAGAACTCCAATTTGTTCCTCAAATACACTTGATCTTGATTAAACTAGGAAACCAGTAGATCAAAAAACCTTTAGAGGCATGATAGGAAGATTGTTATACTTGAAAGCTAGTCAACCAGACTTAATAATTTCTGTATGCTTATGTGAAAGATACCAATATAATCCAAAAGAGTATCATTTAAATGCTGTGAAGAGAATATCTCAGTATTTAAAAGGCACTATAGATCTAGGTCTTTTTTACTCTTCTAGAAATGATTTTGTTTTAAAATGTTTTTCAGATGCTGACTTTGGTGGTTGTAGAATTGATATACTAAGTACATATGGAACATGCCATTTCCTAGAAGATTCCTTGGTTTCTTGGTCCTGTAAGAAACAACACTCAGTAGCACTTACCACTGCTGAAGCTGAATATGTAGTAGCTAGAAGCAGATGTGCCCAAGTATCGTGGATGCAACACGCACTCACTAACTATGGATTAAGTTTTTCCAAAACTCAAATTCTATGTGATAATACTCATGCCGTAGCTCTTAGTAAAAACCCAGCACATCACTCTCGTGCAAAACACATAGATATTAGGCATCACTTTCTTAGGGATCACACACAAAAAGAAATATTATTTTACAATTAATCGGAATTCAAGAACAACTTTATGACATTTTTACAAAACCTTTATCTTACGATAGATTTGCATTTATAAAATAGAATCTAGGAATGATTAAATAAAAATAATAATTCTTGTCTACTTCATGTTTTTCACTTCTCCTTACATTGAGAAACCCCTCTTAAAAAGGAGAACGTTTTACTTGATATTATTTTTATCTATTTATTCTGATGGTTTGTGTTTTTGTCTTTCTGTTTATCATATTTACTATTTAGTTATCGCTTTTACCTTGTGTTTATCATCTTTATTGTTTGTTTTCCATCGGCACGTCAACCTATGGTAACAAGTTTGTTTTCCATCGGCACGTCACCCTATTGTAACAAGATTGTTTTCCATTGGCATGTCACCCAATGGTAAAAAGTTTTTTTTCCATCAACACATCAACCTATGGTCACAAGTTTGTTTTCCATCGACACGTCACCCTATGGTAATGACTTTGTTTTCTATCATCTTGAAAACCTATAGTAATGACTTTATTTTCCATCACCTTGAAAACCTATGGTAATGACTTTGTTTTCCATCAGCTTGAAAACCTATGGTAAAGACGTAGTTTTTCCTCGGCTTGAAAACCTATGGTAATGACTTTGTTTTCCAAGGGCTTGACAACCAATGGTAACAACTATGTTTTCCATCAGCTTGACAACCTATAGTAATGACTTTATTTTCCAGTGGCTTGACAACCTATGGAAATGAATTTTTTTTCCATCGGCTTGACAACCTATGGTAACAACTTTCTTTTCCCTCAGCATGACAACCGATCATTTTCTTTCTCTTTGTACGCTTGTGTTTTCTTTTACTATGTTAATACTAATTAAAACAACAATTACCTTACAATCTCGAGCAGGTAAATAATTTCCTTAACTTGTTTTGTTTTTTCTATTTTTATTTTTTTTGAAATAATAAAAAACCTTTTTTAATTATATCAGTTGTTTTTTTCTTCTAATCTCAACCGTAGAAGATCAACAATCATTTTTTTCTCCTATAAATAGACCCCCTTCCCAAACCCACACTGATTTTTCAAATCTTGTGTCGAAGCCCTACCCCTTTGTTTTTTAAACTCTATACGATCTTCCATCGGCTTCACCTTTATTCTCAATATTCTCCCAACACTCCTACCGAAATGTCTTCAAAGAATTTTTCAGATAAAGACTTCTATAGAGAATGGTCTATTTCTCAGGACTTCTTTGACTCATACGATTCTACAATTAGAAGAATTATTTTGTTTCAGGGCTAGGAACATCTGTGTGTTAAAAAAACTGTGTCTCAAGATCTGGTTCTTATTAAATAAGTTAGTCAATTCTACAAAACTGTATCTTTTGACAAAAATATGACAATCAACTTTGCTGTGTATGATAGAAAAATCTCTATGCTTTTGAAACAAGCAGCCCACATTCTAAATGTCCCAACAGAAGGTGATTCTTTTTTTATATCTTATAAAACACCAGAGGCAGTTGGTAAATTTAATAAATAAAGTTCTGAAAATTCATTGTTTTTGATAAATGAAGAGAAAAGGATAGTGACTCTTCTTTCTCCAGATAATAGATTTGTGACACTTTGAATGCATGGTCTTCTTATCCCAAGGAAAGGGGATAGATGAACTATGAAATTCTCTGATATATTCATGCTAGAATATCTTGTCAATATGAGATAGGTAAATCTTATGGGATACATCGTTGAAACAGTCAAGAATGTCAATTCTGGAGCAATCAAATCCCATTTGATCATGTATCCCTCTATTCTTACAAAGTTCATTCTCGAGAGCATTATGTTCTGTAATATTCCTTCGAAAGGGAAATTGATAGAGATTAAGCCTTCGTGGATAAGTAAGAATACGTTGAAGAAGTTTTATATTTGTTTTGATTATAATTCAAAGTTTTTGTCAGATATATAGAATCTGAATCAGCACAGAATCAATTGGAACCAAATCAATCATCACCTATACCAGTAAAAGAAAACCCAATTGATCTTGCTTCTCAGAATTCAGATCCGCAAACTAGTTCAAAGCCATAGAAGAAACCTAAGTACAGTAAGTAGGTTGTGGCCAGGTGGAGTAATGAAAGAGAACATAGAAAGTAATGTGATCTGAAGTTTGGTCTTAAACCAGCTGAAGATTTTGGTGAGAGGATAAGGGTAGAGGATACCATTCAGGATAAAAAGAAGAAGAAGACTCTTTTGAAAGGAAAATCTCAGGACATTGATGTTTCTAAGGTCATGAAAATGGTTGAGGATGCTAGTGCTCAACTAACAGAAGAATTATATCAAGAGCCTATTATACAGAGTCTCCCATAGAAAGAGAAAGGGAAACAAATTTTGGAACAAATACAGGAAGATGAAGAAGAGGAAGGAGATTTTCTTTTGGAATTCCTTCAGAGTTCAAAGAAAAGTAGAGATGAGTCTTTTCAAAAGTAAAGTGAAGGCATTCATCAAACTCCACTTGTTGATCAAGATCAAGCTCAATCTTTTGAAAATATGGATAAAATTTCTTCTCAAGCAAAGAAAGGTGATCAATCCTCTTAGAATGGAAAAGTAATTGTTATCAGTGACAAAGTAGAAGAAGAATGAAGGGAGAAAGAAAAATAAAAAGGAAAAAAGCTAGTTGAACACTCAAGCTGAACAAATGAAATGGATTCGTATGATTAAGATACTGATTCAGAATAAACAATTTCTCTCAAGAGGAGTGATTACATTGTTCATGTTTTGAGAAGGATTGAAAATACCATCCCTTATTTACCTAGACATGAAGGGAAAATTGATTTCATCACTGAAAATCAGAGGAAAAAGATTGGTTCTGTAAGATAACTAAGGAAGAGAGTTTTGTCAATTGAAGCCTATTTGAAAGTTCTGTCAGAATGTTCGGCTTCTCATAAGAAGGCTTGCAATAGAATTACTAAGTGGTCATACAAAACAGAAAGCTCAGTGAATGATCATGAAATTTCAATTGAACACTTGAGGTGAATTTCAAATGATCTTGTAATTGCTTTCATTAATCTTGAAAAAGAAATTTTTGAAATGATGAATCTTTTGTCAAATACTCATGGAGCAGATATTCCTTCAATAAAATAGCTACAAGAGAGAATGAATGCTTTTCAGTCTAATGTTTCGAAGGTTTCATCTTTCAAAGATGAAATAGTTTTGTTGAAAAAGAAATATTCTGTGTTATCTAAAGACAACAAGAATTTTCAAGATAGAATTGATACTCTTGAAGATGTAATCAGAGTCCAAGAAGAGACCATCAAGAATTATAATCATCTCTTTTCCAATCAATAAGAGATTCTCAGATCCTAGGGTGATTCAATCTCTGAAGACAAGAAAGAAATAAAAAAGATGAAAGTCATTCTTCATGAGCTAATCAAGAAAGAAAAGTAATAGAAAACAAATGAGTGTTGTTGTATCTTTCTTTACTCATTTATAGAATTATATAGAATTTTGTTATCTCTATGAGATTTATGTTACCTTTCCCATTGCCTTTCATTTCATTTCTCTAACTCTTTCAAGAAACTCAAATTATCCCATTCATTTTGTAAATCACAAAGGGGGAGAATGTTTTATAAGGGGATAATAATTTATAATTGGAGAATGTTTTAATCACACTCTTTTAAATCAAAGAAAATATACGAATACAATCCTTAGGAAAGTACATACCCAAGGGGCAGTTAGTTGTATTCAATATCATATTTAGAAGAGTTTCCAATAACTCAGGTGGAGATAAGTATTTATTTTTGTTTATACTGTATTTTTTGTGCTTTCCAAAAAGGGGAAATTATTGAGTCAAAAGTTTTCTTTTGACTTTTATTTCTTGTTTTGGAAATCAAAAATGTATTCGATTGTGCTGATCGTACTAACAATGCTGATCAAACTGACAATGCTGATCTTACAGACTATGCTGATCATAATGACTATGGTTATTGTACTGACTATGCAGATCATACTGACTATGATGATCGTACTGACAATGCTGATCGTACTGACTATACTGACCATACTTAATATGGTAATCATACCGACTCTGTCAATCGTACTGGATCTGTCAATCATACTAACTCTGCCAATTGTACTAACTCTTTCAATCGTACTGACTCTGTCAATCTTACTGACTCTGTCAATCGTACTGACTCTATCAATCGTACTGACTTTTATGCATCATACTCACTTTGTATCATATCAATTATTTACACTAATTAATACTTATAGTACTCATATTTCACTTTAATTACATGCTTATTTTGGTCGTTTATCAAAAAAACATGTTTTATATTAATCATACTCATGTTTATCATCTTCATATATCTTTTGTTTTAACCAAAATGATGTTGTGGAGTTAGTTATAAACTAACTAAAATGATGTCAAGTTTTCTGTTTCAATATGATCTTTGTAATTCCAGGTGTCCATGTCCCTCCAACTTTTCCGGAGAAATATGACCATCAGAGGAAATGAGCCCATTGGAACCTGAGGCCTATAAATACGAGGTTATTTGAAACTGACAAGAAACAGTTAGAGAATTTTGATCATTTTATGCTTCAATCAAGTTCTAGAGAGAGACACTGTGACTTATTTCTTTCTTCGTGCGAAATCCTTGAGATTACAAAACGTGAACGACTCGTTCATAGTTTTTGTATTTCATTATGTTCTTTGATCTGATTTATATGACTGATCAAGTGATAATGATCAAGGGCTGCTGAGGATAGGCATACAGTGCTACCGATCATCGTATTGAGGGCTTTCGGGGATAACAAGACAGACGTACTGATCATCGTATCGAGGGATTTCGGGGACAGCAAGATAGACGTATCGATCATCGTATCGAGGGATTACCAAGGTGGTGGTAAGACAGACCTCTTATCCTTGGTGAAAGGATAAACCTTATCTTTGGGTCAAAATAATTGTAATACTTTTACATTTCAGCTGCTTTTTGTTTTAAGAAATGTAATTTTATTATTTATCATTCATCATTTCTTTTTCATTTGTAATTGTTTCAATTACAATCATACTATTAAAAATTGTGTCAATTGATTCTATATGATTTATGGTAGAATCCTTCACTATTATATTACTATGATTATAGTATTCAACTTGAATACAATTTCATTACTTTTATTATACTATTACATTGTTTCATTCCTTATAACCAAGACAATTGTTGTTAATTGTATCTGTTGTGAATTGTATTAGTTTAAGTTCTTTTAAACTAATTTCTTAAGTGTTTAAACACAACGTTTTTAAACCTACAATTCACCCCCCTCTTATATTGTTCCATCTAATATACATAAACATCTACAATTTCGATCCAACAATACATATATATTTAAGATGTTCCATTAATTTATCCTCTTCCACCCACAAAAGTTTATCTTTTTTGGTCAGCTGATGTTGCAGTTATATATGTTTTAGTATTATAAATTTATTATTTCCTAGTGACAGTTCATATACCCATACAGAATGTTCCAATACCATTATGAAATTTAATATAAAATAATATGATGGGAAAAAAAGTCAATGAAAATGTTCTACTGGAAAATTTATACCACCATGGAAAATTTAAGATCCTTATTTCTGGTCTTTTTTAACATATAATATCATCTTTAAAAGTATACAGATTTTTGAACAGTTTTGAAGGTCTGAATTGTGAGTATGTTTTGGGCCATCAAATTATTGATTGTGCTTTGGGTATAACATAATGAAATGATTTTTTTTTATCGAATCCAAAAATAATTTTTTAGAAAATTTTATGGTCAAAACACTGAAGGAAACTAAAATATAAAAAAATAAGTCATTTTCCAATTAAGTTAAAATTACTACTAAAACATAAAAATGTAAAAATTTCTTATAAAATAATAGTAGGGGTAATTATTAATTACAACATAAAATACGTGACAACAATATCTTCATCACTCCCCCATACTTATCAATTAAAATGTTAGGTAATCATGAAATATCAAAATCCAAATCCCCACAACAATCTAAAATGAGAATCATCCATTATAATTCCCAAAACAAAAATCTACCACTTCTATTAAATGAAAAAAATTCCCTTTAATTTAAATCCCTCATATTTGAATTCATTCAAACTTTTAAATCCTTCCATGGACCAATTATAAACTACCACACATTGAATTTTATGTCACTCTTCACTTGAGTGAAATTAAATCAGCAGTTATACTCATACTTGGAAATTACATATATAGAAATAGTCTTCTTAAAATTCTCATCTCTCCATAAAATGAGACATGAAATTATTTTCAATCATAATGTGGTTTTCTAGGTTAATTATATGTCTTAGGGTTGGTGGGTATAAACAATTAATAATATTATGGCCAAAAGATTGAGGTTGGAATATTAAGTACAATTAATGAATATTCAAGTGAAAACATAAGAAATTACACACTAAATAACCATAAAAAAATGTGAAAAAAATTCAAAACCTTTTTTATGTGATGGGAAATGACCCAATCAGTTATTAAAAAGAATAAGATTATATATGTTCTCCCTGAGTTTCTTATTTTTTTGAAGCATCAAAAGGCACAAATTTATTTTATCATTTTTTCTGATTTTATTTTACGTGGAGGATGAGTTAAATATTTAATATAATTAATGAATGAATATTCATGATCTTAATTTTTCAGAGGGAAATGATCCAAAAAGGAAATTACAATGAGAAATTAAATTTCATGGCCATTATCTTTTCTTTTTTTTCTTTTCTGTTTCATTTTTTTGAAGGAGAGCTAGGTGATACAAATAAATGGCCTACCCCCATACACATGAAATGGACTACCCCCATACTCAAAATTGATATATCCTTGAAAAAATACCAAGGGTGGGGGTAGCTAACAAAAAATAATCATTTAATATCACTTAAACCTATAAGTTAATACATCTAATCTGAGGAATAAGGAAGGTTAAATTTAATGGATGGTCTCATGTTAAACTGTAACTATCCAATTATGTTCTTAAATCATATCAAAAACATTCCATGAAGTCCGAAGCATGAGAAAAAAAATCATGGGTTTTGGATCTCACACAAAATTCATGTTTATTTTAAAAAAGTGTGGGTATTAAGAATACCATGTAAAATTGGTTTACAATACCCCTAATGAATGTAAAAATATTTCTATTCAGTGTTTCATTGGAATGGATTTCAAAAGTTAGTCAGAATAAAAAAATTCCTGATAATCCAATTCAACCAAAAAATGTTCACATAAAAAATCATTGAGAATCGATGTTTTTCAAAAATCATTTCAACTATCTCAAAATAAATTGAAGAGTGAAAGATTATAAGAATATTCATTTAAGATATAGTTTATTAGAATGATAAAAAAAGAAAAATTACATAAAACAACTAAGCAATGTTATTCTCCCATAAACATAAATTTGACCACACCTCATTTCAACTCAACATGAAATAAAAATAATGGTAGAAAAACCAAAGAGACGAAATAATGCAACATAACATTATTTTTTAATGGAATCCTTGATTTAATCTCCTAGAGACTATAACATTAACCCTTGAAATCATAAAATATAGAAAATCATAAGAAAAATAATGAAAAGGAAAGAGAAAGGTAAAATAGGATAGATCATTGCTTAGACCACCATGTGGGTTCTAGGTTTTGATAGCCCCTAGCCAGGAAATTATAGCGGATTAACCCGAATAAAATTGAGGATATAGTTTCCTAATTATGAAACACCACATTTTATTTCTCCTAATTTACATTAGTAGATGATAGGAGTGAGAATTACTAAATAAAAGAAAAATATTTTGAAGCCCCAAAAGAGATGAAAGAAATCATTTGAGATATAGAGGGGAGGGGAATGAATAGTGGGGTGATCTCTATTTTTTCATCTGGAGTATTGGGTTCCATTGGTGGTGATGGTGTTAAAATATTTATTAGATTATATTCTTGTATGGTTTCAAAAAATAATTCCTCTATGATTACTTTCTGTGGTCCATCATCCTCAAACTCACTAGTATACAACTCGACTAGCTCCTCCATTTTCTCCTCATCACATGTGACTTCTTTATCTTTTTAATACAATAATTTCAGTAGTGATAATGATTATAAATAAATTAATAATGAAGATTATATTTCAATAAAAAATAAAGAATTTTCAAATAATAATATGGCTTAGAAATTAAATATTCCTAAAAAATTTCAACTTCAAACTCTTCTTTCATTACCATGGTAGTAGGGAATTTAGTTTTTGGAGAGTGATATAGATCTTCATATATTTCCTCAACTTAAATAAAGTATTCTTGAAATCTAGTTGGAAGAACAATTTCATACTCTATATCTTACCTTTGTTTCCATTCCATCCATATATATTTAACTTCTTCAACCTCAAAAGCCTCTGATGATACAAACATTCTTTTTATTTCTTGAATTTTTAATTTCACATGAATCATTAAGGAATCTTGTTCCACTTGATATTATTTTTTAATAATTTTAATCCCTAAATATTACTCATTACCAAAAAATTCAGTACTAGGCTGTGCATATGAAAAATCACTAATGTAGCACATGACCTTAAGAAACATTGATATGAAATGAAGAACATTTTTAATTTTTAAATTATTTTTTTGAGAAATAGCATGTAAATGAACATAGAATCCCCCTAAATGGAACCAAATTTATTTGTGAGGATTTTTCATATATACCCATTTAATTAAATTCTAATTTTGTCAATAATAAATTTTTATGCACACCATAGGGATGATCTCTCAAAGAGGTTGTTGATACATAATTAATTTCTTCCATCACTATTTATAAAATAACTAATATAAAAAAAATTTATCTAAAGAGGGGGGAGGGTGGGTGGGGGTTGAAAGATGCATGAAATATTAAATACTAATATAATAATTCAATGAAAACAAAAAATGTTGTTAGTTAGAATGAATTAAGGAAAATCTTCATGGGTGTTCGTGGCAATTTAAATCATTGTTCAAAATGGTTCTTTATATTCAATTCCATGAGATGATCGAGACATGTCACAACTCATCTTCTCATTTTAATTGACATCACCCAATACTAAGACCCCTATATACAAGACAATGAAGTTCCTAATTTTCTATAGGATACCTCTTTACTGAACATCACTACTCATATCATGCTTCACCATATTCAATAAAAAAATAGAGAAGGGAATGAAACATTATAAATAAGAAGAATAAATAGATGGTAAAGAAAAAAGGGTGACTGCTCACCGTAAACAATTTAACCATCACTAGATGTACTAGAATTTGATAATGTTTTTGAAATAAATCTCAACAAAAATAAATCAAAACACCATTTGGTCCCATGAAAAAATAATATGGATAGTTCTTCATTTTTGGTGGAGTTAAAAAGGGAAAAAAGTTGGGAGATACACATAAATGTAAAAATGATATAAATGATGTTTGATGAATAAAGATAAAATAATATATAATATAAATAATATGACTTATTATAGAAATAGAACGCCACCATTTTACTCTAAAATATATAAAAATTTCTATAAGAGTGGAGATGGAAATTTATTGGGAAAAAGGGTGAATAATTTCCACTCTAAAAGTTGGCCACTAGATGTAGAAGTGATGGTTGTTTTACTACTAAAAGTTTATTATGTAAAGGTTAGGGTTCATATTACAATGTGGCAAGTTAAAATGCCATTATATCCTTGAATACGATAGAATAAGGTGGATCCATAACTCTTTAAGTTGTTATCCTATATTATTTATATATACATGTTAAATTTTAGATCTATTGGTCAAGTACTATTCAATATATTATATGATCTTTAAAAGTATCCAGATCTATGCACAGTTTTTGAAGCCAGATTCATGAGCTTGGTTTGGTCCTTCAAATGATGGATCAAGGTCAGGTTTTAGAAGAAATAAATGACTCCTATGGTGTTTGTAATAATTAAAAAAGTAAAATCAAAATGTCAATCAGTTTTTAAAAATTTATTCCCAAAACACATAATAAAAATAGAAAAGTTATAATCCAAAAGTAGGGTATTTTTTTAATTAATCTCAAATTATTACTCAAACCTAAAAATATGACAATTTTCAATGTTTCAAAACTATTGAGGGGTTAAAAAAAATTAATTTTACCATAATAAATGTGAAAGGTTTATCTTCACCCCTAATGTTTCATGTGTAGTTCTCAAATTTCAATAAGCATCAACGTTCCACTATAGTGTTCAATGATGGAAGGTAAATGAGATGTAGAGATCAAGAGTTTTTATTCATGGTTGATGATGAGTACAATAATTTATACATGTGTGTTAATTATTCAAAAAATATACAATCCTTGCATTAAGGTGTATTTAGTGTAGAGAGGCTAAACCTTGAGTTGGTGAATTAAAATTATCTGGATTCAATGGATGGTTCTATAAATAAATTTTTATGTGTTGTTTAATGAGGTATAATAATTTATGTTAGATCAAGGAATTATTGAGATGGTTTGATGGTGAATCTAATCTATAGGAGTCAATTCATATTATAGAGCCTGAGAATGATACCAGTTTATTAATTATTAAACTGTGGAGTATTATTTATGGCCAGGATTATAATTTATTAATAATGTTTTTTTATGGATGTAGAATACCTCTCATTTTTAAAGAATCACAATAAGGTTATTTTCTAATGCATCTGTGTGTACAAAAGAGTGTTTAGGATAGACATCCGGTGAAGGTCCAAAAATTTTCTTCGTTTTTAAATTGTAAAAGAGTCTTAGAAACCAATTAAAATAAATATTATTCAATATGATGGGTGTTGATAAGTTTTGAATCAATATTATGACAAAATATTTCATGTTTTTTCCCGTTTATTGTTAGGTGGTTAAAATCATTAGTTTCTTCAAGGATTTTAAGTAAGTAGTTTTATTGTTTTTTGGTTGGTGTCCTGACTGAGAGATGTATGGAATATGTTGTAACTATGGGAATCATATCATAGGACCACCAATGTTATATTTTGGTGGATCATCACAGTAAGAGAAAACACTATAGATCAAAAATGACTATGTAGGTTTTGTTCTCTAGAAGAGAGTTCCATGGGACTGAAAGAAACTAGTTGAGAGAGTCGTTGTAACAAAAAAAGATTAGTTGATTTATTCCCAATTTTTTTTTTCTTTTAGATATTTTCTATTATACACAATATTGTGTTTAACTTGTTTGTATGCAATATCGAGCTCAGTTTACGATACACCCAACACTATGTTTAAATGAAACGTGTTATAGTAATAAAATATTATTTTTTATTATATCACCTAGCTCTTATAATGTTGGGTATTAATATTATTAAATATATTTTGAAAATATATAGTTTATACATGTTCATTTGTTATCTATAGATTAGAAATAAAATAAGAATAATTTAAATGAAAAATAATTGTTTTCTAAAAAACTGATTGTTTCTAAAAGAAGGAATAATTCTGCATTGCAAACATAATTTAAAACAATATTTTACCAGTTTTATATGATATTATTGCAAATATAAAGTTTATTTTTGATATTGGAATACCAAAATTATCATAGTTTTAGTATTTTCAATTTTTCTGAAATGTTTCATTTTTTGGTGAATAGAGAAAAATACCAAATTTTAATTGAAAATTTCCTTTTAGTTTAATTTATTTATACTACTATGATATATTTCGAATTGGTTTTAATGTTCAATTAGACAAATTCTATATTTATTAGTCCAATTTATGTCATTGTAATTATTTTCCTATGGAATTTAGATATAAAAACCAAATTATCTTTTAAAACTTTTCATCTTAATAACCCGGTTTCTCATCACATCTGCAAGAATAATTTAAAAATAATTGTTTCCACTTCTATGAATTGTGATTTTAAAATTATATTACATATTTTTAATCATAATACTTTATAATTTCTAATATGTTCAACTTAATCTTTTACCGAAATGAATAGTGAATGCAGTAAAAATTAATTAATATGGTTAATATAAAAATGGATTTACCAGGGGGGTGAAACAAGAATGATAAGAGTAAAAATGACTGAAAATATTGTATTAATTTTTTTTAATTAATTTATTTTGATCCTGGTCATCATATTATCTTAAAAATAGAAATTCCACACCACCTTACTTTCAATATGACCCATATAATAAGTTAAGTGAAGAAAAAGAAAAGAAACATCTTTTTAGACATTTAATATCTATAATTCTTTGGGATAGGGGAAAAATATATGGTCAATTATAATAATTATTTCGAAATATAAACTAGTGTTTTTATCATGGTAATTTATTTTGATTATTTTAGATAAAATAATTACATTAAATGATTAAGAAACCCCAAAGGATTAATTATTTAGTTAATAATTAACACTAAGAATTGGTCCTAAAAATTAATAAATGTGATTTAAATTTAATGAATTATTTCTTTAAATTAATTTTATATTTTAATATATCATGTTAAACATGTTTAAAATTTATATATTCAAATTCCATTGTAGTATTGATATTTTTAAATTTATATGGGATGAATTATGTCCAAAATTGACCATTATGTTATTTTTAATTTTTTTATTAAATTATTTACAATGATAAATATCATATCTTCTACAAAGGGGTTTTTAAATTTTAATAAATATCAACTATGTACCTTTCATGGACCATTTTTTTTATAATTAATATATTAGCTAATAAAAGGACACTCACTACCCTTAGTTATGCATACCTGTCAAGACACTTTTACCATCCAAACTATAAGGCCCCAGCCTTAAACCTTACATAATCTTGAGTTATCACAAGATTACACGTTGAGGATCTTTTCAGGTTTAGAGTTTTAGAGAATTAGATCATGAAACATGCATTACATTCCACATTTAAACAAAGTGGTTACATAAAAGACATTATTGATTCTTCCCATCAACGGAAACATATTGAAAATAAAACATGAATTCTTTCTTGACACATCCTTGACACTATCATCACATCATGTACCTTTCCCTTGACCTGTGAAAAACATTTCAAAAACATGGGATGAGCATAAAAAGCTCAGTAAGGGTTATAAAAAATATGGAAAGGAAACATGAGTTCATATATACATAGGAATGAAATCATACTTTACCCATAAAACAAAGGCATTTTAACATACCTCATCAAACCATGAATAAATAATAGAAATCATAAGACATAAAGGTAAATTGAGGCATTCATAACATTCTTACGTAGGGAGTAACCCTCTTGGTTACGTTTGGAATACCCATCACAGTATATTCCCTAAATCTCTTCGGAGAAACCTTAACGTTTCACTCCTTCGTGTTACCCAATGCATTGGAGAGCTATATCGGGCTCACCCGCCCTTAGTTTATCACGAAACCATCCGTTTTCATAACAATTCCAAAGAACCATAACATAAAAGTATCACATAAAGCATGCATAAAGGAAACAAGACATTTCCACATTTCAATCACAATATTACATTTTAGTATTTTGAAATAATGAATCCATACAAAAAGAATTCATTTCCAAAACCATTTAAAACATTTAATAAGGATAATTTTGAATCAAAGTGTCCCATACCACCTTGAAGATTTTAATATTTTAAACCATTAATATCCATATAAATAATTCCTTAAAACCATTTTGAAAACATGGATATTAATAAGAACAAGTCATTAAAACATTTAAAGCGATATTTTGGTCAAAGGGTTTTTACCAAAATTAGAGACACTTGAATACAATAATTGAGGAATAACACTTAATCAGAACTTTATAATATCATGAGAATAAATGGATTCATGATATAATATTCCAAAGGATAGTATATACACCATATAAGAGTGAATTGGTGCATAACAACAATGAAGTCTCAATAGGGATGTAAAATGTGATGAAATCCCTTATAAGGAAGGTATCCTTAAATTAAGGATAAATCAATATCAAAATTATGTGTGACAAATATAAATACACCCAATATAATTGGATATTAAGTGTAAAACAATAAAAGGAAATTCACACAAATTCAAAGGATGACATATTCAATAACTACATGTTGAACCCAAAGAAATCGAAATTGGGTTAAAACGTTCCCTTGGTAAAATTCGACAGCCAAACGGCGTCACTTCAAAAATTCAGAAAATGAGTTGATGAGAGATATAAAGGGAATCTCATCACTTTATTGGATAAATGTAAAAACATTTAAGAACATATATAATCATATTTTAGTTATTTCTATCCATTCACACCAATACAACGGCTACATGTTAACTACCATTTAAAATAATATTATTTTATTATTAGAGTGCAACGTAAGATTCCCAAGAAACTCGTTGTTGTGTGTTGGGTACGCCATCAAGCATAGCGTCCCCTTTAAAGTAATATTAATATTTTATTCACAAATATGGATAAATATGAAAATTTAATATTCTTTATTTACCTGGGGTGTTACATCCTTCCCCCCTTTTGGGAATTGCGTCCTCGCAATTTTAAAATTGGGCTTGGAAACATCCTTGAAAGTCCCACATCGGAACAAGAGTCGGTAAAAAAATCACTTTAAAATAAAGAAAGATAAGTACAGAGGTCACCCAAGTTAACCCATACTAGGATTCCATGTAGGAAAACATGGACATGGAGGAGAAAACATAGGGTCATGTTCTGATGGAGAGTGATAGAAAACATGTTTAGGAGAATGTTAACAATAAGAAAATCACAAACTTGTGATGGGCTAAACGGTATTCGATTCCCCAGTATGAAAAGTTAATAGACAAAATTTTTGTTTTAAGTTACTTTTTGTTGAGGAATTTATTCATAAGGAAACATAATCACTTATCATGTTGACTTTCAACTTTTACTAGATTCCTTAGTCAAACTCATATTTTTTTCCAAAAGGCGAGTATTTAGGGAGACTTGTTCGCATTAAGAGTACTATAATCAACTTCTAGATAATCACCTAATCCACAAAAGAGAACTATATACTTCCCATATCATTAGACCTTAACCATAACCAAAACCAAAAAGGTTAGTACAAGGTCAGATAATCCAGAAAAGGATAACCCTTTATAAAAAGAAAATCTATTCTTAATCTCCAAAATTTGTCAAACAAAACCCAACGTTCAACAAGGATCATACGATAAACAATTTGTCCATAAAATTCTTCAAAGTAAACCAATATAAGATTGAAACCCAAATATCTGAAGGATTTAGTCACATAGTCTTCCAAGTTAAATCGTAACATTTATCTCCAAACAACATCAGTTGCTCCTAAAGTCTCGTATTGAAAAGTAATTAACCTAATCACATATCCTCCATGATAGGTTAATCATTTTCATAAATAACCCAAAATCAAATTACTCTTAATTCATAAAATCATATAACTAGAAAGAATCAGTCAAACTAACCAGGGACTTCACGTAGTCCAGTGGTAGGCGATAAATACCAGTCGCACTTTGGTTGTGGGTTCGATTCCTGCAACTTTGTCCGACGCGACGGGTAGTCACACGGTCTGCGTGTTGTCCTTTTTCCAAAACTATATAATTCTCAAATCATTCCCTAAAAAGGGATAAAATCATCAAAAATGATCATTACATATTTTAACCTCAAGTTTATAACATGCCTTTCATTTTCCAGCATATCATATAACAACCCATAATTACCTCAAAAGTAAGGATCATATAATCTCTAATGGTTACCTTTATAATTATTACCTGAACTTCCACATCGATTGGTCATCTCGTACATGATGCATTACAGAACATACCAAAGTTCAAGTGGTTGATCATGACTCCTTGATATTTGGTTTAGGACAACCACGAGTTACCTCATTGAATCCTCCATTTTATCTAGTATCTTAATCAGAGAACCACCACAGTTTCATTCAAACCTGTTGTCTCTTTGGTGCCTGCTAGATCCATCCATTCACTTAAAACAGAAATGTCAGTGTGAGTATATCAACAAAACCATCATGTACTAATGAGGAAGGTAAAAACTAAGATACACTTAATCATTCACTTTATCTTAAACTTGGACTCTTTCTGAAATCCTAACCATTATGGTAATGTCACTTGTGCTTAGAGAATACCCTAACCTCTAAAGTTATCTAAACCGACCTTTGATACCAACTATAAGGCCCCAGCCTTAAACCTTACATAATCTTGAGTTATCAAAAGATTACACGTTGAGTATATTTTCAGGTTTAGAGTTTTAGAGAATTAGATCATGAAACATGCATTACATTCCACATTTAAACAAAGTGGTTACATAAAAGACAGTATTCATTCTTCCCATCAACGAAAACATATTGAAAATAAAACATGGATTCTTTCTTGACACATCCGTGACACTATCATCACTTCATGTACCTTTACCTTGACCTGTGAAAAACATTTCAAAAACTTGGGATGAGCATAAAAAGCTTAGTAAGGGTTATAAAAAATATGGAAAGGAAACATGGGTTCATATATACATAGTAATGAAATCATACTTTACCCATAAAACAAAGGCACTTTAACAAACCTCATCAAACCATGAATAAATCATAGAAATCATAAGACATAAAGGTAACTTGAGGCATTCATAACATTCTTACGTAGGGAGTAACCCTCTTGGTTACGTTTGGAATACCCATCACAGTATATTCCCTAAATCTCTTCGGAGAAACCTTAATGTTTCACTCCTTCGCGTTACCCAATGCATTGGAGAGCTATATCGGGCTCACCCGCCCTTAGTTTATCACGGAACCACCCGTTTTCATAACAATGCCCAAGAACCATAACATAAACGTATCACATAAAGTATGCATAAAGGGAAAAACATTTCCACATTTCAATCACAATATTACATTTTAATATTTTGAAATAATGAATCCATACAAAAAGAAACCATTTCCAAAACCATTTAAAACATTCAATAAGGATAATTTTGAATCAAAGTTTCCCATACCACCTTGAAGCTTTTAACATTTTAAACCATTAATATACATATAAATAAATCCTTAAAACCATTTTGAAAACATGGATATTAATAAGAACAAGTCATTAAAACATTTAAAGCGATATTTTGGTCAAAGGGTTTTTACCAAAATTAGAGACACTAGAATACAGTAATTTAGGAATAACACTTAATCAGAACTTTATAATATCATGAGAATAAATGGATTCATGATATAATATTCCAAATGACAGTATATACACCATATAAGAGTGAATTCTCAATAGAGATGTAAAATGTGATGAAATCCCTTATAAGGAATGTATCCTTAAATTAAGGATAAATCAATATCAAAATTATGTGTGAAAAATATAAATACACCCAATATAATTGGATATTAAGTGTAAAAAAATAAAAGGTCATTAACACATATTCAAAGTATGGCATATTCAATAACTACATGTTGAACCCAAAGAAATCGAAATTGGGTTAAAACGTTCCCTTGGTAAAATTCGAAAGCCAAACGGCGTCACTTCAAAAATTCAGAAAATGAGTTGATGAGAGATAAAAAGGGAATCTCATCACTTGGACATAAAATTTACATCAATCAGGATATAGAAGAACATATCCCAACATAATAGTATGTGAATTAAAAGACATAACAAACGAAGTCTTTTAAAATGAGGAGGGTGAAAGGTTCCATTACCGACTTGGGCAACTTTCTAAAAGTACACCCCATTGAAGAAGTGTCATAAAATGAATATGTAAATACCCATAAATGGAATTATATTACAAAAGCAGTGTAATAATGGGTAGTACATCAACCACTCAAATGAAATTGCTGCAAATGTAGCATAAATCTCACAGGAATAAAAGTTAGATGAAAAATCCTTTACAAAAACTTGGCAGCCTAACAGCGCCACTTATAACTTCCAAAATGGATTGATGAGGGGAAATAGGGTCTCTCATCATATGAAAATAATAAGTACAGTGGTATTAATATAAAATAACATCCCAATCATAAGAAAGATGAGCTTAAAAGGAATGACATAAAAGAGTGTACTTAAAAAGAAAGAGAGGTGTAGGATCCCTTACCTCGTATCCGACTTGACCCGACCATTCTTTAATCTCCTGAATAATAAACTTGAGTTAATGTATACTTTCTTATGAAAATTCTTAAAGTTAATTATTCCTTTTATATCACTTATTTCAATGTTATAAACATTATGTAATCATTTAAGTTAATAATGTTTGTTCTTTCAATATTTGGTTCTTTAGTCGAAAATGGACTTCTTACAATTACATGTTGTTTGTGTGGTCAAAGGTTCATTAAATCCATAATGAAATTCATGATTTTGAAATCATATATACCATATATATCCAGCATATACATGTATTTATAATATTACATAATCATTTAGAGGTAAGAAATGAAATGCACCGTTCATGGAGACGGTAAGCCGTACGTACGCATGAACGCTACTTTCCTTTATATCTCACACTTTAATGGAAAGAAACAATAATTATATAGAGGTATATTATAATTCCAGTATAACATCATGTATAATATCTTTAAATCCATCCATTATACGTCCCACGTATGGCATTAACGAATCAAATCACTTTGAGGGGGCGGTAGTCCGCACTTCCTAAAATGAAATTATCGTGTTTACCCATAATGGAAACAATAATGGTATGCCATAAATGAAAAATACAGAAGCTTAAGGAAATAATAAACATATTATATATCATATATAAAAATAGTGACATCATAATGGCCACCTTTGAAGGTGTTAAATGAGTATTGAACAATCATCGTTTTGGGAGGTAGAATTTCTCCATCCACAGAAACCGTATGTTCTTTAACCATTTGATGTCGTTGTGTGAGAGTGTAGCTCGAATAAATCTTATAAAAACATCCTAGTATAATGAAGATACTGGTTTTGTTACAAAAGAAGTAAATAAAAAGAGTTTAGTGGGTTGGAGAAGCAAAATAAAACAAATGAACATGAGAGAATGAATTACCTTTAAAAGTGTAACTCCTATTGATTTGAGCCTAAAGGCTTCCTTTGAAAGGATTATGACCAAAGGGAATCCTCTAGGATGAGGAGAGGGATGTGGAGAGAGTAAATGGGCAGGGTATGGCCGAGACAAAGGCTTGAGGAGTGTGTGAAATGAGGTAGAGGTGGGGGCCTTTTATAAGAGGAGAGGAGGGGCACTTTTGGAAATCATGAAACTATTATTTTATTTTCAAATGTGTTTCGAATTTATAAGGTCCCACATTGATATATTTCGAAGATAAGATGATAAGTCTTCGAAATATTCCCATCCAATAGTTTTTAGAAAAGTGTAGGTCTTATATATTACATTATCTTTCCATTTTATTTAAATCGTTAAATAATGAGGTCATTGTTGCATCATCAGGATGTCGTAATTAAAATAATTTATTTAATATTTAAAAATTATAAAAAAAATACTATGATGTATTAAATCTTTTTATCTTTCTAATGAATATTTATAGTAAAAATGTGGACTTGTGTAACCCCACATAAAAACTGTTTTAGTAAAACAACTCATGTTTGTGTCAATTTAATTTTAACATTAAATAAATATATATTAATGTCATTTTCCAACCAAAGTGGCTCCATGGGGTCCCCAAGTTGACCCATGGGTTGTATTTGTCGGCCATGAATCATCAAATAGGAGTAGGACAAGTGTCATGGTGTTTTCATATTTTTATAATATCATTTTTACCTTAAATTACACTAATTACCTCTAATTGCGATTAATGAAAAAAAGTTACTATTCGTCAAAAAATTATTTTCATCCCATTGAACCACATTTTACATAATAATGACAACCATGTATGTCGGATTTTCAAAATTAAATACACATTAGTGGTAAACTTTCATTTAACTGAAAAAACAGTTTGCTTGATTACCACTTAGTGGTTTCACTATTCATCAAAAATTGGAGTTTTTCAGAAAATTATCAAAAATTCACGCTAAGCTATATTTGATATTCCGAATTCAAAAATGATGTTTATATTACCTAATTCAAATAATATAAGTAGAATTAATTAATTTAATAATTAACTCCCACTGTCAAAACAAATAGCGTGTTTTTAAGAAACAATAAGTATCAAAACATTGATACTAGTTTAAGTCCGATTTAAAAGTGAAATTAATTCCAATGAACACTATTGGATTTAATGGTAAAAATATTTTATAATTTCACTTTAAAACCAATTAAAAATATTATCTAATCATATAAATAAATTAGATTAAAAAGTGGTTTTGAATTAAAACACAGCATTTTATACTATTCATTAAAAAAATAAACTTTATCGGAAAAATCCCAAAAAATTACACAAAGTAAAATTTTATGTCCCGATTCTAAAGAAGTGTTTTGTTTGGTCCAAAAAAATGTATAAGAGTGATCAAAGCTATATTGAATGATAGTTCTCCATCAAAAGGCGATAAGTGAACCTTTAGTGAAAGCTCGGGTATATACGCCTAAAACTGAATTCTTTCCGTATTTTAAGCCTCTATCCTTTATTGGATAAATGTAAAAACATTTAAGAACATATATAGTCATATTTTAGTTATTTATATCCATTCCCTCAAATACAATGACTATATGTTAACTACCATTTAAAATAATATTATTTTATTATTAGAGTGCAACCTAAGATTCCCAAGAAACTCGTTGTTGCGTGTTGGGTACGCCATTGAGCATAACGTCCCCTTTAAAGTCATATTAATATTTTATTCACAAATATGGATAAATATGAAAATGTCGTATTCTTTATTTACCTGGGGTGTTACACAAACCATAAAAAATAACTCTTCGACATACCTAATCACATAAAATATGCATTATTTTAGGAATAAATCCATCCTTAAAGTCTATTATTGCAAACATATGTAGGATACCCTAATAAGAGTTAACATTCAATAGTGATAATTTTTTTCTTCCACCCATGAAATTATTATTATATCAAGATTATATAATATCCTCAGTATATTATATATAATATGAAGTTTTTATGTTATTGGAATGACCTACATCCATATACACTTCTGTCAAATGGGTTACGAAATGATTCTTCATGTGTAAGGCAGACTACCACCTCGCGAACCAATGGAATTTGTTTTTCCATTACCACATCTCATCTCTTGTAAGACGGATTGATTTATTGTGTGTATATTATATAAATTATATTTATTATGTTATTATGACTATTTAATTATTATATCACACATAATTTCTTGTTTTTTGAGAATACGATAACGTCATTCATGTGTATGGAAGAATACCACATCATGAAGTGATGTGATTCATTCACTCTTTACATGGAATGTATTAATGTTTTGTTTAATAAAAATTTGAGATATTTATGATATAAAATTTACTCCATAATCATTTCACATGTCATTTTTTTTTATTTCTTTCTATCGAACAGGAAAATGAAAAAAAATGTTCATTCATATGTACAACCAGGTGTCTCCCTGAATGGTGTACTTACTTTCCTATCACTAAATTTTATTGATTACTAAAAATACATATATACTGAATCAATATTATATTTACATCATTTTTATCAATTTTTTTAATTTTTATCCATGATCCAATTAAGAGTACAAATAATTTATGAAATCAAAAAATATACCAAAAACCAAATGGTTATTACCTAATATATAAATTTAACATTAAATAGTTAACAATTGTTTAATAAAATGTCATTATAAAATCATATATGGTATGGTATATATGAATAAGGTTCTGTAATATATGTATAGTAAAATTATACTTAATATACATGAGGTTTGAATATGTTTTAATGAATTCAATACTTAAGAAAAGGGGATTTATAGTATCTAGTTTATTTTTATGGTATTTAACATTTCATTTGATTTTACTCATTACATGGGATAATGGTTCAAAAGATTAATAAATAGTCAAGGGATATCCATATCACTTTTTGACTGTTTTGATACACATTCCATATTCACTAACTCTTTATTTTATGTGGTGTGTATACTAAACATTAATGTATTTAATAACTTATATAATAGGAATTATTGTTAATTAAATATCAATTTTATGATCTATATTCCATAGGGTTTATGGTTCTAAAGATAACAAATTAGTAAGGGATTGTTGTCTCAATTTTTATTTGTTGAGACATATGATATGTTATAAACCTATATTACTTTACAAGGTGTATATTGATATCATTTTTCATATAATATAATTGATTTATTATCATGATATTTTAGGTTTCATTTAATGTTATTCCTTTGTGGGACTAGCGTTTCAATGTTACCTACATGGTATGAGTTTTATGTTACAATCTAATTATTTATTGGTCTTGTTTATGATTATTCTTCTAATAAATAAATTCTAGAATATGTATCTCAACATACCTATTACTTTTATTCTAACATTATTATGTTATAGGAATTAATAATTTTTCTATTCATTTTAATAATGTGTTCAAAATGAATGTTTTTATGAAAAATCCACTTTTGGGGAAATCCCCCCCCCCCAAAACAATGTTTTCTAAAAATGCTTGAAAAATTTATTTTGAATTAAAAGTTATTTTCCCCAAGAAAAGATTTAAATTATATTTCAAAATCATTTTCCATATAATATTTCATTTTTCAATGTTTCTTATTCTTTATTGGGGATATAAACCAAGGAATGTATTCCAATTATTCATATGAAGGGTTTATTATGACAATATGTTTAGTTTCTCTTTCCTGGGTTATACCATAATAAAATTATTATGAAACCGACTTCCTTTTAACATATTATGATAGTATAAAAGGATGAAATTATTATGAAACCTTTGTCATTTCCATATATTATGATATGATAAAATGTTTATGAAAACCATTTAATTTCATGGTTTATGATATGATGGATTTTTTATGATCTAGTGTGGAAAATAACTATTATTATCATTATGAGATGTATGTGTCCTATATCTACCTAAAATTAATTTGGTAATGATAATTTTTCTACGAGATTAGACGGTACACGTGTAGTTATCCGAAACAAATAAAGATGGGTACACGAGTGGTTAACCCTAGCCCAGAAGGGAGGGTACATGCGTGGTGAGATAAATCTTGAAAGAGAGTAAACTAAAAGTCATACCAAGACAAAAGTAGGTATATGGGTGTTTATCCCAAGCCTAAAATGTTATCAATGACATTGTTGATATCTTTGAAATAATATTTTGTGTGCTTATATTTATTACACAAATCTACGACTTATACCAATGTTATGTTTTCAAGAATCATGTTCTTTGATTTCCTTATCTATGAAAGGTTAGGTATAAAAAATATAAGTTAAGTTCATTATCACATAAGATTATTATTATCTTATTAATTCATATGATTATAGATTTATATATCTTATGTTTACACTTATAGAGAATTTGAGCTCACCCTTACTTATACTTCATTTCCCCAGGTTAAAAAGAATGAATTTATATAGGGTATGAATTTGTAGAGATCAAAATTAGAAATTCTTAGTGGGAAACATTGAAGGTATTTCACAAGATTTGAATATTTTTTCCATGTTTCCAATGGAACTAAACATTGGAATATAAGATGTTAATACATTAGTGAGATCCATATTTATATTTTTAAGGATATGACTTGGGATTTCTATGATGATAAGTCTAAGGATGAATTTATGTATAGGAAAACGTCCTCGAATTTCGGTAAGGTATAGAGTGAGAGGTACTGAAATAATAACAAATATTTCTAGATACTAAAGGGGATGGGGTTCTGAGATAGATCTACCTAGGGGTAACAACCTCAAAAACACCATATCGGTCTAGCTCAATCGACAACTTGTGCATGAAAATGGACCTTGTTGCAAGCCTGTCTAGACACTCCTGAGGGATATGCTATGGAAATTCAAAAAATATTTACCAAAAATCATTAATGATTTAAATAGATGATGAATATGAATTAATTAGGATAAAACTAAGGTTTCATATATTAAAAATAATGTGTTTTTTATATATCCTACAAGTGATTTTTCATGATTATGTTGTTTCTCACTATTATTATTGTTTCTCACAATATGTTTTTGTTTTTAGTGAGTGAATGAAAAATGATGGAACCATGTTAAAACAATATCTAATGGGGAATTCAGATACTATGAGAAATCAAATAGTATGATGACTAGAGAGAAATATATTATGATCATACCTAATTAGATATCATGGTATATAATTAAAAACATGATCTTTAGTGAGATTCATAACACATAAAATAAGAGGAAGAAGGAATTTTATGGAATATTTTGTGGTAATGATCATAGAGTAAAGGAGATTCTTCTTTCAATGTGTCAAGAAAGTGGTACGAATAACCTATAAGAATATCTTAAATGGATATGAAAATGTTATATAGGTGGAATAGAAAGTCATGGAGTGATTTTTTTCATGAGTACTATGTATCACATGTTTAGAATATTGGAATTACCCAACTCAATGACCTACCACAAGAATTATCTTCTATACCAAGGACGTAAATATTACATTGAAATACATAAAGTTAAAGGATTGACATATTTATGTATTTGGATTCATGAATTATGTTATATGATTTTTTAAATATATAAGGATTGAATAGTATACGTTTCTAAAAAAGGTTTTTATAGAATATGTTGAAATTTGCCAATGACCAAGAAATTTTATTAATGAAAATGTGATATTCATGGAAAACACATGATAAGGGATAAATAAATATTAATAAGTTACATATGTTGAGATAATGATGTCGGGATAATGATATGATATATTTAGATAATGTAAAATGGATAGTATTGATGACCTCAAAACTGATAAAGTATTTATTAAAAAAGTGATTTCTGTTATCATTCTTCAAGTTTAAATATTTTTTGATTTTATGTTATATATCCAATAATCTGTTTTTTATATAAGGAATGAGGAAGCACATATGTTTTTAATAAGTTTTTTTGGTAGTTCATATTATTTCCATGATTTTAAAGAGAATATGATGAAGGTATTCACATGTTTGGTATATGACAATCAAGAGGCACTTTACAATTTATGGGGGTTTAATGATAAGTTCATTTTAAAAATTAAACGACCTTCATTATAATTTTTTTATGTTAATATCTTGGAAGGTTCATAAGGTTAACCATTTATGAACTGGGTTGAGTATAAAATTTGATGTTGTTTTAGAGATGAACCCATTACATCATCATATGATGACTTATCTATATTGAATTGATAGTGATAACATTTTTTAATATATAAGGAATGACTTTTAATTATATTATAGATCTCATTTAGTGTTTTAAAGAAACAATTAACCTATTATAGTAAATAATGAAGTGAAAATTGAACAAGACACAACTAAGAGATGAAATTCTACCTATAATGTAAAAAGATATCATTTATGTACATTTTCATATGTTATCAGTCTATATTGAAAAGGAATTCCCCCAAATTAGGAACCACATCATGAAATAAAATTTTTATCATAGTACCTTCATTTATGATGAATCAAATAGTCCCTTAAATTATCACAAATTTATGGTTTTATGGTTGTTAACATTCATTGGATAATCCTGTTTCATATGTTCAATGATCTCTGTCATTCTCTATAATTATTTATGCTTTTCTTCCATATCCAAATCATTACCTCACCCCTATGTTGAAAAATTTTTAAACCTAGTTAGGATATTCTTTAGGTAACTAATATGTTTTTAATGTTAACTTTTTCATAGAATTTTTATTATTCATTTATACGATGAGTATTTCTATGAATGGATTTTTCAAAATCTTAACATTTAATGAAAAAGATGAATTTCGAGGGTGAAAATCATCTTAATTTGGGTATAATGTAACAACACAAGATTTTGTTAAATTATTTTTTGAAAATAATTTAATCTTATTGAATTTTAATACACAATACCACATTTTTTTCGAATAAATGCAAGACTGAGCTTAGCTTGCGATATATGCAACATAGAATTTAAATGAAACACATTATATAATTAAAATATTTTTATTTAATATACCACCTAGTTTTTATAAATAATGTTATGAATAAGATTAACTAAATTAGGAAAATATATAGTTTACACTTTCTAATTTATTTTCCATCAATTATATGAAAATAAGGATCATTTATATAAAAATAGAATGTTAATAAAAAAATTATATTTTTATAAAAGGATGATTTGTCTCCCTTTTTGCACATAATTTAAATCTATCTTTTGAAAATTTAATAAAATTTATTTTAAAAATAAACTTTATTTTTTAAAAATAAAAAAAAATCCCAGGGAGAATTTTTAGATTTTTCATAAATGTTTAATTTACTAATGAATAGAGAAAAATAATGATTTTTAAAAGAAAACAGATTTTTAGTTAAATTATTTACAATTTAAAAATTAAAATTTAATTTATTTTAAATTTAAATTAGAATAGTTTTATATAAATTAATATAATTTATTTAATTGTAATCTTCTTTGTATAGAATTTTGATATAAAAAATGTGTAAACCATTGAATATTTTCACTTTAAACACCCAATTTCTCATGATTTTTCTCAGATTAATTTTAAATATAATTTATTCCATTCTATGAATTGAATTTGTAAAAATAGATTCCATATTTGTAGTCAACATAATTTATAATGTCAAGTAAGTTTAATTTAATTTTTGACCACTATGATTAGTTAATGCTGTAAATATTAGTTACTATGGTTAAAGTAAAAATTGGTTTATCTGGGGTTAAACTAGAATGATAATATTGAAAATGACCTAAAATGTTCATTTATTTTTATTTAATGAGTTTATTTCTATCTACTCATCAATATATCTGGAAATGGAAATTTCTATCCACTTTCCTTTGAATATAACCCCTAGAGTTTTTTATGTAAATAAAATGTCAAAAAATACTCCTTATTACTTTTATTACATATAATTCTTTGGGATTGGGGAAGAAATATGTTATGTTATATAAATTTTTTTTAAATATAAAATAGTTTTCTCAACATGATTATTTTTTTGAGATGAAATAATTACATTAAATGCATAGGAAACACCAACGTATTAATTATTTAGGTAATAATTAACTAAAATAAATGGTACTAAAAAATAATTAATGTGATGTAAATAGAGTGAATTGTTATGTTACACTAATTTTTTATCTGAATAAATCATGTTACCTATGTGTGAACATAATATATTCAAATTCCATCATTCCGTTGACATTTTTAAATTAATAATAAATGAATAAGGACATAGTTTTCCTTCCTAATTATTATTGTATAAAGAAAATTCTACCCTTAAAACCTTTGAATTTAACATGATTTTTTTAATGGAAAAATTTACATGGTAATTACCCATATAATATTTAATGAAAAACTGTTATAAAGTGTCACTCTAGTAGTTTTAAATATCTAGTATGCATCTACATAGGGACAAAAACATATTGTTAATGAAAATTAATGTATATTTAGAGAATAAAGAAATTATTTTCATGGTGATTTTTTTTAATTTTTTTATTTATAATTGAATTACATTAAATTCTTATGAAACACTGATGAAACGTTTCTTTAATTAATAGAAAATTAAATAAATTTAATTAAAAAAATAAAAATAAAATATTTTGAGGGAGTTATAGAGATAAAAAATTTTATAGAAAAATGTAACATATTATTGATGATTAAAATGAATATATTTTAATTCAAACATTTTATTTATCTCTTTTAATAAAATTAATAGGATAGTGTCAAAATTGACATTAATGTATTTTATCATAGTGATATTTTATTAATATATTAAAAAATCAAACAAATTTGAAATATCAAATTTTTGGAAATGATATGGTATTTTTTTAATCATTTACATTTATTAGCCAACTTTTACATTATATTTAATATTATAAAATGTTAAGAGTGAAAAGATGTTACATCGGTTAATGTTAAAATACGTTAACTAAGAGGTTAAACTAAAAGATATTGTTTACCACATAAACTTATCCATATTTTATTTTTTATGTTATTTAACCATATAACATCTTATATTTTTGTACCTATCCATTTTTAGGAATTTAGGAATGATAATTACTTTATTATATTTTAGTTCTTTTAATAAATCATAAGAGTTACCCTCCCCTCGGTTATAAAAGGGCACCCCCCATTATCTTCATCACCCCACTGTAATCCTTTAATATCAACCATAAATTGTAAAAATACCCTACCAATATAACTATACACATTTTAGTGTTGATGGTATTCCCAAAATACATATCCTATAATCATGTAGAGAAGATCCAATATAGTTCTTTAGAAGAAAATGTAATCATTTTAACTAATCAATTTATTTTTAATTGTTCTCTTACATCATCTAAACATGTACTATATATCATAGAATAATTAATTAATTATTATAAATATACTTAAATATTATTATTATTATGAAACCACCACTATATAACCTATCTCACTCAAATGAAACGTGAAAGTATTTCTTATACATATGTTCGGCGTACCGTCTCCATATAGAGATACAATTTATTTTGCACCACCATATTTTATGGGTGGGTATTATGATGGGGTTAATATTTATATAAGATATATATAACATAATTATTATTATTTAATGAAAATATGATATCTATATTCTTACATTCCATTCCGTTATAATATGATAATGTCGCTCGTGCATACGTGTGGATTGCCGCCTCTATGAAGAGCTGTGATTCATTTTTAATTTATATTTCACATGGATTTTAATAAGGATATATTTTATTAATACATATGATAAATATGACATAATAATTATTATTTAATGGTTAATTAACATTTATCTTTACAAATTTATTTCCTTTAAAAATTGAAAACAACGTTCATACGTACCTACGATATACCGTCTCCATGAACACTGTAATTCATTTTTCAAATCTACCTTTATGGATGAATCTAAAAATATGTATATATATAATTAGTATATTTCATATATTAATAATTTAATTTTTGTTTAAATTTAATTATAATATGTTAATATTTAATATATATGAGGTTAAAGAAATTTAGAAGCCATTCGAACTTGAGGTAAGGGATTTTCATCCAATTTTTCTTTCTAAGAGGCACATACCATATTTCTAACTTTTTTCATGTATATAGTGTATATAATATACATTAATGTATTTTATTATGATTGTTATAAAATATATGGGGATTTAAATATCTATATAATGTTCTTTATTTCCGGGGGCTTATAATTCAAATGTTACCTAAACGGTAAGGGATTTATGTGATAATCTCCTTGTTTAATTAGGTTGTTTAGGATTACGTTTTTGAAGATGAAATATTATTATCTACCTATAAAGAAACCCATTAAATTTATTTTACTCTGATTATTTATTTAAAATACATGTCATCCTTTCATTTATCTTACCTTATGTGGTTAAGAGACCAAAAAAAATATTTTAAAGAAATAAACTTTATTTCCTTATTCGGTTGAAAACATTTTTCTTCGAAATCCATGATTTCTAAAAATGTTTGTATGAAGGTTTTTAATATTTTCCTATCATTTTTTAAATTAAAATTTTCACATGTCTAACTATTTACAAAATGGTTTAAAATAAATCGTCTTGTTTTTTATGAATTATGTAGTTTTTTTTGACTTTTTACAAAAAAGGAACAAAATGTCTTCTATTAACTTATATGGTATGAATGTAATTTACCCCTATCAAGAAAATAAACACTGTAAATATTAAATTATAATATTTTAATTTTATTTTCAAATATAGTGATTTAAATAATATTTTGTGAGTTTTTAGATTATGAAAAGTTGTTTTTTAATGTTGAAATGTTATTTTCCTCTAGAATGTTTTAATGTTATTATAATGTTATTTATATTCAACAATGATGATAGAATTTTATTTAATAAATTATTTATTGTAGATATAATCTAATGATTCCATCTATATTCATATGTCTATATGCTCTATGTTTATGATGATATGAAATTTATGAAACCCATTCCATTTCCATGGGTTATGATATGATTAAATGATTATGAAACCAATTTCATTTCATGGGTTATTATATGGTGAATGTTTTATTATCTCACAGAACACATACATATGATTTTAATTATGTTAGGGGTGGGCTAATAATTATATATCTCTCCAATGCATAGGTTAAATATTGATATCTCTGGAAATAAAAAGGATAAGAATGAGGAGTGAATAGATTTTAGTAAGGTACTTTATCCACCTTGAAACTCTTGGGAGTGAACCTTGATTACTAGATGATTTAGGGAGTGAAAACAATCCATTATATTGGTCTTGGGATTAGACCTTGAATACTGTTATGCTTTGGGTGTTGAACAAAATCCACTATTATTGCCTTGTTAGTGATCCATGAGTACTAGGGAAAATATTTTTTACGCTTTTATGCATCACATAATTTTTTTTATAATTCTAATGTTATGACCTGATGGATTATGTTCTCAAATTCCTAGATGATTCATGACATATGAACTACCAAATATTTATTCCGTGAATATAGATAATGTTCTATACTATGAAGTGTAGAAATTTCAAATGTTATACTCATGTTCTCATACCCTAATGATCATGTTATTCTCACGTTGTAATTGATATCACCCTTTTCAACCTTATAGGGAATATGAGCTCACCCATTATTATGTTTCGTTTTCCCTAGGTCATGAATAACACATCTAAGTATAATGTGTCCAAGAAGGCTATTAGTTATTATGATCTATGTACAAGAAAAAGAAAATCATTTATAAACAATTTGTTGATGAATCCAGGATTCAAAAGACACTAAACCTTTATGGTCCTTAGGCAAGTATTTGTGAAATGTATTGAATATTCATCATAAATGATGTAATAATGATGTAGGAAAATAAATAGTATTGATATATAATACATTATGAAATAACTATATCATACCCTAAGATACATCTTTAGTACATACAATATATTTAAATATCTTACATGCATAAAATCATATATTATATTATTTATATTATACATAATGTCATATTATATGTAAAAACATATGAATGCATAAGAAAGATTATTTTTTGATATCCACCAAATCATAAGTTGAATAATCTATCAAATAAATCTCTTATTTTTGTTAATAAATTTTGTGAAATTAAAGAGACATTTTCATTCAAACTTTTTAATGATTCTTTGGAATTTATAGAGTTGAAAATAATTATTAATTACCAATTCAGAACTATTATATAAGATGAACCACTAGGAATGAATCAGTGATTCTATATATACAAAGGGATATGTTTTTATCTCCATATAACATGACAATATTCAATAAAATGATCATTATATGTCATATAAATCATAAAAAATCATATAAAACATTTTTCCAAGACATAAAGAACAACCAGGAGACTTGGGAAATAACAATAGAGAATAATCTAACATACCTAATTTTGAATAACAAGGAAAGGACACATCACTAGTGATAAAGGTGGCACATTGTATTTATCATTATGAATATATTTTTTGGTTTAAATATAATTAGATGAGTACATCATATTACTCAACTTAATATCGCTAATTTTTTTTATACATACTAATTTAGGGTCTATATGTCATGAAATCATTTTAGACTAAAAAATCATCTTGGATAATGGAATCCCTTAACCTAATCCATAAAAAATGCAACCTTCCACTAATTAGATCATACTAAAATCTAGTATGAGAAATATATCAGAACAAGAAGGGTTAGATACATGATACCTTATTAACCTCCTATAGCAGGTTCATCATTGAAACACACACCAAACTTTACAAAGGACAATATATATGACATTCAATATTATCTACTTAGTAGGTATATCCAAAGAGTATTTTACTTATATCATATGAGTCAACTTTATATATCCTTATAATCCCATACTCATTCATATAAGAATATATTATAACCCATTCCACTCTATAATGACTATTTACCATAGACATCAAACATGAATTTTTATATCCAATATTTATGAATAAATTAAAAAGTAAAATTTTCTTATATAACATGATACATAGGTATAATACAAAAATAGTTTTAATAAAATATTAACAAAACCATATAATTAAGCATTAATCCAAGCACATCAAAAAACATAGATTCCCTAAACAATCATATATTTTACAACTTTAATGATTTTATCAATACTTTTTTAAATCCTCATTTAACAATTTATACATTCAAATTTAATCATTTATGAAATTTACCATCTAATTAAAATATTTAATGGTACCACATATTTGAGGTATGAATATTTGGATAATTTTGAGAGTGGGATTCATGATCCTTATTTTCAACACATTATAATTCTATCGAGATAAATTTACTTTATAATAACAAATATTATGATGTGTTTAAACTTACAAACATTCTTAAAATGGATAATACATTTTACTAGTCAAGAAACTAAAAATAATTATGGGAGATAATTAGTAATAAGAAACAATGAAACTCTTATATTAATCATTTACATTACCTTTATATACCCATAAATTATTCCCTGGTACATGGGATATATTTTTAGTAACTTTGATATTAATTAATCTGGTGTCCATAAAATCATCATTACCATGATATTTATTTGGACATTCAAACTTATAAATGAGAAATAAATAACTCTTAAATGTATCTTACTAAATATACTTACTAAATATATTGTCTTAGGTAATCAAATAATATATATATCACATGATTTATTTTATGGGAATGAAAAAATAATAAAAATCATTACTCATTTATTTTATTAATTTCAACTTAATGAATATATTACATATATATTTCAAATATGAGAAATTTTACAATTTTATTATGTATATAATGTTTTGTATTTAAATTTTTTTAATAAATCAACAAATTATTATATATATTAATATTTTTACTAGTATATAACATGGATAAATATAATATAAACTATGTTCTACAAACAACTATTTTTTTACTTTAGTAAATAAATTTTATTTTCATCCCATTTAATGGAAATTTCTTATTAGATTATAGAGATTAAAATAAAAAAAATACAAAAATTAATATCTCCTCTATTAATTTAAGATCAAACATCCATTTCTTTAAAAGGATAATTATTTATTACTTTTTATGCATAAAAATATTGCATCATTTACTAATTCATTTTTTTCTGAACTACAATGCATATGAAAAATAATTATATATTGTATATTTGTTATCATATAAACATAAATAATAATTGAGTTTATTTTTATGAAAATAATAATTAAGGGAACATTCTATAATATTTCTTAAAATATTTTTGGTTTTCAAAAAATTAGATATAAAATATCTTGAATTCCCATAGTATAGACATTTCAATAACTTGGATATAAGTATTTTAAGATTCAAAAATTTAGTTTTAGACTTTATGTGATGATTCATTTCCTTAATTTAACAACAAATATTAACTCTCCTTTTTATACTACCATCATGTAATGAGATCATGGAAAACCCATATCCAACTTAGACACCTTAGAAATATAAAAGAGATAATGAAATGTTTTTATAAACTCATTGATGTTATAATCAGTTTTCAATTGATGAAATTAGTGTAATTAAAATTGAATGATAAAATCTAACGCATGAACTTTCATAATAAGTAACCCCAGTCGTTTCAAGTCAATTATATATATAATCATACTCAGTAAATCTATAAAAAATAAGTATTATAAGTTATTTTTACCAATATATACCTTTAGAAACATTATATCTATTATTTCTATATTGTTCTTGATAGATCCTTTTATCTTGTTTATAATCCCATATGAATTTATATTTTCATTCCTTCGACTATTTTCTATCCATGGATACAAGATTAAATGTTTTGATATAAAGAAAGCATTTTATATACTTACAGTAATAAAAATTTTATAATTAAATAAATTATTTAAAGTGTTCATTAGGAAGTATTTTCAGAAAAAATATAATTTTTCCATATGAATATGAAATTTGTTTTTTAATTTTTATTATAATAAAGAAAATTTCTAAAACTTATATTTTTTTAATAATAATTGACAAAAACAATAATCTAAACGATATATTCATATCTATTTAATCAACTATAAATGTACTTTCCATTTGAGTACCATGTTTTATATGTATTCAATAAGAACATTACTTGAAAACAATAGAACTAAAATAGTGACCCCGTTTTTTTAATATATATGTTAGTTGTTCATGATTTATATTTCACTATTATTTAATTCCATTTTACTAATCATATCGTTACAATTTTATTTAATAATATGATCATTTAAATTGTATAACATATAATTTTGGATAGTTATATGAATAATTAATTTCTTCATTAAATTTTATGGAAAGATATTTATACTATTCCATGGGAATCTAAAATATTTAGTGTTTATCAAACATATATATCCCAATTTTCACATTAGATATACACACTAAAATTTTACGGTCACCCATATTTTCTCTCTTTATGAAAGATAACACATGGATACATAGTTCTACTATGTTGATCTATTGAGTTATTTATGTGTTCTAACTTTTTATAGAATCTAATAAAATGTATATTTATGTAATTTAAATATTATTTCACTCACTCTAGATATATATCATATATAATTAATATTATGATTTCACTATATATATATATACATGTATTATTTTGATTTAATTTATAAATCTTGTGTTTACCAACCAAATTAACATATCCGAGTGAAATTAATGTATAAATATTAGCATCATAAATTATTCGAGTTATGCATTAATAATAACATTTGTTATATAATATTTAACATATATCCATATGAATCATAGAAATGGGTGAATAATGTTATTTCAATTAATGAATAAAGTTTAAAAAAACCTAAATCCTACCAAAGGTCATGTATGGTGATATTTATCGACAACCCACCTTTCTCTAAATAATCACACAACTTAGTATTGGTTATTTATGACAAAAATATTCACTGTAAAAAATTTATTACTTATGAGTGATTCAAAATTTTAACTTGATCCTGAATGGGTCATAATATTTATAAATAAAAAATAAATATGGAATAATATTCATATAATAACTTTCCATTGATGAAAGAAATTAAATCCACTGTTATACCTAATCATACAACTATTTTAAAACATAATATAATATCTATATAAAAGTATTTTACAATATTTAAACATAACATACAATCATTAATAAAGCAAAAATTTTGCAACACCCTAGCCTCAACTGACCAAATGATTCCCACATATCAATAGTGCAACACGTTATGCATATCATTCCATACACTAGATGTTTTCAACTAGTGGGGAGGGCCTAACATAGTCTGGGGGAGAACATTCACTCTAAAAAATCCAGAGGGTCATGTTCAAATATAATAAAAATTCACAATGAATCATCCATATAATTAACCTCAAAAAATAATGTAGATACAAAATAGGGAGGAACACAGGGCCCCTACATTCTATAATATAATGAAATAATTATCTATATGATGAATCAACTATAAAATATAAGGAAAAATAAAAAACAATAAAGAATTCATCAAATATAATAAAACGATGCACTGGTCAATATGTTCCAAAAAATATCTAAAAAGTAAATACAGTGGACTCCATCCCAACTGACATACCATCCTACTATGTGCAAGGTCATTATGAAAAACCAAACCTATACCATGTATACAAATCCAATGATACTTATGTCATGAGAGAAAATAGGAAATTATAACCATGTACATCAAAACCATATTGTGTATGCAGGTAGAGGGTGAGTCCAATGACCCAATAAAACCCCCCAATACCTCAAAATTACTGTGTTCAACTATGAACAAGTATATATTCATGGAATGAAAATAAATAGGTGTATAATTTTCGTTGAAACACACTAAATTAGAAAAAAAACAAAAAATGAACATACAATATCAAATGTTAGGTCATCATGTGACAACCGGGCCACCTAACCCTACCCACTTTGGCTCCATGTTGGAAGGAATGAAGTCACAAAATTTTATAACCTATCCCATAAAAAAGACTCTAGGTGACAATTAACTAAAACCCCAACCAAATATTTGATGGAATATCGAATAATTACACATCTGTAAGCCACAACACATTCATTCTCACCCGAGAAAGATTAATTACCTATGTATCACATCCATCATACTGACCCATCCCCACAAACTCAAGGGAGGTAACAATTTATCACACCAACCAGTCTCTGTACATATAGTGAGGCCACCTCCAGAACATCGACCCATCCTTATATATTCTAGGGATGTCATCCCAAGTACATCAAAAAATCCCTAAAAACTTTTGGGAGGACATCTAGAGAACATTGAACAATTCTTGTGGACAATAGGGAATTCATATTAAGTACACATATTCATTATCCCAAACTATAAGGAGGTTACATAAAGAACACATATGTAATAATGAAAAGTAAAAACAACCCATATAATAGCTCACCAGCTCATCACTAGTGCCCCAGACCCTTAGGAAAAATTTCCATTCCTTGAAAACGTTCAAATCCCAACTCTACCCTCCAAGGGGTATATCATGTCTATCTAGATCATAGAACACTTTGATACCACAAGTAAATTTCTATTGGGGCTACCAGAACCGCATGCATCATCATGAAAGAATAATCTTGGTCTACACACACTGTATGAATCATCATGAAATAATGAATATAATGAAACCAAATCACGTGAATAAACAAATCACACATTCTTTTGAAAGTAGTACATATCCCTCACATTGTCAAAGAGAAAAAACATGTCAAGCCAAGAGCTTGCATATTTCATTTGTAACCATATCAAAATCCCCTTTGTAAAACCATTTCAAAAGACATAACATGGTATATTAATCACACACAACCCTTAGCCCAAATCCCATTAAACATCTTTTAGAAAAACCCTTTCCCATTTTGAAATCTATATCAAATCTTGTTCTCAAAACCACTCAATTTCCATTAAAACACCATTTTAATCAAATATTCTTTTTAAAATCAAATTTTAAAATGAAAAAAAATGTTCTATTTGAAGTAAGAACCACACTAGAAAATAAACCATAAGGAGGGCCACAAAAACTCATTTGAAAATGGTAACACCATTAAACTCTTAAGAAAGATACATGGTCAATGTTGATTATTTGGCTAATTTGATCCCGTCCCAACCTTATGGAAAATTCATAAAAATAATAAAATATATGTTTCTCCACTATAATTTACAATATTCTTCTTTTAAAATAAATTTATTATATTTTATTGCTTATAATGCATGGAAACTTGATTTAGTTTTTGATACATGCACGAGCGACTTTCTTTTATTGCATGTGTTATACAAAAAACATAGTTTTATGAGGCAATAATATATTATTAAAACAATATTATAAGATATAATGTAGCCAGTAAAATAGTTGTTAAGATTAATATTAGTAAAATTATGAAATTCATATACATTTAATATAATTTTAGCATTTATCTTATGTTTTTTCCATACATGATATAAGAACAAATTTTTTTTTACGCATAAAAGAATTATTTCAGAAAAATGGAAATTTTACAATCTTTTAATAGTGAACTCATTTTTAATATAATTTTTTACCCTTTTAGAATTTTTATATGATTAAATAATCCTCTTCTTGGAATTCTTAATGTCAATATTAGCTTAGAGTTAATGTGTGATATTTTTCTGAGAAGTTTCATTTTTTGATGAATAGTGAAAAATACCTCATTATAGTTATAATCTGACTTTTCATTTAAGAGTATTTTAAATTTATTTTTCAAATAAAAACAAGTCAAAAATACACATATTAATCCAATTTAATTCATTGGAATCATTTTTATATTAAAATTATATATAAAATCTAATTCAATTTTTGAACGTCTCTTTTACCTGCCTTCTTGTCACATCTGTGAGATTAGTGTTAAACATAATTTCACAACTTTTGTGAAAAGAATTTGGAAAAAAGACTTAAAATATTGTAATCTATATTATATTTAGATTCTTATATGATCAAAATAATTTTTGGATATTATGAATTGTAATGTTAGTAAATTTTTTATTTACCATAGTAAAGGGTAAATATGGTAATTAAAGGTAAAAATTATATTATAATATTATAAAATTACCCAAACCCATGTCCAACATTCATTGGATAAGTGTGGTTAGAAAAAAAATCAACCATAGCCTGAAATTATAAACCTTTATAATCCACTTGTGTTCGATTATGATATTCATTATATTTTATTTAAACAAGAGTTAAAGATGTCACAGTCTAATGGTAATAACTACACCATTTTTAATATAGGTTTATTAATAGGATAAGTTAGAATATAAATACTCATTTGGAATAAAATAAATTTATCTTCATCCTAAAAATTTATTTTTAAATTTTAGAGTATAAATAATTTAGTCAATGAATTTTATAATGATGATGGAGGAATTGATTAATTAATCGAAATATCAAATAAATGATATTAAAAAATTTAAAATAAATAAAATTTTAAATAATTAATGACATCCATGAATTTTATAGATAACTTATAAATTTTAGTGACATATTACTCATCTTTTTTTGAAGTAATTATATTTTTATCATATTTTTTAAAAGACAATAAATTAATAGTATCAAAATTGAAAAAATGACACTATAAAAAAATAATATTTTACTAAATTTTATTAAATTAACAAAAATCTAAAAATTGGAAAAATAACTATAATAAGGATAAATATGTCCTTAATGATACATTTTGGGTTCTTTTATCATTTTATAGTAACAATATTTACCCCAATGTGTTATAAAGCCATGTTGTCATGGTAAGAGTTAAAGGGTTTTTCTAAGGGTTAAAACCAAAATAAAAGATTATATTGTGACTTAAACATGTATAAAAATAATTGTTTGATATTATTTGGACCCATAGTCATATATTATCGAACTAATTCACTTTTTATCCATTTGGAATTAAAAATGAATTTATATTAATTTAATATTATGAGAGTTTCCTAATGTTCCCCTCACCTCTCTTATAATAAGGCACCTCCCACACTACCTCGCAGAATGTTAATCCTTATAGATTGAACAAAACCTAGCCATTTATCGTCCCAAAATTGTTATTTATGTTACTGAGGCTCTGGTCTTCTCAAAAGTCCAACCCTGGTTTCCCTAAGAAGATATCTCAAAAAGATTCACTAATGAAGTGGTAATCGTCATTACTGACTCCTTCAAGTTCGTTTCTATTTCTACAATCGCTTCACGTGTTGTTAAATTATATTGTAATAAATCTAGTATCAACTATATTCGGAGATTCTATTATGATTATAGAATAGATATATTCCTCCTTTTATGCATCCTATAAAACAATATCACCATGTGTGCATACGTACGACATACCATCTCTACAATGTGGTGTAATATGTTTTTTATCACCAGTTTATTTGAATGAGTGTAATGATGGATATAATGGATATAAATTATAAATATGAAATCATATTGATTATATATAGTTAATATACCATTACAATTCCTTACCAATTTACCATTAAGGGAATGATACTGTAGCATGTGCATATGTACAACTTACCACCTCCATGACGCGATGAGATTCATCTTCTACATTAACCATTACAAATGAGTAAAAATATATATATAAGGAATAAATCATAAATATATGAAAAAATAATTATAATTTAATAATAAATATATACATATATGTCATTTACCATCTTCTATTTAGTCTGATAAGAAAATGAGAACAACGTTCATGCGTACGTTCAGCTCACCATCTCCATGAGCGATTTACTCTATTTCATATATATATATATTTATATATCAATATTATATATATATATATATATTTATATATTAAATATATATGATATATAAAACTTCTTTTACATTATGCATCAATTTAAATCATGATATATGTAGTTGGATATAGAATTTTATTTTATAACACGTATGAAAAACAAAGGGGTTATTAGCCAAAACATTTCATCAAAATGGAATTGTTAAAAAACAGGTAATATAAAGTCATAGATGAATGATATAACATATCATAAATAATCTTATGTTTCAGGTATAAGATAGTAATATGTTTAAAACCACTATACATGCGTTTAGAACATATATAGAGGGAATCAGACCTAAGGTAAGGGTTAATTTCATAATCTTATTATTATCAAATATTATTTATACGTAAGTATTTAATGGGACAAATTTATCATCCATTCCCATGTTTCATAATTTTTTTCAGAAGTAATATTTTTAAGGTTTTATTTAATGGAATTTTTAACTAAAGAATTATTTTAAATGTTTTAAATATTTATTCTTCTAAATATTTCTCATTCATATCCATGTTTTAAAAATGGGTATTATGGATTTATTTATAAGGACATGAATATTTTAAAATTTTAATTTTAAAAGTTCTCTCAAATTTTTCAATGTTGTATGGGAGAATTTGATTCAAAAATAATTATTATTTTAGATGTATTCTTTTATAAATGTGCAGATTTTAGACAAAGGATTTAAATGTAAAAAGGAGTATTTCCTTAAATAAAATTTTAATGATTTTGTTAGATTATTTTCATCTCATTCAACATCATTTGATGAATTTAATGCTTAATTGAAGATGATTTATAATGATATAATCTATAATATTTTAATGAAGTCATTATGATATATTTGACTATGTATGTGTTATTGTGATACCATTCATGGTCTACGATTAATTAATTTACATTTCATATTATAGATTTAATAAAAATGTTTTTGTTGGTTATTTTTATCTCATTTCATATGAGCAATGCACTAGACTTAGTAAGTGATGAGTGAGGCCCACTATTGCCGCTCAGTGTATTGATAGGTTTCATGAGACAAACTAGTTTGGGTGTTTACCCATTTATGAAGGGTTTCTGGGTTGGATCCCTGAAAATATGTTAATGATGTCCGATATTATGCACTCCCTCATTATGTAATTAGTTATGGATATTCCATATGATTATTTTAAAATTATAATAGCCATGGTTCCTTTTAAGATCATGTGATTATTTTATACGCTAATATTTATTCTTTCTGTGTTTGATCAAGATTATGTTTAAAGGGATTATTTTTAGTTATAAACCAATTTTTATGGTTTATGATTGACAATTCACAATAGCTTCCACCACATTCTTACCCTAACTGAGCATCTAATCCCACCAAATTATTATGTTTTATTATTTTATGGATATAGAAGAGTGTTTTGATTTTTATATAATGGGTTAAACTAAGGGGATTAATGGAATTCTCGAGGAAAATTCTATTTTAATTTTATGTTTTAGATTGTATTGTGAATTTCATGTATGTAATCTAGTTTCCAAAATTGCTAAATAGATCGAACCTTTGGGATTCGATTTTTGTTTCTATGCCAACATAATAAATTAATTTACCGTCTCTAGGGGTACTAGGGTCAGGGTCATTACAAAATATATCAGAACAAGTTCAGCAACAACCATTGAGATTTGATTTATAAAACATAGATTAGGGAATTTGAACCTATGAAAGACTCGAGGATAACTAGGGAAGAACATCCTTTAATTTTGGTAAGGTAGAGATTATGTGGTCCATCTTTGAAATATATCAATGTACATATACTTCAAGTTGAAATGGTTTTAGAAGTGATTTACATTATAGTAAAAACTACTACAAGGTGTGTTGACCCCAACACAGCATAACCTAGTACATGGAAATGGGCCTTACTACATTCCTTATTTGACACTCCCATGAGATAGTATTAGGATAATTCACATTCTCTTTACAAACCATTATGATGTTTTTAAAATTTAAAATGTTCCCAAAGAAACCATGTTTCTGATTATGAGATTAGATATGCACAAATTTTACAATTTATGTTAATAATTTTTCTATTGTTTGGATTATACATTATGAGATGATTTAATCACATGTACGTTGTCATCTAGAAATGGTTCCTAGAATAAGGAATGTTAACCTCATCAGTCCAAATGATACTATAATTAAGAAGGATCACATATTTCATGTAATTATGCAGATATTTCAAATGGAAATAATCTCCCTAGAATTATCATCATATTTGGACATAGTTTCAAGTGATAACAAGACAAGTAAAGAGTAATCTAAATATTACTACTTTTGAGGGAAGCATGAGAATGATAAGAGAGTTAGAAAAAATATGGATAAATAAAATAATAGAATGTAGTATTTCTCCACAAGTAATAATTGTGGAAATAATCACCCGAGAACATTAATAAAAGGAATGTGACTTTTCTACAAGTTTATAGAGAAAGGCCACTGTACTTTGGATTTTAAGGATAAGAATAAGGGATTTAATGTATAATGTTATAACTTCAAGGTAATGAGACACCATGGGAATCAATGTCTCATGTGTTAAAAGAGAATACCCCAAAAGAGGCTAGTGGGTAATGCTCAAGATTATGATACTACCATGGATGATGAGGTATGATTAACGTGCTTTTGTTGGTATTTAAGAATTATGTAATTTGAGTGTTTTATCAAAGATATACTGGTTATAAGAATTATTGAATATATAAGGATAGTATTGAAGTACTATTTAATTAAGTATTTTAGACATGTTGAATAGTACCAATGGCCAAGAAAAGTGACTTAGTAGAAAGATAATTTTTTTGGAAAAAAATGGTTGATAGAAGGATAACCCTTAATAAGCTTCTGATACTGAGATAATAATGTTGAAACAAAGGGGTGATTGATTTGGATAAAGTACATTGGATATTACTAACGAAATTACAAGTGATTAATGGATTTTTAAAATGTGTTTTATACCCTCATTGATGGAGTTTACAACATTATTGAATTTAATGAGTATATCAAATTACCTATGTTATATTTAAGGAATAAATAAGAATTCATGTTTTTAATAAAGTATTGTTATAATTACGGTTATTACCATATTTTAAGGGCATACATGATGTAGGTATTAACATGTTTGGAATGTAAAAAATAATTCATGTTCATGTTGCGAAAAGATTAATGGTAAGTTCATTTTGAAAATTTTAATCATTTATGAAATGGTTTAAGTTAATCTTTGAAAGAGGTTTTATCATTTATGTATTACTTTACAATGTGATGAAAAATGTTCTTAGAGATAAAGTTAATAGAGTTAAAGTCACATTTAAGGATAATATTGTGTTTATAAGAACAAAGAATGTAATTATATTTCTTTATATTCCTATAGAGTGAATGAATTCCTAAACTGTAGGAAAAGGATCAAAAGACAAGAAATGTTAATTTTTTTGGTACCAATGGTATTTTAAAATATTATAGAATTTTGGATTTCAGGCCCTCAATTTTCCATGGGCCATTCTATTGTTATTGATTGATGTCCTCAATTACTCCCTTAAAATATCTATGTTTTTCCTCCAAGTACATTTTACTACTTGTCACAAATGTTACCCAATTGGAAATACAAATTTTGTGATTATAATCACATTTCCATTTCCTACTTGTTAAAAATATGTGTTATTAAACCTATTTATGATGTGGGTTCTTCAACAATAGAATTTTTAAATATCAAACTCTTGATTACTGAGGTCAAATTTAAATGGGTAGGATGCAATTTAATTAAGGTGGAGAGAAATGTAACAACAAAAGAATTTAATATATTTTTATTTTTAAATAAATTTAATATATTATATATCTTTTAATCCATGCAACATAATGTTATCTTGTGTTACACCTTTATGCAACTTTCTTCGATAGCTTTCTTTATACTCAAGACCAAGTTTTACCAAAAAACAATATATTATGAAAATATTATAATAACATATAACCTAGACATTAAATTATAAGTTATGAGTATTATTAACCAAAATATAAAATTTATATATATTCCATATAATTTTAACATATATATTATGTGTTTTCTAGACATAATATAATAATAAACAAACTTTTTAGCATAAAAAAGTATTTTTCAAAATTGAAATTTTACCACCGTTTAATGGTGAACTCATTTTATATCTAATTTTTAACAATTATAAAATTTTTATATAAAAAAATAATCCACTTATTTTAAATAACAATTTTAAAAGTATCTTAGGGTTATTTTATTAATTTAATCCAAGAGGTTTTATTTTTTGATGAATAGTGAAAAATACTACATTATAGTAAAAAATGTGATTTTCATTTAATATTATTTTAAATTGATTTTTAAAGTCAAAAAAGTTAAAAAAATACATATTTTAATCCAATTTTAGTCATTTTAATCATTTTTATATTAAAATTAGTTATAAATACTTATTGAACTTTTGAATGTCTATTTTATCAATATTCTACCACATATGTGGGATTACTATTAAACTTAATTTATCTACTTCTATGAAATGAATTTGGAAAAAAGGATATACACAGTTTTAATTATTATGATATTTAGAGTCTAGAAGGATCAAATTTATTTTTTGATATTATGGACAATAACATTAGTAATTTTTTTTATTTTCTGTGGTTAAGGGTAAATCAGGTAATTAAGGTCAAAATGAAGATATGATATTATAAAATTATGCTAACACATGTCATAATTTCATTAGATAAGTGTTTTTTAACCAAAATAAAATGTAGGACTAAATTATAATAGACTTTAGGGCACATTTGTAAAATTATGACATTGATTATATTTTATTTAAAGAAGAGTTAAAGATGTCAATATCTAATTTAAATAATTATACCATTTTTAATATAGGGTTATACATATGATAAAATCGATTATAAATTTTTATATTAAATATAATAACATTATATTCATCATGATATATTTTTTTGAATTTTTATTTAATAAATAATTTAATAAATATTTTTCATTAAAATAATGGAGAGATTATTTAATCAATGGAAATATAAATTAAATGATATTAAAAATATTAAAATAAATATAATATTACATAATTAATGAAATAAAATAGTATTTTATATAACTTATAAATGTTATTAATACATTAGAAGTGTTGTTTTGAAGATATCATGTTTTTATTATATTTTTAAAAAGAAAAAAAAGAATAGTATCAAAATTGTGATAAATTATTCTTTAAAATTAATTATATTTTATAAATTGTTATAGAAATAATAAAGTCATATAAATCAATAAAATAACTACAATAATGATAAATATGTCATAAATGATCCATTTTGGGTTCTTTTTTCATTTTATATTAACTATATTAACCCTAAAGAGTGAAATTGACAAGTTGTAATGGTAAGAGTTGAATGGTTTAACTCATAGTTAAAGCCAAAATATTAGTTTAATATTCTATCATAAAAAATTCCAAACATCCTTTTTTGAGAATATTTCTACCATTAATCGTCTTATATTATAAATAACTCACTTTGGAGACATTTTTCAATTAAAGATAAATAATATAATAATTTAATATTTGGAGAGTTTCCTAAAATGCACCTCACCTCTCTTATAAAAAGGAACCTCCTCCCTCACTTTATCATACAACATTGAGCCTTCTAGATTGATAAAGACCTACCCATTTATAATTAAAAAAATTTATTTATGTTTTTGAGGTTATGGGATTCTCCAAATTCCAACCCCAATATCCCTATCATGATATACAAAGGATTTTCACTAAAGAAGAGGTAATCGTCTTTACAGACTCATTCAAGTTTATTTCTTTTTCTAGGACCTCCTCACATGTTTTCCCCATTTTAATGCAATAATAAAAGTATCAACTATATTTTCATATGTTATTATGAATATGGAACAACCATATTCCTTCATTTTCTTTATCCTATGAAGAACAATATCACTATGCCCGTGTATGTACGACTTACTATATCCACATCATGGTGTAATCTATTTTTCATCCCCAATTTATTTGGACTGGTATAATTATGGATATAATGAATATAAAAAATAAATATGACATGATATTTAATATTTATAGTTAAAATAACATCAAATTGCCTACCAATTTACCATTAATTGTATTAATCTATCACTCGTGCGTACGTACATTCTATAGTTTCCACGATGTGATGAGATTCATCATCCACGTTAATAATTAAATAATGATTATAAAAATGTAGATAATCAGTTAATATGAAATATATGAAATAATAACTCTAATGTACTATATATATACATACATACATATATTTCATTTACCTTCTTTCATTCAGTATGATAAGAAAATAAAAACAGCATTCATGCATACACGTGGCTTACCATCTCCATAAACGGTGTCTCCCATTTCATATATCTATAATTTTAATATATTTATATACTAAATACAGATGATTTTTTTTACATTATGGAATGACTTAAATCATGATCTATGTAATAGGATCAATAATAACATGTCAAAACACGTACAATAAACAAAGCAGTCATTAGCCGAAACATTGCTTTAATTTGGAATTGTTAATACATACGTAATATGAAGTCATAAATGAATCATATATGATATAATAAATATTATTATTTTTCTGTTATAAGTTAATAATATTTTTAAAACCAGTATAAAATATTTTCATTCTTGTGTGGAGGGAATCCGACCTAAGGGAAAGGTTAATTTCAAAATCACGTTATCACTTGAGATTGTTTATACATATGTATTTATTGGGACATATTTTTCATCCATGTACATGTTTCTTAAAAAATAATTCAAGAGGTATATTTTTATGGTTTTATGTAAGGTAATACTTAACAAAAATGACATTTTAAATTTTTCTATGATTTATTCTTCTTAATCTGTATCCTTCATGTCCTTATTTTTAAAATGGGGTTTATGATTTTATTTATAAGGGCGTGAATATTTGAAAATGTTAATTTTAGAATTTATATAAAATTTGTAAAATTATTATGGGAAAATTTTATTTAAAATATATTAATATAAATTTCTTCTTTTATAAATCCATGGATTTTAAATAATTGATTTCAGTGTAAAAACTTGCTTTTTGGTAAATTGTTTTAATGATTTTATTAGAATATTTTCTTCCATTTCAACAAATTTTTTTTTGATTTATGCTTAACTGATGATGATTTCTTATGATACAATATAAAATATTTCATTGAAGGGTTTATTATATGTTTGACCATGGATGTTTTACTATGATCCCATTCATGGTTTTGGGTTAATGTATTACCATTTCTTATGCTAGTTTTAATATGAATGTTTTTTTTGGTTACGTTTCACCCTTTTTAGGTGAGGAATGAATTGGACATAGTAAGTGAAGAGAGGGTCCCACTATATCCCCTTGATGCAATGGTAGATCACATGAGACAAACTTGTGTGGGTTTTTACCTATTTATATAAGGAGCCTTGCCCAAAGCTTTGACAGTATAATTATGATAACTCGTATTATGAATTGCCTCATTATGAGATTAGTTATTGATATTCCATGTGATTAATCAACCAGAAGAATTTCTGTTGTTTTGATTTCTAGACCATTTTATTATTTTATATGGTAAAATTTATTCTTTCCATATTATTATAATGATTATTTTTAAAGTACTTGTTTTTCATTTATACACATTTTCTTACGGTTTATGATTATTTATTCATAATAGATTCCACTATACGATTACCCTTACTGAGCATCTGATCTCGCCCCTTTCTTATGTTTTATTTATCCTAGGATAAAAATGATTGTTCAGATTTTGATATACATAGTTTGACTAAATTTATTAATAGAATTATTGAAGAAAATTCATTGTGAATTTTATGATTTAGATTGTAATTTGAATTTCAATAATATAATTTTGTTTCCAAAACTGCTAAACTGATCAGTCCTTTGAGAATAGATTCTTGAATCTATGACAATGTAATAAAGTAAGGCACCAACTACAAGATACTAGGGTTGGGGTGTTTTCAATATATTGGAATATATTATAAATAATCACACCAATATAAAATCACCAAAGCTCCAACAATTTCAAGAAAATTCAGGTCCCCTCACGTCTATAGATATTCCAATAATTTTTCTGATGTTAGTACTATTGAAACCAATGTATTTTAAACATACCATTACATATTTTTTAAAATAAATATCCAATAAAAACTACCTAAAGAATGAGAAACCTAGTATCTTTGGAATACTATGTTCATTATACATCAAAATGATACTAAAAAAATGTCATTATTTAACATTATATAATGTTCACCTAAATCCACCCGACCTCTTAAAACTATATATGATAACATTCCGAATAAATGAACAAAATAATTGATTTAAAAATCCAAATAATGGAATAAACATCACGATGAAGAATATCCCATGAGTCAAAAGATATAAAAATGTATCATAAATGTCCATTCCCATGAATTATCACATCTAAGAACAACAGAATGAAAAGAGAATCATAAAATCCTTGAAATATCAGAATTTGGAAACAAAATTAAAATTAAAATAATCATATGTTATGGAAAAATATGAAGTTAACATCACATGTTAGAAGAGTCTCATCATGGATTATTTTTTCTCCCTAATCACATACATATTGTATCATGAGAAAAAATAATTTACAAATGAATTAAGGTGATATCTAAGAAAACCCATTATAATATATTTATGATTATGTGTGTCACTAAATTAAATCAATCATATTTCATAAACATAAGAATTACCCACAGGAATAAATGTATTACATAATCCCGTCTCATAACAAATAAAAATGGAATATCATCCTGAATTCCATAATGTAAGGGATTACCTATGATTAGATATTTTCATGAAAAAAAGAACCAATGGTAATAAAAATAAATTCAATATTAATTTATAATATATGAAAGAGTGGAGAAATAATTTTAGATATATTCTATTTAAGTGGGGTTTTTCAAAAAAGAGTAGAGAATCATTGAGGAGGGTAAGGGAATAATAATTTTCATAAAAATATAAATGAACTAAAAATGAGTTATCCATAATAAAAAGGAAAATTTTATAATCCATTGGTGGTTTGAAATACTTAACGTTGTAGTACTTTAAAAGGGGTATGAAATAGAGAAGTTCCCTTTAATCATGTTTGGGTAATGAATGAAATGTAGAATGAGACCTTTAAAAAATGTATATCCCCATCAAGGAATTACGAATTAATCTAATAATATATAGGTGTGAAAAATATATGAATAATATTTAGTAAGTAAATAAGAATATTATAGTTAGAAATTGAGGCAATTTGGAGAAAGTATAACCCTAAAGAAAATTGGGAGGTTCAGAGAGACCCCTTACCATAGGTTAGAGAACTGTACTGCACTTTAACTTAACATCCTGAATAAACAAATTAGATTCATTAATTACATAATTTTGAACCTTTTCCCTATTTATTCAATTTACTAAAAATATATAATATTCATTTACAAAAAATTTCAAAATGATAAATTTTTTAATTCTATTGTTTTCATGGCGTTCTATTAATGGTTCCAAGGTCAGATCACATATGGATAATTATTGATGTTCTTATAAAATTGGAATAAAACTCTAGACGTGATAAGAAATTATATTCATTTCCTTCAAGAAATTTAAATAGTCTCATGTACCCAAAACTGTTATGATATAAGTATGATTAATTTAGTATATAATATTGTTTTATGATTAATTCATTTTGGCCTTTTTATGAACCATCACAAACTACATTTATTTTATTTAATTAAATGATTATTAAAAAATTATATAAAATAAAATAAGTTATATGATATTTATTATCTTCATATTTTACCATAATAATATTTATATAACCATTATTTAAGTTCGTGGGGAAAATAAAATATGTTGTTCATAGAGGAGGAAAATACACCATTATATGAACAATGTGTTCATTTTTTAGAATGAGGAGAGAAGATAAGAGGATATTTGATTGATATTAAATTAAAAATAAAATAAAATTACACAATATTTATACTGAAAGAGTCATTATATCATGTTGTATGTGGGATTTGAGGAGTTAGAGTAATAAATGAATTTAAAAGGGATGGATTTATAATAAGACCTCTTAAGAATCATCTTTTTAAATATACCTTAACACATTTTGGTTATAGATTTTGGTGTGAAAAATAATATTTGAGAATGGGGGATAGTTTAGGGAATATATGAGATGTGTTTGGATAAGCTACAATTCTTAGAAGGCATGGGGAAAAAGACTAACATGGGGTTGTATTTCATTTGGGAGGAGATGGGTGTTTTTGAATATTATATTCATTAATATATTTTTTTGGATAAAGAGTAAAAATATTGATTAATATTATGTATTTATTAACTAAATTATGCATTTGATTTTTATATAATAGGTTTTTATAACTTACTATATTCATAAAATCATGTATTTAAATTATATTTTCAAAATTTGTATTCTACTGTATTTCACTACTGAAAAAATCAATTATATTAGAAAAATTCAGAAAATTAAACATAATTATTTTTTAAATTTATGATTAAAAAAGTAAGTCTATTTTATGAAAATATAATTCATTATATTATAAATCTATTTTTTAATTAAAATTTATATATATTTGAAAATACCAACATTAATATTATGATAATTTTTTGACCCTTTCAATAATTACTTGTGGAATCACAAAAAAATATTATCATTATAATAAGACTTGATATTAATTTATAAACCCAATTTATTGAAAAATATATTTTAAATCATTATATTTTTTCATTAAAATAAAAACAAAACATTTATATTTTATAAAAAACCATAAAGTTACTTTATCACCTGTGAAACATTTATTTATTTTCATAATAATATAAATATTTCATATTTTAACTCCCTTATATGAAAATACTATTCTAATGGCTAGGTTACTATTCCTAATAGTTAGACTACTATTTAAAAAAATTGATTTGTAATGTTCATTTTAGTGCCCTACTTTTTATAAATACATTATATTTCATTCATTCTGCACCCAAATTATATTTTCTATAATGTTCATATATATATATTTTATTTTTCAATGTCTATATTGTATTAATATTTTTTTCATTTCTACAATTTTTTTCATAAGTTTGGTTGTTCTAGAAGAATAATCACATCCAGAGTTTCATATAAAAGTTATCCTATTTTCTATTTTTATCTTATTGGAATGTTGTCAATTATATGGAAATATTTATTTTTTAAATGTAATGTCCAAGTAAATATAATACAGTTTTACCATTTTTTCATTTTGGGATTCATGTGATTTATATAATTGTACATTATTAAATATTTAAAATTTATATAACAAGGTAAATTTGACAGATAAAATTTTTGAGTCATTACATTTCCCCCGATTAAGAAATTCCACCATCAAAATAACATTTTTCAGAATAAGGTGAAAATTGGTGAGGGAACATCTACTTTATTGCTTTATATGGTTCTGCTGTGATCTTTTCATAAATATGGTTTCATCATAGAACTCTTACTTGGTGAGTTGTATTATTGAATAGAACTTTGTCTCTATGGTCCGAGATTTAGACTCCACAAACCTACACTCTCAAGTCTAGTTATAAAATGTTGGAATATTTTTTTCATAATAAATTATTATTTATTAAGGAAAAATATATGTCCGAGGATCATTTTGGTCATGTTTTTTGGAGTATTAAGAAAAACATAAACCAAAACTATATAACTAAAAGAAGTAATTTTTTAATTAAATTATTCTGATGAATCTTTGACATTTCTATGTCTAATCCACATAATATATTTCACTTTAGTCACACTTAATCAATTAATTTTCATTTGAAAATCTTTTTAAATTATGGGGTTAGAAAATGGTTCTTTAAGTGTTTTTTAATATTGATAAATCTATTTTTGAAATTATTTTGAAAAAACACTTTTGATAAATGTTTTTTATAAAATAAAATACATTAGATTATAAAAAATCTACTTTATAAATGAAGATAATTTTTATAATCCTTTCAAAACATCATTCTTTACAAAAAAACCATTTAAATTTTATTTTAATAATTTGGGATTTTATTTCAAAAAATAAATTCTTAATTTTGAAAATATAACAATATTTTACATTTGATGAAATCCAATGACACTCAGTAGGCTTAGAAAACCATTGAGGGAACTCAAAACACTAATGATCTATATAAGACCCCACCCTGTACTTTTGATGACATATCCTATTGATGTTTATCGATTTAATCCATATCCATCTATATTAATTTACATTGTACAGATTCCAATTTTAAATAAAAAACATCTTTAGTAGATTGTATTTCCATTTGACATTCCAAAAAATATTTATGTAAAATTTACAACATTAGGGAAAATATATTTTAGTACACATTTAAATGAGAATAAAGAAATGAAAATAATACATTTAAATAACTCACTAAAAGGGAATGATTTACAAAAAAACAAGGAACAATAATGAAAATATTGGGAGTCATCACAAAATAATTTTATCCTAAAAAGAAATAATGTTAGAAAAACAATTATTCATAAAAACCATGACTAATAAAAATAATTAAATTGGGTGTTTTTTAAATTTACTATTTTCCATAAAAAATGATAATTTATAAAAACCTTAAGACCATATTTTAAATTATAATATTTTCCAAAAAAAAGAGTTGTTTGGAAATCTAGAAATAGATATTTCAAAATAAACTACCCTTATTAGATGGGTTTTGGAAAAAATAAAATTGAAATTTAAAATATCCAATATTAAAATCAATATCTTATATAAGAAGGCTGTGAAAATATTTACAACATATACATTAAATTTTCCCCCTTATGATGAAGATCCATTGATGGGAAAATATAAAAAAGAAATTTTAAATAAATTTACCATATAAAACAGGTAATTTAAAATGTATAATTATAATTAAAAAATACAGTGTTCCCTTACCTAAACCACAATAGAACCATATTATTTTTATTCTTCTTGGAAGATAACCCATATGACTTGATTTAAATTACACGCTCTACCTCTCCACAACTGAAAACACAAATATTTGATACAGAACATAGTAGAGTCTTGTTCGTTGAATCACACAAGGGGGGAGGTTTATTTTTTAACCGCACATAAAATTGAAATACAATTATATTTATTAGTAATATATTTTTTTTTCAAATTAATATTTTATAAGGCTTCCAAATAGTTGGTACCCTATCCACAAAATTTTTATACCCATTAAGAAAATTGGTACATTTTTTATTCATTATTTATTTAGTTTTATTTCCATAACTCTTAAGTAACTTTAATTTTAAAATACAATAATTTAAAACAAATATAGGATTTATATTTTTTTGTATATAGAACTTATATATGTAGCCTATAAATTTTAACATATAAATTTTTATTTTATCATATATACATACAATATTTATATATCAACTAATATGTTTGTATATATATAACATACATATATATACTTTTTCTCCTCACCTTACATGTAACACACCTATGCATATAGATATATATTTATATTTTTACTTAATTAAATATATATATATTCAATGTTTTTTTCCTTTTGAATTTTCATCATTTTTAAATAAAAATATTTATTATACATATATACACAAACACCGATTATATGTATATATATATATACACTACATATATGTATATATATATATATTCATTAAATACCATTTTATAACCCTATTTTATTTTCATAATATTAAAATTTATTATCAATTGTATATATTTATATATGTACATAAATATATGAATATGAATTCATATGGTAATTCCTTCAATTCAATAAATTTATATATATTATTATATATTCATATGATCCTTAAAAAATTATATATATATTTATATATCAAATGATATTTTTAATTTTATATATCATTTATTAAATTATTATTTTCATATAGCATACAAAACATATCACATTTATAAAAAATTGGGATTTTATATAATATATTTATAACATAAAAAAATAATTTATTTGATTGCAAGTGTTACATGCAACACTGTGTCTTAATGAACTATATTATACTATTAATATAATTATTTAGACACGGGTTTATAACATAACCATTAAAATATTCTGTATGAATATGAATAAAAACATTTTTAAAATTAATTATAATTTTTAATTAATATAAAAATATAGATAAATAAGCACCGAATTTATTGTAATGTCATTATATGATTTGAAAATATATTTTTCTATAACATGATTTTCATTACATTTTTTGGGCATGAATAATAAATTTTCCCTAATTTTAAAAAAATTTATCTTAAGAAATGAACATTATTTTTGAAATCAACAAATCAAAATTTTCATAGAGTTCATTCTTTATAATTATTTGAAAATATTATGTTTTCGATGAATAGTGGAAAATAATAATTTTTATTTGAAAACAGACTTTTCATTTAAATAATTTATAATGATACATTTAATCTAAAAATTGTACAAAAGAAACAGTAGTTCAATTATAACATAATTAATCAATTTTAATTCATTGGAAACAATTTTATTTTGAAATTTTATATAATATCTTTTTGTACTTATGAAAAAAATTTCTTTAGAAAGCAACATTTTCATCTAATTTTCTGGTTTAATTTGAAGTTTAATTATTCCACATCTATGAATATAGTTTTTTAAAATAGTTTTAATATTTTCAATTAGAATAATTATTATTAAAGATCATGTTCAACTTAATTTTTTTTCATAATTAATATAAAAAAATGTAAATATTAATAATTACAGTTATGTGTAGAACACGTTTACTAGGGGATAAATTAAAAGGATAAGTGTTAAAATGACCTAAAGGGAACCCCACATTTAATACAAGTAAAATGTTAATAAATGGATGATTTGAAAACTTTAGTTGAGAACCCCATATCCTCTCATATTTACACTTATAAAGAAGGTTTTTTCGAATATTCCAATACAAATCCATTAATTACTTCTATCCTATATACCATATTAATTAATTTTATTAGACAATCCTATTAATAATTATTTTGGTACTAACCTAAGGAGTTTCTCTAAATAAGAGGTATCATTATTTACTAGGCATTTTTGTTTTATTTATTTCTCCAAAATATTAAAATATTATTATACTATATCGATATAATAACATCAGAATCTAAACTATACTGTTATTTTAAAGGAAATGGAATATTTTATACCCAACTCCTCTTCTATCAAATGGGAAACAAAAACTGTCGATTGTGTGTACGACAGACTACCACCTCATGAACCGTTGTAATTCATTTTTCCTCACCACCTCTCACAAATGGATATAATGATGAAATTAAATTATATATATATATATATATGATATTTATCAAATAATTATTGTTTTCGAATTATAATATCATATCTACAATCTTACTTTCCAAGCTATTGGAAAATGATTCGTCACTCATGCGTACATATAGACTGTGCCTCCATGAATCAACGTGATTCATTTTAAACATTAATATTCCATGAAGGTAATATGGATAGATCTAATGAATATATATTATATATAGGATATATAAATGATTTTATAATTTTAATATATTTTTTTACCTTCCTTTCGTTTCGTCAACTAAGAAAATGTAATCAAAATTCATGTGTACGTGCGACCTACCACCTCCATCAATAGTATAATTAATTTTCTATCAGTCACTTTTATGAATTACTATAAATAAATATATAATAAATATATATGATATTTATATCATGGTAACATTTTTATATTATGTAACTGTGATCAATGTAAAAGATCTAAGTATAAGAAACCAAAACATAATTGAAAAATGGAGTAATTATTACTTAAAATATGATTTTAAAAAGGAATTGTAAATAAATAGTCAATAAAAGGTCATAAGTAATTCAAAAATTCTATGATATATATGTATTGTTATTGAATATATTTATAATAAACCTATATTTATTACATATTAAGTTCTATCATGTTTGAATAATGTTGATAGTAATGGTAAGGGATTTGTAGTCAAACATTTATTTCTGAGAGACATATACCAAATCCACCACTCATTTCATTTTTGTGGTGTATATACAACCCCATCGTCAGTTAATATCATAAATATAATTATTTTTATGATATTTAAAGTTTCAATTGATGTTATTCTTTCATTTTACGTATGATTAAATGGTTACCAAAGTAGTAAGGGATTTTTTTCTTAATTTTAATTCAATGGGATGCAATTCATATTCACCACTATTTTCTTTTGTGTGGTGTTTATACTACACATGAATCTATTTTGTGATAAATATAATGAAAATTATTGTATATACATATCTATTTAAATCTATTTCATTCACAATCATTACAATGAAAAATATACCAATGTGGTAAGGGTTTTATGTTACCGTCTTATTATTTATTTGAATTATTTATGGTTATTCCTCTAATGTGGAAATATTGTGAAATATTAATCAATAATGTCAAAACTTTTCTTATCCGGTGGTTTTTTTGAGTATATAATTTTTCCATTTATTTTCCTCATTTTAAGCACTCAGTATATAGATATAATGTTTTTTTGTAAAAATCAACTTTTTTTTCTCTTTGGTAAAAAATAAAATTTTTTCATATCCATGTTTATAAAAGTTTTTTGAACAATGTTTTTAATATTCATATATAACTGTTTAATGTCATTTTCAGAATTTTTTTAATTACTTCAAAATGGTTTAAAATGAATCTATTTTTCCGAATGATTCACTTTTGGAATTTTTACTGAAAATTTTAATGGAATTTTTTAAACATGTACAACATGAACTATACTTCCTATTATCATTAATTCTAAATGATTTGAAGATTTTATTACATGTTTCTATAAAAAATTCAATGAAAATTTATTATTTAATATTTGTAAAATTTTTAAATCTTAAATATGTGATTTTAATGTTTAAACGGTATTTTCCTCGAGTAATGTTCCTAGGGATCATTAAAAACAATTTTTCAACTATGTGAAACTAATTTGATGTTACTTGACAATTACTATATATAAAATCCCATGGAACCAACATTATTATTTCTATGGATTAGTTATGATTATGCTGAAATTTTTTTATGAAACCCATTTTTTTTCAATGGGTTATGCTTTGATGAAATGTTAATGAAAGTCATTTCAATTTGAGAATTTATTATATGATGAGTGTTTTGTAATCTTGAGGAAAAAAATGTATTTTTTTTGTTTGGAAATCTATCTCTCTTAAATGAATTGGTAAATTATTCCAAGCCAAAAAGAAGGTACATGATAGCTTAACCCAAGTCTGAAAGAGAGTACATGGGAGGTTATCCCAAGACCAAAATAGAGTACATGTGAGGTTATAATGATCCCAAAGTAGTTATATGGGTTTTAATCATAATAATAACAAGTTATGAATTTCCTAGTCGATAAACTTGGCATACAAATTTATATGATTATGTGTATGCTAGAAATCAACGTCTTGGGCCAATGTTATATTCTCATGGATCATGTTCATTGATCCCTTTATGATTCATGTATTATAAACCGCCAGGATTTGTTTCATGAAATAATTTTATGATCTATGACACGTAAGTTATGGTATTCAAATGTCATTATCATGTTGTCATACACTTATGCTCATGTAATATTAAAATACTACACGATTACCCCTACTGGTCATCTATGCTCACAATTTCATATGATTCTTTTCCCTTGGTTATGAAAAATGATTTTATGTATGTATGTCTATGTAGTATAATGCATGGGAAGATAATTATAGGGGATTTTTAAGATCATTAATGAAATAAAACAATTATTTATACATTCTATAAATACAATAGTCCTTTATGATCCTTAGGTGTGTATTTTTGAAATGTATTGAATATTCATAAAAACGTATTGAAAATTTATGTATAAAATGCCTATGTCATTATAGTGTGTATCAAGGGATTGATTTAATTTGATTTTGGAATCTAGGATAATAAAACTATAGTGAGAACCCTAGGGATACGTCTTGGTATAGAAAATTTTATTATAATTTTCATGAAGGTGAGAGCAAGTGGTTTCTAAGAAATCACATCCCTATACAGAGAAGACAAGTAGATGTGGATCTGGAATATATGTACTTAGTGGCCATTAATTTAAAGAAGGTGCATTTACCTTTTAATTAATCATCACCTATTGGATGTAAATAGGCCTTACTATACACAATGGTATGTCACTCTAATGGGATATGTTTTGGAGATTATAAAATTCAATACAAACCATCAAGAATGATTTTAATAATGATGAAGAATGACTGAGGTACAACCTAAGGTATAATATATTGAAAATATGGTTTTTCTGATTTAGACATAATATGAATGATTGATCACTTTTATCAAAGGTGTATAATAATAATCAAGACTATAATGGTTTTACGAAGGGATTAATGATTGAACAAAATAGTCGGAGTGGTGATAGGTATTCTCAAATATTGAATTATCTTATTTGAGATTAGTTATATAAATTCCATCATATCATGAAAATATTTTACGAATTCTAACTCATACACCAGCAATTAGATAATTAATTAGTAGTGAAGACCTATATTGGTTTTATGATCACATATCAAGTTTATGATTATTCTTCAGTTGTGGTTTGAGGGAATGTGATTCTACTAAATCTTGTTATTCTCCCTCTAGGTAAATTTAATGTTATTATAGGCATGTATTATATTTCTCGATATAAATACCATATCAATTGTCGATGAATGGAAGTCACATCATATATTTAGAACCTACCTATGATCATCTATCAGTGAATCAAAAAATATAATCATCTATTGGATATCACATTTATTTTTTGTGTATTGATTCTTATTAAAAAGGGGTGTTTATCTAATATGGTTAGAGAGAAAATCAATTTCAATGTTATTCCATTAATGCAGGAATTTTTTGATGACTTTCTAAAAGAGTTTCCTTCTTTCCCACCAAATCATGAAGTTCAGTTATCTATTGAACAAATACATGGTTCTATGCCCATTTCAAAGACTCGATATTGAATGGAACCGATTGAGTTTTATGAATCAAGGAAGAAACTCCAGGAGAATCATGATAAGGGATTTATTTATCCAAGTGTGTCACCATGGATTTCATTTATCCTTTTTCGTCAAGAATAAAGATTTATTAATGAGAATATGCATTAATTATCCAGAAATGAATAAGAAAAAAATCAATAACAAGTATCCTATACCATATATTGATGATTTTTTTGTTGATCAAATGAATGTCGCTAAATACATTTGCAATATTATTCTTCACTCTGGATATCATCAATTGGGGTCTTGAAAATTGATATACACAAGATATTATTTTGTATATGGTATAAAAATAATGAATATATAATTTTTCCATTTTGGGTTACTAATACCCCCAATATCCATGGTTTTAATGAATCAGTGTCTTTATAGATTAGCTTGATCTGTCTATGGTAATATTTATAGACAACCTTATAATTTTTTCAATGATAAGGTAAGAGAATGAAGATCACTTAAGGATTATACTAAAGACCCAAATGAAAAATAATTTTTATATAAAATTAATAAAGTGTAAATTTTGGATACAAAAATATAATTTTTGGGTCATATAATCTCATGTGATGTTATATTAGTAGATATATCAAAGATGGAATCAATTGAAAATTGCACCAGACAAACTATGATGATAGAGATCAAAAGTTTTATTAGTCTTCTTATATATTTTTTATGGTATATGGATAATTTATCAGGTCTATCTAATCTACTCACCAAGTTATCCGAGAAGGGAGACAAGTTATTTTTGCTAAATGGTTCTCATGAATAACTACATGGTTATAGCATATTTATAAAGACAATTGAACGTTCATGGGAAACAAATATAATACTCATGATTTAGAGTCATTTGTGGTAGCTTTTAATTTATATATATGGAGGATTTCTCTTTACAAAGAATGTTTCGACATATATTCTAATAAAAAAATTAAAATATATATTAATATAGAATTACTAAAATATGAATCAAAGAATATTTTTGGAACTAATAAATGATTATGGAATCTCAATACATTACCACATTGGAAAAGCGAACAAGGTGGGCGATGCTTAAAGTCGAATGGATCAGGAAAGATTATTAGTGATGAGGATTAAAAATGATTTAATATTTATGGATTTTCAAAGTAGGGATCTGGTAATATGAATTTTTTTTATATAAATCTTAACTCTCTCAAAATACTATTCCACTATCCATCCATGTTAAGATTAGAAAAGTTCAAAATAAGTATGTATATCTATAGAAGAAGGCTAGAAAAGTTGTTATTTTTAACACTGTTTATGATGGAATGAAAATTTTTTCAGAACCATGTATGTGTTCCTTCAATAATTGATTCAAAAATGGTATTTTATAGGATCAAAATAAATATTCATTCTCTATTCATCCCTGAAGTAAAAAAGTTTTATAGAGATCTGAAAACGTATTTATGGTGGGATGACATGAAGAAAGATATTTAAATTCATGAATTTCATTGCATGGTATATCAGTAGGTTAAAGATGAGAGAAAAAGGTCTATGTTTATTATATAATTATTACCCTTACCAGAATGGAAATTTTAATACATTACTATTTATTTTGTCATCAGACTACACAAAATGTTTAAAGGCCATAATCCTATTTGGGTTACATTTGATCTCCATAAAAAGTCAGAACAATCCATCACTATCATATAATAACTCTATTTGGATAAAACTTCTAGGATATTATAAGAAGGATGTGGCATGGATGCATGGAGTAGCACTTTATATTATGTCTGATTGGGATCCAAGGGTTACCTCAATGATCTTATGAAGTCTTCACCGGGCCCCAAATATATAGCTATGTTTCAGTAAAATGTATCATCCTCAGATAGATACTCTGTATGAGAGAAGAATGAAAACTCTAGAAAGTATTATAATATCTTCTTATAAAGATTTTGGTGGTGTTTGGGATTATCACCTTCATCAAGTTGTGTTTTTTTACTATAATATCTTTCACTCATGAATTCAAATGGATCTTTATAAAGACCACTACATAAAGAAGTTCATAACACCAATATGAGGGGATGATATTGAAAAAAGAAAGCTATTTGAACCTGAGATATATGTGTAAATAGAAATGAATGTTTTTTCTATTAAACATCACATCAAGGTAGATTATATTAAATATATAATTTAGGTTAAAAATCATCAACGTGATCTAGAGATTAATGTTTTTGAGATGGACTTCATGTGAATTCTCCATGAAAAATGTTTATGAGTGCGATGACCACACCCATTGGTTCTTAACTGGATGGAAATAACCCGAACATTAATACCTAATTCCTACCCCCAATAGGATAGGGGATGATGACTAGTAAAAAGTAGGAATATCATAAAAATTTGAGGAATTAGCCAATGTACATGTACACAAGAACACATCTCATATCCTAAAATATGATGAAATGTAAAACAACTAATACCAATGAAAGAATAAATATAACCCATAATTATAGTACAAAAAAATTACTAAAACTAATAAAGAGGTCAAATACAAGTCCAACTAAAAATTCTAAGGAGTCCAACATGCTCTGATGAAGGAAATTACTATCAACTACTACCACCTAGAAAACACCTCGGTCAATCAAGCCCAACCATGCTCTTCCTACTCTCTCTCTCTTCCAAGGTAACCATAAAAATGGATACTGTATTCATACGAGATGACATGTGTGGGGATATTACATGCATGGGTGAGTATAACAACACTTTGCAGGACACATCGAAATCACTATGCATAAAGCATCAAGATTAGTTAGATCATAATAGTAATAAAAAAAATAGATATGATCATAATAGACTACTGTTATTTAGTGGTCCCAACCAATAATACCAGCCACATGATACTAGTTGACGATTCTAGGTAATGAAATTTTTTTAAGTACTTACTCCAAGAGCCATTCCATCACTAATAATGCTCATCCAAGAGGTCATGATCTTCCGTCCCTACCAAATAATTACTCAATAGATCTCTAGAGATATCACTGTCCAAGTAGGGGATCACAACTAGAGACACTGGGGGACATCAAAAAAACTACCAGATTATATATATATATATATATATTTAATATCAATTAAATATTATTTTTGGTCATGTTGATACGATGAACCCCACCTCAGAATAAAACAGTATCCCACATTGCCCCACAAAAAGGATATATCAAAATCCATATAATACTACAAATAGAGGGGATCAAAGTCCTATGTAAAGGATGTAATGTCACATTGTACCCTCTTGAGAAAGGAATAATGTATCACAATAAATATTACCTATTCTATAATGAAGTAAAAAGGGCTCTAAACATCCTTATAGGGAGTACATAGCTTGTACCAGTGGTGCATGGTTATTATTGGCAACCCCATGTCCATCCGTGTCTCGACATCTCACACAGCCTGTAAACCAAAAAATAAATGGCATTTTCTAAAAGGGTAAATAATTTTTAAGGGTAATAATCACTATAAAATATCCATATATATGTTCATGTGCACTTCATGCCATGCATGTTTACCTTTGGCCTTGTTCGAGTACATGGTTCATCTCGTGTACTTTGACCATGTTCAAGTATATGGCTTAGCCAGTGTACTCTACCAATGCCCATATATACTCCATGATAGATGGAATGAAACAAAATATAGGTCACCTATAATGTTCTATGGTCTCCACAACATGTGATCCTTAATATTCCCCAAAACCCTATAACTATAGTTAGGGCCCCAAACAACTTGTATCTCAGGATTACATGTCATGTACCATGAGATTTGCAGAAACCTACTGTTCCATATATGTGTACACCCATGATACTATTGGATCCAGATATTCTGTAAATGTCACAGGTAATGTTGGATCTATTTTTAAAACTCTTTATAGTAACTAGTCACTAGAAACCCCACTTCGATCCACATGGAAATTGGTCCATTGAGCCAAACTGTCACCACACCAAGCCGCCATCACACATCCACTAGGAAAAAGAAATACACCAGTCTAATACAGATATATTTTTCATCATCCTCCATAACTTTCACACCTTGATCATATTGTATATTTTATCCACACCCATAGTTGTTATCTATTTCAATAAAAAAACCTTCATGAAATGATAAAAATAGGGTATTTTTCGAACCATGTGCTAAATAAATTTCCAATGATTAATATGCAATGAAATTGGGAAGAAAGTCATAAACCATAAACATGAGGAATGAAATGTGAAATTTTCATATTTCATTATTGATCATCTATAATATAATAGACAAATGATGGTGAATAAGAAACAATGAAGAAATAAATCAGTAATAAAATAAATCAACTATTAGCATGTAGATAACTTCTTGTTTGTGGAGTTCATCCATGTTTGATAGGACATAAATAAATCATATGAATCCACATAAAATATTTCATATGTTGAGTTTGGATTGATGAATAAATTATAATGGCCATACATTTCCTTTATTTAAGAGATCTATAAATTCTTTCAGCTCAATAATCCTTGATTTAATATCGATTCATTGTCGTCTTCCAACATATCTCTAATGGTTCCTCTCAAGATCTCCAAGTTTATGTATCTCCCCCTTTGGTTTTCACATTAATAGTTACTTATAAAGGATTAATTAGGACTCATCATAATTATAATAAAAGTAATTAATTAATTAATGATTAGAAAATGTGATAACTTTTTAAGAAATTCCCAATATTGAAAAAGGTTTTATCATTCCATGGGTAAAATAAAATATCAACTCAAAGGAAGACTCATATATCAAAATATATACTTCTTTTTAGAGATATTAACCAATTTTAAGGAAAAATTCATATGTGTGATATTAATATAATTAATATTTCCCAAATATAAATCTTTGGATAATCGTGCCTTGGAATATCATATTGTCTTAGCACCTTTCTCTGAAAGTATTATTAGATATATTTCAAATTGTTATACAGAAAAAATTGACATATTAAATTCTCCCCACTGTAGAAATATTCATCTAAAATGTGAAAAGGACTTCTAAAATCAATTTGGGAACTGATCTTCCATCTCAGTATCCCACTTCCACGAGATATCCTGAAGATTCTTGTGATTCCAATAAACCTGCACCAAAGAAACACCTCACCCATAGAGGAAACTATCACAGAAATACTCAATCTCTACTCGGTACTCTTACAATGTTTCTCCATCCTTGATTTAAAAATCACCCTAGTTAATAACATGTAGTGGGTCATGCACTTACCTCTTCATCTATTACACAAGGAAGACGTTATGCACCCAATATAAAAACTATGGTAGGGATAGGAGGTACACTACCTCACCAACACTATGTAGTACCTTCAAGGGGCCAATGAACCCCATAGATGACTTTAATCCTTGTCCAAATCTTTATAATCCACATTGAGGTGAGATCATTTGGAACACTTGGTCTCCCTACTCAAATTTGAAAGGCCTTTTCCATCAGTTTGAATGGGAATTATAACATCTCAGTGTAATCCTCGTATGCTCCTAGATAATGTGTACATTAGCTAACATATCTCAAACCATCTCTTAGACCATAAGTGATGACTCTCCTAGGTTGTTCAAGTAGTGTGGTGACTAGATAGGTCACCCATAAATGGAATTAGATGGTGTCATGCTAATGGATGAATTTTATCTATTATTATAATCAAAATACCCTAAGGATAGGTGATCCTATCAAATTCATAAAAAGTACAACATGAAATACTACAACATTTCCTCTAGAACCTAAATTGACCACTAAGGCTAGCAATCAGTCTGGGGGAGAAACATCCTGGACAGACATAAATGAGTCCCAAAGGCCTCATATAGCCCTTTCCATAATCATGATTTGATGCTAGTATAATGGTGTGAAATGATAATTAGGGGAACTCCATGGAGCCTTACTATTTCAAAACATAATGGAATCCCAAGCTCAATACTAAAATTTCCTCTTAGATGGCAGGAAAGTGAGATGAATTTTTGGGTCAATCTATGATCACCATGGTGGAATCTTGTCCTCTAGATGTACATGGTTACCCCACAAAAAATTACATCATTATCTCATATCACTTTCACTTTTCCACCTCAAGGGATTGACCTAAACCAAATAAGACATAGTTCTCATCCTACACCTTTTGAAAATTTAGTTATCTAGTGAAAAATATGATACACACTTCTGCATGCCTGGCCATCCAGACTGTTGTTGAAGGTCTTACTACATCCTTTCCACACTTAGATGTACCACCCATAGGGATGTATGAAATTATGTCATCTCCTCCACCAATAATGTCATTAGTACCATAGTCCATTCCTTTAAAATAATAATATTTTTCCTACTTTCTATAGATCCATCAAGAGAATGTCTAGTGGATATCTAAATACTTACCTTCTCATTGTCTATATCTCCATGTTGAGCTTCCCTTACATGAAATTAAATAATTTGGGGTAACAACCATTGAATTTATATATGAAGTACCATTATTTTATAATAAATATTATTACAATGATACTAACAAACTCTAAAGCCTCGATCAATAACTGAGAACAAGATCTCTTTATGAGGTCATATGCAACCATACTACCCTCACAAAGAGTGTATACTCTATAGAATTCATAATCTCAAAAGAATGTCTATCCATTTAATCTATCTCATTTTATGATCATTTTGAATGAATATATACTTTATACTCTTGTCGGAAGAGTATATGACAAACTTCTCACCCATAAGGTTGTTTTTATACATATTCTTGGGGAAGAATAATGATTCCAACACAAGATCATGGGTGGCGTAGTTATATTCATGTAGTCTCAAATGATGAGACCCAAATGAAATGCAAAAATACTATTTCAACAGTAGTAAAAAAACACATCTGGTTGTTGAGACATTTTAGAACACTACGTACTCAACACAAACATCTAGAAATCTATAGACGGGGGTTCTCATCAACCACCTCCTCAACTCTTTAATATCTACCGTCACCTATTCGCCCACATGAAAGGATATCTTTTTGTATCAGATCTTACAAATGTGTTGATATCCTGAAAAAACAAGGCATGATTCATTTATAGTATTGTTCCAACTGAAGGAATCTATGCACATCGTTCACACTCTTAGATGGATCCCAAGCTAACAATTCCTCTACCTTCATCAATTCCACTACTAAACCATCATATGAGATGATGTGTCCAATAATGTTGACCCCCTGAATAAATAATTAAAACATAAATATCACCCCAAAATGATGGTTTTATTGGTGTGTGTCTAGAACCATCCCCAAGTGTCTCTCTTGATCCTCGTAAACATTGAGTACAAAAGGGTATCATCGACGAAGACCACCATAAGTCAGTGTAAGAAAGGGTGGAATACATAGTTCATTAGTCCCAAGAATAATTATTTGGTATTCATAATATTGAAGAGAATCAATAATTACTTATAGTGATCATATTGACATTTTAATTTCATCTTCAGTATATTCTCATCCCATACTCACAACTAGTTGTATCCTGATATGAGGTTAATCTTTGAGAACCACCACAATCCTCTACTCTGATCGAAGAGGTCACAAATCCTCATTAGTGGACAATTATTATTTATGATCACTAGGTTCAGGAGCTGATAATTTACACATAATATCAGGATCCCGTACACCATCTTAGAAAATAAAACAGGGCTTCCTAGGGGGAAACCTTGTGTCTAACGAATCCCGTCCACAAAAATTCCTCCAAATACACCCCTAGAAAATGAAGGTCTGAAGGTAACATCAAATATGTGGGTGTAGATATTAGTGATTTATCAAGGTGTAAATAAATAAAAAAGTATATCACCCTAATGAGAGGTAATCCTGGAACATCCTCTGGGAAGATGTCGTCATACTCTACCACTCCAACTAGAAACCGGTAACTCATATCATCCTCTACTCTAAGAGTCATTCAATCCAACTATTTTGTAATCAGATGTACTCTGCAACATATGTGGCCTTACTGGGTTTCCATCTCACCCAGGAAGGAAAACCTCATCCCATCAATGTGGGAACACCTCATCCTCCACCTAAAACAATCAATATGGGCATGAAATGTTGATAGCTAGTTCATATCAAAGATGATGTTTTACGGGCTCATCTATGATTTAATATCCCATAAAATTCTATTAAATCTAGTAGTTAGGTCACACTATAAATATATTTGTTTTATCATAAAGTCATCTCCCGTTAGAGTCTCCATGTAAAAGGGTTGGGCCAAGTGCTCAATCGGAATCTCATAGTGACATATAGAAAAAGTAAGAAGAATGGAGTGAGTATGGCAACCCTACTTTTTATTACAACTTAAACATGCTTTATTACATAAAACTTCACTTGATACAACAAAGAAGATCGAGAGGTTTAGTGTCTTTGGGGCTTAGGATCATTACATAATAACTTTAAACCTGAAATACAATATCCTTATTGAAAACTTCCTTTACATGACCACTACATTCCTTCGTACTTAGCATTGCATGGGATAACCTGAGGACATGCATAAGAAAAGGGTGAGCTATAAAGCCCAGTAAGGGAGTACACAATGAATAACATGAGGAGTACAATACATGTTAGGAAATAGGCATATCAATAGATCATAAGAGAGACATGAACATAAAGGCATGATAAAGCATGATAATCATAACATGGAAATGTGGCAACAACAGTTAACATTGAATTAGCATGAGCCAAGGCTCATTGCACATGGAGCATGAGTAAACCCTCATTGCACTTGAAGCACGAGTAAACCCTCGTTGAACTTGAATTATCATGAGTCAACACTCATTGCACATGACGTATCATGATACTATACTTTGCCCAATGCATTGGAGCGCTATCAGGGCGCACCCTTCTTAAACATTTTATTTCATGCATAAGTGTGCCACATGGATCATAAAACATGGATTCATAAAACATAATCATTTATTCCACGATAAAGGAATGTGGAATTCATACATGAAACTTTACAATCAATAAGTAAATGTGCATAAAGGTGAATACCCTTGATGGAGAAATGGGCATGGTATTCACTACACAATGATATTGGCTTAGAAAATCGGTGTGATTTCGGCAGCGTAACGGCGTGACATAAGAATTCATAAAAAATTCTGATGAGAGAGAAAGGGGTTCCTCATAATATTTACATGTAATGGACAGTAAGAAGGTCATATAGATACATGTCCCAACAATTGAAAAGGAATTTAGATTCATGATACAAAAGTATTGCTTGAATATAAAAGAGGAGAAAAAGGTTCCTTTCGGAATTTCGGCATAGTAACGGGTGTACATGGGAGGCATTTAATGAGAGAGAAAGGGGTCTCCCATCATTCAAACAATAATAGGGCAGTATGGGAGAGGTGAGAAACCATACCCCAACATTCATAAATGAAATTTAAAAGGGCAATACAACTTAAAGAAAAATTGACAAAAATGAGAAAGGAAGAAAAACCCTTACTTGGAAGTGTGCTTCCAAAGGCTAGAGAGAGGCTTGTGAGAGGCTTCTTGGGAGCTTGGGGCACCTTGAGAGGATTCTAGAGAGAGTAGGGCAGAGGTTGGACTAACTTAAAGGGCTTTGGGTGAGGAGGAAGTGGGAGCTTGGGTGGGTTTATATAGGAAAGGTGAGAGAATTCTTTATTATTTAGGTTTGGGACCCGTTATATTAAAATAATCCAAACCACAAACCATCCCATGGTATTTGCCCATGGTTTCTGGAAAAGGAAAGAGGAAAACAATATTTTACAAGTCCAAGGTCCGAACTTATTAAAACATTAGGGTTTCTTATGTGGAGGTGAGTCACACTCCCATGGAAATTAATTTAAAAAGGCAAAGTGTTGAATAAGTCTTGAGGGCTCCATTAATGCTTTGAAAAGTGAGTCAAACAAACCCAAAACCTCATTATTTTAATGATAAAACACATATTGGCAGAAAATAAGGATTATGGTATTTTATTACATCACCATTGGGTCATTATGATGTCATAAAACACATTATATATTTAAATGGTATTTAATTTTTACCCAAAAAAATTGACTGTCTCAGAAAATTATGAAAAATTCACCGTTGGATAATTTCAACGTCCTGATTCCAAAAATAATATTTATCTTATCTAAATAATTTTCTAAATATGTGAATTTTTACTTTTAAAATAAAAACCGACATTTATAAAAAATTCACGGGTTTTGACAGAAATGGCTTTCAAACCTTAATAAAAATTTTAATTGCATTCATAAAATTATAAGATCATTTATATTTAATAAAAAATAATTTAATATTAATAATAATATTTTATTAAAATATTATTTAATTCAAAAATCCTTTAATTTAATAAAATATAATTCTTAATTAAATAATAACTAAAAACACCGTTTGTACTTTAAAAACTAATTACAATGTATCAAAAATGACTAGAAATTATATTCATTATTATATACAAAGATAATGTACATGAACATGGTGATACTTATTTGTTACATAACCCCTTAAAATAGCCGCATAAGACCTAAGGGTAAGGTGTGCGATGGTGACAGACTCTTGGGGTTGCTCGGATAACATCACTCGAGTGGTAATCTCTATCAACTTCCATTTTTCCCGTAGACGATCACGTTCGAGCTTGACTTGATGAAGCTCAGCTTGGGCTTGGTCAAGGGCAAAGCCCAAAGACGCCACCTCCTTTCCGAGCTCTGACAAATGGGCTTAGTAAGGGGAAATTCTACTGGATGAGGCCATCGCTTCCTTTGTCTGAGTAGAAAATTGGTTCGTTAAAGCCTTATATTTATACTACCCAGATGATCACTGTTCAACGGCTATAAAAGTAATGGTCACAAATCTTAACGTTAAACTAAAGAAGTTGACATCTTATAAAAACATTTTTTTTCCTAAAGAAACATTTAACTGGATCAAGAGGGATTTTCCATTAATTAAATTTTGGGTCGTTACAACATTCCCCCCTTAAAAAATTTCGCCCTCGAAATTTTCCTTTTCCCACACTAAAACAAATGTGGGTAACTTAGCTTCATCATATCCTCCGACTCCTAAGTTGCTTCTTCAAACTTGTGGTTTCTCCACAACACCTTGACGAGGGGAATTGTCTTATTTCGTAGAACTTTTTCTCTACGATCCAAGATCTTCAATGGTTGCTCCTCATAAGAATGATCGTCTTCTAATTGTACCACCTCAGAAGAGAGTACATGTGAAGGGTCTGGTATGTACTTCCTTAAGAGGGATACATGGAAGACATCATGTACCTTGGCCATAGTAGGTGGAAGTGCTAGTCGATAGGCCACATCCCCAACACGATCAAGAATCTCGAAGGGGCTGATGTACCTTGGACTTAACTTCCCTTTCTTTCCAAACCTCATGACCTTCTTCCACGGAGATATGCGTAAAAACACCATGTCTCCGACTTTAAACTCAAGGTCTCGTCGACGATTATCTGCATAACTCTTCTGTCGACTTTGGGCTGCCATGATATGCTGCTGAATGGTTTTCACCTTCTCCACCATTTCTTCGACCATTTCTGGTCTAAGCAGCTTACGTTCACCGACCTCATCCCAACATGCCGGTGTTCTACACCTTTTCCCAAACAGGGCTTCATATGGTGCCATTTGGATGCTCGAGTGGAAACTATTATTATAAGAGAACTCAAATAGAGGAAGATGTTGATCCCATCCTCCTTTAAAGTCCATTGAGCACGCTCTCAACATATCCTCAAGTGTTTGGATAGTCCGCTCGGATTGGCCATCAGTTTGAGGATGATAGGCTGTACTGAAGTTCAGTTCAGTATTCAGAGCATGTTGAAGACTCTTCCAAAACATAGAGGTAAACCTTGGATCTCGGTCAGACACAATAGATAGTGGTACTCCATGCAACCATACCACTTCCCTGATATATATCCCTGCCAGTTGATCCAAAGAGAAATCCTCTCGAATAGCAATGAAGTGTGCAGTCTTTGTAAGACGATCCACAATAACCCAGATTGCATTGTTGCTTTTGGATGTCCTTGGAAGTCCAGTGACGAAGTCCATGGTGATGTTCTCCCATTTCCATTATGGTATGGGCAATGGTTGCATCATCCCCTTAGACTTCTTCCTCTCTGCCTTCACTTGCTGACACACCAGACACTTTGATGTATATTCGGCGATCTCCTTCTTCATATTATCCCACCAAAATTTTTCTCAGAGATCTCGATACATCTTTGTGCTCCCTGGGTGAATAGAGAAATTTGAACTATGTGCATCATCCAAAAGTTCCTTCTTCAGCTCCGAACTTGATGGGACACATAGTCTTTTCCCAAACCGCACAATTCCTTCTTCATTAACATTAAACTCTGAGGATTTTCCCTTTTTGATAGCTTCCACTTTTTCTTGGATTCTCGCATCATCCTTTTGAGCATCCTTTAACCTTTCCAAAAGGGATGGTTGAGCAATCATTTGTGAAAGGATTGATGATGTTCCCTTCTTTATGATTCCCACGTCCATCTTCATCAAGTCTAAGAAGATTGGATCCTTCTCAATTCTCATCATTGATAGAATTGCTGGATCCTTTCTACTTAGGGCATCCGCCACCTTGTTCGCCATCCCAGTGTGGTAATGTATTGAACAGTCATAATCCTTTATGAGCTCTATCCATCTTCTCTGGCGCATATTAAGCTCTTTCTATGTGAATATATATTTAAGACTCTTGTGGTCAGTATATATCTCACATTTCTCTCCATAGAGAGAATGCCGCCAGATTTTCAAGGCAAAGATCACCGCCGCCAACTCCAGATCATGCGTTGGATAGTTTCGATCATGGATTTTCAACTCTCTTGAGGCATAGGATATCACTTTATCATTCTGCATCAGCACACATCCTAAGCCCTTCTTCGAAGCATCACTGAATACCACAAAAAGCTCCCCACTTGTGGGTAAAGTGAGCACAGGTGCAGTGATAAGCCTCCTTTTCAACTCCTTGATGCTTTCTTCGCATTCATCACTCCAAGCAAACTTTACTCCCTTTCGAGTTATCTTGGTAAGAGGGTTGGACAATCGTGAGAAGTTTCTCACAAATCGTCGATAATATCCAGCTAACCCCAAGAAGCTACGGATATCAGTTACCGATGTTGGCCTCGGCCATCCCTCAATTGCATCTGTTTTGGAGGGGTCCACAGATATCCCATTGCTTGTGATGATATGGCCCAAGAATGAGACCTCCTTCAACCAGAACTCACACTTGCTGTACTTGGAATAGAGCTTCTCCTTGCGCAAAGTCTCCAGTACAGTTCTTAAATGCTCCTCATGGTCCTCCTTGGTTTTGGAGTATATTAGAATATCATCTATAAAGACTACCACAAATTTGTCTAGGTAATCTCTAAAGACTCTATTCATCAAGTCCATGAATATTGCTGGAGCATTGGTGAGTCCAAAAGGCATTACTATGAATTCATAGTGCCCGTACCTTGTACGAAAAGCAGTCTTGGGGATATCTTCCTTCTTCACCCTTACTTGATAATATCCCGACCGCAAGTCGACCTTGGAGAAGTATTGTGCTCCACGCAGCTGATCAAACAAGTCATCGATTCTTGGGAGAGGATACTTGTTCTTTATCATGATTTTATTAAGTTCACGATAATCGATGCAAAGCCGCATTGACCCATCCTTCTTCTTGACGAAGAGGACTGGTGCACCCCATGGTGATGCACTTGGGCGTATAAACCCTTTATCCAGATTCTCCTGTAGTTGTTTCTTCAGTTCTTCAAGCTCAACCACAGCCATTCTATATGGAGTCTTGTATATTGGTAGCGCCCCAAGTATACGTTCAATTGAGAACTCAACATCTCTTCTTGGAGGAAGACCAGGAAGTTCCTCGGGAAATACTTCAGCGAATTCCCTCACAATAGGCATTTCTTCAAGGGTGGTTTCTTCCTTGGACTCAATCATCTGAGCCAGATATGCGTGCTCATAAGGCAGTAATATCCATGATTGAGATGATGGAGCTAAAGGAGATTCATCTTCCTCCTGACACTTGTAAAGAATCGGGGGTCGATTCTCCATATGGAGTGTGATTTCCCTCTCCCGACAATTTATGTTGGCTCTATATAAGGAAAGCCAATCCATGCCAAGAATTGTATCAAATTCTACCAAAGGGAGTATGACGAGGTTCGCCGGGAAATTCAATCCACAGATTATAACAGGGGAGGACTTATACTCATGGGATGTAATGATTGCCCCATTTTCCGTACTCACCGACATCTTTACTTCCATGATTTGTGGTGGTGCAGGGATTGTTCTACTAAACTTTTGAGATATAAAAGAATGCGTAGAACCTGAATCAAAAAGTACGTTCGCTATTCTTGAATTAATAACTAGCGTACCTGTCACCACTTCGTTGTCGGGGTTCACTTCGGTAGAAGTGATGGCAAAAGCTCTTCCTTGCTGTCTTGGAGGTTGTTGATTGCCTCCGAAAACCCTTGGATTAGGGCACTGATTCGCAAAATGACCCGGTTCTTTGCATTTGAAGCATTGAACAACGCGTTGAGGTTCGAACGGAGCATTCCTCCCCTCCGTCGCAGCCGCGGGTCCTTCTTGCTAACAGTTAACAGCTAGGTGCCCTTCTCTTCCACACTTAATGCATTTTCTTGTCCCCCTAAGGCAATTTCCAGGGTGCTTTTTTCCACACTTTTGGCAAGTGGGGTGCTGGAATTTCTTAGCGCCATTGGATTTATCCATCGGACCACCAGCATTGAAGTCCACCTTCCGCTTATTTTCCCCATGATACCCCTGTGATTCTCCGATCTCCATTTCAACCTTGAGGGCACATCGGACAATTTCCTCATAGCTGTTGAAGTCACGGATCGCTAATGCTTTCCACAAGCTAGGCTTCAGCCCACCAAAGAAGCGGTCAACCTTGCATTCGGGGGTAACGACAAAGCCGGAAGCGTATCGTGCAAGCCTTGTGAAGTTTCCCTCATACGCTCCCACAGATTCCTCATCTTTCTGCTTGAGGGAAAGGAAGTCCCTTTCCATCTTAAGACGGAGGGTGCGTGGAAAATATTTATCGAAAAACATCTTCCGGAATACCTTCCATTCCAAAGCCTCGATCTCCTCCTCAGGCTTCGTATTTTTGATCAACGTCCACCATTGATCAGCTTCACCCTCCATACAATAAGCCGCCAGGAGAACCTTCTCTTTTTCAGAGCATTGGAGGATGGAGAAAATCTTTTCAATGGAGTTGATCCATTGTTCAGCAATCGTGGGATCGGATGATCCACTAAAAGTAGGAGGCCTTTGTCTCATGAAGCTTTCAATAGCGACTTGTTCTCTCTTAGGGGGGGGGGGGGTTGAACGTTCCTCTTGACCAGTGTTTCTATTCAAAACTTGAGTTAGCTGAGAGAGAAGCGTGACAAAGTTCGCGATTCCCGCTCCCATTGGATTGGGCATCTCATTAGTACAATCATCACACTAATCTTCACAACGGTTGTTAGCCCGAGTTCTCCTATTACCGGCCATTGGCTGGAATAAATGGAAAGTTAGGGGTAACACATAAAGGGTAAACCAAAGACAAAAGTTGATGACTTATAAATAAACTTTAATCTCTTTAACTCATGAGTCTATAGGATTCAATCCAGGCTTTTCATGATCTTCCTTCTAACATATATCCTTAGGGGCATTTTTCCCTTAATAAGGGTTCATACTAAGATTGTGAATTTATCAAAACATATCCCCCGGGAGTGTCGTAACGAAGAGTGCAGCAAGGCCCATTGTCGTGCACCAGTTCCCGTTCGAGTCTAGCTCAAAGCGGTGTTTTCGGGTTTTACCCCTAGGATACATCTGTGCCAGAGCCGCCTCTACCTGCTCGTATCCAGACAGGGATGTATTTGTTTGATAAACCACTTACTTAGTATTTAACAAAACTTAAATATGTTTTTATTATGATTATTCTTGTATCTAAGGATTTACTAGGGTTTCCTAATCACAAAAATAACTAAACCAATCCTCTGATACCAACTATGGAAACCCTACTTTTTATTACAACTTAAACATGCTTTATTACATAAAACTTCACTTGATACAACAAAGAAGATCGAGAGGTTTAGTGTCTTTGGGGCTTAGGATCATTACATAAAAACTTTAAACTTGAAATACAACATCCTTATTGAAAACTTCCTTTACATGACCACTACATTCCTTCGTACTTAGCATTGCATGGGATAACCTGAGGACATGCATAAGAAAAGGGTGATCTATAAAGCCCAGTAAGGGAGTACACAATGAATAACATGAGGAGTACAATACATTTTAGGCAATAGGCATATCAATAGAGCATAAGAGAGACATGAACATAAAGGCATGATAAAGCATGATAATCATAACATGGAAATGTGGCAACAACACTTAACATTGAATTAGCATGAGCCAAGGCTCATTGCACATGGAGCATGAGTAAACCCTCATTACACTTGAAGCACGAGTAAACCCTCGTTGCAATTGAATTATCATGAGTCAACACTCATTTCACATGACGTATCATGATACTATACTTTACCCAATGCATTGGAGCGCTATCAGGGCGCACCCTTCTTAAACATTTTATTTCATGCATAAGTGTGCCACATGGATCATAAAACATGGATTCATAAAACATAATCATTTATTCTACGATAAAGGAATGTGGAATTCATACATGAAACTTTACAATAAATAAGTAAATGTGCATAAAGGTGAATACCCTTGATGGAGAAATGGGCATGGTATTCACTACACAATGATATTGGCTTAGAAAATCGGTGTGATTTCGGCAGCGTAACGGCGTGACATAAGAATTCATAAAAAAGTCTGATGAGAGAGAAATGGGTTCCTCATCATATTTACATGTAATGGACAGTAAGAAGGTCATATAGATACATTTCCCAACAATTGAAAAGGAATTTAGATTCATGATACAAAAGTATTGCTTGAATATAAAAGAGGAGAAAAAGGTTCCTTTCGGAATTTCGGCATAGTAACAGGTGTACATGGGAGGCATTTAATGAGAGAGAAAGGGGTATCCCATCATTCAAACAATAAGAGGGAAGTATGGGAGAGGTGCGAAACCATACCCCAACATTCATAAATGAAATTAAAAAGGGCAATACAACTTAAAGAAAAATTGACAAAAATGAGAAAGGAAGAAAAACCCTTACTTGGAAGTGTGCTTCCAAAGGCTAGAGAGAGGCTTGTGAGAGGCTTCTTGGGAGCATGGGGAACCTTGAGAGGATTATAGAGAGATTAGGGCAGAGGTTGGACGAACTTCAAGGGCTTTGGGTGAGGAGGAAGTGAGAGCTTGGGTGGGTTTATATAGGAAAGGTGAGAGAATTCTTTATTATTTAGGTTTGGGACCCCTTATATTAAAATAATCCAAACCACAAACCATCCCATGGTATTTTCCCATGGTTTCTGGAAAAGGAAAGAGGAAAACAATATTTTACAAGTCCAAGGTCCGAACTTATTAAAAAATTAGGGTTGCTTATGTGGAGGTGAGTCACACTCCCATGGAAATTAATTTAAAAAGGCAAAGTGTTGAATAAGTCTTGAGGGCTCCATTAATGCTTTGAAAAGTGAGTCAAACAAACCCAAAACCTCATTATTTTAATGATAAAACACATATTGGCCGAAAATAAGGATTATGGTATTTTATTACATCACCATTGGGTCATTATGATGTCATAAAACACATTATATATTTAAATGGTATTTAATTTTTACCCAAAAAAATTGACTGTCTCAGAAAATTATGAAAAATTCACCGTTGGATAATTTCGACGTCCTGATTCCAAAAATAATATTTATTTTATCTAAATAATTTTCTAAATATGTGAATTTTTACTTTTAAAATAAAAACCGACATTTATAAAAAATTCACGGGTTTTGACAGAAATGGCTTTCAAACCTTAATAAAAATTTTAATTGCATTCATAAAATTATAAGATCATTTATATTTAATAAAAATTAATTTAATATTAATAATAATATTTAATTAAAATATCATTTAATTCAAAAATCCTTTAATTTAATAAAATATAAATCTTAATTAAATAATAACTAAAAACACCGTTTGTACTTTAAAAACTAATTACAATGTATCAAAAATGACTAGAAATTATATTCATTATTATATACAAAGATAATGTACATGAACATGGTGATACTTATTTGTTACATAACCCTTTTAAAATAGCCGCATAAGACCTAAGGGTAAGGTGTGCGATGGTGACAGACTCTTGGGGTTGCTCGGATAACATCGCTCGAGTGGTAATCTCTATCAACTTCCATTTTTCCCGTAGACGATCACGTTCGAGCTTGACTTGATGAAGCTCAGCTTGGGATTGGTCAAGGGCAAAGCCCAAAGACGCCACCTCCTTTCCAAGCTCCGACAAATGGGCTTCGTAAGGGGAAATTCTACTGGATGAGGCCATCACTTCCTTTGTCTGAGTAGAAAATTGGTTCGTTAAAGCCTTATATTTAAACTACCCAGATGATCACTGTTCAACGGCTATAAAAGTAACGGTCACAAATCTTAACGTTAAACTAAAGAAGTTGACATCTTATAAAAACATTTTTTTCCTAAAGAAACATTTAACTGGATCAAGATGAATTTTCCATTAATGAAATTTTGGGTCGTTACAGTGAGTCATACACATGAATATTAATATTAAAGATAATGTAGAGTAGACATTGAATGTACCTATTATATTTCTAGGAGCCTCAGGGTTATAAGAAAAAACAATCAGAAGCTTTCCGCATCACTATCCACCAGCTCCCTAAGCCTGGCACTGACCACCTGGGGGTGGTGGTGGTAATAGGTCTAACCGCATGCCACCTCTTACTACTCTACGTTCCCCTAATTTATGTATTCAAACCTAGAAACCTTCTTGTGTATTACTAAGTATCTTTCTAGGAGGTCCCTCTAACATATATCTTTCATCTATATGACAAGTTAGGAAATATCAGGAAAGCTCTCTCCAACCATTGCATGAGAAGTACCTCCTCACCCTCAGCTTACTTGAGTGATTTAGAGAGATTGAAACTATAGATCCTTTATGAATGGAATGTTTCCTAAAGTGTCTTGAATTCCTCGATCTATATTCCTGCCATAGGATAACAATTACCAAAGTATCAACCCAGGGTTCCCACTACCAAAACCCACTAACTATGTCAACTCTACCATGAATCTCTCCAAAACTATATCGTGCCCGAGAAATTCAACAATGGTGGGAATGCATATCTAAATCACATAAGACTTGATATATTCACATAGTACCTATTGAAATGTGAATTCCATGATGAAATAACCTCCAATCAAAATTAGGTACTATTAAAAGAGATTAGTAAACCTCACTTAATACACCACCATGGTTAAATTCAAATTTTGTAAATGAATATTATCCAACATATGCATGAATTGTGACATGGCTAGATATAACTCGTCCCTAAAGAGACACTCAATGTATTCCTAGGTGAGAGTAATCTTTTCATGTAACTGAGCCACCAAACACCACAATCACCCAAAATATTCCAGAGGATATCTCACTATGGGGACTACTATCTGATCTCTACGATTCCTTATGTGGTTGAAAACTCATGTGATTGCCTCTAGCCATTCAGTTACATATTGGGGGTTTGGTTCACCCAAAACCTATGAGGTCACTACCACTAAAACCCATATAGTGAAATCAGATTATGTGCATCTTCAACTAATACTATTGGAATAATATTCTTATCTATGGGTGGTGGAATAACTGGAATCCCACCCCTAGGTACTACCATCTATACGCGCCCTTTTATTAAAGCCTCATTACTGTGAATATCAACATCATGATCATGAAGTGGGATCTTAGATGGATTTATTTATAGAGTTATCTGGAAATAAACAAGATATTATATGTTCATAGATTATATCTAGGGATATGACTCATGAAGTGAATAGAAATGACAAACTATTCCTATATGATGGATTTAAAAATGTTTTCCCTACAATTAGTTTCATCATGTAGTTAGTTAATATGAAGCTTATCAGATTCATGGTGAATGGATACGTCGACCACACTCTCATGAACTGATCCATTGGGGGATTCCTAGCCAACAATAAGCATAGTGTGGCAACCCCATTTCTTCCACCAATAGGGAAAATATTGGAGACCATTGTTGAGTAGGAATGTCTCACACATGGGATAGATTATCTTGAGTACCTACACACTCACACACACACATCAACAATCCCACTCAATATTGAAATTTAAAACAATTAATACTAATTCATGAATACATTTTTCCCATAATAATATATAATACATATTATAAAAGAAATAAATAAGCCAAATACAAGCCTAATGAAAACTGAAATGGGGTCCATCGTTCGTAGAATGAAGGGACCACTATCAAATGAAATAACTTAGAAAAACACCTCAGTATGTCTATCTCAACTATGTTCTGCCTACTGCCTATCCATATAGGACTCCATAAAAGGGCCACCATCTATATAAGACCTCAGATGCATGGTAAGATCCCATAAAGTGGTTATTATACAATACCAATAATGAAACACCGAAATCACTAACCATAAATGACTAAGAGTAGTTAGCTCATAGAAATAATACAACAAAATAAACTTAGTTATACTCACAATCGACAACCGGTATCCAGTGGTCTCAATAAATACTTCCATCCATATAATAAAAATTAAGACTTCTAGGTAAAAATCATTTTAGGATTACTCACAACACAAGCCATTTAATTATTGATTACTCTCATCCAAGAGCTCATGATCATGGGGACTCTCCCGAGAAGTACTAATTGAGTCTCTAATGATAGTATAGTCAAAGTATGGAATGAATCCAAGGGCCACATGTGACACCAAAAAATCTATTAGACCAGACTTCTATATTGAGGATCAATTCCCTATAAATGGTGGTCAAGACAATACCATGAAACCCACACTAGACGATAAAGGATAAAACCCTAGTCCAACTGGCGGATACATTGAACTCTATCCCATAATACACATAGGGGAGATCGCAGTACTATAGAATGTATATAATTCCACATTATACCCTCATGGAAAAGAACAAAGGTATCAAAATCAATTGAACATGGTCTACAATAGAGTATTTTAGGGATCTAAATATCCTTATAGGAATTACAACACATGTACTATGGGTAAATGATGTGCCTTTAAAACCCCGTGCCTTCCCGCGTCTTACTGTTTCACAAGACATGTAAACTTCAAAATATTCAACATATAATCAAAGGGTAAATACGGTATTGAATTCACCTACAATCTATTCATGTTGTCTACCCATTCCCATTTACATTAGTGTGTTCTCATGTACACCTGGTCATGTACTAGTACATGACTCCACCCGTGTACTCGACACATGTCCGAGTACATTGCTTCAGATATGCACTCAATCAGTGACCACGTATCCGATGAAATACATTGAATCCCACTGGCCATATGTCACATGATTCATATAAATTTGCACACAACATGTGATTATAAACTCTCCAAAAAACCCTAAAACTATCAGTAGGGCCCCACACTGTGTGTTTATATGGATTACACACCATGTACCACATGATTTTCAAGAGACTATATTTCCTTCTACACATATGACATCACCACTATCGTATCTTGTTCCACATAAAATTACATTAGTAATGGTTTATCTATGTTGAAAACCCCTCACAATTTTTTCTTCCTTGACACCAGGATTTGATCCTCGATGAAATCATTCCGTCTATCGACACCGTCACCACACAAAGTTATCGTTGCACATCCTCCAGGAAAGAAAAACCTATCAGTATTATGCTGATATATTTCTAACTATCCTTTTCCATTATCACACCTCAATAATACCCTAAATCGTGATTTACACCCATGTTATTTATCTATTGTGCTGAAGAATTGTCACAAATTGTCAAATACTCAATATTTTTTGAACCATAGGCTAAAGAATGTCTCACAATGAATGTGTGAAGAAACAACAGAGAAAATACAAAAGAATAAAATGAGGAATGAACCATGTATTTTTTTTATTTTAAAGTCAATCCATTGAAATAGAATAGAAAAATTAATTGAAAGAAGCGACAATAAACAAATAAATCATTTATAAAATAAATCAACTGTAACATAAATCAACTATTTATACGTGAAATAATTCTTGTTCATAGAATTGATCTATGTTTAGAATGGGATATATAAAAATGATGAATCCATATAAAGAGACATACTACACATTATTTGGAATTAACATAGAAATAGAATGTTATTGTGTTCCCATTTTTGACGAGATCCCAAAATTTTATTGGTGTAATGATCCATGATCCGATCATAATCCATTTTCATCCGAAAACATCTCTCAAATAGATCGTCTCTAGATCACCATGTTTTTGTGGATATCCCTGTTATTTTACCAAAAATGAGTATTTATAAAGTAGTAATCAAGTCACTACATCATTATAATAAAATAAATAAATAAATAAATAAATTTATTATTAGTGGTCGTGATGATATTTTCACAAACACACGACATTCGAAAAAGTAATGTCACACCTTTGGTAAATCATGTTTTCTAAACTCAACAAAGACCACCTATTTCTGATCGAAGATTATTTTTATAAGTTATATCATTTTTCAAGAAAACAACACATATTTGATGCTAATATATATAATATTTTTCAAATATTAGTTTCGGGATCATTGGCTCTTAGAATCTCATGAAAACTCAACACATAGATAATAAAATATAACTAGATATATTTGAAATATTTATATTTAATAAAACAAGATATTATAATGAGATTCTAAAATAATGGAAGGTTAAGACGAAAATATATTGTCCCTTTAGAGATTCTGGATCATGTAGGGACTATTTTTCAGCACTAGTTTCTTCCACTGAACCTCTCTCAAGTCCATGATGTGTTCCAAGTTTCTCTCCCAAGGAAGTACATGCCTAATCATTCACATATAATAAACTCAAAATTCATACCTCTAGATCATGAAAATTAATATGAGGAATAATTTAAATAGATTTTTTATTATAGATAGAATGTTATACAAAACAAGATCACTCACCTGATCATGTTTCTTTTGAAAAAACCACCCAATCGACGATGTTTTGTTGAAAATCGAGGATTCGATGAGTTATAATTATCCTCTATTGTTTGTATCAAAAGAAAATAATTTCTATGGATAAATTCATTTTTACAACGCCATAATCTAACAAAATATTGTTTTTTAATATACATATATATATATTAAATAAATGTAACATTTTTATAGCTTTTGTTACACGCCGCACTGAGTTTTAATGTACTGCAATAGACTATTAATATTATTATTTAAACATGCCAATATAACTTGTCCATTATAAGCCGAGTTATTAATAGTATTTTTTTAAATTAATTATATTGGTTTTATTTATATAAAATATATAAATAAATGAGCAATTAATTTTTCGTAAAGTTCTTATATGCTTCGAAAATCCAATTTTCACAAAAGGATTTTTATAAATTTTTGGGAATCACATTAAATAAATATATTTTACGAAATTAAAATTATTTTTTAAATCCACATGCCAAAATTACCTTATTATTATATTTGTTTTTATAGTTTTCTCAAAAAAATTAATTTTTTTATGAATGGTGAAATTTATGGATTTTTAATAAAAAATTATTTATTGTTTAAAAAATTGAAAGGTTAATTTTTTAACATATTTTAAAGAAAAATTTGTAAAATTAATTTTTAATTAATCCATTTTATTTCTTTATAATCAATTTTATATTCATAATTGATATAAAAACATTATATTCTTATGATATCTTTTTCTTTGGAAAACAGATTTTTCGTCGCATTTGTGAGTCTAATTTTAAATTTAATTATGTCACATATTTCTAGTGAATTTGGAAAAACGGATTACATATTTGGAATCATAATAATTAATTTTATATGATAATTTCAACTTATGTTTTTATTATAATCAATATGAAATAGAGTAAAAAGTAATTGCCACTGTTAAGGTTAAAACAAATTTATAGGGCGGTTAAACTGAAATGATAAGGGTTAAAATTAAAAAAAACGATCCAATTCCTGTTGGATGGCCATATTAATACATTATATCATATAGTTTTGAATAAGTATCCATTTTTATTCTTTATGTATGTGTAAACCATGGGAATAAATTTTTTATTTTCAAAAATCCATTGTGTGTCCTCCCCCCAATTATAAAAGGGTACCCCTATTATATCATCATCACAAAACCAAAGCCTATTAGATCATACAATAACTAAAATAATAAAATAATTAATTCCCTCCCCACATCCTATATTCCTTAATTTTTTATTAATACTTCTTAAGAAGCATTTTTGGTGCAAACCTAAGGAGGTTGTCCGAAGAAGAGGTATCATTCTTAAAATTGTGTATTTGTTTTATTTCTTCTTACAACACCTTCCTGTATTCTGAAAACACGATGATATAGAAACAATGGTATATTGAATAAACTGATATTTATTTATTATAATGGAATACACTATATCCCTCTCTTCTCCTATTAGATGGTAAATATAAACTGTCAATCATGTGTATAAAGGACTACCACATCGTGAAGTGATGTAATTCATTTTCCATTCATAACTCTAACAAATAGACATAATGATGGATTTAAATTGTATATATGAAATTTTTTATATTATTATACTTATTTAATTATAATATCTTATCTTAATTCTTACCTTTCATGTCATTGTAAAATAATAAGGTCACCCATGAATACATATGGATAACCACCTCCACGAAGTGGTGTGATTCCTTTTTTGTTTTATATTGAAATGAATGATAATAATTATATTTTTAATGATTATATATTTTTTTAATGATTTAAAAATTAATATATAATGGAAATATATTATATTCCTTTCTTTTATTTCATCTTTAGGGGAAATGAAAACAACATTCATGCATATGTATAGCCTACTATTTCCATGAACGGTGTAATTCATTTTTAATTACTAAATTTTCATGATTAATCTAAAATAAATATATAATATATATATATGATATTTATTTCATTGTTTAAAATATTGATATTAGGGAATCATGATCCAAGAAAAATGTCAAAAAAAAAACAAAACCAAAATATACATGAATAACAAAGTAGTTATTACCTGAAACGTGATGTTAATAAGGAAATCATAATATATAGGTAATAAAGGGTCATAATTAAATCATACATGGTTATATATATATATAATAATCTTTATTTAATATAATTATAATGATTTAATTTTTTTAGTTGAATTTTGAATATGTGTAAATGAAGCCAGTTCTTAAGGTTAGAAATTTATAGCCTCTCTTTATTTCTAAGAGATTTATACTAAATCCTCCACCTTTTTCTTTGTTGTGGTGTATATAATACCTATTTGAAATTTCATATAATTTATATACTTATTTTAATGATATTTAATTTTTCGATTTAGGTTATTCTTAAATTGGTCTTATGATTCAAAGGTTATCAAAGTTGTATGGGATTTTTGGCTTACATTGAATTCCATGAGATGCAAGACATATAGATCACATGATTAATTTAGGTGCTGTATACACATATAGTGAATGTATTTTATGATTATTAGGATGAAAATTATGTTATATAAATATCCTTTTAATTTTATTTATTTCATGGAAAGTATAATTCAAAAGTAACCAAAGTGGTAAGTGTTTTTTCTTAAAATTGTATTATTTTTCTGAATTATTTATAGTTATACTTTTTATGATGAAATATTATGATATATATTTTATTAAACTCAGGAATTTTCTTATAAATTTTTTATTTCTTGAGAATAAATGTTTTCATTTCATTTTCCTTTCTTTACATACTCTTGATACCAAAAGAATGTTTTTAAGAAAAGTCGACTTCATTTCTCTATTTGGGAAAAGTTATATTTTCTTCAATATCCATGATATCTAAAAATATTTTTTATGTGAATTAATAATATTTTAAAGTTAATTTTATGATATAATATTTTAAAATGGTTTAAAATTAATCTTATTGTCTCTTTTTGAATGATTGATTTTATGATTTATTATAGAAATTTTGGAAGGAATGATTGTTTTAATGTGTATGACATTAACTGGATTTCCTATCGTCATGAATAATCAATTATTTAAAGGGTCCGTAACGAGATTCCAGGTTTATTTTCAATTAAAATGTTTTATTAAATACTTGGGAAGCTATTAAATATTAAATATGTGAGTTCAAAAAGGAATTATATTTTCCACAAGTAATGTTCAAATAGATCTTCTAAATAATTTCCCTTTGAAAATGAAATCCTTTGATGTTATGAAATATTTTATAGAGATATGATAAAATGATCCCATAGTTATTATTTCTATAAGAAAATTATGAATATTATGATAACGTTTTATGAAACACACTTCTTTCTCAAAGTTTATGCTAGGATTAAATGTATATGAAACCTCTTTCCTTTTGAGTAGTTATTATATGATGAATGTTTTATGATCTTATGGCACACAAATGTATAGGTTTTTTTATGGGTTTGAAATATATCTCCCTCTTACTCATTGGGTAATGATTAATGTTCCGTAATCTCAAAGGGTATACAAAAGGATATTGTATGCTTAAAAGAGGTTACACAAGAGGTTATTCAGAGCCAAAAATTGGGTATGTGGGAGGTTGTCCCAAGTTCAAAAGAGAGTACATAGTAGCTTATCCAAATACCGTTGCATTTATATAGGTGTTTAACCCAAACCTAAAATTTTATAAATTTATAGGTGGATATCTTTAACATAATATTTTATATTCTTTTATAGAAGACATAAATCTATGTCTTATAGAAATGTTAGGTTCTTATGGAACATGTTCTTGGATTATTTTATGATTCATGTGTTATGAACTACTAGTACTGTTTCCATTGATTGTGTTTATAATCTATGATATACAGTTTATAATTATGAAACTTCATTCACATGTTCTTATACCCTTATGATCATTTCATATTGATATCCTTCATGGTTACCCTTATTAAAGACCTGATCAATACCTTTATTATGTTTCCATTCCCTTGGTTATGAAGAAAGGTTTTACATAGGTTGTGTCTATGAAGTGCACAATGCGGGAGGATATTTATGTGAGATGGTGAATATCTTCATGAAATAAGAAGTTTGTGTATCTACACTCCAAATATAAAAGCATCTATAATCCTTGAGTCTGTATTTGTGAAATGTATTGAATATTCATAAAAAATGTATAACATTTATGTTTGAAAATATTAGGTCATTATAACTCAAATAAAATAAATTAGTTGATTCTAATTATAAGAGCCTAATTCTATATGTCATGGTATATCCATTTCAAGTTAATTTTTTTATATTAAAAAATAAAAAATGAATATTTTTAATTAAATTAAATATTTTCACTCATAAAATTTTATTTAAAACACACACACACACATATTCAGAAATAAATTATCCTGATAAATAAAATATTAATTTTAATAAAAACTTATCAAATATATTTTTATGTATAATTACGGTATTTATTGAATAGCATAAAATGAATAATATATATTAGAAATTATAGTTTGTTACTTATTCCCCTCAATTAATTTGTGTACTCACAATTTTAACTATCCATCGCTATATTGGTCAATTTATTACATTCTATTTAAGAAGATAGAAAACATAATTTTTTCTTTCCCTGATTATTTAAGGTATTACTATATTAATATGATAATAATATTAATAATTTCTATAAAAAATAATGCAAAATTACTATGTCAATTCTTCCCTCTTAGAAAAACACTCGGCTAATTTGTACATTCATAACCTTGAAAACATTAAAGGTTAGTGAAATTATATACTTAGATCACATGTTTCAACAAATTTATATATACATTAATTTTATGAAACCATAAATTCTAATATCCAGATACATAAAAATAAAATTTTTAACTCTTAAATTATCCTCAGCAACTTAATCTCCAATCTTTTAAAAATAATTTCCTTTGATACCAACTGAAATGATCCGACGCATGCTCCCCAGTTCGGTGATAAATACAATATATATTATTTTTAGTAAGAAAATTTTATTTATCAAGGTAAAATATAATGTGTGTAGAACATTTATGTCTAGGTTTTTTAAGAATTAAGGAGAATAGAAAAGAATCTATCCAACTCAAATATATTTTTTAAAAAAATACATCTAAGACAACTCTATTTTATCTCTATCTAGTACCAAAAATAGATACCTATCTCTTAATTAACTATTACTCAAAAAATTACTTTGTGGTAATATTTTGAATCATGGAGTGGGAAAATGATTCAGGAACGGCTTTTAAAAATAATTTAAAAATCAATTTTTTAAATGATTATAAAAATTTTCTTAAGATAAATGTTTTTATTTTAAAAAAATACTTGACCTTTAAAAAATTCTACATTAGAAATGAAGAAATTATTTAGAATCATTTAGAAAAAACCTTTAATGGTGAATAAAATTTAAAATCCATTTTAAAAAATTGACGATTTTCTTCCAAAAATAGACCATTGATTTTGAAAATTAATAATATTTTCCATTAGAATAAAATCTAATGATACTATGGAATAATAGAAAACCATAAATGAAACCTTTAAAATTGAAGGTATATATAGAAACCCATCCACCACTTTATATAAATTTCCACTTAAGGAATATGGGTTTGATCACCACCCCCATCATCAATTTACAATATCGAAATTCCAAATTTAAATAAATTGTTTTTGGTATATTTAATTTCCCATTTATATTCCATAGAAATGTATCATTTCTAATGCTCAAAATACGTGAAAATATAATTAATGAAATAGATATTTAATATATATGAAATTAAATAAAATTTACTTTTTAAATAACCCATGAAATGGGATGCTTTAAAAAGATAAACATGGAACATAAATTAAAAAGTATTGGAAAACCACAAAATAATTTAATCATAAACACTGTCGATGCAGAAAAATATATTTTTCTATAAAATAAATAATGATTAATTAAAATAAATATATTGGGAGTTTTGGATATTAAATATTTTTCACATAAAATCGTAATTATTAAACTCCATAAAAATTTATTTAAAATCAGAATATTTTTTTATAAAAATAAAGAGGTTTGTAATCTTTAAAAAAGATATTTCAAAATCATTATCCTTTATAAAGAGTGTTTTGGAATATATTAAATAGGAATTGAAAATATTTTTTTAAAATAAATATCCCTTATAAGAGTGGTCGTAAAAATTAAAAACATAAACTTTTAATTACATTATCCCCATTATAATTGTGATCTCTTTTGGGGAAATTAAAAATAGAAATTTGAAATAAATTTTTCATATAAAATAAATGTTTTACAACATACAATTATAATTTGAAAACATAGGTTTCTTATTACCAAACTACAACATATCCATATTTAAATTCTCCCAATTGAGTGAAACCCTATAGGAGTTGATTTACTTCACTCACTCTACCTCTCAACAACTAAAAACAAATATAGTTTTCGGTGAACTTTGTGAAGATTTATTGGGTGAAACAGTCAAGGAGGAGAGCTAATTTTATAACCCAACTAGAAAGTGTAATTCAATTATTATTCTAATTACTGTATTAAAAAAAACTATTTATGAAGTATTCCAAATAATGATTTCTTTTTCCACCCAAATTTCTTACCCATTAAAAAATTGTTGATATGTTTTTCCTCAATTTTTCGTTATTTTTTACATTCCTTAAATCATAAGGAACCTTATTTATTATATATAAATTTATATAACATATATATATATAATATATATATATCATATATAAATATATATAAATAAATAATATATATAAATATATCATATATTTATATATTTATAATATATATATATATATTAATATATACTATTCAATATTTAAAACTTATATAATTAACATATAAATTTTAACACAAATATAATTTAACAAATATACATAACAAAACATATATATATATATATATATATCAATGTATGAATGTGTATATATATAATATATATATATATATCTATATATATATATTTCATTCCCTTACATGCCCCCATATATATTCTTTCATTTTTTTTTCTTTTTCAATTTTCACCAATTTCTTTTTAAGAATTTTTTTAATACATTTATACACTGGATATAATTATATATATAAATATATATTCATCACATATATACTAATATATACATTTAAATAAATTAAATACCATTTTATAACCAATATGTTTTAGATATAAACTTATATTTTATTAGCAATTATATATATTTGTATATATACACATACATATATGTATATATAAATATATATCATTATTCATTCGATTTACCACATATATATATTCGTTAACAATATTTCTACATATTATACATATATATTCATGCATATTTACATTCACCTTATAAATATATATATATATATATATCTCAAATAATATTTCATTTTTTATTTATCTTATATGAAATTATTTTTTTCATATAACATACTATGTATATCACATAAGTAAACTAATTTAACTAATTTTCATTTTCATTAATGTAATTCTATATTTCCTGGAATATTCATTTCATCTTAAATTTTTATATTTCTAGAGAATTGGTAAATATGTATACATGAATAATTTTATTTATTTCCTACACTTATATTTAAACCACACACACACACAATCTATCCTAAATTAACATGATAAATAAAATATTAATTTACATTACGACCATATAAATGATTGTTTTATGTATAATAATTTTACTTCTTAAATAGCACAAAATAATATATATATATATATATATATATATATATATTAAAACATGATTTTTTAAATTCTCTCCACTTAATTAAATTGAATCCTCACAACTTTAATTATCTAATGTATTTTCTAATATTTTTTACGTCAAAATTTATCACTAAGAATACATTATTTTTTTAGTCAAGATTATTTTGGGTTTTACTGCATAAAAATGATAAGAATAATAATAATTTTTTTCATTGAAAATTAGAATAAATAATTATAGAATTTTTTTCCATTTGAAAAATTCTCAACGTATTTATAAATCCATGAATTTGAAAATGTAGATGGTCCATGCAATTCTATAAATATATCATAAGGTTTATCAAGGATCTATATGACCATAATTTTAAGAAAACTAAAAGACAAATATATAAAAGCCACAAATTAAAATTTATAACTCCAAAATTAATGACGACCTATAAATAAAAAAGTTATCAAAACCTTTCCATTAGCACTAAATAGGACTCCCCAAACCCGCTCTCTTGAGCCTGGTACAAATAAATAATTTTTTTTCTTAATAAAATATTTTTTTGATTGAAAAATATATATTCCAATGATATTTTTGGTCTAGTGTTTCTGGATTATTAGTTGAAACATAAATAAAATATTTTAACATTAATATATAATTGTCAAACTAAATTCTTTTGAGAAACCTCCAAATATTCTCTATTCAATCTATATATTTGATACATTCTATCCAACTCAATCTTAATAACTAATTTCCATGTAAAGTTTTTTTAATCATGCGGTGAGGAAACATCTCGATAAGTGATTCTAAAACCAACTAGGAAATCCATTTTTGAAATTATTTTAACACTTAATTTAGATTTTTGTTTCTAGTAAAAATACATGATCTTACAAAATTTATACATTTAAATGGAAGATAATTTTTGAAACCATTAAAAACCTTTTTCTTTATAAATAAAAAAAACATTTTACTAAAAAATGTATTCTTCCAAAAGGAAAATTTATTTCTTTTAAAATGTAAAAATATTTATCTTTGGATTGAAGTAAAATGATACTAATTAGGCTTAAATAACCATAAATGAAACACACTGAATGACTATATATGACCCCAACAATAACTTTGAGGAGATGTCTTATATTGGATTATGGGTTAAATTCCAATCACTCATTATCAATCTACATTTTATAGACACCAATTGTAAATTACAAACCATTTTTAGTAGCATTGATTTACCATTGAGATTCTATAAAAAAATAATTTCATTTCAAAAATGAAACATCAGTGAAAATACATGTCAATAAAAACACATATATAATAGATGAATATAAAGAAAATATTCGTCTGAAATAATCCATGAAGAGGGATGTTTTCCAAAAAATAAAAATGGAACATGATTGAAGAAATAATGCATGTCCACACAAGAATTTAATCATAATAAACATCCATGTAGTCAAAAAAATATTTTATATAAAATAAATCATGATTTAAAAATATTATAAAATTGTTAGTTTTATGAAATTAATCATTGTTCACATAAAAGTGATATTTTTTAAATACCCTAAAACCAGCTTGGAAATCCTAATTTTTTTAAAAACACATAGTGTATTGGAATGTTTGAAATATGGATATATAAATCAATTCCCTTAATAAATAGGGTTTTTGAAAACATAAAATAGAAATTTAAAATAACACATTTAAAAATCAATATCCTTTATAAGAGGGTTTGAAAATTTTTAAAACATTAAATTTCAAAAATATTTTCTTCTTATAATGAATATCCTTTTGGGGAAAATTAAAAACATAAATTTGTGATAAAATTCATTTATTTTAAAATGTTTTTCCAATATAAACATATAATTCAAACATATAGGTACCCCTTACCTAAAATATAGTAGTACCATATTTTAATTCTTCATCTTGAAGTAGATTACCTAAGAAATAATTTCCTTCACTCATTATAGCTCTCTGAAAATGTAAACATATATATTTCTGGATTAACTTATAGGAGCATTGTTGGGAGAAACCCTGAAAGAGGAGGTTTTATTTTATAACCCAACTTCAAAGTGAAATACAATTATTGTAATTAATATTATAAAAATTTGTAAACAACTTTTTGGGATGAATTATATATAGTGAATGCTTTGTCACAAAACTTTGGCTACCCATTAGGAAAATTGGGGGTTTTCTATTAAATTTTTTTCTTTAGTTTTTTTCCATCATTAACTCTTGATGAAATTTATTTAACATATAAAAATATATATCACATATATAACATATATAATTCAAACACACACACATATGAATATATAACATATATAACCAACACACATAGACACACACAGACATAGACACACAGACACACAGAAAAACACACATATCTAACATATAAAACATATATATTTTATCCAATATATTTGAAAACATATAAAACCCATATATATATCATATAATTTCTAACACAGACATATATATATATATATTAATATATATACATAACACACACAAACACAAACACACAGAAATATGTTTGAACATATATATTCATATATATATATATATTCTTTTTTTCCTTCCCTTACACATCACACACCTATGGATATTTGTTTTAAATTTTGGGTAAACTAATCATATATGTGTATATATATATATATCCTTTTAACTCCTTTTATTTTTTTCCATTTTCAATTTTCATTATATTCATTATTCAATTCATTTCTTATATATATAACAGATATATATATATATATATTCATTAAATATCATTTCATAACCCATTTTTTCATAGACACAATCTTAAATTTTATGATCAATTATATATAAGAATATATATATATATATATATTCACACACATGTATGTATATGGGTATTCTTTAAGATTACTATAGACACACATAAATTCATTAACATATTATTCATATCTTATATATGTATATTCTTATATATTTACATGTACCATAATATATATATATATATATATATATATATATATCTCAGATCAAATATCAAATTTCATATATATTATCCTAAATATTTATTTTCTTACAAAATACTATGTATATGACCTTGCTAAACTAAATTATATAATTTAAATATTCAAAAAATAATTCTATTTTTCATTTTATATTAATTTCAAATTACTATTTTATATTTATATGTAATTGTCAATTAAGATTACATTAATAAAATATTTTTATTCCTTAAATAATATTTAAGGCGCATACATATATATTTTGACATAAATTTTCATATAAAAATATATTAATTTTTATTAAAACCTTATAAAATATATATTTTTTGTATAATTATGTTATTTATTGAATAACACAAAATCAATTATATATACTAGAAAACATGTGCCATTGAAAAGACTTTCATTGGTTTCTCCTCATTTGAGAGATCATTTTCTAGATGTACCACCTCCGAACATAGTATATGTGAGGGATATGGTATATGGTTAATCAAGAGGGATATGTTGAACATGTCATGTATTTAAGACAAGGATGGTTTGAGTACTAGTCGATAGGCCATTGCTCTGATTTGATCAAGAATCCTAAAGGGGTTGATGTAGATGAGACATAACATTCCCTTCTTCCCAAATCACAAGACTCTATTCAATAGTGGTATAAAGAAGAAAACTTTATCTCCAAACTCATACTCCAAGTCTCATCCGTGATCATCAACATATCTCTTCTGTCAACGTTGATCCGACATTATGTTATATTGAATTCTTTTTAACTTCTCTAGCATTTCATTGGTCCTTTTTGGTCCCAATATATTTAGTTAACCAACGTCAGCCCAATATGATGGTGTTATACATATCTGACAATAAAGGGATTTATAGTGATGCATTTGGATACTATATTGAAAACTATTAATTTATGAGAATGCAACCTAAGAAAGACGTTGATCACATCCTATATTGAATCCGATCAAGCATACTTCTAACATTTCCTCACATTTATAGATAATCCACTCATATTGGCCTTCATGTTTTGGATAATAGTCTATACTGAAGTTCAACATAGTTATTAGATCATCTTAGAATATTTTCTAGAACATGGTGGTAAAACTTATAACTCAATCAGATACAATTGATTTTTGTGCTCTATAATGCCTTAATACGTCTCTATTGTATATCATATAAGGTTGATCAAGTGATAAATCCTATTGAATTGTAATGAAATGAGTAGTGTTTTTAAGACAATCCCACATAACAAATATTGAATTATTTCATCACAATTTCTTTAGGAGACCCATCAAAAAATCAATATTGATGTTTTCCCATTAAAATGTGGGTATGGGTAATTGTATCATCATATTATTATACTTTTTCCTCTCATTATTTACCTAATGTCTTAACATTCTCTTTGATTTATATATTTTGTTGTCCTTCTTTATATTTCCTTACTAATAGTTTTCTTGGAAATATTGACACATCTTTGTGCTCTATGGGTGGATAGAGATGGTTTATTTATGTAAAACATTTGATAATTCATTTATGTCGTGATTTTATTATGAAAACATTGATGACCCAGTTCTTACAACACATTCTTTATCAATTTCCAATGAGGATTTCCTTTTTCTTTTAGTTTCAACCATCATCTATATTTCATCATCATCTCTTTGAGCAACTTTTACCTTGTTTGTAATGGATGGTTGATAAATCATTTATGAAATGAATGAAAATGATACATTATTTATGATTAAAATGTCCAACCATTAAAGCTATAATAATATTTGACCTCTCTAAATTATAAACATTGAAAAGGATATGGGATTTATTTCTATATAGAAAATCTTCCACTTTATTTTAATTCATAGGTTTGTAGTGGTGTAACATCCTCACTTGATAAGTTTTGTGGGATGTTTTTAATTTATTTAATTTTTATTATCATTTGTTTTTACTCATTCTAGGGTATTTTAGAGGTTGGTATTTATGATATGAGGTTATCATAATGAGTGTTGATGGAATTTGAGATCCAAGGATGCATGATGGATAAAACAAGGCTACCGTCTCATTAGTCGGGATCCGCCGACAAGTTGAGGATGCTAGAAGTGGGTCTGAAAAAAATATAGAGACCCCAACCAGTCTCTTGGGTGACACAAACTAGCCAGTGGTATATTAAGAGACCATGCAGTTCTCTGAGGCACATCAGATTGCAAGTAAGGCCCACCGACAAGATGGTGCACTCAGTCTGGTGGTACATTAATTTCTATCTGTGGATTTTAAATACACACAGTTTTCCACTTAATTAATACCATATTCTAATCTCGATGTACCAGATCTGAGTTTTAGACTTCCTATCTTATATCATGGATCCTCCTTTCTTCTTCTCCTTCATATCCAATATTTGGATGATCTTATGATTCTATAATGGTAAGTTTTCATTATACATATTTTAAATTATTAACCCATCATGTGATGGAGCTTAAATATTTTATGGATTTTTGTTTCTAATCATGAACCAATTATGAATTATCCCTTTATTTATAGATCAGTGACTGATCATGGATGTTCATGAAATTCCTTAATCAGAAAGTTCTACCATCAATTTGAATCATTATTCAAGTAAATATTTATGAATTATATTCTTATAGATATTGTTGATAAAATATTTAATATTAAACCCCAGTCCACTAATATTTTAATGGTTTATTGGAGGAGGATTTGACGTGTCCAAGAAAAAATATAGTTACCAAAGATTGAACTCCCGAGAATGGAAGACGTTACAAGGTATGTCTTTATTGATTGATAATCATTGGAACATCTTCACCTTGAATCTCATATTTTATACATTTTTTGAGGATCAATTCAGGGAGGATTGATATTTTATGGATAAAACTAGGGTTCCTTTCATGAATAAGAAATCAATTCTTCATTTATTCTTCCTTTGATAATGGATCCAGTGATTTGGTGACCAATCCATTGACATCCTCTGAATAGGTTCCATTAGAAGACTCTTTAATGTATGAAATTCTATTATGAATATTCTTGACCCAAAATCTTCTTGAGTATCCATTATAAACCTCTATATTGATTTATTAAAAGGTGAGTTAGGAATCCTCAAAATGTGATTTCATTTTCCATGGGTGTGAAATGTTATTCCGTCTTCATTTTATTGATGACCATTAGAGTACTTTATCGAAAACGATGATAGGGAAATTTAATTAACACATAAAGGATGTGTATATAATTTTTTAGGACATGACTATGCGTGTCAATGTAATATAGATCACATTGAGTTTGATCACCTGTTTTTGTGTTTGGTTATTATTCTTCACCTATGATATTAAATGTCATGCCTCAAAATGATATTACCTAAATCCATTTGTTATACATGGTATATGTTTTATTTATAATATATTCATACTACCTAAGTGATAGGAGGTCCCGCTATGGATTAGTGGCATTGGAGGTGAGTATGTTTAGGTGATGTGTGTGTCCTCATGAAAGGAATGAGATAGATGATGCGGTATGATAGGCCTGTGTGACCAGAACTAGGGGAATGATAGTCTATGTGATCAGACTTATGAGGTGAAAATAAAGCATGATGATCTACGTGACTTGAGCAGGGATATAAAAATTTGGTATAACGGTTTATTGTGGTCTGACATGCAGGCCTTGGGATTATGTGACTATTCACAAGCTTTACATCTCGCTCCTACGCTTGTGATGTTTTTTCAGAATAGACTCAAAGGAGTTATTAATGGTGTTTTTTGTCTCCTGGTAAGATCATAGATTAGTGGTTTGTTTTATTTGGATAGTGTGCAAAATTACTTATTATCATGAATTAGAGTCTTATATATATTCAATCTTTTTATGGAAAAATTTGTGTACACATACATAGTTTTATTACTCACAACCTACAATGTTATCACATTTAATGTGGAGGATTAATGTATATTGATCCATGCAAGGGAAAGGGGGTTTTGACATATGGTTGAGCTGAGGTGCATGAAGGTGGTAATAATGTATGGATGTACATTGTAGGACTCTGAGGAGTTTATTTATTTATTTACCTACCAGTACTAGTAACACTTTTTTTCTTTCTATATTAGGGTGTGGTTTATTTATTGTATAACATGTCTACCATTAGATATTATTTTCATCCATATTTCTCAGGCTTAGTTTTTATATTTTATTTATATTATTTTTCATGGATATAATAATTTGGGTATAGTATCCTTTCCAACAAACTTTAGAACCTCGTTGCTAGTAGATATCCTCCTACATATGGATATGCATGCATGAGGTCTTGTGTCTCTTTAACTTAGACGTGACAGCTCTGGTTGGTGTGTTAAAAACCTGTGTCATGGAACAATTTTCTTCTTTTTTTTGACAAAGCTATGATATTGTAGAAAATAGATAGGTTGTCTGGGTCATGGTCATGGGAGTTTCCATGTTCTAAAATATATCATGTGTAATAGACATCTATGTTTCTTATGGAAGGATTTTTGTTATTTTTTTATCATAATTTTATAGTGAACCTTACTTTTCATATATAGATATTAAATCAAAATACATAAACATTCATTACATAACATAAGAGTCCTTTCCAAAATCATATATTTATAGTATCTTTTGAAACCGAGAAACATAAACAAGTAGTTCATAAATTATTTACCTCATCTCAAACTTTTTTCTTCATAAACAAAACCATTTTTAGATATATCTTACTTAATATGTTTCTCCATAACCTAGGACAACTATATATAATATATGATTGATCTTTTAATCATAGTAATGTTAGAAAATGGATATATCAATGATCATATAAACATAACATGATAAAAAGAGAATTAGAGCATTAAATAATCATTTTAAAACCATAACCTATATATACTAGATCATAATCTCAAGTAATAACCTAATTTGTGGGTGTTTATAAGATATGAATCATGAATAAATTAATGAACATGATCCATGATAGATTAAAATTGACCCAAGGCATAGTGTTGTGAATTACACATAAGTGTTGAAAATCATTTCCTTACTAGTCAAGGCTTTGTGATAGGACTATCATAATGTATTCGATTTAGCCCTTAGAACTTCTTATTATCCAAGGTTCACTCCAAATTCTGTCATACTATATAACGTACATTATGGAATTGGTTTCACTCCCCATTATAGTAATGTTTATCTAATGAGAAAACAATAATTTTCCAAAACATTAGAGGGATATATATGTCCCAAATTTCACATAATAAAAATCATACATACTTGTTACACAATATCATAACCCATTCATGTTATCATAAATCATGAAATAAAATAGGTTTCATTAAAATTTTATCATATTATAACACGAGGAAAAGGAATGGTTTTAATTAACATTATGCCATCATAAACACTAACCATCTAGAAAAAGAATAAGGGTGGTATCCTTGGATCAAATTCCATGTAATGTAGAAGAAACTTTGAATGTATTTATCAATAATGAATCAAAAGATCATTTAAATATGATTGAGGAAAATAAACAATCCATATTGAAATCACTTCTTCAAAATATAAAAATTTCCAAAATATTATAGAAAAAATTTTATTTTAAATTAACCATGGGAAAATATAATGTAAGATTCATTACATTAAAAATACATGATAGTGGGAAACTCATTTCATTCCATATAAGTTAAAAAAATTCCTTTCATACATTTGGTGGAAAAGTCCCAAAGAACCTTATTTTGGAAGATGATTAGAATATTCCCCTAAAACCTTTTTATAAAAAATAAATTATTGTTAAAAATGAATTTAATAAATCATAGGAGGATATGAAAAAAATATTTAAAACATTTTTAGAAAACACAGATATTCACGAAAAATAATTTTGAACCGAAGAGAAAAATTTAGTCAATTTTCTTTAAAAAATATTTTGGACTCCTGAGTAAAAAAGGTGAGGGAAATGAATGGAATACATGTATTTTCATGACATAAACATATGATAATAACATTAATTAGTATCTTGATAGTTTGATAGTAATATTTAATCATTAAAACTAAATAATATGCTATCCTGATAAAAAAAATAAATTGTATCATAAAACCCATTACCATGATGGTAATTTTTGAATCACAAAGACAATCAAATAAATAACATTAAATGGATTTGTATACCCCAAAATTTTCTAGATAAATTTAATAAGTTACATTCATGGGTTTTATTTACAAAACATAAAAGATGAAAGCTGTGTATAAGGCTTGTTTCCCATAGAAATAACAATGAGATGAACATCGATTAAAATAAGTTCACCTTTATTATAGATCACCCTAACCTCAGGTATAGTAAACTATAATTTATTATAACTTGATAAAAATATAATTTTTATACTTATAATTTTATATATAATCCCTTTAAAATATTTCAACTCCCACTTTTATCAATAATTTCCTATTAAATCATCATTTCCAGGTGTTATCTATTTCATTTATTATCAGTATTTTAGTACAGTAGTTCCAACTCTAGTACAAGTATCTTGTTTACGTCACCTAGAAACTTTTAATCATGATATTAATTATATATATATATATTTATTATATTCATATTTATAGTCATCTATAAAAGTTAATGATAGAAAAAATAATTACACCATTCATGTAAATGGTAGAGAATACATATTTGTGAACAATATTTTCATTTTTTGATGAATAGAGTGAAAGAAAAGTAAATATTAATTCACCATTAAAAGAAAATTATTATATAATATATATAATATATATTAATCAAATTCATTCTCATTATAATCTATGTAAAATATTAATGAAAAATTTATCACATCACTTTTTGGAGGTGGTAGTCCACCCGCACACACAAGAAACACTAGCATTTCCCAAAGGGATGTACGATAAGAAGGTATACATGATATTTTTTCTATATAAGTATAATAAAAAATATAATATATAAAAACTATACCAATCATAATATACATACATAAAATATGGGGATAAAAAAGGAATTGAATATCTATATGGAGATAGTAAGCCATACGTACACACGAGTGATACTTTCACTTCTCATTTTACAGGAAAGAAGGTTTATATTTGTGTTTTCATAATTATACAAAAATTTATAAACATTTATGAAACTGATGTTATTATTTTAGGATAATTTAAATATATTTAGAGGACTTAAATAAGAGTTGAAAATAAATTTATCTATTAAGATTATTACCTCTTCTATGAAATGACTCCATTACTTCTCATAAAAAAGGTTATAGGGCTCGTATTTTCGGATGAATAAAACCTCTTGGATGTGTAATGTTAATATTAAAAGATAAAATATGTGGTTTTTTTCATGATAAAGGTCCCAAAGTGTTATAAAAAGTGAGGTAGGATGTACTATTTTATAATTAATGTGAATGGAACTTTTAGAAGCTCTCACAAGATTAATGTTTAATAAATTAATTATCAAGGAAAATGAATCAAAATTGAATGTTATTATAAGATAAGGTAAGATAGTGTTGTATACCACAAAAAAAATAGAATTTATAAAAATATTTGTGTCATTTTAAACCTAATCAATTTTATTAACCCTTAATTAACGTATTTTTATTTTAACTATGGTAAAAACGTTTTCAATATTAAAGTTGTAATTTTTTATTATAAGGTTAAAATATGTCTATAAATTTAAATTTTATGAAATTATAGACCATATAATTTCAAACTATTCTTATTTATAGATATATATGACTTTTACATAATTTAATAAAATATTAAATTTATAAAATATAATTATTATCATTATTAATACTATTCATTTATTTTGATTTAATATACATTAAAAAAATGTAGGAATTAATGTATAATATTTTTAAACATCACTAATATGTTTTATTCATCAATAAATGTTTTGTAAAACCATAAATTAATCAAATTATATGTTTTTTAATATTTTCAAAATCAATTATTTTATTTTTCAACAAACTGAAACAAATAACACAAATTTGTTATATTAACCTCTATAATTTTTTGAAGACTATAAATTAATCAAATTACATTACATTTAATATTTTCAAAAAAGATTTATTTTATTTTTTGTATTAATTTAATAGAATATAGTTTTGTGTTGTTTAAGAATCTAATGGAATTATATAATAACTAAAAATTAGAAATAAATTAACGTCATGAATATAAATTAATTATGAAAATAATTAATATTAAAATTAATTACTCATAATATTTGTTCTCATTGGGAACACATAAGGGTTATTTAAACCCTATAGAGTGATATTTTATAACTATCATAGATTTAAATAATATATAATTAATTTTCTTGGACAATTTCCCATTAATATTATAAAATTATATCCTAAGGTGGTAAGTTTCAAATTAAATTTTTCTAGTAATAATTAAAATGAAAAATTATAGCATTATCACTTATTTTTAATCTAGATTAACTCAATTTACCTTTTACTATGCTGATAAATTTGACCATGGTTGTAGTTCCTATCTACTAAAAATAAAATGGGAATATTTACCAAACATAATCCTACTAATATAAATATGTTATTAATTTTATCAAATTATATACCTATAAATGGTAGAAATTGATCTTAATGTAATTATAGCAAATGTGACCAAACATCTTATTAGGAAAAATCAATTTTTATGAAAAAAATTATTTATTCTTATCTTATGATTAGTAAAATATTTCTTCACTGTATAAATTTTTTTATCAACTGAGTAATTAATAAATTTAATTGAAATCATTCTACAATAGGGATTAATTTAGCTTATTTAGATAAAAACACACTTCATGGATAAAAAATATTTTTTAAAAAATATTTCTTTTTTAAAAATGATTTTAATTTTCTTTTGTATTCAATTGATAACCAATTAATTATCTATATATATATATATGTAACAATATATTTTTCATAATTTATTCATTCCTATTCATACCCTCTAATCTAATGCCTTGGTTGTGACAATAAATTTAAATAATAATATTTTTATGGTATATCACAGTTCATTTAACATTAGTGTTGTATGTAAAATAAAATATCAAATAAATCCAAATATTTAAAGGGAAATATTTAAAAATAATTATAAAGTTGTTATAATATACCATCCTTAAAATAAATTTCACAGTTGAAATTAATTACTCTCACACAAACAATTGAGGATACTTCTACCTAATCACATCCCCATGTTCTTATGTAGCTTTCTCAAATTAGTGGCATCACCAAAAAACATAGACTAGGTGAGTGTTATTGTTTCATGTAACATTACTTATATTACCTATAATCTATAATAGTTTTTATTCATAAGAATGATATTTCTCCATTGGTTTAACGTATGATATTAATGTAAGTGAATGATCTCGAATGTACTTCCTTAGGAGAGACACATGGAACACGTAATAAATATGAGAGAGATTTGGTGGAAGTTCCAATCGATAAGATACCATCCCAATATGATCAATAATCTCCAAAGGACCAATATACCTAGGGTATAACATTACTTTCTTCCCAAATATCATCACCCTCTTACAGGTAGATATTCATAGGAAAACTATATAATAAAATTTAAACTCTAGATTTTTTGATGAGTGACAAAATATCTATTTTCCGTCCCTGAGCTATTTTTTTTCTTGAATGTCTCTAACATTATCAACCATTTAATTAGCTTGAACATGCCGTACTAGATTTAATTATCCAAATTCATTCTTACATATTAAAGTTATAATCTTCTTAATATTGAGGGATTCATAAGGATTCATATTAATGATGGAGTGAAAGAAATTTTTGTATAAAACTTCCACCAAAGGATGTTGTTGAAACCAAACACCTTTGAAATCCATAGAGAAATCTCCCAACATTCCTTATAAGGTTTTAATGTTACTGTCTGTCTAACCATATGTCTATGGATGATAATAAGTGTTGAAACTTAACAACTTTTCTTGAGAGTGTTTAATTACACTATAAAACATTTAGGTAATCCTCAAATCCCAATACGACACAATTGATAGTGGTTCACCATGAAATCTTACAACTCCCATAATTTATAACTGAGTAAGGTGATCTAGAGATCAATATTTGCCAATGGAAATTAAGATTAATAACTTTATAAGGATATTGACTAAAACCAAAATAAAATTGTATTGTTTAGATATTTTGGCGATTCCAATGAAAAAACCAATACCAATGTTCTCCCATTTCTATTCTGGTATGTGTAATGGTTATAACATCCCCTTAGACTTCTGAATCACAAGCCTGACTTGTTGACATACCTAGTACCGAGAAACGTACTCTTTAATATCTATCTTCATTCAATCTCACATGAAATACACATTATAATATTTATTCATCTTTGAAATTATAAGATTAATTTAAAATGATGAACTATGATATTTATCCTTAATCTCCTTCTTCAAATCTAGTATTTAAGAGACATATACAAAATTTCAAAACCATACTATTCCATCAAAATCAAAATTGAACGTAGGAACATTTCACACCTTCTTTTTATTTCTACATATTCCTTCTATTCCACATTAATCTTCACATGGATAGGTGTTTGAACACTCCATTAATAAAGAAAATATATCTCTCCTTCCTTCATGATTTCATGATTTGTTATTTTGATTTCTATAAATATATATTCTTATGTGGTACCCATAAAATAAAAAATAACATGATCTTTTTGCATCAATTATATACCAGCTTATTCACTTTCCCACCATGGTAATGTATTATGTAGTCATAATATTTAATAATATCAAACCATTTTCATTGGAACATGTTCATTTTTTTGGTGAAAAAATTGAATATTTTTTATTAGTGTATATGTAACACCTTTATCTATATAGAGAATAACTCCATATCATTAATGTAAAATTATTAAAACTGACTCTAAATCATGAGTTGAGAATTTTTTCTCATTTAAATTCAATTTTCATTAGAATAAGCTATAACAATGCCATTCTTCCTAGAGGCACATCCCAAAACCTCTGTTTATCCATAACTATAAACTACAAACCCTAATATACTATAGGGATGTGTAGGAATAGGTGTTCTGAATATACTTATATTTAGTTACATAAAACATTCCTCAAATTTATCTATATAAAGAAACATGGACCCCTTACGAGTTAAATTCATGAGTGGATTTGATAGGCATAAAAATTTATCAACAAAGTGATAATAATTTATAGTCAAACCAAGGAAACAATGTATCTGATTCAAAAAGGTTGGTCTAGGATAATTTTTAATAACATATATCTTTAAAGGCTCTATTGATATACCATGAAATGAGATTATAATTCCCAAGAATGAAACATTAAAAATAAAAAATTCACACTCGGTAAATTTTTCATAAATATTATCTTTACATAGGGTCTTTATTACAATCCTCAAGTGATTTTAATATTCTTCCTTTATCTTCAAATAAATTTCAATATCACCTATAAATACTTCCAAAAATTGAATAAGTTTATATATAAAGACTCTATTAATTAAATCCTTGATGTTATAATGGGAATTAATAAGAATAAATAAAATCATTATATATATGTAGTGTTTATAACTTGTATGAAATACAGTCTTTGGTATATCCTCTTGTCTTTCCCCGGAATGGTGATATCCAGAACAAGTATCAATATTGGAAAAGTATTAAGATCCCTCAAATTGATCAAACAAGTAATCAATATGTGGTAGATGATACTTTTTATTGATAATGATCTTGTTAAGTTATTAATATTAAATTTAGAGTCTCATTGAATCATCTTTGTCATTAACAAAACACAAAGGTGCACCCCATGGCGACACACCTTGAATAATGAATCCCTATCAATATTCCCTTAGATGTACTAATTCTATTATTGAAACTCTATTGGGGTGATCAAAAATAGAGTATTGGAAGTATGTGTAGCACCTGGTATGATTTCTATTGAAATATAAACTTCACAATTTGGTGGAAGACCAAAAAACTATTACGGAAAGGCATCAAAAAAATACTGCAAAATAAGTGTATCCTTAATGTTGAGTTTATCCCCAACCATCTGAGATAAAATCTCCATTTTAATACAAATCATGACCCATACAATGGATGTAATTTCTATCAAAGGATCATTTTTTCGATCATAATAATAAGTGATCATAGTTTAGTTTGGAATATCAAACATAACTCACCTTACATAGAAATATATATGTAATTTATATAAATAAAGAAAATCCATTCCAATTATAACATCGAATTAAACCATAGGAGAAATGTAAAGATTTATAAGAAACATGTACCCTAAAACATCGACCAAATAAGAATAATTGGACGAGGATGTGATCATGGAACCCTTGGTTGTTTTTACTACTTACTCAACATAAAATTTATGAGGTGGTAGTCTGATACCCTTAAAAAAGACATTAGATATAATATAATGGGTAAATCTAGAATCAAATAGGATATTAGTTGTTATATAGTGGATGGTTTGTGTATCATTCCCCATATAGTTATCATACCCCTCATAATAAATATTCATCGCATGTGAATTACCTTCTCTCTACGATTAAGGGGTTTTTGAAATTGGTCATCATAATTTACCTATGGAAATTACAACTCATAAAAATAATTCCCATAATCCTTGTATTTAAAACAGTATAGTGTGTGTGGTCTATTCTTCGAAGATTTATCTATATTCACATCATTATATTACTTCCTCTCATCCCTTAATCATTAAATTTCCGAATGAAATTCCTTTATACTCATTAAAAATTTACCATTTCCATTAATAAATCTTCCCTCATGTGTATTTACACATTCTACGAATAATGAAAAGTTCATATTCACCCCTCAATGGTTTTTATAATATCCTTTAATTTCCAATTTCATTTATCATAAAATCCCCGAAATTGATGGAAAACACTAATCTCCATCTATAACAAGAGATCTCATAAACCAATTTATTTATAGTTACTAGTTTCACTAATGAATAACACCCTTTATTTCCTTGGTTTTAGTCCATTAAAGAATCGATCGATGTTACATTTAGGTTAGATGACAATACTAGAAGCATATCTTACACATTATGTGAAATTTTCCTTATAAGTACCAATATAGTTATCATCCTTGTACTTTAACTCAATGATTTATTTCTCCATTTTCATATAATAAATGCATAGAATTTACTTGTGGAAAAATAATATTTTAAATTCATATCATACTGTAAATTAAATTTGTACTTGTTTTATCTTGTTTTGTATGAGATTCAACCACTTACCTGCTTCGACTTCCAATTGGAAAATAGCCTGAATAACATTCTCATGTTCGAAACACTTAAGAATTGAAAATATCATTTCAAGGGTACTAATCCATTTATTAGGGACTAGTGGATCATTATATACAGTTATAGAAGATGGATGTTTTCTCATAAAAGGCTCAATACAATGTTGTTACCTGTTTTTTTTCATTTTTAATCTCATAGCGATTCCTAACATGAGAACTTTTTTTGAAAAATGAAAAAAGATTTTGTATTCTATCTCCCATAAAATTCAGGATATTAGGCAGAAAATTATTTCATTTTACATCAGATTCAATAGTAACATGATTCATTCAGGTTTTATCTATTGAATAATATAAAAAATCATTGTGTGATCAACAAAAATCTGGGTGGTAAACAATATTATCATAATTTTTTTTTAAGATGTTAAAATCATGACACCTTTTTCCATGACACTATTGGTTTTAACTAATTCATTATTGAACAATATAGAATAACTAGGATTTATCTTATACTTAGACTTGTACTTATGGTTCATACTATTATTTTTTCATCCTAGATTACAAATTTTAACTAATCCCTGATGTGATACCAAATATTGGGTCCCATAATTTTTATAAATATATATTAAATATAAATAGATAAATATTACTTACATAAAAAATCAATCCATTATTGAATCGTATATGTCTAATATATTTGGAAAGTGGGATACATAAATAATTGGATTATAAAATATCCACATCATCTCCCACATATTTCATTATAAATACAACACTTATTAGATATTTCATACTTAATACCTTTCTTCAAAACCTAGGGAAGGTACATATAAGAAAAATGAGATCATGGGTGCTTTGAAGGGATAAATTAAAGAGATATCATTATTTTCCCAATGAATTAGAGGGAGATATAGGTCCCACACATCACATAAGTAAAATCATATATATATATATATGTGTGTGTGTGTGTGTGCCAAATGATGATAAACAATTAATAGTCTTAGAAACAATGAAATGATATTTATTTAATAAACATTTAATCATAGAATAACCCAAGGAAATATAATTTTTTTCTTAAAAATCATGCCATAATAATAATAAAAAATCTAGATAAATAATATTGATGGTATCCTTAGACAATATTCCAATTAAAATAGAAAAAAATTTATTGTTTTTTTAGCGATGAATCATAAGATCATTAAAACATTCATGATGAAAATAACATTTCCATTTTGATATCACTTCTCTAAAAATTTAAAAATGTCCAAAATAATATGGAAAATATTTATTTCAAAATAACCATGTCAAAATTTAATAGAAGCTTAGTATAATTGAGTGGCCATGATAATAGAAAATTTTATTCATGCCATAAAATTTAAATAAACATTCCTTTTATAATTTTGTCAGAAAAGTCACAAAGTACCATGTTTAGGAAATGACCAAATTCTTATCACTTTTTTTTATAAAATTCCATTCAGGGGTAAGAATGAATTTTTTCAATAATAGGAGAATATTAAAAATATTCTTTATAATACATTTAGAAAATATGTATACGAAAGAAAAATTTATTTTGATAGAAGAGAGAAATGATGTTCATTTTCTATAATACTATACATTAAGTTTGTTTACTAAAAATGTGAGGAAAATTAATGTAAAAAATGTATTTTAAATAAATTATCAATGGATATGAAAATTAAACATTATATTGAGAGTTTTTTCCAAAAATTTTATCATTGTAACTAAATCATAAACAATCTGGACGAATAATTTGATTGTAACATAAAACCCCACCACTTTGGTAACTTTTGAATAAAAAGGACCATGAAAGATAGAACCTCAGAGGGAGTTTTATATCCCATATTTTTCATTATATTAATAATAAAATAAATTCATGGGTTTAATATACCACACACACAAAAATCAAATTGCGTAAAAGACATGTGTTCCATATAAAGAAAATGCATATGAAAATACCCTACCTAGAGTTCGTCTTGCCTAGAAATCACTCTAACCTCTTTTATAATTAATTTAAATTTGTTGTAATTTAATATCATTGAAATTTACATACATATAATATTATATATTATCGCTATATAACATTCCACCCCCAACTTTTAGTAATAATATCTTATTAAATCATCATCTATATGTGTTAACTCTTTTATTTATCATGAGTATTTCAGTTCAGTAGTTCTTTTAATTATTAATTAATCTTGGTTATATAAAAATAGAATATTAATTTCATATTAAAATCAGATATAATATTTATATAAATATTTTAATTCATAAAAAAGTTTAGAGATAGAATAATTAATTATACTGTTTATGGAGAAGGTAGGTTGTAAGTACACATGAACGCTGTTTTCATTTTTCAATGGATCAAATTAGAGAAAGGTAAATATTAAATATAATTTATATTATACTTATAATACCATATATATTTCATATATATTCATAAAATTAATCTTCATTACCCTACATTTAATATATAAATGAAAAACTAATTACACTACTTCGTAGAGGTGTTAGACCACACATTCGCATAATGGACACTAAAATTTTACAAAGGAGTGGATTGTAAAAATAATGATAGGATACTCTCATTAAAAAAATATATTCATTTCATAAATATCATATATAAACATTAAACTTGTCATAACAACCATCCATAAAATATGGTGATAAAAAATGAATTGTATCTCTATATGGAGATGCTAAGACATACATGTGCAAAAGCAATACATTCACTTCTATTTATATGGAAATGAGGGTTTATAATAGTATTTTAAAAATCATAATACTGCTTAAAAATAATTATGATACTAAATATGAATATTTATGAAAAATACCATATGGTCAGATCAGCTAAAGAAGTGTTGATAAGAATGTGATTAGTTAAGGGAATTATGTCTTCTTTGAAATGACTACTTTTGATCACTTCTAAATGGATCTAGGGTTAGCCTTTTGATAATAAAATGACTAATAATATGTGAATATAAATGTTTATATGAGATCATGGTATATCTTGGTCAACCTAGATGGATAAATGTTGTGTTAATAAGTTAGGGAGGAAGTTCCATATTTATTATTAAGGTAGGGGCACTTTTAGAATTCCTCAAAATATTTAATTAAAATAAATTAATTCTCAATAAAAATAAAAAAATATAAAAATGAATATAAGGTAGTATAGAGGTATAATCAAATCATCCAATATAATTTAGACAATAGTTTGTGTCATTTTGAACCTTATAATTTTGATTAAGCCTTAGTTATCAAATTTAAATTTTAACTATGGTAACAATTATTCAGATATTAAAGGTTCCAATTCTTTACATATAATGTGATAATTGTCCAATAAATGAACCATTTGTGACGTTTTATCAATGTATAATATCCTACTTGTATTATTTCATGATTTTTTCTTTATAAATAATATAATAATACATAATTTTCATAAAATCTTTTTATAGATAATTTTGGAACAATTCATTTAGTTTTACTTAAGATACATAAATATAATGTTTTATTTAGAATATAATATTATAACATATAAATAATATTTATAATTAATCTCTAAAATTCATTTACCTTTATAACATACTCAAATTATAACACTTGTAATATTTTCAAAATAATTTATTTTATTTTTTTCATTAATTGCATAAATAGTGTTTTAGCATTACGTAAGAACTTAAGGTAAATATATAATACCTAAAAAATTTAAAAATATATTTCCTTAATTAATATAATTTAATTTTGAGAAAATTACTCTTAATATTAATTCATATCATATTTTCCCCTATGTGAATAGATAAAGGACATTTAAAACTAAGAGAGTAGAAATTTGTAGCTTTCTATGATTAAAAGAACATACTAATAATTTTCATGTAAACATGTCCATTAAACTAAAAAAATTATGTAATTATATAATGTGAGTCATATTCAAATCATCCAATATGAATTAGGATGGATAATTATGTCCTTGTCACATATTTTTTAATTATATTAAACTGATTAAACCTTTACTATGGTGATAATGTTTACCATAGTTTCTATTCACACTGACCGACAATAAAAGGGGAATATTTACTAAATTTGAACCTCTTTATTATAAATTTTTATTTAATATTATCTAATTCAATACCTATAAATGGAAAAAATTAATTTTATAGTATGTGTAAAAAATGTGACCAAACTTCTTTTTATATAAAAATATATTTTTTAAATAACATATGATTTGTTATGAACATATGATTAAATAATATTTTTTAATTTTTAAAACATTTTATTAAATAAATGACATATATAATTTATTAAAATCATTCACCAAAAGAATAATTTTAATTTATAATGAAAAAATATATTTAACATAGAAAAAAAAAATTCAAAAAAAAATTTCTTTTTCTTTTAAATGATTTTTATTTTTATTCATGAACCATTGATAAAAAAACAAATTAATATTATACATATATAACCATAAATTTTATATTAATTAATTTTTACCATTAAATTTTTTTAATCCAATGGATTGATGATAATTACCATTTTAATTAATTAAAATTTAAAAGTATATAATGGTTCTTATAAAATCTATGTCTCTTATAACCCAAGCTATCAAATAAATGAAAATATTTAAATAAGAAAATTTCACAAATATTCATGGGATGTCACAATTTGTGTGTTTTCATGCATCCTGACTAGACACATAATATCACATTCCATATATATAATGATTGAAAAATAGCTTTTTAATTTCAAAAACACTTTTAAGGAATAGTGAGAAACCAAATAAGAAATACTAAAAAACTATAAAAAAAGAGTTCACAAGGTTACCAATGATGATAATATATATTTTAGTGTCAATTTACCTAAATAAACCCCAATTCACCTCAATTACGTAGATATTCAAATAGCCCTATAGAAGAGCTTCAATCGGATATGCCATTATATTCTTAGTTTTAATATATTCCACAAAAGTGATCATACTACCATTGAATCTTCATAGCAGAATGCGGTCTATCTTGTTGATCCACAACCTTTTCCCCTCATTAATGGAGACATGTACCATTCTATCATAAATCATGTTTATAACCTCCTTTGGAGAATTGATATTGTGTAATTATTCTATTTAGGATAGATCTATATTTTTTATTGAGTTATATATCTATTGTACATGTTGTTATAGTACATTTACCTTTGAATTAATTAATTAAAAAAATCATGCTATTATTATATATATATGATACTATGAATAATGTGTATGGATGGAGACCTTGGTTATTTTTAAGAGGGATATACCTTAGGTTATGGGTATCTCTTAAGAGAGCCTTTGTTTGAACCCATACAATGGTTAGGATCTACCTTATACTAAGGGCTTAGTTGGTCTAAATTCCTCATTCACATTTCATAATTTCCACATCAGAGATATTCTACTAGATCGCTTGGGGGATTAGGCAAGAATTCTCCCATGAGGAATGAAATTATAGGTCTACCACCATTCATGTAGGAGATTTATCTTGCAACCATTATAGTGATTTAGTTAGAATGACTACTTTATCCATGGGTCATCCACCCAGTGCCAATCCAAGGTGGGGGAGTTACCAACACTATGATTAACTATTACAAAGACTTACAACTCCAGCATACCCAATCATTCCATGGTCTAGTGGTCCTCAGGATAGAGAGGACTTGATATGGATAATTGAGATGATCTTACACAATGTATTTACTCCTAGGTAACATACCAAGAATCTTGTGAACATTATGAATTAGGGTGTTTCTGCAAACTAGTAGGACATTATTCTATAGGCTAGAAGATGTGAGTTTCTCACAAGGGTTAATTACAAAGATCTTTTCTTTGAGGTGTACTTTCCTTGTACGATGAAACTAGACTGAGCAAAACTGTTCCTGGAGCCTCATTAGGGAATAACGACAATGTTTACTTACTATTCATGTTTCATGGAGTTTCCATGACTCTATCCTCCAATGGTTGGGTATGAACCACACAAGACAAGAAGTTCATGATTGGTTTTTTAATTGAATTTAAATTCTATTATAGGGACATTATCAATAGGAATTACACTCAAGTTCTTGGTAAGGCCCGGAAAATTGAGAAGGGTATGAAAGTTGATAAAGATGGAGGTCTAATTTTATATATCTATAGACTTCTTATTGGTACTTCTAATGGAAGTAAGATATGGAAATAAGATTCACATTAGAATAGTGATAGAAAGTCATAGCTGGTCATTCTCTCTATTGAACCCTTATATGAGGTAAGGAGTTCCCCTATGATTTAACTATCTGAAATGGGAGAATTATTATACTTCATGACACGAATCTCGGATTAAGATTCATCAGTGTGGAAGGAATTTACATCTACAACATTTCTGGTCGAAGGAAACATGAATGACATCACTGAGGGGTTAAGCTAAACATAGGCAGTAAGATTTGGGGATGACCATGTTCTACAAAAGTAGGCACAAATTATGAAGATTTAGAAAATTGATCTATATCAGGCTATGTGTGGTGGAGTTGAGGTAGGTCAAGTTTTTGGAGAGTAATATACTCTAGGAAATGGTGGTGACATACCATATATTATATATGGCATCATCTTGATCAATTATACATTTTATACTTTCTTTTTAGACGATTGTTCCTTCCATTCCATTATATCTTCTTAATTTTTTCTAGACGTTACCCAATGGATATGTTTTCTTTTGAGTTTCTTTTCCATTATTCACCATTGGTCATGAAATTGGGTTGTGTTCACACTTTCCCAGAGTGTACTATAAACGTTGTTGGTTATTGATGTCTATCAAATTTCATGATTCAAGAGTTATCAAGATCTGATGTGATTATTCGTATGGAATTGTTGAATATATCAAGAGAACAAATTTATTACTATCATAGAAATATATAATTTACATCTCCCAAGGGATAGAAGAACTTGATTCATAGAGAATGGGATTTTGGATTAAATAGAGTGGGTCCAAATTTATTCATCTTATGATGATCACAATGATTATTTATGGAATGGATCTATTAGTTGGATCAATAGTGGCCCCTCTTCTTATCCCTTTATATTGGATCTCTATTTCCCATCGTAGAACTTCATAGGAATCCCCTTGATAGATGAGTTAAGATTAAGATTGGAATCATTCTATAATAATAGACCATTTCGATACCCCCTTCTCATAAGGTACAAAATGAGTTTAAGAAACATAAGTTATATCTTGAGGACTTGGATGATAAGATCATAATTAGTATATGTACATCATCATGGGGTTCAATAATTATAGTTTCTAATGAGGTGGATGATAGTATCCCAATCTGCATAGATTAAAGTATATCAAACCGAGTGGTGGTGATGTGTATGTATCAATTTCCCAAGATATAATATCTCTTTGATTAGTTACAGGGATCCTAGTGGGTCTCCAATATTCATCATTTATCATGATGTCACTTGTTTTATGATTATTTAAACCTAAGGAATGTCGTTATTGAGGCGTATATTTTCACATTACATCAGGTACCACGTCCTCAGATGGTCTCCAAACATTTTTTCCATTGAGCCTGAAACACCCAAGGACTGTCATATCTATGATTCATGGTCCTACATTCCAAATTTAGGAACTCATTGGAAGATTTTTCCAAATAAAATTTAAGAACTCACAGTGGCCAAGAGGATGAGAACTCAAGATCATCTCACCATTATAGGGGAATTATTTCCTACTCTGAGGTTTTCTTATTGAATTAAGTTTTTTCATATGTTCGTGAATCCTTGGTTCATTCCAATGAATGTGTCTTTGGAATATACCTGGGGTAGAATGATTATTTAGAGGTATACATGGGTCAATAATCATCTGTATGTATAGTAGGTTCTCCATAAACTAGGATACTTGTATATACCCAGAGTTCCTTATTGATGTTATACCTTTTATGGAAAGATAATAAACGATTTGTAAATCCTCTATGACATGGTGGGTTTTGAGACATAGGGTATAGTACTATGAATTTTATTGTTTTATAGGGGGAAGATAGATATTTTATGTTAGGATAAAACCCATAAGACATGATTCATATATATCCTCATGAGAGGAATAAAAACCCATATAGTTCAGTTTCACATTACTAGACACAAAACCTTTTAAGGTCATGTGACAAAAAAAATCAGTGCATTTTAACATCATGCAACAAGGACCCACATGCGAAAGGTTTCCTTGTCAAGGATGGTGTGAGACTTATGTCGAGGCAAGCAAAGATGCCCAAAAATGATATGGTCTCTGGTGTAGATATAAACCTACTTGGGATGTGGCCCAAAAAAATTAGGGTGATTTTGATGATAGTTTTTGACATCAAAGATGATTCTTATGTACCCTAGTTAGTTGGGGTCAAGGATCATGTAGTTCTAAAATAAATGAGTTTGACATCATGTAGTGAGGAAAAGGGTGAACCAATATGAGAATGACAAGCGAAGCATTGGGTTGGAACCTCATGGAGGTTTCTTTAGTATCCTAGATAGTTGAGAATCAATGTACACTTATTTCTAGAAACATTGGGATTTAGACATGGAATCTACCAATTTAAGGGGGAATGAATGGGGCATATGTCTAGGATGAAGGATCATTTAAGATCGTTCCTTGTAAAATCAACCTACATATCTTGGATATCAAAGAATCAGAGTTCTCACATTTTAAGAAAGGGGTGAATTGCATGGGTTCCATGACTGTCACTATTATCTAATCCCAAGGGAGTCATGATCAGTTTGAAAAACAAGAGGAAGTGGTAGATTTCTAAAACAAAGCAATTTTCTTTCCCATATGTTGATTGATTAAGGAGGAAGATGACTAAATAGGTTGGGGCAAGAGTTCCACCTCCTTTGAATGAAAGAGTGTTACTACAAGAGGGATTACATAAAATTGGTCTTGGGTTATTCTCTAGTTGGAATTCATATAGCTTGGATGATGGTATCATAAATTAATGTCATGTTATAGGGAATAACACTATAAATATTACCATCATCTCATCTGTATGAGTTTCATACAGTTAAACATCATTTGGTTAGGATGACTTCCATATAGTTTAATGTCATGTGGTCAGGATGATGGCTCATTGTTTAAGGTTATAGAGTGTGAACCATATGTTATAAAATCCATGGTTAACTAGAGGATAATCAGTCCAACATGCTTTAACAAGCCTCAAACATGAGAGGTAAGGAATCTGTAAACCATGATTCTGGGGGGGGGGGTCTCAAATCAGTAGATATGTTAAGGGGGTTGGAATCTTCAGGGAATAAGATGGTAGGAAAAACCGCTCTTGAGGATGAATTTTTCTAGGGATTACGTGCATTTTTTGTGCACTATGTATGCAGATCGATTGTGGTATTGTGCACATATTCAAGTAGAGGTATCCATAAGACACTTACCTTCTTTTTTTGATGGTCGGGGAGGTTTATAAAGATATGAAATCACCCGAGACATAGATTTTTTTGAGTAAAAATTATTTTTAGGGAATGAAAGAAACATTCATACCACTATGATTCAAGATGTTATAGATCAACCTGGCCTAGGGGGTAGTGATGGGGATTTTAAGAGTCTTTTAAGGAGTAGGTTTACTCATGGTATTTAGGGGACGAATGTTAGGGAGACATAAGGATGTAATGGAGAATATCTTCGACCATGTCTGAAAATTTTGCAGTGAAACTGACCATTATTTCATGGGGGTCAGTGATGGTAGTTAAGTGGCCAACATTGATCCTTATTGAAGGTGAGGGAGCGCAACCACCACACTATGGACCCGTGAAAAAACTGTTTTTCTGTATAGGATCTGGCCACACTGGATTTGGCCATGTATGAGTATCCATATAGAAGCTCCCACAAAGGAGGGTCCGAGAGGGAGTCAGCCCCATAGGAGAATCCACAGAGGATCATCTTCGGAGGGTTATTTCTATGAGGGGATGTCCACAAAACATTTCCCACAATGGGTCGTCTGTGAACTACTTACTACAAAGGGTCATCCATGAATAGTTTTCAAAAAATGGTATTCCTTGAACTATTTTAATTTATTTAAGGAGTTTTTTATCCACTCACAGGGTCAGAAAATGATGCCTCGATTCCACATATGACACTACATCTTCATATTATATTTTGTGGAAGATCTTCACCATATGGTTTGTGGGGTGGATTTTTGCGAAGGGACACCCACATATGGTTCATGGGATGGAGTCTGTGAACTTCTATGGGTGTGGGCGGGATTCCTCCCACACCCTCTCCGAATATTTATCTCCTTTATTCATCATTGAGATCTCCTTTTCATCCCATTTTTTGATCCCCTCAGGGATTATTTTTAGAGAAGTTGAGTGGGATGCAAAGCATCTTTTGTGGAATCCCATAGTTGAATTAGTCATCGGGGGGATTCATTTGAAGGGGTTAACAATACCACCTTGCAATGAGAACTAATTACTTCATGGGATATATTTTTTCATATGGGTGGAAATCACCACCTCAGTCTTGCGAATGACATCAATTGTGTGATTCCATCTACTTCACCTCTCTCATTAACTGTCTGAATATACAGAAAATGGTACATGGTGTGAATTTATTCACCTCTTTCTTATGAATGATAGAATTCATGGTGAATTGGAACCACCATTAGCCTCTATTGAACCATTCAGTTCATAGAGAGTTCATGGATTAGACCACTAGAGTGGAGGTCCGTGAAGGATACTCTACCTTTGCGGTCCATCTTTTATCCTTTTCCAAATTTTCTCCTTTAAATATTCTTCTTCGAATATTAAATATATTTGTTTCTATTCTTTTTCAAAATCATATTGTATTATTTCACTTTCCATTTGAATTTTTTTGAATATCCAATAAGGTTATAGTTGATGACATCCCAAATATGGAATTTTAGAGAAGGTATGATCTATATGAGTACTTGGTGATTCTTTTTTGACTAAAGAATGTTTCTGAAGTGTTCATGGAACTCATGAACACGATATTCTTCCCATATCTTGACTAATTGGTTATGGTGTTCAATGATGTAATCCTTCTTTACTCATAGACCCATGAGTAACATGCCATACATATCTTGTATGTCTTATGTACACTTTAAGAACATCACATTTATGCCCAGCTATTGAAGTGTATCTTTTGGATTTGGGAGGTGGAATTATTTGGACACATGGTTTATCAGACAAAGATATTAGTGGACCCAAAAAAATTATAGGTAATGTTATCCTAGAAATATCGCAGGAAAATTTATCATATTTTAATATTTCTAGTTTTTTTTGTGACACTACAGATAAATTATTAATGATTATTCTTGTTTATCCTAACACACAACTGCATTCATGAGAATGGGATTGACGTTATAGTGGTCATAAAATTATGATGAAGAATTCTGTGTGCTAATAATGAGTTTGACTATAGATCATGTAAAATTCTGACCCAAATACCAATAATCAGGTTATTTGAGTGGGTTATCCATGATCCCTCAAGAGGACCTCCCTATATCCCACAGACATCATATTTTTAATTTCAGAATAAGGTGTTATAGTGGGGAACCTATTCACTCATATGATAGTATAAAATTAATGGAAAAAACTATTTAAATATAAAAAATCAATGAAAAAGTTTGTGAATGCAGTAAAAAAATGAAATAGAACATGATGAAAAAATAAATGAAAATTCATTAAAATCATGAAATTCATTTCATACATAAAAATATGGTCACCTACTTGGATGACCACACATAAAGAAGTACAAAATAAACTAAAAAAAGTACAAATAAATTCTATTAACTTTGACCTAGAACACATACCTAGTTTCCATACACTGTCGAACTTCACCCGCTTGAACAAAACAACCAACATGAGAATCTCTATTCGATCATGAAACTATAGTCCTTAACTCTATCCCCCATGAATATGTTCTCCACATGAAAATAATGAATAAAGACATCATGCACACAAAGGAGTATGTAAATTGTTGAGAAATAATTTATATTGGCCAGACCAATGATAAAAATACAATATACTTCTAGAAATGAATTCTCCTATAATATGTTCAGCCTAGCGAGACACAAATTAAATGATAAATAAAACCAATAACATGAAATCATAGTTGATTCTTGGGTCATTAATCCGGGAAAACATGGCATGTTCTATCAAGGATATCAATATTTATATATGTATATGTGTATATTCCCATACATATACATATATACATAAATATAAATTCACAAGAATAAAGTGATTTAAAAAATATAAAAACCATAAATAGTCAATCCTTGGGTCTGTCATCCTAATAACCTGGACATCCTACGAAAGGGAATTGGGTTGTAAGTTCCACTGCTCAAGCCATGTATGATTCATTACTTCTCTAGTTCTAAAATACTAATTGATAAATAATTACTTCATCCAGTGTTGGAAATGTCTCTAAGAAATCTACATCACCACAGGGGGTACTCATCCTATGTATGGGTTCACCCATATTCACCACAAATTGCTATAAAGTTGGATTCCAGGGAAGTAAATTGGTCTTCCTACAAATGGACATGATTTGGATTCCCTTCCACTCATTCAAGGTAAATATAGTAAAATTTATGATTCATAGGGCCCCATCTATATAGTGTCATGACATTAAGATAAGGATGAAACCTAAGGGTTTGAACCCTTGGTGATCTGAAAGGAGATATCACTAGTGATAAACCATGCCATCCCATTGAGGTCTCTAAATTTTGGAGAGGTTAATCATACCAATCACTCATCAGAGTGTAATCATCCATTTGCATACAACAATGTGAAATGGTCAAGTAACTTATTAGGGAGAGTGTAATCATTCCAATAACTTAGGAGGGCATAATCACCCATGAGTATAATCATAACTGAGAGAGAATAATCATATAAACAAATCATAAAACCTAGAATTTAGGAATCATCATAATCACTCATAAGAGAAAAATCAACAATAATTATCATCAACAAGGATTCCTTACATGTATATCAAATCCATATGATTAATAGTCAGATCCAAGGAAGTACCTCTTGAAATCCCAAGAATATAATAGTCACATATAAATATACAAGATAAACATCTAGATCCTTGGTAGTGACTATGAGTATAAAAACATACATAAAAATAACATGTATCAGAATTTGGATTCAAAGAAGTATGTCTAGGAATCCCACAGAGATAAAATATGCATCTTGTCAGGCTCAATAACCACCAACCAGGAAGCACCTTTTGTAATCATTGAAAAATAATATGTAAATATTTTCATTTATAAATAAAAAATTAGGGGTGACTAAATGCCCAAACCCAACACTTCTAGCATAGAACCATTGTATTATGAGTTCAGTATGTGTTTTAAGGTGACACTTTCTACCATATCTACCCAAACCCCCAACAAACTCACTCAAGGTCGAGCAAACAACACGACAACCATTGGATCCCAAAATTCAAACATTGAGATCCATACTACTTGGGATATTTAAGGTCTTTACATAAGATAAGGATTTTTATTGGGGATACCCAGCTGTAAAGGTAAGGATGGAGTCCTACACGGGATCCTAAAACAAATAGTCAACATAGGCATCCTACAAGGGATCCTCAAAATGGTAAATAGGATGGGAGATCCTATATGGGACCCCTTAATTGGTGTATGAAGGTAGAATAATCCAACATGGGACCCTCATAATGTTACACATGTAATGGTATCCTAATTGGGAATCCCTAGGTCAACATGAAAGAAAAGGAATCCCATAGGGGACCCCTAGTAAAAGAGAGAAAATAGTGGCATCCTATATGACATCCTCTTTGTTGTAATGTATGAATTATAATCTTATAGGGGATCCTTAGAAACAACTAGTCTCATGACCTCTTAGACTAGAATAGAACATCTAAAATCAATACATCCTTGAGGGGAATCTATGAAGACATCAGTCAAGAGAGATAGATCATGGTTCATCTCAAATAAAAGAACTCACTCTCAGAAGATAATTTTATTCAATTACTAGAGGAAGGAAATTCCAATTTAAGGAAACACATGAAATGAAACCTAGAAGCCCTAAAATAATTGAACAGGTTTTACTATACCGTTATATGTGAAATGATTTTCATAATATACTACTCTTATGTCTAATTTCGACTCTAGGGATTTTTTTTGAAAACCCCTCATAATGGTAGAAAGGGGGGATTACACAAAGTTTGTACCCTAGTATATGGTGTGTACTATCATGGCCCCACATAGTCATGAAGTCTAGCTATAATTGAAATGTAAAATACCATGTAAACAATGTGTTAGTCTTGTACCTGGTGTGTACCCTACATCGGTTACCTACTCATCTATGTCAAATGGCATGACCATGTATATCACATGGATGTATACCTCAACATGACATTCCACTCACATGAGGTCTGGATTTGTACACTACACAACCATGGGTTCCTACACTGGCTAACTAATCGGGTACTCGAATACATAATCGAGTACCTATACAGAAAGTGTATATCCCTACATAGTGTGTACATTGATAAACAACATCTTCCCCAAATAGGAATAAAACCTTGGGTGTGTTCTCAAACAACATTCCATATGATTGATATTTTCAAATGGAAAATCCATTTAATTTCCTAGAACCCCGAGTTCCCAAAAAACATTGATTGAACCACAAGAGGACCTAGGAAATAATAATAGGGATTACAATATGAAAATAAAAAATATATGATTATCTATGACAAAACATAAAAACATCATACCTTTGGTTAAAATCCATCGCAGAATCTCCAATTTCCATGGTCTACGGTTGCTATAATACGAGCATGCATGTCTGAGCTCTATAGTGGTACCATTTTTCCTCTCCCTATCATTATCTCTCTCCATATAATATTTTCCCTATTGATTGCATGAAGGGGGTCCACATGGGGTGTACGCAAGAAACATTGGGATATAGAAGAAAATAAACAAAGAAAAGAAATCAAATGAAAAAGGAAATAAAAATAAATGGGGCCTTGATATGGTCAAAGTGTCCAAACTGAATTTAACCCTATATAGAGAAAAATCCCTATTTTGGAATCAAAATTGAACAAAAAATCTCAATTAGACACCCCGTTCAAAAGATATTACTAAATGATTATACAAAAATAAATTAATATTTAATTAATTAAATATTAAGTAATTATTTTCCACTAAAATTTGAATGACTTGGACTTCCTCCAAAATCCCATACAGGGGAAAACAACCTATTTTAAGACTAAATGAGTGGTTATAAAAAATTATATGAGAAAATAATCAAGGTGAAAAACTATTTTTCACCCTTATAATAATCTGGTAGAAAAAATCAATTTTTTTAAAAAGTTTAGTCTGGAAAAACACTTGTTGTTACAATCTCCCCATAATCCATCTTCCCATATCCATGAAACTTGGTGGTACGACTATAATCCATTCTCTCACACAATGTATCTAAAAATTTAGGCTATCGTAACTATCCAATAAAAATATCATAGTGTAAAAAACTCTTCAATCAAGGATGATGTTAAACTGTGAGTGATCTAGTACTCCCAACCATTGGAATACCCTTACCATCTTCTAAAAAACAAACTCCATGCCCCACAGTTTATGAATGAATCCAAATTCAACTAGAAATGAGGTTAACCCCCTAATAAAACCAATGGTGTAGTTTCCACCATATGTATTACCTTATACCACTCCTCAAGAACTAACACAACATGTTCCTTTATAAACTAATAAGACATTTAAGATGAAAAGAAGCTCGGTGTAAATCAAAATTTGTATTAGTGAATTCATGATGATTTCAAAATAGATCATGATTATATATAAATATTATTACACTAATATTCCATAAAAAGGATATAAAAATATCTCTAATCCATGATCACATTAAAAAATGATACGATAGCCTTTAACAAACACCCAACACCATGTCTCCCAACCATGTGTGGCTAGGTCCAAAATGGGTCAACTGTATTCTAGAAACTGATTTATTATCGAAGAATTATTTTACATGGGTGGGAAATTTTCATTGATCCACAACTTATAGAAATTGTTTTCATGAAAAATATTGAATACAGTGGTCCCCCACAAGAAACCAACTAGTCAATGATTTGAGAATTTATACGACATGATGCACAACCAACAATAAGTTATTATCCAACTCATACTCCCATGAGTTATCTTCTATTAAAAAAATATGAACAAACTACATGAATCAATATTCTCATTTATCTAGAATATACCAAATAAATCATCTTCCAAATTAGGAACCTCAGCTATGCCACAATTTATTATATTACCGCCTATCACCCAACATCGGTCCAGTAACAGGCATCTACCTGTGCATTGACTACATTAGAATCTATGGAAACAGTGGTCATACGAGGAAAGCATCAGAATAGTCCTACCCATAAAATCCCATCATGATACAAAATCACCCTAGGTTTTTGTCAAAAGTGTTAGGCATTAACATATGTATAACACCAATCTCAAGCACCTACCATGACTTAATCTAAATAATATAATATAACGTATATCAATACCTAAAATGGAATATGTAATCACGATCAAACCACTCACACATTTTTCTTATGATCAATAAAAACATTAACCTACAAGGTTATGGGTTAAGACAAAGATCCTCTAGGTTTCCAATCTAGCCATATAGTCCATGTCTCAAACTGGGTCACAAGGTTGAACCACCTATATCAAAAGATTAAAACACTCAGTATAAGGTATGTAACACAATGAACTAAAAGGGTAAAAACTGAAAACATAGACTACAAAGGACTAATCCTCAATGAGCAACCTCAAAAGGAAATTATCCATAGAGGTCATGATACCAATATAGAAAATCTAATGAATTAATATTCAATGGTATCTATATATTGTCATAACTCCTAGAGGTCATGCTCAAATTCAAAAAGGTACACATTGAAATCATACTCATCGATCTGTCTATATAAATACAAACACAGCCAGCTTAGTTGAATTTAATTCCATTCTATGTAGTAAAACACTGTATTTATTGTTAAAAATTGTTTAAATAACCAGGCCTAAGAAAAATACTATACAAGCGGTATAACACATGGAATCTTGTTCTATATTGACCTACACTGGCTGATGAACCTCTAGTGACCAAGGAGCGAGTCGTCAGCCTCAGTACTATGTGTCTAAATGCAAATCCACATAACATTACATCAAAAGGTTACATATGAATTTAGACTCAATTGAGTATAATTTCACCAAAAATATATACCGGAAACCCCTATTTCTGTTTTTTTACAGTTTAAAAAATTGTCCTCTACCATCAATACACTCGCACACTAGAAGGCCTATATGATGTGAATCATACATGCCAAATATGATGCATGAGTTTCCTATTTCCTTTGCTGGAAAAGAGTCAAAGCCCATACCTGGCCTATTAAAGACTGTCCAAGATCCTAAAATCCATTGTAAATCATAACATCCACATAATATGTGTGTCTCTATAAGAGAAAATGATATAAAATTGTATAATTGCATATTAGAACAACAATCCCATAATACTAGAAACTACGACCACCTACACAAACAATTATCCTCAAAGCACCATTATGATATACATATTAGGTTTCGAAAAAATTCATTATAATCATATCTAAAATATGACAAATAATGAATCTGAGGAAGGAACACCTCTGATACCACTTTGTAACATCTCGACTTGGATACCACTTATCTATTTCCCCATGACTTTTCACCCTAAGGCTTCAAGTTCACATCACCATATTTCAGTGGTGGCCTACTGGTAGAGAAGTCCTAGGGTGTGATAATGGGGAGAATATTCTCTTATATCCGAGTAAGAAAATAATAAAAAATATATAAGTATCATACATGATAGTAAATAAATAGAACAAGGAAGTAGTAAAGAAAATGAAATAAAACATACTAAAATAATAAATGAAAAAACTATCAAATATTAAATAAATTTGTCATACATAAAACACTGGTCATGGACTAGGATGACCATACATTAGGAAGTATACTAGAAACTGAAGTAAAAGTAAATTTCTATAATAATAAGTCCAAGATAGACCAAATCCCTGGTCTCTAGACACTGTCGAGCTGTATCAACCAGAAGAAAAGAACTCATATAAAAAGAGTTTCTCAAACATGAATCTTTGGGCCTAAACCATATCCACCATGCATCTTTTAACTTCCTAAAGAAGCATATATAATGTTTGAATGCACAACAAGGTTCATGTATAGGTGTGAGAAATAATCTCAATTGGCCATGCCAATGTTAAAACTATAATATTCTTCTATAAGTTCATACCCATGAAATATTATCAGCCTTGGTGAGAAACAATTAAATAGATAAACAAAACCAATAATGTGAAACCAAAATTGAACCATATGTCTATAATCATAGTCAAATAAAAAATTTATATCAATTATATACTTGTTTACAAGTTTTTATTTGTATATTGACATATATATACATATATAAATATATATTAATTCACATACAAAATGAGAGTGAAATAATATAAACAACCGTCAAAAGATGGTCCTTCAGTCCGTAATCCCAATCTCTTCAAAATACTATGTTTGGGAATTAAGATGGATGTCTTACCACTAAAGTACTGTATCATTAAATAATTATTTGGGTCCATAATCACATTCAACAAATACGTTCTACATAGAACCCTAGAAATGTATTCGAGAAAACAATGTCACAACTAGGGGACACTCTTCCAAACCCTAGGTTCACAAGTACTCAGCTAAAATCACTATAATGTAGGATTCCAAGGATGTTAAAATAGACATATTATATATGGAGAATATCTAGATCCCAACCTGTATATTCCATGTAAATATTTTCTAATTCATGAGCCCTTGGTTCCAGCCTATAGGCTATCATGAAATTGAGCCTCAGATAAACCCTATGGGTCAGACCCTTAGATGATATGTAAGGATATATAGACGGTGAGATACCATGACCACCCCTATAGGTCTCTAAATTAGTGAGATCATAATCATACCTATCACTTGAGAGAGTGTAAAAATCAATTGGTATCTAACAATGTGAAATTACATGTCCCACACCATGGTCAAGTAACTGGTCGAGGATAGAGTAATCATCCCAATCACGTGTGGGAGAGTAATCACCCATGAGTATTATCATATCTATAAGAGCAAAATCATCCTCAACACTTTTCAAGTTGAGAAGAGTGAAATATTCCTCACATATGGGAGATCAGAAAAGTACATTATTATCATTACTAAGGAAAACATGCTAGTATGTCACATTCATAGGCTCAACAGTAAGAACCATGAATTACAACTGGAAATCCCAATAATATAATAGTCAAAAATAAATATATAAGCTCAAAATTCAGATCCCATGTAGTACATACGGGAATAGAAATAAACATGAAAATTACATCGATCAAAATGAAGATTCATGAAGTATGTATGGGAATCACAAAGTGAAGAAAGACACGTTGGTTTAGGCTCGAAAAATGAAAACTAGGAAGCATGTTCGGTAATCATAATTTTTTTATCTATAAAAATTTAAACATTTAAATAAAAGAGTGAGGGTAGATGAAGGACTAAACCCAAAACTACATCCACAACCCCATGGTATTATGATATCAATATAGGCTTTAAGGTATAGCCTTATACCATCCCTACTAAATCCTCAATGCACAAATTCAAGGTTGGTTAAATATAAGGGCACTCACAAGGTCTATTAAGTAAAAAATTGAGAGGCACCCTATACAAGATCCTCCAGGTCAAAAAATATGAAGGGTAATTCTATAAGTGATCCCCATAAATAGCTACTCTAACATAATCTTATACCAAAGGAGAACATCTCTTACTGTATATATCCTTAATGGGAAGCTATGACGACATTAGTCATAAGAGATAGTTCTTCGATCATCTAGGATCAAGGTTCTCAATATTATGTGATAAATGAATTTAATTAGAAGAGGATGAAATTCATTATCTATGAAAATGATTGAAATTCCATCAAGGATTCCTCAAATCACCATGAGGTTTTTACCATTATGATCTATGAATAATGATACTCATAATGGATTAATCTTATTTCAAATTTCTACATCGAGACATTAAACATGAAAAACACCCTTAAGTGTAGTGAGGTAGGAGTACACAACATGTGTACCATGGTACATGACATGTACCCATAACACCCCACCTAGATGTGTACTCCATCCAATACATGGAATGTAAAATCACAAGTACACATGGTGTTGGCCTTTTAAACCACATGTTCCACCATAAAAAATTTTCCCACTTGTGTAACTCACATAGACTAGCCATGTATATCACCTGGTAATGCACATCTACATGGCGTGCAACCCACATGGGGTTTGGCCATCTACTCTACATGACCATGTTCCCCAACAAATGCTAACTGGTTGGGTAGTCAAATATAAAACATAGTACTAGTAAAAGGTATATATACCCCTACATGGTTCATACTTTGAAAAACGCCATATTTACTGAATAGGAAGAAAACAAGATGTGTTTTCATTAACCACACACCATGTGATTGGGCTTTCTGAACAAAAAATCCATCAAATGACCTAGAACCCATGATTTCCACCCAGAAACAATGAGATATAACCACACAGGGCCCTAAGAAATAAAAATAGATGATTAAAACATGAAGAAGAAAAATATATGGTGTTATATGAAATAATATTAGATATTACTACCTTTGGGAGGAATCTGTTAAAGATTCACCAATTTCTATTTTTTATAGATTCTTCACAGCGATCATGTGCATCTTGAGCTCTATGGTGGAACACTTATTCCTCTCCTTATCATTATATGTTTGTATATCCTCTTTCTATCATGGTCGTTCGAAGGGGGACCCACGGAGGCTGTACATGAGAATCTAGGGGAGAATGAAGAAAATAATAGAAGATAGGTAACAGAAGGAAACATAAAATAAATAATAAAAGGGGGCCTGACCCTGCCTTAATGCCTTAACTGAGATTACACCCTTCTTAGACAAATCATCCCATTCCAGACTCATAAGTAGAGTCATATTCGAAATAAAAAACATCATTAAAATTATATCCTTGAATGAAGCTTTGCGAATAAATCCATATTTAATTAATTAAATTAGAAGTATTAATTATTATAAATAAATATTAATGGCATGGATTTTATAAAAAAAAATTTATACTAGAGAAATCACCCTATATTAGGGAAAACTATGTGTTTAGGAAAAATTATCTGAGATCATGTGGAAAGGGGAAAAGGCCATTAATACACCTTAAAAGAATCCAAAAGAAAAAAAACAAATCTAGTCAAAATTCCAGTACATAAAAAGACGAGTCTTTATAAATTTGGTATTGATCAACCCTGACCCAGGTATTGGTTATGATATTTAATGAAATTAATCAAAAATCGGTGTGATAGTAGTAGTGATATAAAGGGAGTGAGTGGAGGATTATGGGTCATGTTAGTTGTATCCCCATGAGTGAAACTCTCCAACCTATGACTTGTAATTGAAAACCATGGTTCACAAATTGAATTTTTGGTGACATATCTCTTTGGTTAGTGGTTTTCTGTCTATTTGACAATAAGAGGCTATGCTATATCTTCACTGACTGAGACATCCATTTTAGTAGAGGAACTAGTTATAGTTTCAAGTAAACAATTGAATTTGTGATGGCCTATGAACTAGGTAAATTTCACATTATTGAAGATTCTATTATCCATAATATATTTGTTTCACAATAGTGGCACCTATTGAGATTGTTAGGTAAATGGAGGATGTATGATAGTTATAATTATTAGGGATTGATTTATTATTCCACTTTCATTAATAGATTTTATCTCGTAAATGTGGTGAAGGCTCACCAATAATCTTAGGTAAAGTGCACTATAATGTAAGAATGAATAGTAGCTATTGACCAGATACCTATGGAGTTGTTGGATAGTGACTATTTTATATTTTTATTTTAGAGTTTTGTATTCTCAACATTCATAATGGAAATGATGATGAGGGGCTATCATACCTCTATGTGGGTGGTATATCCTGGAGATATAGTGATATACAGAAATTTCAGGTATTAGTTCTAGTGTCTAGGGTAAAAGAGGGACATTATAGGGTTTGTTTCTTGATGACATTCCTACAGGAGGATAATGTCTGAGCACCATAATATTGGTGGTTTTGTCTAGACACTGCCCATGCCTTTATGGAAGTGGGTGGAAATCAGGATGTACATAACGACAAAGTTACCTAGGACACTAAATCACTATTATAATGTTTTGGTGATTGTAGATAATCTAATGTACTTTTATGATTTTTTACTGATCCATGAGACACGCTCAGTAGATCATCAAGGAAAGCTATATATTCGTCCGATAGAATGACATTATAGTGTTTCTCTGATAATTTTATTTGATCGAGACTCATATTTTACTTATTGAATTTGGTAGTTATTTTAGAAGGCCTAAGTGAATTTGTTTAGGTTGAGCACAACATAACATTTCCATACAAATAGACGGTCGAGTGAATTATTTTTATTATATAGGATACCAACTTGTTTTTTTCTAGTCTCCAGTGGAACATGGGATGATTACCGAGACTTATTTAAGTTGACGTAAAAAAATTGTTAGCAGGATTCAATTTAAATTAAAAGTTATGATTATCTTTATGGTATTTTATAGTTTACAATGCATTGTTGGAATAAGTCCATTGAGTTAGTGATTTGAGGTCCAAATATGGTGCAAGAGAACTCAAATATATTTTAAGTGATTTAGAAGAGTTTGATCACAACTCAGCGCAGAAAAAAATATTCTAATGTCCACATGAGGAGGCCTCTATAGTTTTTTAAAAGATACCTAGTTTTTCTAAGAGTGACTCCTCAGTTAGGACACCAATGTTTTAGGAATAAAAGAAATACAACCCCAAATTCTATTAGTCACGTCAATATCAAATAGAAGGTTGGTAAAATGGTGTGTCTTTTGAATCATGCATCATGTTACCAAGGTGTGTATGATGTGTTTCATGTGTATCATCTCTAGAAGTAGATTCCAAAATCAATACATGCCATCAATGTTAATGACGTTGAATTGGAGCCTAAAACATCTTATGAGCAGTTCCTAGTATAAATTATAGACTAGATCATGAGATTTATTTGAGGGAAAATGGTCCTACTTGTTTGGGTTCTTTGTATGTATGGATGAATTCAAGAGGAGATATGGGATTGAGTGGGTAATTTTCATGAACAATGCACTCATTTGTTTGTGTAGAACCTCTAAAGTAACTTATCTTATATGAGAATACATTATAGAAGGTGAATTGTGACATCCTCACTTGATATATCATATGTGATGTTTTCAATTTATCTTATTCTAAATTCAGTTTAGTTTTAACCTATTTTTTAGTGTTTTAGACTATTGTCTTTATGATATAGGGGTCTCGAGATTAGTGTATCAGTAAATAGATCTGAAAGGCTATATGATTGAAAAAATAAGCCTTCTTACTTGTTATTGGGTATTCACCGAACAACTAGTGGTTCTAGTCATGGGTTTAATAAAATATATAACCAAAAATATAGATGATGGGTTGTTGGTAGAACCTAGGTGTATACTTCAAGAATAACAATTAGCCAGTGGAAATGTAACCATCTAGCCAGTGGATAGTCATTGGTGAGACGGTGGTTCCACAAAAATCCTGATGAGGCCTACCAGCTCAATGGCTTGCCTGGTCTAGGGGTGAAATAAATTAAACACAAAATATTTATTTCTAAGTACTTTCCCACTTAATTAATACCATATTCTATCACATATGGTCCTATTATTTATTTATCCCTCCTATGATGTAACTTGGATCTTCTTTTTTTCTTCCATTTCCTCTCAAGCATTTGGATAATCTATCAATATTAGAACATCGAGTTATATTTTGATCTTTGCCAAATAATTCATCATTTTTATAAGATGTGCATGGATCTATGACGAATCTATATTTTCTATCATGGTATATGAATAGATTATCCCATTATTCATAGGATTGGTATAGATCTAGGGCGTGGTGGATGTTTCTTTATTAGACTAAGATCTACCATTGATTATGGGATTTATTTGGGAATGTGTTTATGAATCATCTTTATAGACCACTTGATGATGGAATAATTGTGGATGAACCTCAATATGTTACATTTCTATGCTATATTTGTGGACGATTTTACATATCCTTGAAAAACCCCATTGAACGGAGAAAGAACTCCTAGAATAATGCACATTACCATGTAAGTCATTATTGATAATTTATCGCGAGACCTTCTTATCAAAAAATATCATATTGGATATCTTTTATAAAGATAGACGCATAAAAGATATTGTTTTTGTTAGGAATGGGGTTCTATTAAAGAATTAAAACAATTCTCAATCTGTTACTCCTTTGTCAATGGATCAAATGATTTGGCGACCTATAATTTGGCATACATCACAATTGTTTTTGTTGGAGGACTCTATATGGTATGTGATTATAAAACCACCAATATTGTCTTTGAACCATCTAGATATATCATTATAATTTTCTCTGTTTATGAACCAAAACATGATTGAGTAATCCTTGACATGTGATATCACTCACCATAAGTGTGTATCATGGTCAAATATTTCATCCTTTGAATAAAGAAAGAGTTCATCATCAATAAACTTGTATAAGTATGTTCCTTAAGATATGGTGGTGGTCTATATAACTTTTTTTTCATGATATGAAATTATAGATTGATATACATTATACTATGTTGAGTCTGATAACTATGTGTGTGTTTGGATATTGTTCCCCACCCATGACATGATAAGTTTTAAATCGATATGAAAATCCATTTATTCATGGGTAGTACTAGGTATATGTTTTACTACTATGAATGCATGGTACCAGAGTGACAAGTGGACCTGATTTGGCTCAGTGGACCTAGAGGTGTGTTTTTAAGGATTTACATGTGACATGATGATAGGAATGAGATAAAAAATAGGGAATGATTTCTTAGTGTAGCCTGACCTTGGAGAAATATATTATTTATGATCTAACTCATGAGGATAAATAATAGAATGATGGTCTACGTGACATTACATGTGAGATAAAAAGAGGGCGTGGTAGCCCGTTTTGTTCCATCCTATATGCCTTTGGAATGTATGTCAATTTTATTGCTTCAAAGATAGCTACTACATTTTTCAAATTTCCATAGTCACATAGATGTTTTCCTATATGGATCCAATAAAGGTACTACTGAGGTTTGTGATAGATTGGTTAACACATCGATGCTTGAGATGGTTTGTTTTCGTGTGTGTGCTTATTAACCTATTATCAAGAATTACAATCTCAAGCTAAAAACCTAATGTTGAGGACACTTGGGCAGTATCCTATTGAGTTATATTACTCAAATCCTATATGCTCATCTCATTTCAAATTTTTTTAAAAGGTAATGCATTGGTCAAAGACCAAAGAAAAAATTATTGAAAATCAAGAAAGTTACAAGAGTCTGAAATAGGGGATTTCTTACAATATCTATCAAAAAGCGCAAATAAATCAGCAGGCAGGGAGTTCATCCAAGTCTTTCTCTGGTGAAATCCCTTTTTGTCAAGAGCATAAGCAATAGAATTTTCTTCACGGTATGTATGGGTAGCTATAAAATCAATCCCATGAAGCGAGTTAAGGCAGTTCATCTGACGAGTAGTATGCTTCTAGGCCAGATGAATGCTGCCATTCTAGATGGCATGAATGATAGTGGTTGAATCACTCTCAATCCATAACTTCCTCCAACATCTTTGAAGAGAAAAGTCAACAACATGGATGAAACCCAGCATTTCTGCCTCCAGCGATGATGAGTGACCACATCCGACATAGAAACAACCCTGACACTGACCAACAGAATCTCTAAAAATTTCCCCGCAATTGGCAAGGCCTGGATTTCCATTGGAAGCACCATCAACATTGACTTTGATCCATCCTGGAATTGGTGCCTGCCAGAAAACATCGACGGTGCATTTGGGATTTGGGTAAATTCCAGGAACTCGGAGGCGGTGAAGGATCTCACAGTCCCCAACCGAGTTGTTGCAGCAATATTTTTGAATGAAAGCAACTTCCTGGATCGCAACAAGAATTCTAGATTTTCCTAAATTGAGACTAAAAGTGTGATTATTATGTATAAGGACATTTCTAACATAACAAATCTCATGGATGAGTTCTGCCACTACCCCCAATAAGATGTTTTTGATCTGCAAAGAAAGTTCAGATCTAGAGTAGTTTTTAAGAAACAAATAAATTGAATCAGTAAAAGACCATCTGCAGTTGAATAAATCAAAAAACAAATCCAATAAGGCCAAGGCTGTTGCACAAGACAGGAAAAGATGATCCACATCCTTCCTGTGTTGGTTACACAGGTGACATTCAGAACAAATTTGGATGCCAAAAACTTGAAGAACAGTATCCGTAGGCAATCTATTATGGGAAATACGCCAAATGAGAGTGAGCCTAGAGGTTTTAATCCAGGGTTTATTAAACTGGCCCACCCAAAGATAATTTTATTCAATATGAGAAAAATTATGCTTATAAAAGTTCTTAGAGTCAAGAATTCCATTTGGGGTAGGTTCACAAACAAGGAAGTCACCATCATGGGAAAAATAATGAATATCAATGATTTGCATAATATTATCAGGGAGAACATGACGATGAAATTGAATAACTTCATTTATATATTGATTAGTGTTTTCAAGAATGTGACTAGTAGGTAACAGTGTTATCAAGGGGTTATCATACCATTTTCCACACCAGAAGTTAATTGAAGAATCGACACATACCATCCATCTAGATTTCTCCATGATCTTATGATATGAGTCCCTGATAGATGTTTATATGGAAGAGTTAATGAAAGTAAAATTCCCTTTTAAAATCTTATAAATAAATCTATGATACAAAAATTTAGTAGCTTTAGAAGAGGGATTAATAATATGCCAAGTGAGGCAGGCCTAGAGAGCGTCATTGAAAAGCTTTAAAATTTTTATGCCAATCCCACCTTTATCAAGAGGTCTACAACAAGAATTCCAAGGTATAGTGACAATATTTATTTCAAGAATACTTCCAGTCCAAATGAAAATTTTAATATAAGTATTAATTTTTTTGAAAATAATAACAGGCCATTTATAAATCATGAGGGAGTAGACCATTTTAGAGACAATGGTTGATTTGACCAAGCAAATTCTCCCAGCCATGGAGAGATAATTCCCTTTCCAATTGGAAAGTTGGTTTATAATATGATCAATAATATTAACAAAACAGCTGGCTTTGGGTCTCCCCCAAAAAATTGGAACTCCCAAATAAGTGAAAGGAAAGAGACCCTCTTTAATACCCAAATAGGAGGTAATGCAAGTTTTCCTTCCAACAGGCAAAATTCTTACCAAAGAAAATGGAAGATTTCTTCCAAGAGATCACTTGACTAGAAACCTCCTCATAATGATCAATATATTTCTTATGAATATAAATATTCTTTTGATCCCCTTTAAGAAATAGGATAATGTCATCAGCATATAAAAGGTGAGTAGGGGAATTAATCTTTCTAGTAAATTGTATAGGTTTATGCTTACTTTGATCAACCAGATTACTGAGGAGTCTACAATGATAATCCTCAGCAATAACAAAAAGAATAACAGAATGAGGGTCACCCTATCTAACACCTTTATAACAATTTAAAAAACCTCTAGGAGAGCCATTAATAAGGATAGAGATATAAGCTGAATGAAATAAAGTCCTAATCCTTCCAATGAAAAGTTCATGAAGACCAATGCTTTTTAGAACTTTAAAGATGAAATTCCAATCAATGGTGTCAAAAGATTTTTTGATATCCAGTTTGATCGCCACACATCCCCCTTTATTTTTTATTTAAACTGTTAAATAATTCAGAGGCAAGACAAATAAAATCTTGAATGTATCTTCCTTTAATAAATCCAAACTGACTCCAAGAAACTATTCTATTGAAAATAGGAGCAAGTCTATTTGCAATGAATTTGGTTATGATTTTAAAAATCATGTTAATAAGAGAAATCAGTTTGAATTTATGGATCTCAGATGCATTCTCAACCTTACATATTATGGTTAAGAATTGAGCATTGATTCCAAGAGGGAGGAAGCCACGAGTGAAAAATCTCTTAACAAGGTTACAAACATCCTTGTGGATTATGTCCCAATGATTTTGGAAAAAACCATTGTTGAACCCATCCGGACCAAGAGCACTGTCTGGATTGATAGCAAGGATAGTGTCTTTAATTTCATGATCAAGAGGAGTGCTCAGAAGTAATTAATTGTCCCTTTCATCCACCATTATAGGAATAATATCAGGTTTAAGCTCAGTGATTAAACCTGGACCATTAAAAATGTTATAATAGTATGAGGTAACATGATCCGTAATGGCCTCTTCAGAGTCAATGATCACTCCATTATTAGAATGTTTGGAAAGAGGACGATTGGTCTTTCTAATTCTTTGAAGGAAATTGTAGAATTTGGTATTACGATCTCCATCAGTAATCCATTTAATCCTGAACACATGTTTGCAAATATTATCTTTGAATGTAAGAAAGGAATTATGTTTGATGGAGATATTAACTTCCAATTGAGGATCCAAGATGAAATCAGAGTTGGTGTTTTGAGTTTGGAAATGACTAAGTTCCTTCTCAAGTAAAGAGATATCCAGATCAATTTGAGAATTTGACGATTTGAAACAACCTTTGAGGGCCTGTCTGAGAGTTTTCAATTTGTGCATATAGGAAAAAGAATCTTATTGATGTTTCATAGAATTCCGGATGTTATAAATGAATGCAACACAGTCAGGATTCTAAGACCAAGCATTATTAAATTTAAAAGGAAGGACATATTTTTTTATCATTTATAAGAAAGCTCACAAGGATGGGATGATGGTCAGAGTTGAGACTAGGTAGAGTAACATTAGAAATATTATCCCAGTTATCAAGAGCCTTCATGTTGACGAAGGCCCTATCAAGTTTACTAGCATCTTTTTTATTATGGTGTTTTCTGTACCACGTAAATTTAGCACCAGAAAGAGTGATTTCAAAAATATTGGTGTCTTCAATAGCAGTTCTGAATTCCCTAGAGGATATAGAAAGGTGAGAGGGTCGATTCTTTTCATAGGGGCTGAGGATGGCATTGAAGTCACCCATGACCACCCAAGTAAATTGAATTCATTTCTCCAAATCAAGAAGATAATTCCATAAGACTCTTCTATCTTGATATCTATTCTTGGCATAAACCAACGTACAAAAAGTATGGCGATCATTCCACAAAAAGTCATAGGTACGATTCTGATCAGAGATTCTAAAAATGTTGAAATTTTTCAAATAGGTATGAAAAAAATCCACATAGAATGAGAGTGGGAATCTATTTTTCAAGAGCCTAGGAAATTGTAATTGAGAGAGCCAAAATGCAAGAAGTTCATTTTGAAATTTACATTAGGTTCATATATATACTTGATCCTATTTGCAATAGAATTGTTTCTTGAAATCAGTTTGGATTTATTAAAGGAAGATCCATTCAAGATTGTATTTGTCTTGCCTCTGAATGCTTTAATAGTTTAAATAAAAAAAATAGAGGGGGATGTGTGGCGATCAAACTCGATATCAAAAAAGATTTTGACACCATTGATTGGAATTTCATCTTTAAAGTTATAAAAAGATTTGTTTTCAAGAACTTTTCTTTGGAAGGATTAGGACTTTATTTCATTCAGCTTATATCTCTATCCTTATTAATGGCTCTCCTAGAGGTTTTTTTATTGTTCTAAAGGTGTCAGATAGGGTGACCCTTTTTCTTCTATTCTTTTTGTTATTTATGAGGATTATCTTAGTTGACTCCTCAGTAATCTGGTTGATCAACGTAAGCTTAAACCTACACAAGTTTCTAGAAAGCTTAATTCCCCTACTGACCTTTTATATACTGATGACATTATTTTGTTTCTTGACAGGGATCAAAAGAATATTCATATTCTTAGTAAAGATATTGCTCATTATGAGGAGGTTTCTGGTCAAGCGATCTCTTGGAATAAATCTTTCATTTTCTTTGGTAATAATTTTCCTGTTGGAAGGAAAACTAGAATTACCTCTTATTTGGGTATTAAAGAGGGTCTCTTTCCATTCACTTATTTGGGAGTTCCAATTTTTTGGGGGAGACCCAAAGCCATCTATTTTGCTAATATTATTGATCAGATTATATCCAACTTTCCAATTGGAAAGGGAAATCTCTCTCCATGGCTGGGAGAATTTTCTTGGTCAAATCAACCATTGTCTCTAAAATGGTATACTCCCTCATGATTTATAAATGGCCTGTTTGTATTTTCAAGAAAATTAATACTTACATTAAAATTTTCATTTGGACTAGAAGTATTCTTGAAAGGAATCTTCTCACTATAGCTTGGAATTCTTGTTGTAGACCTCTTGATAAAGGTGGTATTGGCATAAAAAATTTAAAGCTTTTCAATGACGCTCTCCAGGCCCACCTCCCTTGGCATATTATTAATCCTTATTCTAAAGCTACTAAATTTTTGTATCATAGATTTATTTCTAATCTTTTAAAAGGGAATTTTACATTCATTAAATCTTCCATCTGGCCATCTATGAGGGACTCATATCATAAGATCATGGAGAAATATAGATGGATGGTAGGTGCCGATTCTTCAATTAACTTCTGGTGTGGCAAATGGTATGATAACCGCTTGATAACACTGTTACCTACTAGTATCATGATTTACACAAAAGGACTCCATAGATTTTGTTTAGTTATTTACCTACCTACACATATTACTCTGGTTTGTCTTGCAACCGTGGGAGCCTATTTATTTATTATATGACATGTATTCTATATGATATTGTTTTCTTCTAGATTTATTACTCAAAAATTTTATAATTTATTTATATTTTTTTCAAAGGATAAGATATAGCGTGTATGGACTCCATATGGAAGAAATTTGGACCCTTAATAGTTATCATTAGCCTCTTGTTTATGGGGAGAGTCACATAAGGTATTATGTATATTTTGTGTTAACCCAATGGTTACGATAATGGTGTTATAGGTGGAATAATTATTCATAGGAAATTTTCTTCTTTAATCATATTTTATAGAAAATAATTATAGCCTTCTATTTGAATATATATTTGAGGCTCTTATGATCCATATATATTTCACACTTCTTTCCAAAGAGATAACACTTCTAAATTTTGAACAAGACTATTACTACAACCAATTATAGATCATGAATTGAAATAATTATTCTCATGGGTTATTAACTATCATGAGGTATAGTCTATAAATTTATCATTTTGTGTTTGTAAACAACCTGATAATATCTTTTATGAATCATTATTTACTAAGAAACATTGCCTCTTAATGTTAGTATCAGGACTAGTGCATTGATGAGCCTATTTTTCAATTCCATGAATCTCTCATCATATTCATTGGTATAAAAAAAAATCTCTCCCTTCTGAGTTAACATGGTTGGATGGTTTCTCAATTCTGATAATTTCATTATAATTCATCAATAGTACTTATTATGTCTATGGAAACTACAGTTATCCATTATTAATGTTGGGTTAGGCCACTCCTCAATTACCTTTATTTTATAATGGTCCAGATATTTCCATTTTTTGGTTCTAGCATTACAAGATTATGATAACTATTCCATCTTTAACATAAATTTATTACAATTTTCACACACAGTATCATTTCAAAAATTATTTAACACTTTATTTAAATGCTATTTAGGATAATCCTTTCTTTCAAATTATATTATAATATCATCTATATAGAATACCCCAAATGTTTTCGAGGTAATGTCTAATGATTTTGTTTATCAAGTCCATGGAAGTTTTTTTATAATTTTCGTGTACTTTGGGAATCACTATGAACTCAATGTGTCTATACCGTTTTAAAAAGGATTACTTGAGAATATCTTAGTTTTAGACCATTAATTTGTGATATCATAACTAATGGCCCACCTTAGATAAATACCAATTGTAGAGACCCGAAGCTTGACGTACATGGACATTACATTACTTTTAAGGAATACTTAGAACATAACAAAAACAGACACACAAGGACTGTAATAGTTTAGTGTCTTTGGAAACATGGAACATAATCTTCTAATCGTGGTGAAAGATCTTCAATATCTCCCATAAATATCTTCCCATTTTTGTTTCCTTACCTAAAATCTTTCTTTTAATCATGGGGTAATATAAAACATAAAAAGGGTGAGCTCAAATGCTCAGTAAGGGTAAGCATGGATAAAATAAAACATACCATATACATTTGAACTTAAAAACATTAACGTAATGTTTAAACATCAAAATCTTGAGCAACGACTTAAAACATGGAAGTACATAAGGCATAGATCATAATGAAACATAAATCATGATAAAATAGCATGGGAATAAAACATGTAATTGTGGAATCCATTAAGCACATGTAATGATTTCCATATTAGCCAAGGCATTGCTGCCAAGTCCATATTAGTGGACAAAGTCCCATTCTGAATTGAGTTCACTCCTCATTTCAGTCCTGTAACACTGAACTAGTTTAACTTACCGTTCCAGCCATGCCTATCTCATGAGATATAAAATCATTACCCAATGCATTGGAGGGAGATATAGGTCCCACACATCTCATAATGAAATCATTATTACTTGTGCCACAAAATAAAAATACATCATTCATAATAACCTAATAAATAAAAAGTGTTTCATAAACATCATCCCATTATCACATAATCCATATAAAAGAAATGGATATCATTTCATAATAAGAAAAGTGAAACCATGTAAATCACAGATACATGATACTTGAAACATACACATATGAAATAATGTCATCTTAGATGAAAAATAGTTTTGATAAAACACTTGAAATGAATTCTTGAGGAAAATATCCTTTCTTCTTTAAAATCATTCTCTTTTCACAAAATGTCATGAAATTTTAAAATAAAAGGATTCTCTTGCAAATAGTCATGAAATAGTTTTGAGGAAGCTTCATGAAAATCATGCTTTATAAAACTGTAAAAATCCATTCGTGTCGTATAAGTTAAAAAAAACATTCTTCTCGTACTTTTTCTCGAAAAGTAAAAAAGTACCTCGTACGAAAAATGACAAAAGATTCCTTTCATATCCTTTACTAAAAACTCACCGAAGGGTAAAATTAGATTTAAATAATTGTAGGCTAATTGAAACAATATTAAATATTGAGGGAACATGTATGTGGATGATAAAATACACCCCAGTAAATACCAAAGTATAAACAATATCGGATAAAAATGAGATTGTGATATTTTCTCTTACCTTAGGTCTGATATGCTTAGTACGTATCCGAACCTCCTGTATAATGATTTAAATAATGTCATTGACTTATTACAGAATAATACTCAATGTTATGATATCATATATGGTTCACTTATGACTTTATATTACCCGTTCTTTTGAAAATTGAATTTTGAAGAGCGTTTTGGGTAAAATCGTTTCATTTGTCATCCGTGTTTTGACTTGTAATTATTCATATGATTAATTAGATCATGATTACTTAATTCCAGAATATAAAACATGATTTATATATAATATATATTCAGAATACACATATATATAATAGTTCAATAAATGGAATGAAATACACCATTCATGGAGACGGTAGGCCGTACGTACGCATGAACGTTGTTTTCGTTTCCTCATTGAATTGAATGGAATTAATTGGATGAAATAAATATATATATACATAAATCCTGTATCATTATTATGTCATATATTTCATGATTAGTTATTATATATACTTTATAATCATTTATGATTGGTTAATCATTGAGAATGAATCTCATCGCGTCGTGGAGACGGTATTCCGTACGTACGCACGTGCAATGATATCGTTCCCTTGATCGTGGAATTTTATTGGAGTGTATGTATACTATTAAAAAATAAATATCACTTCACAATAATAATGTATATACATTATTTACACCATTATACTCATAAAAGTAAGTTAGTGGTGGAAAATAGATTACACCACGGTGTGGAGACGGTATTCCGTACGCACGCACGCGCGGTGATTTCATTTTCCGTAGGATGGATAGATGGTGAAATAGGGTTGTTTCATACTTATAATAACATATTAGTATATGAGTTATACTGATGTTATTACTTCATAATGAAACAACTAATGAAGAAGAAGTGGAAGAAGAAATAAAGATGAAAGAATTGGTAACGGACATTACCTCTTCTTTGAAACGCCTTTTTGAGATCTCCTTTTAGGGCACTAAAATTGGCCTTTGAAGAAGACCAAGACCTCTAGGATGTTTCTAGGGAAATGGAGAATTGAATTTTTAAGGTTTTGGCCGAACATAAAGGCTCAATGTTGTGTGAGGAAGAGAGGGAGGAGGTGCCCTTTTATAAGGGAGGAGAAGGGAACCTTTGAATTCTTAAAAATGTTTATTTATAATAAATCTAACCCCACTTACAAACCTCCAAAAATGACTCATATCCAAATATTAGATTATATAGGGTTGTAATATCATCAACCAATCAAATTTAGACATGTTAGGAATTTATTTTAAACATTATCAACTTGATTTATCCTTATTTAATCAATTTAATTTTATTTGTGGTAATAATATTCTAAATTTTTAATTATAAAAAATAATTACTTATTTGTTGTGAATTGTCTATAATTGGATAATTTATAACCCTTTATACCATATAAATTTAAATTTATAATTTGTAAATATTTTTTTGATTTTTAAATAATTTTATAATATATTGTTTTTTATAAAATAACAATAGTGTCAATTTTGACACTATTCATTTATTTGAATTTAAATAAAATATATACAGAAGAAATGTTCTAAATAAAAGAATTACTAGATTCATAAAAGGTCATATGTATCACGAAAATTAGTGGAGCACATTAAATAGTTCATATAATATTTATTTTATTATTTTTAAAACCATTTATTTGGTTTATCTCTTAATAAAATAATTACTACATCATTTTTTGTATAATTATTTAATATACTTATTTGTTGCATAAAAATTAAAAATAAAATCCTATGATGAACATAAATCTATTAAATTTCACAATAATACATTTATTCTAATTTATCATATAAAAATCACAATATTTACATTGTTATATTTATTAAATCGTGAAGGTGACAACTTTGGCATCATATAAAATAAAATAATATAAGTGTCATAATCATCTTAATAAGTATATAAAGGGTCTAAAATTCGGCCAATGGATGATTAGGGTTTATATATACACTAATAATAAGTTTTTTGCGGACTTTTGGGCCTTTTGATATGTATTAATATTTCAATAAAAACTATATTATTGATTTTTCACTAAATAAATAATTTCCGCATCCCAATTGTGTCAAAATTAATGATAATTATTTAATAACTAAAAATTATAAATAAATTTATATGATATAGAAAATTTCATTATATTTCTGGGGATTATTCATGTTCGAAGTTTCATGAAGTTTATCACTAAATTAAAATTAATATACTTATAAGATTAAAGAGAGTGACATGTTGTCACTTTCTTTGGTTTTACTGATAATTAAGTTATTTTCATGGAAAAAAGTCCAGTAAATGAATCTAATCCTACCATTAGGTGATATGGGTCGACTTTTAGTCATCCAATAGGATTTTGGAAGGTTTTAGGTTAATTTTATAATCTTATATTTACCCTTAATTACCCGATTTACCTTTAACTATGGTAAATAAAATTTACCGTAGTTACTATTTATAAAGCGCAAAAATAAAAAGTAGCTTATTAACATAATTTGGACCTACTGATTACCAATATGGAATCCATTTTTCCAAATTCAATACAAAAAATTTGCAGAAATTAAATTAAAATTAATCCCATTGTCGAAAAAATGGGTTTTTGTTTAAAACATTGCAAAAGATTGAATTTATTTAACCAACAAATTCAATGTAAAATTAACGATAATGACATAAATTATATTAAATGGTAAAAATATATTCTATTTATACTTTAAAACCATTAAATATTATAATTTAACCACATAATTTATTGCGATGAAAAAAATTTGTTTTTAATTAAAATATAGCATGTTTTTACTATTTATTAAAATATGAAAGTTATCAAAATAATATGAAAATTTTATCCAAGGTAAAATTTTATATCCTGATTCCAAATAATAATTTTATTTTGTAAAAATGAACTTATAAACATGTGAAAAACAAGATTTAATGTGGGTGCGCCATCAAATGGTGGCAAAACTTCATTTTTTTAAAAATACTTATTTTACCCGAAAAATTTATTTTTTTCTAATACCATGTTCTAAAAAATGTGTAAGATGAATAATAATGTTATAAAATTTCCAAATTTAGTAAATAATATTCATAACGGCTAGTTCATAATAATATTATAATAATATATCATTGTTTAGTAAAACCTGGTATTGCGTACAACACACGCTATCAAGAAAGGTCGCGATTGCGTGTAATGCAAGCAAAGTCAGGGTTGCATGTTGTTCATGAATCCTTTATTATTTCGTATAACATAATCCAACTATATTCCATTTATACATTGAATATATATATATATATATACACTCAATGTTACGTAGAATGACTATTATAAAATGAATTTTAAATTGTGTGTAACACAATCTAAGAATAGTGTTGTGTATACTTCAAGCTAATACAATGTGGCGTATGACATCAAATAAATTAAAAAGAATACTTATCATAAAATATTGGGTTGTTACATTCTAACCCCCTTTAAATTAATTTCTCCCTCAAAATTCATCGGGGTTATAAATGGTTTACTACTCGAACGTTTCTTTAATAGAAACCCACATCGTAAAAAGGAAGACCAAAACTTGGCTTTAAAAACTAAAGTATGAAATGTAACAGTTACCCAAATTAATTCATCACTGGGTTTCCACGTAGGAGTACGTAGGTGAAAATATGGATATGGAAGAAAAATCTAACCATCAAGTTATGATGGAGAGTGGTAGAGAACATGGATTTGAAAAAGCCATCAATCACAAAGCCATAGATTTGTGATGATCTAAGGTACCATCTGATTCATCGGATATAAAGGCACTAGGACAACATTTTTGGTTTTCAAGATCATTTCCCTAAAGTTGATGAATTAAAATATATACTTACATGATTTTGGTACAATTTCACTGTTGTTCGTGAATTGAATAATTTCCACTTCATCCCTTAAAGAAATGAAGTAGAATTTGTTATTCGTGATATTTTAGCAGATCATGTGATAGAATGATGGGTCATTCCATCTGTTTCAAACAAAAGGTTAGCAAAAGTTATAAGTCCATCTTATGGTTAGATTAATCGTACATGGTTCCAAAAATGAACTTATACTTCATATATCATACCGCTTAATAAAATAAAACTAGTTTCTACTAACTAAGGACTTCCTGTAGGCCAGTGGTATGCGATAAAGGCTAGTCGCACTTCGGTTGTGGGTTCGATTCCCACAATCTCATCCAACACGATGGGCTGTCACCAGTCCTGCAGGTTGTCCTTTTTCTAAAGCTATATTACTATAACATCCCATAAATAATATCGAAAAAAACAATACTAAATTATGTCCAACGTAATCCATTCCAATCTTTAGGCTTATCCATAATACTACAGTCCACTCTCATATTATAGTGAAAGAGATTACCAGAGATTTCATATAACAAGCATGTTAATTCCATCGTTGATCCCCATATATCATAAGATATGTCTTTTTGGTCACATTCCAAACATTCAAAGGCCTTAATCATTTATTCTCTTGAAAAATGAATACCCATTGAATCTTAGTGAAAACATGAATGTAGTTAAAAGTTAACACTTCCCAAAGACCAAAATCCTCAAAATTCTTTATACTCAAACCATGATATCACTTAGTCCTTATATAAATCATGAGCTCATGAATACTGCCAAACATTTCATTTTCTTCTTATCCCTTCATTATGCATATATCATCTGCTTTAAAAAATATTTGAATCACTTTTCATGGTTACTATTACCTTAAAATTATTGAAAACCACAATAGAATAATACAAAAATATTCTAATACCCAATAAAAGTACCTCAAAAACATTATTCTTGAATACCAATACATAAACACCTCAATCCATCCTCTTTAATTATTGTCCTGGAATAAGTCCTTCCTTGATTTAGAAGTAACTTTTTAGGTCAAGGCATTGAGTTGGGTAATTCCCATGTTCTCCACAAATTATACATTGAACTACATAACAGTCTGTCACTCTATGACCCTTTTCTCCACACAGATAACATCAGTCCCTCCATTTGAGGTATTCCTCAAGGTTCTTCTTCCCTTCTATAGAAATCTCAATCTTCCTTTATTTATTCTCCTCAACATGCGAACATGCATAATAGTTTATCTTCCTCTTCTTTGATGAAATAAGCATACCACTAAATTTAACCTTGTTAATCATATATCTCGATGAATGATTCGGCATAATAAAAATATATTTCTTTCTAGGAATTACACAATTTTGTTGCTCATAGTCACCAATTTTTCCATTGGATTCAATGTTAACAGAATTCCTTCTGGTTCCCTCCATTAACTAAAACACAAATATAATTCTGTGAGAGGAAAAAATCATGCTAGAGAAAAAAACATAGTAAAGGGGGAGTACCCTCAATATCTAACATATTAAGTTAAATTCTAAGATTGTTAGCGCAATTCTAGGACTATAAACTATACATATACTTAACCTTAGAGACATCCCTAGACATACCTTAGAAGTATCTCTAGGGATCTCACTAACGTTTTCGCATCCTAGTTTCCAAAGGTTGACTAAACATTTCCTCTCATACCAACTGTAGAGACCCGAAGCTTCATGTACATGGACATTACATTATTGTTGTGGAATACTTATTACATAACAAAAACAGACACACAAGGACAGTAATAGTTTAGTGTCTCTGGAAACTTGGAACATAATCTTCTAATCGCGGTGAAAGATCTTCAACATCTCCCATAAAGATCTTCCCATTTTTGTTTCCTTACCTAAAATCTTTCTTTTAATCCTGGGGGAAAAGAAAACATAAAAAGGGTGAGCTCAAATGCTCAGTAAGGGTAAGCATGGATAAAATAAAACATACCATATACATTTGAACTTAAAAACATGAACGTAATGTTTAAACATCAAAATCTTGAGCAACGACTTAAAACATTGAAGTACATAAGGCATAGATCATAATGGAACATAAATCATGAAAACATAGCATGAGAATAAAACATGTAATTGTGGAATCCATTAAGAACTTGTAATGATTTCCATAGTAGCCAAGGCATTGCTGCCAAGACCATATTAGTGGACATAGACCCATTCTGAATCGAGTTCACTCCCCGTTTCAGTCCTGTAACACTGAACCAATTTAACATACCGTTCCAGCCATGTCTATCTCATGAGATATAAAACCTTTTCCCAATAAATTGGAGGGAGATATAGGTCCCACCCATCTCATAATGAAATCATTCTTACCTGTGCCACAAAATAAACAAACATCATTCATAATTGCCCAATAAATACAAAGGGTTTCATAAACGTCATCCCATTATCACATAATCCATTTAAAAGAAATGGATATTATTTCATAATAAGAAAAGTGAAACCATGTAAATCATAGAGACATGATACTTGAAACATACACATATGAAATAAAGTCATCTTAGATGAAAAATAGTTTTGATGAAACACTTGAAATGAATTCTTGAGGAAAATATCCTTTCTTCTTTAAAATCATTCCCTTTTCACAAAATTTCTTCCAATTTTAAAAGAAAAAGATTTTCTTGAAAATAGTCATGAAATATTTTTGAGGAAGCTTCTTGAAAATCAAGCATTATAAAACCGTAAAAATCCGTTCATGCCGTATAAGTTAAAAAAACATTCTTCTCGTACTTTTTCCGGAATAGTCAAAAAGTACCTCGTACGAAAAACGACAAAAGATTCCTTTCATATCGTTTACTAAAAACTCACCGAAGAGTAAAATTGGATTTAAAAAAATTTTAAGCGGATGGAAACAATATTACATATTGAGGGAACATGGATGTGGATGATAAAATACACCCCAGTAAATACCAAAGTATAAACAATCTCGGATAAAAATGAGATTGGGATATTTTCCCTTACCTTAGGTCAGATATGCTTCGTACGTATCCAAACCTCCTGTATAATGATTTAAATAATGTAATTGACTTATTACAGAATCATATTAATTGTTATGATATCATATATTGTTCACTTATGACTTTATATTACCCGTTCTTTTGTAAATTCCCTGTTAATGAGCATTTTGGGTAAAATCTTTTCATTTTTCATCCGTGTTTTGACTTGTAATTATTCATATGATTACTTAGATCATGATTACTTAATTAGAGAATATAAAACATGATTTATATATAATATATATTCAGAATATACATATATATAATAGATCTATAAATAGAAAGAAATACACCGTTCATGGAGACGGTAGGCCGTACGTATGCATGAACATTGTTTTCGTTTCCTCATTGAATTGAAATGAATTAATTGGATGAAATAAATATATATATACATTAATCCAGTATCATTATTATGTCATATATTTCATGATTACTTACTATATATACTTTCTAATCATTTATGAATGGTTAATCATTGAGAATGAATCTCATTTCGTCGTGGGGACGGTATTCCGTACGTACACACGTGCGATGATATCATTCCCATGATCATGGAATTTTATTCAAGTGTATGTATACTATTACAGAATCAATATCACTTCACAATAATCATATATATATTAATTCTTTACACCATTATACCCATCCAAGTAAGGTAGTGGTGGAAAATAGATTACACCACGGCATGGAGACGGTATTCCTTACGTACACACGCACGGTGATTTCATTTTCCATAGGATGGATAGATGGTGGAATAGGGTTGTTTCATACTTATAATAACATATCAGTATACGAGTGATACTGATGTTATTACTTTATAATTAAACAACTGAAGAAGAAGAAGTGGAAGAAGAAATAAAGTTGAAAGAATTGGTAACAGACATTACCTCTTCTTTGAAACGCCTTTTGGAGATCTTTTTTTAGGGCACTAAAATTGGCCTTTGAAGAAGACCAGGACCTCTAGGATGTTTCTTGGGAACTGGAGAAGAGAATTTGTTAGGGTTTTGACGAGCATGAAGGCTCAATGTTCTGTGAGGAAGAGAGGGAGGAGGTGACCTTTTATAAGGGAGGAGAGGGGCACCTTTGGAATTCTTAAAAATATTAATTTATAATAAATCTAACCCCACTTAAAAACCAACAAAAATGAATCATATCCAAATATTAGATTATATAGGGTTGTAATATCATCAAACAATCAAATTTAGAAATGTTAGGAATTTATTTTAAACATTATCAACTTGATTTATCCTTATTTAATCAATTTAATTTTATTTTTGGTAATAATATTCTAAATTTTAAATTATAACAAATAATTACTTATTTGTTGTGAATTGTCCATAATTGGATAATTCATAACATTTTATACCATATAAATGTAAATTTCTAATTTGTAAATATTTTTGTGATTTTTAAACAATTTTATAATATTTGTTTTTTATAAAATAACAATAGTGTCAATTTTGACACTATTCATTTATTTGAATTTAAATAAAATATATACAGAAGATATGTTCAAAATAAAAGAATTAATAGATTCATAAAAGGTCATATGTATCAAGAAAATTAGTGGAGGACATTAAATAGTGCATATAATATTTATTTAATTATTTTTAAAACCATTTATTTGGTTTATCTCTTAATAAAATAATTACTACATCATTTTTTGTATAATTATTTAATATACATATATGTTGCATAAAAATTAAAAATAAAATCCTATGATTAAGATAAATCTATTACCATTCCCAATAATAATTGTAATCGAATTTATCATCATAAAATCACAATATTTAAATTGTTATATTTATTAAATCGTGAAGGTGACAACTTCGGCATCATTTAAAATAAAATAATATAAGTGTCATAATCATCTTAATAAGGATCCAAATGGTCAAAAATTAGGCCAATGGATGATTAGGGATTATATATACACTAATAATAAGTTTTATTAAGATTTTTAGGCCATTTGATATCTATTAATATTTCAATGAAAACTATATTATTTATTTTTCACTAAATAAATAATTTCTGCATCCCTATTGTGTCAAAATTAATGATAATTATTTAATACCTAAAAATTATAAATAAATTTATATTATGTATATAATTTCATTAGATTTCTGGAGACTATTCATGTTCTAAGTTTCATGATGTTTATCACTAAATTAAAATTAATATACTTATAAGATTAAAGAGAGTGACATGTTGTCACTTTCTTTGGTTTTAATAATAATTAAGTTATTTTCATGGACAAAAGTCCATTAAATGATTATAATCTGAACCTTAGGTGATATGGGTCGACTTTTAGTCATCCAATAGGATTTTGGCAGGTGTTAGGTTAATTTTATAATCTTATATTTACCCTTAATTACCTGATTTACATTTAACTATGGTAAATAAAATTTACCGTAGTTAATATTTATAAAGCCCAAAAATAAAAAGTAGCTTATTAACATAATTTGGACCTACTTATTCCAAATATGTAATCCATTTATCCAAATTCAATACAAAAAATTTGCAGAAATTAAATTAAAATTAATCCCGTTGTAGAAAGAAAACGGGTTTTTGTTTAAAACATTGCAAAAGATTGAATTTATTTAACCTACGAATTTAACGTAACATCAGGGCTAATGAAATAAATTATATTAAATGGTAAAAATATATTCTATTTATACTTTTAAACCATTAAATTTTATAATTTAACCACATAAGTTATTGCGATGAAAAAAATTTGTTTTTAATTAAAATATAGTGTGTTTTTACTATTCCTTAAAATATGAAAGTTATCAGAATAATATGAAAATTTTATCCAAGGTAAAAATTTATATCCTGATTCCAAATAATAATTTTATTTTGTAAAATTGAACTTATAAACATGTGAAAAACTAGATTTAATGTGGGTGCGCCATCAAAAGGCGGAAAACTGCATTTTTTTTAAAATACTTATTTTACCCGAAAAATTTATTTTGTTCTTATACCATGTTCGAAAAAATGTGTAAGATGAATAATAATGTTATAAAATTCAAAATTTAGTTAATACTATTAATAAAAGCTAGTTCATAATAATATTATAATAATATATCATTGTTTAGTAAAACCTGGTATTGTGTACAACACACGCTATCGAGAAAGGTCGTGATTGCGTGTAATGAAATCAAAGTCAGGGTTGCATGTTGTTCATTAATCCTTTATTATTTCTTATAATAGAATCCAACCATATTCCATTTATACATTGAATATATATATATATATATATACACACACTCAATGTTGTGTAGAATGACTATTATAAAATGAACTTGAAATTGTGTGTAACACAATCTAAGAATAGTGTTGCGTATACTTCAAGCTAATACAGTGTGGCGTATGACATCAAATAAATTTAAAAGAATACTTATCATAAAATATTGGGTTGTTACACCAATACCAATGTAGTTATTCAAACAAGTCATCAATCCATGGAAGGGGATACTTGTTCTTTATCAGGATTTTTTTTGTGTCCATGATTGTCAATACTGAGGCACATTGGACTATTTTTCTTTTTCATAAAGATGACCACCACAAACCATGATGAAGTACTTAGGCATATAAAACCCATGTCCATATTCTATCGTACTTCTTCTTTTGTACTTCCATATCAGTGGTGAATATTCTAGAGGGAGTCTTCGATATATATAGAGATAATATGATATGTTAACATAATAACTAAAGCACTCAGCAATGAGAATGACTAGGCAAATCATCCCAGAATACATTATATAGTCCTTCAATATAGTTATGTATTCATGCAAGATTCTCTCATTTGAGCTTGATATGATTTCTTTTAAGTCAACAATAACCTTTCTTGGGAAGAATACTAGAAAAGAGATTAATCTCACAAATTTTTCTTATAAATAATTATAGAATGATTCAATATTTGAAGAGATTTCAACCTCTCTTGATAAATGATATTTCCTTAATATATTAATATCCAATCCATTATCAATATAGAAAAAATTCTACTGAAGGAAGAATAAAGTTATTTTTAGGAGGGTTTTTATATGAACATTTACTGATGAGGAATTGAATACTTGGGATGAAATGATTTCCCCATTTTGTATTATCATAGACAAATCAACCCCCATTTTATTAAGGTGATGTCTGAACAGTAATACTAAAAATTCAATATATAGAAGATTATATAGAACCAAAATCAAATAGTATGTTCAATATTATTGAAAAAAAATAAGTGTATGTGTAACCACATCATCATTGAGATCTACATCAAAAATAGTGATAAAATATTACCTTCCTTTCTGTCTAGTATTTGGGGGATTTTCCATTGACTTTATCTAACAAACCTTAGATTTGGTAATTGGATTTCAAAGATTCCCTTGTTCTCTATATTTGAAAATCTAGAATATAGGATGAGTGTTGATTGAATAGTTTTTATTCCACTACAGGATTTGGCTTCTTCGTATCTCTTCAATATTTATTATCCTGATTCCCCTATTTTCTACACTTTAAGTATCTATGAGTTCCATTGAGATGATTTCTAGGATCCTTCATCCCATACTTTTGACACGTGGGTATTTGAGTTTCATTTCCTCCATGAGATTTTTCTACTGATCCTCTATAATTAAACTCCATTTTATGGGTATTATTTCACTCCCCATGAGGAAATTAAGAGTCACCAATATCTATAACATCCTTAAGGGATCAACATAAAATCTATTCACTGCTAAAAAATTCTAAAATCAGCAAATATCTCCATAGACTTAACATTAATAACATACATAATTTCTATGAATTACATTTTATTTTGATGATAAAAAATACTAATACCATGAAAAACTTATGAAGTTATCCTCATACACCCTGATAGACTCATATTGTTTTTATATCAGTCTATGGAACTCAATATCTATTTTAAGATAGATAGTTTTTAGGAAATTATTTATTGAAAATTATTCTCAAGAATCCTTACCATTGAAAGGAATCAATTTAATCATAAGGATTCATGTCCCTGATTAGTATCCACCATCGATCATCCTACCCTTTTAATGTGATAAATTACTATTATAATTTTCTCTTATTCTAATCATTGGAGGACATATAATATCATCTCGATGTAGTTAATCCATTATTCCACAATGAGGGCATTAGAACATACACTAAATGTAGAAAGACTTTTTCCACATAATGGAATCAACCACAATTTATTATTTCTTATGAGAAGGACTGTGTTATACCCAATTGAAATTACTATTCATTACATGAGTTTGTTGAGCAAGTAATTCCGTACAGTTCTCATCTTCTTCTCCCATTAAGTATGAAATATCATTAGGGAAATCCTCAAATTTCTAGTTGGAATTTTATTTTCAAATTTTTATCCATTAAAAAAAAGGAAAACTAGGGATGAGAGTAATTAAACTAAAAATTAAATAAATTGGGAAACAATAAAATTATAATAAATAACTTATAAATAACAAGTCTATCTTAACTTAGGAGTCTCTAAGTTTCCATATTGGTTATATATGGTGATATTTAAATTTTTTTGAAACCCAAAAATATAATAAAGTGCTTTTAATGGTTTTAAAAGAGGTTTTGAATTTAACAAAGCATATCCACATGGGTTGTCAAAATAGGTGTGAAATAAAGCCTCCTTATTGTTTACAGGGTACTGGTCTAGTTAATAACCCACAAACCCTTTCATGGTTATTTTCCTTAGGTACACCTATTTTAGAGCCACACCCACTTTTACTGTCCAAATATTTATTTCTTTTCATTGAAACAAATATTTCAATGCTCTTTAAAAATCTTAATATGTTTTCCCATAATTATAATTACCCTATAGGAATTTTACTAATGTAATTTATGCCTAATCCCTTAAATAAATAGATATTTCTTTAACACCACCTATAAAAACCCAAACCTAATAGACATGTCATTACAGGATTTTTAAAATATATATCCAATAAAAAAAAGATCAAGAGGCCTGGTCATTTCATAAGAATTGGTTTATAATAAATCAAAATAAATCTAAAATAAAATGTTTTTTATATTTCCATAATGTGATCTTTATTCACTTTGAGCTCCTAATACTTCATTGGATAACATGAAGAATACATAAACGAAATTGGTGAAATAAAAATCATAATAATTTAATAATAAATTAGATTCAATAATAACTTAATTCTGAAAATTTTATTTCTATATTATATTTAATATAAATATATTATGTACATTTAGAGAGATTTACCTATCATTAAAAACATAATTACTTTTAATTAGTTAAGTGATTATTAAAATATTACAGAAGTTAAAATAAGTAATAATATACTTATTATCATCATATTTTAACAAAATTATACTTTTTTAACCATCGATTAAGGTGATCACGAAAAATGAAGTATGTTTTTCGTGGAGGCGGTGAATCCATGACAATGTGAACATTGTTTTGATTTTTTAGAGTGGGGAGAGAAGAGAAGAAAATGGATGATAGATATTACATTTAAAAAATAAAATTATTGTATATTTAAAATACTGTAGTAATTATTTAATGTTTGATGGGGTATGTGAGGAGTAGGTATAAGAAGAAATGAATTTAAAAGGGATAGATTGAGAATAATACCTCTTAAATGTCATCTCTTGAAATATAGGTTTAGGAATATTGATTTTACTTTTTGGTGAGAAAACAAATGTGTGGAGGTTAGGGAGAAATAAAGGAATATTTGGGTAGAATTTTTGTAATCTGAAAGCCATAGAAGGTTCATGGAGAAATGATGGTAAGGTGAGGTATTTTTAAAGGGAGGAGAGGGGTGTTTTTGAATATTATATTCATTAGTTTTTAAATTTTTTCTCAAGAATACGAGTAGTTATAAATTTTATGACTATATATAGTAATTTGTGAATGTGAGTTTGAATTAATAGGTTATTACATCATCCCATATGTAATAAATCATATATTTAACTTCTGTTGTCACATACCATATTTTACAATATTTCAATATTCACAAAAAAATCATCTATTACCAAAAAATAAAAAAATCACCACATCGATTTTTTATCTGTAGATTCCATAAATTGAAATCCTTTTTAGGAATATTATTTTCAAAAGATAATAAATTTAATTTTCAATTAAAATCATTATTTATTTGAAAAATACCATTTTTAATATTATGATTGATTATGACCTTTTGAAACTTTAATTTTGGTCTCAAAAAATTAGATTATCATTATAATACAATGTCATATCAATTTATTAACCCATTTTTTGTTAATAAACAGTGTTTCATATAATTATATTTGTTATAAAATTTCAAATAAAACATTTATGTTTAATTAAAATATATAAACTTATTTATTCACTTTTGAGCAATTATTATCTTCTGCCATGATATAATTATGCCATATTAACATTTTATAAAAAAACAATTATTTTACATTCCCATAGGTGAATATAATACTATAATGGTATGTCTACCATTCCTAATGGTTATATTCATATTTCAATGATAATATTTTTAATGGTCGCATGGTTTTACTAAATTATATAAATACTTCATATTTCATTCATACTTCATAAACCTATAACAACCTGAGATTTTAGGAGATAAATTTTTTTAATTTCATTCATGTATTGTGTTGTACGCTACACCAATATTAGATTGCACTTTAAATAAAACTGAATTATCTTATAGTATATAAAACATTATTCTTGGCTTGTGTTATACACAAGAGGAACCTTCTTCGATAGCTTGTATTGTACACAAAACTGAGTTTCAGTAAACAACAATATATTATTAATATATTATTATTAATTGGGATATAAACTAGCTATTATGAATAGTATTAACTGCCATTTTTATTTTATATAACATTAACAATCATCTTAGGTATTTTCTAGACATTATATAAGAGTATTTTTTAAAAAATGCAATTTTGCTGCCTTTTGATGGCGTTCCCATTTTAAACCAAGTTTTTAACAATTTTATATATTATATTTTACAAAAATAACTATTTATTTAGAAGAGGGATATAAAAATTTAATTTTTTATATTTTTTGGTATTTTTCTAATAAAATTAATATTTTAATTAATAGTGAAAAATACTACATTTTAATTCAAACCTACATTTTAATCTAATTTATTTATATATCTAAATAATTTTTTAATTGATTTTAAACATGAAATTTATTTTTTGTCATTTAATTACATTTGGGTAATTAGAAGTAATTTCTCACTGAAATATGACATAAACACATGTCAATATTTTAATAGTTATTACATCTTAAGAACCCACCTTTTGGTTTTGACAACTGGAATTAATTTGAAATTAATTACTGCAACATCTATGATATTGAATTTGGGAAAAATTAATTCCATATTTGGAATCATAAGGTCCAAATTTTGTGAACATGTAACTATTATTTTTGGACATTATGATCATTAACTTGAGAATTTTTTTTATTTACTATGGTTAAAGGGTAAATCTGGCAAATAAGGGTAAAAAATAATAATTTAATATTAAAAAAATACATTAAAAGGTGTCTTAATTCTAATGGATGAGATATTTATTACAATGGGAATCCTTGGGTCAATTTTTGGACCCCATGGAACCACTTGGATTTGAAAATGACATTTTATAAGAATTAATTTAAATTAGAAAGAAATATAACATAAACATGTTCCATTAATAATTTTTTTATATGGGGATATATAAGTGATATCTTTATATATAAATAGTAATTATAAATATAAAATGTTTTCTTACATCAAGATATTTTATTTATAATTTTTAGATATTAAATAAATAAATTTAATTATGACACAATGATGATGAAATGATTGATTCATTGATAATGGATTCAAAAAAATAATACTATAATATTAAAATAAATGTAGTTTTATTATTTAGATTCTATAAAAGTGTTAAATGGATTATGTGGAAATATTAGCTTTGATTTAATGCTTTTTCTATTAAGGAATAAAGTTTTTATGAATTTGTAAAAAAAAATTATTATGAATAGTGTCCAAAATTTAAAGAATTAATAACTGAAAACATAAAATAGTTTATTAAATGATATTAAATTCATAAAAAATTACAATTCTTCAAAATGTTTAATAAAAGTCCAAATATGTTATAAATGACTTTTTTTGGGTCTTTTTACATGACATGGTAATTAAATTAACCCACAATGTGTATATAACATGATATCACTATAAGATAAAAAAATGTAAAATAAGTGTTATACCAAAAAGTTAATGATAGAAAAATACTAAAAATTTGTTTAAAAATTATTTTATGATGGGTATTAGAACCAAAATCATCTTATATTTTAATTAAATGAGTCTTGGTCAATTTTTAATCGAACTTTAATTTATAATAAATTAATATTTTAAGACTTTCCTAAAGTGCCCCCTTTTATAAAAGGCCCCCACTTCTACCCACATAACACACACCTATCAAAATCCAGGGATCAAACAAATTCTTCCCAAATAATATTCCAAAACCCCTACCATAATCCTATAAGTCATACCTTGGGTAGAAGGGAATTCAAGAAAGCCTTTTCCATTAAATCAAAAAAAGTTACCCAATTTAGAGGTAACGTCTTCTCTCAAGATCTTTTCTTTTATTTTCCTTATACACTCCCTATGTTATTCTTATTCATTGGTTAAATAAAAAAAATATAACCAATATACTAGTCTATTTTACTGAGAAGTATTCAAACTAAACTTACACACACATTAATCTAATGGATACGAACATACCGTTTCTGTCTACAACGAAATACTGCCCCACGAAACGAGGATTGTTCTATTTTCTCCTACCAACTCTCATGGTGGCCATTATTATAACACGATATTTATATATGATATATATTATAATTATATTTTATATATTCTTCGGTATTTGTTAATTTAAATATACATTTATGCATTCCATAATGTGTAAATACGATAATTTCATTTTAGGAAGTGCAGACTTTCTCCACCTCAATGTGATATATCTCATTCAGGACACACATGGAACGTATAAATGATGGAATTAATAAACATATTTAACAGATATAACATATATATTAAAATTTAATTATATTATACCTATGTATCATTTAATTTTCATTCCATTAATATGGAAAATAAATGAAAGTAGTGTTAATGCCTACATACGACCTACTGTAGCCATGAATGGTGTATTCCATTTAATTTATCTATATATTATATATAATTATATACTGAATATATATGATATATAAATAATTATTTAAATTATTTCTGTTTTTAATTGAGAATATAAATAATAATATCAAGAATAAAAATGTCAAAAAACTTCCGATAAATAAAAACATTAATACAGAAACCGTTTCTTTAACATAGAAATGACAGATTAAGAGGTAATATAAAGTAATAAGTGAATCATATATTATTTGATAAATATTATTATGGTTCATTTACAAGTCAATAATATTTTTAAAACCACTATATAAGAGTTTTGGACACATACGAGGGATATCAGATCTAAGGTAAGGGATAATTTTTCAATATCATTTTATCCGAGATTTTTTACATGTAATTATTTCCTAGGGGTATATTTATAATCCATTTTAATGTTTTATAATAATATTATAATAAATTTTTTACTATTATTTTAGGTATATTTAATGTTATTTTTATCAATTTTTACTTTAACTGCATGTTTTGGAAGGAATCATTTGTACATTTACTATATGAGGAACTTTTTGAATTTTCATGGAAAATTATGAGAAGACTTTTTTTTAACTTATATGGAATGAATTGATTTTTAATTCATTATAACATATTATTTCCTTAATTATTACTTTACATGATTTCCGGTTTATTTTCTACTAAATTCATTACTTTTAAAATTTCCTGTTTTTTGGGAAAATAATTTTTTTTGAGGAAGACTCACTATTTTCTTCAAGAATTATTTTTAAGAGTTTTATGAAAATTATTTTCCATCTAAGATGAATCTCTTAAATAGGGTCATATTTCTACATATATTATTAATATTATTTGATTAAGTTAATATAGGAATTATATTTCATATGGATTACGTTATTATGGAATAATGTTTAATATGCCCATTTTATTTCTTGGGTTATGCTATGGAAAATTATTTATGTTTTTGTGGAACATGTAATAATGGTTTCATTATGTCATGGGAAGGACCAATATATCCCTATAATGAATTGGGTAATGATTTATATCTCAAGAGATGGACATGACAGGAATGAACAATAAATAAGGGTTAGTGAGATATGGCTGGAACATCATGTAAATCCAGTTCAGTGATGGAATTTGTCCACAATGATGGTCTTGGCAGCAATTCCATAGCTACTATGTAATCATATAATGTGATTATTAGTTTCCCATAATTACATGTTATATTCCAATTTTATTCTATCATGGTTAATGATTATTTATGATCTATGCCTTGCATACTCCTACGATTTATTTCCTGACTCAAGATTTTGATGTTTAATCTTTATTTTCATGTTTTTACATTCAAATTTTCATGGTTTTATTTATGTTCTCCAGGTTTACCCTCATATAGCATTTGAGCTCAACATTTTTATTCCTTATTTTCCCTACGGTATAAATAAAGGTTTTAGGTATGAAAATTAAAGGGAAAGATCTTTATGGGAGATTTTGAAGATATTTTAACAGGTTAAAATATTATGTTCTATGTTTCCAAAGACACTAAACCACTACGACATTTGGGCATATATTTGTGTAATGTATTATTTATTCCTTAAAAGAAATTTAATTTCTATATACATCAAGAATGTTTTGTTAGAAAACCTATATCTTCTCCCAATATTGTATACATTTTATTTTTAAAGATAAATATTGTACTAATAATATTATTCTTCATTTAAAAATTTCTGTTTGTGAGTGGGGTTATACTGGTGGATCAAGTGGATCAACATTTTCCTATTATAGTTATCTTAGTTTCTATTTTTTACCGCATTATAATACTTATGAGAATAATTGCCATATTTATTACTTAAATTTATTATAAAATTAAATATAATAAAATGTTTCTTGTTTTTATTTTTTATTTAATGGGATTTATATAATACTATATTTTTAGTATAGAAAATTTATATAAGAAGGGAAATTCCATTGATAAAAATTTTGGGTCATTACACATACCAGCCTCCCCTAAGACCACAAGAACCAATCATATCATTACAAATAAATAATTATTAAATATAATAAAAAAATTAAAAAAATTAATAATAGGTTACAATGTTAATGGGCATACCTACGACATCGAAATCATGGGCATTAGGGTGTCGTCTACTCCCAAATCGACCCAAACTAAGAAAAAAATGAGCTGAAAAATTAATACATAAATCAATGATCATTTTTAAAAAATATCACTACAAAATTATAATAAACACACTAGGATTAATATATTTTAAAAAAATGGTTAAAATTGGCTTGAATACACACTATTAGGATTCCATCTACAAGCTGTAAATGAAATCCACATCAATCAAAATGTTTTTTCAACTCTATAGTGAAATTATCTATATGAAATATTACACAGTCACACCAAAAATTCAAAAATGGGGGATTAAGAACAAGGGAAGAGAGTAAGAGATATCAATATAAAAGAATGCGATGAAATATGAAGACACCACCTGGATTAAAGGATAAGGAAGGAGAAAATGGATTTTGGCATCTCTTTTATCATATAACCCTATGAGAGAAGAAACCCATGGGGGGATTTATTTTAGAATCCTCTTATCCCTTTTTTATAAATGCATCATGTATGATTCATGTTTTCAAAATGGATTCTTGATTTCAAACTTATTTAGGTAGTGGACTAACCCTATTCCAGGATATTTCATGGAATGACCCATATAATCATGTAGTGAATTCCCCCTATAGACATTTATATTAGCTTTTCCACCCTCTACCTACCTGATGCCCAAATGGAAACACAAGACTCCACATAAGCCTTAATCCTCATCCAAAAACAACATTATTGGATTTACAATCAATCAAATGACCTATCAATGTTTTGGTTCTCAAATAGAACCATTCACCATAAACAATTTTCAAATTCACTAAAGAATTTTCATCCATTAATGATGCGAGTCATTAAACAAACCCCACTATAACACCTATCATCATTAAGAAGTTTTGTTAGTCCCCTGACCTCAAATTTTACATACCATATATTTCAATTTATTGTGAATAATCCACATTTAATCTCAAAATTCCAGAAAAACCTTCAATGTAGAAATCTAAAGACCGATACTAGATATAACATCTCTTCATTAAAAAAAATCCCATTTTGATACCCAAACCAACCCAACTATATAAAAAATGGAATCAATGATGTGGTTTCTAAGTTAATACATCTGATTTTAAAAGACTACACTAATTAGTTCTCCTTCTACTTACTTTTTTTGAAAACACATTACAAAAAGTTATGACAGGTTTTTTACCTTACCATATATTATTCCTTGACTATAGTGTAATTGAAACATCACTAAACTATCAAATAATGATTCCATAATTACAAAATGAATCATTAAACTATCAAAAAATCCATAATTATGTCTAAACCATACACTCAGTTTAACTAAATAATTTCATCCTTAATCAGCCCGTCCCACTAACACGCTCTAGATCAGAGCAAAAATTCCCCCTATAACCAAGTCTCTCTCAAATCAAACTAACATAATCTTGAGTCCCTATCTAACAAAATTAATTCAACTAACACATTGACTACGATTCTCAACATTATTGATCCCTGAATCATGCATAAAACTGTTGTTTACCCCCGAATCATGCCACAATAAATAGTTCACCTCATGTGTCAATCCATGAATCAATGTTCACATAGAAACCAATCTATCCCCTAAAAAAATATTTCTTGGTGGTGTATGACTCACCCCACTAATTGGTATCCTTAAATCAAATATAATCATCACTTATTGATTCCCACACATGGTAATCACTCATTTATTGATGAAACTAGGCTTCTTACAAGAACATAACATTAAAACCGACATCAACCTATGAGTTAGGTTTTCTTGAACCTCAATGTTGACAAGAAACAAGGAATTATCATCACCACCAATCCATAGGCATGATCCTATGTCACTATCATTCAAATGATGAAAAACTAAGAATCAATCCATCAATTTGTCTACAAATTTATGGTGCTCTTCACTGTGGAAATCACCTATCAAAACTCATAAAATATTGTCTAAAATATAAAAATATCCATACAACATCCTATATTAAATCTATGATGACACCAAAAAATATTCAAATATACAATACAACCTCAAAATTTAAGATCCCACTATAATGGGATCCCTAAAAACAACTGCTAAACCATCATTGAAAACAATAGGAAACAACTAGTTCACTCATAGCCAACCATAGAAAACCATGAAAACTGAGAATAATAATAAATCAGTTTCGTTTCCCATAAAACAACCAAAATATTTATATAAATTCTAATAACACATGGTGGTTCTAAATAAACCTGGATCATAATCCAAGCACAAAATTCAAGTAACCGGGTCCCTCCTAACCATAATAAAAAATCCCACAAAGATAGTTCACATGAGCACCGGTCACATATTTTCAAAACCTTATTCAAACCATTTAAAAAACGCATAATAAATTAAAATAGTTTTCAAAAATAACCATTGAAATGAAATATTTTTCCACCAAACCAAATCATATTAAAATATATACCATTTATAGTCCCTATTTTGAAAACTTACATCACTTCCAAAAACTAATTTGAAATAAAAAATAATTGAATTTTACTTAAATTTTCACAAAAATAAATAAATATAAAACATTTTGAAATCAATTTATCCATAATATATTTAATAAAAACTAAATTTCAAAACCATTTTACACACACCTCCTTCTAGTAAAAGAGTTTTCCACTCAAAACAATTTTTTCATCATAAAACATTGTATCATAGAAAACTAATAATTCTCAAAAACAATTTCACTATGGATTAAAAACTACAAATCAAAATCCCAATAAATTGTTAAATTAACTCATATCCTTATTAATCAAACCATCCTTTAAAATATATATAATTTAACATCATTAATATTATAATTTTTCTCAATTAATAATGGATTATTATGAGGCATTATGTCAAACAACTCCACCCATAGGTGTGTGTATAATGCCATAATCATAAGACTATCATGATGAATGGACTTCTAACGATATCTAATATGATCACTATGACTCATCCTGAGTCTCATCCATCAAACATTTGGATTATCAATCCAATCAAACACCTCACACGTTCGAGAGTGCCTATTCCAAAAATAGTACATTGCAAAGAAACTTTAGTTCCAACTTATATAATGCCAAGTATTTAGGCACAATTTTTACCACCCGTGTCCTAAAAATATATCTATATCACTAAATGAAACTATCCCATACCAATACATGATCTAATTATAGTTTTTAGTTCCCTTTCATGGATTTCTTTACTAAAACCCTTGTGTGAACACTAAAACACCATTAGTAAGCCTCCCCATAATTCATAGGTTGTTGACAAGAGAAGAGGGCCTAATAGAGTCATGATGAGACTATAGCCTCCAAAAAATTATCAATTCCCATACCAAAATATATTAAAAATTCATCTTGAAAAATTAAATTAATAGTCCTCCCAAAACTCTATTGACATAAAACATAGTTCCAAACAAGGAACCTTCAATACATAATTGAATTAAATAACTATCTATTCGATGTATAAATAATTATATGGAAAAATCAATAATAAATAATAAATATTGAATCATATATATTAAAATGACACATTACCCTATAAATCTTGAACAATAAATAAAAATTAAATACACTGGCCTCCAAAAGACACACATATCATATTTTCATGTCTACACACTATGTGACCTACCAAATATGTACCATGTTTCCATCTCCAAAAATACATATGTATTGAGAGAAAATATGAATTTCTACCCATATACTTTGAAAACAATGTTGTGTCTGCAGGTAGTGGGTGAGGCCAACATGCCATTTGGAACACCTAATGCCTCAACAAAACCAATTTGTACTATAATCAAGTGTATATAAATGAAAAAAAACAACTATGTGTATTCATGTCAGGGAAAATCAATTGATAAAAAATGTGATTCACAATATACATTAAATATAAAATATTATGCTTTCATGTGCTAATCTGGACATAATAAGACATGAACCTACTTACATCATCTCCATGCTAGAATAAATACAATCATGATGCAGTTTAATGCAAAACATACCTGAATAATTAGGATGATATTTTTTCTAAAACATGACCAACTGCACAAAGGAGCAAGGAATTCATATACTTCCATAAGCCTTGACCAATATATTCTCACTAAATGATGGTCTATCAACTATAAATCACATTAATAACCACAACCCATCCACAAACAATCAAGGGAGGTTACAATTAAAGACAATGTACTATCCCTATGACTTTAGTGAGGTCACCTCAAGAATATTGAACCATCCCTATGGATTCAAGGGAGTACATCTAAAGAACATAAACTAATACTTATATACTATAGTTAAGTTATGTTAATAATAGTGGCCTATACTTGTAGACTTTATGGAAGTCATCCCATTCATGAAATCCTATCACTATAGAATATAAGGTGGTGACATCAAATAGTCATTGAAAATAAAAAATATTGCTAAAAACCCCACTCACAACTAAGTAGCACATCACCAAGGAACCCATCTTTCAGGACCCCATACCACGACAAGGAAACTTTCGAATCCCACCTCGACCATCCAATGGGTCTTTTACATTAATCTAGACCAACCATCAATTTGATTATATAATAAATGTTAACATGAGGCTACCCATAAAAAACACATAATCAGTCAACACATGTTCTCATATACTAAACATATAATACATATCATTTTGTAACAAGGGGAAAAATTCAACTACTTCATGGGAACATACGGCGAAAACATGCTTTAGAGAGAATGGAATCCACACCATAAGGTTAACTATAATATAACAATTCGAACCATTCCCTCCTATATTAAATTTATAACAACGTATAAATTTCATTAGTAAATCCATTCCATAATAAAACACATGGTACTTTTCTCACAATTGTATCTTGTCACATATCTCATCAAACATCCATTAGAAAACCCCTTTAACATTTTTAAATAAAATTTGAAAATCCATTCATTTAACCAACCAATTTACATTAAAATTAAATTTTAATAAAATCATATTATTAAAATATAATTTTAAAAAGGAAACAATGTTTTCATTTAAATCCAATTCAAATCATCAAATAAACCTTCTGGAGGGTCACCCATGGTCGTTCAACCATGGTTCCACCATCGAATTATTTAGAATGTTAAATTGTCCTTGTTGACTATTTGGTCAGCATAGGACCATACGAATCTTATGGGAAACTCACACAAATCATTAAATAAAATGTAATAAAACCATAAAAAAGAAAATGAAAAAAAACCAATAATATACCTTGTTTATTAATAAATTAAAGTCTCCATACATCAACTAACATTCCAATTATTTATTTTAGGCTCGTACCAAATTCCACCAATCCCAAGATAATCAATATAATCACTAAAAACAAAAACAATAACTCATTATAAAATTAAAACCACTTTTAACAAATGGAATGATTGGTACAATACTTACCAGGACCCCCTATGATGCCAGCACAAAGAGAAACTACGTTCAGTTTACTGCCAACTCACCCCAAAACCTTGGACAAAACAAATAAAAATAACAATAACAACAGAATTAGTGTCCATTTATATAAAAAATTTCCCAAAAACATAATGAAATCCAGTTTGGAAAATAAATTTTAGATAACAGTGAGTGGAAAATTGAATACTACCATATTGGAAATCATTTATACACTAAAAATTAAATCCCCATCAATTCGAATGACTATTCTATTCTATGATGAAATCAGTCATCTGAAACCCAATATAGTGACACCAAATATTATGTAAATGACAGTGAATGAATCTAAGGCCCCTCCCCTTCACTTAACTTTTGAATCTATTTATTTTTTATAAACCCCTTATTTGGACCTTGAGGAGGTGTCTGAGGTGGTTTAGTGGGTTCCATTTTTGTTTGGGAGGTTTTGGTGCAATTCCCCAAATAAATATCTTGAACTTCACCCAAGTGGAGAGACTAGAAGAACTCATTATAATCCCTCATAAAAAGAGGGCTTCAAATAGAGCTGATAGTCTATGGTTTTAGTGGGGTGACTATACCCTCGATAATCATAACCATAGACCATAATCATAAACAAAATACAATAAACTAGAGAATAATAGTGAAAGATATAGTAAACAGAATGTAAGAATAAATTTCACCCATATCACACATATAACTAAACCAGGCTCCCAATGTGGAAGGAAAAAGAGAATATAGTTGATGTAAGCTGGCAAATAATGAAACAATGTTGAATCCTGAAAAGTTTGTCCCAGTACCACTACCATATTATAGCTCGACTACTAAATTATCTGTTATAGCTCCATTTCCATTATTTAGATCCCTAATCATAAATTCTAAATGTCTACAAAGATTTTAATATAGGGTGAGTAATAAAAACATGTAGTACATTATCAATGCATCCATAAAAACTTTCTAAATCAATAATAAGTTTACATAATGATAAAAGAAAATACGAAAGAGAGAATATACAATCATATGTCGAGAACTCTTGTGCTAACCAAATCACCTTGATCCTCGACCATACCTACCAGAGCTCCATGCTGTAAGGATAGCCATAGATGATGTTAAATGTGTCGATGATCTAACCACATGGTTGGTAAAAATGTATCTTATCCATTTCAAGGCATTGATTCAGGTTAAGCTAGAAGGTTCTCTGACCCCACCTCTATCACAGTTCATACCTCAATATCATCAAATAACTTTTTAGTGACAAGATAGGTATCAAGGATATCATATAATTCTATTCCTTATGCTAGGAAACTTGGACATCGTACCCAAATAGTGATTATATGGGTCCATCCCAAGGTCATCATACCCCAAACCTATGTTGAGGTCCATCATCATCATCGTCGTATGTCACTCACACTCCCCCCTACATGGGATAACCATATCATGAGGGTCCACTTGTTCCATGTACAAAATGAAATACCTCTAAAGGAATAGTAATACAATATAATTGGAAGATAATATAAATGAGGAACATTATATGTATTCATTTGAATTAGTGGAAACATACAAGTACATGTGATCAATATAAAACATGGTGTAACAAGATACACTAGTATACTCATGGAATCAAGCCTCACAAATTGGTATCATAGGCTACACAAATGTGATTGCCATCAATAGTAGAAAAAAATGATACATCAACCTCATTGGTAAATAATGTAAATAAGATTATGCAAGAACCCCAAACGGTACGGAAAATCCTACATAAATCTTGTTGATTAAAATATCTAAAAATCATTGAGAGAAAATTCCACTAATCAACAAAAAATATCCCAATAGTCGTTTACTTATCAAACACATCAAGGTTTTAAAATGAGATTAACTAGATTCTATATTAATGGAGTACAGTCTAAAACAACATACCTCTTATGTTCTTCCAACAATGCTAGAATTGAGATTGATCAATAGAGACTTCACTGGTACTCAAGATACACCACCATTCTAGAAATTATCCAAATGTTAATCATTTCATGGCATCCAAATCCATAGATATTTCCATGATATATTAGATCTATGTTTTTTATATAGGCAAGTTGGGAATATCTAGATGAAACCTGATTAATTGAGGTCGATGAATCTCATACCTCAATTTTTTATTATCAATACACATGGGTATTCTATATTTGATTTTGGATGGAGAGGAAAATTATAGGGGTAATATGTTGAGTCTCAAGGTTCAAGAGGTATAAATTTAGGATGAAAAAATGATTAAAAAATAGAAATTAATGGAATTTAAAGTGGATTTTCGATTATAAAATAACATAATCTAGGTTAATTAGATCTGTGTTCTAAGCCCCATGAAGACTGTTCAAGGATTATGACCACTACTTGGAACAAGAATAGTTCTATCACATTAATTTCCATTCTTTGTGACACCTTTTCTATTGGGATATATATTTTTTACATGGTTTCTTAGGTGAGGCTGCACAGTTTTGATAAATTGTGTGCCATAACTATTATTTAATGCATGTGCCTTTACTAATAGGAGTAAAATTTCATAGAGGATTATCATTTTTCAAAAAAAAACTATGATCCAACTATGTACCTATAATAAGGGGTCTAAAATTCTCTGAAACCGAGTTGAACCCCCTAGAACATAGCTCATATGATATATATTTCAAAAATACATGAATAAAGTCTAGCATTAACTCATAATTAAACTAAAATATTTTATCCCATTAAAATAATACATTATAAATACTTCTCATCCTCTTGAATAATATATATTAATCATGCTTGAACAGTTTAGGCCACTGAGCCTCAATAAAAGACTCTCTCTCTAATGATTCATCCTGATCTGACCATGACACCATTGGATCTAGACAAGTGGAACTGTATTCCCCAATTAAAATTACTACTCTATTAAAAAATCCACATCAATAATTCAATGAAAAATGTGTAATGATCATGTTCAACATCCCTATAATCCATCACATGTATAGGATAACCAATGTTCCTCAAATCTCAAGACACATGAATCTAGGATGCATTCCCATTGTATTTTCTCCAATAAGAATACAACAAATCCTAGATGGTCATACCAAGATACAAAAAAATATTGGATGCATTACCATATAATTTTATTTAATATTTGGATCACCCTCTTTGATTGATTATCAGTCTATGGATGGTTTGTTGTACAATATTTCAACAGAGTACCAAAATCCTTCTTCATGACCTGCCAAAATAGTGATGCAAAATTTGTATCTCTTTCAAATACAATGCTAAAGGTAACTTCTTCTTGGTATATAATCTATTATATATAAAAATTTACTATATATTCCATGTAATGAGTCTCATATATTAGATATAAATTACCATATTTAATTTGTTCATATACTACCACCCAAACCGCATCGTGAATCCTTGGGGTTCATAGTAATTCTATCAGGTGGACCGTCATCTTCTCATCAGACTTCCAAATTGGTAATGTAAGTTGATGAATCCAAATAATATGATTTAGATTCTTAATCTCCATCCAATAGAATATAAGGGTTCATGAAACCAAACTAGTTATGTCATTCATCATACCAGTACACCAGAACTATCATCATATATCACGGTACAAGTTTGTTGAACTTGTATGCACTGACCATTTAAAAGCATGATACTCTCTCATTATCTCCTATCAAAATGAGGATTACATGAATATAAACCCATGAACATTGGTCACATATTAATCATCTACTAACCAAACTAGAATTGGGTCACTACCTTCTTATCATTCATTCATCACCACACAGTTTGGAACTGACACTTATACACTCTTTACACAATCCACTAATGAAAACATGATAAAAAAGGATACAATTTTAATAAATCTACCATACTCATACAAATCCATAACTATTCTATGTTCAAACACACAAGAATTTATTTCATAGAAAATTCACCAATATCAATTATCTCTTTTGTTCTCTTACTAAATGAGTCTAAATTAAAATTACCATTCATGGAGGGTAGGCCATCTCAAAGTTGAATGTTTGTAGATACTACTCCCAATGCATCTAACTCAATTTTATATCACACAGAGATAAGAGTTTTTAGAGTCTCTTGTTTTCATTATAAAAAAAACCTCCCATAAAATATATAACATCACCAATATTTTATGGTATAGAGAACATATAATAAATCCAAATGATGTGCTATGTAGTTTTGTTTGAAGGGTCACAACTGACATGAACTAGAAAAACAACATGATATATCTAGATCATCATATCTCATAACCCAAATAACAAGGGATCACATTACACTACATAACTAATCCTAGGATCTAGAATAATCAAAACATGAGTGGTCATCAAACTCTTCTTTAGCTAATTAAAAAAAGTAATCAAATTAAAGTCTCATTCAAAAATCACCCACATCATTATAATCCCTACCAATGTTTCTGTTTATAACGAAAAATATTTATTAAACCATTAATCGTATCCTTCCAACATGAGGAACCTACTGATCTCTAAATCATTTTGAGGGTGAGCCTAAGAAAACACCACATCCATATTCTCTAGGTCTATATAAATTCTTATATAAGAGAAAAATTGAATAAGGAAATATAACTCTTCAATCTAGAAGATACACATTAAATCATGACATAATGGAAATTCACATGGAGTCTACTAAACATGGTGTGACGGTTTCTTTCATATAACTCAAATGTCTTTAAATAAACATGAGTATCATCAACAAAGGCCATAAAGAAATAGTAGAGATATGGGTGAATGATATTGTTCATGAGATCCATGATCATTTCTAGGGAATAAATTAAACCAAAAGAATGAAGAGGTAGTCATAAAATATATATCTTTTTTTAAACTATGTAATAGAAATATCTCTGATTAGGCATGAAATATTGAATCTTATTTCGGGATTTTTCAATGGAAAAACCATTGAATAATTTAATTTGTAGGGATTTATATATTTTTTATTTTTATATTAAATTGAAATATAATTTTGAATATTCAAAAAACATGGAATTTATCTATATAAATGTTTTGATATTAAAAATGAAGATAATATATTTAAATTATAATTTCAATGGTTCATGAGTCCTCAGTTAATTTATTTTAAATATTTTGAAAGAATATTTCACACTAAAAAAGGAATTTTATTTCAATATTTTTTATTATTTTAAATAGAAATTGATAAAAGAATCCAAAATTTATAATTTGTGAATTTTTATTACAATGATCAAATAAGGAAATTTTTGTGTGATTATTCCTTTTACAGGTTCTACTACCATGGAATCCTAAAGCCACAAGCCTACTAATATTTAGAATTTGTACTATGAGCTAACTATTGGCCAATCAAATTACCTCAATCCTATTATTATAGAGATGATACCATGTGAGTGTAACTATTATAAAATTATATTATTGTTATCCTTCTACCATCAGCCTTATACTATGTGATTTGTTCAATGCGAAGTCTCCAATATGAGACTATGAGCTTACTACCATAAAGCCAAAATGTAGCCTCTATTTAAATAGAAACTGTAATCTAGATTCTGTTATCAAGTTTTTGTTGTATTCCACCATAAAGGATGATTTAAGGACCATATTTTTTAAGGTAAATCTATAGTTGAAATTACGGGATGAGAATATCAACACATCACGAAGAAACCGAAACTAATAGAAGATTGAAGAAGTGATAATATTGGAAGATGTGACCCACATGATTGCTTCTACATGATGATATTAATTCCATTCATGTAGATCCTAAATCACATGAATCAAAATCTGAGTATCACTAATTTATATTAAGAGGAATAATGAAATATGGGGAGTACCACTTCATAACCTGAGTTACACCATGGAGAAGAATCCACTGAATCCAAACACTCAACTAGATCCACAAGATGATGCTAAAATAGCTAGTAAGTTGTCTAGAATAACCAAATAAGGATTACTCAAAGATGGGTTGAAATGATTGAATGAATCCAAGGTTAAAAAACAAGTTGAAGTTGAACAAATAATCGATGTAGACAAGTCAGTATTCTCAAGTATTTGAGGTACATAAATGCCGATGTTGTGGATATTTTATGGAGGTGAAACATCCTTATAGAAAATCAAGAATATTTGTTCTAATTTTTAATTCATGTTCATGTATAATGATAAGAACCAAAGGGTCCTAGAATTTCACCCAAACCATTTAGTGTAGATTCAAAAACTGTAACACTCTAACCTAAGTTACGCAGAGTCGGTGCATTATTACATCACATTGGCATGATCACAAGGGATCAAATCTAGAAAGACTGATTAGTTTTGTAGCCTTGGAAGTACTAGATACATACATAAGTTTTACATTATGTTATGAAATGAAAAAATCAGCATTGTGTCTACTTTGATCACATTCATATATTTTATACTATCCTTGAAGGTTAGTCATAATATACTTTTTCGCATTCTGGGAAAAATAAAACGTAGAAAGGGATGAGCTCAAATGCTTTGTAAGGATAAAAATATTGCTGAAATTGTCATAAATAAGTATAAACATTTAAGGTCATGTATAATAATAAAATATAAGACATAAAGTTCAGCATAATATGGAAAAGATAAATCAAATAATTCCATTTACTTATTCACATGGATATTTTTCATGTCAAATAATCCCATTTAATATCAATAGATAATTTCATAATGATGGAATGCATAATGCTGAACATAATAACCACATAGTCAAGGTCTCATACCAATACTAAAAATAATATTTTGTCAAGGAGTGGTGACAAGACACTATTTGGTCTCATGAGACCATCCGATGCATTGAGAGGCTACAGTGGGTCCCCCATCACCTACTAAATCCAATGCATTGCTCATATGAAAAGGATGAAACAAAACATAAGAATTCATATTAAAACATGAATACGAAATGTGAATAATTTAACCATAAACCATGAATGTTATAAAAATAGCACATCCATAATCAAACATATAAAAAACATTCAATACAATATAGAAGATTGTGTCATAATAAATAAACTTCAAACAAGCATAAAATCAAACAAAGGATATTGTCATATATGAAATCAATCCAAAAACTATTTGAGTGAAATATTTCTTTCTGCATTGAAATCATTCAAATGTAAATAAAAAATTTACTTTTAAAATATTCATATAAGCTTGTAATGGAAGCTTTTAAGGTGTTCTAATGGTGTAAAATAGCCGTACTTTCCTTATATGTTAAAAAACATTTATTTCTTTTTCAAAAAGGATATAAAGTACCTTGTTTGGAAAGAGAAGAAATGTTTCCTTTCAAACCATTTTATAAAAAGTAGAAAAATGGTATAAATAACATTAATCCATAGTCTATTAAATAGAAAAATTGTTTTAAAATATATTTTTATGAAATAGGGATGTGGATGATAAAGAGGTCCTAGTAGATACTAACGTATAAACAACCTTGGATAATAAAGGGATTGTAAAATTAAGCATTAACCTGTATTATTTATTAGTTAATGTTAAGTTAACCTCTTCTATAATGGTTAAATAATAATTATTAAATTATACAATAATCCATATACATAAATATTATATCATATATGATCTTACAATATTTCTTTGTTAATAATATTTCAATAGTATAATCTTTTTCAGGTGTTAACATATTCATTTTACATTATATGTTTTGTTATGTAAGTGATGATTTTTATGGATAGGATATATTTTATTAATATCCAGAATGATATTAAGTTATTTAAACATTATTTTTCATCATCAAATGAAATTTATTCTTGAATGGTTACGATGTGGAATGAATCGTATCGCGTTAATGGACACAGCAATCCGTACGTACGCATGAGCGACCATATCATTCTATTGATGGAAAAATAGTACATAATTGGGTGTTATATCATATATACACAATAATTAACATATTAAATTTATTATTTACATCAATTATACTCATTATTATACCCATCCAAATAAAGAAGTGTTGAATAACAAACTACAGCACGACGTGGAGACAGTAAGCCATACTTACGCATGTATGGTGACATTTTCATTCATAGGATGGATAGAATAATGAATATGGTTGTACCATATTTATAATAAAAAAAACTAAGTTGAAGTTATTTGAGTTATTAATTTGGTATGGAAACAAAAAAGAAAGATGAAGTGGATGAAGACAATAACTTTGAATGAGGTGATGAAATTATTATCTCTTCTTCGAGTGCTTCATTTTGATTTAATCAAAAAGGCTCTATAGGTTGGATTTCTGATCAAAGTAAGACCTATACATTCAAGTGATGGTAGTTGGGAGGATATTTTAGTATGTTGTTCCCGATACAAATAGAATTGGAGGTGTAATTTTGAGAGAACATTATGTAACCTTTTATAAGAGAGGAGATTGTCGGTTTAGGAAAAGCTTGAAAAATTATTTTATAATAAAATAAATTTTGTTTTATAATGGCTCCAAAAGATTTTATTTCTAGAAACATTTGTGGAAGGGTAAAAAACCTCTCATACAATAGGTTTTAGACGAGTTTAGGTCACCATATCGACATTACCTTTTAGATTTAACTCTTAGTTAAAATGTTAATCTTTTACCATATCTTCTTGTATTATTACAATAAATGGTTAATAAACATACTGTAAAATGCCAAGAAAAACTGAAGTGTTTCATTAATGGTATATCTATCATTTTATAAGTCCTTTGGATGAAAATTATATTTTTAGGAATATTATATCATTTAATAATATAGTATTTGTTTTTAAAACTCATTTATGTCAATTTTTACACTATTTAGTATTTTGTTTTTGGGAAAGTCAAAACAACATGATTACTTCGAAAAAATACATTAAATAAACCGTAACATGTCATATTCACGTATAAAATTATTTGATGGCATAAAAAGTCTCAATTAATATTTATTTTTATATTTATAATATCAATTATTTTAATATTTTAATAATAAAGTAAATACTGCATCATCATTGCATCATAAATAAATTAATTTTTTTGATGTATAAAAATTATAAATAAAATATCATGATATAGGAAATATTTTTATAATTATAATTAATATTTATAGTTGAAATTATCTTATGTATAACCCAATATTAAAAACATTTTTTTCATTAAAATTTGAAATTAACACTTTTAAATCTTTTTTAAATAAAATAATAAAAAATGTCCTAATCTAATCCATGTGGATAAAAAAGGATATAATTTTAATCCAAAGGTTGATTTTGGTCAAAATACACTTATCCTATAGAAATAGGGCATGTGTTAGGGTAATTATAATATCATTTTTACCTTTAATTAACATATTTACTTTTAACAGTGGAAAATAAAATTCAGAAGTAACTATTGACCAAAAATTATTTTAATCTCGTTGAACCACATTTTTCACACTGATGTCTACCGTGACTCGTATATTTTTGAAATTAAATTCACAGTCGTGGTAAAATTACATTTTATGAAAATGTGAAGATGTGTCTAGAAAGTGGGTTAAAGATAGTAAAAAGTTCAATAAAATTTTGTATATCAAATCTTATTGTAAATTGAATTTAATGAATTAAATTAGACTAATATAGGTATTATGTATCTATTTTTACATTAAAATAAATTTAAATTTAAAATAATTATTTAAATAGAAAATCGGTATTAAACATTAACACAATGTTTTTCACTATTCATCAAAATTGAATGTTTTCAAAAACATTTCAAAAATTCAACATAAGCTAATTTTGATATTCTAAATCCAACAACTAATTCCATTAAAAAAAATAAAATTTATAAAATTCAAAAAGTTGGTATTATTATTCATAACTTCTTTTTAAACTGCTAGTTTGAATGGTCGTGGTCTGCTAGAACTCGAATTTGCGTACAACACAAGCTTTTGTATTATTTAAAGGGAAACATACCGTGGAATCTTGGGTTGTTACATTCTTACATACATAAAAATATTTTTTCCTTGATATATCTAGAATATTACTGCATAAAATTATTCAGGTTGTTCTTCATCATAAGTTCCTCTAGTTCCCACGTTGCCTCTTCCATTTAATGGTTTCTACAAAGAACTTTTACCTAGAGAGTCATCCAATTTCTCTAAACTTGTTATCTCGAATCAAGAATATTGATAGTCTCTTCTCAATAAGATATATTGGGTTTCAGTTCTATTTCTTCATAGGTGAGTACATGTATTGGGTCATGCATGCATTTTCTTAAACTTGATAGGTGGAACATGACATGATATTTGGAGAGACTTGGCAGCATTCCAAATGATAAGCTACAACTCCAATTTGTTCTAGAATTTGGAAAGGTCCAATGTACCTGGGAATCAATTTACCCTTCATACCAAATCATATAACACCCTTCCATGGAGATACATTCAAGAAAACATGATCTCCTACCTGGAATCCCAACTCCATCCATCGGTAATTGACATAGCTATTTTTCCAACTTTGAGCTGCTTTGATGTGGATTTTGATAATTTTCACCTTTTCTATTGTTTCCTCAACAAGTTTTGGGCTAATGAGTTTTATTTCACCAACATTATCCCAATAATTTGGTGCGTGAAATCTCTTTTTATATAAAACTTCATATGGTGCCATCTGAATAACTGAATAGAATCTATTATTATAGGAACATTCGAACAAAGTTAAATAATAATCCCACATACCCTAATAGTAAAGTGAGAGAGATATCAACATGTCTTTTAAGGTTTGAATAGTCTGTTCTGATTTTCTGTTAGTTTGAGTGTGGTAGGCAGTACTCAAATGATGTTCAATATCTAGGGATTTCTGAAGACTCTTCCAAAATCTTGATGTAAAATGGGGATCAAAATCAGAAACAATCAACAGGGATACACCATTAAGTCTTACAACATCATTAATATATAGTCTTGTTAAACATTCATGTGGAAAATGTTCTCTTATAGCATGAAAATGTGCTGACCTGGTAAAATGATAAAAAATAACCCATATTGCATCATTCCATTGAGGAGTCTTTGGTAGCCCCATGAGAAAGTTCATCATAATATTATCCCACTTACACTTAGGTATGGGAAGAGGTTGCATAACTCCTCTAGGATGTTGTCATCCAGCCTTAACCTATTGACAAACCATACATCATGACACATAATCAACAATCTATTTCTTCATGTTGTCCCACCAAAAATGTTCTTTCAAATATCTATACATCTTAGTGCTACCATGTTATATAGATAAATTTTATCTTTAACCATCATCTAATAATTTCCATTTTAGATTAGGTATATCGGGAACACAAAGCCTTTTGCCAAATTTCAAAATTCCATCTTCATAAATGAAGTCAATCAATAACCCATCAGTCAAAACTTTAATTTTATTTTGAAACTCTTCATCATTATTTTAAGAACTTTTTATCCATTCTAGTAAATATGGTTACGAAACCATTTGAAAAATTATCGATGTTTCACCTTCCATGGTTATCCCCATATCAATCATTACTAGATCCATGAACATATGATCCCTTTTAACTCTCATATTACCAGAACACCATGATATTTTCTGCTCAATTCATCTGCCACATTATTTTCCTTCCCTAGGTGGTTGTGTATAGTGCAATCATAATCCTTGAGTAGTTCAAGACATCACCTTTTCCCCATGTTGAGTTAGTTCTATGAATAAATATACTTCAAACTCCTGTGATCGGTATATATCACACATTTTTCACCATAGATATTGTGTCTCCATATATTAAAAAATATATTACAACTGCTAACTCAAGATCATTAGTAGGATAGTTTTTTTCATTAATTTTTAGTTGACGTGATGCATAGGAAATTACTCTGTCATTCTGTATAAGGACACAACCACTTCCTTTCTTTGAAGCATCACTATATATAACAAACCCATCATTCCCTGATGGTTGATTCAAGATAAGAACATTGAAAAATATTCTCTTTAGTTCTACAAAATATTCTTCATACTATTTTTTACAATCAAATTTATCCCATTTATGTGTGATCGCGGTTAATGGGTTTGCCAATCGGGCAAAATTATGTACAAAACACTGATAATAACCTATTAAACCAACAAAACTGCGTACCTCAGTTATACTCATTGGTGATGGCCATTCTTGTATTTCTCTTGTATTATAAGGATCATCATAGATTCTATCCATGGAGACACTATGGATAAAAAAATAAATCTCTTGAATCCAGAATTAACACTTTCTAAACTTCCCATAAAAATCATTTCTTCTAAGAGTCTTTAGAATAGTTCCCAAGTGATTTTCATGATCTTCGTAGCATTTGGAGTATACCATGACATCATCAATAAATAACACTATAGTTTCATCAAGATATTACATGAAAACTCTATTCATTAGGTCCCTGAAAACAGAGGGTTCATTAGTTAGTCCAAAAAGAATTATTGTAAACTCATAATGCCCGTACATGGTTTGAAATGTTGTCTTTGGATTGTCTTCCTTTTTCACGCACAACTGATAGTATCTAGATCGAAGGTCAATCTTTGAAAAATCTTGATCTCCATGAAGTTGGTCAAATAAATCACCAATTAGAGGTAGGGGATACATGTTATTTATTATCATAGCATTGATCTCCAATAGTCAATGCACGAAATCATAGAACAATCTTTCTTCTTAACAAAAAGAATAGAGGCTCCCCAAGGAGAAACACTAGGGAGTATAAATCATTTATTACTCAATTCATTTTTTTTGTTTCTTTTGTTCCACTAATTCCATAGTTTCTATTCTAAAAGTGGTATTCAATATGGAACTTGAACTAGGAATTAATTCAGCAGAAAACTCAATTTCCCGTTCTAGAGGATGTCCAGGTCAATCATATGGAAACACATAAACATATTATTTCACAATATGTACATCCTATATTTGAACATTGTTTTACTCACCCATATTCATTTCACTCCCGTCCACCCCAATAATTGAATTTAGTAGAGCTACTAGGGGTGGATCTAGATGAGAATCTGATGGTGATGTTTCTACTCTAATGATTAGAAATTCCAAATCATCATAAAAAATTTTAACCTCCTTCTTCTTATAATAAATGTTCACATCATGGCCCAAATGAAAATATATAACAAGGATTATATAAAACTCAATCATGGGTTTTATAATGAGATCACTAGAAAAAGCATTTTTATATGCCATAATGGTATGTGATTGAAAACATATTATTGTAATGATACATCACTTAGGAGTTTTGAATGAAAACTCCATTGTTAATTCAAATTGGAAATATCTAATTTTATTAGAATACTAGAAATATATAAAAGAATGTGTTGATCCAAAATCAAATAAAGCATTTCTTAATTTTGAGGAAATGATTAATGTACCTGCCACCACATCACTTGGAGCTTCAACCTCAGTAGTAGTGATCGCATAAGCTGGGCTTTGTTCCCTTGTCATTGTCTGAGGTAAGATTCAATAAATTTTAGGACATTCATTGGAATAATTCCACATTTCTCTTCAATTGTAACATTCAACATTGACAACCACTTTCTTTCCCTTGCAGTCACAAGCTTGGCGGCCTTTTTCACTAAAATTGAAATAGAATCCCATTAACTTCATGAATGTGTCGAGGTGTTTCTTCTCACATTTACTACAGGATGGAAATTAAAAGTTTCCCTCATTCCCCTTATTTCCATTTCAAGATTTTTGTTCAGATCTCATTTTCTCTTGCTTCTCCTTAATTTCATAAGACTTAGATAATTTTTTTCTGTCTTGATGGAACATGAGACTATATCTTCGTACGACAAGAAGGATAGAGAGACTAAGGCTCTATGTAGAAACGGTTTTAACCCATCAAATAATAGATCAATCTTACTCCTTGTGTTACTTATATAATCTACTCCATGCCTTTCATAACATGTAATGTTAGCCTCATACATTGAAGAATTCTTATCATCCTTTTTCCTTAGACTCAGAAATTGCCTTTCCATATCTACTTGATTGTCACGTGGAATGTATTTTTCTAAGAAAATCTTTTTAAACTACCTCTATTTCATATCTTATACTTCTTCAACCTCGTTTGAGTTTTGAATTAATGATAACCACTGATCTGCATCTCTTTTGTGGCGATAAAAATCCAGGAAAACCTTTTCCATTTCCCTACTCCCCAAAGCATGAAATATTTTCTCTAATGAACTTATCCATTACTCAGTTACAAATGGATTTCTTGTCCCATTTAATGTTGGTGGGTTTTGCCTCATGAATTGGTCTAACATTGATCTTCGTTTTGTGGATCAAGGTGCTCCAAATGGGTATAGTTATTATTCATAACCTGAGTGCGTTGTCCCGGTATGGTTATAAGATGTTCCTCATTAGCTGCATCACCAGATCCACTATAATTATCTTGAGTAGGAGAAAAATCCATACATGGATTATGTGAATTGATATAGTTTCCATTCCTTCTTCTAGGATCCATTTCTATAAAATGGAATACCCTAGGTTAGTTTATGAATGGAAATGAAATATTCCAAAAATGTAAAATACCTAACAGAAATTGAACAGTTTATCCATACAATCCATAATCATAAATAAAATTTCATTGAGAAAGAATTTACTCATAAATCATTCATAATGGTTTCTAAGGAAAATGTGAATTATCTTAAGCATATCCCTCAGGAGTGTCGTAACCAAGAGTAAATCAAGGCCCATTTCTTTGTAGCAGGATACACCAAGTCATTCATAAAACTCTTTGCCCGAGTATTTACACCTAGGTACTTTTGTGCTAGAGTTTCCTCTAATTTCTCGCATCTATATATGAATATATTTCTTCGAAAATAATCAAAATATCTATATTACAAATATTCTAGGATGTTCTTCTATACTAATCCTCAATTTCTATTTAAGGGTAATGTTCTATATTATGAGTTTTTTTAAATATAGATTCCATGGATTTTACTAAACATCATGTGATACCAAATATAACTCCCCAACCCTAATTACCTAGAGTCGGTGTACTAATAAATAACATTGGCATGATCCCAAGGGATCAAATCCTGAAAGACCGATCAATTTAGTAGCCTTGGAAGTAGAAGATACATGCAAAAGTTTTACATTACATTATAAAATGAAAATCAACAACATTTTGTCTCCATTGAACATATTCATATCCCTTAGACTATCCCTAAAGTCTAGTCATAATATACTTATTCTAATCCTTGGAAAAATAAAACATAGAAACGGGTGAGCGCAAATTCTCTGTAAGGATAAAAATATAGTGGAAACCATCATAAATAAGAATAGATATTTAATGCAATGTATATGACTAAAAAACAAGCCATAAACTTCAGAATAATATTGAAAAGATAAATCAAATATTTCCATTTACTTATTCAAATGGATATTCTACTAGTCGAATAATCACATGTAACATCAATAGCTAATTTCATAATGATGGAATGCATAATGCTGGTCATCATAACCATATACTCAAGGACTCATACCAAGACAACAAATAATATTTTTTCAGCCCTTGTTCCTAGACACTAGCTTGTCGCATGAGACCTACCGATGCATCGAGGGGATATAGTAGGCCCCTCCCATCACATACTAAGTTCAATTAATTCCTCACATGAGAATGATGAAACATTACATTAACATTCGTATTAAAAATAGCATAAGAATTGTCAATAATTTAACCACAAACCATGAATGGTATAAAAATAGGACATACACATTCAAACATACCAAAAATCTTTTAAAACAATATGGAATCTTGTATCATAATAAATCAACATCAAACAAGAATAGAATCCAAAAAAAGATGTTGAAAAAGATGAAATCAATCCAAAAAATATTTGAGTGAAATATTTATTTCTACATTTAAATCATTCAAATTTAAAGAAAACATTTTGGTTGAAAATATTCTAACAAAATTGTAAGGTATGGTTTGAAGTTGTTATAATGGTAAAAAATAGCCGCACACTTTGTATAAGTTAAAAAACATTCCTTCCTCAATTTGTCAAAAAGGTCATAAAGTACCTTGTTTTGAAAGCGACAGAACGATTTCTTTCAAACCAATTTATAAAAAGTCAAACAAGTGTATAAATGAATTTAACGAATATTATATTATATAGTAAATATGTTTTGAAATACATCTTTATGAAACATTGGTGTGGTTGATAAAGGGGTCTCAGTAGATACTCATGTAAAAACAACCTCAGATAATAAAGATATTGTAAATTTTAACCTTACCTTGTATTATTCTTTAGTTGAAGGTACATTAACCTCCTGTATAATCGATAAAAAATTGTTATTAAATTATAAAAGAATCCACATACATAAATATTATATCATATATGATCTTATAATATTAATTTGTTAATAATATTTCAGTAGTTTCATTGTTTCGGGTGTTAATTCATTCATTTTACATTATATGTTTTGTTACAATAGTTATGTTTACTATGGATAAGATATATTTGATTCATATCCATAATTATATTAAGTTCTTTAAACAATATTTTTAATCATAAACTGAAAATGTTTCTTGAATGGTTTCGATGGGGAATGAATCTTATCGCGTTCGTGGAGACAATTATCCATACGTGCGCATGAGCGAAAATATAATTATATTAATGGTAAAATCATATTTAATTGGGTGGTATATAATATATAAATAATAATTAAGATTCTATATTTATTATTTACATAAATGTTTCTCATTATTACACCCATCCATATATTTAAGAGTTAAATAACAAACTACACCATGATGTGGAGACAGTAAGTTGTACGTACGCATGTATGTTGACTTTTCCGTTCATAGGATGGATAGAATAATGAATGTGCTTGTACCATATTTGTAATTAAATTATAGTATGTAGAAGGTAATGAATTTATTATTTTTTATGGAAACAACGAAGAAAGAGGAAGTGGAAAAGAAAAGATCTTTGAAAGAGGTGAGGAAATTATTACCTTTTCTTCGGGTGCTTCCTTTTGATTGGATCAAAGGGGCTCCATAGGATGGATTTGTGACCAATGTAAGGCCACTAGGTTGATTTGACGGGAGTTGGGAAGATTTTTTAGAAGGCTTTAGTAGAGCCAAATGGAGTTGGGGGTGTGATTTGGAGAGAAGGAGAAGTACCCTTTAATAAGAGAGGTGATGTTCATTTTAGGAAAAGTTTGAAATATTATATTATTATAAAATCCTTTTCGATTTATAATGGATAAAAAAGAATTTATTTTGAGGATAAGGTTGAAATGGGTCTAAAACATCTCTACCAAATGATTGTATACATGTTTAGGTCACCATATTAACCTTATCATTTAGTTTTAACTATTAGTTAAATAGTTTAACTTTTACCATGTCTTCTTGTATTACTATAATAAATGGTTAATAAACACATTCTAAAATTACAATTGAACCAAAGGTTGTTTATTAATGGTATATATATCATTACATAAGTCATTTTTCCATACTATATATTTTTAGGCATATTATAACATTTAATAATATAGTATTTGATTTTAAAAACTCATTTATGTAAATTTGGCACTATTTATTACATGGTTTTTTGTATGTCAAAAAAACATGATTACCTCAAAATAAATACATTAAATCATCCCTAAAATGTCATATTCTCCTAGAAAATTAATGGATCGCCTAAAAAGTCTCAATTTACATTGATTTTGATATTTATAATATCAATTATTTTAATATCTTATTAATATGGTAATTACTGCATCATCATTGTGTAATAAATATATTTTATTTATTAATGTTTAAAAATAATAAATAAAATAAAACGATGTAGGAATTATTTTTATATTTGTAATGAATATTTATAGTTTAAATTATAATGAGTATAACCCTATATTAAAAATGTTTTAGTTATTAAAATTAGAATTTAACACTTTTAACTCATCATTAAATAAAATAATATTAAATATCTTAATCTAATCTAGGATTCTTGAAAAAGATCACATTTTACTCCTAAGGTATATTTTGGTCGAAATACACTTTTTAATTGAATTAGGACATGTGTTAGTGTAATTATAATGTCATTTTTACCTTTAATTACCCTATTTACTTTTAACCGTGGTAAATAAAATTCAAAAGTCACTATTCATAAAAAATTATTTTCATCCTGTTGAACCACATTTTACTTACTGATGCCAACTGGGACTCTCATTTTTTGAAATTAAATTTACAAAAGCGGGAAAATTACGTTTTATGCAAATTTGCAAATGTTCTTAAATGGTGGGTAAAAGATGGTAAAAAGTTCAATAAAAAGTTTAATATCTAATCTTATTACAAAATGAATTAAATGAATTAAATTGGACTAATATTGTTATTATGTATCTATTTTCACATTAAAATAAATTCATATAATAAATAATTATTTAAATAAAAAGTAGCTGTTAAACAATAACACAATGTTTTTCACTATTCATCAAAAATTGAATGTTTTCAGAAAAATACCAAAAAATTAGTCTAAGCTAATTTTGATATTCTGAATCCACAAATGAAGTCCATTTTGAAAAATAATATTTATAAAATTTTAAAATGTGGGTATTACTATTCATAACTTCTTTTTTAAATGGCCAGTTTGATTGGTCGTGGTGTGCTAGAACTCGAAGTTGAGTATAACACAAGATATTGTATTATTCAAAGGGAAACAAGCCGTGGAATCTTTGTGTGTTACAAAAACCAATGAGTATCACCTAATTAATGTAACACATCAATGATTTTATAAGGATGAGTGCCTATTTTGATCAAATTTTTGATCCTTTTTTTATATTGATCATGTTCAGTTGAGTAACAGGGATATGAAGTTCTTAAGGATGAAAAAGGATGAGGTTGAATTCATAAATGGGGGAGTTGAAGCTAGTTAAAAATATATTGATTTATGTTTTCAACACAAGTATGATGAGGATATGTTTGACTAATTGAAGATGGAATCACTAACCAATATCATGAATGGAATATGATGAGTTTTTGTAACTGATTAAGAATATTTATGAATCATTGTTAGGTGATCACATAGAGAATATACTAGGACCTGAAAACATGATGGATTATTCCAAGTATAGGTATTAAAAGATGTTATTTATAAACTAGAGAAACATTCAAAATCCATACACAACAATGTCCAGTCTAGGAGTGAATAAACTGTAAATAATCCTAGACACAAGAAACTTCATATGCATGGATATCAATCAATAATAAATATAGGTATTTCATGATTCCCCAATTAAGCATTGTTTAGTTTTCCAGAAGTCTAGGATTGAGTTCGATTTCACTAAGAGTTCATGAATATTTTTTATGAAACCATGCTTGTGAGGAAATCCAAATTTTTCATACATAAAATTTAATTCATGGAAATAAATGTATAATGTATTATTAAAATGATTCTACTAATGATTCAGAAGGTAGATGTGACATGAACATCTAGAGGGTGAAAATTAAAACAATGGGGTCAGAAATCACACATGACCCCACTCTATGATTGATGAATTTCAGAATACCGTGGGTCTTATGGAATTTAAAAATATTAAGAATTATTAAGAATTAAATTCAAAATGGAAGAATAAAAATTATTCATTTAATGGTATACTTTATGTTCATAAATAAATAATTTTAATGCCAAGAAATGGATTCGAACTTCATTCTAGGATGTATGATAGAAAACATGGATGAATATGATTGACTAGATTAGATTCTACTGATACTCTTATTTTTTGTTTTTTAAGGGTTTTAGTTGAATAATATTTTCCATTCCTTCTTTCATATTCGTTATGTCTTGAATGGAGGGGTAAGGTTTATATGTTATAAGGATATGGATGTGAGACCCTTTTAAATGATTCCATAATACTATTTTAATTCAATTCTTTCTCTCATGTTAATTGATATAAATAAATTATAGTAGATTTTGATATGAAATGTTGTTGTGTTTCAATTAATTTCTATATATTATTTATTTCATTGTTTCAAGATCTATAATCTCTATCCACTAATTTTTTTTATCACATATTGGGAATTAATATGTGTTACATTGTGAATTACCATCTAGATTATAACACATGAATATGGGTCAATGGAAACTCTTGGATTCCTTTGGAATAATAGAACCTGGTAGGGTGTTTGTTAAGTAAATTATGGGCATTACACTATTATAATATCTCATAATGGATGGAGGGTAGACTAAAATTAAGGACATTGTTAGGCCAATCTCACCATTATCATTAAATAAATAATGACAGAGTTAGAATTTTTCTAACCTATTACTTGTCAATTATTTTTAAGGAACTCTCAACAATTAATGACTGATATAGAATCGTAATAGTAATTCTAATCCTAAAAATATCACTTTTTAACTAATCATTTGTTATCGAATGTTTGTCTCAAAATTACGTGTTTTAAAAAAAATAAAAAATTTCTATTTATTAACAAATAAGTCAAAAATACATTTATTAAACTCCTCCCTATAGACAACATAGGGTTTCTACTACTACTATAGTAACCTAGGAAAGAATATTTTTTTAGATCCTATGAAAATGATTTTTTGAATTCATCGAATCATTTCTATGGTGTAATTTAGAATAGAATTGATAACATTTCATAACCAATACCTCAAATTAAAAACATTACCCTTTAGATCCAAAAATTAAAAGAACCCTATTGATCATACATAAAAACATTAATTTATAAATTATTTTTTAATATATAAATATTTAAGACTCACGTAAAACTTATTGTATTCATTATATGATAGAAGACATATCCATTAATCCCAACTACACCTTAATAAAAATATTTGAATGTTACATCTCATGAAAAAAACAAACATTCAATGCTAGAGTTGTAGAATGATTTTGATATTAAAAATTTCATTATATATATTATACATATGTTTTATGGTCATTTAGGTTAATAAAAAAATTGAAACATTCAGGAATTTACTATTTTCATCTCAATGTTTTATCATTGTGGAGTTGTTGAAGTTAATGTAAAGCGAAGGTAAATCCCCTTTCCACTAGAAATGGCTTCAAAAACATGGTTTAACAACTCACGGGCATGAGAGATCCATGAGTAGTATGATCTCAAAGTATGTTTCATGTATATATTTTTCCCAAAATCTCGAAGTAAAATTACATGGTAAGTTCTATACTCCATAAAAAAAGAATCAAGAGAGACTCTCTATGAGTATTAATAGAGATTCAAAATTTTTGTGCGAGTCATTCCCATCAATATGTGGAAGAAACCTAATTTCTTATATTCTTTTATAAAGGCATACTAGATAATTATAATAATATATTAGATTAATAATTTAGAGGTGTTGGATCAAAACAATGATGTAGATGCTCAATTTAGAAGAGGTGGGTGAATTGTAGGGTTTAATAACATTTGTTTTTAACCTTATGGAAAACTATGATTAACAAAGTTAAACAAGGTAAATTCACAAGACCTATTATAGTTCAACTAGACCAAATTACTATGTTCTGAAAATATTGTTCTAGAGGTAAAACTTAGGGAATGTTTACAAGGAAATTATTCCACCTCAAAGTGTATAGAATATTATTAATCAGAGTACATAAATGAAAAAAAAAGTATAAGAATGTTAAACTTTCTTTCTTTTTAAAAAACACACCTGAAATAAACATGAAACAAAAACAAGTAACAAGTATGAAATATTTTACCCCAAAGAGAAGGGTATCCATCAACATTGGATAAAGGTCCCTTGATTTATACTTTCATGAAACTTGGTCTTACCCACACCATGGTATTCCCTCGATAGGAATATCAAAATCTATCTTGACATCCCTACAAGCCCTACAACTTTACGGTAGTTTCCAACTTTATCTTCCTATCCCTAGAAGTCCTCGAGCTTTAAGGAAGTTGGAACCTCTGTCTTCCTACTACAAGAAGCCCTCAATTGTTCACATCAATAATCAGAATCACACAAAGCAAGCTGAAAAATATGTTCAGTATTCACAAGGCATGTGAGTCTCCCTCTAGAAATCACGTCAATAACATGAAATCTCTAGTGTGATAAACTAGTATTGAGCTTCCTCAAATGAGCTAACATTTATAGGCACTTCTCCAATGGTAATCTCCCTCCTCCAATGGTCATATTTTTATTTGAATCTCTAAGGGATTTATAAAAATGTCACTAAAAAAAGGATTCTTAGAAATAGATTGTAAGACATCGTTTCATAACAAGTGTGAGGAAAATGAATAACCATAACCAAATATATTTTTCAGAGTATAAGGAAAAATAGTTTTCAAAGTCTATCCAAGTAAACATCTAGAGTCTATAAGATATAGATATTCAGATTATTTTTTACAAAGAGTTATGAATATGAATTCTATAGATTTCAGAATCTGAATTCCAACAAATTCAGAGTCTTTATTCGGAGGAATTAGGACTCTGAATGTGGAGGAATTCAGAGTTTGAAGTCTTAAAAATTCATAATCTCAATTCAGAGGAATTCATAGTATGAATTATGATAAATTCAGAGTCTAAATTATGAGGAATTATGTGTTTTAATTGTAATTAATTCAGTGTTCTAATTATGAGGAATTCAGAGTAATAATTATGAGGAATTCAGAGTCTAAATTTTAGAGAATTAAAAATCTGAATTTCAGAGAATTTGGAACTTGAATTTTAGAGAATTATGAACCTAAATTTCAAAGGATTTAGAACCTGAATTTCAGTGAATTCAAAACCTTAATTTTAAATAATTTAGATCCTAAAAACTTAATACATTATATCTAAGTATTTATATAATTTCGAGAATTTAGATATGAAACCGAATTTTGACTATTTAATAAAACGAGTTAGATTTATAAATATTATAAAACGATCAATGAAAACAAAGGTAAGGATACAATTTCTAGGGAGAAGGAAAATTAACCTTATTAAGACAATCTTTATGAAGGAATATTTTTCCATTTGATAATGTGTTTGTTTTTTTCAAAACATAGAGAAATTAAAAATTCATAAGGAAACCTTATTGACTCAACAATCTCCCCCATTTAGGAAATCATAAACATCCATACGAAAAAGAATATAAGGGCTTATAATTTTTCTTTATGAAAGTAATAATAAAACCTATCTCCCTATAATTATTAATCATGATGAATACAATTAACTCCCCCTTAGGTTTTCAAATTTCTAAGGATCATATTCTTGACTTCCTTAAATAGATTTTTCTTTAACTTGCTGTTGATGCTGCTTTATATCACATAGTCTAAAATAATGATAAGAGAAATACCTTGAACCCAAAATTGATTCATCCTTTGAAGAAACATAAAAAATTGACAAAGTCATGAACCAAGATTCAAATGCACTTGGGTCACGCAATTTCCACCAAGGTCATGCAAGTATACTTGTGCGCCGCCCAGTGGTCACGCAGGTGACTTGCACGCCCTCTTTGAAATTTTGCCTAGGGTATCTCCAGCCTATAAATACCCCTATGGGCCCCCCATTTGATAGGGGAAAATTCCAGAAACTCAGATTTGAGCTCCTGGCGCCCTACTCTCATCTCAATTCTCCCGAACACTTCAAAGGTAATTTCTTACCTAGAATGGAAGATCTAAAGACGGGGAGGAAGGCCTAAGTGTTGAAACTCATCAACACTTGCGCACCTGAGTGGCCAACCCTTAAGGGAAATGGCCACACTTGCATGCCGCCTTACTCCTTCACCAGAACTTTCACGCCATTCTTCTAGAAACACCTAGGGGTAGTACTAAGGGCTTGAGCGAAACCTCGCCCAAGTATTACCCCAAGGGTTAAAAATCACACAAGTACCAATGTGCCACGTAGGTATACATGCGCGCCCAAGGAATGCACGCTCACACAGTACTTGCGCGCCCACCAGGACATGCGTACCCCTATCTTTTTGGGTGCCCCTCTTGCTTATTCCACCTCTCTTAGGCCTATCCACCTATCCTCTTCAAGATTAAGCCCTCATAACTCTATTCAAAGCCATTTATGGCATGATTTCTTGAATAGATTCCTTATTTGAAAGGAATTCTGTTGAAACATCTCTCAAAACCTAGTGATTTACATATTTTTATATCACCAAGGTTATAGATTTCATTCATTTTAACCTCATCCTTTAAGATGAGAGGATATATTACTTGGGATTCCTTTTCAGGAATAATCCCCAGTCATAATTCCATTAATCTGGGAATCTTTCTTAGTATTAAGACCCATGTCCCTTAACTGGGGCCTCCTCCTTAAGTGTAAGCCCCGGTCTTCAATGTTCTCAAACCTGGGCCTCCTATTTAAGAGTAAGCCCCAGTTCTCAAATCCTTTAACCTGGGTATCCTTCTCATGAATAATCCCTAGTCATAATTTCTCTTAACCAGTCCTAAATTAGTTTTTATTTGGGATTCCTTCTCAAGAGTAAAATCCAATCATAAGTCCCCTCCTAATTTTGGGCATCTTCTTCAGGAATAAGCCCCATGTTAGAGTATCCAAATCTCAATAAAGCACTTATACCTTTGTGGAATTTGATCCTGGGTTTCTTCCCTGAATTAAATCCTACACTTCATCTATTTGGGAAGTCATACATACATAATCCCCAAATTATTCCTTATGATTGCATCTTTCATGGCTCAAATTGTCTGGTTTTACCAGTACCTCTTGTTTCTCACACTGAGCATGAGTCACGTGAGATTAGAGTGTAAAATTAATTATGAAATCTTTCTTTGATCCATCAATCATGAATAAAAATCATACTACCTTACTCGAACTACATGGGTTCTGATTCTTTTTCTAAACAAGGATACTAAGGTATCCCATATGCGGCAACGATCCCAAGTCTAAAATAATCCATGTCCTTCTGAATGACAATAAACTACAAGTTCCCCACTGAGTGGATTTAAAACTAGTATGGTAATTATTATTACCAAGATAATTTTATATAATGTACTAAAGGATACCATTGAATAAGAATCTCTAATGAATAGAGAATATTCTCTATCGATGAAGAACCTCAAATACATATAAAAGATTCTCTAAATTTCCTACATATCAATCATTGATTGTCAGATCTAAAGGAAAGCTTATTTTATACTTGGTAATTTAATATGGATTCATGAACATAAATTAAATCTATAAAGAGACTCCTGGAGTAGACAATACTTTCCCTCAAAAAGGTGTGATGAGTCCAACCTCCCATCTTCTCGACCAATGAAAATTCCTAATCGTCATTGGTCCATACCTAATGAGAGCCTAGCTTTGGAAAGTAGGTTCAAATGGATATGGAATCATTGTATGTTTACGGTTCTATGAAAAAAACCGTTAGAAACCATTTGTAATGTTGTAACCTTAAATCAATGAGGTCATCCCCAATTCCAGAGGAAAACAATTGTGAACCTGATGTGAATACTTAACCAAGTTAAAGTGATGTTTTACCTATTTTTTAGTCCCCTATTTAAACTCAATAAGAGGGACAACAAGAAAATCAATACCATATGTGATTATCCAAAAGATGTAGTGGACAAACTTATCTTTATTATGTATGTTATATCAAACAGACACTCTTTTCCAAAATATTCTTCATTATAGAAATGTCTTCTCTCAAGTTCACACCTGTGAATACCTCTGCTGCGAATGCCTCTGCTGCTACTCCTACTGGATCATAGTCCACTATGAGGACGACATCAACTAGTTAGAATCTTTAACGCTGGGTATCAAATGCACTGGTTAAGGAGTACTGTCAAAACGGTACTATTCCGACTCTCGAGGCCGGTCGACAAGCCCTACAAGTCAATAATTCACCCTGGTCGTCCTAACAGCGATAGCCAGTGATCAAGAAGAAGGTGGTTCTAACCACCCTCTCCAACCGTTTCGGGGAAAACAGTCACCATTTACTCCCATATTCAGGGGATGTGAATGAGAAGGTCCTTCCGGTCCTTAATTCAAGGAGACATGAGTCCTTCCCGAGGGCTCCCATAAACAATCGCCACCAGACTCATGTGGCAGTGTGCCCTCAACATGATGAGGGTATCATCTCCAGGCGTTCGACTTAGGTTCCTCGAACCCGAGCAGGCAAGAAGAATTTCTAGAGGCGAAATCCGGTCAACAGTGAGCAGGTTCTCATCTCTTCCATCTCCGGAGAAGTCCACCAACCTCACTTGGTGGCAAGAAACAACCAGGCACACACACCCGTCTGATTAAATTTTGTGGTCCAGTAGACTCATCTGGTAGCAACACACCATTCCCACCAGGCAATTCCAATGGAGTAATATATATAGGAATATACACCTATTTATAAATAATCAGATAGTCTACAGCCTGGTCTGACTACATATGATGGAGCTCATCTACCACGTTCGGTGAATCATAATCAGCAGGCACATACACCTGCTAGTATTGATCAAGCCTACCAACAGTATCATTTGGTAGCACTCGGAGAAGTCAGTCAGAAATCTCCTGTGACAAACAGTAGGAAGAATCAACTCTCTTCCCCCACACATTAGTACTGTCAGTACTCACTTACAGGAGAAAGAGGATAGGAGAAGGAACATACACCTACTCCAAGCACGAAATGGACATACATCCCCATTCCGATAGCTGAAGTCACCAAACACATTTTCTCAATGGTGAAAGAGTAAAAGAAAATCTATGCTCAAATCCTGGATGCCTGTCAAGATATTATAACAGCTTTAGCATCATCTTAGGAAAAGACACACAAATTTGTCCCTACATGTGGAGTGAAAGATCATTATATCACTCCGGAACAGACACACACATCTGTTCCAGTCCAAGAGGGTTGTGGGGGTGTACTCCTCCATATCATATAGATAACCAAATCAGGCACATACACCTGGTTTGAGTGGAGATAATCAGCATAACCGGATCATTTCTCTTGAGCAGGCACATTCACCTGCCAAATTGAGTAACCAGGTGTCTAAGAAGAAGACACGCCCAACACAGTCAAGAAATCAAGGGCCCATATGTGATAAGGCCTTACTCGATGATAGATTTCTTGAAGCCCTCACACAATTATCTGTTGGAATTCAAGATTCTACTCTCTCAGTTCCCAATAGTGGGAGCATTAATTCTGAAGGTCTTCATCAGACACTTCCTCAAGATGGCTTGCTTCATGAAAGTTCGATCGATTTTGAAGTTTCATCTTCAGATGAGAGACAAAATAACCCTCTGTGTGGCCAGAAGATCAAGGAGGAAGAGGTCTAATCTTTTGCTTTAACCCATCACGGTGGTCCTCCCCATGATGATGAATTTTGCTGAAGAAGCCCTCTCCGCAGTAGTAATTTGCATTTCCTAGAAAATTCTTCAGAGAACAATGCATTGATGAGAAATCCCTCTTATCTAGAGGAATTTGAAAATGTGATATCAGTCATTTCTAATGCTTTACCATCAGTAAGTGAAATACATTCTCAATTAGAAGATATCTCGGGGTGTATGTCATTCTCCAAACCACCCCTAGGTCATTCATCTTCTAGTTTGATAAGTGGATTCTCTACAAATCTTGTTGAATCCGATGAAGCAACAGGGAAGAACCAGCTCTGGTCTAAATAGGTAGAAGAATCTTCATTGAATGATAAATAGGAAATGATGAACATTAGAACACAACTGGCGAATGGTGAAGTGTAATTCATGTTTTGGCCTTTGGCTGACTCTTAGTATGACATTCCAGAGATGTTGATGGAATATGGGATTCATGATATTCATCTAAAAATATGGAAAAATAATTTTTAGTTGAAAAAGAAAGTATTATCTTATGATGAATATGAAAATCATGTTAAGATAATTGAAGGGTTACAACGCCAAATTGATTTGGCATCTCTCTCAGTTTCTTGATATCCGATGGCTGAAAAACAATAAAGATCCCTTCAGCGTTCATGCCTTGGCACACTAAGAATATTGCACTAGTTAATTGCCAATTCCCCATCTGGTATTCATATTAGAGGATGGGGTGTTCATGGAGCACTAAATTTCACAGTGCTCTCAAGTCAGCAAAGCCCGCCAAAAATGCTCTTTTGCAATGTTATTGCCCATAGTCGGCCACAGTCAATTGGCATTGTTTGTAATAAATGGATTGCGCAAGAACATGCCTCAACTAGTTCTTCTCAAAGTCATGTGTACAGAGAACAAGTTGTTGAATTACTCCTGCATCAAGCAAACGAGAATATTGAACATGCCTCTCGTATGGAGCAAGCACATCATCAAATGATAGAAGTGTCAGAAATCATCCAATGTTCTTTTGAGCCTGGTGATAATAGTGGATGTCGATTGACACATTCAGATAATTTTCAGACTACTGTCTGCAAGATCAAGACATCTTTTAGGAAAGTCTCATACATAGAATGTCAAGAGCCACCCCATCTTTCCAGACTGAGGACTCATTTAACCCAATCATCAGAATCAACTAATAGGATTCAAGGAGTTGAGCGGGAACAATAGGAATAGCCCGAGTCCACCAGACTGGGGACTTTTTCAAATCCTCAATCCCTCCCTCAGAAAAATTTGGTCTTCTCTCGATTAGGGAAGAAGCTCCAAGAGGAACGAAGAGCCAAATTATCAGGATATTCTCTCCAAATTATGGTTCTCTAAGAAGTTTATGATGGATTGAATCAACAAAAGGAAATGTCTCATCAGGGATATGGAAGAAGACAATATCGCAGAAATGATGATAGAAGGGATGCAATGCATTATGCATCAATTAATGTGATCAAAGTCACTGTTGCTGATCCACCAAATGAGGCTCACATAGAGGGATCAGATGAAGAGATTCCTACTCAAGAAATTGTATGCACAAACACAAATGAAGAAGGTGTGCATACATGAAATCAACGACTTACCCAAAAACAAGGTGTTCCTTCATGTAAACCACATCCCCATCTCCGAAAGGGATCCAAAAAGGGGAAATGAAGAATCAGGTTATATATCCTTCCTATGGAGAAGGCCAATTACTCTCACTAGAGATGAGATTTTCACAACAGGAGGAAGAAATGAAGGAATTGAGGAGGATGAATGAAGAACTACTTCAGGGTAGTCTTCCTCCTAAGTGTGCTCGAGTTAGTCAGCCAAGGGAATTTGTTGTGGCTACTCAGATGGATCAATAATATCCTCCTTTATCAGTACACCCCCACATGTCTAATCCAATGGGTCAAGTGCAACAACAATCGGTAGTTCTTCCATCGGTTGTAGTACCAGCTGCCATACCTATCCAAGCTCCAGTCAGTGTACCTGCTCAGGTCCAAGCTCAACCGAATGTTTCTCAAAAGTTAATAACTACTATTGAGTCATTAACAACCCGATTTGAAGCTATGGAGGGAAAAAGAGCTCAAATTCAACCAGAAAAGAGATCTTACCCTAAATGGGTTGATGCAATTCCTACCCCATTAAATTTTGGAAGTAACACATTCCCAATCTTTAATAGTTCGGGAGACCCCGAGAAAAACATAACACATTTTGTTACTCGTTGTGATCCCATGATGGGAACTCGTCAGCAACAAGAGGCAGTTACGTTTAGGTGTTTTGTACAGTCATTACATGGTCCTACTTTTGTCTAGTACACAAGCTTGCAATCCCGGTCAATTACCGGATGGGAAGATCTCCGTCAACGATTCCTTCTTCAATTCAGCTCAACTTTTCCAAAGACAGCAGTTTTAGATCATAAAAATCGTAAGCAAAGGGAGAATGAAAGAGTCTCAGATTTCATTTCTCGATTGAAAGGATTAACATATTCCATATGCTTAAAACCCCGTCATGAAGAATTGCTTCCAATCTGAGTGGAAAATTTTCATGATGAGTTACACACACCATTGATCTCTATGAAATACACATGAGGGTTTCAAGACCTTACTTCGATCGCTCAATAGATTGAAGACTCTTTTATGAAGACTAAGGATATAACTCATGTAATTCCATTAGATCCAGGGAAGAGAATGGGTAGAGAAGAGCCTTTTATAGTCATGATTAAACTGGCACCTATACCTGCTTCCACTTTAAAACCTTCATCATCTCAAAGGGATCCACCTCCTGAGCATCAGCAATAGAGGCCGTTTTGTCCAGAAGATCAAAGAGATCAGAGACGGAAACAGTTTGATGAGTTGAAGAGAAAAGTTTATTCTATTCGAGAAGAACAAGTTCCTGGTTACTTCATTTCGGCCCTGGAAAATAATTTGTTTCAGCTACCGAGGCCCAATAGGCCAATCAAGGAAGGAGATGAAGGTCATCCCAATTATTTCCCATTTCATAAGATATTGGGGCATCCCATCCAAGAGTGTTTTATCTTCAAGGACCTTTTACAGAAAATGGTTGACTCGGGACAAGTTAAATTGAAAGGTTATTCAGCTCAAGTAGAATGTGTTACTGCTATAGATCCAGAGGAAGGAGGCTAGTGGCATGAAGTCAAAAACAAAAATGCGCAGAAATATGATGATTGAATGGTCAGAAAAATGATCAATCGAACTCATGCCATTTTGCAAATTCAATTGAAGAAAAAAATTGTGTCTTCTACTATAAATGATACAGTGAATCCTCCATCAAAAGAAAATTCCTCAAATGGGTAGAATAATTTAGGTAAGTAAGAGGAATCAGAAGAAGATGAGTATGTGTCAAAGCCTAAGTTGTCTTTGAATCTGGCAGATTTTATGTCATCAACATCAAAGCCACGGGCACCACCCCACCAAATAGAACAACCTAAATTTTCTAGTCAGGCAGAGTCTTCATCGGATGAAGAGTTATTCTTCGGATCTGTTAATATGATCCACTTAAAAGATCCTTATTCCAGTCGTAGTTTCAATTTCGATGAGCCTGAATTCCCTATATCAAATAGAGGAATTATAGGGAGTTCCAGGGGTCTGGGATACAAAAGAAGATGTGGATATCCCAGAAGCCACTATTCCAATTATACCCCTGCTCGAACTATGTATACAATAGAAACTCGTCGTAGAGCCCTTCGGCGACCTCAACAAGAACAAGAAAGTTCTTCCACCAATAGCAGATTCAGTCCTAGAACATTTATTCGGGAGGATCAGTTAGAGGTTCCACCTTCTTCCTCTCAAAAATTAAATAGACCTATGCGGTCTAATATTCCAAATCTAGGAGTATTTCCAACTCCTATCACGATACAAGATACATCTACTTCAATAGCATCAACATCCAAGGCACCTGCTAAACCACATGTTCCTGTTGGGAAACATAGACCTTTGGACCAAAATTATGATGTATTGAAACACCTGGCCCAAGTACCAGCCATGTTATCAATTCTGGATGCTTTGAATCTGTCAATGGATATTCGGGAGGCACTCATCAAGGATTTTTCAAGTCCTCGGGAGTTTGAAACTGAAATTGATGTAGTTGAAGTCTACTACGTAGAGAATAATACTGTGGAATGTCATGCAGTGATATCATTCACAAATGAAGATGAAGATGATGATGTGCATGGGAAAATTATACCTTTGTACTTATCTAGAAAGTTCAATGGTGTAGTCATCCGAAGATCTTTCATTTATAATGGTTCAGGAGTCATCCTCCTTCCCATTCATACACTTCATCGATTGGGACTCACCAAATATGATCTATCATCTTCTACTTTGATGTTTCAAGGGTATGATAAAAATGAACAAGATACACTGGGTGAGATTACACTCAGAACTCCTTTTGGTGACCTTGTATCCAATTCAGATTCCATGATTGTTGATCATGATACAGCCTTCAATATTTTTCCTGGAAGACCCTTGCTACATCAACATGTAGCTATCCCTTCATCATACCATCAATTTCTTAAATATTGTTTTGATGGTCAAATTGGGATATTGTATGGTGATAAAGCCCCATTCAAGGCATGTGAATCTCAATATATTGAGGCTGAATTCTATCATATGAAGGGAGAGTAGAAATCCAAAATAAAGGAGGTTACGAAGGTTAATGATCCATTTGGTTTGGAAAAGAATCCAGAAAATCCATTTACACATGTGAGTACAGATTATGTGTTGCCTATCAGTCAAATGGATAGGATAAACCCAAATCAAAATACTCTTATGGAAACATCCATAATGTCAATTACGACAATGAAGCCAGACAACATGGGAGAAATTGGTTGTAAGAACCTGGTTCTTATTTTTGAGGTACGTGCTTCTTCCTTTCTTTTTTCCTTAAGTGTTTTTTAGAAAATATTGAAAATGGGGAAAAATCCTAAATTTTAGAACTACATGCCGTGTACTTTTCCACAAGATGTGTACTTTTGGTAGTGTGGGATGAGTACATGGGGCGTATAGCCATGTCGGCGACAAAGGGTGTAGGAATCGACTACACACCATGTAGTTTTCCTTTACATGCCGTCTAGTCAGTCGGCAGGCCGAAACAATAAGGTGGTGGAGCAGCCGCCAGCTGGGCGGCAGTACATGTCGTGTACTCATGTCGACGGATGAACAGTGTGGTGGTGCCGCCAGAGGAACAGTTAAATGAAGGAAGTACACATTGTATACTTGGAAGTACATGCGGTGTACTTTGTTTTTTTTTCGCTTAAATTGGCAGTAGCCTCCCCTGTTCACAAGGAAGGTTTAGAATCAGAGGAAAGAGCTCGAGAGGAAGGCCAGGTCTTCGAAGATCAACCGACCGAGTGTCGGGAATCCGTTTCCGCCTCAGACGATCTCGTTGGAATCACGCAGGTATTTCTTCTCTTCTACTGGAGTGTTGCTTACCAATTATTTCCCTAACGAGAGTTATTTGAGGATGAATTAAAGGTTTCTTACCTCATATCTACATCGTATTTAGGAATATCTTGGATCATCATTCGTGTATAATGCTCGTTGGCATATGAGGTAGGTGGCATAGTGTTTGTTTTTCCAACTGTCATGTATCTAGTGCATTTTTGTGACACGAACACATGTTGGGGTGTCGTTTGGATGAGGCCATTGATATATTAAACACCTATAATTGTATAGGTGATTTAATTATGATATTAAAATGCTGGTTGGGATCGTTTCTTGGATCTGGAACCACCCCGAGGGTGTGTTCCACTGTTTAGACGGTTGGCCAGGATACCCAAGGGTATGCCTTTAAATAAGTAATTGTAGAATTTCCTTGAGAGGAATTTCTTGTTACTACTTATTTACCTTTTGGGCATGGCCCGGTTTCCTATTTAGCCTTAGGGCATTGTTGTGATTAGCCTGCGGGCACTACACTGTTAGCCTGAGGGCTGTAGTTATTTCACCTATGGGCAACCTTTCGTGACTGAGGGCTTGACTTCTATGCTTGAGGGTGGCAATTCCTATGCCTGAGGGCAATTTTTGTTATGCCTGAGGGAAACACCTACGGGTTGGATTCTGTATAGCCTGAGGGCATGGTTCACTATATTAGCCTGAGGGAAAGATACTGGTTGGCCTAAGGGCTTGGTGCTATTGAGCACAAAATTTTACTAAATTAAATGGATTAAATGAATAATAAAATGGAAATTTAACTATTAAGTTAGTTAATTTTGAGTAATTCATAGTTTATTTCATTTTAATTTTTCACACTATTGCTGCATGCTTACATGCAGTTGTGCACGGGCCTTTGGTGGGTGCCTACTGAGATATATTTCTCACACCCTGTTTGGGTCATGCTTTTCGGCCCAAACTGATTAACTTTCGGCAGGTGTGGATAAGGGAAAGAGTCCCTATACATGTAATTGACTGTTGCGGTGGAGTGGGAGGGAATGGGACTGATCCTGGGCTCACGATGCCATTTCCAGCTGTTTTCTTTGATTTGTTGTACTCTGCTTTTGTTATACTGTATTGATGTATAACATGTTCTGGCTGATTTCATAGAACTTGAGACATGTAGCATCATTATTTATATACTGTTGGTTATATTCACTGCAGTTCTGTATTTCAGTTGTGCATGGTTTACTGCATCTGTTGTTTGCTATATGGTTTATTTCAATTCCGCTGCGCTACACTTTGAAAAATGAGGTCATAGTTTCCCCACTATCAGACCTGGTCCCTCGCTGCTAGTCGGAAGCCTCTGGCGTTTGGGGAAATGCACTTGAGGTCACGTGGTGAACCAGTTTTGGGGCACCCATTGAGTGGCACCCAGATCTGGGACGTTACACTGTGGAATCAGAGGGATTATTTTCTTTGACATAATATTTGGAGCCGTAGTCAGGGATAGGATGAACAGTAGTTGTTAATAAGCTGTGCTCGGGCGTAGCTAACCCATGTACAGGGAAAACCAGTCTACCTCGTATTTTTCAATTCTTCTGATTTTTCAATTTTACAGTTGATTTAATTTAACCATTGGGTGACACACTTGGATTGTGCTGTTTATATTTTATATGTGGGTTTGATTTAGTTTCAACCCGATGAGATGAGGGTATGTCATCTCATGCATCATTTAGGCACATGCTAGAAATCACATGCCATGCATAGTATCCATGCCATGTATGTGCATTAGAAATTTCATGTTGTTGTGATAGTTGTTGTGCAAGAAAAGCATGTTGTTGTGATAGCTGCTAGATAAAAATACCTGCTATTTGATAGGGTATTCCTTGTGTGAGCTTGTTTATAGAGTGGACACCAAACTCTAGTTTTTGGGGAGTATGGGCCCCCATTGACTAGAATTAGGTGGATCATTGACTGTTAATTTTTTTATAACATAGATATGATTTGAAACATTGATTCGTGGGGAGTATGGGCCCTCACAGATCGGAATTTGACACTTAGGTGTTGGTTTTCTGTATTTTCTGGGTTCCAGAGGAGTTTTTGATTTATACTGTCTGGAAACCCAGTAGACGCGCCGTGTAGTACCTTTACACACTCTATGTAGGGCCTTCTGTTCAGGAAGAAAATTGAACTTTTTGAGTACACGTCGTGTACCCTGAGTACATGCCGTGTAGTCTCTTCCCATGTCACAAAACGTGTGGGTAGTGACACGGCGAAGGGAAGAGCTTGGGTAAAATACGTTGTGTACCGAATGTACACACCGTGTAGTGTCGACCCGGAGTCCGACTGTGTAACTAAAAAAATGGGTCGGTGAACTCATTTATAGAACATGCCATGTCAATGATGAACACTCCATGCCATGTGACCTGGGGACTTGGTCATGTAACTAACAACATGGGCCAGTGTCACATCCCATTGGACAAGCCGTGTACCTGTGAGACACACCATGTAGTCTTGTCTGAGGACAGACCGTGTGGTGTTAGCCGTGTGGCTAGGAGATGGGGTGTTGTACACACCGTGTTCAGGTGTAACACACTGTGTAGTGTCAAGCAGGGTTGTCAGCCATGTCACAGATGACATGAGAAGTTGGAAAATAACACCATACATGCCGTGTAGATAATATACACGCCATATAGTTTTGTTGAACAGAAGACGTGTGGATTAGCCTCATCGAAGGACCTGGGAAGGGGAAGGGAAGTCAAGTACACATCATGTATTCATTGTACACACCGTGTAGTGTTGTTTTTCAATCATTTGAATGCATTCTTCCTCTTGTTTCCTTTTGGTTCCTTCACTTTCAGTCTCGATAAATCTTAGATCTAAGGCGTGTTTTTTACCTTGTAGTGTCATGACGCCTAGACAACTGCGCATTGTTCTCCAGGAGAGCAGCGACAATTATACTCCATAGGTGGTGGGCCATGGACTACCAGTGGATCCTCTAGCCGATCCAGATACGACGCTAGTTGTTAAACCAGACACAAGCGCAGAGGTGAGGTTTCGTGAAGGCTTCATGTGGTTCATGGAGACCTTTCATGGAGCACTGCAGGCTACCACCTCTATGGCCGAGCTGACACGTATCTTCCAGCAACAAAATCCGCCTATGTTTACAAGGGATGGTGGACCACAGGATGCAGATTCTTGGCTGGGGTCGATGAAGACAATTTTCAAGCATCTGGAGACGCCTCCGGGGCGGAGGGTCAAGAACATGACTTACATTATGCGTGATTCTTCCATGAGGTGGTGGGATGTTACCACCCAGTCAGAGCATCACAAGGACATGGCGTGGGATGATTTTCAGGAAAAATTCTATGATTTCATCTTCCCAGGGATGTTGAGGGAAGATAATGCTCGAGAGTTTATGAATCTGCAGCAGGGCGCTATTTCGGTGCTGGACTATTCTGCCCATTTCATAGAACATCATCCTTTTGCACCCGTGCTAATGGGTGATGAGACGTTCAGAGCCAGACGTTTTGAGGATGGTCTTCGTTATGAAATCGGAGAACTGGTGAATGTTTTCAGACTTCCATCAGTTCATGCTACAGTGAATCAGACACTTATTATAGAAAGGAACTTGTGGGAATCTAGTGGTGTGGGCCAGGGTAGTTCAGCACCAGTTACTAGTACTATTTCTGCTAGCAAGAGGAGGAGACGGATGGAATATTCTCAGGGTGGCAGTACCAGCATGGCAGCTTCTTTTGGTGGCCCGATCAGGTGCTACTAGTGTGGTAGAGAGGGGAACAAGATAGCACAGTGTCCACGAGACCTAGTTTAGTGTCGAGCTTGCGGCAAGATGGGTCATCTGCAATGATTTTGCAGGGCGTTTCTACTAGTGGCTAGTGAGACAGGTTCTGTGCCGACTCCGCGTGCGGGAGCAGGACCTGTGGATTCTTACCAGTCAGGGAACTGGAATACGTCAGGACATGCAGGCAGAGATGGTGGTCGTGGCCATGGAAGCTAGACACTAGGATCTCATAGGCAGTAGGGCTGGACAGCTCATGGTAGCTAGGCTGTGTCGTAGGGCCATGGCACGGGGCAGGATTATGCAGTGCAACAGACCCAGCAGGAGCAGGTTCCCGGACCTTCTACAGTCAGAGGTACTATTGTAGTAGCTTCTGTCTTATCTTATGTACTTTTTGATACGGGTGCTATGCATAGTTTCATCTCTGTATCCATTTTGGAGAGCCTTGGGCTCTATGTTTCTTCTTCTTCCGATATCATGACGCTAGACACTCTGTTTGGGACAAGGACTGCTGGTGTGCGCCGGTGCAAGGAGTGCCACCTTGAGGTTAGTGGGTGTCACTTTCTATGGGACCTCTATGTCTTAGAGATGACGAGCTATGAAGTCATTCTTAGGAAGGACTGGTTGGTTCCATTTCGGGCCTTTGTAGACTACTATCGTCGCAGGGTGCGTTTCACGTCACTGGAGGGCGGAGAGTTTCAAAACAAGGGCGAATGGGATGTTCAGGCATGTCAAGCTGGACCAGAGCATCGTGGGCGAGGTGGAGTCATGGCCTAGATTGCGATCATATATCTGGATGACTAGGGGACTTGTCAGATAGATTTCCCTCCAATTGTTGATCATTTCAGGGATGTTTTCCTAGACGACTTTTGGGGTCTACCTCCGGTGCATGAGGTTGATTTCTCTATCGAGCTTGTGCCAGGAGCAGCACCGGTGTCCATTCCTCCTTATAGGATGGCTACACCTGAGTTGTAGGAGCTCAAAAGGCAGTTAGAGGAGTTACAAGAAAAGGGATTTATCAGATCCAGTACATCTCCTTGGGGTTCTCCGATCCTTTTTACGAAGAAGGCGGATGATACCCTTAGACTTTGTGTGGATTATCAGAAGCTGAACTAGTTGACGGTCAAGAACCGATATCCTTTTCCAAGGATAGATGATCTTTTTGATCAGCTTCGTGGAGCACGAGTGTTCTCGAAGATTGACCTAAGGTTAGGATATCATCAGCTGTGCATGAGACCGTCAGATATACCACATATAGCTTTTCAGAGCAGATATGGTCTGTAAGAGTACTTGGTTATGCTGTTCAGACTCATGAATTCTCCATCAGTTTTCATGGCTCTAATTAATCGTGTGTTCTATCCATATCTTGATTCTTTTCTGGTAGTATTCGTGGACGACATCTTGGCGTACTCTCGCACTCGACATGACCATGCCACCCATCTTGAGATCGTATTGAGTACACTGAGAGAGCATCGACTATATGATAATCTCTCAAAGTGCCACTTTTGGATGGACCAGATTCAATTCTTGGGGCACATTATCTTAGAGGCTGGAGTTGCAGTAGACCCAGAGAAGGTGAGAGTAATAGTTTCATGGGAGCAGCCTAAGAACATATTTGAGATACAAAGTTTCTTAGGGCTGGATGGATACTACAAATGCTTCATAAAGGACTTCTCCCACATAGCATCACCATTGACGGGTCTGACTAAGAAGGGTGTGAAGTTCATTTGGTAAGAAGCTTGCGAGACAGACTTTCATGACATGAAAGGAAGGTTGACATCAACACCGATCATGATACTCCTAGAGTAGGGAAAGAGCTATACTATTTACTGTGACATATTAGGTATTGGGCTGGGATTAGTGTTGATACAGGTAGATCGAGTTGTTGCGTACGGGTCTCGGCAGTTGAGGCCACATGAGAGGAATTACCTGACGCATGATCTCGAGTATGTTGCAGTTGTACATGCATTGCGCTGTTGGAGACATTAGCTATTAAGAGAGCATTTTTTGCTTTTGACTGACCACAAAAGCCTCAAGTATATATTTACTCAGCATGACTTGAATCTGAGGCAGAGGAAGTGGGTTGAGTACCTACATTCCTTCGATTTTGAGCTTGCCTATACACCTGGTAAAGGTATGCAGTTGCTGATGCACTGAGCAGGAAGACTCAGATATAGGCAGTGTAGAAGGCCAGTGGTGAGTTGTAGCTCACGGCCTTGTTCTCGGAGATGCATCTGGAGGTTCACGATAGTCAGGGGTAGACTTATCTTTCATCATTAGCTGTGACTTCTACCCTCCTGGACAGAGTGAGGATGAGACATCTATCTGATTCAAAAGGCCTAGTTCTACGCGAGTCAGTGGAAAGTGGGGTCCTTTCTCCTGGGTGGACGGTAGGTGATGATAAGGTTTTGAATTTCCATGGACGAGTATGGCTTCCAGGGGATATACGCGAGGATATGATGCATGAGTTTCATGCCTCACCTTGGGCAGTTCATCCCGGGGTTACGAAGATGTACTGTGACTTGAGATGTTAGTACTGGTGTCTGGGTATGAAGAGAGATGTAGCTGGTTTTTGTTATGAGGTGTTCCACCTGTCAGCAGGTGAAGGTGGAGCACTAGAGGCAAGTTGGACTATTACATCATTTTCCCATTATCCAGTGGAAATTGGATGACGTCGCGATGGATTTTGTGACTGGATTGCCAAGGTCACCTCATGGTAATGACGCCGTGTCGGTTTTTGTGGACAGACTCATGAAGGAAACTCAATTCTTGCCGATCAAGGAGACCTTTGGTGTTGACGAGCTCGGAAGGCTGTATATCCAAGAGATCGTCCATCTTCATGGGGTCCCTCGTTCTATCGTTTCTGATTGGGATGCCCGCTTTACGTCTCATTTCTAGTAGAGTTTTCAGAGGGCACTAGGTACACAGGTTTTTCTGAGCACAGCATACCACGTTCAGACAGATGGTCAGTCAGAACGTACGATACAGGTGCTTGAGGACATGCTGCATGCATTCGTCTTAGACTTTGGGGGCTCTTGGGAGAAGCATATACCCCTAGTCATGTTTTCCTATAACAATAGATTGAATACATCTATTGAGATGGAACCATACGAGGCTTTATATGGTAGGTCGTTCTGTTCACCATTGTGCTGGATAGAGGCAGGTGAGGCAGCTTTACTAAGACCACAGCTCGTGCAAGAGACTTCTGAGCTGGTCCAGTGGATTCAGAAGCGGATTGCTACCGCGCAGTCTCGTTAGAAGTCATATGATGATCACCGCAGATGAACTTTGGAGTTCGTTGTCGGGGATCAGGTTTTCTTGCGTGTTTCACCATGGTTGGGACACAAACAGATCAGGAGACAGGGTAAGATTTCACCAAGGTATGTGGGGCCATTCAAGATTCTGGAAAGAGTCGGGATGGTTGCCTATCGGTTGCAGTTTCCATAGCGATACAGAGCCATGCACGATGTCTTCCACATGTCTCAGTTGCGCCACTATCATTCAGACCCATCTCACATCTTTCAGCCTGAGGAGGTTGAGCTGGAGCTAGATGCATCCTTTGAGGAGCATCTGATCCGTATCTTTGAGAGGATCACAAAGTTTCTCCGAGGCCGGTCAGTTCCTCTCGTACGGGTGCTATGGCAGCATGGACGAGTGTAGGATGAGACTTGGGAGTGGGAGGCCAACATACGTGCTCAGTGGCTGGAGTTTTTCATGGTAATATCTTCTACACACTTGGAAGAGAAATTCGGGGACGAATTTCTTTAAGTGGGAAAGTTTGTAAGAACCCGGTTCTTATTTTTGAGGTACGGGCTTCTTCATTTCTCTTTTACTTATGTCTTTTCAATAAAATAAGAAAAATGGGGGAAAATCTTAATTTTTGGAACTACACATCATGTACTTTTCCACGCGCTGTGTACTTTTGGCCATGTGGGATGAGTACACGGGGCATGTAGCGATGTCGGCGACGAAGGGTGTAGGAATTGGCTACACACTGTGTAGTGGTCCTTTACATGCCGTGTAGTCTGTCGACATGCCCAAATAGTAAGGCAGTGGAGTAGCTGCTAGCTGGGCGGCAGTACACGCCATGTACTCTGGAGTACATGCGGGGTACTCATGATGACAGATGAACAGTGTGGTAGTGCCGCTAGAGGAACAATTAAATGGAGGAAGTACACACCGTGTACTTGGAATTACACACCATGTACTTTATTTTTTTCTCTTAAATTTCCAGTAGCCTCCCCTGTTCATAGGGAAGGTTTAGAACCGGAGGAAGGAGCTCAGGAGGAAGTCCGGATCTTCGAAGATCAACCTATTGAGTGTTGGTAATCCGTTTCGGCCTCGAACGATCTCATTGGAACCGTGCGGGTAAGTCCTCTCTTATCCTAGAGTGTTTCTTACCAATTAATTCCCTAACGAGAGTTATTTGAGGTTGAATGAAAGTTTTCTTACCTCAGATCTATGTCGTATTTGGGAATTTATTGGATCGACATTCGTGTATAGCGCTCGTTGGCGTATACGGTAGGTGGCTTGGTGTTTGTTTTTCCAACAATCATGTATTTTGTGCGTTTTTGTGACACAAACCCATGTTGGGGTATCGTGTGGGTGAGGAAGTTCCTATATTAAACACCTATAATTTTATAGGTAATTTAATTATGATATTAAAATGCTGGTTGGGATTGTTTCGTGGATCCAAAACCACACCGGGGGTGTGTTCCATTGTTTAGCCATTTGGCCAGGATACTCGAGGGTATGCCTTTAATGTAGTAATTATAGAATTGCCTTAAGGGGAATTTCTTGTTACTGATTGTTTAACCGTTGGGCATGGCTCGGTAACCTGTTTAGCCTGAGGGAATTGTTGTGATTAGCCTGCGGGGATTGCACTGTTAGCCTGAGGGATGTAGTTATTTCGCTTGAGGGAAACCTTTCATGCCAGAGGTCTTGAATTATGTGCCTGAGGGAGACACTTCCTATGCCTGAGGGAAATTTCTGTTACGCCTAAGGGCAATACCTGAGGGATGGATTCTGTATAGCCCAAGGGAGTGGTTTACTATATTATACTGAGGGCAAGATACATGTTGTCCTGAGGGCTTGGTCGTGTTGAGCACAAAATGATACTAAATTAAATGGATTTAATGAATAATAAAATGGAATTTTAACTGGTAAGTTAGTTACTTTTGAGTACTGCTTTGTTTATTGTATTTTACTTTTGCACACTATTGTTGCACTCTTACACGCAGTTGTGCAGGACCCTTCGGTGGGTGCCTACTGAGATATATTTCTCACACCCTGTTTAGACAGGCTTTTCGGCCCAAATAGATTACGTTTATGCAGGTTTGGATAGGGTAAAGATTCCCTATACATGTACTTGACTGTTGCGGTCGAGTAGGAAGGCATGGGACTGTGCCTAGGCTCGCGATGCCACTACCTGCTATTTGATTTGTATTGATGTACTATGCTTTTGTTGTACTGTATTGATGTATAACATGTTCGGGCTGTTTTATTAGAACTTGAGACATGAAGCATCATTATTTATATACTGTTGGTTATATTCACTGCAGTTGTTTATTTCAGTTGTGTATAGTTTACTGCTTCCTCTATCTGCTGTATGGTTTATTTCAATTCCGCTGCGCTACACTTTGAAAAACGAGGGCATAGTTTCCCCAATATCAGACTTGGGCCCTCAATGCTAGTCAGCAGCCTCTGGAGTTTGGGGAAATGCGCTTGAGGTCACTTGGCATACCAGGTTCAGGGAACCCATTGAGTGGCACCCAGAGCCAGGACGTTACGTTGGTGACCCACTATGTAGTGATGAAAGCCCAAATTGAGATGTCTTTATTTCATCTGCTAAAATACAGCAAGTCTATACTTCACCAACTAGGCCAGAGAAGTGATAGCAACATCAGAGGTGAAAAATGATGTCGATTCACAATCCATAATCTCCTCTTTATTACCCATGGAGGACCCTTCATCATCAATCGGGTTAGAAATGGAAGCTTCTTCTTCAAGATGCACAAATTTTAATATTTCTTCTAATCATGGAAATTATGCTTCATCATCTACTATGCAAGTAGAAACAGAAGAAATAACACATATTGAAGAAGAAGAGGAAGATCTCAGGGATGCTCCTCCATCATTTGAAGAGAGTATCTCTACCACCATGGATGAACTCAGAGAAATAAATCAGGGTACAAAAGAAGATCCACACCCCACATTAATTAGTGTGGCCATGAATCTTGATGAACAAGAGATTTATATTTCATTTTTAAAGAAAAATCGATACATATTTTCCTAGAACTATACAAAGATGCCCGGGCTTGATCTAGATGTTTCTACTCATCATTTGGGTATGCCAGAAGAACATCGAGGATTTAAACAAGCTACAAGAAGAACACACCCAACTTATGCTTTCAAAATTTAAGCTGAAGAGGATAAGCTTATCAAATCTAACATTGTTTGAGAATTTCAATATCCCATGTGGTTGGATAATATTGTCTCTACGTAGAAAAATATTAGACAAATTAGAGTTTTCATCGATTTCAGAGATCTTAATCCGCATTTTCCTAATGATGATTTTCCAGTTCTAATTACAAAACATTTAATCGATGAAACAGCTGGCTATGAAGCACATTCCGTCATTTATGGATATTCCGGATATAATCAATTTTGAATGGATCTAGAATATGAAGAATCCACAGCCTTCAGAGAACCTTAAGGTTTGTTTTTCTATTTGGTAAAGCCCTTTGGCTTAAAGAATGCTGGCGCAACATATCATTGTGCCATGTAGCATATCTTCAAACACTTTTTAGGTATGTTTCTTGAATGTTATGTGGAAAATTTTGTGGTCAAATCCAAACAATTTTTTAATCACTTGGATGATTTTGAAGTCATATTCCGCCAACTTCGACAACATAATTTGAAGATAAAACCCTTAAAATGTGATTTTGGGGTAACCTTAAGAATATTTCTCAGCTTAGTTTTATGCCATCATGGTATCGAAGTTGATACAGAGAAGAAAAATTCAATCCTTGGTATGTCACCTCCCCAAAATTTGAAATAATTGAGAGTACTTCAAGGATATTTAGCCTATATTCGACATTTCATCACCAATTTAGTAGGAAAATGTTTACCCTTCACCAAATTGATGATGAAGGGAGTCACTTTCTAGTGGACTGAATAATGTTAAGAAGAATTCAATATTCTCAAGAAATACCTCTTGAGTACATCGGTACTTATGCCACATATTGAAGGAAGACAACTCATCATCTATGTGACGGCTTTGGAGCGATCATTGGGTGCCTTTCTTGCTCATAAGAATGATGCTAGGAATGAAAACAGCCTATACTATCTTAGTCGGACTATGCATGAAGAAGAAACCTGGTATTCAAGTATTGATAAGTGCCTCCTGGAATTAATATTTGTAGTTCATAAGTTGAGACACTACCTGCAACATCACGAGGTCTAATTGGTATCTCGAAAACACCCGCTCAAATTCATCCTTAGTCGTCTAATTCTTAGAAGACGTCTGGCCAGGTGGAAAGTTATTTTACAACAGTTCAACATTCAGTATGTGTCTAAAAAGGCAATAAAGGCCCAAGCTATGGCTGATTTCCTTGATGAACATACTTCAGTAGAAGATACATCTTTAGATATTGAACTCCCTGATGAGGAAGTCTTCTCTATTTAGGATAGTCCTCAGGTATGGGAAATGTATTTTGATGGTGCTTCCAGAAGTCCAAGAGGGAAGAAAATGGAAGATCCTAAATTCAACAATGTTGGGTTAGGAGTTGTTCTTATTTCCCTGGAAAAGGCAGTGTTACCTTATTCTTTCTTATTGTGGGAACGTGGTACCAGTAATGAAGTAGAATACCAATCTCTCATCATAGTATTAGAGTTGGCGCTTCAAGAACACGTGAATCACTTAAGGGTGAAAGGTGATTCAGACCTGGTAATCAAACAAGTCAATGGGGATTATGCAATCAAAAAAGAAGAATTGATCCCTTTGTATGATTAATTCAGAGAGTTAATGGCGGAATTTTCTATGGAACAGAAATTTTCTTATGTCCCGCGATCACAAAATGCTCAGGGGGATGCACTGGCTACTATAGCCACATCTCTAGCAAATCCAAATCGGGACGAGACAACCATCAATATTGCTCAACATTGTACAATTTCACCTTATGTTTGAACCAGAACAGAGGAGATCAATGAAATTAGTCCCATTCCTAAACTATATGGTCATACTACAGGATGGATAACACCTATCAAGGAATACCTTCAAAATGGAACACTTCCATCTGATAGAGCTGTGAACGAACAAATTCGGCGACGTGTGGTCAATTTTAGTCTTTATGATAGCTCAGATCAGTTAGATAAAATTCTCAACAAGCGTGGTTCTTATGGAGTTCTCTGCAGATGCATTGATGGTGAAGAGACAATAGCTGTTATGAAAGAAGTACATGCAGGAGTCTGTGGTTCCCACCAGTCTAGACATAGACTATCTGATCAAATTTTAAGGCTTGGATACTTTAGGCTTTCAATGAAACATGATTGTGTTGATTTCACAAAGATGTGTCATTCATGACAAGTACATGCCAACTTCATTCATCAATCCCCAGAGTTTCTCCATATAGCTAAATACTAGTGGCCATTTGCAACATGGGGAATGGATGTGGTGGGACATTACCCTTCATCTACATCAGAGTAGTTTATGTATATTCTTACTGCTACCGACTTCTTTTCCAAATGGGAAGAGGCAACACCTTTCAAAGAAGTTAGTTCAAAAAGCATTGTCAGCTTCATCATGTCTAACTTCATTACCAGATTTGGTGTCCCTCATACCATATTGACGGACAACGACACCAACTTCTGTTCATCTGAGTTGAAGAATTTGTATCAAGAAAACAACATCAAATCCAACCATTCATCTTGGTATAATACAGCAGCCAATGGCCAGATAGAAGCCTTCAACAAGACACATTCAAACATACAAAAAAATATGGTGGATAAAGATAAGAGGTCATAACTTGACACACTATTTCATGCTTTATGGGCTTTTTGAACCACTACACGCACTGTAACGTGGTCAACTCCATATTCACTGGTATATGGAAAGGAAGTAGTCTTGCCCATTGAAGTTCAATTACCTTCGCTCAGATTAGCTATTTTTGATCAATCATCTACCGATGAACAATCTCAAAGGTGATTGGATGAATTGGAACGGTTATATGTGAAGAGATTGTGCACCGTGCACCACTTGGAAGTCTACTAGAATCGAATATCACGAGCTTTCAACAAAAATGTTCATCTTCATTCAATAATTCAGGGAGAATTGGTATTGGTTCTCAGAACTCCAATAATACTAGGAATGAAACCTCCCAATCATGAACCAAAGTGGGAAGGACCTTATTCAATACATAGGTATACTCCAGTGGAGCTTATTCATTAATCTCAATGGATGGAGAACTCATCACTACTCCAACCAATGCAAGATTTCTGAAGAAATATTTTGTATAAACACAAAATACACCATCTACGGTCCATTCATATGACCTTAAACTATTTGTATTACTTTCTTCCAATACGATGTGAAACTGCATATCCAATGGTCCATGCATATGACATGTAACCCTTTCGTCCAACATGATGTCAAACTGTGCCCAACTGTCCATGCATTTGTCCTTAAACTATTTTCACTTTCGTCCAACATGTCATTAAACTGTGTCCCTTTCATCGTCCTTGATATATGACATTAAAATATACAGCAATGGTCCATGCATATGACCTTAATCTATTTTCATGCCTCAGGTCTAGCAAGACGTTAAACTGCACCATTATGGTCCATGCATACGACCTTAAACTATTCGCACTCTTGTCCAACATGACACTAAAATGTATCATCCCTTTTCATCCAACATGATGTTAAACTGTGAAGAATTCCCTAATAAGTCCAACATGATGTTAAATTGTGTCATCTTTTGTCCTTACTACATGACATTAAACTGCACAGTCCCCCTTTTTTGTCCAAAATGACATTAAACTGTATTGTCCCCATCGTCCTAACTACATGGAGCTAAAATGTACAGAAATCCCTTAATACGTCCTACATGATGTAAAACTATATTTTATCCCTGCTACATGAAACTAAAATATGCAACACCAATATTCCTAACTACAAGACTTTGAACTGCATAGTCCCTTCATATGTCCTACATGACATTATACTGTGAATCGTTAAGGTTGTTGCTACCTATTGTTTCTCTCAACGAGTATGACTCACGTGAGCTTAGAGAAAACTTCAACCATAACACCCTCTCTGGGCCTCTAACCACACGTAAGTCCCAACAACATTTTTTTGGTCGTTGTCCCCAAGAACAACTTGATCACTAAATCATTCTTTAATTGAAGTATGAAGACTTTGATCCCTTCCTTTCAGGTTGGGTACGTAGGCAAACTCCCGAGGTTCTAACCCAAAACTAATATCTTCACATCGGTTCACCTCCATCTTGTATGATGTTGATTCGTGAAACCTCCCCCAGAATCAATATCATTACATTGGTTTACCTTCATCCTTTCTATACGACGTTAAACTATACAACACTTTTGTCCTGTACGACAATAAACTACAATATTATTTGATACCCTCGCCTAAGAGGGAATCATTATTTACATTTATTTTCAATCATGTTATGTTTTAAAGACTACATGCATACATGGAAATTCTTGAGCCTTTTATCTTGGGTCAAACCATTATTGCACTAAAGTCCCCTTTTTACCCTTCACATGTACAAACAAAATCTGTACAGAGGGTATTTCTAGAACTACGTGGGCATGATTCCCATCCTTATGGGATACATAATAACGTTTGAGTGTCCCTCAAATCCATCCCCAAGCCTTTGGTTCTAACCCTAAATTCCACTTTCAGTCCAATGGCTGAAAAGTCCCCATGAAAACACACACTGTGTATTAATTATTATGGTACGAGCTCTATGACCCTAAACTAAGATCTCTCATACTTTCATCCCACATAATGTTAAATAGTATTTCATGAACTACGTATGGATTGATTCCCATCCTTATGGGATACATTGTGAAGTCCAAAATTTCAATTCAGGACCCAACCACAACATGATTTTGGTTAGCATTGATCTGTGTATCTCTACATACATTGGAAAACACCCATTTTTATGTATCATAATCCTAACCTTAAATATTTTCAGATAATCAAAACCCTTTTTACTAACTTCTAATCACAAAATGTCCAAAATCTGAGAATTCGTTTACCTGACCATGCAGTATGTGCCCTTAGTCGGCCTTGCATAAACAGTCTACATAATGGACCTGTCAGCCAAAAGATGCTATTATTTGACTATGCAGCCAATTCCCTTGGCGGCCCTGCATAATTCAACCACCTAATAGGTTTGTTAAATAATGGTAACTTCATTATTTGGACGAAAACCTTTTTTTGTCCTTAGTTTTCTTAATGAAAATATGTATGGATCCAAAAATTAGTCATCCTTAATATATTTGTCTCACATTACATTTCATGAACTGAAAGTATTCAAGTCTATGGTTTATATTTCCCTTCCCTACGTTTGGTTCAAACCTTCGTAGGAGTAACATTCATAAAGATCGTAGACAATCTTTTTTGAAAATATCTTCCACATATTAATGTACCTATTTCCATACATAAAACTCTATACTTTGGAAAATTTGAATCTCCATTTACTTTCACTAGCTTTTATCACTAGAAATGTAAATTTCCGAGAGTTCTTTTGCCTAACTATGCAGTACGTGCCCTTAGGCGGCCTTGCATAAGTAGTATACATAACAGACCTGTCATCCAAAAGATGTTATTATTTGACTATGCATCCAATTCCCTTAGGTGGCCATGCATAATTCAACCCCCTAACGAGTTTGTTAAATAATGGTAACTTCATTCTTGGGAACAACTTCTTATAATGCCTTTTAGCCATTTTTCATATCATTCCCCAGATTTAAAATTTATTAAGTCATAGTTTACATTTTTTTCCCTCATACTTGAGTGTGGTAATATGTTTCTAGATAAATTATCATGAAATTGAGTCAATTTTAATTTATTAGGTCAAAGCTATTTCGACCGTAAACATTAGCCTTTTTATGTTTGACGTGCATGACTTTAAACTGCCCACATGAGACAAGGGAACTCTGAATAAATGTCAAGTCCCAGCTCACTAAACATACATTTTTAATTATTTAGGTAATGCTGAGAAATTAAATGATTCAATGTTTGTAGGGTTATTTATAATAATCCTAGTAAAAATAAAATTACGCTCACTAGGCCCATTGGCTTAGGTAAAATTTTAATGTAGGTAGAAAAAGAATGCTGACACAAATGATTGAAGATGAAAGTGTATTTCATTGATGCACAGGAGTTAAAAGGACATCCATAGATCAGAGTATCTTTTCTTTTTCAGGAATTACAACAGACTTTCAACATAACTCTTCATTTGATTTATAGCATCCCGAGATTCATCAACAGCCTCATGAAATTCATTCATTCAACTGGATACAATAAGAGATGCAGTGATACCAGCTCTTCTTGGAACAATTGTAAAAGAATGTTCTTGAGTGTAGTTTGAGAAACTTTTCTACTGATCAAACAGTGACTCTGTTTCTGTCCAAGGGACTTGGAAGATGGATACATGGATTTGAGAATGAAGCATTGGAAGTAAAGAGACATTTGGATAGAGTACTCTTTTCAGATGTTGTTCTAATGTCATGTTTGTCTTTAATCCACCAACCGGTAGTGGAAAACATTTCAGCCCTTGGGTATGTAATTTTCATATCTGCAGGGAAATGGCATGGAGGAAAAATTTGAATGTTCACACCATTATTGTTGCTCTTAATGCACAGCATAACCGAAATAGAGGAGTAGTAGTGTAGCTGCATCTCAAGAATATAGTTCTTTTCATCTGGAACATTGACTCCTAGCAGATGACCATGACCACACAGAGGCAGGTAGATGCTCTATTGGAAATTAAGATGATATTTCTTCATGTACTTAACCAAATCTGGGAGAGTGCCATTGCAGATATCATATTAATCATGGACAACAATCTTCATCATGTCACCAATCTGCTTGCTAGACGGTTCATCAACTGATCTGATTCTCTTGGGAGCCATTGAATCTGCACAAATGTTGAATAAATTAACTCTTAAATGGGTTGATTTTTATAAAATTTGTGATGAAATTTCAAAAAAATGGGAAAGGAATTAAGGTGCGCAAGTCTAATTTTGGCAAGCAAGTATGGATGCGTCGCGCAAGGTTATGGCGCACAAGTATCACCACACAAGTCCTATTACCTCTACAGCAGCGCGAAAATAGTGAAATAGAGGAAACAAGTAACTTGCATGACGATACCGACTAGCACGACAAGAGCAAGAAATTTCAGATCTGGTGGCATTGCACGATAATGACCGTGTATTTAGAGGCTAGGTTGCACCCTTGCGCGCCGACGCCTGTGCACTCAACACATGCACGCCTCCCTCTGCGTGCTCAACACTTGCGCACCACATTTCCTTTGGTTTTCTTCTTTTCCTCAGAGTCACATCCTCATTTCTTTCAGATCCAACTCTAAGTGGGGACTTTTTTTTATGCTCCCTTCCGTCATAGAGTCTAAAATAATGAAAAGAGAAATATATTGAACCCAAAATTGATTCATCCTTTGAAGAAATATAAAAAATGACAAATACATGAACCAAGATTCAAATGCACTTGGGTGGCGCAAGTTCCACCAAGGTCGCGCAAGTATACTTGCGCACCACCTAGTGGTCGCCCAGGTGACTTGCACACCCTCTTTGAAATATCTCCCAGGGTCTTTCCAGCCAATAAATACCCATGTGGGCCCCCAATTTGAAAGGTGAAAAATTCCAGAAACTCAGATTTGAGCTCCCGGTGCCCTAGTCTTTTCTCAAAGCTTCCAAACACTTCTAAGGGAATTTCTTATTTACAACGGAAGATCTAAAGTGGGGGAGGAAGGCCTAAGTGTTGAAACTCATCAAAACTTGTGAGCCTGAGTGGCCAACCCTTAAGGGAAATGGCCACACTTTCAAACCACCTTAATCCTTCACCCGAACATGTGCACCATCCTTATGGAAACCCCTAGGGTTAGTACTAAGGTCTTGAGCCAAGTCTCGCCCAAGTATTACCCCAAGGGTTAAAAATCACGCAAGTACCCATGTTCCGCGCAGGTATACATGCGTGACCAGGACTTGCATGCTCACGTAGTACTTGCGCGCTCACGCAGTACTTGCACACCCACCAGGACTTGCGCGCCCCTATCTTTTTGGGTGCCCCTCCTGCTTATTCCACCTCTCTTATGCCTATCCACCTATCCTCTTCAAGAGTAATCCCTTAGAGATCTCTTCAAAGCCATTTATGGCATGATTTTTTTATTGGATTCCTTATTTGAAAGGAATTTTGTGGAAACATCTCTCAAAACCTAGAGATTTACAAATTTTTATGTTACCAAGGATAGAGATTTCATTCATTTTAACCTCATCATTTAAGATGAGAGGATCTATTAATTGAGATTCCTTTTCAGGAATAATCCCCAATCATAATTCCCTTAATCTGGGCATCCTATTTAGGGTTAAGCCCCAAGTCCCTTAACATGGGCCTCCTCCTTAAGAGTAAGCCCCAGTATTCAATGTTCCCAAACCTGGGTGTCCTTATTAGGAGTAATCCCCAGTTCTAAAATCCTTTAACCTGGGCCTCCTTCTCAGGAATAAGCCCCAGTAATAATTTCTCTTATCCATTCTTAAATTACTTTTGATATGGGATTCCTTCTCAGGATTAAAAACAAATCATAAGTCTCCTTTTAATTTTGGGCATCTTCCTTAGGAGTAAGCCACATGTTAGAGTATCCAAATCTCCATAAAGCACATATACCTTTATGGACATTGTTCCTGGGTTTCTTCCCTGAAGTTAATCCTACTCTTCATCTCTTTATGTAGTCATACATATATAAGCCCCACATTATTCCTTATGATTGCATATTTCATGGCACAAATTGTCTGGTTTTACCAATACCTCTTTTTTCTCACACCGATCATGACTCACATGAGCTTAGAGTGTAAAAGTAATTACGAAATCTTTCTTTGAGCCATCAATCATGCATAAAAATCATACCCCCTTACTCGAACTACGTGGGTTCTGATTCCTTTTCTAAACAAGGATACGTAGGTAGACCATCTGCGAGTATGATCCCAACTCTGAAATAATCCATGTCCTTCTGAATGACAGTATACTTCAAGTGCCACACTGAGTGGCTTTAAAACTAGTATGGTCATCATAATGACCAAGAGACTTTTATATAATGTATTAAAGGATACCATTGACAAAGAATATCTAACAAATACAAATTATTCTCTATTTATGAAGAACCTAGAATACATATAAAATATTCTCTAAATTTCCTACTTATCAATCATTGATTGTCAGATCTAATGGAAAGCTCATTTTGTACTTGGTAATTTAATAAGGATTCACGAACATAACTTAAATCTATAAAGAGAGTCATAGAGTAGACAATAATTCCCCTAAAAAAGGTGTGACGAGTCCGACCTCCCATCCACTCGACCAATGAAAATCCCGAAGCGTCATCGGTCCATAACTAATGAGAACCTACCTTTGGAATGTAGGTCCAAATGGATATGGAACCATTGGATGTTTCTAGTTCTATGAAAAAACCTGTTAGAAACCGCTTGGAATGTTTGAACCTTAAATCAACGAGGTCATCCCCAATTCCAGAGGAAACACTTGAATCAAAAAATCATCTTAGAAAAAGCTCCACCCGTTGATAGACTCCCCCTTACAAAGAGAATTCTCTTCTTTTCTTAGTATTATTTTTATCATTCCTTTCTCCCCCTTTGTGAATTTCAAAATGGAATAAAGAGAATGAGAAAAAATTGTAGCTGAATTATTAGAACCATACAACAAAACATATGAACAGAAACCAAAATTGAAATATGATGGGTAAAATTTGTACAAGGAAGAAAATAAAACAAAAGAACATATTGAGAAAAAAACATCCTTCTTTCTCTTTTGGAATCAACATTTTTATGATGGGTTTCAACTTCTTGAACTCCTTATGATCTTCTTCAAAGAACTTGAGAAACTGTTCCAGAACTTTATTCATCTTCACCAAGGATTTGATCCTTTCTTCTTAATCCAAAAGAATTTCTACTTGAGTCTTCAAAAGTTATTCTTTCATTCCATGATTTTCTTTGAACTCAATTCTATGATCCCTTTCACTTTTCGAGTTCAAAAAAAAATGAATTAATCTTCCCAGCCAAATCTTTCACTTTATACTTCTGGGTTGTTTGTTCAAGACTGAGCTTCTCATTAAAACTAGAAGTGAGGACTTTGATCATACCATCTTTGGTGTCAAAAGCATCCATCACATTTTCCTGAAATTCATCAAGTATTTTTAGGTCTTCGATTTACTTCCTTGAAGAATTTTTAATTTCCATACCCGACCTCTTTTGAGAATCATACCTGATGAAGAATTATATGAAATTGTCCTTAAGCCGGACCAACTAATCAATAATCAAGGAAACTGAATCTGATTTTGGATTAATCGAGTGATGATGCATCTGGCACCATGAGTCTATACTCAGAAACTAGGGAATGTAATCTACTAACATCTTCAATGATACGAAAAAAATGTTATATCCAAGAGAGTATGATTCCGAATTATATTATTTGGTTGGTGAAGAATATTTTTATATCTCTTCATATTTTCTCTTTGACGAACCAGCAACACATTTCTTTGCCACCACGACTTTCCTTAGTGTATCAACCAACAACTTTTTTCCCTTATCATCTTTCAGAATGATCACAGAAGCCTTTTGTGATTCATGTTCTATAGTTTAACTATCTTATCTCCTCAACATTTTTTACGTGTCTTCCACTAGATTCTCTAGTAAAACAAAATCATGGTTACTACATTAATCATTAGATGGTTTGTTCACTTATTCGTACTATTCATCCTCTTTTCCTTGTGAATGAATTTTGGTTGATTCAGCCTAAGATGTTCAGATTGAAATTTTTCCAGAAGGACCCTCCTTTTCATGATATTCTTTCACCTGTCTTGTCATATCATTTGTATCATCACTTCCTTCCTCTTATTCATCTTCTTATTTCTCTTGTTTCAAACTTTTTTCTTCTTCATCTCGTTCCAGAATCACCATCTTCTTTCCCGGAGTCTCTATGGGTACTAGTTCATGGAGAATGGTTTCAGGTACCTGATGTTTCTCAGAATATTTATTAGTATCCTCGATAAAGGATTGAACAATATCTACTTCAGACAATTTCTTATCTTGTTTCTTCTCTTTCTCTTGCATCTCAAAATTATCAGCAGCCTTAATCATCAAAGATTTTGCTTCACCAGGGTCCATGAAAAAACTAGTCTCCCCTTTCTTTCATTTCATCTGGTCTTCTCTCAACCTGAAAACCCCTTCATCTGGATAACTATTTTCTTCAAAGGCTATGGAGGTGCAGATTGAGTTTTTTGAAGTTAAAGAGTTTTTTGTTTCACTTCTAGTCCCTTCACCTTTCTCTTCTTCAAGACATTCATGGAAGTCTCTATGACTTCTAGTTTCTTTGATAATGCTTTATTTTCTGATTCAGATAAATCAAAGAATTTGTTAGATTCACTATTGAAACTGACAATCATTATCCTCAGTGTATCATCACTAAAAAACATCAATTTTGATATTCCTTGGCTTAAAACAACAAGGGATATTGAATGATTCAAGAAAAAGAACTATGATCATAGAATGAATATCCGGATACATAATAATCTGAGACTTGATAGTTCCATTCTTGATATTTAAAATTCTAATCAATATATATTGCACATGGTTAATCATCATGAGGATAACCAAAAAATTCAGAATATAGATATCACTCTTCTTCAAGGTATCCTTATCCCATTTTCTTAGAATGATAAAACCTTGAACCCATAACTCTAGAATCAGGAATGTTGAAGAGAGATGACAATTATTTGGAGTCTTCACTTCTTTCAAACCAAGGCACTCAATAGCCTTCTTCTTATCAAATGAACCCGATACATCCGGTACCTTTTGGGCACAAAACACAGCTTCGCCCTCATATGGAATTCCAATTATTCTTTCAGCCTTACTGTAAGAAAGTGAATAGGTCTTTTAATCGATCTTAAATAAAATCATGTCCCCCCCTCCTTCATTTTAGAAACTTACAGATTCATAAAATTCTACCAATAATGATGGATACCTCAGATACTATGCCTTCGGTTTGGGTATACATAAACTCTCCCAACCACTAAAATTGATATTCATTGAAATAAGAGAATACTAATTGATAAATGAATTTAGATCTAATAACCTTTCCTGGTAGATATTCCATTAACATATTTCTTTTACAGATTACATTTTATTTTGTGGAGATAGTTCAAAATGCATTATGATTTAGGAAAAACATGAAATTCAGAATGGGGCATATGTAGAGCAGTAAAACATTAGCAAAAAAATGCTTTGAAAACCAATGTGGGACTACCATGGGAGGGGGGTATTTATATATGAGTTTGAGGATAAATTTCAAATTAACAGAAAGTTCCAATGGTTGAATCATGATAGATCTGATCTGACGGTTGAGATGAACGACAAAGAATGAAATTGATAGGTTCCGATTGTTTGATGTTTTTAAGATAAACAATTAAGATATAAGGAAAGTGAATCTGAAATATAAAAATATCAACAAGTAAAAAACAAAAATTTAAGAAAGGAATCATAACTTCCTGATTTCTATAGAAAATTATTAGTAATGAAGAGAATGTTTCTTGATGAACTTTAGATTCTGGAAAAAATTTATTAAAGAAGAAAAATTTTGGAATCCGAAAAATTAAAAATATAGAAAAAATAGATTCCAGATATTTGTGTTCTGAAAAAGGATTTTGTTTAAAAACAAAAAATAACAAAATTTGTCTTAAAATTTTTTACTACAACATATTACAAAAAAAATTATGTTACGAAAAATTTTGATTGTGAAAAAAATGAATACAAAAAATTTGATTATGAAAAGTTCTGATTATCAAGGTAGATGTACTCGCCCAGTGATAAAATATTTCTTAATGTTCAGAGGTGGGTTTCAATAGAATATTACAATGGAATATTACCTTATAGTTATCCTTCCTATCTCATTTTTATTGTATTCAAATCTATTGGAGGGTAAGAAATTTGTGAAAATATCATCATGTTGATCTTGTGTTATGATAAATTAAAGAATGATATCTCTTTTTTGTGTCTGATCCCTAAGAAAGTGATGCCTAATATCTATATGTTTTGCATGAGAGTGATGTGCATGGTTTTTTCATATGACAATGACACTAGTATTATCACACAATATTTGTATTTTTGTAAAACTCATTCCATAGTCTGTGAGTGTGTGTTTTACCCACAACACTTCTTCACAACAACTTCCAACTGCTACATATTCATCATCAGTAGTGGAAAGTGCTACAGAGTGTTTTTATTTTCTTGACCAAGAATCTAATGAATCTCCTAAGAAATGACACGTTCTGGATTTACTTTTCCTATTCATTTTACATCCACCAAAATCACATCCAAAAAATACATTAGAACAAAAACATTTCGAGAAGTATATAAGAGTCCTAAATCCACGATTCCATTTAAATAGTGAAAATTTATTTTCATTTATTCTAAATAGAACTCGTTAGGATTGGATTGATTTTATGCACATAAGAAAACTGAAAACATTAAGTATGTATGACTAACTATTATGTATAGTATACTTTTAATCATACCTCTAAATGATGTTTGATCTATTTGTTTCCCAACATCATCATGGTCATGGGAATTTGTGGTACTAATAAGTGTAATTTTACTCTTAGTTTTATCATACCCATACATTTTAATAAGAACTTTGATATACTTATATTGAGATATATAAGTTCCTTGGTTTTTGAGAAATTTGAAATCCAAGGAAAAATGACAACTTACCCATCATACTCATTTCAATCTCATATTTAATTGGATTAGCAAATTAATCAATTAAGGATTGGTGAGTTGAACTAAATAAAATTTCATCTACATAAATTTAAACAATAAAAACATTTTTCTTATCTTCATTTATAAAAATAGTTAGATCATTATTTCCCTTAACCTAATTGTTTTGAAAAAAATATATTGTAAGTCTATCATATGAGGATCTAGGAGCTTGTTTAATTCCATATAATGCTTTGGTAAGTTTGAAATCTTGTTCATGATGTTTTGTGTCTTCCAAACTAAGATGATGTTCAACAAAAAATTCTTCTTGAACATATCTGTTAATAAAATCACATTTTACATCCATTTGAAAAAGTTTAAAATTAAAGAATGATGCAACAGAATGTAAAATACAAATATATTTGAGTCTAGATACTAGAGCATAGGTTTTTTCATAGTCTATCCATTCTTGTTGACTATAGCCTTTAGAAACTAATATATCATTATTTCATAGAATTATTCCATTTTCATCAAAATTATTTCTAAGGATGCATTTTACTACAATAATAGAAGATTCCTCAAGTATTCTATCCAATTTCCTAACTCTGTTTCTTTCGAAATCATTTATCTCATCTTGCATGGCTTTTATCCAATAGTCATCACCTAATGCATTATCAGTTCTTTTTTGTTCTACTTTGTAAAGTGATGATAAATATTCTACTTTATTTCCTAAATAACTTCAAGTCCTTAAAGGTTGATTTACACCACCAATAAAACTATCACTAGGATGAATCTTTAGAAAAAAAAGATTTACATTTTGTAATGCCTATTCATCAACATATTGTAGGAAATCATCGTTGTAAAATGATTTAGAAATATTTTCTCGAACTTTTTCCTTATCAGAAGGATCTTCTATCAAGGGATGACAATCAGTTTTTTAAAACACATCCGAGGATGCATGTTGAGGTTTTTTTTAAAAAAATGATTAGTTTCATTAAATTTAATATGAACAGTTTGTTCAACAGTAGAACTGTTTATTTTGAAAACCCAATAATCCTTAAGAATCTGTGGAGTATCCTAAGAAAATTCCTTCATCATATTTGGGTATGAATTTATGTATATTATGATTAATATTCATAATGAATACTTTGCAACCAATTACATTGAAGTAAGAAGGTCTTGGTTTTCTACCATTCCACAATTTTTAAAGAGTTTTGTTAAGAAAAGATCTAGTAAAAACACTATTTATAGAATAACAAGATGTACTTATAGATTCATCCCAAAAGTGTTTAGCTATATAATATTCACTCAACATGGTTATAGTTATCTCATGAAGAATTAAATTTCTTCTTTCAACAACACCATTATTTTGAAGAGTTCTTTGTGCTTAGAATTTATGAGTAATCCCTTCATTTGCTACAAAATGTTTCAAAATATGAATTTTGAAATTCTCCCCCATGATCACTGTGAATATTTACCAATGGAAGATTTAACTCATTTTTAACTTGGGCTCTTAAAATATTGATATAAGAATGAGCTTCATATATCTTTTATATAAAATAGACTCATTTAAATCTAGTGTAATCATCAACTAGAAAAAATAAATAATATTTTCATATGATGTTCCAGCTTTTGTTGGTCCAAAAAGATCCATATCCACTAACTATAATGCATTAGAAGTCGAGACTTCACAGATTGATTTAAAAATTGATTTATGTTTCTTTGTTGAATAAAAAGGATCACACTCTTTTGAAGAATCAAATCTAAGCTCTAGTAGATCCTTAACTAGTCTTTTCATTGAGAGTTTTCATAGGTTCCTAAGGTTACAATGTCCTAAACTTCTATTCCATAACCAAAAACGAACTTTCATTACACTAAGGTAAGGTAGATCTTGGCTCCTATGGTCATCTATGTTTAATGTGTATAAATTCTCTTTCCTATGGGTAGAAAGAATAAAATCTTCCTAGGAATTGTGCACTAATAATTTATCATTCCTAAAATTCACAAGGTAACCTCTATCACATAATTTACTTAGGATAATGAGGTTGTGCTTAAGACCCTTAAAAAATAAATCATTTTAAATTATTGTTTATTCAATAAAAACAATGATACCTATACTAAAAATTTCATCCTAAAAATTATCTTCCAAATTTAATTTTCTTCCTTTCATCTTGATAATATTTTCAAAGATGTTTTTTTACCATAATATTCTGGGAACATACACTATCCATGTACCATGTTTTTCTATTAGTACTCTCTTTATTTTTCTGAAAATTAAAATGTTGGACTTTCAGAACCTAGACTCTCTTGGATTTGGTAATTTCGGAAATCAAGATATTAAGTAGCGATATTTTAATAGAAAAATAATCTTTATGAAAACCTCAAGACTATGTTTTGTATAAAGAAAAAATTTTCTCCCAATGTCCCCCACATTAATATTTAGTTCAGAATGTGGATCATTGAGGTACAAAATATTTATTACTGAAAACTAGGTTAGAATGAGTATAACCAAATCCAGAAATATTCCTTGTTGGTCTAATTTGAGAATACATCTGGTCAATGTTTTCTTTTCCAGAAGTAAAATTTGACAAACACATCCTAAAGGAAAATATATCCGACTATAGTTTAATAAACAATTTTTTATCCTAAAAAACATTAGTTTTAGAACTAGAGTTAGTCTCTTAAATTTTTTTCATAGAAATTAAATTTTCAAGATCCTTAGAAAGATTATTCTTCTCAGAATTAACTTATTCATGTTTTTTAATATACTTTCAAAATAAAAATCAATCTTATCAAGGTATTTAGAAATATCGAATATTTATTTCTTTAAAATAGGAATTATTGAATATGCATTATGATTTTTTTCATGAGTTTATTATTTTTATTCTCAAGTAGTTTTGAAACACTTGAAACTTCTTCATAAGAAGATAAAGTATTATCTTAATTAGAAGAAGATTCTTAATCTAAAGACTTATAATATTTATCATCAGTATAATATGAATTAAAAGATACATTGGTGATGGGTTCAGAATTGTATACCTTGTCCATTAGAAATGATTTTCAATGGGTATTCTGGCTAGTAGACCAAGATTCTTTTGACCAGAAGATTCATACTCTAAGGATTCATCAGATGAGTCACCACCACTTGAACTCATGGTGTCATTGTCATTCAAAAAATTATTAGCATTAGCCTTGCAATACTTTTTTCTATTCCTCTCAGAATTCCATTCCTTTATTTCTTTATTCTTAAGTATATAAAAATATAGCCTAATATTCCCTACTACTTTTCATTCATAGAAAGTGACTTCCAAGTCTTTCTTGTCGTTTCTTTCTTTCTTCATATATCTATATTGAATGTTTTTATTTCAAACTATCTTGTTCATCCTACGAGTAAGACATGCTAGCTCATTTTGAGAATTTTCAGTTTCACCAGATTCAGATAAAACAGTATCTTTGTTTTACTTGGATCTTGTAATCCTTTTAGGATTCTTGGATTTAGTAGTAGTAAAGGATAAAGTAACATTACCATTATTCTTCTTATTTATATTAGAATCTCTTTTCATTCTATTCTTATATTAAGGAAGAGTCCTAACAAGTTCATCAAGAGTAATTTGTGAGACATTCCTATTCTCACCAAGAGTTTTTCCATTGAATTCCCACTCATTCGACATGATATCTATAATATTTTCCATAAGAGCTTCATCATCAAGACCATTCTCACCAATATATTGTAAACTATTAAAAATTGTCATAAATATTTATTGCAATTTGCATACTAGTTCTCCATAAGTAAATAAAAATCCACGATATTCTACTCTAAACATTGCTCTTCTAGACTCTATAACATTGGATGTACAAAAATTTGTAACTTACAATTTATTCCAGATACTGTTAGCAGCTTCACAAGAAGAAATCTGAAAAAATATATATTCATGGTTATGGAACACAACAAAGTATTATGTACCTTGTAGTTTAGTTCAAATTATAACTTTACTTGTTTGGTAATGTTTTTTTAGTTCTTTATAAAGAATCTTGAAATCTCTAGTAATCATGAAACTGTTTTGTTCACTAGTATTGACAACAAAAGTCTTTATACAATCTCTACAAAACTCATAATCATTCAAATCAAATATAGGTGGGCTAGTATGATTTATGTTTTCAAACGAATAGACAATAATTCCTAAAATTTTAAAAATATATCTTTCCACAAATACATGTTAATACTAAAAGGTTTTAAATAAGGATAATAAAAATCATAATCAAGGAAAATATTTAGAACAATAAAAACATGATCATGAAATCTTATATGTGAATATAAGCACTTCAGAGACCTCCTTTGATACCAACTGTAGGATCAAAATAATGATGTAGATTCTCAATTTTCAAAGGGGGGGGGGGGGTGGTAAATTTTTTGTTTAAAGACATTCATTTTTACCCTTAAGGAAAACTATGTTTAACAAAGTTAAACAAGGTATTTTTATAATACCTCTAATAGTTCTACTAAAAAACATACTAGGTTCCTGAAATATGTTCCCAGAAATGAGACTTATGGAATGTTTACAAGGAATAGATTATTCCTTAAAGCATATAGAATGTTATTAATCAGATTACATAAAAGAACAAGAAAGTGTAAGAAAGTTATAAATTCCTTCTTTATAAAAAAATTTGTGGAAATAAACTTGAAACAAAAACAAGTAACAAGTATGAAATATTTATCCCAAAAATAAGGGTATCCAACAATATTGGTTAATGGTCCCTTGATTTAACCTTTCATGAAATTATGTCTTACCCAAACCAGGGAAATCCCTCGATAAGAATATCAAAATCTATCTTTCTATCCCTGAAATACCTCAATCATTAAAGTAGTCGGTACCTATATATTCTTATCTATGGATGTCCTAGAGATTTAATGTAGTCGACACCTCTGTCTTCCTACCAATGGAATCCCTCGATTATACACAACAATAATCGGATGAAGCAAGCTGAAAAATATGATTAGTTCGCACAAGGCATGATGGCTTCTCTCTAGAAATCACTTAAACAGTATGAAATCTCTATAGTGTTCAACTAGTATTGATCTCATTCAAATGAGAACCTATTTATAAGCACTTATCCAATGGTTGGACACCTCCTCCAGTGGTCATAGTTTTCTTGGAATCCTGGAGGGACCTATAAATGTGTCACTCAAAAATTGGTGAGCTAGAAAAATATTTTTCGACATCATTTCATAAAAAGTGTGTGGAAAATTAAATAGCGTAACCAAATCTATTTTTTGGAGTCTATGAAAAAATAGAGTTCTGAGTCTATCCAAAGAAACATACAGATTATATAAGATATGGATATTCAAATTCTATTTTACAAAGAGTTAGGAATATGAATTCTATAGATTTTGGAATCTGAATTCTAGTAAATTTGGAATCAAAATTCTAAGGAATTCGGAGTCTTAATTATGATGAATTCAGAGTTTGAATTCTGAGAAATTTGGAGTCTGATTCTTGAGGAACACAGAATCTGGACTTTTTAAGAATTCGTATTATGAGTTCTGAGGAATTTGGAGTCCTAAATAAGAGGAATTTGGAGTCAGAATTCTGATGAATTCAGATGACGACCTACGAGGAATTCAATGTCTGAAATCTGAGGACTTCGAAGTTTTAATTTTATAGAATTCCGATTCAGAATTTCTGAGAATTCGGAACATAAATTTCAATGAATTCAGAACCTGAATTTTAGAGGATTCGGACATGAATTTCTGTGAATTCAGAACATGAATTTTAGAGAATTCCGATCCTAAAAATAGAATACTCTATATCCAAGGATTTATAGAATTCTGAGAATTTAGATATGAAACCGAATTTTAACATAGTAATAAAACAAGTCTGATTTATAATATTATAAAATGAATAATGAAACCAAATGTACAGATAAAATTTCCTTTGAGAAGGAAAATTTTCCTTATTAAGATAGTCCTTAGGGAGGAATATTTTTCCTTATGATAAAGTGTTTATGATTATCAAAACAAAGCTAAATTGAAAATATATAAGGAAACATTATTGACTCAACAAGAGAAGCATTGATGAATAAGTCATGAGTATAATCTAATGTCTTGATTAAGAATATTACAAAAAATTATCAATAATTATATATAATATCTATGGGTATAAGTGGTACTGATTAGGAAATAAATTCAGAGTAAACGTCATAAATTTATTCAAAACTAGAGTATGTAACCAGTTTGGTGAAATATATTCCCTTGAAGGAATTAGTAAACACTAATCACCAACTAAGGTATGTGGTATATACTATTCTTCTAATCATTCCACTAAATAGTGTTCCAAATTATAGGCCATCGAGGGTTTTTCAGAATCTTTCTACCATGAAAATTAAAAAACACATAAACACGGAGCAATATCCCATATAACCAACCCATATTTGGATGTCAATAGAACTAGAAAAGACCCCATTTTAGAATCATTACCAACTTTAGCTTCTATTCAATCAACAAAAATTCAAACCCCCTCCTCTTCAGTAATATTATAAACAAACATATAACCTACCCGCATAACATCTACCTTCTCCTTTATAAAAAGTTAATCCCTAAGAAAAATGTTTAACCAAAAAACGATCCATGGAACCACAACAACTGCATTCCATGGATGATGTGATGGAAGATAAACTGGATAATATAGAAACCCAATTTAGCAGCCTTGTGAATCTTATATTTAAAATTATATTATAATACCTTCTAAGATAGTCCCAAATGTTATAGATAATGTGACTATGATGATAAAAAGGTGTCATAAATTGATTTAGCCACCTAGAACTAAGAAAAATAAACTTAAACATCTAGAAAAGAAGCATGAAAATTAAATAAAAATTAATGAGAATAAATCTAACTTGGAAAAAACAAGAGAAGAGAAGATATAAGAATAATGAAGGACTATAAGGTATATGGTTGAAATTCTAGTGATATTCCTGAAATGAGAACAAAGGGAAAATAAATACCCTCTACTTATATTCCAATCTAGGATGATTCAGTTAAAGATAATTTACGTATAATAACCTGAATGTGAGATTCAAGAATCCTTCAAGAATGTTGAAGTAAATATACCACTTTTAGAAGCCATCAAGAAAATCCCAGAATATTCTAAATATCATAAGGATATTTTCACCAAATATAGAAGATGAGAATTAGGGTATTATATTTGGAATAAGTACATAAAATATTGTAAAACTATCTTTTCCTACAAAATTTACAAATCTCAGGACATTCAATATTTCATAAACTATTGGATCTTTAAATTTTTATGATGATTGATATGATTTAGGCGCTATGATAAATCTTATGCGTCCCTATATGTTTACATCCATATAGATAAGAGAAATTAATCCCACAAGAATAATGGTATATCTTGAAAATAAATATAATATTCTTCCAAATAGAGATTTAGATTATGTTATCATATGAGTTAAAGTCTTAATATTCTAAACTGACATCTATATGCCTTCTATTGAGAAAGATAGTGAACCAGGTCACTCAACCATTATATTGGTTGGAATAGACTTAAATATGGAAAAGATAACAATCAATATGTATGAAGGAATCTTCCCTATGGGATCTAGATATAACACTATCAACTTTAATATCCTCATCTAAAAAAGGAACCCTTTAGATAAGAAATCAATTTGTAAACTCTCACATGTTATATATATTAAATCTACATAATAACAATAATTGTTTCTTGAATTCTTTTCTATAGTATGAAAGTTATTTATTGAAAAATCTATGAATGTTAAGGCAATCTAGAACCATGGAAATTCTAAAAATTCTAAAAAAAATTCATTAAAAATTAAAAGATGAGATAATATAATTGTTTGATGATGAATATATTGATTTCCTTAATGAAAAAGAATCCAGGCCTACTACTTGATCCATGATGGATATAATATATAATAAATATGGTCCCATAGTTGGCTTTGACAACTACCTCACTCTTAATAAAAAAATTCTCTCCCTTATGTAAAATAAATGATACCCACCTTTGATAAAAATAGATGGGATCATGGTTTCTAGTTAGCTAGTCTATTCCAAGGAGTACATCAAAGATAGTCATCTTAATGACCATGAAATATCCATGATTTTTGTTTCCAGAAATAACTATTGGAAACTAAAGTTATCTCAAGATATAGTAAAATTTATTTCCCAAGGGTGTGTCAAGGGAAAGAAACTCTGAAGATAAGTTAATAGATAAGTCAAGATGAGTTAAAAATTGGGTAGATAATAAATAATTTAATGCCCCAATATCATCAGGAGAAGTAGAAAAAGAATAAATGATCAAAAATATACCTTTAAGGGTCGATGACACCCCTCTATAGTATGCTATAAATTTTCCATCACATACAGTTCTCTTACTGCATATCCATGATCGAAGACTTGATATGTATGGATCACCTGAGTCAATGCCTTCTTAAGAGATTAAGCCTAGTACTAAGGCCCCATAATACATCCATGGGCCCTAGAATGCATATATCATTCCCCCTAAAAGAAACATGACATCAATGATCTAGAGGAAATTGTAAGAGATTCTCAATATTTACATATTTCTGAAACATTCTAGAAGGTGTTGGAAAAAACCTACAATACTATTAAACCTTCCAATAGTTGATGTACTATAGAACTCCTCCTGAGGGGGATGTTGAATCAATACTATAGAACATTTTCTTTCCACCATCATGTTGTATTTCCTCACTCTTCCTCTTCTTGTGACTAGAATTCAAAATCCCCACAATAGAAGGAGGTTCAATTTACTTATTACTAATGTATGGAAGAATGATAAATCTTCAATAAACCTATATGAAATTATCAATAGTCAATTCATTTCATAGATAGTCTATGAATGTTGTTAGGTTAAAACAAAAAAAAACTACCATTTTATATAAGGATTAATATTGATTGTTAACTTCTATGAATTTTGTGCCACATTTATAGAAAATGGGGAAACAAAAAATGTAGTTATTTGAAATGAGAATAGTAAGTTGATTTTGTGATGGATCCTTGATGAAGCACCATATATTCCCAAGAATTATCCAAATTATGTATGTTTGGGAAGAATTTAATGAAGAATAGGTTCTTAGAACCCTCCCTAGAAAGTCCCTCATGTCTACTTTCCTATCACTTGACTCCCCAACACATCCTGGTTGGTCCTTGAAGCGTAACTGCTACTATCTTTACCAATTAGTCCATTGGTGCATCAACCATGTTAAATATTCCCTCATGTATGTCTTTCCAGTCCTCAACATCCTATGGTCCTCTAGTTCCTTCGATCGAATGAGGCTTGAGTTGGTAGCTGAAGACGTGGTCAAATTGGGTTCTTTTAACTCCTCCACCTTAGAACGGTAAAATGAAAAGGATTCTAGGCTTGAGTGGCACCAACACCTGAAGAAATAAAGCATGTGAGTGATCATGATCATGTGCATTGGATAGTATTTATTGTGGTGGAACTGAATTTTCAACCATATCAAGAGAATTTTGGATGGCATTACCAACAAGTCTAGTTAAGAATCATTAAGGAGGAAAATTTCTATGAAATTCCAAATGGGTATTTGGAACACCAATAAAAAATTACATAATATATCAACTAAATAAAATTAATGAAAAAAAGGGATTAAATATAAATATCTGTTTTTGGATATACCCGTAGAAAATTTATAACTCTTTTGGTCATACCAAAAGCTTAAGAATATGTCTATGTACCTTCATGTTAGTGCCATTCATATATAAAAAATAGTTTTTTAAAGGTAAAAAAAATTCAAAAATAGATTTATCAGAATAGTGATAAACTAAATAAATCGATCAATAGAGAATAATATGATCTACATGAATATATATCACAAATCAAGGAATTAAATCTAAGTACAACTGTATAGAAAACCACATTTAAACATATTTTACTTGAGATCTAATGTACCTAAATATGTTGCCTGAAAAAACTCAAATATCGTAAAACTGTAACACGAATTGCATCATTGCAAACTCAGATGTCTACTACACATGAGATGGCTAGGCACATGAGATCTCCCATAATTAGGTTCCATATAGAAAATATCTTTTCTACTAGGTCCTAATATTAATATGAATAAAATAAAGGAAACATAATTCAATTTAAATTTTGAAATGCTGAAACACATGTTTTCCTTTACAATGCCCACGTGGAGACTCCACAGGGAATCATACATGAAACCACGTACTTAAGTGGCAACTAACCAATGTCGATTGTATAAGGGTGTAGTGGTGTGACTATACCCTCACTAATCATATCCATGCACCGTAAATATGAATAAAATATAACAACTCATCGAATCATGAAACGTTATAAGGTGAACATAATTTATTAATAATTTTCACCCATGTTAGAATTTTAAATAAACCAGGATCCCAATGAAGCAAGTTAACTAGAGTATAAAAGGTGTAAGTAGATAAATAATGAAACATAGTAGAATCCTCTAATATCTATCCTGGTTCCACTATAAGTTACCATCTATATATATTATTATATTCCATAGGTCCCTTTCTATTACATAGATCCCTAGTTAGGAATACTGATCATTCATCGAGATTCTCATTCAAATATTGAGCAATAAAAACTAATAGTTTAACACAAATTCATCCATATCATATGTATTCCACGAAAAATTATATTTTACAAAAATAATAAATAATCACACATCATGTACCTTTTTGACAAATAATCCTCCGAAATTCCTAAAAAACCTACTTTAGTTCTTTACTAGAAGAATATTATTAAGGGATGTCAAAATTGACTAAGCTCTAACCACAAGGCAAGTTAACATCACTTTCAATAGTCTCAAGGCATCAGGCTGAGTCAGGACAGAATCCCATCGCACCCCGCCTCTATCATGAGTCATGACTCTTGATTGTCATATCATATATGGATCATTGGTCAACCCTCAAGTCCATCGTATCCTATATATTCTTTTATTCAATCCAAAAATCTATTATACCCCTAATACCATATCCATGAGTCTAGACTCTAGGACATCATTCCCACACCCTTTGTTCATGTACATATTTTTCATTGGTGCATGTAGTATGCTCTCACCATCTAAGTGATAACCATGCCATGATGGTATATTGGCTCCATGTGACAAATGGAAAACATCCAAACACATGGTAACACAAACAATATTGTTGAGTATATAAGCGAAGAAAATATCCTGTAATTATGAGAATTTATAGAAATATACATTATATGTGATCAACATCAAACATGTTCTAGGATACAACACTTACATACTCAAGGAATCATTCATCATTAGTGGGTCTCACAGTCTACACACATAATCATGGGATCACTATCAAACATGGTCAAACAGGACATGCTAAAAATTATCACATCAATGAAAAAATAGTATACAAGGGCCCCAAATGGTAAGGAAAATACTACCTCAATATTTTTAATGAAAAACTCCAAAATTCATTAAGCGTTGATACCCTAGATCATTCCTCAGACTAAGAATCCCTAGAACTAGTCACAAATAAAACATTTCATGGTTCTAAAATGATATTCATTAGTATTATATGTCAATGGAGGAGGGTATATAAAAAAACCCCTCTTAGGATCTTCCAATGATGCTAGAGTGGATATTTAATAATGGGGATTCCCCCAGTATTCTAGATCCAACTCCTGTCTATAAACGATCAAATAATTCATAATTTTATGGAATTAGTGTTGAGAGATCTAACAATAAAATGCATGATCTATGATTAATCTCAATAGAATATGGGTATATCTAGAATTAACCTAAAGAAAAGTTATTTTGGATCACATACATTAATTTGAAACCAACAACACACATGGATACACCAGAAGAAGGCCTGGATAGAGAGAAAAATTGTAACAACCCAAGATTTTATGAAAAATATTCTTTTTTTATTTTACTAATGTCTTGTGTTATACGCTACACCAAAAGGAGCTTGCACAACACGCATCCTTGACTTGCCTTGCATTACACGCAATCGCAACCTTCCTCGATAGCGTGTGTGGTACGTAATCCTGAGTTTCACGAAACAATGATATGCTATTAAAATATTATTAAAACTAGCCGTTATGAATAGTAATAACCACTTTTTAAAATTCTGTAAATCCTATATTTCAAAATGAACTTCATTTTTGGATTCGGAGTATCGAATTTAGCCTAAGGTGAAATTTTGGTACATTTCGGATAACTTTCATATTCTGATGAATAGTGAAAATTACTAAATTATAATTAAAAAACAACTTTTTTAATCGAAATAATTAATAGTGATAAATTATTAATTTGAGTAGTTTTAAAGTATATTTAGAATATATTTTTACAATTTAATACAATGTTGGTCATTGGATGTAATTTCACATTTAAACTAGACATAAACAAGTGTCAATCTTTTGATAGATATTGTTTCTTAAAAACACGCTATTTGTTTTAACAGCGGGATTTAATTATAAAATTAAATAATGACACTTTTATGTTATGAATTTGGTAAAATATACTTCATTTTTGAATTCGGAATATAAAATATAGCTTGGGATGAAATTTTGGCATTGTTCTGAAAAACATCAATTTTTGATGAATAGTGAAACTACTAAGTGGTAGGTTAAAAACTGAATTTTGCATAAAACTTAATTTTACCGCTTCTGTGAATGGAATTTCGAAAATCCGAGAGACACGGTTAATATCAAGGACTAAAATGTGATTCAATGAGATGAAAATAATTTTTTTGGTGAATAGTAACTTTTTACTTTTTTTTACCACGGTAAATAGTAAATAGGGTAACTAAGGGTAAATATGATATTAATATTACCCTAACACATGTCCTAATTCTATTGGACAAGTGTAATTCGACCAAAAACAAACTTAGGAATAAAATATGACCATTTAGGCCCACTTGGATTAGATTAGGACATTTATTATTAATTTATTTAAAGAAGGGTTAAAATAGTTAAATTCAAAGTTTAATAAGTAAATCATTTTTAATATGGGGTTATACATAAGATAAATTCGACTATAAATATTCATTAGAAAGCTAAAAATATTTCCTACATGATGGTATTTTATTTGTAATTTTTAGACATCAAATAATATAATTTATTTATGACACAAAGATGATGCAGTAATTATCTTATTAATGAAATATTGACATAATTGATAATATAAATACAAAAATAAATGTACTTTAAGACTTTTTATGAATTCCACTACTTTTCTAGGTTACTATGATATATTATTGTTGATTTAATCAACATGGTTCGAACATATAATTCTGTTATGACTTTCACAAAAATCATATATCAAATAGTGTCAAAATTGACACAAAAGAGTTTTTAAATCAAATATTATATTATTAATTGTTATTTTATTCCTAAAAATCTAAGGTTCTGCCAAATGACTTAGATAAGGATATATGTATTAATAATGTATAATTTTGGGTTCGTTTGGCATGTTATAGTAAGTTTATTAACCATATAGTGAAAGAAAACAAAAAGACACGGTAAAAGTTAAATTATTTAACTTAGAGTTAAATCTAATTGATAAGGTTAAAATAAGAACCTAAACTTGTCTAAATCTTATTGGTTGATAGGATTTCGACCCATCCCCACTTTAGCTTCAAAATAAGACCCTTTGGAACCATTATAAACCGATTTTGACTTTAATATAAAATAATATTTTGAGATATTCCTAAGGTGCCCCTCTCCTCCCCTATAAAAGGACACCTCTTCCCCCTCCTCCTCACACCAATTTGAGCACTCAAGCTCGGACAACCCCTGCCAATTTCTCCTCTCCACTTCCCTAGCAACATCCTAGAGGTTCTGGTCTTCCTCAAAGACCAATTTTAGTGCCCTAAGAGGAGGTCTCAAAGAGGCACTTCAAAGAAGAGGTAATTACCGTTACCAATTCTTTCATCATTATTTCTTCTTCCACTTCTTCTTCTTAGGTTGTTTCATTATGAAGTAATAACATCAGTATCACTCATATACTGATATGTTATTATAATTATGAAACAACCCTATTTCACCATCTATCCATCCTACGGAAAAAGAAATCACCGCGCGTGCGTACGTACGGAATACCGTCTCCACGCCGTGGTGTAATCTATTTTCCACCACCACCTTACATGGATGGGTATAATGGTGTAAAGAATAACTATACATAGTTATTACAACATAATATTGATTCTGATATATTGTATAATCCACTCCAATTCAATTCAATATTTATAGAAATGATATCATCGCTCGTGCGTACGTACGGAATACCGTCTCCACGACGCGATGAGATTCATTCTCCATGTTAACCATTTAAGAATGATTATAATGTATATATAAGAAATAATAATGAAATATATGACATTATAAAGCTACTGGATTTATGTATATATATACATATGTATGTCATCTACTTACTTCCATTTCAAGACAATAAGGAATGGAAAACAGCGTTCATGCGTACGTACGGACTACCGTCTCCATGAACAGTGTTTTTCATTTTATTTATCTACCTATTATATATATATATATATATACTGGATATATATGATATATAAATCATATTTTATATTCTGGAAGTAAGTAAATCATGATATAAGTAATAATGATGTCAAGAACAACAAGTCAAAACACCTACGATAAATGAAACGATTTTACCCAAAACGCTTCTTTAACATGGAATTTACAAAAGAACGGGTAATATAATGTCATAAGTGAACCATATATGATATCATAACAATGAATATGATTCTGTAATAAGTCAATAACATGATTTAAATCATTATACAGGAGGTTCGGACACTTACAAAGCAAGTCGGACCTAAGGTAAGGGAAATATCACAATCTCATTTTTATCCGAGATTGTTTGTTCACAAGTATTTAACTGGGGTGTATTTTATCATCCACATCCATGTTTCATCAATATGTAATATTATTTCCATCCACCTACAATTGTTTAAATCCATTTTTACCCTTCAGTGAGTTTTTAGTAATATCTATGAAAGGAATCTTTTGTCATACGAGGTACTTTTTGACTTTTCCGACAAAAGTACGAAGAATGTTTTTTTAACTTATACGGCACGAACGGATTTCTACTGTTTTATAAAGCCTTATTTTCATGAAGCTTCCTCTAAACGATTTTATGACTATTTTCAATAAAATATCTTTCTTTTAAAATTGCATGATGTTTTGTGAAAAGAAATTGATTTTGAAGAAGAAAGGATATTTTCCTCAAGAATTCAATTCAAGTGTTTTGTCAAAATTATTTTCCATCTAAGATAATAAAGGGTTCTGTTTCTATCCATATTTTTACATTGATTTGACTATGTTGTGATGGAATTATGTTTATGAATTCCTTTATCTTATATGAATTGATTTATGATGTCATGATGTTTCAAGAATCCCATTTTTGTTACATGTGTTATGCGATGATGTATGTTTTATGATTATGTGGCACACATAAGAAAGGATTCATTATAAGATGGGTGGGACCTATATCTCCCTCCAATGCATTGGGTAAAGATTTTATATCTCATGAGATAGACATGGCTGGAACGGAAGGTTATTTCGGTTCAGTGATACAGGACTGAAACGAGGAGTGAACTCGGTTCAGAAAGGGACTTTGTCCACTAAGATAGTCTTGGCAATGAGTCATGACTAACAAGAAATGATTTTCCATGATTATGTGTGCATGCCACAAAGTTTCAAGTTTTATGTTATGATTATGGGGATCTCATTTTCACTTCTATGATTTATCCCATGTTATGATATTATGAGCTCTTTTACAGGTTAAGATTTCCAAAAAGCTATGTTCTTTTGTATATGATGTGATTGATATTTCTTTTGTTTACCCTTACTGAGCATTTGAGCTCACCCTTTTATGTTTTCTTTTCCCCAGGATATAAAGAAAGGTTTATAGGTAAAAAAAACGGAAGATCTTTATGGGAGATATTGGAGATCTTTCACCACGATTAGAAGATTACGTTCCGAGTTTCCAAAGACACTAAACTATTACGATCCTTGTGTGTGTGTTTTTGTTATGTACTAAGTATTCCGCAAAAGTAATGTAATGTCCATGTACGATAAGCTTCGGGTCTCTACAGTTGGTATCAGAGGAAAGGTTTAGTCAACCTTTGGAAACTAGGATGCGAAAACGTTAGTGAGATCCCTAGAGATATTTCTAAGGTATGTCTAGGGATGTCCCTAGGGATAAGTATACGTATAGGTTATAGTAATAGAATTACTCTAGCAATCGTAGAATTAAACCTAAGATGTTGGATATTGAAGGTACTCCCCCTTTATTATGTTGTTTTCCCTATCATGATTTTTTCCTCTCACACTATTCTTTTTGGGTTTTAGACGATGGCTGGAACCCGAAGGAACCGTGTTGATCAATGCAATGGACAATGCAATGATTGCCCTCATGAACAAACAAATGTTATGGGAGATGGAGTGCAAAATCTTATTGCTATACTTACACAAGCTATGAATCATTTTGGACTTCCAAATGAGCAGAGAAGGGAACAATATTCTATTGAGTCCTTCATGAGGCAACGTCCACCTTCTTTCAGTGGGTCTTCTGATCCACTTGTGGCTGAACAATGGATCAGTACTACTGAAAAGATATTTTCAGTTCTTCAATGTTCTGATCATGATAAAGTCATCTTAGCAGTATATCGTTTGGAAGGTGAAGCTGATCAATGGTGGAATCTTATCAAGAATACGAGGCCAAGAGATGAAATTGAGTCCATGGAATGGGATGAGTTCAAGAACTTGTTTTTCAGTAAGTACTTCCCTCGTATTCTTCGAACAAAGATGGAGAAAGAGTTTCTTGAACTGAAGCAAAGGGACAATGAATCTGTTGGTACCTATGAAGCAAATTTTACAAGACTTGCAAGGTATGCTTCTGGAATTATCATCCAACCTGAAAGTAAAGTTGATCGATTTTTCAGTGGCTTAAAACCAAGTCTTCGAAGGGCATTAGCTATAAGAGACTTCAGTAGCTATGAAGAAATTGTGCGTTGTGCTATCAAGGTAGAAATGGAAGTTGGTGTTACATATCCATCTCATGGTTTTGACAAGAAACGAAATATGGAGTTCAAGGAGAAATCTCAGAATAATGGTGAAAAGAAGATGAATGTTTCCTTATGCACAAAGTGTGGAAAGAAGCATGGTGGAGATTGTCTTAAAGGGACTAGAAAATGTTTTAAGTGTGGAAAAGAAGGTCATCGAGCAGCTGAGTGTCGAAGTAATGGAAAAAGGGTTTCTAATGATGTGAATAAAGCAAACACTGCAGAGAACGCACCACCAACACTTCAATGCTTCAAGTGCAAGGAAATGGGGCATTATGCTAATAATTGCCCTAATCCAAGGGTTAGTGATGATCAACATGAGCAACCACTGAAGGCAAAGGACAAAGGGAAATCACATGCGATCACTATTGGCAATGTTGAATATGACAACGATGTGGTGGAATGATTAAGTGTTTATGTAATGGGATAATGTTGTATCATTGAGTATTGCAATATTTATTGATGTGGTATTCAAAGTGATTGAGATATTTTTTGGAAATAAGATGATATGGGCATAATGAAGACGAGAAAATGAAATGTTTAATAGTATTCATGAGCTCATGATTGATATAAGGACTAAGTGATATCATGGTTTGAGTATATAGAATTTTGAGGATTTTGGTATGTGGAAAGTGTTAACTTTTAACTGCACTCATGTTTTCACTAAGTTCTTCAAGAGAATACACGATTAAGGACTTTGAATGTTTGGAATGTGACCAACAAGACATATCTTATGATATGTGGGGATCAACGACAGTATTAAATCTCTGGTAATCGATGTCACTATATTATGAGAGTGGACTGCAGTATTATGTATAAGCCTAAAGATTAGACTGGATTATGTTGGACATAAGTTAGTATTGTTTAAGGATAGAAGATTTTCGATATTATTGATGGGATGTTATAGTAACGTAGTTTTAGAAAAAGGACAACCTGCAGGACGGGCGACAGCCCATCGCTTCGGACAAGGCTGTAGGAATCGAACCCACAACCGAAGTGCGACTGGCCTTTATCGCCTACCACTGGCCTACAGGAAGTCCCTGTTTAGTAGAAACTAGTTTTATTATATTAAGAAGTATGATATATGAAGTATAAGTCCATTTTAGAAACCATATGTGATTAATCTCACTATAGATCGACTTATGTATATAATTTTTACTAACCTTTTGTTTGAGACAGATGGAATGACTCGTCATTCTATCACATGATCTGCTAACACTTCACGAATAACAAATTCAACTACATTTATTTAAGAGATGAAGTAGAAATTGTTCAAGGCACGAACAAAAGTGAGATTGTACGAAAATAAAGTAAGTATTTATTCTAAGCAAATTTTCAACTTTAGGGAAATGATCTTGAAAACCAAAAAATGTTGTCCTAGTGATCTTATACCTGATGAATCAGATGGTACCTTATATCATCACAAATCTATGGATTTGTGATTACTGGCTTTTCCATAGCCATGTTCTCTACCACTCTCCATCAGAACATGATGGTTAGATTTCTCTTCCATATCCATATTTTCACCTATGTGGAAACCCAGTGATTAGTTTATTTGGGTAATCGTTACATTTCATACTTTAGTTTTTAAAGCCAAGTTTTGGTATTCCCTTTTACGATGTGGGTTTCTATTAAAGAAACTTTCGAATAGTAAACCATTTATAACCCCGACGAATTTCGAGGGCGAAATTCATTTTAAGGGGGGTAGAATGTAACAACCCAAGATTTTATGAAAAATATTCTTTTTTTTATTTTACTAATGTCTTGTGTTATACGCTACACCAAAAGGAGCTTGCACAACACGCATCCTTGACTTGCCTTGCATTACACGCAATCGCAACCTTCCTCGATAGCGTGTGTGGTACGTAATCCTGAGTTTCACGAAACAATGATATGCTATTAAAATATTATTAAAACTAGCCGTTATGAATAGTAAGAACCACTTTTTAAAATTCTGTAAATCCTATATTTCAAAATGAACTTCATTTTTGGATTCGGAGTATCGAATTTAGCCTAAGGTGAAATTTTGGTACATTTCGGATAACTTTCATATTCTGATGAATAGTGAAAATTACTAAATTATAATTAAAAAACAACTTTTTTAATCGAAATAATTAATAGTGATAAATTATTAATTTGAGTAGTTTTAAAGTATATTTAGAATATATTTTTACAATTTAATACAATGTTGGTCATTGGATGTAATTTCACATTTAAACTAGACATAAACAAGTGTCAATCTTTTGATAGATATTGTTTCTTAAAAACACGCTATTTGTTTTAACAGTGGGATTTAATTATAAAATTAAATAATGACACTTTTATGTTATGAATTTGGTAAAATATACTTCATTTTTGAATTCGGAATATAAAATATAGCTTGGGATGAAATTTTGGCATTGTTCTGAAAAACATCAATTTTTGATGAATAGTGAAACTACTAAGTGGTAGGTTAAAAACTGAATTTTGCATAAAACTTAATTTTACCGCTTCTGTGAATGGAATTTCGAAAATCCGAGAGACATGGTTAATATCAAGGACTAAAATGTGATTCAATGAGATGAAAATAATTTTTTTGGTGAATAGTAACTTTTTACTTTTTTTTACCACGGTAAATAGTAAATAGGGTAACTAAGGGTAAATATGATATTAATACTACCCTAACACATGTTCTAATTCTATTGGACAAGTGTAATTCGACCAAAAACAAACTTAGGAATAAAATATGACCATTTAGGCCCACTTGGATTAGATTAGGACATTTATTATTAATTTATTTAAAGAAGGGTTAAAATAGTTAAAATCAAAGTTTAATAAGTAAATCATTTTTAATATGGGGTTATACATACGATAAATTCGACTATAAATATTCATTAGAAAGCTAAAAATATTTCCTACATGATGGTATTTTATTTGTAATTTTTAGACATCAAATAATATAATTTATTTATGACACAAAGATGATGCAGTAATTATCTTATTAATGAAATATTGACATAATTGATAATATAAATACCAAAATAAATGTAATTTAAGACTTTTTATGAATTACACTAATTTTCTAGGTTACTATGATATATTATTGTTGATTTAATCAACTTGGTTCGAACATATAATTCTGTTATGACTTTCACAAAAATCATATATCAAATAGTGTCAAAATTGACACAAAAGAGTTTTTAAATCAAATATTATATTATTAATTGTTATTTTATTCTTAAAAATCTAAGGTTCTGCCAAATGACTTAGATAAGGATATATGTATTAATAATGTATTATTTGGGGTTCGTTTGGCATGTTATAGTAAGTTTATTAACCATATAGTGAAAGAAAACAAAAAGACAAGGTAAAAGTTAAATTATTTAACTTATAGTTAAATCTAATTGATAAGGTTAAAATAAGAACCTAAACTTGTCTAAATCTTATTGGTTGATAGGATTTCGACCCATCCCCACTTTAGCTTAGAAATAAGACCCTTTGGAACCATTATAAACCGATTTTGACTTTAATATAAAATAATATTTTGAGATATTCCTAAGGTGCCCCTCTCCTCCCCTATAAAAGGACACCTCTTCCCCCTCCTCCTCACACCAATTTGAGAACTCAAGCTCGGCCAACCCCTGACAATTTCTCCTCTCCACTTCCCTAGAAACATCCTAGAGGTTCTGGTCTTCCTCAAAGACCAATTTTAGTGCCCTAAGAGGAGGTCTCAAAGAGGCACTTCAAAGAAGAGGTAATTACCGTTACCAATTCTTTCATCATTATTTCTTCTTCCACTTCTTCTTATTAGGTTGTTTCATTATGAAGTAATAACATCAGTATCACTCATATACTGATATGTTATTATAATTATGAAACAACCCTATTTCACCATCTATCCATCCTACGGAAAAAGAAATCACCGCGCGTGCGTACGTACGGAATACCGTCTCCACGCCGTGGTGTAATCTATTTTCCACCACCACCTTACATGGATGGGTATAATGGTGTAAAGAATAACTATACATAGTTATTACAACATCATATTTATTCTGATATATTGTATAATCCACTCCACTCCAATTCAATATTTATATAAATGATATCATCGCTCGTGCGTACGTACGGAATATCGTCTCCACGACGCGATGAGATTCATTCTCCATGTTAACCATTTAAGAATGATTATAATGTATATATAAGAAATAATAATGAAATATATGACCTTATAAAGCTACTGGATTTATGTATATATATACATATGTATGTCATCTACTTACTTCCATTTCAAGACAATAAGGAATGGAAAACAGCGTTCATGCGTACGTACGGACTACCGTCTCCATGAACGGTGTTTTTCATTTTATTTATCTACCTATTATATATATATATATATACTGGATATATATGATATATAAATCATATTTTATATTCTGGAAGTAAGTAAATCATGATATAAGTAATAATGATGTCAAGAACAACAAGTCAAAACACCTACGATAAATGAAACGATTTTACCCAAAACGCTTCTTTAACATGGAATTTACAAAAGAACGGGTAATATAATGTCATAAGTGAACCATATATGATATCATAACAATGAATATGATTCTGTAATAAGTCAATAACATGATTTAAATCATTATACAGGAGGTTCGGACACTTACAAAGCAAGTCGGACCTAAGGTAAGGGAAATATCACAATCTCATTTTTATCCGAGATTGTTTGTTCATAAGTATTTAACTGGGGTGTATTTTATCATCCACATCCATGTTTCATCAATATGTAATATTATTTCCATCCACCTACAATTGTTTAAATCCATTTTTACCCTTCGGTGAGTTTTTAGTAATATCTATGAAAGGAATCTTTTGTCATACGAGGTACTTTTTGACTTTTCCGACAAAAGTACGAAGAATGTTTTTTTTAACTTATACGGCACGAACGGATTTCTACTGTTTTATAAAGCCTTATTTTCATGAAGCTTCCTCTAAAAGATTTGATGACTATTTTCAATAAAATCTCTTTCTTTTAAAATTGCATGATGTTTTGTGAAAAGAAATTGATTTTGAAGAAGAAAGGATATTTTCCTCAAGAATTCAATTCAAGTGTTTTGTCAAAATTATTTTCCATCTAAGATAATAAAGGGTTCTGTTTCTATCCATATTTTTACATTGATTTGACTATGTTGTGATGGAATTATGTTTATGAATTCCTTTATCTTATATGAATTGATTTATGATGTCATGATGTTTCAAGAATCCCATTTTTGTTACATGTGTTATGCGATGATGTATGTTTTATGATTATGTGGCACACATAAGAAAGGATTCATTATAAGATGGGTGGGACCTATATCTCCCTCCAATGCATTGGGTAAAGATTTTATATCTCATGAGATAGACATGGCTGGAACGGAAGGTTATTTCGGTTCAGTGATACAGGACTGAAACGAGGAGTGAACTCGGTTCAGAAAGGGACTTTGTCCACTAAGATAGTCTTGGCAATGAGTCATGACTAACAAGAAATGATTTTCCATGATTATGTGTGCATGCCACAAAGTTTCAAGTTTTATGTTATGATTATGGGGATCTCATTTTCACTTCTATGATTTATCCCATGTTATGATATTATGAGCTCTTTTACAGGTTAAGATTTCCAAAAAGCTATGTTCTTTTGTATATGATGTGATTGATATTTCTTTTGTTTACCCTTACTGAGCATTTGAGCTCACCCTTTTATGTTTTCTTTTCCCCAGGATATAAAGAAAGGTTTATAGGTAAAAAAAAGGGAGGATCTTTATGGGAGATATTGGAGATCTTTCACCACGATTAGAAGATTACGTTCCGAGTTTCCAAAGACACTAAACTATTACGATCCTTGTGTGTGTGTTTTTGTTATGTACTAAGTATTCCGCAAAAGTAATGTAATGTCCATGTACGATAAGCTTCGGGTCTCTACAAAAATACTAATGGATAGCTGTGGTGCATCATGTTTTGATAGAGATAAATTTAGGATGAAATTTTTTAAAAATATGGAAATTAATTGCGATTAAAGAGTATTTTTGGATTAAAAAATCAAGATCACATGATTTGGATAGATAGTTTTACAAAATTTATACCAATTGTACATGTATTACAAACCAAATTTGGCACCCATATGTTTTGGTCACACAATTTTTCAAACCATGAAAGAAACCATGATTTTTTTCCACTAGAGCGCGTTTCATGTATTCTTTGGTGATGTCACATATTCTAGATAAACCATGGGACTTAAATATTCTCCACCATATAAGCTTCTTCCATTAGTCGCCCAATTCCATGGATAATTTTCATGGTTTGGGAAAATAATTCTCTAACCATGTACCTCTAATAACCCATATAAAGTTATATAAAACTAACAGGAAACTCAAAAAATTATCCCAAACAAATCATAGTTCAAAAACACATGAATAAAATTTGACATTAACACCTAATTCATGTGAAAAATCTAAGTCCACTATATTGGGATCCATTTCTTGGATTTCAATAAGTTACTTCAGCCCATCCGATTAGCCAATACAAGTTTATTGTCTAGTCGGTGGCCTTCAAGTGTGTTGTAGTTCATTAGGGGCCCACAAAATCACTAATGAGACCCTCCAACTTTCTGTTGGATTTCAAGAAGCATTTTTTAATAAAGGAAAAAATTTATTTCCCCCCTTCCCCCTTTCATTATGAACTAATTGTTCCCCAGTTTTGGGTTTATAGAAGAGATGTTGGAGTTGTGCCTCCTACCCCCCTTTATCATGATGCTCCATGAATTCTTTTCCATTTTTTTCTACAGGGTGTATGTTTATAATTACCTTGGGGAGTCTATTATTTTTCTATATTATTTTATTGTTTTATATTACTAACAATATATCTTCTTCTATGTTTAATATAAATCCCTATTTTCTTGGATTTTGTATAGTTTTTCAATTTCACCCATTCTAGGAAAAATTTGAAGGCAATATAAGATCAGTGGGTTCCTTATAGTTTGAGGTAGGTTATTTAAGTGATTTTCCCTTTATGTAAAATTTTTTATCATATTTTCACTTGTTCATTCATACTAGGTCATCCAACATTGAACAAAAAATTAAATTAAATTGTTCCTTGACTTATTGATTTCTTTGAAATTCGATTGGGCTTAGATAATATTGTTACCTTTGAGTTAGAATTTTTTAAACACTTACTGTGTTGGTTCCAATTAGTGCATCATAAATTGGTCAAAATAAATTTGGTGGTTTGGGGTATACCTTGGAAATATAATGCATTTTATGGAATGAGGGTTCCCTTGGATAACCCCTAGGACTTAATAACTATCATATAAAAGAAATTTCTTGTTGAACTAGTGATGTGATTTATATATAAAACTTGAATAAAGGAGATAAATTTTTATATATATAAAATGAAGTAGATAAGTGAATTGGTATTGAATTGTTTAATATTTTGATGTTTATGTCTGGGAATAATGACTTTTTTAATTATCGTGGAATGTTAATGAGAATTATAATGATCTGGAATGTTCCTTTGATTCCCTATGAATTTTATTAGTGTGTAATTTCATAGGAGAGACATAGATAGCACTAGGGAAATAATTAGTATGATAGGAGTGAATAAATACTTATAATCATTATGGTTTAATTTAATGTAATGAATCAAGCACGCTAGTTGATTCTAGTCAGATTCATCACCATAAATTCCATGGGGTGGATCACTATTGGACTCAGGTAATTTTTGTATGAACTAAATGAAACTGATTAATTCTATTGATTCATGATGGTTCCCTTATAAAATTACATATGATGAGACCACCATATTCATCTCAATCTTATTGGTGTGGAATATAATGGGCATGAGGCCTGGATTCCAATTGATCCATGCTTCAAATTATCATGGACAATTCCTTGAGTTTGGACGAGATAAATGGTTTTATTTTGGATTTTTGTGAAGGTAATACCTAATTAAGCCCCATGGATTCCCTCAGGTAACCTGATTATGGATTCCTTGATAGTGAAAGGAAAACAATAAAATGAGAAATGATTCTACCACAATGATAAGAGATTGGTAAATTCTATAGGAGGCGGTGTTTGCCTGAGATGTTCCACTGAGACCCTAGGCTTGACATATTTATATTAACTTCACCATCATATTAATATTTTCAATTCAATTTTTATATATTTCTCATCATTATTATATATAATTATATATAGTATTTACATTAGAGACTCTTGGTGGTGTCTTACTCAGTCGTACTCACACCATATTTGGGACAACAATTTGTACTTGAACAGTATTCTTGGATGCATGTATGGATAAGGGAATGTTCCCTATTTTTTATGAATGATTGTATAACTAAGTTATTGTTTGGGATTTTGAATTTGGTATTGATCTTGATATTTCCATACTTATGTTGTATTTTTTTTGCTTTTTTTTCCATTTTTAATTTTTAAATGGTTGCATATATCTTGGCTGTGGTCTATACTTTCTATTTTTTTTGTTTAATTATTCTATTTCTTTATGTTATATCATATTTATTTATCAAGGACTTCCCCAGTTGAAATTATATCTATAATTTATATGTGATTTACATATTTTAAATTTATGTTTCTCATTTTTATAATGAGGAAATAGTATCCTCATAGTAACCTTAGAATCACCCACTGGTAGCCAAAATACAGTTGTATATAAGGAGTCTTGCTTAATGCTATGTGGCACACCGACTAAGGGAACCCGTTTAGTGGAATCTAAGTTGGGGATGCCAAAAGTGGTATGAAAGTGTTTTTTATTTAAGCACTAAAATTGGGAATTGTTGAAAGGCGACTAGGATATTGTCAGGGATTGGAAATGAGAATTTTCATGGGTGTTGCAGACCCACATAAAGAGGAAAATACACGTTTTTAGTGATGATAATGGTTTTTCTGGATTTGGGATATTAAATTTGACTAATATCCACATTGAGTGGTGAAATTGATTGTGATGTTTATAATTTATGGTATTTTTACTCTTGGATAGTTTTGAAAGAGTTTGTGTGTATTTATGAATCATGTTAGACACATAGGATTAATATTTAATCCATATGTTTTATATGATTGATAGTTTCCAGGGATTTGAATATTCTAGTATTTTATTTAATGGTTGTAGATTATATTTGTTAGTGATTTATATAATATTATAGATTGAAATTACCAAGTGGGTGTTGTTATTTTATGTCTCCAAATCTATTCATATATTGTTTTTCACATATAAATGTGTGGTGGAATTTTACTTAAACAACTCCTCTTTTGACTTCTAGTAAAATTAGAACATATAAATTAGTTACTAATGTGACAGTTTGGGTTAAATAAGGTTTCATTAAGAATCATATTATTTTTTTCCATTATAACGTGTGAATTTAATCCCATCTAGCTAGTTTGTAATTTTATTTCAAGATAATTGGGGAATATTAAAACCTTTAATCTTGATGAGTAATGAAAATACATGAAAATATGAATCAAATAAGAATAATGAGAAATTCCATTAGAGAGTGAATGAGGACTATAGGGATAAATGGCAGTACTCTACCTAACCAATCAATAAATAATTATGATTTCAAATTGTGAACATAAACCATTGGGTATAATTTTTTGCTATTTATATGGGGTGTAATTCAAAACTTAAAGGGTTTCTTCTACAGCAACATAAGATTTAAAATTTTTATTAAAACACTATAGAGGTATATTTTTAAAATTTTATGGGATTGGAAATTGATAAATACCTAAATGAATATCATATATGATATCGAGTTCAAATTAAATGATGGATTTGGTTATATAAAATTCTGGTATGGAACTTATCACCCATTTTACCTCATAAATTTTGAATGAAATATTATTTTTCCAAACATTGGGATGTGAGGATAAATAAATATAATTAAAAATATTAATGCCATTTATAGTGAAAAAAATGTTAATCCTTTTGAGAAAGTGGCTTACCACCTCTAGTGGTAGGTGGGGACGAGGGAGTTTCCTATTTAATGACCTTATGTAAATAATGTTAATTTTACTGGGGGAAGTGTTAGAAAAAAGAGTGAGCTTGGTATATGAAAACATTATAGTATTCATGTTTTTATATATGTGTGTGAGATACATGAGATTATTTGTTGGATTGGAATGTTGGGTCCAATGTGATCTTTGGGTGTGTATGAGGGTGTTTCCTTAGATATATGAATTGATGTTTTCACGATTCTGATCTAGGTTGAAGAACCAAGGGATCATTTGATGTGTCGCTGGTTCCTATTGAGTCAGGGATTAGTGATTCATAATAGTGACCCATTATTGGGGGGGGGGGGGGGGGTTAATATTTCCTTGTCTGAGGTTAGATGTATAAATCAAGGGAATAAGATTGGACTAACTGTATTACTTCCTAGTAGGTAACAAAAATAAAAATTGTAAGGTTTCAAAAAATTATGTTCCTTATATTTCTTGATAAAGTGAATTAAGAGTTTTACCACCAATATATTTTAAACTTTCATTATAAGTAAAGATCATTTAAATGCATTGCTGATTATCTATCATTGGGGTTCTTATGGTGAGCATAGTTATGATCCTGCATGGGTAATTGTAGGATTAGTTAATCATGGTGAGACACTTTGGCTAGTAACCGAGGCTTGATATGTGCTCTAGGGAATGTATCTTAGGCATTTAGAATCCTTGAGAATGATATGATCAAGCAAGTTAGTTCTTACGAGATTCTCTATGAGTGAGGATACACTTAAAAGGGTTGTATGAATAATTTTGAGTTACCTTATTTTTTTTTATTTAAGACACCATGTGTTCTAGTGGTTTAGGTTTACATGATAGGGTGATAGGGTTGTTTAGTTGTTATTCATGTACATGCAGTTTTTGATGTGTTGTTATATATGGAGAGGGTGGTTAGGTACTCAGTATGGGAATGAAACCCTAGTAATGGTTGGATATTTTTTGAGTTATGAATTAGTAAGATGCTAACATGAAGTACTAGATGATATATAAGATGTACTACTCAAGGGAATATGAATCAAGGATTAGAAATGGTTATCGAAAAACCTATAACAGATGGGTTGTAGTAAAATCACGGAGAAGAATGCCTGCAGAAGGGTGAGGTGCCACTTAGCTGATGTGACCAGATGGATTAATAGAAATTGAATTTTCTTTGTTATATTCGATGTTGAACATGTTTTATATGCACAAGGTATGTAAAATATTTATTAGTGAAATAAGAAATGTACATGTCCATGGTAATATTTTTGGGTTTTAGATGAAATCAAGTGATGTGATGGTGGTAGTGTTGTTATGATTCTGGTTTCGTGAATTCTAGGAGTAGTATTATAGAGAAATAAAAGTTGACATTGAAGATTTCCTCTCAGAGTGGGGTGAGTAAAGAAATTAATTATTCTCTTTTGAATGACTTCTTGGGGTTTTAATATGAATTAAAAACTATCTATTAAGTTGTTAGTGACACCATGAAGGATCTGGGTTCAATAGAAAAATTGATCATAGGTGATATTAATATAGGTTTCTGGGGTAGTTGATTTATATGATATTGTATTGGAATAACCCACATGTGTATGTATATGTTTGAGCCAATTTGGGTTGCATTAGTGGATGGTTTAAATGATGCAGTGTGTCTTAGAGTGCACCATGTGATGTTTGGGGGTGGGACCCTCATTCTAAATGTGGTATTGGGGGATTCCAGAAATGATGTTCTTGTATATCAGAGATGAGAAATGAATACTTTATATGTGGTTATTTCTCAAATATCATTTGTCAATTAAATTCCTATGTTCCAAATAAGAATCATAGTGTTCACCCTGGATTCTATCTCTTAAGGATTCTGCTAACAGACACAGAATTTCTATTGTCACAATATTCAATTTAACTAATATAAAAAAAATTATCTAAATTATGGTATTTTAAATATGCATGAAATAAAAAATACTAATATAATAATTTAATTAAAAAATAAATTTACACAGAAATAAATATGTAATTTATTATTAGATTGTTTGGGTGATTAAAATCATTGTTAAAAATGGATCACGATATTCTATTCAATGAGGTTATTAAGACCTCTCAAAATACACCTTCTAGTTTTAATAACCATCATCCCATTCCATGGAATATATAAATGAGTCAATTCTATTCCTAAAGTCATCTAGGACATGTCTTTTCTGACCACCACAAATCATGTCATTCCCTACTGTATCCATGACAATAATAGTTAAGGGAAAGAAAATTGATAAATGAGAACAATAACTCGAATATAGAAAAATGGGGAGACAAATCCACACAATAAATTTAAACCACACGAAAATTCCCATAATTGAGTAATGATTTCTAAATAAAATGATGAAAAAACTCAATCAAAACACCGATCTATCCCTTGAAAAAATTCCCATGTCAGTTCTCTAGTTTTAGTGGATTTGAGAAGGGAACATCATGGGAGAAACACAAAAAATGAAAAATATGAATAGTGTAGTATGAATGAGGGATAAAGAATAAAATATAAAAAAATACTATGAACTATTACAACAATAAAACTCCACCTTTCCCCTTGAAAATGGATATCATTTGGTATAGAAATGGAGGTGATAATTTATAAAGGAAATGGGTGAACAAGTTTCGATCAAAAATTTATACTTTATATGTTTTCATATTGTATGACCCATTAAATATCAAAAAATAAAAAATTATTAGTAATTTAAATTATTTATATAATTTATCAATATGCAAAAACAATATGTGAGAATTATTAGCCAACGGATGTAAGAGTTATGGATTTTTTCTCTGTGGAATTTATTTTTGAAAGGTAACTATTTTTATTCTAATGTAGACAGTTCCAATGCCATTATGAAAATAAATATATATTATCATGGTGGGGTCATATTTAATTTACTTATTTCCCCATAATATATACACCTCTATGTTTAATTTTAGATCCATTATCTTGGACATCTTTAAGATATAACATCATCTTTAAACGTATCCATATTTATTCAATGATTATGAGGCCCAACATATGAGTTTCTTTTGGGCCTTAAAATGATGGGTTGAGCTTTGTTTATAGAGGATTGAAATTATTTAAATGATTAATGGAATCCAAAAAAGTTATTTCACAATTAAAATTATTATATAATATATTATGATTTAAATATAGAAGAAAATTAAAATGTTAAAATAAAAAATAATCAATTTTTGCAATTATGGTCAAATTAGTACTTAAATATAAAAATGTGACAATTTATTAAAATATAGAACTCTAGTGGGGTTATAAAAAATTCAATTATAGAATAATATATGTTAAAATGTTAGCTTCATCAGTCCCCCACAATTAATCATTGCAATCCCGAGTAATCCTCAAATTTCCAAATATAAAATCCACACAATAATAAAAAAATGAGAACACATCTTTGATATTTTTAAAAAACAAAAAAACCTTCATATCTATTATATGAATAAAAATTCCATATATTTTTTATTCTTTAAATTTAAATTTATTCAACTTCAAAATTCCAGAAATATTGTAATCATAACCTACATCACATTGAAATTTACGTCACTCTTCACTCAAGATAAATAAAATTTAGAGTCATTATCATGCTTAGAAAATTAATGTATCACCCTAGGCTTGTGACCATCTTCATCTATCCACATCACGATACATGGAAATTTTTTCAATCATGCTATATTTTTCAAGGTGAATTATGTGTCTTAATTTATGTGGGTAAAAAAAATAAATAATGTTATAGTCGAAAAGAAGATGGTGGACTCTGAAGTAAATTTCATGAATATCCAAGTGAAAAAACTGAATATTAATCACTAAATGTCAATAAAAAATGAGAAAAAACACCACCACATTTTTTTACATGATAAATTATCCATTAGTGATTATAAATAATGGTATCATCCATTTTCTCCCCCATTTTATTAGTTTTTTAATTTATTGAAAGCTCTAAAAAGGAAAAACTTTATTTTTATGTTCATTTTTTTCCATCGAGGATAAGTTAAAAATTGAATAAAATGAATGAATTAAAATTCATTAACTTAATTATAGAGATTGAAATTATTCAACAATGAATGTACAATGAAAAATTCAATCTCATCACAATTTTTTTTACTATTTTTTATATTCCTTTTATCTTTTTTTGAAAGAGAATGGGATAAAACAAATAAATAATAATTATATGATGAATCATGAAATATTATATCATTTTAAAATAAAATTTTTTGACACACAACTCATACCACCCACAAATGAAACAAATCCCATGGAACACATAGTAAAATATCATACTCCAAACTTGAACATAATATAACCATGTAAAAATACCAAGAGTGTGTATTGGTAATGAAAAATATTCTTTCATTAAGGATTTATCCAATTAGGTACTTCATGGAATATAATGGCTAATTAAGGATAAATGAAATGTTTAGTATCAAGTAAAATGTTACCAATCCAAATAAGTGCGTAAATCATATCAAAAAAATATCATGAATTCCAAATATTGGAAAACAAAAAAGTAGATTTTTTGGTTATCACAAACAATCCATTTTTCACTAATGAAAGTCAGGGTATTAGGAAGAATATGAAAAATTGGTTTAGAATACCTCATAGAACTAGAAAAATATTCTAATTCAGTGTTCCATGGGAATGGATTTCAAAATTCAATCAAACTCATAAAATTTCATGAAAATCGAGTTCAAGGAATAATATTTCATATCAATAATCATTTAAAAACCATTTTTTCAAAAATAATTTCAACTCTACCAGAATAATTTTATGTTTGAAAAATGGTAAGAATAATTATTTCATCTCAAGGATCCTAATTTTTTTAAAAAGAAAACGCACATAAATCAGTGATGAATTTTGATGCCCCACACAGTTAAGTGGAAGCCTTGATTTAAGCTTCTAGATACTACCACATTAAACATATAAATCATTAAGAAAAGAATAAAATAATAAAAATAAGGCATATGAAAGAAAAAGGTAAAAGAGAATAAGTCATGATTTGGAACTTCATGTGCGTGATAGGTTTTTACTACCTCTAGTTAGGTATCGTTTAAGTGTTAACCCCAATCAAAAGGTGAAATGGGTTTCTTTCTGATGAAACATAATATTTTATTTCTCATAACATCCATCAATAATTTATAGGAGGGATAACCATCAAATAAAATAAGAATATCCCCAACCCCAAAGGGGATGAAAGACAAAATATGAGGTGCATAGTGAGGGGGGAAATGAATAATGAGGTGCCCCTTGTTTGGTTTATCTGGAATATTAGTTTCCACTTGTGGTAAAGGTAGTAGAACAAAAATTATATTATCATCTTATTTGGGTCCAAAAAACTATTCTTCAATGATTTCTTCATTTTGTTTTTTAAACTCAAACATACTAGTGTACAACTCGACTGGATCACCCATTATCTCTTCAACACATGATCCTTATTTATATTCTTAATCTAGGGCCTCTAGTAGTGTCTTTCAATCTAAAAAGATTAGAATAAGGTATACTATAGTGAAATTTAAAATAAATCATTTTTTAATTAAAAGAAGGCTCCAAAAAATAACTTTTCTCAAGAATTTTATCTTCAAGATCTTTTTACAGTAGCATGGTAGTTGAGAATTCATTTATTAGTGAGGAAAGATGATCATTAAATATTTCTACAACTGCAATAATGTATTGAATATATGTAGGTGAAAAATTCATTCCATTCTCGGTATATTGTCTTTATTTCCAATATGTCCATAAAATATTGAATTATTCAACTTCAGTGGCCTGTGAGGCTACCATCATGATTACTTTATTTTGAATCTATAAATTCTATTGAATCATGAAGGAATATTATTCCATTTTCAATGAACTTTACAACATTTTAACCGTAAAATATTCCTCCCTAATAGAAATGTAACAACTAGAAATATCATATGAAAAATCCAAAAAGTATTACATGAACTAAAGAAACAATGAAATGAAATGAATATATTATTTTTAGTTCTGATTTTTTTTTGTTTTTTAAAAACAATCTGTGAATGAACTCAGGCTCCCTGAAAACAATTTTAAATTCAGATGTGGGGATTATTCATGGATCCCCAATCAATGAAATACTTATTTTCCAAATAATAAATCATAGTTCACACCCTAAGGATGATTTCTAGATAAGGCCACTGAAACACACTGAATTTCTATTATTACTATATATAATCAAACTAATTTAAAACTTCATCATCTAAAGTGTGTCTTTTGAAAGATTCTATGAATATACAATACTAACATAACGATGCATTGAAAATAGAAAAGTATTGTAGACATAAAGTAATAATGGAGTTGTTCTTGTGAGGTCATAGTGATTGAAATCATTGTTAGAAATGTTTATCATTAGTCCATTTGATGATGTGATCATGAACTGTCATAAATCTCCTCCACATTGGAATTATCATCTTGCAATACGAAGACATATATATACATGGAAATGTTCATCCTAAAGTCTTATAGTAGACATTTTTTATCACCATCACTAATCATTCCAGGCTTCATCATATGTATGACACTAATAGTGAAAGGGAAAAAAATTATAAACAGGAATAGGACTATATGGTAGATAAAATGTGGAAACCGCTCACCGTATTCAATTTAACCACCACCAAAATTCCATAAATTTAATATTAATGTTGAAATAAAATTGAAAAAAACTCATTCAAAACACAATTCACTTCCTCGAGGAAACTCTAAGGTTAGATGCTTATTAATAGATACGTTTTAAAGGAAACATGGTTGTATATACACATAATAGTAAACATGAATTAAATGAGGTATGAAAAAGAGAGCTAAACTAATATATAATAAAAATATTAACAACTTTTATTGAACAAGACACAACATTTTCCCCTAAAAAATGACCATCCTTTGGTATAGAAGAGGAGGTGAAAATGTATAAAGGAATGGTTTGAATAATATTCACTGCAAAATTACACAACCAAATCTTTTCACCTATATGACCCATTAAATGGATGAGTTGGGAAAATGAATCTTTATTTATGTTATTCGTCTTTTTTATCGTTGTGAACATACAAATTCTATCCCTATGGCCACAATTGAGTACTTGTTCCACTAGATGATTTCTAGCTCCATGGTAAATCTTAGATCACATAGGCTAGCACTCGTTGAGATATAATTTAATAGTTAAAAGTACCCATATAAGTGAAAAGTTTTTGAGAAATGACTTGTGAGCCAGATTTCATCCTTCAAATGATGGACTTTTTTAGGTCATTAATAATGAAATGAATACCATGATGTATGGAATAGTAAAAAAATTAATTTAACAATTTAAATTAGTTTATAAAATGTAATGTCCAAGATACAAAATAAAATTTAAAATATTAATATCCAAATGTAGTTCAATTTTCCAATTAATCTTAAATTACTAATCTCACGGCCCATCCCCCTGGGCTTGTGTCGTGACAAACCCCAATCCTGCCTTCCATAGGCTAGGGGATGGAGACTAGCATCAAAGGCGTATTCCCTAAAACTCAGAAGAAATTGCCTTTATAACCCGTAAACACACGTAACCAAACACACATCATGATAGGAACCCAAGTAAACTGAACTGTAAATAGAGTGAGTGCAGTAAGAAAAAGGGGCAAGAATACAAGCCCAACTAGAATGTACAAGTACAACTGTGATTCAATAAAACTGAAGATAAAGAAGTGACAGCTTCTTGATCGTCCTCCAAGGTTCCTACCAGAAGGGTAGGTATAGATCGCCTCCTCGGCACTCCATTTACACCTGTCTCTTCTTTGTACTGACACGCTGTATGGTCCACCTCTTGGTACAATCCAGTCCTGGCACTCTCAGCCTTAGTCAGCGTTGTGCATCATCTGCATCCAACACAACAATGTGCGGACATAACCCATGCAGGGGTGGGTGGAATGATACTTAGTAGGGACCCCTAGACCCTCTATGTTTACCAAAATAAATCAAGGATAAACCACAATGTATAAATAAAATAGATAACCTTACATAGGTATATCCCGATACATATACCTAATATATAATGTAATCCGTCTAAATCATGAAAAAAAGACAGTGGTCCTGACTGAGATCACACTAGAATTTATTCTAGGTGTAATATCAAGTAACATTATGAACCCTTGGCTATTGGGGAACTCCTCTTCTATCGAGTTCAATGGGTCTGCCACATCACACAAAGGTACTTCCCACTAACCTTGGACTGTTGAGGTACTCCTTAGGTCAAGTATCGTGGGTCTACCGTGTCACCAAGGTGCTCCCCACTGTTGGTCTGCCCTGTCACCAAGGCACTCTCCACTGGGCCAGTCGAGTCACTCCAAGTCGAAACAGTCAGTAGTTGTCAAGTCTTAGCTAGCTACTATGTTCCCACACAATGCTCAGTCATCTCCAGGAGGATCCGCTCCCCAAGCTACTGGTCGATACTCCAACTGCCACAAAGTCTCACGATGAAGTATCTCAAGGGTCCACCACATCATAGGGGTCTCAACGTAATATACGGCATGTCAATCAGACAACCGGTCTGTGAGTTATTATCCTTTTAGTATTGGGGGCCCGGTTGGATTTGTCCTCGATCCAACCTAACCATTCCCCATCTCAATCCAAAACTAAGTGGGGTATCACTCAAAGGGACAGACTCTCTCCAAGGTTCCCAACGTCACTGAGGGTTCGTGCAACGGATGTCTGGTTCCAATGTTATGACCAAAAGAAAGTAAAAGGGGTCGTAGTGGGACCAGGTCTAGTCCGACTCGATTGGACTGACCCGGCCCCTCCTGGACTGTAGTGCAACCCAGACAATTGATTCGGTCCATCTCGATAGTCCGTTAGGTGCTATAGAGGGCCACATATGTCCACAAGGGCAGGAGGCTGTAGAGCAGCTCGACCAGAAGTTTCCTCAATGGAAAAGGTCATGGGTCGGCTCGCCTAGGGCGGCTCTAACGGCATGCATGCAGCGCAGTCAGGGTGGCATGGAGGGCCGGTTGGAAGCGCGATCCGGGGTGGCATGGAGTGCAGTGTGCAGCTTGATCATGGGCAGCGCATAGGGCCGCAGCGAGGTCGGTTCGGCTGAGGAGCGGGGCGGGTTAGGCCCATAGGCCGGAGTGCCACAGGGGCATGGGGCGAGTTCAGTCTACAGGCCAGAGTGCCGCGGGGAAGCTTGGTCGGGGCGCAGAGTTGGAGCATGTGGGTAGGGCACAGATCCGGGGTGCGCGGACGGTTTGGCCTTGAGGCTGGAGCATCGTGGGGGCGCGGGGAAGCTTCGGCTGAGAGACCAGAGTGCCGCGGGGCGGCTTAGGAGGGGCGCAAAGGCAAGGTACCCATCCAGTTCGTCAGGGAGACCATAATTCCGTGGGGGTGGCGTCGGTCATGGAGGCCGTGGGTGGCGGTGCCATTGCCATCGTCACCTTTTTCTCCTTTATCTCCTTCCTCCATTTCGAAGAGTACACCGATGAAGAATGGAGGAGGGGTCGAGCTATGTTTTATTGTCCTGCACCCTCCATGTTTAGAGTGATAGCATGTTGTTCACAAAGAACGCAGCATGAACATGTATTAAAGATATTTGAAAACATCATTTCCCACAACCCTCGTTAATCTCTATAACTAAATCCCACAAAATAATTAGAAGAGGAGAACAAGGGAAATGATAATCAATATACCCCTACCTCATTTGCTTGATGACGTTGGCGCAAGAAGGTAGTACGGTCCTCCATTCACCTTATATGAGGACATCTTACGTCGAAAGAAGTCCCGAGGTTGAAGGTTGAAAGAGGTCATAGTTCTTCATTGTTGGAGCATTCTTCGTTGGAGAGACTTCTCCCATGTTCTCCCAATCCTCCTTTGCCAATAATATTCCAATAAATGAATAGCCAACCAAATAAAATATTTTTATCTATTTCATTTGTTGACAATCAAATATGGATAAATTAATTATCCACAATGAATGGGTTGCGTTGACATAATTAAGTGGGGGAGGGTTGACATAATTCAGTGGGGAGCTCAAGAGGTTTCTCCCCACTTAATTATAGATTTCAAGATGTTTCAGTCCACGGGTAGTCCACACCACTATAATATCTACAAGGGAGTTAGGATTGGGTGGTCCCCACAACCGAGCATTTAATTTGGAGAATAAAACATGTTTGGTCCCCACCAACATAATATCCCCAAATGGGTGGTTACAGCAAATAAAATAAAAAATGTGTCATTATTTGATTTTATTACTTCCACGAAAAACCAAAAAATTATCTTACACCCTCAAACAACAACCGTCGAGGTGAAAGTCAATAAAAGAGAATATCAGCGCTGTGATTTCAATGGTGCCATCAAATTTCAATTCCAAGCATCGGTACAAAGGTTTGAAATACCCGCTCTCACGTTTACTGAACGTATCTGAAAAAAAGTTAAAAAATTCATTCCGGGCACTCCAAGCCTCGGAATCACGCGATGTCAATTTTCACGGACTCATAAAATTCCAATTTATTTTAAAAAAAATTACATAGAAACCTTGGGTTTTTACATTCTCCCCACCTCAGGGCTCTATGTCCCCATAAACCACAACTCTAACTAGGTAAACAACTGGGGGTATAGAGCATGCATCTGAACCTCCCACTCCCATGTGTTTTCCTGTAGGTTCTTGTGCTGCCAACGATTTGGCCCTAGAGGTATCGACCGTCCTTGAAGGACCCGCTCCTTTTGATCCTCAATCTATACTGGAACCTCCATAAAGTTCACCCCATCATTGAAGTCTATATCTCTGTGGTCGGTAATGAGAGAAGGGTCCAACATGTATCTCCTCAGGTGGGATATGTGGAAGACATCATGAACCCAGTGCAATTGAGGTGGAAGAGCTATGTGGTAGTACACATCCCCAACTCTACGGAGGACCTGGAAAGGTCCGATAAACCTCGTAGATCACTTTCCACCTCAGCCAAATCTCTGTAATCCTCATTGAGGTGAGACCCGTAGAACGATGTGGTCGCCATCCTCGAACTCCACCATATCCTGTCAGAATTTGAATTCTACCTGCTCTATGCATTCTTCATCCACTCCTGGTTGATATGAACTTTCTATGTGGTATCCTGAACCATCTCTGGTCCCATGAGTGTTGACTCTCCTAGGTAAGTCTAGCATAATGGTGATATACAAGGTCACACATATAATATCTTGAAATGTTTCATCCCTATGGTAGAGTGATGGATGTTATTTTATTAAAACTCCACCAAAAGGTAAGTGATTCTCCAATCTATGACCGAATTCAAGGACACAAGCGCAGAGCATGTCCTCAAAGGTCTAAATTTAAGGACACAAGCGCGGAGCATGTCCGAGTTAGGGATGAAAGATCATGTTCATGAGTCCCATGAACACTGTTGGAGTGTTGGTTACACCAAATTACCTAACCAAGAAATCATAGTGGTCGTACTGACATCTGAAATCCATTTTCTGCACATCATTATCTAATACTCTATGCTGATGATAGCCTGATCTGAGGTCGATCATTGAGAACCACTGTGCTCCCGTTAGCTGATAAAAGAGGGCGTCAATCCTCAAGAGTGGGTACTTTTTCTTCCCTGTCACCTGGTTCAGGGATCGATAGTCAACAAAAAGTCTCAAGCTCCCATCCGCCTTCTTGGAGAACAAAATCAGGGCTGCCCAGGGAGGAACACTGGGACAGATGAATCCCTTCCCTTGTAGGTCCTCTATTTGCACCCGTAGCTCACAAAGCTCTGCAGGAGCCATTCAATACATTGTTTTAGAAATCTGTGTAGTCCCAAGGTACAAGTCAATGTAAAAGTCCTACTCTATGTGAGGAGGTATACATGTGACATCATCAGGGAAAACATCTGCGTACTGGTCCACCACTACATGATAACTCGGACTATCCACTTCAACTGCTTCGAGGGTAAGACTAGTCAACTAATGAGTACACGTACAACTGTGATACAATAAAACTGAAAAAATAAGGGACATATAATAGATTGTTCTCTGAGGTTACTACCTTAAGGGTAGGTATATATCACCTCCTCGGCACTCCACATCCACCCATCACAGCATTGTACTGACATGCCGTATGATCCACCTCCAGGTATCATCCTGCCCTTGTACTCTCAACCCCAGTCAGCGCTGTTCATCTTCTGCATCCAACACAATAAGGTGCAGGCATAGCCCATGCATGGGTGAGTATAAAGATACTCAGTAGGGAGTGCAAGTCCCTCTAGGTCTCACCAAATCCATCAAGGATAAACCCCAATGAATGAAAACAATAGATAACTTTAGATAGGTATATGCCCATACATATACCTATGTAATCAAATAATCCATCTCAATCATGAGGAAAACAAAGAGGTTCTAAATCATCTCACACCAAGATTTATTCTAGGGGTCATATCAAGTAACATTCCAAACCCTCGGCTACTGTGGAACTGCACCTCTATTGAGTACACTGGGCCATCCACATCACACAGTGGAGCTTCCCACTATCCATGGACTGCTAAGGAACTTCTCCCATTGAGTACCGTGGGTCTGTCAAGTCACCAAGGCGCTCCCCACCATGGGTCTGCCGCATCACCAAGGTGCTCCCCACTGAGCCATTCAAGTCACTCTGAGTCGAAACCATCAGCAGTCATCATCTCTCAGCTAGCTACTAGGTTATCGCACAATGTTTGATCATCTCTTGGAGGATCCGATTCACAAGCTACTGGTTGATACTGAAACTGCCTCTATGTCTCACGAAGAATTATCTCAAGGGTCTTCCACATCAGAATGGTGTCAACATAAAAGACGACGCGTCAATCAGACGCCCGGTTTGTGAGTTATTAGCCTTTTAGTCTTGAGGGCCCGGTTGGATTCGTGCTCGATCCTACCTGAACATTTACTATCTCAATCCAAAACTTAGTTGGGAATCACTCAAAGTGACCGAGTCCCTCCAAGGTTCCCATTTCCGCTGATGGTTTGTCAAATGGATGTATAGTTCCAATTTGATGACCAAAAGAATGTAAAGGGGGTTGTAGTGGTCCCGGGTGTGGTCCGTCCCGGTCGGACTGACCCCGCATAGGCCGACCAGTTCAGGTCGACCTAGCCCAACCGGCTGGGTCTGGCTCGGCTCGCAGTGTGGATCAGACGTTTGGGTCAGTCTAACCCAACAGGCCACAAGGGGCCATGGAGGGCCGCGGATGGCCTCGAGGGTGTGAGGCAGCGGAGTGGCCCAATTGGAGGTTTTCACGAGGGCATGAGACCACGAGGTGGCTTGGCTGAGGCAGCTCGGAGGGCCTATGGGAAGCATAGTCAGGGTGGCTCAGAGGGCTGGATCAGAGGGCCGCAAGAGGCACTAGCCGGGGAGGCTCGGAGGGCCGTGGCGAGGGCAGTTAAGCCAGGGTGTGGGGCCGGTTGGGTGGGGAGGTCAGAGCACTACAGGGCCGGTTCGGCCGGGAGAACGAAGCACTGCAGGGTGACTCGGTCGTGGCACAGAGCTAGGGCATGCAACTAGTTCGGTCTGGAGGCTAGAGCGCCGCTGGGGGCTCGGCCGGGGTGCGAAGCCGGGGCGCGCGACCGGTTCGGCCGGGAGGCCATAGCGCCGCAAGTGCACGGGGCTGGTTTGGTAGGGAGGCCGAAGCGGTGCTGGGTGTCTCGGTCAGGGTGCAAAGCTAGGGCACGCAACAGGTTCAGTGGGGAGACCAGAACGCCGCTGGGGCGACATGGGTCATGGAGGCCATTGGTGGTGGCACCATTTCCTTCATCACCTTTGTTGCCTTCCTCCATTTAAAGAGTACATGAACGAAGAACGGTGGAGGGGTTGGTCCATGTTTGTTTGTCCCACACCCTCCATGTTTAGAGTGATAACAAGTAGTTCACAACGAAAAAATCATTAATGTGTATGGAAGATATTTTAAAACATCATTTCCCACAACCCTCGTCAATCTATATTCCCAAATCCCAGAAAAGATTTCAAAGGGGATAACATGGGAAGTGATAACCAATAATCCCCTACCTTCTTTGCTTAATGACGTTGTCTCAAGAAGGTAGTAGAGTTTTCTATTATCCGTAGATGAGGGATTAGAACGTCAAATGTAGTCCCAAGGAAGACGGTCGAAGGAGGTCAGTTTTCTTCATTGGAGGAGTGTTCTTCATTGGAGAGATTTCTCCCAAGTTCTCCCAATCCTCCTTTTCCAATACTTTTCCAAAAAATGAATAGCCATCCAAATAAAATATGTTTATCTATTTAATTTCTTTTCAATCCATGCTGGCCTAATTAATTGGCAACAATAAATGGGTTTCATTTTAATAATTAAGTCGGAGAGGTTTGGCACAATTAAGTGGGGAGCTCTAGAGGTTTCACCCCACTTAATTATGGAGTTATAGAGGTTTCATTCAATAGGTGGTCCCCACCACCATAATTTCTACAAGGGAGTTAGGCTCCGGCAGTCCCCACCACTGAGCATTCAATTTGGTGAATAAATCAATTATGGTCCCCACCACCATAATATCCACAAGTTGGTGTTTACAACAAATAAAATAAAAATTTTTTGTTTATTTTATTTTATTATTTCCACGAAAAAACACAAAAACTATCTTTCACCCTTGACCAACTATCAACGATGTGAAAGTCTTCTTAAGCGTATACCTGTGCTGCAAGTTCATCGGTGCCCTTAGATATCAATTCCGAGCATCAGTTCAAAAGCTAGACAAACCGTCTGGCACGCTTGTTGAATGTACTCGAACAAAAGTTCAGAAATTCTCTCTGTGTACTCTGGTCCTCAAGAATCGTGCCCCGTCATTTGTCGCGGACTCATAAAATTCACATTTATTTTTAAAAAAATTACATGGAACTTCTAGGTCTTTAAAACTAATAAAACCAAAAAATGTAAAAAATTACTTTAGAATAAAAATTTGGTGGGGTTATAAAAATGAGTTTACAGTATAAAATATTTAAAAATGTTAGCTTTATCACTCCCCTATACTTAAAAATTTCACATCCAGGCCAGTACAAAGTATCCCAATCAATATCACACAACAATAAATAATGAGAAAACGTTCATGCAATTTTGGAAAACAAAGACGAAATAATCATCTTCTATAAAAGCAATTCCATTTAATTTTCATTCATCACATTTCAATTCCTTCAACATAAGATATCTATCCATGTACTAATCATAACCTACCTCACATTGAATATTATATCACTCTTCAGTAAATAAAAATAAAATTTAGTGTTATGATCTTATATGGGAAATTCATGAATCACCATTGGTTTTTCGAAATTCTCACCTCTCTATAGAATGACTCATTAAAATTTTTTCAATCCTGATTTTTTTAGGTAAATTCTATATCTTAGGGTTTGTGAGTAAAAATATTTAAAATATTATGTCTTAAAAGAGGTGGTAGGACTCTTAAGTTCAATGCATGAATATTCATGAGAAAACACATGAAATTCCTCACTCTATGCCCCTTAAAAATGTAAAACATAACCCCCCATTTTTAGGACATGGTACATGATCCAATCAGTGATTATAATGAATGATATAATCAATATAATCCTACCTATTTGAAATTTCATGGAATTTATTTATATTTTTTTAATTATAAGGAATTATTTTGAGACTAAGAAATCTGATAACGCACGATTCTAATGCCCAGAGTTCATGTAATGATCGGTCAATTTTTTTTAAACATTAAATAGCGCCTATGAGTGTTTTTCTGAAAAAGTGTATTAACTCTTAAATAGGTTCCTGAATCAAAAATACGAGGGCATGGTTGTGTTCATGATGTCAGGTTTAACTTTGGTGTGATATATGTTTAGTCGGCACAGGCCTCCTGTGAGAAATCTAGAAAATGGTATTACCATAAAAAATAATTAAATAAAGTAATTATTTTTCAAATTCATATAAATCATGAACAATGAATTGTATTAAAAATATGATACCAAATCTTTGCTCGTGAGGGTATGATTTTATTAGGAATATACTAACATTGGCCACCGCAAGCCAACTATGGATCTTAGTTTTTTGGAAATAAATAAAATAATTAAGTAACAATTATTTTATTGTTAAAATCCATAATTTCATAACGGTAACTCTGATTGAAAATCCTAGAGTACCGTTAAGTTTGTTGGGACGTGCTTCCCCTAGGATGATCCTAACCTCGACCAGCGTGGGTAAAGGTTGAATGATAATAATTTATTGAACGTTTTGAAGATACATTCCGTTAACGCGCGAGCGACATTTTCTACCTTTTGAACTGGTGCTCGGATTACAAATCTGAGGGCACTATTGAATCCACAGCACCATGATTCGATTAAGAGTGGATTCACTTATACCACAGTAGGTCTAGAGAAAAATATATATTTTTGACTTTTTAAAATAATAATAGAATAACATTGTTATTTTATTTCTCTCTTTTCATTTTCTCCAATGGACAAGCGGTAGTAGCAAGACCAATGACATGTCAAGTCAATAAATGTCTTGACTCCTCAAATCCTTTTTAACAACGTCGTTGGAATTATGAAGGTACTTATTAAATGAACCCCCATTAATTCCATGTGCGTTACTCACCCTCATGCTCTCATATTTATATTGGGCTTGGGGAGGATTATTGGCATGGATTCACCAAGAAAAGAAGTTATGATAACGTGCAGTGATGCCAACCAGTTTGAATATGGGACCGGTTCCAGTGAGCGGTCATGAGAGCCACTGAATCACGAACAGATGACAATGATAAAGGAGGATCCGTTGATCATCGTCATCGGATGTCCTATCCATGTAGGTGGTTTATTTGAAGTTGTATATTGATTAATTAATCTATGTTCTACTTGCTATCATATTAACGTGGTGAGAACGTGCCAAATGAACACGATCCAGAACCACCACCATTAGGCTCATGTTGGGTTCATTATTGAAAATCTCACTCAGTTTTATAGTAGAGATAAATAGTGGTCATGCTACGAAAGCGGGAGCGGAAGAGAGGCATAGACATAGACAATTCCAAGAACAGACCACTGGTGCGCATTCGGTGGCCCGTGGAAGAAACTGCTAGCAGGCTATGTCAGTGGTGGCTAGTTGAGGCCAGAGGACATCGACAAAACCCGACCGCGGGTGATGGAAGGAAACATGGGATGATGTGACACAGTGGCCGAAGGCTGCCGGCCTGATCCCAACACGCAGGATAAGGGGGATGTTCCCGCAAGTGTTACTAGTGTCTACAACCATGGCATGTAGAGAGCCGTGCAACCCCACGACGCGCCGCATTGGTGGATCCCGGGCAGCTGTTAATGGATGACCATTGAGCAGTTGGGAAATGCCCCACCTGCTAGCTGAAACTACACCACACCCACCGGGCCTACTGGGATTACTGGTCCGCCTTCTACCAGGTTGGCCTAGACTTAGGCCGGACCTGTGACCCAATGATCCGGACCCACCAGCTGGCTAGGCCAACTGCGGCCCAGGCCCACAGACCAAAATAAACCGACCCTCAAGAGCTGGACCCAGTGAACCAGGCCAACCCCTAGTGTTCTGGACCCGAGCGGGGTCAAGTAGACCATCAAACCCATTGTGTCGAGATGGTCTGACCAAGTCGGACTGTGCCCAGACCCAACCATAACCCGAAAAAAGAAATACATGTAACTGATGAACCGTGTGTCTATTTGACATGCCATCCATGGCATTGAGATCCCTTTTGGAAAGTAGTCCCTTTGGCATATTCTGGCAGGCCTAACTGAGCCGTGCCAAACTAAGGAGCGACCACGCATGTTTCACAGAAAGGGGTGTGACTAACAGACCATATGTCTGATCGATGCACCATCTATGAAATAAGGACCCTTGTGGAAAGACCTTCATTTTAATATACTCTAAGTGAGTTTTGAAGGATTTTTATGTGCGCCCAAGGTTGGATCAGTCATCAATCCAACTAGGCCTTTTTTACATAAGTGCCAATATCTCACAGACTGGGTGTCCGATCGATGTGTAGTCTGTCATATTGTAACCCTTACGACATGGTATTCCTTTGGTATACTTTTTCAGGGAACTTTGTACCAATTGAAATACAACTAATGGCTTGAGGATCAGTTCTCCTAGAATCAAGCGGGCTATGAGTGGGAATCTAGTCGCTGGTAGTGAGGCGATGGAGATTGGATGTGACTTGAAGAATGTATAGAAATGTTGTGTGGGTTAGTATATTTCGATCCTCTGTGGGTCAGCGCTCAGGGATCCTGTGTGGGTCTGAGCATACTGATCATGTGTGGGTCAGATCTTGAGTGGGTTAGTGCATATTGATACTTTGTGGGTCAGCATTAGAACCTCTCGACAGAGTAAGATGATCCAATGATACAACCAATCATCTGTACTTCTATGATTTAGATATATACCTGTTTAAGTAGATTATTTCACCTTCGTGGTGTTACCTTAGTGGTGTTACTTTTGTGGTACTTCTAACTTCATGGTGTTACCTGTGTGGTATTTCTAACATCGCATTGTTACCTTTGTGGTACTTTCACCTTCATGGTGTTACCTTCGTGCTGTTACCTATGTGTTCTTCTACCTTTATGGGGTTACCTTTGTAGTACTTTTACCATCATAGTGTTTCCTATGTGGTACATCTATCTTCGTGTTGTTACCTTTGTGGTACTTTTACCTTCGTGGTGTTACCTTCACAGTGTTTCCTTTATGGTGATCTCACCTTCATGGTGTCACCTTCATGGTGTTTCCTTGGTGTTATTTTTCCATCATGTATATGTTGTGCTAATGGCATTGAAATTGGATCCTTGTGTTCATTAATGTATGAGATGAGTATATTTTGATAACATTGGTATATGTATGGGAATATACCTATGTAGAGTTGTTGACAGCTTCGTGCTCTTTGGATGAGGTCTTGCTTTGTGGTTTTTCATTTATTGAACTCTGGGAGACCTATGGTGGTCTCGGGGTCCCTAAAAAATATTGTATTACTCACCCTAGAATGGGAAACATCCACACCATGTTGTGTCTTGTGCAGATGACCGACATCATTTATCATGGATTAGGGATCCAGGACTGAACAGTACTCAGAGGTGGACCATTTGACATGATGTACTGTAGTTACTACTGATCATGAGATATACCTACCCTTCATGTAGGATCCATGATAGATGTTCCAAGAGCTGTTTTCCATTTCTAGTTGTACTTGTACTTTCCCATTGGCCTTGTAATTCGGCCCCTTTACTTTTAGTACGCTTTTTACTACAATAGTTTACTTTGTGGTTGCTTCTTTTTGTGTTCTTGGTTTGAGTGTTTGTACAAGTTTAAAGTCAGTTCCTTTCGGTTATAGGGATATTATTTATTGGTTCTGGTCTCTAACCCCTAGCCTATGTAAGGCGGGATTGGGGTAGTCATGGCATGGGCCCCAGATGAAGGGTCGTGAAAAAGTGGTATTAGAGGATTCAGTTCTACCGAATTACTAGGGCTCTAATAATTTTAATGGTGTGATAGTGTTAAGTTTTTTGAGTGTGCTTTTCAGTGTAGGGAGTCTAGTGCTGGTGTGGAGGATTACATATCCATATACCAGAAACTAGAATTCATATTTTCGACTTGGTTCATGAAAACACTGATTGCGTCGGTTTTGGAAATGTTTATGCTTGTTTTTTAGAGCCAGCACACCAGGTACAACTTAATGACTATGGCACACCTATTCCTTATAAGGATTCTGTAGCATAGATAGCCATCTAGGATTTCCAAAAGAGTACACGATGATGGCCCACCGAGCGATGAGGCCTCTATGTGGGGCCTTCTTACTGTGTTAGCACCTTCGGGTGGTGTACTAGCAGCACCAATAACCATTAGGAAGATTTTTCCACAAACCCCACCAATTGATGCTACCATTGGACCATGCATGCTGACTGAGCACATTTCACAAGTTCCAGCGATAGAAGACCTTGAGGTTTTGAGGCGAGACAGATCCCCAAGCAGCTGAGGAATGACTGGAGGGTGTGGCTAGATTTTTCCACCTACTTGGGACATGAGAAAATCAGATGGTGATCCTAGCTACTATTATTTATCACCGCATGACCATGTAGATGTTCTTCATGGTTATGAGGCTTTAGTACATGGACCATTTCCCAAGATTGTACCTTCGGGTAATGTGACGGTTGTATCACTACCCGTTGGTGCGCATTTACAACAGGTGGTACCCGTAGAGGACACATATAGGCTTCGAGTCTTACACATGTTTCTGCATTTGATACCCCACTGGCTTTGAGGTGAGACCGACTCACAGTTGGCTAAGGACTATCTTGAGGAGGTGGCTGAGTTTCCATCTATCCAGGGAACCATTCTATCAGATGGTGGTCATGATAGAGAGCTATCGATGTGGGTTAGTAGGATTATGACAGGGATTAGACTACCCTGATCTTGCGAAGAGGTGAATTTTCTATGGAAAAGATTGAGAACCTTCCTCAGAGAAGAGGATATCATTCCATAAAGTGTTATGGGATGAGTGTTCCCTAGAGATTGTACATATTCGGTAGGATGACATGTCGGTAGATGTGAATTCATCGAGTGATACCGACCAGCCTAGGTACTCGATGAATACAGTACGGTCAGTGCTTAAGAGATTATACCTCCGAGCGATGTGATTTTAGGGACATCTAAGCTAGAACTATTCATATATTCATTCTTACATAATTTAGGGTGCTAGAGAGATCCTTTGTTGTTGAATGTTCTCTGGATGAGCGGATGCAACCATCGAATGTTAGCAGTGGGAATGTGACGCCAGTTTCAAATACATGGGTGTGTAAAATGTTTCGGAATGTAGAAGTGATAGGGACATATGAATCTGCAAGGTAGAAGACATCGACGTGGAGCAAGGATACTAGAATGGGGTGGTATATTTTTCAAAATGTCACAACCATCACCCCGATGTGGTCCCGACTAGGTACATGGAGTAGAAGGATATGGAAAGGGAGTAGCAGCATGCAGTTAAGGAGTGTGACATGAGGGCTCTAAGAATGATTCAAGGTATGACCTGTGTCATGTACTAGTTGCTGTATTAATAGACATTGGTACCAAAAATTATTTTTTCCATGAATCATGTCCATGACCTAGAGTTTCCGATTAAACTGATGACTCGACCCTTATGTCTGGGGATACCTTTGGGGGGAAACATGATAATTCCACTAATGCTGATGTTGTGGTTTTTCCCTTGAGGTGAGAGTTTCGGTTGGAACCTATTGGTGGTAGGGTCGAGGCCTTATGACATTAGTTTGGGTATGGAAATGACATCCACAGTTCACACTCATATTGAAATTATTAGGACAAAGGTAGGTAGTATATCTACAAAATTGGAATAGGGTTATCCTTTGTTAGAAAAAAAGGAAAACCAGGAATCACCTGATTAAATCATGCATGGTAGGGTGCAGCCGATCACTCTTGAGTCAGCTAGCCTTACCCTCGTGGCAGTAGGAGTTTTCAGTTTTCAGTTCCCAAAAGGAGTGGCAGAGTATGGGGACATATTTTCAAAAGATGTTTTTAGGATTACCTCCCTGATGGGAGAGGGACTTCTACTTTGTATGTGTACTACTAGAGTTTTGAATTAGACTTCTCTCGGGTAGCGACACCTTTTTCAGCTTTGATGAGGAATGGGAAGACTTTCCTGTGGATGGAGAATTTTCAATAGATCTTTCAAGTGATGAGACCAAGACAGACGAGTTCCCCCTCTTGAGGCTACCAGAAGAGGGTGTTGGGTATGTAGTCTTCTACGACGCATCATGGACGATACTATGTTGTTTCCTGATGCAGGAGTGTGTTGTGATCACCTACGGCTCATGGTTGTTGAGACAATACGAGTAGAACTATGCTACTCATGACATGGAGTTAACAACAATGGTCTTTGCGCTGAAGATGTGGCAACAATACTCGATTGGTGAATGGTTCACCATTTACTCTGGTCAAAATAGTCTAAGGTGTAGCTTCCCATATAAGGACCTGAACCTATGAAAACGACAATGGGTAAAGTCCCTCCACGACTACGAGTTTGAGATTGTCTATACTCCTGGGAAGGGGAACGTGGTATCAGACACACTCAATAAGATGTCTAGTCTACAAATGCTGAGTAAGGCATCTGAGCATCTAGTCACACTATGGATATACTTCATGGATAAAAATGCAGTATCTTACCTCTAGTCTATGACTATCAGAACCCCAATTCTTCAGTAAATTCGGGAGACACAACTTGGGACATTGACTGCGAGGCCCGATGTGGTTAGATATCCTTATAATGGTCTTTTGAAGAATTTTATGAAGTTGGGGATCCCATCAATATATTCCGAGGATGAACCATGGTACCGGTGAGACTTTGGGATGAGGTTTTAAGGAAGATCCATACATCTCATTTAGCGGTACAACCTAGAGTGGTGAAGGTGTACCTGGACTTCCGGCTTCAGTACTGGATGTAAGGGTTAGAAAAAGTTTTGGTAGATTTTATATCACAATACCTCACTTGTCAGCAAGTATGGGCTGCACATACCTGGAACAAGACTTATGACAATAGGAGATGGAGATCCTTTGAGTTCAAGGAGGAATTCTATGACTTCCCAATGGGTCTCACCATGAAGAGGATTGGAGAGGTTTAGATTGGGTGGGAAGCTATCTCTATTGTTCAACAGACCATTCTAGAATCTCAATATAGTGGGTGAGGTGGAATACAATCTATCTCATCCCCCATAGATGCACCGAAAACATAATGTTTTCCACGTGTCACAGCTGAGGAGATGCGTGCATGATCCATCGCACATTATCAAATAGAGCGAGTTGGAAATTGATGATGGGGTGACTTTTACGGAGATCTCGATGGAGATAAAGGATTGACAGGAAGAAGTAATTCATGGATGATCGATACCTCTGGTGAATGTACTGTGGCAGCACAGAGACCTCTAGGAGATCACATGGGAGCAGGGGGCTCATATTCATTCTCAGTACCCTCATTTATTTTATTTTCCATTGTTTTGGATTTCGAAGATGTAAAGACCTAAGGTGGGGAGAATTTAATGTCTAGGAATTTCCATATAATTTTTTTAACTATATAGAATTATTTCAAGATTGTGAAATCTGACGGCAGGTGATAGAATGATTCGTCAATGTTTTGTTATACTTTAAATAGCGAGTGTGAGTGGTTTTCCTAAAAAAGTGGAATAACTCTAAAAGGGGATCCTTGATCAGATATCTGAGGTCACCATTACTTTTAGGATGGTGGGTTTACCCTAGGAGAGACTTATATTGAGTCGGTGCATGCCTCCAGTGATAAAACCAAAAATTGTAATAACCATAAATAAAAAAATTAAATAAAGTTATTTTATTTTTCAAGTGCTTATAACACATGAATGGTGACTGAGATTAAAAATATGAGACCACCACTGAGCTCTTGAGGGTATGATTTATTTATGTAGATACAAAAATTGGCCGGTGAAGGACTACAATTGATGTTTGTTTTTGGCCATAAATAAAATAATTAAGTAACAATTATTTTATTATAAAAATACATAACTTATATATGGTAAATCAGATTGAAAATTTGAGAGTACCAGTGAGTTCATTAAGATGTCGAACTGCATGGGTTGAGAGTGAATGTTAATAGTTTGTTGAATTTTTTTAAGGTTCATTCAGTAAATGCGTGGGAATCCTTTTATAAATTTTGAACCAGTGCTCAGACATAAACTTTGAGGGCATGGTTGAATCCACAGTGATGAGATTCACATAATGGAGGATTCCCTTCGACCACAGTAGGTCTGGAGAAAAACATAGATTTTGGACTTTTTAAAAGAATAATAAAATAACTTTTTTATTTTATTTCTCTCTTTTCTTTTCCTCTAACGGACAAGAAGCAGTGGTGGGACCAACAAAATTTCAACCCATTAAATGGATTGAATCCCCAAATACTTTGTAATAGTGCCACTAGAATTGGAAAGGTTCTTATTAAATGAACCCCATTTAATTACATGTGTGTTACTCACCCTCCCCATATTTTATTTATATGGAGTTTGGGGAGGAGTATCAGCACTTCTTTACCTATCAACAATGTTCTGATAACGTTTCATGATGCCAACCACTTAGAGAACGGGACCGGTTTCAGCGAGCAGGGATGAGCGCCACCAAATCATGGACCGATGACAACGATGAAGGAGGTTCCGTCCATCATCGTTAGCGGATGTTCTATCCAAGTAGGGGGTTTATTTGAAGTTGTATTTTGAGGAATTAATCTCTCCTCCACTTTCTATCATATTAACATGGAGGGCACGAGAAAAACTTTCAAGGCCCATAACCTCTACCATTTCGCTCATGTCATGTTCTTCAGAGAAGGTTTCCCTCAGTTTGGAAGCAATGCAAAATAGAAGTCACACTATGACATCAGCAGCGTGTGATAGCAGTAGGCACAGATGACACCAAGAACAGACCACCCGTGCATGTACGGTGGCCTGTGGAAGATATTGCCTACGCACTATGTTGGCGGCGGTCGACGGTGGTGGGAGGACACCCCCCTACAACCAACTACAGGTGGTGGAAGGCGGCGCATGACGACGTGCCGCAGTGGCCAAAGGCGATCTACCTAATACACCACGCAAGATAAGGGGATGACGCCCGTAGGTGCCCCCTAATGTTTACAAATGCTACAAGAGGGCCGTGGCATGTGTAGAGTGGTGCGGCCCTAAGTCACATTGGTGGACCCTAGTTTTCCAAACCGGCTGACCGTTACTTGGTGGGACATCATCCCATTGGCTGGCTGAAATAGCCCCTCACCCACGCGGGCCAGCTCGGTTGACCAGTCCTCCTTCTGGAAGACTGGGCCAGACCCGCCTAGTGGGCTGATCAGGACCCGTGGGTTGGGCTGAACCAGAAGCCCAGTGGTCAAACACCGTTGAACTAATCCCCACCCAACGGGCCGAGCCATCCACGACCTGGGCCCGTGAACCAAACCGGCCCAACACAGACGGGCCAAACCCACTGAACCAGGCCGACCCCCAGTGGGCCAGAACCAAGCGGGGTTAGGTAGACCATAGGACATGTTGTGTCTGGACAGTCTGACTGATTCATTATAGGACCAGACCCAACGAGTCCCCGAATAAAGAAACACCCATAATTTATGAACCAGGTATCTGTTAGAGATGTCGTTAATTGCATTGGGATCCTTTTTGGAAGCGGTCCCTTTGGAATATTCTGGTGGGCCTGACCGATCCTGGTTGGACCGAGGTGAGATCACCCCTGTTTCATAGAATGTGGTGAACTAACAGACCGAGAATCCAATCCACGCGTTGCCTATGGAATACGAACCCCTGATAAAAGGAGACCCTTTAAAGATACTGTAAGAGATTATTGACGGAGTTTGACGTGTGAACCGGATTTGATCAGACAAGAATCCAACCAACCCATTTTTACAAAAGTTACAATATCTCATAGACTGTGCATCCGATCTAAGCGTCGTCTCTCGCGTTGAAACCCTTACGAAATGACAGTCCGTTGGGATACTTTTTTTTCAAACTTTTTACCAGATGAAATAAGACTGATGGATTGATGAGCGATTATCCTAGAATCGAGTAGTCTTTGAGTGGGAATCCAGTGGCTAGTAGTTAGGCGGTGAAGAATGACTATGCCATGAAGATTGAATAGAGGTCCTTTTGGGTCAGTATCATTCAATCCTATATTGGTCATCTCTCAGCGACCCTGTGTGGGTCAGTATATACCAATCCTATGTGGGTCAGATCTGCTGTGGGTTAATGATCAGTGATCCTGTGTGTGTCAGCACATATCGATCCTATGTGGGTCAGCAGTAGAGCCTCTCAATATAGTAAGATGATCAAAAGATATGTCTAATCATATTTACTTCTATTCTTATGTTATATACCTTTTTGATCTCAGTATTTCACCTTCGTGGTGTTACATTTGTGGTATTACCTGTGTTGTACTTCTACCATCGTGGTGTTACTTGTTTGGAAAATCTACCTTCGTGGTGTAACCTTTGTGGTACTTTAACCTTCGTGGTGTTACCTATGTGGTACTTCTACCTTTGTGGTGTTTAATTTGTGGTATATTTAACTTCATAAGGATACCTCTTTTGTGTTACCTATGTGGTATATCTACCTTCGTGGTGTTATCTATGTGGTACATTTACCTTTTTGGTGTTACCTTCATGGTGTTACCTTCACGGTGTTACCTTCGTGGTGTTGTCTTTGTGGTACTTTAACCTTCATGGTGTTACCATTTTGATGTTTCCTTGGTGGTATTCTTCCATCATAGATCAGTTGTGTTAATGGAATAGATGTTGGAGCCTTATGTTCCCTCATGTAGGAGACAAGTATATCTTGGAAACATAGGTATATGTATGGTTATATACCTATGTAGAGTTGTTGACAACTTTATGCTCTGTAGATGAGGTCTTGTTTTGTGGTTTTTCCTTTGTGGAACTCTGGGAGTCCTCCAGGGGTCTTAGGGTCCCTACTGAGTATTGTTATACTCACCCCTACATGGGCTATTCCCGCACCTTGTTATGTCTCATGTAGAAGATGAAAAGCGTTGATCGAGGCTGAGGGAGCCTGTACTGAATGGTTATTAGAGGTGGACCATTATATATAATGTCCTCTAGTGACTACTGATAGTGAGTGGTACCTACCCTTCCAGTAGGATCCTTGGTGGACGTTCCAGGATATATTTTCCTATTTTAGGTGTACTTGTACATTCTAGTTTACGTTTTATTCCAGCCCCATTACTTTCAGTACACTTTTTACCCCCAACATTTTACTTCGTGGTTGCTTCTTTTTGTGTTCTTAGTTTGAGTGTTTTACAGGTTTAATGGAAATTCCATCTCGTTATAGGGATACACCTTATCAGTGCTAGTCTCCAATTCCTAACCTATGTATGGTGGGCTTGGGGTAGTCACGACATGGGCCCCGGGGGATGCGTCGTGACAATATTTATTTATTTTTTCGATTTTTTAAAGCTAAAAAATGTACCACATTATTTTGTCTCCAATTTTATTAATTTTTTTTACATGGATGAGTAGTAAATTGGATAAAACTAATAAATGACAATTACTATACATGATTTTTGAAAGGTTAATGAGACAAAAAAGAAATTATAATGTTAAATTCATGCTCACCCCCATTTCTTTCATTTTCTATTTTTTGTTTTAATTTTTTTTCATTTTTTTGGAGGAGAACTGGGTAAAAAAATAAACCACAATGAACTGATGAATCTGGCCCTATTATCTCATTCTAAACTATTAAAATATTTCCTACACACCCAATAACACCAAAAAATGAAACAATTCCCAATGAATACATACAATGGGCCCTTCCCTCGCACTCAAACATGGAATATCCATGCAAAAAATACACATAGTTCAAGTAGGTAAGAAACAAATTTATTATAATGTCTACTAAACCTATAAGGGTGTTAATAGAATATAGAGGCTATGGAAATGTAAATATAAAGGAGAATCATGGTTTAAAGTTTTCGTATTCATATAACGGAATCAATAATATGAAAACCATTCTATAAAGTCAAAATATTTGAAAGAGAAAAATCATGTGTTCTGGTTCGTATACAAAATCAATGTTTATCTTAAGAATGTTTCGGAATTTGGAAGTATTTTTCAAATTTTCTTAAAATACCAAATTGGATAGAAATATTATGTTGAGTTATATTATTATAGAAATAGATTTCAAAATTCAGTCAAACTCAATAAAATTATTAAATATCTAATTTAAGGAAAATGTTTTCAGATCAACAATCATTTAAAATCCATTTCTCAAAAATCATATCAACATTACAAAAATAAACTGAACTATGAAAATTTATAAGAATATTAATTTATGTTCAAGTTTCCTAAAAATAGGATAAATAAGAAGAAAAAAATCAAATAAAAAACTTATAAAGTTTACCAACACACCACACTAAAATTCTATTAAACTTCATTCTAGATGAACAAAATAAAATGATATTTTTATAAAAACTATAGAAAAGGAAAGATAAAACCCAAATTTTTTTAGTGGTATACTTGTCTTAAGATCTACGATTCATCAAAATTTCACATATAAATCATAAAATAAATAAAGGGAAAAGAAAAATAAATAAAAATTAATATAAATGGAAAAGATAATTAATCATGTTTTAGACCCCTATGTGGGTGCTAGGTTTTACTAATCATTTCTAGGAAGTTGCAGTCAATTAACCCCAATATGATGGTTGGTAGGGTGTCTTTAAAATGAATGAAAAAATTAATTTTTTTAAATATTCATTAGTAGAATATAATAGTGATAACGACTAAAAAAATTACAAATAACCCTATCCACTAAAATATATGAAATAAAAAATTTGAGGTGAAGAGGGGGAGAGAAAAGAATTAAGGGGTTCTCCCTATTTTGTTCATCTGGAAGAGTGTTTTCTATCTGAAATGAATGAATTAGATTAATATGTTTATTATCCTATAGTTTGGGTTCAAAAAATATTTCCTGAGTGATATATTATTTTGTGCCAACAACCTCACTCACACAAGTGTACAACTCAACTACCTATTTCATTTTGTCTTTAGCACATGAGACTTATTTATATTCTTCATTTATGAAATCTAATAATTGTAAAGAGTCTATTGAATTTTTTTTTGAGAGAATAGTTTTAAATTAATAATTAATAATGTTTGAGTAAAAATAATTCTTGGAAATTAAATATTTCTAAAAAAATTCAACTTCAAACACTTTTTCCTTCAGTAGGTCTGTTGGGAATTCATTTGATGGAGATAGAAGTAGATATTTAGGAATTATTATATATGTAATAATTTCTTATTGAAATATAGGGAAAACAAATAGTTTATTCTTTATGGAATGTCTTTGTTTCCATTCCATCCATAGAACATTAACATCTCCTATAACAGAAGCCAACGATGCAACCCACATTATAGATTTATTGAGAATTTTGAAATTCTATTGGATCATCATGGAATATGGTTCTATTTTATATTTATTTTCTATAATTTGAATCATAAAGTATTCACCTTATATGAACAAGTCATTAATAGTCCAGGAATATAAATAATCACCAATATAGTCCATGAACTAATGAAATAATGATTAAAAATAAATATATTTAATTTTTGAAATTAATTATTATTTTTTTTTTTGAAAAAAATGTGTGAATGTTATATTCCGACTATGAAATACTTCTAACTTGATACATCGATATTTCTCACATTTCTGTGGTGATTTAAATATTTATTTTCTTACTAATTACAAATATTCTGAACCTTATGATTAATCTCTTGAGATGTCCACTAACACTTACTGATTTAATATTATCAGTATATATAAAATAAAGAGTATAGATCCTAATTATATAATGATGGGGGTTTTAAAGATTAATTAAATATATAATTATAAAATAATAATTCAATTCCAACCCAATATGTTGTTAGATAAGAAAAAGAATCCAATTGTTCTTAGGAGGGCGTGGTGATTGAAATCATTGTTCTAAATTGTTCTCGATATTCAATTAGATGAGGTGATCAGGAACTATTACACCTCACCATATAAGATGAATATCATCATCCCAAACTGATACCTCTGTAGAGGAGGAAATTATCTTCCTACTTTTAGCTAGGAGACCTCATCGATGACCATAACTACTGATTCCACACTCCACTGTATACAATAAACTGACAGTGAAGGTAAGGAAAGATGATAAACTAGAAGAATAAATCAATTGTAGAGTAAATTGGATGACCGATCACCATAATTAATTTATCAACCAATAATATATAATGAATTTTATAAATATACTAATTTTATGGAACAACAGAACTCAATAAAAATACCATTTCCTCCCTCTAAAAAATTCCATGGCCAGTTCTACATTCTTGGTGGGGTTGATAATGGAACGTGGTGGGAGATACATATAGAAATATATATGAAAGAAATGAGGTATAAATAATAGATATAAACTAATATATATTTAAGAAAATAATATTAAATATAGTAAAATAACTCCACATTTTCCCCTGAAAATGGATGTCCGTTGTTATAACAGAGGAGGTGAAAATTTATAGAGAAAAGGGGACAATAATTTTTAACCCAACATTTACCCATGTGCACCGGAAAATGTTTTTCCTCTAAATTATTTACATGAACACAAAAATTTGAGCATCATTGGCACTAGATATAGACGTTATGGCTTTATTTCACTAAGAAACTCATTCTATCCAGGTTATGATTGTATAGTAATGAAACAAGTTCCCATGCCTTTATGACCTTGAAAATAGAATCATCCAGTAGGTACAATGTTATGGAAGTTGTTCAGATAGTTTATTTCTACCAATATGATTAATTTTAATCCAATTTGTCCCACCCACTTTGAGATATAATCTCATTTGAAAATTAATCCATATTTATGCACATTTTTCAAGGCCTTATTTGTGTAATGGTTTTACACCTTCAAATGATTGATTGAGTTTTGGGTACATATGACTGAAATGAATCCAATGATTTATTAAATCATAAAAAAATAATTTAATATATTCAATTATATTATAAAATGTTATGAATATAATATGGAATAAAATAAAATATTTAAAATCCTATAATAATCTATTTTTCCAATTAATCTCAAATTACTAGTAAAAAATAAAAATGTGACATTTTATTACAATATAAATTTATACAAGGTTTATAAATATATGATTAAAAGATAAAATGAATGAAAATATTACCTTTATACCTCCCCCACACATAACTATTTCACTCTTGGGAAATCATCAAATATTCAAATCAAAATCTATACAATAATCAAAAATACAAAAAATAGACATGATCTTTTCCAAAAAAAGGCTATCATGTAATTTATATGAAAATAAAGTCCATTTACTTTTCGTACGACAAATTAAAATTCATTTAAATTTATAAATACTTCCATTACCTAGTCACAACTTACCTCATATTGAATTTTTGGTCACAATTCAATTAAGAGAAGTTAAACAGGGAGTTATGCTCACGATTTGAAGATGAATGTATCACTATACACATGGAATAATTCCACTCTATCAATAACATAATATATTAAAATATTTTCAATCATGATATATTTTTATAGGTGAATTATAATGTTTAGGGTTTGTGGGTAAAAACAATTAAAAATAATATAGTTGAAAAGATGAGGTTGGTCTACTAAATACAATTCATGAATATTCAAGTGAAAACACAGGGAATTCCTCAATAAATTATGATTCAAAATGAGAAAAAAAACACCACAACCTTTTTAAGAGAATGGTCCATGATTCAATCTATTATTATAATGAATTATATCATCTATTTTCTACCCCCTTTCCCTTTTTTTCATTTTTAATGGTCCATAAATGAACAACACAATTTTTTTTCAAGGACTATGAGATGAAAATTAAGGATAATGAATGAATTACAATTCAATAAATTGATTCTAGATAGGTAAATTAGTCACAAAATAATATACAATGTGTAATTCACAATCAACTCCATTTTTTTGTTTTTCTATTTCTTTTCATTATTTCCCTAATTGTTTTTTGAAGGAAAATCCGATGAAATAAATAAAGAACAATGTAATTATGAATAATGACCAAATATCTTATTATACTCTACCCAAAATATCAATGTAAACCTCACACCACCCATAAATGAAACACATCCCAACTAATGCACATGAGAGGCCCTTCCCCTACACTCAAACATGAAATATCCATTAAAAATTTCTAAGAGATTTGGTAGGTAAGTAAAATTAAGCATCTAATGTGGCTTAAACATATAATGTAATTCATGGAATCTAAGATAAAATGAAGGATAAATAAAAAATTATGTTCTCATGTAAAATTATGGTTATCTAAAAAAGTGCCTCAATCCTATCAAAAAAATTCCATGATGTTGAAATCAATGAAACAGAAAAATCACATGTTTTGATTCTAACACAATATCATTGTTTCTCTAAAGAATGTGTGGATTCTAGGAAGAGTATGTCAAATTAGATCAGAACACCCCACATGATTGGAAAAATATTTTTATTTAATGTTTTTGTCCATGGATTTCAACAGTCAGTCAAACATATAAAAAAATTGAAAATCTAATTCAAGGAAAATGTATTCAAAAATAAATTCATTAAAATATATATTTTCATAGAATTTCACACCTCTAAAATTAAATTTTAGTGTGAAAAATAATAATATTATTAATTCAAGAGCATGGTTTATAAAATAATTAAAATAGAAAAAATAATCAGACAAAATAGAAAATAATGTTGAATGTCACCCACACCTAAATATAAGTACCCTTAATTTATCTCAACAAATAAGGATAGAAAAAAATTAGGAGAAATGATACCACATGAAATTTATTTTTAGTGTAAAAAATTTGTTAATCACCGAGCTACATATAAAATAAAACTATAAATCATAAATTAAAACAAATAATAAAAAAAATAAACATAAAGAGAAATGGAAAAGTGGATAGATTATGATTTGGAACCCCCATGAGGGTGATAGGTTTTTAATACCCATACCTCAACAACGATAGTGGATTAACCCTTATGAGAAGTGGATGGGGTTTTTTAATGAACCAACACATTTTTATTCTCCCAATATCCATTAGTAGATAATATGAGTGAGAACCTCCAAATAAAATAAAACTATCTACAACCCATGAAAGACATTAAAGAGAATGTTGTGATGTAGAGGGGGAGGGGAATTAATAAAGGGGTGTTCCTTATTTTGTTAATATGGAGGTGTGGTTTCCACTGGTGGTGATGGTAGTAGAATAAGAAGTTGTTTCTCTTCTAGCTTGGATTAAAAAAATAATTCCTCAGATATTTCATACTTTGTTCAATAATCCTAATACAAAGTAGTATACAAATCGATTGGCTCCACCATTCTCTACTCAACAAAAGACATATTCTTAACATCTTCATTTGGGGAATCCAATAGTGGTAATAAATCTATAAAATAATACCAATTTAGATTTTTTTGAAATTAAAAATATACTATGTTTGAATAAAAAGTAGGCCCAAACATTAAATCTCCCCCCAAACCATTATCTTTAAAATTTTTTTCAATAGTATGATAGTTGAGAAATCATTTGTTGGAGAGGTTGGTGGATATTCAATATTATTTTATCCTCAATAATTAATATTTAAAATGTAGGTGGAATAACCATTTAATTATCTATAGCTTGTATGTTTTTCAATTACAACCAAATATCTTTATCTTCGTCAACATGAGTGGCTTGTAATGCTACCATCTGGATTTTTATAGAGAATTTCTCTATTCCCATAATTAATCAAGGAATATTATTCCATTTAATATTAATTTTCTAGAATTTGAATCAAAAAATATTTATCCATGTTGTAAATCTTAGTACTAGTCCTTGTATATGTAAAATTCGTAAACAAGTATATAACCTAAAAATGATATTAAATAAATCTCTTTTTTTTTTGTTTTGGAGTTTTTTAAAAAAAATATACAAGAACATGGAATCCATATCAACAAAAAAATTGATATGCATGGACTTTTTGGGGATCAATAGTATATTAATTAATTATATTCCTATGAATAAATCATAGTGCACACCATTGGGTCAATCTATTGAGAAGGTCACTGAAACACAAAAAGTTTATATTTTTACTATTTATAATCTAAATAATATAAAACTAAATTTTGTAATCTAGGGGGATTGGATAATTAATGCAATATAAAATACCAATATAATAACTAAATGAAAGAAAATTGTCAAAAATATATAAGGCATTTCTTTCAATAGGTTGTGTGGATAGAATTCATTGTTCAAAATGGTTCTCAATATTCCATTCAATAGGGTGATCAAGACTTGCCACACCTCACCATCTTGTTCAAATTGTAATCACCCAAAAGTATGACCTCTGAATTTGGGAAACTTATATTCCTAATTTTATATAGGATAGCTCTTCTCTTACCATCACTACTCATTTCATTCTTTACCATATTCATGACACTAATAGTGATGGGAAGGAAAAATGGTATATGTGAAGAATAACTCAATAGTAGAGAAAATGAGGAGACCAATCACTGTAATAAAATCACCCACCACCAAAATTACAAGAATTTAATAAATATAATTAAATTAAAAAATAAAAAAAACAAAATTAATACACCATTCCATCCCTCAAACAAACACTGAGATTATTTCTCCATTTTCAGTGGAGTTGATAAGGGAACACAGTGGGATATAAAAATAAAATTAAAAATTAAATAAAGGATGTATGAATAGGTTATATATATATTAACAATATTTATAACTATTATATAATAAAAAGTCCACCCCCCCCCCCTTGAAAATGGTTATCCCTTGGTATAGGAGGGAAGGGGATGATTTATAGAGAAAATGTGTGAAGAAATTTCACTCAAAATTTTTACCTTCAATATACTAGGGTTGTATGACTCATTAATGAATTAGTTAAGAACCTTTTTCACTATTTTAGTTTTTAAAATAATTTAACCACATTATGAATCAAAATTGGAGATATATTGGCCATCAGATGAAGGTCTTATGGCTATTTTACTCTGACAAATTGATTCAACCTAGTTGACTATTTGTATGCCAATTTAATAAGTTCTAATGAAATTATGAACATTAATCTAGTAGAATAAGAATGTTAAAATGGAAATTTAATTCTTCCCCCTTTTTTTATAACTCCATGAAAAATTTTAAATCCATTGTGCATGTACTACTTTAGATATAAGCTCATATATAAAAGTATATTGATCTGTGCACAGTTTGCGAGGCCAAATTTGTGAATTGGTTTCTGGCTTTCTAATGACCAATTAATATTTGGGTCTAGAATAATTAAAAGTATATCATGATAAATGGAATCCTAAAAAATGAATTCCAAAATTTCAATTAATTTATAAGAATTTATGGCCGAAATAATGATGAAAAAAACTATTAAAATTGAAAATAATCAATTTTTACAATTAAGCTCAAATTACTACTAAAAACTAAAAATATGGAAATTTCCTATAAAATATAACTATTTAGGGATTATATATATGTTATTAAATCAAATAATATGTGATAATGTGAGTTTTATAACTCTACCATACCTAACCATTACACTCTTTCTCGGTCATCATATATCCAAATCAAAATCCCCATAACAATAAAAATTGAGAAACATCCCGGATTTTCTCCAATAAAAATCCATCATGGATATTATATGAAATAAAATTATATTTTACTTCAAAATCTCAAATTTAACTTCTTCCAAAATTTGGATTCTATACACGTCCTAATCATAACCTATCTCACATTTAATTTTATGTCACTCTCCACTCCAGAGATATTAAATCTTGAGTTTTGTTTATACTCAGAAAATGAAAATATCATCATAGGCTTGTTAAAATTTTTATATATCCATGGAATGATATGTAAATATATTTTAGTCATAACATATATTTATATGTTAATTATATTTATTAGTGTTTGTGGGTAAAAACATTTTAAAATATTTCATCTGAAAAAAGGAGTTTGGACCCTCAAGTAAAATGCACTAATATTCAAGTAAAAACACAAGGAATTAATCACGCAATTACTCTATGAAAATTGAAACAGAATGAATGCTATATTTTTATGAAATTTTTCATCATCTAATATATTATTATAAGGAATTATATCATAAAATTGTTCCACTTCTTCACATTTTTTCATTTTTTGAAGCTTTAAAAAGGCAGAAATTTATTCTATTCACGTTTTTTGATTTTTTTTTCATTGAGCATGAGTTGAAAATTGAATAAAATGGATTAATTAGAATTAATTATCATTATATTAGAGAGATAAAATAGTCAAAAAGTTGTAAAATGTGAAATTCAAGATCATCTCTATTTTTTCATATATTATATTTTTTAATTTTCTAAATTTTTATGAAGGAGAACTGAATGAAATAAATAAATGACAAGGAAATGATGGATCAGGCCTAATTTGATCATTATACACTTAATATTTTAAAATGAAGCACACAATTACTAGAAATTAAACACATATTAATTGATGCACAAAAAATTCCCTTCCACCACACTAATAGTTGAAAAACCCATGAAAAAATACCAAGAGTGTATTATGATAAGGAAAAATAATTATGTAATATGGGTAAAAAAATAGGTAATTTATGGATCTATGGACTAAATATGGTTAAATTAAAAGGTTGGTCTCATGAAAAATAATGGATATCCAAATATTTAACTCAATCATATCAAATAATTCAATGATGTCCAAACAATCAAAATAAAAAAATCACAAGTTCTTGTTCTCACCAAAAATACTTGTTTCACCAAATAAATTGTGGGTTTTTGGAAGAATATATAAAATTGGATTAAAATTAAAAATAGTAGTGAAAAAATATATTGACTTTGTGTATCATTGAAATGGACTTCATTATTCAGTCAAACTCATAAAAATTATTGAAAATACAATTCAAGGAAAATGTTTTCACATCTATAATAATTTAAAATACATTTTTTCAAGAATCATTTGTACTCTCTAAAAACAATTATATTTTGAAAAATGATAAGAATATTAATTTAAGCTCAAGGATCCTAAAATAATGAAAAATATAAATAATATGCGCACAAAAATAACTATGAAAATTGACACCCCACCATATTTAAATTTAACTACGCTTCATTTCCGAACAATAAAAGATAAAAATAATGTCATAAAAACGTAAGAGAAGGAATGATAAAACCTTACATTAGTTTTTAATGGTAAAATTGGGATAAGAACCTAGATAATACTTTATTAGACAGATTAAAATGAAATAATTAAAATGAAAACAAAAACTAGGAAAAATCAGTTAAAGGTAAAAGTGAATAAATCATTCTTAGAACCACCCATGAGATATTAGGTTTTTACTACCCATAGTTTGAAAGTTTTAGTGGATTAACCCCAATACACGGGTGAACGAGTTTTCTTGAAAATGAATTACCACATTTTATTTCTCCTAACATCCATCAGTAGATGATAGGAATAATAAAATTCCATTAAAATAAAAATATCCCTAACCCCTAAAAGAGACGAAAGATAAGATTTGATGTGTAGAGGGGGAGGGAAAATAATAAAAGGATTCTGCCAATTTTGATCATATGGAAGAGTTGTGTAAACTAGTGGTTAATTTAGTATAATAGTATGTTTATTATCTTCTAGTTTTGGTTAAAGAACACTTCCTTAGTTATTTTGTCTTTTGTGACAAAATCCTCAATCACCCAAGTGTAGAACATGATTGGATCTTCCATTCACTCCTCAACACATAATACTACATTATCTTCTTCATATGAGGACTAAAATAATTATAGTGTATGTAATGAATTAAAATAATGAATAATCATATTTAATTAATAATCCATAACATTTGAGTAAAAATAATTCTTGGAAATTAAATATCCCTCAAAGAATTCTGTTTCAAACTATTTCCCCCCAGAAAATTTCTTTCCCTAGGTATAGAATAGGTGGTGAAAATTTATAGAGAAAAGGCTTGAAGAATTTTAAATCCAAAATTTGACCATGTGAACCCAAAACAATTGTTCCTGTATATTACCCACATTCACACAAAAAACTTGAACATTATTGCCCACCCTATGTAGGAATTATGGCTCTATTACTCTAAGAAATTAATTTTTTCTATGTTTTCTTTGTATTGTAACAAAGAAAGTTCTAGTGCCCTTGTGAAATTGAATATAAAATAATCAAGAGTGTAAAAGGATAATGATGATTCTCATGCAGACTACTTACCCCAAACATTTTAATTATAAATCCATTATGATGGCCCTTTTAAATATTTATGATAATTTTTAAAAGTATCTTGATCTATTCATATTTTTCAAGCCCTGAAATGTGATATTGTCTTTGGTCATCAAATGATTTAATGTTATTTGGGTTTAGAAGAATGAATTGAGTCAAATGATGTATTAAATAATAAAAAATGGAATTTCAGAAATTTAACTAGTTTAGAAATGTTTATGGATGAAATATAGAATAATATTAAAATATTTTAAATCATAGAATAGTCCATTTTTATGTTAAGATCAAATTACTACTAAAACATGAAAATGTGAAAATTTATTATAAAATAACACTATATGGGGGGTAATAAATATTGAAATACAATATAATATACTTGAAATATTTAGCTTTATAACTCTCTGAAACATAAGCATTACACTCTTGATCAATCATCAAATATCAAAATCAAAATCCACACAAGAATAAATAATGAGAAAATATCCATTAATTTTTTTAAAAAAATAGATCATGTTTATTATTGGAAAAAAAATTCATTTGATTTTTATCCCCTAATTTAAATTCATTGAACCATAAAAATTCATCCTTGAAACAATGAGAAAAATCCTCACATTAAATATTATATCACTCTTCACTCAATATAAATTAAATATGAATTTATTCTCATTTGTGGAAACTTCATGTATGACCATTGTGATGTGACCAATATAATCTGTCAATAATATTAAAATTAATAATATTTTAAAAAATTTCGTATTTTTCCTGGTGAATTTTTTGGTTTCGTGTTAGTGGGTAAAAGAATTTAAAAAAATACTGCTAAAAAGTAGAGGGTGAACTATTAAGTACAATGCATGAATATTCAAGTGAAAAAACAAGAAATTACACACTTCATTATCCTTAAATAACGATAAAAAACCCACCACCTTCTTTATGACGTGTTAAATGGGAAAATATGTTATTAAAATGAATTATATTTTCCATATTTTTTATATATATCCCATTGTATTTATATTTCTTTTCTCCAAAAAGGAACAACATAATTTTATTTTGAATTTTTTTTTATGGAGGATATGATGATAATTTAACAGAATGTATGAATTAAAATGCATTACATTGATTCTAGAGAGGTACATGTCTCAGAAAATAATATACAATGTGAAATTCAAGCTCATCTCCAATTTTTTGTTTTTTCTTTCCTGTTTTTTAAGGAGAACCATGTGAAACAAATAGAGAAATAAAAAATGATTAATAATGATCAATTATATTATTCTACAGTAGCAATTTTTTATGAAAACACTTAAATCCACCAAAAAATTAAAGACATCCCAATTAAAACACAAAAACGTCCCTTCTTGCACACTAAAACATGAAATATCCAAGTAAAAAAACAAAGTTTGTAGGTAGGAATGGAAAAATTAGCTTCTAATATGGCTTAAAAATTTGTGGTAATTAATGTAATTTAAGAACATTTTCTTAAATTAATAGGTTCTTCTCAAGTTAAATTGTTTTGATCCAAATAATTGAATAAATCATATAAAAAACACCAATAGAGTCCAATTAATTGAAATAGAAAAATCACAAGTTCTAGTTATTAGAAAAAATGAATGTTTCTCTGAATAATGTTTTGTTATTAAAAAGAATATATTAAATTATTTGAAAATGACTCACTAGACTAGAAAAATATTTTTAGTTAGCGTTTTAGGGAAATATATTTTAAATGTTAGTCAAACTAAAAAAATGCATGAAAATATAATTCATTGAAAAGGTATTCACATGAATAATAATTTTAAATCTATTTTTTCATATAAGTTCTTCTCGATCAAAATAAAATGACGTGTGAAAAATGATAAGAGTATAAATTTAATATCAAGGTTTCTAAAATTAAGAGAATAAAAAAGGCATAAAAAACTAAATAGGTTGACCCTCCCCCATTCATATATTTAACCAAACATCAATTAATAAAAATAAAAAATAAAAATAAAGATAAAAATACTAAAGAGAAGGAAACATACAACCTGAAATTAAATTTTTGTCGAAACTACTAGTCATTATTATAGAATATTCCACATTAAAACTATAAATCGTAAAAAAAAATCATAATAATAATAAATACAGCTTAATAGTAAGGTCAAAGAGGAAAGATTAGGGATTGGACCCCCAATGTGGTTCTTGGGTTTTTACTACCTAGAGTAAAGTAGTTTTTGTGGATTAACCCCAATGAGAATGTGGATGTGGTTTTTTTCTCATAAAAAACCACAATTTATTTCTCCCAACATCCATAAATAGATTACAAGAGTGATATCCATTAAATAAAATAAAAATAGCCACCACTCCCAAAAGAGATTAAAGAGAAAATTTAAGGTGTAGAGAGGGATGGAAAATAATAATGGGATGCTCCATATTTTGTTCACATGGAGGCATGGTTTCAAATAGTGGTGAAATTAGTATAATAGGAAGTGTATTATATTTAAATTTGGGTTAAACAATTAAGTCCTTACTGATTTATTGTTTTTTTCATTATCCTTTCAAAAACTAGTATACAACTCGACTGGCTCATACATTCTCTCCTAAATAGATGTGACTTGTTTGTCTTCATCATCCAGGGACCGAATTAGTTGTAATGATTCTATAAAACCAAAATAAGGGAGATTAGTTTTCAATTAAATATAAAAAATGTTTGAAGAAAAATAAGGATTATAAATTAAATCTCTCTGAGAATATTCATCTCCAAAATCTTTTTTCCGTTTGCAGGGCCATTGAGAATTCATTTGTTCAAAATAGAAGTGTAACTTCTATTATTAATTCATCCTTAAAAATATATTTTTTAAATATATGAATAATTAACATTTAATTATCGATAGATTTTATTTGTCTGTATTCCATCTATATATCTTTATCTTATTCAACCTTAGTGGTTAGTGATGCTACCAACTTGCTTTCATTTTAAATAATTATATCATCCCTTTAAATCTTCAATGAATACTATCCCATATATCATTTATTTTAGATAATTTTAAACATTTAAAAATAATAACTTTTTATAAATTCAACACTAATCCATTCATAAGTGAATTATCTATACTATTCTATAAACAAATGAAATAGCGATATTAAATGAAGCTCTATTTTAGTTTTGGATTTTTTTGGAAAAATAGCTTGTAAAATCACTCGAAATACCTATCAATGAAACCAAATTTATATGTAGTGATTTTATGTGGATCATAGGTCTATTGAATTCTTATTTTCCAAAGAATAATGCGTATTGCAGACCCTAGGTTTTGTTTCACTAGAAGGTCCCTATCATTCACTGATTTTCAATATTCATTATTTTTAACTATATGATATAAAACTGAATTTTTTAAGAATGGGACAGGAATGATGCATGAAATATAATATACTAATATACTAATGAAATGTAAAACAAAAAATTAATTTATTAAGAATGAAATAAGGAAACTATTCTCAGGAGGTTTTAGTGAGTAAAATCATTGTTCAAAATGGTTATCACAATTCAACTCAATGAGGTGATCAATACTTGTCAATCCTCACTATATTGTCTATATTTTCATCACCCCAAACAAAGAACTATGAAGATGAGGTAATTATATTCCCAAATTAATTTATGATACCTCTTATATGACCATCACTACCCACTCCATTCCCAACCACATGCAGGACACTAACAGTGAAGGGATGAAAAAATTATAAATGAGCAGAATAACTCAAAGGACTGGAAAATGGGGAGAGTGATCACTTTGATCCATTTACACACCAAAAAAATTACAAAAATTCAATAAATATATAGAAATTGAAGAACAAAAAACTCAATACAAACCCTATTCCCTCCCTCAAACAAATATTGACGTTATTTCTCCATTTTTTAGTGGAGCAAAGAAAGGAACATGATGGGAGTTACAAATAAAATTAAAAATGAATGAAAGGAGGTGTGAATAAGAGAGGTAAAAAATATATAATAAAAATGTTGAAAACCATTATATGAGAAAACTCAACCTTTTCCCAGTAAAATTGGATATTCATTAGTATGGGAGTGGAGGTATCAATTTAGAATGAATTGGTGTGAAGATGTTTTTCATCAAAACATGACCTCTAAAATCATATTAATATATAACCCATGAATAGAATAATTAATAATAGTAATATACATTTTCGTTTTTCCAATATTGTATCCTCATGAATCGACAAAATTAGAGCTATATTTTCCATCATATGTATGAGTTATGACTGTTTTACTCTGATAAAGTTAGTCTAGCTAGTTTACTATTCATATTCTAATGATGTAAGTTCTAACATTATTACAACCAAGTATATAGAAGAATAAGTTTTATATAGAGTTAATTACCTTGTCCCACAGATGGTTTCTACATCCATGTTATGTTTTATATCAACTATGAATTTATTCTCTGGGATATAATCTCATCTATAAAATTATATTGATCTTTGTACAACTTTCGAGGCCTAATTTATAAGTTGGTTTTGTCCCTTGAAATGATCAATTGACCTTTGGGTATAGAATAATTAACATAATACCATTATTTATTGAATCCCAAAAAAAATATTTTCACAAAATCAATTAGTTTATAAAAATTTATAGACAATATACTAATGAAAATTAAAACATTTAAAATATAAAAATAACCAATTTTTACAATTAAGATCAAATTACTACTAAAAACTAAAAATATGGAAATTGACTACAAAATAAAACAATTTAGGGTTTATAAGTATTTAATATAAGAATAAACTCTGTGAAAATGTTGTCTTCATCAATTCCCTATACTTAACCTTTTCACTCCATGTTAATCATCAAATATCCAAATCAAAATCTACACAATAATCAAAAATAAAAAAATACCTAATATTATCCGAAAAATCCATCATATATATTAAATTAAAAAAAAATCCATTTAATTTTAGAACTAAATATTTGAATTCATTGATCCTAATAAATCCAATCATGGCCTAATCAAAAACTACCTCATATTTAATTTTATGTCACTCTTCACTAAAGTGATATTAAATATGGAGCTATGCTCATACATGGAAATGAATATATCATCAAAGGATTATGAAAATTATCATATCTCTATAGTGTGATATATGAAAAATATTTTCAGTCATGAGGTATTTTTTTAGGTGAATTATGGGTCTTAGGGTTGGTGGGTAAAAACGTTTAAAACATTTAAGGCTAAAAGAGGAGTTTTGACTCTTAAGTACAATGATTTAATATTCTGGTTAAAACATGATCTATTCGTCACTAAATTGCCCTTACAAAATATGAAAAATAGAACCATCCCATTTTTATTATCTCGTACATGATCTAATCAGTGATTCATATGAAGGATATAATACATGTTCTGCCACCTTTTTTTCATTTTTTTCATTTTTTAATGCTCCAACAAGGCAAAAAATTAATTTTTTCATTTTTTTCATTTTTTCATGGAAGATGAGATAAAAATTGAATAAAATGAATGGAAAAAAATTTAATCCCACTGTTTTAGTGAAATACATTTTTGAAAAATATTACAATGAGAAATTCATGCTCGTCTCCATTTTTTCATTTTTATAATTTTTCATTTTTTCCATTTTTTCTATGGATTTTAGAATGAAAAAAATAATGGATAATGAAATGATCCAGCATGCCCAATTATCTCATTATTAATTTCCATAAAAATTTTCACACACCTCAAACCACCCAAAAATTTAACCCACCACAATGAACAAACCTGAAAGTATTTTCCCCCGAACTCAACTTGAAATATCTATGAAAAATACCAAGAATGTAAGCAGGTAATGAAAAATCATCTTCTTAATAATTCTTAAAAATATATTGTAATTGATTTCATATATATAATAATTAAGGATAAATGTAAATTTTAGTCTCATGATATATTTTTTCTATCTAAATACTTTCTTAGATCATATAAAAAACATTCAATTATGTCTAAAGATTAGAAAGAGAAAAACCACAAGTTCTAATTGTTAGAAAAAGTGCGTGTTTATATATAAAAACTATGGGTATAAGGAAAAATATGTCAAATTGGTTTAGTTTAACACAATGTAATGGAGAAATATTTTGTGTTAATGTTTCATGGTCATGTATTTCAAAAGTCAGTCAAACTCATCAAAATGACTGAAAATTAAAATCATGGAAAATGTTCTCACATAAAAAATCATTTGAAATCCATTTTTCAAATAAAATCTCTACTATTTTATAATTATTTTATGTTTTTAAAATGATAGTGAGATTAATTTAATATCAATTATCCTAAATAGATGAAAAAAATTAAAAATCACACAAAACAAATAAGCAGGTTGATGCTCCCCACACTTTAATTTAACAACGCTTCATTTTAGTAGAGAAAAAATTAAAAATAAAGGTAGAAAAACTAATGGGAAATAATGATACAAACATGTATTATTTTGATATGGAATCCATGATTTGATATCCAATATACTAACACATTAGAACAATAAATATTTAATTAATTACAAGAATAATAAAATTAATGAAAAATAAAGAGAAAGGGAAAAGTTGATATATCATGGTTTAGACCCCCATATGGGTTCTTATTTTGTACTTACCTAGTTAGGAAGTTTCCACAAAATAACCCCAATATGAGGGTTTATGGGGTTTCATGATCATGAACTAACACATTTTATTTCTCCTAACATCCACCAATATATGAAAGTATTAAGAACCACCAAATAAAAGATAAATACCCCCAACTCCCAAAAGCGATGAAAGATAAAATTCGAGTTGCATATATGGAGGGAAAAGAAAAAAGTTATGTTAACTATTTTGATTATCTTAACGAGTGGTTTTTACTAGTGGTGAATTTATTTGAATAGAATGTGTCCTCTCTCCTAGTTTGGGTTTAAAAAATTGTTCCTTAGTGATTTATTCTTTTGTTCCATCATAGTCACACACACTATTGTATAACTCAGATGGCTCCTCCATTCACTCCTCAACACATGTGACATTCTAATAATTTTCATTTAGTTCCTATAATAGAGTTATTTAATCCAAAATAATAATAATACGGTATATCATATTTCATTTCAAAATAAAAAAATTTTGAATGAAAATAAGGCTTCGAAATTAAATCTCCCTAAATAATATCAACCTCAAACTCTTTTTCATTTAGTAGGGTAGTTGAGAATTTATTTATTGGTGATGAAAGAGGATATTAAATTATTTCTTGAATCTCAAAATTTTATTCTTAAAATTTATGTGGAATATCCATTTAATTCTATACACGTTTTCTTTGATTCTATTCCGTCCATATAACTTTACATTCTTCAACTTCAGTGACCAACGATGCTACCAAGTTGCTTAATTATTCATGAATTTTTAAATTTTGTAGAATATTCAAGGATTATTTTTCCATTTATTTTTAATTTTATTAAATTTTAATCTTAAATTATTCCTCCCATTTCGACAAGTTAGTATTAGACCATACATTTGGGAAATCACTACAGTAGTGTATGACCAAAAGAAATAATGACATGAAATGAAGCTCTTTTTTTATGTTTTCTTTGATTACATTGAAAAAATAAAATAAAACCAATGAGATACTTAAAAATGGTGTAAAATTTATATGTTGGGGGTTTTTATTTATACTTGGTCAATTGAATTATTATTTCCCTAAAACTGAAGCATGGTGTGCACCCTAGGGTTGATCTCTCAAGGAGGCTTCTCACACAAAGTTAATTTATATTTTCAATATTTATAATCTAAATAATATAAAATTAAATTATATATGGGGGGTTAAAATATGATTAAATAAAAAATTATAATTTAATAAAGAATTGAAAAAACAAAATTAAGTTAAAGAGAAACAAAAAAGGTAATTTTTCATGGGAGGTGGTAGGGATTGAATTCATTGTTAAAAATGGTTCTCAATATTCAATTCAATAATGTGATCAATACCTGTCACACCAAACCTTTTTTTTGAATTTTCATCACCACATATATAAGCCTATATAATTAGGGAAATCAAGTTCCTAAATTCAACCAAGATACATATTTTCTTACCAATACTTTTCATTCTATGTTTTACTGGATGTATGACACTAATAGTGAAGGGGAGGAAAAATAATAAATGAGAAGATGAAATATATGGTAGATATAAAAAATGAATAGTCACCCCATAATAAATTTACACACCCCAAAAAATTAAAATAATGTTATAAAGATATTGAAAATAAATTAAAAAAACTCAACCAAAACACTATTCCCTCAAATGATAGATTCTGATTTGGTTTTTGAGGAATGAAATGAATGAAATTATGTAAAAAATATTAAAAATGAAATTAAAATATTTCAATTAGTTTAGATGAAGTTATTTGTTAAAATACTGAATTAAAATAAAATAGTGAAAATAAATAAATATGCAATTTTTTCAATTAAGATTAAATTACTAATAAAACCTAAAATGCAACAACTCCCTAAAAAATAATACAATTGAGGGGTTATAAAAATTTAATTACATCATTAAAAAAATGTAAACTTTTATATTCATTACTCCCTAACACATAACATTTTCACTCTAGAGAAATCATCAAATATCCAAATCAAAATCCCCACAATAATCAAAAATGATAAAACATCCAAGATCCATTATAAAATAAAAATCCATTATGTCTATTATAAGTAGAAAAATTTCCTTTCATTTTAACCCTCACATTTAAATTCATTTACACTAAAAAAATATATCTATTTCACAATCACAACCTACCTCCCACTGAATTCAGTTAAACTCTTCACTCATGAGAAATTAAATATGGAGTTATGATCATACTTAAAAATTCAATTATTACTACAGGATTGTGAAACTTTTCATCTATTTATTGTACATGGTATGAAAAAAAATTTAATCATGTGTTATTTTTCTAGTTTAATTCAATAGAATAAGTTTGGTGGGTAAATTTTTTAAAAAATAGTAATTCCAAAAAGAGAAGGTTGAACTGTTAAGTACAATGCATGAATATTCAAGTGAAAACTTTGGAAATCACTCACTTAAATTATGATATAAAATGTAAATAAAAACACCATCCAAATTTTTATAACATGGTACATGATCCAATTGGGGGTTTTAATAAATAATTTCATCCAATTTTTCACCCTTTTTCTCATTTATTAATTTTCTGACGCTCCTAAAAGGAACAAAATTATTTTTATTCATTTATATATTTTTTAGAGGACAAGATAACAATTGAATATAATGAATTAATGAAAATTAAGTACTATTATTTTAGAGAAGTAAATGATTCAAAAATTAATGTTCAATGATAAATCAAGATCATCTTTATTTTTTCATTATATATATTTATATATTTCATGTGTTTACATTTTTATTATTGAATAAGAACAAGGTGAAACAAATAAAGTATAATAAAGTGTTGAATCATCTCTAATAATTTCATTATCCACAACCAAAATTTTTAACACACACCTCACACCGCCCAAAATAAAAAAAAATCTAAATGAACTCACTAGAAAGGATCTTACTTCATAATCAAACTTTATAAATCTCAGAAACAATACCAAGAGTGTGGGTAGGTAATGAAAAAATAGATGTTAATGTTGAATAAACCTATAAGGTGTTTCATGTAATCTGAGAGAAAATAAAGGGTAAATGTAAAGTTTTATCCCAAGATAATTTTTTTTATCCAAATAAGTTCTTTAATATTATAAATAAAATTCCATAATGCCTAAATTTTCAAATGAAAAAAATAACATGTTGTGGTTCTAACACAAAATACAAGATTCCCTCGAGAAAGTTCTAGTATTAGGATGAATATGTCAAATTGGTTTAGAATAACTGACATTAATATAAAAATATTTTAATTCATATTTTCTATGTAATGTATTTAAAAATTTTATCAAATTTATATAAATTATTGAGAAATTCTTTTTAGAGAAATAGTTTTTACATCAACAATCATTTTGAAGCCATTTTTTCATAAAATCGTTTCAACTCCCTAAAAATAAATTTATATTTAAAAATGATTAGAATATTCATTTAATATTATGTTTTATTAAAATTTTAGAAACAAAAATAAATGTCACATAAAACAACTATGTAGGTTAATTCTCCCTAATACTAAAATTCAACTCCCTTCATTTTAGTTAAAAACAGAAGTGTATAAAAACTAATGATAAGAAAAGAAATAAATTAACATTACGTTTTATTGGAATCCTTGAATAAAACTACAGAATACTTCAAATTGGACATATAAATCTTGAAATAATTTAATTCATAAGAAAAATAAATAAAAATAAAGAGAAATGGAAAATATGATAGATAATAGTTTACACTCCCATGTTAGTGCTATGTTTTCCTTCCATTAGATAAGAAATTATAGTGGATTAAAACCAATCCAAAGGTAGATGAGATTAATTTTTCATGAAACACCATATTTTATTTCTTTTAACACCCATCAATAGATAACAAGGGTGAGAAAAACCAAATATAATAAAAAAAAATTCCCTATCCAAAAAAGAGATGAAATAGAAATATTGTGTTGTAGAGGGGGAGGAAAAATAATATGTGGGTGCTCCTTGTTTTGTTAATATGGTGGTTTTGTGTCTAACGGTGGATAAGTTATTACTATAGAATTTGTATTATCTTATATTTTGTTTTAAAAAATAATTCTTTTGTAATTTTTTCTTTTCTTCCATCATCGACATATAGAGTAGTGTACAACTGGAATGAATCCCCATTCACTCCTCAATACATGATCTTCTTCATCCAGGGTCTAAAATAGTGGTATTGACTCTACAAAATCATAATATAGGATATTAGTTTTTAATTAAAAATAAATAATGTTTCAATAAAAAGAATTATCCAAATTATGTCTCTCGGAGAAAATTCTTCTTCAAACTAATTTTCCTTTAATATGGAATTTGGAAATTCACTTATTGGAGGGGGAAGTGGATCTTCAAGTACTAATTACACCTTAATGATGTATTATTAAATTATAAGTGGAACATACATTTTCTTTATATGAAGATTGTATTTGTTTATATTCCATCCATATAAAATTAACTTCTTCAACTTCAGTAGCCAACAATGCTACAAACATGTTTTATTTTTCGAGAAATTTAAATTTTTTATAATCGTAAAAGGAATATGGTTCCATTTTCAATTAGTTTTCTATAATTATAATCATAAAATATTCCTCCCTACTTATCAATTCATCACTAGGCCATGCATAGGAAATATAATTAATGTAGTTCATGACCAAAAAATACAATGATAGGAAATGATGCAATTTTAATTTTTTTATTTTTTAGGTTTTTTGAAAAAACAACATGTTCAAGCAATGATGATCTCTAGAAAAGTTTATAAACGGATATTTGATAATTTTTAATGGATCACAGATCAATTAATTTTTTATTTTTCAACAAATTATGAATAATGGGCACCCTTGGGTCAATCTATCAAAGAGACCACTAGAATGCATTGAATTTCTATTATCATTATTTATAATCTAAGTAATATAAAGATAAATTATCTAAGAAGTAGGGTTTAAAAGATGCATGAAATATATAATAATCATATAATTATGTAATGAAAACATAAAATGATGCTATATATGTAGAAGAAAACAAGGTTGGAGGAGCGAAACATTTTTATAGGGAGACTTCTAAACCCTTAAAAACAAAATAGGGTCAAGAAGGGAGTTTATTTCATTAAACCAGTGGATTGAGAATTTTTTAAATAATTTTTTGTAAAAATAACTTCACACATGGTTTCCTAAATAGGTCTTCACAATTAGACAAAATATACACCCTAATCGTGCACCCCTTGAGAAACATTGTCCAAGTCACATGGTTTCTTCTAGGTGGGAGAATAGTTTTTCAAACCCTCCACCAACCATGTGAACCATCACAACTCAGGGTTTCATTGTATTTACCGGGGGCACACAATATTGGGAAACCATGTTCCAACCGTGAACATCCCATAAAACGGTAATAATTTTCCAAATTTCTCTGGAAGAACCCACAAAACATTCCTAATAAAAATGGAAACAAAAAGGGTTAAAAAATACCTGAAAATAAGTATAATGATTTTTCATATTAAAAATAATATTTCCCCATATATAGAAAAATTGATATATGGTGATGAAAATTCATTTGATATGGTCATGTGTGACTGGTCTTTGTCACCTCTTTGAATTGATCATCGAGAATCATTTTGAAAAATGATTTCAATCACAACCACCTACCAAGAATAATTTACCTATTTATTTCAATATAACATCATTTTCGTTTGGAAATATATTATTATATTATAATTTTATATTTCACAAATATTCAAACCACCCATTTAAAAAAATTAGTTTTATATTTGTAAGAATATCAATAGTGACAATAAAAATTCAATGTATTCCAGCAGCCTCCTAGAGAGAGATCGACCCTTGGGTTCTCAATATGCTTTGTTATTTGAAAAAAAAAGAATTCAATTAACCAATAATCCATAAAAAAGATTACCCAAATATCAATTTAGAGTCATTTTATAGAAGACAGTGTTCTTTCACAAGTGTTTTTCAAAAAATCCAAAAACAATTTAAAATTTTAATAAATAGCTTCATTTCATGTCATTTTTTCTATATTTCAAAAACTTATTTAGATTTGTTTGTATGGATGTCCAGGTACAAACTTATCCAATATAGAGGTATATTATAATTCTGAAATTCTATAAAATTTTCACCAAATGAAATAATAGCCAGAAAGTCCGAGAGCCAGGCGGAGACCTGCTCCCACAAATGTTATATAACAAAAAAATGTAAATAGTACAAAGTACAAAGCAGCTCACAATGGGGTGACATTACACAACCCTGAGTACACAGCTCCACTTCTATCCTTTATTACAAGATCACTACAATATTCAGGAAGCACAAAGGACCAGCTCAAACTCGTCTCCATGATTTCTCTTTTAGAGAGCACATCCGCCACTTGATTTGCTTCTATGTACACATGAGACACCTCCAGGGATAAAGATTCACCATCTATTAGAGCACTTATACATGTAGGGAGCATATTCCAAGGAACATTCCTGGATCGCTCCTTAAGAATTTGCACGACAAGAGAAGAGTCCGACTCTACCCAAAGCTTTCTCCAACCATAATGATCAGCATACCTTATCGCCTTTACCATTTCCCATAGCTCAAACTCAATTGCATATCCATTGCCAATGTAGTGGAAGAAGCACCCTTTGATGATGCCTCTGTAGGTTCTAAACACCTTACCACATCCAGATGATCCTACCGCACCAGAGGCCGCCCCATCAACATTGGTCTTGAGCTAGTCAATTATTGGTGGAATCCATCTAATATACATCATCATCTTGGGCTTTCATTCCCTGGCACGTACACCAAGAGTTATTAACAATAGAAAATCAGACATATCATTATTCATTATTCCTGTTTGAGTCATCGAAGAATGTTTAATGCTTTGGTGAATCGCCAGAATACCCTCCTTGTAAGATGAACTGCCCTTATTGAAAACAATGTCGTTCTGAGATTTCCATAAATACAAGATAACAAAAATGACAGCCACAGTGAGCAGGGATTTTACCTGATCACTGCATTCTGCCTGCATCACAGTGGTTAAAAAACTATCAACTGAGCAAATATTTAAATCAGCTTGGAAGATTCCTTCCGGGTAATTCCGGAAACATGCAGCAAAGGAACATTGTATAAAGATGTGTTTAGAAGTTTCATCAGCATCTAAATAGAAGTAACATGCAGGAACGATACTCAAACCTGTTCGCTGGAGTGCAGACTGCAAAGGTAGCCTCTGTTTCCATATGCTCCAGATTAAGAGATCATCTGCTGGTGGATGGAAGGATTTCCTTGCACCCATCACTCAAGAAGGAGCTCTGATTATCACCCCACATTGTAGTAAGTATGAATCACAACTGGAAAATGTTATAGATATGGATGGCTTCCAGATTAAATTATAATGACCAGCATGCTCATATGAATCAATCTCTCTCTGAATATGGGCTGGAATAATTGTAGAAACCTACACATTACCCTACATGCCAGAAATAAAAGTGTTGTTCAATGATAACGGAACAGTAGTACAATGTTCAATTGGAGAAGTGAGCCAGTTTGTACTCTAGAAATTTATCTGTGAGTTAACATAGACAATCCATTTATCATGTGACATAAGAAAAGAATATGTGTTTCTGATTGATGTCCAGACAGATGATTTTAGGTGGACCATTTTCCTCCTATATAGCCTGTCAACAAATCTTTCATTGAGGAATTCCAGAGATATATCAAATCTCGACAACAACCTCCAAGTATACTTTTGAAGCAGAGCATCATTGAAGGCCTTTACATCCTTGATCCCCATTCCTCCCATGGGTACAGGCTTGGTGCATTCGTTCCATTTAACAGTAACAAGTTTTCTCTGATGTGTTGATCCTATCCATATAAAATTCTTGATCATAACACAGAGCTCCTTGAGCAAAGAAGTCGGCCATTTGTAAACTGAGAACGAGTAAACAGACATCAAGGTGATTATTGAATTCACAAGACATATCCTGCCTGCTTTTGACATTGACTTCCTTTTCAAGCTTGAAAGATGATTAATGATTTTAAAAGAAGTACCCTCCAGGTACACTCTTTTCACCTTTCCCTAGAACAGAGGAAATCCAAGATAAATTATGGGAGATTTTCCCCACTTTACACCATGCCTGGAGGCAATCCTATTTTTCTTCACACTATTAATTCCTTCACCAAAGATCACCAAGGACTTCTTCCATATTATAACTTTTCCTGCAACTACTTCATAATGATTGAAAATATCCTTAATGCCAGAGATGGTTTTCCTATCATCCTTAGAGAAAATCATAATGTCATCAGCATAGAATAAATGAGATGGAGTGAAGGAGTTCCTCCCATAAGTCATCCTATGATATATCCTATAGTTAACAAGATCATTGAGGCAGATGCTCAAGTAGTCCCCATCCATAGAGAACAACATGCCAGACAAAGGATCACCCTGCCTTACACCCCTAGAGCATTGAAAGAATCCTATGGGTGATCCATTGATCAATATCGACAAGCTAGTACTTTTCAGGATAGAATGTACCATGTCAATAAATTTGGGTGGGAATCCATGCATCCTTAGGACTTCAAAAATGAAGCCTCGTCTGATGGTGTCAAAGGCCTTTGAGATGTCAACTTTTATAGCCATATTCCCATTCTTAACTTTGGTTCTCATGATTTTGACAAATTCCACAGTAGTGAATAAACAGTTCTGAATATTTCTACCAGGTACAAAACCAAACTGATTTGAGGACAAGAGAGTACTTCGAATCTCACCAAGTCTTGTTGCCATAATTTTGCTGATGACTTTTGGAATGGAATTTCCAATGGCCACCGGTCTAAAGTCCTTGATGTCCAAAGCATTATCCATATTAGGGGATCAGTGTAATGAAGTTTGAATTTATCCCAAAAGGCATGTAGGAATGACAGAAAAATTCCCTCATTGCTTTAGTTACCTCCTTATGAAAGATTACCCAATATAACATAAAAAACTTATTAGAGAAACCATCTGGCCAAGAAAAACTATCAATGTTTAGAGAAAAAACAGCATCATGTATTTATTTTGTAGTGGGGATGTCAATAAGACTTTAGTTCTGTTCCTCTTCCACAGTAGTCTCAATACATCTGATGATATTATCTGATGTATCCTCCCCTGCCTCAGAATCTAGCCTCTCAAAATATCCTATCACAGAGTTAGTAATATCACACTCAAGAGTGAAAATATTTTCATCAATTTTCAATGCTTTGAGACTTCTTCTTGCTTTTTATCCTTGTTCATACAATGGAAAATCCTGGAACTCCTATCCCTTTCTTTAAGCCATATGATATTGAAATTAATTCTGAGAAGACTTTCCTTAAGGGTCAAGAGTTGTCAAGCATAGAAGATGCTTGAATCTCCTCTTGAGAGGGAAGATCGCAAAGAATATTCTCTTGCTGAAGCCTAGACAGAGTTAAATCAGCCTCTTTGATATCAAAGATCAAGACTGGAAAAGGACTTTTTTCTCCATTCCCTTATTCTACTTTTAACAATTTTCAGTTTTCTTGTAAGGATATGAAAAGAACTACCTTGTATATTCTCTTTCCATGCATCTATAAAAGTCTCTATACAACCTGTAATAACGAGCCATGCATTGTTAAATCTGAATGGAAAGGGATCTGATCTGAGATTGTTAAAAGAAATATCAATTAATATGGGATTATGGTAAGAGTACAGTCTGGACAGCGTCATGACAGATACTTCAAGTCCCTCATTGTGCTCATTTATTTGAACCAAACATCTGTCAAGTTTTCTTGCCTTCATGCCATTATGGGTAAACATATTCCAAGTAAAATCATCCCCCAGAATTGAAACTTCAATCATTCTGCATTGATCAATGCAGGAGGATTAAATGTTTGAAGCTGATAATTTTGGGGGAGATTTAATTTCTAATCCTTATTTTTATTCAAAATTTATTGATTTTGAAATGAAAATTAATATCCCTTACTCTTATTTTATATATTCATTACCATTATTTTATCCTGTTGATGAAGAATGTAAATAATTTTCATGTGGTTAGGAGAGAATGAGGGTGTAATATATCAGATTTTAAATATATTATTTTTTAATATTTTATGGAATTAATACGAAACTATGATTTTCGACGACATGCGATTCTGAGGCCCAAAATGCCTGAAATAACTATTTGAAATAAATTTAAGCTTTCAAACAGAGAGAGTGATAAGTATTCCTAAAAATGTAGAATAACATTTAAACGGGTACCCAAATTAGAAATCTGAGGTTACTATTGCGTTCGGAGTAGCGACTTTATCTTTGGTTGGGCCTAACATCGACTATCATGGGTCGACTACAAAATTTAGCTTTTGGACATTTTAATGAAAATAAAATATGTTGATAAATTATTATATTTTATGTGTTTTCATAACCTAGTGACACCTATTTTCAATTGAAATAAGTAGGACCCCATGGTAAGATTCATAACCCTTGATAACTCCCTTAAAACCTCTGAAGCTTTAGAGGTGGTCCAACCTTGGAGGATTCATGAGGAACATCGATGAACAATGATGTGTAGATCATTGTGCTACAAGATTGAATCCTAGATGATGGTCTCCCTTTCTCTTCATCAATTATTGAGTTAAGGGTTTTTTATTTTGATTTAGTTCTTCCTCATTCTTCGATTAAACGATGAATGCAGATCAACCCACGAATAGGATGATATGCCTATCGTGTGTTTTATGGATGGGAATTAATTTCCGTTTCTCTTGGGTTTTGATTTAAGAAAATTATTTGTGATAATTGTTGGATTATATTTTGATTCAACATGTTTAATCCTTCTAATGGGAGCGAATCAATGTCGTGACAAATGATGTCGGAGGTATGTTCCTCTTTTGTTTATTGATTATATCCTCCTCTTAACCATGAATTCTTCACGTTCTTTGTAGGATTATGAACATCAGATCATTTTGTGTCCATTTATCAATGAAAAAAACCCAAATTAGAGATCCATCATCACGACGACTCAACGCAGGTCTGACGATGATGGCTGCTGACGAAACGACACGGTTCGGGAGAAATCATTCTTCAACAGTTCTTCACACGGATGATCGAAACACATTTTTAGGGATGTTTGAATGCCCAAAACCACCAAAAACATTGATGGAATGGCATGGAGACCTTTGATTATGAGTTTTAGGGAAAATGGATTCTCGGATCGTAGAACAGAGCATCACCAAGGCGCAGCGGAGTAGGTCAACGTTTTTAGAAAATTTTGATCAACACAGCATGTATCTCGATCAACACACCATGTATGGTTGACCTGATGGTGTATAGGGATTCCACGCTACACACAGAGAAGAAAACGACACTATACCTGAATGAATCAACATGTGGGACCCACCCAGCGGCGGCTGTAGTTTTGGATGACCGAAAGTAAAAACACTTCTCGTTCTCTGATAAACAAGGTCTGTAGTTCCTTACATGAGACTCAGCGTGTCCCTCAGGCAATACCTGGACACGGGGTGGAGTACAAGGTCATGTATCCACCACATTACCAAGCCAAGCCGAATGCATGGGTATCCCAGTGTGCTAGTTACACGAGATTGTACAGATAGGCTGAAGACATGTATTGGCACATGACCATATACATAGTGTTAAACCTGGATACTCAGACATAGCATGTGGTCCTTCCTACATTTTGTGTACTTACATTTCTACATGAATGTTCCATCTGACTTAGGACATTACACATGGGTAGTACGCGAAGTCTCATGAAATTGGCATGTGAATTCTTATACACACCAGGTATATCCTGGAACATGCTTTGATCGTCTTTTCCACCATTATTTAAAAAAATTTCTCAGGGTTTTATTCCCCTTTTTCTCATTTCCCTGAAGGTCAGGTATCATTTTTGTCCACATGAGTATTACTCCTTTAGTAGGACTATCCAAGATAGAGTCAGTTATCCCTTTGAGAGACGTGGAGAGTGATCCTATATCCATTCATGAAACTCAGTAGAGTCTCGTATCGATGTGACCAATCTGAAAGGATGTAGATTCTCTTCTTAGCCAGTGAATCCAGATGAGTAGAAGTATTCACAAAGTCCTGGGAAATGATCCTTATCTGATTATCATGATCTTTCCCCATTGAGGAGTGTGTTCTCCTAGAATGAGTGTATCTATCTCCCATGGTTTTTCCTGATGAACATGACTTCTCATACTAACGACATAAGAGCTATCAGACTCTTGGAGTGAGTTTTCTCAGATGATTGCTTCACAGAACCATTGAACTAAATTCCTATTGTGGGTATATGGTTGTGTGACTTTTCTCAAGACCACAGGTCTGGTTTCAAGTATATCTATATTTTTTCTATTATATGTTCATTAGACATATACAATATAGGGCTGACTGCATTTTTCCCTGGTTCATTGTTTTGTGGTTTTCGGGGTCCTCTACTTAGTATTCATATACTCAACTTTGCACAGGATTTCCCCGCATTTGTTGTGTCTTATGCAGATGAGAATCCTTTTGAGGTAGTCTAGGGTAGACCAGGACTGGGATGACTTTTCAGAGTTCCCTACTTGCTGAGGTGTTTCAACAGCTACGGGCAGTAGTCTGAGTACCTCCTTGTGCATACAAGTTGGACTTTGTAGATTACAGACTCTTGTTTTCGGTGGGCTTGTATTCTAAGACACTTTACATTCCATACTTTTCTTTCATTCATACTCTCCTGGTTGGGTTTAGATGTATGCATTCATTTATCTCCTTAGTCGTTTTTACATTTATGCATTTTTGGGCTTGGAAATGTGTGTGTTTCTTTGGGTACATAGTCAATGACTCTAATATTAGTGATATTCCTACTCGGTGCTAGTCACTAGTCCCTGGTCTATTGGAGGCAGGTTTGGGGAGTCCTGGTGCGGGCCACACTAGAACAGGTCAGAACCTAGTGGTATCATAGCTAGTTTGTTCTTCCATATGACCATGAGTTTATGAGATCGGTTTGGGGAAACAGTGCTAAGTGTTTCAAGCTCTGATTTCAGGCCATAGACTCTAGTGTTGGTGTGGGTGGCCGACGTATCCATACACGAGGACTCTGATAACATTCTTTTCAACTCGATACATAAAAAGACTAGTTGAGGGGATGTAAAAGAAGCGTACATGAAACATATAGAAATGGGTTGTTTTTCCCATGTCCTTTGTATCAGCTATCCATATAATCATTGACCATGATACATAGTTTTTTCTTACAGGAGTCTTCTGTGATGCATACCTACTAGGAATTAGCAGCCTGGTCACGAGGATAACGTCCTTAGTGATGAGGCTTTGATACAGGGACCAGTTCCCCAGGAATTAACTCTAGGTGGTGCACATGGTATACAACCACTGGAGGAACAACACCTGGTACTAAAAGTACTAAAAGACATGGGGTGTAGGCAAAGTGAACTCCATGAGTTCCAGAGATAAATAACCCTCATGATCTATGGTGAGCCCAACCCTCAAGTCGCTTAGGACTAGATTGTAGTGGTGACTAGAGTTTTTCATCTAGAGAGGACACTAACAGACCAGATGGTGATCCTAGGAGCGAGCCTTCTTCTAGTTTCAGTAGGATAATGGGAGAGTCTGACAACACAAACTCACGAAGAGGAGACTATATGATGGATAGAGTATGAGAAACTCTTTAGGGGCGATTTCAATATGATTTCACTAAGAGAAGTTCGAATGAATGAGATTCATCAGCTCTAGAAGTACAGTTTGACAGTGGATGACTATTCATCAAAGTTCACCAACCTTGCTAGGTACTCGATGGATATGGTTAGGGATCAGTACATCAGAGCTCGGACCATTAATTAAGGTCACTGATGGGACATATGATCTATTGTCATGACTCTATGAATTTTTATTTATGTTGGAGTGATCGAGAAGGCCTTGGTGATCGAGATCTTCTTGGAAGAAAAGAAAATGATGACATCAGTCAGCAGCATGCAGACAAGTGCGGAGACCTCAGTAGTGGAGATCCGATGTTAGGTACAAAGATTAGGATGTGGGATACGTCACATGAACACCCAGGATAAGGTATCGATAGTCCAGGGATCTTAGTCTAGATCCAATCTTCCTAGGGAGAAGTGATGATACTTGTGCGACGGTAGGGGACATCTCCCTAAAGACTGTCTGACCAATCGAGCTTCTAAAACAGATGTGGTGGATGGAGCGCTGAGGAAGAGGTAGAGAGTAGATTAGATAGGACATCCAAGTGTCAGACGTGGTAGAGGAGTAGGAAGGCATGTAAGTGTTGGAAGATGCTTTGATATTCTTCTACCGCCACCCCTAGTAGGTTTTCACCAGCTCTAGGAACTGGGGGCAAGGGAGGGGATAGCTGCATGCAGTTAAGGCGTACAACCTCGGGACTCCAGAGATGATCTAAGGTATGATATTTGTATTATCTAACTGAAATTATGTACTTATAGACATAAGTTTCATTCATTCATTACTCACCACATTTCTTGTCAGAAACATTGAGATTTGGGTAGAGCTGTTGAGTCGACCCTTATGCCTGGAGATATCGACGGGAGGATACTCAATGATTATAGACCTTTGAAAATAGTGTGATCTTATCCTTAGAGGCAATAGTTTCAGTTGGAACCTATTTGTGGCAACGTCAAGTCCTTACGATGTCATTCTTGGTATGGATAGGTTATCTTCCGTCCTTGTCCATATTGACTGCTTTAGGTGAAGTGTGCAGTGTTTCCACGGTAATAGGATGATGTTTTCCTTCACTAGTGAAAAAGTGTCCCAGGAAACATAGAATGGGATCATTCATAAGAGGTTGAAGCTAATCACTCAGGAGTTGTCTAGACTTACCTTCATTGTAGTAGATGTTGTGAGCTTCCAGTTCCTAGCAGTAGTGGCAGAGTACAAGGACCTCCTTCCCGAAGATGTTCTAGGACTACCTCCCCACTGGGAGATCAACATCATCATGAACATACACCCCGGGATGACACTTATTTCCTCACCAGCATATTGGATGGCTCCTATATAACATCACATAATGAGGGTGCAATTTAAGGATTTACAGAGAAAGGGTTTTCTATGACCCATCATTTCACCCTAGGCAGCCCCCGTTTTGTTTTCCAAGATGGCATATGGGTGTTTTGGTTGTGCATGGATTACCAGTCCCTGAACTAGGTGACAGTGAAGAACAAGTATCCACTATCGAGAATTTAAGATCTCTTCAATCAACTAAGAGGGGCACAATGATTCTCCAAGGTTGCGATTTGATCTGGTTGCCACCGGATACGAGTACGGGACAAGGATATACCAGATATAGAATTCAGATGCCACTACAGTCACAATGAGTACATGGTGATGCCTATCAGATGACAAAATCCCCCATAGTGTTCATGAGGTTTATGAACTGGAATGATCACCCTTATTTAGACCAGTTCGTAGTGGTCTTTATTGACACCATTCTTGTGTACTTGACGTCAGAGGAGGAGCATGTGAGACACCTATCGATGGTTTTAGACATACTCTGAGAGCGCCAGCTTTATAGGAATCTTTTAATGTGGTAGTTATGGATTTAGGAGGACCCCTTTCTATGACATGTCATCTCAGTAGATAGAGTAGTTGTGGAACCGGATATGGTGGAGGAAATGTTAGCATTGGAGCCACCTCAGAGTGTGACTGAGTTACAGAACATCCTTGGGTTAGAAGGATATTATCAGAAATTCATTCCTGATTTCTATTAGATATTAGAACTGATTACAGCCTTGAAATGGAAGGGGAATCCCTTCATGTTGAAGGAGATGTGTAGTTAGTCTTTCGAGCAGTTTACGTAGAGTTTGATGAGCGCCCTAATTTTGAGATTGCTAGAGCAGGGTGTTGAGCACTCAGATTTCTATGACGTACCAGGGACAGGGATTTGATGTGTTCTAATGCAGATATAGGAATTTTTTTGCTTATGGTTCATTCCAGCTTAGGCCACATTAGTAGAACTATGAGACCCATGATCTCGAGTTTGCAGTGGTAGCCTTTGTGTTGAAGATATGGCTACACTACATTATGGGTGAGTAGTTTATCGTATAATCTGACCACAAGAGCATCAAATACATTTTCTCACCATAGGATATGAATCTGAGAAAGATGATATATCAAGAGTTCCTAAAGGAATACAATTTCATGATCATTTATACTTCTGGTAAACGAAATAAGGTGGAAGTTTCTCTTAGCAGGAGATCGAGATCATAGCTGATGAGTGAGGCGATAGAAAAGTTAGACTCATTACAGGTATCCTTCATTAACAGAGAGGATGAAGATTACCTTCAGTGTATGGTTGTCACCTCTCCACTCTTATAGAAAGTTAGGTAGGCACATCTGAGATATGTCTAATGTGAGGCTTTACATGCTCAGTTATACACATGACATGCTCTTGATGGATATTCACATGGTCAGGAGAATTTTGTTCTTTTCAGAGGCCAAACTAATTTACCAGTGGCGTGGTGCGAGGAGGTCCTATTGGAGTTTCATAAACCCCCATTGGTGCTACACCATGGCCTGGAAAAGATGTGCCATCATCTCTTGCTATTGTTCTGTTGATCAGGCATGAAGAAGGAAGTAGCAGAGTTCGTTACTCAATACCTTACAAGTCAGCAGGTGAAGGCTAAGAATGAGGTTCCAGTGGGAATAGATGACCCTCTAGATGTATCATAGTGTAAGAGGGATATAATATCGATGGATTACATTTGAAAATACTATCATATCGAGATACCCATTCACATCCCGGTTGTGAACAGGATTGTTTCAGGATTTTGGGACTAAGCAACAGTTGAGAACATCGTTCCATCACTAGACCGATGGTCAAACGGAGAGGACCATTCAGGTTCTAGAGGATATGTTGTGGCATGAATCATAGCTATTGGTCATAGTTGGGAGGACCACCTACCACTGTGGGAGTTTTCGTAAAATAATAGATACCACTCCACCATTGGTATGACACTATTCGAGGCTTTATGTGGGAGACCCTTCCAGTCACCGCTATGATAGACCGTCCCTAGAGAGTCATAAATTATGGGTCCAAATATGGTTTGAGCTACCACAAAAAAGGTGCAGATCATTTGAGGGCATATGAAGACCTCACAGAGCTATAGAAGACTTATACTAATATGTGATAAATACCTCTATTTTTCGAGGAGGGATACCACGTGTTTCTTCGAGACTCACCTCAACGATGGTTATAGAGATTTGGTTGGGGTGGCAAGATATCACCACGTTTTATCAGACCTATCTAGGTACGACATAGAGTTGGTGAGGTGGCATACCGCTTAGCTCAACCACTGCTAATGCACTGGGTACATGATGTCTTTCACATGTCTTAGATGACGAGGTATGTGCATGACCCATCACACATCATCGATTGGGGAGAGCTAGACATCAAGGATGAAGTGACCTTTGCTGAGTACCCTGTAGTGTATGAGGATCGACAGGAAATGATCTTTTATTAAAGATCTATTCCCTTAGTGCATGTCTAGTGGCAGCATTGGAACCTTTTGGAGAGCATGTGGGAGTGGGTGGCTCAGATTCATGCCCAGTACCCACATCAGTTTAAGTAGCATTTTGTTTTTTCTTTATGAGGATGAAAATCCTTAATGTGTGCATAATGTAATGTCTCAGATTTTTCGAGTATTATTTTAAAATATTATCTGCAATTAATATGATACCATGATTTTTGACAACGTGTGATTCTAAAGTTCAGAGGGTCCAGAATAAATGTTTAAAATAAATTAAAGCTTTTAAACAGTGAACACGAGCAGTTTCCCAGAAAATGTGGAATAACATTTAAACATGTACCCATATTAGAAATTTGAGTGAACCATTGTGTTCAGAGCAGGTAATTTACCTTAGGCAGGGCCTAACATCGACCAGAAAAGGGTTGACTGCAAAAGATTGTTTTTGTAAATATTAATGAAAATAATATAAATTGATAAATTATATTATTTTATGTGTTTCCATATCACAAAAACACATATTTTCTATTTAAATAATCTAAATCCCAGGTCTAGAATAATAACCTTGGAACACTCCATAAAAAACCTTGGATCTTTGGAGAGGAGCAGACCTTAGAGGATTCTTGATGAATGATGGAAAACAGCAACTCGTGGATCGTTGCACAGTGAGATCAAATATCCAACAAATACTACCCTTCCACTTCCTCAACGATGGATGTAGGGGTTGGTTATTTTGATTTAGTTACTCCATGTTCTTTTATTAAATGTCGAATGAAAATCATCCCATGAATAGGTTGATCTCTTGATTGCGCATTCTTATGGGTGGGAATTATTTTCCGTTTTCATTTTGTGTTTGATTCTGGAAATTGATTTGTGATAATTGTGGGATTATCTATTAATTCATCTTATTTAATCCTTCTAACGGGAGAGAATCAATGTCGTAATGAATAAAGTCGGAGGTTCATTTATCTTTGGTTAATTCATTTCCTCATCCTCGTATCCCAGCGTTCTTATTTTTCATCATGGGGTTATGAACATCGGATCATCATGTTTCCATTTCTTAATGAAACGATCCCAAATTAGAGATCTGACACCACAACAGCTCAACGAGGGTGCGACGACGATGGTGGTAGACGAATTGACACAGTTTGGGAGAAATCGTTCTTCGACTATTCTTCGCATGGATGATTAAAATGTATTTTTGGGGACAATAAATTTCCTCAATCCTCCAAAAAAATTGATTGAATAGTTTGGTGACATTGGATCTTGATTTTCAGAGCAAATGGATCGCTAGATCAAAGACAAGAGCATCACCGAGGCATGACAGAGCAAGTGAATGTTTCTAGAAAATGTCGTTCAACATGGCATGTATCCTGAAGAACATGCCATGTATAGTCAACCTAGAGAGGCTAGGGATTCCCCATTTCACACAGAAAAGAACACAGGGTGCTCCCCAAAAGACATGGAGTGTGGTCCCCATACAGTAGTGGCTGGTGTTTCAAGTGACTGGAAGCACAAACACGGCGTGTCCTACGAAGAACATATTGTGTGGGTCCTTGAATGGGACACAGAATATATATCGGTCGATACATAGATATGGGGTGGAGTGCATGGCTATGTGCTCAACCACATGGACAAACTAGGCCAGCTTCATAGGTTACCTCATGTACTAGTTACACGGGATGGTACACACAGGCTGAAGCTGTGTATGGGCACAGGACCGCATACACAGTGCTGACCTCAATTACATGGACATGTTGTGTGGTCCATCCTACATGTCATGTACTTAACGTTCTACAATCCATGTTCCCTTTGAATCAGGAGGTTACACACGGGTAGTACCCAGAATCACGAGACCTGACATGTGACCCGTTCTACATGCCTTGTATATCCCGGAACATGGTTTTATCCTTTTTTCCACCATTCCTTGGACAAGTTCCATTGGGTTTGTTCCCCTTTTTCACATTCCCCTAAATTTTAGGTATCATTTCCATCCACCTGAATATGATCCCTTTAGCAAGACCATCCAAGATATAATCTTGTATCCCTCTGAGAGGCATAGAGCACCATCATATATCCATTCTTGACACTTGGTTCAGTCTGGTATCGATGTGACCAATCCTAAAGGATGTCTATACTCTACTTAGAGGGTGAATGTGAATGAGTCGTGGTATCTGCTAAGGCCCTAGAAGAGATCCTAAAATGTGTATTGTGATCTCTCCCCACTCAGGAGTCTGTTCTCCTAGAATGAGTGTATTTTTCTCTCATGGATTTTCTTGATGTACAATACTACTTGGAAGGACAACATCCGAGCTATCAGACTCGTGGAGTGAGTTCTCTTAGACGAGTGCTTCATGGAACCTTCGAACTAAATCCCTAGAGGGGGTATGCAGTTTTGTGACTTGCCTCTAGACTACTAGTTTGGGTTTTAAGTATATATGGATTTTGTTCTTCTTGTAATATATTCTGTAGACATATATCATGTAGGGATGACTGTTTGTTTCCACTGTGTATTTATTTTTGGGCTCATTCACCTTTATTCCCCACTAGTAAATCCCACTTTGAGTTTTGGTTCATGATAATTGATTAATGGTAGGTGATTTAATAATTATTTATCATATAAGTGAAACAATGAATTATGAGATTAAATTTTATTGAGTTTTAAGCTTATTTATTAATAAGGAAATGTGAATATTTTATTCCTGGTTTGAAAGGGATATGGAAATCGATAAAATCCCCAATTTTAATGTAATTGAAATTGTGTGGTGCATTTATGGAAAATGATGATTTTATTTTGTAAATTGTTTTGACAGAAATTATTTCATGTTGATATATTGAAAAAGTATTAAATTTAATGATATTTTGAAATGTCATGTAATGATGAAAATCGATGATTTAGTTTTGAAAAGAGAATGGAATATCATAAATTGAAATTGGTAAAATTCATTTTCAAATTACTTGAAATGATTAATTTCTAATTTGATATATTGTTGAAGCACATGATTGAATGGGTAGTTAAATGTTACTAGGAAACCCATGCTAGGACCTTAACTCCCTAGAAATGAACTGATGTTATAATCTATTAATAAAATAACATTTGTATGACTTCCCATTATGGGTTCCCCTTTTTGGGTGTAAAATGAACAATAAGAGTTCCTAATATTTTTTTGTATTTATGTGTGCACACTTAACTACTTCAATGATCACTATGAGATTTGAGAGGCTCCTATTACTTGGAAAAGTTACATACCATGTGGATTTTTCACATGGTGATTTATTTTATATGAGTTGTTTGACTTGGTTATACATTCCCTTTGAATTTTAGAACTATTATTTTCTTTCCATGTGATTTATATAAACAATTTTATATAAAATATAAATTTAAGGCTATATAATAGTTGTTTAATATATCTTCCATCTATTTGAAATTAAAGAATGATTTTGATTAAAATATTTGAATTTAAAAACCATTCCTAATTTTATTTAAAATAATATCATATGTTTTAGGGTTTTCAATATTGAATATGGAAAAAATGGTGAGAACCTACTAGACTTTATATCTCACTCCATACCATTTCCTTCAAGCATTTGAATATTTATGTATTCCAGATCAAGGGAGAGGGAAAGCACTACATGCACGCTGTTTATGTTCTTGATCCCTTAAAGATGGAGTGTTATATCTATTGGGATGTTTGTGGTTTATATTTTTAGTTTTTGAGATTTTAGATGATGTTTTTTTTGGGTTTTAATATACTTTTTTGTTTTCAGGTACATTATCCTTTCAAAGTGTTGAGAAAAATTACTTGTATATTTTATCCTCTAATATTTTTGTGAAAAAATATTTTCCCTCATTTATCTTGTATGATTCTCAATTTTGGATGAAAAACCATGGGGATCGGAAAATCCTAGCAGGGTATATGTAAATAGATTTGGTAATCCTGTATGAGAGTATCTGGGATGGTTTGTGATAGTGTGTTATCTGAAATTCATGTTAATAATCTGTAGTTGATGTCAGAATGTAGTTTGGAATATATTTTCAGGACTTAAGATGTAGTTAGGAGTGAGTTCCTAGATAGATATCATTGTACCAAGCCTTAATTTACCATGGATGGTTTTGGAATGTAGTCTTGAGGATTTATTTTATCTAATTCTAGTATTTTACCTACATTTTATTTGGATTCGTAAAAATCCATATCATGTTTTATTATCTAAAGGGACTAATGTTCATGTTCCTCTAGTTTGATATAAGGATCAAAGAAATATTTTTATGTCTTCAATGTTTTTTTGTAATGTTGTGTGACATCATTCGTTTTAGAGGATGCATGAATGGGTCTTATAAGGAAGCTGCAGGTGAACCACTCTGGGTGAATCCTCATGTGGAACAAAATATTGTTGAGTTTATTTTACATGCTATTTATGCTCTAAGACAGACACCTACACCCATTCCCATTAATGCTATACCTGTGGAACATCAAATAGATAATCTTGGGAATCATTCACTAGAGATCCTTTTCCAAAAGCCATAGCACACCTAGGATAAAATGATCATCAACAGGATGAGGATTGGTTGTCGATAATAGTTCTTTTATTTGATTTCATGGTGACACCCAATTCAATTTAGGTGAAATGTGCCACCATCAAGCTAGAAGGGACTTGTAGTAGAAGGCAGGATTCAATGTACATGGAAAAGAAAAATGAGGGTTTAATGTGGATGGACTTAATGGGTTTTTTTACTGACTAGTTCTACTAAATTTCTATGGTGATAGCTATGGCTATGGAGTTTTTCAAACTTAAACAAGGTGATTGTAATGTGAAGGTGTATAAAAACATCTTTATATATATAATGTAGTTTTCCCATAATATTAATTCAAATGATATGATAGAGACTAAAAAGATCATGATAGGTCCTCAATATGATAATTATTATCATGTTTTCATACTGAATCTATCATCTTATACTTATGTTAATGATAGAGTGTTAATGGATGAGGTTGACCTAGCTGGTATTCCATTGTTAAAATGTGTTTCATTCTCTCCCTTTGGAATTCCTATGAATTCCTATAAGTGAATAGAAAGCATAATTAATCTTATTGTGGTTCATTATAACAAGGTTTTTTACATACCTTACTCAATTCTAGAAAGAGGCACTTTAACATTATTCTAGTGTAGAAAGCCTAGTCATTGAAGACCTGTTTGTACAAAGGCGCCAAATATTTGATGTTTTTGTCATCACTCAGAACAATGATATAAAATCTTATGTTATTTTATTATCATCAATGTGGTATATTCTCATTATCACCTAAAAGTACTATGGTGAAATCATATGCTTGACAAAAAAAGGCGTTTTGTCCACATGCATCTAGATCGAAGGTTCTTCATGTGGTGTAAGAGTCTCTAGAGTAAGATGATACCGGTCCAGTGAGTATAATAGGTACTATCACTATAGATTACTATTTAGTGACTTCTCTATTTCATACTAGTGCATATCACTTGTTTATATTGACTTCTAATAGAAAATTTCTAAATCATCCTACATAGATTTTATCTTATGTGATGGATATTACTACACCCCTCAGAACCAAGAGAGAACAAAGTCTCCATTATCTCACTTGAACATTCTCTTTATTAGAGATCAAGAATACATGGGATTATCTGATTCTTGAAAAGAATCCTTTCAAAGTCATTTTCGAGATGGATTGACTTATTTATAATAAAGCATGATTTTTTTGTTTAATGGGTCTCCTATACTATGCCCAATGGGGTGTTACATATCCTTCATGGATAATTGGACCCAAGGATGAGTAGATTTGGATATCCTTATCTATTGTTGGAGAATGTAATATTTGTGCTTCCTTTTGACATAGAGTTGAAATATTTCAGTTATGATTTCCCTCTAGTTTCATTATATTTCCTGACATGTTTCCTTCTAATTTCTTTTGTAGTCTATTGATATGTTCGGTAGAGTTATGTATTTATTTTTTTTACTCACTTCTCTAGCAGTTTCTATTACTTATTACTGTATGATAGTATCAGAAATGAAAGATCTAAAGGCTTAATTATAATGTTTTTTAGATAAAGGATTCATATTTAAGACTGTGTCACCTTGGATGGTTATTATACGATTTACTACGAAATATAATGGAACACTTCACATATGTGTTTATTGACTTAAACAAAACCAAGTAACAATAAATAAAATTCATGCATTTTCATTGATTTATGATCCATTTGAAAAGTTTAATTGGGAATTGTGATTTTCAAAGAGTGATATTCGATCTGGTTATCTCCATTTGAGATTAAAATTAGATGACATTCAACAAACTATCTTCTGATATAGGTGTTAACCTTATGAGTATCTTTTCATTCCATTTGGTCTAACCAATGATATTAAATTATTCATATATTTTATGAACTTAATCTTTTAGCTGTATCTTGATATGTTTTTGGTGGTCTTCATGGATGACATCCTGGTTTAATCTTAGTCTGGGGAGGATCATGTGATTCCTTTGAGAGAAGGTTTATAATTTCTTAGAAATAACCGACTCTATACCATGATATCATGATGTGATTTATTGATTTGGGAAAGTGATGTTCATGGGACTCATGGTGTCAGAAAATTATATATCAGTTGGACATGAAAAGGTTAAAGATATTATGAAATGTTAGAAACAACAAAATGTAGCTGGTATTTGGATATTCTTAGGTATAGTGTGGTATTATCATTAGATTGTGAAGGATTTTTCAATGTTTTATTCTTCAATGACCACTCTTACTCAGAAGAGGGTAAATTTCATTTGGGATGATAACATTCAGAGTTATATTATGGATTTGAAATTTCTTCCCCCTTATGTGATGGTGTTTACGCTTCTAGAGGCTGACTAGGGATATGTGGTATTATGTGATCCATCAAGTTCATGATTGGGTTGTGATCTCATGTAGGTTAATCATGTGGAAGCCTATGGTTCTAGACAACATAGGCCACTCAAGAAGAATTATATTATCCAATACTTTGACATCAAAAACATAATTTATATTCTTAATAGTTAGAAGCATTAACTTTTAATAGAAATGTTTTCCATGTATTCTAAAAATAAAATCCTGACTTATATCATATCTCAAAATTTTTTTAATCTCCACCCGTGATGTTGGGTGGTGTACCTACAACCTTTAAATTTCAACATGTCTTATACCCCATGGAACGAAAATATCACTACTGATTCCTTGAGTATGAAAATTTTAACTTGGGATATCAAATAATCATCACAATATTAGAACCTTTTAGATCCTTTTTCACAGTCTCATATATAAATATGGGAAATAGGGGTGGAGGTTGTCTTTTCTAGTGTTCATTTGACCACTTCTTTTATCATGATAATTCATTAGGAGCATCATCACATTGAATAATTCTATAGAATTATGAACTCACTTCATGATGGGGAGAGCATTGGTAAGTGGTCATTCACTGAAGAGGGTATCCTATTTTTCTAGAAGCAAAATGTTTTACCTTTTCTAGGGAGAAAAAATGTGATGGGGAATTTCGGTAACTCCTAATAGGCTATGAACCCAGGAACCACAAAGATGGGTTATGATAGGATGTAATAATTCTTGTGGCATGGTTTGAGATGAGACATTGCTCTTTTTTTCAGAATGTTATATTTTATAATAGGTCAAGATCAAGCAACTGATACCTTCAGGATTACCCCATCCCCTTCCAATGTAGACATAGAAGTAAGAATAGATATCTATGGACATTGGGGTTTTGTTATTGTGTACCCCTATAAAGAAGAATGTGATATGGGTTGTGATCAATAGTCTGACCAAATCAGATTAATTTTTATCCATTCATGAAACATCCAATGTTGTGGAGTTTCTAAATCTATATGTGAAATAGAATGTTCAATTATACATATTTCCATATACAATAGTCTCTGAGATATATCTCTATTTTACCTAATTTTTAGAGGCCATTAGGATGTTATGGGATCTTAGGTCTATTTAGGTACACCATACCTTCTACATATGGATAGATAGAAAAAGAACAATACAGATTCATTATGACTTGCTTCATGGTTTCCTTCTCAATTTTAGTGGAGCTTTGGAGGATTTTTTTTTTGTTTTTTGAATTTTTGTATGATAATAGCTCCCAAGTCCTAACTAGATTGGTTCTTTTAGGGGCCATGTAAGGTAATCCATTTAAATATCACTTGTGTTGGTAGGATGTGAGAGGAACATTATTTTTTGAAATAATTTTGGACTAAGTGATGAAAAAAGAGATTTAGTTGATTCATCAGATAATGTTGACTATATAGAGATGGTACAAAAATTATACTAATTGTTATCATAGTCCATTTTAGTTTTCATTTGGTGACCATTTATAATTTCAACACCATTTTCATGGTTCCTCATAAGCACTAACATATTGAAAGAGGCCCAACCACATGAGCATTCAGAATATGTTCAAACAATATTCAAATGGTCCTTTATGGTTGTGTTTCTTATAAATGAAAAGACATGCTTCACTCGTATTTATCTGATTTTCCCACAATAAGAGTGTCAAAATAATTTTATTTAATAAAAATGGAATGTCATACCTTGGAAGATACTATATTGACCATTGAACGTAGGACCTGGACATGACCAACACATTATTAGCAAGCAGCCTTTCAAAATTTAATAAAACTACTCACATAAATGCACACATGAATAGATTCTTATTATGGGTACTTGTGACATTACTCTTTAGTTACATCCACACGTTCCATAATAATTGGAATAAAATACAAAATAATCAAACAACATTCTAGAACAACTGATCATCTTATTGAGACCATCCAGATCATTGGGACATGTTTGATTATTTCTATTTCCACATTCAGTCAAATATGGACATGACACATGGAAGAATCATAATAGCTCATAACCTTTTCAATTTCATAAAAAATCAAATGGTTCATTGTACAATTTTAGTAACTCAATTTGAACCACTTGTATTAATTAATACTACCCTATGATTCATTTATAAAGCCAAACGTCATTTGAATATATCCCTTAGAGGATCATCCGTATGAATCTAGTATTTGATGTAGCATTATATGAGATATCCCTAAATCATATTATCCTATAATAATATTAATTTTCTTGATGAAATACTATGTCTTCAAACATTTTTGCAGAAGAAATTGTCACACACACTATTAAGAAAGAAAACATTCCATAGTAAATTCTGTTCCACTAACATTGAGCATTTCATAGTGCTCAGAACTATAAAAAGTGTCCAACTACTAAAAAACCACCAGTCCTAAAGACTATGTTGTTTTAGAAACTATGTGTTCTAGACCAGATTGCATTACCTGAGTAGTACCACATCACTAATAAGATTCAGAATAGTGTGTCCTATTTGTTTTGGTTTAGCTATCATTAACTACCATAAGCTAGCCCCTCACTGATGTATAACTATTAAAGCTTGCAGGGTGGGGGGTATGGCCTTAAAATTCACTAGGATGAAGGTTCTATCCATTAGGATCAGGATATAGACGAAAAGAAAATGTAGGTAATTCTCATGATCCTATTTCAATAAACTACCCAATAAATACAGGATAAAGGTCAAACATGAGGGTTGAGGGAATAACTCCACTTATGTTATGATTTAGTTTACTACATTAACTCACATTTTTTAATGAACCATTTCAAGGAGTAAATTTTGAATAGTGTCATGCACCATCCATATTGTAAATGTATTTGATACATTTCTTAACTAACGCCGCAGGGAAGACATGAATGTTTCATTAATTTCATTTTTATAAATTATTCAATTAACTAACAACATGTAATAGGTGGGTAATTATCCAAGAAAATATATTTTAAACATCATTTATTTATTCAATGGTTTCACAGTAGTCTTAGTCTATTAAATTTTCAATTCCTTTCCCAATAGGAAACCACAATTAAGGTTGTAATTATCATTTTAGTTAACTAAGGCCATATATAAGTACAACACTAAAAGAGATATCCAGTCATTTATTAATTAAAGCATCAATGTTCATACAAGATGATATCATAAATCAATATGAGAATCCATATTTTTAGAAAACAACCCATTAAATAACAATCACTATATAATATTATATAACCCCATGGGGTATATTATTATGAAATAACATAATAATGGAGACCTATAAAGGTACCTATATATCCACATGGGTGTATAATGTTTAGTTGTTACGTAAGATTTTAAATGTTCAACACCATTTGTGGGTTACAATATAAGAAACAAACCTCAATATACCAACATGATTCATGTTGTCCATTTTTTAATTTGGACTTGCAAGTCGTCATGTTGAAGGGGTGAATTAAAAGCCTTTATGTTGGACACCATTTCCGATAAGATTTACATATTAGCATACAACTATAAGCACCATGGTTCAATTAGGAAAATCATGATTCCCAGGTTATAAATGTACTTTCCGAATACATTACAATTTGAATTCATGTAACTACAACACGGTTTTTAGCTTTAATTTCAAAATATCCTAAATTTTAATATAATGGTTTTCTTATATAGTTACCCTTTCACAATTTATAGGTTTCCCAAAAACCTAAAAATTGTTATTGGTACCCCATTTAATCAAAAAAAGAAATATTTCAGCCAATATAACCAATGTTCTATGACTCAATCATATCCAAATTAATTGATTGAATAAAATGACACCATCAAGCTATGTAAAAAACCATCACTTAATTTGAGGAGGAATTTGTCATTAAAAACCAATGTAATGATATTATAGTAAGGTATAATATATTAAAGAGTAAATAAAAGTGAAGATGCAAATTAGACATTCACTCATGATAGATATTCTTGAAAATATACAATATAGGATGGAAAACACTCAGACATGGTTTACAGATGAATTTTCTAATAAAATGAACATAATGTTATAAAAATTAAAATCTAATCGAATACATAAGAATGTATAAAACTAATCATGTTACAGAAATACATAACAAGGAATATATTTGGAATTATAATAAACACACAAATAATATCAATTATATCTCTAATATGTTTGTAATCCAATGTACATGGAATGTAATATTCATTACATATAAATCGCTATGTGCCTAGAATGATGCATGTAATGTTTCATGGTTTCCTTACAAGGATTAGGGTAACATATCGTAAATATCATATATTAATAAGCATCTTTATGTACACTAATCACTCATTATTAAATCATAATCAACTCTAATAATAAACAACACGACCAATAGTCCCATATCTAGATACATTGTGCTTTCCCCATGTGTGTGTTGATCACTCCTTGGAACTAATATTCATCATGTTATGATAAATTCCAAGTATCATATCTAGGAGCCAGAAACAATTATACAATGGGAAAAGAAATATGTGATACCACATTATAATATCCCATCCTGACAAACTATGAATCCAGTTGCAATATAGTTCACCTCATGGCCCCAAGTGCGCTTTCCCATATTCCAAAGGTTGACAACCATCGTATAGGGTCTAATGGTGGTACAATTGGGAGAATACATCCTTATTATCATAGTATAACGGTGGTATAATAATAATGAATCAACAAAAATATGAAAAAGAAATGGTATTAAATTAAAAGTAGATGAACATAAATATAATAACTTATTACCTGTTCAACAATAAATATATATATATTTAAGCATGTCTGCATGACTCCATAATGTACACAAATAAATATATGACTATAAATAAGATACAATAAATGAAAAAATTAAAAACAATTACATGCCCCCATAGAGACCTCCATGATCATATTGTGTACTATCTCGATTATGTGATCCTATTACCCAATATAAAATATTCCCAACATAAGTAATCATCCATGGACCCATGAATGAGATCTCTTATCAAGTACCCCAATGTAATGATATCCTCATTGTGGTGTGAGATATACTCTATAGGCCACAAACCCTGGTTTCTAAAGAAAAAATCTATATGTGTGTAGGGAATAGTTTGGTGTGCAAGTAAAATGAATAAATTATGATGTAAATAAATGAAATCATATGACACTAGTTTTTAGGGTACCCTTAGTAGAGTATTCCTACATTAGACCTTGTCAGAATAAGTATTATCAATCTTCCATATATATGAAATCACAGACACAAACACAAAAACATATATATATATATAATATTTGTACATGTATATACACTATATATATAAGAACATATTTATACATGTACTTCGATACTAGGTGCTAGGTGGATCCATTGAATTATATAGACATCTATAACTAGTCTAACAAGCTATATGCACCAATAAAAGGGTACCATTCCAAAATCTCATAATAAGGTGATAAATATTGATCATCACTGAATACAGAGGGATGAATAATCATCCCCAACACAAGATGAAACAAAACAAGGAACATCTTTCCCATATTCTGTGTAAGATAAACTATGTGAGGTTCCTTAAAAAACACCAATATTTGGGAGTGTGAAAATCCATTCTCAACAAATCCCATTACTAGTTTTCACTCGGAAATATAAAATTTAAAATCATTTTAAGATTGGTGTATTACCTTAAAGAATTTATTATCATATATCCCATTATAACCATGGGTGTAACAATACAGGTAATTCTTATTCAAAACTAGGCTACACTATGCCTGCACTTTCAACCCACATACATTCAATTAAATTGATCCATTTAATAAGAAAGATATAAAACAGCAATTGTTTCCATTTTAGTATAGATGTCATGACACCACAAAATGAGGTTTTATTAAAACAAACTTAAATTATCATAAAAAATTCATTTAGTTTTCTTATGTTCATTCCTCTAAAATGGAATAATGAAACCCACATCAAAGGTTGTTCTTAGATGAGGACTTTGTAGGAGAACAATTTCAAGAAACATCACCAATGATGGGTGATTTAATTAGCTACAAGAAACATGAGACAAGACCCATAAGTGAAACACGCATTGGGTTTGGTCCTAGTATAGGAGTTCTACACAAAATGGAATCATTAAAGATCAAAAAGATTATATAATTTAAAATAATAGGTCTAATATAATTAATATCACAAGTTAGGGGAAATGTGAAGAGAATCTGGCATGTGTCACAATAACATAAATTTTATATGAGAAATACTTTTGGAAAAGATCTATAAATTTCCTAAATTATTACAAGTAATCACCAGTGATCTGAAATATAGGCTATAATTGAGTTATATTTAGAGAAATTTGTGAAATTGATGTACTAACTTAAAATAGGAAGACTTAACTATTCCCAAAATAGCACAGAGGGCGATAATAGAAACAACGAAATAAGGAAGAGTTGAAGATTCACTGATACACTTCTAACATGATGAGAATTTATCTAAATATAGGTGGTATGATGGATGATTCCTCATTCCTAGGGTAATATATGGAGATCTACACTAGAGGAGTTTGCATTATGTCAAGGGGAGAAGAAGTGGACAAGAAAAAAAATGAATATGGAAAGGTAAAAAGTGTAATTTTACCCCCATAAATGAGTTTCATGTTATGGCGACATGGATGGACAAACTTCAGTCCATCTATGATTGATCAACTACCCCAGAGACCCCCTCACACGGGTTGGCCACATGTTTTGGTAAAAAGCATAAAGAGCATGAAAACCCCCTCTATTAAGGGCCTTGAAACACTACATGGTAATGCATATCCTCTCGAACTATTACAGTATATCATGCCAGACCTACATCTATACTAGATTACCTACATCGTTTCTCTTGGGGGATGTAAGGTTTCCGAAAAACATTGTATCCCTAGAAGCCTTCTTTGGATTTGACGTTTTGATGTCTGATTCTCTCGAAACTTGAAAGAACACATGAGGCTCTTCTAACGACAAAACACATGTTATGAAACAATAACATTAAGTTCTACAACTCACAGAGTTATATTTGATGGCTTGATTTAATTAATGGAACATCCACCAAATTCAAAATATTCAAATTCCCATTGAAATTAAACAATTTCTTAAATCATGGTTCATTATATAATGCTCATTAAAAACATGAATTTGGTATCCTGTGGAGATTATGTCATGTTATATAAAATTAGGAATGATGTTTGAAGCTACACAGTGGTCTGTTTTCCAATAGATAATAATAAGTGTATGATGAAGACAAATTTTTGGAATAAAATAGATCATGAACGATATGGGATGAAACAATAACCACATGTCTTCCAAAAGCACGTGAAGAATAATTCTAGGATCTATCTTAATAGAAGGGGAGCGTATTACTAGTGTGGATGATATGAACAAATATCTCAAAACCATCATACATATATAATGCCTCAACATATGAATCATAATAGAGGCCAATCAGGATATTGAATCAATTAGAGGGGGAGGGGTAAATCAGTGATACTTTTCTTGTATGTTTATTTAAAAAACATTCACCTCCGTTTAATTATTTTGATCCCCAATAAAAACAATCGAAACACTCCTAAATAGGAACACACGTATTTACAAGGATCATTATTCAAAAATAATAGCTACATCCTTTGTATGGTATGAAAATAATCAATTACAACACAATATAATATAAATCAATCATTGGATTACAATGTGTTGGATATCCCCTTTCACTTTTGAAGCACATTAAAAATATTCCAATAGTGCGTGTTAACCAACTTAGAACAAAGAAGATAATAAAATGTTTGTGTAACAATTGATGTTACCTATGATTATATTTAATTTTCTCAAATTTGTTCCTTAGAAAATAATTTTATAATTTCATACCCAGAAGATTGTATGAACTCCAAGGACCTTGATAAAGAATTCAATCTGATTGTCCTGTCCGATCGGCCCACTCCGACTCTGCATATACGATTCATAAAATATAATAGACTAATATGATGGGTATAACTATGCTAGAATATTATCCTAAGAATTTGGAAGACTTCTTTCTTCATTTGTACAAAAATCCCAATATAAAAATCTTGAATAAGATTATACATCATTATATGATGAATAGATGAACATGATGACAAGAAAAATATTGTATCCAGCTAAATAGGATAACCACTGAATATGATGCTCAATGGAATAACATTGTGATTTTTTCTCTTCATCTTTCCAGTCTTACGAATATAAAATCTTCCATAGAGGTCCAATACATTTATATCATTATATCCCTATAATTTTAGGGCTTTACCCTCTTTAGTGAAATGAACACCCATCATCCAAAAGTAAAATATACATTATTCTTTTATAGGTGACCCATGAATCATTTTAGAGGGAATCCCAAAATCATTCCTATAGAAATAAATTCACCAAAATATTGATTTTCCTTAAAATTCAGGTGAATCATGATTTTCTAAACACTTCGTGAATCATCTTAAAACATCATCTGTAATTACTAATTTCTTTTAAATTAGTGGTTAAGATCTGATTTCCTAATCCAAATTTTTCAATACAAATTCTTCAATAAAATTATTTATACCAATTCAAAAAAAATTATCCTTTTTAATCGGTTAAAATAGAAAGATTATTCTCCAAAATAAAATATCTTCTTTGACTATACATCTACCAAATTCACTAATCCAACATAAATGGCTGACTATATTATTGATCACATTCAATTTTGTTCTTATCATTCATTGGTATTAAATTACTCTTCATCTCAGAATGATGGCATGACATGTCTAATTAGTAGATTCTATCACTTCTAAATATGATTCCACTATAAGACTTCTTTCTTTATTCACATCAACATAATTCTCCAATTATTATTTTATTTTGGAATTCTGTCTGACTTAATACCAATACCTTTGGTTTTTTAGATTTTTCACATATATTATCGAACTTCATGAATCCTATGAGCCCAATATAATAGCTTCCTCAACACTCTCATTCTGCAATCATATAATTGTATTTTGAATTCATTAATGGCATTTCATAAATTTACGAATGGTTTTAGAATCGTTATACTGTTAATGGAAAGTATTGTACATTCCCATTCCCCATTATAAACTTCTTTTTCAATTCATTCAAAATACATTTTTTAAGAACATAATTATACTGAATATGATTATATTTATTATTATATTTATCACCCTTTTCTTCATTGCATCTTTATTTGATCAATCCAAAAATGATTAGAAACATTTCATTCCCTCGCCCATTCTTTTATCAAGATTGTATCATAATTTTCACTTCTCATTTAATATTTATGTGAACTCCTAGATCGATAAAGCGTCATCCAATTTGATTTATAATAGCCATGATGACTCATATAATGATCAAATCATATATACCAGATTCAAGGTGAATCCCATGACTATTTACTTCTAGTAATATTCTTCACATGAATTTGATCGATCCTTCAATTCCAGATTCAATGTGAATTTTATGATCCAAATTTTAATATGTGTGATGTCCTTTTCATGAATTTTGATACAAATTCTTTGAATACGATGGGAAGAACCAAATACAAAGTGTGGTGATTTACCTATCACATAAATCCTCCTTTTATTATTAAACAATATTTACATCAAAAATTTACACCTTCAATATAATCCTCATGTGCGTCCTAAAAATCTATCCCTTTGGATTTTTTATTAAAACCATGTTTTATAGTTACTAATATTTTTACACTTAATAAATTGATTACTTATCAATAATTCTAACCCTACATGAGAAATCTCAATGTAAGAAACAACCATCATTGACAACCAAACCATGCTATCAAAAAGTAGTGATAATGAAATCTTACATCAAATTTCTTCCTGATATTTTCATTCTTATCTCTTCATAATTCATGGAAGAAAAGAATTTGATTCATATAACCACTCCAACAAATAGATAGAATAGTTTAGCACAATAAAATGTTGGATTCATAGTGTACCCAAAACTCCCTCTTTTTAAATTCCTTATAAGAATAGATTTATGAAACAATTTAATTCACCCCCATGAAAACATAGTCCAAATCTAGAATGAGAGATGAGAAAAAACACATACCTTGACCTTGATGAGAAAGAGGTTTGAAAGACATGTTAAACCTCTGTTTTGAAAATGATTCAATTAGTAATGGATTTTTGAATATATTAGAAAGTAGTTTCAAAGATAGAATATACTCAAACGTCAATTCATTATTCTCCACATACTATTTTATGAAATGATATTTAATATCCATACATTTTCAATGATAATGTTTAACTTCATTCCTAGTGAGATTCATTGTACTCTGGGTTCCACCACCAAAGAGAATAGATAAAATTACTTCAAAACGTAAATATTCTAATTGAGTTTTCCTCCACATATGTTGTGTAACAGCTGGAGTGGAAGCATTATACATATATTCAACTTTAATGAGAGTTACTGACTTTAATTTCTTTGAAATCCAATTAACACCATAATTTCCCGGAAAGAATTACCCACCATATGTAGATCTTCTATCACCAAAAAATCCTTCCTAATCAACATATAAATACCCAAACAGATCAATACTATCTGAGTATTCATATATGATTCTAAAATCTATTGTTCCTTTGATGTATACTAGTATTATTTTTTTCCAAAATTAAATGTAATTATTTTTGAGCCCTCTAAAATTTACCACATAACCTAACGGAATATAAAATGTTCGGTATTCAAGAAGTTAAGTACAAGAAACATCAAATCAGTTTGTAAATTCTTTTTCATCAACTTTTCTTCTTCTCCATCTTAAATCAACTATCTTCCAATTTCAATTGTCGTGGATACATTTTTTATGTTTTCCATTCCCAACCTCTAATGAAATTTCATAGAATACAATTAATGAGAATGAAAATTTTATTTCTTCCCTAGTAAATTTTTTATCCCAATAGAGTATTTCATTTAACTAAGAATGGAAATTTGAAATAATTTTTTCATCTCTTCAGAAAATGTTTCACAGCATATTTCATCATTCCCAGTATGGAAAATATCATCAACATAATCCATTACAATAATGTAATACTCTTTACATTTTATAATATAATTATTTTTATCAAAACTTCCTTTCTTGAAACTCATATTCAATAAGAATTTATCCAATTTAGATTATCAAACCCAATGACTTGTTTTAGCCCATACATGGAAATCTTCAGCCTGGAAACATAAAAATAATATTTCCCAAAAACAAAACCAATTTTTTTTAATATAAACATCTTGATCAAGATCACCAATCATGAATGAACATTTGACATCCATTTAATAGATATTGTTTCCTCATTATGTAGCTATAGAAAAAAATATTGTAATTGATTAGAACTTTCCACTGGACAATATGTTTCATAAAAATAAATCCCTTCAATTTGAGAATAACATTTTAACACCCATCATTCTTTGATTTATATCACTTCACCTTATTCATTTATATTGTTCCAGAAAACCAACTTTGTGCCAATAATGATTTTGTTTTATTAATTTTGTATGAGTTCCCATGTATCATTTTTTTCAATATAATCCAATTGTTTATTCATGTCATGAACCCATTTTGGATATTCAAAAAGTTATTTCACATAATTTTGTAAATTTTTTTAATATTAATAAGTATGTGTAATAGAATTTGTTGTTTATTGTTTTTGAACCCCTAATGTTGATAACCAATAAGTACTGAGAATCAAATTATTTCCTCATCCTAGGATGAGTTTTTAATGTATCTTCTTCAATAATAGAAATTTTAGATACTAATTATTCATCATAATTACAATTTTCAGTATCCTTATCAGAATTGTTTCCCCTATATTCCTCAACTTCCTTTTTTTCTTGAGCATGTTCATCCTCCACATACCTTTAAATTATATTCACATAAATAAAAATAATAATTTTCCTATTTATTTTTTGAAACATCTATATCCTCTTCCTTCAAGATGATAACGATGAAATATTCCATATTCAACTATTTGCTCAAAATTCTCATAGTTTCCACATTTCCTCTATACAATAATTGGTCTCCAAAAAACAATAATATTCTTCAAAAATGGGGTTTTTCTGTAAATAAATTTATATGGAGTCATATCTAAATTATGCATATAGAAAGAACTATTTGGAATCAAAATAGTAAAACTCAAAATTGCCTCTAAATGTAATGACAAATTCCATGTTCATGTAACATGGTTCTTATAATTTCAACCAACATTATATTATTTCATACAAAAACCCCTTTTTGATGGGGAGTGTATGGTGATCCATAGTCATGTATAATTAAATACATCTCAAGATAACATTCAAATTATTCACTTATGTATTCATAGAAATTTTTAGTTCTCTAATTCATCACAGAATACTGACATTCCTTATCAGTTTTCCTTCTGAAACATTAAATCAGTTTGAAAGCATCTAATTGATGATTCATATACATAACACTAGTAATGAGAGTAAAATATTCAATGAATGCGATGAAGTAATTATCTTCATATTTTTATTTCATTCACATTGGCCCATAAATATCAGAATTAATATTCTCTAGGAGCTGTTTTTTTAACAACTTTCAACTTTCTTATGCACTGAATTTGTAATCATTCCTTTTTAGCAAATATTGTATCATCAATTTCATCTTCATGGAAAATCAAAAATATCATAGACACTATCTCTTTTTGATAACTGGATCATGTTTCATTAACCCATGTTTCCCAATATTTTATGCCACATCTGATTCTCTTCCACCATACTCAGGTAACAAGTGTTCTGTATGTAACCAATCTGAAATAAGTTTACTTTTGTGTGGTGGCCTCTTTTAATCATCATTACATCTTATCCATTCTTCAAAAAATACATCTATAATGAATATAATTTTTTTACCCTCATCATTTTTTTAATCACTTATATTGTTTTTCATAACATCATCATACAATGTTTTCCAAGGTTTTTATATTGTTTTTTATAATGACTGTTGAACCAACACTTTTGATTTTCATTGATTCATAATTTCTAAATGTAATTGTTCCATCTATGATGTCTTTCACATTCTTAAATAATTTCAACTATCATTTCATATAAGATGAAAACCCACTTTCCAAAATCCATGGTCATTATCCTTTTGACACATTCAATGATGTTTCAACAACAAGATCATTTTCTTCTTCCTTTTCATTCATCAATTTCAACATCATAGAATTGTTATGAAATTTTTTTTTGACAGCAACAAAATAAGGGGTCGTTTTCCATGGTGCCTAGTTTGTTCAAATCATTCATAGATAGTTTCTAAAGTTGGAACCTATTTTCAATCTTTACCACAACCTCTTCATGTTTCATCAAGACACGCTTCAGAGATTTATTTCATTAAGGTGATTGACTCCACCTCAATATTTTACTACCATAACCAATATGATAATAATATTTTTTTGTTTGAAATAATAAAAATTTTATATATGTCCAAATACACTATAATACCCATAGTAACAATAGAATGTGTATATTATTAAGAAACTCCCATGCTTATCGAAATAATGAATTCATTTCTCAGCCACCTTCTTCACCTTTTTATCTAATCCACGAACCATACTATTATCTATCAGGGTCTTATTTTTTTTAACTTTTAGCATTAACGAATCTATGTGTATTTGAATCATTTTCATATACCGAATTTTCATAAACATTTTTAGTCTCAATTTTCATTTTACATTCTGAATTCACAACATTATCGGTTTTGGGAACATACATTACCTTCCCTATATTATTCTTTTTAAAAAAAATTCATCATTCTTCCAAACCTTTGAAAGAATCATTTTTTTATCATTATCATGGTTCGATTTTTGATATCATTCACCAATATCATAAATAGAGTTTTTTTCAACGTGTCTTATGCTATTCATATTTAGATAACTTTTACTAGACACGTTATAACTCTTCTTCTTTGGCTAGAATTTAACCTCAAGTTTCTCATTATGGCTCTTTTCTTCCTCAAGATATTTTTTCAAATCATCAATCTCTTTTACCAGCCTCACCTTATCATTAGAAGAAATTTTTTTTCTAAATAAGGAATATTCTTCATACAATTGTTTTTATTTTTATGAAATTTTAACTTTCTCAGGAAATTTTTCAAATCTTCATTCAATTGAAATTCTATATGATTATCTTATTCATCATAAAATATACTACTTTTTTATTTTTCATCATTAATTAATGATATAAAAGTATTCTAAATACCATAATCAAATTATTATTTAGATTTAGCATCACTGCTATTTTCTTCTTCATATTTCGATAGGAACCCTCTTATTTGGATTTCAATAATTCTATCTCTATCCTTATGATATATGTTTTTCATTTATCTACTAATTTCATCCACAACCTTCATTGCTTTCTTTATTCAAAAACACCTCATATTAACTGTTTCTTTGAGGAAAATTGGACACAAAGTTGCCAATAAATCCATATTTGAAATATTTCAAAGGGATTTTCCCTTGGTATTTTCCAATAACTCTTTTCTAATTTTTAGAAAACAATGATAATATATCATCAAAATTATTATAGCTTTTTTTTTCAGAATAAGATTCACTAGATTCATATTTAATATGAATACTATATGACTTTTATTTCCAATCTTAAATAAAATAATTTAATTTATCAACATTTTTTTTCTTTTCAAATATTTCCTCATTATCATTTCATATGTTATGATAGTGCTATGAAAATCATGATGAGATAATGGTTTTGGATCTCAATATATTAGTGAAGAAAACTTTCCTTCAAAATTGTTAGGTATGATGCTGAAAATATTTTTGACAATTATAAAATCATATAACTTTTAAATAATACAGTTAATAGTGATGACAATGTCACTCACCCTAGTAAAGAAGTCCCCAATAGATTTATATTCACCTATATTCAAGTCATCAAACTTCAATATCTGATTTTTTTTATTTTTCCTTTATTACTTTGGTAATTCCTACATATATGAAATTCAAATAATCCCATATACCTTTGGTTGTGGAAACACTATTCATACTTTTGAATTGAATTTCATAAAGAAATTATAATATGGATTTCTTAGCCCATATATCACTCTCAACATTCTTTTTTTCAATAGAAGTAATTTGAACTCTATCATCTATAGGAGGAAACCCGTTAGTTGAAACTTAAAAAACATTATAACTTATAGTCATAATTTAAGAAAACATTCGATCATTCTAAATAGTAAAATTATTTCAAATGAAAACTGGAATACCATTACTTTTTTATCCATCAGCAATGAATATGAAAAGGAAATAATTCACTCTGATACCAATTGAATGTTCACTTTCAAGATAGTTGAATTACTGAGAGGGATAGAGGTAAATCAATGATAATGCATCGTTTATGTTTCATTGAAATAACTTTATCCACCTATTAATGATTTAAATCCACACTAAAAAAAATTCAAACGAAAATCCATTGAAACACCTATATTTACATTGTTCACTATTCAATAAGAATAGATATTTCCATGATGTGGTTTGGAAGTAATCTAATACCCAACAATACCTTTGGAAGAACCGTTCCATTACAATTATGACTTATATACCCATTCAATCACGAGCCACATTGAAAATAATCCAGTAGTGCATGTGCACCCTCTTATAAAAAATAGGATAATACAATGTTTGTGTAATAAATCATGTTACCAGTGATTATTTTTAATAGTTTGAAATGTATTCTATAGAAATAAAATTATTATATTTCTTACCCAAATGATGGTAGTAACTCCATGGACTATAATATAGAATTATACCTTATTTTCCAGTCTGATCTACACTATACAATTCTTCAAATATGATTTCCCAATGCGATCGATATTACTATGTTAGAATTCGATCCGGATAATTCAGAACAATTCCATCATCCTCGGTCTAGAAATCACAATTTAGGAATCCGAAATCTAATTATCCATCTTGATATGACTATATATTGAATATGATGACATTTAGAATATGGTAGCTAGATGAATACGATGACTACTAAATAAAATGATTAGCTGAATGAAATTGTGATCTTGTCTCTTATCCTTTCATTTTTTCATCAAAAAAATCTTATAAAATGGTCAATATGGAAATTTATTTCTCTCCCTGGAATGTAAGAGCTTATCTCTCTTCAGTGAACATTAAAACCATCATGAAAAAGTACAATGTAAAATTTCCTTTTATAGGTGACCCAATGATTATTTTAGAAGGAATCCCAAAACCATTCCCACTAAAAAAATCTCCTAAATTTTGATTTCCATTTGAATTTTTGGTGAATCTTTACTTCTTCAACTATTATCCGATCTTCTCAAATTATATTCAAGCATCATTGATTCTTAATACATTCTTCTAGATTTTCAGTCCATATATGATTTCCAAATCCAATGTTCTGAATATTATTTCTTTAATAAAATGGTTTTTACTAATTGAAAAAAACAATACCTTTTTTGACACAATTTAAATACAAAGACTCAAATTCTAAATTCAATCTCATATTTGATAACCCATACACCAAATTCAATGAACCATCCAAAATGGTTGACAATATTATAGATCACATTATTTTTTCCCATCATTCATTAGTCATAAGAATTTTTTTCTCTGTGTATGATAACATGTCGCGTATGATCAGAAAATTCGATCACTCTAGAATATGATACCACTCGAAGTATTCTTTCTATATTCTAATCAACTTAACTCTCTAAATATTAATTTATTTTGACTTTTGTTCTGAATAAAAACCAATATCTTCAGTTTCCAAAATTATTAATGTTCTTTATTGGCCATTATGAATCTGATTAGCCCAAGGCAATGACTTCATCAACTTCTCCTTCTTCAATATTATTCATTTTTCAAGAATCCATTCCTGACTTTGCATTCATTAAGGATCAAATTTTTCATTGTTAGACTATTAATGGAAATTTTGTACCATCCAATTCTCCTTCACCAACTTATTTTCAATTCATCCTAAATATAATTGTTCAACAACTAATTTGAGTGAATACGATCATGCTGAATTAGATCTAAAGAAACATATTCTTCTTTCCATCCAGTTTTGATCAATCTAAATACAAAATGACCCTTTCATTCACTCCCCATTTAGTTTATCAATATTGTATCATACGTTTCAGAACTCGCTTATGATTTATGAGAATTACAAGATCAGCCATAAATTGTCACATTTTATTAGTCTTAGTCTGGATGACCCACATAACTTTCAAATCATTCATACCGAATACAAGTTGATTCTGATAACCATTTACTTCCTGTAGGTTTATTCTCCTGAATATTATTTATCCGTACATTTTTGATTTAGTGTGAATATGATGATCCATCTTCTATATAGTATGGTGGAATTTTCATTCATTGGGATTCTAAATCTCCGAATATGATTTCCAGATCCAAATACTATGTGAGGTTATTTACCTTTCTTCAAAATATTCCTTTTCTTCTACATATTTATGGAAAAAAAGACAACACCATGAATATAATCACCAGGTTGGTATGGGAAGTATATCTCAAAACAATCCTTAATATATTAATCCACAACATATGAATCCCTATAGATAATTTTAGATGGTTTATGTATAACCAATTGTATAATTCTTCATGTGTTAGGAGTATTGAAATTTTTCTAACCATTTTCCAAATCAGATGTTAATATAGGGAGGCCAACATCATTCATATTAGAGTAAAATAGATAATAATAATTGTAATTAAATATTGACATATTTATTTGAAGTTCTAATTGATTTAGTGGTAGGTATAACCATTATATAATGATATTTAAGAGGTACATTGCTTGATTTTAATTTTATAATTATTTTATTATGTTTGTATTTAAAAATATCATCAAATTATTTCTTAATATAAGACTAGTAGTTTTATGGTTTGATCACTAGCAGGAACTACTCACTAATTATGTAAATATTGATATTTCTTTATTATCATTGGTGAATACATTATCTCTATAAAAAAAGTTCTCACTCATATAATAGAATTTTAATAATACATGAGATATAATGGTTGTTAATTTATAATTCCAAGATAAATTGTTGAAAAGTATTTAAATATATGATTTATTAAAGGGAAAACCAATAATTATTTTCCAATGAGATATTTCCAGCCTGTGTATTTTTAGGTATGACCATATATTACCATTTATTTAGATATTAAGGTTGAATGAAAGGATGACTTTGATAATATAATGATAATATATGCATTAATTATTCATTAATACATTAATTTCTTGGAAAAATAATTACATTTTCCTTCCCTAGAAATATAGGTATTTTTTTAATTGAACACATAGAAATATCCATAGCTTTAGCGTAGAACCCATATAGAAGGGATTTTGTGGAGTTAGAGGAATTGAAGAAGAAACATCAAGAACAATTTTAGAAGGATTTAATTCAAGAAAACACATTATTTTAGGACTATATTTTTTCCTTTTAATTAATAACGATAGATTAATTCAAATATTCATTTATTATTTGGAATTTAATGGGATCATATTGAATAAGAAATATCATTTTCCCAGAATTGGTGATTTATTAGGAAAAGATTGTGGGTATCAATTATTCTCTAATATAGCACATAGATTAGGGTATCATCAGATATGGGTGATGAAATAATATATCTTTATGAAAGTTTTTTGAAATATAAATATTATCAACTTAATTTTATGAACTCTATTTTTACTATTTTTTATGAAATATTTTTGAATTTAATGTATAGAGTCTGTAAGGACTACCATGATAATTTGCTCGACCTATTTATTTGTAATATTATTATGTGTTCCAAACTTCATGAGTAGAAAGATGATCATATAAGGGTAGTAATAATAACATTATAGGAGGAGAATATATTTTGTTAATTTTAAAGGTGTTAGTTTTGGTTAAAATTTTCCCCTTTATTAGGATACATTATGACTATTGAAGGTATCCCATTTGATACATCAATGAAACATGTTGTATATGTGTAGACTCAACCTAGAAAAGCAACCATGACATGTTATTTCCTTGGTATTAGTGTATAATATTACATTTTTGTGATTTTGTTTCAACAAAATTGCAATCCAATAAACATGTTTACTTAATAGGTAAAAATTGTAAGAAAAGTTTCAAATAATTGAATAATAGGTTGGGTTGTGAACCTGGGATAACATTACCATATATTGGGGAATGATTGTCAATTTATTATTATGGATCCTTAAAATTAATTCAATGTGTAATCAAGAAGAATGAAAAGGCGATATCATATACATTTCGATAGTCGAATCCTCATAAAAAATTATCCTACGCAATAAATAGTTTTAGAAGTTTTTATCATTGTATTAATAATATTAAGAAATTATCATTTCTGGGGAAACATTTGATTGATAAATAGACCACCATAGCATAATTTATATGTAATTCAATAATAAATTGAACATGATACAATGGTTTTTGTTGTAGCAACTTAAGGATGGTGATTATTCTATTCTTTATCACCATGGAAAATGAAAGGATGTGAATAATGAGTTGAGTTGGTTAGAAACTATAGTTCCTTTAATGAAGAGGGCTAAAAGAGAAGCATTAATAAATTTCATTATAAATATGTACATATAATTAAAAAGGGAAAAGACATCATAAATTATATCCCAATTATTTATAACAATCATTATTGTATAAGACCAACATATAAAAATTATAACATACAAATAGATGGCACATTTCAGAAAACATGGATGTTTTCAATGTTCAATGTTGAATAAGAGGGGGTGTTGATTTTTTTAATATGTAAACGCATTCTATATATTAAAGAGTTCAAAAAAGATGATGGATTAATATTATAGCTATGGGATCCCTATATATCATGGAATTTTTTTATTAATATCAATCAGCATGATCATTATGATTGGGATAACAAGATGAGTAAGATTTCTAGCTATACTAAAATATGATTGGTATGTTAGTATGTGATGGAACAATGAAAACTACCCAAATTAGTGCTACCTAAACTACCCATAATTGTATGGATGTTGGGAAACATAACTATTTAATTTTATTAATAACCTCAAGAATAAATCCATAGGAAACAATTCCATATCAGTAATTGTTTCTAGATTGAAAAGTACTAGTCATTTTATCTCCATATGAGTGGATTTATACCTTTAGTTCTAATATTGTCTATATGCACAATAAGTATTGAGACTTCATCGAGAAACACTATTAATTTTCTATGACCATATCATAATATTTTCATATTGTTTCTAGAAGATAAATAAAAAATAAATTAACACTAATATTATCTTTAGAAAAAACATTAATCCATAAATTTATGGGTAGTCTGAGAGAACTATTCAAACATTTGATGATATTTTATGAGATAAATGACACGATTTTAATGGGATATGGGACAGAAAACGTCAAAATTTTGAATTCCCTAGAAAGAATCATTTTCACACAAGTATTAAAATATCCCCTTATGAAGCACTATGTGTGAAAATATGTAAATATATAAGATCCATGATTAATTATATAAAATGAAAACTATCCATACTTGATATTTTGAATGATACTATATAGAAGATTCATTTGATTGAAAAACATATCATGGATACATAATATATATTGATGAATTATGGTGACCACAAAATGGGGGAAATATATTTTCATATTGGGTATTATTTATTCCACAAAATACCACCATAGAAATGGGTCATGATATATGGACAGAATGGGAATCTAAGTCTATGTTTCATTGGAACATTTGTGATTCTCGAGTGTATTGGAGTACATTATTATCCAATAGTACAACCTCTAAATATATCCAATTTATAAAAATCTTAAAAATGTCCTTATTAATAAATTATAAGTCAAACCAAACACATAATCATGAATAAAATAGAATGGAATTGGAATGTTACCTATCATAAGAAGATGAATTCATAAATATTTTCATGAAATGGAACAAGTATTTAGAAATAATAGAATCAAACTCATGATTGTCTTATTGACAAATCCAAATTTACAAAATTTAACTTGAAAGCCTAAAGATTTTATGAAATATATATACAATCATTTTTTGAATGGTGGGAAAAAATGTCTTGGTTTAAATTTCATAAGTGCGAGAGAATGACACATCCCAAAATATAATTCTGATAGTAGTACAAGAACTAATGTTTCAAAATTGGTGTATTATTATTAGTATATAGAAAGAGTATAAAATTTAATAGTAAATTTTTCAAATATATAATAATTGTGTTGATAAAATCTAACAATAATCCAAATCGATAATCCATAAATAATCATGAAAAAACAAGGGAAAAATATATAAGTCTAAATTATCCCACGAATATCACTCCCACTATGATGGGTATGAAAATGAATTTAAGTGATAAAAAAATGTTATACATTATCAAAGTTAGTGTAGAACCTTTATAAGTGAAGTAGTTCATGTCGAGGAATGATATTTGAAGAGTTTATATAGGTTATATTTTGAAATGTAGAAATTTTGATTTTTCGATTTCATGACCATCACCATACTATTGAATGAATCCATTATATGATCATTGGAATTGTAATAATATTACATATAATACCAAAAAACTATTTAAATAACAATTTTAATGTATTATATTCATATAATATCTATGTTATTATATATATATATATATATACTCATTATGAATAGTTATGTGTGAAACCAAAAAATTCGGAAACCCTTAAAGAAAATCAATAATGAGATTACCCTTAGAAATATTATATTATATAAAACATGAAATTTTTAGATAAAATAATTATTTGTTATACATATAAATTTATTTTCAGAAACTAAAAAATTAATTAGAAAACAAAATGATTAAATTATTTTAGAGTAATTTTTTTAAAATTTAAAACATAAAATATTTTTAATGAAAATTATAAAATATAGCATTTATTTTTTATATGGTTTATAAATTTATAAATATATGATAATGACTTGATATTAAAAAAGGTGATTCCATGACAAATAATTAATTATTCCATTAATATAATGTATTTTAATGAATTTAAATTACATTTTAGACTCTAAACTATTTTTAAAAGTCTAAATTGGAAATTTTCTTTCAAAAAGGTTAATTTAAATAAAAATCCCATTAAGATCATAAGACAAATATAAAATATTATTATAAGTTCTAGAAATAGAAAACAGTAAAAATTACCTTCTTTATTATATTCAACATTATTAAAAACCATTGGTGACCTTTAAAATTTTTATTTTTCAACACCATGATTTTCAAGTGATATATTTGAAAAAGAATAAATAGTTTAACTCAAATTGATTGATGTAAACATATTTCCACCATATATTATTATAAACAATGATCTATAGGACATCTCAACCTCTCACACACTCTCAATATATCCTTTTTTGATTCTCTCATGATCTCATGAAATCACTACTCTTTGTTAATAAATTATTTCATAACGTCAAGGATTATCTTCCTCTATCATTTTATCCATGTACATACATTGTAATTAGTCATCTAGTTTATATGTTATTATAATACCATGAACTTATATTAATTCTATTAATGTCTAATTATTTTAATATTAGTGGGAGATTTTCATTGTCTCTTATTAAGACTATTCCATATACACCTTTTTCTACTTGTTGTGTAGTCAAAATTAATCATTTATTTTCCATGCCTCTATTTTTATATTGTGAAAGAAAAACCATTTTTCTCAAAGGCAATCCTATAAATGTAGTCATAGTTCATTTATTTGGTATTTCCAGGCATTGATCAATCATTATGTTATAATGGGTTAAAAATGATGAAATGTTTTTGTATTTAAAAACATATATACTCATTGATTTGGTAAGGACCTGACCGATCGAGGCCCACCTAGTCTGTGTAAGGCATAGGTACATAAACCCACACATTACTAAAATGGGTCAATGTCATGCCACTAGTGATGAGAAGGAATAACTAAAACAGTATGGCTTTTCTTAATGAACCATTATGAATACACCCAACCATATCCATGTATTCTTATATAGGCATATAAATTTATGGCTATAAAATCTAGAGATCAAACCTAAAGGAAATAAAATATAGGAAATACATTAGTGTATAATATAGTATAACCCATGTGTAAAGGAGAAAAAAATACACACCCATACAAAAATGAAGTCCCAGCCAGACAACAATAGAAATTGATGAAAGTAGACATATCCTTTCTTCTGATCTCAAATATCAACCACCGGATATTGTCAATAGACACATGTATCACTATGAACCACTGTAATCATTATCAATTAATTCATCGTCTGTATAAGAAATGACATTTTCATGGGTGTCCCATGTTTGGGTGACTATATATATACCAATATGAACAACCTATAAACTAAAATGGATCAATTTATAGATAAAAATTGATATTACAACCTAATGATTGATGGAATCCAAACCCAATATATAACAATACATATTTTCATAACGAATCCCAAATGGGAGAGATTGGGGATCTTCAGTATTATAGCCAAATCCAATTAGATGAGTATTCCTAAAACATCAAATACAACCTCCCCATAATATGAGTAAAGGGGACCATTTCTCAAAACTGTTATCTACATCAAATAGAGCCACAAATACTGTGTAGGTCCTACAAGACAATAATGGTTGATTATTGGGGAGTACGATTATATATGTGGGTAACCTATTCTCTATTATTGTAAGGGGTTTAATATCTCAAAATTTGTAAAAAAATATTTAGAACCCGAAGAATTGTTGTTATATAGGAGTATTGTTCTAAACATCTCTTCTATACAATGGGAAACCCCTTAGCTATTTACAATTGAGAGTACTGACCCTGTAATTTCATTAATGTCTTTCAAAAACCACACCCTAATGTGAAAATGGATTACTAATAAAATAATATATATGACGATACATCCTAAAATAGTTAATCTACATGGGTGTCATGAAGAATAATTAAAAATGGAACATTTCACATCTTATCTCAAAATATACTACAATGGATAACATCGTATTTTATTAAAAAAACTACATAGGATAGGCTAGTCACGTTCCAAAATATGAGTCCTAACAAAAGAGATATGAGAGGGATAAGTAAAATCAGGGAAAACATCATTTATGGGGTTCACACATTGTGTGACCCCAATGCATCTGCGGTCAATATTATCCTCTAGACATGGTATAAAAGCTATATTAGGTTATGTACCTTATATATATTACTCACGGCATGTCTCAGACACTCGGTCCTACTATTATCTTCCTAGATGATCCCACATGCATCATCTTATGCTTGTATAACTAGATGTCTATCATGCAAAGAATGTGTGCTAGACTATGCCTATGTTATCACAGAGTAGACATCCTGTCCCCCTACATGTGATCCCAGGAATGTGAAAGATGGAGCTTGGCCTAGCTACCCAGGGTGGGGTCAGACAACATGTTATCCTTGTCTTCCAAAAAACCATATCCTCCATTTCTATGTGGGGGTAAACGATGTTTATTATTAGACTACATTCTATTTATTTGATTTTTCATTGATCATTTTGAACCATACCTTTTACAACCCATTTGGATACCATTCCATGAATCATGATTTTTAGCACCCGAAATATGTAAGGGAAAAGTCTCGCCATTTTTTTCCCACCCCTAAAGGCCAGAAAATTGTTTTAGATTTCACATTGTTGTTTTTCATGTTTCCCATGCACTTCTCATCACACATTCATTCAAAATCCCATATATATTGAATATATCAAATTAATCCCATAATGAATATTAATACGTTGACAAATCACCATCCAAATCATCATTAACACATCCACCATGAATATGAGGGCTTTATCATGGCTATAACCTCCTTAAAATCGTCTAACATGACCTGAGTGGACAATAGAGAATGATGTGATGAATGATGGGGGGATCGCAATTAAAATAGTGATAAACATCATTGGCCTACCATTATGGGCTTATGATTCCATTATGGAGAAATTAGTGTGATATCATATAATAAAACAATAACATGAACTAAAAAATATAATACAAAAATTCCATCCTGAGAAGGTTCGGAAAATTCACATCAAAAGTAGATAAATATCTATGCTCAATTTATTAATTAGAAGGGAGAAATCCAAATATTATGATACATAATTATATATTTATTGATTTTTGGTAAACAATGCATTTAAATATAATATTGGGATCCTCCTATGAGTTCTACCTACTTATCCACCACAATATGATCTCTCACCATCCTCTAGTGAAATCTGCGAATAAAGAATTCTGAATATTCCCTTATGGTAGATCGTATTATTATGTGGATAACAGGGGTGAAATGTTTCAAAATAAATTAAATCAATAGTATTATGTCAATTTTTAATTTAATACTAAAATAAATTATTAAATTTATTTATATAATGTAAATTTACATCAAATAATGTCTGTATATGAAATTTTAACGCCATCCATTTTTAGATCACTCCAAGGGTAAAACTAATGTTCTACACTCAACAGTGGTCTTATATGTCAAATATAAGACACAATTTGGTGGTTATCATTATTTGTATGAAAAAAATTGGGTTCGATATTAATATTTTTAATATTTTTTAAATATAAATTTCTGGAACATTAGGCATTGGAATCGTGCTCTTTCTCACTGGGTAGAATTGAAAATAGTCATGAATATATCACAAATTCAAAAATGGTAATGATAAGGTCAGTAAATTATTCTACCCTTCATGGATATCCATCCCTAAAAGGCACACAATGTAATGACCCAATGTTTTATCAATTTAATTCCCTTCTAATAATTATGTACTATAGTATAATCACATAATACTACATAAAGAACACAATAAAAACTCTATAGATGAATTATTAATGAAATAACATGCATTTCTAGATGAAAAGGACTATGTACCAAAGGAATAGTAACATGACCTTTGGAATGGTGAGATGACCCTTTTGAATAATAAACCTAATTATTAAATAGTAACCTCATAAATGAATGTATAAATATGATTTATCCATCTTATATGTTACAATATTGTATAATTATATCATAGTATAATTAATGAAATATTTATAAAAATATTAATTATGTGTTGGTGTTTTTATATTTCATAAAATAAATAATTACAATTTTAGGATTAATTTAATAAATTAAAAAAATTATTTTCAGAAAATGTATTCTTAAATTAAAATTTTGATGTCTAATGGTTGTAAGATAATTTTATGAGACCATAGTAAATTTTTCAATGTGTTTGAAAAGAATTTTTAAATTAAAAAATTTTATTTTCCATGTAAATTATGATATAATTAAAATTTAAATTTCATATATTTAGAAAATTATTATCATAAAATGGAGTTAATTTAAAAATTCTAAATATGAAAAAATTCTTACTGCGAATATTTGGTATTTTTTTTTGAAATACATGAACTTTTAATGAATAGTAAAATACGATAATTTATGATAAATGATAAATACATTCACTATGGAGTAATGGATGATGTTCTACTGAAGTAAACATCATTTTATAGAATTTACATAATCTAGTTACTATATATTGTATCATTAATCATCAATATTTCTTGTCTTGGACAAAATAATAAACTAATGAATTTGATAATGGGAAATAACCCATATCCTCTACTATAAATTCCACCCCTCACCACCTTTTCTCCTCACACCTCTCAATCCTTGAGCCTTGTCAAAATTTTGATAAAATATCCTCCCAATACCCTCCCAATGTCCATTATTTTTATTCAAACATACAAAAAATAATCCACTATGGAGGTTTTGAAGAAGAAGGAATCCAGAGGAAAAACCCATTACCTTTTCTTTAAATTTTTGTTTCACAGTTCCATTATTTTCTTTTCTATCCCCACCTCCCCTCATCCAAAGAGTATGATAAAACCAGTAACATACATATAAGATAAATTTATAATGAAAATGTAGTAATTCATCATCATATATCTTTTCCCATCATTTTTACTAAAAATGAATGATCGTCCGAGATGTGTTAATTTATCAGATTCAAGGATGAAAGGTTTTAAATTTTTATTAGCATATTCAATGATGGCCATGAAACCATTTTTATGGTTTAAACTGATAACAATAGATGTATTATATCTTACTTAAGGTTCTGGAATCAGTTTTTACTCTTTATATTGATTTATAAAACAAAATGATGTCATTGTGATTGAAACCCCTCAAAATTAATCAAAGCGATTAGAATTGATGTTTTATCTAACAATTCATCCACAAAAAAATTAACCAAATAAATTATATGATAATTTAACCATATTTTTGATGATTAATAACATATAAAATTAATTTTTACTTCAAATTATATTTTAAATGAACATTAACACTCTTTCATAAGAGAGAAGATCATGAAAATAATGAAAACGAGCACTAACGAATGATGAAATTATATACTACAAATCATCAATAAGGCCATAATAAAACATAATAAAGTTACAATATATCAATTACGTGTTTAAATAGTTATGAAATTATTAATTAATCAATCTAATTTTATTACCTAGGTCATTAACATCAAAGGATGTAGACCTTCAGACTAAAGGTATGGGATTCTACCCAAACCACTATTATTATTTTCGGTTATTGTTACTCTTTTTTAGGGACATACATATTTTAAATGATTCCCTTATCAATTATTATAAATTATTATGCCCAATTTAAAGGAACATCCCTAATTCTTACTCATTTTATAATGAACTATATAGTCTTTTTTAAGCCACCATAATATTTATAAAATAAATATTTTTATTATTAAAACCTTCATGGTTGAACTATGTTTTTATATATATGATTATTCCATTTCCTATTTTAAAATATCTTAAATATTTTCCTTAAATGATACTAAAATGTTTTAATTCCAATGTTTCTTAAATACCATTTTTTGATGTTATCATTTCGGTTTGACATCACTTATATTTATTTATTCCTATTTTCCTCATGAACATCAATCCTTTCTTTCATGGAGCCCATTGTGATATTCCCATATGGTATTCATGTTGATAAGATTATGATACTCAATTCATACAATGGGTAACCCATATGTTTTTGATTGATTCTTTATATAGATTCATTATATACAACACATATTGATTGATGTGTTATGATGGGTGATCCTAGATGTTTCACCAATTCATTTGGTAAATTTTAGTCTCATGAGGTGTAATGTACAATTCATGGGTAATAGTCATGGTGGTTAGCTTCTAATCATGCTCTTATATATGCAATGAGCTTTGAATCATTCAAAATTTATGTTTTTTATTTCTGCTACAATACTATGATTCTAGTTTATATGGTCCCTTGTTAATTTTTTTTAATTTCTTATGTTTAATCATATTCCATGCCTCTTTATATCCTTCTATTATTCTTTCTAACCCATGTGTTAAGATTTATTCTATTGTTTATTCCCTTACTGAGATTTTTATCTCATCCCACTGTTCATGTAATCCCATGGTTATCCTAAGTATATTTAATGGCTCAAAGGATGATATGAGATCATTATATATATTAAATAAATAAATATTGTATTCTATACCATGTTTTCTATTTTATGTTCCTAGTCTTCCAAGACACTAGGCTCCATGATCCTTGTCTTGTTATTTTATGTTTAAATATGTTTAAAATAATGTAATTATTTCTGTAAAAGGCAAGAAATTTTATAAAAAAACACAAAAAATGTGAGGATATTGAGCCCACATCTACATATCCCACAACGTGGAGATCTATTGCATTATATTATTCTTCCAAAAAACATGAACCAAGTGGGTAGTCCATCCTCGTAGAACACACTCATACCGATCATCGATTTCCAATGAGTTCCTAGTAATGGTGGATCCATCCTCAATGTCCATCTCACCCCAGTAAATGATGTGTGTATGATATGGTTCCTATATATATAGTTGAGACACATGGATAGAATCATTCACCCCTTCCAAATGTGGGGGTAATCCAAGGTAGTTTGAAACCTATAAAACCATCTGTAAGATTTCCAATGGACCGATGAACCTCATGGACAACATATAACCCAGTAAATTTTTTAATTAACTAACATTGTATTCTATATCGTATATGACAGTCATCACCAATCACATAAGTGAATATAATATCCTGAGACTCAATTGTATATTTACTATGTTGAATAATTTAAATACATGATATATCTGGTAATTCACGCAAAGCTAATTTATCTTTCATCACATGAAGAGTGACATTCAAAGATTGATTATGTTACATGAAAGAGAAACCATCCCAGATATCTAGCGTTAAACTCAATAATAAGTTTTTTCAAAATAGAAATGTATTATTAAAATATTATTATTTAATATAATATGGTTTAAACTACATGTTATGTTACAAGTTATGAATAGTATTAACTATTATATCAAAATTATTAGTTTATATAGATATAAAATGAATTCATTGGCTACTAATTAATGAGAAATGGAAATAATATCCAATTGGATATAAATAAATATTATTGTTTATATGCTTCCAAAGGAGTTTTCAATTGATAAGAATAATTAATTCTATTAATTTAATGATTTCAAGGATATATAAAATTTATATATTCAATAAAATATTTTTTATATTCATCCATTATATTTGATATGAATAAGACAATAACACACCCAATTTTACACCTAAAAACCAACATTTTTATAAAAGAAATTTTTCCACCTTTTAATGAGAACCATTTTTATAAATAAATTTTGGAACTTCAATTGATTTTAATTGTCTAAATAAACATCATTTTTGAATTAGAAACATAATAATTATGTTAGGGTATATTTTTATGTTTTTCCTAAACATATTATTTTCCAATGAATTGTTAAAATACTTAATTTTATTTCAAAACTGCTTTTTTATATTATTTAATTTTAAATTGAACATATAAAATTAATTGGGTTTAATGTCTAATTATATCATAAAGTATTTAACTAATCAAATATAGGTTATTGGGTTCATTTTTAAATTTATATTTAATGTAAAAACTAATCAAACTTTTAGAAGTTATTACATTAAAAACCTATATTGTCATCCAGTCTGGAAGATGATTATTAAATTATTTTCTTCCACAACTATACATATATTTTAGGAAAATGGATTATATATTTGGAATCAAAATAATTTATAATGTCTAATAATACTAACATAGTTTTTTACCAAATAGATTAGTGAATGTAATTAAAATTAATTACAATGATTAAGTTAAAATTAATCATTATAAGGGACTAATCCTTAACATTAAGGCAAAAAACGACCTATATTCTTATACAAGTTCTATTTTATGGAATAATATCTACCTATCTTCTATTTTATATAAATATTAGAATTAGTGGATCCACATAAAACATGAAAAACATGCATAGAATTCCTTTTTCATGATATTACATGAGTTCCACTACTCCTCCCCTTGGAAATAGAGAAATCCATAGAAGGCTTTGGTTGAAAATAAAAATGAGTTACCCAAATAAGAGGTAATAAACATCCCCAAAAATTTTAGTTTTATTTCATTTATATAAAGCATAAAATATTTTTAATTCATGATTTTATAATAAAACTAGTAACTTTAATATAATAGGATTTTTTATGCCAGCTTTTCAACAAAAAAAACACAGACATCCATATAATGTATAAAAAACATACTATTTCATTGTATGACAATCTACCACGTCATGAAATGATAATTCTTCTTTTTTACCTTACAAAAGGTATTAGCTAGCCATTATGATGGAAACTCAATTTATATATGATTTATATGACATATATTATGTCTTTCTTATTCTATAATTCTTTTCCCCAATTATCTTTATACTTTACATTTTTATAAAAATGATAAAATCATTTGTGGAAGTGTGTACTACCACCCCCACAAAGCGATTTGATTCGTTAACATGATACATGGAATGTATAAAGAATGGTTTTAATTAAAAAAGGTGAAATTGAAACCATTTATATGATATTAATTACATAATTAACTTTCTAGAAATATAATATATATCATTTTCTTTATTACCCATTCACACCCTTTAAATGAGATAACTTAATTTGTGGACGTGTGGACTACCGACTCTTCGACATGATGTGATTCCTTTTTTCATGACATGAATTATATTAATATGTACATATGAAAAAATAATATTTTATTTTCAATATAATCATCTTTTTTGAATGATATATTTCTACTTAACTTCTTTCCATAAGGATCATTGAAAAAATGAGAATATTTCTCACTCATACGTACGACCTACAGTCTCCATGACTGTAACATTGATTCATTTTCTAAAACCACATTAAATGATTATTTTTTAATTTATAATTGATGTAAAAATATTATTTTTATGTCCTTATTGTTATTCTACATATTTTATATAATGTCCCATTTGAAAATAATTGAGTTATCAATTTTATTTTTGACACGTAAAACTAATTTTCTAAAAACACATGATGTAAACATAATTGATTAATTAGTAATATACAACATGGTAAAAAGTGAAACTAAATTTATGGTAATCATGAAAAATATTCTCATGAAAGTATATAATTAACATGTTTTTATTATGTAGGAAGCTATAGGATATTCACCAGAAAGGAAACACAAGGTAAGGGACTTCATCTCAATTTACAATAAATTGAGTCTTATTTTTCTGTTATGCACCATGTAACTTTTATATAGTGTATATATTTCAATTTGAAATGTTATATCATGACCATAATAATTATACTGATATTTCTATCTTCATTAAATTTTATTAAATCATGGATATATTTATTCAAATGTTTCAATGTCGTATGGGAAGCATTGGACTGTTTAAAGATTATTATACTTGAGAATGTTTTTAAAGATTATATTAAAAAAATCCCTAACCTTTGATATTTGTTAACATTCTCTTAAAAAAATCAATTTTTTTAACATGCATCTATTTTCTTATATATGTTTTACATACTACCACTTTAACATATATTATCACGATTCATTAATTATTCATGATATTTTTATTTTAAATTTTAATTATTTAATTTAAGTGGATTTGAGTTAAAATATTCCATGAGGAAAAGAATTCCATAAAACAATTTCTTTTCATTGGGTTATATTACTTCCTAAATGTTGTTAATGTTCTATGATTATGTGTGTGATGAAAGATACTATATGTTGATTTATTTATTCCCTTATATGTGTATTTACAATTGATATAAGTAATCTACTCATTGATTGATTCTCACTCTAACATTATAATCACTTGTAAAATTTACATTATAATATCATCATGTTTGGGATTTTTTATACATAAATTTCCATCAAAGGTAATTATTTTAACATTGTTTAATTATCACTTTAATTATATTATCCTAGAATTATATCATACATTTATGATGTAATAATACTATTTTTACACTCTATTTTAATCAAAATGTTTTTGAATTTTTTTTGAAGAAAACGTGAATTCATTTATGACATTAGTATGAGACCTATTTTCTTCTCTGAAACCACATATTCTAATTTTTTTTCAAAAAAATTATTTAAATGATATTTTAATTTCTATTCCTCAATTAAAAAACCCTTAATGTTTCCCCAATTGGGTTATATTTTATTTAAACCATCCTTATTCTTCCTCGAGATGGTTTATGATTGATTTAGCTAAGGATAGTATTCATATCCACTTCTCGATTTATTTGTTAGTCCACGTGAAATATTCAATATTTTATCATCATTGAACATTTCATTCCATTATATTATTTATTTCATATATCAAAGTTATTATTACTAGCTAAAATATTTACAAGTTAGAATAATGATTATACATTTAATGTTATTTGATAATGGGGGTAAATATTGATAATTTTATATTATTTATTTATTAAGGATATTTAATTAGGCATATTATTTATTTTGGATATTAAATATTAGGAATTCATTAGACAGGTAAGGATGGGTGGATCCCAGGCTTTATGTAGCACCTCCATGTATTGATAGGTTCCCATGAGACAAATAGGTTGTGCAAATTAAATGGTTCACTATCCATAGTTTTAAATGAACATATGAAATGTCTTGATGGTATAGGTTATTATGTGCATTAGAAATGAAATCTATTAAGAAATAATTTTCCTCATTTAGTTTCATGTAATATTCATCCATGAGATTCTAGGTTGAAAAAACTATGGATAAAATTCATATTTAGTTAAATGATAAAAGTATATATGTTTCAGATTCTTACATTTCAATTTTTATTTTGTGTAATTTATTTATTTTAAGGAAATTTTTTTTCATAAACCATTACAAGATTCTTATTCACTTTCATTCCATCATATTGATTATGTGGAAAGTGTGTTCATTTATTTACCCTTCCATGTTGATTTATTCCCATTGATTCATTATTTCATTTGATATACTTTACATTTATTAAGAATTTGAGATCCCCCTTATTATGTTTCCCTTAACAAGGAATCCAAGAAGAATACTAATAAATACTTTTTGGTATATACTAAATAGAATAATGTTATCCACGAAGTAAATTAGAATAAAAAAATTATGTTGTAAATTGTGTACAAATGTGTAATATAATCCCATTTATGTATTTGGTTTAACAAAAATACTAAAATCACTATCCATCGAGGATTAATTCCTTATAATCATGCCAATATATTTGATAGTAGACACTCGATCCAAGATTTTGGGGTCAGTCTACTACAGTTGGTGTCAGAGGCAGATTAGCTGAAACCATGAGAACTATATTTAAGAAAATGTAAATTAGAGAACATAGACCTAAGGTATAATTTCAGGGTAAATATAGAATAACATTCGAATATCTCGGCTTGATAGAGAATATGGGGGTTTTTAAAAAATACATTAATGTCTAGATACTACAAGTTGATGAGGATATATAAAATATATTCCTATGAGTAAGAACTTTGACCATGTGTGTCAAGACTAACTCAGCATAACCTGGTATACGGAAACGGGCCTTATTAATCACTTGGTTTTGCATTTCTGGGGTATAAACATAGAAAAATTCATATTTTATTTACCAAACCCCAATGAAGGATTTTTTACAATGGATACCTTAAGTTACAGATATGGTGTTATAGATTGATGTTAAAGTGTCACGACATAGAACTCCTAGAAATCATAGACTGTGCAAATGCTACGCCAAGGATGAACCTATGTGAAAATAGAAGGGTGAATAATTTATGAGTTGAATATATATTAAAAACCTTACTTAAAATGATATTTAGTTATTATATTTATTTCAAGGTTGTTAATCAAATTTATTTTGAATATATTATTAATAATATTTTAGAAAATGATAACTCGTATGTCGGTTGAAAAACCATAAATTCCTGCAAGTCCAAAACACTTGGACCAAAAACCCAAGGACGATTATGGATTGACACAAACCAATAACCTATAATGTGTCTTTGTTAATATATATATTTTTTATTTGTACAATTTAATGATTTAATATTAATGATAATCTAGTTAGGATAATTTTTAATAATAAATATTATTGTCCTCACAATAATTTTTTGGAGAATAATTACAGAAAAATAGTTGGATTTTTCCCTCTTTTATGGGCCATAATATCCTTTAGAAATCAATTTTAGTGCATCGGGAATGACAATTTATTTTTGATTGAATTGGAAAAACGATCAAAGCATAAATTGTTTTTCAAATTATGTTAATATTAATATATATTCTATGGATATATAGTTAGTAAATAAATTCCCTAAAATTAGGAAAATTATTAATAAATAAAACTATTATCATAATACCATAATATTTGTTAAACCGATGTTATTTTAAATCATCAATTTTTTTTATTTTCGGGATTCAACATTCCATTGATCATTTACATGTTTGTGATTTATGAACTCCACCACTCTCTATAAATAATAAGTTTTTATCTCAATGTGTGTATCTCTACTTTCCACTAATGATCTCATACTTGGAGACCAATTTACATGTTAGTCCATCTGATTTTTGTAATTACCATTCTATCATTTCTAGAATATGTTTTATGAACCCTTCACATGATGTGTAATTTCAGTATAGGAATTATCCATATGTATATCACTATTTTGAGTTTAAATTATTAGGACACAATTTATTTTAGGTTGGGAGAATTTGAAACACCCAAAATTCTAAAATAGTATATTTGTATTGAATACTATTTATGACACACATCACCAAGCACATCAGCGAATATACAATTTTGAGACTCTAATTTATATTTAATATTTAATGAACTTTTTATACATGATATAGCTTGTAATGAAAATAACAATGAGTTATCTTTTATTTCATGACAGAGTGACATTCCTCGTTATCTTGTGATACATTTAATAGTGACCTTCCTCAAAAGCTTATGTTACACTCAAGATTATGTTTTCCCAAATAAAAATGTATCATCAAAATAGTATTATTTAATATAACATGATATAAACTATCTATTATCTTATATTTTATTAATATTATTCCCAATGTTATGAAATTTTATGGTTAATGATTTCATTTTCTACCAATTAATGAGAAATGAGAATAGAAATCCATTGGATATAAAATAAAATATTATTATTTATATGCTCCAAAGGATTTTTGTAATAATAATAAAAATTGATTATATTTAATTAGATATTTTAGTGAAATATATATGTTATATTGTCAATAAATTATTTTTATATTCAACCATTATTTTTTATATGCGTAATATACGAACAAACTTAATTTCAGACATAAAAACCTATATTTCTATGAAGTCAATATTATATAATTTTAATGGATAACCCGTTTTAAATATTAATTTTAACACATTAATTGATTTTATACATCAAAATAAACATAATTTTTGAATAAAAATTAAAAAAGTTAGGTTAGGGTGAATTTTTTATATATATTTTAAACATATAAATTTTTAATGAGTAGATAAAAATACTATTTTTTTTCAAAACCGTTTAATCATCTAATTTATTAATATGGATAAATAATAAATTCTATTGGTTATGAAGTCTAATTATAACATTATATTATAAATTAAACCAATTTAGTTCATTAGTATTAATTTCAAATTTATATATAATGATAAAACTTATCAATACTTTAGTCGTTTTTACATTAAAACATGCCTTTTCGTCCCACCTGGATGATGGATATTAAATTAATTTATGCCATATATATGATGAAAATTTTGAAAAGATTTATTTCATATTTAGAATCATAATAATTTATATTTTTTAATAAGGCCAAATTTTCTTTTAATCATAATTACTGGTGAAATTAAATAAAATTAATTTCAACAATTATGGTAAAATTATGATTAATAAGGGACTAAACCTTATCCTTATGGCCCAAAATGAACAATATACATGTACAAGAGAATGTTTTTGAAAATATGTTGCATCTATCCAATATTGGAACTAATTTTACCATTATTATATCAATATGAAATATGAAAACAATTCATGGAATTCCATTGTCAAAATATAAGAAAACTTCCACTCCACATTCAGAACATAAAGGCAACATGACCTCCCACATCCTCACACCTCTAAAGACACATTGGAATTAAAAATATCTGAAATAATATCTTATAATAATCCCTATAATCATACAATAATCCCCCAATCATATATATTTCCAATGAAGCCTTTGGATCAAACCAAAAGGAGTTACCCTAATAAGAGGTAACAAACTTCGCCATGCTTTTTAGTTTTATTGAAATTATCCAATCCCTAAAATATAAGTATTTAATTATAATAAAAAAAGTATCCATCTTAAATACACTATAATATTTCTTGGATATGTTTTCGACATAAACTCACACCCACATCTATCTAATGGGTAAACAATGTATTGTTTCTCTCAATGACGAACTACTGCCGCATGAAACGATGATTGTTGATTTTTACATTACCAATATTCTAGGTTGCCAGTATGATGATAAATATGTTCATATATTATATATATGATATTTATTATTTCATTATTTTTCTTTAATAATTTTATCACACATATCATTATAATTTTCATTTGTTGTGACAATGATAACATTGTTTATGAAAGTGTGGACTACTGCCCCTTCAATGTAATGTGATTAATTAGTACGATTCATGTATCATATAAATAATGGTTTTAATAAAAAGATGTTTCATAGAAAACATATATATTATATTCATGAAAAAATTACTTTTTGTAAATATAATATATATAATTTTCTTCGTTATCCATTCACACACTTTGAAATATAAAAGGTTGTTCATGGACATGTGGACTACTACCTCCACAACATAATGTGTTACCTTTTTTACATCATAAGACTTTTATATATAAGTATATAGTACTAAAAATATGGTATTAACGATATAATTATAATTTTAGAATGATATAATTCATCTTATATATATTCCATAATGATCATTGAAAAATGAGAACCTAAGTCATGCGTACATACGACCTACAGTCTGCATGATTTTAACATTGATTAATTTTTCATAACCATGTTTAATTATTGATTTTAAATGTCTAATTAATGAATAAAAATTATAATTATGCCCTTATTATTTTGTAGATGTTATATAATGATTCTTTTCAGAATATTTTACTTACCTATGATTGTTTTGACACTAAACCCAAATTTTGTCAAAACCCCAAGATTGTAAACTTAATTGATTATGTAGTTGTATACAACATGTATATAAGTGAAATAAATGTAATGAAAAACATGGAAGGGATACCATGAAAGATGATAATTAAATTAATATTATTATATAGGAAGATAATGGATGTTCAACTAAATTGAAACACAAGGTAAGGGATTTTGTCTCAATTTACATTCCATAGAGGCTTATTTATTATTATGTACCATGTTTTGCATATATTATTTATATATTTATGTTTAAAATGTTTTACAATGAACATATTTATTATAATAATATTCCCTATTTCATTTAATATTATTTCTTCATGAATAAAATTATTCAAATGTTTCAATGTTTTATGGGAAAATTTGGAATGTTTAATGAATATTCTCCTTAAGAACATTTTTAATAATTTGGTTTGAAATATATCTTCCATATGTGACTGTTAAATTTATCATGAAATAATCACATTATTATCATTTACATTATTTTATATATATGGTGTACAGACCTCCACTTTGACATATAATATCATGTTTCATTATTATTCATGTTATTTTGAGTTTCAATTGGAATTATTTCGTTTAAGGGGATTTGAGTTATAAGGTACCATGATGAAATGTATTCAAAAAAAAATATTTTTCCATTGTGTTATATAACTTCCTCATTATCATTAATTTTCCTTGACTATTTTTATAATGACTGTTACTATATTTTTTTTATTTCCACTTCGATATGATGAATTACTATTGACAAACATAATATACTCATTGATGGTTTCTCACTTCAAATTTCTAATGTTTTAAATGATTTTCATCCAAGTTTCATTATTTTGGGATTTTTTACCCTTAAATTTCCATCAGCGAAATTTCTTTGACCATTTTTAATAAACCCCTTAAAATAAATATCTTATGGTTCTTCATGACCTTTATTATGTAATAATACCATTTTCCACTATTTGGTCCTCAAAATTGTAACAACCTGGACCTAAAGAAACACCCAAACAGTACTAAATACGTCTGGTGTTACTACATTAGGCACACCTCCCCGAACACCAAAGGATTCTGACTAGCAGCGAGGGTCTTATAGGTGTAGCGAGGAGGCTATACTCTATCGGATGATAATAACGGTACTGGTCCGAGTATAATAACAATGATGCAGTGGAATGGATAACATAGAAGACTTAAACCAGACCTTGATAGTGGAAGAACAATCAGTATCGATAAATAGCAGAAAAATTAAAAACAAACAACATCAGCAGAATGTAAACACAACATTATGTTGATTACTTATACTACCACTAAAAAAAACATGCATCCAAAGCAGGTCATACATATTCATATGTAAAGGTGCAAATGGAAAACCAACTGTATCTAAAAATAATTTATCATACTGATACAGGAAAGTAAGAAAAACAGTGTAAACTCTATCTTGGAATGACCTCAAGGTCCAAACCATCTCCCTGCAATAGCTAATGCAGCCAAGCTTCTGAAGATGGTCTCTTTCCGGTACATAAATCTATAATGTCTACATGCGTCTTGAAGAGATAGTGTAGGGAGTGAGACGAATCTCAGTAGGATACCACCCAATAGTGTGTACCTAATATAAGTGTTTAAGAAGGCATGCATTTATATAGAAAATAGTAAATATTATGATGCATAAATAAAAACAAACTCTATTAGTGCTCAACAACCACCATGGACTGTCACCTACTTCATCCAATGCCGGAATCTATATCATGTAACCTATAACTATGTTCCCCCTGACACTGTGTGCCTCAAGTACCAACATCGTGAAGGCACACCCAAGAAATAGTATCCCAGAGGAACAGTGATGCATGTCCTCAAATAAGTCACCGGAGGGACAGTGATGTCTGCACTCAAATAAAGTTAACGTAGGGACAACGATGTCTACCCTCAAAACTATGTAACCATAAGGAAAGAAATGTCTGCCCTCAAATCATGGCAAGCCTATTCCCCCACCTAATATCCTCAATGTTGTCCCCTGAAAGCTCCTTACCTTCTACGTGGATTCCTACGGCAAGCACCCCCAACCAATAGTACCTAAACTCCAACTGATGGGGTCCTCTACCCACACGAGTTGTCAAAACCACCTCATCAAAAATTTTCTTTGTCTGCACACTACTCATAGTCCCAAGTGAGCGGTAATGACCAAAATAGTACCCATGACACAACAGCACTAACACCTTTTGTCCCTATGCCCATGTCGCTCATGTCTGATGGCCTTGCCATCCAAGTAACTCGGGCCATGCCCAACCTAACAGTCATCCTACCTCAAGCCGACACCCATGATGCCCAATCCCATGGTGAAAACCACCCAATATAACCCGGAATAAGCCCAACATGTGATCAACATCACTCTAGAATATCCGGGTCATTCCGCACACAACCTAAAGGTTCTAGTATATGCAATTACCTATATCACACATTTAACCAAAATACATAAACTAAGAAAACAATCTAAATAGTTGAATTACACTAGCCAATCAGTTATCAAAAAATAGTAATGAGGTCTTGAATTCAACTGACAATTCATATCAAGGTTTAATAAACTAAACTCACACATTTAATAAAAAACATTATAACCATTTTGGCATTTCTCAGCCAAAATGCCCCGATGTACAATGACCACTCACCCGGCCTTGCTCAAGAAAAATAGTTAACAAGGCATACCAAAGGCATCCCATAGGTCATATAATTGTTAAATAGGAAATAAAAAGAAATGAAGGGCAACACTCAAAATACGTGAAAATTTTCCAAAGGTTGTGCTGCCCAGATGTCCGCGAAAATAGAAATAATGGTATACACCACCTACATAAGACTCGTACAATGATACTCCTCCGATAACAACCTCCAATTAGGTTTAAGACATTTTATATCTATAAAATAATCAAAACCACTCAAACCCCTATTAATCATTATAGTACATAAATCAAGAAAAATGGTTCAAGAAAAATCAAGGACTTACTGAGGGGTTTCTAATGGATTAAATGGTGTTTCAATCCGGCATCAGATGAAGAAACAAGAGGGATTTGATTTACCGACCGACTCTCCCCACTACAACCCATCAATTTTTAGGGTTCTGACTCGAAACGAGGATACTGCATATTTTTTGCGAAAAAAATGAAAATACACAACGTGTACTTTATGACTACACCCCATGTATCATTTTACAATTCATAGGACGTCTGATATTTCGTCGAGGAAGTGCCGACATACTGCATAATGTGTACCTATGGTACATGGTGTGTACCTCTTTACCCTGCTGGCATCCCCAACACGCCATGTATATCCCCATACACAGCCCCTCTACACGACGTGTACAAATAGTACATGACATGTACAGGCTAAAAACATTCTACCTAGAAAACAAGCCTACATGCCATGTATGACCTCCACACAGTCAAGGGTACATGGTGTGTCTATAACTACATGTCGTGTTGTAAGTAATCCAAACACAGTCATCCCATGACATGTACTTGGTGATCACATGGCCGATACTCACCCAAAATATACACAATTTGTACTCTAGAGTACACAACACGTAGTTTGTAAATTTCTAGAACATCCCAGATTTTCCAAGTCTTCTCTGGGACAAGTCCAAATTCCAATAGAGTTAGGATTTTGACTGGTTATAAAATCCAGGGTTCTTACAATCTTTCCACCTTAACATAGCTCGTCCCTGAGCTATCAAATGAAACATGGATATGGAACAGAACATACCACCTCGATTAAAATTACCCATACATCCCCTATCTCAATGATTCAAGATAAATTCATCAAGGGGTCTCCCACCATAGGAATTTCCTAGCTCAGTCTCAACCCAAAAAAAACTCAACAAAAGAAAAGGTTCACAATCCATTTTTCCAGACGTATGGTCCCCTAGTGACGCATCAGCACCCCTGTGCCTCATTGGTGCTCCCGTTTCATTTTCAAAACCCTACATATCCTGAACCTCATCAATGTATTCCTCCATGAGGTCATACATCCCATGGACATTCAATGTAAAACCTGATTCCATGCAACTCTAGTTACCCACATCGTCAATTCCCCAATGCTCGAGGCACCTCATGTAACCCACATATTTGATGCACCAATACCCAAGGCACCTCAAGTAACCTGCATACTTGATTCCCATGATTTTATGCATTTCATACATATATATAAATATATCAAGCACCCAATATGGCCCCAATCCCACTGACCAGCATCTAGTCCTTCCACATAGGTCATGTGCATCACATGCTCTCAAAAATGACATTCCACTACAGGTCATTCCAAAAATGAAACCTAGAAATCAAGGCCACACCTGTGGTGTACATATAACCATCGTCGACTCACCAGCCTTCTTAGCCTCGGACGACTCCATAGTGTGCACCATGCCAGATGTACGGCTGCCTGATGCCTGAACCCCCTTCGGTGCTGCTCCAGCAACTAGCCACTAACCCCTCAGTTGGATCCCGCTGTCATTGTCATGTCCTCCGCGTGCAGCTAAACCTCAGCTACCTTCACCTAGTACCGAACCGGAACCAACTCCAGATTCCACTGTCTGTCTTGGTCTCTTCCTGCCGAATGTCTGAGAATGGTTCTGGTAGAACCTATACAGATTCCTGACATGTCTACTTGCCCAGAACTATTTTGGAGGCCTATCACTCTAAGTCCAAACCTGACCTGGTTGTCCACACTAAAATTAAACCACTAAGGATCATCTATAAGGTGGTCTGGCTGAGTCCCAAGCCATACAACCCTATGAGAACTCATCTAGTCCTCACTTCCTGTTGTTTGAACCGTCACCTGAAACTGTTCCCCAACCAACCAGGTGTATATCCCTCTGGTTTCCCTCTACTATGAGAGCCTAATTCACCACCTATGATAAAGAACTCATCCTGAAGATATTCACCTTGATCCAAATGGCATGTTTAAATCCATCCTCGAAGTTCCTCACCCTTTTTGCATCATCTCTTACAATACCAGGTGCATGCGAGAAAGCTCAGTAAAAGTAGCTGCATAGTCCATGATGGAAATGTATTCCTATAGAAGGCTCTTGAACTCCTGAGCTCTCTCTACCCATGGCTTGTCTGGTTAAAGTGATTGAAGAAAATATCCTCAAAGTCTTTCCATGCCAACCCTTCGTGCCTACAAGCCTATTCCTTTACATCCCACCGATGCTTTTTCGGTCCCTGTAGCATGTACGTCACCAGCTTGACCTTTCACCCAGCGGATGTCTTGAGCTACATAAAGATCATATGCATTTTCTCTATCCAGTTCTCAGCAGCCTGCACACCACCCTAATCCTGAAAAAGAAACGGGTGCTACGACTGGAATTCCTGCATCATATATTCCTTAGATGGGTCTATACCCTGTACGACTCTGTCGATCCCCTGTATGAAACATACCGGGCTAGATCAGAGCTACTCGTCGAGCCATGGTTTAAACACTGCCAAACCCAGCTGTTGTCATGCCTACACAGGATCCTGAACCTTATCCTGTCCCTGAGCCTGATACCACATTGTAACAACCTGGACCTGAACAGCCACCCGAACAGTGCTAAATGGGTTGAGTGTTACTACCTTAGGCGCACCTCCCCAAACGCCAAAGGATACCGACTAGAATCGAGGGTCTTATAGCTATAGTGGGGAGGATATACCATCGTAGAGGATAATAATTGTAATACTTTGAGTATAATTATAATGATGTAGTGGAATTAACAACTCGGAAATCTCAAACCATACCCGCCGAGTGGAAGCACATTCAATATTGATAAAGAGTGGAAGAAATAAATATAAACAATGAAAGAAGAAATTAAACACAATGAAATTCTGATCACTTGTACAACCACTGAACCACAAACATGCATCCAAAGTAGGTCATACATATCCATATATAATGGCACCAATGGCAAACCAACTATAGAATCAAAAAAACTAAACACATTGATACATGAAAATATGGGAAAAAAATTAAACTCCAGCTATGCAAACCTCAAAGTCCATACCATCTCCATGCAACAACTAATGTAGCCCAGCTCCTGAAGCTGGACTCTTTCTTGCACGTAAATCCATAAAGTCTTCAGGCATCTCAATGGGCCTATGCAGGGTGTGGGATAAATCTTTGCAGGATTCCACCAAATAGTGCATACCTAATATAAGTTTTAAACAGGAAAGCATTAATATAAAAAATAGTAAATATTACGATGCACAAATAAACACAAACTCTAATGGTGCTCAGTAGCTACCATAGAGTGTCACCTACAGTGGCCAACACCTGAATTTCATTCATGTAACCCGACACCATATGCCCCCTGACACCACCTGTCTCATGTACCAACATCCCGAAGGCACACCCAAGAAATAGTAACCCAGAGGAATAGTGTTTCTAGTCTGAAAATAAGTGACTAGAGGGAAATCTTTGTCTACCCCCAAATACAGTAACTAGAGGGGAAGTAATGTATGCGCTCAAAACATAGTAGCCTTTGAGAGAGTGATGTCTGACCTCAAATCACGGTGAGCCTCGGCCCCCAACTCGATAACCTCAATGTTATCCCTTGAAATCTCCTCACCTTCCATGTGGCTTCCTACAGTATGCACACCCAACCAATAGTACAAAAACCACAACTAATGGGGGCATTTACACACTTGAGTTTACAAAACCACCTCATCTTGGAGTCTCTATGTGTGCACACAACTCATAGTTCCGGGTGAGCGTTAATCATCATAATAGTCCCCAAGCCACAACACCTCTGACACATAATGTCCCTACGACCATGCTACTCATGTATGATGGCCTCGCCATCCCAGTAACCTGGGCCATGCCCAACCAGATAGTCATCATGCCTCAAGCAGATGCCCATGACGTCCAATCAAGTGGTCAAAACCCCCAACATAACTCAGGACAAGCCCATCCTATGATCAACATCACTCAAGAATAACTGGGCCATGCCCAACACAACCCAAAGGTTCCATCATATGAAATTACATATATAACCCATTTAAAAAACGCAAAAATAGGCAAAACAATCTAAATAATTGAATTACACTAGCCCAACAGTTATCAAACAATAGTACTGAGGTCTTGAATTCCTCTAACAATTCATATCATGGTTTAATAAAATAAACACTATTTTATAATAAAAAAAAATAATTATAACCATTCTGGTATTCCTCATCCATAATTCCCCAGTTATCAATGACCACTCGCTCGGACCAGCTCATCAAAAATCGGTAACATGGCTTAAACAAAGGCATCCCATAGGTCATATAATTGTTAAACAAACAATAACTGGTTAAGCAGGGTGACACTCAAAACACCCAAAAACATGCCAAAGTTTGCGCCACCCAAAAGTTTGGGAAAACAAAAAATAAAAGGCATTTCCGAGGGGGTTTTAGCAGGGAGAGGCGACTGGGACTCCAAATCCCTCCCGTTTCTTGGTATGATTCTAGATTCTAACATAGTTTAATCCATTGAAACCCCCTCGGTAACGCCTTCATTATTCAAGAGCTGTTATTCTAAAATGCGGTAGATCTACAAAAGAATCATAACTACTCAAACCCCTATAACTCATTGTAGAAAAGAAATAATGAAAAACGGCTCAAGAGGAATTAGGGAATTACTGAGGGGGTATCAATGGATTAAATGGTGTTTGAATCCATATCTGGTGAAGAAAAGGGAGGGATTTGAAGTCCCGGTCGACTCTCCCCACTGAAACCCGTCAATGGTTTGAGTTCTCCCTCAAAACAAGGATACTTCCAATTTTAGTGGATAAAATAAAATTTCTGGCATGTACATTATGACTACATGTAGTGTATCATTTTAATGTTCATAGGATGGACGATATTTCACCGGGGGCATGCAGACTGACTACAGGGCATGTACCTATGGTACACGGTGTGTACATCATTACCCTACTAACATCGCCAACACGCCATGTATATCCCCATACCCGGCCCCTCTACATGATGTGTACAAATAGTACATGACATTTACAAGATAAAAAAATCTACCCAACCAATAGTCCTACACGCCATGTTTGGCCTCCACATGGTCAAGGGTACATGGTGTGTCTATAACTATATGACATGTAGTAAGAAATACCAATACATTCATTACACATCAAGAAATCGAGGAGCACATGAACGGTACTCACCCAACTTATACATAACTTGTACTCGAGAGTAAACGACATGTTGTCTGAAAATTTCTAGAACATCCCAGATTTTCCCAGTTTTCTCAGGGGAAAGTCAAAATTCATTCAGGGTCGGGATTTTGACCCATTCTAAAAACCCGGTTTCATACAAAAATGTTTTAGAAAAGGTTTTCAAGAAAACCCACCCTCATTTCTCTATTTAGTTGGAGAACCAGTTTTCCCCTAATAAACACTATTTTCTAAAAGGATTCAAAAATTATTTTGAGCGATCATTTTATTTCTATTCATGAATGATAAGAAACCTTTAATTTACACCACTTAGGATAAATTTTATTGATACAATCTTTATTCTTCCTCTGCATGTTTTATGTATCATTTGGAAAAGAAAAGTATTCACATTCACTTACATGATTAATATGTTAGTTCTCATTAAATATTTAATCTACAATGATCACTAAACATTGAATTTCCCCAAAATTATACATTCCATTTTTCCAAGATGTTGTAATTTCCTAATCCATATAAAATTTATCATACAGAGTCGGCAATGAAAAATATTTTATTATTTCATTGAAATATTGATAATTTCACAATCATGATTCAAAACTAATATTTTATAATGATTATGATTCATTATTGTTTTTCGATATGAGGAATTATTTGGACTATAATGAAGGGTGGGTATGGGATTTTATATAGATCCTTGATGAATCGATAGGTTTATAAGAGAAAATATGTTTTGAAAATTAAACTTGTAATTATCCATAGTTTTTATCCATATAATGATATGTCTTGATGGAATAAATTTTAATCTACGATAGACAAGACTTTCATTAAAAAATGATTTCCCTCATTTAATTTCAATTATTATTCATCCATGATATTTTACATTGATATATCTATAAAAGAATTTTATATTTAGTTCATTTATAAACAACATGTGTTTAAATTTGTTACAATTGAAATTTTATTTTACCTTTTGTAGTTATCGAAATAGAATGTGTTTTAATTTACCTAGACTTATTTTTTATACACATACATTTATGTCTATTGATTACTTGGCATGTTTGTTAATTTATTTACCCTGATATTTTGACTTATTCAAATTAATACATTATTGTTTCTAATATACATTACACTTATTGAGAATTTGAGAACACCCTTATTATGTTTACTTTCGCCATGAATCCAGGATATTTACCATAAAAGATAAGTAGGGATATACAAGAATGAGTAATGTTGTCCTATAAGTTATTTAGAGAAAAAATTATGTTATAATTAGTTTATTAATTTTTAATACATGACTCATTTATGTATCTGCATTACCAATAATAAAAAACTCTTAGTCCCCTGGGGATTGATTCCATGTAATCATGCCAATATAATTGATTTCATATACCATCTTAGAGCATCTATGGTCTAGTCGCTATAAAGATTTAATATTATTCTAAACCATTAGAATCATCAGGATAGGTAGACTCTCATGATAACATGGAATCCATTATGGAACACCAAGGGCCTAAGATGTCAATTTGTGTAAGATGTATGTTATCTAGGAATATACTTAAATTCTGGAAGATCAACTGACTATGCTCTATGGTTGCATGCCCCATCTCCATCCCAATAAGTGATGCCTCTCAAATTTCATCTAGGAAAAAAAATTTCTAGTTAAGTCTCCCTAATGAGTCCTCATAGGGTTCCATGAAAATAATAGTCTGATAGATATTATAATAATAAAACAATATGATTGGAATGAGATCCTCCCAGTTTTGGATGATGTCCAAAACCCACACACTCATCATATCCTCTATAAACTATATATTTCACTCACCCCGCCCATCCATTTTGTGGAGAAACACATTACACATCTAAAACTAGGTCTTGAATTCCTCCTATAAGCATATCCACAACTATGGTGGAAAAGAACATATTGTTCAGTGACAATTGTTTAGGGTCCCCAAGGAGTCAAAAGATCTACCCCATGTATAACTATACCAGAATATCCACCGAGCACTTCTCCCTGATATATTTTATGTGTGATGACATCATATAATGGTCAACTATCTCCCAAATAAAACTTTACCTCTATCTATCCATTGGATTTCGTTAAAAATGTATACTGATATGAAATTCCATTTATCATTCAGGGTATCAAGAGGCTCTTTCAAAGCAATTGGAACCTTGTTCTCAGCCTTCACCTATTCACATGTGGGACACTAAGAGATAAAATTGAATAAAATGTACCTCATACCAGCCCAAAAAAACATCCACTAAATGTTTCTGCACATATTCCCTTCACAATAATGTTTATATAATGTAGAAGGTGAAAATTATATCATTACCTCCACTGGAATCATGGATGGAACAAATTTCTATCCTAGTAAATGGGTTACAAATGACCCACCTTCAAAAAATCTGTATGTTCAATATCTAGAGGTAATATATTCATGTCGCACCATGTAGTTGATGTCACCCAACAATGCCTCCCTCGCATGGTAGAGATGAAGATGTTTTAACGGCATGAAATAATGATAATATGCGCCCCTATATTCTACTAATTTTATCTATTATGTAGAAAAATACTCAGATGCCTCCTCCAGCAAATGGGAATTGGATTGTAAGCATACATAATTTTCCTCAATGATTCCCTTCACATTTTTATGGTCAATCACAATGAAATAGTCCTATATGAAATCCAACCGACACCTATTTTTATAGAACCTCTTTATTTTAATGATCCCCAATCATGATTATTATTTTTCTAATATTTTTAATGTTTTCTTAGTAAATCATATTCACATTAATGTTATCAAATTTTTCTAATTATTGATCTACCATTAGTTAAAAATAACTACTTCCATTTACCCTAGGAAAATGAATGTTAAGGAGTTATTCCAATGCTTTTGATTTCAACCATTACTATAATGGGCCTACCACTGAGCAATGATAACAACACATGTTACCTCTATACATTTCGTATTGTAACTACAATAAGGTTCTTCCATTTATATGTGAAACCACTTGTCTCTACTATAAAAAAAATATGTTCTTCCAATAAATAATTCTACAGATTGTTTGTTGTAGCACTATCACCACAACATTGATGTCATTAATTGCATACAACCAGAGCATATATGACCAATCCAATATAAAACAAATAGATAATCTACATTAAATAAATATATTGCGGATTTCTATATTAAATTTCAAGATTAGTTCTCCAATAGTTCTTTTAATGAATTAAATTTCTGATAGAATCACAAGGATTTATGAACTGAATATTCTTAAAACACTCAAAGGAGAAAATAAATACAATTTTACTCTTTTATTATTTTTTACTAATCATGAGGATCCCAATTATTTAATTATTAATTATCAATAGAAAATAGGATATTTAATAATGTTATTTATTCATATTATCCCCCTCACATATAAAAAATAGAAAGTGTGGGTGTGTATGATGAATATGTGAAAGTATTGAAATGATGAAATGAAATTAAACAAACAAAAAATCCTAGGATTCTATACAACATTTACAAATACCTGTTTTCACTACACATTTGGTGAAAACCATGTAGATGGTTCTAAAAAATATATGTAGAGACTCCTGAGAAACCAAAACCTTTCAAAATGTGTTACACGAAATTTTTATCATCTTTAAATTCTATCTCATTCTAATTAAAACATATATTTGAGATGTGCTTTTATTTTCTTTATTTATAATAACACACTTTCTCTTTTACAAAATTAGATAGTGGTTAAAATAATCTATATCAATTTTATTCATCTTTATTTCCAAAAGGGCCGTGGAAGATGTCATTTGTGTCTTGTACTTATTTTAACCCATGAATAATTATGATTGAGGTATTTTATGTAGATAGCCATGTGAGTTATTGTTTTTAATAAATCTGATAAAGGATGTGGATCCATTTATTATATAGTAAATTTTTCAGCAACAGGTGATTTCTATGTGGAAGTGACTATATCTAATATATATAACATTTCGAATATTAAATCTAACTATGCTACATTATATTTATACATTTAAATGTTATTAACATGGTTTTTTATCAATAATCCCTACTTTATTTTTTATAATACAATTTATAAAAATGTACTCTAATTTTTATTAATATTTTTTGTTTTATATATAGTTTTTTAGGGAAATTAGTTTCAACTCTTATATTAGCTTAAATGTTATTTTAACTAATCCTCGATCCCGATTTTTTGAATCTGTTGGAAAAATAAAATTACATAATTTGGAAGTTCAGGTTGACATGGTGATTTTATTAAATTTGGGGATTTTGTTTTTAAATATTTTTTAAAGAGGTATTTTTACTAGAATCTCAATTCCCCACATTCTTGTGTTTTCCTTTGGAAAAAACATAGGGAATCAGTGCCTTTTTGGAAATATATTTGAATTGTGATGATGTTGAATTTAAATATCTTAAACATATATTAGTTATCAATTTATATCATTATAGAATATAATAGATAGGGGTATAAATATACTAACCAGCCTCATTATTTTAATGGAACAAATTATTCTAAAGGTAAGGATAAAATGAAAATTCTTATTAAAATCATGTTCTTTGTTATTTGGACTCTGGTTGAGGATAATTTAGAGTTTACTATAACTAAGATACCATCTAGGTTTGATCCTAATTAAACTATATATAATAATATCCATAAATATATAATTTTATATACTATGGGTTAGGATATGAATATTTTAATAGAGTATCTTCCAACACTATTAATTAGAAAAATTGGAGAAACAAGGTTTTTCTCATGAAGGAACCTCCAAGTTCAAAGAAATATAATTGAATAATTATACAATTATGTATGAAAATTTCACAATGAAATCAGATGAACAAAATATTTTTATATATATAATCTTTAGATAAATTTAAAACATGATGCATTCTCTTGGAAAAATAATTTCTCACAAGGATCATGTGATGTGTCTTGTCATATGATTAAAAGAGAAGAGGAGAGGAACATCAGTTTCAATAAGATAATCCTATGACCGAAGTAATTTACCTATGAGATAGATTATTGTATTACTCATGGTGTATGAAGTGGAACTCAGAATGAGTAGATAAGACGATGATGAAAAAAAGAACGTGCCATTAGACTTGATGACTACTGATTCATAGAAAAAAATAAAATATCAAAAATGTATATTATATTAATGGTGAATAGTCATCAGAAATTTATTATGAGATGGATCTTTTATCCAAATGGTTTATGAAATTTTAAAAAATGAATAATTTAATGAAGAAAAAATTTATATAGGTACATATGAATATGTAAATTGGATACAATAATGGAAGATGGATGATTCCACAAATGAAATAACATGTTATGGATTTATGATAAAATGACACATTAATGAATACAATCCCAAGAAAATGTATAATAAATGGATTGAGGGCATAGATTAGAGATACGAAATTACCATTAAATCTACATGGAGTGACATAAAGAATAGTTCTTGTGATTCTAATTCAACTAGATAATATAAACATATATATAAAGAACATTTTTTAGGAAATTTCATTTGAGATACATCATGATTCTCATGTATATCCAAAACAAATTTCAATTCCTTTTAGAAATAAAAATAGTAATGAAACTTTGTGTAGTGAATAAATATTTGAATATTGTAACATAATTTATGTCATATTTAATGAATTAAGGGATAAATTAAAATGGTTAATGAAGTATCAATATATGTCTTCTCACAAAAAAACATATCTTATAATTGGGAAAGATAAGAATGATCTATTTCGTATTGAAAATTAGGAGTGGTAATTATCAATTGAAAAATTAAATATGGATCCAGTGAGGTCCATTAATTGAAGGAAAACCTTAACCAAGATTACAGGAAGACAAAATTATCTAGAATATGCTATAAAAATTTTAAAGAATCCTTTATAGAGGATAACAAATAAAAATAATTTTTTACATGTTCTAGTTTTTTCTAATCTGCAAAAACATATTATTCAGTGGGACATTATAATGTTATTATTTCTAAGATTAAAATATTTTTTATATTAAAACAGTAAAACCGTTATTTATTCCATAATAACATATTATAAACATTTCTTTACCTTATAAAATATGTGTTCGAAATTCATTATTAGTTTAAATCTATTTTTAGAAACATACATGAATAGTTATCGTAAAAAAATGTTATATGGAGAGTAGATATTCCAAACATATGAATGGGGACTATTGAATCATAAAAATCATATTCGATACTGATGGTGGAAAATTAAACTAGGGTGATAATGTAAATGTGAAGATAATTGGACATGGTCAAATCTATAACTCTAATGAATTTTTAATTTTTAATGTTATACATTAATATGGATTAAAATATAAGCATATCGGTAATTAAATATAATGTGGTTATTATTATATATTTTTTATTAATATATTTTTTGAATTTTTTTTTCCAAACATGAATTGTTTTTTCAATAATGTGAAATGAATTTTTTTGTATTTCTAAATTCCTTATTTTCAAAAAAAAATCATGTCTATGTTACATTATTAATGAATCTTGTATCTCCCATATGATACTAGTACCTTAAAATATTCACTCACCTAGAAATTTTACTAGAAAGGATAATTTAATGATATATCCAAAATAGAATTCCCAATATAATATAATTATAATCCCTATCAAAAGAGAAATTAGATAAAATTTCATTCAAACCATAGAATTATTTGTAAACTTCTCAACCATTATATTTTGTTCACATACACATGTTTGGAAGCACTATAGATTCTATTTTAACAGTAAATTAATATTATTATGATATATGGGTTGATTATTCATGATATACATGGTTATTCCCATTTTCATAAAAGTGAATATCATTCATGTTATGCAAAATATGTTATATATGTAGTGAATATTAGTGGGATTAGAATTAAAACCTTCTAAATTGATCATTTTTTGGAGTTTGAATATTATTAATTTGAATAATTATGCTCACATCAGTGATATAATCTTAAATTTATTGCTCTATGAACCGCAAAACATAATGGTGTTTCTGATAGATGAAATATAACCCTTCAAGAAACTTCTATGATCATTCTCATGGAGTATGATACACCTAATTATTTTTGGAAATAATCTCCAATAAAATATGATATATAATCAATAGAATTTTAATTATACATCTCATAATGACGACCCCTAATTAGTTATGGAATAGTAGAAAATTAAAGGTTAATTACATTAGAATTTTTTGATGGAAAGTCTCTATAATCAATAAAAAAATTATTTAGGAAGATTTTCCTCTCAAACTAATGAATGAATTTTCTTGGATATTCTATATCTGGTAATTCATAATGTCTTTTAATAAAACAAATATACTTGTGTAATAATTGGTACAATTAAAATTTGATAAGAAAGATTAACTTGAGTCTAATACTACTTATGGAAACCCTAAAAAGGATCTTTCCAATCAGTATTTTAATGTTAAACCTTCTGATAGTATTTTAAAACATGGAAAAAATTCCCCCAATTTTGATGAATTTTATATAATGTAAGTGTAATAAGAGTTATATAATTATGAATAAAATATATTCTATGAACTAGATGAAAGGAATAAAGACTACCTACACATTGGAAGTAAATGGATGTTTAGAAACATGGTTTATGATTAAGGAAATTTAAATTGAAATAAATCTAGATTTGTCCCACAATGATACATTTTCTAAGAAGTTGTTGAATATTATTAAACTGTCACACTAGAAGATAGAACTAAATCCTTTAAAATTATTTTTTCCAATGAATCACATTTAATTGAAAAAATATATCAAATGGATGTAAAGAGTTCACTATTTTATTGTTAAATTTATTAAGATGTTTATTTTTAAAAAACCCCCTCGATTTAAATACCCTCACATTCAAAATCATTTTTTAAGATTAAAGAATCATTATATGGTTAAAAAGGCATCTATATCTTAGTAATACAACCTCATATACTTTATAATTTCAAAAGGGTATTCCAAAAGAATAACAATTTGTATGTTACTTTTTAACTGAATTTCAAAAAAAAAATTGTGGGAACTTATGTTGATGATTTTATTTTGGAATTTCATGAAATTCATCGGGTACTGTGTTTTTAAGAATGATGCATTGTGTATTGGAAATGAGATTGATGGGATAACTTATAATATTTCTTATTTTTTGGATTTTTCTAAATAAAGAGATAATTATTTTACACCAAAAAAGTACACTAATGATATTTAAAAATGATTTGGCTTGTATAGAACTAATATTATTGACACTAATTTGTGTACTTGATTCATGTTGGACATTTGAGAAACTGGGAAGTCAATTTATCAAACCAGATATAGTGGTATGATTGGAATCAAGTTATACTAACTTCTAGTTATCATAATATTGTGTTTAGTGTATGCATGTTTTCCCATTTTCAAGTAAATCCAAAATATTAATATTTCTGATAATAAAATTTCAAAATAACTAAATGTTAAAACAAATATAGACTATTTTATCTTAATGTATGAGGATTTGATTTCTTTGAGTTAGTAATATGTAGATTTTTATTGAATTGAGTTAAATATAAAAAATCTTTGTAACATTCCACTTTGTGGGAATGTCTCTATTTTCATTACATAGTAAGAAAGAGAACATTGTTTTATTATCTATTGGAAATGCTATGTTCATTTCTACAGGTAGTTTTTGTGCATAGAATTTATAGATGAAACAAACATTACTAGAATTTGGTTAACAATTTGGCGTACCCAATAACATGTGATAACACGAGTTCTCTTATCATTTGTAATAATACAACATATTATTCCAAAACATAACAAATTGATATAGTATTTCATGTTTATAGAGATTATTACAATATTATTATTTAAATTTTTAATTCATAGGAATTGAGAATCATCTTTCTCCCAAATTCACCCTTCCATTTTATTTTTATTAAATAATAAATATTTTACAAGAAATTTGAATGCTAAATCCTGTTTAATCTTTTGTTGTGAATGATATGTGAAATTTTGTAAAAAATTATCTAGACCGATACTACAGTCTGGTACTAGCCAAGGAAGTAATCTGACCCAACACCCAGCATAGCTCATGGCATAGAGTGGTGGGTATTCCTGATCCCCACGATCTGGACTAGTATCGGGCATCAAAACATACAATAGCGAAAAAATTCACCCCAAAAGAAAGAACGAGGAGCATTTAAATAAACGAATGAATAAAAAACATTGAAAACAAGCCACTAAATTTCAAATGAATAATTAATTGATTCAATTCCATGATACAACTAAAAATATTCTAAACTATAATATTTATAACTAATCTACTACCACGTGATCACAATGGTCCTCTTTGTCATCACCAAACAAAAGACCATATTTTCTCCAACAAAGAGAAACTAAACTAAGAGAACATTAGATAAATTGAACCTCTAACTGAAATGATAAAGTAGGTATGGGAACCGGATTTCTTAGTAGTAATTACAATGATATATCATGCAATCCAAGTGTTTAATTTCGCAAAATAGTCTATTAACACTAGTATGAAATATAGTTATAAAAAAATTTCACAATTCAACAAACAATCATAACTTTTCAGTTCTTATAACAATCACATTCCACCTTCTATTTCAAAAAATAAATTTGAATATTATATATAAAATGAAATAAAAATATAATATGGTTATGATGAATGATAATATAATGTGAAATCTGGAAACCAGAACAATATATTGTAAACAGTCAATATAGATTACAACCATGGGTCATCCTAAACACCCTGAGAAGACCCTTGTATATACTATGTTCAGAACCACCAATGGAATATGGTAAATCCCCTATGTCAATACCCAACTAGCTACACTATCATATTCTTACCGGTGGAAAAAACCTATAGCCTATATACAACTCCAAGAGGTTACCAACACATTTAATCGGGGTTGGAAAGCTACCGACACTTGATCATCTAAAGGACACCCAAGAATCTAGGGTGGTATTAATAATATTTTGTATATAGGAGGTAAATGCACGTGTGAGTCATCTTACTTTCCACCACCATACCAGTATACCCCAAACATAGATTCTAATATATTGTATCCCATGAAGGGAAATACCTCCTATAATGATTCCCCATATATATATATATATCTGAAAAACATAAAGGTACGAACCGGGCCACCACATCAAGGACATGTTAAACCATTTCAGAAAACACTTTTAATTTCCAATTGGGAACTCACATTTGACGAACATATTCCTTTCTAAAAATTCACACAAACAACACTTTTTAGTTTTACATGAAAAACATGTCATTAGCTCGACACACCCTAAATAAGTTTTCAATTTTTCCCAAATACACATTGTAGGAACATCAAGCATCACGAAAAACATGCCAAATGGCCCCTTAAGCCACACATTCACTGAACTCACTCTACAAGCCAAATTATAATCCCCTAAATGATTTCACTCCAAACCAGTTTTAAAATCCCCACAAAGGTACTGGTAACATTTAGAAAAAAGAACCTTTTAAGAAAATAATTTTTGGTGGAAACAATAATGTAATAAAGCATCTTCATTTGAGTGTACATCCATGTGTGCACCTAGTGCACCCATGGGTGTTCCACCATCCAATAGACCACTTAACACCCAAAAGACACTCAAAAATATTTTTTTTTCTGGAAAAACCATTTTCTTTAAAAAACTACACCTAACCACCCACATTATATAGAGAGCACACGACATCACATTGGAACCATAAAACCCTTCCTAAAACATTTTAATAAAATTATCAAGCTGTATCACTACAAAATTATACACAACAAACCGATTTCCCAACCATCCAATACCATGAAAACACTATTAATTAAAACCATTTCATAAAAGACCCAATTTCACTTTAAAAGAACAAGTTAATTACATAAAAGAACACTAGGTGCCCTAAAACAACTCATTTCACACAAATATCATTGAAAAACTATTTTTAGTAAATTATACCTACAAGATATTAACAAAAATATATAGCCATAGGTATTTTAGAGGTGATAAAAACATTAAAAAATTAATTAAAATCATACAAGTGACCCTTGATTGTGATGGAAATGAAACAATTGGGAATACCTTCCTCAAACATGCATGGATTTGATAAAACTCATATTAGAGGTAGAACCAATCCTTTCGGATGATCCAAACACCCTACCCATAAGAAATCATCACAAAATTAGTGATCTATATCCATAGGGGTCATCCAAGAAGAAACCAACCCCTGGAAAAACCATAGATACTAAGAGGGAAAGTGAAAGAGGGATAAAAATGTCCAAAATACAAGAAAAATATCTTTGCAACCATCAAGGGACATCAATGGAGGAAATAGGGAAAGGTATGATGGTTTAAGAGGAATCCCTTGTGCAATTAGGATATAAAAGGGAGTAGGATCCTGAAAAAAGGATTAAAATATGTGGGAGAGAGGGAGGAAATATTATTTTTAATGACTTCGCTAGACCGTATGGTTTTCCAAACACTATGGTAAGTATACAGAACTTTGAGCCTACGGATGAACTGGAACATGAGTACCTGGGATCTACTGTGTGGTTTTTCAAAGGATGTGTTGTTTGTTCGATACAATGTTATTTTTGCCACACTATTTCATGCACCTACCGCATGACTGGAATTAACCATGATGTAACTATTCTCCAACTGAAAAAATACATAAAAACACCAAAAACATAAAATTTAGATTGGTTATCAAACACAAAACATAACTAATTGACCAATTAATAATAAAAGGGTAAAATAATAGAGATCCAATGTTTGGGTTCCACAATTATCCCCACCACACACACTTTATCCCCTTAGAAAGTAACCATGTCGGGAGATAACCAAATATTGAGTATGTTCCTGATTATAATTTAGGAAAAAAATAACATTGGGTCACTTTTCCCATCACAAGCCACACCTAATAAGTCAAATATAAAATAAATTCCAATTTTTTGGGGATATCATGAGTGGTTTCATCCCACCAAAATAAACCCACATATTTTGAATCATAAAATATCCAAAAACACCAACCCCAGGGAGAACATGTGATCACCTAAGATGATATTAACCAACATCCTTAGAATGAGATATAAAACTCTGCCATACAAATTCAATCAGAAAACCACATACTAAAAAACCAAGAATACATGGATGATGGATTAGGGAAACATCCAGCAAGTACCAACAACTCTCCACACAAGGGAGAAAAACAATCACATTGAAACTAAAAACATCCCACCACAATCTAATATTTATAAAAATTGGGGAAAACCATGAAAGGAACTCAACCAAACACTAGAAACACCATCCATTATCTCAACAAAATGCGAGAACTTTTATCATCAATAGAGAAACTCCGACATCAAAACCAACACCATATGAGAGCCAAACACACCATAAAAAACAATATTTCAGTGTGACAAAATTTGGGTTCAACCAATCCTCTTAGATTTTGGTAGAATAAATCCATAAAAATATTATAACAACAGATGAACATAAAACCACTAGAAGAACAAAATTTAGAAAACAAAAAACTAGGTCACGACTTTTCGTACTACATGCAACTTCTGACTCTACACGAGAATCAACCTGAGACCTATGAATGGGGATCTGATGGATGAATCATATCCTGTCTCATAGTTAGGCATTGAATACCTTAATCTATACTTCTTATTTAAACAACAGTTCCTGGAAAAATTCTCAAGATAACCCATATAGCCATAATTATGGCAGTTCTTTGGAGGATTGTGACATGATGTTGTCGACTGTCTATGTCGATCACACTGGAAATGTATAAGAGAAAGTTATGGAAAATGAGGAACATGGAATAATGAAGGAGAATCTAGGGAATAAGGTTCTTATAGCATGTTCTCCTCACCAATTAGTGATCTTTCATGAGATCCAACCACAACTGTCTATACCACAAAAAAAAGTTCATCTTGAATGCATCTTCCTCCAACTTCTTGAAACATGTTTCATCGGATCAGATCATTTTCTCTACAATCTCATTATGATAACCCTGGAAAAAAGTGGGGTTTTCTTCTTATCATCTTATGCTCCCTCCAATGAAAAGGAAACCATCTCCTTAAAATGGTCAATAAAATAATTTACTGACTGCTGATCCTACTAAAATCCTGAATCCCTTCCACCTTCCTCATCTTCAACTCCTCTGGTATAAACCATTGAATTAATATGGCCTCAATCACCTCCCATTTCATCTCAACTTTCAATGGTTACAGAGAAACCAACCCCCACTGGTCTAAGACTAGACCCTAAAACAACCTTTGAATTTTTTAGACTCTAACAGCATCAGGAGTGATCAATGACATAAAAATGAACTTGAATTTCTCAAGACACTCCATCACATCCAATAATCCTCAGTCACCAATGAATGTTAGAAACACACCAAAATTTCTAGGAACCAAGAATAACTCATCAGAATCCTTGGTGAAATTTCTAAGAGGAATCTCTTGGGAAACATGGAAAACATATCCCACATCCAACATTCATTATTAGGAAACATGGCTATAGCCACAGACCTATATCCACGGTTTTATAAGTCTTTGGTTATAGCTTATTTTATACCCACATTTCTTTTAAAAATGTGGATATATCATAATTTATATCCACAGATTAAAAAAATCCATAGATATGTGTTTTATTGACTATAAATCGGGATCCTCCTCCCCAGTTTGTGACTCCTATCCTCCCTCGATCCACGAGATCCTCCTCCCCAGTCCGCGATGCTCTTTGCGAAGCTCTCTGCAAAGCTCTCCTCCTCTCCTCCCCTGATTCGTGAGCTCCTTCTCCATGTTGTCCATGACTCTTAGAACCCTCAACCTGGACATACTCTCCGAACACACCTCCCCGATATTGATCCTACACTTTCCGAACATCGGTGTTTCACAGAAGCCTCCCCACTCTCGCACTGAACATTATCCTCCCACCCTCGGCCCTCTCCCCCAACGAATACTCCTTTTCTCTTTCCCTTCTTCCTCCCCCACCATTCCCCCAGATTCTGAATAGTCTTGGATTTTATCCTGTATGTTGATTGGAATTTTAGTTTTTTCTTTTCCCTCATGCTTTGTTTCTCATGAATATGTGAAATTTCTAGGAAATATGAAAGGGATATCAATGCCGAGCTTCAGAGTTTAAGGGAAATATTGAATAGGAGTGACCAGGCCGAGCCGACTCATCATGGTCAATTGGTCTGGGAATTGATAACATGTTTTGAAATATATTTTATTTCTATTGTTTCCTTGCATTTTTTAAAATAAGAGATATGACATCCCTTCATAAATGAAGATTATATTTTGTAATTTTTAAAATCTTAGGAACTCTCCCACAATCACATATCCGAGATAATTTATTATGGCCAAAAAACCCATGATGATTATTTTAGCTAAACCTAATATGGAGTTTGGAAAATGGATTGACTTTAAATGGTCCTCTGTTGGATATTACAATGTATCAAAAAAGGAAATTGATAATGAATCTGAGAATCTCTATATTTTAATGTATGACTGTATCATCCTACTTTCATGTACAAAAAATCATCAAGACAATTTAGTGGATATTGGTATCCAAGTAATTGTAATCTTCCTGTATTTTGTTTATTACACTAACTTTTAAACGAAAATAATAGGTATTTTGGATAATCATAAAGGGATAATTTCATTGTGTTTATATAGTTGGGTTATTCTAAGGGGTTTTAACAATATTCTAAGGCATGAAAGAAAAAACTGGTCCACTCATCAAAATGATGGAAGATTCTGAATTTTCATCCTATTTTGATAAATATAGCATGGATGAAGATACAATTGTGGGTGGTTACTAACCCTGGTGTAGATACACCATCGATGAATTACAAGCTATAAAATTGGATAGATTTGTTGTTCATATTGATGACAATAATTATGTTATTAATGTATCAGGTCTGGCTCTCCAAAAAATGTCATTATGATCTCATTCCTTTTATTGTTGATATTTTCAAAAATAAATTGACATCATCTCCCCTTCCTTTTTAATTCAAAAATGCCTAATTTTTTTCCCCTGGTTTTAGAGAGATTATCATCAATACTTAGAACATAGAAATTTATAGAATCCCTCATCAAATAATGGAAAAAATTTGAAGAATGTTAAAAGGATGATTCATTTCTAGAAAAAGGTTTATTTTTATATAATGGGTAATGATATCAAATATCCTGAAAAATCCTTACTAGAATTTAAAAATATTAATCAGAATCATAATGATCCTTAAAATGATGAGATTAAAACCCTGTCTCAGATTTATGAAAAGCAATTTTTGAAAGAATGGCTAGTCTAAAACAAGTATAATATATTATGGATGTTGGTGGGTGATAGAAAAACTATATTTTTTCATTATCTGCACATGGAAAAGTGAACTAGAAGAGGAGTATCTACTAATAGAATCGATGGGTCTCTATAGAACTCATAAAATTTTTTCTAATGTTATGGTTAACTATTTTGGAAGACTGTTCTCAAAGACAAGAGAATATTTTACCTTCCAGATAATGGATAAAATTACTCATGTTGTTGATAATAATCAAACCATGTCTTTAACTAAATGTTGTAATGATAAAGAGGTACATACTTCAAACGTTTCATTATTTTAGAGTGAGGTCAGGCCTGATGGGATAACAAACAAATTTTTTATGGTTTACTTGGTTATTGTGAATGTTTATTTACATAATTCTATGTGAGAATTATTTAATCATGCTTCTATACCTTATGGAATCAATTCCAACTTTATTACAATGATTAAAAAACGATAATGTAGTAGATATTAATGACATAAATCTTATTTCTATTGGGAACACAATTCAAAAAATTATTAGCAAAGTCATTGCTTTGAGGCTATGATCTATTGCACAAGGAATCATACAATCAAATCAATTTGGATTTATAACTCGGATAAGAATAAAAAATTACCTATTCAATTTCTCAAAATTTATCGTCATTATGAAGAACATAGGTAAGAATGGGAACATTTATCTAAATGTTGCTTGAGGCATCATAGCCCATGCCTATGCATCTGAAAATCTATATAATGATCCTCTTGTGTTATTTTATGCTTATATATCTTGTTTGTCATTATTGAATTTATGTTTTCTATTTTAATCCTTACTCCTCTCATTTGAGACATCACGATCATCTCCAAAGACATTTTTGACTCACAGGGGACTGTGCAGGCTAGGGGATGGTGCGGGGTAGGGGGTGGTGCATGCTAGGGGGCTGGTGCAAGATATGGGGTTGTGGGGTGCAGGTGGAGTTGTGCAGGCTAGGGGGCTAGGTGGAGGGGTAGTGGGAAGAGGAAGGGTGAAGGGGTGCAGGGGGCAGGGGGCAGGGTGCAGGGGGGCAGGGGGTGGAGGTTGGAAGGGGTAGGGGGAGGTCTGCAGAGTAGGGTGGCTGGGGGAAGGGGGTGGGTGGAGGGGGGGGGGGGGGGGGGGTCAGGGGGTTGGGGGCTGTGCAGGGGGAGGTGGGGGTGGGAGGGGGCATGGAGGCAAGGGTGGGTGGGGGGGGGGGGGGGGGGGGGGGGTGGCAGGGGGGGATGTCTGCAGGGGGAGGGAAGGGAGAGGGGAGGGGGGAGGTCTGAAGGGAAAATGGAGGTCTACAGGGCAGGGGGAGGGGGAGTGGTGGGTGGAGGGCGTAGGGTGGAGTGGGGAGGTCTATAAGGCAGGGGGAAGGGGGTGGTCTATAGGGGGGTCTGTGGGGCAGGGGGAGGGGTGGGGTAGTGGGGCAGTGGGGCAATGTGGGTGGGGTAGGGGGTGTAGTTATTCTCTATAGGTTTATTTGGTCTTAGATAAAGTTGAATAACCAATAAAATTCATCTCTAACTCCCCCATTTCTCCATGATTAGGTTTCTCCAAATATGTCATCCTATTTACAACAGATTTCATTCACTAAAACCTAGATTGATATTTGTTGCCACAAATCATATTTTGTATGATACCACTATTTGTTATTTATATGGAATTAAATCCTTTTCTTTTAACAATCCAGGCCATTATGTCCACTTTTATTAATTATAGATTATTAAGATAGATTTGGATATTACAATATGCCCTTTTTTGGTGGGTTGATCCCACTATCACATTTCATGAATTTACCTCTACATATATTTATTTAATGTGTTTTTTCAAATTACATTCACTATTGGAAATCCCACTTATACCAACAATTACATACCAATGGTTCGAAAAATGGTTGGTTTAAGTGACAATTTGATTTTTTTTCCCAACGTTTTCGTAAACTGTTGGGAATAAATTACATTAGATAATATTTTCCTATAGTTTTTAGAAACCACAGGGACCCCCCAATAATATTTCGCTACAATTTTAGAAACCATTGGAAAAAAACCCCAAATAATCATAGCTAACCGGTGAAAACATCTCTCCACACATCGTTAAATAGATCTCTCCTCCATCGAACCCTACTTCCCGGGCATGAACCTGTGAGCTCACTTCCTCCATCGAACATAATATCTCATCAAATAGATCTCTCTGCTAAATGAGATCTCCTCTTCCAATGAGATCTCTCCTCTAAACCTACCTCCCAGTTATGAACCCTACCTGGCGAGTACACATCATTCGTCGTGATCTCACTTTCTCTGGAACAAATCTCTCCTGGATTTAAACCCTAATTCATGTATACCTCATTTATAAGATACCATGAATCATAGATGTCTCAATCCATTCTTCAATTCAATCATCTATATTCATTTCGTTCTACTCGAAATTGGTGAATTCCCTTTATTTTCCACTTTCGTTTTCTTCTAATGGACTTTATGTGCTGTATATATCAGTTTCTATATGGGATAATACTGGATTAAATTCATCAAAATTTTATGTTTGTGGATAAATATTATTTTTATTAAGGTGGGTGATTTGAAAAATCTTCCTAATGTATTCATTGGTTTTATAGTATCTACATCATGTATGATAGTGTCTTCATGTCGTGTGTGTTACCTCTTCGATTTAAAATCCATGGAAATTTCCCAAATCCTCACTGTTAGACCTTCCACATATCATGTTGGGTCCATTGGTGATGAAGACCATGATCCTCTGGCCACCAAAGCGGTGTTCTTATTTATAACCTTGGGTTTGAGCATGGATGGTATGAGTCTAGTGCTTTATACTTGGAATGAGAAATTGATTCTGGAATGAATAGAATTGGGAATTGAATTTGGTATACTCAGGACATGTGAATTAGAATTTGTAATTATCAGTATATGAATTGTAATTCACACAATTGAAAAGGCAATTAATAATGAATCATGTAACTATATAATTGGTATGAAATTGGAGAAGAAAAATGTTATATCGACAAGAACTGATATTTGACATAATGGAATATGAGGAATGCGAATTGGAAATTTTAATGAATTAAAAAATGTTTCATATATAAAAATATTTTTCATGTTTTGGTGTTCAGTTATGGTTTTTGCTCTTAGTTGTTCTTGATGCATGGTTATATAATTCCAGGAATCGTTACTCCACACTTAGCATTATTTATTCTCTTTGGTAATATAATATTTTATATAATGAGAATTCACAAAAAGTCCATTAACCCGTGGAAGATGAGAGATATACCTGGAATTGGAAATGTGTGTTAAGTAAGTGGTTTATTGAATGGGTAATGTACCCTGTCATGGTTCCTTGTCCAGGAAATAATCCTAGATAATGGCAGGCATGGACAGACATATATGGAACTATATTAAATCATGTTTGGCATAACTGGGGTGTCAACCTAGAGTTTGAGTGTTAGCAGGATAATTTCATGTTTAACATTACATTAATGAATTTATGAAAGTAAAGTTCATACTGTGATATATGATTTATTATGGTTTTCTCAAAACTTAAAAATAGTTATCATTGTTGTGTTTGTAGATTTAAATCATTGGATGTTCACATAGAAGATACCACAAGAAAATTATTTCATTGTGATTTAGGTGAACAATATATGATGTTCTTCTAGTTTCATAAGTTGTATCATATTCTATGTGAAATCACTTGGAGATCATAAAAATGTTAAGAATATTTTATGTGTAGAATTATTCATACCATTGATTATTTGTGGATGATTTTGTCATGTTAATATAGGGTTGTAATTTAAAAATCAAAATGTTATCTAATGGATACTCTTTTAATATGATCATGATGCATGTAAAGGGAATTGGGTTTATCGATAAATGTGTTGTAATTTTTGGAATCACATACAGATGAATGGGTAACCATATATTATTAAATTATAAATTGTTATCTAGATGAAAAGTTCCCTATAAATAGAGAATTAACTCATGGGATAGGTGTTGAAACCTTTTTAGATATGTGATTAACAAGAATGTATTTTTGTATTTTCTAACTGATGATTTTTTCTATGGAATAAATACACTATATGAATGGTTCATTTTAAAAAATTATTTTCCATCAAAATATATATATATATATATATATATATATATATAAATTGCGTGTTATGTGACATTTCCATTCATGTCTTGTTTTATATCAAAAATTATGGTAACAAGGTGGGTTTATCAACTTTTAAGTTATTAGGATTTTTTCTCAACACTAGAGCACTTTTATTTGTAACTCAAAAGTGTTTTATTTTCTATGAATTTTCTTAGTTCTCCCATTCTAAACATTTATATTGAGGAAACATGGTTTTACCTTCTTTAACAGGTTTATTATTTTTTGAAAATTGCATATTCACTTGAGAAATTTTGGTAATCTCAGTTTTTTTCATTTTTTTCGTTTATCCTTTTATAACTCATCAGACTATATGATCAAACATTCTTTCATATCAAGTTCATCCTTCTTCGTAAGTGTGGATCAGGTTTTGTAATGATATATTCTATTTATTAAAAATTGTGTCTTCTAGAACACTTTTAATATCGGTTGGGATAAAACCTTGTATCGAACGAAACCAAATAAAGAGAAACACGAGCCAAACTAATTATATACAATTAATAGGAAGAATAATTGTTAATTAATAGGAATTTACTATTTGATAGTATCATTGTGAAACATGGTTTTATTTCCCCCTTTCTTACAGGAACATGATTTGACCCATGGGGAATTGTGGTTCTTATATGTTGGGCAGTGAAGTGTATAGTCTGAGGAGAAAGGTATTTTTTAGTTTAGTTTTTATTTTATTTTATTTATCACATTGGCCACATAGGTCTTTTAATTATTTCTATGGAAAAATGGTAATTATATTCTGCGACTGGGGGAAAATGGGGTTCACATTGATTCAGTCCATTGGCATTGATCTATAGTAATATTATATGGTTAATACTTGTCTCGCACCTTAGTTATTTGGTAATTTAAATGTTTTTGACTCCATATTATGTTTTCAGTAGGGAGTTGGATCATTTCGTGTCAGTTTGTGTGGATTTGGTTCTCCCAATCGAGGTATGGATTTAATGTCGTTGGATGGTTTCTCACTGATTATGTATAATCCTTTATGTGTTTCAATGTTTCTAATATCCTTTGGGTAGTGCGTTGGTCCCTACTCATTGGTTTCGAGTAGCCAAATAAGGGTGACGTGTCTGCGTGTGCATGGGTATGAAAGTATATGTATGTGGGTTCCCCCATTATGTGTATGGTCAACTATGGCAGTGATTATGAAATTATGTGGATATGTGTGCCCATGTATATATATATATATATGCATCCGTAGGTGTGTCGAGACTAGTATATGCATATAAGAATCTGTGCAAGGATCCCCTTTCTCATGATCATGGCCATGACAGTGCGTGTATAGGGGCTACGTGTCCTTGCATGTGTGTGAAGGTGCGTATACACAGTGGGGGAGCGACAACTTTTAGTTATAATGCTTCAAGAGCCGAAGAGGATGGTTTGGTTCCACCTTGAGGTAGGATCCCTCTTTTATCCTCTTTAATTCAAGAATGATTTAAATTGAATTTAGATTATTTCTTAATTCTGCTTAATTACATTGAATTGCATATCTTGAATAAGTGTTTTTTAATATAATTGTTTCATTTGATTAATAGAGTCATGTTTTTATAATAAAACCCTCAAATGGAGGTGCACTGTCTGCGAAAACCTATAGTTATAGTTATGTAGATCTAGTTGCTTAAATTATTTCATTTTATTTGTGCTTAATGAGTTTTAGAATAGATTTTAAATATAATTAAATGAACTGTGTGATAAAGAAATGTAATGATTTTATAATAAAACCCCTAAAATGGTGGTTCACTATCTTCTAAACCAAAGAGTAGTGTTAGTTATTAGTATCATGTTTAGATTTGGTTTAAGTCTTTCATATGCCTCCTTTTGGTGTTTTTTTGTGGCAAGTTAGTTTTTGTTTTCATTGAATAATATAAATTGGCTTGTCATAATTTTTTAACTCAAATGACATTTCCCAAGTTGGCATACACATTGAAAATGACACTTTCCTTTTCATTCTTTGAATAATATAAAAAAAGTCCTTGTTTTGGAAAAGTGAATGAATTTGTAAATGGTTTGTGTAGGGTGTATGATTTTTTACGTCTTTTTGTTTCCCTTTAGCCATTGCGTCATTGTGACACTCGCTACAACCTTCTCTAGCGATCCCTTGTTATATCATATTAAATAGTTGATCTATTATATCATCTGTCAGTGGGGAGATGGTCGGAATGTTGCCCCACCTCCTCCGGCTCCCTTCACTTCTATCCCGAAGATACGGCCCCACGGATGTCGCTGGACTAGGCCAACATGTCACGGTCACGTTGCGGTCACGCAGTGGTCATGTAGCGATGACACTGCAGTCTCACCATGGTAATAAATTGTTTCACAATTTAAAAATTAGTTAAGTTCGCATAATATTATATAATAATAATAATAATAATACAATTTCATATTAATTTATTATTAAATTTGATGAAAACTATTTTTATATTAAATATGTATAAATATTATAATATTGTAATTAAACATTTATTTATTACAAAAATACCAACACAAAATTTATCATTTTTAAAACTTTTATTTACTTATACCAAGATATAATATACAATTATATATATATATATAATGTTGAAACATTTTATTTTATGATTTCAAAGGTGTGGATACTATTCTTTCCTCTCTATTACTATTTCTATATTTCAAATTAATATTTCAATGGTTCAATAGGTTTGAAAAATTCAATAAATACAGAAAATTTAATTCACTCAAAATTCAATTCTACAATATCAAATAGTTATATATTTTCATCATGAAAATTAATATATTATTATTATTATTTTAATTTATTTCTACAAAATTTTTCATGACTGCGGTTATTCAAGTAGATCACTTAGATCCAGGTATTCCCATTATTATTATCTTATTTTATATAAATGTTTTAATTATAATATTTGTAATTCGAATTTGTTTACATCTCAACTAATGTATCATTCATCATTTATGAGAATAATATTTTTTTAGGTTATCAAATGTGATGTATGTGATTTATAAAATTATAAGGTAAATTGCATTGATAAAATTATTGGTCATAAAATTTGTCTGGACCCGTCCTCAGGGCCTGTGCGGTGACTACCCCATGTCCGCCTTCCATTGGCTAGGGGCTGACAACTAGCACCAAAGGTGAATCCCTGATAAAAAGGGAAGGCATTGCCTTTAAAACGGTAACACAAACAGTCTGAACACAATAATTTGAAGCAATAATTACTAAATTTTAAAAGAAATGTGTGCTGAAAGTTAGTGGGCTAGTATACAACCCCAACTGAACAACAAGTAAAAGTATAGGTAAAAAAGAGAAAACAGCTCCTGCTTCATCGACTGGGGAATCCTAAATTAAGGATTGGTACAGATCTTGAAAAACACATCCCTAAGGTACGTCCCGTCAAGTCCATCTCTGAGAAGCCTCTCATCCATCACCTTCAACCTCAATCACTACTGACCGTCATCTACACAGAACACAACAAGGTGAGTATAACAATACTCAATAGGGGACCCTGAGACCCCCGAAGGATTCCTAGAATCCAGTCTGGATAAACCAAATAAGAAAGATACAATAACGAAGTATCAACCAACCCTTCTTAGGTATATGAACATACATATACCTAAGTTACAGTTATATTCTGGCTCCGACTCTCGCGCCCATGCACAACCTAGTCCACAAAGGAAGTTAAGTCAATCACCTCGATGATAATTATTGAAAGACAAGAATCATCTCACAGTGGTATAAAACACATGAAGAGGGGTAGCTATGATTAGATGTATCTTCTAAATCATCTTCTCTGTCGAAACCATGTAGGATCCTGGAACAATATCAGTGCTATCGAACCCATGTTGGATCCTGGTATAGAAGTCATCACTGAAGAACCCACGAAGGATCCCGATATAGAATTCACCACTATCGAACCCATAGAGGATCCCGATACATAAGTCATTACTGTCAAACCGATGGAGGATCCTGGTATAGTATCATCAATGCCGAACCCACGAAGGCTCCTGTCATCTCTGTCGCAGTCAGCCATCAGATTCGCACACACAGCACGCTCGATTCCAGGAGGGTCCACTCCTCATGCCATGTTTCAATGCATCATCTAACCCTATGTCTTGAGCTGATGTATCTCATATTTCTGTCTCATCAATATGAACCAAACGCGACAGACGACGCGTCAATCGGGAGCCCGTTCTGTGAGTTATTGGCATTTCAGTTCCAGGGGCCTGGTCGATTTTTATGTTCAAACCAGCCTAACCATACCCCAACTGTATCCAAACATCAATTGGAATATGCCAAAAAAATATTCTCGATCCAAGAATTTCATCACCACAGATGGTTCGTCGATCGTACACTGGTAGCCCAGGATACGGGTGAAAAGGTGTAATTGGCCATAGCGGTTTCGGGTCCGGTCTGACCCAATTGGACTGACCCAGCCCCACCCGGTCCGAACCAGGGTCTGACCTGGTCCAAGGGGGGTCCCGATCTGAGGGGCGTCCCGGTCCGAAGTTGCGGCCCGGCTCGAGGCGGCACGTCCTGTGGCGACCCGACCGAGGGCGGCTCGGCCAACTGGTCTACGTGGCTGGGAGGCGGAGCACCAGCCGAAGGCAGTGGTGGCCGTGCGGGGGGGGGGGGGGGTGGGTTGGTCAGCGCCCCTCATCTCTGTAATGGCCGGAACAGGAAACAGGCCCGGTGTCCCCGGGACCCGAGGAGTCCCGCCATTGGAGCACCCACCGGCGGCTGGCTCCGTAGTCCACACTTCCCGTCCGCCGCAGCCTTTGGCCGTGGGTACTCTCCATCACGGCGCGATGGTTCCGCGCCGTCTTCGTCCCCCACGGCCCGCATGGATGAGACCCCCTTCCACCGGCACGGTGCGACGACACCACGCCCCTCTGGAAGCGCCATGGAACGCCTGGCCGCGGCCTAGATCATTGCATGGCACGACGGTGCCGCGCCACTTCTGAAACCCAGTGGTCCTTGCACTACCAGTTCCACTCACGGCCGACCCGTTGCTGGCCGCTGAAGTTACACCACGGTTCTCACTTTTGGTGGCACCGTTGTGCCACCACCATCATCAACCAAACAAGAACCAATGGAGGGACGTCGGGCCATGTTTTTTCGTCCTGCTCCCTCCGTGTTTGTTGATAACTATTGTCCAACAAATAAACTATGGTTTGAATGATGAAGAAAAAGAAAAGAATTCTACTCAAACCCCTACCTTGTAATTGGTGATCTCTTGATGGACTAACAGGAAGGTGGCGTCATTCCGTTGACTTCGGGAGGAGATAACGCCGTCATTGGTGACATTCTTCACAGGCAGCTTCTTCCCTTTCTTTCCCTGATTAGAGATGGTGAAGATGGTGTCGTCGTTCCGCAGTGGAGATGGGCATTATTCGTTGAGAGGATATTCTATCAATCCTTCCAAAGCTCCACCACAAGATTATGCCAGCTGAAAAATAATAAAATAACACTTCTTATTATATTTTTGGCATAATGAATTCAAAATGATTCAAATTAATTAAGTTACATCACTTAATTAAAATGTGATTTTGGTTCATTAATTTGAATGGGAAAGTGAAGAGGCAAAAAAAATTATTGGGGAAGTGAAGAGTTCATCCTCCTTAATTGAGGGTTCATGGTGTGTTAGAGAGGTTGGGTGGGGCCCACCTAATAATCCTCCAAGGGAGGTTATGTGGGTGTGGGATCCACCATCATAACCACTCATGGGAGGTTATGGTGTGGAGGCCCCCACCCCCAACCCGCCCTTGGTGGTTTTAACCCCCACTAATAAAATAAATTCAATACATTATTTTATTCAAATTAATTAACAACCTAAAAAAATTATCTTCCACTCATGATAAAAAGAAACTATGGTGATGGAATCTCTAAGAAATCACCGAAGCTGTGAGTTCAACGGTACACTCGTATTTCAGATCCAAGAACTGGTTCCAAATATATAAAATCCCAAAAATACATTTACCGAACGTTACTCAATAAAACATCAGAAATTTATTACGGGAACACCAGGCCTCAAAATCAGGCACCGTTAGAAACTGCGGACTCGTAAAATTCCCAAGTATTTAATAATAAAATTTCCATGAAATTTATGGGTTTTATATTATCCCCACCTCAGGGACTTACGTCTCCCTAAGATACAACTCACACTAAAGAAAACAATGAGGGTAATGAGCACACATCTGAGCCTCCCACTCACATGTGCTTCCTGGAGGTTCTCGTGCTGCTAGAGAATGCGCACCAGAGGTATCAACTGTCTACAAAGGACCCGATTTTTTCAATCCTCAATCTCCACCAGAACCTCCATGAATGTCGCCTCGTTATCGATATCCATCTCCCCATGGTCGATGATGTGGGACGGGTTGTGAACGTATCTCCTCAGCAAATATATATGGAAGACGTCGTGTACCCAATGCAACTGAGGTGGAAGAGCCAATCAGTAAGCCCCATCGCCTACTCTATTTAGTACCTGAAACAGTCAGATGAATCACTACGATAACATTTCACATTTGAAAAATCTTTGTAGACCTCATTGAGGTGAGACCCATAGAATGATGTGGTCACCATCCTTGAACTCTAGTGTTCTCCATATCCAAACAACATAGGACTTCTGCCTGCTCTGTGCAGTCTTCATCCTCTTCTGCATGATCTGCACCTTCTTCTTCATATCATGCACCATCTCTGGTCCCATAAGTGCTAACTCCCTTAGGTTAGTCCCGCACAGAGGCGATCTGCATGTTTAGCTATAAAGTGCCTCGAAAGGTGCCAACCCAATGGTGGAGAGGTAGCTGTTTTTATACGCAAACTCCACCAAGGTTAAGTGATCATCCCATCTATGATCGATGTCGATGACACATTCACGGAGCATATCCCCAAGATTCAAAATGGTCCTCTCAGTCTTAGCATCTTTCTGAGGATGGAAGGCGGTGCTCAAGCGAAGCTGCATCCCAAAATCCTCCTGCAACCCCTTGCATAGCCGGGATGTGAAATGAGAATCTCAATCAGAGACGATCTTCAATGGCACACCATGAATCCGTACGATCTCCTGTATATAGAGGTGTCCGAAGATCTGTACTAAGCTCTTCTCTTTGATCGGTAGGAAGTGGGCTGACATATTGAGTTGGTCTATGATCACGCAGATTAAGTCATGTCCTCTAGATGTACGTGGATGTTCCATCAGGAAATCCATGGATATCCCATCCCAGTTCCACTCTGGGACCTCTAAGGGAAGAACTAAACCAGATGGAACCTGGTGCTTTGCCTTCACTTGCTGACAAGTGAGGCATCGTGAGACAAACTATGCTATTGTCTTCTTCATACCTGGCCACCAGTGCTATCGTCGGAGGTTCTGATACATCCTTGCCACTCATGTATGTATCGATAAAAGAGATGTTTGGAACTCCCTCAACAGTTCCTCCTGAAGTGACATGGTACCATGGTACATCATCTGAAGAGAATGACATGCTCCCAACCATCAGAAAATCCATCAGGTGTCTGGCCTGTGGATATCTGAGCACGTCAGGTCTCACAGTCAACATCCCCATGATGTGCCTCCCTGACTCGCTAAAGATGTGGAGGAGTGACAGTGAGCGACTGTAGAAAGGCTGCTCCATCTCTATCCACAAAGGATATCTACAATGAGCCCAGCTGCTCTATCACCTCTCTTAATAGTTGAATTCCTAATCTCCGGCTGAGATCATCCTCTACAATGTTACTCTTACCAAGAGTATAGACTATCTCAAATTCATATTCCTGAAGGAACTCAAGCCTTCGTCGCAGTCTCAGGTTCAGGTCCATAAGCGAGAAGATGTACCAGAGACTCTGGTGGTTCAAGTAGACTGTAAAATGCTCATCCATCAGATAGTTCCACCACATCTTTAAGGTGAAGACCACTACTAATAACTCAATGTCATTGGTATCGTAGTTCTACTCATGCTGTCTCAACTTCCGAGAACCATAAGCGATCACTGATCCCTCCTGCATTAGGGCACACCCGAGTCTGGTCCTTGATGCATCACAGTAAACTATGTACCCAACACCCCCCTACATTAGCCTCAAGATGGGTGCACTAGTAAACCTCTACCTTAGCTCTTGAAATCTCTGTTGGCATCTCCCTGACCACACTAACGGTTTCCCCTTTTTCATAAATGCTGAATGTGGTGCTGCAACTCTAGAGAAGTCTGGCACAAATATCCGATAGTAACCAACCAGTCCAAGAAAACTCCGTACCTCCATCACACTCCGGGGTGGGTCCCATGCAAGCACTGCCTCAATCATCGCAAGGTCCACAGAAACTTTAGCCTCTGAGATTATGTGTCCTAAGAAGTGAACCTCTCAGATCCAGAACTGGCAATTCGAGAGCTTACCAAAAAGCTGGTGCTCTCGGAGTGTGTCCAGTACTTCCCGTAAATGGTAGGCATGCTCCTCCTCAGTAGTCGAGTAAATCAGTATGTAATCAATGAATACTACGATAAAGAGACCGAGGTAAGGCTGTATGTTCTTGTCCATGAGACTCATGAACACTATTGGATCATTGGTTACACTGAAGGGAATAACCAAGAACCTGTTGTGGCCATACCGACACCGGAAGGTCGTCTTCTGCATATCCTCGTCTCGAACTCTAAGCTGGTGATTTCCTGACCTAAGGTTTATCTTCGAGAACCATCATTCTCCCTTTAGTTGATCATAGTGGTTGTAAATCCTCGAGAGTGGGTACTTGTTCTTCACGGTCACCTGGTTCAGGCGATAGTTGTCAACACATAGTCGCAAGATCCTATCCACCTTCTTGGCGAACAAAATCAGGGATGCCCAGGGTGAAACACTGGTTCGTATAAATCCCTTCCCCTATAAGTCCTCCAGCTGTACCCATAGCTCACGAAGCTTGGCAGGAGCCATCAGATATGCTGGACTAGATATCGGTGTCGTCCTGGGGTACAAGTATGTTACACCCCGAGATTTTATGAAAAAAATTCTTTTTAATTTCATTAATGTCTTGTATTGTACGCTACAAAAAAGGATCTTGCAAATCATGCATCCTTGACATGGCTTGCAATACACACAATAAATACCTTCCTCGATAGCATGTGTAGTACGCAATACCGAGTTTCACTAAACGAGATATTATTATAATATTATTATGAACTAGCCATTATGAATAGTAATACCCACTTTTCACAAATTTATAAATTTTATATTTCAAAATGGGCATCTTTTTTGGATTTGGAATATCGAAATTAGATGATGGTGAATTTTTGGTACTTTTCAGATAACTTTCATATTCTGATGAATAGTGAAAATTACTAAATTTTAATTAAATACAACTTTTTTAATAGAAATAATTAATAGTGATAACTTATTAATTTGAGTGGTTTTAAAGTATATTTAGAATATACTTTTACCATTTAATACAATGTTGGTAATTGGATGTAATTTCATATTTAAACCAGACATAAAAAAGTGTCAATCTTTTGATATTTATTATCTCTTAAAAACACGCTATTTGTTTTGATGACGAGATATAATTTTTAAATTAATTTATGCAACTGATATGTTTTGAATTTGGTAAAATAGACATCATTTGTGAATTCATAATATCAAATATTTCTTAGGCCTAATTTATGGTATTTTTCTGGAAACTTTCATTTTTTGATGAATAGTGAAACCACTAAGTGGTAGTTAAAAAACTGAATTTTTCATAAAACATAATTTTAACGCTTTTGTGAGTGGATTTTTTAAAATACGAGAGACAGAGTTAATATCAAGGACTAAATTTTTTTTCAATGAGATGAAAATATTTTTTGGTGGATAATAATTTTTTACTTTTATTTACCATGGTTAAAAGTAAATAGGATAATTAAGAGTAAAGATGAAATTATTATTACCCTAACACATGTCTTAATTCTATTGGATAAGTGTAACTAGAACAAAAACTACCTTAGGAATTAAATATGACCAACTATACCCACTTGGATTAGATTAGGACATTTAATATTAATTTATTTAAAGAAGGGTTAAAATAGTTAAAATCAATGTTTAATAAGTAAATCATTTTTAATATAGGGTTATAAATAAGATAAATTCAACTATAAATATTCATTAGAAATATAAAACTCTTTCCTACATAATGGTATTTTATTTTTAATTTTTAGACATTAAATAATTTAATTTATTTATGACACAAAGATGATGCAGTAATTATCTTATTAATGAAATATTGACATAATTGATGTTATGAATACCCAAATAAATGTAATTTGAAACTTTTTAGGAATTAAAATACTTTTATAGGATAATATGACATGTTATTATTTATTTAGTGAAATTTTTTCGAACTAATCATTTTGTTATGATTTTCACAAAAATCAATTACCAAATAGTGTCAAAATTAAACAAAATAGTTTTTAAAACAAATATTATATTATTAATTGTTATTTTATTCATAAAAATCTATGGTTCGGCCAAATGGATTATATAATGTTATATATATTAATAATAAACAACTTGGGGTTCGTTTTTCTTGTTATAGTATGTTTATTAACCTTATATTGTAAGAAAACAAGAAGGCACAGTAAATGTAAAATTATTTAACTTAAGGTTAAATCTAAATGATAAGGTTTAAATAGAAACTTAAACTTGTCTAAATTATATTGGATGAGAGGATTTAGACCCATACCCACCTTATCTTAGAAATAAATCAATTTGGTTATATTAAAAACCGAATATGACTTTATAATAAAATGATATTTTTAGTTTTACCAAAGGTGCCCCTTTCATCCAGTATAGAAGGGCACCTCCTACCTCTCTTTCTCACACCACTTTTAGCCTTCAAGATCGGCCAACCCCTGAAAAATTCTATTATCCACTTCCATATAAACATCCTAGAGGTTCTGGTATTATTCAAAGAGCAATTTTAGTGCCCTAAGAGGAGGTCTCAAAGAGGCGCTTCAAAGAAGAGGTAATGTCCGTTACCGATTCTTTCAACTTTATTTCTTCTTCCACTTCTTCTTCTATAGTTGTTTCAATATGAAGTAATAAAATCAGTATAAATAATATACTGATATGTTATTATAAGTATGGAACAACCCTATTTCTCCATCTATCCATCGAACGGAAAACGAAATCACCACGCATGCGTACGTACGTAATGCCCTCTCCACGCCGTGGTGAAATCTGTTTTTCCACCAACACCTTACATGGATGTGTATAATGGTGTAAAGAATAACTATATATGGTTATTATAACATCATACTTATTATGATATATTATACCATCCACTCCAATTCTATTATATAATTATGGGAATGATATCATCACTCGTGCGTACGTACGGACTACCGTCTCCACGACGCGATGAGATTAAATATCTATGTTAAAAATACATGAATGATCATAAAGTTTGTATAATGAATAATAATGAAATATATGAATGATACTGGATTTATTTATATATATATTTATGAAATCTATTTAGTTTCATTCAATTCAATAAGGAAAATAAAACAGCATTAATGCGTACGTACGGCCTACCGTCTCCATGAACGGTTTATTTCATTCCTTTTATCGATCTACAATATATATATGTATATGATGAATATTTATTATATATAAATCGTGTTTTACATTCTAGAATTATGTAAATCAGTATATAAGTATTAATATCAAGAACGAAAAGTCGAAACACATACGATAAATGATATGATTTTACCCAAAACGCTGCTTTAACATGGAATTTACAAAAGAACGGGTAATATAAAGTTATAAGTGAAACATATATGATATCATAACAATGAATATGATTCTGTAATAAGTCAATGACATTATTTAAATCATTATACAGTAGGTTCAGATACTTACAAAGCATATCAGACCTAAGGTAAGGGATAATTGTGAAAATCTCATTTTTATCCGAGATTGCTTATTCGTAAGTGTTTACTGGGGTTATTTCTATCATCTATGTCCATGTTTTATAAAACTGTATTCATGTATGTATAAATTACTTTTTACCCATTTTACTTTTACCCCATGGTATGGAAGGAATCATTCTTATATTTACCCTACAAGGTACTTTTTGACTTTTCCGACAAAATTACGAGAAGAATGTTTTTTAACGTGTACGACATGAAAGGATTTTTACGGTTTTATAAAGCCTGATTTTCATGAAGATTTATCCAAAATATTTCATGAATATTTTCAACAAAATCATTTTCTTTTAAAATTTCATGAATTTTTTTGAAAAGAAATTGATTTTGAAGAAGAAATGATATTTTCCTCAAGAATTCATTTCGAGTGTTTTATCAAAATAATTTTACATCTAAGAAGACATTATTTAAAATGTGTATGTTTCAAGTATAATGTCTCTGTGATTTACATGGTTTCAAGTTTCTTATGATGAAATATCCATTTCTTTTATATGGATTATGGGATGATGGGATGATGTTTATGAAACCTATTTTATTCATTGAGTTATTATGAATGATGTATGTTTATTTTGTGGCACAAGTAAGAAAGATTTCATTATGAGATGGGTGGGACCTATATATCCCTCCAAAGCATTGGGTAAAGATTTATATCTCATGAGATATACATGGCTGGAACGGCAAGTTAAACCGGTTTAGTAATACAGGACTGGAACGAGGAGTGAACTTGATTCAGAAAGGGACATTGTCCACTTAGATGGTCTTGGAAGCAATGCCTTCGCAACTATGGAAATCATATCATGTGATTAATGATGACCACAATTACATGTTTTATTCTCATTATATTTTATCATGATTGATGTTCCCTTATGATATATGCCTTACGTACTTCCATGCTTCATGTCTTTGCTCATGATTTTGATGTTTAGATTTTATGTTCAAGATTTTTCATTCAAATGTTTATGGATTGTATTATGTTCTCTATGTTTACCCATACTGGGCATTTGAGCTCACCCCTTTTATGTTTTATTTTCCCTATGATATAAAGAATGGTTTTAGGTAAGAAAAAAATGGGATGATCTTTATTGGGAGATGTTGAAGATCTTTCACCACGATTATAAGATTTTATTCCGAGTTTCCAAAGACACTAAACTATTACGATCCATGTGTGTCTGTTTTTGTTATGTATTAAGTATTCCTAAAAAGTAATGTACTGTCCATGTATGTCAAGCTTTGGGTCTCTACAATGTCAATGTAGAAGTCCACCTCTCTGTGAGGAGGTAGTCCTGGAATATATTTAGGGATAACATCGATGTATTGATCCACCACAATAGGAAAACTCGAACTCTGCACATCATCTGCTCTGGGAATGAGGCTGGCCAACTGATGTGTGATCAGCTGCCCCCTCTTCTAGGAAAGTCCATCATATGCTACAAAGGCTCCCTTCTTGCTGGTGAAGGTAAAACTCATCAAATCCTTGTGAAAAAACTGCACTTTCCACCTAATACAGTCAATCTGAGCATGAACTGTGGATAACCTCTCCATACCCAAGATGACATCGTATGGCCTCGACGCTGCTATGAGAAGATCCCAGCTAAAGATATCACCTCCTAGAGTAAGCTCACACTACCGACACCATTGCGTAATCGTCGAGTCTACTCCCGTAGGAGTCTCTATTCACAAGGATCGAGCCAACGACTCTGTCTGAATCTCCGAGCTCTGAACGAGGGCAGCAGAAATAAAAGAATGAATTGCACCTGTGTCAATAAGTATTGCAGGAATGGTGGTGTAGACACAGATAGAACCTTGAATCATATCAGGTGTGCCGTGGTCATAGGCTTCGACTGCTTGGAGCTGAGCCTACCCCTATCTTCCAGCTCCCCCTGGTCGGGGTGGACCTCTTGGGTGTGGCAATGGTAGGGCCTCGAAATGTCTTCCACCACCTGCTGCTCGGACAGCTTCTCTACCACGTCCGCTTTCTCCCGGTGGACCACCACGGTCGAACCTCTACCTCTGTATTGGAGGTTCTTCTACTGTCTACTACTCATCTGCATGTTGGGTCGAGAAGTCTTGAGCCATGTGACCCTATCCACCGCATGCATAGCACAACCTGTTTCTCGTATGGTTGGATCTATCTCGTGTTCCCCACACAACCGAACCTATATCTTGTGGTCGCCCACCTGATGGCCTATTCCACATGGACCTCTATGACATCTGTCTACTACTGGATGCAGAAAACTCTGCTACGTGTCACCCTATGTTGGGTCTCACTGTTGGTGTCTGCTCAGCAAGAAAACTCTCCACAAGAAGGGCACACTCCAGTACCCCACCTGCGTCAGAATGTTGAGGGAGTTCATCGAATCCCTCATCTCATACCTATGTCCCTTCTCAAAGGTTCATGACCTGATGAATGGGTCCTGTACTATATTAGTGGAGTAGCATTATAGGTCGGTGAACCTCGCAGAGTACTGAGCTACCTTCATGCTACCCTGATGTACATGTAGTAACTCCTGTATCTGCACCGTACAAACGTAGGCTAGAACAAACCCTGACCGGAAGAGACTCTCGAAGTACACCTAGAGTATTGATGCCTTTTCATGCACCTAGATCATCAAGATACACCATCTGAATACTCCTTCATGTAGGAGACTCGCGATAAGGATCGCCATGAGGTCGGCTTGTGTCCCTACCGATATGAATACTCTCACAATAGCCTCCATCCAATCCTCAGCTTCCTGTGGGTCCATATCTCCGCATATCCCTGGTGGGATATGTCACTGGAACTCATGAAATACACTCAGGTGGTGTGCACTCTCTACTGCTGGAGCTAGTGGTATCAGTGGGCCAGTGGGTAATGGTACCGCTGGTACCTCCGCTTTGATGGGGCCCTACACCGAGGCCTCGTCGATCGATGGGAAACCATCTTGTATGAAACACGGAACCCTAGTAGCCTGCCTTCATGGGGCCATCCTAAAATGAAACATGTGTTCCACGGTCATACAATATACCTGGTGAGATGACACAAAGTAATCACGAAGAATACTTTTCAAAGGAAACACACACGCAATCAGTGTTTTCTTGCATGGAGTCAGAAATCATAAGTCAGAGTCCAAGTTTATGGATATGTCGGCTGCCACCCCCACACCTATTTCCCTAAACTGATAAGCACACCCAAAACACTTAACAATATTTCTGTTAAATCAATCAGAGTCCATGTTCTGCGGTAAAACTGAATCCTCTAATACCAATATTTCACAACCCATCATTGGGGCCCATGCTGTGACTACCCCAATCTCGCCTTCCATTGGCCAGGGGCTGGTGACTAGCACCAAAAATGAATCCCTGATAAAAAGGGAAGTCATTTCCTTTAAACCAGTAACTCACTCAGTCTGAACACAAGGAGTAGAAGAAAAAAGTAATAAATTAGAAAATAAATGTGTGCATAAAGTAAGTTGTCCATTATTAAAACCCAACTGAACAACAAGTACAAGTAAAAGTAAAAAAAGGGAAAACAACTCCTCGATCATCCACCAGGGTATCCTACCTGAAGGGTAGGTACAGATCTCGAAAAACTCTTCCCTGAGGTACATCCTATCTAGTCTAGCTCCGAGAAAACTTCCGTCTCTCACCCTCAGCCTTGATCAGTGATGACCATCGTCTGCACATAACACAACAAGGTGCGGGCGAATCCCATGCCGGGGTGAGTATAACAATACTAAGTAGGGGACCCCAATACCCCTGAATGTCTCCCAGAATCCACTAAGGATAAACCATTGACGAAATATACAATCATGATGTATCAACCAACAATACTTATGTATATTCCCATACATATACCTATGTTACGAGTCACAGTCCGGCTCCAACTCAAAATCCCAAGCACAACCTAGTCCACAAAGGAAGTAAAGTCAATCACCTCGATGATAATGATTGAAAGAAAAGACTAATCTCACATAGGCATACAACATACAAAAAGGGGTAGAGTTGATTAGATGTATCCTATGAATCATCTCCTCTGTCAAACGCACGTAGGATCCTGGAACAATATCAGCACTGTCGAACCCACATAGGATCCGGGTACCAAAGTCATCACTATCAAACCCAAAGGGGATCCCAGTACAGAAGCCACCGCTGTATAAACCACAAAGGATCCCGGTACAGATGTCATTGTTGTCAAACCCACGGACGATCCTGGTACAGTATTGTAGTTGTCAAACCCACAGAGGATCATGTCATCTCTATCGCAGCCAACCATAGGATTCCCACACATAGAACGATCGATTCTAGGAGGGTCCGCTCCTTGAGCCAAGTGACGATACATAGACTACTAATATGTCTTCAGTTTATGTATCCCATAGTTTTATCTCATTAAACTGAACCCAATGTGATAGAAAACACATCAATCAGACACCCGTTCTGTGAGTTATTGGCATTACCGTTCCAGGGGAATGGTTGGTTTTCAGGATCAAACCTACCTGACCGTACCCCAACTATATCAAAACCTCAAGTGGAGTATTCCAAAAGAATATCCTCACTCCAATAATTCCATCGCCGCAGACAGTTCGTCAATAAGACACTCGTAGCCCACGATATGGGCGAAAAGGTGTAATTGGCCATAGCGGGTCTGGGTCCGGTACAACCCAGTCGACCCGACCCAGTCCGAACCAGGGTCTGACCCAGTCCACGGGTTCGACCTGGTCTAGGGGGTGGGCTGACCTTGCCAAAGGCAGCCCGGCCTGTGGCAGCTGGGCCTGTGGTGGCCCAGCTTGTGGCGGTCCGGCCATGGGTGGCCGAGCCAAGGGCAGCACGGTCAGCCGGTCTGTGTGGCTGGGGGCGGACCACTGGCCAAAGCCAGCAGTGGCCGTGCGGGGGGGGGGGGGGGGGGGGGGTTGCGCCGTCTTCTTCCTCTACAACTCACATTCCTGGGGCCCCCATCCTCCAGTGTGGTGCGACGACACCGCGAACCCTTCCTTTGGCAGGGTGCAATGGCACCGTGCGCCTACGGCTCCACCATTTCCCACCTTGCCGTGGACCGGTTCTTTGCACAATGCGACGACGTCATGCCCCTTCGACGACCCAGTGGTCCTTGTGCTGCTAGTTCCTCTCACAGTCAGCACGTCGTCGGCCGCCGATGCTCCAACACGGTTCTCTCTTTCAGCGCCGTCGTTGCGCCACCGCTGTCGACAACCAAACAAGAACCAACTGAGGTACATCAATTCGTGTTTTTTCGGCCTGCGCCCTCCGTGTTTGGTGATAACGATTGGCCAAAAATTAAACGGAGGTTTGAATGACAATGATCAAGAAACGAATTCAACTCAAACCCCTACCTTTTAATCGGTGGTTGCTTGACGGAGTGGCGGGAAGGCGATGTCATTCTATTGAAATTGGGAGGAGATGATGTCGTCGTTGGTGAAGTTCTTCATGGGTGACGTCTTCCTTTTCTTGCCCCGATTAGAGAGGGTGAAGAGGTCGTCATCGTTCCTCAATGGAGACAGGAGTTCTTCATTGAGAGGATATTCTCTCAATCCTTCCAAGGCACCACCACATGATTTTGCCAAACCCAAAATAATAAAATAACCCATCTTATTATATTGTTGGCATAATGAATTCAAAATGATTCAAATTCATTAAGTAACATCAATTAATTAAAAGGTGGTGTTGGCTCATTAATGTATATGGGAAAGTGAAGAGGCTCCAAAAAACTGTTATGGGGGAAGTGGAGAGTTCATCCTCTTTAATTGGGGGTTCAAGGGGAGTTAGAGATGCTGGGTGCACCCCACAAATTAATAATCCAAGGGAGGTTATGTGGGGGTGGGACCCACAACCATAACCTCTCATGGGACAATATGGTTTGGTGGACCCCACCTCTAAATACCACATGGTGGTTCTAACCACCACTAATAAAATAAAGTGAATACTTTATTTTATTCAAATTAATTAAAAAGCTCCAAAAATTATCTTCCACTCATGATAAAATGAAACTACGGTGAAGGTCTCCATATGCAATCACCGACACTGCGAGTTCAATGGTGTCCTCATATTTTAGTTCCGAGCAACGGTTTAAAAGATATAAAATCTCGAACGGACGTTTACAGAACGTACCCGAACAAAACTTCAGAAATTGATTCCGGGCACACCGGGCATCAGAATAAGGCGCCATCAGAAACTAAAGACTCATAAAAGTACAATTTATTTATGAAAAAAATTTCCATGGAATTTCCGGGTCTTTAAAAAATTCACCCCCCATATGAAATTTCACCATGGAAATTTCATTTTACATACTATAGTTAAAAGTTATTAGGGTATTCACCATTCAGTTCCTCAACTAGTTCCCATGTAACCTCTTATTACTATTGATTTACTTATAGTACCTTGATGATATGAGCATCATTTTCACATATAAAATTTTCCTAATGGTATAATATCTTCATTTTATTCACCTCATAGAAGATATGGGTATGGTGTTCAATATTAAATGATTTTGGCATGGAAAATCATTGTGTAATTTTGGCCGCATAATGGCACCATATGGAAGTACATAAAATGGGTTTATGAGAGATAAAGGGGTATCACATCATTTATAAATGAAATATAATGTATAAGAGATAATTAGGAACATATCCCAGTATACTAAAAATGAAATTATATGACCTACGTAAGATGGATTCTTGATAAAATATGAGGGTGGAAGATAAATTATAAAATTTTAACATAGTAATCGGTGTACTTAATGAATAATATCGGTGATTAATGAGAGTGAAAGGAATATATCATCATTTTTAAATCAAATGGGATGTAAGGGGGAGGTTTTAAAACTTTCTCCATCATTAGTAATTGAAAATAATATGGCCTAAAAAGATAAAGAAACTTGGTTAATGATAAGGAAGGAAAGAACAATTACATGGATGTGTTTCTCCAAAGGATTAGGACAGGATTCATGGATACTAGGGGCACCTTGGGAAGATTATATAGAGTATATAAATCAGTTTTTATGCCCTTGATGGTGTTCGAGTGAGGAGAAATTAGAGCATGGGTCGGTTTATATAGGAAAGGAAGGGGATTTCTTTATTAGTTTGTTTTTGGACACTACATATTATAATATTCAACACCACAAACCATACAATGGTTTTCACCCATGGATTCTTGAAAAATGGGATTTTTTAAAATTATTTTATTAGGGAAATGTCAAAACTTATTAAAATATTATCCTTGCTTACGGGGAGGTGAGTCACACTCTTATTGAAACGAATTTAACATTTTAAATATATTATATATCTTGGAGGATTCATAATGGATTATAATAATAAATGAAACAAAATTAAAAAAATTATTTTCAATATAAAAAATACACCTTTCTGAAATACATATTATTTTTTTATATCATTTTATGACCCATAGGATGTCATAAATTACACCATTTATTTATACTGTGTTTAATTTTTCCCTAAAATTCAACTATCTTAGATAAGTATGAAAAATTAACCATTGGAAAATTTTGATATACGAATTCCAAAAATAGTATTCATTTTATAAATATACTAAACAAAAAATTTAATTTTCTCTTTTAAAATACAAACCTACTGTTATTGAAAATTGATGTGTTTTGACAAAAACAGTTTTCAAACCAGAATGATAACTACATTTTAATTCAAAGAAATAAAATAATAATTTTTCTGTAATAAAAATAATTTAATAATAATAATTTATTAAAATATTATTTATTTTAATAATACATTATTTCATCAAAATATATATCTTAATTGAATTTAAATATTCACCATAAATACTACTTTTGATTTAAAAATCATTTTTAAATTTATATTAATATAAATAATATATATTCATTATTCTATACAAAAAATATTGGAAATATTTATATTTATAGGTTTTTGACACAAGTCCCTTTATTACATTGGATTACAACATAAGTGTAAAGTGTGCAATGCTGTGGCATTCATAGGGCTGTTTGGTGAACATGTGTTGTGTCGTGATCTCGATGAGCATGAAATTATCCCATAAACAGTTTTGATCATGTTTATGTTGTTGGATATCATAATTGTAATTGAATATTTAAAAGCCCAAAAATGATATCTCCCTTGGATATTCTATTAAATGGTCTTCATAGTGAAGGATCCTACTGGTTGGGGACTTAACATCTTTTGTCTATGACAAAAGGATTTATTAAAACCCTATATTTATAGAAGTCATGTGATCACTATTAAATGTCTATATTATTGACAGAAAAGATACTTAATGTCCTTTTAAATTCAACTAGATATAATAAAAAAACGTTCTTGTGTTTTTTATACCCAAAAGATATGTAATTAAATTAAAAATTGGAATTTTATTCCTAACATTTTGGGTCACTAAACCCCCCCACAAAAGAAATTTCACTTTTAAATTTTCTTTTTCCCACACTGAAAAAGATGAGAGAAACATGACATCATCACTTATTCTGGTTCCCATGTTTCTTCTTCAAGCTTCTGGGATTTCCACAACACCTTGTCAAGGGTAATCATCATATTTCACAGAAATGTTTCTCTATGATGTAATATCTTTATGAGATACTCCACATAGTATATGTAGTTCTCCATTGGTTCCACCTTCGGATTCAGTACATGTGATAGATCTAGTTTGTAATTCCTTAAGAGTAATAAATGGAATATATCATGTTCTTGAGATTGGGTCGATGTGAGTGCTACTCGATAGGAAAATTATCTAATGTGATCAAGGATCTCAAAAGGGTCAATGTTCCATTGAATATTATTTTTATTCTTCTAAAATCTAATTACTCACTTCTATAGAGATATGCGGAGGAATACCATGTCTCTGACATCAATCTCTATGTTTCATTGAGGATTGATATCAATGCTCTTTTTTCATCTCTGAGAAGTATTGATGTGTTGTTGGATGGTCTTAACAATCTCCACCGTTTCATTGACAATTTCATGACATATAAGTTTTTATTCCCCATATTCATCCCAACATGTAGGTGTTATACACCTCTCTCTATAATGGGATTCATATGGTTCCATTTGGATTCATGAGTGGAAACTATTGTTGTAAGAGATATCCACCAAAGAAAGATATTGGTCCCATCCTCCACTAAAGTCCATTGTGATTATTATCAAACTTTCCTCATGTTTTTTGATATTCTTCCATGATTTTCCATTAGCATGAGATTGATAAGCCATACTATGGTTTAACTATGTGTTTATAGGATGCTAGATACTTTTCTAAAACATATATTTAATCGTGGATGTTGATCAGATACAATCAATTGTCGTACTCCAAACATCCTTCCCCCTGATCTGAGGAACATTATTTTTAGTTGATCCAGTGATAAATCCTCTCAAATCACAATTAATAATGCAGTCTTGGTAAGTCAATCCACAAAACCCACAAAACACTATATCCCATGGATGCCATTAAAAGTATAGTGAAAAAGTATATGTTGATGTTTTCCAATTTCTATTTTGGTATGGGTAATAGTTACATAATCCCCATAGACTTATTCCATTCATCATTCACATACAGAAATTCCAGACACTTTGATGTATATTATGTGATCTCCTTCTTCATATTGTCCCACTAATAGTGACCTTGGAGATCTTGATGCATCATTGTATTTCCTAGGTTCATGGAGAAAGGCAAACTATGAACATTGGAAAGATGTTCTTTCATTAACTCATGATTTTATGGAACACATAACATTTATCCAAATAAAAAAATTCATTCTTAGTTAACATTAATCTCCAAGGATTTCCCTGTTTGATAGATTCTACATTCTTCTGAATTCCCACGTCAGCTTTTTGAGAATCCTTTAACATTTCGAAGGAGATGGTTGAGAAATAATTTTTTAATGGATTGATGATGTTCCAATATTTATAATTACCATGTCCATCTTCTTCAAATATAAGAAGATCAGATACTATTCAATTATCATCAATGATAGAATTGATGGGTCCTTTCTACATAGAGAATCATCCACATTATTCACTTTTCTATGATAGTAGTGGATTAAGCAGTCATAATCCTTGATGAGATCTAAACATATTCAGTGGAATATATTCAACTCCGTTTTGGTGAATATATGTTTGTGACTTTTGTGATCTATATATATTTCACTATTCTATCCAAAGAGATAATACCACAACATTTTCAATGAAAATATCACAGCTTCTAACACTAGATCATGAATGGGATATTTTTTAATGAATTTTCATCTACCTTGAGGCGTAGGCAATGAATTTTTCATTTTGAATCAACACACATCCCAATCCCTCTTTGAAGCATCACCAAAAAGTAGGAAAATACCCAAACTTATGGGTATTGTGAGCACAAGGGCATTTAAAGGCCTCATTTTCAACTCCCTGAAGCATTATTGACATTCATCATTCGTAGAAAATTTGACTCTTTTATATTTATCTTGGTAAGAGGGTTTTAAAATCATTATAAATTTCTCAAAAATCAATGATAAAATCCAACAACCCTAAGGATGCTACTAATACCTTTCCCAGATTTTGGCCTTGTCCACCCCTCAATTGTTTTTTCATGTAATTATACAAATATATCCTATTTCATGTGATGATATTCCCCAATAATGAGACTAACTTCAACCAGAACTCACACTTGATAAACTTTTCATAGAGCATATCCTTTTGAAATATCATTAGCATAGGTCTCAGATGCTCCTCATACTCCTCCTTGGTTTTGGAGTATTCTATAATATAGTCTATAATTTCTACGAAACGTTTTTAAAGGTAATTTATAAATAATGTAATCATTATTTAAATTAAGATTTATAAATATTTAATTTCTTAGAATGGAATTATTATGATGTCATAATGGTCTCACCTCTTACAAAAAGTAGTTTTAAGGATGTCATCCTTCTTTACCCTTACATGGTAATATCCTAACCATATATCTACCTTGGAGAAGTATTTTTCTCCACATATTTGATTGATGATGTAATAAATTTGTCGATAAATATTCATTTTAGTTAATGTGATTTTTTTAGATCATGATAATCAATGAAAGAGTGCATTGACCCAATCATATTCACAATGAAGAGGACTGTTAAACCCTATAGTAAAGAAAATGGGCGTCTAAACCCTTTAACAAGATTCTACTGTAATTGTTACTTTATCTCTTCATATTCCAAAATAGGTTTTCTATATAAAGTCTTGTATATTCAAAATTCCCCATGTATAAGATCGACCAAGAATTCAACATATCTTCTAGGAAGAAGAGTAGGAAATTCCTTTGGAAAAACCTTAGTAACTCCCTCACAATAGGCATGTCTTCAATGATGGTTCCATCCTTAGACTCAATCATCTAAGAAAGATTCATTTCCTCATTGGGTAGTAATATCGATGCATGGTATGATCATTATGAAGAAGATTCATCTTTTTTCTTTTACATATATAAAGTCTACGGTCGATTCTTCATATAGAGTGTGATTTCCCTCTCGCAACAATTTTTGATGGCTCTATATCGGGAAATCCATTCCATGCATATAATAGCATCATATTCCACCATGGGTAGTATTATATGATTTTTCAGGAAGTTCAATCCATAATTTGATGAAATGGAGGATTTATATACTTCGGATGGAATCATTTCCCCATTTTCCATGTTCACCGAGATCTCTGCTTCCATGCTTTTGGTGTTGTTTGGATTGTTCTACTAAACATTCATGATATAAAATATAACATAGAACTAGAATTAAACTCTAAATTCACTATTATTGAATGAATAACTATCATACCTATCACCAAAACTTTTTTGGGATTTACTTCAATGGTAGTGATGGAAAAAACTCTCCCTTTCAACATTGGAGGTCATTGGATTCCTCTAAAACACCTTGGATTAAGGCACTAGTGTGCAATGATCTTCGATATTTTGTATTTTTAACAACTGAAAATGATTGGAGGTTCAATCAAAGTGTTCCATTCATATATCACATTGATGGGTTTCCTTTAGATAATATTATTGGCCAGGTTCCCCTGTCTTCGACATCTAAAGCATTTCCTTGATCCCCTTAGTCAATTTTTGGGGTACTTCATTCTACACCACTAACAAGTGGGGTTCTAGAATTTGATAGAATTATTTTATTTAACCATTAGACCAAGAGAATTAGAGTACTAGTTATTCTTATTATCCCCATGATTCCGCGTTGATTTACCGATCTCTATCTTAACATTGAGGGCATATCAAAAGATTTAGTCATAGCTATCAAAGTCAAAGATCTACTTGTATATTTGTAATATAGGATACATTCCACCAAATATGCGGTCAACCATACATTTGAGAGTAAAAAAATAAGGTATATTATTCATTTATTGTGATGTTTTTCTCATATTCCCTATCTAATTCATCATCCTTTTTCTCGACTGTAAGAAAATATCTTTCCATTTTAAGATGAAGGGAAGATGGAAAATATTTTTCGAATTTTTTTTCTCGAATTCATTCTACTCCATTTCGTCAATCTCATCCCCAGTCTTTGTATTCTTAATCAATTTACATAACTGATCACCTTCACCTTTCACATGATAAACAACTAGATGAACCTTTTCTTGTTCGAAAAATTAATGTATGGAGAATATATTTTTAATGTAATTAATCATTTACTTCATGATTAATGGATGAGTTGGTCCATTGAAATTAAGAGGCCTTTGTCGAATGAAACTCTTGATTATGGGGTTCTCCCTCAGGGAGGGGGGTCATGTAATCTTTATAGTCTAGGTATATATTCAGAAATTGATTTTACTTAGATAGTACCATGACAATTTTCAATATTCCTACTACCATCGGGTTTGACATCTCATTGGGAAAATCCTCACATAGTCCTTTTCATCAGTTGCTAGAATGATTCCACATATTTCTGGCCATTGGATAGAATAAAAGGGAAATTAAGGATGGTATATCTTGAATAGTAAAACTAATAAAAATAATTCCAATTCCATTGAAATGATAAATTAGATATTACATTTATCTCTTTAACTTTTTATTTTCTAGGCTTCAATCTGTGTACTCCGTGATCTACTTCCAAACATATATTCATATTGGCATATATTAGTTCTATTAATAACTTTTTTTGATGATATTGTATGTTTACCAATGAATATTCAATGGGAGTGACAAACTTGGTGTTCAATAAGGACCATTTTCATCTACCTTGCTACCCCAAGTCAATAGAAAAACACCTTATCGGAGTTGTTACTCCTAGGTAAATTTGTTCCAGATTCACATCAACATATAGTATCCAGAAAGTGATGTAATTTCTGTGCGAAACACTTAATATATAAATATCAATATATAGGTATTTTTCTTACACATAGTCTTATTCTTATGAGTTTTTATGATGGTTTTATAATTATAATACCAATAACAACTAAACATATCTTTTTATACCAACTACAAGAACCCTTGGGCATTATTTAATATTTAATAATGATTTCCTAAATATATTTTCATCTTATATAACATCATAGATCAATTGGTATAGTGTCTTCAGAAATTATGAAAATTAAATAAAAACATGAAACATGAAATACAACTTCTTTATTGAATACTTCTTTTCCATTACCACGATATTCCTTAATACTGAAAACTGAATGAGATAACTTGAATCCATACATAAGAATTAGTTAAGCTATGAATCCTAGTATGTGAATAAACAAGTAATATCATGAGTATAGTAATATATATTAGACAACGAATATCTATGAGGCATAAATGAACATGAATATAAAGGAATGATCCATCGTGATAATCATAACATGGAAATGTGGAAACAATATACAACAAGATATTAGCATGAGTTAAGGCTCATTTCACATGGAGACGAATGAATGAAATCCCATTGAACTAGAAGTAGCATGAGTCAAACACATTTAAAATGATATATCATTATGAAATGGTTATTTCACATGATATATCAAGATACGAAACATTACCCAATGCATTGGTATGCTATCAGGGCACATCCTTCATAATCTTTTCTTTTTCATGTATAAGTGTGGAAGAAAGATCATATAACATGGATTCATTAAACATCATAGTTTATGAAAAATTCAATTAATTTGGAATACTTATATTTAATTAATCAATAATTAAGTACACATGAATAAAGGTGAATACCCTATATAGAGAAATGGGTATGGTATTCACTACATAATGTTTTTGGCATGGAAAATTACGTTGCAATTTCAGCAGCATAACGACATCGTATAGAAATTTATAAAATGGGATGATGATAGAGAAAGGGGTCACCCTTAATTTAGAAACTAAATTTATAGTATGAGAAATATTTAATAACATATATAATCATATGAAAATTGAAATTTGAAGACATACATAAAATGGTTTGCTTGATAAAAGGGGAGGGTGGAAGATCCTTCACGAAATTTTGGCATAATAATGGGTCTTCATAAATTATCATAGGGTGGGTTAATGAGAGTACAAAATATATAAGAATTTATTAATAAAAGGGAGATTACAGTGGATGTGAAAAACATACCCCATTAATAGTAATTGAAAAAATGGCATTACAAGATAAAGAATCATGGTTAAAGATAAGGAAGGAAAGAACCCATACTTGGATATATGTCTCCAAAGGCTTAAGAGAGGATTCTTGGGAGTGTGAGGGAGTCTTGGGAGTACTATTGGGAGTACACAGAGGATTTTTGATGAGATTCAAGGAGTTTTAGTAAAGAAAAATTCCATTTTGGGTTGTTTTCTAAAAGGAATGTAGGGGGATTTCATTATAAATTATTTTGGACACTATATAATAAAATATTCAAAACCACATACCATACAATGTTTTTAGACCATGGTTTCTTCAAAATGGGAGTGTTTTAGATTATTTTATAATAGACTGGGATGAACAAAATAAAATATTTCGTTTTTTATGTTGAGGTGAGCCACACTCTTAAAGAAATGATTTCAAAATCATAAAATATATTATATGTCTTGGAGGATTCATAATGGATTTAAAAAATAAATAAAATAAACATATAACAACATTATTATAAAAATAAAACATATATTTGCTCTAAGATAAAATTTATTTTATTTATTACATGATTTTTGGTCCATTATGATGTCATAAAACATACATTATATTTATACTGTATTAAATTTTTACCCAAAAATTCGACTGTCTCAGAAAATTATTAAAAAATCATCATTGGATAATTTTGACAATCTGATTCCAAAAATAATATTATTTTTATCCAAATTATATTATAATTATTTTATTTTTCACATTTAATATAAAATCATACTTTCATTGAAAATTGACTGGTTTTGACAAAAAATAGTGTTAAAACCAAAATAAAAATCACATTTGACATCATAAAAATTATATGATAATTTATATATAATAAAAGTAATTTGATAAAAATATTTTATAAAAATATTATTTATTTTCAATATAATATTAATTCATTAAAATATTTTTTAATTGAATATGAATATTAACCAAAAATACTACTTGCGCTTTAAAAATAATTTACAAAGAAACAATAATAATAAGAAAATATAATCAATATTATTTACCAAATATAATATAAATAATCCTAATGTTGGTTCTTGATACACATAACATAACTACACTAGCATATGACCGATGTATAAGGTGTGTGAGAGTTGTTCTTTCCTGGGATCATTCGGTGAACATGGTTGGGGTTGTGATCTCGTTGAGCATGAAATTATCTAGTAAATAGTCTTTCTAATGCTTAATTTGTTGGATATCAGCTTAGAATCTCTCTAAAAAATCCTAGAAATGTAATATCAATAACAATATCTGATAAATGGGATTCAATGGGAATAATCATACCGGTTGAGGTCATCAATTCCTCTGTCTATGTGAAAGGAATTTGTTAAAACCATATATTTATAACAGTCGTGTGATCAGTGTTCAACGTACATATTATCAACGGTAAATATACTTAATGGTCATTTAAATCCATATAGATATAATAAATAAAAATATGTGAATGTTTTTTCAATAATAATAAGAAATTGAATTAAATCAAAAGGGGAAATTTTATTCAGAACAGTTTGGGTCATCACAATTATCATGATAAAATGATATGTTCTAGTATTCCCTAATAACCATGATTGATTTTTATCAAATGTGTGTCAACTTATAGACCATGAAATACATTTATTATTTTTATAATGTGTGTGTATATAGATATTGGTACTCATTCTTGACAAGATACTGTGTTCCAATATATGTCATTCCACGTAGTATGTGAATGTACAAACTTTGTATGTTTAGCTTCAAGTTGAAAATGTCAAGTTGAACCTCATGGTTTTTTTTGACCTTAAAGGGTGATAATATATGATATGAAACCATGATGATAGTTAAATTATAAAAATATAAGTGGTATGATGACCATCTATCCTGACCAGATTTAATGTTGTGATTCAATGACCATGTTTCCTAACATGATAAAGTTGAAGGGGTATGACGATTGTGTTTCTTGTCCAATGATAGATATTGGGATTGATTCTCTTATGGATTAACCCAAGACACATTGGCCTTGTGGAAGCTAGGTAATATGTGGGGGAATTTTGATATCCCATGACTATCACTTCTATTATGACAATTCATTTGGCATGGGTTAACGTAGGTACATTCAGTGTTTTTTTACTGCTTGGTTAGTATAGAATTTTTCAATACATAAATGATTCTGGATAGATTTTGAATTTTATTATAGTCATTCAATACAATTATTATTCATTTAAAAATATTATAAGGATTAATTTTGCGGTTTTAATTAGTTATTCAGTCATACCCTTGATGGGAATTTTAGTGAATGTAATGACATTATGATCTATGTTCTAGAGAAGAGTAAGGGCCACATGAAATTATTCCGATGTGATTAGAGTTATGAATGTATGTGTTATTTTAATAACAAAATAATTTTTTCACAACATCGTTTAGTTTTATTTCTTGAATAAATTCTTATGATTGTTTACATGGAACACTGGGGGCAGTTTGATTTTCTATCATATGTCCTAACATGATGTAAATTATCATATTTTGGTTATGATACTTCACATTATGAGGTTTATTTAGATTGTGTTATATAGTTTTATAGAATATCATGTTTTTATTACTTTGGGTATAGTCTTGGAACAACTTAACATAACCCTAGTCATTGGTCGATAGCCTCTTGCTTATGGAGAGACTAACATGATGTTATATAAAACAGAATCTTGGACCTGGTGTTTCAGTTCGGGGTGTTACACATATATTTTTTAATGTGTTTATTTTATTAATTAGTTTTTTGGGAAGTAAATTATTTCAGAATTTATCATAAATAAATGGTTTTTATTTTATATATATTCAGTCACTTATTTTTTATTTTATTTAGATACGGAATAAGGTGGCAATGAATTAAATTTATCTAGAAATTAAACATAATATAGAAATAGTGTTTTGGTTTATTATATTATTCCATGTACTATTCCCTATTTGGTTCGATTGACTATCTATTTAATGGAAGAGGTAGATAAAGATGTAATGTATCCAAAAGGAAATAGAATTTATGAATTTCAAAATGATTATATCAATTTATTCTTGGTTCGATCAATAATATTAGAGTTAAAAAGCATAATTTGGATAATAATTACTAATGATACAAAATATTAAGAACTATAAAACCATTATGTGTTAATATAAACATTTTTAAAGGGTTCAAGTTTTAATTTTATTGTTTTATCTAGACAATATGATGATGTTTAATCATTATTATTTGTATACCTTCTATTTTGGTGTGTTCCGTATTCGAAAAATAGAATATATAGTATTTAACAATTAAATAAAGATATATTTATGTTCAAATAATATGTTGTAGAATATTTCATAGGTAACATTTATTCAACTATAATTTTCATTTTGATCCCTGTACTGAAGGAAAAATAGTTTTGTGTAGGTGGCTATGTTATCATTGATAGGAAAACAATTTAAAATATCAAAAAATATTATTAAACCACGTCAATTTTTTTGAGACTTATCTATTACCTTTAATACACATAGTAAGGTTTACAGGGAAATATTTAATAGGATATATTTAATCCCATGACATATTTCATCATGGAAGAGTCAAAATAGAAGATTCTAGAGTTTGTATATGAGAGACTAGATCATTTCTTCTTAATGTTGAGCAGTGAAATCTTATTACGTTCTGAATCTCATGTGAATTTTTTGAGTTTCTGATTTACATGGATTATATAATGGGTATAAATATGTGGAGTAAAATATCATAATTGATATTAATTTATATAAATCATAGTTATTTTATGATGTTGTGGTGCAAGAAACCATTCCATGTTTACTATACACACCACCGTAGCCGTTCTACTGTAAGGATAAAAGGGCATTCACAATTGTCGCATGATAGTGAAAAGAATATGGGAAACAAAATATAACCACGTTGGAGGGATTTCACCATAAAATAAATATCTATATATTCTGAATCATAAAAGAAAATATTATTTTTTTCATCTGTACATTGGGATACTATGCTAAAAAAATTAATTACAAATAAATAAATATATATATGAAAAAATTGAATAATAAATATTCAAAACCATTTTATAATTTTAAAATTAAGTATATTAATATAAATAGAAATAATTTTTTTAATATAAAAGAATAAAAATATATAATCATCTCTATCTGAGATAGGTGATACATCAATGTGAAAAAATAAAAATAAATTTTTAGCCATCACTACAAACATGTCATTGTGATCCATAATCAGCCACCATTTCCAAAAAATAATCAAACTAATACAATAAAAACTAACATGGGAATGTATAATGGAACCAAAAAATAAAATATATTATCCATTCTTACACAAAGATGAGTGATTATATAGGGGGTTGGTTAAAAAAATAGTCTATGATTCCACTAATTAGTCTACAAAATTCATTTTAGTTTTTTTTGAATTATAGTTTCAAAATAATATTTAAGCTTTTTTTGAAAATGTGAGTATAAAGAAACCATGTATCACTCCATGCATGAAACATGTTTGAAACCAAATCATTTAAAAAACACATAAATAATTTAAAATATGATATTTTTTATTTAATAAAAAATTATCATTCTCCATATTTCATAAAATCATCTCTCAATCCACATCATGAAGTTAATTGGTTCTTTAGAATTAGTGTAGAATCCTTGGGATAAAAACAATTAATAAAATGGGAACCCCTAATAAAATATTTTATATGAACTAAGTACATTGGTAACTCACTATTATCTTACATAAATGAAATTTTACCACCCTTATGGACACCTAAATTGGATTAAATTGCATTACCTTTTAGTCTCACTAGGAAGAAACCCCTAGTACTACACAATCATTCATAAGGAAATAGAAAATATGGTATTTGTTCTACATCGGTCCAAAAAAAGTTATTTTTCATATCTACCATGTATTTATATGATATCAATCAATGGAGGTTAAAAAATAATTAAATCCTATCCGAATAATATATATAGATTAATTTTTTTAATAATCTGGTAAAAGTAATATCGCCTCCAATTACATCAGAAAAAACAACTACATCCAAATCCAAGCATAATAATAAATCAAAATATAATTTTTCCACAATAGGAAATTTCAATAAATGGAATGAAAAAATGGTGCTCTCAAATTTATTTAAATGAAATTAATGGTTTATATTAATAAAAAAATTTAATGAATTTCCAAACCGACCCTTAAAATGATCTTGGAAGGATAAGCTGTAAAACTGTCCATTTCACAAAACATATGATCAATTTTAATTATGTTCTACATGCTCCAATTTTTTCATTATGGAATAAAACATTACAAAACATCCATTACAATATACAATGATCTATGAATTTAAAAACGTGGGTTCTTACCATTAAATGAATGTCATTTCCCCCCCTCCATAATATGTATTTTATAAATAATGTCTTATGGAATTTAAAATAAAACTTCAACATAATTTTCATTCTTTTAAAACCATTATTGGGTAAACATCATTTTATTATTATCAAAAACATTTCAAAAGGGATTTTTAGAAATTTTTATGAGCACATGGAATTTAAAAAACCAAAAATGACATGATTATTAATAATTCATTAATGACTAAATTTGGGAAAATGATGAAAAAAATAGAAAAATATTTATTAGAACCTCATGATTCCAATGAATATATATAATTTTGAAAGAAAATTAATCTTAATAACTCACGTATTTGAAGGTATTTTTATTAAATGAATCACACAAAATTGCAACCTTAATCTTTAGAATTAGGTTCTCTTAGAATGTGGAAGCATAATTACAATGGGAAACAACCTCAAAAATCCCTACATAATGAAATCCAAAATTATAACCAATCCATATCCTATATAAATTCAACATAGATATTAGATTTCATGAGTTAATTATAATGAAAGAGAATGTTTTAGAATTATAGTGAATGAGGTGAAAAATATTAACCTACCTTATTAGTCCCTTTATAAATAAATGAATAATGATTAATAGAGCCTCAAAGAATGTGGTTGAGAGATAAATCATGATTTATATAATGTGTTTAGTGTGAATGAGGAGAGAAATACATATAGTTGATGATTAAACATGTGATAGTTGAATATGAAAAAACTATTAATAAAAGTAATAGGTAGTCAACAATATGAACCTAAGCACCAGAGTGTGTCTCATTACTAGTAGAGGAAACCAAACCCCACAACTAAATCCACCATAGTGTGGACCTCTACTCCATAGAACATGGAACAAACTTAGTGAATTCAATGAATACATGATAATCCAATCCATTAATTTGAATAATTTCACATCAATTTCTATAATTGATGAAAAAATAGACCAAGGAATGTTTACATTCCATTTTGGTCTATAAAAATTGACCACAACCATTACATCCCCTATAGACACTATGCCCACAATGAAAAAAAACCTCAACCATGTGGGACTTCCTTATTTCTGAAAAGTAAAATCCTAAATGAGTACACACTATACACCACCTGTTTCACATCCATTATCCCTATTTCATTGACCAAAACTAGAACAACCCAAAAAAATCGCAATAACCAAAATATCATGATATTAAAAACAATCCAAAACACCATAAAATCAATAAATAATTAAAAAATCACAAATAAAAAACTACATTATGCCATGATCACTTTTTATTATAACAAATATCCTAACACTTTTATATTTATTACAATAGAAATTCATAAGAGAATGTATACGGAAATGAGAAATGAAAAATTGAACACCCAAATTTGACGTCTGGGTGTTCCACAGATGAAATAAAATATACATACATATAATAAAAAAAACATAATAAAAATATTTAAATAAAATCTTTCTTATCAATGAAAAAAACATTATTTAAAACTATGATTAGAAGGATACTAAACATTGAGAAAAATTATAGGTTGATCTTCCATTTTGAATTCAATTATAATGGGGGGATTAATGTTATTATTTTGAATGTAAGAATCACCAATAGAGAAAGAAAAACCTCAAATGTTCAAATGGAAATAATAATACTCTATAAAATATTACAACCACCTATTAAAATAATAAAAATATTCCCAAAGGAAGAATCAATCATTACAAGAACACAAAAAGATTTCACCATTGTAAAAGAAATCGATTGATACCCTATACAATGTAAGAGAATGGTTCATATCATCCTAAATCGTATCTTAAAAAATGACAACATGTATTTAACCATGATTTACATGAATATTTTGAGGGTAGACTATGTCATTAATTCTATAAAACCAAACCATGATTATACCAATAATATCCATTATACACTCTATCTACTGCTCAACCTAAACATTTGAAACTCATATCCAAATTAATTATTATATCACCCCATGGGTTTAACATGTTCAATCCACTAAGATCTAAATATCATCACAACTAAAATAATATAAAAATCTCTATAGATATAATTAAATAATGAGGAATTATATTAACAAAAACAATTAAAATATTCTAGGATAAATATTGTTGATATGCATAAATAAAATACAGTCATCAACCATTTTCTCAATGCTCCACCATGTCTAAACTATTCAAACCTAAATACCAAAACTGATAACTAGTCATGTTTAAACCATTTCTAAGGATCCATATCATCCACCTCTTAATAAATTACTATCTCAAATAATAACATATTACATCCATGGTAATGGTGATGTTCTCTGACAAGAAAATGATCTTTTTAAAATCTATCCGATACTTTATCAGTAAATATCACATACTAACCAAAACATTAACACAATGGATTATAAATGTAGAGAGGTGAGATTTTTAGAACAATCAAGGATTCCCTGAATCCAATTTAACCATTCATAAGATTTAAGAGACCCTGATGACCTTATATATTAGGTTAGTGTTGAATCATGAAATCATTGAACAATAGTGGTTCTATATCTACCACTCATGTGAAATTCAAGGAGTGTCACCAAAACGGGAGATTTACACACAAAAGATAAAAAGGAATCACCCTAGGGATAATAATTGAAGGTATAGTCTCTAAAATATATCATGTCATTTCTAAGAGGCATATCCAAAAAACATTAAATAAGAACCCTTCAAGTTAATGCTACCAAAACCAAATAATGACTCACAACAAACAATTGGATTAAAAATAAATAAAATTTTTCCACAACTCAAAACACATTAGAAATTAATTTCATTAATATAACCAAATAAAATAGTATAAATCTAGTTTTATAGAAGAAAACATATTTTGAAAACATTCATATTTACTGAAAATACTATGGAGAATCCATTTCAAAAATTAAAATGAAACTTCTCAAATAAATATATAAAAGGAAAACACATTTTCAAAAAACAATCATCCAAAATAAATTCATTATTGAATATATTTTTTATATAAACCACATAATTAATTATCAATATTAGAACGGTTTTATTTAGATTCAGTTTTTTAAAATCATTTTCCCATGATTATTTCATAAAACTAATCCCTATTTTAATGATATCCCATGATAATTAATATTCATTACCAATTATCCAAAAAATAGATTTTAATATCAAAAAATATATTAATTTTTATTCACATATAAAAAATATTTTAAACACATATCTAAAACACCAAAAACTGTGAAAAATAATGAAATATAATCCAAAAATACGAAGATATCATCAAATCATGATTTGATCTATCTTCTACAATTTAATCCAAATAAAATAATTTCATAAAAAAAAATGAGTTAGAATAATGAAATAAATTCGAAATATTGATCAATTAATGTTTTCACCATATTGTATGTTAAACCATTCTTGAACCATGTGTGATCCTCTAATAAGATCTTAGTAATAGCTAAATGGTAATTATTTGGTTTTAAAGGCCATGTTAGTTAATAGTGAATCTTGTGTTATCTCTATATTAAATCTAAAAACATATTGAGGATACTAATATCACATATATACTCAAAGGACATTAAAATTACACAAACAGAAGGACTAATTAAACACAAATTCAAGATTCAAATCCTAACTATGCATGGTTATTAATGTTTCAACATTAATGGTTGTGATCAATCACCAACTCATAATTAACCTCTTATGTTATGACCATCCATTTATCCATGCTTCTAAAACCCTCTCAAATAACATGAGGGTTTTTTGATATAATTTTTTAATCAACCGACTAAGATTGACTAGATATGTCAACCTCAATAATACACCACAAGTATCAAAGTGAATTTAACAAGAACATGTGTTTTCTAATAAAAATTAAGGATCAGAACAAAATGATGTGTAAATTATTTCACCCTCAAATAATACTAAAACTCAAATATATATTAAAACTAAATCATGACTAATGTGTCCATGAATTATATTGATAGGTGTATAAAATAGCCAGTTATGCATTAATACATTAGAAATTAATTGAGGAAATGGTAAAATAAACTGACATTGATTAAATAAATAAAATCAAAGTATAGTGAATCAATGATCTAACATAAAGGAAACTACATATATATTAACCATATGATGATAAGTATGATACATTAGAAACATTGAAAATAAAAAGTCAAGATGAACCATTAGTTAAAGATATCCATGTGATCTATAATTACATACCACATCACAACATCTACCAAAAAAATAATATTATAACAATAAAAACCTGACATAAAACATGGAACTTTTAAAACTACATGTTATGTACAAAATTACAAGGAAATATATGTTTCAATGGTGTGAGATAATCATGCCATGTAGAAGTCTGTGAAATTCTCTATAAAATTACATTAAAAAACATTTCACTAATGATAAATTGAAAGAAATTTATCATATAGGATACCATATTCATTTCACATATCAAAATATATTAAGACCCCCTGATTTTAACGAAAATGCATCAAAAAACACGGAAAGGGCATCTTATATAATTTTTAAAATATTAAAAACCCGTCTCATTTTACAAAATCAGTTGTCAACACACATTATCATATAAAATTAATGTTTTATTTATAAAACCAAGCTTCATAAATCAATTATAATTTTTTAATGTAAATAAAACCCATAACATATACAGAATATTACAAAACAAGAACCAAAACATTGTAGGATAATAATAGAAATAAACAAAAAAGAAATAAATATAGTCATGTAGTCTATGAGGAATGAAGTGCACAAAAGCATGGAATAGAATTGGATACCCTAACATTATCATAATGAGGAACAAGGTATCATTTGAATTTCATTAGAACCCAATATAAAAGCACACTATTCATCACTAATGAAGTACCTAAAATAGATTTGTTCATCCCAATGAAAATTTTATTGCACTCAACCCCAGTTTACATTCTCTATTTCTATAGGAGGTAAACCCTATGAAACCCCAAAAAAAGACATGAATCATCACAACAATATCCATTACATAATCAATAGTATTAGAGAACACACACAGACATATATATTCAACATATCTTCCTTGAGATCCCATGGAATAAATCTGTTTGAGTGAGAAAACAATTGAATCATTTGATTTTCATATATATTAATTATCATTTAAAAAATAACATATAAACCAAATCTCACAAAAAACACCAACATAAGAAAAACCCCATTTAAATCAAGGCATAGAAATCAATTATTATATAATTATTCCTAATTTGGACACAATTAAATATTTGATATGACATACAAATAGGTTTAAAAACAATGAATTATCATAATAATGGTGCATAATCCATAAAAATCAATTAAAAATGATCCAAAATGTCATTGAAAATGAGCTTTGAATGAAAGAACATAAAATCATCCATGTCAGAAACCATTTATATACATCTTGTCCTATTTTAAATGAGTCTCTTTTATTATAAAATAAAAAATTAACAAATACATCGTCAAAAAAATTAATGTATCTTCACATTTACAATAAGAATCTTAACGCTATTAGAAAAAGACTTAATTATTTTGATATTAAGATAAAACCATAAATTTTTTTTTTCTTATAGAAACCCATAATCATGGGATCTATTCTTTTTAATCCAATCCATGGCCAAACCCAGTTTTATCAGCAATTGTTTCAATGGAGCCTCAACAACCTTTTACAAAACTTTTGTATGAAATATAACTTTTCTAAATTGAATAATATATATTCATTAAATTCCCTAAATACCATTATTTAAATTCATGTGAGAGAATTTATTAACCCATAAAATTTTACATATATATATATAAAGATGATATAAAATTAATTTAAAGAATTTATATATTCTGTGGATTACATTATCAATATCTTGAAACATGTTTACATCAATAGAGATATAAAAACCTCAAATAGAAAGAACATAAAAAAGAACAGAACAACCAAAACACTAAATTTGAATTAATCTGGACCTAGATTAAGAAATATGGGTCATTTTGGTTCAATCAAGAATGATAATTCTAAAGTAAATTAACCAAAAATATATAAATAATATTATTAGTGGAATCTATAGAAAAAATTATTTGAAATATTAAAATAATGGGGCTTTGAGTCTTTATGATGGGGGAATTGAGATCCTGTTAGATTCAATATTGAATTACTGTCACTTATGTGGATGGAGATAAGGATATGTGAAGATAAACTTGGGATGTATAGAACATGATAACCATAAAAGTAAAAAATTTCATAAATATTACATAGATATTACATATTTTCAATAACATGGATAATAACTAATGGTTAGGACCAAAACCCCAAGGCTTAGTCAACCACAATAAGGTTTTACAAAAAACGGAACAAGGAACCAAATTGAGGGAGACAAAGTGACTGTGAAATTCATGTACAATACAATAAAGAACTCCCTTAGGAACTCCAAAAAGAAAACTAAAAATAAACCATGGTGTGTTCTATTTCCTTTTTATACCCAAGATAGACACCATGTCCATCTTATCCACCAATGCAACCATTAAAAAAATGGAAAATGGAATTAAGAGTGTTGGAAATCACCATTTATAATTGGAAATTACATACTGATTATTTCATCTGAAAGAAAATTTTCCATGGGGTCCCCTTTTTCATATATGAAACACATCACCATTCAATTAATTTCTTTAAAAACAACATGAGAAATTTTAGAACACTAAAAAAATATAAAATCAATAAAAATTCAATATATAAAACTACTAAATAATAAAATATAACAAAATGAAATAATTATTTTGTTAAGGGATTTTAATATTTCATTACATGCATGTTATATTGGTTTTTATTGTTTTTAGAATTATTGGTGAATATTGCGAATAAACATAGCTTATGATAGATTATCGAAAATTTTATGATATTTAGAGTATTGGGTATTAAATCAACATGAAATAATTAACTGATTATAAAGATGGATGTTGTGGTAGTTAGAGTTGCTAAAAATTTCATGAATTAATCTTATTATAGGAATAATAAGAATGTGGTTTAGGAAGTTGGAAAATAGTAGTGGTTAAATAATTATTGTTAACTAATATGTAGTTTGGTAATATTAATATGAACTCTTATTATCTCTAAAACATTGTTCTGGGTAAATCTATAGTGGTATGGTTAATTGTTAAAAACATATTTTACTTCCAAGAATTATATTATTGTGTGGTGATATTAACATAGGGGGTATGAAATGATGGTGAATGAGGGTAGCTGAGGTTTGATAGAGGATATATTAATGTGAATTTGTGGTATAATAGTATGGGTTTATTTTTTTGGAGGTAGTTAGTTGAGATAAATTGATTATGGGCATGTGGATATCATTATTGAGGATTTTATAAGTAAGCTATGTTTAGTGAAATATTTAATTATTTTTATGTTGTGATTATTATTTTCATCAATTTTAGTAATGGGTTCAATGGATGTGATTATTTGATATTACATATAGCTTGAAAGATATTTATGTTATGTTATTATGTTACAAAAACACTATATAGGATCATTCTAATGTGTTTGTTTTAATTATATTATATTTTCTGATATTAATTTATTTAAATTGATTTTTTTATTCACTGAGTGTGATTCAAAGGTGGAATATTGTTTTCCCTTCAAAAACATTGGTGTTTATATATTATCAAAATTGCTATAATTTTTATTCGCTGAATCAATATGTTCATTATTATAGATATATTTATTTATGTTAGTGTAGCAACTATTAGTATAGATATGGATAACGTGACACATTGACTAGTTTTTGACCATGTGTGGTGGTTTTTGCAACTATAATTAAGAGGTAGATGTCATGAAATGGTGGATAAATGTACCAATATATATCTATTTTATGTATGCATAATTTACTTGTACATTTTTATGTCACATATGGAGGCATTATTTCATATATTATTATTAATGGGGATTGTTTTTAGATGCACCCTACAATTATACATTTAAAATAAACCAATTATCCTCCATAATTATTTTAATTTAATATATAATATCTCTGGTTTTGGTATATAAAATTTTTTATGGCATAAGTTGATATATCTAAGAGTATATGGATTAATGTGTATGATATTTATGTATATTGGAATAGATTTTCTAGGGAATGTTTTATTGAAATTACTCATCCATTTATTAATTTTATTTATCAATATGGATTTTTTGTATATGAAATGATTTTTTATATGAACATGTGGAATGCATTATGTATTCCTAATTTAAATCATTGGTGTGAGTCACAAACATATATACCATTAATGATGGGATTCAACTACCACTCTCGACCCCATTATCGATTTAAGAGGAGTCCTAATAAGTTATATACATAAAAGTGGATTGTAAATATACTTTATATTGATCTATATTTATCTAATTTTCATATTATGTTATATAAATTTATTATATTAAAAGGAAATTATCTAACATGTAAAACATTACAAATTGTTTCTTTTTGACATCTTGCAAGTTAATATTTACAAATATATTAATTTAATTTTGGGAGAATCTACAAAATAATTTTCTGAGTGAAAAAATATATATTTGATGATCCTCAATGATAGTGTAAAGGAAAATTTGAACTTTATATAAATAGTATTTAAATGAACATTTTTCACTTAGGATAATTTTTTTCATCACATTGGAATCCTATTAGAATTTTTTTTCATGATATTTTGAATGAATGTAAGTGTTTCAAATAAATAATTCATTACATATAAATTTAATTGTTTCTTCATTAATGATTTCTCTATTTAATATCATTAATTTCATTATATTAAATATATATTCATTATATTTTGGTTGGGAAATAGAATAATTTAGTTAGGTTTTTTATATTTATATGGTTGACATTATGTATAGAAATCTAATGTAATCCAACGAAAAAAGAAATAAAATCTAAATAAAATAAAGAAAAGTTAACTTTACTAATCTAGATACTAAATAAAGAATATTACAAGCTGATGGAGTGGGAATTATTGGAATAACCATTACGTATAATTTTAGAGGAGTAGAGGGGATTTGTGACTCAGTATTAAATGATATAATCGTAGAGAAATTCTTGAAAAGGGACCCGAAAAATGGATTTAGTACGAAGTGGAACCATATGAATTTAATGATAAACAATAAAGGCTATAAAGTAAAGAAATATAATTATTCTATTTCATGTTCTATGTGGGATAATAGAAACATGGTTACCTGTACAATTTTAAAAATTCATAAGGTTTTTCCTTGAATAATGTCTTTCACGACATTCATCATCACGCTACTGGTTTCGTTCCCCCCATACTTGTGGTTCCTACTCTTTGAATACTATTCATCCCAAAAATAATTTAAAAATTAAAAAGATGATCAATGCATGATCATGGTATTCTGTACAAAAATTGATTCCTATTATGATGAATACATAGGGAATAGTAAACAGAGATGCATATTATTATAAACAATAGTAAACAGAGATGCATATCATTTAAATTCTATGGCGGGATGATTTATGTTAGGTTGTTGATCTTCTATAATGACCATAGATGATGGTAAAATTGATTCATATTATTATAATATTCTAATAAATATAGTTTCCCACTATTTTTGTCGATTTTAGTAGCCTTTATAAATTTATTATGTCACACCAAGGATTTAATTATTTTGAAATTTATTTTTTTATTTATATAAGATTTTAATTTATTAACAGAAGTGAAAAAGGAGAATTCAAACATTAAATGAATATCAATTCCATAATCTTTATGGTGAAAATAATGGAGTTCCCATCCAATGATTAACTTGTTTTTTACAATGTATTGAATGGAAACATTCCACGAAGCTTGGCCTTAATGTATATTCCCCCACAGATTATGTGTAAAAGAAATGATATGAAAACCATTAATTATAAGATACTAAAAAATTTATAGATAGTTAATGTAATATATATTTGATTGTGTGGGTTATATCCACCATTAATATTATATATAATGTATAATTGACATAGTATTTAATATGAACATCTAGTCTAAGAATATTTGGTTTATAGATAATGATTAATTTCATGTTGTATTCATATTGATGATGATAATATTTTTTATGATAATTTAATTTGATGATTATGTGATGATAATGATTCATAATAAATGTTATTCCGGTGATTGTACTATATTAAATATATTATAATGTTTTTTAAAGAGTTGTATGGATGGAGAGATTGAGTAAATGTAGTTGGAAATAAAAATTATATCTTTGAGGTTGATAAATTCATCCAATTCTTGATTTTTTTTCATATGATCATGAATTATATACCCAATTATTAATGTTATTTAGGACATTTGAGAGAATTTTTGTAGTATTAGCTTTATTTAGGAACAAAAAATGACATTCTGGATTTATTTGAGGATGTTTGTAATTATATATCTAAAATAAAAGTTACCAAGAATTTTCATCTATGTGAATATGCATAACAAGACACATCTACGCATGGTATTTTGAATTATGAAAATTAAAATTAATCCACATGGGAATAAAATTTTAGTTTTCTATATATGAAAACATGATTTATAATATTATATGTTTTGAGGAGCCTATAAGAAAATTTACATATGAACAAGAAATTTTGTGACTCATATGATAATTTAATTATATGAAATTATTTGGTAGATAATGGAATTAGGAATTGGTGATCTTAGTAACCATTAATTAAATTTTTTATACCGAAAATATTATTATGGTCAAATAATATGGTAAAGGATGTACATAGAAAACTTCATCATGCATTGGCATATGTATCGCCCTAATATGTAGACATGTGTTTTTTAGCAACAAAAGTTTCATCAAGTTGACAATATTTATGAACTGAGATACGAACATACATGTGACTCAGTGAGACTATTTTTTATAAACACATACACATGTTTGATGAAAGAATTTGATTTTTTTTTATAATTATTCATACTGAAAAAACAATCATATTTTTAAGAAAATATGAGAAAATATATAAATAAATATTAACTAAAATTGAAGGAAACTCACATGATAATTATTTAATTGAGATTTAAATCATTAAAATATTATGATACCTAAAATATCATAATTTGATACAATATTTTATGAATGAAAATTGGTGGAGGATAATGTATGCTATGCAAAGATCCACATCGCAAGATGAACTACCACACCACACTTTCCGGAATATATGTACACAAGTAAATATCAAATAAATTACAAACACGGATTATACTGAAGATTTAAGGTAATAATAAAACCATGATCTTTGAAAATATAATATGTATGGAACTATTCGATTCATCATCTATGTAAAATTATGATTAAAATAATAATGAGTTATCATTAATACCAAATAAGATTTTCAATTAATGTGTGATGAATTGGTTGTGAATAAAAGAATATACTATAATCATTTTGAACTTGATATTCACATTATATTTTGTGAGTATAAGAATAAAGATTTGATAATAAAGAAATCTAAAGGTATTTGACTCTATTTTTTTAGAAAGATAATGGTTTTAATGAAAACTCATGTCATTACATTTATATTATTTTGTGATGAGGTATATGGAATGAGTGAGGGTGTTATGATTCTATGCTCCCGAGGTGATTTTTTGTGTGTCAATGAAAGGTGTGATACCTATGTTTCTACAAAAGAACATAATGCATTTTAAAAATTTTGAATATAAAAAAAATATAATGGGAGAAGAAAACCTCAATTGATCATAAAAATTCACTAATTTAACTAATCCATTGTATAACATCACACTATAGAAGTCTGATGATTCTTGAGGCTAGCAAATTGAATTTTTGGAAGAGTAAGAATATGTGTTCATACATTTTAAGACGTAATTGAACATATACGTGTTTTATTTTTTATAAGTGTTTTTACTAAATTCATTTATTTTAATGGACAACATGTTCTTATATGATTTATCCTAGTAAGTATCTATGTAATGATCTCATGGCCTTACTAATGATCATGATTTCAGTGATAACATGAACGATGCATTACATGTGTGATAATTACAAATGTCTAATGGGGACATAGTTATCATTATAGAGGATATCCACATTAACAAACCATGGTGTTATGGTGTGTGGATTTATGTTTCAATTTTGGATTATAAACAAATTTATATATAATGGAGAGAGATATTCTCCCACTAGAAAAGTAAATAATTTAAGAGGCATAAGAAGGAAAATTAGAGTAAATGTTTTTCAAAACTAAGTCACTCCCCCTCATTGTTTTACACACATACCTATGTTATCATAAAATTTTGTATGAAATAGGGGACACATCTATTGGATTATAATATTTTTTAAGATTTTATCCTCTATTTTCAATGTCTATGTGATGTGAATATTTGATGAATACTATGAATCCCTAATAAATGAAATTGAAAAATATAATTTTTCCTTGAAACTGTTGAATATATAGTAAATATAAGAAAAACATTTGATTAATATATAATTAAAAACAATATAGCACCACATTATTTAAAACTACTCAGCAAGTAAGAATTTTAATTTAATATATTATTATGTCTCTTCTTGAATATTACTAAAAGATACATTAAAGAGAATGGTGAGATAGAAATTCTTCCCCACCCTGAAATTCTATACATGAAAAATCTATAATGGATTTTGAAAATATGGTGCATGAATCCATGTACAAGGAAATGGAAAATAATTATATCTTGTGTAATTTATCATCTCTATATGATGATAATTTTTGAAAAATTTCCTTTAAAGATTATCCTGTTGAAATGAAATGAAAACGATAGATGATTAAAACAGTATATAGTCTTGAAATAATGATTTGATAATTCTTGAACATGTTTAATTAAGTTCCTCTATAATTTTCCTAGTGGATTTGTTACTCTTATTTGTGTCAAAATGAAAATCATATAAAAGGATAGTATACATCTTGAATATGGGAAAAAAATTTGGAAACATTACTTAGAGAAAATGGTGTATAAGTCTATAGTTTAATCTAAATGGTTGGGATCCTTGAATATCATGAATAAAGAGCCTGATGAAAGATTATATTGTTTAAAAAATTAAATGTTCATTAAAAATTATTAGAAATAAATACCTATAAAATGCCATAAAAAATAAAGAATTACATCATAAAATGAAATTATTATTAAAATTGCTCAAATTCAACTAATGTCTAATAGAATCAAATACATTGATGATATTCTACTAGAGAATTGAAAAATTAAAAGAGATAAATATTGAAATACAATAAAGTATTCTAAATGAAAACATAATTTTTTAATTATTAATTATAAAATAAGTGCACAGTCACAAAGAAAAAATACAGGAATAAATTAAAAAAAAGGAAATTGGAAGCTCTAAAATGTTGAAATCAAATAGAATCCACATTGATGGAAGAAACAAATTCTAGTTGAAGTCTTCCCAAATTATGTGAAAAAATGATAGGCTCATTCTGACCACCACTGGAGGCAACCAAATCATCCACTTTATTATCTTCACACAATGTGAATTATAAAACCACACCATCGATAATTTATGATATGTAGTAATAAATTGACCATTGGGTAGTAACCATTACTTAAAGAGAATTATAGATCAAAAAAGTGTATTTTTTGATATAGGAAGTAGATATATTGGATTCAATATAGACTTGCAGCCCATTAAGAAGAACACTCACCTATTCTTGGAAGAGTCTCCTTGGATGTAGAAGAAAATGGTAGTAGTGAGAAATGATCCATTTTTATCTCTAGTCTCTCCCCCATCAAGAATCAAACCAATAATACACAACCCATCTAAACTGTGTTTAAAACCTCTGATGGGTGGTTTCCTATGAACCCATCTTCATTCCTTGGTATGATTTTAGAGTTCTGAGTTAAATTAAAACTCATACTTGTAGTGAAAACATCCCCATGATTATTTGGATGACCCATTGTTATATCAGAGATCAAAACTCCACCTATAAAATAACGAAAAAAACTAGCGCATCTACTGAGGAGCTCAGTCTGTCTTCATGATATTATGTATTCTATGTATTCCATAACATCTAGTAACCTACAGCCATTAGCAAAGAGTTTTCCTTATGATCGTTTTCATTAAATCCGACAATGATAGTGTTATTTTGAATGAAATAAAAACCATTATCATGCGGAATATCAATAAGAAACAATAACTAGGCTTTTACGTACTTTAGAATCCATGTCAATTGCAGAGAATAAATTCTCTGTGTATCCAATACATGAAGTCCCACAACAAAGAAATTTCTAAACAACATTTACACCATTCATTATTTCTGTTTCATTCATAGTATTGTGGATTTAATGAATCCTCAAATTTAAGAAGTTATGTGTGGTTATTTCGAAGAATAAAGTATGATGTTTTTACCCCAGGATGGATTGGATGGAATTTTCTTCTTTTGTGGCTAAGGAAGTACTCTTGGATTCAATCTATGAAAGATATAAATTTACATTGTTCAATAATAAAAAGGTTATTCATCATGCTAAGTGTTAGTTGGATATTATTCTAGGAAACCATTAGGCTACTTATAGTTTTCTAAATGCTAGAGTTCATCACCTGGTTTTCACTATATCTAATCACTCTCAACTACTCATTCACGTGGTTGTTAGTATGGTATATAGGGATTCGTTGTTCATTTCATAAGAGTGCTCTAACAATCTAGAATATCATTCATTGGCTAGTAATTCTTGTAGTATATCTATACAAGGAATATCTTGGACTGGTTTTCAGAACAAACTCAAATGGTTAATAGATGATTTGTAGTAGTGGTATAAGTAATAAATATATCAATTTATAGATTTATATAATATCAAAAATGAAATTGAGTTAATTGATAATGTTCATGAAGATTATTGGGATGAGGGTATTTTTCAGATCCTTAATAATATAAATATTCATCTTACTAAAATTATTCTCGAACAATAAAGGATTTTTTAGGATAAAAGATGCATCACAGTGCTTAAGGAAGGAGATTAAATTAAAACATGCTTTCAAGAATATATCAATAAAAAAGACATGGAATGAAACAATATATTCTCGAGGAATATATATTCTTTTCTAATGATCATATCATAATTGGAGGAATGGATGAATGATAAATTAAATATTTTTCATTTTGATGTTTATTCCAGTATACAGGATGGTTATCCACATGATCCAGCTATGCTCCTTGATCATATTTCTCACATGGTGTTTAATGATGTTAATTAATTTGAGGTGAATACTAGATATGCATGAAATTTTTGAGACTATTATGTCTCTCAAATATAATATCTCCCCTAAAACATATGGTTTTATAGTATCATTATATGTTGTCTCATGGGATCTTATCCAAAAGGATCTGATTGAATCGATCCTAGACTTTTTTAATGGTGGATCTCTTATGAGTTTTATATGTGTAGTTGTGATCATATTGATTCCCAATGTTAAAGATCCCTCATTATTAAGTCAAATAGGGATGATAGGTATGAGTTATGTATCTTATAAAATTATAATTATTTTTTTATTAAGTGATTGTAATGTTTCCTCAATGAATGTGTGGTCGCGACACATCATATTATTTTAAAACAATGTCCCCACAAGAATGAAATGCTGTTAATCGTGAAATTCTTGTGGATAAAAAAAGGATCATGGATAAAATTTGGTTATTAATCTTGATATAGAATATGCATATGATATGATGTTATGGGGTTAAATTCTCAGTGTTAGGGATTTTATGTGTTTTTTCAATTGGCTGTGGGATTCATTTTTTAGGTTCTTTAGATTTCCCAATTTCTTGATGTCACAAATGGGTAAGAGAAATGAGTTTTTCAAAATATTTCAAGGCCCTAAAAAATATGATCCTTTATCTTCTAGTATATTCATATTGGATTATGTTCCTCTTAGTATATCACTTGATAATAAGAATAGTAGCAGAATAATTCACCCATTTAAATATGGGCATTAGATTAATGGTATCTCCCACCTTCTATACAAGGATGATATGATAATTTTCATCAATTCATGAAACATATATTTTAAATTCCATAAAATGATGTATGATTTCATAATAATAAACAATTATATAATAAGAAGATAAGAGAATGACCCTATATATGATATAATTTGATCATAAAATATAATTTATGAATCTAAAATAAGTTCAAGGTATGTATTACCATGAAACTAAAAGGATACCTTATTTATAAAATTGCAATGCAGAACCATATCCTAAAAAACCATTAATTTTTTATAAAATCCTACAAACATCCACAGATCAGTGCATATATTCCAAAAATATCAAGGTACTATCATCATCAAGAAAACCTTAAATATGGAATTTAATTACATACAAGCATGGCATAAGTAAACTAAAATTTTTTAAAAACAAAGAAAAATAATTTTTTTATAATAATACCATAATGTAAATGTTTTATAATCGAGTTTTTATGACAAATGATTCTCTAAATGATGTCTAACCTGTTAAAAAAATTATAATGAATATGATGCTACATGATTTGTTAAATATGGAAGGTATATAGTTCAATGAAGGAATCCATGGATTGTTGGATATATTTTTTGTTGTAAAATATATGTGACATGAAATTAGATTTCATATACAATTCATTTATTCAAGAGGAATAATGAAATTCTATTTCATGGTGGATAATGTTACTAAAGAATAAAGAACAATATTAAATGATTAAATATCATTACACATCATATATATTAAAAAATATTTTTAATTTATAAGAATTTTTTAATTGAAATTGATATAGTGTAGAGGAATTCATATATAAATCATTAATTCAGAGACTAAAAAATAGAATAAATGTTCACATAATAATAAAATAGATATATTAAATTGTTTTGAAAAATCATGATAAATACACAGAAGGGAACATTACCTTTAATTGTTTGGATGAGGTTTTTGAGTTTTCTTTGGGTAAAAATGTAAGTAGTAATTTTTAACTAAAAAATAAAAAATTTCATGAATGATTTACAACTAAATGGGTTATTTATTTTGGTTTATAATATGGATGAAGGAGTCATACAATGGATTTATTTAGATAAAACAAGGAATTCAAAATTGAATGATATAAGATATATAAATCGAGGAATGAATCAATCAATGAAGTAAATAAGAGGATTGAATTGGTGGAGGTCATTCCTAATAATAAATGTTGAAAAAAAAATCAAATACAAGAAAATTCATAGTATGTGTTAGGAAATTCATCTAGCTAAAACTATTACAATTTCATGCTATTCGTACACCCTTATTCATAAAATTTTCTAATTATTTTTGTATAGGGGTCTATATAAAAAATATTTAGACTAAAAATTTATATTCAGTCATTATAGATAATATATTCTAATAGATTTAATAAATATTTTCAATTGATTTCCAAATAATTTTTTTTTTAAAATCCATTGCTATAGGGTTCATCGTATAAGGAAATACCTCTCCTACAACTGCCCCACATAATCCATAATTCATCAATACCAGGACCAGATAAATCCAATTGCTTATCCCAATATATAACCCTTCAATCATTGGTTTTTTGGTTCCGTTATTCATCAATATCAAATGTCTGACTTCATGAACTAGCATCTCCTCTACTGAGGATCATTTTAATTTTTTTAATGTATAAAAAATATCTATGATCCTTTAATGTAGTGATACTTCCATATTCAATAAAAGAAGATTCATTTGGATTTTTTTATCTCTATTTCATAAAATAAATTTATTTTCATATATATATATATAAATATATATTAGATGCTTGGGGATACAATTATATTCAGAAATGGAAACAAAAAACACATACATAGACTAGAAAAGAATTTTTTATCCCCCCAAGGGATATCCCCCCCTAAAAACATATTTATTTAACACGTGGTCCATAGGACCAGTGGGAATAAAACCTATAACATCGCCCAAAATTCTAATGCAGCGTCATGCCTACATCATCCTTTCCTATGTTACCAAGCCTATTCTATTCCTATGTCACTACCTACCTCTGTCATTCCTGCATCACTACATTCCTACATCATTATCTTAGTCACCACTTTCATAGTACTATAATAATACCTTCAACCAGCAAGATTTGATCCTCAGTGTGAATAATCAATAAAATTTATACTTCATTTCAATTTAGTTTCTTATGAAATGTTTTAATAGTCATGTTCTTAATTAATGAAATTTTATTTAATAGTGACTCATTAACATTATTTAATGAATTAGAATATATTTGTTTTATCTTATTATATGTAATATATATTATTTGGGACACCACTAACATACATTAATTATGGATTATATCATATCTTAATTTTTTCTTAGATAGCTACTATTATTCATTGATGACATTAAAATATAAATATTTATTTCTAATATCTAATTGTCAAATTTATATATTCAAGTGATTAAAAATTATTTATCTCTCATATATGAATCTTCCCCCGATAAAAAAAATTTGTATCATGGACGTGTGTTTTTATTTTGGTTGCAAAAATGTTTTTATACATGAGTAAATACATTCCATTAAAAATAAATATTATTTAATTATATTTAATTGATAATAAATATAAGGAAGTATCTTTGGAAACAATTGATTCATAATGAAATTTGGATTTAATGGATTCATTTTAATAAAATTATTCAGAACATAACTTTTTGGTAGAAAAAATATTAAATCTATGTAAAACAGTTGAAATAAAATCCAAACTATTTTGAATTTATATTCCAAAGATTCATGATTTCATGAGCTTTATTATTATTTATTATTTTTATATCAACAATTATTTTTCATCATAATATACATATAATTGAAGTATGATAATGATAAGATCTCAATAAATAGTAGTAATATTTTTAGGGGTTTTTTAGATTTATCATTTAGCAATACCTCAGGAAGGGATCTTATTCACATCCCTTATTATAATGGTCTTGGGGGACATTTTTAAGTGGGATAGAATATATATAAAATGTAAAAAATGTTATTTTGAATCAAACTATTTTTTATTTTTCAAAATAGTCACAATATGTAATATATGAATGTTCATTATTAAAATAAAAGTAGATATATAGATATTTGTATATTTCACTTGTTTTCATTTTTAGAACATCAAGAAAATATTATTGTTTCAATTCAAAAAGAAATGATTTATGTTCCCATGAAACAACTAATTATAATTATGTTTTTGACGGAGTGAAAAAAGAAATTTTGACTTTGAGAAAGTTAGAAAATTAATTGATGTCTTCATGATTTCTGTATTTGTTGAATTTAATAAATTATAGACATTCAAAATTTTAATATGAATATTTCATGAAAAATACAAGTACAGAATATTAAATAATTTGATGGAATAATATTTTTTGAATGACATTATTTCAGATGAAGCTGATTTCCCAAAAATTATTATGTGACATTAATGATAATTAACTATCTCTAATTTTATAATAATAAATTTTATTATATCATGAGTGGTTGTAACTTATTAATGAAGTAAATTTTAATACTAAATTCTTATAATTGTTGTATTTTATTTCTTTCAAATCCAAATACATATATAAAACAATATCAAATGGAATAGAATGTATTGTGGAAAATTTAAATTTATCCTTTTACCCAAAATATTTTCATTACTAATGAGATATCAAATAAAATGGAAGGAATGATGTTATGATAACTATAGATAACTGTGAGTTAGTTTAACATGAATACCTTTTATCATTGTAGAAAAATGATGCATGATATTATAATTTTTCCACTAAGGGGTTTAATGATTGGTTGGGCCTATCATGTGACTTTTTTAATCAATTTACTTAGATTATTATTTCTTATATAACATTCATACTATTTATACACATTGATAACTATCATATATTGATGTATATGTAAGACCCCTTAACATTTTATCACCCTACAAATTTATGATAAATTTCATTTTAAATATATTTAATATCTTTAACACCTTATAATACACAAAACAAAAGATTAAATTAACCACAATATAGTATACCATTATATAATAAACATTAAATTGGTTTCATAAATATATATAATTTTTTTAATATATTGAAAAATTGTGTTTGATAATGAAAAAATATTATTAGTAATATATATATCTTAAAAATATTATTTCCCCAAAAGTGGGTTTTATCACTTTCTATGAGATAATAACAAAAGTAATTTATTATAAAATTTAAACAATTATTTCGAAAATATGAACACAATTTTTAAAATAATCCTTGAAAAATTATATTTGAGTTTATTATTCTAAATTTCATTAAATGTGAAATTTTTTGATGGATAATGAAAATATATGAATTTTTATTTAAATATATCTTCGCATAATGAATTTAAAAGTAAATTGGATTAAATTTTTTTGAAAAGTTAATATTTGAAAAGGTATATTAATATTAATCTATTTATTTTTTGGTAGTTTTTCATAATAATCATTTTTAGTTAATGAAATATTTTCTATGGAAAAACCCTTTTTGTTAGGTTTCCTATTTTAATTATATTTTAAATTCAGCTATATTTGTGAATTGAAAAAAGTAAAATGGATATTTCTATTAGAATTATAAAAATTAATATGATTTAATATAACCCACATGAATTATTCTCTTAATAAAAAGTAAAATCTTGTAACTATTGATATGGTTTAAAAAATCATATCACGGGGATACCCTGATGTTATTTGGGTAAAAATGAGCTAATTTGCTATATAAAATCAATTATAAGAAATTTTTTTGACTTTATGTCATCTATGATTATATAATGGTCAATATTGGTTCATTTTTTTGGAAATATGTGTTTAATATACCTTATTCATTTCAATGATTTAATGTTGGTCCTATCCCCCACTTCCAAAAACAGAAACCAATTTTTTCATATCCACATTTCAAGAGCCATTGGTTTCTCCCATGACCAACACAAAACCCTTCCTTATATCCAAACCCATGACTAAATTTCCATATATTGATTATGAAACAATCATCATAATTTTTTAAGTGAAAAACAAAAATGTTTTTCTAAAGAAGAAGTGTTTCAAACACATCTAAAATAAGTCATCCATATGTAAATGGTTTAATGTTATAATCTAATTATTTATTAGTATTTAATATGATTATGTTTTTAGACGAAATAGTATCTCGTATATCTCAATAAACTAATGTATTTTCATCTATTTTGGTTATTTCATGATATTATATTGTTTAATTCATTTTTTCTCTCTATAAGAACACAATAGATCTAAATAATTTTTTACGAAGAACCACAATTATTTATATCTTATGTCGACAATTATTTTTCTTCATATTTCATGATTTCTATAAAATTAATAGAATAATTTTATAACATTCTTATATTTTTGTTCAATGTTATTATATGCAATGATTTATTTTTCACAATTTTTTTAAAATGAATTCTTATGTCATTTTCTAAAAAAGATACATTAGAATTTTTAACGAAATTATGAAAGGAATCATTATATTCACATATATGAAAATTATTTACTTTCCCACTTCCATGAGAAATAAATTTCTAGAAACCTCTTTTACATGTTTCCAATGTTATTTTCGATGAAAATGTTCGCTTAATATTTTTTATATTATTCAATTTTAATGAAGCAATTCCAAAAAAGAAACAATATTTTCTTCAAGAATGTTTTAATTATATACTTATGATATTTCATTTAATAAATGATATAAACCATTATTGATAATTAATATTTATTGGGGGTATAATACTATGATAGAATCCTTATTATTTATATTATTTTTTTTTGATTATGTAGAAAATATTTCTTGGAAACCCATTTTTCTACCATGAATTATTTGGTGATGAAATTTCAGTAAAATCTATTTCTTTTTCATAGGTTTTGATATGATGACTGTTTTATGATATTATCAAAAAAATATGAATGATTTTCATTATGTAATCGGTATCCTCAAAATCTTATATGCCACTAATGAGTTGCATAAATACTGATATCTCGGGAGATATATAGGTTTGAAATGGGAAGTAAACCAAATTTAGTAAGGGACTATGTCCACTTTGATAGTCATTAGTTTGATCCCTAACTACTATGATGGTTTTTAGATTGATCCAAAATCACTATGTTATTCCTAGAAATGATACATGTAACAACCTAGGTTATATAATAATAAATAATTCATTAGTAATATATTATATATTAATATTCCTTATATATGTTTTCAATCAAAATGAAAAAAACATAATTATTTAATGAGTTGAATTTTTAAGGATTATATAGTTTTATTTAACAGAATTGTTTCAAAATTATATAAGTTTAAATTAAAATTAAAATTAAAATATTTTTATTTATCTTAGGATTCAATTTTTATAATTTTATGAAAATATTTATTTTTCAATGAATACAGAAAAATTATGATTTTATTGAAAATTATAATTTATTTTGATGGGTTTAAAATAAATAATACTATTTTTTAGTTTTTTTGAAAATTATTTTGTTGATTTTTATTAATAAAATATTATAACAAAATTGATAATGAATCCTAATCATTTATTTATTATATTAACATTTTTATACTAAAAAAGAATTTTTTTTAAAACCGTTTTCCCCATTTTGTAAGATAATTTTTAAATAAAATTTCACCACATTTATGATCTAAATCATAAAAAATTGATTAAATTTTTGAAAAAAAATTTTAAATTCGGTAAATGATTAAGTTTTCTCTATGGTCAAAATGAGTAGTAAAATTATTAATTTTTGTTTCCAAAATATATGCTAAATAAGATAATAAATGCAAAAAAATGTTAAGGAATAAAAAATATCACTAAAACAAGAAAAAAACATTATGGGATTATTATATCTCATCCATCCTAATTCAATGGAAAAATATAGAGCCTTTTTTATTTGGATGTCATTAGGACCTTAATATTAATTTATGTAATGAATTTTCTGAAAAGTCACACTGTTATATTTAATAACTCTAATATTTTTATCATTGGTAATAATATATGATTTAGTTAGTCATAAATATTAATTTTAAAACTATATATAACTTTTATTCACTATGTTAAATTAATTTTTTACTTTTATGGAAAAATTATTTACCTTAAAATCTTACACAATTCTAATAAATTAATAATTCAATTAGTAGAAAAATTTAAATTTTGATATTGAAAATATTATTTGTGATATAATTTGATATATTTATTATGATCCACAATTTTTTAGGTAAAAATGACATATTATATAGGTTCACATAAATTATATTATAATTCAAATATTTTCTTTTTTGTTTTAAGTGAATAATTAATCGAATACTTCAAAATGTAAAATAATGGAATTTTATAATAAATAATAATTTATTCAAGGACATAAATTTCAAAAAAAATATTTATATAGCCACATGATTAGGATATGGCCTCAAGCGCATTTCCCCAAACGCTAGAGGCTACCGACTAGCAGTGAAGGCCTTGGGTATGATATTGGGGAAACTATTCCCTCATTGGCAGAGTACACAGCGGAAGTAAACAAATACCTACAATAGCAAAAGTAGTAAATATCCAACAACAGTAAACAACGAATGATTGGAATAATAAACAACAATATCATATATATTTATATATAATGATGCATGATACATATGTCTAGGAAAATATCCAAACAAGTCACAATGATGGAATACAACAACGTTAAACAAAGGTGCAACAGAAATTATATAATTTTCTCTTCATCGCAAGCCATAGCTTGGTCCCATGCTCTCTAGCTCCAAAACAAATCAATTACCTAAAGTAGAAGGTCACTTTATCTTATCTATACCTGTAGTAATATAATTAGTTTGGGCCCAAAAGCATGACCCAACTATGGTGTGAGACTAAATCCTAGTTGGCAACATCTCGAAGATCTATGCCTAATAGTCAGTGAATACATGCTAGGTAAAAGTAAATAGAAAAGTAAACTGGAAAGTACTTAGTAGTAAACAATCCACAGTTTTAATATCAAGTAACAACAACAAACTGGTAACCCTCTGAGAAGTTCACACAACCATCCCCTTTATTCCTACCTAAGAATTACAAGAAACCCTCTGGGAAACACACTCATTATAACCCCTCTTGTTCTGAATATAAAGACTCTCTAAGGAAGCACTCACAGTCAATTCCCCTTATTGTCTAAGGTAGTAATGAACTCTCTGAGGAAGCTCACGCAGTCAATTCCCATTATAACCCCAAGGTCAAGGACTCTCTGAGAAAGCTCACTCGATTAATTTCCCTCATAGCCTAGGTCGTTCATAGACCCCCTAATGAAGAACTCACCTTGAATTCTCCTTATAGTCTAAACATTTCAGGAATAAAATCATAGACTCTCTAAGGAAGACCACTCGGTCAATTCCCCTTATAGTCTAATGTGGTCAATGCATCTCTAAGGAAGCTCGCTCGGTCAATTATTATTATATCCCCAAGTGGTCCTAGGATCTCTGAGGAAGATCAATCAGTTAATCCTCCTTCTATCCTAACGTGCTCAATGACTCTCTGAAGAAGCTCACTCAGTCAATTCCCCATTAAGTCTACCACACTAGTTTCTCATGACCATGTGTAGGTCAACGGGCATAGTTGTTTAATATGGACAAAGTAAACCTACAGAACTACATGGATAATTATTATACGACATATCAATCACATCAGAATTATAACTCTCCATCCTACTGAAACATGCATGGAAAACTGGTAAAGCAACCAAAGGATAAATAGGGCCAAACGGTCATAAAAAAAACATGCATGCACAAAACACATCAAAAAATAGAAATAAACCCAATTCATATCCAAATAACCACTACAGAAGCCTGTAAGCATTGTGGGGAATCAATAGGGGTAAAATGGTAAACACGCCATACCCCGTCCAAGGGTATTGGGGGAATTTTCACATAATACACAATGAATTTGAACAGAAATGCACAAACCAACTACCTTGGGGTAGGAGATCACTATATGTGACCCTCGATGCTTGAATCTAATTAGAACGTATGAGATCAAAAAAATTTCTAAAATGATCAACCCACAAAATCTCACGAGAGAAGATAAATAATAATATGGTTCTCTAAGAGAAGATAGAACTAACCGATATGATTACAACACAACCAATGGTGTTCGATTCAGATGAAGGATGCACACTCGGAAGTTCGTCAAAGATCTACGGTCGTACGATTATCCTGGATGAGACAAACAAAGAAGGTGGTGTTTCTGTCGATTAGACACGACTTCGGTGCATTTGAGGAAAAAAATTACAAGGCGTGTACTTCTCTTTTCTGTACTCCTCTTTAAGCGGCCTCCAAGTCACTCACACACGGCCATATGTGTGGCTACTACATGGTGAGAAGAATTCCTCCTGTGGTAAGGAAGTATATAGCGTGTACTCATAAAGTACATGGCATGTACATAGATAATTTTTAGAATTTCCTTTTTCCTAAAAAAATAACCAGAAAAGGAAAAACATACTTGAAAAGACGATTCGGTTTCTTACAAACTTCCCCCTATTAAAAAAAATTTGTCCTTGAATTTCACTAGCACGGCATAGAAGAAGAAACCCCAAACAGCTCCTGCCACTGTGATCACACATCTGCCTCCCTCTCCTAAGTCTCATCCTGTAATCGCTCGTGCTGCCAATGCACCCATACTGTAGGAACAGACCGGCCATGAAGACCCTTCACACAATGATCGAAAATCTAGATATGATCCTCCTTAATGGATGCATCCACTTCTAATTCAACCTCCTCAGGATGGAAGACGTGAGACGGGTCTAAGAAGTAATGTCAAAGCTGAAAAAGTGGAAGATGTCGTGCATAGATCGGTTCCTCTGAGGTAACTATAACCAATATAAAACTGGCCCAACTCTCTCCAACACCTCAAACGGACCAACGTACCTTGGAGAAATCTTACCCTATATCTTAATCCTCTTGTGTCCCAACAATGGTGTGACACACTGGAAAACATGATCATCGACCTCGAACTCCATAGGTCAACTCCTCTGTTTAGAATAATACTTCTATTGAGACTACATAGTAGCCATCCTATTCTGAATCAACACTATCATCTCTACAGTCTCCTAAACAATACGTGGTCCCAACAAATTTTCCTCTCCCACCTCCTTCCAACATAAGGGTTATCGGCATGGCCTACTTTACAAATCCTCACAAGGTGCCATCAGAATAGTTTCCTGAAAACTATTGTTTTAGGTAAACTCCACAAGGGGTATATGCTTTTCGTAAGAACCACCAATATATATAATGAATGATCGGATCATATCCTTAAGTACCTGAATCGTACGCTCGGACATGCCATCTTTTTGATGGTAGTATGCTGTACTCAAAAGTACCTTAGTACCCATAGCCTTCTAAGGCCCCTGCCAGACCGAAGAAGAAAAACACACATCCCTGTCTGAAACAATGGAGTGCGGAACTCCATCCAAACGTACAATATCTCAGATGTACAACCATCCCAGCTCATCAACACTGATGGTATACTTGATCGTCAAGATGTGAGCGACCTTCATGAGTCTTTCAATGAAAACCCAAATTGCATCATTCCAGTGAGGAGACCTTGGAAAACTTGTCATGAAGTCCATTGCAACATCATTACACTTCGGCTCAGGAATTGGTAACTGCTGTAAAAGCCATAATGGTCATTTATGCTCCGCCTTCACCTGCTGGCAGGTGGTACACCTCATGAAGAAACTAGCAACATCCCTCTTCATACTTCGCCACCAATACGGATGGTGTAGATTACGATACATCTTTGTGAAACCTGTATGAACTGCCCAAACTAAGGAATGAAAGTCCTGCATGATCTCCTCGAATATATCTACTGGAACCCATACGTTCCCATTGAAATGAAAGATATTATACTCTACTATTGTCCATTCACGAATATGGTCCTTTCCTGGAACAATCTCCCTTAGGACTAGGCATTCATAATATGATAGCTGCCTCATTCGAACTCGATCAAGAAGAGTAGAGGTAGCAGCTATGGAAGATTGAAAAATCTCCCCTGTCTATTGTGCACCTTCAAATACATCTCAATGAAAAGAGCCATAGGCTTCCACTCACTGATGGCCTCCTGAAATGGCTATATTTGTGTCCTCCTGCTCAACGCATAATCCACCGCATTTCCCTTCCTAGGCATATAGGCAAGTTCAAAGACAAAGGAATGTAGGTACTCAACCCACCTGCATTGTCTAAAATTCAGATCACGCTGAGTGAAGATGTACATGAAAATTTTGTGGTTGTTGAAAACCACAAAATGATCTCCTAGAAGCTAATGTCTTCAAAAACGTTGGGAATGAACTATAACTGCCAACTCCAGATCATTCGTCAGGTATTTCTTCTCATGTGTCCTCAACTGCTGGGACCTGTACGCAATGACTCCATCTCCCTGCATAAGCGCAGTTCCCAGCCCGATACATGACACATCACAGTAAACAGTATACCAATTTTCCGGATCCGGAAAGACTAGTATCATTGTGGATGTCAACCTAACATTCGGCTCCTGAAAGGCTAAATCACAAGAATCTGAGCATGAGAATTTCACACACATCTTAGTCAGACCTGTCAGCGGTGCTGCTAAGCATGAAAAGTCTTGTATGAAACGTTTGTAGTATCCAGCAAGCCATAGAAAACTCTGCACCTCAAAGACTTTCTTCGGATTCTCCCAGGAAACTACAGCTCTCACTTTCTCTGGGTCTACTGATACTCCTTCCTCTTAGATAATATGACCCATGAAGTGAATCTGATCCTTCCTAAAGTGGTACTTTGAAATCATAACATATAACTTATGCTTCATCTGTGTACCAAAACTGATATCATGATGGATATCTTGGTCATGTTGAGTGTGAGAGTACGCCCTGATATCGTCCAAAAAATCAACCACGAAAGAATCCATGTATGGATGGGGCACTCGATTCATCAGTGCCATGAAAACTGAAGGCGCGTTCGTGAGACCGAATGGTATAACCATATACTGGTATAGACCATACTTTGTTCAGATGTTTTTAAGAGGTATATCTGATGGTCTAACGTGCAACTGATGATAATAGGACCTCATGTAAATATTGGAGAAAACCTAACCTCCTCGAAGTTGATCAAATAGATGATCAGTGCTTGGTAAAGGACATCATTTCTTGACTGTCAACTAGTCAAACTTCCTATTATCCACACAAAGCATGAGGGTGTCTTCTACATTCTTCACAAACAAGACAGTGAAACCCCAATGAGGGGAACTGGGTAGGATGAAATCCTTTTCCTGCAACTCCTCTAACTACTTCTTGAGCTCCTAAAACTATGGTGTATCCATCCTATAAGGAGGAATGGGCACCAGTGTCACAATTGGAACAAGATCAATAGAAAAGTATCCCTCACGCTCTGGAAGAAAACCAAAAAAGTCTTCTGGAAAGACATCTCTGAAACGATCCACCACCGGAAGAAAGTCTGACTAAGAAGTCCCCTAATCATCAAGATATAAACTAGAAATCTGGGTTTTAACTCCACCTAACCCATGATGCTTAGGACCTTCTCTTCTCGCTTGGACATTCCACACTCCCTTATGAAGAAACGATACACCCTCTGGTGATGTGAAACTCACCCTACGATGATAACAGTCGACAAATGCCTAGAAGGGAAATAGCTAGTCCATTCTGAGAATGACATCATAGCCTATCATCTTGAGGAAATAGAGGTCCCATAAAAATTGACACCCACTAACATCTAGAGGGAACTCTTTGCACTGACGCACAATAGTCGTTCTAGTCCCCAATGGAGTGTCAAGCATCAAGATATTAGCAAAAGAAAAGATGCTTAGACCAAGGCTCTCCATGAAGGAAATAGATATAAATCTATGGGAAGCCCCTGTATCAAAACGTGCTGACGGTAAAACTGAGGCAACTGGATCATATCTCGAACTGTAGAAGGTCCGGGATCCTGATCTTGTTGGGGCTGCTCCAATACAATGATCTGGACTACTCCACGACCATGTGATCCCGCCTGACCACTCTTAGTTTATCCACTCGACTATTGTTGAAGGACTGGCGACTAAAAACCATGGCCACGCTTTCCACCTCGTCCTAAACAGCCGGAAGAACTCCAGTTCCCTGACTGGTAATAAACTGGTGGTGCTGCTCCCAAACACGGAGTCATAGAAGAACCCCTGTCACCAGCTGCTGGTGAAAAGAACTGACAAAAGCACAGAAGATGTCCCATATTTCCGCAAGATTGGAACTCCATTGGGTATCTCAGGAAATGTGGCTTCGTATGGAATCTTCTCCCACAACAGTATCACACCACCTGGATACCGGAAGAAGCTTACCGACTGCCCTGATCTCCTCATGTAGTCTCTATAAGTCACTTCCTACTACTAGTAGGAGGAATACTAACTCTGGATCCCATACCTTCGTATCTCATAGCTCCGGAATTCCTCATATTACGCTATGTAATCATCTCCTGGTTGATGATAGAGGATATTGAAGTCCACCTAATGATGTTCATCTGAGATCGGATGTTGTGCCTCAGACCATCCTCAAACTTCCTTGCAAGAAAAAAATCATCACCTCCTGAAATAGGTGTGAAACCCTGAAACTCTGTGAAGCGAGTGGAATACTCCATAACAGTAAGAGTACCCTAGACTAGAATCATGAAATCTTGGGATCGATCGGCCCCCAAGGTCTCAAAATAGATGTAATCATAGAAGATGCACCAAAACTCTTCCCAAGCCATATTCTGCTAGTGGTCATCCTGTAAGAACTCATTCCATCACCTCTTGGTGGAGTCTCGGAGAATTTAGGTCGAGAGAATGACCCTCTTATCTGGAGGTATCACCAGATACTCAATATCATCTATGTGGAATCTAGACATGAATCTATAGCCTGAGGTCCTCCATCCCCTGAGAATGTAGGAGTATGCTGCTACAGGAAGGCTCGCATCAAATCAGCCATCGACAGGGTAGGAGGTGGCTATCCCTGAAAGGTCTGCATCATCCTCAGAAATCCCTCCCTAAACATTGAATCCACACCTATGTCAGGTACACCAGCTGGTGCCAAGGATGGATTAAATGGAGGATCGACAGGTTGTCCATGATCAGCCATGTCTCGTGTCTAATCGCTATCTGGAAACTGGCGCACAACAGTAGGACATATCTATGTCATCAGTCTTCAAGTTCACGGACACACCTTAGATCATGGTTATCAAGGACTAAAACCAAGGAGTGTAAGAAATGAATAGGATAATTAAAGAATTCATATTCTACAAAACATGAATACATAGCTTTTATGTTCCCAACATGGCGTGTTCCCTTAATTCATTCACATGGGAATGTACTTATGCGAAAACTGGTCATGTAACATCCAAACTGCATTGATTATTTTCCTAACACATGGTGTGTACTAGAATCCTCTTTCTCTGCCCAATTGCTTATACATGGCTAAGCCACATGGCTCTCCTAAGACAATACTACATGACATGTTCACAGTACACACAGAATATACTAGATAGGCTTCACCTGGCCTGTGTTGTTACTGACATGGCCTAACAGATGGCTCACACTACACAGTGTGTTCAAGGTGGACACATCGTGTATGTGAAAAGATAACACCGACCTGTGTTTTTGGTTACACGACCGACTACACAGCTGAAACTACACGATGTGTTCTAGACTGACACAAAATTTAAAAAGAAGGAATACATTGTCTCGTGTTGTTAGTCACACTGTCGGGTACCAGGGTCAGACTACATAGCGTGTTCCATACTGACACGACATGTATAGCTTAAGGTTTATCAGTCTGTGTTGTTAATTACACAGTGGAGACACGATCAACAATTCACGGTGTGTTCAACTAGTACATGGTGTGTTACCACTAGACATTCCCTCATCCCATGTCTATTCCCACATGGTTTACGACACAGTTAGAGACTACACGAAATATACATAAAGTACACGGATTGTACTTTAGAAAAACAATTTCTTCCAGAATAGAAGAACACATGGCGTGTACTTAACAGTACACGTCGTGTATTCTTGGTTTTTTCATATAGTAAGCCTTAAAAACTACTCTAGAACTCAGAAAACATTGAAAATAACAATGAAAGTTCCAAATTATGATATGTGAGGGACCATACTCCCAGCGATTCAATGTTTGGAATCTTCTACATGCTATATCAAGGAAGAAAATGCAATGCTCCACCAAATTACGATCCATGAGGGCCCACAAAACCTCAAGAACCAATGTTTGGATTTCACCCTAACAAAAACATACACAAAAATACCCTATCAAAATATCATGTATTATTATCAAGGCGTCTATCACAACATCATGCATATTCAACACAACGTCTATCACAACAACATGCAATCGCTAATGCATCCTAGATGACACAACAAACATGCTTGAAATATAATTTCTAGAAAGTTCCTATATGATGCATGAGATGGAATACCCTGATCTCACCGGGCTGCGATAGAAATAGAACCACAATAATGTCAATAGTAATAACACGAAACATGCGAGTCACCCGACGATGAAAATCAGATAAACTGTAAACTTGAAAAACCAGAAGAACATGAAATAAAGGAGGTAGATTGGCTTTTCCCTGTACACGAGTTAGCTACTCCCGGAAACATCCTATTACCAAGTATCTATTCCATCCTATTCATGGATAAAGGCTCCAAACAGTAAATCAAGAAAAAGAACCCTCTAATACCACTTTGTAACATTTCAGTTCTGGAAGCCACCTAGAGGCACCCCGTACCCGGTTGGTCACATGGCCTCAAGAAAATTTCCCCGAACGATGGAGGTTGCCGACTAGAAGCGAGGGCCTTGGGTGTGATAGTGGGGAAATTATTTCCTAATTTGAAGTGTACACATTGGAAGTAATCAAATACATACAATAGAAGAAGCTGTAAATATCAAACAACAGTAAATAGTGGAAGACTGGAATAATAAAAATTAAGATCACACACACACACACACACACACACATATATATATAATGATTCATGACACATAGGTCTAGGAAAAAATCCAAACAATTCCCAATGATGGAATATAATAGTGTTAAATCATGGTGCAATGGAAAGTAGATAATCTCCTCAGCATCGCAAGCCATAGCTTGGTCCCATGCTCTATAGCTCCATAGCAAATCATGTACCTGAAGTTGAAGCGATATTTCCCTTATCTATACCTACAACAATATAATATATTTGGCACAAAAATCATGACAAATATAGGGTGTGAGACTAAATCCTAGTAGGCAACCACCCGATGGCCTGTTCCTAACAATCAGTGAATATATGGTAGGTAAAAGTATAGAAAACAGTAAACTGGAAAGTACTCAGTAGTAAAAATTCCACAATTTAAAAATCAGGCAACAACAACAAACAGCTAAACCCCACAGTTAACCCTCAAAAAAGTACTCACAAAAATACCCTCTTATCATCCCTAAGAAGTACAAGCAATCCTCTGGGAAACACACTCGTTCGAACCCCTATGGTTCTGAATTTGAAAACTCTCTGAGGAAGCACTCACAGTTAATTCACTTTATAATCTAATGTAGTGAGGAACTCTCTGAGGAATCTCACACGATCAATTACACTTATAGCCCCAAGGTAAAGGAATCTATGAAGAAGCTCACTCAGTCAATTCCTTTTATAGACCATGTCAATCATATACTCTATGAGGAGGAACTCACTGCCAATTCCCCTTATATTCTTAATAGATCAAGAATAAAATAAAAGACTCTCTAAAAAAGATCACTCAGTCAATTCCCCTTATAGTCTAAAGCAGACAAGGACTCTCGGAGAAAGCTTGCTTGGTCAATTCCCCTTATAGCCCCATTTGGTCCTAGTCTCTCTAAGGAAGCTCACTCGGTCAATCCCCCTTATATCCTAAAGTGCACAAAGACTCTCTGAGGAAGCTCACTCTGTCAATACCCCTTATAGTATACTACACCAGGTTTTCATGGCCCTGTGTAGGTCAAAGAGCATAGTAGTGATAATGGAAAAAGTAATCCTACCAAACTACTTGGATAATCAGTGTACGAAATATCAAGCATGCCAGAACAAAATCACACCATCCTAATGCAACAGCCATGGAAAACAGGATAATTAGCCAATGGCTAAACATGACCAAACAATCATAAACATAACATTCATGGGAAAAACACAACCAAAGCATTGAAATCAACTCTATTCATATCTAAATAACCTCTACACAATCATACACACATGGCATGCAATCAACAGGGTTAAAAAAGTAAACACGCAATACCCCATCCAAGGGTATTGGTGTAATTTGAACATAATACTGAAAAACATTAAACAGAAAGTCACAAACCACCTACCATGGGGTTAGGTGATTTCTATATGTGATCCTCAAAGCTTGAATCTCCTTAGAACATCAAAGATATAAAATAACATCTAAAACTCTCAACCTATGATATCTCACGAATTAATTGAAATTAATAGATGATGTTCTAGGAGAATAGAGAACTCACAGATGCGATTCCAACATAACCAACATTGTTCGATTCAGAGGATGAATGCACGATCGGAGGTTCATCAAGGATCCATGGTCTTACGATGCTCCTGGATGAGAACTACTACGAAGGGAGTCTTTCTGTCGATTAGAGGTGACCATGGTGCATTTCTTGAAAAAAAGAAAGTACACGACATGTACTTTTCAAGTACACGACATGTACTCAACTTTTCCATACTATTCTTTTAGCGGCCTCCAAGTCACACCCACATGACCATGTGTGTGGCCACCACACGATCTGCACACGGCCTCCTGGGGAAAGGAAGTACACGTCGTGTACAGAGAAAATTTCCAGAATTTTCTATTTCCTCAGAAATAACCAAAAAAGGAAAAAGATACCTGAAAATGTGATCAGGGTTCGTACACATAATATATGAAAGGATTAATGATGGGTGAAAATAAATATAATAGTGAACTAATATGATCCAAATTTTTAAAAATTATACTTGTTCAATATATTTAGAAATATACTCATATTAAATTAGATTAATACCAAATTTGAACTATTTTAGAATCAATATTAATTTATGTTAAGTAATTTTTTTAAAATAATCCAATAGTGACCCTCTCCTCCCTTAAAAAGAGATACCACATCATCTCCTTTGTACCAACATAAAAAATACATTTTCATCCAATACAAGAAAAAAACTCGGTTAAATCACTCATAACATCTTATTGGCTTCAGTTTTATAAGTAATCCATCCTAGACATTATTTTGGTGTAAACCATCAATGTTTTATAAGGAAGGTGTATCATTCTTAATAATGAATTTTTTATTATACATATTCATATAAATATAAAAAAAATTTCTTACCCATGATTATATAATAAGAAATTACCTTCCATATATTGATATATTTTTTTTATTAAAATAACTTATTTCCATCTTTTTCTTCCAGCACAAGGGAACTGAGTCTATCATTCATTTTTGTGACCAACTACCATCATTTCGAATAGATGAAATTCATTTTCAATAATCGTATCTCTTCGATAGTTATAATGATTATTTTAATATGTATATATATATATATTATTCATGAATTATTTATCATTCTATAAATATATATAACACATATATTCTTATGATTTCATTCACTGAAAAATCATTAAATCGTTCGTGCGTACTTATAGACCACCACCGTCACAATGTGATGTTATTCATTTTTCAGCACCAAATAACAATAATTATTCATAAATATATTTACTGATATAAAATAATACTTATTTTATAACTATGTTTATATATAAATATTTAATATAATACATACCACTTTTCTATCATGATTATAGAAAATTGGAAATGTTAACTACGCATACGTACCACCAACAGTCTCCAGGATTATAGCATAATTCATTTTCCAAGTCCATATTTTATGAATGGTTCTATAATTATAATATATATATATATATATATATTATGTCATGATTATTATTCTAAAGATGTATGGTTAATCATTTCTTTGACCATAGTCAATCAACCCAATCCATTTTGCACATATGAGATGGATATCATCAAAAAAATAAAATTTTAAATTAAATGATTTATTATTTTCTTATAAAAACGTAATAATTTAAATAAAAGAAATTATAAACAAAAAATTGTTTATAAATAAGTTAAACAGTTATCATAAGTTTCTTATTCTTAAATATATGGCCCACATGCAACGATTTAAAGTCAACGTAATGGAATCCCTTGGAAAAATCATCTTTTAAAGTTTACCATTGAACACATTTTCTTCCACATCCATATTTCATAAATTTATTTAATAAATTTATTTATATATAAGTAAAATAATTATTATAATGTTATATTTATACTTTTACATTATGTAATTCTTTTTGAAATGAATATGTTTTACATGTTTTACAAAAATGTTTTTACAAAGATCCAAATAGAATGTTCTATTTTAGGATTCTAGAGGTCAATATATTTTGTATCAGTCAAAATAATTATTTTATATTTTGGAATCCAATAAAAGATTTAAATTTTTTTAAATGAAATCCATCTCTTTATTTTGTATGTTATTTGGGAATTGAAAATAGTTTTTAAAAATTATTTTTATATTCAAATTTGTTTTCATACTAATATAATTTACTTTTTTAGTGGTTTAGGTTGAAAAATAATGGAATAAAATTATTTATTCATGATATTTTACTTTATAATTATTTATGTTATAGTTGAGAGATCGATACGACATATATGACTGTTGGATCAACATTATAGATAATGGGTGGTCCCAATATTGATTTTACTAAGGAGATACCCATTTAAACTCCCTAATAAAGTAGATTTCTTTTTTGTGTGTATGTTGAACCTAAGGGTTATTCAATGTGAAAAAATGATGGTTGTTTCAAGAGTGACTATAATGGTTATACCAAATATAATCGTGATGGTTATTTTATTTGTAAGTTTGCTGGTTACTCTAATTATAACATTTGTGTTCATTCCACATGTAACAAAGTGGGTTACTCTATATGTATGAGTAATAGAAAAATTATATCCTGAGTTTCCTTCATGTATTAACAAGAATTTATTTGAGTTCTAAATGTTATCTATGAGAAATTTTTTTATTTAATTTTCATTTGGAAATGCTTTCTTGAATCCAATAAAATAGTATTGAGATCATGGTGTAAATGTAATAGGATTTCATGTCTCCCACTACAGTAATGGATTTATTAAAGAACGTTTCACTTATTATGATTTTGGGCCTCAACCAAATATTTTTAAAAAATATTCATTGAGTTTAGGGATGTTTAATAACAAATAATAATTCATGTTAAAAGGAATAAATATATTCCATTAAATGAATTCATCTTTTATTTTAAAGGTTTTATTTTTTTTGGTAAAAATGGATACTGAATATAATTGTCAATCGTTCAATATATGGGATTTTTAAATAATCATTATGATGTTTTTTCTAAAAATATAATCATTAATACATCATATAATGAAATATATTGAATTATTGACATAGGACTCACTATTATGTAAGGATTATTCATCAGCACCATATATTCAGTGACTACTAAGGAAATGGTATTCTATGAATATGTTTATACGAAAATTATATTTCTTATTATAATATTAATATATCATGGTATATGCCATTTTATTATTTATGATTCATGTCTTGTGAACTTATATGACTTATTTCATGGCTCAAGATTGATATTTATCGTATTTAATTTATTATTTTGAAATGATTTTCTCATGTTATCACACCCTTATTCTCCTATTCTATTAAAGTGATCACTACTATATATATTATTTACCTTAATGATTATATGAGATCTACCTTTATTTTTTTTCTTTCCCCATGTCACGAGGAATGGTTTTATATAAGATATGCCTAACAAGGATTTTATAAATAAAGAACATGATGTGAGATGATGTAGTTTTCTTAAGAAGCACTTATTTATATATCTTTGCTTCTAAAGGTAATATACATAAATTATAATGAAATATATTTTAATTAAATGTAATTAATTTTCTTCAAAAAATATATAATATGTATATATAAAAATTAGGGGTCCTAATAAATATTCATGAAGATACTCTTATTTGGACCCTCAGATCCAAAAAATGATATTCAATTGAACTAGAAAACATTAATAAAATTTTTGATGAAACATTGGGATATGGTTTTGGGAACACATGATTCATATTCAAAAACTATATATTAGTTTCATTATATTTTTAATTTGATGAAAAATTATTTTTATGACTATGGAATGTTTTCTAGTTGGAGCATGATGGGAAAAATATACATACCTGATTGTTTGAATAATACCTTATTTAGAAGAAATAAATGTATTTATGCATTTTATTCCATGGTAAATTAATGACACATTCCATGGGATAATACGTAAAAGAAAAAATATTTTAAATTTTAAAAATACATTTGATATAGAAAATCCCAATCATTTTATATCTGGAATAGATTCACTTCATGAATTTCAATGTGTTAGTTTTTATTAGGGATGGTTAGTTGAAATCTAGAAAATTAGTTAATGTTACCCATGAATCCAATTAAAGTTGAAAAAATAAATGTATACAATTTTATATGATATATTTATCATCCCATTTTTTAAATAATTATTTATATGTAATGATATTTTTTTGAAGATATTTTTTTAATACTAAAATCACTAAATCAAAATTTCACAGTGAAGAACAAAGATGACTTATGATATTGACGTTTCATGGTTCTTGGAGTATTAGTGATGAACAGAATTATGTATATATTAGGAGAAATAAATTTAATGTTTTTTAATTATTTGATGACACCATCAATAGAAAACCAATTTTTATATTTATTACAAACTATCATGTTTATTGATGGCTATTCAAGAATCATATCATAAAATTCCAATTGAAGACTTCTGAAAATAAAATCCAAAATCAATCATGACTATGACAACCCATATAATGATTTGATTGAAATATAATTCTCTAATTTACTAAAAAATCATGTAACGGTGTCAATGATTCAATTGTGTTGTGTTTATATAGAGTGTTGTGATAAAAAATTCCCATGTATTTCATGATTATTTTTTTGGAAGTGGTGACATTTATTTTGTAAGTTATTATAAATTTCATCTATTTTTCCCATTAATATTTATATAACTATTTATCCTATATCAAAAAACATCATGTGTGGGAGATTTCATTTTGATGTATTCATCCAACCTAAATTAATATATTGAAAATAATAAATTATTTTTTGGAAAATGATTAATTTCAATGGTTATATTATCAATGATTATCTTGATCAAGAACGATTGTATGATTGTTTAATTTATTTGGATGATGTTTGAATGAGACAAAATAACCCAATGTGAACAAAAGATTTTATTTTGAGAAAAATTTCCCAATAATTTTATTTATTCTTCAAATTGGTGTAATCCTTCCATAATATAAATTAGCTAAATTTTTCAATGAAGAGAAGCATATAGCAGATCATGTAGCATTAGTTAACTATTATTTATTTTTTCACTTCATGAAGAATTAAATTCTAACATGCATATATTATCTAAATCAACAATGATTTACATATTTTATAAACTTTTTCGAACTAATAATTTATGCAAAAAAATAAAAATATAACTATAATTAATCATTCATTATAATTGACAATGGGGGAGGGTTTTCATGACAAAGAGTTCCTTATTTTGATGAAATCAAATGTAAAAACATTTCATTAATAATTTTAATAAAATATAATAATCATGTTATTTTTATTTAAAATATTTATATATATATCAAGTATTTAGTGTGGTTTTTAAATTTTTTTCTCATGAATTAAGAGCAGTGGAAGTTGAAAGCAATTTTTTTGATCCTGAATGAAAGTCAATAGTAAGCAGTGAATAAAAATTCATTATATGTGATTGATAATTAAACATGAGATCATGATTGGAAGATGTTATATTGTATAATTTGATTTAATGTTTTATAAGTGCTTCATAGAGTATTCCTTTATATGAAAATATTTAATATTATAGACTTGTTGATGAAATAATTATATCAGACCATTACTCCAATAATCGATTCATTATTTTGAAATTCAAGAGGTTTGATTAAATTATGTAACATGATATATTTATTTATGATTATGGATTTATAATTTTTACATGACAATAATCATGGAAATGATGAGCCATATATTCTTTCATCAAGAGATAAAAAAGATTTTTATGTGAAAGATCAACTAATATCAGAATTTAGATTCTTTATTTAATTAATAAGAAGACATATTTCTGATGTTGTTGTTGATAAAATGGACACTATCACTACCCCCATTGGTTGGATAAAATTATTTAATATTATTACTGAAACGGTACATTTTTTCGAGTTGATTGTTATCCCCGTATAATAAGGGGTAATACATTGAATTAATCTTATCTGTTCTCAATTCATTCTATTTTTATTAAAGTCTGTATTTCAGATTTGTAATATTATAGTTTTATTATTTTGGTTTCATTAATTATTTATGATTTTTTTGTTTATTATTCTTTTTTTCAATTAATTATATTACATTAATATTTCAAAAATTCATTTAAATAATAACAGTTGACATATAAGATGAACCATAACCTACCTTAATAAACTAAATTCATGGTGAACATGTCAAAAAATAGAGTTAAAAGAGCATAAAAATAATTCTTTTTTCAAAATATTTCAACATAATAAAATTCATTCATAAAAAATCATTGAATTAAAGATATTTAAAACCAATTTTTTTTTAAAAAAATAAATATAAATAATATTTTTAAAAAACAAATTTCAAATCGATTTTTACAAAAATTAAAAAAAAATGTATAAACCTATTTTTATAAAATTATTTAATGAGTTTTTAAAATGTTTTTTTAGAAAATTAATTTCTATTTTTTATTTCAAAGATGGTTTGATTTGTTTAAAAAAAATGGATTAATTTTTTAACAAACATGTCAAGTTTTTTTGAAAAAAATTGTTAATAAAATATGATTAAAAATATGCTGGAATACAATAACATTTTTTTTAAAAAATTATACATGATTGAAAAATAGTTTTAAAACAATTTTTAAAAATATCTATAAAATGATTAAAAACATGTGTTATCTAAAATGGTTTAAATAATATTTTTAGAAAATTGTTTTTATAAAATATTTAAAATTTATATAGAATAGTTTTTAAAATTGTAAAAAATAGATTAAAATGTATACATTTTTATAAACACAATTTATATACAATGAGTTTTGTATCATATGTATAACATTTTTATACAAATATAATATTATCCATAAAGGTATATTCATGAATAATAATTTATTATATTAGAAAATATGTTATTCCTTCTTTGATTTCTAATTTGTATCCTTTGGGTTTGACTTGTCAATAATTTTTTATTGTTTATATTTCCAATTTGTATTCCTAAACAATATCCTTCCATCGTTTATAATTTATTCTCCATTTTCTTCTATATTTAAAATTCAAGAAAATTTAAATTTCATTAATATATAGAATGTGAAAAATAGTGCATATGTACACAAGAATATATTGTTTGGAAATGATCACTGAATGTGAGATCTAGTATTACACACCCTTGTGTGCTTATAATGTATATTAAATATAATTTTAATCAAGTATAATATATAATATTTTAAATTATTATTAATAATAAAATTTCATTTAGGTAATTTTACATAAGATATAACTGATCACTAGTTAGACTACTGATATTTGGTTAGCATCATGGAAAATCATGTGGGGGTGCTAAAAGAGTTACATATAGTTTTTGAAGCCATTTTCAAAAATTCTTTAATTATTTTTAATGTAAATATCCATAAAATCCATAGGATAAAAAATACTAGTGTCATTTGAAGAATTGATTCATAATACATGAAATTTAAAAAAATAAAATGAAATTATTTTAATATGAATAATTATCTCCTAAGTAATTTTGAACAATTTAAAATACATGGGATAACAATGGGAATAAATACAAAAAAGGGGAAATATAAAAATCTATCTATTGCAATAAACATGATAAGGGGACATAACATTTGAGTCAAATGTATTACAAGATATCATTAAAGAGAAAGATCATGATTAGTCAAGTTCAAGGATAACATAAACATTATGGTATCATAAGAATATATGTCCAAAATAAATGTGTTCAAAACAAAAAACCTAAATTAATCATTTGTTATGTGTATCTTTTATGTCAATATCACATGATGGGAATGTCTCATAATGTACTAGGTTTACTCTGTAATCACACACATAATTTCTCATGAAACAAAAGCAATCCCCAATAAAAAATGTTCAATCTACGTGTAGACATCATAATATGTTCATTATGTTGTGTTCCATAATAGGAAATCAGTTATAAACCATAATCATATTGATTTCACATAGAATGAAATGGGTTGCATAATATCATAAAAATATATATTTCATAAATAATTCATTTTGGTAATCAGGGGATACGACACATGAATGTTGGTTATCGGTGTTACCTCTCATCCTTAAAGCGGTTTATTTGAAAATAAAAAAAATAATCTTCAGTCAAGGCATGTATTAGCCTTTTAAGGAAGGGAAAGTAAAATATTTATATATGTGAGAGAAATATAAAAATAAATTAGATGGAATCTACTATATTATAGAGAAATATAATGTAAATTAGTGAGAGAGAGTTCAAAACCCAAAGAAAAATAGTCATTTAGGGAGATCCTTTACCTTAAATCTTGTATTTTAATTTAAATTTAAGAAACTTATATATAATAAATTTATATTTTATAATAAATGAATTATAGAACCATAATTCTATATAAATTTCCTTATATAATTTTATTATATAATCCTATTCCTATTTTATTATCAATTCATTATGGAAATCATTGTTCCGGGTGATAATTCCTTAATTTTTCATCCATGTTTTAGTTTTACTGTCTTACTATTTATAAATTTATCATGGTTTACACATTTTCAGAATGTTAAAAAAGATATTTATATCATATATATTCATTATATATATACATAATCATCCATAAATGTCAGGGATAAAAAAATAATTACACTATTCATTTAGATAATAGGTCGTACATATGCATAAACATTGATTCTATTTAAAATGTTTGGAATGAATGAATAGTAACTAATAATTAAAATTTATAGAATCATAATAATATCCGAAATAAAATATATATTTATTTACTAAATCATTATAATCATACTTGATAGGCATTGATGGAAATGGAATTATATGAGTTCAGGGGGTCATAGTTAGTTGAACCCATGAATGACTATTTCATTTCTGTTTCTATAGATGTTTATATGGATGAAAATGATTCAATTATGATAATAAAATATCACTATATTGAATAAAATAGTGTTATTATTACATTATTTGTTAAAAAAATTTATGGAGGTTGAAGATGATATAAAATTAAAATATTTAGTTAAAACATTACATATTTTCCAGACAACTTCCTTTACATTCCACTATAAGCATTGTAAGGAATGTATTCTTCCCTAACAAAGACCATAATTTTTTAATTAATGTTATGAAGGTTATTTTGAAGGTATTGGATAAAAAAATATTATTTAGGTGTTATGAAAATATTTGTGGATGTTTCTATTTATAAGTGAGGGGATGAGAACTCTGGGGATTACATAAAATATTAAATTAATATACATTATTCTTTATTGAAATAAGATAAAAACTTATATAATTTGAATTAATTTGTATATTATATTAATATGTGTCTATATAATATCATATATATAAAATTTTGGTCATGTTTCCCATATAATTGTTTTTCACACATGTTAACTTTGTTTTAATATTACTTTGATACAATTTATTTACTCATTAGTGGTCAATATATTTACTACAAATAGACCATTGGTCCATTAATGGATCATACTTGATATGTGTACACATAAAAAAATAATTTGGGTGAATATTGTATTTTGAGGAAATGTAAATCTACTAATAAATAATTAATTATTATATAATATCAATAATGTCATTTTTCAACTATTTATTTAATTTGACATTGATAATAAAATATAAAAAATATAAATAGAAAAAAATCCATCCACCACTCTCAAATATATTTTTTGAATGATATTATTTAATCAGATAAGATAATTCCTCAAAATTATTAAAAATATATCATTTTTAATATAATTTATATTAATTTTTTACTGATAGATTAAATTTTTTCTAGTTGTTAATAATTTAAGGTAATTATTTCAAAAATATAAACTAAAAATTAAATAATAAAATTAAAAATAATCATTTATATTTCCAATAATGATTTTATAATGAAACATATCCACAATTAATTCATACATAAAAAATATATAGATAAGAAAATAAAGTGATATGTTTACTTTTTTTAATAAAATTAAACAAATTTAAAAATAAATATAGATTCAAACATAAATAAAAATATTCAAAATGTTGTTGTAAATGGATGAAATATACTCAATTAATAGGATAAAGGCTAGTTTTAGGGTCATTTTTTCATTATCATATTATTTTTTAGCCCTATTTACCTAATTCACCTTTACCATTGTGACAATTAATTTTTGTGCTTATTATTCATAATGAAAAAAAAATAAAGAGAACTATTTACTTAATTTAAAACATTTGATTCCCAATATGGAATTAATTTTTCTAGAGACATTTTTTATAAGTGGTTGATCTTCACTTATAATTAAAATTAAAAGAAAAATGGAAAAATAATTTTCATGAAAATATATATTTAAATATTAAAATGTTATTATAAAAAATTTATGTATAAAATTCATTTATAATACTATAATTGAATAATTTTTCAAAAAACGGATATAATAAAATTTATTAACTATACCGAAATATTATTTTACCTTATAAATAATTTGAAATTGAATAATGTTTTCAGTAAAAATCGTTATTTTCAACTAATTCATTGAAATATCAAAATTTTCATATAAATTTATATAATTTATCATAACATTATTTTGATATAGAAATTTAAAAATAGATAAATTTATATAAAATAAACCTTAAATTATTTTTTAGAAATTATTTATCATATTTTGTCACCAAAATAAATAATTTTTTTTGAATAAATTGTAATTTTTTATGAATGAAATTTCATTAAGAAAAATTGAGTTATTTACTAATACAAATAAACCAATAATTCAATATTATCTTGAACAATTTTAAATATTTCAAAAATTAGTTAAGCATATTCATACCCACCAATTTAATATCTTGTTTATAATGATCATTTTCAAATGGAAAGTTTCATTTTTAGGCTTTGTGTTTCATGTTGTAAAATCTCTTCAATAGAATTTTATTTTTAATATCTCATGGTGTTAAATTCTTATAAATTAATAATTTAAAACCTAAAAATATTATATTACATACTAGGTTGAAAATATTTGGGGGTACTTTTTCTTTATTTATTATTCATGTTCCCTTGTTTCCTCCCCATATTTAGTGTTTCTCAATAGTACTTTGAGTAAGTGAGATATCTTAATGGATAGAACATTGTATATGTAGTTAAAGATCTTCACTAATTTCTTATCATCAGGGAGATTTTATTACAGATGCATGACCTTAGAATCAGGTACATCTAAGGGATCTGGTATGTACTTACTCAATAGAGAAACATGGAATACATCATGTACTAGACATAGGGATTGTGGGAGTACAAATTGGTGTTCCAAATTCCAATGGGAATGAGAATATAAAAGTTTCTGATATAAAAAGGGTTGAAAATACCAATCATCCAAAATCATTGGACTCTCTTATTTGGTGATATATGAAGAAGCATATTTTCTCGGACCTCAAGCTCCAGGTCTCATTGATGATTTTCACCATAAATCTTTGTTGAATCTGAGCTCTTCTAATTTTTTTTGGATATTCAAGAACTTTTTTATCATATCCTCGTCAATTTTAGGTCATATCACCTTTAGTTAATGAAATTTATCATAATACATAGGATCTTTACAAATAATCCCATAATGGGATTTATAAGGATCCATTTTTATTCTTGAGTAAAAGCTATTATTTTGTGATAATTAAACCAGATAATGATATTAATCAAATCATCCATTGAATTACATTTAAGATTATCTCAATATTTCATATTGTGTATAGATAATATGATCTTATATTCCACCAATTTCGTGGTGATTTGTTGTACTAATGTTCAACTCAATATTTAGAGCATGAGGGGGGAATCTCTAGAATATAGAGGTAAATATTATATCATTATCTTATTCAATCGATATTGGTGTTCCTTACATCCTCACAAACGTTTAGATGTGTATCATATCCAAGTTTATTCAGCAATATGTTCTTAGGAATTGAAACGAAAGGAAAACTAATTGTAAGATGATCCCCCACTACCCATATATAATTATTTTCTCTTTATGTCATGGAATACTCAGTGAAAAAAACCATTATAATGTTTTATAATTTCATTATATGTTTTTGAAATGATATTTTCATCAAATTTTTTTCTTCTAACATTCTCCTAATTAAATAATATTATCTTTATGTATATTTAGTGATATTATCTTTTATATTTTCAGACCATTAATACTCTTAGTTATTTTGATACATGTTCATGTTTCTAGGTTAGATAGATATTCAAAACCTATGTGAATCATTCAATACCTCTTTATTTATCTCAATATTTCATAGTACAGAATGTTATTTCCCAAATCATAAAATTCCTTCTTCTTAAATTTTTAAATATGAGGGTTTCTATTTTCATATATCTTCCACATTATTCTAAATTTCAACATAAAATTCTTATGTACAGTTTACAATATTTAGAAGGGATAGTTACAAAACAAATTTGGAACGGAATAATAGGGTTCCTTCCTTTATGATTCCCATTTATATCCTTTAAATTTAAAAAAAAAATTATCCCCGTAAATTATCATCATTGAAAAGGATATTGATTCCAATTAACATAGTGTATGTTCTACTATGTTTTATTTCCCACGATAGTAGTGGATTGAGAAATCATATTCCTTGATCACCAATAACCTTCTTCAATGATGGAAATTACGATCCATTCATGTGAATATACACTTTATGTTATTATAATTAGTATATATATATCAAACTTCTCCCAATAGAGATAATCCACCTGATTTTCAATATTATGATCAGTACAGCTGATAACATATCTTGCATTAGATAGAACTGATCATGAACATTCAACTACTTTCAAGCCTAGGATATCACATTGTGATTTTCTGTTAGTACCCAAATTATAACATCTTTTAATGATCACATTGTAATGCAATAAATTTAACATATGAGGGATTTGTGAGGACCAGTGTACTGATAAACATATTTTTTGCATTAGTTAATGAGTTCTCCTCAAATTCACTATTCAATAAAAATGGTACTCACTTCAATATCATCTACTTATGTGGGGTTTTGAATCGTTATTTTTCCCATAAATCATTGTTAATATTGAGATTTTCCAAGTAAACTACACATCATTATTCAAAATAATAGTCTAGCTAGTCCTTAATTTCAATATACATTCAAGAGTTCCCATATATCCCTTTACTAATGTTAAAAAATTTCCAAGAATAGTATTTCCTTCAAACTAATATCACATTTAATATACCTTTTATATAACATCTCCACTGAAAATGTTTTTATCACAAAATTGAAATGCTTATAATGCTCGAACGTTCATTTGAATTATATTGGAATATCAGTAGATAATACTACAAAATATTTGATGAGGTAAACTATAAATAATGTATTAATGAATTCCCAACTTATTATTATAAAATTAGTGAGTATTAATGGAATCATTATGAATTCATATTGCCCATACCTTTTTCGAAAGGAAATTTTGGGAATATCATCCTTTTCAACTTTAATTATTAATATCCTAACTGATGTCCCCCCATGGATAAATATTGTGTCCCATATATTTTATCAAAAAAATCTACTATCAATGGTCTGGGATACATGTTATTTGTCATGAATTATTTAAATTCAAAATAATAAATCCAGTTTTTCATTTACCCTTCCATATTATTGAAAAAGGGGACCAGAAAACCCCAGAATGAAGATCTCATGAATAAAAATCCTCTTTCCATATTACCTTTTGACTACATTTTCTGTTCTTCCAACTCAATGGTTCCCATTTTTTATGGAGTCATTAATATGAATATAAATATAGGTATAGGTTCCATATATAACTCAACCTCTCAATCGGGAGGAATACTAAGAAACTGTTTAGGTTATTCCTTGGTATAATCTCCCACAATGGGACTCTCCTCACATAAAATATTCTATTTTAACTCAAAAATTTTTCTTTTTATTTTTGATCACGAGGTTATAATATCTATTAATTATATGAATAGTAAAAGGGTTATTTATACTCCAAATTACACATTTATATAATTGAAGGGTGACTTTTGATTTGAAGAGCCAACTCCCTCTCCAAATATTGGATGTTTGGAATATATTAGGATTAAAAATGCATGAATATTATAGCTTCCAACTCCCCTAAATGAGGTAAGAAAATATTTTACTGGAGTCATAGTTAATAAATATTAAATTGGTATAAGTTAGATACATGGGATGAAATAATTTGTTCATTTTCTATTCTCATATATAGCTTAAACACTATGTTTTTATGTGTTGGTTGGATTATTATACTAAACATGAATGATATAAAATAATGAATAACCAAACAATATTATATTCTATTTTCAAGAAATAATAACTAGAACACATGTCACCACATCATTTTGAGGATCCACATTAGTATTAGTGACTGAATAGTTCCTTTAATTCAATCATGGCTTTGAATTCCATTTTCCTGGATTTTTTTTAAATATTTCTGGGCTTAGGGTATGGTCTTAAATAATACATATGTTTATTGTAGTTAAATAAATATATTTTAAGATACTTTTTTAACATAAAATTCATTTCAAACATTGAATTATTAGTTTTATTCACCTCTATTTGGAATTGATTTTCCTAATACCCTTATTTTTTATACTTTGAATTATCACCAAAATCATTTATGATTGTTTTTGATATTTTTATTTTAACACTTTTATGATATGGGCTGTTCAGTTTTATTTTCTTCCTAAGATTTATCGGTTGATTACCATAATTAAAACATTAGTTTACAATAATTATCTATAGTCCCAAAAGACCCTTATGTGTCTACAATATCAATCTATAACGTAAAGTAAAAGTAAAAAAATCTATTTATAGAAACAAATCTCTAAATTCATCAAAACAATGGATTTATTCAAATAAAGAATCCCAAATTAAATTAAATTTTAATGAAAAAGTAAGAGGCATAAAATAAAATAATTTTGTGTTTTCCCCATACACCTTGATATATAAAATTTCCTTTTTATAGAGTTTGGGGAACTCCCAATCCATTTTAAGGTGGTGGGTTTATAGAAAATTTTAATTTTAATATACCATATTTTATTATTTTCATTTCATGGAATCAATATACTCTATGGGATTTTTGTTCATGATCAGTTTCCACCATTGATCATATTCCCCTCCCTATGATAAATACCACCAAGATTTTATATTATTTTTAGAATTATATGATATTGAATATCCTCTAAATGGAGTTAATCCATTTTTCAATGATCATTGTATCAATATATCAAGTAATGATTGTTGATTTTTATATAAAAAATATGACAAAAACTATTTTTCTTTCAAGAAATAATGTGTTCTGAATGATTCATGTTACTATTCATATCATTAGTCACCGGAGCTAAAATTAACATTAATTTATTTTCCACTACTCTCATAAAGAAATGCATATAATTAGGGAAATTATCATGTTTACAATCATTCTATTTGTTCATGATATTCATCATATTACTTACCACTAAAATAGAGGAAAATCTGAACGAAAATATATCTACTAATAAACATATAAAAGAAAAACTATAGATATACAAGGAATAACATACTAATGACAAATAAATCATAAATTACGAGTAACTGGGATTTTAATCCAGATAATTTATTTTTATTTCCCATTAAGTATTTATATCCTTATAATTTATTAAAACCCATCATAAAATTTCCTAAAGATTTTCAAAATTTACAAATCATATCCTCTGGGAGTGTCAATAAAGTAGTGCAATAAGACAACATTTTCATGGACATGGTGATGGTTCATTTATCAAAATGTAACATTTTAATGGTTATATTTCCTAGGTACAACTATTTTCGATCCCCATCAACTTTTAGCATCCATACAGTGATGTGATTTCATGGAACCGACACCCTCATTAATTCAACAAAAATCAATGATATTTTACTATACTTAGACATATCTGTAGGGTTCATACTAAATTATTAATGTTCTAATAAATAATAATATATATTCCATCCTATTATAAAAACTATGATAACAAAAAAGTTTATAGATATTATTACATTATTTGTTAACATAATGATCCATCAAATCCATTGAAATGGTCAAAAATACTATTATAATTGGAAGACCTTTTTCATAATCTATCAAAGTGAAACTAAAATAATATGAAATTATTTTTTTTATAAAATGATCTCATTTATCACATTTTATCTCCTCAAAAAACATTAGATAACCTATAGAGTACATAAAACAAAGGAATAACCTAAAAATCCCAATAAGGGAATAAACATAATAAGGGAACATAACATGAGAGTCAACGGTATAACATGATATCATAATGGAGATTTTTCATGAGTAAAAAAAATATGGGTATAACATAAATAAAATGGTATCAAAAGATCTTATAATGATTTGAAATTTAGAAGAAATAAAAAGAATTACATATAAATAAGATAAGTCTAACTGCAAGGAAGACACCACATAGTGAACCGAGTCCCATAATAGAATCGGCTTACTTCTTAATCACATACATAACTACTCATGACATGAAACCATTACCAAATTCTTTGGAAGTGTCATTGAGAATTCCCATAAAAAAATATTCTTTATTATGTTTGAAACAAACGGAAACCAATCATAATGCATAATAATTATAATGACCCAAGGAATGAAATATGTGGAATAATATTGCTTCATATAATTATCAATAATGATTTCGTAATCTTGAAATTTGGGAAATAGATGTAACACTTGTTTGAACCCTTAAATAAAGGGAGTACAAGGTATGTAATTTTTTTATTCCCGTATTTAAAAAAGTATGTGTCATTCTTTAATGTCATATAGAGAATGAAATTGGTTTAGATAGAGATATGTCATAACACAAAAATATACGGTCTAGAGAGATCCCTTGTATTAAGAATCACATTTCATCATACCCATTAGAACCAATTGTACAATAAATCAAGATTTATTATAAAATTATTTAATAATTATGGTCAGATATATTATTCCTTATATGATTTTTATAACATCTAAATACATTTTTTTTAACATTTCTGTATTAAAATCATTGATCTAGGTAATAATTACACCATTGTTGAAGAATGTTTTGGTTTGGTATTCTATGTTATTATAAATTGATAATGGGTCCCAAATATCTAAAATATCACACATGATATCAATATCCTATATATTCATTATATATATAGATATTTAGAGTCATCCATCAATGGTAGATATAATAAAATGAATTATATCCTTAATGGAGACTGTAGGATGTACATAGGCCTGATGGTTTTTTCAAAATTATATCGATGGCAGGAAATAATGGTAACTAATAACTCACTATTAATGATACTTAATAATAACATAAATAATTATTAAATACATCATTATAACCATCATGGTGTTTCATAAAAATTTACATCGTTTCATGAGGCTATAGTTCTCCATACACAAAAATAATGATTTCAATCCAATTTCGATAAACAAATAGTGGGATATAAATTATTATAGTAACTTAATAATAAATGAGTTTATAGAATACATAGATATTATTATATTATATTTTTTAGGATATTCTAAAGTAGGTCAAAGATGAAATATAATGAAAACATTTTACTAATGATTATACCTCTTCTCAAGACACCTTCAATTACCTGATACATTTAGCACTCTAAGGCTTCTGTTATTCCAAAACTTAGAAATGTAGAATTTTGAAATTGAAGTTAGTATGGTATATTTAATTGGGTTTGTTAGTCCAATTGGGTCATGAACAGGGATGAAAATAGTTATAGAGCTTTAAATTTATATATGATTGTAGTGGAACTCTTCGAATTACAAAAAATCTTAATTTAATAGAAATTTATTTCTATAGAAAAAATTTAGACACTAAAACATCCAGAAAAGATTATGTAGTACTATTTACAATAGATATTACATAGTTTTATTTAAACCTTGTTTTACATGTTCCCACTAATAGTGAATGTTTGAAAATCATCCATGAATACCTCTATAAAAGTGTCCCCACATGGATCAAAAAAAAACATGAATTCCATCCCATGTAAAGAATAAATACCTATTGAAGGATAATCTATAGAGTTTACTAAACCGAATGGTAACTATGATAAAATAATTAATAGAGGAAAACATATAAAAATAAATTATTTTAAAAAGAAACTTATGAAAATTATATTTATCCAATAATAAAATTAAATAAATGAAAAAACAGTAACATTGGGGATACACATTTGGTTTCATGTCATCATCCCTATGTATTTAACATGATTATATATATCATGTATTTTTATTTGGGATTTATTATCTCACTAGACACCATGTATTTGATATAAAATTTAATATAAACCATTTAACTCATTCCATTCACATGACTCATTTCTTATGCTAAAAAATTAACGAATTAAGAGATAGTGGATAAAAGAAAATTAAATTGGACTGAATTTTTATCCTATTTTTAATGGATCTTGACCTATATATGTGAGAGGATAAATGAAAATAAAATTTTATATATATTATACACTAATTCACCACTTTATTTGGGTTTCTTATGAATAGTCCATTAGAAAATCTAATGGAAGAGTAATTAGTTGATGTGTGTAACATCATAGACAGACATTCCAATAATTCCACACCACCTAAAGATATTCATATCATATTATAATGGTATTAAAAATGTATGTATCATTGGATATTTTCAGAAGGGGTGATTAATTGTACCCTAATAGAATAATGAAAAACATAAGAAAATAGTATCAATGAACTATAATAACATCATAAATTTTTAAATCAAATCATTATGAACAACAATAATTAATATAATAAAATTATATAATTAAAAAATGAATTCTTCTCTTGTCAACATCCAAATCAAAAAATAAGATTTACAAAATATCAATCAAATTCATGTAATGTGAAAAAAATAAAGAATATATGATATTGATCTAAAAATTTGAAGGTATAATATAGGAATGTACACCACATTGTCATAATGAAACTGATTTTCAAACACCTTTCATTGGATAGTTTTCCATACCAAAATCATTATTGATTAATTATACACATCTATAGTGGTGCATAAACATATTGCGTTTAAAACATTCAGTAGGAAAACATCAATGGGACATTATAATAATACATAATATATGGGTGGAGATGTCTAATATATTATATAATTAATAATAATAAAACAATTATCACCCAATCCACTCTATAAAATGTGCCAACCAAGTTTCCTTAATAGTTCACCCTACATGCTTCATCAAATTCTAGTGATTCACCCTCTTTATCTGTTATTAACCGCTATTAAATTATAATAGTACCAGAAATTCCACAGATTTCCTATTGAAGTGTTATATTATCAATATTTTTATTATTTTACCTTCATATATTCAATATATGGTCTTGATTCTATAATAATGATATTTGGGGGATTATATATGGCCTTAGTAAGTCCTCTAAATAACTTTTCTAATATATAAATAAAATAAATATATGTTAATTTATAGAACATAGTGAATTTTCATAATCATATATATCCCCATGTAAGTTTATAAAAAATAATTATTTCTAACTATTTTATTTGACTCATGGTATTTACTCTTTATATATGGTTGATAAACATGTATCAAACCACTAGGATTCATTTAATGGTCAATAATCTCATGATAATCATATATTTTCCCAGGACCAGTCAATCTAGTTAAATGAAAATACATATAAATGTTTCAAAATTACTAAAAATGGTATTTAAGAATCCCATAAAATTTATCCCAAAACTACCTACTTGAATATCATGCATTACTCTATATGGAATACAATATAAAAAGCCCGTCCACCCCTTCTATAACCCACAATATTCAATGGTCACTTAATTGATAAAAATAGAGTACCTATGAATCCAATAAGGTATATTATATAAAAACATAATAAAACATATCATCAAATCCACATCATAATATAACACTCCCTAAGGAATATCACAACACATTACAAGGAACCACCCTATTTGTTTAATATAATTACTTATAGGGTTAACATTAATTTTATTAAGGGGAAAAAATAAAAAATAGTCCTAATCTGAATTTAAAATATTTTTTTCATGTCCCTAGTAGAAAAAGGGTCTTTAATGTCGATTTTTTATTTCGACTATGCTATTTCACCGAGACTAAAGCCACCGATAGAAGAAATATGACTTTTTAACGTCGATTTTGGAAAACTGGAGCCAAAAATGAGTTAAATTTGTTTTTAGCATTAGTTTTGTAGAAAAATGATGCCAAAAATCCCATTAGTATCATTTTATGCATCAATTTCCTTAATAAATGACACCATAAATGAAAAAAATACGTTATTTTTTACAAAAAAAATGACACTAGAAAGAAATTGTTTTTTCTTATTTGTTTTATAGAATTTCTTAAGCTTCAATTTCACTGGTCATGGAGCTAAAATGGAGTTATGGATCAAATATTATGGTCTTCAAAAGTTGAACTTTCCAATGTTTAGATGGATACAACTCATTTTAAGGAAAATATGATAAACATGAATTATGATCACAAACACCAAATGAAATAAAATAAATATGTTGTTGCAAACATATTTCAATGGTTCTAAGAGTTTCCATATAAATGATATGTTGTTTATCATAATATCTCTTATATTTAGGGTAGAACTCATGAAATAATGAAAATGGTAGTCGATAAATAAATTTACCCCACAATTAGTAAATTTCATTTGAATGTCTAATATTTTTAACACTATAATATGAATAAATCATCTTTATAACCAAGCTAATCGATTTGTTTATAAATGAAAGAAAATAATAATAACAAATAAAATAAATTTTTAGAATATGTACCATGTTCAAATTAATGATTGAAGTTGCATTGAAAACATTATTATATTAAATTGGATGAAAATGATGAACGAGGTAGAACATTAGATTTATATATAGTAAATGAAAATATTTTTCATAGTGTTTTATGAAAACGTAGGTGGGATTTTTAAAATTTAAATGGGTATTGTTAAAAATATTGAAATTCTGATCCCCCTTATTGGTGAATACTCTATGATGTTGGTTTTGTTTAAAATCAATGTGAACGTGGATTTACATTGTTATTTTGGCATCATTTTTGATGAATACCAACCCAAAAATGCTAATATATAAAATTTTCTGCGTCAGTTATTAAATAAAATGATGTTAAAAAGATAAAAATATATTTTTCAGGTTGGTTTTTTTAATGACCAAATCTAAAAAGTAAAAAAATATATTTTTCATTAGTTTTTAAATAAACTGACGATAATGTTTTTTAAAAGTATACATTTAATGATTGTTTTTAAAAAAAATGATGCCAAAAACAAAAATAAATTCTTTTGGATTTTTAAAAAAACAACTGATGAAAAAAATTGGCCTAAGTTTTTATGAAAAAAACTACAAAATAATATGATATTTACAATGTAGTATACAATTTCTTATGTTATTATTTGACACAATATAGAGCTAAAACGAAGTTACATATTAAATGTAATGGCTTTTGAAGGTTGGAAATGTTTTTGATATCTTTTAGAGAAAATCATCTTACAACATCCATATCTTTTAATCTGTAACTCCGTTTTTTCTCCACGACTAGTTAAATCAATGATTTAGAAGAAATCAAAATCATATTAAAACAAATCTAAATAATTTTTTTCAGTTTTTTAATAAATGATTCAATGAAAACATTTTCATAAATTATTGACATCAGTTTTAAAAAAATAGACACCCAAAGTAATGTTTTGTCTATTTGGCGTCAGTTTTTAATAAAATGACGCCAAAATTTCATTGAAAAGTAGTTTACATTTGATTATAAGAAACCAACGTCAAATTGAAGACATTAAAAACCATTTTTCTTCTAGAGTTTATGAGACAACTTCATTGATCATCTCATGTACCAAAAAACATTCGATACATGTATGAACTATATATCAAATTCTAGTCCGTCACACTCACTTAACAATGCTACTACATCCCTCATGTTACCAAATAGAAATATATATTTAACTAATTATAGGGAATAATAAACATTATACTTGAAAATCCAATATATCAATTATCTTAGTATAATTGATGTTCAATTATTTTTTATTATGAACTCCTAAAAAATTGAAATGTTTTTTGTATTTTACATAGAAAGACACCAAACATTATTTAATAAATATGGTATAATGGGTTGTGTGGTTTATCCCACCTATATGAGTCAGATTAGTCTAATGATATTTAATTCTAATATCCAACGAAATGATCACATTAAATATTATGGTAACTGAGGGTTGGAGATTGGTTCAAATTTATGGAATTGGAGTTTCTATTTTGGATTATAAAAATTTATATGTTCCCTAGTCAATTAATGTATAACTAAGAGGGGGATGAATCAATGGTATATGGTTTAAATTTTCATTTTGAAAAACAAAATCCATCTTTTTATGGTCTAGAACCACTCACATAAAAAACAATAACACCCTGTGTAAAATATAAATACAAAATGACCAACACAAAATGAATTTTTTTCAACGTAATGTCCAAATGTGGGTACCCAACCCTTACTAATATTGGGTTGAGTTTTGATACAAATATCATCACTATAATTTTAAATTTATTATAATAGTGTTTTTCTGTTAATCATTAAATATCATAAAAATTATATGGCAGTACATGTTAAAGTCCAAATTTAGCCTTTAATATTTGTAGAGAAAAAAACATTTGGGAATTATATATTCTACAATCCCCAATACTTCTACAAGAACAGATACTTGTTACTCAAAAGTGACCATGAATAAAATTAAGGATGTTATGAAATCTAATAATGTGATATTATTCATCCACATCAATCATGGAGGACCAAATTAATAGTAACAAACTACTATGAATGTCAACATTCATTCTCATGTTTACTTACTAATTAATGTGTGCATGGGAGCATAAATGAAATATGTGTTATTATTTGTTATAAAAATTATGTTCCCCAATGGTAATAAATTAAATCACATTATTCAAAAATAATTAATAATAATGGTGTAGAGTGTAACATCTTAGGCATGGATGCAACTTAACCGGTTCCCTGATCCAAGTGGGCCACATGGCTTCAAGCAGATCTTTCTTAACACCAGATGCTCCCAATGAGTAGTGAGGTCCTTGAGTGTGTCCATGGAGAGACAATTCCCACATATATTATGTCTATTGTTGTTATTGAATGTAATTATAATTTAATAATAGAAGCAATATAAGTAAATAGAAGTTACAGTGGAAAATAGAGAAATTGTAAAAAAAATGAAAAACTAGAATAACATCCAAAAAATGGTGATATGTCTTGTCAAAAGAGAACTAGAAAACACGGATAAGAAGACATAACATGTTCCACAAACGTATAAAAAATAATAATATTCTATTCTATGTAAGAAATGAAATCTTATGAATGAACTACTTCTAGGATAAAAATATGATATAAATCTAGATGATACATCTTCAACATTGAAAAATGAAATGCATTGTACACTTTGGATAAATTCAATTGTAAATAAAATCTATTGCATCTAATCAATCATTTTACAAGACATAATATTCTCCCATAAAACATAGACTTGTTATTATGTTTTACAAAGTATCATACCAATTTCCCATGGAGAAACATTGAGAAATAAATGCTTGCCCGCCTCGAAAGAATGATCATTCCTTTAGTTATCCTCGTAAAATTTCTAATCACCATAATCCATCATCATATGTTATTAAATCAACTACACCTTCATATACTTTTCCTCTACCAACTCTAGTCCCATAAATATCCCTTCTTATAATTCTTCCCAAAAAAATTGTGTTCCATGAATCTTCCGATAGAATTCCTAAAATGGTTCCATATTTATATTGGGATGAAAAGTATTTTTATTAAAAAACTCAACCATATAAAGATTTTTATCCAAACTACCCTTGTAATCCAATAATAATAACAAAAAATATTCCATGGTATTAATATTCCACTCATTTTGACCATCAGTTTGAGGATGAAACACTATATTGAAACTTCATTCATTATCCAAATATTTCTGTAGTCCATCCCTAATATTTAATGTGAACATGGGATAACAATGTAATATAATTGATTAAGAAACCCCAAGTTTCTACACTATTTCCATTTTATATATTTGAGAACTATGATCCAATGAAATATTATATTAAATAAAAATTAAATGCAATGATTTATATTATTGGTCAATAATATAAAAAATTCCATTATTCCCTCAAGAAGTCTTTGGAAATACTTTTATAAAATCCATTGATATATTATACCATTTCCAAAATATCATGATAAAAGGTTTAATGATTAATTTTGATAATTATTTTAATTATTTTACCAAATAAAAAATCAGTCACCTAATCATAATGAAAAAATATATATATTCATTTCATCCAACTAGTAATACACATGAGGGCCTCTCTAAAAATTATCAGTTCTTAGATAAATGTAAAATATTAAACAATGAAAGCCACATTAAAATTAATTCTTCAACTACTAAATAGATGACACAAATAATCATTTTCCAAATTCTAAATGAACTACTTCATCAATATATAAATTAGGCCACATACCCATCTTAATGGATTATATGATTTCTTTTAAACCATGATTTTCCTTTTGATATTTCATAATTATTTATTAAAAAGTGAAATACACTAAAACAAGAAACAAAATAGAGTATCTCCCTACATCCAAAACTTCTAAAAAATAAATTATCGACTCATATACCAATGGGGAATGTTCAATATATAACTTGGTTAATATAGAATTATTATTCTTACTCAATGAATCATCTAAATTTGTTCTATTTTCTACTATAGAATGAATTATACAATAAAAATCCTTGAATTTTTCTTTCAACCCGATATGGTTCATGTTCAATTATTTCAATTTGAGTATATACATGGTGAATCATTTATCAGTATACATTTCAAAATTAAACCAATATAGATGTTTTACCAAAATTATTATTGCTAAAAAACTATAGAAATTAATTACGAATCCTATGTATGGTTATTTAACACGATAGGTTTTATATAATGGTGTGAGCCAAAAATAATCTAATCATTCTACATTATGACACAACCAATTAATTTAAATTAGTAATCACTCTAGATGTTGGATTCATGATTTTGGGATAGCAGGGCCAAAAAAAGAGCATTAACAAGACAACAGTTTAGTACATCAAAATAATTATGACATTCTTTTGTAAATGTGAAATTATTTCCACTTTGAGTTAATAGAGTTTGTGGTATGAAATAAAAGTAATTTTTCAATAAAACTTCCAATAATAACCTTCAAATCCCTGAAAAATATGAATGCCTTCGATATTTTTGGGTCTTCTCTATTATTCAAAAAATGAATGTTTGAGCATTATTAATAGCAATGACATATATAGAAACAATGGGTTCATGGATGAAATGTTTTTTCAAATAAAATTCACAATTACTAACTTTCCAATACAATATGTTTTCATTTAATGTATTTAAATAAATGAGTATGAGTCTTTCATGGTTCTATTGAATTTTAAAATATAGAAAACATTCATAAGTAAACATATTGAGTTCAAATCCAAGAAAACATCAAAAAAACTATTCATGATGTCTATGAAAATAGTTAGTTACTAATATAACCTAATTAGTACATCTACAAACTGAAATTTCCTATATCTTTTCATTAATGATATCTTAGGAATGGCTTCCTCATTCACCATTTGCTGACAATTAAAAGACCTCATATTAACTATTTAAAAATACTATTCTCTATATATATGATTAAAAAATCATCAATATAATATAATGGATACTTTTTATTATCATTTTGGTTTTTTATGGCCTGATAATCAATGAAACATCCCATGTAACAATCATTTTTTTTTGAAAAACATAACCATAGAACCCCATGGTTAAGTTATTGGGAGAATAACAACCCCAACAATTATTTTTTAATTATAAAAGATACACATGAGGAATTTGATATGGGGGTTTAGAAATAGGTTTAGAATTATGCACAAGGTCAACAATATCAACTTCATAACAGTCACTTTCATGTATAATAAATTTCATATCTTGATCATAAGTTATCATGTCATGAAATACCTAAACATAACTCTATTATTTTGGAAATCCATTTTAGCATGAGAAGATGACATACAATCCATAGTAAAAATTATATAAATATATATTATGGAATGTTAAATAATATATGAGGGAAATACCATCCCAATGAAAAAAACAAGATTCCTACAAATATGTGTTTCTTTAATACTTCAATATAGTGTTTTGAAATAAATTTTCATCCAACATTCATGAGGTTATATTACTAGTTTACATTACACATTCATAGAAATGAATTAATGTGAAGGTTTATAGTCAAACATGGTATTGAAATAGAGTGATTACTTAATAGTTATTACTATCACAACATTATTTTATCAACCCACATTATCCATAGTAGTATAAAAACAATTTACCATACTAGCTTGTCTCAGTTCATTAATATATCTAGAAGGATTTATTAACTATTATAAGGAATTTAAAAAATTGTCAAACTCATTGAAAAAATAAATTCTCAACATTTTCATAGACATCTATTACCCCATTCATGGATCCTTTAGTATACTATTCCTCAATATCATAGACCATATCACTAAAGATTCTATAATAGTAATAATTCATTGATTTCATAAGACATTTAACAAGGTTTCTTTTACTACACATAGAATAAGATTAATTTTTTTACAAACTCAATATTTTTTTGATGTATTTTTCCCTTTCACCATTCATTCTGACCTCACCTTAAATTCATTATCATAAGGAATATTGGATTCAAAAAACTCCATATTAACATTCACATCATAATGAATAACATTCACATAGATTTTAAATTCAATTGTGACCAAATATTTTATTAAAAGTGTATTTAATACTAGGTAAAATATATTATTTATAATCTCCATGTAAAACCTTGAGATTTTTTGAGATAGAATCTATTTAATTCTTCGGATGTCTTGTGTTGTATGCAACACCAAGATTAGTTTGTATTATACACAACACCATATTATCATGCAGTATACAAAAAACTATTCTTATCTTGTGTTACACACAATTTCAAGTTCATTTGATATAATTCATTTCATGCAACACTATCTTGGATTTCATTACATGTAAGAGAAACATTCTTCTGTAGAATGCATTGTACGTAGTACCGAGTTTCAGTAAACAATGATATATTGTAAAAATATTATTATGGTATATAAACTATCCATTATTAATAGTATTAACCTCATTTTAAATTTTATATAACATTAAAATTCATCTAATATATTATCTAGAACAATATATAATAAAAAAAATCAAATTTTCATGATAAAAGAATTACTTTTTCCAAAAAAAAATCTGCTTTACCTCATTTTGAAGGCACACCCATTTCAAATAAATTTTTTGACACATTTATAAGTTAAATATGAAAAATAAAATTTTTCGTCAGATGTGGGACATAAAAATTTACTTCTTTGGAATTTTTGGTATTTATAGGATGATGTTCATTTTTAATGAATAGTAAAAAATACCGCATTTTAAGGCAAAAATACATTTTCATCTTATTTATTTTTGTTTTTATATTTTACTTTTATTGGGATTTCAATTGTAATTGAATTATATTTTTATCATTTAATCCACTATTTTTCATTGGATGTAATTTCACTTTTAAATTGGACATAAACACATGTCAATATTTTAAAAGTTATTACTTCTTTAAAAACCTGTTTTTGGTTTTGATAGTGATAAATAATATTAAATTAATTAATGAAGAATCTATGTTTTGATTTTAGAAAATGGATTCCATATATGGAATCATAAGGATCAGATTGTGTATAATGGTACCTTATAAAATTGGATATTATGAATAGTTAGTTTAGTAATTATTTTCATTACCATGGTTAAAAGGTTAATATAGTAAATAAGGGTAAACAATAATATTATAAAAATATTAATCTACCGAAACCCATGTTCTAATCCTATTTGATGAGATATTTCATGTCATGGTCATTCTTTGGTCTATTTGGGGAACCCATGGAACCACTTTCATTTGAAAATCACATTTTATAAAAATTAATGTAAAGTGAAGAGAAATATGACATTAACATATATCTTTTTAATATAAAATATTAATAAAAGGTTATACTTTAGATAATATCTAAAATAAATAGTAATTTTAAATAAAAAATTATTTCCTACATCATGGTATTTTATTTATACTTTTTCTACACCATATAAATTTATTTATTTATGAGACAATGATGTTTTAGTGATTACATTATTAATGAATTATTAAAACAAACGAGATTATAAATATTGAAATAATGTTATATTGAATATTTTTAGTCCATCCACGAATTTAATGTATTATTGTGTGTTTTTATAATTTAATTAATGATTTTTTCTGAAATAATAAATTTTTTATGGTCTTTTAAAAACTCATAATATAAATAGTATAAAAATTGACATAAATGAGTTTTCTAAAAATATAATATATTATTCTATGATATAATAGTAATAAAAATAAAATATTCGGAAAAAATGACTTATTTAATGTTTAAAATGACATTAATGAACCACTTGATGATCTACTTTGATTTTATACTAACTATATTAACCATATAGTGTGAAAATACATGAAGACATGGTATGAGTTAAATTATTAAACTAAGTGTTAATGTTAAAAGAAAATGGAAACTTTGAGAACTATAATTGTCTAAAAATTATTAGATGAAAGGATTTTAAACTATAGTCATATTATCTTCAAATTAAATGTGTTTTTGACCTTTTTAAACTGAAACTAATTATAGGATAAATGAATATTTTGAGTGTTTTCTAAAGGGCCCCTCTTCCCACTTATAAAAAGGTATATCTTCCCACATTTCCTCACACCTCCATGACCATTATAGTTCGACCATACCCTTTACAATTCTCCTGTAATCATTCCATGTTAACTTATAAAGGTATTTTTTTTAAAAAATTCTATCCCTAGAGTCCTTAAGATGAGATCCAAAGGAAGTCCAACGATGAAGAGGTAATTGCTTTACTAATTCTATTAAATTTATTTTCTTCTTCTACATCCTATTTCTATATTAATTCAATACTAAAATAATAAATACAGTATAATATAAATTTTTAGATGTTATTATTATTATGGTAAAACCTTATACCTTCTTTAATCCATCCTATTTATAATAGTATCACCATGCGTGCATACGAATGACTTACCGTCTCCATGTTGTGGTGTAACTTGTTATTCAAACATACTATATTAGGATGGGCGTTTTGATGAAAATAATTGATTTAAATAATTAATTTAAAATTATATATAATTATTTATAATTAATATCCCATCCGATTACATAACATTTAACCATTAAGAAAATGTTATTGTCACTCATGCGTACGTACAGCCTAACACCTCTATGGCGTGGTGAGATTTGTTCTCCATGTTAAAAACTCAAGAATGATTATAAAATTTATATAATGAGTGAAAATAATAATAATTAACATAATTTCATTAACAAAAATCATCTTATTCCTAAACACAATGACTTACATGGAAAACAGAAATGGGAAAATAAAAGAGTTAACACACAAAATAAGGGTAATATTGAAATAGTTTTATCAAAATTGATCACATATGATATTGTAAAAATTTATATCATGTTGTTATAATTTAATAAAATTATTGAACCATTATAAATGAGGTCATCAAACCCTTCAGTAAGGAAAAGTATAATGTAGGGTATAATTATTCAATTTTATTTTTATCTGAGATTGTTTATATATTAGTATTTACTAGGAATATATTTATCATCCATGTTCATGTTTTCTAAAAAAAATCATAAAATTATAACTACTATTATATGTGTTTTATACCTAATTTTTAGCCATATTTTACTTTTACTACATAGTATGGAAGGAATCAATATTTTATTTTACATTCGATGTACTTTATTACTTTTCTAGTAACATTAAGTGGAGATTGTTTTTTTAAAATATACAACATGCATTGGTTTTTATTAACAGTTTCATGACTCCTTATTTTCATGAAGATTATTCTACACTATGTTAAATAGATTTTTATTTAAATTCTATTCTATTAAAATTTCATGGAATCTAGATAAACGAAATATTTTTTTGAAGAGGAAAGGGTATTTTCGTCAAAGATATAAGATCATGGGTTTTATCAAAATTATTTTCCATCTAAGAGGTTTCCTTTAAATGGGGTTATGTTTCTATCTATATTATTACTATTATTTAACTATGTTAATGATGGATTGATATTTTATATAGATTATGTTATGAATGTATGATGTTTGTGAAAACCATTTTATTTCATGGATTATTCGACAATGAATGATTCGTGTTTTGTAGAACATGTAAGAATTATTTCATTATCATATTTGTGGGACCTATATCTATCTCCTATGAATTGGGTAAAGATTTTTATCCCATGGGATATACATTACTGGAATGAAAAGTAAATCTGGTTCAGTAATACATGGATGGAATGGAATGTAAACCCAATTCAATAATGTAATTTGATCCTTATGATAGTATTGGAAGAAAAGTTTTGGCTACTATAGAAATCATGTTATGTTCTTATTAGTTTTCCAGAATAACATTTTTTATTTAGACATTATTATATCATGGTAAATGTTCCTATATGATCTATTCATTAAGTACAACAATGATTTATTTCATCAATCAATATTCTAATGTTTTTCCTTTATGTCATGCTTTTATATTCAAATGATTATGGTTTGTTTTATATTCTCCATGATTACCCTGAGGGAGAATTTTAGATCACATATTTTATGTTTTCTTTTCCCTGGGATGTAATGAATGATTTTTCATAGGAAAAAAGGAGTATATGTTTTTTGGAGATGGTGAATATCTTTCACCATGTTAAAAGATGTTGTTCCATGTTTTGAAATACACTAAACTAATATGGTTTTTGGGCATCTATTTGTGTCATGTATGATTTATTCTACAAAATAAATGCAATGCCCATGTATGTCATGTTGGGGTCATTAGACTTGGTATCATATAGAAGGTTTAATCAACCATTGGAATCTATGATATGAAAACATTAGTGGGATCTCTATAGATATTTAAAAGCTATGTCTTGATATGTCCCTAAAGGAATTTATAAGTATTGGTTACAATCCTATAATTATGATAATGATCATGAATAACCTAAGATTAAACCTATGGTTTTAGAGATTAAATCTAATCCACCTTGATGCTGTTGTTTCCCTAGTTTTATTTTTTTCCACTCAAACTATTATTTTTTGGGTTTTAAACAATGAATAGAACCGTAACGAACCGTGTTAATGATCAATGCCCTGGGAAATGAAATTATTTTCTTCCTAAACAACCAAATGTTATGTGATATGGAATACAAATCTTATTTGTATACTTACAAAAGAAATGAATCCTTCTGGACATCCAAATTAGAATGGAAGGTAACAACATTCTATTGAATCCTTTATGAGTCAACGTCCACCTTTTTTGGTGGGACTTCTGATCCCCTTGTTTTTAAAAAAATGGATCAGTACCATTGAAATGATATTTTCTATCCTTCTCTATTAAAAAAATGTAAAATTAATTTTCATTGATTCTCATTTAGAATGTGATGCAGACCTGTGGTGGACTCTAATTAATAAGACAAGGTATTAAGATGAAATCAAATCCATGGAATTGGATGAGTCCATGAACATATTTTTCAATAAGTACTTCCCTAGTATTCTTTGAAAAAATATGAAAAAATAGTTCATTAATCTTATGAAATAGGATGATGAATATATTTGTACAAGAAGGAAAATTTTACAAGACTTGCAAGGTATGCTTCTGGCTTAGTCATCCAACCTAAAAGTAAAGTTCATCGATTATTTAGTGGCTAAAATCCATTTCATCAATGGGAATTAGCTATAAGAGATAATAGATTATATGAAGAGATTGTGTGGTGCAATATAAATTTATAACATGAACTTGGAGTTATATATACATCTCATGGTTTCGATATGAAGTGAAAGATGGAGTGAAGGGAAAATCTCAAAACAATGGTGAAAAAAGTTGAATGATCACTTATGTTAAAAGTGTGGAAAGAATCATGGTGGAGATTGTCTTAAAGGAACGATAAAAAGTTCTAAGTGTGGAAAAGAAGTTCATCATGTAGATGAGTGTAGAAGTAATGGGTAAAAGTTTTCTAATGACGTGAATAGAGAAAAGACTACAAGGAATGCACCACCAACACATCAACGGTACAAGTGTAAGGAAATGTGGCATTATGCTATCCAATGACCAAATCAATGGTTAATGAGGATGTTCCCCATCAACAACCTCTTAAATCCGATGAAAAAGTGAAGTCCCATGTAATCATTACTAGTGATGTTGAGTATGAAAACAAAGTGGTGGTATGATTAGGTTTTTATGTAATGGGATTCCAAAATAGTGTTATGGAATTTTATTTATAGTATTATAGAATGTTGGAATATCTATTTATTGGTTTTCTATGGTTTTCAATATTTATATTGTAGCAGTAACCATGAAATGTGATTGAAATATTTTTGAAAATCACATGATATGAACATAATGAAGGGACAAGGAGATAATTCGGTCTTTGATAGTATTAGTGAGCTCATGACTGATATAAGGACAAATTAATACCGTGGATTGAATTTTTTGAATGTAGAAAGATTTAATTTTTACAGTATTCACGTTTTCAATATAGTTCAATGAAAATTATTGTTATTATCATTTTTATAGATAATACATGATTATGGTGGTCACATGTTTTGAATGTGACAACCAAGAACTCTCAAATGATATATGGGAGACAAAGGTTATGTCGATTTAGTTCACCTCCTTCTAATGTTTTATATTTTAATTTTTTAAAGGATTGTAATTATATCTAATTATGGATAGTATAATATATATTCCGATTGATGTTTGTTAGATTAATGTATTATCTCACTAGAGGAGGCCTTATTCCTATTTGATAACCTGTTATATCCTTTTTATTGAGACAATTGGAATGACCTATCAAACTATCGCATAATATACTAACACATCAATACTGACAAATTCAACTTAATATCTTTATATAATAGATGAAATTGAAATTGTTTAGGAAGTGAAAAAATGTTATATTGAGTTGAAATTAAGTAATTATTTATCCTCATGAAAAATTCATCAACATTAGTAAAAGGACCATGAAACAAAAAATGTTATCAATGTACATTCTTATCTGATGAATATGATGGTCCAATAAATCATTTTCGATTTACAGCTTCTGGGTAGTTAACTTTATCCAGTCCTTATTCTCTATTATAATCCATCAGAACATGATGGTCATATTTCTCTTCTGTATCCATGTTTTCAAATAGCATCAATGTTCAGTTATCTGGAAGCCTAATTATGAGCTAAATTGTTGTACCATTATGTTTCTAAGATTACTTTTTGAAATGGTGTTTTAGTATCCCGTCTTAAGATGTGGGTTTGTATGGAATAAAATTCAAGTAGAAAACAATTTTATCCCTGACTAATTTTGATGGAGAAATTCAATTTTAAGGTGGGATGGGAGAATATAACACCCCATGATTTTATGAGATTGATTGTTTTTAATTTCATTGAGGTCTTGTGTTGTAAGCGACACTTTGATTATCTTGCGATATACACAACATAATATTATCTTGCAGTATATGAAACACTATTATTGTCTTGTGTTACATAGAATTTAAATTTATTTTGATATAATTTATATCACAGAACACTCATATGGCTTGCGTTACATGCCAGAGCGACCATACTCTATAGCTTGCATTTTACGCAATACCGAGTTTCACTAAATAATGATATATTGTTAAAATATTGTTATGGGATGTAAAATAGATTTTATGAATAGTATTTACCACTTTTTTAATTTTATATAACATCAAAATTAATCTTATATTTATTTCAGAACAATTTTAAAAAATATATTCTTTCAGATAAAAGATATAATTATTTTAAAAACATTTAAAATTTACCTCTTTTTGAGGGGGAACGCATTTTAAATATATTTTTTACACTTTTATAAGTTATATTTGACAAAATAAACTTTTTATTTGAAATCTTGTAATAAAAATTCACTCATGTTGAATTTTTGTAAATTTCCAGATAATGTTCATTTTATAATGAGTTGAGAAAAATACAGCATTTTGTGTCAAAGATGCCTTTTCATATAATTTATATATACTGTAATATTTTACATATAAATGTTTATAAAGTGTATTTTCATTATATTTTTATCATTTAATCCAATTTAGGTCATTTTAAGTAATTTTACTTTTAAAGTGGTCATTAATTTTTTTTATTCTTTTCATAGTTATTACTTCTCAAAAATCCTTCTTTTGGATTTGAAAGAATGAATTAATTTAAAAGTAATTAATAAATCTTATATGTTTTGAATTTGGAATAATTGATTCCACATTTAGAATTAGAAGGTTCAAATTGTGTAAATCAGTACCTATTATTTTTTGACAATAAGAATAGTAACTCCAGTAATTATTTTGTTTACCATGGTTAAAATGTAAATCTGGAAAATAAGGGTTAAAAATTATTTTATAATAATATTAAACTACTATAACATCTATCTTAATCCTATTGTATGAGATATTTCTGACTATGCGGCTCCATGGGATGATTTCGGGACCCCATGGAACCACTATGATGTGACAATTACATTTTTTAAGAATTGATTTAAATAAAGGAGAAATATTACATAAACATGTATCTTTATAATTATAAAAATTTAATATGGGGTTATAAATAAGATAAATTAGACTATAAATATTCTTTATAAATATAATAATACATTCCTACATCATAGTATTTTATTTATAATCTTTAGACAACAAATAAATAAATTAATTTATGACATAATGATGATGTAGTGTTTTCCTTATTAATGAAGGAATTAATTAAATAAGATTATAAATTTTAAAATAAGTTTATTTAAAACTTTTTATGCAATCCATGAATTTTAAAAATGATTATTACTTGTTATATTTTAATTAATTAATTTATTTCCGAAGAATCAAGTTGTTATGGATTCAAAAAATGGAATGATATGAATAGTATAAACATTGACATAAATGATTTTTAAAAAAAATACAATTTTATTTAATGATATAGTAGTCCTAAAAAACTAGGATTCCACAAAATCACATATATAATGATGAACATGTCATTATTGAACAACTTGAGGTTTGATAGAAATTTTATTATAACTATATTAACCATAGAGTATGAATTTTCAAATAGACATGGTAAGAGTAAAATTAGTTATCTTAGGGTTAATGTTAAAGGACAAGGATAGATTTGAGACCTAAACTTGTCTAAAACCTTTTGGTTTAGAAGATTTTGGAAAATTAATCATATTATCAATGAATTAAATGTGTTTTGGACCTTTTTAAACTGAAAATAATTTTATAATAAATTAATTTTATTGAAAGTTTATTAAATTACACATATCATCTCTTATAAAAAGGCATCTCATCCCACATTTCCTCACACATACATGTGCCTTATATCTAGACCAACCCCTATACAATTATTTTATAAACAATATTAGATAACTTATGAAAGTCTTGGTTTTCCAAAAAGTCTATCCCTAGAGTCTCTAAGAAGAGATCAAATGCAAGTCCATAGAAGAAGAGGTAATTGCTTTACTAATACAATTAAATTTATTTTTCTTCTCCTACTTCCTAATTCTATATTGATTCTATACTATTGTTATGAGTCTATTATATTCTAGATTCTGAGTCTAACAACCCGGCTATTTATTACAAAAATAAACAATATTTATTAAATAATCATTCACGTAAGAAAACTTTGAGGATCGAGAGGTTTAGTGTATTTGTAAACAAGTGATATTACATGACATATTTGGACATAAAAGTAAAAAATATTTATTTAAAACATTTTTTTCATGACCAAAACATTACCTTGTATATATCATTGAATGGGATAACCAAAGGACATACATGTGAATAAGGTGAGCTATAAAGAAAAGTAAAGGAGTAATCAAGGAATAAGATGAAAAATAAAATACATGTTAGAAAACATGCATATAAATGGAGAATAAGATAAAACTGAACATAAATGTGTTATATAGTTTTAATATCATAACATGGAAATGTGGAAACAACATTTAACATGATATTAGAATGATCCAATTCTCATTGAACATAGAGAATGTGTAAACACTCATTGCACTTGAATTAGGATTATTAAACCCTCATTGTAATTAAATTATGATGATAAAACAATCATTTCACTTGAAGTATCATGATACTAATCTTTACATAGTGCATTGGACTGCTATCAAGGTGCATCATTCTAAATCATTTCATTTCATGCATAAGTGTGCCACTTGGATCATACAACATGGATTCATTAAGCATCATAATTTTATCCAAAAATAAGAGACGTGGTATACATAAATGTAATTACTAAATCAACATGTACATGTTAATAATTGTTAATAGCCATGATAAATAAAAGTGTATGGTATTCACTTACATGATGTTTTTGGCATTGAAAATTTATTGTAACTTCTAGAGCATATTGACGTAAAAAAGAAATCATAAAATGGGTTGATGAGAGAGAAAGTGTTATCTCATCATATATACATGAAATGTGCAATAAGGTGGTCATCGAAAATAATATCCCAACATAGGTAATGGAATTTTTATTCATAATATAAAATATTTTCTTGAATGTAAATGAGAAGAGAGAAATGCCTTATGGAATTATGGCATGGTAATGAGTGTTCATGTGAGGCATTAGTGAGAGCTAAATGGGTCTATCATCATTCAAACATAAGGATATAAGTATAGTCCATGTGAGAAATCATACCCAAATTTTTTTATTTTAAAATAATTGGGCATAACATTATATGGATACTTGGACATAAATAAGGAATGAATGTGAGGATCCCTTACATAGAGGTTTGATCCCAAAGGGTTGGGATGGAATTTAGAGAGGCTTCATGGGAGCTTGGGTTTCCATAAAAGGATTATACAGAAGGGAGGGATGAGTAGGTACGTTCTAAAAGGGTTTTGATTGAATTGATGTTGTAGCTTCGGTGGGTTGATATATGAAAAGTTAGGCAATTCATTATTATTTATGTTTGGGACACTACTCATTTATCTAATCAAAAAGAAAAACCATCCCATGGTTTTTTAGAATGGGTTTTTTCAAAGGGGAGTGTAAAACATTATTTTATAATGCTAATACAGAACATATTAATTTCATAGGATTGCTTATGTGGAGGTGAGTTACACTCTCAAGGAAATTGTTTTAAAATGATAAAATGTTTTATAATTCATGGAGGGTCCTATAATACTCTGTAAAATTATTAAATAAAATATAAATTCACATTATTTTAAAGGTAAAACATATATTTTTTATCATACCTTTTATAATATTTTATTACATCACTATAGGGAAATTTTGATGTCATAAAACACATTATGTATTTAATCATTTTTTCATTTTTACCAAACATTCAACTATCTAAGAAAATTATGAAAAATTCACCATTGCATAATATCTATTTTGGTATTCAAAATATATTATTAATTTTTTATAAATAATTTTTTAAATATGTGAATTTTTACTTTTAAAATATAAACTGACAATTATTGAAAAATCATAGGTTTTGACAAAAACAGTTTTCAAACCATAATATAAATTACAATTGTTTTAATAAAAGTTATAAAATCATTTATATTTATAAAAACATAATTTATTAATATTAATATTTTAATAAAATTTTATTTAATTAAAAAACCCATAAATTCATAAAATTAAATTTTATAATTTAATTATAACAAAAATTACATTTTTTCTTCAAAAATCACTTAGCATGTAAAATAATAAAATAAATGTATCTTCCTCATAAAAAATAATGTACATAATCATAGTTATAGGGTCCTTTTACATAACCCCTTATGACACCCTCATAAGTCACAAGGGTATGGTGTGCGATGGTGATAGACTCTTTGGGTGGGTTGGGTAACATCACTAATGTGGTAATTTCTCGTAACTTCCACTTCTCCCATAGGAAATTACATTAAAGCATAACATGTTAAAGCTCATCATTGTAATGGTAAATAGTGAAGCCCAGTCACACTACCTCCTTTACGATCTCTAAAAAATGGACATCGTTTGGGAAATTTCTACTTGATGAGGCTATTACATCCATCGTATGATTACATAGGTTTTTTTAGGGAATTATAATTATAATACTCATGTGATCCGTGTTCAATTACTATATTAGCGATGGAAAAAAATTAAGGTTATTTTAAAATCCAAAAATACAAAACCAATGAAGTGCATATGTGTTATATAACCATTTTACATAATAATACATTTAATTATATCATGTGAAATTTTCATTAATAAAATTTTTGGACGTTATAATCTCCCCCCCTTAAGAATTTTTTCCCAAAAAATTTACTTTACCCTCACTAAAACAGATGCATGTTACTCTACATCATAACTTCATATGATTCCCACATTGGCACTTTAAACATGTGGTTACTCTATAAAACCATTATAAGAGGCATTGTCTTATTTCGTAGAACGTTTTCCCTACGATCTATGATCTTCACTGGCTTTTATTCATTGGAGAGGTTATTGTCCAATGGTACCACCTACGGATTGAGTACATGTGATGGGTCAGGTATGTTCTTCCTTTAGACTGATACATGAAATACATTATTTACTTGATATAGGTTTTGTTGGAGTTATAGTCAAATGACCACTTCTCCAATGCGATCAGGGATTTCAAAAGAGTCCATGTACATTGTACTATGACTTCCAATCTTCCCAAATCTCATAACTATCTTCCATGCTGATATGAAGAGGAATACCATTTCTCCAACATTAAACTCTAGTTCTGATCAATGACTATTAGTATAACTGTTTCTTTTGACTCTAATCAGTATTAATGTGATGTTGGATTGTCTTAACCATCTCCACCATATTTTCAACCATTTCTAGACCAAGGATTTTTCTCTCCCCAACTTCATCCCAATATGCTGGTGTTCTGCACCTATTCCCATAATGGGATTTATAAAGAGACATTTGGATGCTTGAGTGGACACTATTATTATAAGAGATCCTAACTAGAGGAAGATCTTGATCACATCCCCCTTTGAATCCATTGAGATTTCCCTCAACAAGTCCTCATGTGTTTGGATAGTCCACTCATATTGGACATCAGTTTGAGGATGATAAGTAGTAATAAAGATCAACATATTATTCAGAGTGTGATAAATAATCGTCTAGATCATAGCGGCGAATCTTCGATCTCGATCGGATACAATTGATAGTGGTACTCCATACAACCTTTCCACTTCTTTGATATATATCCAAGCTAGTTAATCCGATTATAAATCCTCTATAATTGTAGGGATGTGTATAGTATTTGTAAGACGGTCCAAAAGATCCCAGAATGAATATTTTCCTTTTGATTTCTACGAATATCTAGTGGCAAATTACATGTTGATTTTTTCCTGTTTCCAATTTAGTATGGTTAATGGTTTCATAATCCACTTATACTTCTTCCTATAATAATTCATTTGCTGAAATACTAGGCATATTTATGTATACTAATTGATCTACTTATTTAGGTTATCCCACCAATAAGGCTACTGGAGATCTCAACATAACTTTGTGTTTCTTGGGTAAATTGAGAAATTTTTATTGTGTGCATCATCGAAATGTTCTTTCTTTAACACCATATTTGATGTTACCCATAGTCTTTTCCGAAATATCCCAATTACTTCTTCATTAACATTGTACTCTATGGATTTCCCTTCTTTGATAGTTTCCAAATTCTTATGAATTCCCTACATAATTCTTTTGAGCATTCTTTAACCTTTCCAAATGAGACATCCGGGCAATCATTTATAAAAGGATTGATGATGTTCCCTTCCTTATGATTCCCATGAAAATATTTATAAAATCTAAGAAGATTGGATCTTTTCAATTCTCATCAATGACAGTGTTTATGGATCCTTTCTACTTATAACTTCTATCGTATTGTTTTCTTTCCCCGGATGGTATTGAACTGAGCTGTCATAGTATTTTATCACCTTTTACCATCTTCATTGGCGCATATTCATCTCATTATATGTGAATATATACTTGAGGATTGTGTGATCTGTATATATTTCACACATGTCCCCAAAAAGGTAATGAAGAAAAATTTTTAAAGTGAAGATCACTGCAACCAACATTAGATCATGTGTTGGATAGTATTTATCATGAAATTTCAATTTCCTTGAAGTACAGGCAATGACATTTTCGTTTTTCATCAACACACAAACTAGGCCATTCTTCGAAGCATCACTTCATATCACAAAAACATCTCCACTTGTGGGTAAGGTGAGCCCGAGCATAGCGATAAGCCTATTTTTCAACTCCATGAAGTTATCTTTAAATTCATCACTCCATGAAAACATGAATCCCTTCTGAGTTATCTAGGTAATAGGGTTTCATAACCATGATAAATTTCTAAAAAAATGGAGATAATATCATGTTAACCCCAAGAAGATACTGATATCTTTCACCAATGTTGTCCTCATCAATCCCTCCATTGTAGCTATTTTGAATAGATCAAAATATATCCGATTTTTTGTGATGATATGACCCAAGAATGATACTTCCTTCAACCAGAACTCACACATGATGTACATTTCCTAGAGACTCTCCTTTTTCAAGGTCTCTAGTATAGTGCTTAGATTTTCCTCATTCTCATCCTTGGTTATAAAGTAAATTATAATATCTTCTATATATACTACTAAAAATTTGTTTATGTGATCTTCAAAGACTCAATTAATAAAATCCATGAAGATTACTGGATAATTGGTGAGGCTGAAAGGAATTAATATGAAATCATAGTGCCCATACCTTATATGAATAGAAGTCTTGGGGATATCCACTGAATTAATAGTTACGTGGTAATATCCTGACAACAGATCCCCCATGGAAAATTATTGATATTTATCATGATTTGTTTTGCTCACGATAATCAATGAAAAAGGGCATTGTCCCATCCTTCATCAAGATGAAAAGGACTAGTGCACCCCATGGTGAATTACATTGGTGTATAAACCATTTATCCAGATTCCCCTCTAGTTGTTTATTTGGCTCTTCAATATCCAAAATATCCATTCAATATATATTCTTGGATATTGGCAATGCCCCTGGTATAATATCAATCGAGAATTCAACATCTCTTCTAGGAGGCGGAAGAGCCAATTTCTCAAGAAACACTTTAGAAAATTCCTTAACAATTGGCACGTCGTCAAGGATGGTTGCTTCCTTAGACTCAAAAATTTAATTAAGGATATGTGTGCTCATATGGTGGAAATATCCAACATTGATATTATAGTGTTAAATAAGATACATCTTCTCTTTCTACTTGTATAGAATCGATGGTCGATTTTCCATAGAGAGTGTGATTTACCTCTCACTAAAATTTATGAGGGATCTATATAGGGAAATCCAATCCATGTTAAAAATTTCATAAAATTACACCAGAGAGTGAATCTGTAGGTTCACCGGTATGTTCATTCCACAAATTGTGATAGGGGAGGAGCTATATTCTTGGGATGCAATAACATCCCCATTCTTATTTCACATCGACATCTCTACTTTCATGATTGGTGGCGGTGTATGGATTGTTCTACAAAACATTTGGGATATAATAGAACGTATCAAACCATAACAAAAAATAATGTTCTATATTCATGAATTAAAAACTAGTGTACCTTTAAGTAGATTATTGTCGGGGTTCTATTTGGCGGTAGTGATATAAAAATATCACCCTTTTTGGCTTGGAGGTTATTGGTTTCCTTCGAAAACCTATGGCATAGGTAACTAGTTTGAAAACTGTACTGGTTTATTGCAGTTGAAGAAATGAACATTGCATTGAGGGTCAAACAGATCATTTCTCTCCTCTATCATATCATCATGTTTTTGTTGTTGGAAATTAATGTCTAGGTGCCCTTTTATTCCACACCTAAAGCATTTCCATGTCCCCTTCAGAGAAATTATGGTGTCTTTTATTCCACACCATTGTCTAGTGGGGTTCTAGAATTTCATTACACCATTGGATTTATCCATCAGACTGCTAGAATTAAATTCTACTTTACACTTCTTATCTCTACGATACCCCTGATCTTCTCCTATCTATATTTTGACTTTGAGGGAACATCAGACAATTTCCTCATAGTAATCGAAGTCACAGATCGTTAGGGCTTTCAGTAGGATATGAATTAGCCCACCAAAGAAGAATCCAACATTGCATTCAGAGGAAACGACAAAGATGAAGGCATATCGTGCAATCCTTCTATATACTGCCTTGTACACTCTGATGGATTCATCTTCTTTTTTTCTTTAGGGAATGGATATTCCATTCCATCTTATGTTTAAGGGTGTTATGAAAATTTTTATCAAAAGGAATTTTCTGAAAATTTTTTCTATTCTAAGGACTCGATCTCTTCCTCAGACGTTGTATTTTGGATCAATGTCCACCATTGATCAAATTCACCCTCTATAATATTACTAGCCAGAAGAACCTTCTCTTGTTTGGAACATTGAAGGATGGATAAGATCTTTTCAATGGAGTGGATATAATGTTTGGAAATTGAGGGATCAAATGATCCATTAAAACTATGAGTCCTTTGTCTAATGAAGCTCTCGATTAAGACTTTTTTAATATTATGGAGAGGGGGAGGGGTTGTACGTTTATATTGACCAATGTTTCTATTCCAAACATGATTTAATTGAGAGAGTATCATGACAATGTTTGTGATTCCCGCTATAATTGGATTGTGCATATCATTAGAACAATCATCACATTGAACTTCACATTTATTGTTAGCCGTGAGTCCTCATATTACATGCCATTGGCCGGAATAAAATGATTGTTAGAGGTAACACATAATGGGAAATCCAATAACAAAAAGGGTTAATATAAATATTACATTTATTTTCATAACTTATGATTTTATAGGATTCAATATTTATGATCCATGATCTGATTCCCAACATATATTCTTAGGGGATTTTTTATTCCCTTAACAATGGTACATACTATGTTTTTTAATTTACCAAATCAAATCATCAGGGAGTGTCATAACAAAGAGTGGAGTAAGGTCCATTGTCGTGTACCGGTTCTAGTTTGACTCTATCTGAAATTGGTGTTTTCGGGGTTTACCCCTAGATTCAATGGTGCTAGAGCCACATCTACTTTTTCATATCTAGTTATGGATGTAGTTTCTTTAAAAACCACTTACTCTATGATCACCAATATTTAGGGATATTTTTATTATACTTATTCTTATCCCTAAGGCTATCACTAGGGTTTTCGTAACTACCCAATGTTTTATCAATGGAATTACCTTCTCATAATTATTCTATATAGTATTAGGAAGCACAATAACATATCATGATACTAAATACTAATTGATCATTAAATATTATTTTTCCCCTTCTATGTTATGAATTTCAAAAATAATACATACACAGTTGCGATTAGTATGATGTTTGGTGTCCGATGGGACAAACATAATTTTTAGTGAATAACAACCAACCCTTATGAATAGTAACCTGCACTTATGAATTTTAACATCACCCTTATGATTAGTAAATCATCCAAAAACAATATTATCCTCAACCATGAATGATTAAATAAAATTTAAGCATCTTATATGTGACAATTTGACTATAGTAAAAGTATTAATGTTTTTGTAAGTCATAAATAATTAATTATAAATAAATAATTAATTTAAAATAAAATTTATTTTCCTTATATGTTTTCATAAAATAAAAATTCTAAATCAATTAGTTTTATGATAAATTTATATGTCTTTATGTATTTTTTTATGCATTATGAAATCAGTTTTCATTTTCAAAACTGTATTTTTCAAATAAATTATGATATTAATTAAAAATTAAATTAATCATATATATAAAATTATTTAAAAAAATTGGACTTCATTTTTTCATTATACACATCAAAAATTATTAGAGTGATTTTTTGGTATTTTTTCTGAAATAATTTATTTTTAGGGGAATAATAAAAATTTTGTTTTTTACTTAACTTGTATATCCTAAATTGCATCATTCATGATGTAATGATGAAATAAAAATTCTAGAATATTATACTCTTCTATGTTATGTTTAATTTCATAAATGTATCCTTAAATTCAATATACTAAATTTCTAAACCAAAAAATAGCATTCCAAAATCTAACGTTAAAAAGTGATTCCTTAAAATATCATTCTCTCTTTCTTTTCACTTTCCTTTTAATAAATTAATGATTTCTAATTATAATGATGATTTAATGTCTAAATAATTTAATTATATTAACATATTATTTAGTTTGTCAAATAACTATTATTATAAGTCTAACATTTGAACTCTTATTTTATTGGATATTTTTTTCTAAAAACACCCCTCATCATATATAAATAACCCCTCTCCCTACCCTTGTCAGAACACACCTATCATGCTTCAAGACATGGCTATAATCTGTCAAAAAATTATCCTTAGCCTATCCCCCATGTCCAATATCTCTTGGTATCACCCAAATACCAAGCCTATGTTCATTAAATAGGATTTGAAGAATAGGATTAAATATGTTATCTCCCCTCTCTTTTCTTTTAATGTCCTTTCAATTTCATGATCTTTTCAAATCTGTCCCCACCTATCCTCGTCCACATGGTATGGTAACTCCAATATCATAAATATATGGTAATTTTATGAATCTAATGGGATAATATATCATCAACCCCCCTTATACTCTTATTTTTCATATTATTAAGGAAAACATTATTTGTGAGGTGTTAATTTATCTCCTTCAAGAACGCCTTGTTTTTATTTTCCTTACCATCTTTAGAACTAATAATGAAACCATTTTAGGGTTTAATGGTTAAATTTTATATTAATTAAATCATATTTAGGGTTTTGGAACTATCTTATGTAAATATTACTAAATTATTAAATAAAAGAAGTTCATTGTGGTCGAAAAACCACCTGAATTAACCCACGAAATCATCACTAATTTCATAATTAATGATTCATCCACATGGTATATAAATTATTTCATTATAATATCATTTATACTCCTATAATACCATTAATAACATGTTATATTAATTCTTGATATTTATCCATGATCTATAAGAACATCCATTTATGAATACAAGTGATCTTCTTAAGAAAATCCTAAAAACGTACATTCTTGATCAATGTATTTAAACTCTATAATGAATCCAGAGGCCTATAAAATAACTTATTATTACTATAATTAACCATATTCATGTAAAAAAAGTTCTATAATTTTTAATTAAGGGATATAATGTGGTTATATAGGACATTAAAGAGAACAATGTGTTCGGATACAAGGTAAGGGGAAATTCTCGAACCCAACTTTAATTCTTTGGGTTCTCCATCTTTCACTCTATTTTTTTGGTCACTCTATAAAAATCATTTTTTCATCATTATCATTCCTTTTCTGTGATATAAATGTTTTCCATTGGTGTTTATGTGATGAAAATGTTTCAAAAAGAACTCTTATTTCAAAATAACACATGTTACTTCTTAGTGAAGATTGATGATTTTTGTATCAAATATGGTTTCCCTATTTATTTTGGTAATCCACAGTTTATGAATGTGTTATTTTGTGATGAAACCCATTTATTCCCATGGGTTATTTATGATCATTTTTATATATGTTCTATGTAGAATGTATTAAATTGAGGATGTTATGATTTGATGGGTGCAACTTAAATTATACAGTGCTCCAATGCATTAGGTCAAGTGATAAATATCTTGAGTTAATGTGAAATTATGTGTTAAAATGATGCTAGATTTGTTCATGAATATGTGTGGTTTTATCCACTATGACATGATATTTCATTTTTATAAATTTCCACATTTCAATTCTTTTATTAATTTTTCCTCTCATGTTCAAGATATTATGTATATGTTGTGATTGTGATCACCAATGTAGTATTGTTATTATATATCCTCTTACTGGGCTTTTAGATCACCTCCTTTTTTGATTTATATCCTCATTAATCTACATTTACTATGGAGAGCTCATTTTCCAATAAAAATGTAGAGAAGATTTAATTAGATAAATGTTTCTTCTTGATGTTGTAAATGTTATGTTTTTCCTTAGTTTTCCCAAGACACTAAACATCTGGATCCTCGTGTTGTAAATCTATTATGTAGTTTGTCTTTATAATGAAGCAATAGTAATTTATGAAAAGTCAGGGGTTCTATTATTGGTATCATAGGTATGGATTAGTTAATTTTTTAATTAGGATTATTGAATCCTAGAGAAAACCTCCATCATTAAACTATGTACAAAGATTAACACAATAATTTTTACATAGGGATGCCACAAGTTATTCTTTTAGTGTGAATCGAAAAAATGCATAATTTATTCATGATTTGTTCACTTATTTTTTGTTCTATCCTTTTCTATTTTAAAAAATGATGGAACTAGGAGAAAGAAGGAAAGAAAAACGTGCGAGGACCAATGCAACGAATGCCCGAACAACATCCCCAATGACTTTTGTGGTGGAGTTAAAAAAATGGTGGTGATGCATTCCAAACTATCTCAGGTTATGAGTAATAACCATAATAATGGGAAATATCATCATTCATGTAAGATGGAGAATCTATCTATTGTGTGTTTTATACAACAATGACCACCGATGTTTAGTGGGTCTTCTAATCCACTTGTCGTTGAATAGGGGGTAAACATCATAGAGATAATATTTTTTATGATCCAATGTTATGAGATTGAGAAGGTGACTCTATCCATTTATCGTCTTCATGGAGAATTTGATCAATGGTGGGATTTGATTATGTACACCAAGCCAATAGACAAAATTGAAGAGTTAGAATGGAAAGAAAATAAGAGCATGTTTCCTAACAAGTATTTACCACTAACTCTTCGTACGAAGATGGAGGGAGAATTCATAAAAATTAATAAAAAGGAAGGATAAATTTCCATGACCTATGAAGAAAATTTCACAACGTTTGAAGGTAAAATACGGGTTTAGTTATAAAGAATCACAGAAAAGTTGATATATTCTATAGTGGAGTAAAACAATAATTTCTAAAGGCTCTTCCAATTCTAGACATTGAGAATTATGATGATTTTGTTTTATGTGATCTCAAAGTGAAGATGGTGTTCGGAGAATGGTCCCATGGATATGTTGATAAGAAACGAAAGATGTAGTCTCAAGCTGAAGGATGTTACGATAAATGTGGGTAGAAAACCCAATGACCCACATGCCAAAAATGTAGTACGTTGCATCATGGTAACTGCCTCAAAGGTATGTGAAATGATTCATGTGTGGGAAAGAAGTATTCCAAGCTCCTGAATGTCAAAAAGTAGTGAGGAAGAAGGAGAATTTGTTAAATTAAAGGATAGAACCATCCATGGTCTAATGCTAGAACTATAGGGAGAAAGGTCACTATGAAACAATGTGCACTAAACCTAGAGTCCACGAGGGTAATCATAGTTAGATACCACCAATGACAAATGAAAATAAAAAGGCTTATGACACCACTACTATAGAATTGGATAAAGATAATGCAGTCGTACAAGGTTCATTTCTTATTCACTCAAGAATGGAAAATGTATTATTTGATTATGGTCGTACACATTACATTATATCTTGAATGTTTTTTAGAACTATAGAATGAAATACCTAAATCCTTGAAGTATAGATATTTGTAAAATCACCCAGTGGTGAAATCATTTCTACCCATGTGTATGACTATTCTCATACTGGCATATGTGGTAAGATTTTTCTAGATAATCTTGCAATACATTCCATGGTGATATTCAATGGTATAATGTGAATGGATTGGCTCTAGTTATATAGAAAACATATCAACTATCGGGAAAAAGAAATATCTATTCATATTCTGAACCATCCAATGCTCCTCTTAAAATGAAAAGAAGATCATGAATCTACTTTGAAAAAATCATTTAATGGCATGGGTATTGATTACCTATGAAAAATCATACCACACTCAAATGGTTGAGTCAATGGAATGTTCTAACCAAAAGGAAATTCCCATCATGAGGGAATATGGTGATGTACTTCCTAAAGAGTTACCTGGACTTCGCCTAAATTGTGAGGTATAGTTCTAAATAGAACTCATAGTTGGATCTGATCCTATCTCATAGTGTCTCTATAGGATGGCTCCTATAGAATTGGAGGAGTGATAGAAGCAGTTGTAATAGAATTTGGACAAAGGGTTCATACGCCCTAGTGTATCAACATAGGGTGTTATAGTTTTCTTATTGATGGAGAAGGATGGAATAATACGGTTGTATATTGATTATTGGGAACTCTACAATATCACTACATTGATGAAGAATCCTCTTACAAGGATGGACGGCTTGTTTGACCAGTTTAGAGGAGATCAATACTTCTCTAAGGAGGATCTCTGTTCTAGATATCTTAAACATCATGTAATGAAAGAATATATTCAGAAGACTGCATTATGTACAGGATATAGGTACAATGAGTTTCTTGTGATGCCCTTCAAACATAATAATTAACCTGAAATATTTGTGGACATGATGAAGAGAGTTTTTACACATTACCTCGACTTAATTTGTAATAGTGTTTATTGATGAAATTATTACATAATCCAAGTGTAAGGGGGAACATTACGAACATCTCGGACTAGTGATGGGACGTTGGGAATGGTTATGTTGTACGCCATGTTTAGAAAGTTTTAATTTAGGATGAATGAAGTGTCATTCTTGGGAAATGTGATCACAATTGAGAGAATTTCTACGGGCCCTTAAAAAATGGTGATTGAGGAATAGATGAGGCCCTCTAGTGTGACAAAAATCCATTTTTTCTTGGATTAGTTAGGTACTACCGACGTTTTTGAGGAATTTGTCGTGATTGTCAAGACCACTAACTACGTTAACAAGGAATGTGGAAAAGTATTTCTGGATGAATGAATGTGTGGGATTCTTTAAGGAGAAAAAGAGAATTATAATCAATGCACATGTACTGACACTAACAAAAAAGTGGATAAAGTTTTGTGATATACATTGATGCCTCAAAGAATGTCTTGGGTTGCGTATCAATGAAAAATGATAATGTATTTTCATATGCCTCACAAAAGATGATGATCCATTAGGAGAACTACCAGATGCATGATATAGAGCTGGAATCCATGATCTTACCATAAAAATATGCCATCACTACCTTTATGGTGAGAAGTGTGACATATACACCGACCGAAAGAGCCTAAAATATTTATTCATACAAAATGATCTCAACATGCATAAAATGATATGGTTAAATCATATCATGGATAATGATTAGTCTATTTAATATCACCTTGGAAAGGAGAACAAGGTATCTGATGCTCTAAGAAAAAAAATCTACTATATCCATTTTATTGATTGAGAGAGACCCCATATTCATATATATGAAAATGATGGATTTGGAAATCATAAAGGTAGGAGATACATCATACCTTGTAGAAATTATTTCACAACCATCAATGAAAGTGATGATAATGGAGGCCCAAATGAATGATCTAGAGTTACCAATGAAGGTGAATGTAGTAAGGGAAAGAAGGCTGCAAGTGTTCCATATCAATGATGATGGTGTGATTCAGTTTGGAATGTTAATTTGTATACCTTTATCACCCATGATATAGAATGAGATATTGGAAGATGCACATAGCTCAACATTCTCTATCCATCCTGGTAGAACTATGATGTAATGAGATCTCTAAGAACACTTCTCGTGGGATAACTTGAAGAAAGAGATTGTGGAATATATATCAATGTGCTTGGTATGTCATGAAGTTAAAGTAGAGAGAAAAAGTCTAAAGGGATGATGTAGAAATTGACTATACCCATGTGGAAATTGAAGAATTTCACTATGTACAATGTCATAGGTTTCCCGAAGACATCCAAGTGAAAAAATGAGATATGGATTATGGTTGACTAACTCACAAAGACTGCACATTTTATCACTATTCTAGGAGAACTCTTATATAAAAAACAGAAAATGATATATTTGAAGGAAGTGGTGATACTGGATGGTGTTCCACTATCGATTGTCTTTGATCATGACCCAATGTTCACAACTAAATTTTGGAGGTGTCTTCAATATGCTCTGGGTACTGAATTTTACATCAGTACGGCTTATCACCCCAACTAATGGCCAATATGAAAGGACTATTAAGATGCTTAAAGAAATTCTAAGAGAATACTATTTATAATTAGATGGTGGATTTTATATACAGATCCCATTGGTTGAGTTCTCATAAAACAATAACATCCACTCGAGTATTCGGATGGTTCCATATAGAGCTCTGTATGGAAAGTGATGTAGAACACCGACCAGTTGGGGTGAAGTTGGAGAAAGAAAAATAGTTGGACATGATCTTGTGCATGAGATGATTATGAGGGTTCAAGTCATCCAGAAACATATCAATTCTTCTTAGAGATAGAAAAATAGCTATGCTTAGAACCGTCGAAGTGACTTGGACTTCAAAGTTGGGAATAAGACATCCTTTAAATACAACCATTATAGAGAGTCATGCATTTTTGAATTAAAGGGTAGCTAATACCAAGACACATTGGCCATTTTTATATCCTTGACCACATAAGATCTATTTCCTATCAACTTGAACTTCAACCAAATACGGCTCACATTGATTATGTGTTTCACGTATCAATTTAGAGGATTTACATACAAGATCCCTCACATGTATTGAACTCATATGTGGTACTACTAGAAGATGATATCTCTTATGAAAAATAACAATAAATATTTTGGATATGCGAGATAAGGTCCTACACAAAAAACAACCCATCTTGTTAAATAATTGAGGAAGAAACATAATTTTGAAGAAGCTACTTAGGAACTGGAAGTGGTGATGAAGGGTTAGTACCCTCACCTATTTGTTTAACAGAAAATTTCAAGGGGGAAATTTCATAAGGGGGAGGAATGTAATGACCCAAAGTTTTATTAATGGAATTACTTTCATATAATTTGGACTTATAGTATTATGAGAAGCAATGAAATATCATGATACTAAATACTACGTGATAATTAAACATAATTTTTGATCTTTAATGTTTTGAATTTAAAAAATCTTACATACACAGTTGCGAATAGTAAGATGTTTGGTGTCTGATAGGAGAAATATAGTTTTGGGTGAATAATATCCTAAACTTATGAAAACTAAACTAGCCTTATGAATAGTAAAATGAACCATATGAATTTTAAATCATCTAGAATAATAAAAACCTAAACCATAAATGATTTAATAAAATTTAAGCATTTTATATGAGAAAATTATAAAATAATTAAGGTAGTGGTGTATTTTTAAGTCTTATGTAATTAATTGTAATTAATTAATTAATTTAAAAGAAAATCTATTTTCCTAAAATGGTTTCATAAATTAAAAATTATACTTTTTTGGATATAATCTAATTTTATAAGACCTTTTTTAAATTTTGAATTCTTTTTGAAATCAATTTTTATATAAAAAATTATATATTTTCAAGTAAATTATTATTTAAAATACAAATTAAAATAATCATGTATAAAAAATTATTTATGAAAAATGGACATCATTTTTTTATTCTACATGTCAAAAAATGGTTTGGATGAATTTTTTGAAATTTTACGAAATAATTAAATTTTGTATGAATAGTAAAATTACGGTTTTCCCCATAACCAATATATCATAAATTGAATCATTCATGATGTAATGATGACATAAACTGACAAAAAAATTATATCCAGCCATTTTATTTTTAGTTACATAAATGGTTATGTAAAATTGAATAAAATCAATTTCGAAACCTAGAAAGAACAACTCAAAAAATAATGGCCAAAAGTGACTCTATAAAATATCATTCTCTCTTTCTTTTCACATTCCTTTTAATAAAATAATGACATAAAAATTTAAAGATTAATTAATTTTAAAAACGAATTATATTATATTAATTTTTGATTTTTTTTAAAAACTGCTATTACAATTCTAACATTTGATATATTATTTTATTATATATTATATTCTAAAAATACTACCTCCTCATGTTTAAATAAACCCTCTCCCTCCACTTGCCAAACCACACCTATCAAGCATCAAAACATGTTTGTACTCTATCGAAACATCTTCTTTATCCACTCGCTACCTTCTAAGATCATTTGTTTTTACAAAAAGTCCCAGCCAATGTTCCTTAAAGGGCATCTCAAGAGGAGGATTTAAGCGGTTTGTCCCCCCTCTCTATTTTCCATTAATTTCATTTCAATTTCATGTTCATTCTTAATATCCCTCCACCTATCCTTATCCAAATGGTATGGTATCTAAATTATCTCACATATAATATCATTTTATGATACTAATCGAGTAATATATCATCTAACCAACCCCTATCCTCTTATTTTTTATTTTATATAGTAAAACGTTGTTCTTGAGGTATTAATTTATCACCTTCAAGACCGAATTGTTTTCATTTTCCTTACAACCAATAGATCTGATCATGAAAGTATTTTTATGGTTGAATAAAATTATTTTATATGTATTATATACTATTTTGTGTTATGTAACTAACATTTACACATATTAATAAATTATTAAACAAAACAAGTTCGTTGTGGTCGAAAAACCACCCGAATAAACCAAAATTATCATCATTAAATTCATTAATTATGATTCGTCCACATTTTATATAACATAATTCATTATAAGAAAATTTAAAATCCTGTAATATCATTAAAAATGTGTAATATCAGTTATGTATGTTTATCTATGTTCTACACAAACTTCAATTTATGAATACAATTAAAGAGCTTAAGAAATCCATAAACTGAACATTCCTAAACAATGTATTTAAACACTATAACTCATAACAAGAAACATAAAATAACATAATAAGACCATAATTAACCATATTCATGTAAAAAATGTTCTATAATTGTTAATTAATAAATATAATGTGGTTATACATGACATTAATGTACTGTAAGTGTTTGGATACAAGGTAAGTAGAAATTCTTGAACCCAACATTCTTTTTTGGGTTCTCAAAATTTCACTACTTTTTTGGAATGGTAAATCCTTAAAAATTAGTTTTTTACCATTAAATTACCTTTTTTGGGTTGTACATGTTTTCCACTAGATATTATGTCAGTCAAATGTCTTCCAAAAGAACACTTCTTTCAAAACCTCACCTTTTACTTCTCACTCATGATTGATGGTTCTTGTATCATGTTTATTATTCCATCATTCTTTTGGGAATCCAATATTTAAGAACGTGTTATTATGTGATGAAACCTATTCCATTATATGGGTTATTACTATTTTTTTTTATATATGTTCTATGTTCCATGCATGATAATTAAATGTTATGATGTGGTGGGTGCGATGAGAATTATATAGCACAAAATGAATGTTAGGATATGATTGGTGCACCCAGAATTATATAGTGCTCCAATGCATTGGGTAATGTGTTGAATCTCATGAGTTAAATTGAAATGATGTGTTAACATGATGATATTTTTTTCACAACTATGTGTGGTATTTAACAACTAATACATGATGTTTGATTTTTATGCATTTCCACTTTTCAAATCATTTAATAACGCTTATATTAATATTCATTATCATTTTCCTATGTTTTGATTATGCTCACTGATTCTAAATTGTTCTTATCTATATTTTTAAAAGACTATTATCTAACCCATTTTTTATGTATACCCTTAGGTGACAACATGTACTATGGATAGGTGAAGTGATAATAAGAATCAAAAGAATATGGGTGATCTATATAGAATAGTAAATGTAAGTCCTCAATTAACAACCCTTCTCTTTATTACACAGTTAAACATGTTTTATTAGATAAACATGCTCTTACTAAAACCTTGAGGATTGTGAGGTCTAGTGTCTTGGAAAATTAAAGAAATTAAATAACAAATTAAGACATAAAAATAGAACATATTTATTGAAAACATCCATTACATTACCACAACATTCCTTCATACTAAGCATTTTATGGAATAAGCAGAGGATATACATATAAAAAGGGTGATCTATAAATATTTGTACGGGAGTAAATAAGGAATAAAATGAATAATACAATCTGTGTTATTAAATAGTAATATTAATGGATCATAATAGAATCATGAACTTAAATTCATTATATAGAATTATTATCATAATAAGGAAATGTGGCCACAACATCTAACATGATACTAGCATGAGCCAAGGCTCGTTACACATAGAGCCTGAGTAAACCCTTATTGAACATGATTTAGAATGAGTAGGACCTCACTACACTTGAATTAAGATGATTAAACCCTTATTTCTATTGACGTATCATGATACTTATCTTTAACCAATTAATTAGAGCGCTATTAGGGTGCACCTTTCTAAATCACTTAATGACATGCATAAGTGTGCCACATGGATCATACAACAAGGATCTATTAAACCTCATAATTTATTAGAAAATAAAGATATGTGGAAAATATAAATTTAAGTCTTGAATCAAAAAGTACATATGCATAAAGGGGAACACCATTGATAGAGAAATGGGTATGGTATTCAGTTATACGATGATTTTGGCATGGAAAGTGTGGTGTAACTTCTGAAGCATAACGACGTCAAATTGAAATCTTAAAATGGGATGATGAGAGAGAAATGGGTATCTAATAATTTATATATGAAATGAATAATAAGGGGGTCATTTAATATAATATTAAAACATAATTAATATAATTTTTATTAATAATATAAAATAATTTTTTGAATGTAAATGAGAAGAGAGAAACTCCTTTCGATGTTTCATCTGGGTAAAAGGTGTTCATAGAAGGAATTAATGAGAGAGAAAGGGGTATATCATCAATAAAATATAAGGAGGAAATTTTAGTGGATTCGAAAAATCATACATCAACATATTATATTTAAAATAAAAGGGCATAACAATATAAGTAAACAAGGACATAAATAATGAAGAAAGGAAAGTGAGGATCCCTTACTAGGAAGAGTGATCCCAAAGGCATGGTAGGGGCATGATCGAGGCTTATTATTAACTTGGGGCACCTTTGGAGGATTATAAAGATATTATGGAAATTTAGGGACGTTCTACAATGGTTTTGAGTGATGAGATGTGGGAGATTGGGTGAGTTTATATAGGAAAAGAGATTAAATTCTTTTTCATTTAGGTTTTGGACACTCCACATTAATCTAATCAAAACCCCAAACCATACAATAGTTTTTTCACATGGATTCATCAATTGGGGAGAGGAAAATATTATATTATAATTCAAACAGACTAAATTATTAAAATAATAGGCTTTCTTAAGTAGAGGTGAGTCACACTATCAAAGGAATCATTTTAAAATGATAAAATGTTTTATATGTCTTGGATGGTCCACTAAGGATTTGTAAAAAAATATATCAAAAAAAAATTCACATTATTTAGGAAGTAAAACATAGTTTGACGAATATTACTATACTGTTTTTTATGACATCACTATTGTGTCATTTTGATGTCATAAAACAAATTATTTATTTAAACAGTATTTAATTTTTACCCAAAAATTCAACTGTCTCAGATAATTACGAAAAATTCACTATTGGATAATTCCAATATCTAGATTCCAAAAATAATATCAATTTTTTCTAAATAATATTCATAAAATTTGTATTTTAAATTTTAAAATAAAAACCAACATTAATTGAAAATTATTGGGTTTTGACAAAAACAGTTACCAAACCTTAATAAAAACTACAATTGTATTCAAAAAAGTTAGATGAAAATTTATTTTCAATTGAATGTATTTAAGTAATAATAATATTTTATTAAAATATTATTTAATTATAAAATCCATTAATTATTAAATATATATTTCATAATTTAATATTAACAAAAAATACAATTTGTGTTTTGAAAATCACTTACCAAGTAACAATGATAAAATAAATGTGTATTATTCATATAAAAATAGTGTGCATAATAATAGTGCTAGGGTCTTGTAACATAACCCCTTATAACACCGAATAAGACCTTAGGGAAAGGTGTGAAATAGTGATAGATTCTTGGGGATTCCTAGATAACGTTGCTCAGGTGGTAATATCAATTAATATCCACTTCCCCCGTAAGTGATTATGTTCAAGCTTAATGTGTTGATACTGAGTTTGAGCTAGGTCATGAGAAAATCCCAGTGACGCTACCTCCTTTCCGAGCTCTGAACAATGGGATTCCTATGGTTATATTATAATAGATGCATCCATCACTTTCTTTGTCTAATTAAATATAATTTTTTAATGCCTTGTATTTATACTAATAAAATGATCACTATTAACTGACTATATTAGCAATGATAACAATTCATATCGGTATTTTAAAGTGAAAAAACATAAAACCAAGGAAGTTCATATGTTTTAAATATCTATTTTACATAATATTACATTAAAATAGATCATGTGGAGTTTTCAGTAATAAACGTTTGGTTCATTATAATAAGATGTTATTGTAATTATGGTACAACCATATGCCCCTTTTTATCCATCCTTCAAATAACATTATCACCATACGTGTGTATGTACAGCTTACCATCTTCACACTGTGGTGTAATTTGTTATTAAAAAATAAATTATTATGATAGATATAATGATGAGTATAATGTATTTTAATATTCAATATAACATGATAAATGAATTGGTATAATTATTATACAATCCAAATACATACCATTTAACCATCAAGTGAATTATATCGATGCTTGTGCATACCTACGACCTATCGTCTCCACGATGTAGTGGGATTCATTCTCCATGTTAAAATAAAATAATGATGATAAAATTTATATGATGAGTAAAAATAATAATTGTGAAAACAATTTAATGAATAATATACATCCTATGCATAAACAAAATGGCTTACACAGAAAAATAGGAATGGAAAACTATGAAATTAACACCTGAAATAATGGTAATATTGAAACACTATTAACAAAATGCCATAAGAGTATCATATATGATATCATAAATATGGATATGGTCTTGGTCTTGGTATAATTTTATAAAATGATTGAACTATTATAAAAGAGTTCATCACACACTCATCTAATGAGAAGTAGAAGGTAATGGATAATTTTTCAATCTCATTTTTATCCAAGATTTTTTATATATAAGAATTTACTAGGGATATATTTATCTTCCATGTCCATGTTTTATAAAAATATTTTTATATACTTTTTACAACTATTGATTGTATTTTTAATGCAATTTCTACCCATTTTTGACTTTTACTACATGGTATGGAAGAAATCGTTCTTTTCTTTACCATATGAGGTACATTTTGACTCTTCTAGTAAAAGTACGAGGAAAATGTTTCTTTAACTTATACGACATGAATTAATTCTGACCAGTTGCATGACACCATAGTTACATGAATCCTATTCTACACTATTTCAAATTTATTTTTAATTAAATTTAATTCTATTATAATTTTATGTCATTTGGAGAAAGGAAAAATTTTTTTGAATAAGGAAGGATATTTTCCTCAAGAATTAAATTCATATGTTTTATCAATATTAATTTCTATCTTATGTAATACTCTTCATTGGGGTTATGTTTTTAACCCTATTATTACGAATATTTTAATGTCTTAATGATAAAATGATATTTAATATGGATTATGATATGATGGAATTGTGTTTAAAAACCCCATTTTATTTCATGACTTATTATATGATTAATTATTGGTATTTTTGGGGCATATGTTAGAATGATTTTAGTATGTTATTGGTGGGAGATTTATCTCCATAAAATGTACTCGGTATTGATTTATACTTCATGAGATATACATGACTAGAACAGAAATTAAATCATGTTCCGTAATACATGGATGGAATGGAATGTAATCCTAGTTCCATGATGGTCATTTTCCTTTATGATGGTCTTTTCAGCAATGTATTTTCTACTATAGAAATCATATTATATTCTTATTAGATTTCAACAATTACATGTCTTATTCCAATGTTATTCTATTATGGTTAATGTTTTTTATGATATATTCCTTATTTAATACAAATATATACTTCATGACTCATGATTTTGATTTATAAACATTATGTTCTTGTGTTTTTGTTCAAATTATTATTATTGTTTTATGTTATCAAATTTTCCCCTCAATGAGCATTTGAGCTCGCCCTTTTTATGTTTTCATTTACCCAAGATATTAATAAGTGTCTTAGGTAAGAAAACAAATTGGGATGATCATTATGGGAGATATTTAAGATCTTTCACTATGTTAGAAGATAATATTTTGAGTTTCAAAAGACACTTAACTAATACGGTCTTTCAGAATCTATTTGTGTTATTTGTTATGTGTTATACAAAATAAATGTAATGTCCATGTAGGTCAAGATGGTGTTGTTAGAATCAATGTCCCCTAAAAACACAGTGTATACCTTACAAGTATTGTAAAATTTGATTCCTTCACAGCTAAAAAATATAAATATTTATCCAAAATTCTAGGAATAGTTTTTCCATCCATAGTAAAAAAATAATTGGTAAATATTTATCAATAAAAACATCCTTAATTTTCCCATTATATAGAATCAAAATAATATTTCTCTATGGTATTCTCAAACCGTGACCACTCTAAATCATCTTACACATTATAATGATAAATAGAAAGACTGGCCTTTTGATATTCTATTCATCACATGACATAAAATGTCATCTTTGAAGAATTGACTCATACTACAGCTACCACAAGGGCCGATAATCCCCTGAATAATATGGGATGTTTCTTGACTAAAATGATTGACTATAGTCAAGTTACATTATGTGATAATAGGTAACTCTTTAACATGAATTCAGAAACCCTTTATAGAATGTGTTAACTGATCTACCACAATAACAGCCTATTCGGTTATAATTACATCTATCTTGGGGTGTTGATTTTGATGAACATTTTCCTATCGATACCTTCCCACTACATCATACCTCTTTTATCTTTTTTAAAACTACTATAAAAACATAGTATCTAAGAAGAACCATAGAATTATTAATATTCTATATCATTCTATCGTAAATATAATTTAAAATCATTCATGTGAATTATATTAACATTACCCTAAAATCTAAATTTATCAAAAAAAATTACTTTGATAAAAACCATAAACATTACATAAAAATTATATACTTTTGATTTTTAATTCATGAAATATTTTCATGAATATTAGATTTATTAAATGTTTATAGTGTTAGATAATTATGTCTTAAATCATATATAATATCAATGATAAATTTCAAGGTAAAAACATCTTATTTTTATCCATTTTCTCACAATGTAATCCTTCTACAATAAAACATGATTTTCTTCCATGAAAATATTGTAAGAATTTCAATATGAATTTTTTATTTTATTTGACAACCCTAAAACTCCATGAAAACAATTTTAGAAACATCATATGTGCACATAAAGAACACTAAGGCACATAAAAAGTATATGTATGATAGTCTTGTGTAAATCACTAAAACCTTGGAAAAAATTTTATGAAAAACAAACAATGTTCTTACACTAGGTGTCAATTTTACATAAAAAATATCATTATCATTTTAATATTAATAATTTTTCATTAATAGTCATTTGAAATCCAAGAAAATTTGTGTATGTTCCTTTGGAAATAATCGCATAGAACCCTTACAGAACCCTTATCGAACCCTAAAAAATTGGAATAACCCTAAGACAAAAATTCAGTAAAATTATATAAAGAACATAGTAATTATCCAAGGGCTAATTTGACCCGGGTATACCCATCATATAAGAAATATATGGCTCACCTGGTATTCTAGGGTTTCCCCTAGCATATATAATATCTAAGATCCATAAAATCAATAAAAAAATTTATTTATTCAAATTTTCATCCTAAAATGTTTGAAAAACTATTTTAAATGTATAGTAAAATCATTTTTTTATATTAAAATACATATTTGTTTTCAAAATATGAATTTAATTTCAAAAAAAGATTTTCTTTTACAAATTCATTTTTAATATCAAAAACCCCTTAAAAAGAAAATATGTTTTCTCATTCAAAGGAAAAGTGAAATAACTGCAATGGAATCCAAGATTTAAATGATGTTTATAACAATGGGAAATATTGTTATTTTCATATATGTCAAAGTAAAACTTTTCTTTTTATATTTTGCAGAGAAAGAAAAACTCTTCATATATATTATACTTTTTAATAAATAAATATAAAGAAATAAAAATAATGACATTGAAAAACAATCATTTCCATAATTTTATCATCTTAAAAACACTAAAATGGTTGAAATTTGAGTTTAAATGAATACATTTAAATATAATTTTCTAAAAGTAGAGTCGCTAATAATATTGGAAATATTTGAATTCTATTCCCTCGGAAAGAATAACATTAAAAAAATTAAATACCATGAAAATTAATAAATTAATTCTTTTATGTGAAACTTAGGTTGGATATACACCTTGTAATATAATATTTGTTGATAAGATCAAAATATTCAACAAAAAATGGAAATTGAGACATATTCTGTTACTATATGTTCGATTAATCTCACTCATTCTATATATTATTGGGAAATAAACATATCTTGATTATTTAATTTATTAAGAAGAATTTTACATATTTATAATTACTTTTATTTCCTTTATTACCAAGTTATATTAAATTAACTAATCAATTATGTTTATGTTAGTTGTTTAAATAATAATTTCCTTATGTTTCAAAATTACATTAGTAGGTTGAATATTGGTCTAATATGATATAATTTCAAAATATAAAAGATAATAATTATGATATATTTATCATATATACATCAATTATAATTTTATAATCCAAAAATGAATTATGATCATGAAAATTCAACTATCTTCTGAACATTGAGATGAAAGGTCATACATATGCTTGAGTGAAATTTCCATCTTTCAATAATAATTATGTAATGGTGATAGGTAATATTTTATATTTAAATAATAATAATAATATTATTACATATAAAACATTATTGATGGAAATATACTTATATATATTTGTATATCAATCTTGTTATGTTTTGATGACAGAAATTATCACATCGCCTAGTTGAGGCGGTAGACCACACATACACAAATAATGTTATAATTTTTTTGTGTTTGAAATAAAATTATATATAATAAATTAATAAATTTAAATATGTCATCAATATAATTATTATTTTATTTATATCTTATATTTTCATTAAATTTATTCTTTATCTTCCATGTAATGCTTGTCTAAAAATTAATCATATCACTTCGTGAGGTGGTAGTCTGCTATACCCAGGAATGACATTAACGCACCACTAAAGGAATGGAAATTAAGAGTTTTTTTATACAAAACACCAAATTTTTATATATGGTTCATATATCATAAACATATATATACATTAAATACATCATTATTTCATGTCATGAGAAATGCTGATAGAAAAAGAATGGAATAGGGTCATGAGGTGGTAGAATATTAACAAACATATGCTAAATTCATATCCAATTTAATCAAAGAGGATATGGTGTAGTATATTTAATTTAATTATTTTATTATATAATAATGTTCTATGTATATTTCTTGGAGGTTAATGATGAAATAAAATGATGAAACTTAGTTAAGCATAATATATTTCTTCAAAAACCTCTATAGATCAGCACATAAATCCTTAATAAGATGGATTTATTATAAAACTATTTTTTTAGGTCTTTTGAAGGGAATAAATAAAGTTATATTGTTATTTATCTTCTATTAAAATGGATTTTATTGTGTTAAGTGTAAAGGAGAATAGTTTCCATTTATATTAGAGGTGAGTGGCACACGTGTAATTTAAAAATGTCCACCCACATTTTAAACATGAAAAAGATCCAAAATTGAATGTTGTCAACATTCAACCAATATAAGGATTATATATATCAAAAAATAGTCATCAAAACAATTTATATGGTCATTTTATCCCTAATAATTTTTGTTAAACATTTCGGAAAAACAAATATTTACCATAATCACAAAAATTAAATATCACCATGTTCTATAATTAATTATTTTTAAAATTATGTGGAAAATATTATAAATTATAAACTATTATTATTCCAAATATGAAATAAATTTATTAAAATTAAATTCATATAATTAAAGGAATTTAATTTTAAATAGAAACCATAAACACTATGAAAAATAAGGTTTTGTTGAAGTCTAATTTTCATGAAGAAGTTGATTTTATATTATCTATAAGACTAATAATAATACATATAATAATATTAATTGTTTTTATTAAAATATATTCAATAAATTTTATTTAATGCATTCCCCAATTTTTATTATTTCGTTTAATTATTTTGGAGTATCATTATCCACATTAAAATAGATTTCTGAAAAATCCCAATTTTAGACACACTAAATACTTATACTAAAATAAAATATTATTTATCTTAAAAGTATTTGTGCAGATTAAAACACTAAAGAATTATTGTTTTAATATAAATTATATTTGAAACATAATGGAACTTTTAAATTTCTTACATTGTTTAATATAAATGACATTTTTACTGAAATTTGTATTTTTTAATATTCATTGAAAATAAATATTTTCCAAACAAAACACAAAAATTAAGATATTTCTATTTTAATATTCTTATTTAAAAAATGAAAATAATTATTCAACATTAAAAATTTTCACCTCATAAGTAATAAATTTAAATAAAACCTCATAATAAATTTGATTAATTAAAACTGTAGAATTTTCTATTTTAAAAATTATTTACTAATTATATAATGAATATTACTATAAAATTAATATTACTAAAAAATATGAAAATTTATTTTAGGGAAACCAAGGTAGTTACATTTAGTGGGTCAAATAATTAACACTTTTCTTGAAACTATTGTAGTATATTCAATGTTTTGTCACTTTCTCTTTATAATAAATTTTTATAGAATTAAAATGATGAGGAAATATGTTCTAGAATATTATATAACCAAACCAAACAAAATCATGATTAAATTGAGAATAATTTACAATTACCCAAATCTATTGTAATAATTAAAATAAATTATATATTTTATTGTGTCAATTTTCATGTAATTATATTAATTAAAATATATTGTTTATTTTTCATTAAACTTGGTCACCTAATTTATTTTAGAAAATTATAGATCAAGGATTAAACAAATTAATAAATTTTGTGGTGGTTAATACCAGAATTTTAATAATTAGAAACAAAATGCGATAAAATATAGTGTTTAAAATATTTTCATTTTTCTCACACATAAATATCGAGTTATGATTTATAAAACCATTCATTTCACACATCCAAAAAACAAATATAAGAGTGATATAGTTTCATATGAGTTCATGAGATGAAAATTATAATGGATTGAATATTCAACATCCAACATGTCAAAAGAGTTATAAGAAGAATCCAAGGAAATATTTAATAGAAACAAGAAAGTTCTTCATGGGTGGAAGGATTGGAAATAATATCCACTAATATAAAGTTGGGGTGAATAATATGATAAAAAATTTATATTTAGAACATCCAATGCATAAAATTTCTATAGTATAGAATTATGAAAACTCATACTCTAACCTGACATCAAATGAAGAAATTAAATATCAAAACCTCATAATGCAAGGAAACATGATAACACATTTTTTATACCTACTAATAAAAATAGGTCATGAAATATATTTGTAAAATTTACACTCACCCTCCATTACATATTTGTGGATATCCAATTTTAATAAAGTTCTACACACCAATGTTTGTGCAATTACTCTTTAAAGAGGGTCAAATAAACACCAGAACAATGTAATATTATCTTATGTTATTATTGTACCCCTTGGAGTGGTTTATGGAATATTCACCATTATAATATTATTAAACCTCTTTTATTGAATTAATTTTTATATTTTAAATGTAATGGTCATAACCACATTTAATACATAATGTTCTACATAATATGGAATACAAAATTCATATTTTTGACTAACCTATGATCATATATCTATGAAATGATGACTAAGATATCTATTATTAATCTAATTCAATTATCGCTGTTGTGATACCCTATCATTAGTGATTTTTATGTAAATAATCTACCATTTTTATTTGACATTGATATATTTAGTTTTAAATATTCCGAGACATGATTTAGGATGAAAATCAATTTCTAGGACCTTTGTGCCCAGAATTAATTTTTCCAAATATTAAATATATTTTATATTATATGACCCCTATTTCTAAAGGAGAATGGGATAAATATTAAAAGTAATCTGATTTGAGAAATATTAATCCATTTTTGAGTGAAGACCATGATGTTCACCTAATGGATGAACTAAAATTGTTCAGAATTGGGAATATGTAAATAATAACTGTTGGTTAATATGATTAGGTAAAATGAATAAATTTATATATTTATTTAAATTAAATTAACGTAATATAATCACCATAAATAAATATTGGTGTTGATTTTCCTAATGTTTTCCTCTTTAACCTTGGATTTATAAGAGACATTCATCCTCTCCCGTGTTGGATAATCGACATCTAATGATGATGAGAATCTAGATCGAATCAAATTGAAGCGCAGAGAAAGAATTGACTCCAATCAATCATTAGAGAGTCAGTTATTTGATGATGAATAAAAATATATCTAGGAAAAAAATCAATTATTTTTTATGATACTATTTATTAAATATATTCATCATGATCAAAATTTTCATTGATTTTCTCCAATTGATATAACGTTCATTCTCCCATGTATTGACATTAATTTGATTAATCACTTTTCTCACATGTGTGCCAAAATTTTGTATCTGTTGGCCATGAATTGTTGAAAAATGATAGTTTCACCTTTGTTTCTTATTAATATATCCCAAAGTTCTATCCCATTTTTACATTGGTAAATGGGTCCATGGATCAACTATTCTTAGTGGTATCAAACATGAGAGGACCACTATAATCGAGGTGTGTTTTAAAATGAAAAACAAAACACAGAATCAAGGAATAAACTAATGGTTTTTTGTGTATTGAGAGATTGATCAGTTGATCAGAATTTAAATAAACTGTAGATGGTTCATCATGAGTGAGAGGAGTGGTCTGTTGGGTTTCTAATGGGTTAAATGAGTACAGATTTCCAGCCACCGGTGGGCTGAAATTCATCGATTTGAGATAGCACCACCATTTTCTAGAGTAGGAAATACTTTATTCGAAGGTTGAGATAACATGTCTTGATCATGGATAATGGATCTAACTTTTCTAAAAAAAACAATGACTACACACTTTGTAGTTCATGAAATACATGACATGTAGGACCCCTACTACGGTAGCACCAGTTTTAGGTGAGATAATTATCACGCATCATGTCAGATCCACACATGTCGTTTTATACATGTTATGGGAACTTGATGTCTACCCTATGAGTACATGGGATTGAGCATGTCTATGAGAATGTCATATTCCAAATTACATGTTATCTTGAAATGTATATAGACATGGCCATATAGCACCCGTATGACCTCAGGTGGCTCGTGCATGTTGTCTAGACCCTTTAAATGCCATGAATGGTTACATGACATGGAATCCATGTATTATAATTAACATGGATTTCAAAGGAGTGGGACGACACACTATGTGGGTCCCCATACATGCCATGTACCTCTTATTTCCCATTTAGGGAACTTATAACTTTTGTACCTCTCCAATTGGGTCACATATTTTTTTCCCATTATAAGCCTATCATTAGTATTTGTACACATAGATTGTGATTTTGTCCTCTATAGTGGTTTTTGAGATACGAAGTGAGATTTTTTAGGATGTGAAACTTTTTTTTGGAGATTCTTGATGATGGAAATGATTTTGATGGATCTCCAGAAGAATCTAGAGTGGCACCCTCCTAATGGTATTGGGCATGGTCCATCTACCTATATATTGAGTTGGACGCCAATGTTGTGATGGTAATGGTCCAATAATTAATCTTCGAGTAGAACCCTTATATTAGAAGGAAATGAGTCATTGACTAAATATTGTAGTGTTGCCCTCTTGGTGGGTTGGGCATGGGCCCTCTACCATTCAACTGATTGGAACCCTCCTACTATATCAGGGCATTGGTCCTTGAATACAACAGTGGAACCATATATCTAGATAATTCATGGGTCATCTATCAACTAGTAGAGAAGGACCGTCTAGATAGGTTGGGAATGGGTCCGTAATCGATTATTGTCTAGAACACACTGGCGGAGTCAGGTCATCGGTCCTCAACTATCAGAGTGGCACCCTCTTATTTGGATATATCATTCGTCCTCATTCAATCTAATTAGTGGAACCCTCTAGTTCAATCGAGGCTTGGTTCATATACTGTGAGAATTTTCCCATTGATTTTTCATCATAGTGACAATGTCTGTCTTTACATGGAAGTTTTCTGTTGGGAAAACTCACATGTTGTTGGGAATTGATGATGTACTTCTAGAATGGATGGCCCTTTTCCTAGGATGTGACATAGAAAAACCTTTATACATCACTTGGGATTATTTGATTTTAGCTTATATATATATATATATCCATATTTTAGTATTCTATTTATCCTATTGATTTTGGTTGATCCTTATACTATCTATTTATTCCTATCATGGATCATAATTCCCCCATAAAACTTTCAAATCATCCTATGGGGTTTTTATATACTCACCCTTGCAAGGGCTTTTTTGCCAAGTGTCTTTTCATATATTGATTATGGATAGGTCAGTGGTAACTATAGAGGAGCATGGGGATATATATTTCATTGTATATAGAATGGTGGTTGAAGCATGGAGATATATAACCATGACCTCTTAGATCTTTCACTTTCATGTAGTTTCAGGTTTGGACATATCCTATTTATGTGTACATTTTATACCATTAATTTTTAGTATTCACTACTGTACTCATGTACATGCTACACGAAATGCATGATGAGTTAATACATGATATGATTCATCTTGTTATTATTATTAATCTCAAATTATGCATTGATTAGGTTGTGTGTTTGTGTATTATTTCATTATGAAATGGCCACCAAGTTCGTTTATTCCTTTTGGTTCATGTCACCACTTATAGCCTATGGAGGTGACCTACATGTTGTTTCATCTCAATACCAATTTGGTTAGGTTGTGAATGATTTTCATTAGAGTAGTTAATTAATTTGGATGGTTTTGGGTGTATTCCCCTTATGAGTATTTTCTGGATTTAGGTCAACAGATTTATTGTGCCTTGTGGGTGGCTCTCCGGGTATGGAATCTTGCGTTGGTGTGGTGTCCTATGTATCCATTCAATAAGACCTTGAGTACATTCTTGTAATCTTGGGATACTGGTACAAAGGTTGTAGAAATCAATGGTACATTCATCATATATGATTGAATCTTTCATTTTTTTCCAGTGTGTGATCCCCATTTATATATATTCTCTTCTAACAGTGGTGCATATTGATTAGATTTTAAGGATACGCCAATTATGATAGTTATCTTTGTCACCAATACTAGTTCATGATGATATTCCTATGAGTGACATGGCCATAGATCAATGTTCCTCCCTTGATATACTTCTTTTAGGTTGATAGATAATTGTTCCCCCACATGATGGGATATAGATCAAACTGATGGAGAAGTATAAGGATGAACGTATGCTTAGTGCACTCTGTGAGTACCTAAACTAAAGGTTTTTGAGGTTTTACGGGGATCCAAAACCCCCTGAAGTGGAGTATGACATATATTTAGGGGTTGTGGTATTCAATATTATATATACAATGAGAGAGATGGTAGTTTCATTGACAACTATCCATCTCTAGGGAGAAGCTCGGTGCTGGTAGAGTCTTGTTACCCATATACACGATGAGTCAACACTCCCATCACCGGAAATCTAAAATTTGTTCTATGAGGAGTACTATCCCACTTATTTACACTCAGTTTTATATTCATAAGACTCTTGGCTTCATGTTTGTTGGATGAAAATGGTTGTGTATTCCACAAGGTTCACATACCTTAAGCATTATTCCCTCAACATGATCCAGGATGGCTACCTTTGGGAATATATGATTGAATGGGGAATTCAAAGAGAGATCTATGATAATGTGGTAACATTATGAAATAAAAAATATTTTGGGTTTTTGGATTTGGAATATATTTTAAGTACTGCAATGGATGAAATAGTTCCATGATTTAGGATCACCTAGTTTGGGGAAGGTTGGCCCCTTGGGAGGTGGATGTGAGAGAGGATAGGGAGAACTTGTGGGTGGTTGGTGATTCTATGAGATCATTCCACCACCACAACTATGTATCATACATCAGAATCCGTGATTCGGGGGTTCGGTTTTTTGATAGTTGTATTCTAGAGAGGATTATGATCGCACAACACAACCGTTTATATGAGGTATGATATGTTTTTAATGTACTCTTACAGTAGTATTAGTAGAAACATGTGTATTTAATTCCTTAAAATCTATATTATTTTTATAGGAAATGTATCTCATAACTGAGGAATTATCCCAAAAAATTTGTCATGAGCTTTTTCTGGGGAACACTACATCATTATTTCTTACCTTCCAATAGTGAAATCTATCTCTTTGTGGAGAGATGTTCACATGTGACCTTTTGGTCATCACAATGGAGCCCAATGATGTCATGTTGGGAATGGATTGGTTATCCTTCATCTGATCCATGATTGAATGTCTCCAAATATAATTTAGATGAATTTTCATATGAGGGACAACATTCTCCATTGTGGGAGATAAATATATCATGAATGGATACATGGGTTCTTGGATCATGATGTCATAACCCCTCACAAATCTGTTTGAGAGTGAATCCCTTGGCACATCAGGCTCTTCATGGGTCTCAATTCCTTCATCCTCAAAATATTTTATTGACATTATCTCGGAGGATGTTCAAGTACTACCTCGGATTATAGAGATGGAATTTTGGTTTACATACATCCCTAGACAAATCTGATATCTTTAGTGTCATATCAGATGACCTATACCGAGCTTCGGGAGCTGCAGTTGTAGTTATATGAACATGGAGATAAGGGTGTCATTTGGCGTAGTGTTTTCCCCTAGTAAACTCTTTCTATTTTGGTCATAAATGAGGATGAGTGTTTAAATAATTATATTGATGATCATCACCAATAAAGGCCATCATAACGAACAATTATTCCCTTTCAGGGATTGATGACCTCCATGACCAGTTTTGAGCTGTGAAATGGATCATGAATATCAATATCGTGTTTAACTACAACCATTTGAGAGTTTGTGTGGTAGAAATTCCAAAACTGAAATTATTATGTCACCAGAGACATAATAGGTTCATTATTATTCACTTCAGTGTGATGAATTACACTATCTTATATATATATTTGATGATCCGAATCCTCAAGTAGTAAATTTTTTAGATCATGGTTTTATTCTTTGACAACATGCTCATATACTCATAACTAGAAGAGGATAATGGGGAGAACATGATGAAGGTACAATATATTCATTAGGATAACCAACTTTATGGTAAGCTCTCAAATGGATAGTTCTAGGTTCAAAAGGTTCATTTATTGGGAATATCGTTTCTTGTCATTGTAAATCCAATGTCCTAATGAATATTTATGCATTGATTACATAGGAGCAACCATGATCATGTTAGAGGTACATAGTTTTCATGGTTAGGCATGCTACTACTAGATGATTGTGGAAAACATCTCCATAATTTCATACCTGTTCACTACCATGATGCAGAAAGGGTAGCTATTTTCCTAGAATATGAAGTACCAAGGGATTCAGGGTGTTGAGGTTTAGGATGACAATTGATATTCTTTTGAAACTTCCAAAGGAGGGGATAGACTATGTAGTGTATTTATATTCAGAATGAGCTAGTGTTTCCTATGTGTTCTTGAATTAAAAGGATGTTGTCTTATATAGGTTGAGGTAGTTGACCACCCACGGGCATAACTATGTGACTAAAGATCTAGAGCATCCAGTAGTAGTCTCAACCCTGATAATTTGATGTACTATGTTCTAGGGGGTACATCATGGTTTACCCAGGCCATTTGAGTCTTAGGTGTGTCATCACACAAAGAGACATGAACCTGGAATAGAGGAACATGTGTGGAGTTCTTGTAAAACTAGAAATTCAATATATTATATACTATTGGGATTGGATACTTCATTGGAATTATCCTATAGAATCAATTCCTTGTCTTGTTTTTTGCAGGAAGATTTTGAGTAGTTGTCTTCCATTAAAATAACCTTGGTTGCGGAGGTGTGTGCATTTTTTTCTTTAGTCAGTAGTGATGAGTTTTATTCCCGTTAAAAATATGGGAGAATCCCAATTGGTTGGCATCAATTGTGAGTTATATCCTAACCCTATATCTAAAAGAGATTCACCATATTTATTTTCTGAAAGAGGGAATCATGTCATCATTTTCCATGGACATATGGTGGTCCCACTCAAGATGCATTAGAATGTGATGTTATAGTTTCACACTCTTCTTTTGTTAGTACATATTAGTGTGTGGGTTATGTAAAAGGCCTTTAGTATCATTTTTAGTTGGTTGAAATGAGATAGAGTTTGGCATATCTAAGTTCATGATTGCTCGCCTGTCAATAGGTGAAGGATAAGAACAATGTTACGGGATGTTTGTTAAAATGTCGTAAGATCCGGGGGTGGAATTGGCAAGTCATATCCTATATTTCATGACATGGTTTTTGTGGACAACAAAGTGCCATGATGCTCTCTGGTGATATTTTACAAACTCAGATTGTTGGGAAAATTCATATATATAAAGTACAGTTGTACAAGGGAGAGTTTGGGGAAGACATATGTATGAAATATTTTTCTCCTTCATGGGGTTCACTCAAGTATTATATTATATTGTTATGTGCAGTTAACATCATGGTTGTGGAGAGGTGTCCCAGAGGAATTTGGGACTAGATGAGAATGATTATAGCCTTCTACCCCTAGAAATTTTGATGTCTAATCACATGATCTAGGTTCTGTAGGATATGTGGAGGGCATGAGTATTAGAATTTGTCACGATATGGGATGACCACTTTCCCTTGGTAGAGATTTCATACCATAATAAAAATCACTTTATTATCTACATAGAAACATTAATGAACAAATATAAGAGACCCTGTAGGTCTCACTTATGTGGGATAGAGATCTGGGCATCCCTTGTTTGTCTATATATAGTGATACTATTAGTAAAGAAGTTCATTGGCATAAATAAGAAGAGGAGGATAGCCTAGAGCAGGAATAAATGTTACACAGATCGACATCATAGGCCCTTGTAGATCATATAGGGGCCACATTTTCATGGGAGTCTCACCATGCTGATGTTTACGATGATTCATTTATGGATGAAATCCTTCCATATGGTTTATCAGGGCATTCTATATTTTTCAGATAGTTGGATATGTTTCTTATCATTTATCATTACAAAAATAGTGGGATAGGATCACAAATTCTTCCAAATATTACAGGATATGGGACACATGCGTGACCCCACACATGTTATTGACTGGGGAGAGCTATACATTATATATGAGTCCACTTTTAGAGAGAACATAGTGTCAATCATGGATTTATAGAAGAAGACAATGTGTTGATGGACCACCCCATTATCTCATATGTTTTAAAAGAACATGAATGTGTGGGAGAGATCCAAGTCATGGGTGACCAATATTCTGGCTTAGTATCCCAATATGGTTGTTTATCATTTCAGTTTATAGGGGAAAACACTAAAAGAGTATAGTGACATGGATTTTTCATGTATTAGTTTTTGATATTGTATGGATTATAGTCTAGACAGCGCGTAGAGACAACGTGAAATTCTGAGGCTCTATGTGCATAGAATAAATTTTCGAAATATATTAAATAGCACACATGTGCTGTTTTCTAAAAAAAGTGAAAAAACTTATAAATTGGGAGATAAATTAGAAATAAGTGGTCACAATTGAGTTTATAAGGTAGGTTTTACCCTATTCATGACATAAAAATTGTTCTCATGAGGCATTTTTAGAATATTCATCAAAACTATAAAATTAAAAAAATAATCAAACAAATTAGTTTTAATGAACATACCTACTTTTAATATTTAAGTATGTGATTATTGAATTTTTTTACACATATCCACAAATCTATATGAAATGATGAGAGACATTGAAACCAATAGAGGGTATTGTGTGGTCACATGATGACCAAATTAGTGATCAATGACACTTGTGAGGTGAATTTGAAAGATCCCACCAATGATCATAAAATAGATCCATTATTATTTAGTAATCGATACAAATCATGGTAGTCCGTTTTTTGATTTCATTTTCATTCCCTGTTATGGATTTTGTGATGGAAACAAATCAATAAACCAACTGATTTATCTGTGGATCATGAATATGGAGTTATGTGATAGATTAATCAGGATTTGGGATAATTTCATCATTATGTAATTATTATCACTTTATTTTTCATTCTAACGACAATGAATCTTTGTTGAGATGACCATCATGTGAGGACAATTCCTATTGATTTTTATAATAATTTTATTCCGTGATTATTTTTTCATCGTGAGGATTCTCCATTTGGCCCATGGTTCATCATATAATTATAAATCTCTCAATCCACAACCGCATCATAGACCATTGATATGATATTTTAGTTCAGGAATCAGCACGACATGACTATGGTGTGAAGATATAAGTAGTGAAGGGTATGTTATTTTTGGCTACCCAATTTCAAGTTCTTCAGTGAGCAATGAATAACACTCCTCAAAAGAGTTTCTAAATGAATAAAATGGCATAATCTTTTCATCGGATGATTAAATGACCGGTGGGGATTGCATCATGATTTTCTGGTGAGGTTATTTTCCAAAAGAGAGAACGAGGAGTGACAAAAGACATGTAAAGTGTATTTGGGATTCCAAAAAATCCCAATCTATATAGAGAGTAATCTGTAATTACACGGTATGTGGGTCCCTACCTGTAGTTTCTAGGAATTTCGATAATGTTATGTCTTACAATACATGTGACCCTACCAGATGGCTTGTGGTCTCTCCCCGGTGGCTCGGTGCATTCTGTGGAGGGTTCATAGATATAAAATGAGTACGTGGGAATAGACACCCTACGTACTCCAACATGGAAATGGTCTGGAAAATATTAACATGATAAGTCATGTAATGGTAAATTGATAAAGTGAATGGCCAACCGACATGCCATGTACTGTTACATAAACATAGATATGAATCATTTTTCATTTACCAAAGAAATACCCAAGGTTAACTGATATAACATGTAACCCTTCTACACATATTGTACTTTGTAAAACATATTTTCATTTCCTTATCCTATATATCTTGGACATGTTTCATTATGGTACATTCCCTATGTCCAATCCTGAATGGTTTTTATGGAATCATCTACTACATAATGGATAGTGATACCTTCATATAAAATTCTTAGAGAGTGTTATTGGGATCCATAAATGACCCACATAGTGATATCCACTATTCATCATTGTACTTTATCTGGTGTTCTTGGTTTCATCATGATCATGAATATGCATGCATCAATCCAATTTTTAGCAGGATAATCTCTTTTGAGTTGTTGGTATACCCCATGGCCATGGGTTTGATCCTCATCTGTGTATCATAAAAATTTATACATTTAGAGTGTAATTTAAAATGATAGGACCATATGAGAACTACCTATCAAATGGAAATCATTAGTGTTATCAAAATTATGGGTTGTATTTCCAAGATGATAGATTTGTCGAACCTTTAAGATGAAATCCAAGGATGGAATTTATGGTTGTGATGTACATTTATACTCTATGTACATATTGAGTATATCTTAATATAATTTTTATTTGTATTTTAGAAATATATATGTGTATAATAGACAATATTATTTTGTTGTATGCTTTCTTGTATTGGGGTGTCCTATTAAGAAATATTATACTCATCTATGTATAGTATTTTACTATACATGTCACTCCTTATAAAAAAGACCATCCTCCTGATAGATTCCATGATGAACCTAGACTAGATGGTTCATAGTGATTCCAAAAAGGCAAAGGTGTATTCTAGTGGTCCATTGATAGCAGTCCTAGTTTTAGTTTCAGGTTAGTCTTGTTTTTAGACTCTTTATGAAGGGATTTTATTTGGCCCTATTTACTTTCCATTATTTCCTTTTGTACTATGGATGATGGTTTACGATGAATGAATTCAAAGTTGTTAAATTTTTTACACTTTATCATTTCATAGGTTAGGATATGTGTTCACATGTATAGGTACCTTGAATAAGGCCTCCCGTGTTATTAATATGCCTGTTGAGAGATAACCTGCATCCAATCGAAATTTAGAGGATGGAATGGGGAGTCACTAGAAAATCTCCCCCTTGGATTGGTCATGACAGAGTGGTATCAAAGTAGTTGATTATCCAATAGGACATAGAGAATGTGGGGTAGATTTTTGGAAATAGTGTTTAGTGTTTCAAGTTCATCATTCAGGTCATGAACACCAACTTTTGTGTGGAAGGTGATGTATGCACAAACCAAGGCAATGATCACCTAATTTTCGACATGGTCTATGATAAACCATGTTGTAGGGAATAAAATGGTACATGAATCATATAGGATTGGTTTGTGGATTAAATTTCTTCCTTCTGTCATTTCTCCAAATATACACATTGAGCGTGGTATATCATTTTTTACCATCACGATTCCTTAGTGAAGTATTATAGTTATGATTCAACATCAAGATCAGGAGGATGATCCACCAGTGACAATGTGCTGATACATGGAATAGTTCATGAAATTATTCCTCCATGTGGTGAAATAACTATACAACCACATGTAGGGAACAATATTGTAATGAAATCACCCGTGAGGTGCTCGGAATGAGTGAACGTCAAGGTTTCAATGACAGAGACCCCTATGGTCCTGTGGAGAGCCCATACCAAACATGGTTAAGGACTTGGATGAGGCAGTGACAGGAGATTTACATATGGTGAAGACACCAGTATATCAGATGGTGGTCTGGGCAGTGAGCCATCTCCATGGCTCAACATGATGATGATAGGGTATAGTGACCCAATATTTCATTGAGGAAACTATAACATGGTTAGAATTTGAGATCAATTCATAAAGGATTTTGTTCTATCTATGCACTACAGTATGAGTTTCCAAGAGCATCTGTCGTTCCAGTAGGGCATCGTGATGTTATTTGAGTATTCATCGAGGTTTAGTAAACTCTCTAGGTAATTGATGTATATAGATCATAATTAGTTATTTTTGGACTCAATCCTTCGATCGAGGACAGAAAAGATACATCTAAGAAAATTTTATCGATATATAATTGAATACCTATGATAGGGTTATATAGTGATCTTTGGTGGTAGAAAGATTCATGATTGAGTAGATATAGCTAGTGGTTGCTGGTAGTGGTAAAAAAGGAGCAGAGACAAGTTAGAAGGGTGGAAATGTAATTCACATTGTCTAGGACACGTGAGACAATCCAAGAGGTGGTTTTTTGAAGGTGGATCTATATTTAATTTCTCATTGGGTTTCTTGTTTCATCCCAGAGAGAGGTAGTGATGCACATTTGATTGTATGGGGCATCGTGCCTTAGATTTTTTGACACTCAATATAGTTGAAAGAGAGACAATTATGGGGCCTAGGAGGAATATTCAGGCGTATGATTAAATATGTATGTAGGGTGGAATACATGGAAGATGACATGAGAGAGTCGTAGGAGGTGGTAGATGCTTCAAATTGTTACTACCACCCCCCAGAATGTCCACGCTAGGTATAGGGAGCTGAAGGACATGGGTATGTATATGTGTCGAAGGTTGAAACTTATGATCCAAAGGCTCCGGGAATTATTTAAGAAATGACATTTGTATTTTAAACCTTAGCTACAATAATGATTGGTAATGGTTTTATTCATTCACTACGTTCCAAATATCAAGTTTTAGACTTATATATTCTAGTTCATCCCTTAGCAGAACCCTTTTTTAGGCTCCAACTTGAGATGTCTTAGTAATTACACACATGTACTAATATTGTGACTTAAGTCTTCGAAGCTATAGATTCTTTTGGGATCTCTAGGTAGCATAAATGAGGCCTAGAAATATAATATTAGGTATGGAATATTTATATATAGATCATTCCCATATTGATTATTTTATAGAGAGGATGCATTTTGACTATATATGGGGACTCAATTCTCGTTTATTGGTAAAAATGAATCCCAAATATCCCAAGAAGTACTAATTCATAGAAGGGTATATCCTAGTATTAAAAACATCAAGAATTAACCTTGGTGTATTAGATATTATATGTTACTAGTTACCGACAATTGTGGTGGAGTATAAGGGTGTATTCCTTGATGATGTTCCGGGTTTACCTACCTGCTAAAAAAAATACTTCAGCCTTGATATAATACCTAGTAAAATATTTATATCTAGGCCATACTATATGATGGATCCTATAAACAGTTTATTACTATTGGAGTAGTTGGTGTTCTTGTATAATAATGAATTTATTAGAACATGTGCTTCATTTAGGGAAGCCCTATTGTTGTTCACTAATACCGAGGACTTGATTCTTAGGTGATGTATGAACTATTGATTTTGGAAATGGGATACCATCAAAAAAATAATCAACTACCTTGGATTGATGATCACTTTTATGATTTAAGAGGGGTACACAGATTCTCAAAGGCTGATTGCAAATCAGGCTATCACGGGCTGCGAGTACTGGAGGAATATATACAGAATACGATATTTAGATGTCGATACAATAACTATAAGTAAATTTTCATGAATATTTGTTTGATGAACACCCCCAATTTAGTTCATGGGACTTATGAAATAGTTCAATAATCCATTATTAGACTGATTCTTGGTATTATTAATCAATTATGTCAAATTGTTTACTGATATTCAAAGGAGGTTCATTTGTTACGGTTGAGGGTGGCTCTGGATGTTCCCTAATAGCACTACATTAATGATAATATAAAAAGTGTCAGTTACTGATTCAGATATTCCACATTCTAGGACATGTAATCTCTATATATTGAGTTTAATTGGACATTTAAAAGGTTGAGGTAGTGTTACCAAGGGATCTTCCTATGTGTTTGATCGGGGTATAAATCTTACTTCTGTTGGGAGGCTGTAAAAATAGATTCATACCTAATTTCTCTAGGACATCACCACCCATAATATATTTGACCCAACAGATGTAGCCTTTCATGTGTAAGGAAATTTTCTAATAGTCATTTATGCTTTTGAGTAAGAGTTTGATGGGTTCTCCCATCATGAGATTTGTAGAGGAGGGTATCGAGTAAGTAGTGTTCTTTGAATAAGTAAGAAACAAACATCGTTGTATTATAATTTTGAGGAAGGAGGTGATTTCATATCATTCATGTCTGTTGTAACCAAATGAGTAGAAATACACGCACAAATAACATGAGTTAGTAGTTGTATTCATTGAACTAATGATGCGGTGACACTACCTGATGGGAAATTTGTTTACCATCAATTATGAACAGAAGTGTATCAAATATATCTTCCATTAGCATGGTCATCATATGATATAGAAAAGATGGATATAGTTCCTCATGTATTATGACATTGAGTATCTATATACTCTACAGAAGATATTTTTTTTAAGATTATATCTAAATAATATCATGTTAATAGTCTATTAAGGGGATCAGATTAGTTGGTGCATTTATATTTACAGTTTTAGAGAGTGATAGAGAAAATTCCTCCCATTGGTGGATATAAACACTCTGCTACTGTAGTAACTCAGGGATGCACATCTTAGGAATAAAAACTATGAGAAAAAATGTAATATGATATCCTACATATAGTAACCTTTTGGATTTTTTGAAGGAGGTGATCATGTAATTTATTACAGGACTCACAATGGTATTACTGATGTTTCAAGAGGAGGTTCTAAGGATGTCTCAAAAATCGTGGTTGGAAGTACATCCAATTATGAAAAAGTTGTACTAGGACCTTAGATGTTAGTTTTGGTGGATAGGGATACATAAATGTTTACGGAGTTTTCTTCATGATTTTGAAATTTTTTGTATGTGAAACATGGGGACCAAGTTCCAGAAGGTTTAGCTCAACCTCTTGAGTTGACAGAGTTGAAGTTGGATGGGATATCCATGGAATTTGAGAATAGATTAAAATACATCACTATGGGACATGATTCCATATGGGTGACCATAGACTAACTCAAGAAGTCATATTACATATTATCTATTCAGAAGAATAGTTCATTAGAGATTATGGGAGACCCCTACATTCAGAACATTGTCTGACTCCATAGATTTAAATCAATGGTCTTTTCTGACCGTGATTCTCAAATCACATACCTATTATAGAAGGTATTTTTGGTGAATATTGGGACTCAGTTATTCTTGATAACATAGTTTCAACCTGAAATGGATGACCAACTTAACATCTTGTGTTTAAGAATGAAACACTATGTTCAATAGCATACATGTTACGCTATATTGTGCTTAAATAAAAAACTAAATATTATTATTTAAATGTTACAATTAAATAATAACCATTGGAATGATGGGAATGAATAGTATCAAATAAATAATGCAAATATGGGTTATACATGTTTAAATAATGTTTTATTGGTTACCAAATTTTAAGGGAATGGAAATAAAAACCAATTGAATATAAATGATGTTTTCTTATGAATACCTATTTTTAAAAGAGAATAACTGTGTCTATAATATCGTATCACTCTTGATAGACTTTTATTTAATTAATAATATTTATTACATATTAAATTTATTGTTTTAAACTCATATTATAATTTTACTAGATATGATATGAGAAAAAATTGAATTTTTCATATAAAAGAAGTGTTTTTCAAACAATGCACTTTTACTGCCTTTTGAATGAGAAATTTTATAAAATTTAGTTTTTTATACATTTATATGTTATATTTAACAAAATAAAATTCATCATTATAATAGGGACATCCAAATTTACTTTGGATGAATTTTTGATAATTTTATGATAAATATCATTTTCTATGAATATTAATGATATGCTCTATTTTAATTGAAAACAAATTTTTCATCCTAATAATTTATATGGTTAAATTATATTAATTAATGGTTTTAAAGTATAAATAGAATATATTTTTATAATTTAATCCAATTTTTATCCTTCAATGTAATCTCACAATTAAATTATAAAAAAATGCACCTTTATCTTTTGATTGATATTAATTTTTTAAAAACCATTTTATCATTATGACATCAATAATTAATTTTAAATTAATTAATGAAACACATGTGGTTTGAAATGGAAAAATGGACTCTAAATTTCAAATAAGGTGGTCCAAATTTTTTAAATAGGAATATTTTAATTTTGGCCATTATGAATAGTAACATCTGTAATTATTTTTAATTGTCGTGGTTAAGGGTAAATCTGGTAATTCAGGGAAAATAGAATTATAAAATTACCCTAACACATGTCATAATATTAATGAATGAGCCAGTATAAAGATTCTCATATAATATTCTGAAATTAAATGGATTATTCTTCCCATGGAAGACGATATAAAGCTTCTCATAGAAATTTTTTTAATTAAAAGTATAAAGCTTCCCATGGATGCTATTATAATGATTCTCATAGAAGATTATTAAATCAAAAGAACTAAGAATCCCATGGAATCTATTTTAATGATTATCATATATGATTCTTTAATTAAATTTACAAATCTTCTTATGGATGACAGTTTAATTCTTTTCATGGATACTTCTTTCATTTAAAGGACAAACATTAACATGAAAACTAGTTTAAAGATTCTCTCACATTCATGTATATGATAAGTATTAAATTATTAATATAGGTTTATATAAGTGTCATCTTCTACTATAATCATTAATTTTAAATCTAAAAATATTTTCTAAATCATGGTAATTTATTTATAATTTTTTTACATTATATAAGTAAATATATTAATGACACAATGAAGATGTTGTCAAAACCATATTACTGAAGGATTCAAATAAATTATATTTTAAATAATAAAAATTAACGTAATTTGAAAATTTTTATGCCATCTAGGAATATTTGGGATGATTATGACATGTTATAATTTAGTTAATGTATTTTTTTAGAATGAATAATTTTTTTAACATTAACAAAAATCCATTTCTAAATAGTGTCAAAAATAACCTTGGATGAATTTTTAGATGTTTTAAAATACAATTCAATTTTATAGAACCTGATGAATAGTATTAGATGAATAGTGGTTTTGATGAATTGTGTTTTATGAATGGTGTTTTTTGATGAATCGTTAAAAAAATTTATTTTTAAATATGTTATTCTATGAAATGATTTTCGAAAATCAGACATACATGGTTGCAATTAAGTTGAAAAATGTAGTTCAATAAGATCAAAATATTTTATTGGTGAATAGTAAAACTACCCGAAGGAGTATTAATTTTACCCTTATGAATTCTAATATGTCAATAGAATAGTGACCTCACATAAAGATGTATAAATATGTTTTAGTCATCTTATGTGGTAATGTGATGCAATTATATCATCGTATAAGTAAATAATTGTTTCAGAAAATATAATCTCGGTATAAGTATTTTGTTAATTTAATTTAATTTAATATAAAATTAATTTTAATAAAATCTAGTTCAATTTTTAATTCTAAACATCTCAAAATGGTTATTGTTAATTTTTGGGGTTTTTCTGAAATTGATGAATTTTTGGTGAATAGTAAAACTACAGTTTTGAGATTTTGGTAAGTCAAATGACATCATAACAATGTAATAATGATTTAATGATAAATAGAAGTATCTAGTAGACTCTTAAATATTAATAGATAATATTATCATTCCATAGAGGCTAGTTCCATTTTAAAATACCCTGGGCAAACCAATGGTTTTGCAAATACCACTAATGAGGTGTCCATTGGAATTAATAAAACATTCCCTTCATTTTACTATAAATACCCACCTATTACTTAATTTTCATTCATTAAGAAAACATTATTCACGAATTTATTCATATTTTACCTCCCAAGGAGTCCTCCCAAGGAATCCAAGAGCCCCCAATCCCCCGATCATTATGTTTTTCTAGTTAGTTATAAAGGTAAGCGAATTATCCACTTCTGTTTTCCATTCATGTTCTCTTTCAGTTTGTGTGTCATTCAAATTCCCATACAATGTACTTACTTCTATTATATTATGTCCCTATACTATATTTTTAGTCTTTTATGAATGGGTGACCTCATTACCTTCCCTTTTTAATATCTTATAAGACCATGTTGCATAGCCGTTATGCTGCAAATTTTTTCTCAGAATCTCTCTCCTTTTCTCATGAAATTGTATTATTTTATTTATGTGAATACCTGAACAAATTTAATTTATCTGGGGTATTCATGAATACCTAAATATGATATATTTTATTCTATAATTGAAAAACATAAAACCTTCATTCCCTTTCTATTGGTAATAAATTACAAAATGATCATTTTTTTATGAACTTCTTAAAACGTCGTGATTTTGATATGAAATTAATTCTTTTATTATCATTGGGTGATTTATGAAATATCTAATCATGATATATGTGTCTCACATGAAAAAAATACATATTAGGTATGTAACTTGATAGTGCTCCAATGCATTGGGTAATGAAATTAATCTCTAGAGATGGCATGGTTTACGATACCTTGATGAATAACCTTGGTAATTTTCACTATACATAGGTGAATAACCATGGTAATTTTTATGATACCATGGTGAATAGTCTTGGTAGTTTTTATGATACCTAGGCAAATAAAAATGTTAAATTTTGAAACAAATTGTGGATAAACCTTGGTTATTTGACACCTTGGGGATGGACCTTGGAGATATGAATATGACGCTAATCATTTTTTTCATTTTAAAAAGCCTGTTTAAGGGTGTCTGGTGCCCAACATACAAAGCCAAAGAAGAAAAAGAAAAAGAAAAGAACAACACAAACATAGAGTTATATATATCATAATAACCATAGACATCACCACAACCCAAACTGGATTTCTCTTCCCCTGTGGCTAATTCCAACTCCGCGCTCCTCCAAAAACTCACACTATGAACACGATTTCTAAGTTCTTCCAGGGGAACCATGTCTGGTGGAGACTTCTTGGTCCCTCTCCCCTTATTAACTGCAAGAACCACATGGTTATTCTTTTTTGAGTTAGACCTGGTCCGCATTGGTCGTGGGAGATATTAATAATCCTCCCTTGATCTCCTTGTTGAAGTTGCAGCCAATCTCCCCTCACCAGCATTTTCTTTCTGAATAACATTTTGAACAATCTCAATGAAAGAGCGGCCATCCGGGGAACTCAAGATCTCCTTCCCCTTCCTAGAGTTTTCCTTCCCCACCCCAATCTATTCAACATTGCTGCCCCACCTTTAGTCTGGTGTTATATTCTCTCTCCAAGGAGGACGTTCCTCCTCTATAGGAAAATTCTCCACCACCGTGAGATGTGCCTCTATCCCTGAACCTCCAGCCCGGGGAATTCCAGACCTCTGGTCTGCATCTTCCACTAGAGAACCACTCTTGTACAAGCTAGCATTGTTCCCTATGGTTAGGACATCATGCTTCTGCCCCAGATCATCCACTGGTTGAATCTCCACAAGCTCCCAACCCTTCCTAGCCTGTTTATCTCCCAAGGCTTCTGCCCGCTACCTCTCCAAGACCACCATTTCATCCCCCTTCCCCTGCATTATCTTCCACCTCCAATTATTCATCCAAAAAATCCTCAGAAAATCCATTGAACCTGTTTCTCAAGGAAATAAAAGGAGTATCCAAAGGGTCCAAACTTGTATAAATCCTATCACCTGTCATGAAAACCACCTCTTCTGTATTTGATACCCTTTTAACCCCAGCCCGATCAGAACTCAAATCTACCATTAAACCAGAAGAATCACCTACATTTTGTAAAGAATCCTTGCTGGTCCAAGTTGTTTTACTCTCTATAACTGCACCAGGCACACAGAAGACTTCCCATCTTTCACTAGGACCTGCCAGGGTCGAGCCCCTGTCCATCTTCATATCATCCCCCACAACTTTGCTTCTAACATCGACAACTAAGATCATAGGAGCACCTTTCCTACAGTGCTCCTCCCTCAACTGTGCTGAAAAACCACTACGAAAAACCTCAATCGAGTTTCCCAACCTCTTGCAAGAGCTACAGAAATTGGTCCAGTTCTCATATATAACCTTCTGCTTGCAACGATATTCATCACCAATTGTAATCTAGACGAAATTAAAAGGGGTACGAGGGGAATTAACCCCAACACAGACCCAAGGGTTCACCGGATGGCAAACAGCCTTAGTACAGCTATTAGAGAAAAGATAGTGACCCACCAGATTTCCCAACATACTGATTTTCAAAGGATATTGAAATGGTAGTTGAATCTTAGGAAAACTTACCCAAACATCCATGGAAGGAGAGTCGCGAATCATATGGAGATAGAAGGACCCCCAAAGAAGCATGAAACGAGATCCGTTGAAGATGCGAGGAGCTATCAGCCACGTTTGAATCAGATCTGCATCCGTCTCAAACCGAATCATGATTTGGTTGCAATCCAGCAAGCCAACCACCGCTCGTTCCTGGAGATCCCAAGAACCAAAGACGAATCAATCGAAGGCATCAACTGATGGCCTCTTTTTAATGAAAAGATCCACCAGTGTGAGGATTAACAAGCCTGAAGATTCATAATATTTAGAGTTGGAAAGCTGAAGATTTGGAACTCCATTAACTAGATTCACAGCCTTAAGATTATATACTATTTTCGAAAAGGGAGGGAGGAAATCCGGATTGTATGAGGGCCGGAAGAACCTTGTGATCTTATGCAATGATGATTTCCTCTCCCCCACCATGGGGGAAGGAGCCGGCGTGGCGGCCGCCGTTGTCACCAGAGGGGAAGACACATCGAGGGTTCCTCAGTCAACTCACCCGAATGAATCCCATTTTCATTCTCTCTTGGGGATATGAATATGAATGTCTAAATTAAATGTTGTAGACACATTTTAATGTTATGATCCATGTTTTTATTTTTATGATATTACTCTTCCTCATACTTTTATGAAATCCATCATTTTATTATTTATATCTCTCAAGATCTATGTAAATTGTTTCCCCTAGTTTCTGTTATTTATATTTTATTTCTCATCCGATGTTTTAAATGAATTTCACAGATCTTTATATTAGTAATGAAAAAAAGATACTAGGATGAATTTATTTGAATATTTTTCTTAAAAATAAGCCTTGTTTGATTTTAATTATTTTTCTTTATAAAAAAGGGATGGTTTTTCAGATTATCTACCTTGAAATATTGAATTTTTATTTATGTTTATTTAATAATTATCTAAAAATATTATCATATAAGAGCTCTAAGAATGAATGAAAATAAATTCTTGTTAAAATTTACTAGAATATGTTATGAATAATGCTGGGTCCATTTAACAAAATAGAGTTCTCCATTTTGTTTTTAGAGGGAATGTTGTAAGATTGCATGTATGACTTTGGACATAGTTGGTAAGATCACCGATCATCAGTTATGTTTTCATACAATAATATCAACCCTTAAACCATTGAAATGAAATCATTTGAGGCTTTTTATGAGAGATCCTATAGGTCCCCAATTTACAGGACTTACCCTGGATAGTGAGAACTTATGGTCTGGAAATCATTGGGAGAAACTACCATGAGATATCAGTTCTTCCAAAAGTGGATGAAGACTACACAAATCCATGAAAGGTATTAAATGAACAAAATATGGAGGCCTATTGAGTTCAAATTGGGAGGCTGTGCATTCATATGGGTTTCACCTCGATAAAGATTATAGAGATTTGGTCATTAAGGCAAGATATATTATATAATCAATGGATCATTCTAAATACTATGTAGTGTTGGTAAGGTGTTATACTACATAGACCTAACTATATATCAAGACCATTTACATGATGTCTTCCATGCATCATAGCTGAAGAGGTATGTGCTTGACCCATCTCACATAATCGTCATTTGAGAGTTGTGCATCGAAGATGGAGATACATTTGTTGCATAATCATTACAGATAGAGGAAGAAATGTAGAGTATCTTTCAAGGGTGATCGATTCCTATGGTGTGTGTCTATTGGAAGAAGGATAATCTATAGTAGAGGACTTAGTATATGGAGGTTCAGATTCATGCTTTGTACCGACATGTCTTTGTGTAGAAATAATTTCTATATTTATAGGGACATAAAGCCCTTGGTTGGGGTGAAATTTGTGACTCATATATTCAATGAATTATTTTTGGATATTTTATGGATTAAATAAGAGTTTAGACACTAAGATGGATTTTGATTCTGGGGCTCAATGTGACCATAAAAAATGTTTGAGATATATTTATTATTTTAAAAATCACTTTCACATTATTTTCTCAATAAAGTTAAATGAATTATAAAAGGAGTCCTAGAGAAAATTTATGAGGGAACCACTGAGTTCAAAATGAATGTATTACCCTATGAATTTCATAACCTTGGTTTCCATGAGAAGTTTGTTGAAATTTTTCATGTGTGTAAAAATAAGAAATGCATAAATAATTTTTTTTTCACATAAAGACCTAATTTCAGTCTATAAATTCATGTTATGGAAAAATTTTAGGGTTAGACACATAAATATCATAATTGATGAGATCCATTGAATCCATTGAAGGAGATTCAATTGGCAGGTGATAACCGGGTCCGAGATCACTGATAGGTGTGAGGTGAATTCATAGGACATTTGCAACATTCTCAGTGTAGCTCTATTCATCATCAATATTTGATCCAAATTGAGTTATAAAGTTATTTTATTTTGTTTCTTTTATCATTTTGGCTTTCAATGACTATCATGGATCAATCATCAAATTCTTTGAGTCTCTCATCATGCGTATTGCAGGATGGTATAGATTAATCAGGATTTGGTAGTATTATTCATGACTAATTGATATATTGTTATTATTCATTATAATAAAAAATTGATGTCAACATGAGAATATATTGAGGTCCATTCCTCTTGAGTTTTATTTTTGTTTTCTCCACGAATTCTTTATTCATAATGAGAATTCAATGATTTCCCATTGGTTCGACATATCTTGATGAATTGATCATTGCACACATGTTTCAAGGTGAAATTGTCAGATATAGTAGTTATATAATAAGCATGACATGTTGGGGTTACAATGATTGAAGCAATGTTTGGTTATATGGTTTTTGATACATGATTTCAATTTATATATCCAGAAAGAAATAATTCCATTAAAATTCATTTTTCAATGAATTAAAGGGATATATATTGTTGTTCGAAGATGGTATGACTCGTTAGGGATTGGATTATGATTGTCTAGAATGCTGAGTTGTTGGATCGAGGGATGGAGGATCAGTTCGGGATGCATGATGTGGATATGGAAGTATATAAAATCCCAATCCACACGATGTGTAATTTGAGATTACTTGTCATGTGGTTCCCTCCACATGGGGGATAGGGCTTCCGATAAATCTGTTCTTCACAAGACATGTGACCATGTAACATGGTGTGTGATTCCTCCCAAATTTATTGGAATGTACCTTGGTGGGTATGCAGACATGGGTGGGAGTACATTGGAACATACACGTCATGTACTCACAAAAATACAGGACTTGTGGAAATGTACTCTTGACAAAGAAATGTACTGGTTCCCAGGTATTTCATACAGGTAGTCGACATGCCATGTACTTTTATATGGACATTGGTAAGATACATAGAGCATTTACATGGGTTGGAATTGGGGTAAAGAGACATGAAATTTCACCCTTCAATACATCGTTTAAATTATAAAACAATGTTTGGATCCCTTGTCCTCGGAATCTTGGAATAGTTTCATTAGGGTCCACATCCTATAGCCATTCCCTGAGGGGTAGTATTTGATCACGTAATAAACATAGAACAATAATCCCGTCAGATTTTATTATTTGATAGAGTTGTTGGAATCATTGCATGAGTCCTTGATTGAGATCCTCTATTCATCACTGTACTATAATGGGGTTCTTGGTATCATTTTGACCAACACTATATGGGTGGTGATTATATAATTTGAATGTTAATATAGATTGAGTTGCTATTATGACCCATTACCTTGGGTGTGATCCTAATATGTGCATCGTATCTCTTCATATGTTTAGCATGAACTTCTAAATGCTGGGAACTGAAGAGAACTACCTCTTCGACGGATGACATCAATGCTATAAGAATGAGGAGTGGGTTCTCCTAGATGAGTGCTCTAATGATCATTGGAGATGGAATCGTAAGATGGTGTTTACAGTGGAGAAAATATTTTAGACTACATGTATTTTTTGAGTATATTCGTATATTCTTGTTATATGTGTTTTTGAAATATACCTTCATATGGGTGGAATTATTATATTATTGTTTTATGCTATATTGGTTTGGGGAGTCCTACTGTGTTTTGCAATACTCAGCCATGTATGGACTTTTCCTACAAGTGTTGTGTCTTTTGTAAATGATTTACCTTCTAATAGAGTTTAAGATGGAATAGATGGTGCTTAGTGAGACTAAAGATACCATAGAGTGTCTCTATGAGGTCTTTATTATAGTCCCTGTTTTACGTTCAGGTTGGACTTGTTTTTAAGACTCTTTGTGGTGAGCTTGTATTTGGACGGGTTTATTCATTACTTTGTTTCGAACTCTTGTAGTTGAATTACAACCATGTTATTTTTTCACATTTCAAACTGGTTTGTTATACCTATTTTTACTTAATAAAACACATATAATCAAGAGGTCTATTTTCTTGGTAAATTAGGCACATTACATAAAAACTTAATACATGAAATACAACATCTTTATTGAAATATTCTTTTACATGACCACAACATTCATTAATTCATACATATCACTACATGGGGTAACATGAGGACAAACAGAAGAAAAGGGAGATATTTAAAGCCTAGTAAGGGAGTAAATAGGGAATAACAAGAGTATAATAATACATTCATGAAATGGAATTTCAAAAAGGCATACTGGAATATGATATAAAGGAATGATGTAACATGATAATTATACTAGGGATACGTGGACCCAACTTAAAACATAGCATCATAAGTAAAAAAGAATCAAGAAAACTTGTTCCCAACATGGTATAAAAATTTCCATAAATGAATCAGGTAATTCCAATTCCAAATATAATGCATCATGATACTAGACATTACCCAATTCATTGTAGCACCATCAGGATGCACCCTTAAAAATCATTTCAATCTCATTGGTATGTGTTCCATATAGATAATATCACATGGATTCATTCAACATCATCATTAATTATAGGATGGATGAATTTAGAACACAGACATGTAATTCCTAAAAAAACATTTATTTTTTCATGAAGGTGAATACCCTTGATATAGGAATGAGTATGGTATTTAGTACATAATGATTTTTGGCATGTAAAATTGTGGTGTAATTTTGACAGTGTAACGACGTCAAATGTAAATTTGTAAAATGGGTTGTTGATAAAGAAATGGGTTTCTAATAATTAATACATGAAATGGAATGTGATGGGATCATTTAACATAACATCCCAACATATGAAATATAATTTAATATACATAATATAAATAAGTTGTTTATTGTGAAAGAGGAAAGAAAATCCGTTACTGAATTTCTATATTGTAACATGTGTATATAATGTATATTGAATTGATTAATTGTAGTGTATTTAAGGAAAAAAAATTTCTAAATCAAATATACATTAACGTGAGTATTTATGAATATATCCCAACATATGAAAATTGAAATTGAAAGTCGTATCACAAATGGTGTGCTTGATAAAAAATGGAGTATAATACCCCTTATGGAATTTGGGCATAGTAACTTCCTATGTAAGGGTCCAAATGGGGGTGGATAAATAATATCCCATTGAAATATAATAATTTTGACAATAATTTAATGAATAAAAGTTTATTTCAATATAAGTGATTAAAATTAAAACATCTAATCTCAAAGAAGGTGCTTGAATTCAAAGGGGAGGAGAGGGAACCCTTACTTGGATGTGTGACTCCAAAGGCTTAGTATGGGCTTCATGGAAGAATGAAAACCTTGGAGTAATAAACGGAGTAAGGGGAAGTGGTTATAAGGGATTAAAAGTCTTTTATTGAAGATAAATGGATTCACGTGTTGGATTAAAAAGGAAAGGTGGATTTCATTATTATTTCAGTTTTGGAAACTACACAATAAAATATTGAAAACCACTAAACATCTAAATATTTTCCTCATGGATTCTAGAAATGTGTAATCATATACATTACTTCTTAAATCTGTGGTTTGAATATCATTAAATATTTTCATTGCTTATATGGAGGTGAGTCATTCATTCAAGAAAATTATTTTAAATCCTTGAAATATATTATATGTTTTGGATTTTTAACAAAAGAATTATAAAATAAATAAAATAATTTCAAAACTAAAATATTTTAATGTAAAAACATATATTTTTCTAAATATATATTTTATATAATTTATTATATAATTATTGGGCCATTATGATATCATTAACACCACATATAATTATATGATATTTAATTTTTACCCAAAACTTATACTGTCTCAGAAAATTATTAAAATTTCACCATTGTATAATTTCAACGTTTTGATTCCAAAAATAAAATTATATTTATGCAACTAATTTTTAATATATATTAATTTTAACTTTTAAAATAAAACTAACATTTAATAAAAATTGTCGGGTTTTTACCAAAAATAGTTTTCAACATTAAAAATAAATAATTTTGACCTCATAAAAATTACATGATCATGTGTATTAATAAAATTAATTTAATTATACTATTTTATTAAAATATAATTTATATCAAAAATCATTTAATTCATTAGAAATAGATTTTTTAATTTAATTTGAATATTAAGAAAATACAATTTCTATTTTAAAATTCATTTCCAAAGAAAAAATAATTGAATGAATGTATATTAATTATTCCATAAAAAAATAATGTACATAATCATAATGATAGGGTATTTATAAATATCCCTTTATTACAACAGTATATTCCCATTGTGTAAGGTGTGTGATGGTTGGTATTTTATAGGGTCATTCAGTGACCATGGGTTCAGCCGTGATCTCGATGAGCTTGAACTTATCATATAAACAGATTCACTCATGATTATGTATTAGATCATGACATGGTATTGGTTTAGGGAATATCCTAGAAATTATATCTTCCTTGGATGATCTGATTAATGGGATTTATAGGGGAAATCCAACTAGTTGAGGTAATCACATCTTTTGTTTGTGTCTGAAGGATTTAGTAAAACCCAATATTTAAACTAGTCTTTGAACATTGGTCAATGGTTATATTATCAATATTAATTATACTTATTTTTCATTCAAATACTACTAGATATAATGATAATAAAAATATGTTCATAGATTTCTATATCCGTAAGACATTTATGTAAATCTACATGGTAAATTTTATTCATAATAGTTTGGGTCATTACAACCTTCAACCATTAAAAAACTTCACCATCATGATTTTATTTTCCATTAAAAAATAAATTGGGGTAAATATACTTCATCGCCTCTATTGGTAAATATTTTTCTTTATTCAAGCTTGTGATTTTTTCACAACACATTGATAAGGTTCATTGTCTTTGTTCGTTGAAATTTGTCTCTACAATCTAATATCTTCACTGACTACACCCCATAAAAAAGATCATTATCCAATGGTACCACCTATGGATAGAGTACAAGTGATGGGTATAATATGTACCTTTTTAATAAGGCTAAATGAAATATTTAATGCACATAAGACTTAGTTGGTGGGAGTTATAGTCAATAGGAAACTACTTGGATGTAATCATGTGTATAAAATGGGCCGATGTAAAGTGGCCAATGATTTTTCTACATCCCAACTATCATCACATTATTACATGGAGATACTTGGAGGAATACCGTGTATCCAACATCAAGCTCTAATTCACGTTAAAAATTATTAACATATATCTTTTTTAATCTCTAAGAAGAATTGATGTGCAGCTAGATGGGCTTAACCTTATCCACCATTTCTACAACAATTTTTGGGTGTAGATGTATTTGTTCCAAAAAATCATTGCAACATGACCATGCTCTATTATTCATCCCATAAAGGGATTTAGAAGGATTCATGTGGATTATCAAATGGAATCTATTGTTATAAGATATCTCAACTAAAGGATGATGTTGGTCCCATTATCCTTTGAATTCCATTGAGAAATCTCTCAACGTGTCCTAGATTGTTTAGACTGCCCATTAAGATTGACCATTAGTTTGAGGGTGATAAGCCGTTCTGAAATTCAGCTTAGTGTTTAGAGAATTCTGGAGAAATTCACAATACATTGAGGTAAATCATTGATCTCAACTAGACACAATTGATATTGGTGGTCCTTGCAGCCTTACCTCTTGTCTAATGTATATCCAACCTAGTTGATTCAGTGAAAAATCTTCTTAAATTGAAATTAAATGTTCATTCATTGCAATATGATCCACAATAACCAAGATATAATTTTTTCTTTTTGATTTATTTTTTTGTCTCATGAAAAATCCCATGGTGATGTTTTCCCATTTCCATATTGGTATGTGTAATGTTATTTTCATCCCATTATTCTTATACCTCTAAGACTTCCCTCAATGACATATAAAAAACATTGATGTTTAATCAGTGATCTCATTCTTCATGTTGTACCACTAATATTTCCCCCAAATATCTCAATACATTATAGTGTTTCTAAGGTGAATGGAAAAATTTGAACTATGTGCATAATCAAAAAGTTCATTCATTAACTCAAGATTTGGTGGAAAACATATCCTCAACGAAAATCTTCCAATTCCTTCTTCATTAACACTCTTCAAGGAGTATTTCTATTTTACTATAGTTTCCAATTTCTTTTAAATTTCATCATCATATTTTTTATCATCCATTGAACATTCCAAAAGAGACAATGAAGTAATCTTTTTTCGATAGGATTGATTATTTCCCCCTTTTTATGAAACCCATATCCATCTTTATAAAATATAAGAAAATAGGATGCATTTGAATTCTCAAAAATGATAGAATTGATGGGTGATTTTTACTTGAAAAAACATCCACCTTGTTCATTTTCCTGAAAATGTATTGCGTTTAGCTTTCATAATCATTGATGATATTAAACCTTCTTCATTGGCATATATTCATCTATTTATATGTAAATATATATTTGAGTATTTTTTGATCCATATATATATTATTTTTATCTCTAAATTTATAATGACCCCAGATTTTCAATGCAAAGATCACATGTACTCACACCTGATCATGTGTGGGATAATTTTGCTCATGAATTTTTAACTACCTCAAGGTGTAGTTAATGAGTTTTTCATTTTTAATCAACACACATCCCAACCCCTTCTTTGAATCATTGCTAATGATTACAAAAATCTCCCCACATGTGGGTATTATGAGCATAGGGGATGTGATAAGCCTCTTTTTCAACTCAATAAAGATTTCTTCACATTAACCATTCAATAAAAAAGTGAATCCCATCCATGATTGATTTGTAATAGTGTTTGAAATATGTGATTAAAGTTTCACAAATCAATGATAAAATCTAGCTAACCCATTAAAGGTATAGATATTAGTCAGATATATTTTCTTCAAAGATACCACATTTTCTTTCTTCATTGAAGGATCCAAAAATATCTTGTTGCTTATGGTAATATTTCCCTTGAATGAGACTTCCTTCTACCAGAACTCAAAACGGCTGTACACTGTATTGATCTTCTCCTTTTGGAATGAATTTATCATAGTAAATAGATAAACCTCATGATCCTCCACAGTTTTGGAGTTTATTAGATGATCATATATGAATATTACAACAAATTTTATGATGTAATATGTAATTAAAATATTAATAAATTCCATGAAAATTGCTAGAGAATTAGTGAGCCAGAATAGAATTATTATGAACTCATAATTAATGTAAGATTTATGATATTTTGTCTTGGGGATATCCTTATTATTCACCCCAACATAGTAATATCCTGAACATAGATCCAACTTGGAGTATTATTGTGCTCCACATAGCTGATCAAACAATTCATCAATTCAAGAAAAAGGATACTTATTCTTTTTCATGATGTTTTTGAGCTCACGATAATCGTGGGAAAAGCGTATTGACCCATCATTCATCATAATGCAGTGGACTAGTGAAACCCATAGTGATGCACTTGGTCATATAAACACTATATCCAAATTCTCTTACAGTTGTTTCATAAGATCATTATGTTCAAAATTAACAATTCTATATAGGGTATTGTATATTGTAAATCACCCATGTATAAGATCAATCGAGAATTTGACATCTCTTCCAGGAGGAAGAAGAGGTAATTCCCCAAGAAATAGATCTACGAATTCCATAGTATTGGTCATGTTTTTAGGATGGTTCTTTCCATAAAATCAATCATTTATACATGATACACATTTTCAAAGGTCCGTAATATCCATTCTTGGGATGATGGTGCTGAGGAAGATTCATCCTCTTTCATGAACATGTATCGAATCAGGGGGAAGATTATATATATAGAGAGTGATTTACCTCATAGAGAAATTTATGTAGGATTTATACAGGGAAAGAAAATACATCCCTATAATTGCATCAAATTCCACCAAGGGAAGTATAACAAGGTTCACATGGATGTTCAATCCACAAATAGTGATAGGGGAGGAGTTATATTCATGGGATGCAATAATTTCCCCATTTTTCATATTTATTGACATCTCTACATCCGTTCACTTTTTTGATGTTTGAATAGTTCTACAAAACATCCAAGATATAAATGAATTCATAGAACTCTACATGATAAACATACCATTCAATTTTTGTTTCAGGTTTAACATTTTCTAATACAGACTTTGGGATGAGTATCCTAAAAAATTAAAAACATAAAGGGGAATACAATGACATTAAATGGATAAATTATGTATTACATTTAACTCTTTAAAAAATGAGTTTCTTAGATTCATTCTATGTTATCAATGATCTAATTATTAACAATTGTTCATATGGGAATTTTTTTCCCATAATAATGGTTTGAAATGTGATTATGATTTTACCAAAGGATATACCCTTAGGTTGGCAGAGCAAGATTGTATCAAGGCCCATTTTTGTGCACATGTTCCCATTAGACTCTAGATCAATGTGGTGTCTTCATGTTTTATACCAAGAACCACCTACACCAAAGCCACATCCACTTGTTTTTATCCAGACATGGATATATTTTCCCGATAAACCACTTACTCAATACTCACCAAAATTTAAGGATTTAATTCTTATACTTAGTCTTATCCCTATGGGTTTTAACTAGGGATTTTATTCCTAATTTTGAAAATAAATAAACATATCTGGTGATACTAGCCATTACCACCCTTCTATTTATAACAAATTTAATCCTGATTTATGAAATATATTTTCACCTAATAAAACTCATAATATTAAATGGTATAGCCTCTTGGGATATTCAGAAAATTATATATCAACTTAAAACATGAATTACAAAATATTTAATGAAAACATCTTTTACATGACCACAACATTCCTTCATACCCTATAGTCAATGGAATAACCTGAGGTTATACAAAAGAATGGGGTGATATATAATTCCTAGTAAGGGATTAAAAATGGCAGAAAATGTGGATAAAAATACATGTTATACATGGAATGTCAATAAAGAACAATGTAACATGACTATAAAAAAATGATATATCATGATAATAATAATATGGAAATATGGATCCAACTTAAAACACTACATGATAACCCAAAAGAAATTAAGTAAACAATTATCCCATCATGGTTGAATAAATTACCTTAATGGAATCTGGAAGTCCCATGTCCTAACATAATGTATCATGATACTAAACATTACCCAATTAATTAGAGTGTTATCAGGTGAAACCTTCATAATCATTTCAATCTCATGCTTCTGTGTGCCACATTGATAATATAACAGGGATTCATTCAATATAAAAATATTTTCCATGATCCAGTAATGTGGAATAAATACATATAATTCCTCAATATTAAGGTATTTGTGGATTAATGTTTTTAACCATGATAGATAAATGTGTATGCTATTCACTACACGATTATTTTTGGCATGGAAAATCACAGTGCAATTTTGATAGCATAACAACATCATATGGAAATTAGTAAAATGTGTTGATGAGAGATAAATGGGTATCTCATCATTTATACATGAAATATAAATTAAGGTGATCATTGAACATAATATCCCAAACATAAGAAATGTAATTCAATATGAATAATATTAAATATGTGCTTTAATGAGAATGAGGATATAGAAATCTCTTACAAAATTTTACCAAGGTAAAAGTTGTATATAAAGGACCACGAATGGATTAATGACAGTGAAAATAAGATATAATTATCCAAAAATAAAATTTTTAATTAGTGGTGTATATATTAACATATCCAAACATATGAATATTAATGTTAAAAGGCATATCATTAAAGGAGTTCTTGATAAAACAATGGAGTTGAGGAGGACTTAAATAATTTGGAATAATGATTGCCAAGCTAAGGGTAAAAGTGGGGGTGTATAAATGATACATCATTGAAATAATATCATTTTTATATTATGGTAATAATTACAAAATAATTTTAATAAAGTGATTAAAATTAAAAGAACTAATCTCAAAGAAGGTTATTGAATTAAAAGGGGAGAAGATGAATACCGAACATGGAAGTGTGACTTAAAAGGATTTAGCGGGTCTTCTATGGGAGATAGATATGCCTTGTGAGGACTCTTGGGAGAAGTGGGTAGAGGGTGGTCGAGATTAAAATTGTTTGAGTGAAGGGAAATGGAATCCTTGGTGGGTTTATATTGGAAAGGTGGGAGATATCTTTATTATTTTGGTTTTATACACTAAAAAATAAAATATTCAAAACCACAATCCATAGAAAGGTTATTCTCACATGGTTTATAGAAATTTAAAGTGGTATTCATTATTTTATAATGCTAAGGGATGATGATATTAAAATATTTCCCTTTATTATGTGGAGGTGAGTCATACACTCAAGGAAATTATTTGAAAATCTAAAATTATATATTATGTTTTGGAGGACTCACTAAGGATATATAAAATATATAAAATAAACTCAAAATTACATAATTTTATAGTACAAATAAATAATATGATGAATATACATTTTATGGAATTTATTACATAATTATATAGACATTATGATGTTATAAAACACCCCTTATATTTATAAGACATTTAATTTTTCCCAAAAATATGACTATATTTTAAAATAATGAAACATTCACCATTGGATAATTTGAATTTCCTTATATTAATAATAATATTAGTTTTCTATGAAATTGTTTCAATATATTTGATGTTTCAATATATTCAGATCATGCTCACTTGATGTTCAAGGTATGTGGGATCAATATTTACCTCTGGTAGAATTTTAATATAATAATAGCTTCTTTTCATGTATTCAGATGGCACCATATGAAGCGTTATATGGAAAGAGATGTCGCAAACCAACCTGTTGGGATGATATAGGTGAAGGAAAACATGTATGCCCAGAACATGTTGTGGGAACAATGGAAAAGGCGAAGGTTATCAAAACCCACATCAAAGAAGAACGAAGTAGGCAGAATATCTATGCTGATAACTGAAGGAATGATTTGGAATTTCAGCTAGGAGATCATGTTTTCTTGATGGTATCTCTATGGAATAGAGTTATACGATTCAGTAAGAAGGGTAAAATACATCTCAGTTACCTTAAACATTTTGAAACTCTAGAAAGAATTGTGGCTGTAGTTGACCGCTTGGAAATGCCAACTTGTCTCTCCAAAGATCACAATGTGTTCCACATATCACTATTGATAAACTACATTCTGACTCAATGTATGTACTCACAAATGAAGAATTATAACTGGAAGTCGATCTGTCTTTTTGCGAAGAGCCTGTCAAGATTCATGATATAAGAGAACAAGTGTTGAGAAACCGTACGACTCCTCTGTTAAAAGATCTATTGAGAAACCATAAGATAGAAGAGGCAACGTGGGAACCTGAGGAACATATGATAATGAACCACCCAAATCGTTTTATGGAGTAATATTCTATAAATTTCAAGGATGAAATTATTTGATGGAGGGGAGAATTTAACACCCCAAGATTACATGGTATGTTTCCCTTTGAATAATATAGTATCTTGTGTTGTACACAACTTCGAGTTCAAACACACCACAACCAATCAAAAAATCCATTATGAATAGTAATACCCACTTTTTGAAATTTTATAAATTTAATCGTTCAAAATGGGCTTCATTGTGGGACTCGAAATATCAAATTTATCATAGTGTGAATTTCTCGTATTTTTTGACAACTTTAATTATTTATGAATAGTTAAAAACACTAAGTTATTGTTTAAAACTGACTTTTTATTTAAATAAATATTTAGTTTATTTAAATTTATTTTAGGATAAAATAGATACAAAATATCTGTATAAGATCAATGTAATTCATTGGAGTCAGTTTATAATAATTTTCTATATATTTAATTTTATCGAACATTTTACCATATTTTACCCACCTCCTAGGAGTATTTGAAAATTTGAATAAAACGTAATTTTACCACTTCTGTGAATTGAATTTCTAAAATATGAGAGATTCAGTTGATATCAGAAATTACAATGTGGTTCCAGGAGATGAAAATAATTTATGGTGAATAGTAACATTGGACTTTTATTTTCCACAGTTAAAATTAAATATGGTAATTAAAAGTAATAATGATATTATTATGACCTTAAAACATATCCTAATCCTATTTCATAAATGTAATTCGACCAAAAACAACCTTAGGAAAAAAATATGATCTTTTAGGTTCACTTAGATTAGATTAGGACATTTATTATTATTTAATTCAATGAAGTGTTAAAAGTGTTAAATTCAAATTATAATAACAAAAATATTTTTAATATATGGTTACACATAAGATATATTTGGCTATAAATATTCATTAGAAATATTAAATGATTTAATATCTAATAGTGTTTTATTTAATATTTTTATACCTTATACAATTTAATTTATTTATGACACAATGATGATGCAGTAATTACCCTATTAATGAAATATTAAAATAATTTATATTATTAATATCCAAATAAATTTAATTTGAGACTTTCAATGATTTTCACTAATTTATTAGGTTAATTTTACATGTTAGGGTTGGCTAAATTTATTTTTTCAATGTAATAATGTTGTCCTTAATTAAGAAAAAGAAAAATACCAAATATTGTCAAATTGACAAGAAAGTGTTTTGAAAATGAATATTATATAATTAATTGATATAATATTTTAAAAAATCTAAGGAATGGCCAAATGACGAATATAACAATATATATGTTAATAATGAACAACTTGAGGTTCTCTTGGCTTGTTATAGTATGTTTATTAACCATGTAATATAAAAATAACAAGAGACATGGTAGATGACAAACTAATTAACTAAGAGATAAATATGAAAAATAAGTTTCATATAGTAACCCAAACCTATCTAAAACCCATTGGTTGAGAGGATTTCGACCCATATCCACATTATCCACGAAATAAATCATTTCTAAGCCATTATAAACCGAATATAAATTTATTATAAAATAATATTTCAATCTTATTCTAAGGCACCCCTTAATCCTCTTATAAAAGGGTACTCCCCCTTCTCTCAAATTCACACCTAAAAAGTATTTTAGGTCGGCCAAAAACTATCCAAATAACCTCTATATTATCATATCATCATCCTATTGGCCTTAAGTTTTTATAAAGCCAACCTATCGATCTCTTTTGATCAAATCAGAACGAAGAACCCGAAGAAAATGTAAATATTTCATCACCTCTTTCAAGTTCTTATCTTCTTCCACTTATTCATTCCAGGTAGTTTCCATTATAAAATAATAACTCTAGTATATTATATATACTATGATGTTATTATATATATGGTATAACCATATTCATTTTTTTATACATTCTATGAATGACATATCACGATACATGGGTATGTACATCTTACCATCTCCATGTCGTGGCGTAGTTGTTATTCAATACATTAATATTTGGATGGGTTTAATAATGATGTATAATTGATGTAAATAATAAATATAACATGTAAATTATTATCTATATATGATATACCATCTATTTACATATTATTTTAAATCAAATGAATGATAATTTCTCTCTTGCATTCGTATGGATTAACGTCTCCCTGAAAGCGATGAGATTCGTTTCCCCATCATAATCGTTCAACAATAATTTTAATTTTTTTATTAAAAATAATGTTTAAAAACACAATATCATTCTATATACAAATCAAATACATATTATCTATAACAAACATGTCTTATTTAACAAAACATATAAAGGAAAAAAATCAGTTAACACCCGAAATGACGATAATACAAAATTATTATTAACAAATCAATATTAAAATATCATATATGATATCATTTTATGTATATGGTTCTTGAATAATTTAAAAAAAATGATTTAACTATTATATAGGATGATAACTTACCCTCAACCGAGGAAAAGTAAAAGGTAATGCTTAATTCTAAAATCTCATTATTATCTGAGGTTTGTTTTTATGTAAGTATCTACTGGGACCTCTTTATCATCCACATCCATGTTTCATAAACATAAATTAGAAAGCCTTTTTAGTATTTACCAGACAATGGGTTAAAGATATTTATACCCTTATTTGATCTTATATGTTTTTAAAGAAATATTTCAGTCATTTTAAAAACAAGGTACTTTACGACCTTTTCGACAAAATGTAGGTAAGAATGTTTTTTAACTTATACGGCAGGAGTGGTTATTCTCCACCATTATAAAATCATCAAATCATACCTTACAAGATTATAAGAATATTTTCAAAATAAATGTTTTTTATAATTATGTAACTTTAAATTATTTCAAAAATAAGAAATATATATTTCTCTCAAATAGTTTTGATTTCATCTATGTCCACATCCTTTAATGGATTTTATATTTGTTTGAAGTCGATTAATATTGATTTTAATCTTCCATATTTTATTGAAGGTTTTGTGAAATGTTTCACTGTGGATGTTTTTTTATATACCATTCATGGTTTATGGTTAACGTATTGACATTTCATATATTATTTTTAATATGAATGATTATGTTATATTTCAACCTTTTTATATGAGGAATGTATTGGACTTAATAAGTGATGGGTGGAGCCCACTATAGCTCCTCGATGCCTCAGTAGGTCTCATTAGATAACTAGACATAGAATTGGATGAGGCCTTTCCCAATTTGATATACGGGTTTGGATAAGTCCTTAATCATTTTTAGACGTCTTGTTTGAGGAATTGAAAAAATGTTTTAGAATGGATGACATTATACTTTTCCCCATTATGAAAATAATATTTATGGCTCATGTGGTAATTCAACTAGTATAATACCATTGATTATGTTTTATTATGGATTTATTTACTCATCTCATATTCTTACCATAAAAGTATTCATGATTTTTATTTTTAAAGGCATTTGTTTTCAATTGTTCACCATGTTTAATATTTATGGTATCTTTTACTATATTGCATACCCTTAATGAAAGTTAGAGCTCAACCCTTTCTTATGATTCATCTTCCCATGATATGTAGAAGTTATTTATGAGTGAAATACAGGAAAAAACTAGGAGTCTTGGATTTTTCTAATGTTATAAATTAGTTTTGTATTTATTTTCATGTTGTCAAGTTGAACTTATGTATGAATATTGTTTCCAATAATACTAAAATGATCTGTATTTCAGGACATGATTTCCATGTAATCATGAAAATGTTATATTCTAATGCACAAACTTTGGGTAACAGGGGTCAAGGTGTTACACTTATCCATATTTTAAAGGTTTTCATCAAAAGAAGTGTGTAAAATTAAATATATTGGAGAGATAATTCCCTTATCCAACTCATTATTAATAAAATATATTAGGGAGATTTATATATATACAATTACATCATATATATATATATGGAATCATAGTTTCAGATAACCATCATTATCACCTCATCATATAATAATAAAAGTGATCCCATGCCACATCATATATCTATATATCAAAAATATATTTACTAAACACTAATTGTACACTTGATATATGAAAATGATAATAGAATATTGGATTCTTAATTACTCAAGATAGTACCAATGTGTTTTCACATGAAAAATACTCCATTTAAAAAACCAATCACATAACCCTTGACCTTATTCATGTGTTGAAATATATTGTTTTCATTTATGACATGTTCTATTTTTTGTGTATGAGAACACAACATTGTTTGACACTAACTATAAACATTCAATTGAATCTAGAATATATGTTACTATAATTATAGAAATTTACATTACTAATCAAAATATATAAGGATCACTGAATTTACAATATTTATTATACATACTATGAATCTACAATGATCAACACTACTAACATCGATCAATGAGAATGAAGAAAACATCATGTCCCATATTATTATTTAAAATTTATTATAGGAATACAACTCCCATAGTTAGTTCATGATACAAATTATTGATTCTCTTATGGCTGATTTTTTATGTACATATATATATCATTAGGGATTAATAAGTTTACATTGATTATGTAAGGGAAAAAATATCTTTAGATGATAGTTTCAATCATATTTTCTTAATATTTATTAATTTTGGATCATTGAGGAATGATATAATGAATTTTGCATCAATGTTGATGCATATGAATCATATTCATTTTTCATTACGTAATGAGCTAATAATCAAACATTTAACTCAATGAAAATCCTCATAATAATGTATTATCATTCATGTATCTGACATGATGTCTATTTACATTAATTAAATTGGTTGACATATTCATATATATCATTTTTTTGACTAACTAATTACATCAATAATATATGAGAATAAAAAAAATCAATATTCATAGACTCGCATAACTCTTCAAATAAATACCTTTGATGACTTGTAGAATAAAATTGTTTTTATGTTCGGATAATTCTTTATTATATTCAAAAAAACATATTAGGAACCATAACTCATAACTTTGTATTATCATATGAAAAAAACAACTGATGTCAATTTGTTATTTCATATAAAAACTCTTATGAAAATCTCCCTTTTAGCCATAAACATAGTCCATCACTGAATCAATAACCTCAAACCCAACCAAATAAGACCTAGGAATTCCTCTTATATTATAACTACTAAGTATTATCATTTCATTATATCCAATTCACACATATTTAACATATCCACTAGTAAAAAATCAAATCAAGGAATCAAATTTAATATTTATTCTATGGATCTAGTTGACATCACATATACTATCATGCATATAATAACCATCTATGTGGACATTATTTTATATTAAAACTACATACTCAAACATTAACATCACAAAGTCGATAAATACAATATAAAACTATTAATAATATTTTTGGAATACTACCTTTGTTTAACTCATACTAACACCTCCAATATCATAATCTAATTTATTCAAAACCAAAAAATATCAATAATTTTTCCAATTCTCCAAAACAATTATTTTAAACTCTGATAATTCAAATAAAAAAATAATAAGTACTATAAAATGGTAATAAAGTTTAATATTACAGGTATAAGGACAATGAAATTGATATACCATGATTTATATAATGATGGAGAACTGAATAGAATAAATCATAGAATAACACTAATGGTGAAAGGAATGGGGTCACATTGATTGAAGGATAAGTGAAAATTGTGAATTTTTTTAACATAAATATGAATATGTTGCAAAAAAATAATTTAATAAAAAATAGCATATATACGACTAGGTATATTTTGGCTTATACTCACTTCCCAATTTTACTCTAGATACTTTATCCAAGGACTCCAACTTGATGGTGGATAGAACATAGGTTTTTCTATCCCATTTGTTTCTCACTAGGTACATGATACCTAATAATGGGAAACAAGGACTATATACTACATTTTAGAGAACCGAAACCATATTTTTTATATAAAACCATAATATTCTTCTATTTATTCAAATAGTGTTAAAATAATCCATGATATTAATATAAATGTTAAACCTAAATTTTAAATCATTCCTTAATATTAGGGGTTATTATTTCATCATATTTTTATATTTTTATGATATTTGATTTGTAATTTTTAGACCACTGTGATAATACATGAGTGTCTCTATGGTTGTAAACTATTTATTTGATAAATCATTATATAACATAATTATCCAAATAAATATATGAAGAATTTCATATTGTATGAAAAAGTAATTTACCATATGGAATTAAATTTATGTAAAAAATTAGAAATCCAAAATCAAATTTTTTATATTAAAATATAATTTACGATTATATTAAACAAGTCATATTATCTATTGTATATTTAAGAAGGATTGTACATGTTGATTCCCAGAACATATTTTCAGTATTTTTATGATTTCATTAATTCAACTATTAATAACATAAAGTTTTGTGATGGGAACATATTGTATACAAACACCATATATATAGAATTACTCTAAAAACAAAAAATATAGATAAAAAAATTGAAATGTGAGGTGTACATAACTAGAAAATTGGTCAATTAATCATAATGGAATTAAATGTAATTATTATATTTTTAAATAAAACAATAACCAACCACAAACCCTCATAAATCACCATCATATAAAATATCACATATAAATATTAAAACCAATTGAAAATTGGTAAATCCACACTCAACATAGAATGACCACCAAATAATGATATAATCCTTATGGATAATGTATAAGAGTATGACTTGTAACCATATAACATATATAATTATAATGTTCGAATAATATTCATCTCAAATTAAAATAATTAATAATAATTCATTAATAGATGAATATTATATTCTTTAATGATAAAAAATATTGTGAAAAAACATATACTAGAATGAAACACTTCAACTGAATCAAACATATTAAAATCATAAAATATCATTCATAGTGAAAATGTTTTGAGAAAACTATTATTTATAAATTAAGGAAACATTCTTAAAACAAAAAATATTTAATAAAGGACACCATTATTTGTTATTTTTATAGTTCAGAATGGAATCATTTCACAGATACTTCTTTATTAATAAAGAGGGGGAAATTTGATGTAGGACCACCCCTCTTATTTTTATTAATTTATATATATGATCATATTATTTATATTTATTAAGATACATATTTTTTAATAGAATTTATGTTATTAAGTACTGTAGCATGTCACATGGTTTCTTAGCATGGTTGGTTATGCCCTTTAACAATCGAGTAGTTGGGGTCCAGAACTGTATTGATCTATTTTATATTTTTGGGGTGTGAATTGAATAATTGTGTAGAATGACATAGAAAGATTCAATTTGTTCATAGTTAAGGTCACATTGTTTGTGAATATATTGTTAAACCATGTTTCAAATCCACAATCCTCACCAATAGATTCAAAAAAAATTCACAAAATCTACTGTAAATTAAATAAATCTTTATTCAGAGTATCTCCCCCTATACTGTTCTCCTCAACATAATATCTGCTAGATGTAATCCCCATCTATGGACCCAATCTTTCTAACCATCATACCTGATATGATCTTAGAGTCCAATCCAAAAAAATTAAAATTATATTTCCTAGGTTAGGGTTTTCCACATTCATATCTACCATTTTCTCTCTTATTTTTTTATTTTATCACTTCTATCACTACAGGCCAATCTAGTTTGAACCATATGGTTGTTTTTTATTTTATTTCTTATGTGGTTTGTTTTATAGGTTGTTGGTGTTATTTCCAATCCCTTAATTCCCATTTTATATTTAATTTACTTCATCTTAACTTTATCACCATAAAATCATCTATATTCTCCTTTTTTCCAATCTAAACGTATTATTGTTTGGACATATAAAATTTTCTATCCTAAAAATCATATGGGATATGAATTTAGTTGAATGATTCAAATTACTTATTATGGGATTGAGTATTTAAATTATGTTATTTTGATCAATTTTCTTCTTTTATTTTTCTCATGTTTTGTAGTTGTGTGGGAATTTTTATTAATTTTATTTATTTAAGGAATGTGTATTTATTTAATGGGAATATTATTTCATTATTTAATATTTGACTTAATTTAGAGTTTTCAATGTCATGTTTTTTTCACTGTTTCAAGAGTGTCATAAATGTGAAGTTTTTTTCAAATGATTTTTTTAGTTTTATTCTTATAATCATAGAAATAGTTATATATATATATATGTATATATAGGTTTTTGTGTGTATTGTTTGAAACACTATGATGAAAATAAATCAATATGATCAATCCATGAATTACATATTTATTTATATATATATAAATTTATATGTGTATTACTATATAGGTAATAAGTAAAAATAAATATCAAATGTTTTAATTTAGTTTATAATATTATTTCAAAGTAGATTTATAACATTAGTCTCAAAAGTGTAATTTAAATTACTAGTTGTAATTCATTAATGTTTTTCAGAAAATATGCAACTCACATTACTAATATATTAGTTCATTGTTTAATATATTAGCATTAGGTTGTTTTATAATGGATCTTTTTTTATCTATTTCATAGTAGATCAACTAGTTTCAGTTATTTCGTTTATGTTTTCAAACCTCTTGGGAATACCAAGTACATTTGTTAGAATGACTACATTGAGATGGGTTCCATTTCAACTAGTTATGATCGTAACGTATTTATATTTCACCGCCTTCACAGGGAAGTGACATGTTACTAAAAAAGAAACTAAATAAGTCCCTTGTTAAATATTTTTGTATAGCTCTAGGAACCCTTAGAACTAGTGCCCCTTGGTGGTTTCACCCATGATGGCTATTTGAAATCACTCTTTTTTGGGTATATATTTTAGAGATTTATTATTTTAAAATACAATTTATTCATTTCTATATTTAATTAAACTATATTATATAATATTAATTTTATTAAAACATAATAGGTTTTCATATTTTCATTTTCATTTTCCACTTTTCCATTTAGAATGATTTATAAATTTATCATTTACATGGTCTTGATGGTATTATTTTATATATTTAAAATATTTTAATAAAGAAATATATTATAAAACAATGATCTATAAATATTTTTTCAAGTTTCATAGATTATGATATATGATTTTTAACATCAAATTGGTTTTTTTCAAAATATAAGAAAATGAAAATTTTAAATTTAGATATTGAAAACGTTTATTATTATAATTTTTTGAAATAAATAACACATAAAATTATTAGTGAAATGATACTACGTTCTATAGATCACATCTTAATTAATAAACTCAGTGTTTTTATACAATGTTGGACTTTTAGGATTTGGATAAATTGTTGTTCCATTTTGGAATGTATGTGGTGTTTGTATAGATGATTCAACAAGGGTCGCTTATGAATCTATATCTTATTATGTTTTTATTAATTTGGTGATCCATATATATCTCAGTGAAATAATTCACAACATAATTTTTTTATTTACTTGATGGTTTATACACTATATATATTTATATTGGGGAATAGATCCCAATTGTTTTGTCTTTTGTTGGTATTTGAGAGATTTCATCTTTCATTATGGAATATGGTTTTCAGACAATGTCTATATATTATATTTATATTTTGGGAAAATCATTAAGAATGTGTTTTATCATGATTCCCTATAATATTTCCTTATCCTAATGGGAGTAGTAATGCCCCTCGGGACCTGGCATAGGAAATCATGGGGATTCGAAAGATGGATTTTTCTATGAGAAATGGTAACATAGGCTTGGTTGTAAAGGGGACTAGGTTCTAAAGGATTAAAATTCTCTTTTTGGATTTCCAATAGATATGGATCAGATTTTCATATCTCAAGATGTAGTTTATGGGTTATTTCATGGTCACCAATACTCATGATTAAACATGAGTTACCCTAGGAAGTTGATATTAAATTTTGATTTTGAGAATAATTTTTATAAATTATAACTGTTATTTATTTAATTTATAGAATTTATAATTTTCATATTTTTTATTGTGTTATTAATGAATATATTTTGTTTTTGGATGAAATAAGAGTTGAGATAGTGGTATACATAAAGCTCAAACAACCCGGTAACATGTGTGAATGCTACGTACATTGTTCATTTTACTGAAAAATAATTTAATGTGGATATAATATTGACCAATAAAAAAAGTTTCAAATTCATATTGGACATATATTACCGATTAGGTTTTTTTTTTGTATGATGATGATTACATAGTTTTATAAAATTTTATTATAAAGATATTTTTTGAATTTAAAATAGTTTTTATATATTGTTTGATGATTTAAAAATAGTTTGATACATTTTTATATAGTTTCAAAAAGAGAAAATTTTATTAAGTGATTAATATTAGTTAATAGTGTAAATAATGAGTGGTTTTTATAAAATTACAAATTAATTTGGAAATAAAAAATTGGGGCTGATTTTTATTCATGTTAAATGTTGCAGTTTTGTAAAAAAAATGTTGGAATGGGAATTCCAAAATTTTAATTACAGATGTGTTCATAAAGTGGGGTTTTAACTATTTATTGATTGGGATGTAAAAAATACAATTTATAATGTATTTTGAGAGGAAAAAGAATGGATTTACATGTATGAATGTTTTTAAAAATTGATTATTGATCTTTGAAATTCAATTTTTGAAATGTTAATAGGAAATAATCATATTTTTGAATATGTAGTATTTTTGGAGTTGTGTTTTTTGGATTCAATATAATAATTATGATAGAATAATAGATTATAATTTTTGAAACATAAATTTATTTTTTATTCATTCACATTATTTTTGATTATTACCTTGAATGATCTTGAAGATAAAATGTTATTTGGACTCTAGTACATCTTTTTCTATTTTAATGGAATGTATTAATTTCTAAAGAGGAAAAAAAATTAACTATTTTATGTTTATGTTATTCATGTTAGGGGAGATAATTTGTTTGAGTTAATTTAGAATTAATATGTATATATCTATACCATTGTTATTCCTTGGGTAGTGCTAATTATATTAGTGAAAATTTTAGTGACACACATGCATCGATGCCTTTTGAATTCATTGATATTGATAGGGAGGCTGGGTTGAAGGATGTCGGGACTTTGATGCATTCTATGACTTGTTTAGTTGGTTTCATTGAGAGTCCTCAATCCCAAATATGGTCATATTTTATCCTCTCTTAACTGAAGACTAGGTCCCATATTGATTATGTTATAGAATGTATAATATTGGGGTCCTATTAGTGGTGAATTAAATTTTTTCCTCTATATAATCCTCATTGGATGTAATATCTATCCCATTACATTGATTCTATAGATATGATTCTGGGTAATTATAGGTGCTATTTTTTGATATTATTAAGTCATTAGTGACACTATTTTTGGAATTTTAACTATTAGTGAATCCTATTAAGAATTTTATATCCTCTTACTCTATTTTTATATTTTGAGTCCATTATAGGTTTTAATTTAAGTAATTATTTTGGGATACATGTCCATTGATCTTTTTTGGAGATAATTATTTCATATTGATCGAAATACAGAAATATATTTAGGTTTCAAGATCCTGGTTGGATTTCTAATTTGGATATAAATGACAGTGTCATTTGGTTTCTGGTTTGTGGTTTGTTTTTTCCACCATGATTTTTAGAGGACTTATTAGCTTGAAACAATTTTAAGATTTGGAATATTGGATTCCTCATTTTGGATTTCCCCCCAATTTTTCAATCCAAAAAGAAATATACATGGTGATTTGGGTTGAATTGAGTTTAATTTATTTTTAGGAACATTTTTATTTGGGAAGGATACCAGGTTATATATTAAATTTTGAACTCCAAGTCATCTATTAGGGGTTATGGGAAATTATGAAGACATAAAGTGATATAGTGGAGATAATTTCTATGCCCACACACACATAATCATAGTATTATTTTTTTAAATAAATAAATAATTTTATTTATGATTTAAAATTATAAGGTTAATTTATTTTGTAAGTATCATAATTTATACATGTTTTTTTTCATGGATGGGTATATATTTCATCCAACCACATGAGAACCATTAAAATTGGGTTTTTAATTTTTTAGGATCATTTCACACAAATATAGAAATTTTTTTTGAACTGTTTGGACAAACTATGCTGGAACCCATAAGTTCTGTGTGAGGGGTTCTACGGTAGAACATATTTTGGTAAACCATGTAACAAAATGAGGCTTTTAATGATTGATTTATCCAATGAAATACCTTAATGAAATAAACCCCCTTTCAGGAAATACACCCTATATATGAATTCTTAATTCATTTTTTGGGTAGATAGACCCCCGTTAACCGATCCCCTCTTCACCACTCTATTGTGCTCTGATCCGCATCCACCATTCCATGATATCTTTAATCTGATCATCCTGGTATGGGTTCCTATAATTCCTCTCATCATCGACTATCTATATTTTTTAATTTTCTTACCACTTATCATGAAATTTTTCTATAGGATAAGTCCTTTGTTTGGTTATTTTTCTAATTTTATATATTTTTGGTTTTATAATGAGTTTAATTCCATCTTAGAATAGTTTTTTCAACATTACAAGCGATTTAATATCATTTTTTATTGTTTCTGGTAGGTTTTTATGGGTATCCACCATTTCCCAAATATTATATATTATTCATTGGATTTATACGGACCCCTTTGGTTGAAAAAATGTTTTATATGAATTAATTTAAATGTATAATTTTTTTTGGAAGTATTGAGTATTTAAAAATGGATGTTTTCAAATTTTGAATGATTTTAATTAATTATATTTGTTTTTTGGTATTTTTTGATTTCTTATTGATTTTACATATTTATAGAATCTTCATAACTGTTTTGTGGGTTTTTTATTTTTTTGAATTTTATTGATTCCAATGTTCATAAAATTGAGGATTATTTCTTTGTATTAGGGGATTTTAACCATTATTATTTTTCAGTTGCCTGATGTTCTTCCTAGTGTTTATAAACATATGAATGGGTATATATATATATATCGATAGTCATATATTAACCAGAAAATATTTGATTATATTTAATCATATATTTATATTATATTGAAAAAATTTCATTTTCATAATGTCAGATATACTCTTTTAAATTTAATTTAAAATTATTTATTTCTATTATTAAAATATTTAGTCAATGGAGTCATATAATATTGGTTTATATTTATTAAATTATTATCTAGAAAGTTATTCATTATTAGTTTTCTAATATAGTTATACTCTTATAAATGAGAACGTTGTTCTTTGTTTTATATATGAGAATGATATGAGTTTTTAATGGAACTCATTTTTCATTGTTTATTGAAGAGAATTTTTTTAACGGTTGGCGCCAAAGCCTCATTAATTATTATAGAAATGAAAATAACTCTTTAGCTGAGTTTAGGGAGACCCATTACATATTTCGAAGGCCCAGTGGTCATTTAGCCCATTATATGGATCGTAGACCAATTTTTATGGCCCAAGGCCCATCCAGTGAATAGTACTGCTACAGTACAACACATTACCATCCACTGCTACAGTACCATGTCGCCACTATAGTGACTTGCTGCCACTACAGTGCTCATTATTGCAATAGTACCACCATTTCTACAGTAGCTACATTAGCTACAATACCCTACACCCAAATTATTGAGATATTTATCAATGTTCACAAGGATTAAGTGATTCTATGGTGTTTTCCTTTGATTACAATTTGAAATTATTGTTTACAAGGTCCTTCATTACGAATTTATTTACATTATACATTAAAATAGTTAATTTAATAATTTTTAAACCATTTCTCTATTATATGACTCTTCTTGATAACTAATTTTTATTTGTTTTGTATGTTTTCATATCCTTATTTATACAACCCCATATATTTTTTAATTGTATATAATTTGGATTTTTTGTATATAATTTTTATAATTATAAAAATATAATAAATTATGATTTAAAAAATTACATTTCAGGAATTTGAGTTCAATTATTATTTTTGTTTATTTAGAAGGGGTTATAAAGTGAAATCAATAAATTATATTATATGATATTGAAAAAATAAATATTAATTTTTTTTCAAAATATGTATTTATTAAATATTTTTTTAAAGGGAAGACATACAAAAATTGTAAAAACCTTAAATGAATATAAATATCACACCATATTTACACTGCAATGTGTTTGTAGACTCGGTGGCCCTTGATGTTTATTGGTCAAATTATCTTAACTCTTGGATTTCTCTCTATTTTGGGAATAAGATGTGACTATGGTGCACATGTCAATCATGATCAATGTGTTTCATGATTAATTTTTTATTCCTTATTAGTATTTTCTAAATAGTTCATTCCCCTATTTATATTATTTCATAAATGGGTGGATCACTATATATGTAGTGACTAGATAAGGGATATCATGTTCTATTTATATGGATGGATTTGGAGGTGTTTTGATAGAAAACATATATATTTTATAGTTTTATTATTTTTGAAATATCTAATTATAATTAAAATACATAATAAGGATTCATCGTGATGAAATTTCCTTTGTTTTAACATTTATTTTTTAATATTTTTTCATAAAAGAAAATTCATTCCCATTGATTCAAATATGATTTCATTGAAATAGTATCTTACTTTTTATTATCTATAATGCTCCTAGGGAACCTTAATGTGATGGATGAAGAATATTTTTTATTGGAAAACTAAGGCTAGTTTTTGAATTAATAAACACATCAAAATAACTACGAATGGTTATCCTTCACAGAAGATTATTTCACCAAGAAGGGAGACATTTAATTGTTTTAACCAATATTTGGATTTTCAATTACAAAACTATAAAATAATATAAAGATATATAATAATATCCTTAATATAATCAACATAATAAAAAATATTTTTAATACAATAACAATTTTAAAAAATTCCATTTATAAAAATATATTGTTACATTAAATCAATTAGAGATTATGATAAAATTTATAAATATAATATTGACGAAGAAAACACATTAAGAAGTGTGTATTATAGAATTAAAAAAATATCTTCTAAATTTAAAATGACATTTTCCTATAATTGATATATGTAATATTTATTAAATAAGAAAAAATTTATTCATTAATAATGACACTTATAAAATTTAAAACAAATTTTAAATTGATAGATATACATTAATTCATTCTAACAACATTTTTTATAATTAAATGAGATGAATTAAAATATTTACTAAATAAAATAATGATAATTATCATATGGATTCCATAAAATCTGATGTATTATTACCATTTTTGTTTCTGTGATATGAATCACTTGAGAAAATATTATTCCACATATTACAATATCATGAATTATTAGACAGTCCCACAATTTCAAGAGATGATATTCAGGTATTTATATAAAATATAAACATTTTTATTTGATGATGAACTAACTAATACCATTTTTGAATTAATTATATAAAAATTAACATAATATGAATATTTGATCCCTTATTGAAAGTTCAGTTTGTAGTAATAATTTATGGTTTTCATGAATCATGAATTTTTTTAACATTACCATTGTATAAGATTGACATATAATTTTATAAATATTTATATATAATAAAATATTATTTGAGGAATAAAGTTATACATTTTATAATAATATTAAAACATATAAATCCTAAGGTAATATTGTTGGTTCTAATTAAATTGGTACTTTTATATAAAATTAATTTTTTACATTTTTAATAAATTAAGTATTTTCATGGTATATTTGGTCATGTATATCCATTAAAGAATCATAAAATTTACTTCACTTATAATAAAAAAAATTATTTCATTAAAATTTAAAACAAATATAAATTTACATTAAATATAAATTAAATAACTAAAAAGTTGTATCTTTAAACACTATTTATGTATGACTATACAATTTCAATATAAAATTAACTTTTCCCACATTAATAAATTTTATTTGATAAAATTATTTTCTTATTTTTAAATTATAAATATATAATATTTGAAAATATCCATTCTTATACTTTTTCATTAAAATAAATTACTATGAATATAAATTAATTACATAGGATAATGAAATATTGTTGATTTTTATTTATTATTGTGTAATAGTCCTAAACCATATTAAAAAGTTATGATAATTTAATGGTTCATATTTTTATAGGGATATAACTATTTCTACTAAATTTTTTTATTTTAGATCCATTAAGCAATTAATAGTTCCTTAGAAATGTTGAAATTTTTTATAGTGTTCCCAAAAGTATCATTCCTATTAATTATATAAGGGGAATATCTTCACCAATTTAAGACACACCTCCCATATGAATTTATACTAAAAAATATATATTCATTCTATCTATGGATACATATAAGAAGTATGTAATCCCTAATAAACTCAAATTTATCTTAATCTCATCATGTTTAAGTGATGTCGAAGAAAAAATCAAGTCATTAACATGATTTTTATCAATTAAACTATATTATTATTAAATATATTATTTAAAAAAAACAATTATGAACACAAATATAATGAAATGATATTATTATTATTATTTATGTTTCATACTATTACAAATTTATGGTTATTATTATATTTTATTAATATTCCCCATCCATCAAGAAAATTAATATTTTTTCTTGTGTTGTGTGGACTACCACCTCCATGATGTAACATGTTTTGTTTTCCATCACCAACTTATGAGGTTGGATATAATGATTGAATGTAAATAATATTTTAATGATATATTTAGGGAAATTTGAGATAAATTTAATATTATTTTAATGATTGGGCCAAATAAAACAATTTTCATTACGTCAATCTTTTAAAATAACTATATTAATATTATATTCATTTATTGAAATTGTGAATTGATTTCTTATAAATATGATATTTAATACATATTTCATATAACATAATTATATTTTATGAAAAAAATTCTCATTAATTTAATATTTTCAAAATTTTATGTTCAATGAAACATTTAGAATAACTTGAGTTAAACACCAGACTATGTTTATACAAAATGTGTGCTTTGATGAAAATATTTTTGTACGATATTTATCTCATATCCATTTGAATGGATTGTATCATTAAGAAAAGAAAATCTATTTAAATATTGGATTTTCACATGTATTTAAAATGAATGTTTTTTTGAATAATAAATCATAAATAACCTTAAAAATATTTGAAAATAATGAAAATCATTTTCTGAAAAAAAAACCATTTTTATGAAAACAAATACATTTTATCTCAATAAAAAAATATTTATTGTGAATTATTTTAAATTATATGGATAAATTATATATTTTTTAAACTATTTAGCATTATTTTTATTTGTTTTCTAGATATTAGAAAAGAATAAATAAATTTATCGATTAAAACACTATTTTTTAAAAAGCATTATTATCGTACTTTTTGTGTAGTGTTATTAATACAAATTTTTTTATCATTTCTAAAATTTATTTTTCAATGTAAATTATATTTTTAATATCATCATGTAAATTTTATCATATGGTTCCTTTTTTATAATTTTGAAAAAATATTAATTTTATCGATGAATAGTGAAAAATACAAAATTTTATTTGAAAACTGCATTTTCATAAAAATAATTTATAATGTGGAATTATTTTTTAAATTATTTTTAAATTAGAAATAATTCAATATTTTATGTCTTTACACAATTTGGGTCAGTTTAAAAATTGTCAAACAGAATTTTGATTTAAACACCCAGTAAACATTTGAACATTTTCTCTTTGAAACCCTTCTTTCTCATGTGATTTATAGTATTAAATGAAAAATATATTCTTAAATATATATGATAAAAATTTTAAAAAAGGGATTAAATTTTTTAATTATAAATATTTATATTATCTTATATTACATTTTTTTTTCATAAGGAATAGTAAAAATACTAAAAATTATTTAGTTTTTTTAAGGTTAAAATGGGTTTATCCGAGGTGAATCTAAAATTAAAAGGGTTAAAATGGTTGAAAAACTTATCAATAATATATTTTATATAATTATTTAGACTTAAAATTTTATATTTATAGATAATAATTTATTTTTCCCATTTTTCTATGAAAATAACATTAGTAAACATTTTTAATTTGTGAAAAATTAAAAGTGTGCATCTCACCTCACTTATAAATGGTTACCCAATCTCTTAACCTATTCACACAATAAATGAATTTATATTCTTCCATTTCATGACCATATACTATAAATATTAAATAATATAATCCTATAATAATATTTTCTGTATAAATCCAACCTAGGAAGGATTTTGGTGAAAACCTAAGGAGGATACCAAAAGAAGAGGTAATATCCTTTAACAAGAATATTTATTTAATTTATTAACCCTTATAAATCAATGATTATTAAAACATTACTATATAATAAACTCATTTTAATTCTTATACTTATAATTTATATGTTATGGTCAAGAACTGAAAAAATCTCTACTTAAATAAAATGTGTTATGAAATCAACATTTTTCAGTATGGTAGACTTCCTCCTCGAGAATTGAGGTATTTGATATTCCCATCACAACCTCCCATGGTTTGGTATGATGATAGATATAAAATATATATATATCTTTAATAACATAATTATACAATTTTATTCATTATATCAAATATACATTCTTTTTTCCATTCATTATGGGATATGATTACATCCCAAGTTTATTATGTAAGACTACATCCTAACGAAGAAATGCAGTTCATTTTCACTAACGATTTACATGGACATTACAATGGATAAAATTAATGAATATATTTTATAAAAATTTTATAATTATGATAAAAATTTTATTTATTTCATACTAAAAATATAATAATTCCTTTATTTTATTTTAATTTCACTCATTGAAATATGATAATGTCATTTATGGTCATGTGTACAACCACCTTCACGAAGCATTGTGACTCTAAAATTTTATCACCAAACCCCATGGATGATATAAACTATTATAATTTTTTAAAAAATATTTTTTTAATATACAACAATTATAGAAAATTAAAAATAAGACTTATCTCATTTCCTCAATGATCATTGAAGAATTGAAATGTTACTCATGCATACATACAGCCTACCGTCTCATTGATCATAATGTAATTCATTTTACAAAACCATCATTCATGACTGGTATAAATAGTATAATTTATGTATATATATTATAATTATTTCATTATTATAATTACAGATATTATTTAACCTTGATCCGTGTTAGAGGATTGAAAATGATATATTGAAACATATATGAAAAAATCTAAGTGGTTATTACCAGAATCATTATTCTAAGAAATAATTGATAATAAAAACCTAAAAATGGCCATAGGTGAACAATATATTGTATTATATTAGTTATTATGGTTTTGTAATATATTTATATTAATATTATATTTTTTATATAGGTGGTACTAATGTGTATGATGGATGTTGAGACATAATGTTATGTATTTTCAGTCTCTCTTTTATTTCTTACAAGCAAAATAATTTTTAGTTGATGATTATTCTTTATGTTGGGTATAATAACCCACTAATATTATAAACATTATTATATTAATTATAATATTTTTTAATTTTTTAATTGTTTATATACTTTATTATGTTTTACTATTTAAAATATTACTAAATCTATAAGGGATTTCCATCTTGAAGTAGCCTTTGAGTTAAATTGCATTAGTTGTCAACTGGTATGATATGAATTTATTTGAATATGTCTATTATAATTGAGTTATGATTAATATAGTTATGAGAGAATCCTTAATCTGTTAAATATGATGATTTATGAGATGGCCAATAGTTCTTAGAACATGTATCATTTATAGTTTGTGTTAACATGATGTTTACAATAGTGAATTTAGTAAAAAAATATATAAGAAGAGACCATTCATGTGAAGGAGAATGATTTTATAATTTATAAATAATGCATGCATCATGATAATTTATATTCTTGATTCATGTTTTTATGGTTTTGATTCACATTTTATATGAATATTTGTTGTTTTTTTAAAATGTGTTTCACATTGAAAAATTCTCCACCACATATCCATCTATGGGGAGGAGAACCACTAGGGAAGTTGAGCCCAAACCCAAGCTGAACTGCATAAGGTTGTAGGAATATCAGTTCAATGGAATTCTTACGTGAGGTAGAGAAGTGTTGGATCAACAGTGTGTAGGGAGGAATGTTGGCAGAGATGGGCATAGGTGTAGTCCCACAATAACTAGTATAGAGAGGTACATGGGAGGGATATTAGATTGATGAACCAAGGTTGATACAACTTTAATTAAATGAAGGTGGAAAACCATGAAGAGTTTTGATGTGGGTTTTTACTAGACGAATCAGAATCATCTGATCGATCATTTGATTTATCTAGGCCATCGATCCGTTCATTGGTTTCAAAAACACAAAAAGAACCAGGGCCACCTGATATTAATAATGGTGAATGTTTCAAGACATATAATCTATGTATTTTAATATTTGGGTCATCCAATATCCATGCATATATATTTTCTTCTACATGATGCTGTCGAGATAATTAATTCACATAAAGTTCCATGGGTGATGTCGACAGAAGCACAGTTAGAGCCTTCCAAGTATTGTCAGAGTGTTCTAAAAATTACAAGATAATCAGAATCAACTAAGGGTCATTTCATTGTGAAAATTATTACCAAATTTATGATGTGAATGGGATTTAACTTACTATGTGGCGATATTCAAATCTATGGAAAACTACATTGTTTAAAAGAAAGGATTAACGAGTAGTCATCTTTGTGATTCTATAAGATTCTGATACAATTTTCAATAAATATAAATATAATTTGAGGCATTCAGTTTTGGTTATTTGGATATATTTAGAAGTACCAATTTCCAAAGAAACGAAGCACTAAGACTGTCTCACTCATGATGGTTTCCATGCTACAACTATTTTCACAATGAACATTGGAATCAACGACTATTCGACAAGTTCTTTTCACACTCAGAGAGTTCCATGATGTATTGAGTTATGTAAAGCATTTATTTTCATAAAGAACATTATTTTATAACCACCCAAATATAAAATATACATTCAATGGCATGATCAACTTGTTCTCATCAATCATATATCCATTTGGGTTTTAATATAAGAAGAAATGATGAATACACACCCCATTTGAAGAAACCACATTTGCGTAAAGAGATGTGTGTGAGTGTGTGTATAACTACTGTGAAAAGGGTAAATTAGAACACGTTACTGAATGCATTAAGATGTGTCAATCATGTGTGTAGTAGATATATTCTTGTGGAAAAATAAATACATAATGTAAATGAACATTCACAATAAATATAAATTGATAATCATAGATGAATGTGTATTTGTGCATGTATATGTGAATGGGTATAATGACATGTTATTGCTTATTCATTTTAAGAATCATGAATGTAGTTCATTGGTTAATATTGAATAACATTTGCGGTAGTGTATTTTTTTCATGTCTATTATTTCATTGATATAAGAATAAAATGAAATGTTATAAATACATGCATGATGAAATACACATGGCACAAATACATTCTATCTATACAATGGGGTAGGTATTTTTGATATTGAACCCCAAATAATATTATCATAAGTGAATCATAATAAATTGTGTATTCGAGTTTTTAGTGTTTAGTGAGGTCGGATCTTCTACGGAAGAAGGAATTTTTTTCCCAAGGAGTCTAATACTAAGACAACTATCAATATACCAATGATGAAAATTTATTGAGCTAGAGCAACATTGGGGAAAAGGTTCTTGATTTTTATGTGGTCCAGTTTGATCTAGCATGCTTGTGGAGGTGATTATAAAATTATCATATAAATTGATTAAATCTTATGTGACTCAAGATTGTTAATTCTATAGTGGGACTCTAAAGTAGTGGATATCTTTAGTGGGTTTCTAGCGCAAAATGGTTGAATTTTGGTAACATTGTTTGATATAGTATAAAGATCTTCTTATAGGACCAATGATTCAATAGTATTGGTGGGAACTCATATAGTCTTGCGGGAATCTTGAGTGGAACATTGTGGGAATTAGTTTATAATGGATATGTATTTTACTTGGTTGTAACGATCTGCGTATAGTGATGAATCTGTATCTAGGGGTGATTAAAAAATGGATCAATGCCATAGGTCATTGTTCCAAACATTATAAAAATACTTGAGTGTTGTGATATCATTTTCTTGTTACTCACATAGAGAAGATGATATTTAAAGATGATGGATTGATATTTTAAATAGTCACAAAGGTTGAATTCAAAAGAAACAATTTATAAAACAAAATACCATTGATTGATGCCCCCTCCATTCAGTGTCATGTAACTAATCGTTGGACATATTAATTGGTATTATATTAAACATTCCCATTTTAGATCTAGATGATTTTCTAGGAAATTTAGAATTCGAATTTTGTGAATAGTGATTGAATTTCTTATTTTTATTTTTTAATTATCATAGTTGGAGTTATAGGATGCTTCCTTAGCTTCAATCTCTTATTTTGGTTGTGTATGTTATAGAAATAGTGAGTTCCCCACCTATTAATGAAGTTGTTTCTTTGAAAAAAGCAGAAAAAATAAATATGGACGATGGTGGGATGGCATAGAATGCAATCACGATGGTTTTATATAAAAAAATTTACACGAAAGTAATGGCTCTCTAAACTACAAAAGAAATATGGGATAAACTGAGAAGTAGTTATGATGGTAATATTAAAGACTGAGAATCCATGCTGAAAACATAGAGAAGCAATATTTGAGATATCCAAATGGATAATGATGAAAGTATTAATGAATACTTTATAAGAGTAAATCAAATAGTGATCAATATCAGATTTTTTGGAGAGAATCCAGATGATTCTAATATTGTGAAAAATATTATGAGAAATTTATCAGATAGATTCAAATAAAATATTTCAACAATTAAAGAGAGGTAAAATATATTATTGGATGAACTTCATAATAAACTCATATCATGTGATGTGGTAGATGCGCAAGATTTCATGAAAAAGGATAGAGAAGATATAGGCTTTGAAGATAAAAGAGATAGAAACATCAAAGATATAGAAGTTGTGTAAACAAGTGTTTGTGATGATGAAGATGTTGATTAGTATCTCCACGATATTTTTTCTCTTATTTCAAGATGTTTCTGGAGTGGATAATTAGATTAAAAAATGGAAGAAACTACTCAAATTCATTAGACGTAATGGTATTAGAAATTAATCATTAGATTTTCCAATAAAAAATTATGAATCATAGTCTGATGAGAAATCATGAAATATCATAAACAAAAAAAAGGATATGAAAACGAAAAACTATTATAATTACAAAAAGAGGAATTTTCGGAGTAAACATATATAGGAAGATTCATCATCTATTGTTTCTTCAGATAATGATCATAATTTGTAACATCCTAGGTAAATAATGAATAAAACATTTTGTATTTATTAATATTTACAAATTAAATATTAATTTTTCTTTAAAGGGGTTGCTATGTTCGATAGCGTACCCGATACGCAATGATGAGTTCCTTTGAAAACATACGTTGCACAATAGTAATATAATAATATTATTTTAAATGGTAGTTAACATGTAGCCATTGTATTGGCGGGAATGGATAGAAATAACTAAAATATGATTATATATGTTTTAAATGTTTTTACATTTATCCAATAAAAGATAAAGGCTTAAAATACGGGAAGAATTCAATTTTAGGAATTTATACCCTAATTTTCACTAAAGGATTACCTATCACCTTTTGATGGAGAACCGCCATTAAATATAGTTTTGATCACTCTTATACATTATATTTGACCAAATAAAACTCTTCTTTAGAATCGGGACATCAAATATTACTTTGTGTAATTTATTTTGGTATTTTTCCGATAAAGTTCATTTTTTTAAAGAATAGTGTAAAATGTTGTATTTTAATTCAAAACCTCTTTTTAATCTAATTTATTAAGATGATTAGATAATCTTTTGAATTGTTTTTTAAGTGCAATTAGAATATATTTTTATCATTTAATCAAATAGTAGTCATTGGAATTAATTTCACTTTGAAATCGCACTTAAAATAGTGTCAATCTTTTGATACTTATTGTTTCATAAAAACACGCTATTTGTCATGACAGGAGGAATTAATTATTAAATTAATTAATGTGACTTATATGTTTTTAATTTTGTAAAATAGACTTCATTTCTGAATTCAGAATATTGAATATAGCTTAGGGTGAATTTTATGGTATTTTTCTGGAAAACATCAATTTTTGATGAATAGTGAAACCACTAAGTGGTACTTAAAAAACTGATTTTTTGTTTAAATGAAGTTTTACCACTTCTGTTTTTTGAATATCAAAAATACGACATACATGGTTGTCATTAAGAAGTAAAATTTGGTTCAATGGGATTAAAATAAATTTTTGGTGAATAGTAACTTATTAAGTTTTTAATCACGATTAGGGGTAATTAGTATAGTTTAAGGTAAAAATAATGTTTTAATAATATGAGATGAGCTTGACACATGTCCTACCCTCATTGGATGTGTCACATACGACCTAGACAATCCATGAGTCCACTTGGGGACCCCATGGAGCCACTTTGGTTGGGAAATGACATAAATAACTTTTTATTTAATGTTAAAGTAAAAATAATACAAACATGAGATGTTTTACTAAAACAATTTTTACATGGGGTTATACAAGTCAGATATTTGACTATAAATATTAATTGTAAAGCTTAAAATATTTCCTACATCTTATTATTTGTTTTATAATGTTTACCAATTAAATAAATTAAATTATTTATGACATCATGATGATGCAGCGATTACCTCATTAATAAAGGATTTAAATAAAATGGAAAGATAATGTAAAATATATGACCTAAACATGTCCAAAACCTATGGGTTGGGTGTATTTCGAACCCTTATCACCTTATCCTCGAAAAACATCAATGTGGGACCATTAAAATCCGAAAATAATTCTAAAATAATGTAACATTTTCTTACATTCCAAGAGTGCCCCTCCTCTCATCTTATAAAAGGCCCCCACCTCTACCACCTTACCCACACTCCCAAAGCCTTTGGCTCGGCCAAAACCTGCGCATTTTGTCTCTCCACTTCCCTATCTTACTCTTTGAAGCCTCACTTTGGGCAGAAGTCTTCCCAAGGAAGCCATTGAGCTCAAACCAAAGGGAGTTACCCGATTTTAAGGTAATGTCTTCACTTGAGTCCTTTTGTTTTATTTTGCTTCTCCAACCCCCTAAACTCTTTATATTTATTTCTTTTGTAACAACTCCAGTATCATCAATATACTAGGATGTTGTTATAATAAGGATTCGATCTACACTTACACACATCTACATCTAATGGTTAAAGAACATACTGTTTCTGTGGTTGGTGAATTGTTGCCTCACGAAATGATGATTGTTCAATATTCTTTTAAACACCTTTAATGGTGTCCATTAAGATGTCACTATATTTATATATGATATATATTATGTTTATGTTTCCCTTATTCTTATGTATTTTTTATTTGTGGTATACCTTTATGGTTTCCATTGTGGGTAAGCATGATAATTTCATTTTAGGAAGTGCGGACTACCGCCCCCTCAAAGTGATTTGATTCGTTAATGCCATATGTGGGACATATAAAGGATGGATTTAAAGTTATTATATATGATGTTATATTGGAATTATAATATAACTCTATATAATTATTATTTCTTCCCATTAATTTATTAGATAGAAATGAGAGTAGCGTTCATGCGTACGTATGGCTTACCGTCTCCATGAACGGTGCATTTCATTTCTTATCCCCAAATGTAACGTAATATTATATGTACATGTATATAATGGATATATATGATTAATGATACATATAAATGATGAATATAATTCTGGAATTAATATATACATACCTCTCATTTATTTTTAATTTCATTAATATGACAATGAAATGAAAGTAGCATTAATGCGTAAGTACGGCTTACCGTTTCCATGAACGGTGAATTTCACTTCATACCTCTAAATGATAATGTAATATTATAAATACATGTATATTCTGGATATATATGATATATATGATATCCAAATCAATAATTTAATTCTGGATATAATGAACCTTTGACCACACGAACAACATGTAATTGTTAGAAGTCCATTTTTGACTTAAGAACCAAATATCGAAAAAACAAACATTATTAACTTAATGATTACATAATGTTTATAACATGGACATAAGTGATATAAAATGAATAATAATATTGAAAAAGGTTCTTAAGAACGTATAAATTAACTCAAGTTTATTATTCAGGATGTTAAAAATGATCGAGTCAAGTCGGACCCGAGGTAATAGTCTTCGTCTCAATCTCCTTTCATTGAAAAATATTTCGTTTTATACACAACTTTGTTTTATACGGTGTATAAAACCCATTGACTTTTACTTTTATTCAAAAAGAATCTTTTTATACGAAGCGTTTTACTAAACGACAAAAGGGAATGTTTTTGTCGTACGTATGCGGTGACAATGACTTCTTCGCCGCCGCGGGTATTATTTGGTCTTTGGCTTCCTCAACAAGCCTTAATGTTTTTTAAATAAAATACCATATACACTTTTATGTATTTTGGTATTGAAAATTGTTTTGATAAATGATTCTATTATGTCAATATATTTAAATGATATATTGTGATTGAAATGTGGAAATGTTATCATTCCTTTATATTGGTTTTATGTTTTATGATTTTATATTGGTACTTGGACATTTGACGGGTGGTTACGTGATAAACCATATGACGGGTGGTGCCATGAATACTAGGATAGGTGGTTACATTATAACCTCCAATTCATTGGGTATTGAAGTCGGCCGTATGGCTATTCCATTAAGTATGTATGGATATTGGTCGTATGGCTATTCCATTAAGTGATATGTGTGGAAGTCGACCGTATGGTTATTCCACTTAAGTATGTTTATGTCCCAAGTTACCTTTATATGTTATGTGTTCTTTATATGGGTTTTATAGTAATCCATTGGTTACAAAAAGGTAAGTAATGATATTTTATTCAGTGAAGAGTTTTTACTACATCATGAAGGTCAAGGTATTACTTTGATAAAGTTATACATGGTTTACGTGATGTTTGAAAAACTAACAGTTTTCATTCTTTGTGTATCCCTTACATAGATTTTTCTGCTCACCCCATGTTTTTTTGAAATGTTTTTCACAGGACTTAATGTGGAATAGGGTCATGGATGGGATCAAGGGAAAGTCACGCTATATAAAACATGGAACTAGACATGTTTCTTTTTAAGAGTTTTTATTTTATGGAATATTAGTAGAAGTGTCTACTTTATAATATTTTGAGATGTAATAGTTATTTACTAATTCTCTAAAACTCTAAACATGAAAAGATCCTCAATGTGTAATCTTGTAATAACTCAATATTAAGTATGGTTTATGGCTGGGGCCTTATAGTTGGTATTAGAGGTCAGTTTAGACAAGTTTAGGAGTTAGAAAATTGTTAAATTATAAATTAATGTATGGTATGATTGAAATGATATAGAATTTAAAGATTACCATGTTGCTTCAACTAAGATATTTTTGTGTTAAGAATGGGTTTTCATTGAGGAAACAGAACAACTTTTCTGGGAAGGCATATAGAGGGAAATGACCTTTCAAATCAGCATACTGAGATGGTCAGATTCAGAATTGAGCAATTTACTGTAGTGATGGCTCAGTTGAATCAGGTGATAAATGGTGGTTGTGTTATTGATGATATTTTAGTGATTTCTAAGAGTAAATTGGAACATGAAAGTCAATTAAGGGTTATCTTGAAAACCTTAAATGAAAAGAAACTATATATAAAATTCAACAAGTGTGAGTTTTGGTTACAACAGATTTCTTTCCTCGGTCACATTGTTTCAAAAGATGGCATAAATGTTGATCCTGCTAAAACAAAAGTTGTTGAAGAATGGCCAAGTCCCACAAAATTAACCGAGATCCGTAGTTTTCTTGGTTTGGCAGGTTACTACTGAAGGTTTGTTGAAAATTTTTCACGGTTATCTAGTCCAATGACTAAGCTAACTAGTAAGGGTGTTAAGTTCATATGGACAAAAGAATGTGATGATTGTTTTTAGGAGTTGAAAAGAAGATTGGTGAATGATCCAGTTTTAGCACTTCTTTCCAAGAATAGTGAGTTTGTTATATATAGTGATGCTTAATTGAAGGGACTTGGCTGTGTCCTTATGCAGAATGATCAGGTAATTTCTTATTCTTCACGTGAGTTGAAAACTCATGAGGTAAATTACCCTACACATGATTTGGAATTAGCTGCTGTTGTTTTTTCTTTAAAAATTTGGAGGCATCATTTGTATGGAGTAAAGTGTGAAATATATACAGATCACAAAAGTTTAAGGTATATATTCACTCAGATAGAATTGAACATGAGACAGAGGAGATGGCTGGAATTAATCAAGGATTATGATTGTACAAATCATTACCATTTGGGAAAAGCAAATAAAGTGGTCGATGCTTTGAGTCGAAAAAGTAATGCTTCATTAACCATGCTACGTTTGGAACGAGATCCTTTGGTTTTTGATTTGATGAACTTTGGCATAGAAGTTGTTGGTGTAGGATGTTATTCTGTTTTGTTTCAGGTTTCAGTGAATTCTTCTTTATCAGATAGAATCAAGCAAGCACAGAAGCAAGATATTGAGTTGCAGAAAAAGGTAGAGTTAGTACAGAAGGGTAAGTTGCCTGAATTCAAAATTGATAACTATTGTGTTTTGAGGTTTGAGAAGAGATTATGTGTGCCTTGTGATTCACAGTTGAATAATGAGTTGATATGCGAGGCTCATAGTTCCCCGTTTTCAGTTCATCCTTCTAGTACTAAGATGTACAGAGATCTGCGGGAGTATTACTGGTGGGATGGAATGAAATGGGATATTGCTGATTTTACTGTGAAGTTTTTGACTTCTCAGTAGGTTAATGCAGAGCGGCAGTTACCGAAAGGGATGCTTCTTCCTCTACTAGTGCCAGATTGGAAATGGGAGAATATATATATGGACTTTGTTGTGGGATTACCGAAGACATCTTGACGTTATAATGCAATCTGGGTTATTGATGATTGCTTGACTAAATCTGCTCATTTCCTTCCTATACGAGATAATTTTTCCATAGATCAACTTTCCCGTTTGTATCTTAAAGAGATAGCCATGTTACATGTAATTCCTCTTTCCATTGTATCTGACCGTGATCCTAGGTTTACTTCTATCTTTTGGAAAGGCATTCAGAAGTCGTTGGGTACTGAATTAAATTTTAGTACCGCTTTTCATCCACAATTAGATGAGCAGTCAGAATGAACAATTCAGACCTTGGAAGATATGCTACAAGCTTGTTTGATGGATTATCAGGGATGTTGGGACCAACATTTTTCTTTGGATGAGTTTTTTTATAATAACAGTTTTCATTCCAGTATACAGATGGCACCATTTGAGGCATTATATGGGAAGTAGTGTCAAACTCCATCATTTTGGGATGAAGTGGGTGAAAGGAATCTAATGGGACCAGAATTGGTAGAAGAGATGGTATAAAAAGTTCAGTTGATTCAGAAACACATGAGAATAGCTCAAAGCAGGCAGAATAGTTATGCGGATAACCGGAGGAAGGATCTATCTTTCGAGGTATGTGATCATGTTTTTCTCAAGGTTTCTCCATGGAAAAGTGTGATGAGATTTGGTATGAAAGGAAAGTTGAGTCCAAGGTTAATTGGACCATATGGAATTCTGGAGAGAGTTGGATCAGTTGGATACAGAGTGGAATTACCTCTGAGTTTATCTCAGGTATAAAATGTTTTTCATGTTTTTATGTTGAGGAAGTATATGCCAGATTCATCTCATGTTTTGAGTCCAGAGGTAGTTCTGTTGGAAGAGAATCTCTCTTATGAAGAACAACCAGTCTAGATTCTTGACTGAAGATAACAAGTATTGCGAAATAAGTTAATTCACCAGGTAAAGGTTTTGTGGAAAAACCATATGGTTGAAGAGACAATGTGGGAATCTAAAAATGCTATGAGGGATAAATACCCCCACTTATTTTGATAAGTGAATAAAATTGTGAGGACGCAATTCTCAAAAGGGGGGAAGGATGTAACATCCCAGGTAAATAATGAATAAAACATTTTCGTATTTATTAATATTTATGAATTAAATATTAATTTTACTTTAAAGGGGTTGCTATGTTCGATAGCGTACCCGATACGCAACGATGAGTTCCGTTGAAAACATACGTTGCACACTAGTAAAATAATAATATTATTTTAAATGGTAGTTAACATGTAGCCGTTTTATTGGAGAGAATGGATAGAAATAACTAAAATATGATTATATATGTTTTTAAATGTTTTTACATTTATCCAATGAAAGATAAAGGCTTAAAATACGGAAAGAATTCAATTTTAGGCATTTATTCCCTAATTTTCACTAATGGTTCACTTATCACCTTTTGATGGTGAACCGTCATTAAATATAGTTTTGATACCTCTTATATATTCTATGTGACCAAATAAAAATCTTCATTAGAATCGGGACATCAAATATTACTTTGTGTAAACATTTTTGGTATTTTTCCGATAAAGTTCATTTTTTAATGAATAGTGTAAAATGTTGTATTTTAATTCAAAACCTATTTTTAATCTAATTTATTAAGATGATTAGATAATCTTTTGAATTTGTTTTTAAAAACAATTAGAAAATATTTTTACCATTTAATCCAATAGTGGTCGTTGGAATTAATTTCACTTTGAAATCGCACTTAAACTAGTGTCAATCTTTTGATACTTATTGTTTCATAAAAACACGCTATTTGTCATGAAAGTGGGAATAAATTATTAAATTAATTAATGTGACTTATATGTTTTGAATTTTGTAAAATATAATTCTTTTGTGAATTCAGAATATCAAATATATCTTAGGGTGAATTTTTTGGTATTTTTCTGAAAAACTTCAATTTTTGATGAATAGTGAAACCACAATGTTGTACTTAAAAAACTGATTTTTCATTTAAATGAAGTTTTACCACTTATGTGTTTTGAATTTCAAAATTCAGACATACATGGTTGTCATAAAGAAGTAAAATGTGGTTCAATGGGATTAAAATAATATTTTGGTGAATAGTAACTTATTAAGTTTTTAATCGCGATTATAGGTAATTAGTGTAGTTTAAAGTAAAAATAATGTTTTAATAATATGAGATGAGCTTGACACATGTTCTACCCTCATTATATGTGTCATGGCTCACCAAGAAAATCCATGAGTCAACTTGGGGACCCCATGGAGGCACTTTGGTTGGGAAATGACATAAATAACTTTTTATTTAATGATAAAGTAAAAATTACACAAACATGAGATGTTTTACTAAAACAATTTTTACATGGGGTTATACAAGTCATATTTTATACTATAAACAATAATTTTAAAGTTAAAAAGATTTCCAAACTTCATAGTAGTTTTTTTTATAATTTTTATACATTAAATAAATTAAATTATTTATGACATCATGATGATGCAGCGATTACCTCATTTATAAAAGATTTAAATAAAATGAAAAGATAATGTAAAATCTATGACCTACACATGTCCAAAACCTATTGGATCGGTGGATTTAGAACCCTTATCACATTATCATCGAAACACATCAAAGTGGGACAATTAAAATCTGAAACTCATTCTAAAATAATGTAACATTTTCTTACTTTCCAAGAGTGCCCCTCCTCTCCTCTTATAAAAGCCCCCACCTCTTCCACCTTACCCACACTACCAAAGCCATTGGCTCGGCCAAACACTACCCATTTTGTCTCTCCACTTCCCTCTCTTACTCCTTGAAGCCTCACTTTGGGATGAAGTCTTCCCATGGAAGCCTTTGAGCTCAAACCAAAGGGAGTTACCCGATTTTGAGGTAATGTCTTCACTTGAGTGCTTTTGTTTTATTTTGCTTCTCCAACCCCCTAAACTCTTTTTATTCATTTATTTTGTAACAACTACAGTATCATAAAAATACTAGGATGTTTTTATAAGAATTATTAGAGCTACACTTACACACATCTACATCTAATGGTTAGAGAACATACTGTTTCTGTGGTTAGCAAATTTCTGTCTCACGAAACGATGATTGTTCAATCTTATTTTAAACACCTTTAATGGTGTCCATTAAAATGTAACTCTATTTATATATGATATATATTATGTTTATGTTTCCCTTATTCTTCTGTATTATTCATTTGTGGTATACCGTTATGGTTTCCATTGTGGGTAAACACGATAATTTCATTTTAGGAAGTGCGGACTACCGCCCCCTCAAAGTGATTTGTTTCGTTAATGCCATATATGGGACGTATAAAGGATGGATTTAAAGTTATTATATATGATTTTATACTGGAATTATAATATATCTATATATCATTATTATTTATTCCCATTAAATTATGAGATAGAAATGAAAGTAGCGTTCATGCGTACGTACGACTTATCGTCTCCATGAACGGTGCATTTCATTTCTTATGCCCAAATGTAATGTACTATTATAAGTACATGTATATAATGGATATATATGATGAATGATACATCTAAATAATGAATATAATTCTGCAATTAAAATATACATACCACTCATTTAGTTTTTATTCCATTAATATGATAAAGAAATGAAAGTAGCGTTCATACGTACGTACGGCTTACCGTCTCCATTAACGGTGCATTTCATTTCATACCTCTAAATGATTATGTAATATTATAAATACATGTATATGCTGGATATATATGATATAAATGATATCCAAATCTGGAATTTCATTCTGGATATAAATAACCTTTGACCACACGAGCAACATGTAATTGTAAGAAGTCCATTTTCCACTTAAGAACCAAATATCGACAAAACAATCATTATTAACATAACGATTACATAATGTTTATAACATGGAAATAAGTGATATAAAAGGATTAATAAGCTTCAAAAATGTTATTAAGCAATTAGAAATTAACTCAAGTTTATTATTCAGGACGTTAAAGAATGATCGAGTCAAGTCAGACCCGAGGAAAAGGACTTCATCTCAATCTCCTTTCATCGAGCCATATTTCGTTTTATACACAAATTTCTTTTATATGATTTATAAAACTCTTTGACTTTTACTTTTATTGAAAAGGAATCTTTTTATACGAAGCGTTTTACTAAACGACAAAAGGGAATGTTTTTGTCGTACGTATGTGGTGACAACGACTTCTCCGCTGCCGCGAGTATTATTTGGTCTTTGGCTTCCTCAACAAGACGTAATGTTTTTTAAATAAAATACCATATACTATTTTATGTATTTTGGTATTGAAAATGGTTTTGATAAAGGATTCTATTATGTCAATATATTTAAATGATATATTGTGATTGAAATGTTGAAATTTTATCATTCCTTTATATTGGTTTTATGTTTTATGATTTTATATTGGTACTTGGACATTTGATGGGTGGTTACGTGATAAACCATATGAAGGGTGGTGCCGTGAATACTAGGACGGGTGGTTATGTTATAACCTCCAATGCATTGGGTATAGAAGTCGGCCGTATGGCTATTCCATTAAGTATGTATAGAAGTTGGTCGTACGGATATTCTATTAAGTGATATGTGTGGGTGTCAACAGTATGGTTATTCCACTTAAGTATGTTTATGTCCCAAGTTACCTTTATATGTTATGTGTTCTTTATATGGGTTTTATGGTAATCCACTGGTTACAAAAAGGTATGTAATGATATTTTATTCAGTGAAGAGTTTTTACTACTTCACGAAGGTGAAGGTATTACTTTGATAATGTTATACATGGTTTGATTGATGTTTGAAAAACTAACAGTTTTCATTCTTTGTGTATCCCTTAATGAGCTTTTTATGATCACCCCAAGTTTTTTTAAATGTTTTTCATAAGACATAATGTGGAATAGGGTCAAGGATGGGATCAAGGGAAATTCATGCTATATAAAACATGGAACTAGACATGTTTCTTTTTAAGAGTTTTTATTTTATGGAATCTTAGTATAAGTGTCTACTTTGAAATCTTTTGAGATGTAATTTTTATGTCCTAATTCTCTAAAACTCTAAACCTGAAAAGATCCTCAATGTGTAATCGTGTAATAACTCAAGATTAAGTAAGGTTTAAGGTCGGGGCCTTATATAATTTCATTTCATGTCTTAAAAAAGATTCAAAGATGAGGAGTATTAATGATGATGGTAATTTTATAATAGATATAGAGTGGAGCCAGAACAAAGAATTTGAATATGACCTTGATCAAAACACTCATCTCAAAAAAGGGAAGTGTAATATTGATAAAGTAAGAAAAATTAGTTGTTGATAATGAACAATTTGATTGAAATTAATTTTATCTTGTTGATGAAAATAAGAAATATATACTAGAGGTAGTCGAGATAGAAAAGATGGTTTGTGATCATCAAGAATATTAATCCCACAAGGAGGAAGAATTTTGTAAGACCTAATACATGTATCATATAGTCCAACATGAATTAATGAAATATATGGAAGAATTTAATAAATATATTTAGGTAAAATTTGAGTCTTATAAAGTAGGTGAGTGTAATGATTCTAACAGACATGGTACCCTTATTCCTACACAGTTTCAAAGTAGATATGATGTTGTTAAAAGTACAGGTGAATCCTTGAAGATCAAGAATCCTAAAAAAGTGCATTAGACTACATCAAATAATAGAAATATGGTTCTTAGAAGATAGTTTACTACTAATAAATATAAATATTGTCTTACAATAAGAAATGTTTTTGAATTTCATGGCAAGATTTCTCAATTGAATAAAATATCAGAGTTCAAAGGTTTTTTCTAATATTGTGGAAAATATTGACATAAAGCCTATTATTGTTGGTAAAACCTATCATTTCAATGAATTATTCATGAGTTTAGTGGGAGTTAAAATGAATAGCTATACAAATAATATAAAACAATCCATCAAATGAATTAGTACAAAATAGAAATGAATACTTAAAATTTTACTATGTAATATGTGTATTATAAGGTCATAGATATGAAGTAAGCATGTCTATATTACCTAGAGAGGTTCTTTATGATTTGATTAGAAATAAAATACCAAATTAAAATGGGAGAAAGTTATGTGCATCAGAGAATCATTATGAGACACCAAAAAAATAAGGATCATCAAATGGTGGAATGTTTGACTATTTTGATAGATCAACCTAAATAGGAAAAAAAAGGAGAAAATGAAAATAGTGCTATTGTTGAGGGTAATCAGGTTATCTCATAAAAAGATATATAATTTCAAAAGATATCATCATATTTTTATCATCCATAAAAACAAAAGAAATAGTGAGAAGAAGTTTTTTGTTTCATGAAAAATAATATACAATAAGAAGAAAAAACGTGTTTTTTTACTAAAAAAGTGGATAAAACAACTCTACAAGTTGAAATATTTTGGGAGAATGTAGATTTCTCAACATATTAGATCAGAAAAAACAATGGAAATTCTATGTTCAGAGGAAACTCTCATCTTGAGTGATATTTCTGAAAAGAAAAAAGGTCCCCCCTTATTCCCTTCTATAATTTTTTTGGACTTACATACATAGAATTAAAGAATATATATGCATACCCTGAGGGTGAGAATATATGATTATATTAAGCTAAAAAGGTGGATCTATATGTTTTTTCACTTCAAATTTATGATGTTTTTGATCAGATGAGTGTAAGATAAAATTTATTTCATGAATTGATGTTAAGATACTCTGATGTTTGGAGAGAGGGATTTATAATAATTATTTCATATGTATGATTTTTCATTGACTTCATTGATCTCATTGGTTATACCAAATGGTAATTTACACTGTGTTCTCCATTGTAGGAATAGATTTGTCTAGCTAATGAATCTTTGCGAAACAAAATTTTTGGAGTCATTCATAAAAGAGGATATGATTTTTGATGTGAATTGATAGCCCTTATATGATCTTTGTATTCGTAATCTATAAGTGGAGAAGGATTAATAGAAATATAGGGTCTTTATTATGTTATGGTATTGGCAAAAACATCAATAGAGAAACTTGGAGGGATGTTTGCGTTAAATTGTATTTTTTTTACTAAGATGATTTGAATTGACATCAATATTATAGTTTAAATTATATGATGATAAATATGGTTATGAAAGTTTCCTCAATATTATAAATGTGGTGATTATAGAGACGGTCATTAGTTCTCAGAACATGTGTCATTGATCGTTTGTGTTGTCATAATGTTTATAACAGTGCACAAAGTAAAAAAAACAAGAAGATACCATGCAAGAGAGGGAGAAGGATTTCAACTTTTTATAATAATCCATTCAGGAGGTGAAGTTATATTTTTTATTCTAGTTTTTGTGGTTTGGTTTTTTATTTTATATGAATAATTTTTTAATGAGTTTTCCATTAAAAATTTAGCCACCACACAACCAACTACGGGGAGAAGCACTACAAGGGTAATTGATCCCCCCCATGCCTATAACCATGAGGTCATATTTGAGGAGTTACAAGGGAATTACTATGTGAGTAAGTGTTCCACCGTTTGTGGAGGCACAATGGTGGAGGTGGGAAAAATATCACACCCTCAAGAATTGGTACTTTTCAAAACCGGGGAGGGATATGAGATTTCAAAACTGAGGATATCATGATGTGTATTATATAAAGGTGGTGAACCTTCTAGAGTTTCAATGTGGTATTAAACCAGATAAACTAGAATCTTCTGATCGATCATTATTATTATCTATTCTATCTATTAGTTCATCTATGTTAATGAAACAAAAAGATCTAGGGTCTCCTAATCATAATCAATATGAAATTTTCCGGCCATCTGATATGACCATTTGAATATCTAGGTCTTCCGATCTCAATAAATCTATGTTTTCTTCTTAAGAATAGTTTGGAAAACATTAGTTCATCCATAGATCCATGGGTGATATCGATAAAATCTCAATACGATCCATCCTTTTATTGACTGATTTTTATAAATATTTCATAATAATCCAATTCATCTAAAGAACTATTCTATGTCAAAATGAAGATCATATTGTGGATGTGGAAGATATTTAAATTTTGAGATTGTTATTCTCGAAGCTACAGTATAGAGAAAGTGTTTGAATGAGATGATTAATTATTATTTATCTCTATGATTCTAGAATATTCTACGATTTCCACCATTTCCAATAATTACCATCCCAGGCATATGGTTTTTGTTACATGTGATTATTTAAAATCTGTTGTAACTAGAGAAATGATGCACCCATAGTGTCTCACATGCGATGGTTTCCATGCTACTACTATTTTCCTGAAGAATCCTAGAATCTACGATTGTTCAACATGTGCTTTCTGCACACGGATACCCCATAATGAATAGAGTTTTGCACAAATTTGTTTTTCATGAATATAATTGTTGAAGAACCACAAAACAGTGTAAATATAAACATTATATGATGAATAACATATGTGCATCAATCATGTACCCATTTGGGATTCCATTCAATAAGAAAGGATGGGTACACACACCATGAAAATAAAGGAAACAAGCACGAAGAAAGGTGTGTGTGTGTGTGTGTGAATAATTTTTTCATGAAGGGGAAGTGAGCACAAGGTAGTGAATGCATTAAAAATATTGAATCATTCTTGATGGATATATATACATAAGGTAGATGATATCCAAATTGTATATCAACATTCATGATGCATATACATTGAAAAATAATGTAAGGAGTGTGTATTTACATGACAATGTGAATGAGTATATGAATGCATGACTTCTATATCATTTGAAGAATCAAGAAGGAAGTGAATTTGGGAGTAAAGAAGAATATTTGAGGTAGTGTAATTTTGCATGATTATTATTGAAAAAAATAAAAATTCCTTTTAATGTTATAAATACATGCATTAAGAAATAGACATGAAATATATACATTGAATTTATACTGTGGGTAAATTATTTTTGAGATTGATGTTAGAAAAATTTTATTTTCAATGATTTTGAAGAAAATTCGTATCTGATGTTTCAATGTTTAGTGATGTCGGTTATTTAGTAGAATAAATTAAATTTTCTTGAATTGTGTTTTACTCAGAAAAATGACCACCTATAGGTGATCCGAATGTACTCAGAAATACCCTCACCATTGAAAAGGATTTTGATTTGTACTTGGTCCACTTTTTTCATCAATATTGTGGGGGAGATTATAAAATTATCCTCTTTGTTGATTAAATCTTGTGTGAATGAAGACTATGATGTCTTCAGTGGGACTCTAAAAGAGTGGATGTCTTTAGTGGGATTCCAGTGTAGGCATGTTGAGACCAGATATTTTCCTCATAAGATTTGTGAATATTTCTATATATATTTCCATAGCTAGGCATTGAGGTGACATGTAATTGAAAGGCCCGATGTTATGAAAATAAATTATGAAAAACTATTCAGTATATTTTATATAATGCACATCTATGAAATATGATAACTCTCAAATGGTAACTCATATAAGAAATCCAAGGCCAAAGATGAGTCTAGAATGTTGCATTTACCCTAATTGGGGAATAAATTTTGTTAGTGTGGGACAACATTGAGAAAGGAACCCAAGGAAAAACCATAAATAAAATAATTAAACTTAATTGTTTTATCTTGAATATCAAATGATATAACTTATGATTAGGGTCACGAATTGGAAATCTTAAATTGTCACTGGGTTCTAAATGATATGTTTTTTACCAATGTGTGATAAAAAATTAGAGGGAACCATAGTTTCAAATTATGTGATGGTTAGCGGGGGTTTTAGTGATTTTCTATAAATAAACACATAAGTCATTAAGAATAGGTTTAGCCCCCTAATCCTCTCCTCTCTCTCTCCCTATACCCCCACCAATATTTCTCATTTGTTCCTTTATAAATCATGAATGATGCTTTGGTGGATCAATGTAGAAGTGTTGGAGGGTGCCGATGATGCAACTTGTCATATCCCACCCCCATATACAATGTTTTGATCTATAGTTATGTGCAAATCATTTTTCGAGATCTAATTAAATATAGAAATGTTATAGTGATATCAGTGGAAGATCCTTCTATTGTGTTTGAAGATTTCCCTTGGCATAGATCTATATCCACTCCTATAAGAGTGGGGAATATGTATGAAGAGATGTGATCTCATTTCCTGCATTCGTTTGAGGATATTTATTAGAGGAATTATTTTTTCTCCTTTAGAATCTACATTGGTATTCATTCACTTGATATAATTTTTACTAGATATGTTTTTTACTTTGGGAGTACATTAGAATTCATTGGGGTACTTGTTCATAAATTGGTACCTGAGAATGGTTATGTACCCGTCCTAGCGATGTTGTGGGGTTATATATTGTGTGGGCCACACATGCATCATGCACCAAATTACAAGTCTTTTATCTCTTGTATCTTCTTCATTTTTACTCTAATATTGGATCTTGAGTAGCCTATCCTGAGTGTTCTATTTCATGGAATGATATGGTTCCCTCTTTAGTGGATTTCGATTTATAATGCTAGATGTTCTGGGTGGGACACATATTTGGGGAAGCACCTGATGACTACAACAACATTATTCCAAGAGGATTCATCTAGAATGGATTTCCAGTGTCTTCATCATTTCTTTTCGAGAGATACCATCCATCAAGGATTGCCATAGTTTCTCTATGTTTTTTCAATGATGTTCCATATAGAAGGGATGGCTAGAGTAGTTCTGGGTTTACCACTAGTTGGTCTAGGATGTTTTACCTGAAAAGAATTTATGGGTTTAACCCTAGTTGGTCTATGAAGTTGTCTCCAATAGAAAATCCAAGTTTTCCTTAAGCAGTGTTGGGTAGTGGGTCCAATAGATGACTCATTACCAAAATTAACCTACAGCGGGGCTGGGTAGTGGCTCCTTGTCGACATCTGGGTGATGATCCCCCATGACGTACTAAGGAATGGATACCTGATGTCTAGAGTGGAACCCTCAATCCATGATCAACATGGGTCCTCGACTATGAGATAAGATCTCTCAAATGTTTGACATGGTGAAGTGTGTTTCTTTCACATACCTATAAAATCTTGAAAAATAGGGATTCTTTTTCCAAAAAAATGTGTCCTTGGGATGTGACCTAAAACTGTGAGGGTGAGTTAGTGCCACCCAAAGCGTATAGTATCAATATGTTTTGATTGATTTCCTCTAACTTGAAGTTCATAGTAGACATGTGGGGTACAATGCATCGATGGTGGTTACATTTGGAACTGTTTCCTACTCACTTTCATTGGATAAGCTTTGATATGGTCAGCCCCTTAATCTCTTGTTTGGTATTCATTATTGAGAATATATGTATTCTTTTTCCAATACCAAGTCTATTGGTTTTGGTTACTCCTCTTCTAGGAGAGATGAATATTCACGGGGTATGCCACATACATTCCATCTCTAGATTCTCGATGATATACGTGTATTCTCTCCTACAATATGTTGAGAAAGCCTGATAATAAATTCACCATATCAATCTTTCATGATAATGGTGTTTGGATGTGTTTACATCACTCCCTTGTTGGGTTGAGCTACACCCCATTTATTATACCTTGTTATATCTAAATCACCACACTTAGGTATATATTTTACTACTCCCTTGAGCCTTCAAGGAATCCAAATTATTATTTTTATACTCACCCCTGTTTGGGATATTCCCAAACATAGTGTTCCCTTACAGACGACAGATAGGTTGATCTTCACATAATACGAGCTTAGGTATATGGGGTGTTTGGACAGCGGGAAGTGTTCGTAGCATGGGATCTAGGAGTGTAGCTCTCTCACCTATTTTACTTTTCCACTTGTTATAGGGTTGTGAAACTTTTAAGGATGCGATTTCATTTTTTCCATTTTCCCCTTCAGTTTACATTTCTATACATGTACTATTTATATGTCGATGTATATTTTTGGATTATATATAAAAGTGTTGTGTCTTTTACTTTTCCTTTGAACTTTTTCATTGAGTTGGTTATGTGTGTACAAGTTCATAAGAAAATTACTGCCTAAGATTGTTGTGACTTTAGTGAACGTTTCCACACCTGTCATATGGAGGAGGGTAAGGGGTAGATATGGCCCAATCCCCAACGTGGGTTGTGTTGTGGAAAGGCCCATGGGATGCCAGTAACATAGTGTGATGGAGTACAAAGATCTTCCTATCTGGTTCAAGAGTCACTAGTTTATTTGGGAACATGTAAACACTACTGGGACTCTATAGTGGGACATTGTGGGACTCAGTGTTGAAGGGATTGGGATCATCCCATGTTATAACCATCAACATATTTTGGAAAATCAAAAAACATGGGTGATAAATGGTTTCAGAAAGGATGTAGGTATTAGTAAAAAACCTTGTAAAAATACTTGTGTGTTGTGCTTTCATTTTTTAGTTACTTTTTGGGAGATTATGAGATTTATAGTTGATGGATTTTAACTTTTAATAGTCACATAGGATGAAATTGAAAAAAAATAATATATAAAACAATATACCCCAAATTGACCCCCTAGTGGTATTTAATTGTTCCTTGGAAACTTCAATTCTATCTGTTTTGATTTTATGAGATAGATGCCATATACACATCCCATTTATATTATCTTGTTAGAAAGTATCCAAGAATGTATATCATGGTTAGTATATTGATATTATTTCAATTTATATAACAATTTTTTAATCTTGTTTTCAGGTAGTTTATGGAAGAGAATATACCAATGTGGTATGAGTTTTTTTGACCTAATTTTCTTTTTGTGGGAGATATGTTCACTTATAAACCTATATAATTTTCTATGTGTATATACATCCACTTTTACATTTAATATCGTGTATTATTTTATTATCATTATAGTGTATTTTTCATTATATTTTTTTCCTATATAGGGCTTATGATTTAATGTTACCAAAGTGTTAAGGGTTTGATGATACAACCTAATCATTTATCGCGGGTGTTTATTTTTCATAAGTAGAAATATTATGACCTATTTATAAATAATGTCATGAAATATCTTCTACAATGGTTATGTGATGAGAATAAATGTCTTCCATTATTTTAATTTATTTTTATAGTCATGATTTTAGAATAATATTTTTAAAAAACCCATCTTTAATTCCAACTATGGTATGAAACACTTTTTCTTCGAAAACATGTATTATGAAAATGTTTTCAATTATTTTCTTAATAATCATACATTTATTCAAAATGTTCATTTGTAATAATGTTTGGTTTTTTAATTACTTCTATGGAATATTAATTTTTTTTGAAACAATTCCCTATTGGATGATATTGAAAATGTTAGAGTAATATTTATTTAAGATATATGACATGAACAAGAGTTTCTATAATTTTGATTACTTTTTTAGTTTTAATTATATGTTTTCACCATTATATTCAAATAAATGTAAATTCAAAATATTTTTAAAGGTTTTCTTAATGACAAATTAATATTTTCCTAAAAAATCATAAATTATTTTTAACACTTCCATTATATGTTTTTAACATTATTTTCAATGAAAGTGATTTTCAAAAAGTTTTATAATGATTTTTCAAATAAGAAATGATATTTTTCAATAAAAATTCTTAAATAGTTTCCTAATCATCCTTTATAAGAATTAATGGATATTTTTCAAAACAATGTATTGAAATTTTAGTTTTAAAAAGTTATTTTTAAGGAAATGTTATTTTTACACAAAATATTCCATTTGATTTATCATCCAAATTTAGTTTCCCACTAAAATTATATCCTTTTTTTATCGTATTATTTTTTGGAGATATGATATAAGGATACCATTTTTATTCCTTATCAAAATCATTAATCATTATGTTTTAAACTTTTGTCAGAAGCCTGTTTTTATTCCAAATGTTATACCATGATAAAATTATTATGAAACACTCCTATTTTTCTATAGTTAATGCTATGATTAAATGATGAAATGAATATGAAACATGAATATTTTTTTCCAAGTTATGATATGATGAGATATTTGGGAATCCAATTTTATTTAATGGATTCTGATAAGATGAATTCATTATAATAATATGGAACACAATTTTATGATTTTCATTATGTAATGATGATTACATTATTACTACATAAGGTGGTAATGTTTTAAAAAAGGTGGGACCTATATATCCATCCAACTCATTGGGTAAGGATTTATATTTCAAGAGATATTCAAGAATTGAATGGGGTGGGAACCCTGTTCAATAACAGATTTTATCAGCTATGATGGTATTGGGTGTGAACCTTCACTACTATGATTGTTTATTGAGTGAAACCATTGCACTATGATATCCTTTTTAAGTAGTATTGGGTACTACTGAATTTATATTATATGCTTATGTGTATTCCACAATTCCATGTCTTATGGAAATGTTATTCTATCATGGATAATGTTCTTAAATTTATTTATGATTTATGTCGTCTGAACTATAAATCATGAATCCATTATACATCATTCTAATAATTGATATGTATTATATTTCTTTAATATGTTATGATTATGTTCTCATACAGTTATGTTAATGTTATGCTTACATATATAACTTTTTTACCATTAATGTGAATTTGAGATAACTTTTTATTACGTTTCCATTCCCCAAAGTTTGAAAAACTGTTTTCAGCAAGGTATCATTGTGAAGTGTACTAAAACCGATGATATTTATTAGAGATGTTGAATATCATTCACTGAATTAGAATAATGTTTTCCTAATGTCCAAATAAACTAATCTATTATTATCCATAGTGTTTTGGGGGTAATGTAATTAATATTTATCTAAAAAGATATAATACCAATGTATTAAAATCCTACGTATCTATAGTTGGTATTAAAATAAATGTTTAATCAAACATTTGAAAATATGAAGATAGAACACTAGTGAAGTCCCTCGTAAATTTTATAAGTATGTTTATTATAATGTTTCTAAGGAAAAGTCAAAGGATGAGTCAATGTATTAGAAAATATATTTGATTTTTTGTAAAATGACATAGAACATGGTTTCAGAATAATTACATACCTCTATTGATACTACAAGTGTATACGACTCTCATAAAATTGTACATATGGATAATAAATATTAATATTGAACATTGAGATGGACTTAATCATCACATAGAAAAGACAATGGGCCTTGTTCTACACCTGATCTGACATTCCCATGGGATATTCTTTGGAAATTCAAAAAATCATTACAAATCATCATAAATGATTTAAATTTATGATGACTATAAATGATATATGATAAACCTAATATTTCAAATATTTTAAATATTTTTTCTGGATTGAGACATACAATAAGTGATTTTCATGATTAATTTTTCTCTCATTATTATTATTGTTTCTCACACTTTTCTTTTTGTTATTAATCAATGGTGGGAACTATAATGAAATGGATTAACATTGAATATGATGAAGCATTACGTAATGAGGATCCAAATGGGATGATGGATGGAGGGATGGATATTTTGATAATGCGTAATCAGTTGTCATGGAATATGATTCATTACACTATCATTAACAAACTCTCATTCTCACCAAAGAAGATAATGATTGAGTTAGCTGAGAGTTTGGTTACTAGAGACCATGGAGGAATGAATCATTATTTACATATATAATGATAATGTGTAATGAATAAGTCAAGGGAATGACTCAGAGGGATATGATGATGTCTTTGGGGTATAAAATAAAGAAACAATATAAGTAACTAAAATGAAAAAAAAACCTCACTTAACTCAATTGATGAGAATAATGCTAACCATATGGTATCATTGACTACTAAATGTTTTCAATGTGGAATGTATATGAATTAAAAAAATCAATATCCTAAGGGGAAAGTTTGAAGTCTAGAATCAGAAAGGATGAATGAGTAATAAAAATATTTATAATGTTGAATAGACTAAAAATTAAATATAAATGGAAGTAACTATTGATGAATAAGCCAAATAAACAAATACAATGGTTTGAGAAATAAATTGGGTGATTTAAGTGATTAATTATTGTATTTTATGAATTATGATATATGGATAGTTAAATATGTTCAATTTTTCTATATAAAATTTTCATAAAGGATATGAAATAATATGATGAATTGTACTATTTACAACAAAATATTATTTAATGGAAATGTAATATTTTAAAAAAGCATGATTAATGTAAGATAACCCATAATATGTTTCTAAGGTAGGGAAAATTTTATTTAGTTTTCATAATGAGTGATTGATATAGATAACGTAAACTGGATTGTATTAATAACCTCAAAACTAATAAATGATTTATTAGAAAATTGGATTATAGTGTCATCAATGATTCTTATAACATTATTGGATCTATGGAATATGTTAAATAATATATATGATTTTATTCATTAATTCTTCATGAATACATATTTTATTTTAGGTTTTATAGTTATTTATTTTATTACCATGTTTCCCGATAATAAATTTTAAAGGTATTCATATGTTTGGTATGGGATAATCAAGGGGTGTTATGTTATATAGAGGATCAATGTTTTGTATTTTGAAAATTTTGGTTATATAATTTATTAATTTAAAATTATTAAATGGTTGTAATGTTAAATATTTATGGAATAATTAAGTTAAACTTTGGATTTGGTTTTAGAGACTAACATATTACATCACAATATGATGATTTATATATATAGTATATCCAGGGATTTTGTATTTTAACTAATTAGGGATGAAATGACTTATCTATCTATTATGGACCTTATTTAGGGGTTAAAATGAAAATTTCAAAACATAGAGTAGGATATGTGGTATAAATTTATCATGGTGAAAAATGGAAGAAAATTTTCATATAAGATCAAATGAAATTATGTAATTACATTTTCATATGTTTTTATCCAAAATGTGAATGTAATTCCCTATATTTAAAAAATATTTCCTGAAATAATAAAATTTCTTGTTAACATTCTTTATAATGTCAATGAGCCATTTAATTACCATTTGTATGAAGTATTTTTTGTCATTAGTGTTTTTTTACCACGTTCTCTATCACTCTCAATCAGTATTTTGGTGATAGTTTTTTCTTCTATGTCCATGTTCACACATCCCTCATATTTAAAATATTATTAAACCAATAGTGTGTTATATTCAGTGTCTCTCACAAATTTATTTTTTAAAATACCACCAATTTTCATTGTATTGATAGTGTGGGTTTATATTTCCTGGACTTAAGTGACATCCCCAGGATATTAAAGGTTGTTAATAAATGTAAATGGATTCATTAATAATCAGGGTAATTTTTCCCCATAAAAACAAAATCAGAAGCCAAACATTCCATAACCAAATAAAACTTTTATGATTCATGCATGATATAATTGAATGGAATATATATGTAATACCATTTCTATCAAATCCAATTACAATACAACCATATTAAAAGATGAAAAAGAACCATGTACACAATAGAAGACATAACAAACAAAACTCAAGGACTCTAAGAAAAAACTATAGGCTCTAAAAAGTTTCACGAACATACTCCAAAAACTACCTATGAAAAACATCAATCCTCTATAAATATATGATTCATTAAATTTTCCCATGTCTCAGTAAATGATCTCTACAAAATCACCAAATTTCCAATGTAGGGGTGACTACTAAAACTCAGTCGTCTTTCCCCGAATGACTTCCGTACATGTGGCGATGGGTTCGAACATGTTAGGTCATTTATATTAAATTTTTTTATATATCAATTCAAATAGATATTATGAAAATATAAAACAATTTCCATATCAATTTTTTTCCTCAAAAGACAATTTTCCAATGGAAGCAAGCAAACTATGCTTTAAAACCATTAAAAAATTTCTATCTTGGAATAACAATTCCATTCCACATATCCAAAAACCCATCGATGTAAGAAACCTGTAAATCTATATAATCATGAGTTGTGAGTAATTTAGTCACTATGTTTTCACTTAGTGAACACTTTTGATAGGATTACATCATGCCATTATCCATCCCACCCTTTTTATAGGGGAACTTCATGCCCTTATCCATCCCATTACACATGAGAAGATTCCACAAAACCATTCCATCCCCTTTCCATTACCAATTATTCCATCCACAATTAAATAAAACAATTTTTTTTCATTAAAACCATTATGTGAAAACCCTTCCACTAATTAAAACTAACAAATAATTCTAAAATCAAACAACAAATAATTTGCACAACATTTCCACAATTTTCACTCACAAAAAAATACCATCACTAAATAGGGGTTCTACCCTGATTTGAACACCAATTTCCAAAATAAATAAAAATAACACTATAATTTTGAAATCAATACATCATGTACTAAATTTAGTATATCATAGTGAAGCCATATACCTTGGAAATCCTGGAAAAATACAAAAACTGCCTAAAAATGCCCATGAAACCGAGATGAATATCAAACACCCACCTTAAAATGCTTTCTGTTATCATAAAAAATCCAAATATAAACATATTTGGAACCAAATACCATTTATTTATCAGAAATAGATGTATATATAAAATAACTAGATATTGGGATATGTGGATCTAAGGTAAACCACTAAAACTACAATGAGTGATGAATTACAACATGAATAAGGATTTAACGCAACTAAAGAAGCCTTTAGATAACCTCTAGATCGATGGGAGAGGTAGATATTTCCTTTGGAAGGATAAATATCGAGTTAGGGTTTATTTATATATAAATGAGTGGTTAAAACACAAAAATGACCTAGATAAATTTATCATGGATTTTTTTTAAACCCCTGCAGTGTTAGTCACATAGTTAAGAATATTGTGCGCTAACTATGTAACCACTATTACTTTATGGGAAGATCACACAGTTATATTTCATTGTTAGAAAGTAATTCTTCATCCATAAAGAGTCACACTATCCCATGATGCATGTTTTCTCTTGGGTGACATCATATTTGGGAGAAACTATGAACCTACATATGTTCCATCCCCTTAGACTTTGTATCATTGTGCATGATTTCTTGTACATATTTCCTGGTTTCCACTAACCGCACACCAACTCTTTCCCATTATAAAATCCCCAATGTCATTCGTAAAGATTATAAAATGCTTCAAAAACCTCTCCCAAACACATTAAATACATAAAAATAATAAATAAAGTGTTACTTACTTGAAACCAGGGTTCTAAATTCTCCCCACCATTATCCAGTCAATTCCATGAAAGTAGAAAACCACCATTGTTGTAAAATAGTTCTAGCCATTTCTCATACATTTTCGTCTCTAGTTACCAAGCCGCCTCAAGAATCTAACCATGCTCCAAAAAAACCGCACTAGACTGATGTTTTTCCGCATAAAACATTCTCTTGAATATCAAAATCTACACTAGAATGTGAACCAATGGTGTATCCAGATCTAGTTAAAAGTGATCTCACATAATTGGATGGGAAGGACTCGGTTGATAATTTTTCAAATAAGAGACATGAAACACATTATGCATAGTACCGAACTATGATAAACAATGCCAACATATATGTCTCCTCACTATCCCATTCAATAATGTTAATTGGTCATAAGTATCATGGAGATATCAAGCCCAAATTTCCAAAATGATGATTCCCTAGTCTTGGAGAGATGTTCCAGAGCACATGGTCACTCATCTTGAATGAAAATGGCCATCAAAAATGAAACACATATGATTTTTGATAACTCTTAGTTGTGTCTAATAATTTCCTCATCAAATGAATCTTCTCCATTGTTTTATAGACAAGGCATGGCCCATCTAGCAATGTTTCACCCATTTCCACCCCAAAAAGTGCAGAATGACCAGGACACCCATTCAATGCTTCCAAAATATCCATATGTATCGACTTATCAGATATTTTTATATATTATAAGTCCGATAGTGGAACATCCCCTTCCCATGAGCCTCTTAAATCCATTACATAATACTCCAACATTACATTCTAATTTTTTTATCATTTCAGATTTGTAGTCCATTTGAGGATGATACTCTATACACATAGGAAACTATGATCCAAGTGGTTCTTTTAAAGATTTATAGAAACATGACGTAAACCTCATATCTCTATCTAACACTATCGATAAATGTATTCGATTCCACTTTTACCACTTCATGGATTTTATTTTTTGACAAGCCATCCACTGTATGAGATTCATGAATAGGGATGAAATGAGGTGAAATTAATAGTTGATTCACAATCACACATCCGAAACTATGTTTCTGAATCATTCTTGGTATATTTGTTACAAAAATCATATCTATCTACTACAATTTACAAACCAGAATATGTAATCAATGTAACATACTTAACGGTCACTGATGATCCACCTTAATTTTCTAAGAGGTTAAACATATTGAATCAAACTCTTCCAATTTGAAATTTTTATTGAACCACCTTAACTATGCTTCAAAGTCATTTTTTATCTTCTATATTCTAGTAATAAAAACCCATATTGAATGGTTATATGCATGGAGATTTTTTTCTTTTCAAGACATAGGTATAACGATCGGATTTATAAACCACGACACCAAACTCTCCTACAACATTCATCTACCAAGGGTCTCCCCATCGTAGGGTTTTGAACTCATCACAACACACTTATAATAAGACATATTATTCTATTTAAACATCTCTACCTAATCAAGGAAAAATGAAACTAGAATGAAAATTGAAAATTCACCACAATCTTATATTCCATGTGCAACTTGGAAAGGACCTACATCAACTACCACTCATTTGAAGCTTCAATTTTCAACTGATCTTACATATTTCTGTTTAATGTAGCTTCAACTAAATTTCATTTACTCAGTATATACATCAAATCAAAACCAAACATTTGGAGGTACTCCATATATATTATTTTTCGAATAATCTCTCACCATTATGAGAAATAATGAATCTTTACATAATGATCTATAAACACAATTAATTACTCACCACATAAGTAATGATGCCAAGTCTTCAAAGCTTGGACGATGATAGATAACATCAAATAGATTTTTGGGTAATTATTATCATGAAATAATATCATCTATAGGACATAAACAACAATATGATCTCCATATCAAAACTAACAATAGATATTTAAGCATAATAATACCCTACATACCATGTCTTGATTCATAAATTTTTATTATTGATACTGATGTAAGGCAATCATGCAGCTCATGAAAATATTTCTAACATTCCTCAGTCACAAAGAATGAAAAATTAATTGTTGTTGATGAAGTCATAAGTGAATCTCGTCGTGAGATATCATGAAAAAAGAATTGGCGAAAACGATATACACTAAATAATAATCATATCATGAAGATAGTTTTTTTGTGGATTCTAAGAGATAACAACCTCTATCTTTTCTGGATCCGGAAAACAACCTCTTCCAGAATTACATGGCCATGGAAATTTACCAATTGAATACAAAAATATAATAATGATATATATGTATATATAAAATGATCTATCAAGATTTAAATCACTGTCAACAAGTGTTTTTCATGCTTATCCCTTTTACATGAAAACAACAATATGTCATCCCCAAACACCGCCACAATAGAATAAACATATCCTTGAAATATATAATTCATCAATTCCATAAATATATTTGGTGTATTCATAAGACTGAAAGTCATCAATAAATATTCATATTGGACACATATTCTTCTAATTTCTATATTCAAAATATACATTTTCTAAACTCACAAATTGTGATATTGTTGGTGGATGTCTATTTTGGAGAACCACTCATCTCCCCTAAATGGATCGAATAGATCATCAAGTCATGGAATTGGTTACCTTTTATTTATCATAACATGATTATATTTATGATAATGGAAAGATGACCTAATTGTTCCACACTCACATTGAATAACAAGACTGGTGTTACCCATGAAGATGTGATTCGCGCAATGAATATTATTTATTCTCGATTTTCCACAATCACCTTATTTTCCATTAATTTGGTTGGTTCCCTTTGATAATATAGATGTGATTTAATAATGATCTCTTAAAGGAGATCAATAATAATCTCAACATCCCTTACAGGTGGAAACCATAATAATTCTTGGGAAAATATCTGTAAAAAAATTCACAACCACTGGAAAACTAATATCTTTGATTTCTTCTATCGATGATATGTATAATTTTTCCAAATAGTATGAGATCATTACATCTTCTAGTGAAAAAGATTCCTTTTTTTCTTCATTTACATTATGGTCTCCTTGATAGAGTTACTTGACACCGTACTCAGTTGTAAAACAAACATTAATGGTATAATAGTCTATATGATCGTTCAAAATTTTAAAACAATCCATAACAAATATATTATCATAGAAATATATTTTTATCATATAGAAATTAGATATTATCCCTTATTCATCAAAATTTATAGAACATGCTCTGCACACAAAGGTAAACCATTATCATTAATAAAGAAGAGCTTACAGTTTTAACACTGATGGTATCAACTCAACTTTTACACATTGAAAATCAACAACCCAAGAATAAATAAATGATTTGGATTCACCCCTATAAAAAAAATTCATAATGGTAAAAATAAAATGAACAAAACCTTGTACTATATATTGTTCAGACGGATCATCCACAATAACATTCACAACCAAAGATAATTGCTTCCTCACAACATGTTTTTCTCAATTTACTAATTTTGATGGAATTCATGAAGATTCATGGTATTCCTAGAATCACCAAAGAAAGCTCTGTTCAACTGATGAGAGTTTTTCTGCTACCCTAGTCCCACTAAGGCATACAATTCCTATAATACTTGAGAAGTGTCTCCAACACCCGTCCTAGGATCACTACAACAATATAGCTTATGATTCCCCCCATCAGATTAAAATTGTATCATTCTCTAGTTTGTTTCATATTCTTCACTTCATGTGTTCAATAGAATGACATTAGAAACACCCCTCATTGATCTTGGATCATATAAAATTTTTTACTCTTCTAACGACAAAATATTGAGTCATATTCACTCCTTGGAAATATGTGAACCCCTTCTTCTTCTTCCCATCATTAGAGTTCCCACAATTTCCCATTGGTATCAACATACCTCATCCCCTATATCTACTGATATTTCATATTCCTAAATCATATCTCAATTCACTATCTAGGTATAATCTGTTATACATTTCACAACACTCTTTGGTTGAATATACTGCCTAAGACCTAATTCAATGTGTTGTGCCTTTAAAGATGAACTAGAATATACCTTTTGTTAAAAAACCTAAATTCATAAATTTATCTCCATACTCCAGGGTAGAGTGGTTTTACATCTTCATGAAAAATAATACAATTTTTCTCTAAATTATGATCATCTAAAGTTTGATTTTTTTTAACAATTATTTAAAATACTCCCATGCAATTCCTTGGTTTATGTTTGCCGGAAAAGATAAATCCCACCACTGGAATTCAATATATTCTATCACATATATCATCAAATTTACTTTCATCTCTACTAGTGATCCAATGAAATCAAGGATATGATTTACCCTTTTCATGCACATCTTCACCACTTTTAGTTCTGAATCACCTAGAAATATAGGTGGATTTTTCTATTATATCTATAAAGAATGATCCAGTTTCTTTGGTTCATCAATCATGTTCCTAGTATATACAAATTGAAAATCATAGGAAATACTATAGAACAACTGTTGCTTTACATGTGGCTCGGCTATAACCATATTCACAATATCTTCCTCCGATTGGTTTCTACATCACCTAGTAGATGCCATTTTCTATCCAAACTAAAAATTTCATTAGTGTCACTCCCTATACACAAGAGGATTAACAATTTCAAATACCACCACACTATACTATCATAAAATATATTTCCAAAATACAACTATTACCACGTTTAATCATTTTTTAAATATTTTACATTTCATTTAAAAATCAAACCATTTTAAAAATAACAAGTTCATTCCTTTTCAAAATCTCATTGTTGGTATTGTTTTTAATAATTTTATAAAAATAATTTTTTAATAATAAATCAGAAATAATTACTCAAAGTGAAATATGAAATCCTATTGGGAACGATGTTATATAATGCATGTCATGTTCATCTAATTGGATAATCCCAAGAAAATTAGAATCTCAATCCTATAAATCGCTACAAAAACCTAATATACCAACTCCATAGTAACGTAATGTTCTATATAAAGAAGATTATATATCTTTTTATCTACTGAAATTCATGTCCCAATAATCCTACTCCATTCAACTTTCCCAACTCAAGGAATATAATAGAATTAATATCATCTCTGTGAAGGACAGAACTAATGACCACTTCATGTACAAATATGTTAGCATAGACAAAGAATGATACTACATCGAACCACTCACCCTTTCACATTGGCTATGATAGTGGGATGATATTTCTTTTAATTAAGTGATATTATAAAGATGAAAATGGAAACCAATAAATTCCAATGTAATCATTATCAGTTGGGGGATGATATACCCTTTGAAACTAAAACAACCAACCAAATAAAACATACCCAAATAAACAACTACACGATTCATGATATAAATGAATGAAAATTACCAGAAATACCATTTATATCCAATGTAACAATAAGAGTACAACATAAGAATACTATAAAACATCCATGTACATAGTTGAATACGAAACCAAACAAACTCAAATACTCAAAGACCAGACTCAATGGTCCAACAAGATTCATGTTCTAATACAACAGAACAGCCAATGTATCACTATGTATCTCTATAGAAATTTGATATTTACCATTTACCATGTCTTGGTAAACAATATCTGTAAAAACACTTATGTTTAATAGTAGGGGTGACTAATTAAAAAAAGTACACCATCACCAAATGACTTCCCTACTCACACAACTTTAATTGAACATGTTATCACATTTATACAACAAAATATATATAAAGAAATTAAAAATAGTTACATGATAATATAAAAAAATTTCCATATCTATAATTTTCCATGACAATCCATTTTTCCAAGGGAAGCAACCAATCCATGCTTTAAAACTATTACACAAGTTCTATTTTAGCATAATAATTCAATTCTACACATCCACAAAATGAAAAAATTCATGAAACATGGGCCTCTATATAAATTTGAGTGGTGATTCATCCCTTCGCTAAGATTTCACTCAGTGAGCCCTTTTGAATGCTTTACATTATGTCCTTACCTATCACAACCTTCTAATTGGGTTATTTCCTTCCACTATCTATCCCAATGCACTTTAACACATGCCACACAACCATGAAAAAATGATCACAAAATCTTGTGTGCCAATACAATTTAAATATAAAAAAATTATTGAAAACGATTCCATAAAATTATATCCTATAATGAAACAAAAATCATCTTTTGAAATAATAATTTTAAAATCAATCCACATTGAATTTTTAAAACAATTTCACAATTTCCTAAGAATCTACAAACTATAACTGAAGAGGGTTTCAACCTTTCTTTTCAATAAAATCCCAAGATAATATCAACATAAAATAATGATTTTATATAAATCCTTATTTTTCTTATTAGTGGAGTCAATAGTCAAGACACCTACCTTAGATAACATAGGAAAAAATGAAACTGGAAAGAAAACACCCATGAAACAAGGTTGAATCTTCCAAAAACCCTATATTAATCTCTTCCCCTAATAATAAAAAAACAAAATATATTCATATTTGGTATAAAGTACTTTATATCAATCCACATCAAATTTATATCTCTATACCCAGTAGAGTGGGAGATGTTAATCAAATTTAATCCACCGAAAACCACCATTAATGACCACATACCACGAGAATCAGGATTCAAAAGACATAGAGAAGCCATCAGATTACATATGGATTGATGGGAGAAGCCTCTAATGAATTTGGTAGGATAAAATATTGAGTTAGGGATAATTTATTGAAAAAATAATGGTTTAATAATTATTATCTACCTAGATCATGTTTGTTTTAGAATTTTTTATAAACAATGCACGGTTAGCCACACGTTTAGGAAAACCATATGCGAGCTGTGCGCCCACTTATTTATCAATGGGGGGAATCAATTGGATGGACCACATGATTAGAAACCATGTTATACCTATGACAAATCCCACTAACCTGATATATATAGTCCTTTCTTAACAGTCGAACTTTATGGAAAAACTGTGCACCTACCTGTGCACATTTTCCATATTCTTTTATAGTTTCCTTTTGGTGTATCACAATTTCCACTAACTGTTCACTAATTTTGAAATTTAGAAAATCCCCAGAAATTTGAAAAAATGTTACCAAATCCTCCCAATATTCATCCAAAGTCTTTATATAATTAAAAAACATTATCAAAAGGTTACATACTTGAAACTGGGAGTTATACACCTTTTCCTTTTTCAAGGGGATTTTTTGTAAACCCTTTTCATGATTTGGGATTCATTGAAAGAGTTTCGAAAATTTAATCCCTGGATTACTAATATTTATTTCGAGGGAAAATTACATATTGAAGGGTGTTCAATATGAAACCATATGATTTATTGAAATATTCTTTTTTTCAAATTAATATGATCTTTTTAATATATTTTTTGTACATGTAAAACTAAATTATTCTCGCATTATATATAACAATGATTTTATATGAAGCATTTCATATTATTATAATATTATTATATGATTGAATTCTTCTAGTTAAGGGAATGGAGGTAGCGAACATGATTTTATATATTTTTACAATATATGGTTTTAAAAATTATATATGATGAAATATTTGGTGGCCAATTAATTAAAAATGAAAATAAAAACTATTTGGAAATATATGATATCATTTTATGGGAAAACAATTTTTTTGAAAGAATAAAGTTTACCTCAATAAATTAATGTAATAAAATATGTAGAATTACATTTCGTGAATGTAATATATTTTATATTATATAAAATATTTGAAATTTAGTTAATTTTTTATATTGACCAGAGGTAAGAATAAATCCAATTTTATGCATAAAACTGAAATTTTCTAGAAAAAGGTGTGATGTCTCCATTGGCACACTTACTTTAATCAAATTTTTTATAAAACATTTAAAATATATTTGACAATTTAACACAAATGTTTTAAATATGATTTTTAAAATAATATTAGTGCCTATTTCCCATTTTTTTCAATGATTAATAGTTTTGTTAAAATTGAAAATATAGAATCATAATTTAAAAGCAAATTTTATATTAAATTACATACACTGTTAATTTTTATTTTATGGTAGTCTAAATTTATATTATTTTATTTATATATCTATTAATGAAATTTATTTCTTTTGAATTATTTTATCACTAAATTCTTATATAAAAACCCTTTAGATTGTTTGAAATATTATCTTTTGGAAACTCACATTCCCATCAGCTCGGTGACATTAATATTAAATTATACTTCTACAAATATGTGTCTGGAATTTGTAAAAATGAATTACCTATTTGGATTTATAAAAATATATATTATTTAATAATGTAAAAATACTTTTTAAATATATTTAGTATTACAATATTTTAATAATATTTACCATGGTTAAGTTAAAAATGGGCTTAGTGGGGGGTTAAACTAAAATTATAAGGCTTAAAATGACAAAAAAACAGGAATAAAATCATTTTTATACCCATATGTCGACCATATAAAATCAAATTATTGATATAGCTCTTTTATATCATATATTCAATAGAAAAATAGTGGTTCATATTATTACTTTCAAAAACATTCCAGTGTGCCACCAAACTCACATATAAATGGCCACCATCTCTCCTATCCTCTTCCAACCATAATATTATTTTGTTTCTTATAATACCAGTAAAAATTCCTTTCTAGGATACATTATACAATAATAGAATAGTATTTTTGTATTAAAACTAATCTGGGAATTCTTTTTATTAAAGCATAAGGAGGATACCTGAGGAAGAGATAACGTTTATCAATGAGCTTTTCTTAATTAATCTTTTTCCTCCACCAACTTCAATTCATTATAAAAATATTGATATAATACACATAGTATATTTAATATAATATTATTTTTATATTTTTAGGGAATGACCTAAAACCACATCATCTTCCAAAAAATGAGATATTAAATAATCATCATGCATACAGTAGACTAACACCTTAAGAATGAATATTATCTATATTTCAATTACAACCTCTAATTGTTGGGTATGATAATGTATATAAAGTTTATACATTATAAATATAACCTAATTATAAAAATCATGTCATTATATCATTCTAATTTTTCTTACATTGATTCATTATGGGATATTATAATGTCGATCATGTGTACGGCGGGCCACCACTTTGCAATGCTATGAAATTCATTTTCACTAATGCTTTACAAGGAATGTAATATGGAAAAAATTAATGTTTATTTGTGACATATAATAAATAAATATAATATTACATATGTATTAGTCAATATAAAAATATTATATATAATTTTTTACATTACCACTTCACTTCCATAGTGATGGTACTGTCATTCATGTACATGTGGACTACCACCTTCATAAGGCAATATGAATATATATTTTCATCACCACACCACATTGATGATTTGGATAAGTATATTGAAAAATAAGATGTTATTTATTATATATTATCATTAATCAATGATAAATTATTTTATACCTCTTTTACATTTTGATCATTGTAAAATGGAACTGTTACTCTGGTGAATGTATGACCTACCATTTCCATGATCATAACTTACCTCATTTCTAAAAGCATGCTTCCATAATTAAAATTATAACTGATATATAAACATATATACAATAATTAATTCATTATTATTATTATAGAGATTATGGATCGATAATCAAATTAAAAGTATATAGAATAACATGTTTAAAAATATATGTAAAAAATAGAGGTTATTAACTGAAATGTGATTTTAACAACATATTGGTCACATATTGGTAATAAATTTTCCTAAGAAAATAATATATGGTACAAAATATATAATTATTATTCTATAATATATATATATAATAAAAATAACAAATATTATTTATATATGAAGTTCATACATATATGATTGTTGTTGAGACATAAGGTAAGGGATTTATAGTCTCTCTTTTTTCATTGAATCATATGAACATTCACAACTCTTTTCATTTGATTTGTGTATATACAATCCCATTGAAATTTTATATCATGAATCTCACTATATATTATCATCATATTTACTATTTCATTTTATGTTATTCTTTATTGGGATTTATGATTCAAAATAATTATAAAGTGGTTAGGGATCTTCCTTTCACGCATCACTTTAGTGACACAAATGCCATATTCACTACATATTAATTTTATGTGATGTAAAAACTGACCTTGGATGTTTTTTATTATGATTCTCATGAATATTATTTTCATTTACAGATCAATTTTTTGTCTATATTTTTTATGGATTATAGTTCAAATGCTAATAAAGTGGTGAGGTTTTTTTGCTCTAATTTTCCTTTCTGGGAGACTTATGTCTTGTTATGCACCAATCATATTTTATTAGTTTTATATAAAAAAATTGACATAAAATATATTGAATTAATTTTTAAAGATATTATAAACTTAGTTTATTTTAATTCTCTCTTGAGGCTAGCAATTCATTATTACATAAGTTGTTAGGGTTTTATGATACAATCTTATCATTTATAGGATTTATTTATGTTTAAAATGACTAAATCTTACAATAAACCTCACATTAATCACATTAATTTTATTATCCCATTTTTTTATGATTATTAATATTTTCACTTAATTACCTACTCATTATGTACTAATTTTTTCAAACTAGTTTTTAATAAATAACATATTTATTTCTCTCTCTAATGGAAAAAAATTTTCAATCCAAAACCTTATTTTCCAATAAATGTTTTAATTTTTTTATAAAATGTATTAAAACTATTTATTAATAAAATATTTACACTTATATGAAATTTTTTATCATTTTTGAAATGAAAATTAACGTATTTTTTCTAATAATTCCTATTTTAGTTTTACTAAAAATATTGATGGAATCTTGGTTTTTTTGTATGACATGAACATAAAATTTTTTCATTATGACTACTATTTTCCTTGGTTATTCCTTTATTATTTTTCATGGGTTCCTTCAATGAAATTATATTGAAATTTTGTGCAAACAATTTTTAAAATATAGAATGAAATTTCCCCTAGGAAATGTTGTAAATGATTTTTAATGCTTACTTTATATGTTATCAGGGTTATTGTCAATGAAATGAAGATTCAAAATTTATTAAAATATTTCATCAATAAGGATTGATTACTTCACAGATAATATTTATTATATGATTTTATAAATATTCCATTATAATATTCAGAGTTTATTTTTGAAATAAAATCATTTCTGAAATGTTTTACAAATTTTAATTTTTAAAAGGGGTTTTCAAAGAAATGTTATTTCAATTAAGAAATATAATAGGAGACATATATTTATAAATATGTTTTCATAATTAATTACATCATTTAATTTAAATTTATATCAACATCTTAATATTTTATAAGGAAATACTATATTCGATATCATACAAGATACGTTAAATCGAGAATAAATTAACATTGGTATCTCATTATTTCAATGTGACCATAATAACTTGGAAGTAAAATTAGTGGGAAGGGATAGTATTTAACCCATTATGAAATATATAATCGTACAATTCATTTCTAATGTAATATTTAATTCGTCCTAAATAAGCACATTAATATTTTAGTAAAGTAAATATATTTTTTAAAAATAAATTTTCATCAAAAGTGATTATTTCATTCTATTTATGAGTGAATATATAAAATTTAAGATGTTTGAAAAGAATTATGTGACTACAGACATATCATTCATTATTTCATCAAGTGAAAATTATCTTTGGATTTATTTTTTTTTTGATTTTTATATAAATTTTTAGTTTTAATGAATTTTGAAAAGAATTATTTTCATGTAATGTTTTCATAACATCAAATTCAATTTTGTATTTTTTTAATATTTATTTTATATTTCTGATTTAAAATATCCCAATTATGATTTTAAATGGATATTATAATTTAATTTCATATAAAAGGAATATTTTTGAGAAAAATAGTTGTTCATCACATTTTACTGATTAGATATTAAATTAAATTCCCAAAAAATGTGTTTATAAATTTGAAAAATATATTCCATATTTGAATTATTATTTTAAAATTTAGTAAAAATATCACTTTTATTTTTAGAAAAAAATGAATAATAAACATTAAAATTTTGATTCCATAGTAATGGGTTTATCAGGTAATTTAGGATAATAATAAAATGATAATGAAAAACAATTTCCATACACATGCCTCAATTTAATTATAAGAGTAATTTTTTACCATATAAATTGTTTGATCGAATATAGTGCCTTTTGTTTCTATCTATACGTGATTTTGAAATTTTTAAAATTTTATTTAATTAAAATTAAAAATGTCACACTAATAAATATAATAGATATTAAATGTTTAATAAGGTGTTATATTGATTATATATTATACCATAATTAGTAATTTAAAATAAAAAATATTTATCTTTATAATGTTAATTTATTTTAAATTTTCCATGAAAATATACTTTTCTTCAATGCTTTTACACAACTGATGCATTAATTATATAGTCAATGGAAAATTTAATAAATGATAATAAATATTTTAAAATATAAATATTATTAAAAGATTAATGCAATATACTTATTTTAATGATTCATCGTACATTTTGGAGAAGTATTAAAATATTTTTCACAAAAATATTTTTTTCTTATTTATATTTTTAAATGTCAATGTAATTAATTCTAGGAAAATTGACATTAATATTAGTTTAAAATATATAAAATTTTTAAAATGATATGACTTTTATAAAAATCATAATTTCATAAAATTTATTGTGAGAAGAGTTAATATATAATCCAATATCAATTTATCAGTGTATTGAAATTTCATAGTTATAATAATAACCCTCAATGCGTAAACATTTATGTTGTCACTATAAGAGGTAACAAGGCCAAATAACAGTTAAAACCAAAAGATAAGGGCAGAAATATAGTAAATCATTATTTAAATTTTATTTTATGATGTGATTTAGAACCATAATATTATTATATTATAAATTATTCAATTTAGAGACATTTGAAATTGAAATTTAATGTATATTAAATTGATATTTTGAGAAATATCAATAGTTCCCCTCTCATATCTTGTAAAAGGGTAATTTTTCTTCACATTTTGTAAAACATAAAAAACATTTCTAACAAATATATTAAAAAAAGTCCAATAATCATTACACTCATTATATTGGTATTATATTAGTCATAACACCAACCATTGGTTCCCTAAGGAGATAAGAAAATGTCATTTTCTGAACAATATGTAACGTTTTAATCAAGCTGGTTTTTTAAATCTTTTTCATCCATCTATAAATATTCATAAAAAATAATATAATTAACAATAATTTATAACAACTATATTTAGATTTTATTTTTTTCATGAATCATATACCCCTATAATTTAATTATATGGTAAAATAATTCACTATTCGTGTGTAAAATAGGTTTCCACCTCTCAAACCTATGTAATTGTTATTCAATAAGAATCTCTCAAGGCTTGTTAAAATAAATGAATTAATTTCTATATATGATACTAATTTTATATGTAACATTCTAAAAATATAATATATTTCTAAATTATTACAATTCCCCACAAATAAAAATGATAATGTCGTTCCTTTGTACATTTGGAGTACCACCTCTAAGAAGGGATGTGATTTTTTTTTCATCACCACTTCACATGAATGATATAAAAATAAATATTTAAACAAATAACATGAAATATATGATATAATAATAATTATTTAAAAATTAAATGATACTTAAACTTATTTCAATAATGATCATTGAAAAATTGAAATTCTACTCGTGTGCATATACGCCCCATTATCTCCATGTTTATAAAATTGTTCATTTTTCATAACCATATTTAATATATTCATTTAATATTTAATTTGTTATGAAAAATTATAATTATTTCTTGAATATAATTTCTGAGATTATTTAATTATTAACTCTTTTACCATAGTCGACCTACCAAATCCTTTTAGGACATAAGTTCCAAATATCGTCAATGAATCAAACATGAACATTAATGTTTGAGAAATTGAATATATCCATGAAATGGGTGATATAAAATGAGTAATAAAAATTAACATTTTCATAAATAAATAATAAATTTAAAACAAATTATTATTCCGGAAGATAAATGTCATAAGTGAAAAATCAAACTATAGGTATGTGCTTTTCAAAACATCATTTCTATTTGATGTATTAAACAAGTACTTTATTGGTTATGATATTCTTTGATATTGTGTAGAATTAATTTTAATTAAATTACATGTATTTACACTTATTTTATGTCAATTTAATGCTGTTAAAAAAAATAGTTTCATTTTATTAATGTTTAAATGAATGATAAGATATATTTAAGGGAATTTATATTGAAAATCAACTTGGTGGTTCCTCTTTCATCATGATTTTTTGAAATTCTAAAAGAATGTTTTTTGACTTATAAAATATGGGAATAATTTACAAATTTTATAATTCTTTAATTTTTTATGTTCCACTATTTGTTTTCATAGATATTTTTATTTAAAAGTTTTTATTTATTATAAACGTAACATTTACATTTTCAAAGTGACTTTTCCCAAAAAGGGGTATTTTGATATCTAATGGTGTTCTACACGTGGGATTAAATTTTTTTTATTTTTTATTCATTATATCTTAGTTTTTAATATTAATAATGGGTGCACCAAAATTGCACCAACTGACCACATAATAGCTTATATGATCACTATGTAAAGATAGAGCTCTAATTTGTTATGTACGTAATCTGTTCTCCATTGAATTATATTGGAAGTATACCATATGGTTGTACCTATTAAAAATGGTTTTTAAGTGTTATATAATGGTTCCATAATAAAGATGTCACAAGGATCATACATTGAAATTTCAAATCTTTACAATGGGTTATCATGGAAATATATTTATTTTATAATTAAATGATATTTATAAATTAAAAATGTTTCTCTTTTCAGATGAAATGTTATATTTTTGTGGAAATGAATTTAATGGTTATTCATGTTTTTCAATATTTTAACAATATTCGTTATTTAATCCGAGGATAATCTATTTTTTCTCAATCCATGTTTTATAAATGTTTCTCAATGGTTTTAACGTAATGTAGTAAAAATAATGAGGTCATGACCAATTATGATGATTTGTCATTAAAAGAAAATATTTTTATTTTAAAATGGTTTCCATTGGTGTAAAAACAATATTAGGAAGTAGTTTATACTTGTAATACATGACCATAATTTTTGAGATCTTGTGCCAATTCACTAAAACAATAAACCTAAAATATATGTGGATGTGAATGAAATTAAATTATAATGTCACAATAATATTTATTGTTTATGGATGATTCCTTACAGTTGTTATCAGAGTAGAGTTTAATCATATTTATATATTACATAGTTTTCTTCTCAGGGTTTCTTAAGAGTTATGGATTTATTTGTGGGACAACATGTTTATGTATTATTTTAGGTCCAGGGTCTTATCCACTCCTTTCTATATTTTATTTTATGGATTTTGTGGTGTTGAATTATTTTTTTATAAATTGTATTTGTAGTGGTAGAAAAATTAATTACAAAATATTTTAGGGTTAAAGTAATATATAAATTCTATTGGTATTTTTTATTTTATTATATAAAAATTAATTTCTTCTTTCATTTCAACTGATCAAAGTTCATTTATCAATATAGAAGGAATGTGATCTTTTCCACCCTTCTAATCCCATCCAGATGACTTGATTATTATATTTCTATAGAAACCTTATTGAGATGATTTTTACAGCATTCAAAGTATTTAAATCACCTATAAGAATTTTTTTGACATATCTATCAACCTTTATCTTCTCAAAAAAATTTAGGTGTCATGGTATATTTTATATATGATTTGATAATATATACTTTTCTAAATATCTCAATATATATATTCCTTATAGTACTTGACCATTTATTTTTTGGAATATGGGCATGATGTCATAATATAAAGATGATATTAAATATTTCAGGACTTCTATAGTTTAGGAATGAATGTTTTCTTTTTTTATATATATAAATCATATTTAGGTTGATGATAATTAACCCTAAGTACATCATTAATATATTTTATTTTCTAAATTATTTATTTATAAATAATACAATGAACTGTGGTTAATTATTTTTAAATAGAATGCAGGATATTTTTAGGAATTCATTATGATATATTAGTATTATATAATATTATCTAGTAATTTTTCAGTTCAAAATTATGTAATATATGGATGATGGAATCAATTCCACTAAATGTTTTTTAGTGAAATGGTTATAACATTTTGGAGAAATATAATTTTATAAAATACTAACGGTTCACTTAACCATTATTTTTAAGAAGGGAAAATTGATATTCTAAGGATAATTGCTTTAGACATTGGGAACATATTTTTAATGGTATGTAAATCCATTTTGGTTTTTATGATCTCTACTTTTCTATTAATTGTGTGTTATTTAATATTTGGGTTCCAAAATAAAGGAATGATATTACATTTAAAGTTAAAAAATTTCTTTAAGGATTAATTATTTAAGGTTATTTTGGAAAATGATCATTATTTTGGGAACTCTATATTATAAATGAATATAGAATACAATTGAATTTTATATCAAGAATAGTGGATGAATTATATTTTAGTATTATATAATATTTTAGTGTTTGTTAATGGTGATTCAGGTTATTTATGGAAAAGGGTAGCATATTTTCTAGATTATGTGATTTGTGAAATTACATTGTTGGTATGATACATTAAGAGTGAATAATGTTCTATAGGGAGATGAATATAAAATTTTTCTAAGAATAATATGGGATCAAATAATTTTAAATTTGGTTTTCAATCATAGTCAATAATGTTCTAATAATTTTTAGAATAATTACTTCTTGAATGATCTTTGTTGAATTTTGGTAATTACTATTGAATTATAGACATTGATTTGAATTTTTGGTGTAAATGTTTATTATTTTGGGATAATTATCTTATCATATCCCACAAATTTTTGTTTTTGTTAATTCCTAATGATATATGGAATAAATTATCATTATCTTGTTAATTTAGTGATCTTTATAAGGTGATTCTTATTCCACAATCATTATAAATTCATATTAAATACTCATAGTTTGGAGGAATAGGTATGTTTTTTGTGGAAATTGATTTATGGATGAAATTATTCATGCCATGTATGTATATTTAATAATGATATTATAATAGGTGTTAAATAAATTGATCAACTCTAAGAAAAATATTTTTATTCAAAAATGATATTCCTTTAATTTACGTATAAATAAATCAACGACCTTTTAATACATCACAAATTTATAACATTCTGATGGTTAACGTTATAATAATAATTTTTTCTATACTTTTCAATAATTACATGGTTTTTATACATTAGCTTACATGTCCATGATTTACTATATAGAATCCTCTTATGTGTTATTCTATTGGACTTTCAAACTTCCCTTTCATTCATTTTTATGTAAAAGTATTATTAATATTTTCTCTTATGTGGGTCTTCAAAAATGGTATATTGAAATTTCAAAACATGGCTATTGAGTCCATGTTCATAATTGTGAGATACAAATTTCCATAAGGGGGGAGAATGTAACATCCCATGGTTTGAAATAGAAATTCTATATTCAATAACATAGTAGATATGAAACACCAAGCTTAAATAAAACAAGAAATCTTATGTATAAAATATTACAATTATAAACGAGCCATTAAAATTGGGGGGATGAATATTATTAATGGAATTGTAGATATATAATGTTAATATTCACTTCTTACATATAATTAAATTATTTTAAAATAAGAACTCAAATCTTTTTGTAATATAATTTTAATTATCAGAAATATTTTTTCTTCAAAAATGGTTCTTTTATCCTTTTTATGAATTTAAAATATAATTTTTTTCATGATGTTTTATAAAATTTATTGGATATAATAAAATTCATTTTTGAATATTTATTTTCTTAATTATCCTAGGATAAGTTTTTTTGAATTTTTTAAATATCCATTTTTCAATGAATACTGAAAAATATAGATTTTTATTTCAAGTATTATCAATTTTTAATTTATTTTTTCATTATTTTTAAATTTTTATTTGTTAGTTTTGATTATAAATAATCTAATTAGGTATTTTTATATCTATGTTATACATGAATTTCATATAAATACTATTTATATTTTAAAAAAGATTTTTCTAGAAAAATTGTTTTTTATTGCATTTTGAAGACTTATTATTAAATATAATGCAATATATTCATTATTTGAATTTTTGAAAAAAAAGTATTCCATATGTGAAATATAGATGTCCAAATGTACAAAAATATTTTAGATAATATTAATAGTAACATTGTAATTTTTGTTACCCAGTAAAGTGTAAGTCGATTAATTAATGGTAAAAATAAAATGATAAGGCATAGAATTTGACATATATTAAAACCCCAATTATATTGGATGAGTAATTTTCATCAATAATCATTCATTTTTATAATATATGGCCTTTGGTTTCAATTTTTAAGTGATAATTACATTTTAAAATTTATTATTTCAAAAAATAAAATATATCACATTCAAATTTTGGAAAACTATGAAATTTTTAATATCAGGTTGTCCTAAAAATATATTTGTCTATAAATAATCATATTAAAATTATAATATATATTTTCATTAATGTAATTTATTTTTAATTTTTATTGAAGGAATAATTACATTAAAATCTTAATGAACACTAATGTTGTAATTATTATTTTGTTGGAAAAAACAAATAAATTTTAATAAAAATATTAAAATAAATATAATAAGATATAACTAACATAATTCATAAATTTTATATATTTATTTGTCTTTAAAAGTATGAATTAATTTTTTTTGACGTTCTCTTGTTTTGTTGATATTTTTAAAAGAAAACATAATGGATAATGTAAAAATTTCCATTAATGATATTTTAAAATAATTAATAATTAATTAAATGATTTAAATTGCTAAAAATAATAAATTCAGACAGATTTTTTATATATTTTCTATCATATCATTTATTATCCTTTTATTTTTATTTAAGAATTTAATAGTAATAATAATATCCCTCAAATTATAAAAAATTCATTTTATCATGGTAAGAGTTAAAGGGGATAAACAGGGGTTAAACAAAAAATATAAGGGTAGAAATATTATGAAACCATATTTATATTTAATTTTATATTTTATTTAATAATATAACTCATCATATATTTTAAATAAAATAAGTTATTTCCATACAAAATTTAATATAATTTATGTTAATTTAATATTATGTGAAAATCATATAGTGCCCCTCTCCTCTACTATTGAAGGGAACATATACTTCTCATTGATTCATAAATAAAAAAATTCTTTTGGGAATTATATAGACAAATAAAATCATCGAATCCCCCCTCTTTCTAGAGGTCTTATTTTATTTTAAAATCCAAATTTGGTGGTCTTAATGTGTTAGGAAAAAAATTTTGTTCGAAATTTTTGCTTTCATTTTAATTATGAGTTTCAATTTTATTTATTTTGCATCTCCTCCAAATATACTTCTGCAGTTATAAAATAATAATTATATTATAATAATTATAATATTATTTTATTATATTATTTTCATGACCTATATCAATCACTATTTCAATGGAATGGGAAAACAATTCATCATTCGTTTGTATGGTGGACTACTGACACATGAACCTATGTTGTTCGTTTTCCTTCACATTCTAGAATACCATGATATTTTGATGGAATTAATCATTATAAATGACATTAATTATATATTTATCATTATGAAAAGAAAATAAAGTACTTATATTCTTACAATACCATTCACATAAAAATGACCATGTTTTTTGAGCGTACGTGAATTACACAACTTCCACGAAGCGATGTGATTCAGTTTTCATCACCGCTCATTCATGATTAAATATATAAGTATATTAAATTAATTTAATTGATATATTTGATATTATAATAATTATGGAATGATAAATTGATACTTAAATTCATTCCATAAATATCATTGGAAAATTAATTCATTACTCGTCCATATATACAGCCTACTATCTCTATGATTATAACAGAGTTCACTTGTCACAATCATATAACGTCATTTTATTTAAAAGTATAATTGGTGTATAAAAATTATTATAATGTCCTGAATATTATTTTATAGATGATTTGATGGGTACATTATTGATCATTGTCTTATCACAGAATTCTTTTTAGACTTAGGTACAAAATAACTTTAAAATGACGAATATGTACTGAAATGATTAAGTAATTGTTTTCCACAAAGAATTGGGTTACATATAAGGATGATTATATTTTATAATGGTTATATATAATTTATAAATTAACATATATTTATTATTCATAATGATAAAGGAAATATGTGATAAATCAGACTTTTGTAAGGTATTCTATTAACTCAATTTCCATTCATTGTGTTAATATTTATATATATATTGTAATTGTATGAGAGGATTTTTTGTGAAATTAATATTACTTATATTATTTATATTTAAAATTATTTTATTAGTATTTACATATTATACAATTAATAATTTATTTTTATTAACACCCACTTCAATGATATGATATTTGTAAGTGAAATTATTTTAAAAATTCTCTTGAAAGTTCCTCTTTCAACTTTTGTTACAAAAATTATAATCAAATCTAATTTAACATTTACAAAATGAGGACAATTTCAAACTTTTATAATGTTTTTACATTATATTTGTTCATATTTAATTTTTATGAAAAATGATTCCCTATGATGTGAACGCATTTGATATTTTAATATCATTTATAAGAAAAATGTGTATTTTTATATCTGAAAGTGTTTTTTCCATGGGATTAAAATATTTTTCAATGTTTATAAACATGATATAATATGTGTAAATTATTTAGTATGGATGATCCAATATATATCAAGTTTATTATGTTTTATATTATTTGATGGGTGCATCGATATAGCGATCCAATAGATTGGGTAGTGATATTTTTCTCTAGAAAATAATAGTGGAAGTCGAACATATGGTTATTCCAATTTATAAGTGTTTTTTCCACATTTTTGATATTTGTTATATGATGATGATTTCTTAATAGACCTATATAAATTCTTATGATTGATATTGAGTTATAATCGAAGTAACCTGATTTCTAATGATGAAGATAATTTTAAAGAAAACATTATTCTTTTTTCGAATGAAAATGAATATTTTAATGAAAAATTTGTTATTTTATTTTCCTGATTTTAATTGGACTAATATATTTATTTTTTATTTCCCTTTATATATTTTTTCATCCAATTTTTTTAAAAAAATTATTGGGTTTAAAGGATAATGTGGACAAAGATGAGGTCAAGAAGAATAGTAATGATATGTCATGAAAATAAAACATGTTTTATTTTAAAAAATATTAATTTATTGGAAATATTAATATTATTATATTGTTTCCACTATTCATATTTGATTTTAAATTGTAAGTGTTTGTGATAATTCCTTAATACTCTAAACCTAAATGTTTTTTTGGAATAAAAAATGGAAATATCAAGTATAAATTTAATAGAATATGTATTTTTTAAGCCTAGATAATTATACATTTTCATTAATATAGATATGATCTATTGATACAATTATTTTTCATTAAATAAATGGTTTTTGTTTATGATGATAATATTTTAATGAAACTTATTTCTTTTTCATTGGTTATTCTATGAAAAAAATAATATATAACGTGATTATTTTTCCATAGGTTATGATATGATGCAATTAAAAAATGATAATGAAAACTATCTCTTTCCAACACATTATGATATGATGAAATTTTCATGAAACCCATTTCATTTCTTTCAGTAAGATATGTTTAATTTCATGTGAGTTTCTATCAAACTCATGTATATATTTCATCATGTGATGGTGGTTAAGCTATAAACATGGATGGTGGTTATATTATAAAAAATAAAGGATTGGATATATGTCTCCCCCAAAAATATTTGGTTAACATATATATCCCATAAGATAGAGTGTACTAGAATATGTAGTAAACCATGTTTACTAAAGTAATTTTTCCTTAATTTATGTATTTCAAGGTATCCTTTCATATTATGATGGTTTAGGGAGTGAACTCCTTCCACTATTATAGCCTCAAAATTGATCAATGAATAATTTGTAAGTGATTGTCTATTCTTGTGTATATTCCACAATTCAATGTCCTATTCCAATTTTATTCTTCCATGGCTCATGTTCATTCATTTAATGACAATTGATGTCTTTTGAACAAAAAATATTAATGTCATGAATCTATATTATGAACATTTTTGTTCATGTTATGGAGTTCATATTTTATGTCTGTGATTTCAAAAAATTATGTTCATTATATTCTCACGTATCACCCTAAATTATGATTAATGAGAAACTGATCTCACCCATTATTATGTTTCCATTACCTAGTTCATGAAGAATATATTTATGTATGATATGTTTGGGAGAAGAAATCAAAGATAATATATTTAGGGGATATTCTGATGATCCTTCTTAGAATTAGAAAATTTTATACCCTCTCTCCAATGATAGTAAACTATTATTGTCTTCATGCATGTGTATGTTTAACATATATAATATATAACTAATTTGCTACAAAAATTATGAATGAATATCCTAGGCGAATATAACATTAATTATTATATAAAAATCTAATAAAAACTAAATTAGCTCATTATACTCTTACTATAATTATATTAGAACCACCACATCTCATAATCATCCACTACTCTTGGTAGGTTGATATTGGGGTCAGTTTATTTACTGACATGAACAGTTCTATACATTTATTTCATATATGAAATTGAATACAACATTGTTGGTATACAATGATATAAATTTTTTAATAGTTATTTCGTTTGTTAATGTGGATATTTTTTCAATATCTTCTTCAAAATTTATGTAAACAACCTTAGTTCATCATAAATAACCATAATATGCTTAATATCGACTATATCATCACGGAAAAGGTCCAAAACACCCATGAAAATAATTTCAAATATAATGAATTAATATGAATAATCCCACATAGTATCTTTAATTACATATTAATAATTTTTTTGATCAATAATGAATTTGGACAGAGCTATTATGGAACTAGAACAAATGATAAAAACTATAAACACAGATATTGAAAATCAGATTCAATCATGTAGAAAATGTGATTATTATAAGAGTACCAATTGAAATGTATATGATTTTGGTTCATAAATAAGGGTTTACCATAGATAACTTTAGGATACATTATTTTATTATATTTCCCTGGAATTTTGGATAATAGTTATGGGTTCTTCAATCTGAAATTCATCTCCTTGAGACATAATTTGCATTATGAAACTAGTTTCTTTTAGGTCCAATATATAAATACGATTTGATTTTTAATTTCATCTAATGAATATATACATTTTATTTTGAGATAATTTTATTCCCTATCATACATGATGTATTTACTTAATTTATACCCAAGCGATGAGTCAGGATTTTTCGTCTAATTTCTCAATTTTTTAATCCGGTTATAATAATACTAAATTATATTTGATTTGCTTCATACATTATGATGGATTATTTATTTCCTTGTTACTCATGAATTTTTATGTATTTACTACATATATTATTTGAACTTTATTCTATTCTTTTCATTCATGAATTATATTGTTTGTAGTGGAAAAATTATCATATCTTTTGGTAAAAGAAAAATTGTTTGTAATTCACTTGAAAATTTATTCCTATCACGATTCTGGAAAGTGGATGCAACTATTGAAAATATGTACCTAGGTTAAATCGACCCAAAAATATTTGGTTTTTAATTGAAACAGTTATTAACCTGATATATATGAGGGTCTATTAGACTTTACATATAGCAAGACACTTTTGAGGGATATGCTTTTGAATATTTACACAATAATAAGGAATAATTGTAATTTTCTTTTTCAACAATTGACTTAGTATCCTACTAATAAAATATACTAAATAAAATTATTATCATCCCTAGATATCTTAATAGATTTAATTTACCATATTTACTATATTTCATTGATAATTGTACTTTATATTACTTTGATAGCACTCCCTGAATTTTATAATGACAAATAGAGGTCTATCTAGATATATAAAATATTCATTTTAATGATGAAATACTTGGTGAGAGTATTTTTAAATAGATATATATAAATGTTTTATATAGAAATAATTTCCTTATAAAATGCAATGAATATCCTGGATGACTTTTATGGAGAAATTATCGGTCATAAAAAATTATGGGTGTGTCCAAGAACAATGTAGACCCTCATTGTAACAATGAGTCTAAAGAGACAAAACATGATTGGGTTTTCTGTATTCTACTTCTAATGAGAGGATTGTGTCTTGTAAAAATGCCTTGAAATCATGTTTTTGATGTCCAATATTAAGAATTACATCTGTATGGGATCACGAATTACACTTATCCATGTTTTTATTTTCTTCATAGAAATAGTATAACCCAATATTTAGTTCATTATTGATTAATTTTTTTCATTTATTATTTCCATGCTAGACATTACATTTTTATTAGATGTAGTATTCCACTTTATGTTATTACATAATGAGAAAATGAGTTAACTCTCAATATTTTTCCTTTCCCCAAAAACATATAGGAGAACTATGGGTAATTTTAAAGGATATGGTATAATAGATAATAATTTTCTCAGAATATTTTAATGTTGAGTCTTATGATTTTAATTTATAATGTATGTATGTATCATTTCATCATGAAATACAATATATTTATCCTTAAAAAACTATTGTACATTTTACTAATTATATAACATAACTAACAACTCTATTTACATGTGTCCTAAATGTTACCGTTGTTATCAATTGATATTTTGTGTATATAATGAGAAAGAAACTTATAAAAACCATGCCTGATAATGAATGTTTTAACAAAACCACCATGATTAATAATGAACACTCATGGAAACATGGTAGGAATTTTATTTTTAAATTCAATATCATGAAAATAATTTTGATTTCCATTATGGAGAGTTGTAAATTAGTGATTGGGATTGGAATCTCTTCCACACAACTAGTCAAAGTGGTGATGTCACCCCAGAGAATGTTAAGGAAGAAAATGTTGAGGTTAATCGGTATATATAAGTATTAATGTAGTTAACCCAAGACATGAAAAATAAACTAACCCATATAGGGTCATATACCGATCAAAATCATAGTGTATCTAGGTAGCATCAATTTATGCAACAAAAAACATTAAATTTAGTTAATCCACTAAAACATTGGTAGATGATCATTGTATTATGTCATTAGAGACAATCTTTTTCAGTTTGGGAATTATAGAAAAAGAAAAAATCATTATTTTGTTCTATAATCTAAATGGATATTGATACAAATGGTTGAATGTAATCCCAGTAATTAGAAAATGATCAATCATGGTCTCTGGATAATGATGATATCCAAGGAATGTTAGTTATATGCATGATACAAAAGATGATTGATTTTTTTCCAAATGAGTTACGTGGTCATACACAAGAGTTTGATGTTGAGTTCATCATTGAACTCATTTCTAATGAAATTCCTATATATATAAATACTTAAAAAATATCACCAATAGAATTTTTGGAGTTAAAAAATAGTTCTAGGACTTGAGTGACACAAGAATTATATTTAATAGTGTTTTACCATTGAGAGATAATGTTTTATTCTTAATAAATAAGGAGAGGTCTAGAAGATCGTGATTGGATTATAGAGGGAAAATTTCCAACAATATAAAGAATTCAATTTTTTTCCATGCGTTACTTACTTATTTCAACCACTTGTAGAAGGCCATTTTAATAGGTAAAAGGTTTAAATTCACATGTTCGTGGAAATGTAATGAATATGTTAATGAGATAAATGGGACCCTTTTTAATGCAACAATATTAACTCTATGTATCCTAAGGAAGGTATTTTAATCTATAGTGATGTATTAAATAAAGGAAATGGATAACTCTGTATACATTTTTTTATTCAATACCTATGCCTCATGGTAAATCAATATCCATGATAAATAAAATCCAACTCAAGACCTTGATGTGGAAGAAGTATTCTTGGAGTTGAAAACATGGAGTCACTACATCTATGGTGAAATATGTGAGCTATAAATAGACTATTAAACATAAATGTATATGTTATCTAATAATGATTTTATCAACCTTCAATAAATTGTTTTAATTACTTAGATATTTTTAATTCCAGTTACACTAACACCTTGGGTAGGAAGGAAATGGAGTTGTTGCCTTAAGTAGGAGGGTAACATAGCTCTGAACATGATAAATATTAACAAGGATCCAATATATAGTGATCTAGTAAATATTTTCATGTTAATTTATATAAAATGGGAATCACCATTCTTTTCACAAGTAATATAAAAACAATCCTTTCTAGAAAAATATATATGTACAATAGGATGGTGTGATCTTACAAAGGTAGATTAATTCAATGGGTGATGTGAAACTAACATACATCATATATAGAGACGGAGTGTTGATGTTTTTGAATATGTTTTGTATTCCATATATATTGAAATTGAATACGAATATTCTATATTAATAATAAATCTGAAATTACATTGTTATTATGTAGATTTATAGTGATTTAAGTGAAATTTTTCTTATGGGATTACACGATATATGAAAATGTCGATGTTGTGTCCAAATTATTTTTACACAATTAGGCAAAATCTGAAATACATGTTCGTAATAGATCTATGTAACCACATCCTTTAACTATATAGAATTGGAATATTGATACAATTGAATCTTTTATTATAATTTCAATGTCTCTATGGAATAGTGAAGTGATTTTGGTCATCATTGATCATCTAACAAGGGTTACTCATTTTATATCAAATATATGATATTTAATCCCTTATATACTTGATCATATTTATATCAATGAAACCATAAGTGTTCATAGAGATCCTCTATTTACTATATCGAATCCTAAACCATAGTTTTCTTAAAAATTGAAGGGTCTGAATCAATGATTTCTCAACCCCTATGATATATTTAAGAACTCCCTATCATCACAAGGCAAATGGAATGTTAGAAATAACTATCATGATCCTTGAATCGATGATGATATCATATTTCATTGATTGAAATGGTTTGTGGTATTATTATCAAACTCTTGTTTAATTTTCATAAAATAATAGAACCCATTTGACCATCAATATTTCCCCATATGAATAATTTCATTGGGAGAGTTGTTTTGTCTACACTATTGGTAAGTGGATGGAAAAAGATGGTTAGTTGGCCTAGAGCTTATTGATGAGACAGTTTTTAATCAATGGAGCATTAAAGATCAAATAATGAAAGGGACATTTATATTCTTAGTTATAGGATAAACCATTACATATCCCATAGGCCCAACATATGTCATGACCTGTCCCCTATGTCCCATTCCATGACTACCCAAATCCCACCTTCCATAGATCAGGGGTTGGTGACTAGAATTGAAAGTCCCTAAAACAAGGAGGCATTTCCTTTATACCTGTAAAATCACACAACGCAAGTGAAAAATGAGAAGTAACCATGAAGTAAACTACTGTAATAAAAAGTGTGTTGAGTGTAATGGGGGCTAGAATACAAACCCAACATAAAATTAAAAGTACATATTAAAAGAAAAAACCTCTCCTAGATTTTCCACCAAGGACCCAACCTATAGGATAAGAACAAATCATCTCCAAAATACTCCACGCCAGCATGTCTCGTCCGTGTACCACATTGTCCTGGCTCCCTCTAGTCTCAACCCAGCTGCTTGTTGTCTGCACAAGACACAAAAAGGTGTGGGTGAAACCCATGAATTGGTGAGTATAACAAGACCCATCAGAGGACCCCGAGGCACCTGAAGGTCTCTCAGTAGTCCACAATGGAAAACATCACATGATATACCTCAATGATAATATCAAAAGCATGATCAAAATAATGAAGCAGAAAGAAAAATAGAAAGCTTACTCTAATAGTATAACATGAAGGTTACTGGGATATCGATATTTAGTTGTACATCTAGACCATCTTATACATAAAAACTATAATACATACCCTTATTGTTTGTTGGTGTATACCTACATTGGTTTTTGGGGAATACCCGCATTGGTCAATGGTGCAGTCCCGCATTGGTTGTTGGTGTAGACCCATATTAGTTGCTTAGGGCGACCCGTATTGGCCTCTTGTGCAGACTCGTATTGTTTGCTGGTGCATACCTGTATTTTTCACTGGTGCACACCTATATCTATCACTGGTGCAGACCCATATTGGTCTCTTTTTATCTTCGTGTCATAGCCAGCCACTGCATTCCCACTCATAACACTCTTGATTTAGGTAGAACAGCTTCTCAAGCCATCAGTCAAATTTCAACTATTACAAAGACCCCATAAAGTAATACCCAATGGTCTTCTCTGCCATATGGGTCCCAACATGACAGACGACTCATTGATCGAACACCCGGTCTATGAGTTATGGGAACTTTTGTAAAAAGTACATGGTTGGATTCAAGTCTGATCCAACCCAAGTCGCACATCAAACATCGTCAATTCTTACATGTAGTATCTATAAAAACATTCTTGTCATAAGGGTCCTTAGGCCATAGATGGCGTGTCGATCGGAAGCCTGGTCTGTTAGTCACAACCCTTTCCGTGAAATGGGGGTGATCACATCTCGGTCCGACCCAGCTCGGACGGACTCGCCGGAATATGACTAAGGGACTGCTTCCCAAAAGTGGTACCAATGCAACTGAAGGTGCATCAATCGGTAGCTTGGTCTGTCAGTTACATGTTTTTTTTATTCGGATACCGGTTGGGTCTCGGCCCAGTCCAACTCGGTCAGACCGGCCCGATATAACAGGTCCAGGTGTCTACTTAACCCTACTCGAGTTAGGCCCACTGGGGGTATGCCTGGTTCACTGAGTCAGCCCCATCGAGGATGGCCCAGCTTGTTCATGGGCCCAGGTCATGGTTGGACTGGCTCGTCTGGTGGGGCTCGACCAACCCACGCTGGCCCACTAGGCCGTGTTTTCGGTTCAGACGCTGGCAGGTCTAGCCCGCTAGACCATATGTTGAGCCCGGATGGATGGGGGGTCTGGCCCACTCAATCGTGCCACATTCGGATCAGTCTTCCTAAAGGACGGCCATTGATTCTTGCTGGCCCTATAGTTGCATGGCCATTTCAGCTAGTCGGTGGGGTGCTTCCCCACCGCAATTCAATTGTTCACTGTTTGGCCGACCGGCTACGCCAATGTGGTGTCACGTGTGGTTGCACCACCCCATACTGCCATGACACATCGGTGATAGTTTCTCTACACCGCCCTTTTGTCCTATGGGCCATTGGACGTCCTCCGGTATCCCGTTCTTGGTTTTATCTTCGCTAATGGCTCTCCCAGGGTGCCCTCGTCAAAACCTAACCCACTAATTCGTCTTGAAGTCAACTTGAGGAAACTGTCCCTTTAGAATGCAACATGAGGGAAGTAGCAGAGGGTACAAGAATTTATTTTATGGACCATGCCATATACATTAAAATTATTTTCTAAATGAGCAATTAAAATCATCATAGATGAACATAAAAACAATTCCAATACTTCGATAAGAGGTCCACTGACGACGATCGACGGAACCACCTTCATTGTTGTCGTTAGTTCGTGATTCGATGGTGCTCGTCACTTCTCACTGAATACGTCCCATCCCCTAGGTGGTTAGAGTCGCGGTACCTTTCCAGAGCATTGTCAATTTGTGAAGTTGTCCCAACAGCCTTCCCGACCTCCATATAAAAAAATGAGAATAATTATTGTGTCCCGCGCGAAGTATTAATGGGGTTCACTTAATTAATGATCCTCCAAAATTCCCAATGATGTGGTTACACACAAGGGATAGTCAAGTCATTAATTTGATGACATTTCAATGGTCCTTCCACCAATGCTCATCTGTTGGAGAAAAGAAAAATAAATAAAATAATATACCTAGTTGTTTTATCACTCTTTCAAAAGTCCACAAACTAAACATTTTCACCTAACACACTATGGTCGAAGTGAAGCCTCCCTTATGGGAATCACACTGTTGTGAATTCAACATTGCCCTCAGATTTTAAATCTGAGCACCGATTGAAATGATAGAAAATGTCACCCACACGTTTATAGAAAATACATCAAAAAATGTTCAATAAATTATTGACATTCACTCTCAACCTGCACTGGTTAAGGTTAGGCTCCGCCAAAGGGGAACAAAACCCAAAGGACTCAAAGGTATTCTTGTATTTTCAATTAGAGTTATAGTTTAGATGTTATAAATATTAACAATAAAATAATTTTTAGATATATATTGTATTTAAGGCCCAAAACTAACTTCAACTATTATCCTACACCAGCCAATGTTATGGTCTACCTAAAGAAAGCATACCAACACGAGTTCATCTGTGCTCTCATATATTTAATCCGAGTCACTGTTATTGAGTTATAGGCATTTCAAAAATAAAATAACATTATTTTATTATTTTATTTATGGTTATTTCATATTTGGGTTTTCTCACCGGAGCCCTGTGCTGACTAAACATAAGTTGTAAACCCCCAATAATTAATGTAATGATGCCCTAATAATTTTGATCTGGGTAGAAATTTTATAGTTATTCAACTTTTTCAGGAAACCCACTCTCCCATGATATTTCAAACTTAACATTTTTTGATGGATCATTACGGGAACTCCTAGCCTCGGAATCATGCACTGTCAGATTTCATGATCTCAAAATAATTCCATATAAAGACAAAATTATAAGAATATTTCAGGGAATTACATTCTCCCCACCTTAGGGCTTTACGTTCTTAAAACGCAAAACAAAGGCAAACCAAACAAATGAGGGTATTGTGCATGAATCTGAGTCTCCTGCTCCCATATACTCTTCTAGAGGTTCTCGGGATACCACCAAACTCACACCATAGGGATAAACTATCCACCAAGGACTCAATCCTATCGATGCACTATCTCCGCTGTGAACTTAGAAAAGGTCTTATCATTGTCAAAAACCGACTCTCCCTAGTCGATAACATGTGATGGATCATGCATGCATGTCCTCGGCTACACCACAGGGAAATCATTATCCACCTGGTGCATCTTTGGGGGAAGAGATAGAAATTATGCCACCATTCCCACTCTGTTGAGAATCTAGAAACGATCGACAGACCTCAGATATAGATTTTCACCCATGCCAAACCTCCACAATACGTGGTATCCCTCCTCAGACTCGAAGGGTCTCCATGTCATGATGGAATATGACTTCTTTCTATTATTTGTAGAATAAAATTTATGACAAGTGAGGAATTGTGAAACAAAATCTTCCACTACTTCTTTCGTCTCTGGCCACTAGTACTTACGCTGGAGTTCCTGGTACATCTTTTTCACTGTAGGATGTACCGTTAAACAGAATGTATGGAACTACCTCAAAACTCATTCTGAATCATCACTGGTACCATGGTGTATCCTATGATGAAATTGATGTTCTCCCCACCTTCATAAAATCTTTTAAGGAGCTATCTTGAAAATATCTAATCACATCAGACATTGCAGTTAGCATCCCCAAACTATGCATCATTAACACGCTGACGAATTGGGAGAGTGACAGTCATAGACAAGAGGTAAGACGATCTATCATTATGCATGAAGGATATCTGCAACATGACTAGCTACTCTGATGCCTCAATCAGTGTCTGTAGTCCAGACCTTTTTCTTTGTGAGTTTGCTACCACGTCCCCCTTCCCAAGTGTATAGACAATATATTAGTTAAATTCCAGGATGAACTCTTTCCATCGTTGTTGTCTCAAGATCAAGTCCTTTTGTGGGAAGATATACATGATACTATTGTGATCAAAGTAAATTGTAAACTGTTCACCCATCAAGTTGTTCCACTACACCATTAGTGAAAATACCACTACTGCTAAATCCATGTCATAGGTAGAGTAGTTATGATATTTCTATCTTAACTTCCATGAACTGTAGGTGATCACCACCTTCTCCTTCACTATGAAACAACCTAGTATTATCCCTGATGTGTTACATTAGACTACATACCCAATGCCCTCTTCTGGTACCCTGAATATGGGGGCACTCGTTAGTCTCTATCTCAACTCTTGAAAGCCCTGCTGACACTTCTCTGTCCACAAGAAAGGCTCCCCCTTTTTCTTCAACGCTAATAAGGATGCCACTACCCTGGAGAAGGCAGGTACAAATCTCTTATTGTACCTAGCCAAAGCATCGGTCCCTCTACCGTCGGGGAGGTAATCCTGGAAACATCTCTTGAAATGATGTCCCCATACTCTGCCACTACTATTCAGAACTGAATCCTTAAAACTCATACTTCCAGATGGGTAAGTCTGGGAGACTCAAGATTGATCAGCTATACCCTCTTATGCAAGATTTTATCCCATGATTCTTGAGATTCCTTTTTTTTACACTGGAAAATCTCATTTTAACATTGTTGATATACTACATCCTTTTTGACTAAAATAGTCAATCTATGTATGAACTGTGGATTTCTATTCCAAACCCAAACTAACATTGAAAGGCCTTGATGTTGCCACGAAGAGGTTCCAAACAAATATCTCTCCTCTAAAATCAGATCACACCGTCGTCAAAAGTTTTATTATTGAGTCTCCTCCCAAAGGTATCTCCAAGAGTTAGTGTCAAGTAATTAGTTTTACCAAAAACTCTAGGTCTTGAACCAGATTCGTGGTAATATATAATTATTGGTAACACTGTCTATAAATATGACAGCTAGTAGTAGACACAGACTGTAGATTGAATCATTCCTGGAGCCCTTGTGTCACACTCTTTGACTGTATTAACCTACTCTCTTCCCCAGTCCTCTAGCTCCTTTAGCCTAGTGGGGAACAAATTTGGTGGGTGTTTGTAACATGTCAAAATGTATTCCACCTCATGATGATATCCTAGATCCACTTCAACATTCGTTTCCCTATAGATTCACTTATCCCTATCACTTCCTATCCATGAACCATTTTACATGCCCAAGTCTTTGAGACTAGAATCAGTTTCCTACTTTCCCACTTCTTACATTCACATGTTGTATCTGCTATACCAATGAACATTCAACCACAAACCTTCTCTCTAGCACCCTAACATAAGTAGAAATGCATAGAGGAATTGTGTATGCTCGGATGTCCCCCAACACACCTCGCTCAAAGGTCTGAGCCCTAAAGCACCAACTTTACATTATTCATCAAGTATTTTGGATTGTTGGTACACCTCCATGAATACTTAGACATGATATTGTTGTCTAGAAAATTCTATAGAAGATCTAGGGAACAGTCACCCATATGAATTTTGTGGAAATAGACCACCTTCTCCGAGGATGGTTCTCTAGCATTTCCACAGATAAGTCACCTCTTCACAAGATCATGGTAATCTTAACCCTATATTCATCCCACTGAGCCACGTAGAAGGCTCTCTACCAGGACCACCATCTAATCAAATGGTTCCCAGGCTAGATAAAAACTCAGCAACCTCCTCAAAACAGTCCTTAGCCGCATGTTAGTCGGGATTGCCTCAGAACCTGAGGGGTATCTGATGATGAAACTCGTGTAAGGAACTATGTCTACCTATGTCTTCTCCCAAAACCACGGATTGTAACTACTGACCATTGGTTAGTGATATAGATGGAACACTACCTGAAGGTACCATATTGGGAAACAATCCATTCACTGAATCCTTGTCACCATGCAGACCATCCTTCTGGTCATGCACTGATAAAAGATTAGTATCAAGGATCACCATCTGATCTGATGGTGTCCCAAATATGTTTAATAATCAAACCATAGAATCCATCCAGTCCCCATCTACACGGGGATATGTCTCTCCTCGAAACCTCATAGTCCTCTGCCGCTGTAACATGTTCAATGTCCGTAGTCAGTGTGCATAGTACACTAGTAGAATTTGATGCTGATTCACACAGGATCGCTTGGTGTTGATCCAAATAGGATCACACGATGGATATCCACAAAGTATCAGCAGGTAACAACCCCTGTAAGACCCACATAGGATCTGACCCACCTAGGGTCGATAGGTACATAGCCCCAGCAAGACCCACATTGCATCTAACCCACATAGGATTGGTATGTCACAGATCCATGATGGGATCTCTAAGGTTGTTCATCAATGGTTCATGCACTGCTGATCTACACAGGGTCTCTAGAATGCTGATACAAATCAGGTCACTAGAATGGTGATCCACACTGGGTCGCTAGAATATTGATCTACACAGGATCACTAGAATGCGGATTCAAAGACAGTCGATAGAATGTTGATCCACAGAGGGTCGCTAGAATGATGATCCACATTGGATCTCACGGTGGTCCATCATCGTGTACTCTCTCAAAAATCCTAGATGCCTTTATACTCAACGACTTCATAAAAAGGAAATGGTGTGCCACATTCATTAATTTATACCTGGTTAGTTGACTCTAGTGAAACCAAGGAATGACATTTACAAAACACACACAATCAGTGTTTTCATGCACTGAGTCATAAATCATAATTTACGGACTTGGGGTATGGATACGTCGACTGCCGCACCAACACTGGACTCCCCAAATTGAAAACCACACTAAAAACACATAACACAATTGATCTATTGAAAATATCAGAGTCCAAGTTCTTTGGTAGAAATGACTCCTCTGAGACCACATTTTCGTGACCAGTCCCTCGGGGCCCGTTCCATGAAAACCATGTGCCTGCCTTCCATAGTCTAGGGGTTGGTGACTACCACTGAAAAATCCTGTCACTAAAATGGAAAGTAATTTCATTTAATCCTATACAAACACACGACCCAAGTACACAATAAAAAGAATCCACGATGTAAAATGTATTAGTAAAATGTTTGATGAATTTAAAGGGGGTGGAATACAATCACTACTGAAAAAGTAAAAGAACAACTAAAAAGAGAAAACAACTCTTGAATCATCCACTGAGGATCTTACCTAAAGGGTAGGTATAGCTCGTCTCGAAAACACTACATGTTAGACTGTATCATCTCTGTAAAACCTAGTCTTGGCTCACTCAAGCCTCAACCCAGCTACTCATCGTCTTCACATGTCATAAAAAGTTGCAGGTGAAGCCTATGCAGGGGTGAGTATAACAATACATTGTTGGGGACACTAAGACCCCCAATGATCTTGCGGTAATCCACAAAGGGAAACATCACAAGATATATGAAAAAGGTAATATCCCAAGCATGATCTATATCAAAAATCACAATGAAAAATATACAACTCACTGTAATGGTATACAATTAGGGTTTTTGGGATATGGATGTCTAGTCACTCAACCAAACCATCCTATCCATAGTAACTCTATTCCTGACCTATATTATTCGCCGGTGCAAACTAGGATTGGTCGTTGGTGCAGACCTGCATTGGTCATTGGTGCAGACCTGTAACGGTCGCTGGTGCAGACCCGTATTGTTCACTGGTGCAGAACCATATTGGATACTCTTTCAGACCCCTATTGGTCACTAGTGTAGACCCATATTGGCCACTCTTCATCTTCATGTCACAACCAGAAACTGGATTCCCACTCATAGCACATTTGATTCAGGTATAACCGCTCCTCAAGCAATAAATAATGTATCATCTAGTAATAAGTCACGAAAAATTTATAGCCAAGGGTCTTCCCCATCATAGGGGTCCCAACATGAAAGACAACACGTCGATAGGATGCCCGGTCTATGTGATATGGGAATTATTATAAAAAGGGAATAGTTGGATTCATGTCTGATCCAACAATGGTCAGATGAAAAAATCTGTCATAACACACTTAGAGTCTCTCTAAAGTGCTTCCATGTCACAAGGGTCCTTATTCCATAGACGATTCATCGATCGTATGCTCGGTCTGTTAGTCACACCCAATTCCGTGAAACGGGGGTGATCGCACCTCAGTCCGACCTGACTTAGTTGGGCCCACCAGAATATGCCCAATGGAATGCTTCCCAAAAGGGGTCCCAACATCATTGAAGGTGCGTCGAGTAGACAACCATTTCTTCAGCTACAAGAATTTATTTATTTGGATAATAGTTGGGTATGTGCCCAGTCCGACTTGGTCAGACATGCCCAACGCAATGGGTGCTGAGGTCTACCTGACACCGCTCGGGTCTGACCCACAAGAGATCAACCATGTTCACTAGGTCTTCCCCATCGGGGTTGGCCTGGTATTTTTGTGGGCCTTGGAAGGAGTTGGCCCTGACCCTCAGGTGGGGCTTGGCCCACCCGCGATAGCATGCTGGGACGAAAGTGCGGTCTGGTCCTCTTGGCAGGGTCGGCCCACATTTGGATCGGTCCGCCCGATGGCGGAATGATGAGTCCTACTGGCCCTGTTTTTGTGGGTTCGTTTTGACTAGCTCATGGGGTGATTCCCCACCACGATTCACTGGTTTCTCATTCTTCCGACCAGCTTCCACCAACATAGCACGAAGTGAGGCCTCACTACCCCATCCTACTGCATCCCACTAGCTTCGACTGCTCCGCACCACCCTCATTCTTACGCTTCCCACTATCCACGACAGTTGTCGAAGGCAGTGCCTACGGTTGGCGCCCTTTTGTCTTGCACGACCTCTATCGGACCCTACGTCACACTGTCATGGGCCTCCTTCCACCTCCCGTGACCGGTTGTTTCAGGTCTTCTCCAGCCACCAGTAGCCGCCACCATCCTGGCGCACATGTGGTTTCTTCCACGGGCCACCAGATGTGCTCTGGTAGTTTGTTATTATTGAGGTATGCACCTATATATCTCCCAGTGTGTCATTGTCAAAATGTGGCCCACTAATTAATCTATCCATCAACTTGAGGATAACGCCCCAAATGAAGGCAACATGATCAAAGCGGTGGAGTTTTAAATAATTTTTTTCCAAATCCATCCATGTCAAAATGATAGCTGGAGGGAGGAAAGAAAATCATCATAGATGAACATTAAAACAAACCCCCTACTTGGATAAAAATTTCGCTGACGACAATCATCAGAAACTCCTTCGTCGTTGTCATCGGTTTGTGATTCAGTGGTGCTCGTTAACACTCGCTGAATCTAGTCTCGTCTTTTAGGTGGTTAGTGTCATGGTACTTTTTTAGAACATCGTCACTTGGTGAAGCTGTGCCAGCACCCCTGCCCGAGCTTCATATAAATAGTATAGGAGAATGAGTGTGTCCCGCAAGAAAAGTTAATGAGATAAATTTAATTAATGAATCTCTCATATTCCCAATGTTGTGGTTACAAAAAGGGAGAATCAAGTCATTAATGGAATGAAATCTCATCGGTCCCACCACCACTGCACGTCTGTTGGAGAAAAGAAATAGAAATAAAATAAAATAACATGTTATTTTATTAATCTATCTAAAGTCCACAAAATGAACTTTTTCCCCCAACCAAATGTGGTTTATTTGAAGCATACCTTAGATGAATCTTGACGCAATGAATTAAACAGTGCCTTCAGATTTATAATCCAATCACTAGATCAAATGATATAAAACGTTTCTCATTGTTTACTAAACACACCATAAAAAAAGTTCAATAAATTATTAACATTCACCGTCGACCTATGTCTGTCATGGTTAGGCTCCACCTAAGGGGAACATGACCCAATGAAATAAAAGATACATTAGGATTTTCAATCTGAAACATCATTTAGAAATTATATATTTTAACAATAAAATTATTGTTTGTTAATTATTTTATTAATGGCGAAAATTATATCCATTTTTGGACCGTGATGGCCAATTTTAGAGTCTACCTAAGGATAGAATACCCTCACATGTTCAGTGGTGGCCTCATAATTTTAATCTGAGTCACTATTAAATAGTTATAAGCATTTGAACAATAATATATACTTATATAGTTATTTTATTAACGGTTATTCCATTTTCGGGTTTTCTCACTGGATGGCTGTGCTGACTAAAAATAAGTCACGCTTAGGTTAAACCCACTATCTTGAATGCAATGGTACCCTCATAATTTTGATTCGGGAAATCATTTTAGAGTTATTCCATTTTTTCGGAAAACCACCCGAACCCACTATTTTAAATGTAACTTTTTCTAACGGATCATTATGGGAACTTCGGGCCTCAGAATCATGCGCCGTCAGAGTTCACAGTCTTGAAATAATTCTATATAAAAAATATATATAAAGAAATTCTAGGACCTTACAGGAAATTTACTACCAATGGTATGTTCCCAAAGGCCATTGTGCATATTCGCCTACACTGATACTATAGCGGGATGTCACCAACCCAACTCTCATTGATGACATATCGTCCAAGTATCTCGAAGTACAATTCATTTGGTCCTATAAGCCATTCAAGATGAAGAGCACCTCTTCTATAGTTCCCACATTTTTAATGGCATGAAATCCTATTGAAGATTACATTATAGCCTCAAAAATCAATCATAATAGTTGTGATGATAATCAAATGAAATACATCGAATTTATTGTTGGGGATATTTTATTCATAAAGGGTTTCATAATGGAACAGAGTTGTATTATTTCTTATAATGGTATAGTTAATCCAAATGAAAATAGGGACTTCTAAAAAATTTGAAATAATTAGGGTTGAATCTTACCGATTGTCCATGCCTATCAACCTATATAATCTATCTAATTTCTTGAATGAATCATTACTATAAAATAAATTGAAAATTCAATGAATGTAATCAAATATTATAGAATATATTTGGACCCTTATATATATTATAATGAGGTGGCCATAAAAATTCTTTAAATGAATGATAATTTATTGTGGAGTCAGAAAAATCATTCAGTGAAATTCATATTGATTAATCACAATGTAAAAGAAGAAAACTAGTAGCCTAATGAAGCTATACAGAATTAGTAACCACATTTTCTTAAAAGTAGATACATACCTCAGTTTAAAGGATTAAATTATTTTATAGGTGAGAATGAATTTCTCTAGACTCTATAGTAGAATCTAAATATTGTATCACAAACTATTGCTAAAATTTTCACATTAAATTGTCTCTAATAAAGACATTCCATAAAAGATAAATTATAGAATTATAAGATATCCAAAATAATTTTATTTTTAAAATCATCATATAAAAATTATATTTGTATGAATTTGTTTCATTTTTCATGATAGGATTATTTTTAGTAGAAAATTATGGTTATTAAAAAGTATGTAAATTGTAAGACATTACTATAATATAAAAAATGCCTAAATGGTTATAAATACTGTTAATTAAAAAAATAAAAATTTATGGAATAAAATTATCAATTTTATATTATTCCATAAACATAAAAAACCTATGAAATTTGATTTTATTACAAATTAAATTGTTTATTTGATATACAATTAACTATTTATTATCTTTTTGTTGATACATGTATCTTCATGGTATATTATTTCTTGTATTTCCATGAAACCCTCATAAAATCTATATATTTAATAATAAATTATTCAACTCCATTAAAATCAATTACCAAAATAATTTTACATTATTTATAAATTTACATCTAGAAAAAAATTATTTCCCTATAAACTATTTTTATAAGATTAACCTTATTTATTTGAAAATTTAGTTTTCACCCAATTTAAATTTTATTTTGAAAAATTTATTTTAAATATAAAATTATAAGTATCGTATTACTTAAAATAATAAGTCATAATCTTTATTATTAATATTAATTACTATGATTAGAAATTATTTATCAACGTAAATGTAAAAGGGTTAAATTGGGGTTAACCTATATTAAAAGTAATAAAACATTTAAATAAAATACAATAATTGAATGTTTGATATTTTGATTGAACAATATATATTTCAACTGTAATGTTATAAATTTTATGAGTCACTAGCCCTTGAATAAAACCATAGAATTTTTGAAAAATGTAATGGTGTACTTAAAACTAACCATCCCTTCAAATATAAAAGGCGAACATCTACCTCCCCCCTGTGAACAATTTACCATTATAATGTCTTGTTGAAACTATACAATTACTATCTTCACCTAATCCTCCATTTTGGAACAAAATATATTGGTCACTAATATATATCCTATTTAGATCAAATTCAATAAGTGTCCCATGAAATATTCAACTCTCTAATGAAGGTATTATCGACAACTTATTTTTCTTTTGAATTATACTACTAAAGTATTTATATTCATACTAATATAATTTTATTATTTTATGCTAATATCATTTAATTACCCTATATTAATAGTGTATTCATAATTTATTCATATACTCCATCCATTATGAAAAAAAAATCAGTGCTCTTGTGTTGTGCATACTACCGGCTCCATGATGTAACATGTTTCATTTTCATTAAATGAACTAAAGGATATATATATACATATATATGGATTTTATTAAAGGATAAATATTTAGTTAATTATATAATTATTATTCTGGTGTGGAAAATTTAATAACCTATTAATGAAATGAAAAACATACAATCATCATTAGTTTAATAATTTAAAATGTTTATACTAATTGGTTATTATTTATTCAAATTGAGTAATGTTTTAAAATTTGTTAAATATTTTTATAATTCCATAGGATTTTGAATTATCAAAGTAATAAAAAAAATAATACAAGTATAGTCTTTTTAAAATGATATTTCATCTAAATCATCGCATAACCATCCACTATTCATTGCATGTCCTTACATGGGTTGGTGTTACCACCTATATAAAATGTACTATTCCACTGTGTGTTGGGTAAAAATGATAAAATATTTAATGATAAAAAGTAAAATAAATATTTAAAAAATTATGTGTTTTTTATTTTTGGGATATTTTATGAATATCTAATTCATAAATTAATGTCAAACCCAACATCTATCAAAAATCAACAAATAATTCTTATTATTGACATTATCTTAAAGGATAAGTCCAATGATACACATGAAAGGTTATTGAAAAATTATAAATTATTATAAATAATCAATAATAGTACCTTTACTTCCAAGTCATATTTCAAATTTTAATATGAATGAATATAGACACCTCTATATTTAATCTTATAGAAATGATTAAATATCAAAAAACCAATAATAAAAATAATAATTATTATTTTAGATAATGACCATTTTTGAATAGTTAAAATAACAATGAATTTGAGTATGGTGAGTAATTAATTTGTTAGGGTATATATGATTATGATACTTGGGGATATTGTGTTTTTATGGAATTATGGATAATACTTCTAGGGTTTTTTTCACACTCAAATTCCAATAATTTATACATAATTGTAATATTCCACTAATTTCCTTCATATTTTTTATATAATACATAATTTTAAATGTTATATCATAAAATTACATTATTAATGTTATTTAAAAATAATTTTAAATACCACAGTTCCAAAATGTTATGAATAAATTTCTACCCAATCCATATGTTCATTTTTTCCATTTCAAATTTGATTGATTGGGACATATGTTATAATCAAAATTAATTTTATTTTTTGTGTTTCGTGCATTTTTATTGAAGATATTTTTCCAAGGATGTCATTAAATATAACAGATTTACAAGTCCATATTTCTATCCCACTCTAATATTCTTTTCTTTTATTTGAAAACATTTCCATTATATAAAAATAATTAAATATATTTGTATAGTATAATTATTTTTAATGTCCTAGAAAATATATTCTTGTCCAGAAACTACTATGTGGATTCATTGATTGTACAAATTCACCAATGGATATTCACATAAAAAATGTTTGGACGAAAATTGAATCAATCATCACCCCATTGGTTGATTAGTGGGAAAACAACTACACACATGGGGGAAAAATCTTCATAGATATTATTTGGAATATTCATACATAGTTTATAAACTATGATTTTTGATTTTTCTTACCATTTAATTATTCACCTACTAATGAAATATATTCGAACAAATAAATATCTTTCTAGATAACCCAACTCATTTTATGTACCCTCTCTCTTATATTTTATTGATAAGGGTACTTATAGTTTCTTTGATTAGGCCCCTAATAATCAAATATGATTAATGTGTATTCTATTATACATCCAAAAAATTCTATAGAATGATGGAGTAATTAATGTTTTTATATATCAATATAAGTGTATCTATGTTTTATTGAAAAAATTGTTTGATAGTGAATAGTATGCATTGTGTTGATTAATATTATGTAAAATTATTTATAATTAATCATGTGATGGGTGGGGATCAAAATTATATATACCCTTGATGCATTTATTGGCCTCCTGAGAAACACATGTGGTGTTTTAGAGTTTTACTTTTTTAATGATTTTAATGTCTCTTAAAAAAAATATCGACATGATATTTTTATGGAAAACATTATGTGTTCTATCTCAATTAAATTAATTATTATTTTAATCAATGTTTTAATTTATTATTATATTATATATTGTGCCCCTCATTTTTAGTTGATTATGGATTTATGTTGTTAATTTATTCATACTAAATCACTTATTAGATAATTATATTATGTAGTATTCGATTATAATCTACTCCAAACTGGGCATATTATGTCTCTCTTATGTTTTTTCCTTTCCAAAGAAACCAAGAGGAAGACTACGTCTATTTTTTGGGGATTCGATTTTAGGTTTAATAATGTTCTTGTAAAATGTTCATGTTATATCTTATGTTTTTTAACTATAATATACATATATTTATCTTCTCATCCAAGATTACATGAAATCTAGATCTTTTGGAAACACTTCATAATTATACAAATTAAGTAAGATATATATCATATATTTGTTCCTATAGTCTATAATGTTAAATAATTCAAATTTTTACTATCTTTAATTCACAAATTTGAGAAATATAGATATTTTTTCCAAAATTCAAAAAATAATGAAATTTAGTGTATTATAATATATTATAAATAAATAAATAAATCATAAAATTTTATGTTAGATAATTATCATTTTTTCATTTTCAACATGAGGTATACATTATGAATGATAATGTCATTTTCAATATGAAAAGATTTATGATTATTCACTATGACCACCATTATTTTTTAAGGACATCAATTTCATTTTGGAAGGACAATAATAAGTTATTAGTATCATTAATAGTGTTTCTTGATAATCTAATATATGTTTTTTTTCGAGAAATTGAATCATATTTTGAACCAAAATATAGTTATTCTATTTGAAACACACACTTTTAATCATATTATTTCCACTATTATGGAGAATAATGTTCCATTCATTAATACTTATAGAAAGTGATTTAATTTTTCTTATTTCATTTATTCTTGATAACTAAATAATAAATACATATTTTTGAGTACTGTCACATCTGTTTTAAATTTATATTACTATTAAAATTTAAAAATAAATATTACTTCATTTTGAATACATCTTTTATTAGACTAATTTTTTATTAATTGTTATATGTAAATAATAAATAAATAATTTGTTTCTTATAATTTCATTGCAATTCAAGATCAATTTCTTGGTGTTGAAAATGTCACACATATTTAAATAAATAATTTATATTTATAAAACATGGTATTTCAAAAACATTTACTAATTAAAACATCATAATGAAATATGTCTCACTCATACATATTTATAATTAATCGACAATCATTGTTAAATATTTGTATAATAATACATTTTTTAGAATTTGATGCACTTTTAGAGGAAAATACACGATGTTTTAGTAATTTTGATGAAATCACTCATTTGAATGAAATGAGATTCATCTTGATTGGTTTTAAATGTATCATTAATACTTTTTCTTATGTTTTAAAATAATCATAATTTATTTTCTTTTAATTGATATTGTGAAATAATTTTCTCATTAGGTTTTCTGTGTGAATTGATTATATATATAATTACTAAAGTTCAAAAATATTATATCTTTTAATAAATCAAAACTTTACTAGTCACAGAAAATCTAATTTAGCGTAATTTGATAATTGGTGGATTTATTGTTTACTAAACTAGATGATATATGTTTTTAGGCTGGAGGTTTTGTTCCAGAATATTTGAAGTGGTAAAGGTGTTTGAGGATAAAAAATAACTTCTGTGGGGCTATTTCTTCATGATAAGTAAGATTAATCTAGATTTTATGCTGTTATATAATTTTTTCTGATATTAAAGCATGGAATACTCAACAGAAAGACCCATTTAGATATATAATATTTTATTCATATAGATGAATTATCATGAGTATTATATCATAATGGAAATATCTACATGGTTTTCTAATGAAAATATATCTACAATTATTTTTAAATAGCTACACAATGTTGGAAAATGATTAATTATTACTTAAAATGGTGTTTTTTATTAATCACCAATATTCTAGGAGAATATAAATTTAATTTAATTTTTCTTTTGTAATATATAATTTACTCATCTAGTGAATTTTATATTTCCTATATATTATTACTTTTTCTAAACCGTGTTAATCATTGTGTTCCATTGTTATGTGTATAACTTCTGTTATATTAATTTTCCACAATGTATTTTAATAATAGTTTTTAGGAGTTTCAAAACATGTGTTATAATTATTTTATTTATTTACTATTCTAAATACCCCATTATGTTGTTTGATGTTTCTATAGAAATTTTGTTAACATTGTTCATAATTTATGTTCTAGACTTTTGGTGTTACAGAACTATAATATATAGTATATCAAGTGGCATCTTAACTTTTTATGGTTATGAATGAAAAATCGAATATTAAATTTCTAGAAAAAATGAATCAGATTCCCTTTACCATTTTATTATTTTGTGGCAGTTTTCTTTTATAATGAGATTTGATTAACATAATAAAATTAGGTAGGAATGATTAATTGAAAAAAATTTAGTCCCAATAAGATTACACTGGATGAATACTTGTATCAAAAATATATATAACATCCATTAACTAAGATAAAGATGACAAAAATGGAAATGTTGGAGTGGGAATGTCTAGAAAATAATGAAAAATGTTTTTTCAAGACCATGTGGGCATGGTAAACAACATTGATCTTTAAATATGGAAATAAAAAAACAAAACTGATGGTTAGTATTTTAATGTTGTATGATTATTAAAATCCAATGATTATAGTAATCATGTTGTTATCACATTTAAATAATATGATTTTGGAAGAAATTCCATCTTATGATCATTTGAATGAGTTCAATGTGATCCGTAATTGGCTAGAGTATATTGGTGTATTGTTTTATTATATTTAATGGTACATTATTATTTAATTATCTCTTCAAAATCATCAGTTATGATGGTGGTCATTGGGAGTAATTTGAGTGTATGAAATAACACTTTCATTGATGGGATAAATGACTTTATTATGAAGGAATTGATTATATATAATGAATATTCCATTCTCACTGGTGTTGCATTTAGTATTGTTGGAACATGATAGATTATATAAATAAGTCATGTGATGTAATGAAATTATAGACTAAATATGATATTTGGTATTTTGGTTGTACTATGCTATTCTATATATTTTTTACTTATGAGAAGAGGAACTTTTTTATTATGATCTCTAAATGATACATGTTAATTTTATAAATCATTAGTTCATTTTGATTAAATATTCTACAACTATATGGGGAATGATTATTTGATTCTATGTGTAATAGATTCAATGGATTCAATGGTTCTTGATTTTATATTCTTTTTTCATTCAATATAAGGAAGATAATTCAAGAAAAATTTGGTTTCTCGATGCCTCAAAAAATTCCATATTTATCGATGGAGAGGATTAGGAGGTTGTTTGTAAGGAGATTATAAAATTTGAACTAGGAATTGATGCCCAATAAATTTTCATTGAATTAATCAAATACAATGATTATTAATGATCCTAATTTTTTAGTCATCATAATGCTTTAAATTTATATACTTTTTTCATATAATTTTTTGTATATCCAAATGTACCACGGAGGTGGCTAGTTGTGTAATTTATAAAAGATTGTACCTGATCATGTTTTTTTGGTATTATTATGCATATTATGGTAAGATAAACTGAATTATAAAATATATGTCTTGTAATACTTATTATAATTATCTAGGAATGATTACAGAAAATTGATACTAAAGGGTTATGTAATGTAGATCTTATGGAGAATATAACAAGTGTGGGATCTCTTGAGGGATGTTGAATGGTTATTGAAAATGATTCACAATATTAGTGATAATTAACTATGTTTAGGGATGAATAAGGAAATTCAATTAAGTTTTAATTTTCAAAATGAGTTAATAATCCTTGAAATGATATAGATTCACTCATGATATGACAATCCACATGTATCATCATTGTCAATTAAAAATTATTAGGGTTTATCCTTATGCCTTTAATACAGAAATCAGTCATTATTTTATATTTTTCTCCCATAAAAAATAAAAGTTTTATTTTATATTTAAAACCAACAAGAGAGTCTTTAACTATATTATAAATCCCTTGATTGGTAAATGTGGCGTTTTTTACTGCGTTATCATATTCTTATTGTTCTACTTCATCTACAGGTATAACATCATATAGGTTCCCCCTACCGATACTATTCTCATTATCACTATCAATTATATATCTATATATATATATATTTATCTCATTATATGATTTTTCACAACAAAAAAAAATGAATTTCCTCTTTTTAGTAGATATTCATATTCAATTTTTTTGTTTAGATATAAAAATAAAACCTTTATCAAATGTTATTTACGTCCCCTTAAATTATCCAACTTGTTTTTTATTTACTATAATTTTCCATTCCATTATTTCACGATTTAATGTATATTGTATTTTAAAATTTTATTTCTCATATAAATTCTTCCTTTTTTCATGGAATAACATATTTATTTACAGAGTGATGTGAATATCATTTTCTCCAGGTCCACTTGTTGTTGTCTGACTCTATACAATAGAGTGTGATATGCCTTTCTTCCTTTTTGACCCCACAAAACCAAATTATAGTATCATATCATATATGAATGAAACCTTTTTAATTATATATCCCTACATTTCATCAATGAATTTAAATTCTCTACATATAACGAAAAAAAATTATTACTGTGTTATCATCATGAATTACTTTCAATAGATTTGAACCAAATAATATTATAGTTCTTATCATCATATTTTTATTACAAACAAAACCTAACATTGATTTAATATTCTTCTAAAAAATCATACATAATTTTCAAAACCTCGCATTTGACATTCATAACATCCCATTTTATGTATTTAATGAACCTATGTTTTTAGAATAAATGAATCATATATAAGCTCAGAATGATGAATTCCCATACAATAAATGACTAATACACTGTTGGAATTTTCCCAAATTTCGAATTTATTCCCATGACGAATAATATGTATTGATAAAAATGGAATATACTAAAACAAGGAATCATTATTGTATTCAAAATTATTTTATCTTTTCAATGGGGTGGATATCATAAATTAAACCCATTGAATGTAATTTATTGAATTAGTAGGATTTTTTTTTTATTTTGGTCTACCTAACCCCAAAACAAATCCAAATAACACCATACATCTAAAAAAAAATTCTAACAAACTTCTGAAACTGTGAAACCATGTAATATAATTTATAAAAAATAGAATACCAAGTAACATTTAAATTTGATCATGATTTATGTGTTTAAAACAATAGAATACAGAAGAACCAAATCCACCACTCCTTTAAAATATTTTACTCTCCATACAAATACCACACTCTTGAAGATAATTCCTCAACATCAGATCTTATTTACTCCTTCATTAATGGGATAAGAAATATCTCCAAGGCATTTACTCATCTCAACGGTGAATTTAATTGAATTATATTTTCAATTGAGGAACCTAAATCACTCAAAAAAAATTAACTCCAAAAATATATCATTATTAAAATATTCAAATCTTATTTCACAAAACACATTATAGGTAAAAATAATATTGAATCACTAAATAATTTATTCACTTATGTAACATATTGCATCTTCTCTTCACATCCTATACTACATGTTGAAACAATATATGAAAAAATCTTCAAGACATTGAGAATTTTCATTATTATTTAATATGAAAAAACTATATATTATTACTATGAATAATATTTTCTAACATAATATGTTCATCAAACATGTTATAATTATTCATAACTACAAAAAATAGAAATTTTTTTACATCCTATTTTTGTAAATTTAAAAACAAAATCTAAATAGATGACCCACGTAAATTAGAGATCTATCATCCATTAGGACAAAAAAATCCATTAGATTATAAAATATTCATTTTTCCTCACCCTTTTTAAATATAATATAATTTTGAATAAAAAGGAATTGGTATTATCATTTTCCACCATGGAAAATAAAAAAAATCCAAATTACAATTTTGTGAATGGTTACACACACTATTCCATATCATTGAGAGGAATGAGGCTAAACTATAATCATTAGAACTAATATTTGAAATTGTCCTATGTAAGTATATTAGGCGAAACATCAACTATCTAATTATTAGTCTGAAAAAAATTAACATCAACATATTTTTTCAAACATGATCTTTTATGAATATATATATTGTATCAGTCTGATTTAACGAATACTTTTTGAATTTATCTCTCGATAAAATGATGCAACTTTTATTACCATATCCTAATTAGAGTGGAAACATCATTTTCACCATGAGACATTCTAATTCAATCACTTTCTAAATAAATTGGGCCATATCTTGACTTGCAGAAACATGTTCCACTTAAAAAGTATTCATGAAAACTAATAATTGATTATTTGTGTACCCACAAACCCACCATTCATCTAAAAAGAAAAATATATAATGTTTTACATTTATCATCAATATTTACACCACATTTATCATTAATATATCCAAAATAAATTAATATTTCCTATACTAATATATTTTGGTCTAATTTTCATCATGACATTAATAAATATAATGTAATGTAACAAAATACACTATATTTGATCTTGAGCTATAAGCATAGAAAACTACCATCATGATTCCTAAAATAGTTTGAATCAACTTAATTTCAATTATTATCTTTTGATGAATTGGTTAAAACTAATATTTGGGTAAAACCTAATTTTGAATCCTTTCTAAAAAACATATTAAAAATTGTATGGGCATAAATTCTCTCCGAAATAATTATATAGTAATTTTCTGGATTAAAATCAATGCATATAAAAGACCATAATTCACCATGATTGGAAATATTTTTGTAATTATTCATTTCTTATAAAAAATCATTCAAGGAAATTTTTTTATTTCTATTAATATTGATGTAATCAACATAAACAAAAAATTCAATGATACATGTTCATATTCATTGATGTAGTGATTTAAATATGATTTACCATTTTTGAATTTCAGTTTCAACAATTATTATTATATCATTGAATTTCATGATTTCAGTGATTTTTTATAACAATTATAGATCATTTATTAACTAAAGATCATATCATCTATCTTCTGTAAGAAGTAAGCCAATGGTTTCATGATTGACACAACCTATTTTCTATCTATATTGTGAATGACTACCATGAAATTAATATAAAAAAACAGATATCATCATTGTACCAATGTAGGAAATTTTTTAATAATTATATCAAGAATGTAAATATGAATTCTAGAAATATAAAATTAAATTCATTATACCAATGGGTTCCTTCATCAAATTAGTGTTACTTTGTTTCATACCACTCAAACTCTTTTATTCATTTTTTTATTAAATTCCAACATCATTCCAACAAAAATTTTATTTATTATATTTGGAGACAACTCCATGATTAATTATTCTTGTTATATAATAATTACTCATTCATATAATAATTCCACTATTGATTCTATATATCCTCTTTCATATCTAGAAGTTAATCATGATAAAATATGATGTAAGCGTTTTTGTCAAAAATGTCATTCTATTATTAAATTGTGTTGATTCTCTTCACATGTTATTTTGTTCTTCCTAATTTATTTTACATATTTAATTAGATGACTGAGATTTCTACCCAATAATAGAAATGGTTTAATCATCATATTAAACCCAAAATAGTTTAAAATTTTTTCTGTTTTTTTTACATCAATTTTTTATAAAAACACATCTTTATCATCATCATCACATCTGGATATTTATTATTATTTTGTATTTCATTAGTTTACTATTACATCATCATTATATTAATAGTATAAAAAATATCCCATTTTTATGTATTTTTATAGTGTTATGAACTTATATTTTAATGAAAACATATGAAGATACAATAAAATCAGATCTTTTCAAACATCCTTGCAGTCTCATATTTCATTTTGGTAATATAAAGAAATTAACGAACAGTTTGGTATTTTATTGATAGGAAATTTTAATAATAGATATAATATTGGGGATTTATCTGATTTTTTAAAATAAAATAAATTTTTTCGAATATGAACCACCATACCAATTTCTGGTTAAAATATATTTTGAGATGTATCAGGATTAATAAACACTATATGTTACATCGCCATGAAATATCATTTATTTTGATTAAAAAAACTTTTATTTCATTGTTTTTAAGATCATATAAATTCAAGGTTACCACAATTATTATCAGGATGTTATTAAAATAATCCACTTATATATTCAATAATATTTTATTCGAGTATTTTTTTTAAAGATAAACTAAACTCTTACTCCACACATCAGAAATTCAAAAAAAACATTTGAGGTAATGATTTCAAAATTATGAACATATTATATGAGTATAAGAAATTTATTATTTAAAATATATAAAATATATATATCTTTTTATTGAGACATTCCTCATAGGACCATATATTTCATAATGAAATAGCTTGAAAGGATGAATTTTTTTGATATCAAGTTTCTTTTCTATATAATTGAAAATATTAACCTTTTGATATTTTAAGAACATCCAATATAACTCTCTCTATTTGATATAGGTATAATCTGATCAATCCCTTGATGGATAATATTTCTCATTTATATTTGTATCATATAACCATGAATATAATTCCACAAGACATTCTATTCTTCTAATCCTATATAACATGACTATTCAACATCACCAACATGAAAATTGATCAATTTTTGTCTATAATCATTATCAATATATTAAACAGATTAAGAAGAAGGAAAATTTAAAAAACATAACAAAATTTAAAATATCATATTTCAGAGATAATTTTTTTTACCATCTTATAAACAAATGATGAGTTCATATACACCAACATAACTATTACAACTACTACTTATCAAAATCAATAAATTTTAATAGACTGAAAAATTATAACAATTAATGTAAAATAATTTTCATATTTATGATCCTTTATGATATTTATATATCCATTAATGTGTGAATACCATCCACAAACAATAATCCATAGAAATTATTTTTTATCATTATACGTGTAACTTCCCTAATAAAATCATTCACCTTTAAATTTGAGTATTTTAAATATTGAATTTTAATCTCACTAAACTCATTGAATGATGTGAGGTTATTCAAAAATTTTCCCTCATATGTCACAACTCCCGTAACAAACATCTAATGGTTGATCTTTATTTTCATCATTCATTCCTCAATTCTTAAGTTTCTTTTGAATGATTCTTCTTTAAGAGGATTTAATTCCCCTTATTAATTTCTCTAAAACATTATCAGCTAACAGATATTTTTTTCATTTAATCAAAATATTATTCAACTGTTTTAAAATCCACTACAGAATTAACACATCCATAAAAAATATTTATTTTGAAAATACTTCTTTTCCAAATTTTTGAAAACAATTTTTAATTCAATTTTATACCATTAATGGATCATTATTGTGAACCAATATTTTAATAGAATAAAAACGTCATATTATTAAATTTATATCGTTACATTTAATTTCCAAATTAATCAATTATATGAATTTTTTATTCAAATAAATGTTATGAGAATTTCTATATTTATATAAAAAAATATCCTTTGGAAAACATTTGTTTTCTTTTTCTATGACTTTAACATAAATTTTTCAACAATAATTTCATTAAATAATTAAAACATTTAATGTTTTATTTGTTTTCACACTGGATTTTCATCATTTTTCAATATTTTACATTCGTGAATAATATTTTTCTTTATGAAATATCCAAATTCTTAAATTGAATATTTAACGTGGAGTTGTTCATGTCTATTTCCATTTTGGGGTTGATAAAAAGCAGTTTGACATACTAAAGTTCATTCTCCTTCAAATTATCTCTCTCATATATTTCAACTAATGAAATATAATCTTTAATCTTATACTTTTTATAGTAATAAATATCATTCAATAATCTTGAATATTTACTACTAGAAACATAATCATTATTTCTAAAATATTACATATCATTTTTTAATGTGTTTTATTATTATATTATTTTATGATCCTTCAAAATAAATTCATTATCTTTTAACATGATGATAAAATCTATTTGGATTTTTTACACTCATTCTCCATTTCTTTCATTATTGTAATTGAACAATCCCGGGTTAACTTCTGTGATAAAAAAATTTCATTAGTTTAATGGAATGTATTTATATCCTCATTATTCTAACTGCTATCATAATACTAAATTGTAGATATATTTTTTTCATTTTTTGTGTTTATAAAAATTATTTTTTGTTTACTTTATAGAGAAGATTTACTTATTAAATAATGTATCATTATTCATAGTAAAAACAATTATTTTCTCATATAAATATTCATAATATTATTTTCTTTAAAAAATGGATTGTTTTCCTTGAAATTCCATATATTTCAATAGTATAATCAAATTAGATGAATTATTACCAATAACATTCAATTAGTAGCTTCTACACTTTATAAAATTAAAGAAATTAATATTATTAAACTTATATGCAATATAACATTTATTAATGTGACCTTATTATTATAAAAATAATTTGTTTTTCTCTTCTCTTATTTGAAATACATAGAAGAAACATCTTTGTCATCATTTGTTTTATTATTTAATTTAATTCCATTCCACACATTATAAAATATTGTGTAAATGATTTAATTCAATGGAAGGATACATGGATCAGAACTCTAATGTTCTGATATCATTTAATCAAACCTATATAAACTAAAAAATAAAATGTTCTAAAAACCATATTTAATTCAAAGATATCAAAAAAACACATATTTTGTTATCATAATTTCTATAAAAAAGAGGAGAATTTAGGAAGAGTTTCATCATCTTTAAAAATGATATAATTATATTTTTACTAGTAAAGTGATCATTATACATACATTATTTTTCATTTACTTCAAACATTATTTCAAAATTTTCCCAAATACCCATTGGTATTATTATATATATCATTTATGAAACATAATCTCCTAATTAGATGATATACTATAATCTCATTCATGTTTATAATTATCTATGGTTTCTATTTTAACTATTTTCATAGTATAACCTTCACCATGAGTATTTAAGACATAAATTGTAGCCTCTTAAAAACCATATTAACCACAAATATCAAAGCATCCCATCATTCCATAAATAATATTATTTCCCATAGAAAATTTTAATAAGCATATTATTCACTAAATTATGATTTTATATCTACAAAGCATTAATTCATTTTCTAGACATTTATAAGTTGTGTAGTTGTTTTATCTAATATATAAATAATTGATCATGATTTAATGGAACCTCAATACACTAATACAACCCGAAAAGGACCCAAAAATTCAAGGGGAATTCACTATGTTATGGGTCTTAATTAGTGAATTAAATTTTGAATTTAGTTTCTTCTAGTAATAGTGTTAATCAACTATTATATAGAATTATTACTTCACTATTACATACACCATTGCATAAAAATAGAAGAATAACTTTTTGATAGGAATTATATACAAAAATTTGTTTTTAATACTTGGATTGACATGGAATACCTCATTACCATATCATCAACTAGTAATGTCATTAACAATTATAAATGAGTATGTTTTATCATTTTAATGGTGATACCCAAATATAACGTGAATGCGTAATGTTATCACACAAAAATAAAAGATATTTATTTTTTATTAAATAATAATATCAGAATTAACTATATCATACTTCCATAAAAATGACATTATATTATTTATTCTTCTCGTTCTCTTTCTATTCTACATCTAGTTTATTAAAGAAAGTGTTAACATCACAATATATTATTAAATATATATATATATATTTAATTAAATTTTGTATATATATTTTCTAATATCTATCACTGAATTTAGATTGTGTTAAATGAAAAAATTTGTTTCTTTAATAGAATGCATAATATTATACATCATGATTCATAGAACAATGGAGTAATATCATTTTAAATATGGCCATTATAACAAATCCATTACTAAAAAAGGTTTTAATAGTAATAAAAATTTATGTTATATATATATATATAAATTTCAATATCAAAATATTTTTATTTAAAAACACTTAGTAAATAATCATTCCACTTTAATTACTATAATTATATTTCATAAATATTTATTCAGACGAGAAATAATTTTTATTGATTTTTATGCGAAAATATTATAATTAAATTATTAAGATTTTGGAAAATTTAGTTGAAAAGTTCACCTGCATTTTTTAAATCATCATATAATGATTAAGTTATGGTGTATTTTATGACTATTTTGAAAAATGATGATTTTTAGTGAATAGTGAAATAACAGTTTTTATAAACCAATTATTTATTTTAAAATGATTATGTAATTTAAATGAACCCTTATTTGTTAATGTAACATTATTATTTTGATTAAAATTTAATCCACATGAATAAATTTAGAAAAATTTATGTTGGATTTAAGTATAGGCTTAATTTAGTTTTTGAAATTTTTTTCTTAATTTTTTTATTTCATAATATTTATCCATCCTGTTTAATTAAAATAATACATAATAAGGAAATTTTTTAAATTAAAATTATATATTAAATATCAAAATATGTAATTGAAATTCATATATGTATTATTAATAGAAATATTTTTAATATAAAATCATACCACGCTTAAAAAATTTCACTTCTCAAAAACCAACTTTTTCAATGTTTTGCGGTTTTTAAAAATTTCTTAATATCCAAATTCAATTTTAGTTTTCAAAAAATAAATTTAATATTTGAAATTATTTTGAAAAAATAGATAAATATAAATTTTTTATAAAGATAAATTATATATGAAATAGTTTTTAATGTAATTTACATTAATTATATATCTCATAAACTAATTTATGTCGTTATAAACAATTTAATAGTTAATGTTGATAAAAAATATTGTATACTTTTGAAATGTTTTTTCTTTAAAACCTCTAATTTTTATCGTGTATTTGGGATTCAATTTAAGATAGAAAATTACCACTTATATGAATATAAAATGACAAAAATTGATTTCATATTTAGATTATATACTCATTATATTATCAAATAATTCAACATAATTTTTTACTACAACGAATAGTGAAAATATAAAAAATTATTTATCATCATTAAGAAAGAAACTGGATTATAGAGTGGTTAAAATAATAAGATAATAGTTAAAATGGAAATAAATTCAATGACTCCTATTTTATCATATTTTATTTTTATAAATTGATTGGGAAAATTCTGATACTAGTTACTGAGATGGCATGTGATTCCGAGGCACGATTTGAGCCGAACAAATCTATGAAAATTGTTACTTTTTAATATTACGTGCAAGTATTTTTCCTAATAATGTGGAATAAAATGTAAATAGGTTATCAAATTAAAAATCATTGGGGAATGTAACATTCTAATGGTGACATTACCTTATGCAGTGCATTGCCTCGACTACTGTAGGTCAGCCGTGAAAGGTATTATTTATACATATAAATAAAAAAATTATTAATAAAAATATTTCATTTTGACACAATGGCTCGTTTTTTATATATTTTCGATTTTTAAGAGTCCATGGTCCTCACCATAACCTTGTAATTCCCCTAAGACAAGGAGATGGAATTTCACTCAATGGTGATGATAAGTCAGAGATCTGAACTTGGATCGAAGGTTTATTGATCATCGAATGATGAAGACACAAATTTTCCCTTCATAAATGACAGGACAAAACTCTTGGGAGGGAAATTGATATCGTTTTTATTTTTTATCCCCTTTCATAGAATGATTGACGAACACAGACCAACCAACGAACATATTGATCAGTGGTTCTGTCATTCTGGTTGGATGGTCAAATTGTGGGGTTTGATAGTTGATATGTCATTGTGATTATTATTAATCATTCTTATTTCTATCAAGAAATAATAGATATAGACATGAAAAAATTATGACGTTATTTCTTCAGTAATTTATGTTCATTTGTTCTCTCACTATAATCTCTTTTATTATTAGTGTGTTCATCATCTTCTCCTTTTTCTTCACACCCTTATGTAAACAATTTATCGTTGAGCCCCAGATTCACTGGTCGAAAATCCGAGATCGAATACCTGACCTTGTTATGGGATAGAAGAGGAGTGGCCACATGTGTGGCGTGATATGGTTGGGATAGAGGTGCACAACGGCAGAAAGGCAGTAGAGAATAGTGGTCCAGTTGAATGTTGAGCCGGTAGGGAGAGGTCAATAATGGTCAGGCAAGACGAGGCCACTAGAGGGCCGCCGACTTAGATATAATGTGGAAGGGGACATTGTTGGTGCTTGCTTGGCCAGCGGGAGTGGGACATAGTAGGTAGCTATGATGTTGTCTTGGGGACTCGGTGAGGGGGGAGGTGTAATTCTGTTTGGGGCCATATCTGGGGAGCCTGTGGTGGCGAGGCATTAGGGCTATCAGAGTGGTGGGTTGGCCACGTCAAACATTGCATGACCCGGTGGGAAAATGGGAGGCATGAGTTAAAGGCCTAACTCATGCGGTGTAGTAAGATAGCCTGTATTAAATGCTGGACTAGGGGGATCCAGGCCACTCCTACAGGCCGGTCGGTTCAGGCCAGGTCGAACTAGGTCGGGTCGGGTCGGTGAGACTAGTTCAGGTCAGACATGGACCAGATCCGGGTCAGACCATTTTATAATATTATCTATAAAATTCAAATAATGTGTCTATATGATGAGCCATTTTCTGATTTGTGACCCTTTAATCAATAACATATTTTTGAGTAACTCTAAGTTATTTTGTGTGGAAGATTAAATATGAATGGATGTCTTAAAGATTAGGTTCTCTGGGAGGGATCACGCTACGAGCGGAATCTTGTGGCTGATTGTGACTAAAAAGCTATGTGATATATAAGATGTGTGTACTAAATAGAGACTATGTGTCTCACATAGACTTATTTTCATACAAAAAACTATGGGTCTTATTGAGACAATGTTTATTTGGGATATTGTGTGCCCTGTGGAGATTGTGTGTCTTATTGAATTGAGAATATATTTATATTCGTATAATATATTCTTTAGACATATATATATGTGAGATGATAGTTCATCATATACTTATTTTTGGTATACTTCATTTATTTTTTAGTGAAATTCCATTATGGGTTAAGGGTGTCATGTTGAGTATTTTTTTCTCACCCCTACACGGGATTCTCCTGCACGTTTCTTGTATTGTGCAAATGATGGATACTTTGATGGAGTCCATGGTGGACCCGAACCAGGAGGTTCATGGAGAGATACTAGGCTTTCGAGGTGTGCACCTATGTATTTAGACATTTATCGCTATACCTAACCTTTATTTATGGATTTCTACTGATAAATTTTAGGAACAAGTGCATTCATGTTTACAGACTCATTATTTGTGTGGGATTTAATTCTATGCTGGTTCGATTTCTAGTTTCGGATCGTCATACTTTTTTGTTGGTATCTAAGTGTATTCGTGCATTGTCTCCTTAGTATTGTTACATTTCAGCATTTTGGGCTTGGAGATGTGTTCATGTGTATTTGTACATAGGAAAATGTCCCCCTTAAGTTAAATATAGCTACTTAGTAGTGGTATCCAGGCCTTGGACAATCAGAGGTCGTCTTGGTGTAGTCTTGTAATGGTCCCTTTAGAGATGAGTCATGAAAAATTGGTATCATAGATGGTTGGATCTACAAAAGGAATAAGAGTCTGTGAGGTTGGATTGTGGCAATAGTTTGGAGTGTTTTTAGTTCATCTTTTAGGATAGGGAATCTAGTGTTAGTGCGACAACCGACATATCCATACACCATGACTCTAGGAACCCACTTTTTGAATTAGTATTTGAAAAAAATAAGTGTAGGGAAAAATGATACATGCATCATATAGGATTTGTTCACAATAATTGGTCCTCCCTCAGTTTTCTAATAGTGTATAATATATTTACCATCATACAACTTGTTATATATCAGGTTCCTTCCACACCGGCACAAATACAATATTTCTTTGCATGATCACGAGGATGATCCTCTTAGTGATGATGTGTCGGTATAGGGGTCGTTACTAGAGATAGCACTGCCAGGTGGTTTATCAGTGATACCACCACCCTTAAATCAGAAGTTACTACCAGTTCCATCGTTGAAGATGCATGGAGGATGAGTGCATTGCATGAGTTTCAGAGGTAGTGACCACCCAGTTTATGGGTGGAGAAGATTCCTAGGTATCTGAGGATTTGATGGAGGTAGTTACATGTGGCTTTTACCTTATGAGGACACCTTCTGACAATATGGATATTATATCTACGATTGTTCTTCATGGCTTAGTGGGGTGATGGTGGGGCTTAGTGTCCCCGAAATAGGATGAGATGACTTTCTCATGAGATTATTCTATGAATATCTTCATAGAAATGTTATTTCAAGATACATTGTGTTCCTAGAACATATAAGAGCTCTTGCATATACAGTTGGTAAGTCAGATTGCGACAATGTACTTAGTAAGGATTAATTATGTTTATCACTACACCATGGATATTTTTCGGGACCCATTCTTCAAGGATTGGAAATTCAAGAAAGGGAATACTCTATCATATCATGGAATCCATGATATCCCTTACCATTCTTACATTTTATGGGGCACTAGATAGAGCTAATCTTGTGGAGATCACTCCAGTGAAGTAGACACCAATAGTTCGAGCCACACCCAAGCACCAGGTAGCGGAGTCTTTTTTGGTAGGTAGATGACAACATTTGCAGGGAGCCATGTAGATTAAGATCTCTAGTGGACAACCTTGAGACATTGGATCATTAGTTTGGGCGGCAGAAGGTAGAGAATTCCAGCTAAAGGATATGTTGTGTTACTCAAGCAGCGGTTGGGGTCATATGGATCGATATTTCCTGACTCGTCATGTGAACTATCAAGAGTTAGTTGAGGGACAACTGAGGTAGAGGAGGCGACATGATCCGATTGGGTCACAAGGAGTCATATGTGGAAGAGGAGTGGGTATGGACGGAGGATGTGGGAGGAGGTTCGACATATTACCCCCCTCCACACCCAAGTGGTCCACACCATGCTCAATGAGCTAGTGGGCAGGGATGAGGACGGATTCCTATGATGGATTCATATAAACCTAGTGTTCTAAGTATGAATTTCTGTATGATACGTGTCTTTTACAGCCCAATTTCAGTTATGATATCCTTTAGTGCAAGTCATTCCTTTCTTACAATAGACCTTTTTAGGGATTAGTTATTCATGTAGAACCATTTACTCGACAATTACGCTTGGATACATTTATAGAAGTGGATTAAATTATTACACAATATCGTTGATAGTATGAACATACTATTTTAGGAGATTTTTTCAATTGAGATCTCTAGTTAGGGGTTTTGAGGCCATAAAATATCATTCTTTGAATGGATTGGTTATCTACATTCCAATCTCATATTGACAATTTTATGCACAGTGTGTGGTTTTCCAGCTCTGATGGGTCCAATTTTTTCATTTTCATTTAAAAGGAAATTCATGTAGTGTAGGATAGAGTTACTCATAGGAGGATTCTTCTTATTACTCATCATTTGTATAACCACACCCTTTGTTCAGTGGATGATAGAAGTCCTCAGTTTCTTACAGTTGCGGTAGAGTATGAGGAAAATATTCCCAAGGATGTCCCCGGATTACTGCTTCGTAGAGAGGTAGACATATGTATTTATCTATACCTTAGGATGACACTAATATCTACATGTTCATATTGGTTGGCACCTACAGATAAATGTGTGTTTAATATTCATTGGGAGTAATTTTAGTGAAAGGGCTTCATGAGACCCATTGTTTCACCATGTACATCCACAATTTTGTTTTTCATGAAGGCAAATGGGAGTGTTGGATTATTTGGGGAATTCCAACGCCTAAATATGGTGTTCGTGGAGAACAAGTATCCACCACCTAAGACTGACTACCTCTTAAATTAAATTAACACAATGAGGTGTTTTTTGAATATTGACATTAGGTATATATTTCACAATCTTCATGTGTAGGATGAGTATGAACCGAAGAGAACCTTCATATATATGTAATACCACTTTGAGTACATGGGGATGTCACTACATGATATGAACGCACCATCAGTGTTCAATGGACTCATGAATATGATATTATAGACATATAAAGACAAGTTTGTGGTCATCTTCATTGATGAAATCCTAGTGCAATTGGAATACGAGGAGGAGAAAGCGAGACACGTGAGCATGGTCCTCTACACACATTGAGAGAAACAGCTTTTTGGGGATCTATCATACTGTCAGTTCATGATTTGAGGGGTCTATATCCCAGGTCATGTCATTTCAGAGGCTAATATTCTTGTAGATCTTGCAATGATTGAGGTGGTGCTTCATTTGTAGCCATCATAGAGTGTTGCTGAGGTGTGCATTTTCCTGGGTTTGGATGGGTACTATCGGAGGTTTGTACCCAAGTTTTCTAGAGTAGAATCACCCTTGGAAAATTTGACACATAAGTGGTGGACATTAATGTGGAAAAAAATATTTCATAAGTGAGTTCAAGAGTATATAATGCCATTGAAAGGTAATCTCATCATGAGATTACCCAAGGAGAGAATCAAGGATGTAGTATTCTTCAATGCATTAGGAACCGAGCTTGGTTGTGTCCTAATGAAATGTTTTGAGGTGATTTCTTATGGTTCACACCAATTTTGATAGAGTCAGGAGAACTACGCAAAACATGACCATGAGCTAGTAGTAGTAGTTTAAAAATTTAATATGTGGTGACTCTACCTGACCAACAAGTCATTTAAGATCTAATATGTCCACTAGAACCTCATGTATATATTCTCACATAAGGACCTGAACTTTAGACAGAATAAATGGGTATAGTATCTCCAAGAATATGACATTGAGATTATCAATACTCTTAGTAAGTATAATATGGTATCATACACTCTCAGTAAGAGATCCATCATGTAGTTACTAAGTGAGGAATTGGAGTAGGATTCCATGCTGTAGATATCATTTGTGGATGGAGATGGATAAACATACCTCCTATCGATTGTTGACACCCCTCCACTCTTACAATGAGTTAGGGATGAAAAACGTTAGATAACGACTTCAAGACACTATGTGGTTAGTTTTTAACAGGGCATCCCTTGATGGATATTATAATGGTGGGGGAAAGTCATCCTTTTCATATGAAGTAATATTGTACAAGTGGCACTATGGGAGAAGGTTCTGAGGGAGTACCACACACCCCCTTTTGATGTATATCATGGTATGGAGAAGATATACTACGACCTAAAATAGTAGTTCTAGTGCTCGGGGACAAATAAGGCTGTGGTAGAGTATGTTTCAAAATTCCTCACTTGTCTGGAAGTGAAGGTTGGGGACTAGGTTCTAGCGAGCCTGACCCAACCGCTTGAGTTGCCAGAGTAGAAGTGGGATGGGATATTGATTGACTTCCCGATGGTATTACAAATCATGTCCTAGGGACACAATACCATCTGAGTGGTCATTTACCAACTCATCATGACATCCCACATCCTACCTAACCGGGACCAGTGTTCAGTAGAGAGGATGGGTCACCTCTACATTAAAGATATAGTTCGGCTTCCTAGAGTTCAATCAATGATTATTTCTTATCATGATGCTTGCATCACATCTCATATGTGGAAGGCATTTTATGAGATTTACTGTAATTAGTTATGCTTGAGCATGGTATTTCATCCGTAGAAGGATAGCCAGATGGATATGACCATTTAGGTTCTAGAGGATATGTTGTGGGCCTGCATCATGGGCTTCATTCATTGTTACGAATATCACCTACCAATGGTGGAGTTTTCACAAAACAATTTCTACCACTCCACAATTGGTATGAAACAATTTGAGTCCTTATATGGGGGACCATGTATGTCACCACTTTACTGGACTAACCTAGGAGTGTCAGAAAAAATTTCTCTGGAGTTGGTGCGAGATACCACTGAGAAGATGTAGATCATCATGGATAGGTAGTTAACTCCATAGAGCTAGAAAATGTCATATGATGATAAGAGATGGAAGCAGGTATATTTCGAGGAAGGAGAGCATGTTTCTTTTTGGTAACACTTGGATATAGATTACCGGGATTTATCCATGTTGTAAAGTAATCTTGGAGATACATTGTCCCTTGTTAGATTCTATGTGAATATGGAGAGGTGGAGTACCACCTAGATATACCCCCAAAGTTGCATTAGGTATATCATGTCTTCCATTTTTCTTAACTGAGGAGGTAGGTGCATGAACCATCATATGTCATCAATGGGGGTGAGATGGACATTATCTATAGGGTGACATTTGTGGAGTACCTGATGGAGATCATGGAGAAACAATAGTGGATCCTTTGTGGGTGGTCTATTCCAATGGTATGTGTTTTGCAGCAGCATTGGAATCTCCAGGAGAGTGCTTGGGAGTGGGTGGCTAGGATTTTCTCTTAATACCCTCATCATTTTTCTAGATTAGTCCTTTTTTTCATTTTGGGGACACAGATCCCAATGATGGGGATAATGTAATAAATAATATTCAATCCTGTTTTATTTTTATAAATTAAATAGGAAAATTCTGAGACCAAGTGCTGAGACATCCTTTGATTAAGAGGTCTGGTGTGCCTCAACAAAATCATTGAAAAACATTATGATTTTAATTTTATTCATGAGTGGTTTTCCAAAAAATGTGAAAACACTTCTAACTATATTAATGGATTAGAAATATAGTGTTATCAGTTCATTTAGAGAGTAAACTTTACCTTAGGTGGGGATAATCCGTGACTGATGCAGGTCATCCGTGAAAGATATTTTTTGGACGTATCTGTAATATAATATCTAATAAACATATTTTATTTCGGTATAAGATATAGTCTTAATTATATTTTAGTTTACTAGGAATCTTGGGTCGTCCCAGTAACTTTGATATTACCCAGATACAAGTAGAAGGATGTTCTCTCGACAGTGAAGATTAATGGGAGATCAGAATATGGATCGATGGTTGACAGGTCAACAAATGATAATGACACAGCTTCCCCATTTGTCAATGCGTAGTCTAAATTCTCGTTAGGTTATTTTATCTCTCTTTGATTAATTTTCCCCCTAATTAGAATCAATAATTATATCAGACCGACCAATGAAAAGGTTGTATTGTAGTTCAGTCATTCTTGTGGGATTGTTAAATTTTGGGGTTTGAAGGGTGATATATCTTTGTGATTATCCTTATTTGATTATCTTTCTAACAAGAACGAATCGAGGATGATAGAAAAAAATTACAAGATATGTTATTTGTGTGTTTATGTGAACCTATTTTCTCCCCTAAATATCTCATGCTCTTCTTATGCTCTACATCTTCTCCCTGTGTTGGACACCGCCATGTGAATGATGAATCCTTGTGCACCTGATTCATGGAACAGTGATCCAAGATCGATGATCTGAACTTGTGAAGACAAAAACAGAGAAGTAATGGTAGGCGTGGCCCGGTTTGGCTTGGATAGTTGGGCATGACAATGTAAGGTAGTGGAGGACAGTGGCACAGGGCGGTGGTGCAAGAACGTTGATTTATATGGTGATCCATCATTGAGAGGATATTAGAGGGGCATCTATGGGAGGTAGAATGTGGAAGTGAGGCCGCGTCGGAGCTGTTGTGTATGGTGGGAGTGGGATGGAGTAGACGGATGGTACTTTGATAGGGGGAAGATGTAACACCCCAGGTAAATAAAGAATATGAAATTTTCATATTTATCCATATATGTGAATAAAATATTAATATTTCTTTAAAGGGGATGCTATGCACGATGGCGTACCCAATACGCAATAATGAGTTTCTTGGAAATCTTACGTTGCACTCTAATAATAAAATAATATTTTTTTAAATGGTAGTTAACGCATAGCCGTTGTAATGTCGGGAATGAACAGAACTAACTACAAAATGATTATATATGTTTTTCAAATATTTTTACTCTTTACAATAAATGTTAGAGGATTAAAAATGCGAATGAATCCAATTTTAAGCGTAAACATTCTAATATTCTTTAAAAGGTCGATTAACCGACTTTTGATGGAGAACCTCTTTTAAATCCACTTTTTGACAATTTTATGTGTTATATTTGACAACATAAAAACTTCTTTAGAATCGGGACATCAAAATTTACTTTTTGTAAATGTTTGGTATTTTTCTCAAAAAGTTCAATTTTTAATGAATAGTGAAAAATGTTGTATTTTAATTCCAAACCGCTTTTTAATATAATTTATTTATATTATTAGATTATCTTTTGAGTTTTTTTTTAAATTAAAATTAGAATATATTTTGACCATTTAATCCAATAGTGGTCGTTGGAATTAATTTCACTTTGAAATTGGACTTAAACTAGTGTCAATCTTTTGATACTTATTGTTTCATAAAAACACGCAATTTTCTCTGACAGCGGGAATTAATTATTAAATTAATTAATGCAACATATATGTTTTGAATTTTGTTAAATATACATCATTTTTTAATTCTGAATATCAAATATAGCTTAGGGTTAATTTTTGGTAATTTTCTGAAAAACATCAATTTTTGATGAATAGTGAACACACTAAGTGGTACTTATAAAAACTGATTTTCCATTTAAATGAAATTTTTCAACCTTTGTGTTTTGAATTTCAAAAATCCAACATGCATGGTTGTCATTAAGAAGAAAAATTTGGTTCAATGGGATTAAAATAATTTTTTGGTTTATAGTAACTTATTAGGTTTTTAATCACGATTAGAGGTAATTAGTGTAGTTTAAGGTAAAAATAATGTTTTAATAATATAAAATGACCTATAAACATGTCCTACCCTCATTGGATGAGTCATGGCCGACCTAGAAAATCAATGGGTCAACTTGGGGACCCCATGGAGCCATTTGGGTTGGAAAATGACATAAATACATTTTTATTTTATGTTAAAATTAAAATGACACAAACATGAGTTGTTTTACTAAAATAATTTTTAAATTTGGTTATACAACATTGATTTTTGACAATAAATAGTAATTAGAAAGCTAAAAATATTTCCTACATCATAGTATTTTTTTATAATTTTTAGACACTAAATAAATTAAATTATTTATGACATCATGATGATGCAGCGATGACCTCATTATTTAACGATTTAACTAAAATGAAAAGATAAAGTAAAATTTAAGACCTAAACATGTCCAAAACCTATTTGATGGGTATATTTCTAACCCTTATCACCTTATCCTCTAAAAAAACAAAACTGGGACCATTAAAATCCGAATCTCATTCTAAAATAAAGTTACATTTCTTTACTTTCCAAGAGTTCCCCTCCTCTCCTCCTATAAAAGGCCCCCACCTCGACCTCGTTACCCACACTTCCAAAGCCTTTGGCTTGCCCAAACCCTGAAAATTTTGTCTCTACACATCCCTCTATTACTCTTTTAAGACTCAATTTGGGCAGAAGTCCTCCCAAGGATGCCTTTAAGCTCAAACCAATGAGAGTTACCCCATTTTAAGGTAATGACTTCACTTGTGTCCTTTTGTTTTATTTTTCTTCTCCAACCCCGTAAACTATTTGTTTTCAGTTATATTTTAACAAATACAGAATATTAAATATACTAGGATATTTTTATAAGAAGGATTCTATCTACACTTACACACACCTCCATCTAATGGTTAAAGAACATATTGTTTCTGTGGATGGCGAATTTCTGCCTCACGAAATGATGATTGTTCAACATTCTTCTAACACCTTCAAAGGTGGCCATTAAGATGACACTATATTTATATATGATATATAATATGTTTATGTTTTACTTAAGCTTCTGTATTTTTCATTTATGGCATACCTTAATGGTTTCTATTATGGGTAAACGTGATATCTTCATTTAAGGAAGTGCGGACTACCGCCCCCTCAAAGTGATTTGATTCTTAAATACCATATGTGGTACGTATAAAGGATATATTTAATGATATTATATATGATACCATACTGGAATTAAAATACTATTTTGTATCATTATGTTTTAATTCCATTAAATATGAAATATAAATGGAAGTAGCGTTCATGCATACGTACGACTTACCGTCTCCATGAACGGTACATTTCATTTTTTATCTCAAAATATTATGTACTATTATAAGAACATATATATAATTGATATATATGTAATATATTACATCTAAATTATGTATATCATTCTGTAATTATAATATATATATATATATATATCATTTTGTTTTAATTTCATTAATATGACAAAAAATGAAAGTAGCGTTCATGCGTACGTACGACCAACCGTCTCCATGAACATTTCTTTAAATTTTTATCTCCAAATTCTATGGAATAGTATAAAATGAATATATACTGGATATATATGATATTTATAACATCAATACTATTCTGGATATGATGTACCTATAACTACATGGAAAATTATTTTCCAACAAGTTCAATTTTTGACTCATGTACCAAACATCGACAAAAACGTCTGATATGAACTCATATTATTAACCAATTATTATAACATTAAAATATGTGATATGAACTGAATAATAATATTTATAGGAGGTCCTTAAGCAATTGTAAATTGACCAATGTTTATTATTCAGGAATATAAAGAAACGAACAAGACAAGTTGGACTTGAGGTAAGGGACCCTACCCCTCTCATTCTTTTTAAGTACACTCTTTTATGTCATTCTTTTTAAGCTCATCTTTCTTGTTATCGGGATGTTATTTTATATTACTACTACCTTAATTTTTACGTTCATATGATGAAATACTCTATTATCTCTCATCAAACCATTTTGGAAGTTTTGAGTGGCGCCGTTATGCTGCCGAATTTTCGTAAGAGATCTTACCTCTCTCTTTCTTTTTAAGTACTCTCCTTTATGTTGCTTATTTTAATCTCCTATTTGTTATGTTGGGGGTTGTTCTTTTATATTAATCTTGCTGTAAAAATTATTTTAATATGATGAGAGATCCTATTTTATCTCATCGATCCATTTTTTTATGTTTTATGTGGCGCTGTTTGGCTGCCGAGTATTCATAAGGTATTTTTCATCTCACTTTTATTCCGGTGAGATTTATACTACATTTTCCACAATTTCGTTTGAGTGGTGTATGTACTACCCATTATTTTACTCATTGTGTAATATAAATTCATTTATGAGTATTTAAATCAATGTTTTATTGTCCTTCTTTCACGGGGTTCATGTCTTGAAAGATACCCATGTCGGTAAGGGAACGTTTCACCCTCCTCTTTTTAAAAGACTTATTTTGTTATGTCTTTTAATTTACACACTATTATGTTGGGATATATTCTTCTATATCCTTATTGATTTAAATTTTATGTCCATGTGATGATATACCCTTTTTATCTCTCATCAACTCATTTTCTGAATTTTGTAGGGACGCTGTTAGGCTGTCAAATTTTTGCAAGAGAACTTCTTAACACAAATTTGATTAGTTGGGATAAACTAGTACTACTTGAATATGTCGTTCTATGAATATGTGTGAATAACCTCTGATTGTTTTACCCTTAATATCCACTTATATTTCGTGTATTCATTTGTCACAAATAATTATGTAATTGATTTATCCTTAATCCAAGGATACCATCTTTGTATGGGACTTCGTCTCAATCTCCTTTCATTGAGGCATATTTTGTTTTATACACAACCTTCTTTTAAACGGTATATAAACCCCTTTGAATTTTACGTTTATTCAAAAGGAATCATTTTTTATACGAAGCGTTTACTAAACGACAAAAGGGAATGTTTTTGTTGTACGTATGCAGCGACAGCGGCTTCTCCGCCGCCGTGACCATTATTTGAGTTTCGGCTTCCTCTACAAGCCATACATTTTTTAAAAAAGAAAAAGAAATACCATGTTTTACTTTTCTTTTATTTTGGTATTGAAAATTTATTTCATAATGTTTTTATATCAATGTGTTGTATTGATATCTTGTGATTGAAAGGTGGAAATGTTATGTTTCCTTTATGCATGTTTTATGTGATACGATTATGTTATGGTTCTTGGGAATTGTTATGAAGATGGGTGGTTCTGTGATAAACTAAGGGCGGGTGAGCCCGAAATAGCTCTCTAATGCATTGGGTAACGCGAAGGAGTGAAACATTAAGGTTTCTCTGACGAGATTTAGGGAATATAATGTGGTGGGTATTCCAAATGTAACCAAGAGGGTTACACCCTACGTAAGAACATTATGAATGCCTCAAGTTACCTTTTATGTATTATTATTTCTATGATTTATTAATGATTTGATGATGTATGTTAAAGTGATTATGTTTTATGGGTAAAGTATGATTTCATTCTTATATATAAATGAACTCATGTATCTTTTCCATATTTTTATAACCCTTACTAAGCTTTTTATACTCATCCCAAGTTTTTGAAATGTTTTTAACAGGTCAAGGGAAAGGTACATGATGAGATGATAGTGTCAAGGAAGTGTCAAGAAAGAATCCATGTTTTATTTTAAATATGTTTCTGTTGATGGGAAAAAATGAATACTATATTTATGTAACCACCGTGTTTAAATGTGGAATGTAATGCAAGTTTTATGATCTTATTCTCTAAAACTCTAAACCTAAAAAGATCCTCAATTTGTAATCTTGTAATAACTAAAGATTATGTAAGGTTTAAGGATGGGGCCTTATAGTTGGTATCAGAGGTCGGTTTAGATAACTTTAGAGGTTATGGTATTCTTTAAGCATAAGTGACATTACCATAATTGTTAGGATTTCAGAATGATTCATAGATTTTGATAAAGTGAATGAGTAATTATATCTTCCTCATTAGTATATGGTGTTTTTGTTGATATACTCACACTGACAATTTTGTTTTTAGTGAATGGATGGATCTAGAAGGCACCAAAGTGACAATAGGTTTGAAGAACACTATGGTTGTTCTCTGATTAAGAGACTGGATGAAATGGGGGATTCAATGAGGAAACTCATGGTTGTTCTAAACCAACTATCAAGGAGTCATGATCGTCCACTTGAACCATGATATGTTCTGTAATGCATCATGTATGAGATGACCAATCGATGTGGATGTTCAGGTAATACTTATAAAGGTAACCATTAGGGTTTATATGATCCATACATTTGAGGTAATTATGGGTTATTATATGTTATGATGCAAAATGAAATGCATGAGATAAACATGAGGTTAAAAAAATTTATGATTATTTTTTTGAAGATTTTATCTCATTTTGGGGAATGTTTTAAGAATTATATAGTTTTTGAAAAAGGAAAACACGCAGACTGTGTGACAACCCGTCGCGCCAGACAATGCTGTGAGAATCGAACCCACAACCAAAGTGCAACTGGTATTTATTGCCTACCACTGGACTACGTGATGTCCCTGGTTAGTTTGACTAATTATTTTTAGTAAGATGATTTTATGAATTAAGAGTATGCTTATTTTGGGTTATCTATGGAAATTTATTAACCTATCATGGAATATATGTGATTAGGCTAATTACTTTTCAATACGAGACTTTAGGAGCAAATGATGTTGTTTAGAGATAAATGTTACGATTTAACTTGGAATAATATGTGACTAAATACTTCAAATATTTGGGTTTCAATCTTAGTTTGGTTTACTTTGAAGTATTATATGGACAATTTGTTTATTTAATGGTCTTTGTTGAACTTTGGGTATTGTTTGATAAATATTGGAGATTAAGAATAGATTTTTTTTAAAAGGATTACCCTTTTTGGGTATTATCTGATCTCGTACAAACCTTTTTGGTTTTGGTTTTGGTTAAGGTCTAAAGATATGGGAAGTATATAGTTCTCTTTTGTGGATTAGGTGATTCTCTATAAGTTGATTATAGTACTATTAATGTGAACAAGTCTTCCTAAATACTAATCTTTTGGGGAAAGAATGAGTCTGTGTAAGAAATATAATAAATGTTGAAAGTACACATGTCAAGTAAGTATGTTTCCTTAAGATCAAAAATAAATTCCTCAATGAAGAGAAACTTAAAACAAAAATGTTGTCTGTTAACTTTTCCTACTGGGGAATCGAATACCGTTTAACCCATCACAGGTTTGTGATTTTCTTATGGTTAACTTTCTCATAGACATGTTTATTATCACTCTCCATTAGAACATGACCCTTTGTTTTTTCCTCCATGTCTATATTTTCATACTTGGAATCCTCGTATGGGTTAACTCGGGTGACCTTTGTACTTATCTTTCTTTATTTTAATGTGATTGTTTTACTGACTCTTGTTCCGGTGTGGGATTTTCAATGATGTTTTCAAGGAAAATTTTAAAAATTGCAAGGACGCAATTTCCAAAAGGGGGGAAGGATGTTACACCACAAGTAAATAAAGAATATGACATTTTCATATTTATCTATATTTGTGAATAAAATATAAATATTACTTTAAAGGGTATGCTATGCATGAAGGTGCACCCAATATGCAACAACGAGTTTCTTGGGAATCTTACGTTGCACTCTAATAATAAAATAATATTATTTTAAATGGTAGTTAACGCCTAGCCGTTGTAATGGAGGGAATGAATAGAACTAACTGCAAAATGATTATATATGTTTTTCAAATATTTTTACTTTTTACAAAAAATGTTAGAGGATTAAAAATGCAAATGAATCCAATTTTATGCGTAAACATTCAAATATTATTTAAAAGGTCGATTAACATCCTTTTGATGGAGAACCTCTTTTAAATCTACTTTTTGACAATTTTATCTATTATATTTGACAAAATTAAATTCTTCTTTAGAATCGGGACATCAAAATTTACTTTGTGTAAATTTTTGGTATTTTTCCGAAGAAGTTCAATTTTTAATGAATAGTGAAAAATGTTGTATTTTAGTTCAAAAGCTCTTTTTAATCTAATTTATTTATATGATTAGATTATCTTTTGAATTTTTTTTAAATTAAAATTATAAATTATTTTTACCATTTAATCCAATAGTGGTCATTGGAATTAATTTCACTTTGAAATTGGACTTAAACTATTGTCAATCTTTTGATACTTATTGTTTCATAAAAACATGCTATTTACTCTGACAGAAGGAAGTATTTATTAAATTAATTAATTCAACTTATATTTTTTTAATTTTGTAAAATATACATCATTTTTGAATTCGGAATATCAAATATATCTTAGGGTGAATTTTTGGTAATTTTCTGAAAAACTTCAATTTTTTATGAATATTGAAACCACTAAGTGGTACTTATAAAAACTAATTTTCCGTTTAAATGAAACTTTTCCACCTTTGTGTTTTTAATTTCCAAAATCCAAAATACATGGTTTTCATTAAGAAGAAAAATGTGGTTCAATGGGATTAAAATACTTTTTTGGTAAATAGTAACTTATTAAGTTTTTAATCGCGATTAGAGGTAATTAGTGTAGTTTAAGGTAAAAATAATGTTTTAATAATATGAAATGACCTAGACACATGTCCTACCCTCATTGGATAAGTCATGGCCGACCATGAAAATCCATGGGTCAACTTGGGTACCCCATGGATCCACTTTGGTTGGAAAATGACATAAATACCTTTTTATTTAATGTTAAAATTAAAATGACACAAACATGAGTTGTTTTACTAAAATAATTTTTAAATGGGGTTATACAAGTCATATTTTTGACTATAAATAGTCATTTTAAAGATAAAAAGATTTCCTACATCATAGTATTTTTTTATCATTTTTATACATTTAATAAATTAAATTATTTATGACATCATGATGATGCAGCGATGACCTCATTATTTAACGATTTAAATAAAATGGAAGGATAAAGTAAAATTTAAGACCTACACACGTCCAAAACCTATTTTATGGGTGTAATTAGAACCCTTATCACCTTAACCTCGAACAAAATCAATGTGGGACCACTAAAATCCGAATCTCATTCTTAAATAAAGTTACATTTTTTTACTTTCCAATTGTGCTCCTCCTCTCCTCTTATAAAAGGACCCCACATCTACCTCCTTACCCACACATCCAAAGTTTTTGTCTCGGCCAACCCCTATCCATTTTGTCTCTCCACATCACTATCTAACTCCTTGAAGCCTCAACATGGGCATAAGTCTTTGCAAGGAAGCCTTTGAGCTCAAACCAAAGAGAGTTACACGATTTTAAGGTAATGTCTTCACTTGTGTCCTTTTATTTTATTTTGCTTCTCCAACCCCCTAAAATATTTTTATTCATTTATTTTTTAAATAATAAAGTATCTCAAATATACTAGGATGTTTTTATGATAAGGATTAGAGCTACACTTACACAAACCTACATCTAATGGTTAAAGAACATACTGTTTCTGTGGATAGTGAATTTCTGCCTCACGAAACGATGATTGTTCAACATTCTTTTAAAACCTTCAAAGGTGGACATTAAGATGACACTATATTTATATATGATATGTCATATTTTTATGTTTTACTTATGATTATTAATTTTTCTTTTATGGAATACCTTTATGGTTTCCATTATGGGTAAACATGATATCTTCATTTAAGGAAGTGCGGACTACCGCACCCTCAAAGTGATTTGATTCATTAATACCATATGTGGTATGTATAATGGATATATTTAAAGATATTATATATGATAACATACTGGAATAAAAATACTATTATGTATCATTATTTTTTAATTCCATTAAATATGAAATAGAAACGGAAGTATCATTCATGCGTACGTACGGCTTACCGTCTCCATGAACGGTACATTTCATTTCTTATCTCAAAATGTTATGTACTATTATAAGTACATATATATAATGGATATATATGTAATATATTACATATAAATTATTTATATCATTCTGGAATTATAATATATATATATCTCTCTCATTTTGTTTTAATTCCATTAATATGACAAAAAATGAAAGTATCGTTCATGTGTATGTACGGCCTACCGTCTCCATGAACGGTGATTTTAATTTTTATCTCCAAATGCAATGGAATAGTATAAAATGAATATATACTGGATATATATGATATTTAAAACATCAATACTATTCTGGATATGATGTACCTATAACTACATGGAAAATTATTCTCCAACAAGTTCAATTTTTTACTCATGTACCAAACATCGACAAAAACGTCTGATATGAACTCATATTATTAACCAATTATTATAACATTAAAATATGTGATATGAACTGAATATTAATCTTCATAGGAGGTCCTTAAGAAATTATAAATTGACCAATGTTTATTATTCAAGAATATACAGAAACGACCAGACAAGTTGGGCTTGAGGAAAGGGACCCTACCCCTCTCTTTCTTTTTAAGTACACACTTTTATGTCATTCCTTTTAAGCTCATCTTTCTTGTGATCGGGATCTTATTTTATATTAATACTACTGTAATTTTTATTTTCATATGATGAGAGACCCTATTCTCTCTCATCAATCCATTTTGGATGTTTTGAGTGGCGTCGTTAGGCTGCCGAATTGTTGTAAGAGATCTAACCTTTCTCTTTCTTTTTAAGTACTTTCCTTTATGTCACTTATTTTAAGCTCATCTTTGTTATGTTGGGGGATGTTATTTTATATTCCTCTTGCTGTAAACATTATGTTAATATGATGAGAGACCCTATTTGATCTCATTGATCCATTTTTGTAAGTTTTAAGTGGCGTCGTTAGGCTGCCGAGTTTTCGTAAGGGATTTTTCATATCACTTTTATTCCCGTGAGAATTATTCTACATTTGCCACAATTTCTTTTGAGTGGTGTATGTAATGCCCATTATTTTACTCATTGTGTAATATACTTTCATTTATGAGTATTTACATCAATGTTGTATTTTCCTTCTTTCACGGGGTGCATGTCTTGAATGATACCTATGTTGGTAAGGGAACCTTTCACCCTCCTATTTTTAAAAGACTTCTTTTGTTATGTCTTTAATTCACATACTATTATATTGGGATATGTTATTACATATCCTTATTGATTTAAATTTTATTTACATGTGATCAGATACCCTTTTTATCTCTCATCAACTCATTTTCTGAATTTTGTAGTGACGCCGTTAGGCTGTCAAATTTGTGCAAGGGAACTTCATAACCCTAATTTGATTCTTTGGGATAAACTTGTACTCCTTGAATATGTCGTTATATGAATATGTGTGAATAAACTCTGATTGTTTTACACTTAATATCCACATATATTTCATGTATTCATTTGTCACACAGAATTATGTAATCGATTTATCCTTAATCCAAGGATACCGTCTTTGTATGGGACTTCATCTCAATATCCTTTCATTGAGGCATATTTTGTTTTATACACATCCTTTTTTTATATGGTGTATAAACCCCTTTGACTTTTACGTTTATTCAAAAGGAATCTTTTTTTATACGAAGTGTTCACTAAACGATAAAAGGGAATGTTTTTGTCATACGTATGCGGCGACAATGACTTCTCCGTCACGGTGACCATTATTTGAGTTTCATCTTTCTCTACAAGCCATAACTTTGTTTAAAAGAAAAATAAATACCATGTTTTACTTTTCTTTTACTTTGGTATTGAAAATGGTTTTCATAATGATTTTACATCAATGTGTTGTATTGATATCTTGGGATTGAAAGGTGGAAATGTTATGTTTCCTATATGAATGTTTTATGTGATACGATTATGTTATGGTTCTTGGGAATTGTTATGAAGACGGGTGGTTCCATGATAAACTAATGGCGGGTGAGCCCGATATACCTCTCCAATGCATTGGGTAACGCGAAGGAGTGAAACATTAAGGTTTCTCCAAAGAGATTTAGGGAATATACTGTGGTGGGTATTCCAAATGTAACCAAGAGGGTTACTCCCTACGAAATAATATTATGAATGCCTCAAGTTACCTTTTATGTATTATGATATCTATGATTTATTCATGATTTTATGAAGTATGTTAAAGTGATTATGTTTTATGGGTAAAGTATGATTTCATTCTTATGTATATATGAACTCATTTTTTTCCATATTTTTATAACCCTTACTGAAATTTTTATGCTCATCACAAGTTTTTGAAATGTATTTCACAGGTCAAGGGAAAGGTACATGATGTGATGATAGTGTCAAGGAAGATTCAAGAAAGAATCCATGTTTTATTTTAAATATGTTTCCGTTGATGGGAAAAAATGAATACTATCTTTATGTAACCACTTTGTTTAAATGTGGAATGTAATGCATGTTTTATTATCTAATTCTATAAAACTCTAAACCTGAAAAGATCATCAATGTGTAATATTGTAATAACTCAAGATTAAGTAAGGATTAATGCTGGGGCCTTATAGTTGGTATCAGAGGTCGGTTTAGATAACTTTAGAGGTTAGGGTAATTTTTAAGCATAAGTGACCTTACCATAATGGTTAGGATTTCAGAAAGATTCATAGTTTTTAGATAAAGTGAATGAGTAAGTATATCTTCTTCATTTGTATATGATGGTTTTGTTGATATACTCACACTGACATTTCTGTTTTTAGTGAATGGATGGATCTAGCAGGCACCAATGTGACAATAGGATTGAAGGAAACTGTGGTGGTTTTCTGATTAAGAGACTAGATTAAATGGGGGATTCAATGAGGAAACTCGTGGTTGTTCTAAACCAACTATCAAGGAGTCATGATCATCCACTTGAACCTTTCTATGTTCTATAATGCATCATGTACGGGATGACCAATCGATGTGGAAGTTCAGGTAATAATTATAAAGGTAACCATTAGGGTTTATATGATCCTTACTTTTGAGGTAATTATGGGTTATTATATGTTATGATGGAAAATGAAAGGCATGAGATAAACTTGAGGTTAAAATATATTATGATTATTTTTTTGAAGATTTTATCTTGTTTTGGGGAATGTTTTAAGAATTATATAGTTTTGAAAAATGGACAACACGCAGACCATGTGACAACCCGTCGCACCAGACAATGCTGCGGGAATCGAACCCACAACAAAAGTGCGACTGGTATTTGTCGCCTACCACTGGACTACGTGAAGTACATGGATAGTTTGACTAATTCTTTTTATTTAGATGATTTTATGAATTAAGAGTAAGCTGATTTTGGGTTATCTATGGAAATTTATTAACCTATCATGGATGATATGTGATTAGGTTAAGTACTTTTCAATACGAGACATTAGGAGCAACTCATGATGTTTAGAGATAAATGTTATAATTTAACTTCGATGACTATGTGAGTAAATCCTTCAAATATTTGGGTTTCAATCTTAGTTTGGTTTTCTTTGAAGTATTTTATAGAAAATTTGTTTATTGAATGGTCTTTGTTGAACTTTGGGTATTGTTTGATAAATTTTGGAGATTAATAATAGATTTGTTTTTTTTAAAAGGATTATCCTTTTTGGGTATTATCTGATCTTGTACTAACCTTTTTGGTTTTGGTATTGGTTGAGGTCTAATGAAATGGGAAGTATATAGTTCTATTTTATGGATTAGGTGATTCTCTAGAAGTTTATTATAGTACTCTTAATGTGAACAAGTCTTCCTAAATACTCATCTTTTGGGGAAAGTTTGATTCTGTGTAAGAAATCTAGTAAAAGTTGAAATTCAACATGATAAGTAAGTATGTTTCCATAAGATCAAAAATAAATTCCTCAAGGACGAGTAACTTAAAACAAAAATGTTTTCTGTTAACATTTCCTATGGGGGAATCGAATACCGTTTAACCCATCACCTGTTTGTGATTTTCTTATGGCTAACTTTCTCCTATTCATGTTTACTATCACTCTCCATCATAACATGAACCTTTTTTCTTTCCTCCATGTACATATTTTCATACTTGCAATACTATTATGGGTTAACTCGGGTGACCTTTGTACTTATCTTTCTTTATTTTAAAGTGATTGTTTTAATGACTGTTGTTCCGATGTGGGATTTTCAATGAAGTTTCCAAGCCCAATTTTAAGAATTGTGAGGACGCAATTCCCAAAAGGGGGGAAGGATGTGACACCCCAGGTAAATAATGAATATGACATTTTCATATTTATCCATATTTGTGAATAAAATATTAATATTACTTTAAAGGGGACGCTATGCACGATGGCGTACCCAATACGCAACAACGAGTTTCTTGGAAATCTTACGTTGCACTCTAATAATAAAATAATATTATTTTAAATGGTAGTTAACGCCTAGCCATTGCAATGGCTGGAATGAACAAAACTAACTACAAAATTATTATATATATATATTTCAAATATTTTTACTCTTTATAATAAATGTTAGAAGATTGAAAATGCGAATGAATCCAATTTTAAGCTTAAACATTCTAATTTTCATTAAAAGATCGATTAACCGCCTTTTGACGGAGAACATATTTTAAATCCACTTTTGACAATTTTATGAGTTAAATTTGACAAAATAAAATTCTTCTTTAGAATCGGGACATCAAAATTCACTTTGTGTAAATTGTCGGTATTTTTCAGAAAAAGTTCAATTTTTAATGAATAGTGAAAAATGTTGTATTTTAATTCAAAACCTCTTTTTAATCTAATTTATTTATAATATTATATTATCTTTTGAATTTATTTTAAAGTAAAATTAAAATTTATTTTTACCATTTAATCCAATAGTGGTCGTTGGAATTAATTTCAATTTGAAATTGGACTTAAACTAGTGTCAATTTTTTGATAATTATTGTTTCATAAAAACACGCTATTTGATCTGACAAGGGGAATAAATTATTAATTTAATTAATGAAACTTATATGTCTTGAATTTTGTAAAATATAAATAATTTTTGAATTCGGAATATCAAATATAGCTTAGGGTGAATATTTGGTAACTTTCTAAAAAACATCAATTTTTTATTATACTGAAACCACTAAGTGGTACTTATAAAAACTGATTTTCCGTTTAAATGAAATTTTTCCACCTTTGTGTTTTGAATTTAAAAAATCCAACATACATGGTTGTAATTATGAAGAAAAATTTAGTTCAATTGGATTAAAATCCTTTTTTGGTGAATAGTAATTTATTAAGTTTTTAATCACGATTAGAGGTAATTAGCGTAGTTTAAGTTAATAATAATGTTTTAATAATATGAAATGACCTAGAAACATGTCCTACCCTCCTTTTATGAGTCATGGACGACCTAGTAAATCCATGGGTCATCTTGGGGACCCCATGGAGCCACTTTGGTTGGAAAATGACATAAATACCTTTTTATTTAATGTTAAAATTAAAATGACACAAACATGAGTTGTTTTACTAAAATAATTTTTATATGGGGTTATACAAGTCAGATTTTTGACTATAAATATTCATTGTAAAGATAAAAATATTTCCTACATAATATTATTTTTTTATAATTTTTATACATTAAATAAATTAAATTATTTATGACATCATGATGATGCAGTGATGACCTCATTATTTAACGATTTAAATAAAATTGAATGTTAAAGTAAAATTTAAGACCAACACACGTCCAAAACCTATTTTATGGGTGTATATAGAACCCTTATCACCTTAACCTCGAAAAAAATCAATGTGGGACCATTAAAATCTGAATCTCATTCTAAAATAAAGTTACGTTTTTTTACTTTCCAAGTGTGCCCCTCCTCTTCTCTTATAAAAGGCCCCCACCTCTACCTCCTTACCCACACTTCCAAAGCCTTTTTCTCAGACAACCCCTGTCCATTTTGTCTCTCAAAATCCCTCTCTAACTCCTTGAAGCCTCACCTTGGGAATAAGTCTTCCCAAGGAATCTGTTGATCTAAAACCAAAGAGAGTTACCCGATTTTAAGGTAATGTCTTCACTTGTGTCCTTTTATTTTATTTTGCGTCTCCAACCCCCTAAACTGTTTTTATTCATTTATTTTGTAACAAATAAAGTATCTCAAATATACTAGGATGTTGTTATGATAAGGATTCGAGCTACACTTACACACACCTACATCTAATGGTTAAAGAACATACTGTTTCTGTGGATAGCGAATTTTTGGCTCACGAAACGATGATTGCTCAACATTCTTTTAACACCTTCAAAGGTGGCCATTAAGATGACACTACATTTATATATGATATATAATATGTTTATGTTTTACTTATGCTTATTAATTTTTCATTTATTTCATACCTTTATGGTTTCCATTATGGGTAAACACGATATCTTCACTTAAAGAAGTGTGGACTACCGCCCCCTCAAAGTGATTTGATTCGTTAATACCATATGTGGTATGTATAATGGATCTATTTAATGATATTATATATGATAACATACTGGAATTAAAATACTATTATGTATCATTATGTTTTAATTCCATTGAATATGAAATAGAAACAGAAGTAGCGTTCATGCCTACGTACGGCTTACCGTCTCCATGAACGGTACATTTCATTTCTTATCTCAAAATGTTATGTACTATTATAAGTACATATATATAATGGATATATATGTAATATATTAAATCTAAATTATGGATATCATTATGGAATTATAATATATATATATCTCTCTCATTTTGTTTTAATTCCCTTAATATGACAAAAAATGAAAGTAGCGTTCATGCGTACGTACGGCCTACCGTCTCCATGAACGGTGCTTTTAATTTTTATCTCCAAATGATATGGAATAGTATAAAATGAATATATACTGGATATATATGATATTTAAAACATCAATACTATTCTGGATATGATGTACCTATAACTACATGGAAAATTATTTTCCAACAAGTTCAATTTTTGACTCATGTACCAAACATCAACAAAAACTTCTGATATGAACTCATATTATTAACCAATTATTATAACATTAAAATATGTGATATTAACTAAATTTTAATCTTCATTGGAGGACCTTAAGAATTTATAAATTGACCAATGTTTATTATTCAGGAATATAAAGAAACAGACAAGACAAGTTGGACTTGAGGTAAAGGACCCTACCCCTCTCTTTCTTTTTAAGTACACTCTTTTATGTCATTCCTTTAAGCTCATCTTTCTTGTGATCAGGATGTTATTTTATATTACTACTACTTTAATTTTTATGTTCATATGATTAGAGACCCTATTCTCTCTCATCAATCCATTTTGGAAGTTTTGAGTGGCGTCGTTTGGCTTCCGAATTGTCGTAAGAGATCTAACCTCTCTCTTTTTTTTAAGTACTCTGCTTTATGTCACTTATTTTAAGCTCCTCTTTGTTATGTTGGGGGATTTTTTTTATGTTCCTTTTTCTGTAAACATTATGTTAATATGATTATAGACCCTATTTGATCTCATCGATCCATTTTTGTATGTTTTAAGTGGCGATGTTAGGCTACCAAGTTTTTGTAAGGGATTTTTCATCTCACTTTTATTCTCGTGAGATTTATGCTAAATTTTCCACAATTTCCTTTGAGTGGTGTATGTAATGTCCATTATTTTACTCATTTTGTAATATACTTTCATTTATCAGTATTTACATCAATGTTGTATTGTCCTTCTTTCACGGGGTGCATGTCTTGAAAGATACCTATGTTGGTAAGGGAACCTTTCACCCTCCTCTTTTTAAAAGACTTATTTTTTATGTATATTAATTAACATACTATTATGTTGGGATATGTTCTTCGATATCCTTATTGATTTAAATTTTATGTCCATGTGATGAGATACCCTTTTTATCTCTCATCAACTCATTTTCTGAATTTTGTATTGACGTCGTTTGGCTGTCAATTTTTTTCAAGGGAACTTCTTAACCCAAATTTGATTCTTTGGGATAAAGTTGTACTCCTTAAATATGTCATTCTATGAATATGTGTGAATAACCTCTGATTGTTTTACACTTAATATCCACTTATATTTCATGTTTTCATTTATCACACATAATTATGTAATTGATTTATCCTTAATCCAAGGATACCGTCTTTGTATGGGACATCGTCTCAATCTCCTTTCATTGAGGCATATTTTGTTTTATACACAACCTTCTTTTATACGGTGTATAAACCCCTTTGACATTTATGTTTATTGAAAAGGAATATTTTTTTATACAAAGTGTTTACTAAAAGAAAAAAGGGAATGTTTTTGTCGTACATATGCGGCGACAACGACTTCTCCGCCGCCATGCCCATTATTTGAGTTTCGGCTTCCTCTACAAGGAATCACTTTTCATAAAAGAAAAATAAATACCATGTTTTACTTTTCTTTTATTTTGGTATTGAAAATGGTTTTCATAATGTTTTTATATCAATGTGTTGTATTAATATCTTTTTATTGAAAGGTTGAAATGTTATGTTTCCTTTATGCATGTTTTACGTGATACGATTATGTTATGGTTCTTGGGAATTGTTATGAAGACAGGTGGTTCCATGATAAAATATGGGCGGGTGAGCCCGATATAGCTCTACAATGCATTGGGTAATGCGAAGGAGTGAAACATTAAGGTTTCTCCAAATAGATTTAGGGAATATACTTTGGTGTGTATTCCAAACATAACCCAGAGGGTTACTCATTACGTAAGAATGTTATGAATGCCTCAAGTTACCTTTTATGGATTATGATTTCTATAATTTATTCATGATTTGATGAGGTATGTTAATGTGATTATGTTTTATGGGTAAAGTATGATTTGATTCTTATGTATATATGAACTCATTTTTCTTTTCCTTATTTTTATAACCCTTACTGAGCTTTTTATGCTCATCCCAAGTTTTTGAAATGCTTTTCATAGGTCAAGGGAAAGGTACATTATGTGATGATAGTGTCAAGGATGTTTCAAGAAAGAATCCATGTTTTATTTTAAATATGTTTCTGTTGATGGGAAAAAATGAATACTATATTTATGTAACCACCGTGTTTATATGTGGAATGTAATGCAAGTTTTATGATCTAATTCTCTAAAACTCTAAACCTGAAAAGATCCTCAATGTGTAATATTGTAATAACTCAAGATTAATTAAGGTTTAATGCTGGGACCTTATAGTTGGTATCAGAGGTAGGTTTAGATAACTTTAGAGGTTAGGGTATTCGTTAAGAATAAGTGACATTACCATAATGGTTAGAATTTCAGATAGATTCATAGTTTTTAGAGAAAGTGAATGAGTAAGTATATCTTCCTCATTTGTATATGATGGTTTTGTTGATATACTCACACTGACATTTCTGTTTTTAGTTAATGGATGTATCTAGCAGGCACCAAAGTGACAATAGGTTTGAAGGAAACTGTGGTGGTTTTCTGATTAAGAGACTGGATGAAATGGGGGATTCAATGAGGAAACTCGTGGTTGTTCTAAACCAACTATCAAGGATTCATGATCATCTACTTGAACCTTTCTATGTTCTGTAATGAATCATGTACGATATAACCATTCGATGTGGAAGTTCAGGTAATAATAATAAAGGTAACCATTAGGGTTTATATGATCCTTACTTTTGAGGTAATTATGGGTTATTATATGTTATGATGGAAAATGAAAGGCATGAGATAAACTTGAGGTTAAAATATTTTATGATTATTTTTTTGAAGATTTTACCTCGTTTTGGGGAATGTTTTAATAATTATATAGTTTTGAAAAAAGGACAACACGTAGACCGTGTGACAACCCGTCACGCCAGACAATGCTGCGAGAATCGAACCCACAACAAAAGTGTGACTGGTATTTATCGCCTACCACTGGACTACGTGAAGTCCCTGGATATTTTGACCAATTATTTTTAGTTAGATGATTTTATGAATAAAGAGTAAGCTGATTTTGGGTTATCTATGGAAATTTATTAACCTATCATGGATGATATGTGATAAGGTTAAGTACTTTTCAATATGAGACTTTAGGAGCAACTGATGTTGTTTGGAGATAAATTTTACGATTTAACTTGGAAGACTATGTGAGTAAATCTTTCAAATATTTGGGTTTCAATCTTAGTTTGGTTTACTTTGAAGAATTTTATGGACAATTTGTTTATTGAATGGTCTTTGTTGAACTTTTGGTATTGTTTGATAAATTTTGGAGATAAAGAATAGATTTGTTTTTTTAAAAGGATTATCCTTTTTGGGTATTATCTGATCTTGTACTAACCTTTTTGTTTTTGGATTTGGTTAAGCTATAATGATATGGGAAGTATATAGTTCTATTTTGTGGATTAGGTGATTCTCTATAAGTTGATTGTAGTACTCTTAATGTGAACAAGTCTTCCTAAATACTCATCTTTTGGGGAAAGTATGAGTCTGTGTAAGAAATCTACTAAAATTTGAAAGTCAACATGATAAGTAAGTATGTTTTCTTAAGATCAAAAATGAATTCCTCAATGAAGAGTAACTTAAAACAAAAATGTTTTCTATTAACATTTCCTACTGGGGAATCGAATACCATTTAACCCATCACAAGTTTTTTATTTTCTTATGGTTAACTTTCTCCTAGACATGTTTACTATCACTCTCCATCATAACATGAACCTTTGTTTTTTCCTCCATGTCTATATTTTCATACTTGAAATCCTAGTATGGGTTAACTCGGGTGACCTTTGTACTTATCATTCTTTATTTTAAAGTGATTGTTTTAATGACTGTTGTTCCGATGTGGGATTTTCAATGAAGTTTCCAAGACCAATTTTAAAAATTTCAAGGATGCAATTCCCAAAAGGGGGGAAGGATGTGACACCCTAGGTAAATAATGAATATGACATTTTCATATTTATCCATATTTGTGAATCAAATATCAATATTACTTTAAATGGGACGCTATGCACGATGGCGTACCCAGTACGCAACAACGAGTTTCTTGGGAATCTTACGTTGCACTCTAATAATAAAATAATATTATTTTAAATGGCAGTTAACGCCTAGCCGTTATAATGGCTGGAATGAACATAACTAACTACAAAATGATTATATATATTTTTTCAAATATTTTTACTCTTTATAATAAATGTTAGTGGAATAAAAATGTGAATGGATCCAATTTTAAGCGTAAACATTCTAATATTCTTTAAAAGGCCGATTAACCGCCTTTTGATGGCGAACATCTTTTAAATCCACTTTTTGACAATTTTATGAGTTATATTTGACAAAATAAAATTCTTCTATAGAATCGGGACATCAAAATTTACTTTGTGTAAATTGTTGTTATTTTTCTGAAAAAGTTCAATTTTTAATGAAAATTGAAAAATGTTGTATTTTAATTCAAAACATCTTTTTAATCTAATTTATTTATGTGATTATATTAACTTTTGTATTTTTTTAAAGTAAAATTAGAATGTATTTTTAACATTTAATCCAATATTGGTCGTTGGAATTAATTTCACTTTGAAATTGGACTTAAACTAGTGTCAATATTTTGATACTTATTGTTTCATAAAAACATGCTATTTGCTCTGACAACGGGAAGAAATTATTAAATTAATTAATTAAACTTATATGTTTTGAATTTTTTAAAATAGACATAATTTTTGAATTCGGAATATCAAATATAGCTTAGGGTGAATTTTTGGTATGTTTCTAAAAAACTTCAATTTTTGATGAATAGTCAAACCACTAAGTGGTACTTATAAAAACTGATTTTCAATTTAAATGAAATTTTGCCCCATTTGTGTTTTGAATTTCAAAAATCCAACATACATGGTTTACATTAAGAAAAAAATGTGGTTCAATGGGATTAAAATAATTTTTTGGTGAATAGTAACTAATTAAGTTTTTAATCGTGATTAGAGGTAATTAGTGTAGTTTAAGGTAAAAATAATGTTTTAATAATATGAAATGACCTAGAAACATGTCCTACCCTCATTTTATGAGTCATGGCCGAACAAGAAAATCCATGGGTGAACTTGGGGACCATATGGAGCCACTTTGGTTGGAAAATGACATAAATACCTTTTTATTTAATGTTAAAATTAAAATGACACAAACATGAGTTGTTTTACTAAAATAATTATTAATTGGGGTTATACAAGTCAGCTTTTTTACTATAAATAGTCATTAGAAATATAAAAATAGTTCATACATCATAGTATTTTCTTTATAATTTTTAGACATTATAGAAATTAAATTATTTATGACATCATGATGATGCACCGATGACCTCATTATTTAACGATTTAAATAAATTGGAAATATAAAGTAACATTTAAGACCTACACTTGTCCAAAACCTATTGGATTGGAGGAGATCGAATCCTTATCACATTATCCTCGAAACACATCAATGTGGTACCATTATAATCCGAATCGCATTCTAGAATAAAGTTACATTTCATTACTTTAGAAGAGTCCCCCTCCTCTTCTCTTATAAAGGCCCCCACCATTACCTCCTTACCCACACTTACAAAGATTTTGGCTCAGCCAAACCCTGCCCATTTTGTCTCTCCACATACCTCTATAACTCTTTGAAGCCTCACTTTGGGCATAAGTCTTCCCAAGGAAGCCTTTGAGATCAAACCAAAGGGAGCTACCCAATTTTAAGGTAATGTCTTCACTTGTGCCTTTTGTTTTATTTTGCTTCTCCAACCCCCTAAACTCTTTTTATTCATTAATTTTGTAATAAATATAGTATCTTCAATATACTAGGATGTTGTTATAAGAATTATTCGAGCTACACTTACACACATCTGCATCTAATGGTTAAAGAACATACTGTTTCTGTGGATGTCGAATTTCTGCCTCACGAAACAATGATTGTTCAACATTGTTCTAACACCTTCAAAGGTGGCCATTAAGTTGAAACTATATAAATATATGATATATAATATATTTATGTTTTACTTAAGCTTATGTATTTTTCATTTATGGCAAACATTTATGGTTTCCATTATGGGTAAACACGATATCTTCATTTAAGGAACTGCGGACTACCGCCCCCTCAAAGTGATTTGATTCGTTAATACCATATGTGGTACGTATAAAGGATATATTTAATAATATTATATATTATACCATACTTGAATTAAAATACTATTATGTATCATTATGTTTTAATTCCATTAAATATGAAATAGAAATGGAAGTAGTGTTCATGCGTACGTACGGCTTACCGTCTCCATGAACGATACATTTCATTATTTTATCACAAATTGTTATGTAATATTATAAGTACATATATATAAAGGATATATATTTAATATATTACATATAAATTATATATATAATTCTGTAATTATAATATATATATATATATATATATATATTTCTCATTTTGTTTTAATTCCATTAATACGACAAAAAATGAAAGTAGTGTTCATGCATATGTACGACCAACCGTCTCCATGAACGGTGCTTTTAATTTTTATCTCCAAATGCTATGGAATAGTATAAAATGAATATATACTGGTAATATATGATATTTAAAACATCAATACTTTTTTGGATATGATGTACCTATAACAAAATGGAAAATTATATTCCAACAAGTTCAATTTTTGAATCATGTACCAAACATCGACAAAAACGTCTGATATGAAATCATATTATTAACCAATTATTATAACATTAAAATATGTGATATGAACTGAATAATAATATTTATAGGAGGTCCTTAAGCAATTATAAATTGACCAAAGATTATTATTCAGGAATATAAAGAAACGAACAATACAAGTTGAACTTGAGGTAAGGGACCCTACCCCTCTCTTTATTTTTAAGTACACTCTTTTATGTCATTATTTTTAAGCTCATATTTCTTGTGATCAGGATGTTATATTATATTACTATTACTGTATTTTTTATGTTCATATGATGAGTGAACCTATTCTCTCTCATCAATCCATTTTTGATGTTTTGAGTGGTGCCGTTAGGTTGCCGAATTTTCGTAAGAGATCTAGCCTCTCTATTTTTTTAAGTACTCTCCTTTATGTCACTTATTTTAAGCTCCTCTTTGTTATGTTGGGGGATGTTCTTTTATATTACTCTTTCTGTAAACATTATGTTAATATGATGAGAGACCCTATTTGATCTCATCGATCCATTTTTGTATGTTTTATGTGGCGATGTTAGGCTGCCATGTTTTCGTAAGGGATTTTTCATCTCACTTTTATTCCTGTGAGATTTATGCTAAATTTGCCACAATTTCCTTTGAGTAGTGTATGTAATTCTCATTATTTTACTCATTGTGTAATATAATTTCATTTATGAGTATTTACATCAATATTGTATTGTCCTTCTTTCACGGGGTGCATGTCTTGAAAGATACCTATGTTGGTAAGGGAACCTTTCACCCTCCTCTTTTTAAAAGACTTATTTTGTTATGTCTTTTAATTAACATACTATTATGTTTGGATATTTTATTCCATATCATTATTGATTTAAATTTTATTTCCATGTGATGTGATACCCTTTTTATCTCTCATCAACTCATTTTCTGAATTTTGTAGTGACGCTGTTAGGGTGTCAATTTTTTGCAAGGGAACTTCTTAACCCAAATTTGATTATTTGGTATAAACTTGTACTCCTTAAATATGTCATTCCATGCATATGTGTGAATAACCTCTGATTGTTTTACACTTAATATCCACTAATATTTCATGTATTCATTTGTCACACATAATTATGTAATTGATTTATCCTTAATCCAAGGATACTGTCTTTGTATGGGACTTCGTCTCAATCTCCTTTCATTGAGGCATATTTTGTTTTATACACAACCTTCTTTTATAAGGTGTATAAACCCCTTTGGCTTTTATGTTTATTCAAAATGAATATTTTTTTATACGAAGCGTTTACTAAAAGAAAAAATGGAATGTTTTTGTCGTACGTATGCGGTGACAACGACTACTCTGCCGCCGAGCCCATTATTTGAGTTTCGGCTTCCTCTACAAGCCATAACTTTTTTTAAAAGAAAAATAAATACCATGTTTTACTTTTCTTTTATTTTGGTATTGAAAACGGTTTTCATAATGTTTTTATATCAATGTGTTGTTTTAATATCTTTTGATTGAAAGGTGGAAATGTTATGTTTCCTTTATGCATGTTTTATGTGATACGATTATGTTATGGTTCTTGGGAATTGTTATGAAGACGGGTGGTTCCATGATAAACTATGGGTGGGTGAGCCCGATATAGCTCTCTAATGCATTGGGTAACGCGAAGGAGTGAAACGTTAAGGTTTCTGCAAAGAGATTTAGGGAATATACGGTGGTGGGTATTCCAAACGTAACCAAGAGGGTTACTCCCTATGTAAGAATGTTATGAATGCCTCAAGTTACCTTTTATGTATTATGATTTCTATGATTTATTCATGATTTGATGAGGTATGTTAAAGTTATTATGTTTTATGGGTAAAGTATGATTTCATTCTTATGTATATATGAACTCATTTTTCTTTTCCATATTTTTATAACCCTTACTGAGCTTTTTATGCTCATCCCAAGTATTTGAAATGCTTTTCACAGGTCAAGGAAAAGGTACATGATGTGATGATAGTGTCAAGGAAGTGTCAAGAAAGAATCCATGATTTATTTTAAATATGTATCCGTTGATGGGAAAAAATGATTACTATCTTTATGTAACAACTTTGTTTAAATGTGGAATGTAATGTAAGTTTTATGATCTAATTCTATAAAACTCTAATCCTGAAAAGATCCTCAATGTGTAATATTTTAATAACTCAAGATTAAGTAAGGTTTAATGATGGGGCCTTATAGTTGGTATCAGAGGTCGGTTTAGATAACTTTAGAGGTTAGAGTATTCGTTAAGCATAAGTGACATTACCATAATGGTTAGAATTTCAGAAAGATTCATAGTTTTTAGAGAAAGTGAATGAGTAAGTATATATTCCTCATTTGTATATGATGGTTTTGTTGATATACTCACACTGAAATTTATGTTTTTAGTAAATGGATGGATCTAGAAGGCACCAATGTGACAATAGGTTTGAAGGAAACTGTGGTGGTTTTCTGATTAAGAGACTGGATGAAATGGGGGATTCAATGAGGAAACTCGTGGTTGTTCTAAACCAACTATCAAGGATTCATGATCATCAACTTGAACCTTTCTATGTTCTTTAATGCATCAAGTACGAGATGACCAATCGATGTGGAAGTTCAGGTAATAATTATAAAGGTAACCATTATGGTTTATATGATCCTTATTTTTGATGTAATTATGGGTAATTATATGTTTTGATGGAAAATGAAAGGCATGAGATAAACTTGAGGTTAAGATATTTTATGATTCTGTTTTTTGAAGATTTTATCTCGTTTTGGGGAATGTTTTAAGAATTATATAGTTTTGAAAAAAGGACAACATGCAGACCTTGTGATAACCCGTCGCGCCAGACAATGCTGCGGGAATCGAACCCACACCAAAAGTGTGACTGGTATTTATCGCCTACCACTGGACTACGTGAAGTCCCTGGATAGTTTGACTAATTATTTTTAGTTAGATGATTTTATGAGTTAAGAGTAACCTGATTTTGGGTTATCTATGGAAATTTATTAACCTACCATTGATGATATGTGATAAGGTTAAGTACTTTTCAATACGAGACTTTTGGAGCAACTGATGTTCTTTGGAGATAAATGTTACGATTTAACTTGGAAGACTATGTGAGTAAATCCTTCAAATATTTGGGTTTCAATCTTAGTTTGGTTTACTTTGAAGTATTTTATGGACAATTTGTTTATTGAATGGTCTTTGTTGAACTTTGGCTATTGTTTGATAAATTTTGGGGATTAAGAATAGATTTGTTTTTTTAAAGGATTATCCTTTTTGGGTATTATCTGATCTTCTACTAACCTTTTTGGTTTTGGTTTTGGTTAAGGTCTAATGATATGGGAAGTATATAGTTCTATTTTGTGGATTAGGTGATTCTGTAGAAGTTGATTATAGTACTCTTAATGTGAACATGTCTTCCTAAATACTCATCTTTTGGGGAAAGTATGAGTCTGTGTAAGAAATCTAGTAAAAGTTGAAAGTCAACATGATAAGTAAGTATGTTTTCTTAAGATCAAAAATAAATTCCACAATGAAGAGTAACATAAAACAAAAATGTTTTCTGTTAACATTTCCTACTGGGGAATCGAATACTGTTTAACCCATTACATGTTTGTGATTTTCTTATGGTTAGCTTTCTCCTAGACATGTTTACTATCACTCTCCATCATAATATGACCCTTTGTTTTTTCCTCCATGTCTATATTTTCATACTTGGAATCCTAGTATGGGTTAACTCGGGTGACCTTTGTACTTATCTTTCTTTATTTTAAAGTGATTGTTTTAATGACTATTGTTCCGATGTGGTATTTTCAATGAAGTTTCCAAGCCCATTTTTAAAAATTTCGAGGACGCAATTCCCAAAAGGGGGGAAGGATGTGACACCCCAGGTAAATAATGAATATGACATTTTCATATTTATCAATATTTGTGAATAAAATATTAATATTACTTTAAAGGGTACGCTATGCACGATGGCGTACCCAATACGCAACAACGGGTTTCTTGGGAATCTTACGTTGCACTCTAATAATAAAATAATATTATTTTAAATGGTAGTTAACGCCTAGCCGTTGTAATGGTTGGAATGAACAGAACTAACTACAAAATGATTATATATTTTTTTCAAATATTTTTACTCTTTATAATAAATGTTAGAGGATTAAAAATGCGAATGGATCCAATTTTAAGCGTAAACATTCTAATATTCTTTAAAAGGACGATTAACCGCCTTTTGATGGAGAACATCTTTTAAATCCACTTCTTGACAATTTTATGAGTTATATTTGACAAAATAAAATTCTTATTTAGAATCGGGACATCAAAATTTACTTTGTGTAAATTGTTGGTATTTTTCCAAAAAAGTTCAATTTTTAATGGAAAGTGAAAAATGTTGTATTTTAATTCAAAAACTCTTTTTAATCTAATTTATTTATATGATTAGATTATCTTTTTAATTGTTTTTAAAGTAAAATTAGAATGTATTTTTACCATTTAATCCAATAGTGGTCGTTGGAATTAATTTCACTTTGAAATTGGACTTAAACTAGTGTCAATCTTTTGATACTTATTGTTTCATAAACACACGCTATTTGCTCTGACAGCGGGAACAAATTATTAAATTAATTAATTCAAATTATATGTTTTGAATTTTGTAAAATGGACATAATTTTTGAATTCGGAATATCAAATATAGCTTAGGGTGAATTTTTGGTAATTTTCTAAAAAACATCAATTTTTGATGAATAGTGAAACCACTAAGTGGTACTTATAAAAACTGATTTTCTGTTTAAATGAAATTTTTCCACCTTTGTGTTTTGAATTTCAAAAATCCAACATACATGGTTGTCATTATGAAGAGAAATTTGGTTCAATGGGATTAAAATAATTTTTTTTTGAATAGTAACTTATTACGTTTTTAATCGCGATTAGAGGTAATTAGTGAAGTTTAAGGTAAAAATAATGTTTTAATAATATGAAATTACCTAGACACATGTCCTACCCTCATTGGATGAGTCATGGACGACCAAGACAATCCATGGGTCATGTTGGGGACCCCATGGAGCCACATTGGTTGGAAAATGACATAAATACCTTTTTATTTAATGTTAAAATTAAAATGACACAAATATGAGTTGTTTTACTAAAATAATTTTTAAATTGGGTTATACAAGTCAGATTTTTTACTATAAATAGTAATTAGAAAGATAAAAATATTTCATACATCATAGTATTTGTTTTATAATTTTTAGACATTATAGAAGTTAAATTATTTATGACATCATGATGATGCAGCGATGACCTCATTATTTAACGATTTAAATAAATTGGAAATATAAAGTAAACTTTAAGACCTACACATGTCCAAAACCTATTGGATTGGTGGATATAGATGCCTTACCACCTTATCCTTGAAACACATCAATGTGGGACCATTAGAATCCGAATCTCATTCTAAAATAAAGTTACATTTCATTACTTTACAAGAGTGCCCCTCCTCTCCTCTTATAAAGGCCCCCACCATTACCTCCTTACCCACACTTCCAAAGATTTTGGCTCAGCCAAAACCTGCCCATTTTGTCTCTCCACATCCCTCTCCAACTCCATGAAGCCTCACTTTGGGCAGAAGTCTTCCCATGGAAGCCTTTGAGCTCAAACCAGAGGGAGTTACCCAATTTTAAGGTAATGTCTTCACTTGTTCCTTTTGTTTTATTTTGCTTCTCCAACCCCCTAAACTCTTTTTATTAATTTATTTTGTAATAAATCCAGTATATTCAATATACTAGGATGTTGTTATAAGAAGTATTCGATCTACACTTACACACACCTACATCTAATGGTTAAAGAACATACTGTTTCTGTGGATGGCGAATTTCTGCCTCACGAAACAATGATTGTTCAACATTGTTCTAACACCTTAAAAGGTGGCCATTAAGATGAAAGTATATTTATATATGATATATAATATGTTTTTGTTTTACATAAGCTTCTGTATTTTTCATTTATGGCAAAATTTTATGGTTTCCATTATGGGTAAACGCGATATCTTCATTTAAGGAAGTGCGGACTACCGCCCCCTCAAAGTGATTTGATTTGTTATTACCATATGTGGTATGTATAAAGGATATATTTAATAATATTATATATGATACCATACTAGAATTAAAATACTATTATGTATCATTATGTTTTAATTCCATTAAATATGAAATAGAAATGGAAGTAGCGTTCATGAGTACGTACGGCTTACCGTCTCCATGAACGATACATTTCATTTCTTATCTCAAATTGTTATGTAATATTATATGTACATATATATAAAGGATATATATTTAATATATTACATCTAAATTATAGATATAATTCTGGAATTATAATATATATATATATATATATATTTCTCATTTTGTTTTAATTCCATTAATATGACAAAAAATGAAAGTAGCGTTCATGCGTACGTACGACCAACCGTCTCCATGAACGGTGCTTTTAATTTTCATCTCCAAATGCTATGGAATTGTATAAAATGAATATATACTGGTAATATATGATATTTAAAACATCAATACTATTTTGGATATGATGTACCTATAACTACAAGGAAAATTATTTTCCAACAAGTTCAATTTTTGACTCATGTACCAAACATCAACAAAAACGTCTGATATGAAATCATATTATTATCCAATTATTATAAAATTAAAATATGTGATATGAACTGAATAATAATATTTATAGGAGGTCCTTAAGCAATTATAAATTGACCAAATATTATTATCCAGGAATATAAAGAAACGAACAAGACAAGTTGGACTTGAGGTAAGGGACCCTACCCCTCTCTTTATTTTTAAGTACACTCTTTTATGTAATTATTTTTTAGCCCATCTTTCTTGTGATCGGGATGTTATTTTATATTACTATTACTGTATTTTTTACGTTCATATGATGAGAGACCCTATTTTCTCTCATCAATCCATTTTGTATGTTTTGAGTGGCGCCATTAGGCTGCCGAATTTTCGTAAGAGATCTAACCTCTCTTTTTTTAAGTACTCTCCTTTATGTCACTTATTTTAAGATCCTCTTTGTTATGTTGGGGGATGTTATTTTATATTCCTCTTTCTTTAAACATTATGTTAATATGATGATAGACCCTATTTTATCTCATCGATCCATTTTTTTATGTTTTAAGTGGCGATGTTAGGTTGTTGAGTTTTCGTAAGGTATTTTTCATCTCACTTTTATTCCCGTGAGATTTATACTAAGTTGGCCACAATTTCGTTTGAGTGGTGCATTTAATGCCCATTATTTTACTCATTGTGTAATATACTTTCATTTATGAGTATTTACATCAATTTTTTATTGACCTTCTTTCACGGGGTGCATGTCTTGAAAGATACCTATGTTGGTAAGGGAACCTTTCACCCTCCTCTTTTTAAAAGACTTATTTTGTTATGTATTTTAATTAACATACTATTATGTTTGGATATGTTCTTACATATCCTTATTGATTTAAATTTTATGTCCATGTGATGATATACCCTTTTTATCTCTCATCAACTCATTTTCTGAATTTTGTAGTGACGCCGTTAGGCTGTCAATTTTTTGCAAGGGAACTTCTTAACCCAAATTTGATTCTTTGGGATAAACTTGTACTCCTTGAATATGTCGTTATATGAATATGTGTGAATAACCTATTATTGTTTTAAACATAATATCCACTTATATTTCATGTATTCATTTGTCACTCATAATTATGTAATTGATTTATCCTTAATCCAAGGATATCGTCTTTGTATGGGACTTCATCTCAATCTCTTTTCATTGAGGCATATTTTGTTTTATACACAACCTTCTTTTATACGGTGTATAAACCCCTTTGACTTTTATTTTTATTCAAAAGGAATATTTTTTTATACGAAGCGTTTACTAAAAGAAAAAAGGGAATCTTTTTTTCGTACGTATGCGGTGACAATGACTTCTCCGCCGCCGTGCCCATTATTTGAGTTTCGGCTTTCTATACAAGCCATAACATTTTTTAGAAGAAAAATAAATACCATGTTTTACTTTTCTTTTATTTTGGTATTGAAAATGGTTTTCATAATGTTTTTATATCAATTTTTTGTATTAATATCTTTTGATTGAAAGGTGAAAATGTTATGTTTCCTTTATGCATGTTTTATGTGATACAATTATGTTATGGTTCTTGGAAATTATTATGAAGACGAGTGGTTCTATGATAAATTATGGGCGGGTGAGCCTGATATAGCTCTCCAATGCATTGGGTAACGTGAAGGAGTGAAACTTTAAGGTTTCTCCAAAGAGATTTAGGGAATATATTGTGGTGGGTATTCCAAACGTAACCAAGAGAGTTACTCCCTACGTAAGAATGTTATGAATGCCTCAAGTTACCTTTTATGTATTATGATTTCTATGATTTATTCAGGATTTGATGAGGTATATTAAAGTGATTATGTTTTATGCGTAAAGTATGATTTCATTCTTATGTATATATGAACTCATTTTTTTTCCATATTTTTATAACCCTTACTGAGCTTTTTATGCTCATCCCATGTTTTTGAAATGCTTTTCACAGGTCAAGGGAAAGGAACATGATGTGATGATAGTGTCAAGGAATTGTCAAGAAAGAATCCATGTTTTATTTCAAATATGTTTCCGTTGATGGGAAAAAATGATTACTATCTTTATGTAACCACTTTTTCTAAATGTGGAATGTAATGAAAGTTTTATGATGTAATTCTATAAAACTCTAAACCTGAAAAGATCATCAATGTGTAATATTTTAATAACTCAAGATTATGTAAGGTTTAATGCTGGGGCCTTATAGTTGGTATCAGAGGTCGGTTTAGATAACTTTAGAGGTTAGGGTATTCGTTAATCATAAGTGACATTACCATAATGGTTAGAATTTCAGAATGATTCATAGTTTTTAGAGAAAGTGAATGAGTAAGTATATCTTCCTCATTTGTATATGATGGTTTTGTTGATATACTCACACTGACATTTCGGTATTTTGTTAATGGATGGATCTAGAAGGCACCAAAGTGACAATAGGTTTGAAGGAAACTGTGGTGGTTTTCTGATTAAGAGACTGGATGAAATGGGGGATTCGATGAGGAAACTCATGGTTGTTCTAAACCAACTATCAAGGATTCATGATCGTCTACTTGGACCTTTCTATGTTATATAATGCATCATGTAATAGATGACCAATCGATGTGGAAGTTCAGGTAATAATTATAAAGGTAACCATTGGGGTTTATATGATCCTTTTGAGGTAATTATGGGTTATTATATGTTATGATGGAAAATGAAAGGCATGAGATAAAATTGAGGTTAAAATATTTTATGATTATTTTTTTGAAGATTTTATCTTGTTTTGGGGAATTTTTTAGGAATTATATAGTTTTGAAAAAAGGACAACACGCAGACCGTGTGACACCCGTCGCGCCAGACAATTCTTCGGGAATCGAACCCACAACAAAAGTGTGACCGGTATTTATCGCCTACCACTGGACTACGTGAAGTCCCTGGATAGTTTGGCTAATTCTTTTTAGTTAGATTATTTTATGAATTAAGAGTAAGCTGATTTTGGGTTATCTATGGAAATTTATTAACCTATCATGGATGATATGTGATAAGGTTAAGTATTTTTCAATACGAGACTTTAGGAGCAACTGGTGTTGTTTGGAGATAAATGTTACGCTTTAACTTGGAAGACTATGTGAGTAAATCCTTCAAATATTTGGGTTTCAATCTTAGTTTGGTTTACTTTGAAGTATTTTATGGACAATTTGTTTATTGAATGGTCTTTGTTGAACTTTGGGTATTGTTTGATAAATTTTGGAGATTAAGAATAGATTTTTTTTTTAAAAGGATTATCCTTTTTGGGTATTATCTGATCTTGTACTAACCTTTTTGGTTTTGGTTTTGGTTACGGTCTAATGATATGGGAAGTATATAGTTCTATTTTTTGGATTAGGTTATTCTCTAGAAGTTGATTATAGTACTCTTAATGTGAACAAGTCTTCCTAAATACTCATCTATTGGGGAAAGTATGAGTCTGTGTAAGAAATCTAGTAAAAGTTGAAAGTCAACATGATAAGTAAGTATGTTTTCTTAAGATCAAAAATAAATTCCTCAATGAAGAGTAACTTAAAACAAAAATGTTTTCTGTTAACATTTCCTACTGGGGAATCGAATACCGTTTAACCCATCACAAGTTTGTGATTTTCTTATGGTTAACTTTCTCCTAGACATGTTTACTATCACTCTCCATCATAATATAAACCTTTGTTTTTTTCTCATGTCTATATTTTCATACTTGAATCCTAGTATGGGTTAACTCGGGTGACCTTTGTACTTATCTTTCTTTATTTTAAAGTGATTATTTTAATGACTGTTGTTCCGATGTGGGATTTTCAATGAAGTTTCCAAGCCCAATTTTAAAAATTTCGAGGATGCAATTCCCAAAAGGGGGGAAGGATGTGACACCCCAGGTAAATAATGAATATGACATTTTCATATTTTTCCATATTTGTTAATAAAATATTAATATTACTTTAAAGGGGACGCTATGCCCGATGGCGTACCCAATATGCAACAACGAGTTTCTTGGGAATCTTACGTTGCGCTCTAATAATAAAATAATATTATTTTAAATGGTAGTTAACGCCTAGCCATTGTAATGGCTGGAATGAACATAACTAACTAAAAATGATTATATATATTTTTTCAAATATTTTTACTCTTTATAATAAATGTTAGAGGATTAAAAATGAGAATGGATCCAATTTTAAGCGTAAACATTCTAATATTCTTTAAAAGGTCGATTAACCACATTTTCATGGCGAACATCTTTTAAATCCATTTTTTAACAATTTTAGGAGTTATATTTGACAAAATAAAATTCTTCTTTAGAATCAGGACATCAAAATTTACTTTGTGTAAATTGTTGGTATTTTTCCGAAAAAGTTCAATTTTTAATGAAAAGTGAAAAATGTTGTATTTTAATTCAAAACCTCTTTTTAATCTAATTTATTTATATGATTATATTATCTTTTGAATTTTTTTTAAAGTAAAATTAGAATTTATTTTTACCATTTAATACAATAGTGGTCGTTGGAATTAATTTCTCTTTGAAATTGGATTAAAACTAGTGTCAATCTTTTGATACTTATTGTTTCATAAAAATACGCTATTTGCTCTGACAGTGGGAATAAATTATTAAATTAATTAATTCAACTTATATGTTTTTAATTTTGTAAAATCGACATAATTTTTGAATTCGGAATATCAAATATATCTTAGGGTGGATTTTTTGTAATTTCCTAAAAAACATCATTTTTTGATAAATAGTGAAACCACTAAGTGGTACTTATAAAAACTGATTTTCCATTTAAATGAAATTTTTCCACCTTTGTGTTTTGAATTTCCAAAATCCAAAATACATGGTTGTCATTAAGAAGAAAAATATGGTTCAATGGGATTAAAATAATTTTTTCGTGAATAGTAACTTATTAAGTTTTTAATCGCGATTAGAGGTAATTAGTGTAGTTTAAGGTAAAAATAATATTTTAATAATATGAAATGAACTAGACTCATGTCCTACCCTCATCTGATGAGTCATGGACGACCATGAAAATCCATGGGTCATCTTGGGGACCCCGTGGAGCCACTTTGGTTGGAAAATGACATAAATATCTTTTTATTTAATGTTAAAATTAAAATGACACAAATATGAGTTGTTTTACTAAAATAATTATTAAATGGGGTTATATAAGTCAGATATTTTACTATAAATATTCATTAGAATGATAAAAATAGTTCATAAATCATAGTATTTGTTTTATAATTTTTAGACATTATAGAAATTAAATTATTCATGTCATCATGATGATGCAGCGATGACCTCATTATTTAACGATTTAAATAAATTGGAAATATAAAGTAAACGTTAAGACCTACACATGTCCAAAACCTATTGGATGGGTGGAGATCGAAGCCTTATCACCTTATCCTTGAAACACATCAATGTGGGACCATTAAAATCCGAATCTCATTCTAAAATAAAGTTACATTTCATTACTTTACAAGAGTGCCCCTCCTCTCCTCTTATAAAGGCCCCCACCTTTACCTCCTTACCCACACTTCCAAAGCATTTGGCTCGGTCAAACCCTGCCCATTTTGTCTCTCCACATCCCTCTCTAACTCCTTGAAGCCTCACTTTGGGCAGAAGTCTTCCCAAGGAAGCCTTTGAGCTCAAACCAAAGGGAGTTACCCAATTTTAAGGTAATGTCTTCACTTGTGCCTTTTGTTTTATTTTTATTCTCCAACCCACTAAACTCTTTTTATTCATTTATTTTGTAATAAATAAAGTATCATAAATATACTAAGATGTTGTTATAAGAAGGATTCGAGCTACACTTACACACACCTACATCTAATGGTTAAAGAACATACTGTTTCTATGGATGGTGAATTTCTGCCTCACGAAACAATGATTGTTCAACATTGTTCTAACACCTTAAAAGGTAGAAATTTAGATGAAACTATATTTATATATGATATATAATATGTTTATGTTTTACTTAAGCTTCTGTATTTTTCATTTATAGAAAACTTTTATGGTTTCCATTATGGGTAACGCGATATCTTCATTTAAGGAAGTGCGGACTACCTCCCCCTCAATGTGATTTGATTCATTAATACCATATGGGGTACGTATAAAGGATATATTTAATAATATTATATATGATACCATACTAGAATTAAAATACTATTATGTATCATTATGTTTTAATTCCATTAAATATGAAATAGAAATGGAAGTAGCGTTCATGCGTAAGTACGGCTTACCTTCTCCATGACCGGTACATTTCATTTCTTATCTCAAATTGTTATGTAATATTATAAGTACATATATATAAAGGATATATATTTAATATATTACCTAAAAACTATAGATATCATTCTGTAATTATAATATATATATATATATTTATCATTTTGTTTTAATTCCATTAATATGACAAAAAATTAAAGTAGCGTTCATGCGTACATACGACCAACCGTCTCCATGAACGGTGGTTTTAATTTTTATCTCCAAATGCTATGGAATAGTATAAAATGAATATATACTGGTAATATATTATATTTAAAACATAAATACTATTTTGGATATGATTTACCTATAACTACATGGAAAATTATTTTCCAACAAGTTCAATTTTTGACTCATGTACCAAACATCGACAAAAACGTCTGATATGAAATCATATTATTAACCAATTATTATAACATTAAAATATGTGATATGAACTGAATAATAATATTTATAGGAGGTCCTTAAGCAATTATAAATTAACAAAATATTATTATTCAAGAATATAAAGAAACGAACATGACAAGTTGGACTTGAGGTAAGGGACCCTACCCCTCTTTTTCTTTTTAAGTACACTATTTTATGTCATTATTTTTAAGCTCATCTTTCTTGTGATAGGGATGTTATTTTATATTAATATTACTGTATTTTTTATGTTCATATGATGAGAGACCCTATTCTCTCTCATCAATCCTTTTTGGATGTTTTGAGTGGCGTCGTTAGGCTGCCGAATTTTCGTAAGAGATCTAACCTCTCTCTTTATTTTTTAAGTACTCTCCATTATGTAACTTATTTTAAGCTCCTCTTTGTAATGTTGGGGTATGTTATTTTATATTCCTCTTGATGTAATCATTATGTTAATATGATTAGAGACCCTATTTGATCTCATCGATCCATTTTTGTATGTTTTAAGTGGCGCCGTTAGGCTGCCGAGTTTTCATAAAGGGTTTTTCATCCCACTTTTATTCCCATGATATTTATGCTACATTTGACACAATTTACTTTGAGTGGTGTATGTACTGCCTATTATTTTACTCATTGTGTAATATAGTTTCATTTATGAGTATTTACATCAATGTTGTATTGTCCTTCTTTCAAGGGGTGCATGTCTTAAATGATACCCATGTCGGTAAGGGAACCTTTCACCCTCCTTTTTTTAAAAGACTTCTTTTGTTATGTCTTTTAATTCACATACTATTATGTTGGGATTTTTTCTTATATATCCTTATTGATTTAAATTTTACGTCCATGTGATGAGATACCCTTTTTATCTCTCATCAACTCATATTCTGAATTTTGAAGTGATGTCGTTAGGCTGTCAAAATTTTGCAAAGGAACTTATTAACCCAAATTTGATTCTTTGGGATAAACTTGTACTCCTTGAATATGTCATTATATGCATATCTGTGAATAACCTCTGATTTTATTACACTTAATATCCACTTATATTTCATGTATTCATTTGTCAAACATAATTAATTAATTGATTTATCCTTAATCCAAGGATACCGTCTTTGTATGTACTTCGTCTCATTCTCCTTTCATTGAGGCATATTTTGTTTTATACACAACCTTCTTTTATACGGTGTATAAACCCCTTTGACTTTTACGTTTATTCAAAAGGAATCTTTTTTATATGAATCTTTTACTAAATTAAAAAAGGGAATGTTTTTGTCATACATATGCGGCAGCAACGACTTCTCTGCCGCCGAGACCATTATTTGAGTTTTGGTTTCCTCCACAAGCCATACCATTCTTTTAAAAGAAAAATAAATACCACGTTTTACTTTTATTTTATTTTGGTATTTACAATGGTTTTCATAATGTTTTTATATCAATGTGTTGTATTGATATCTTGTGATTGAAAGGTGGAAATGTTATGTTTCCTTTATGCATGTTTTATGTGATACGATTATGTTATGGTTCTTGGGAATTGTTAAGAAGACGAGTGATTCCGTGATAAACTAAGGGCGGGTGAGCCCGATATAGCTCTCCAATGCATTGGGTAACGCGAAGGAGTGAAAAATTAAGGTTTATTCGTAGAGATTTAGGGAATATAATGTGGTGGGTATTCCAAACATAACCCAGAGGGTTACTCCCTACGTAAGAATGTTATGAATGCCTCAAGTTACCTTTTATGTCTTATGATTTCTATGATTTATTCATGATTTTAGGAGGTATGTTAATGTGATTATGTTTTATGGGTAATATATGATTTAATTCTTATGTCTATATAAACTCATGTTTCTTTTCCATATTTTGATAACCCTTACTGAGCTTTTTATGCTCATCCCATGTTTTTGAAATTTTTTCACAGGTCAAGGGAAAGGTAAATGATGTGAGGATAGTGTCAAGGACGTGTCAAGAAAGAATCCATGTTTTATTTTAAATATGTTTCTGTTGATGGGAAAAAATGAATACTATATTTATGTAACCACTTTGTTTAAATGTGGAATGTAATGAAATTTTTATGATCTAATTCTCTAAAACACTAAACCTAAAAAGATCCTCAATGTGTAATCTTGTAATAACTCAAGATTAAGTAAGGTTTGAGGCTGGGGACTTATAGAAAATGTGAGGAGAGAGGTGGAATGTGGTTCAGTTCCATTTTTGTGGAGCTCTTATAGGTACTGATGTGGGGCATGCAGAGTGGTGTGTAGCCTGCATGGAATGCAGCATGACACCATGGAAATATGGGAGGAAGGTGGTTATAGTGGACTGTATGTGGAACAGTAGGCCAACCTATAGCACTAAACACTCTAGCAGCCCAAAGGCCTCGACCTGGTAGCCCAGCAAGTCGGGGTCCAATAGGCCTATCAGTTGAAACGAACGGGGCTGGGTTGGGTCAGATGGTAGGTCGTTCATGGTCTTGCGGGACAGGTTGGACCATGACCAGACCTGGGTCTGACCATTATTCAAAATAGTCATAACATTCAAATCTAGGGTCTGTATGATGGGTCACTTGCAGAATTCAGACCCTTATGACAAGATAGTCCTTTTGATATACTCTAATTGATTTTTTAGAAGTTGGCTTATGACCTAATGGCATAAGGAGTATGTTCTCCTTGATCGAGTTCTCTATGAGCAGAACCTTGTGGATGGATCTGACATCAAAGTGGTGTGACCTAGAAACTACGTGTACTACATATAGACTGCGTGTCTCATAGAGACTATGTGTCTTAACGAGATTGTGTGTCTTCCCAAGACTATGTGCCTTTTGGAGACGGTGTTTCATAGTGGGACTATGAGTCTTATTGAATTTTTTATACTATAACTTTTGTATTATATATATTGTAGAAATATATGAGTGTGGGGAGATTTTATTATGTTTATTTCATTATGGTTTATTCCATTTCGTCCATAGTGTAATTCGGTTGGGGTTTCACGGTGTCATACTAAGTAATGTTTTCATCACCCCTATATGAGCTTCGCCCACACATGTTGTGTCTTGTTTAGACGATGAACACCTTGATGAAGTCCTAGGTGGGCCAAGACTAGGTGGTTCATAGAGATAGACTAGATAGTCGAGGTGTGATACAAAAAATTTAGATAGCTATCCATGCACCTAGCCTTCATGTAGTGTTTTCTACAGATGTGTTTTAGGAACTTGTGCACTCACTTTTACATACAAATTCTTTTAGGGGTCCTGTATAATGGCCTTGTTCACTTCCTAATTTCTTACTGCCATACTCTTTGGTTAGTATCATAGTGTATGCATGTAATCTCTAATTAATGTTATTACATTTTAGTATTTTTTTGATATGTGTGCGTGTGTATAGGTAATTAGGGAAATTAATCCCATTTTTTGATATTTTTACTTGGTTCTAGTTGCCATTCACTAGAATATCATAGGGGGATTGGGGTAGTCACGACACAGGCCCCTCTAGGATGGGTCGGGATAGTAAAACTTGCCATATACATATTGGTGGGCCATATTTCAGTCTTATACTGGTAATGTTAGACTAATTTAAAATTTTAAAGCTTATTTAATAGTAATAACATTATTATTTTTGACTCTTATGGGATATATCGATGTATTTTCCACGTGGGTCACATTCCCCCACTCATAATATGTTTCTATGACCCTACACATAGTCACACCTATCAAGCGTTATATTTCATGAAGATCATGAAAAAATCCATCCCCACCATCATGACCCTTTTAAAAGATTTTTTGGTCCTCCCAAAACATGAATACTAGGGTTGTTAAGAAAGGATCATAATGTGTTTCTTCAAGGGAATGTGATTGTATTCACTAAGATTTTCATTTTAGGTTTCTTATTGTTCCACCATCAATAATGTGTTAAGACATATAGTATAGTAACACCAACATATCTTGTTTACTTAGATGTTATTATGTAAATTTAATAACTGTTATCCCCCTCCACTTTCATCGAATGTGTTATGAAATCTCCATTAATGTGTCATGTATACTACAACCACAAGATCCAAAATCATTATTTTTTACATTACCACCTAACAAGGATGATTATAGGGATGGATTAAATGTTTATATATGATATCATTATGATTATTAGAATATTATACCATACATAAATTCACACTCTGAATTTTTACGAAGCGTGATAATGTCCCTCATGTTTATGGAGAATGATTTCTTTATGAACTGATATAATTCGTTCATGATTGAAATAGATGATAATAAGGATACTTTTGATGAAAATATGTGAAATATATGAATAAATGGTTATATAATTATAATATATCATTTATCATTATTTAATTAAATCATACAGAAAAATAAAAATAGTCTTTATCCGAATGTACGACCAACCATTTCCACCAACATCATACCTCATTTTCTATCAAACAATTTTATTGATTACTCTAAATACATATATACGGAATATATAATATATATATGTCATGTTTAAAATTAATTATATAGAAAAAATCTTGATCAAATTAAGAGGTCAAATTATATTATATCAAAACTTATAAATAATATATAATAAATGGTAATAATAAAATAATATATGGTTAGATATAAATAATATTTTTTATTAATATATATATTATAAAACAATATTTTGTATAATAAATTTTTTAACTCTTAGATGCACAATAAAGAATATGATAAGGGATTTCGGTCCCACTTTTCACTTCTATGAGACACATTCCATATTCAGAACTTATTTGATATATATGCTGAATATAATTATCAAGAATGTATATAATTATCACGAAACATAAATTTTTAGGTACTTAAATAAATAATTATTTATCCCTCTTTCATGGGGTTTATGGAACAAAACATACAAAGCTGTGATGGATATTTTTATTATTCTTTTTTTATTGATACATACATTATGATATTCACATATATTCATTAATGTATTGTATATACAAAAACATGGACATGTAATATAATGAATTTAGTTATCCTCATTATATTTTAAGTTAAATTTTATTTTATTCATTCATGGAGATTATGATTAAATGTTCACAATTTTGTAATGTTTTTATTGTACAATCTCATCATTTTATTAGGATTATTTATGATGTGGTTTCTGATAAAAATCTATTATGATTAAAATCTCTAAAAAATAATGAATTTTATTCTCCTCTTATAATTCATGATATATTTATGTAATATTACCATTTCTCCACTAATTGGTTTTTATACAAATTAATGAATAATTTTTAATAAAATCAAAAATTATTTTTCTCTTCGATCAAAAATATGTTTTCCTCCAAAAACACGATTTCTAAAAAATTAAAATAAAAATTATAATACTAATATGATATTATGGGAACTTTTTACATATATTTTCCTTTATATTTTTTTTTGAAATGAATATTCATATCATTTTCCAAAATAAAATACTTTTGTATTTTATATAAAATGTAGAAGGAATATATGTTTTAACATGTTAAACATGAACAAAACAACATGTATTAATGACCATAATTTTTAGGAAATTTTACATTATAACTTTTAATTTATATTTTAAAATAGTTTTAATATCAAACTAATAGGTTTAATTATTTTCCAAATCAAAAAATAATTTCCATAATGAAATGTTTTAAATGATTGATAAAAATAAATATTCATCTAATATGACATCTGTTAATGTTAAATATGTTTTATTTGGGTTATAATATAACAATACCATTCTCATTCCTTCTATTAATGGATAATATTTATTAAGGCCTAATGTTTTTGAAACAAGATTCTATCTCATAGGTTATACCATGATACAATTCATTTTAATTATTATTATTTTTCCATCAGTTATGCAATGAAAATTTGACTAAATTATTATAAAACCTATAGAATAAATATTTATTATGATATGATAAAATTTGTATGTATCCCATTTACATTCATGGGTTATGATATGTTTATTTTTTCTATCTTGTGGCACACATAAATATGTTTTTCATTATATAATGGGTGGAACAATATCCACATCCAATGCATTGAGTAATGCTTGAAATATCATGATATTACAATGGAAGTCAAGTGGATGGGATTTATCCACTATGGGAAACAGGTGTGTTCTGATCCACTATGGGCATATTCTGTTTCCTAATATATAATGGAAAACATGTGAATCCTAATGCATACTAGGAAACATGTTATATGTCTTGATCTACAATATTGACTTTAATTTTAGATAACATTAATGTATGAATTTTTTAATATATATATAGATTCGATTCATTTATGACATGAAAATACGGTGCATTATTTATTTATGATTATTTCTCACCCACATGGATCATTTTTTCTGAAACGATAAAGTTTTATTCTATGACTTATGTTTATGCCTCGTTAAATATTGTGTTTGACAATTGTAATTTATGTTCATTATCACATTATAGTATGATTATATATTGATTTTATATGATCATAGATTGATATCTCATATTTTTACCCTTACTATGAATCATATCTCACCCTTTATAATATTTTATTCTCCAAATTATGATGAAAGATTTAGGTGGGGTATGTCTATGATGAGTACCACATGGGAAGATCATTATTGAAGATATTTAAGTACATTCAATTAATTATTTTATTTTGTACCTAGTATCCAAGGACACAAAACTTTTATGGTCCTCAGATGTGTGTTTATTTAATTCGAAGAATATTTATCTAAAAAGATATAATATCCATTTATGAAATTCATGGGTCTTTAAAAAATTAATTTCAACTTCTTCCATTAATACTATTTATATCTATCATTGATTATAAATATATAGTTCATTGTATATATTTTCACATAAGACCAAATTTTATTTCATTTAAGTACCATCCGCGATCTATATATACAAAATAAAAAAATAAATTCCAATTTCAAAATCCAACTTCCACCAATTACTATTAATATCCTGTAATATTATCCCATTTTTTATTTAGTCACTCGAGTATTATAGGTCATAATATTCTTATATATTTATTTTATAGTGTAACAAATTTAAATTAATACATATTTCCTTTCTAAAGGTGTTCAATTTTTTCACATGTTAGTATTTTATCATATTTAAGAAGTTGTTATTTCAATGTGTGGAAATATTATATGTATTATGAAAATTATTACATCTTTAGAATATTTTGAAAAATATATATTTCTAGTTATTTTCATTTAATGACTCATTCTGAATCATTGAGCAAATCCATTTATCATTGAATAGAAATCAACTTCTCGAAATGCTAAAATAGTCTCAATATTATCATAATAAATTTTCACAATTATATTAAATTTATATATGAATAGATTGATCATCATAATATTAATGCTATGTACTAACCATATTATCATGAAATAAATATTTTAAAGGCACCATAAAAATATATCAAAAATCCAGTTATGTTTTTGAAAATATCTCTTTTAACTATTGGAACGTCCACATTGTTATAAATATTGAATCTCTCTATGTAATTAAAAAGATTCTTATACATGCTGGTAATGAAAATAATACATTCATTATATGGAAATTATGTAAAATTTATTATTTCCATTTACTAGATCAGATTCTAAAAATTGGATAATATATATATATATGTATGTATACGGGACATTGACGAATTTTCACTGTGCTTAGGGATTCACATCCACATACTAGTATTGATTATTTTATGAATTAATTGTAATGTCCCAGAATCAGAAGACACTAAATCAATTCTCCGAGATGAGTTGTCACATGACTAAAAGTGCTTCTCATCGTATGCTAGAGTTTACTAACTATTGGAGTGGATTTAATGAGTCACATGCGGAGACTATACTCTTTTTACTAGAGTAATCTACTATAGAACACAATAAAAATAGTGTAAAATATACGAATAACCAACAAACACACATTACCAAACATTCCCCAAATGGGGTACAACCACGTATCAAATTCTATAATGCCCTTCCATACTAGTAGTGAAAAGTGAATGAAATACGCAATAAAACATAAGTCCAAAACTCCAAACGTGTCTCGAATCTATGTATGGGTCCCTCTCTATGTACATCATCAGCCCCAATCAACATCTCATAGTAGGGATTCTGCCTTTGTTCGGACCTGGAAACAAGTGATCTACTCGGGTACCCAACATCGGCCCAAGAAGGGTATGAGTAAAAAATCAGTAGGCCACCACCAATAGTGTCCAAAAAAATATCCAGTTTAACATGTAGTCCATGAAAGTACAAAATAAATGGTATGTATTCAAGGGATAGTTCAGGTACCGTTAGTTGACAAGGTTCATTTATTTCATGACTATCATTTATCAGAGTTGTATTTTTTATACCATCACCACTGCATAATACATATTGATCACATGTTACATGGGTTAGGAATAATTATCTTCTACACATGTGTATAAGACAATTAGTAACAATGCATTTGGAAAAAAACATGTCCCCATCTCACTAGGGATCCACAAACCAGATCAAAAAAAATTTCTCAGATCGAAGACTCTGTCCGAGTGGAATGTAACCATTAGGGGAATATAACTCCATACCCTTTCTCTAACCTATTCCTTTTTGGCTAGAGTTTAGTTCATCATAATAACTTGACCCAATAAAATAGAACCTCAGATCAATACCCCAGTCTACCAAGCCATGTGCACATTCTTATTTACCGAATAACCACAACCATAGCTAACGCAACCCAAAATAGTCAATTCCATTGGATATCACAATACATAACACAACCAGGAATATTCAATTCCATTTAACATGAAAATATATAAAACAAAAAATTATATTCAATTCCATTTGATATCACAATACATAACAAAACCATTCATATTCACTGCCACTTGATATCAAAATACATAACACAACCAAAAATATTAAATTCCATTAGATATCACAATAATTAACAAAACATGGGAATTAATACAATTCTAAACCCATTAATACATTAACAATCTAAAAATCTTAGCCATCTAGACAAATTCTTATTATGTGCCTTAACCCTTTAAGTGTATTATATAACCCCTTAGCCAAATTCATCATGGAACTTTCATCAACCCCTTTAGTTCATTCATCTTTTCACAATAATTTACCCACACATACATTTCAATTAAAATTATCATATCACAAAACAAAATCCCATCATTACAGTCAATTATTTAGGTGTACCACCTCTTTCTAATGTATTAACCCATTCAAAAAATTCATCCCTATTTCCCATTTCCCATTCTTATCTCACTAAGAATAATCATGTGTAAAGCTAATCCCTTAGGATTTCCATTAATCTCACCTAACCCCTTTTTACACCAAACAACATCCACATAGGTCACTTCCTAGCCAAGGTGTATTACTCAGACTCCCATTTGAATCCATCATGTTTAATATCATATTCACCCTGGGCTCTATGTTCTCACACAACAGTCCCAAAATAACTAAGATAAACTCTATGTTACAAACATGGGAACAACCTATTAATGGTCCTAACATAGTTTAGATCATCTTCCATGAATTCCATGGGGTTAATGAGGGTTCTATTAGGTTTTTTCGACACTATAAGCATCACATCACAATAATGGAATGATGAATTCGTCAAAAGTGGGTGTGAATGAAAAAAATACATGAACAAATCTATATAACACTCATGTGATATAACTTATACATCGCATACCTCAAATCCATTGATGAACTCACTCTTAATCCTGGACCTAGATCTGTATGCAAGAACCCCATGAAGCCCCAAACTATGTTCCAGTAGAAAATGTTGGGGGTTTAGAGATTTATAAGAAGATGGGAGAAACTGAAAGCCCTGATCTGAAAAAGAGATGGTTAAAGAGGATTAGTCATACTCGAATATAAATAATCAACCAACGGAGTCCAATATGGCCATAAATCGAAGGATAAAATTCACTTCGATTCTTGGGATGTCCAATTTCATCACTTGGGATGAGATGGGAGGAATGGAGGAAAATCCTTAGTTGAGGATTAAAACCTAGATTAGCAGTTTTTTAATTTCTTCGTACTTTTCATGCCTTTACGGTTTACCTGCACGGATTTCCAAACCATGCACAATCCGTGTGGAATATATTGTATGAAAATAATCCCCTTTTCATGGTTTCTTGGGAATTACGTGTGGTTTTCATAACCATGCGAAAACTGTGAATAATCTTATGTCCATGGATTCATGGTTTCTTGGGTTTCTTATCCTGAAATTCACTAACTGAGCACAAACTTTTCAATATACCCATAAATTCTTTTTCCATCATATTTCATGTCCAAAACCCTCGGAATACTCCTAAGTCTTCACATGAACATTAGGAAATGCTGATGTAGTCATTAATAAGAGAACCAAAAAAATAAATTAAAACATACCTTATGAAAATATGGGACCATACAACCTCCCCAACTTATAACACCTCATCATTGAGCTTCTCTTTAGAGCATCACTTACTTCCGAAACAATGGATCATTCCACATCGCATGATTTTCCATTCCCACTTTCCATGTTCCTAGTTTCACATCACAATTCCACCAAACTTAGACAAAGGTCACATACTTTTACTACATGTCTTCCTCACCACAAAAATAACATGAACGGAAAAATATTCAAGGATTCATATATTTCAACTATTCCCACCTCGAGAACTTCATGGGAGAAGCATAGTTAAAAGCACCTAGCTAACAACACATGAAAACTAAACACATGAGCTCACATCATCATGTATGAACCAATAAACACCTCATCATCCCTATCTTCTACATAAATCATGAACGAAATCAGTTGGCGTAATTTTCCTATGTTTTTCTTTTCCGAACTACAACGGTGTCCCAAACCTGATATCACCCAAAGGAAAACTCATGATCCTTACAACCATGATTCCTGATGATTTCATTCCACAACCATTCATCTATATTCCACTAAACTCTATCGAGTACTCGACCGACTAAACTCGTCTGAAGGCTCCCTACCAAGGCTAACTCACCCGAATGGGGATCACTCGAGTCCTTCAAAACTGAAACCCTACTCACGTAATCAACCCAGAATTTATCGGGTATGGTTTTCACCACAATTTCTAGGTAATTTTCACCTCCTCCATCGATGAAGGACCACCAGGACTTGGCCCAACATTCCCATATCCTAACATGTTCCAAATCACTTTTCTCATACAAATATAGGGCATTACCCAATATTGGCATCATGTCTCACCATAAAAACCATTGGTAAGACATCCATAAACTATCCATTCATAGAGTAAGACTATCCTGACCTCATATATGTAAAACTACGTTTCAAAACGCACATTCCTCTTTAACATTAACATAGTGCTAGGTCACTCTCACCTCACCCAATCATGTTTACCATCTCAGGACGGACCACCTTCGACATGATTCCCTAGAACACCCACCTTCCACTGAAGGAACGTTACCACTTTTTCATCATCCCAATGTTCTAATTGGTTTGAAGACTTTCATTATCATCCCACACTCCCACTAATGTCATTTCCTAAATTCTAGTAGAATTCCATAATCGTAGCATTAACGACCTCCAAACCATCATCAGACATGACCATTGGCATGACACCACATCATATGGCCATGGTTCAGTCAACTATATGAAATTAAAAGACCACACAATGGAAAATTAACTGAGTGTAACACCAATCTTCATCTATTTTATTGAACCCAACCTATCTTGCCACAACCTATTTTAATATCCAACCAAATCCTCCCACAACTTCATGACAAACCTCATAAGCTTTACAAGGAACCTCCATGAGCACGAAACCAACTCTTGGATCATCAGTCACCATATTAAAGGCCTACATTCCTCTCTATTTAACATGACAAGCACCTCACAGGTTCCTCATTAGAACCCCTATGCCACAAAATCGACTCGATGTTCTCCTCTCTACAGCCAGGACTGACGTATCACTCCACACAATAGGTTTTTCGTTACCATATCTCACCAAGGGGGATTCCAACCACTACATGTTATGTGAAACACAAGAAGAACCTCAACCTTAAACATGACTTCATTATTATCCCATAACAAGGAAAAAAACATCACCCAATTACAATTCATTGCTTTCGTGAAAAGAAACCATATCGTTTTTCAACATTCTGTACATCCTGAGTGCCTCACCTGAAGCTATTGAGGGTGTACATCCCATCCTCATGCTTCACGCATACCATTTATGTGATTCTAAACTCCTTGATGTCCCTCATGCAAAAAAAAACATAATATCTCTTCGCATGAGATTGAGAATCTCATCGTAACTTGGACAATGATAAGATATTGGGCATTCTCGTCACTACCTATGGTATGAAAATAAGTTGTCCTAGAACACCACCACCAACCAATCTATTACTAATGTCAAACTATTGGACACCGCGACCTACAAAGGTTATTAGGACTCCTTGACAATCCCATAACATCATCACTTAACCCCACCTCTATGATGTGATTTCCAACCAAGTTAAACCGTCACTCGAAGACCAAATCACTAAACAACCATTATCCAATGTTTCATGTAGTACTACTTCCACCACCTCACTTGAGTTATTATCATGCATCCATGACTACTAAAAATAGAAGCACAAAAGTCTATCACACCAATCAGCCCAAAGATCACTCACAATACAACCTCATATTGTGTATATCCCATCACCTGCTTACATACTTAAACATTTTTCTTGGATAGTCATCCACATCTGCACTGAGGTGGCCTCTGCAACTCACCCAACAACCCACCCATTAATAGAAAACAGTTCAACCATGTGACCACCCTCTTCTCGGGTGTCACGATCGAGCGTAATCAAATAATTATACTTCAACAACTCTTGTCTCTTATGTTGAAAAACAACTTTGAGACCTCCATTAATCATCATCCAATTAAGGGAGTCTGTAATTCATAAAATACAACCCTTCAGAACAACCTCAGATCCAATCATGAGCTCTCTAGTGCCCAAACAATGGAAACATGGATAACTATTCCATTTACAAAGAATTGGTGGTACTGAGCTCACATTAAAACCACCTCTATATCATCACCCACACTCTACATTTTAAGGAACCGTCACTATTGGGCTAACCTCCATCAGGGTCAGCCATGATTTTTCAGATAATTTAGCTAATAACCATAGTTAGAGGGGCACCAACAACCATCATTCTTTCCATATAGCCCTTGTGTCCTATCCTTCACCAAGAAACACTCTGAGTCCCACAATCAACGTTGCAGACACCAACATATGTGGATCATGGACAAATGAAGAATAAACCATATATGACCACTCTCATAGGTCACCTTGAAAGTTGAATGACACCAATGCCCAAGAATAGAGTCACAACCATTAGATTCCATTGGTTCTCTCTCCAAAAAATACTTATCTTGACATGAATAAAGCAGTTTTCATGAATGGAACTCTCACTCCTATTCTAATGCACATTAATAATAGAGCACCAAATAACCATTTACTCTTTGTTATGTACTAATGGTGAACGGATTCATCGACACCACAAACAAAAAATCCTTTCTAGGATTCATAACATAACTTGTAATATCTCTACATACATGGTTACAAAGACTAGCCACTATCATTAAGTTCTAGTATTCTCTCTGTACATTCATGAAGCACGAGAGTTTTCCCACTCATATTACATAACAACGTCTTACAACCCAAAGGCCAAAACACTACTAGGGGCTCCCTAAACACACCAACTATGACATATCATAACCTGTAATGCTTTATAATCCATTTTCAAAGTCTCAACTAGGTCTCTCACACTAACCCAACCTACACATACAAGGGTTAATCTAAAAATGGAAGGATACCCTCCCTTGAAGTCAACCATTCACTTTTTTTAATTTATTATTCCCCCAACCGATTTATGAATGGCCAAAGAGATTTAACAATATATGGAAAAGTTCTCACACTATCAACCTTAAAAAACCCATTCTTCGTACTCTATCCTAATGGTCATCATCACACATAGAAAACTCCCCTTACCATACCTACTACAGTCATGGTCAACATGGGGTAACCAATTTACATAATCAAAAGTCTTTTATTAGCACATAGTCAAGACGATACTTCTTTTATAGCATGCCCCATTCCACACAGGCATGTTTCCCATTTCACAACATGTTAAAATCATCATTTAATCTATTTAAACCTTTCAATACAAAATTCATTAACAATTTTACCATCATTTTGAAACCCTTTTTTTAGAAATCAAAACAACCATTAAAATTTATTACAACCCAAAATTTTAACCTGGTCATAAAATTATTTTCTCAACAAAATTTTTTAACCATTCATTTTCACTGTTTTTATTCATTCAATTAAATTACAATTTTTAGGAATCATTTCCTTCAGATTCATCAAGTAAATGCATTATACTCTCTATTCCCCACAAATGCATCCCATGTTTGTTCCTATGATGATACAATCCACCTATTTCTTTCGATGGCAAAAATGTTTCATGAATGCACAAATTCATGCCATCCCAGTAATGGGAAAAATATCATAAGTAATTCAAATAACAAAACATGTGAATCACCCAACAATGAAATGTCATTCAACTATAACAACACACACCAAGATTAATAATTCCCACCTTTGGTGATTTGGGATTTACCTCGCACATGGGTTAGCTACTCCCAAGCATGGGATCATTACAAAGGCCCAACACATCCTAATCACATCTATACCATCCTCAAATAGGTTAAAAGATAATGGAACTCCTCTGATAACACTTAGTAACTTCCTCGACATAGAAGCCACTAAACCAATGCTCTAAGCTGGTTCGTCCCATGTCCTCTTGTACGCTTCTCTATATACCAGAGGTTTCCGACTAGCCGCGAGGTTCTAATGAGTCACATGAGGAGAGTATACCCTCTTTCCCAGAATAATCCACAACATAACAAAATAATAATAGAGGAAACAATATGACAATCCAATAAACATGCATAACCAAACATTTCCTAAATGGGGTATAACCACAAATCAAATGCAACAATTCCATGCCATACTAATAGTGAAAAATGAATGAACCCCACAATATAACAAACTCAAAAAACTCCAAACAGGTCCCAACACTATGTCTGGGTCCTTCTGTATGTACATCCCACGCCCCACAAAATATATCACAGCAGGTCCTCTTTCAATGTCCAAACCTGCAAACAAGATATCTGCTCAGGTACCCAACAATAGCCTGAGCAGGGTGTGAGTACAAAACTCAATATCCCACCACCAACATTGCCTTCAAAAATGTCTAGTCTAACATATACTACATGAATGTAGAAAATAAATGGTATCTAATCAAGGGATTGTTTGGGTTCCATTATTTAACATGGTTCATTTAATTCTTGATGAGCATTTATCTCAATTCCATTTCTCATACCATATTCATTTAATAAGACATATTGATCACATGTTCCCTGGGTTAGGCATCATTATATTCTACACAATGGTATAAGGAAATAAATCAAAATGCATATGGGGAAAGAAAAAAAGTCTCTCTATCTCTAGGGATTCACAAAACAAATCAACACATCATCCTTAGTTCAAGTGGAATTTAACCATTAGAGGAATAGAGTCATGTCCCCTTCCTTGACCCGTGCAATTGGGGGTGGAGTTTAAAGCCTCATTCTAATTCGACCTAGAGGTATAGAACCACAAGTCAATACCCCACTCTACCAAGCCATTAACCCATGGTTATTTATAAAATCATCACAAGTATACATAACACAACCTAGAATATTCAATGCCATGGGATATAACAATACATAACACAAGAAAACATATTCAATGCCATTTTAATTCACAATAAATAACAAAACATAGCATATTCAATAACATTGGATATCAAAATACATATAACAACCAAGCATATTCAATGATAATTTATATCACAATATATAACATAACAAATCTTATTCAATACCATTAGATATCACAATACATAACACAACAAGAGAATTAATAAAATTCCCTGACCCACTAATACTTTCATCATCTTGAATTCATAGCCATCAAGGAAAAATCTTATTATGTGCCTTAACCGATTATGTTTATTAAACAACCCCTTGGCCAAATTCAGTATTCACCATTCATCAGCCCATATAGTCCATTCATCATTTCACAAGCATTTACATGCATATGCAGTTCATGTTCAATTATCATGTCACATAACACAATCCCTTTATTACATTCAATCATCTTGGGTTACCACGTAATTCTCATGTAATATTACTTTCCACAACTTCACCCCCAAATCCCATTTCTCATGCTTATCTCGCTAAGAATAATCATGTTTAAAGATAATCCCTTAGCATTTGTTTTAATCTCCCTTAACCCCATTTTAATCCAACCAACACCCACATAGGTCACCGCCCATAAAAGAAGTATTACTATGACTCCCATTTATATCCTTCATGTTTAATATCATATTCACCATGGGATCTATGTTCTCGCACAATGGTCCTATCTTTACATAGCTAAACTCTATATACGGGTACATGTACACACCCCATGGGTAGCCCTAAAATAGGTCAAATTCTTCTCAAGGCATCCCACATGGATAACAAGGGTCCAATTAGGTTGTTTAGACACCCTATGAATAACATCACATTAATGGCGTGACGAACTATTCAAATGAGGGTAATAATCAAAATAGTAAATGCAAAAATCACTATAAAATGAAAGGGATATAACTTCTAAACCACCTAACTCGAATATATTGATGAACACACTCTTAATCATGGCATTAGATATGGCTTAAAGAACCCCTTGAAGCCCCATCCTAGCTTCCACTGAAATAGAAAGGGAATTTTGGGCATCAGACGAATATGGGAGAAAGCGTAATCTCTAATCCAAAAAAAGAGTGGATGATAGGATTAGACATACCCAGATCTTAGATCCACAACCAATGCCATCCCAAAAAACCTAGAATAGAAGGATAAACACATCTGGGAATCATGGTTCATCAATGTAGGTCACATGGGTTGAGAGGGGAGGCATGTATGAAAATCCCAAGTTAGAGTTTAAAACCCCAGAGTGGCAATTATGTAATTTTTTCCAACATTTCTGGGCCACACAATTTACCAGCATGGTTTTCCAAACTGTGCACAAACCATGTAGAATCTTCTGCATGAAAATCACCCACATCGCATGCTTTTCTATGAATTACACACGGTATTCTTAACCATGCACAATCTGTGTGTATGCTTCTTTCCATGGGTGCACGGTTTCCTTGGATTCTTTGAACAGTTTTCACTAATTTTTTGAAAACCGTGAAACATTCCCAGATTTTCCTTTTCTTCCTCTATCAAGTACCGAACCCCTGGAACACCTCCATGTCTTCACATGAACTTTATGGAACACTTATTTAGATAAAAAGAAGTGTCCCAAATCAATAAATAAACAAAAACATACCTTACAAAAGTATGAGATCTTACATTGATGATATATAAAAACAATATATAAATCTTATAGAGTGACTTAAATATTCATATGAATAAATGTTACATAATACAGAGTGCATGAAATTAATGATGTTAGACGAAGTTAGACTTTACATATTGATAAAAATTATTTTTTCTTATAAAATTAATATTTATTTCCTTTTTAATTTTTTTATATTTATTAACATGTTTGTTTTAAATATAGAGAACATTGACACATGTGTATTAATGAAATATATTTATTTCATATTCAATCCAACACAACTCAAAAACACATCCATTAACTGCTTAATTATTCAAACTATATCTAAATATATTCAAAAACACCAAAACCTAGGAATTTCATTTAAATTATATTAATCACATTATAATTTTCGATTTTGACAGTGTGTTATGGATTTTTAAAAAAATATAACAAGATATATGTATAAAATTATCCTTCCCTAAATCATATTATATATAAAAATGACATATGCTAGATGAAAATTCTTCAACCTCAAATAACAATACCATGTTTAGTCATTGATTTATATTAGCCAGAAATCCATAAATTCACACAAAAGGGTTTCATTGTATTTGTATGGAATAGAACTAAGAATCTTACATTAATGACAATTCTTATTGATTTCAAATGTCTAACATCTGTTTGATCTTATGGGGATTGAAAATAATACATTATCTTCATCAATGATTTTACATGGAATGTGATGGCTTTTTACAAAAAAAGTATAATGTCTTTTATGAATTTGTTGGATAGATATAACTTGTGTAATTTGATTCAAAATGAAGCTATAATTCCATCAGTATTAAAATAAAGGATATTATAGAGGAATAGTGTTTGAGATGTTTTGTTTCATGGATTGAATCTAGGAGTAATATTGTAAATTATTAAACCCTAAAATATAGTTTTTTAGAATGGATGAACTATATATTTAATGATTCAGCAAGAATCATGGTTTTATATATCCCAATTCCAATGTCTTTAGTTCTATCCTCAACAAAAAATATAGTAACCTAGTTAAGAAACACTAAGGGTAGTCACACCACTCACATCACACAATCTCTTGGACTCATCTAGACTAATAACCACTCCCAATACTCTAGTAATAGAAAACACATAACCATCATAAGAACTCCAACCCATGTATCCACTATAGAATATTATGTCGAGGGGAAACATATATTTAGCTAAGAAACTTCACTGATGAAAAATCCATCAGGCCACAACCTAAATATAATACATTAACCAAGGTCTTAACAATCTATATAGTCCAACACATATATAAAAAACAATACCTATTATTCATTCAGGAGAAAAATTTATAAAACTCTCACTAAAGATATCAGACTCAAGTTGTGACACCCTGCTATTTTATGAAATATATATTTTTTCAATGAAAATTAATTTCTTCAATATCAAACAATAAAAACATCCCCATGACCAAATAAACCATATTAATGAATAATTTATTAACATAGATATTAAAGTGGATGTTATGAATAGATAAACTAAATACTTATTTTTATGGTTTATACACAACTAAAATAGAATAATTGGCTATTAGTTGATTATAAATTAGAATTAAAAAGTCATGAACTTAATATAAGTATTTTTTTCAGAATTTTTTTTACGCACATATTGTTTTTACGTTTTTTGAATTAGTCACAATGATTGAATTGTTTTTATTATATTTATATAATATAAACATAGTTATATTTTTTATTATTCATCTCAATTTTTTACTTTTCATGGTATAACAAAAAATAAGGTTTTATGCTTAAAACTTTATTTTTCTAAAAAACACTTCGATAACATTTTTCAATCATATTATTAAAATTAATTCTGTCCAATTTTATAGTTATTTATCTTATAAATTATTATTAATTTTTTAATTAAATAAATCAAAATTATATTTGAGTGATTTTTTTTAAATTTTCTAAGAAGATAATTTTTTTGATGAACACTGAGAAACTGGTTTTTATTGAATAATTTTTATTCTTTTAAAGTATAAAAAAAATTTTTTTGTTAAATTTATTAAAAAAAATATGGTAAAAATATTTAAATTTTATTTCAAATTATATAATTCAAATCAACTAAATATATAATTTTGATATAAAATACTATTATACTATGATACCAATTTTTTATGGAAAATTATGTTTTCGTTGCATCTGCGGAATTAATATTAATTTAAATTATTCCAATTGTAGGAATTTAGTTACATAAAATGTATTCTACATTTATAAAAAACGTAAATAATATAATTTAATATGGTAAAAATAATTTTTCGGTCATAATGAATATTAAATAGAGTAAAAATTATTTATCGCTGTTAAGGCTAAAATGGTTTACCATGTGATAAATAGATATAAGGTTTAAAATGACATAAATACAAGTATAATTCAAATTTAATGAAAATTTCCAACATTGTATCACATAAGATAAAATAATGGTCTATTTTTGAGGATTTTGTTTCAAGAAGGTGTAATGAAATAATTGTAGAACATTGAAAATTCAGATGTGTTTCACTCAACTGAACTGAAAATGTGAAACTCAAATTATCCATTAATCAAACATCAAAAGTATTTTTTTCATTAATTACCTTAAAAAATAACATCCTCACACAAATCCACCAAAACTGACATGCCTGATCTTTATTGGAATTCTTTAAGTGTAAATATAATGAGGTTTTCTAAGGAAGAGTTATCATTCTTAATTGATTTTTTATATTTTTTATTCCAAATATTATAATTATCATCTAATTATGATGAAATTATAATCAAATAATTTTCTATATACTGATATATTTTTATATTAATTTGATTACATATATCAATTTCCCATTCAATTAGGTGGAAATAGAAATAATTGATCTTTTGTACGATGGATTACCGCCTCATGATCTAATGTAATTAATTTTACAAAATTGCATATCATAGATAGATATAAGGATGTATTTAAAATTTAAATTTTATATTTAATAAAAATTTATACTCATTGAATTGTAATATAACATCAAAATTCTAGCCTTCCAATCCATTGTAAAATGACAATGTCTCTCTTTCGTATGAGTGGACTACCACCTCCATGAAGTGATTTGATTCATTTTTCATTTAATTATGAAATTGATTGTGATTATTATATATATAATTAATATACATGATATATATGATTTAAAAAATATTTATAGTGGTCAATTATTTTATCACTTTTATTCATTGCATTCGTTGAATGAATAGAAAACAGTTTCCACTCATACATACAACATACCGTCTCTATGAATGCTTTAAATCATTTATATATCTCTATATTTATTGATTAAAATAAATATGCATATAAATAATATATATGATACTATTACCATTAATATAATTAAATATATTATTGAATAATGATCAAATTATAATGATCCAAAACACCAAAAAATACATAAAAAATAATAAAGTATTACACAATACTATGATATTAACAATGAATTTTCAATAAATAATTGATAAAAGGATATTTGTAAAAAAATATATGGAATGATAAATAAAATTATGGTTTTAGTGTATATTTATAATAAAACTAAAAATATTATACAATATTTTCCAACATGTACAATGAATGTTGTGAATTTAGGTAAGTGATTATCTTCTCATATTTGTTTATATAGGATATAATTTATATTCACAACTTGTTTATTTTTTATGATGTATATAATTACCATGATTATATTTTATTATTATTATCATGATTATTATACTATATAAATTTGCATATATGTTTAGTTTATTCATGGGGTTTATGATTAAAAATATATCAATGTGGTAAGAGTTTTAGGTTAAAATATTCTTGTTCAACTGGATTGATTATGATTCTGAATTTGATGAAGAAATAGTATATTTTACTTCTCAAAAAACACATATAAATTATTATTATCTATTTAGATCATGTAATTACCAATTTTACCTTAAAATTATTCTCTTTATGTACTCAAGAGAATGAACAAATAATTTTAAGGGGAACCAACGTTATTCCTCACATTGGTCGAAAAAAAAATTTCTTCTATATCCAAATACTTTTAAAAAATTCAAGATTGTTTTAATTATTCTAAATTGATTACAAAAATTAATATTTAACAATGTTTTATATTTTAAAACGGTTTAAATGGAATATTTTTGTCAATTTCAAAAATGAGGTACTTTTTATAGTTTACAAAATATATAAAATAAATATTTACTTTACCAAATGTGACATGAATTATATATCCTGTTATAATGACTTCAAGTTGATTTAATGATTCCCTTACATGTTTAAAATTTTATCTTCAATTAAAATTTTCCATTTAATATTTGGAAAGTATTATTAATTTAAAAAGTCTTTTTCAATGATGAATGGATATTTTATTAAATATATGTTACCTAACATATTCTAATATCATTTTCGATATATGATAACATAATTCAATATTAAATATGATTTTATGGGGATATTATCCAAGGATACTATACATATTATTTTAAAGGATGGTTTAGGATTGTGATAGCATGATGTTTAAAAAAATCATTTCCTTTTCACGTGAAATGATATGATAAATTGATGAAATGATTATGAAACCTATTCCTTTTTCCATGGGTTAATTTATGATGAATTGTTTATGACTAAAAATTAATTTAATGGGTTTTGATATGATGAAAGTTTTATGATCTTATGGAACATTTATGTGTGATTTTAGCTATGAGAAGTTTGTGCTAGGAATTACATAGCCATCTAGTAAATTGGTTAATGATTAATGATTTATGATATCAATGGTTATAAAACTTGTTATCCCAATCCATAAAAGGGTATATAAGAGGTTATCTGAAGCTTGATGTAGGTATATGGGTTGTTAGCTCACAAATAATTTATTTTAAATGTATTTTACATACCCTAGACATAATTTTTTCTATTCTTATGTGTATTCAATGAATCTAATTCCTATGAAAATTTTATTCTCTCGATATTCATTTTCATTAATTGATTTATGATTCATTGACAATAAAAAATATTTAATTTTCCATGAATCAATATTATGATCTATATTATTCATGGTATCATTTTTAAATGTTATACTCATGTTCTCTTACACATATTCTTATTTTAAGTTTATGTGATCATTTATATCTTCATTTGTTAACCATACTAAACATCTGAGATCACTATTTCTTATGTTTCTTGTCCCTATGTGTTGATGAAAGGAATTGTGTACTATAAGTCTATAAAGGGCTATTTTTATGAATAACAAGGAGGTATATGAAGTTGTTAACTTATGGAATAGTTGGTTATGTACCCTAGTTTTAAAATATACTAAAAGTGTACATTCCATAGGCATGTTTTTTTGTAAAACCAATTGAAAATTAATATATTCAAATGAAATATCTTTTTATAAATGGTTTAGGTTTATATATTTGGTATCAAAGGATAGGTTTAGAAAATATTTTTTACTTTGATGATAATACATTTGTGAGAAACTTATGGAACAATTTAAGGATAAGCAAATTAAAAATGAAAATATTATGGAATGTTGGTGAAATATTTATATAGTTGTTTCTAAAAAGGTACATTAATATTTTGATACTTCAAGCTGATGAGGAACTAGTACAGTTGTACTAAGGGATTCTGACTTCAAAAAGGGTGAATTTTGATTTGAGTACATCATAAACTGGTGCCAGATAATGGTCTATTCTGCACTGTTAGTTTTACACCCCAAGGGGATATGTTTTAATAATTTCCAATATCTATATAAACAATAATAAAGGATTTAAATTGATAATGATGTCAATTATACTTAGTAAAAACGAATTTATCATATATTTTAAAGTAGATGTTGTTATTTTCACATGTTATAGTTAATTTTTCTTCATTATGTGATTTACTAATATGATTATTATTTCTCACACTATTATTTTTTTTCAATGCATTGAACATGACAAAATTATGTTAACATTTAATGTAATAAAAAATTAGATTTTTATGTGAAAAAAAATTAATGATGACTAGAGTAAATGATATTGTGATTATTCATAATTATTTATCTTGATGCATAATTAACAACTTGCACATTTACCAATACTGAAAAAAAGGAGGGGGTGTTAAAATGTATTTGGAGCTCGGGTGGTGGAGGCCATTGGGAAAATAATGATCAAGTTACATTTTCTCCAAAATTTGGAAAGAGGGACCAAGCAGAATGTCTTAAATGAATGGAAAAATGTTTTATTTGAAGAAAATATGGTAATAATGGAATTAATTTCAATAGAAAATAATGAGTATGATGGGATAAAATTAAATCTATTTAGGGATCAATTTATACTAAATTTTATTAAATGTTGGGAACCTTGAAAATATCCAATTCAATACCCTCATTAAATATTAAAATAATCAAAATAAGAAGGGACTACATCATATTAATTTTTTTTAACAATACTCCATATTAAAATAATGTCAATTTTGAATTTGATTTTATGTTGTGAATGGATTTGATATTTTATATATAATGATAACATAAATTATCAAGGAAGGGAAGTCATGTTTATTATTGTAAACCAATATATTATCTTCTATCAGTGAGATGATAAATAAGTACTTCTAATGGAAATAAATTCCATTATTTTTTTCTCGGTTCCAATTAAAAAGTGGTATTTATCTCATATGGTTTTAGTAAAATTCAACATCAATGATATAACTACATTGTTCATGTTTGTTAATTAATTTCTAGACGAGATCCCTAATCATTTATTTAATTGTGAGATTTATTTCCCAATATAACACATACTTCGTACTACAACTATTTCAATTAAAATTTAAATGATTTAGTTTCATTCGTTGAGGAAGAATATATATGAGAATGTTAATAATGGATTCATTCATCAAAATTTATCACCTTGGGATGATCGAATTATTTTTATCAAGAATAATAATTTATTTTTGTAACTATTCATTGATTATCAAGAACAAAAAAAATTTAAATCCATGAAAAAGTATCCCCTACGCAAATATTTTGATTTTTTTGATCAAATGCGTGCATCTTAGTAAATTTATAATATTTAACATTATTCTGGAAATCATCAATTGTAGTTTATAATGGAATATATACCCTAGGAGGACTGCCAGGGCCGTGCGAGACCCTACTAGTCGAGACAGTTGGAGTTGTTGCAGTTGGTGTACTCTTGTTTCTTTTGGTATTGTACTTTTGTGTTTTATAATACTTGTACTTTGATTCAGAATTGTTTAAACATTCATGTGGGATTTTTTTGGGTTTATTTTCATTAAATTGTTCCTTTTACATTTGGTGTTGGACTCATCCTATTTCTCGATCTTAAATAATAAAAAGGGTAATGCCTCCCATATTTGTGAAAAGGTATACCCTTGGTGCTGGTCGCCACTTCGGGGCCTACTGGAGGCGGTAATTAGGGGTCATTATCTCCCTTTCACCATTTCCAGCTCAGGAGGGGCATATTTGGTGGGAGGGGGTCATGAGAGAATGATATCAAAGGTGATGGTTGAGAGATAGTATGGATTCTGGAGTTAGGCACAGTGAGGATTGTATGGGATGGTAGGGCGACAATGTTGGCTGATCTTAGTGCATGACATATGCCAGGGAAGACCGGTTAGAACCTGAGAATTTAGGGCCCCCCATGATCTGATGAAAAGATTATGATCCTACCTAACAACCAAGTGAGACTACATTGATTACAGGGTAGAGACCCTAGGTAAGGTACATGTATCCCCATGATTGTGTTTTACTTAATTTGGGTGTTCTGGGAAATAAATTGAAATAAAAAGATAAAATGAAACATTGAGAAATTTCCTTTCTACTTGGCCTTAAGAAATCTTTGTTTACCGTACAGCTATGGAACCTAGACATCATCCCCGAGTGACTCAGATAGTCAAGGCCTAGCAGATTCAGGTGGTCGATCTGTTGAGGATTGACTGATAGGAGGAAGATGGCTAGTGGTAGAAGACTCTCTGTTCTTTCTAGCGATAAACCCTCAAGATGTACAGGGGTAGTACATCGGATATGGAGATGGAGGGGTGTCTTGAGGATCTTGGGATCTCTTTTACTTTGATCCATGCTCTGAGGGTGTACTGGGTTCTCGTGGATGTCAGTCAGTCAGCTGAGAGGTGCGACATGTCAGTGGTGGACACTCCACCTCGGGGAGAGGTTAGAGGCAGAGGTTCCATGGGATGACTTTGAGAAGAAGTTCTGAGAGGAATTATTTTATTCCATGATCAAGGCAGAGAAGCGGAAGGGGATACTCTGCCTACAGTAGGGAGTATGTCAGTATGAGTGTTGGGTATTAGGTTCAAGGGTCTCCTACGGTTTTCTCCAGATCTCTTTCCAGATGAGGAGTCTCGTGCGAGACGTTTGGATGAGGAGCTTCATCCTTCGCTCCAGTATGCTATCACCCCCTTCACACTTACGACATACATGGCAGTACATAAGAAGGAAGAGGTTGTAGAGAGTATGAACACATATGGAGGTGCACCATGAGAGGGGATCCCGCCGGGTTCGTCGAAGGAGAAGTAAGTCAGTAGCAGGTCTCCTAAGACAGGACCTTCCAGATTGAGGCCAGTATGGAGTAGGCCCCAGCAGTTCCATTTCATATCTTTGGGTCCTCGTCCCTTTTTCATGAGACTAGGACTGAAGTGTTTCTCTTGTGGAGGTTTCAGGAACATTCAGTGTTTGTGCCCGACCCAAGCTCAGTACGGTGGAGGTGGGTAGGTTCAGCGCCCACCTCAGCAGCACCAATTGCCGGTGAGACCATTCCAGCAACAGCAGGACCCTGATCCTCTGAGGGCAGACATTGTAGGAGGAGTCCGAACTCGGGGTGCTCCTCAGGGACCTCGACCAGGGCATGGTCGTAGAGGTGGTCGACATCAGAGAGGCAGAGGAGCTGGGCGTGGACAGTTGCACGCAGTAGAGTTGGCAGCTCCAGTAGGACCAGAGGTGGTGAGTGGTATGATTTGTTTTTTCAACACTCTCATTTCGGTATTGTTCGATTTGGGTGCTTCTCAATCCTTTTTTGCACACGTTATAGACCATGCTTTGGTTCTAGATGTAGATAGACTTTCCATACCCCTGGTGCTGAGTACACCAGTTGGAGGTCAGAACATCGTATCTTGTGTTTTTCGGGGATGCGGGCGGACGTTGGGACCACATCGATCTAGTGGGGATGTTCTTTTTCAATTGATGCATCTATACGATGTCATACTAGGAATCGAATGGTTGTTTTCTGTTAGTGAATTTATCGACTGCTTCCGAAGAAGAGTCATGTTCTCCAACGTGGACGTGCAGCCTGTAGCTCTTGTTAGCGAGAGGAGCTATCAGGTGGGAATCCGACATGTGAAGCCTCCGCGTTTATTTCTAGGCGGGTTATTAGTGGTTTCAGCTGATACAAATATGATGGATGTTACAGAGGTTGATGGGGAGTTCCTTGATGTTTTTCCTGAGGATTTTGTGACTCTACCCCCCCCCCCCCCCCGACGTGACGTTGAGTTCTAGATAGACTTATAGCCTGGTGCCTATCCGATTTCGATGGCCCCTTATCGGATGGAACCTTCAAAGTTGTTGAAGATGTGGATTCATATTGACGATCTGATGGAGAAGGGTTTTGTTCGACCCAGCATGTCTCCATGGGGTCCTCCATTTTTGTTCGTGAAGAAGGCAGATGGTGGTCTCAGGCTATGCATAGACTACCTAAGGCTGAATCAGGTAACGGTCAATAATCGTTACCCACTTCCAAGGATACATTATCTCTTCAACCAGCTGAGGGGATCAGGCTGGTTTTCTAAGATTTATCTAGACTATGGATATCATCAGCTGAGGGTAAAAGATAGTGACATCTCGAAGATGGATTTTAGGTGCATGTATGGGAACATTGAGTTTTTAGTGATGTTGTTTGGAGTTACAAATGCACAAGATGTGTTCATGGGACTTATGAACTTTGTCTTCCAAAAGTTTATGGACTACTTCGATGTTGTGTTTACCGATGACATCCGGATCTACTCAAGATAGGAGGAGGTGCACATTGAGCATCTTAGGGCAGTCTTGGAAGTCCTTCGACGCCACCCGCTTTATGGGAAATTGTCGAAGTGTAAGTTCTTGATACAAGAAGTACAATTCCTTGGGCACATGGTGTCTCAGCATGGAGTGTCAGTGGACCCATCGAAGGTGGAGGTGGTTGTTTCCTGGGTGGCACCCAGGATAGTGGCAGAAGTTCGTAGTTTCCTGGGGTTGTAAGGATATTATCATAGGTTCGTTTTGGACTTCTCTCGAGTTTCTGCCCCATTGAAAGCTTTGACTAGGAAGAACCAGGTCTTCCTATGGAGCAAGTAGTGCCAGAAAGCTTTCGACTACCTGAAGGAGAAGTTGGTCAGGCTCCAATACTCTTGTTTCAAAAGGAATGGTTGTTGTATGAGGTGTTTTGTGATGCTTCTGGTCTTGGATTATGGTGCGTACTGATGCAGAAGAAGGGTGTGATCTGTTATGGGTCTAGGAAGTTGATCCATCACGAGCGTAACTATGCCAACCATGACATAGATCTTGTAGCAGTAGTGTTCACACTGAATTTGTGGCGACATTACCTCTTTGGTGAGTTCTTTGTAGACTTCTCAGATCACAAGATCTTACGTTATATCTTCTCCCAGCGTGACATGAACAGATGATAGTGGAGATGGGTTGAGTTTCTCGAAGACTATGACTTTGAGAAATCTTACACTAATGGTAAGGGCAACATTGTGGCTGATTCCCTAAGCCGGAAGTTGCATAAGGAAGTGGTTCAGGAATCCACTGATGCTTGGAAAGCGATTGGAGAGTTGGTTTCCTTGCACATGAATGGAAGGGTAGAGGGTGTTAGAGGCTTTTTTGTTTCATATGACAGTGCATTACTCCTTCTTGCAGTAGGTGGAAGAGTCATAGTGGGGAGACTCTGAGGTAGATGTCATGCGGGATCGTGTCGATCAGGGAAACGCTCCAGAAATATGGTCAGAGGACAACTGACATCAGATTCTTTTTCATGTATGGTTATTTGTTCTGGAGGAGATGTGTGAGAGTGTTCTCCGTGAGTTACATAGCACAGCCTTGTCGATACATTCGGGAGTTTCAAAAATGTACCGAGGCCTGAGGGAACAGTTTTGGTGGCCCTGGTTGAAACGTGCAGTGGTAGAGTTTGTGGCTAAGTTCCTAGTGTGTCAACAAGTAAAGTCTAAACACGGTGTTCCCAGTGGTTTGTTACATCCCTTAGATGTCCCCAAGTGGAAGTGGGATGACATCTCAATGGACTTCATCACAGGACTACCTAGATCTTAGGGTGGTTATGATGCTATCTGGGTAGTGGTGGATCGACTGACGAAATCAGCTCACTTCATAGCAATTAAGGAGTCGGGCCGAGTGAGTACCATATCACAAAGGTACGTAGACGAGGTGGGGCATTTGCATGGAGTTTCGAAAACTATTGTCTCAGATCGGGATACTCAGTTTACCTCAAGAGTCCGGAGGGGGGTTACAACATGGTTTTGGAACCCAGCTACGCCTTAGCACTGCTTTCCACCCCCAGACTGATGGGTAGATTGAGAGGACTATCCAGACGTTGGAGGACATGCTGCGGGCATGCGTTCTGAATTTCAGACGATCATGGGTGTGACACTTGCCTTTATTAGAGATATCATACAACAAAAAAAACTTCCACTCTACTATTGGCATGGCGCCGTTTGAGGCGTTTTATGGAATACCATGTTGTTCACCGATTTTTAGGGTAAAGGTTAGTGAGACAGGTGCTCTTGGGCCAGAGGTAGTATAGAGAACCATAGAGAATGTTCAGCATGTGCGTGAGAGGATGAATGCGGCTCAGGACCGATATAAGCCTTGTGTTGATCGTCGGAGGAGGCCCTTGGAGTTCAAGGTGTGAGATCATGTGTTCTTGAAGGTTTCCTCTCGATGGGGGAAGCAGAGGTTTGGGAAGGGGAGTAAGCTCTCTCCTAGGTTCATTGGACCGTTTGAGGTGCTGAGGTGAGTCAGAAAGGTGGCATATCAGCTGGCCATGCCACCTCAGTTAAAGAAGATTCATGACGTCTTCTAAATCTCCCAACTTCGTCTGTACATACCCAACAACTCTCACGTTATCGATTGGGGAGAGTTAGATATTGGAGACAACATGACCTTCGAAGAACGACCAGTCAGAATCACGGATTGTAAATAAAATGTGCTCTGTTAAAGAACCCTCGCCTTGGTTCATGTGTTATGGAGGCATGTTGGCCTCGATGAGAGAATTTGGGAGAAGGAGGCTCAGATGCACGCTCAGTACCCAGAGTTGATTTGACTTGTGTTTTTCTTTGTTCTTCTGAGCTTTGTTTTGAGGTTATACTATATACCATTGATATATGGAATCTTTGGCTTTTCGGTTGTGAGACTTTTTGTTTTCTTGTTCTCTGGAAGTGTGTAACATGTCTAGATATGTGTGGAATGGGAAAAACATGATCCTTAATCGAGAAAAATTAATGCGGATACGATTGAACCCGTGCGGGCGAGTCAGTGCCACCTAAAGCGGATAATATCTCGACATGGGAGAAGGAATTTCCCCAAGCTACATGTTCGGGCAGTCTGTTGGTTATACGGTGTTGGGGGAAGTGTAAGTTGAAAAATCCTAATGTAAGGAAGTGGGAATACCCAATTCTTAATCAAGATGCATTAATGCAGACGCGATTAAACACGTGCAGGCGTGTCAGTGCTACCTAAAGCAGGTAATATCTCAACATATGAGAATGAATTCCTAACACATATGATTAGGGTTGTTGGTTGGGTTCCTGTTATAACGAGTGCCCTAAGAGGTATCTTGTTGGGTTCCTCTGGGTTGGTTTTTGAATTCTCAGGGATGAGAATGTTTTAAGAGGTATATGATGTAATGGCCTGGACCTCTCTGGCCGATTCCTTTGTCAAAAAGAGGGTCATGAAGTGTTTTGCAGGACAGAATAGAAATTTCCCACAATTTTCAGAATTTTGTAACTACATGTCGTGTAGTGTGAGTACACACCGTGTACCTCCTTGCAGGGTATACGCCATGTTGAAGATGTGTCCTTGCCGCATGAAATAAATGAGTACATGCCATGTAGCCCATAGTACGCATAGTGTAGTTCCTCCCCACGTACGTGTTACCCTCATGTCGTGTGTTAACTAGTCAACGACTGTGTGCCGTGTTGAAGCTGTGTCCTTGTCGCGTGAAATAAATGAGTATACACTGTGTAGCCCATACTACACGCCGTGTAGTTCTTCCCTGCGTACGTGTTACCCTCAAGGCGTGTGTTGACCAGTCAATGGCTGTGTGCAGCATTTAATGTCGTGTTGGAAGCTGCATAGTGACCGTGTGGGGTGGTCGTGTACACTCCGTGTACTAGAATGTCAATGCCACATACATTAGTTTTTTTATCCTATAAAAGGAGGGGGCCTCTCCTCTCCATTCCTTTGAGCAGATCTCTCTTTAGAGACTCCAATGCTCTTTTCTTCAATAACTTCTTCGTCTATGCTCCGATATATGATCTGTCAGCCGCCACAAGATTGTAATGAAGAGCCGGAACTTCTAAGATTGGATTTGTTGCTTTCCCTTCGGCCTTTCCTTCCTAGCTTCCACCTGAGGAGGTTTTTTTCTAGGTTATTTCATAATATACAGACACCGACGGACATCTTATGATGTTTATCCGGGGGAGAGTTGTGATTACAACCTGTTGAGGTAGGGATCATACCTTCATCTCTCTCTTTTGTGCATCATGAGGGGTGCTTATCCTCTTGTTTACATGAGATACGGTTGAAACAATAAATAATCATAATAACTGGTTAAATAATGGGTTTGGGGTAGTTATTATGTTTTTCTTGTTTGTCATATTGTTATGTTGTGAATTGAATATGCTTATGCCTACTAAAAATCACCGTCGTTTGGGGCCTTTTCATGTACAATTAAATGTTACCCTATCTTCATAGACTGTTAAGTGGATAGAAACCATGTGGAATGTGGAAATTGGATAATCACGTAATGTTGGAAGATTAAATGAATACTCGGAACCCATGTGTGATCACCCAGGTTGAACAAATGGAATAATGAACATGTGGGTGTTATTTTGGTTACATGGTGTATGATAGGGGGGTTGAATCCTGGGTTATTATGAATAGGATATGAAGAAGGGTTGTGGTAAATGATATTAAAGGGGAAATTATGTGGCACGATCCTTGTATTGTGATACGGTTGTAGAGATGTGGTTATAGTGGTAGCAGTGCTGTAGTAATGGGTCGTGATATTAAAAGAATGTGGAATGTTGATAAATAAACTGTGGGGATCGATAATGAATTAAATGAGGGAACAATCAATGGTGATTGATTGATAATAAAAGCTTGGTTTTGGGTATCTTATGTTTTATCTAACTTGATTTGTGGTTGGAAGGGTTTTGTTCTACGAAACGCTTGATCTGGTTTGATAATTTCCTATTAGTTAAGGAACAAATAAACTAATACTGTTGAAACATGAAAACCTAAATGGGATTGGGATTGTTTGTTGTATGCATGCTTCATAGTAGCTATGCTGAGGCACGTGCTCAGTTTCTCTGTTTATAAGCCATAGGATGGGTTGTGTATTTAATATAGATATATATATCTGTATCTTTGTGTTTTGTCGCACCCCACCCATGTTGAGCACTTAGTGTCGAACACTCCCATTTCATGGGAGAGGGTGTTTTTCCCATAGATTCTAGCTCCTTCCTTCTCCTTCATCCATAGGGTGTGATGGCTTGAGGCGACCTTACACCCAAGAATCTTTGGTAGGTTTTGATTGGGGTGGTTTTAACCCAACACTCTTTGGGCAGGTTTACTGTTCCCAAGAATCTTCGAGATGAGGCCCAGGTGTGTTCAGGCAGGGATTTGATTGTGGTTCTTGAGGCCCAGGTGTGTGTGGGCGGGAAGAGTGTGGTAGCGTCAGGACATTCATCATTAGGAAGAGTAGCTAACTAGTGGGAAATGGTGCGGGGTACCCATTACTCTTGTTCTTATATACAAATACTACCTGATGTTTTGTGTTTTTGGTGAGCGTGGCTGATGAGGTTGGGTGGATAGATTTCCTTGGTAGGTTTTGGTTTCTTCTATTGATTTCATGGGTCATTAGGATGTCTCCCCACCTGTGCATGAGATATTTAGGTTTCCCTACTGAGTATATGTGTATGCTCACCCTATGTTTCCATTCAGGTTTTTAGGAGTACTATCAGGGATATGCAAGACCCTACTAGTCCGGACAGTTGGATTTTTTTTAGTTGATGTACTCTTGTTTCTTTTGGTATTGTACTTTTGAGTTTTCTTGTACTTTTACTTTGATTCAGAATTGTTTAAACATGCATGTGGGATTGGTTTGGGTTTATTTTCACTTACTTGTTCTTTTTTATTTTGGTTTTTGACTCATCCTAATTCCCGATCATAAATAATAAAAAGGTTAATTACTCCCATATTTGTGAAAACTCATAGCCTTAGTGCTAGTCACCACTCCGGGGCCTACTGGAGGCGGGACTTGGGGGTCAATATCTCCAGTTCACCATTGTCAACTCAGGAGGGATATCTTTGGTGGGAGAGGTCATGACATTAATACATATTATATTAATATTATTATTGAAATTATGTATATTATATAACCATGATCTATGTAAAAGATCAGAAATTACCAAATCAAAATAAACAGAAAAGATAATGCACTTATTACATGAAATTGTTTTTTTATAATGAATTATTTATAAAATGTTGATAATAGTTTATTAGTAAACATTTTATCTTAATATACATATGATTATAGTTCCAGACATTTCATCTAAGAATCTTATAATTATTATAATGGTGGTTGGAATGTGGAAAATGAAATTTGAATCTTGTGGTAAGGGATTTCTTCTCAATTTTATTTCTGTGGACCCATGAAATATTCAAAAAAAATTCATTATGTGGTGTATGTGCTATCAATGAATTAATTTTTTGATTCATATCATGAAAATTATGGGATAAACATTTCCATCTATTTTCCTTCATTTTATAGGGTTTACAATTCAAAAGTTACCAATGTGGTATGTGTTTTTGGTTACAATATCATTGTTTTTCTAGAATGATTTTGATTATACTTCCAATTATGAAATATTATGCTCTACCTGTTATGAAACTTTAGAATACTATTTCAGTGTGATTAATTCAGTAATTTAATGTTTTCTTTTATGTTTCCTACTCTTTTATAATAAAAAAATCTAAACAATTTATTTTTCTAAAACTAATATTATGTCCCTCTTTGGTTGAAAATGTGTTTCCTTATATATATATATAAATTCAATTAATTTTTTCAATAATTTTTTGAATTCGATACATTTATGGTTTCATTTTCTTAAAATCAATGATTGAAAAATTAATTTTTTTTAAATTGATCATTCTTTTTTATTTTCTAAATGATATACATTGGACTATTTATTGAAAATTTCAAAGGAATCATTATTTTACATATAAAACATAAATATAATTTCAAACTATTATAACACATAAATTATTTACATATTCCTTTAAAATTATGAAATTTTATTTTAAAATATCTTTTTACATTACTGTATTGGATTTTTTAGATTTTAAATAAGTGATCTCAATGTGGAAAGGATATTTTTATCAATAAATATTCCAAGGGATAATTGAAAATCATTATAAATATACAATGAAATTCATTGATGTTATATAAATTTTTATAGGGATACGATACTAGGTTGTCATTCTTTTTATTTAATTTTATGGTTTATGATTATGATAAAATGATGATTATGAAACACATTACTTTTTAATTGTTTTGGATACGATTAATTGATAAAATGATTATGAAACCCATTTCATTTCATGGGTTATGATATGATAAATTATTCATGATATTTTGTAACATATATCTGCGATTTTAATTTTATTATGGGATGGAATTGAATTATATTTACCTTTAATTCATTGGGTAATGATTAATGTTCTATATGATCATATGGTACAGATGAGATTTTCCAAATCCCAACATATGATATATTGCAGGTTATCCAAAGACCAAAAGAGGGAACACGAGGGGTTATCTTATCCCTAACATAGGTACATGGTTTATTTTTCTATGCATTACATATTATGATTGTCTTGGTTGTTATCCTTGAAATAATATTTTCTATTATTATATGTATTCTACAAATAAATTTCTTATATCAATGTTATGCTCCAACAAATCATGTTCCATTATTCCTTTATGATTTATTTCTTTTGTACTGAAAATAATTATTCTACAACTAAATATAATGTTACATGTTATATAGGGTATTATTTTAAAAGTTTGCACTAATGCTTCAATACCCTTATGCTCATGTTATATTTAAGTGATCATTGATATATCCCTAATTTAATCATACAATGAATTTGAGGACACCAGATCTCAGGTTTACATTACCAAATTTTCAAATTAATATAGAGTCTATGGAATTTCAAGGAAGGGTAGTTCATATGAATAAAAAAATTAGAGACATTGTAGTTCTCTAATGAACCGGTTTTCAATATATCATAATTTCTAAAGCTAATAAACATAGAGTGTCCTCATGTATGTTTTTTAAAAAGAAGTAATTATTAGCCTATTATGATATAATAATTATGTTTTAAAATTGTATTTCAATATACTAAATATTGTGTATAAATCATCATTTCCATGCAATATCCATTCTAGATGACAAATCATTCTCACTACTAACACCATGCCCCTAATTTACCCTCATGAGTGTTCCCTAAAACAAATTGAAAATGTAAAACAGTCTAAAAATAATTTATTTTAATAATCCATGTATTCCTACAATAATGAGACTTATGAGAATCAGTAGAGGATATTAAAATTTACCTTGGACTGAAGACCTACATCAGACCCTCGTACAATAATCTTTGATCCTCACCCTTTGGTGATTAAGTCTATGAGAAAGAATGTATCAATTAATGCATAATAAATCACTTTATTGTTCAATTTGATGATATATTCCATGTGAATTATTACTTTTTTACTTTTATTATCATTTTATATATTTGAACAATATTGACCCACATGTATTCAATAATAATAAAACAAATAGATTTATAAATACAGTTTCCATAGGAATAACATTCCTCAATATCAGATTAGTTTTTCTTAATCATCTCTTATCTATGACATTTACATGCTTTAATGAGTAAATTTTAATCTATTATTCACTTTTATAATACCATAACCTCGCAATAAATTATTTATTAAATAATATAATTAATAATTTATAATAAAACCTTTTAAAATAGCATATGAAATCACACATGAAATTCTACACTATATATAACCACAAGAAATGAATTAATAATGACCCTTACCATTTATATGTCACACGTATGAACAAGAAACACATCATACCACACACAATCAATAACTAGTTAAATCCTATTAATTAAAACAATATAAAAACACTTTGCGTTCATCATTATCATTAAAATATCTAATAATAGGTTATGTTTATCCTATTTAATTATCCTCACTCTATAACACCATGAATATCTATTATATTGATATTATTTTATAATTAAATAGTGTAATTATCCTTAAATTCCTCAATGAAGCAGCTAAGAATTAGATCATGAAAGGGTGGGTTAAAATAATGGAAAAATAGATAGGATGAAATTATTTTTCACATTGAGAAAAAACCCAATTCATAATGGATCCATATAGAAAATTGTTTAAATTTTAGAGGGGTACATTCAATGAGTTTATCCAACTATATAAAGAATCCATATAAATAACATTAAATAGGGGGCTTGGAAATAAATTCATTTTCCCTAAAAAATTCAAAATTTCCACTATGGTCTGGATATAGAGTTTATAATTTTACTTCCTACACCATGAGACATGTTTTAGTGTGCCTATATCTATCAAACCACAATTTTACTATATAGAATTGAACCATGGAGACATTATTAGGTGGTTCACAGTGAAGCCCTAATTGATTATATTTTTATTACCCTCTTAGATATTCCATCATCGAATAGATCCTTGATAGATAGATTTATCTACCCCTACTCTAAAGAATAATAATGTACAGCCTGTTAAAAATTCCACTACACTCTCATTACATTTTGGTATTCCAACTTCATCAAAAATAATATCCCATACAATTATTATATTGATGTTTAACAACAACATATTTTATTAAATTTCTCTATCACACACCTAGCTAAAACAACACCATTCATGGTATGGTATACATCATACATTTTTTTAACCTAGTAGTTAAAATTCTATTCCATGATACATCTCCATCACCGAAAACACTATGTATCAAACATATATAGATATAATTTAACAATAAAATATTAATAAATTTGATCAATAAAACCAAATTCAGTCCCACTATACACCTTTATCCACAATATCGAAATTTCCCTCAGTATCAAAGAACTAAAAAATAATGGTCAATGGATACTCCCATGTATAAAACATATTATCCTTGAAAGGAACCATTTAATTATATCATTCAAAGCCATAATTATTAGTGAAATGTATAAAGAGATTGAAAACATATCATTAAAATTTAATACAACCCACTATTAAAAATATCATAACTATATTGTATTTAGTAACAAAATATAGAACCCTACATAATCCAATTTTTTATAAACAAAAACATTATCCTATCCAACATCATAGTCATTTTATAATAGGAATGAACGATTATTAATACTTTTTAACATTTGGGGAAATAATTTAAAAAATTGTTAGGATAAAATTCTATAAAGTTGAATTTAAAAGATACAATCGAGACATAATTAATGTGTGATAAAAAAAGATTAATAAGTAATCCATGGAATCATAACATGGTATAATACTAATTAATTACATTGTATATGAGTGATGAATAACTTGGAGACATTTTGTGAATTATTAAAACATAATATAAACATGACACATACCAATAGAGTATGTAATAAAAATATGTGATTTATATGAATATGGCCCATGAATAATAATAAAAAAATATGGGGATATACCATTCCTAAAATCTGATGAAAAATAGAATCATTTTCACCTGTAACATATAGGTACAAAACTTATTTCTAACAATGTAAACAAAGATAGAATTATTTTCAATAGAAATAATCACATAAGATTAATGAAATTACACAATTCAGTGGATGTTTATTTAATTAAACAGTAATCCATCACATCATAATATTCCCCTAATCATGCATTCCATATTTAATGGAATAATATATCAATCATCAAAAAGGAAAAAACTTGTGAAGAATAATGGGTTAAATTGTGACATCATAAATAATATGTAAAATAATGTCATCAAATATTCCAAAAATAATAAAAGATGAAAATTAATTGTATCAAAAATGGTGTAATTTTAAATTATAATGTCATAGTTCACAAATATAATATTTATAATCTAATGAAAAATCAATGATATGTTTTTTAATAAGGGAATTATCAATAATCATGAGGATAGATAAGAATGAATATCAATGAAGTAGAAACATGATAATACCTACAAGAATAAAAGGGAAGAAATTACAAATTTTATATGATAGATTATAGATGAATTGTTGTTAAATGCTATAGTTACTGAATATAAAACCCAAAAACATATATATATAGGATTAAAAGTCAACATTATAATATGATATAGTTTTAATCCCCATAAAAACCACTTATGTTATTGATTACTCTAATATAATTCATATCATTATGAATATAAATTTAAATCTTCTGAAGTGGTGTTCAGTCAAATGAATATGGTTTTAGGATAACAATATACATATATATTTCTATATAACATTTTAAAAAATGGTTATAAAATTAGCACTAAATAAAAAATACAAAGGATGTGATAGATCCTTATACGAACAATATTATTCAGAAATTAATCATTTATCTATGATTTTATAATTAAATGATTATGTAAATAAATTAGATATTTTAAAAAACAAAAAATAATTTGGTATAATAGAGGAAATATAATAGATTTTTAAATAGTTATATACAATGAGAATGAATCCTAAAAAATATAAATAGTTATCTACATAACATATGTCCCAATATTATTTGTAACACCTAGACCTCCTATACAATCAACATTGATTTATAGTAAAATAAATTCATATGTTTATTACATCCATTTTTTTGATATATTATGATCTGATAATTATTTTAATTAACCTTCTCAAATAGATAAAATTATATGACGTCATGCTTGTTTGAATTATTTTTTACAATTTGATTCCATTGATTTATTCCACTGGTAAATATTCTTCATTAAAATTACATCCATATACCTCAAAATAAAAAAATGGAATAATTTTACCAAATAAATTAATGGTATTACCTAGTCGTTAATCAACATGTAATTAAGGGTTTGACAATAGTCTCATAGTTTGTTAATTGATTATTTATGGGATCTGTTAAATTTGGGAAAAAGAAGAAAAATATAAACATTTTAAATAGATCATAGTAAACATATGGTATAAAATTATTAATTTATATATAATGTACAATAACTTGTTAATAAATAGAGATAGATATATAGTTTTTGTCATCCTTGTTTGTAGTGAGTCAACCATTAAAGATACATTTTCCAATAGAGGGAGATTAACAACATATATGTTGTAAAATATATATAAAAAATATTTAATTTGAAAATATCATTTAAAAAATTGTTTATACTTATTAAATAATTGATATTGTATTTTTATAATATTTATTGGAATATTTTAATGGTTGAATATGTAAAATGAAACGAAAAAGTTGAGAAGTGTTACATTGTATTTGAATATTCACAATTGTTTATTCCTTATATCTAGGGAGGTAGGGATTTTTCACACACTGTAATATTGTTAGGGTTATGCAATGGTATATAAGAATGAAATATTTTAGATAATGGGAAATGTTAGGTGTTTGATAAGAGGTTTTCCCATAGGGAAGAGTGCGTAGATTTACATGATGGAAGATTTATTGTATGTAAAAATCATGAATAAAATAATATTTAAAAATTAAAGAATTAAATTGTTCTCTTTACAGAAATTTGGAAATATATTTCATTATCATTACATGATTTTATGAATTTTATATCACGTCAGCACCCAATTTTATTGTTTATAAAAATGAATGACAAGAAATTCAATTTTTATGTGATATACTGTATATATAGTTATTTTAGAAAACATATATTAGGTTTATAAATAGATTTAAATAATTTTTGAAGAATAAATTATGTTATTAAAAATATTTTATTTAATATAATATTTTTAGCATTAGTGATATAATCAGCAAATCAATGTAAGGTATTTAAATAATTTTTTTTATTTTTTACCTAAAAATTCCTTATTCAATTAAAATTTCTAAAAAACTACAACTGAAAATGATATATATTTTTAAACCAAATATTATATTAATTTAATAAAAATATTTTTATAAAAATATTTTAATACCTATGTATTTTAATATTTTAATATAAAATTAATGTATTGTCTTTAATATTAAAATACAATATAAAAAATTAACGTATACATTTTTTTGTTCTGATATATACATATAACTTTTATATAACTTATATATATATATATATATTATTTTATTAATATTTAATATCTTTTTATTTCCTTTTTCTACTCAAATGATCATTTTAATATTCTAAAAGTAGATTTATTATTATGAATGGTCATGTTAAAACTACTAATGGATGGGGTATTCATACAATAGTCATATTGGTTTAACAGTTACTAAAAATAAGTTTTATTCTGTAATAAATCACATACCATGTTTTATATAAAATTTATCTCTAAACCTCCTAAGAATCCCATAAAAATTCAAAAAACATGGTTTCTTTATACAATGTTTCTCATAAATGGGAAGAAATCTAAAAGTATGTTCACACATTATAATATCAAGAGACACATAACATTACCAAATACATTGATGTTATATATATATATATTCCCACATATAAAATCACAATATGATCCTCATCATGAATAATTTTAATAATATAATTATATTTTATTTTTAAAAATGATACAAACCTATGAGAAAATATATTATTTAATAGTGATTTCATAAGGCATATGTAAAATAAAAAACAAGATAGTTCACAAAATAAAATTCCTTCCATTCGCTTCATGTAAACTTTTGTTTTCTTTTATTATGCATGGGTTCTTTTTTTAAAAAACATAAATCCCTTACCTAACTTGAGTATATATATATATATATAATTTATTTTTTTACAAACATTATAAAATAATTTGTTTATCAAAAAGAAAAACTAAAATAAAATGTAGTAATTGAGGTCAAAAAACATTGAAAAAACATTATAAAAAATGAAATAATCATATTTTTTTACTACAATGAATGGATATGTATGTACCCAAAATAAGACAATTTGAAAATTAATAATGTTGTTTTTGAAGATAATACATATAAAACATTTTGACACAGTGTTAACCTAAGAGGTCATTTCCTTATAAATGATAGGTTCAGAATGATCCTTAAACAAAATATGAAAAATATTAAATAATCATTGATTTTTTTCTTCATATTGAGATGATATAGTAAATCCCAATAAAATAATAATAAAAAAATGAATGATTTTTTTGAGAATAAAATAATTTAAAACGTTTTGAAAGATGAATAGATAATAAAATGTGTCCCAGAATAAAATCATATATGATATCCCCTTACCTTATGTCTTGTTTTTATTCATCACCATTACATATATTTTATAATTAAATTATGTTTATTTAATGAATAATTGTGATCTTTATTTGAATTAATTATATAATTATTTCGGTATTATGGTCATTGGATTAATTTTATTCAAGCCTAAACGAGAGATAATTTAGAATGGTGACCTAATAGATTGAATTAACATGATTTAATAGCAATTTAATTAACTTGATTCATTGATAATTTGTAAAATTTCACTAATAATACAAAAAAATACTAATAAATATTTATAAATAATAAATAAAGTATTATAAAATAATTATGGTGGGGGTAATAATTGGGTTTACAATGTTCTAATAGGAGGATAAAAAACATTAATGAAAAATTCCAAAAATGGAATGGAAGGCTACATATATAAAATTAAAAAGTTTATAATAATTATGTTGAACAGTTATTTTAATAGTTGACAAATAAACTATATTAACAATCCATATAAGTTTTGAAACATTTATAATTAATTTTTCACTACTAGTGGGAAACAAGACACTAACACAATATTGAAGAAGATTGGGGTAGAATATATATATATATATATATTATAAATATATATAATAAATAACCATTTATATAATAATATGTAAATATTTTTTCTATAATCATTTCTAAAATTATTATAATTTTTTTATTTGAACAATTAGAGTAATTTAAGAATAGAAGTTGTTGTGTGAAATGAAAAATTAGAAGTGTTTCATTTGCTATAAAGATTCACCTTCACAAAGTTAATGGCTCATAGAATTTTATTTAAACAAATCATGAGTGACCCTTTGGTTAGAATAATAATGAAGAGGATGTAATAGAGTATATAATTGAAATTTCATGTTTTTAAGGGGTGACTATCCTTAGGTATGTAGAGTGGATTTTAAACATAAGGGGTGGGGTATTTTATGTAAAAATAATAAATAAATATTAATTTGAAAGAAAAAATGATCAAATTTTAATTTTTTACTATTAGATTTATATATAAATTAAATTACATTCATTGGGAGATTATTACCAAAATATTTATTAATTTACAAAATGAGTAAGATAAAATTAAATTAATTTTTATTATGATGCACATTATCCATTTAAAAATTGGTAAATATTTTTCTTGTTTGAAATTAATTTAACTATTTTAAAATTAATCATTTATCATAACAAATAAACATTGGGTCAATATAACCAATTTATTAATATTTTGATCATTATTAAATCAATATTATAATGTAAAACTGTCGAATTTTAAGAACTATTTTATTAATAGTCACAGAAAAATCATGTTTTTAGAAAATTAAAAAAATAACCTCCAAATATATTTCAGTTTTAATTGATAAGATGGAATTATTTTTATGAAATTGTTACTTTTAATATTTAATTATAATTTAAATTTTGGTAATATATTTTAAAATTTAATACTATTTTAATCAAATATGTACTTTTTAAATTTTATGAATTCAAATAAATATATTATTTTGTTCTAATATTTATATTTATCTATTTTACTCATATTAAATATTTTTTGTTTTTCATTTTACTATGATAATGATCCAGATATGATTATAATTATCAAGTAAATATTTTTATTATTAATATTACTCATTTAATCATCATATTGGTTATATACTTAGTATAAATATATCTTATTAAATCTATTCACCGTTAACATAGTTTACTGTCAATATTATCCAGCTAATTTAAATGAGTGAAAACATTATTATATTGGTTTGTGTTTTTATCATGTTTTTATGTAAGAGTATAATTTAATGGGACCATAAAGTTTCAAAATATAAAATTCTTAAAATGTAATTTTTTCCAATTTAGTATCCAATTATATAAATTTCAATTTCATAGATATTACTTATATTATATAAGTACATTTCTAGGTTAATGAAATAATGTAATGTGTTTTTAATTACTTTCATACTTCTTCATTATGGTATACAGTAATACTTCAATTCATATTTTAGATAAATATTTATAATAAATTCATAAGGAATTCTTAAAGGGTAATAATATATATTTATATATTAATTATAAATTCATTTCATCTATACTAAGATAAATTAGTATATATATAAATTTCAGAAAAAATCATTTTTCAAGGGATATATATCTATGAAATAATGGTTTTTATATTTTATTGCCTTAAAAGAATTTATGGCCTCACAAATTTATTAATTGACAAATAAGATATAAATGATTACACTAATTTTTTAAACATATGATTTATAGTAACATAATTATAATTTCATTATAAGATTATATAATAGTTTTCCAAAAATGTTCATTCCATTTTTTCATCAAAACTATACATAAAATAGTTCTCAAAAACTAAATCATATATACTAATGGGTTAATAACCAAATGCAGCAATATCATTGTAAAAAGAACATACTTTTCTCTTATTCCAAATGAGATGCGAATCGATAGAAACATTAGAATATAATAAAACATATATACCTTAACATACATAACATGAATTTTATTAAATCCCAACCATGAGAAATATAATAATATAAGTTTCAATTGAAACTATAGATATATTAAAATATCATAATATATAATACCACAAACAAATAAATTAATCAATCATTATAGACCACCTATATGTTGGATTAACTGAACTAAATAAGTGAGAACAGCTGGTGGCATACATCAATGAAAGGGTGAGTTAAAAGGCTTGAGTAAAATAAATAAATAGAAAAAAAGAAACATAATTAATATAACATACCAACATATCAATAAATTCATCAAATTGTATCAATGTATAATCATAATGCATTACATTGAATATTATAATGAAATTGCATGATACATATCAGTGATTTGTGGGAACATATGAGAAACATACTTAAAAAATTAGTATATAGAGTAAATATATTCCAATCCATATAATATAGATCATTTACTATAATGAAAAATAATAATATATTTGATAAAATCCCACAAAAAACATGTGAAAAATTAAAAAACAAGTTTACACCTAACATATTTATACATAAATTGAAATATAGAATGTGCACAATGAAAACATCATATTCACATTCCATAATGTGTTATGATAAATAACATTAACTAACTAATTTCAAGGTTATATCATTATGGGAACACATTTCATAAAATAATATGGCTTAAATAATATAATATATAGATAATGGAATCATATAATGGTCATAATCGTGAGATAATATAATGAAATAATAATGGGATTTATAATGATGTCGTAATGGGTATGTTTAAAAACAAACATTGAATTTCCAAATATAATATTAAGAAATAATATTATGGATGCATAATTATTTAATTTTAGTTGAAAAGATTATAGCGTCTAAGGAACCCAAGAATTAACATAATAAGAATCAATGAGATATTTAGAGAATAATGACTTTGTCAATATTAAAAAAAATAGATAAGATTGGATCTCAACAATTTATGAACAAGAATATTTCCATAAAATGGGAAATAATATTAAAATACAGAAACGATCAATTATAGAACAATAATTTTAAAAATAATGATATTGAGATTATAAACCCAAAAGAAAGAGTTTGGTTTCACAATCACCATTCAAAAATTATTTGATTGAGTTAGGAATAATTATTTAATATAAAAAACAATTAAAATTTAAATCTACAAAAATTATCAAGATTAAAATAAATAATAGATTTTCTAATGAAAATTCATAATAAATAATTGAATAAATTATTAAAAAATGATAGATACTTAAAGAAAAATATTGATAGATAATCACCATTTATATATTATTATATAAAAATAAATGATTATTAATTAGGATAATCTGGAATAATATATGAAAATTTATATGAATTTATAAATTAAAATTTATATTTATCCTTTTATATGTTTATATATCATCATGTTAAAGTATTTGTTATCAAGAACAAATGGCATAATAGAGACTCGTGAATTATTGATCAGAATACCCTTACAGGGACTGCATGGGATAACTCTATCATAAATATTTGATATCACAATGACATCATATATAAATATGTATAAGAGGGTAATTATAAAATGAATAACATGGTTGGGGAAGAAAATACATATAAATATTATGATAGGTGCATATACAAGGGGAAGGATTCCCAAAAACATAAAGGTTGAAATAAATATATCTAAAAAAATTTTACAGTATGAGTTAATCATCTATATTATATTTCCTAATTAAAGGAATATATAAATCTAAATAAAATTAAAATAATAAGTTAATAATGGTTTGGAAAATAAAATAATTAAGAATTATTATTAGGTGAGGAAAAACAAGGAGAAATATTCCCAAAAATAAACCTGAGGAGGGATCCCCATACCATATGTAATAATTATTTCATCACATCTAAACAACATGTAATTCCAAAATTGGATAGATAAATAAGAAGAATATGGGTTAACCATTGATCTAATTTAGTTTTTAATGTTTCATTTTTTAAATAAACCATTGTTACTTGTTGTGGTTTGATCCCCTATTATTTTTGTCCATTATCATTAGTCAAATATAAATAATGTAAATTGAATAAAACATAGTGATTTACAATGGTTATTGTTTGAATACTGCTCTTTTGTATGATTGGGTAGTAACTCTAATAATATATTCATACACTATTAAAAAATATAGTTATATTTTTGTTGTCTCTCTGTATTCATACATAAAATCCAAAATTGTGATTTAGAGTTCCACAAGTGTGTCTTTGTATTGCATCAGACCATTACTAACATTCCATTTGTTCCCCTTCACTATATTGAACAAATAATTCCTTTTGTTTAGATTGAATGCCTCCAATAGTCTTTGAGTGGATAAATTTATGAAATATTGTGTGTGACCTTGATATTCTCCCTCTTAATAGTTTTGAACATTACAAAATTTTTCTACCTATATGAATACTTCTGTAGAGCTTAATTTATGACCTTTTATGATATTAATTTATTCTAGGCCTCCCACTTATTCTTGTTATTCATATTCTGTGGTTCCATTTGTAGTTCATATTATATGTATTATATTAGATACTCTCACATATACTTCCATATGTTTTATTTTTTTATTAAAAGTGTTGTGATATACTCTTTATCATCATCATATTCTCATATTCACATAATATTTACAGAATCATGAATAAGTTATTTTTATTGGAATTTGGAATTCATAAATTCTATAAAATAAAAAAATCATTCATTTTCAAAGTGGAATATACTTAATTTATTTATTCCTTATTTAAATATATTAAAATCTTTTTCAAGTATTCCTTTTAATTTTTTAAAAGAATATAGATTCAGTTTTCCAGATATGGTATTTAAAATCAAAACATATTTATCACATAAAATACGTGTGTTTTTTTACAAATTAAAATTTAAAATTTATATTTAATTTTTTATTATTTTATTAATGATTTTATTCTATAAAATAATTTTTACATATATTTATGGCTAATTAAGAAAAGCAATAACATATAGTAAAATTTAAATTTTAACATTTTTAAGTAATTTTTTAATGGTGGAAAAATATAGGCTTTCAACTAGTCACAGAGACAACATAGGATGAATAAGAAGTGTGAAACAAGGACACATAGAGACACATGTATTAGTTCATAGGGTACAAGAGATCGTTTTTCTAGCTGACCCAATTTTAGAATTATAGAATGATAATTCCATATCGATACCCATCAAGTATTTTATAGTTGAACTAGTAACAAATATTGGATGTGGGAAGAAATTTCATTATTCTTCATTGAAAAAAATGGAATGTAATCATTGTAATCAGATATATTACTCTCAAAAAAATCATTATACCTTCATTCCACCATTAATCATCATCTTCTATGAAAATAAATAAAGAAAAAGCAAAATTTCCACCATGATGGAAGATCAATATTGTTAATTATTATCAATATTAATATGAAGATATCCCAGATGGTACACATATACTCAATGTCAATATTTCATGTCCCCATAATTTTTAATACTAAAATTTCAAATCTTAAGGAATGTCATGCTCATCGCTACAATAAAGATAATTCATTAATGATAATGAATCCTATTTTAAGAGTTAATTAATGGAAATAAGGATAATAAAATATGTAGTGGATGACCGGACTACATGAATATTGATTACATGACTCATGAACTTGATATTGTAATGACGAAAGTATCTATAGAATAATATTTTTTCTTATTTATATTTATAATTAAGAAGAAAATATTTATATTAAGTAAAAGTGGATGATTTTTTTGATAGCATAATCAACTCTAAACAATAGTTTTTATTAAAATCTTATGTTTCACAAAACGTTGAGTTATACCGAAAAATAATATAATATTATTATTACTTTAAATCATAGTTAACGCCTAGCTGTTGTATTGGCATGAATGAATAGAACTAACTAAAATATGATTATGCATGTTTTATAAATGTCTTTACATTTGTCCAATAAAATTTTGATGCTTAAAATGAGAATGAATTCAATATTAACCCTAAAATACTCAAATATTCATTAAATGGTCATTTTATCACATTTTGATGGAGAACCCTTTTTAAATATAGTATTATTCACTTTTATATATTCTATTTGAAAAATTAAAATTCTTCTTTATAATAGGGTCATCACAATTTACATTCATTGAATTTATTGTATTTTTCTAATTAAGTTACTTTCTTAATTAATAGTGAAAATAAAACATTTGTAATTAAAAACTGCCTTTTCATGTAATTTATTTATTTATTTATAATGAATTTTTTAATGGTTTTAATGTTTAATTGGATTTTATTTTTATCATTTAATAAAATTTTGGTCAATATAAGTAATGTTACTATGAAATTGGAAATAAAAAAATGTCAATATTTTTAATGTTATTGTTTATTCAAAACACGCTTTTTGGTATTGACAACAAGAAATAATTTTAAATTTATTTCGGTCACTTCTATATTTTGTATTTATACAGATGATTACATATTTAGAATCAGTTGGTCCAAATTTTGTAAATAGGTATCTCTTATTTTTTGACAATTTGAAAATTTACTTTAGTAAATATTTTATTTTCCATGCTTAAAATGTAAATACGGTAAATAATGATAAAAAATAATATTATATTAATATAAAATTACACTAAAAATTTACCTAAACCTATTGGATGAGATATTTCGGACCAATGTTATCCTTGGGAAGATTTTGGGACCACATGGATCCACATGGGAGTGATAATGGCACTTTTACATTAACTATTTTAGTGTAAATAAAAAAGTAACACAAACATATATCTTTCAGTAAAAAACATAATATGGGGTTATATAAGTTATCTATTTGACTATAAACATCCATATGAAATTAAATATGACTACATAAATCAGGGTATTATATATATAATTTTTATAAATTAAATATATAAATATATTTTTGACACAATGATGATGTAGTGATTACCTTATTAATAAATGATTTACATAAAATAGATTACAAAAATTTAAAAAAAATAACCAAAACCTATCCAATTTTTATTGGATTATTTTATTTAGAAAAATATTCATCTTATATTCTTATGTAATTACTTTTGGACCATTTGAAACCGAAAATAATTTTATAATAAATTAATACTTTCAAACATTCCTAAAGATCCACTCTTCCCTCTTATAAAAGAAAACCACCTATAAACCATTACTCACACCACTCAAGCCCCTTGTATAGTCCAAACATTTACATAATAAGCTCCCAACATCCCTCTATTAATCCTAGTAGCCTTACTCTAGGATGAAGGAAATTCCAGAACGTCTTTTGGTTCAATCCAAAAGGATTTACCCGATTTAAAGGTAATGTCTTCTCTCATGTTCATTGCATTTATTTTCCTTCTCCACTACATTTTCAATTATTATTATTAGTTAAATAATAAAAATATTATCCTATATATAAAAGGATTTTATTATTGGTATTTTAACTACACTTATACACACCACCATGTAATGGACTAAAAACAAATTGTTTCTGCAGATGGCGAACTACTACTCACGAAATGATGATTGTTCAATCTTCTCCTACCACCTCGTATGGTTGCCATTATGATGAATCTATAATTATATATGATATTTATTATATTTTGTTTCTCTATCCATCTTTATTTCTCTTTAATGTCATACCTTTATGGTTTTCATATTTGGTAAATAAGATAATTTCATTTGAGGAAATGCGGACTACCGCCCCCTCAAAGTCATATGACTCATTCATTCTATACATGGAATGTATAAAGGATTGTTTTAATGAAAGTAGTTAAAGTTTATAAAATATGATATTATTATTTAATAATAATATACATCTATATCATTTTATTTTCATTCCATTAAAAATGGAAAAAAAGAAATGAATGTAACTTTCATGATTACGTACGACTTACTTTCTCCATGAACCGTGCATTTCATTATCATATATCCAAATGGTATATAATATTATAAATAGATATACACTTTATAAATATGATATCTAAATCATGAATATCATTTTGGAGATAATGAACCTTTTACCACATGTAAAATTAGTAATTATAACACGTTCATTTTTTACTCATGCTTCGAACATAGACAAAATGTCCGATTAGAAGTCAAATAACTATATAATTTTTATATAAAGGTAATAAGAAATATTAAAGAAATAATAAATTGTTAAAATTATTTTAATCAAGTAGAAATTAAATTATTTTTATTATTTATGATGAACAAGGAGGATAAAAGACAAGTTAGACTTGAGGTAAAGGGATTTCATCTCAATGTTTATTCCCGTGAGATTCATGCTATATTTTCTACTATTTCCTTTTGTGTTGTGCATGTACTTCCCATGATTGAATTATTTGTGTAATATAATATAATTTATGGGTATTAAATTCATCATTGTATGATAATTATTTAATGGTGTTTATGTTTATTATGTTACCAAATCGGTAAGGGAACCTTTGACTTTTTTCTTTTTTTCCAAGACTTATTTTATGTTTTGTCTTTAAATTTAAATTTTAAAATGATTGGATATGTTATTCTATATTATTATTGTGGTAAATTTTATTTAAAAGTGACGAGAGTCTATTTTATCTCCCATTAACTAATTTTATGAATATTTAAGTGGCGTTGTTAGGCTGCCGATGTTTTGTTAGTGAACTTCTTAGCCTGATTTATTTTCTTTGGGTTGATATTCAACATCATGATTATATCAATCTATGAATATGTGTGAATGAAAGTTGATTGTTTTACACATAACATCCATTTATATTGGGTGTATTCTTATTTATCACACATAATTATTTCATTGATTTGTCCTTAATCTATGGTTACGATCTTTGTAGGGGACTTTGTCTCAATTTACATTCCATTGAGTCTTATTCACTTTTACATGGTTTATATACATCCCATTGAAATATTATATCATGAATCTAATTATTCTCATGATATTATAATTTTGTTTAATTTTATTCATTAATTACATTTATTCATGTACTTTTTCATTTTGTAAGGGACTCCTTAACCAAAACATTGCTTTACATGCTTTTTTGATTTATTCATCTAAATAATTCAAATTAATGACCATGTTTTCAAAAAAATTTAAGGATTTATTTATATGGATTCTAATGAATTAAAATTTTAATTCCATAAAAATATTAAAATTGGTATGGGAATCTTTTATTCAAAAAAATCATTATTAAATGTTTTTATATGGTTTTGAAAATGGTTTGATAAAGAATTTATTATGTCAATATCCTGAAATGATATATTGTGACTACAATGTGGAAATGTTATATTTCCTTTATTCTAATTTTATGTGTTATGATTATGTTATGGTTATTGGGAATTGTTTAATTATACTGGTTGTTCTATGATAAACATAGGGCGGGTGAGCCGAAGATATCTCTCTAATGAATTAGGTAACGTGACAGAGGTAAAAATTAATGTTTCTACATAGAGATTTAATGAATATACTATGATGGGTATTCTAAATGTAACTCTCTCTGTATTTGTGAATGAAAAAATGTATATATGTTATGTGGTCATAAGTTACCTTTATTATTTCTAATTTTTCTGTGTTATTCATAAATCATATGATTTCATATTGTGTGTTTTGAATAAAAAGTATGGTTTCATTGATATGTATATATTGGTGGGATAATGTTTTCATTCCATATTTTTTAATCCAAACTAATATTTTTATGCACATCCCACATTTTGAAATGTTTTTCATAGGACTAAAAGATGAATTGTGTAAAAATTTTGATCTAGGAAAAGTCATGTTATCTAAAACATAGAACTAGACAAGTTTCTATTTTTTAGTTTTTATTTTATGAATAAAATTGAAATTGAGTAGAACTGTCTACTTTGTAATTTTTGAGATATAATGTAAACATAATGGAATAATTCTATAAAACATAAAACATGAAAATATTCTCAATGTAAATTCATGACATAAACCATGATTATGAAATGTTTAAGGCTGGGTCCTTATAGTTTGTCTTAGACGTTGACATAGAGTACTTTAGGGATTTGTAGTTTTTTTGTTAAACACATGGTTAGTCCATATGTATATTATTTCAGTTAAATTATTAATTTATAATTTTTTTCAGATCATGGAATGTCAGTTACAAATGGAACAAGAGGATCTCAAACAACATTCCTATCTCTTCTGAATGACATGCTTTCAATAATTATTGAAAATTCATGTTCAGATTATTTTGAAATATTTTCTAGTATACAACTCACTTGCAATCAGTTGTATGAGATAGGAAACACCTCCACTATACCTAAATATCATCGTCAATCATGACTTATATTTAATCAAATCCTATTTTCATAATATTATCATATTTTAAAGAAATGTAATTATTATAAATGAAATATAAAATATTTTACTTTATCACAAGATTTTGAAGCATATTATGATTTTGAAATAGGTGCTAAAGTAGAAGACCCTTGTTCTACCTATTTATATTTTCTTTGACAATATCTTCTCTGAACACATACTTACGGTATTTTAAAAGAAGCATTGAAGGAATGCTTCAACTCTCACTCAGTATGACTGTTTTATAAAAATCATCTTTTATCAAATGTTTTAAAATTAAATGTCATACATGATTATTTTATAAAAATATTTTTTCAGAAAACACCAAATTGACCCAAGTTTTAGAAGTTGTATTTGGATGTAGGAAGAAAACTATTTTGAAGGATCTATAAAACATTGTTACATTGAATATTCCTTCTTCCTACCTAAACAACTTGATGATGAAACCATATGGTCACCATGATCAAGGTATGATGTTAATTCTATTGGAAATTGTTTTATTTTATCATATGGATGTGAAAAAATGACAATATGTACGATGTTGAGGTCTTAATGTATAGGGATGCAAATTAAAGGTATAAGAAAGAATTTGGGGCCAAACATGATAGGTCTATTTTTTAGTTTTATAAAAATGTCATATCGTAAGATGTGTGATAACCCTTCATGTCAAGAAAGGCTATAGTAATCGAACCCTCAACCGATGGGAGACAAGGGCACATTGTCTACCACTACCATACATTAATTCCCTAGTTAGTATGACTTATTGTTTTTATTTAAATTATTTTATGGTTAAATAATAATTTGATTTTTGGATCTTAAATTTTATCATATGGATATCCTTAGTTTTGGAAAATGATTTGGGGATTAAATGAGAAATGTTATTTTGGAAGACGTTTGCTCTTTTAGAAACTCTACATGCCTAAGATAAATAGAATACAATGGGATTTAATATGAGGAGTAATGGTGGATTTTTATTTATTATGAATCTCTATTTTTATTGTGAGATATGGAAAATCAGGTTATTTATGAAAATAATAAACCAATCAGAGAAAATATGTGATTAGGTTAATTACATGTCAGTATGAGACATTGATAGTAGTCGATGTTTTTTGGAGATAAATGTTAAGATTTGTTGTTGAAGACTATGTGATAAATATCTATTGAGTGTTAGGTTTCAATAGTATTATTGATTATATTTAATAATATTAAGGAAATTGTGTATTCAATTATCTTTGATGAACATTGGGTACTCTGTTGAATTTTTTAGATTAAGAAAAGTATTTCTTTTTATAAAGCATTATCCTCTTAATTGATTATATGATCTCTTTCTAACCATTGTCATTTTAGTTGTTGTCTAAAGACAAAGGAAATATATAGTTCATATTTTGTGTATTATGTGATACTCTAGAAGTTGATTCTAGAACTTTTTTATGTCACCATGTCAGCTTGAATACTTATCATTTGGAGAAAATATGAGTTTGTGTAGGAATTTAATAAAGGAGGAAAGTCTACAAGACAAGTAAGTATCATTTCCTATGTTTTTAGTTGATCTCATAATTAAATTCATCAACTATATGAAAAGTAACATAAAACAAAAACATTGTACATTAATGTTTCCTACTAGGGAATCAAATAATATTTTACCCATAACATGTTTTTTATTTTATAGTGGTTACCATTCTTCTAATAAAGTTTTCTATCACTCTCCATCAGAACATGAAACATGGTTTCTTTTCTATATCCACTTTTTCCTATAATGAATTCTACAATGGGTTTTCTCGGGTGACCTTCGCAATTCCATTACTTTATTTTAATGTGATAGGTTTATTGTCTCTTTTTTCAATGTGGGAAATTCAATGTAGTTTTTTAACCCAATTTTTAAATTGTGAGGGCAGAATTCCAAAAAAGGGGGGACGGATGTAATGAACCAAGTATTTATAATATAATAATATTTTCTATTAATACTTAGGAAAAATTTATTAATTTTATGTAAAATTGGATGCTCTTTTTGATAGTGTACTCAACTCAAAACAACTGCTTTCCATGAAATCTTATGTTGCGCACAATGTTGAGTTATACCGAAAAATAATATAATATTATTATTATTTTAAATGGTTGTTAAAGCCTTAATATTGTACTGTCAAGAATGAACATATCTAACTAAAATATGATTATACATGTTTGTTAAATGACTTTACAATTATACTATAAATTATAAAGGCATAATATTTGAATGAATCCAATATTAAGCATTAAATACTCTAATATTCATTAAAAGGTCATTTTACCACCTTTTGATCGAGAGCACTATTTAAATCAATTTTTTGTCACATTTATATTTTCTATTTTAAAAAATAATATTATATATTATAATAAAGACATAAAAAATTACTTTGGCTATATTTGTTGTATTTTTCTAATAACTTTAATTATATATTGAATAGTGAAAAAATTCCGCATTTTAATTCAAAACATCTTTTTCTTCTAATTTTTTTATATAGTAATATTTTTATTTTAAATGTTTTTAAAGTTTAATTGGATTATATTTTTACCATTTAAACAAATTTTCATTATTGAAAATAATTTTACATAGAAATTGGACATAAACAAATGTCAATCTTTTGATAGTTATTGTTTCATAAAAACATGCTTTTTTGTTTCGAGAACGAGAATTAATTTTAAATTATTTTCTTCTACTTATATGTTTTTAAGTACTAAAAATGGATTTCATATTTGGAATCAGTAGTTTCAAATTATGTAAATAGTTAACTTTTATTTTTTACATTATGAATATTTACATCAGTAAATATTTTATTTACCATGGTTAAAAGGTAAATCTGGTAAATAATGAAAATATAATAATATTATAATAATATAAAATTACCATTAAACTTGTAATAACCTAATTGGATGAAATATTTCTCACCATGGTCATCCTTGGGTCGATTATGGGACCCCATGGAGCCAGTTGGGAGTGATAATGACACTTTAAATTAATTAATATAAAGTAAAGACAGAAGTTACATAAACATATATCTTTTAGTAAAATAATTTTTATATGAGTTAATATATATTATTTCTTCGACTAAAAAGATTAATTTAAAATAAAAAACAATTTATGGCATCATAGTATTTTATTTATAATTTATATACATTTAATATATAAATGTATTTATGTCACAATGATGATTCATTGATTACCTAATTGATGAATGATTAAAATGATGAGACATGAACAATAAAAAAAATATCCCAAACATGTCCAATGATAATTGAATGATTTTATATAGAAAATTAGTCATTTTGTCTTCAAATTTAATTACTTTTTGACCTTTTTAAATAGGAAATATGTTTATAATAAAATTATACATCCTCACATTCCTAAAGATCCCATCCTTCCCCTTCTAAAAGGTCACCAACTCTAACCCATTACACACACCTCTATATCCACTTGTCTCGCGAGAACTATAAAAAAATAAGATCACCATATCCCACTCTTCATCTTATAATCCTTTCACAAGGTAGAATGCAATTCAATAATGCCTTTTGGTTCAAACCAAAGGAAGTTTCTCGATTTAAAGGTAACAACTTCTCATAAGATATTTTCTTTTATTTTCCTTCAACACGCCCGTTTATCTTCTTATTCATTGATTACATAACAACACCATTATCCTCAAAATACTAGGATTCTTCTATTAAAGGTATTTTAACTAAACATACACACACCTTGATCTAATGGACTTAGAACATATTGGTTCTGTGGATGATGATCTACTGCCTCACAGAATGATGATTGTTCAATATTCTACGACCACCACTTATGGTGACCATTATGATGACATTGTAATTAAATATGATATTTATGATATTTATTTTTTATCTATTATTATTTAATTTTCATTTATGGCATAGTTTTATGGTTTGCATAATAGGTAAATATGATAATTTAATTTTAGGAAGTGCGGACTACCACCACCTCAATGTGATATGACTTATCGTCTCCATGAACGGTGCATTTCATTTTCATATTTACTTATGATATAGACTATTATAATTTCATATATACTAGATATATATGATATATATGATATCTAAATCAATAATTTCATTCGATAGATAATTGAATTTTGACCACTTGGACAATTTTTAATTATAACAAGATAATTTTTAACTCATGATCAGAACATCAACAAAATGTCCGATATGAACTCAAATAATTAACTAGTTATTATATATTGGTAATGAGTGATATTACAGGAATAATAAATTATGAAAAGGAGATTTTTAAAGTAGAAATTAACTTCTGATTATTATTCAGTAAGAACAAGGAACATTCAAGACAATTCAGACATGAGGTAAGGGGCTTACATCTAACTTTTTATTCTCTTGATATTCATGATATATTTCACACTATTTGCTTTTTTGTTGTGTATGTACTATCCATTATTGTATTATTTTTGTAATATAATTTATATTATGTTTATTTACATCTTTATTGTATGATCCTTTGTTAATGGGGGTGTATGTTTCTTAAGTTACCAAATCTGTAAGGGAACATTTCACCTTCTCCTTTTTGTCCAAGAATTATTTTATGTAATGTTTTAAAATTTGAATTTCCATATGTTGGTATATGTTCATATATATCCTTATTTATTTACATATAATTTCAATGTTATTATACACCCCTTTTTCTCCCATTAACTCGATTTCTAAATTTTTATGTGATGCCATTAGGATGTGGAATTTTTGACAGGGGACATCTTATCCCAATTTCCATTCTTTGGGTTGATATTATAATTATTTTTTATGTTTTTATATAAATATTCTTGAATGAAATATAATTGTTTTTCAATTAATATCCACATATATAGGGTGTATTTTTATTTTTCACACATAATTATCTCATTGATTTATCTATAATGTAATGATATGATATCTATAAGAGACTTTGTCAAAGTTTACATTCAATTGATACTTATTCACTTTTATGTGATGCATATACATCCCTTTGTCATATTATATCATGAATATCCTTATTCATATTATATTAGAAGATTATTGTTAATGTTCTTCTTTAAATATTTTTATTCATGAATTTTATCAAGTTGTAATGGACTCTTTAACTAAAACATTGTTTTAAATGTTATAAAGATCTATACATCTAAAAATTTCTCCTTAATGCCCATGTTTTAAAAATGGTTTTATACAGTTATTTATATGGATATTAATGTTATAAAATGTCACTTACATTAAATGTTTCAAACTGGTAGGAGAAATTTTGATTCAAAAATACCTATATTAAATGTTTTTAAATTGTTTTGATATCATCTTGTTAAATAATTGATTATGTCAATATCTTGAAATGATATATTATGACTATAATTGGGAAATTTTATCTTTCCTTTATTATTTTTCTATGTGTTATGATTTGTTTATGGTTTTTGGGGATTATTTACGTATATGGGTGGTTATGTGATAAATATAGGGTGGGTGAGCACTATTGGAATTGAAAGGTATACTAACGGTTGAAAACCGTCAGTATAGGCTGTGAAACCGTTGGAATAAATTATACCAACGGTTTTAAAAACTGTATCCATGTAAGACATGACAATATACATATACCAACAGCTTCATAGAAAATTTTGGTATATGTGAATAAATCTACACAATACCAATGGTTTTATGTAAACCGTTGGTATAGAGGTGAGATATCCCAACGGTTATGAACCATTGGGTAAAATTTATCTAGAATTTTACCAACGGTTTCTAAGAATAGTTAGTAAATATATCAAGTATTCACACCTCTACCAACAGTTAAAAGCTGTTGGAAAATGGTTTTTACCAAAGGTTCTCTTTGAAACATGGGTAAATAGTCCATACAGAACCTATACCAACGGTTTAAAACTGTTGGCATCAGCTTCGCTCTACAATTCACACAGCTTCCAACTGCTCTATGTACTGCTATGTGAATTGTACAGTAGTAAATGCAGAATCAGAAAATAATGATACATAATACAATAATCAATTATGAATAAAATACATTTAAAACTAAATACGTAATTATATGTGATACATAATTAAGAATACAAACAAAATTTCATTTTGTATAACACAAACATGATTGAGTTCAGAAATTATAAGCAAATAACCCGAAAAAAGTAAATGAATAAATTAATTTAACCAAACACAAATAAAATGTCCAATGGTATGGGGAAGGTGTAATTTAACTTAGTGATGATGATAATGGGAATGTATCAATGAGCTTGTCTGACTTAGGGAATATAGTTGTACTTGGCGTATTAAATTTCATGTGTTTTAGAATACGGTTAGGAGTTACTCACATGAGAAGTGGACTCTGTGAGGTCTAACAAGGGATCATTGTGTTATAGTATCAACATAATCTTAATACATTTGGTCGGTTTTCCATATGACAGTTGTTTTTTAGTTAAAATGATGTCCATTTTAAACAAAAGCGAGAAAGTTAGAGTGATACTTCCCACACTGTGCCTCAGATTGAGGTGGGGTTGACTCGTAAACGTCACATATGACCCATGGACCATTTTCCTAAAATATAAACACAATCTGAATGTGTTTTATGGTTTTCTATATGCCAGTTGTTGTTTTAACTTAAAATGTTGTCCATTTCAAATAAAATTGAAACACTTTGAGTGGTACCGGCCACACCAAAAATCAGATTGAGGCTCAGTTGACTCGTACACATCATAAATGACCCATGAATCGTTATGAAAAAGTATCAACACAATTCGAAAATGTTTCATCGATTTTCCATATGTCAGTTGATTTTACATAAAACAGTGTCCATTTTAAACAAAAGATAGACACTTAGACTGCTAGTGGCCACACCGTGCCTCATATTGGGGAAGGGTTGACTTTTACACATTAAAAATGACCCATGGATCATTTCCCTAATGTATCAACACAATCCGAATGTGTTTGATTGGTTTTGCGTATGCCAGTTATTTTTTTCATTTAAAATGTTGATGATTTAAAATAAAGGTGAGACACATTGAGTGGTACAGGGCACAGCGCTCCTCGTATTGAGGTGGGGTTGACTCTTACACGTCAAAAGTGACCCATGTATCAATGTCCTAATGTATCAACATAATCCGAATGCATTTGGTATATTCTTCGTATGCCAGTTGTTGTTTTCATTTTAAATGTTGATCATTTCAAATAATTGTATGAAAATTTGAGTGGTGCTGGGCACATCACGCCTTGGATTGAATTGGGGGTTACATATAAACATCAAAAATGACTCATGGATCATTTTACTAATGTATCAACACAATCTGAATACGTTGGGTTGGGTTTTCATATGCCAGTTGTTGTTTTCACGTAAAATATTGCCCATTTCAAATAAAATTGAGACACTTTGAGTAGTACTGGTCACACCAGGCCTCAGATTGATTCTTGGTTGACTCGTACACGTCATAAATGACCCATGGATTGTTGTGCTAATGTATAAACACAACCCGAATAGGTTTGCTTAATAATCTGTATGTTAGTTGTTTCTAATTCAAATAATGTCCATTTTAAACAGATGATATACACTTAGAGTGCTACCGGCCACACCGTGCCTCGGATAGAGGCGGGGTTGACTCCTATATGTCACAAATGACCCATGGATCATTTTCCAAATGTATCAACACAATACTAATGTGTTTGGTTGGTTTCCTGTATGACAATTGTTGTTTTCATTTAATATATCGATCATTTCAAATAAAGCTGAATAACATTGAGTGGTACTAGGTACACCACGCCTCGTATTGAGGTGGGTTTGACTCATACACATCCCAAATTACCCATGTATTGTTGTCGTAATGTATGAACAGAATCCAAATGTGTTTGGTCACCTTTCAGTATTCCTATTGTTGTTTTCATTTAAAATGTTGATTATTTCAAATAAAGGTGTGACAATTTGAGTGGTACCGGGCACACCACACATCCGATTTAGGCGGGGTTGACTTTTGCATATCAAAAATGAATCATGGATCATTTTCCCAAATTATTAACATAATCCAAATACGTTTGATCAGTTTTCTATATGCCATATTTTTTACTTAAAATGAAGTTCATTTTAAACAAAATAGATACACATAGAGTGATACCAACCACACCATGCCTTGGATTGAATTGAGGTTGACTTGCACACATCACATATGACTCATATATAGTTTTACTAAAGTTTCTACACAATATGAATGCTTTTGTATGATTTTCAGTATTCTAGTTGTTGTTTTCACTAAAAATGGTTGGCATTTTAAACGAAATAGAGACATTAAGAGTGGTACCAGCCACACTGTGCCTCGTATTGATGTGGGGTAGACTCATACATGTCAATAATGACCCATGGATCATTTTACTAAACTTTAAACACAATAAAAATGTGTTTGGTCAGTTTTCCAAATGCAGTTGTTGTTTTTACTAAAAATATGTTCATTTCAAATAATGGTGTGACACTTTGAGTGGTACCGGCCACAACACACCTCGGATTGATGCGGGGTTGACTTCTACAAATAAAAAATGTCCCATGGATCATTTTTCTAAAGTATCAACATAATCCTAATACGTTTGGTCGGTTTTCTATATGTCGATTTGTTTACTTAAAAGGGTGTCCATTTTAAACAAAAGAGATACACTTTGAGTGTTACTGGCCACACCATGCCTCAGATTTGGGAGGGGATGACTTGTACACATCACATATGACTCATGTATAGTTTTCCTAATTTATCAACACAATCCGAATGCCTTTTCTCTATAGTCTGTATGCCAATTGTTGTTTTCACTTGAAATGTTGTCCATTTTAAACAAAAGATAGACACTGAGAGTGGTGCCGGCAACACCGTGACTCGGATTGAGGTGGGGTTGACTCATACATGACACAAATGACACATTTATAGTTGAAATAAATTATCAACATAATCCGAATTAATTTTCTCAATGCATAAAAATGGTTTAAAACCATTGGTATTGTGTATTTCTAGAACTATTGCACAACAACTCCTCAAGTAGCCCCTCCTGTATACATATTCAAAAAAATAGCACAAAAACACATACAAACATAATTAAAACAACATAAAAAACCATCAATAGCACAAAAAACACATAAAACCATCAAACTCATCCAACCATGTCATGTACTACAATTCCCTATTTCAATCTTCATGTGACAAAAATATTCTAGTAGATTTGAATAATATTTTCAATAACTCAAAAATTATTTACACCCATTTCAATATTCATATGAAAACCACTCTTCCATTAGTAATTTACCTCACCCATACAACCCCCCCAACCAACACAACCCCCCCAACCTCCCCATCAAACTATAATAGAATGAATAGTCTGAGAAATACATATGAGGGTTGAATACGAGTTTTAAATTGGCTCAAATCCCAATTTTTTTCCTAATCCTAGATTTGGTTATATAATTATTTGTGAGGCATTTTCCATTGAACTTGTATTTTTTAAAATATATTGTGAAAATATATTTTTTTAGGAGTCTCATCACTTATGAACCCTTGAGTTAAACAACCCAACTCATGAAAAAGAGTTTGCGACTATTGATGATGACTTTAAATTTCAGAGGCACCACCTCTTCGATTAGAGACATGTCATATATACAAAATGAAGGTCATAGTAATATAATTTATTCTAATGTGAACTAAATAGTTTTCAGATGCACTGGATAAAATACATTCATATGTTCAAATTTGAAATGGAATATGTTGATTTTATAGAAAATTTTAGTTTTGATGCACTAAGAAGGGAGATGAAGAAGGTAGGGGTGTTAATGTCAGATATTGGGTCAATGGTAATGGCTTTGTTGGCAGACTATACAGTGTTAATAACATAATATACATGGGTATTGGTTTTTATATGCATAGTGATCATGTCCAAATTGGTTGAATTAGTAGATGATGAACATGTGTCTGATCTAGAGTGTATCGTGATGCATATGAGGTTGACAAAAAACAGTCCCCTTCCAGGATGTGTTATAGTCATTCATGGTGTACAACTGGTTATTGTAAGTGAAAAACATCATTATGACATGAATAAAATAATTATGGAGACCCTCTCATGCTTAATATTGAGAATAAATGTGAAGACACATAATATCCTCAAAAAATTTGGATCCAACTTAATCATGCCCCAAATACATTCTTTAACCCAATCATCCTACCATCGTACATTGACATGTGGCATCATATTCCCTCGCTACACTATCGTGATGTTGTGAAATAAAACCCTAAATTTTTTTAAATTGTTAGGTCTTTGAGGATCATAATATGATATTTTTATAATTAATGAATACCCAAATATGAACTATCCTCAAACAAGAGAAATATTTATAGAAAATGAAAAACTTCTGAAAATGGATTTTACCAGGTAGTTTTTTTATTCATCCTAAATATAAAGAGAAGGTTTAATGATTCTGTCTATGAAACTAAATTTGATAATGGGGTATGAAAACTAACCTATGGTTCCATGGACGTTACAAAAGGAATAGAGTATGGAACTCTTTACTTGATTTAAAATTTAGGCAGAATTGAAATGATCAAAAGTTCAACTTGTGATTGTCCAAAGGAATGGACCTGTTAGTTTATTGACCTTAGTGAGAATAATTTTAATGTTCTTAAGGCTATGAACACTAAATGGTACACGTAAGGTGAAATCTATTGATCAGAGTAGGATTCCACCACATCGTGCCTCAGATTGAGGCAGGGTTGACATTTACACGTAAAAATTGACCAATGTATCGTTGTCCTAAATTATCAACACAATCCAAATACATTTGTTTAGTTTTCTATATGTCATTTGTTGTTTTAAATTAAAATTCTGTTCATTTTAAAAAAGGTGGGACACTTAGGGTGATATTTTCTTCACCGTACATTAGATTGAGGTGGGGTTGACTCGTACATATCAAAAATGTTGTCCTGGGAACCCGATTTCCCGTGAGATGTGGCACAGTTTCACTGAACTGTGTTCCAACCATGAACAACATATTTTTTGGTAAAAATAATATATTTTTTCTAAAGTCACTGAATTAAATACAAGGGAAAAATAAAATACCAAAAAAATATTAAAATTACCTCATAATTAAGTACTGGTTGTGACACTTTGCCTACCATGATCCCACTTGGACAGCCCAGCCCCCCCCCCCCCACCTAGACAGCCCCATGACCCCATCCTACACCCCACCTGCACACTCCCCCTCCCCACCATGAAAACATGAAATTTAAATTAAAAATACCATAAATATGATTTTTTTTCTTAAAAAAAACACAAATATTATGCCTCTACACCAAATGCTAAAACGATGACATATTTTTTGCAATTGCGATGTTGTTCACAACCTTCAAGAATGAAGAAAATCAAGTTTTCATTTATTATAAGACACGTCGGAGTGTTTTGAAATTAAATAGGTGGCTTTAGAAATGAAAATATTAGTGTTTAAAGTAGGAATTTTATGGGGGGTTAGGAAATTTCTAATTAAATAGCTCCAACTTATATAAAAGACAATGATTTCAGAATATCCTATAACCAACAGTTAATTGTAAATGAAGAGATGCCTCAATGTGGTGTTAGACAAGGATAATTTAATTTGATTTCCTAAAAGGAAGGTATCGGGAGAACACCATAAATGATTTAGAATTCCTAAGGAAATGTATTAATAATATTGATATGAATCACCATTTATATATTTACATCGGTTTTATTGATGGATAATGATGTTTTATTCATTTGTGTAGTTGGGTTGACCCTTAAACACTGAATTTGGTTCCACTCTGTAGTTCTAAGAATATATTATCCAAAGTTATGAAGCTTACACCAGTAAACAAGACAAATTTATATCAGTGCCTAATAGAATTTCATGACATTTAAGGGTTATGTGTTTTGTGAAAAGCGTATTCATTATAGGGATGTTCTTCAATGACATTTTATTATACATACGTGTATGGAATTCAGTAATGAGGATGGGTTATTTAATTTAACCAATGTTATAGTGTATGTTAAGGATGAGTTCTTTCATTTACGAAGTGTTATAGTTTATGTTTCGGTGAGGTGAGTTAGAAACCAGTTAAGGCATGTTAGTAGAACATGGGTTATTTCATTTAATGATGCAGTCTTGAATTTTAGGGATGAATGTTTTTTGGGTGAGATAATTACTACCCACTCTATAGTAGATCCAACACATCATATGGGCATACCCATGAAACAAAGGAATGTTTAAATGGGAGTTTTTCAGCACCCCATTTTGCCAAAAATACATTTCACCATAAGGTATTGGCCATATATATTTTCATGGCTATCCAAGTCATGTACTTTGTGTACATTACAAGGACACTAGACTACCATAGAAACCACGTGAACCCTTATAAAAACCATTTGAACCCTTATACCATATATTCATTATTACAACCATTAAAAACAACATATTAAAAAACATAATATCTCAAAGATAATCAAATTGAACATAAATCAATAATACTATTGGATATTTCAAGTAAAAAAGAAGTCCTACTATATTACATACTAAATGACCAACCACAACTATGATTAATGTCCAGTGAGCTCTCCATTCTTCTAGATCAAAATTGAAAAAAATAGTTTCCAAACAATAAAACCTAGGTAGAAAAAATAGTTACAGAACAACAAAACCATGGTATCACTTAAATATTTGAGGTTCATAAGAAAAAATTTGATTTATTGAAGATGTATCGATCAGTGGAATATGTTTGAAAAGCTAGGGAAGAGGATGATTCGATTTAGGGCATCAATCGAGCGGAGGGAGACCTACAATAAAGCCAAGGGGGAATTGGACGCCCGATCTGCATTTAGGGGAAAACTATCCCAAAGGTGTTTAAAAACCGTTGGGAATGTATGTAGAGTAAAGCCTATACTAATGGTTTGTATAAAAATTTGGTAAAGGGGGGCAAAATGTGTGGCCTATACCAACATTTCACACAAATAGTTGGTAAAAAGACAACATATACAGACAGTTATTATTAACAGATGGTAAAAGTTCCTATACGAAGGCCTATACCAATGGTTTTCAAAACCATTGGTAAAAATCATTACAAAATCATCCATGCTAACGGTTTTAAGAAAACTGTGGGTATACGTAGCCATTACGAACAGTTTATCTAAACCATTAAGATATAAGCGTTTGTAAAAGTGGGATTTCCAGTAGTGGAGCCCGAGATAGCTCTCTAATGCATTGGGTAATGTGACAGAGGTAAATGTTAATGTTTCTTATAAGAGAGTTAGGGAATATATTTTGATGGGTTTTCCAAATGTAACTCCCTACATAGTTGTGAAAGATACAATGTAAGTATGTTGTGTATGCCATATGTTACCTTTATTATTTCTGATTTTCGTCTGTTATTCACATATGATAAGATTTCATGAGGTGTGTAACGATTGAAAAGTATGGCTTCCTTGATTTGTATTTATTGATGGGATAATGTTTCCATTACTTATTTTATAACCTTTACTCAGTTTTTTATTCTCATCCCATGTTTTGAATTGTATTTCATATGACATAACGATAAATAGTGTCAAGGATGGGATCAAGTAAAAGTCATGATGTGTAAAACAAGGAACTAGATATGTTTTTTAATAGTTTTTAATTATTTAAAAAATAGAAACTAAGTAGATGTGTCTACTTTGTAATTTTTCAGATGTAATGTAATAGTTAAGGCCTAATTCTCTAAAACTCTAAACCTGAATAGATCCCCAATGTAAATTCATGTCATAACACATTATTATGAAATATTTAGGGCTAGGTCCTTAAATATAGAGTGAATATAACATTTTAGATATTGATGAGAATGTTTCATAGAAATTTGTAGGGGATTCTGAAACAACTAAAATGACATATGGTATGGTGTTATGCCTTAGAGAATGTGTGAGGTAGTTATGCAGTTGCAGATGAAATGATTATAAAAACGAATTGATATCACTTTGTAATGATGATATATTCACATATTATAAGTAAAACGCAAAAGAGATAGAAATTTGTTTTCTTAAACTTTATGTTGTCATATAAAACATGCACTATATTTGATTACGATGATGATAATTATTATATATCCTTAAATAATGAAAATAAATCGAAGTTAATTACATGGATGAGTTTAATGAAATATTAAAGGAGAAATAATTCATTACATGGGTTGAAGTTATATTCTATTGAAGGAGATTATACATGAAATTACCAATATTAGTTTAGTTATTTTTATAGAGGATTCATGCAAAAGAATAAGTAAAATGATATAGAAAAAGATTACAAAAATGGATTAGCTAATTCAATAACATCATTTTAGTGTAAGATAAAATAGATATATTTTCATCCATGACTATATCCCAATAAATTTGAGACATTATATTTTGTTTTAGAGAATAATAAAGTAGAAAATTGTATTAAGGAACACATACAATGTTTCCAATTCATATATGTAGATATATAATGAGATAAAATGAAGATATTTTGTGATATTGAATACTCTTTGTGTCTCTCTAATATATTCTTGGTATAGTTAATGCATATTTGATGTGATATTGTTTTGTGATTTTGATGGATATTTAATTGAGTTGGAAATATCATTAAAGGTGGTTTTACCACATGAGGGGATACATTCATAGTTTTGACATGGGGGATGCTCATAGATAGGTTTTTGAGTTTTCATCTCTTTTGTATGTTGAAATAATTTTTTAAAATTTCTATATGATTACAAGTTTAATTTAATTTCCACATCATCTAATAAACTCTTCTCTATCTTATATGGTCCTCTATTTATTATTCAACAATGGTCATTCGATGATGTTTCGCTAGATCTGTAAGAGAAAGTTGATTTGGTGGAAGAGAGTGAGTGGAAACATATCAATTTTTTTGCTCATATATGAAACTGTCTAATCATTTCTTATCTTTTTGATATTTAATTAATTAGAACATATTACATTATATCATTAAAATAGTGTTTCCTGTTATGAATGATCACCACCATTGTGAAGATAAGTAATTCATTATTTCTTATCTTTTTGATATTGTTATCGAATGTGATTTTCCTATGAATGAGGTGGAGATACTTTATCTAGTGAAACCCCCATTATAAAATGTTTATTTTATATTTATATTCTCCTATATGATATTTAGTTCTTTCATTTATCCATATATTTTAATTATTTATATTATGTAATATAATGTTACATGATATATAAAAGACCATGCTTAATTGGATTTTATTTATTCTCTTTAATGTGCTTCCCTATTCCTCGTGGGATCAAACTGATACATCCACATAGCAATGTCTTAGTAGTTATTGATATCATGTAATATAAATGTAGAAATTTTTTATCCCTATAGAAATAATGAAAATAATTAACATTATCAAATATTGTTGTAGTTATCGTGTAATTATAAGAACATATATAACAACATCAAAGTAACTCCATAGTTCAATATGTTTTCTCATATTATTTTTATTCATTTTTTAAACTAGGTACCCGTTTTTTATTTTGATAAAATGTTAAAATTACATTGAAATATTTTAAAAACAAAGTAAAGAGGTATTATCTATTTTTTTTCTATATGTACATTAGGTAATTGGGAGTTTCAAGGTCTTTTTTAAGTTATACGGTACTTGGGTTAGACACTTCCTAAAAGATACATTTACACCATGATTGTGATTAAATATATGAATCTATCATAGAGAAGATGAAATGAATTTCCATTTTTATGGTTAAACTGGTACAAACTATAAATCACGGTCACATAATATATTTTTTATCATGTATTTTAGTCCAATATAATTCAATTTTTGACATACATTCAAATTAACAAATCCATGTAGTGAATCCAATATTCAAGATGTGAATCATTCATAATGTGTAGGTTTTGATGAATTGCAATACATAATCTTAATTAAGAAAGATTAATCCTCTAAATATCAATCCATATATATCTCATAGATGAATTTATGTCATACCTTTACTTTTTAATTTTATGTTTTATGATTTGATATCTTCTGTGGTTAGTTGTTTTTAATTTTTTTGGCATTAAATTTTTCATTATGCTTATATATTTTCCTTTTTTGAATATTAGTTATTGAATTAAATATTTAGGATCTCCTAATGATGTTTATTTTATTATTTAAAGAATTATGAATCCATTTATTGGTATTCAGTACTTTCCTTCAACTATTGGCATGTAGATCTAGTCATGAGTGTTGTGCAACCTAAGATTGAGGTAGGTGAATTCTTATTTAGCCTATATCTAGTAAACACTAAATTCCTTGATTTATTAAATCTTTTAGTAAAATAATTGGATTAATATTGAAATAGATTATTAGTATAACTAAATTGGGTTGAAAAAAAGTTGGTTTCCTAGTTATGGTAATGGTAAAGGGTAAATTCCAAGAATTTTAAAATGTATTGGAAATTGGGATTTCCTTGATTTTTTTGAGATAAAAAAGGGTGTTTGTTTGTGAAATTTAAATACCATTTGAAATTTATATGATGAATTCATCATATAGATAAACATGGTTTCTTAGGTGGAAGGTCTTGTATTGGGACCCAACCAAATTATTATCGGTGGATAAAGAATGGGGTGCTCCAATAACCTATAGGCCTATGTTATAAACAATTGAGTGCAAAATGGTCATTGATTGTGGTAAAAGTCGTTTTCTATCTAGGAATATAATGATGCCTTGTATTTTAACCATTTTTCATTGGTTTATAGTGTTATAAATTTGATGAAAACATATGATAAATTTTTTATAAATTTGTATTGAAGGATTTTGAATGTTTTTAACCTATATTTTCATGAAATTGTGGAGAAACTAATAAAAATTTTCCATTAATTTGATATAAAACAACATATGTACTTGTCATGTCATGTTTTTTGAATCAATAATACGTGGATTATCACAAAGATACATTAAAATGAATTACTAGGTAGGATAATTTTTAGATTTTTTAGATTACACCGTATACATTCCATCTAAAATCTATAGACCTAGTATTTTATATACATTCATGAAATGTAAAGGCAGAATAGTGAGGTAGTGAGAGCTTGTGTTGGCATGGTACTTATGTCATGTGGTTAGATTGTGGGAGATTTACCATAAATGACATGGAGTTTTTCCCCTTGGTTTTCATTGTTTGTTATGTACATGTACATTTAGGTTTTGTTCTATCTAATTCTGGGTTGTATCACTTTTGTTGTCCTACTTTTATTGTTGAAAATGTTACATCTAATTTTCACCTTTTGTTCTTAATGTTGGGTGAATATATATATATATATATATATGAAATGTCTCTTGATTCAGAGTGGGTGAAATAATCCATATTGTTACTGCTTAAATCTAGGGTTCTTGTTTCAATCTTATGGGGATTGGAAATTCCCTTCAAGTATGTGAAAAACGTTACAGGTTCCAGTTTTAAGTGTATATAGATTCGATTCATTGAAAATTGGTATATGTGGTTATTTAGTCCACTTATTTGATTTTCATGAGATGTTAGGTCAATGATATATATTATATTCAAAACCATATATGTATGTTGTGGTGAGTGCATTGAATTTTTATTCCATGATGAACCACATGTTAGCATGTGATTTAGGGAGGTGTGTCATAGGGGAATGTATATTAATATTAATATTTGTTTCTTCTTCTGGTTTCCTAGTTTAAGAAAACATAGTCAAATTTCCTGATTATATTCAATTATATTATATATGTAGATATGTTCCTCAAATATTTATTCCCATGGGTTCCATAAGAGGATGATAGAAGAGATTCACTTTAATGAAACCTTCTTATTGATAAAAATATTATAGAGTCTATCAAGTGGGGTGATCATGCCATAGACTAGGATATACCATTAGTTAAAGAACAATTTTTTGAGGAACCTAATGGATTTGTGAAGGAAATGTATTAATTTGTGAGTTATTACATGACACATTCCCATCATTTAATGGTACACATTAAAATTAAGTGTCTAAGAGCATGCTATAAAATAGATATTATATCATGAAATTAATGGGGATAGAAAATAATTTTTAGGTGAACTGTGTGATTATTAGGATTGACGGTCCCAAAAAGAGTTATTGATATTACATGGTACAAAAATAGAATAATTTCTTGTTGGATTAGAATTTTATAAAGGCATTATTCTTTTAAATGTTCTTCCTAGAGTCTTTGATTTTGTTGAAGTCATAGTAGTTCTTCTTTTTTGTATTGGGGGGGGGATATGATTTTTTGGAATACACCAATCATATAATAGATACCAATAATTTTTCACTATAGTGTGTGGTGAATAAATAGATGGATGATAATCAGTACATATGGTGTTTATGGCTAGATATCAAATTTCATTTCAATATAATTAATATCTCCATCTATTCTGATAAAGTTTTATGGTCATTTGTGATAAAAATAATTTCCAAAATAATGATTGGATATTCTACCCATTCCCATCAACCTTTTCTAATCATCATTTCCATGTAGGGGAATTTATGAAATGGAATGGTTATCATCTGGTTAAAAGAGGTGGTTCTTAATAGATTCCAATAGTGTTCTTCAAACATTATATTAGTTTTGGAATGTCGAGAACACGTGATGTTCTTCTTCCTCCCCGATGTAAAAAATTTGTATTTCATGTGGCTTCAACTAAAATTTGTAGGTGTTCTATCTGGATATGTCCATTATATGACATGTTTAGGGATATTTGGGTACAAAGGCCACTATGGTGGAATTAAAATAATCAATGTTCACATGGATATATTGACAAGCCTTAGTATTGAAGAACCATCACGTAGTTTATACGATTCAGGTGGAGTTTTACACGGGCCAATTGATAGTGAGATATACTATTATTATTTCATCTTCCATAGAAATTTATCTACTTAATATAGGTTCCTCATACTCATTTATATCATCTTGTTTTGGTGATGTTTTGAAACTACATATGTATCTCATTTCCTTTATAATGGAGTTGGTTAAACCTCATAGAACAATGATATAGAAGGAGAAACAATTTTATCATATTCTAATTATTTTTCTATCATTAACATTTACATGGATTTCATGGCTCCTAATATATGCCAATTTTTTATTACCATCAGGATAAATTATATTTTTTAACATTATGCTGTGATTGTTTTTTATTGTTGTCATTTTTTTATTTTTGTACTAATGGGATATCTTTAGTGTTTTAGAGAGAGTGGGATATGTTTTATTTTCATGCATGACCTTCACTCCCAAAGCCCAATAGTTTTTTATCTACCATTGGTATTTATCATTATGTTGTTTCTTTTGTTATTAATTATCCAATGGACATTCTATAATTTCCTAAAATTTTTCCTGGCGATTTCTCCAATATCCCACAAGAGGGATGGGGTGGACATGACAATATATGTGTGAGTGTGTGTGTGTGCATGCCTATAAGACTGACCACAATACCCTTTTATCATATAGATCAAGATTTTCTAATGATGGTCAGTATCTAGTTGATTAATCTAATGGAGATTGGTTTTTCACATCCTAGTTCTTTACCTGAGAAATCCCCATTTCCATTTTTGATTAAGTACGGTGGTTAAATTTATTTTAATATGGTCTATTTTATGATTAATAGTGTTAATGTAAAGAATAATTACTATTTTATTGTGTGGATGATTTTTCTGATCAGTTAAATGGGGGGGTTTAATGATTCAAATTCATTGAGTGTATCGTCAGCTCATGTTTTTTGATTATTATATTCTGAATGTATATTTTAGGAGATACTTTTTCCAATATTAATATCATATAATGTCATCTTCTCTAAATAACACTCTAAATGTTTTTATGGCTATAATGAACTTAATTTCATATTTGGATCACACCACCATTTTTGTTGTGTTAGAGGGAAATATCTTAGTTTGTTTTTAAAATATAAGTGTGAGTAGGAACACTATACGAAAAATAGATTTCATATATTGAATATACATTATAATTATTATAATTATTATAATGTTTTATTTTTTTTATCCATGTAGTAATGTTCTAAGGGATTATTTCTTCTGAACATGGATTATCAGTCGTTCATGAGAAGGGGAATGTTTTCTTTTCATGGGAGGGATATATTAAACACCAACATTATCCATAACATCTTTGTTAATTTTACATGATATTGGCAGTTTGTGATTTATTTATAAAATTTCTCCTCACCATTGACTTCTCTTATAAATAAATTTGAAAATTATTGAATGTATTATAAATACGAGTCTTCTTTTGAGGAGTTGAAACAAATTATGAAATTGGAATTTATTTTGGTCCTGCCAAAGACTAATATGAGGTATGTGGTATATTGAGATGATTCGGGTGAAGATCTAGGTTATTTGATTATAATATATTACTATGTTTTCCGATGGCTATTGTCTTTGTGAGCCACATGGAAAAATATTCCCACCTCTTGATTTGGATCTTGGCTCAGTTATGATTGTTCTTATGTGTTGGCCTCACTTAATCTTTGGAGAATGGTTGATTGCCTTTTTTATAACAAGAGTCTAGGAAATAAAATTTCACTTAAGGAATTGAATATCTAAAAAATATAGTGGGTGGAATTCCTTATTTCATTTGAAGTCATCATAAAAAACAATCAATGGAATGGGAATGTTTTATATGATGTTTTCAATTGAAATGTTAAATAATAGGTCGTTTTTTAATAGATGAAAGTGTGGAACCTGATGTGGAAACTCACTCAGTTTCATCTGGAGGCTTAATATAACGAATATCTTGTGGTTTTTAGTATTGGTTAGTTATCTTAATCACACATTTAGTCTATTATACATATTTAATAAAACAATTTATTGTTTTAGGGAATTAATGAGTCTTTTTATGGTGTAGATACAATTTTTAGTTGTTCTTTTCCCTTATGAGGCCATTATATTATTCATGGAACAGGTTGTCATCCAAAAATAAGTGGTAATTAACTGTCTTATTAATATCATATATATTCATTGTTCATTAATCATGGTAGTTCAATGATGTTTTACATCACGATATGGTGATTATTGGGGATGAGAATGAAGCATTTCATTACTATTTTTGTGATTCATTGTTACACCTACAAATAGATATGGTTTTATAACATAAATATTTATGTTTAGATATTGCCTATACTAGTGATACCATCGAAATGGGATGACATTTCCATGGGAAATTTTTTAGATTTTCATGGACGTCGTAAGGGAATAATTATACCTTTGTGTTGATTGACTAGTTGAAATAAAACCTATCATTCTATTCTGATTAAGGACACAAAAAACGTTTAAGAATAGGGTAAGAGAGAGAGATATATATATATATTTATATATATATATAAGATAATAATGTTATATGAAGTCACTTCTATCATTATTTCAGACAGTGATATTTGGATTACATCCATATTCTAGAATAGTCTATACGGGGAAATGATGAATCAAATTAGGTCGAGTAAATATTACCATACACATATGGGAAACTATATGGATCATTATATTTATATCCCAATTGATATTCTCTACTTTAGCATGATATATTTTTTATGGATCATTGGATAACTGTTTATGTCTTTTTGAGTGTTTATATTCCAACAGTTACTAGTTATCCTTTATAATTTTTCTGCCCCATGTTTTTTATGGTCTCACATGGAGGTGACCTCTTTGTTGTGATGTGGGGGTCGAGATAACACTTTTGGGGCTTATTCATTTTCAAGAAATGTCACTAATAATTCCAGATATATAATAACATATTGTTATATATTATTGTTAGCTAAATTCATGTGAAGATCATAAAAATATCCCTTTATAGTTTTCCAATGGTGATTGATTTTTCATGAATATCACTCCTATGTTTGGTCATCCTCATCCAGAGAAATAGGAAGTGTTTTACGATAGATATATTGGAACATTTTGATGTCACCATATGACTTGTTTTGGTTTCATATTTGTTGGGATTACATTCCTAGTTTATAGGTATCCATGATGTTTCCATCTTAGCACATACCAAGAAAAAACATTCTGATACCTTTATTGGCTAGAGTTGGGTGGATATTTAGTTTGATAGATATGGTTCAATTATGAAGAAACTAGAGGATATCATTTATTCATATGTGATGGTTTAGCATGGTATGTGTATTCCATTGGTCAATGTGTAATGGATTACTAGATCATATTTACATGATACGTGACACCATGAATCATCATTGAGGGATAAGTTATCTCAACTATTTACAAATTATTATTATTCCCCATGAATTCCCAGGGATTGAAAGAACTATGGTGGGGTGATTATAACATTAATGATGAAATGGAACTGTCTATTTTATATTTAAGTGTTGTACACTACTTTTTCATGAGAATTGAGTTCTTTTGTGTATTTCTATTGGACCTTGAATGAAAACTCCCTAAAATAAAAAATTCATTTTGTGATTTTGATTCACATAATTAATCTATAAAATGGAATATTCCATGAATTTCAATTAAGATATTGAAAAAATATATCCTGTGATATATATTCATGTTGAAAAATAGTTAACCACTTTTTTATGTCAATGTGATACATTTTTCGGTGTACATAAAACTTGAGGAATTCATGTTCTGAATCGAAGATTTAATATTTCAATCATATAAAAAGTATATATTATTACATAGATTATTTTGGAATATTAATTCATGTATTTTCCTCCTTCTTTCCTTGAACTCTAGGATTATCCAAAAAATAATTACATTGTTTCTTTCCTTTAAGATCACTCCTTTGTGTGCCATGATCTCTATTGTTGTTAGGTGTTCATTATTTGCTAACTATTTAGTTTACATTTATGTATCATCATTTATCAAGGATGAAATAGTGACATTGGGATGTGACATTATTATCTATATATAATGTGTTGATTCTTTATTGAATCCTTCATGATTATTTTGTTGATCTCTGCACCTTTCCTTTCATTACTGGAATGTGGATCCTATTGTCGGTGGTTTGTGGCAGGTGTTTGAGGTATGTGGTTCCATATATATCATATCTCAAATAAACCTTAAATGTTATTATTTTAATAAATTATATTCTAAATGAATTTTTATGATCCTAATATTTTCCATTTTTTAACAATAGGATTTCAATAAAAGAATTTTTCCCTTTTTTTGGTAAAATAAGTTTATTTTCCAATACTTGTTAACTGTATTGATAAATTGGGTTTCAAAATATGTTTTCAATTATATAATGTTAAGTGGTTTTTTAAATGAATTTAATTAGGAAATTTATTTATTAAATTCATCAAATTGGTAAACTAATGTATTTAGTTGGTAGGTATAGGATTGGGATATGTTAATTTTATTGTTAGGGGGTTCATATATGGCTTGTTCCTATTCTCCATAGGCTAGTGTTCTAGGGATTTTGTCATGGAATTGTTAATAGGATCATTCATGGAGAATTTATATGCACATTAGGCCTCCATAATAAATAATTTAGTGTGAAAAAGTTAATGATTTTAGTAAGAGTAGTATGATAGACTGACATATAGACATGCTTAGTCTTTTTTGTAATGAATCGAACTGTTATAAATATAATAACAATTGTTGTTTAATTAAACATCTTAATATTTTTAATGGTTATATATAACACATGATTTTTATTATATCTTATTATATTTAATAGTTTGTTAAAAATCATTACCATAGACAATAGAGCGGTTGAAAATAGATCATATGATTATTCTATATATAATATTTTAAATAATCTTATTGACACTAAAAAACGATGTGATGTCTTCAACCAGTAGGATTGTGCCATGTGAATCCCATTTATCAGAGCATACTTGGTATATTGAATCAATAAGCTTTCCCCTTGACTAATCAAAATCTTAGATCCAACATCATAACCATGAGGGAAACCATTAATAGGAGAAATTCATGCTCATCGAGATCACATCCCAAAGTATGTGTATCAAACCACCACATGAAAGTGTCAACATCGCTCACCATGCCCTTAGAGAGTTTCCTTGTGTAATAAAGAACTATGTGTCAAGAACCTAATATTATGAATATGTATATTATATTTTCATTATAATAACTGTTATATTTACTCACACATTATAAAATATCTTGATTTTATATTAATAAAACAAATAATTGTTTTGGATAATATTAAAAGTCAATTAATGGATTTATTTTGTTGATTTAACGGAATTTTTAAATAATTTTTTTTATAAAAAAATTTATTATTAATTAATTTTTATTGAGTATAAATTATTATATAATGTTTATGAAGTGAAATTAAATTTCTATAATGGTTCAAATACAATTATAATAAAAAACCTGTCATTTCCCAAAAAAATTGACTGTTATTCTAAATGTGACAATTATAATATTTAGAAAATCATTTTTATAAAATCATTATTATTATTGGAATCATCACATCAAAATTTTCTTATGGTGGAGTTTTAATATAAATTTTAGACAAGATTATTTTTTTGGTAAAATATAAATGAGCTATAAATATATGGTGTGTATTATGAAATCATATGATAAAAAAGTAGGTAATAAAAACAATAATTTGTATCCAAGACTAAGTTATATATTTTCCCTTTATGATGATGAGATATTGTGTTCATATTATTAATTTTATAAATCCTTTATATATCCTACAATTACAATAATATATTATATGGTTTTTAAATCATTAATTTATGAACATGACTCACTTCTACATCAGCATGATAATTATATTAATTAGTTTTTCCCATTGGATTATAAAATAACTAAAAACACCCCTCCTTGGTATAAAAATTTAGCATTAACCATGGTAATCTTTTTTTATATATATATTTTAAAATCTAAATATTGGAAATAATAAAAAAATAACCCCTTTCATATCCTATTTAAACCCTCCAAAAATACAATTACTATCGACCCAAATACCATGGATCATGTACTTACTTATTATACCCTCTCTAGATTCTTCCCAAGGTTCCCCAAAGCATTCTCGATGTCCACCCAATGCATTGGTTAATGTTTTAGTATCATGAGTCATACTACCACAGATTATAAAGAAAACATAATCCATCACTTGACATCATCCATCATTATATCATTGAATATATCATGCACTAATATTTATGATGGAATGTTATTAGTTGTATCCATAGTTACCATGTTTCCATTTTGATTATGATGGAATATAATGCCTCAATTTTCATGTTTATTACTCTATATCCTTTTATGACCCATTTATATTTCTATTGTATAACATGTATCACAATATTCATGTTATTCCACATTTATTCCCTTATAAGGATTTATTATCACCCCTTTATTTGGTATGTCCCTATGCTATCCAATTCCTTTTTAATTATGAAGGAATTATATGTGCATATTATGAATGTTTTCAATAATGATGATGTATTCCCTATTCTATGTGGGTTTGTATTGTACATAATTAAAAAAGAAACAATACATATTCATCATATGAGTTTTATTATGTGGAATATTATGTAAATAATCATTAATTATGATGTAATAAATAGCATGGTTTTCATTGTCGGTGTCATTGAAATATTTTTTTTTATTTTTGGGATTGGGAAAGGAAAACTCTAAAAAACCCTTATGGAAAAGGAAAAACATATGAAAAAATACCAAATTTTTGATAATGTATATAATATGTGGTTTAAAATAAAATACATCTATTTATAGACACTACAATTTGATGTGGCTCCAGAAAAAATGTACAAAGGGGTAAAAAAAAATTGGGTTATTCCAGACTCAATCCAGAATTTGTTACTGAAGATTGGCCTTTCTGCAAACATGGTTTGGAACTCATAGGAGGGATGATTTTATAAATTCATACAATCATTATGAACTATTATTAATTGGAATAATGCCCATAATATTATATGATAAGAAATAAATTTCGGATATCATATATTGAATCATTTAATTTCATAATTTTGAAAATAAAAGCTTATTATAAGTTATCCCTTTAATATAAATGGATTTCTATTTATTTTTTTGATATATTAAAAATTACCTATCCCTAAATTTCCATTGATTCAAGATAATAGCCTTAAATAAGAGCAATCGTCAAAATGACCAATGTGATGTACAATGTGATGAAACCGAAAAGTGATTCCTAACCTCATGTGAGAATTAATACGGAAATTTTTTAAAATAGTCCTCCAAATGAGTCAAATTGTGAGTAGAACCATTGATAATAAGGTTCCTCAAAATTCCACTAAGAAAGAACATGTTTCAATTGAGTCCTTTATGAAACATATGCCTCCGACTTTCAACAGATCATATGATCCCTTAATCAAGGAATAATTGATCAACTCCATTGACAAGGAATTATAGATTAGTCAATGTTCAAGAAAGAGAATATTACACAAGATATTTATCGTATGGATGGTGAATCTGATTGATAGTAGATATTAATACAAAATACAAAGCCTAAGGAAGATATTTAAGTTATTCGGTGAAACAAAGTCCATAATTTTTTTCAATATGTATTTTCCATACAATCTATGATAAAAACAGAAAGAGATTTTATTTCCTAGATTAAAAAAGTCTGATGTCTCTATCAGTACATATAAGGAAACATCTCAAGGCTTGAAAAATACACTATTGGATTCCTCATGTACTAATCATGTTTTAATGATCCCAAATCCTATTCTCCTGGTTAAATCCTATAAATTATAACAAATCACCTGTATTTTTGTTTAAGTATTCTCATCCTTTAAGAAAAGAAATTCATGATCTTAATTTCTCTACATTATGTTTAATTATGTTATACTATCCTTGAATCACTTTATAATTATTTCTCTGACAAATGATTAAGTTTTATTATTTCCATAAGAATCACTGCTTATGTCTGAATACAGATTGTAACACCCCGAGATTTTATGAAAAATATTATTTTAATTTCATTATTGTCTTGTGTTGTATTCTACACCAAGATTACCTTGCGCTATACGCAACACCGTATTAGCTTGCAGTATACGCAACACTATTCTTGGACCGTGTTACACACAATTTTGATAATAGTTATTCTACGCAACATTGAGTATATATATATATATATTCAATGTATAAATGAAATATGGTTGGATTCTGTTATACGAAACAACGAAGGATTCTTTCACAACACGCAACCCTGACTTGGCTTGCATTACACGCAATCGCGACCTTTCTCGATAGCGTGTGTTGTACGCAATACTGGGTTTTAATAAACAACGATATATGATTATAATATTGTCATGAACTAGTCGTTATGAATAGTGTTAACTAAATTTTGAATTTTAAAACATTATTATTCATCTTACACATTTCTAGAACATGTTATAAGAACAAAATAATTTTTTTTCGGGTTAAATAAGTATTTTTCAAAAAATGCAGTTTGTCGCCTTTTGATGGCGCACTCACTTTAAATCTAGTTTTTGACATGTTTATAAGTTAAATTTGACAAAATAAAATTCTTCTTTTGAATCAGGATATAAAAATTTATATAAGATAAAGTTTTGATATTTTTCCGATAACTTTCATATTTTAATGAATAGTAAAAACACGCTATATTTTAATTAAAAACAACTTTTTTCATCGTAATATCTTATGTGGTTAAATTATAATATTGAATGGTTGTAATGTTTAAATAGAATATATTTTTACCATTTAATATAATGTATGACATTAGCATTGATTTTACCTTGAAATCGTAGGTTAAATCAATTAAATCTTTTGCAATGTTTTAAAGAAAACCCTTTTTCTTTCGACAACGGGATTAATTTTAATTTAATTTCTGCAACTTTTGTGTATTGAATTTGGAAAAATGGATTCCATATTTGGAACCAGTGGATCCAAATTATCTTAATAAGCTACTTTTTATTTTTGGGAATTATGAATAGTAACTACGTTAAATTTTATTTACCATAGTTAAAGATAAATCGGGTAATTAAGGGTAAATATAATATTTTAAAATTACACTAAAAAAATGTCAAATTCCTATTGGATGACTAAACGTAGACCCATATCACCTAAGGGTCGTACTAGATTAATTTAATTAAATTTTGTTAATGAAAATAATTTAATTATTATTAAAACCAAAGAATGTGACAACTTGTCACTTTCTTAAATATTATAAGTATAATAATTTTAATATAGTGATAAACATCATGAAAATTCGAACCTGAATAGTCTCCAGAAAGATAATAAAATTATCTACATCATAGGAATATATTTAGAATTTTTAGGTATTAAATAATTATCATTTATTATGACACCAAGATGATGCAGTAATTGTCTTATTAATGAAATATTGACATAATTGATGTTATAAATGCCCAAATAAATGTAATTTGAGACTTTTTGTGACTTACACTAATTTTATAGGTTAATATGACATGTTATTGTTGTTTTAAGTAACTTGTATCGAACGTATCATTCTGTTATGAATTTCATAAAAATCATGTACCAAATAGTGTCAAAATTGACATAAAATTGTTTTTAAAACAAATATTATATTATCAATTGTTATTTTATTCCTAAAAATCTAAGGTTTGGCCAAATGACTTATATAAGATTATATATATTAATAATAAACAAATTGGGGTTATTTTGGCTTGATATAGTAAATTTATTAACCATATAGTGTAAGAAAACAAAAAGACAGGGTAAAAGTTAAATTATTTAACTTAGAGTTAAATCTAATTGATAAGGTTAAAATAATAACCTAAACTTGTCTAAATCCTATTGGATGAGAGGATTTCGACCCATACCCACCTTATCCTCTAAATAAATTAATTTGGAGCTATTTAGAACCGAAATTGACTTTATAATAAAATAATATTTTTAGTTATTCCAAAGGTGCCCCTCTCCTCCCTTATAAAAGGGCACCTCCTCCCCCTCCTCCTCACACCAATTTGAGCACTCAAGCTCGGCCAACCCCTACAATGTTCTCTTATCCACTTCCCTAGAATAATCCTAGAGATCCTGGTCTTCTTCAAAGACATATCTTAGTTCCCTAAGTGGAGGATTCAAAGAGGCGTTCCAAAGAAGCGGTAATATCCATTACCGATCTTTTTAATTTCTTTCTTCTTCAACTTCTTCTTATTTAGTTGTATCATGATAAAGTAATAACATCAGTATTACTTACATTCTGATATGTTATTATAAATATGAAACAAACCTAATTCAACTTCTATCCGTCCTACGGAAAAATGAAATCACCGCGCGTGCGTACGTACGGAATACCGTCTCCACGACGCGTTGAGATTCATTCTCAATGATTAACCGTTCATGAATGATTATAAAGTATATATAATAATTACTAATGAAATATATGACATAATAATTATACTGGAATTATTTATATTTGTATGTATGTCATCTACTTAATTCCATTCAATTCAATAAGGAAACGAAAACAGCGTTCATGCGTACGTACGGACTACCGTATCCATGAACGGTGTATTTCTTTCCATTTACTGATTTATTATATATGTATATTCTGAATATATATATATATAAATCATGTTTTATATTCTGGAATTAATTAATCATGATCTATGTAATCATATGAATAATTACAAGTTAAAAACACGAACGACAAATGAGACGATTTTACCCAAAACGCTACTTTAACATGAATTTACAAAAGAACGGGTAATATAAAGTCATAAGTGGACCATATAAGATATAATAACAATGAATATGATTCTGTAATAAGTCAATAACATTATTTAAATCATTATAAAGGAGGTTGAGACACTTACAAAGCAAGTCAGACCTAAGGTAAGGGGAAATATCACAATCTCATTTTTATCTGAGATTATTTATACTTTGGTATTTACTGGGGTGTATTTTATCATCCACATCCATGTTCCCTCAATATGTAATATTGTTTCCATCCAATTACAATAGTTTAAATCCAATTTTACCCTTCGGTGAGTTTTTAGTAAAATATATGAAAGGAATCTTTTGTCGTTTTTCGTACGAGGTACTTTTTTGACTTTTCCGACAAAAGTACGAAGAATGTTTTTTTACTTATACGACATGAATGGATTTTTAAAACATTATTTCCAAGAAGCTTCATTTACAAGTTTTCAAGTTTATTTTTAATCAACTTCTTTTATTTTAAATTCGTATGACATGTTATGAAAGGAAAAATGTTTTTGAAGAAAAAAGGATATTTTCCTCAAGAATGGAGTTCAAGTGTTTTATCAAAATTATTTTCCATCTAAGATAATAAAGGGTTATGATTTTATCCCTATTATTACATTGATTTGATCTTGTTGTGATTGAATTATTTTTATGAATTCCTTTATCTTTTATGAATTGTTTTATGATGTCATGATGTTTAAGATTCCCATTTGTATTACATGGGTTATGCAATGATGTATGATTTATGAATTTCTGGCACACATAAGAATGGTATCATTATGAGATGGGTGGGACCTATATCTCCCTCCAATTCATTGGGTAAGGATTTTATATCTCATGAGAAAGACATGGCTGGAATGGTAGGTTATACCGGTTCAGTGAAACAGGACTGAAACGAGGGTGACTCGATTCAGAAAGGGACTCTGTCCACTAAGATAGTCTTGGCAATGAGTATTGACTAACAAGAAATGATGTTCCATGATTATGTGTGTATTACACAAAGTTTCATGTTTTATGTTATGATTATTGGGATTACATTTCACATCTATGATTTATCCCATGTTATGATATTATGAGCTCTTTTTTTTTGCAGGTTAAGATTTCCAAAAGCAATGTTCTTATGTATATGATGTGATTGATATTTCTTTTGTTTAACCTTACTGAGCATTTGAGCTCACCCTTTTATGTTTTCTTTTCCCCAGGATATAAAGAAAGGTTTTAGGTATTAAAAAAAGAGATCTTTATGGGAGATGTTGAAGATCTTTCACCACGATTAGAAGATTATATTCCGAGTTTCCAAAGACACTAAACTATTACGGTCCTTGTGTGTGTGTTTTTGTTATGTACTAAGTATTCCGAAAAAGTAATGTAATCTCAATGTACATCAAGCTTCGGGTCTCTACAGTTGGTATCAGAGGAAGGGATTAGTAAACCTTTGGAAACTAGGATGCGAAAACGTTAGTGAGATCCCTAGAGACATTTCTAAGGTATGTCTAGGGATTTCTATAAGGATAAGTATACGTATAGGATATAGTCCTAGAACTATGGAAACGATATTAGATTAAACCAAAGATGTTAGATATTGAAGTTACTCCCCCTTTATTATGATTTTTGCCTCTCACACTATTCTTTTTGGGTTTTAGAAAATGGCTGGAAACAAGATGATTCACGATAATGGAGGATATGAAGGACAATGGAATGATAATCTTCACGAGCAACCAAATTAAATGGGATTTGGAAGTCCAAACATCATTATTATGCTTAATCAGCAATCTCATAATATGATCAATAAAGTAAAATTTGGCAAGTTTCCTGACTCGGCTAATAAGAGAAAGATGGAGTTTCATGATGATCATAGAGGAAAGAAAGTTCAATTCCCCCTATGTAAATCATGTGGGAAGAGGAATCAAGGAGAATGTTTCAAAGAAACTGGAAGATGCTTTGGGTGTGGAAAAGAAGGACACAAAGCCAGTAAGTGCAAAGGAAAAGGTTCAGTTAACACCAGGGATGAGGATAATGGTATTGCTACGACATCAGCATTGGTTAAATGTTTTAAATGTGGAATGTACGGGAATTATGCAAACCAATTCTCTAAGGGAAAGTCTCATGAATAGAATCAGTATGGTCGTATGGGTAGTATTTATGTGGATGATGATGAAGAGACTACAAATGATATGTGAGATGAAAGAATTGTTGAAGCTCGGTCAATGGTTTAAGAATGTAGTGGAATGATTACATGTTTATCATGTGTAATGTTGTATAAGTAATCTCATGCTACTATGGAATAAAGAGACATTTATGGATTGTTACCCTGTTGTCTTTCCTTGAGTTTTGAAAGTGTATGATTAATGTTACCAGTATCCATGAAAGGTTATTCAGATATTTTTGGAATGTAGATGATATGCGCATAATGAAGGAATAAGGAGAAAATTAAATGTTTGATAGTATTCATGAGCTCATGACTGATATAAGGAGAAGGTTATATCATGGTTTGAGTATATAGAATTTCTGGATTTTGGTATGTGGAAAGAGTTAACTTTTGACAGCATTCATGTTTTCACTAAGGTTTAATGGGTATTCATTTTTCAAGAGAATACATAATTAAGGTATTCATATGATTGGAATGTGACCAACAAGATATATAGGGGATAAATGATGTTATTCACATGCTTGGTTGACGACATTTCAAGTTATAATTTTCTTTATACTATGAGCTTGGACCTAATTATTTTCGATAAGCCTAAAGATTGGAATGGATTATGTTAACCATAAGTTAGTATTGTTTAAGGATAGAACTTTTTTTGATATTATTTATGTGATGTTATAGTAATGTAGTTTTAGAAAAAGGAAAACCTGCAGGACGGGCGACAACCCATTGCGTCGGACAAGGCTGTGGGAATCGAACCCACAACCGAAGTGCGACTGGCCTTTATTGCCTACCACTGGCCTACAGGAAGTCCCTGGTTAGTAGAAACTAGTTTTATTTTATTAAGCGGTATGATATATGAAGTATAAGTTCATTTTTGGAACCATATACGATTAACCATAAGATAGACTTATAACTTTTGCTAACCTTTTGTTTGAAAGAGATGGAATGACCCGTCATTCTATCACATGATCTGCTAACACTTCACGAATAACAAATTCAACTTCATTTATTTACGAGATGAAGTGGAAATTGTTTAAGGCACGAACAACAGTGAGATTGTACCAAAATAAAGTAAGTATTCATTCTCATTCAAATTATTCAACTTTAGGGAAACGATCATGAAAACCAAAAATGTTGTCTTAGTGCTCTTATATCTGATTAATCAGATGATACCTTAGATCGTCACAAATATATGGATTTGTGATTGCTGGCTTTTCCATTTCCATGTTCTCTACCACTCTCCATCAGAACATGATGGTTAGATTTCTCTTCCATATCCATATTTTAACCTATGCGGAAACCCAGTGATTAGTTTATTTGGGTAACCGTTACGTTTCATACTTTTATTTTTAAATATTGGTTTTGGTATTCCTTTTTACGATGTGGGTTTCTATTAAAGAAACTTTCAAATAGTAAACCATTTATAACCCCAACGAATTTCGAGGGTGAAATTCATTTTAAGGGGGGTAGAATGTAACATCCCGAGATTTTATGAAAAATATTATTTTAATTTCATTATTGTCTTGTGTTGTATTCTACACCAAGATTACCTTGCGCTATACGCAACACCGTATTAGCTTGCAGTATACGCAACACTATTCTTGGACCGTGTTACACACAATTTTGATAATAGTTATTCTACGCAAAATTGAGTATATATATATATATTCAATGTATAAATGAAATATGGTTGGATTCTGTTATACGAAACAACGAAGGATTCTTTCACAACATGCAACCCTGACTTGGCTTGCATTACACGCAATCGCGACCTTCCTCGATAGCGTGTGTTGTACGCAATACTGGGTTTTAATAAACAACGATATATGATTATAATATTGTCATGAACTAGCCGTTATGAATAGTGTTAACTAAATTTTGAATTTTATAACATTATTATTCATCTTACACATTTCTAGAACATGTTATAAGAACAAAATAATTATTTTTTCGGGTAAAATAAGTATTTTTAAAAAAATGAAGTTTTGCCGCCTTTTGATGGAGAACTCACTTTAAATCTAGTTTTTGACATGTTTATAAGTTCAATTTGACAAAATAAAATTCTTCTTTTGAATCAGGATATAAAAATTTACATTAGATAAAGTTTTGATATTTTTCCGATAACTTTCATATTTTAATGAATAGTAAAAACACGCTATATTTTAATTAAAAACAACTTTTTTCATCGTAATATATTATGTGGTTAAATTATAATATTGAATGGTTTTAAAGTTTAAATAGAATATATTTTTACCATTTAATATAATGTATGACATTAGCATTGATTTTACCATGAAATCGTAGGTTAAATCAATTCAATCTTTTGCAATGTTTTAAAGAAAACCCGTTTTCTTTCGACAACGGGATTAATTTTAATTTAATTTCTGCAACTTTTGTGTATTGAATTTGGAAAAATGGATTCCATATTTGGAACCAGTGGATCCAAATTATGTTAATAAGCTACTTTTTATTTTCGGGAATTATGAATAGTAACTACGGTAAATTTTATTTACCATAGTTAAATATAAATCGGGTAATTAAGGGTAAATATAATATTTTAAAATTACCCTAAAAAATGTCAAAATACTATTGGATGACTAAAAGTCGACCCATATCACCTAAGGGTCTTACTAGATTCATTTAATTAATTTTTTTTAATGAAAATAATTTAATTATTATTAAAACCAAAGAATGTGACAACTTGTCACTTTCTTAAATATTATAAGTATAATAATTTTAATCTAGTGATAAACTTCATGAATCTTCGAACCTGAATAGTCTCCAGAAAGCTAATAAAATTATCTACATCATAGGAATTTATTTAGAATTTTTAGGTATTAAATAAATATCATTTAGTATGACACAAAGATGATGCAGTAATTGTCTTATTATTGAAATATTGACATAATTGATGTTATAAATGCCCAAATAAATGTAATTTGAGACTTTTTGTGACTTAAAATAATTTTATAGGTTAATATGACATGTTATTGTTGATTTAAGTAACTTGTCTCGAACTTATCATTCTGTTATGAATTTCATAAAAATCTTGTACCAAATAGTGTCAAAATTGACATAAAATAGTTTTTAAAACAAATATTATATTATTAATTGTTATTTTATTCCTAAAAATCTAAGGTTCGGCCAAATGACTTATATAAGATTATATATATTAATAATAAACAAATTGGGGTTCTTTTGTCTTGATATAGTAAATTTATTAACCATATAGTGAAAGAAAACAAAAAGACACGGTAAAAGATAAATTATTTAACTTACAGTTAAATCTAATTGATAAGGTTAAAATAATAACCTAAACATGTCTAAATCCTATTGGATGAGAGGATTTCTACCCATAACCACCTTAGACTCTAAATAAATCAATTTGGAGCTATTTAAAACCGAAATTGACATTATAATAAAATAATATTTTTAGTTATTCCAAAGGTGCCCCTCTCCTCCATTATAAAAGGGCACCTCCTCCCCATCCTCCTCACACCAATTTGAGCACTCAAGATCATCCAACCCCTTCCATTTTCTCCTCTCCACTTCCCTAGAATAATCCTAGAGGTCCTGGTCTTTTTCAAAGACCAATCTTAGTTCCCTAAGTGGAGGATTCAAAGAGGCGTTCCAAAGAAGAGGTAATATCCATTACCGATCTTTTCAATTTCTTTCTTATTAAACATCTTTTTTTTAGTTGTTTCATGATAAAGTAATAACATCAGTATTACTTACATATTGATATGTTATTATAAATATGAAACAACCCTAATTCACCTTCTATCCATCCTACGGAAAAATGAAATCACCGCGCGTGCGTACGTACGGAATACCGTCTCCACGACGCGATGAGATTCTTTCTCAATGATTAACCATTCATGAATGATTATAAAGTATATATAGTAAGTACTAATGAAATATATGTCATAATAATTATACTGGAATTATTTATATTTGTATGTATGTCATCTACTTAATTCCATTCAATTCAATAAGGAAATGAAAACAGCCTTCATGCGTACGTACGGACTACCGTCTCCATGAACGGTGTATTTAATTCCATTTACTGATTTATTATATATGTATATTCTGAATATATATATATAAATCATGTTTTATATTCTGGAATTAAGTAATCATTATCTAAGTAATCATATGAATAATTACAAGTTAAAAACACGAACGACAAATGAGACGATTTTTCCCAAAACGCTACTTTAACATTAATTTACAAAAGAACGGGTAATATAAAGTCATAAGTGGACCATATATGATGTAATAACAATGAATACGATTCTGTAATAAGTCAATAACATGATTTAAATCATTATACAGGAGGTTGGGACACTTACAAAGCAAGTCAAACCTAAGGTAAGGGGAAATATCACAATCTCATTTTTGTCCGAGATTGATTATACTTTGGTATTTACTGGGGTGTATTTTATCATCCACATCCATGTTCCCTCAATATGTAATATTGTTTCCATCTAGTTACAATAGTTTAAATCCAATTTTACCCTTTGGTGAGTTTTTAGTAAAATATATGAAAGGAATCTTTTGTCGTTTTTCGTACGAGGTACTTTTTTGACTTTTCCGACAAAAGTACGAAGAATGTTTTTTTAACTTATACGACATGAATGGATTTTTAAAAAATTATTTCTGAGAAACTTCCTTTACAAGTTTTCAAGTTTATTTTTAATCAACTTCTTTTATTTTAAATTCGTATGACATGTTATGAAAGGAAAAATGTTTTTGAAGAAGAAAGGATATTTTCCTCAAGAATGGAGTTCAACTGTTTTATCAAAATTATTTTCCATCTAAGATAATAAAGGGTTCTGATTTTATCCCTATTATTACATTGATTTGATCATGTTGTGATTGAAATATTTTTATGAATTCCTTTATCTTGTATGAATTGTTTTATGATTTCATGATGTTTAAGATTCCCATTTGTATTACATGGGTTATGAAATGATGTATGATTTATGATTTTGTGGCACACATAAGAATGGTATCATTATGATATGGGTGGGACCTATATCTCCCTCCAATGCATTGGGTAAAGATTTTATATCTCATGAGATAGACATGGCTGGAATGGTAGGTTATACCGGTTCAGTGAAACAGGACTGAAATGAGGGTGACTCGATTCAGAAAGGGACTCTGTCCACTAAGATAGTCTTGACTATGAGTCATTACTAACAAGAAATGATGTTCCATGATTATGTGTGTATTCCACAAAGTTTCATGTTTTATGTTATGATTATTGGGATTACATTTCACTTCTATGATTTATCCCATGTTATGATATTATGAGCTCTCTTTTTTTTGCAGGTTAAGATTTCCAAAAGCTATGTTCTTATGTATATGATGTGATTGATATTTCTTTTGTTTACCCTTACTGAGCATTTGATCTCACCCTTTTATGTTTTCTTTTCCCCAGGATATAAAATAAGGTTTTAGGTATTAAAAAAAGAGATCTTTAGGGGGGATGTTGAATATCTTTCACCACAATTAGAAGATTATATTTCGAGTTTCCAAAGACACTAAACTATTACGGTCCTTGTGTGTGTGTTTTTGTTATGTACTAAGTATTCCGCAAAAGTAATGTAATCTCAATGTACGTCATGCTTCGGGTCTCTACACAGATATTTGCCTATGTCTGAGACACTGTGAAGTAGACACTATGATCATTCAGACATCATGAAGCAGACACCATGAAGCTGACACTATGAACATTCAGACACCATGAAGCAGACACCATGAAGCATACACCATGAACATTCAGACATCGTGATCCAGACACCATGATCAAGACACTATGAACAAGATATCATGACCATAAGACAATGTGACCGTGAGACACAGTGACCGTGAGACACCATGACTACGAGACACCATGACCAATCTAGACACCATGTGAAGGAGACACTGTTTCCATGAAATATTGTGACACGGTTTCCAAATATATTTTTTCGTCTTTCATTTTAATCTCTAATGGACATATTTGAAGATTTTAATGCACTAAAATAATTAATGTATCATTTTAAACATATCATCAAACAATAAGAGGTATGAGGAATAGAATACAAGCAACTTTTCATCTCCAACACATGCACTACAATATTAAAAGAGTTATGGGGCCCAGAAACATATATACCAAATAACACATAAAAGAGAAAAAAAGAGTGATTGAGAAAGTTAACGAAGAAAACACTTAGAGAAATTTTTGAAGAAATTAATGTTGAATACAATTTTATTCTTCTGAAGAACACATGAAGCATACTAGAATTTTGAGAACATCTTCACATTATCAAACATCACAAAGAACACACGCCAATCTTGCTGACATACAACACTATGATTTCCAGATAAGGACTAAAATTTTTCATAAGCTCTATCCTAGAAATCCAGAGCTTCAAATACCAACACTGAAAGCACTTCTAAACCGATCTCAAAATTTCTACACTGTTGTGTATCATTTATTAACATTTTAGCAGAGTGTGTATCTGTATAGAAACACACTTTGTCTCCCACATTAAACGGAAGGATACATGTTATCCTTAATAAAACATTCTTTTACTATTGTGTATCCCCACTAATAAGTGTGGAAGAGGTCCTTGTGTGTCTTGGTAGTTTGTACCCATGATGAACATTGGAAGAGGTCCCCGTATGGCCGGGACAGTCATGTGTACTATTGTTTAAACATGATCCATGGTTTGGATCAATTTTTATTTATATAAACATCTTGGTGGCATGTGATCACTAAGTGGAGTGGATTAGGTCATGGATTGAGACAGAGTCACTGGTTTTATATCTTCTCTGCTGCTTAATATAGTTTTTTCTATTCATTTGTTTTTCTATATAACTCAGAAATCACTAAAGTTCACTTTTCTAGTAAATCTTGGTAAGATATTATATGTTCTTTGTCATAGTAAAATACTTTCAAAAGTAATATTAATAACCATTAACATTACTAAGAAATAATAAATCTTATAAGAAGTTATTTAAACATTCAAACCTTTATAACAGTATAACTTTGATTAATTAGGTTGTATTTTACATTAAGGGGAAGTATTTTTAAGAAGATTTTTTAACAGAAATTTTTTACAGTTACTCAATTCTCCCCTCCCATCTTAATCAATCTACTCTGAACAATATTTGGTATCAAATGATATTTATTATGAATGAATTTAATTTTATTCATCTATGATTGTAGTTGTACATCAATATTCTATAAAATATTAGAAGGTGATGAAACCAAAAGACCACAGTTATTTAATGGAACCAATTACGCTCATTGAAAAATTAAAATGAAAAGTCATTTAGAGAGTATGAGTTTTAAAATTTGGTCTTCCATTATAGATAAATATTAGATTCTTGATTCTGATATTATCACATTGGATGAACCTTCCAAAATAGCCTACAATAATAATTACAATGCTATGAATGGTTTATACTACTCCTTATGAGATGATAAATTCAATATAATTTCTTCCTGTAAAACTTCCCATGAAATTTGGGATACCTTATCTATCTCAAATGAAGGAACATCTTGTGCTAAAGAAATGATACTTAATAATTATAATATCAAATATGATAATTTTAAAATGAAACCTAATGAGACTGTTTTTGACATATATCATAGGATCAATGTGATTGTCAAAACAATGATCTCACATGAAATAAAAGTCACTACCATGGAAAAAATCACGATAATTCATCAGTGTCTACCTGACTGATGGAGGGGAACCTCTATCTCTATTGGATAATCATGCGACATCATCAACAAACCTGTATAAGAACACATTGGGAAATTGATGTTGTATGAAGTGGAAATGAATGTCATCAATGAAGAGGAGGATGAACCAAGGAGGAAATATGTTGCATTAAAGACACCCACCTCTAAACACAATGACAACGGAAAACTAGAACCTTCTGTAGAAAGCTCCACCAGTGAACAATCATCACCTGGCAGTGATGAGGAGATTACTCAATTATCCAGAAGATTTAAAATATTTTAGAAGAAGAAGAAATTTTTCAGATAACCTTACATAAAAGACAAATATTACCAAAAACTAAATTGGAAGATGGACTAGAAAAGAAGTGACAATGATGAGGAAATTGTCTCCTATGAATGTAAGAGCAGAGGTATATTAAGGCAGACTATCCAAATCACAAATAAAAAAAGTGAAATATGAGGATAAGGACATGAAGTATAAAAAGGCCATGAAAGCAACCTTGAGTGCTTCTGAGGATAGTTCATGTGACTCAGAAACATCACATGATGAATAGGAAAATAAATCCAAGATGTATTCTATGAGAAACACATCTAAGGAAACACTAGATTCCTCTCTACATGATTCATAATATTCTGGAGATGAGAGTGACTCTCAAAACATGACTATTAAATAAATGGTTGAATACTATAACATGCATAAAGAAACATGCCATGAACTAAAAGACAAATATATATTATTAAAGAAATAACATTCTCTTACTATGAATATTATATATGAACTCATCACTAAATAAGAGAAAAATGATAAACTGCTTAATTAAAACCTCGAATTAAAAATTTTTAATGAGAAGTTGAAGAATGACCTTAAATAGTTTACCAATTGGAAGAATTCCCTTACTCAAATTATAGGAAAACAAATTTCCCCTAAAGACAACACTAGCATTGGTTATCAACTTAGCAAAAGAAATCTCAGTAGAACATATTTTGTTTCATGATATAATACACACTGTTTTACTCCCAGTTTTGGATAGAAGTCAACCAATTAAATTCATGATACATATTCTATTGTTTAGAGGTTTTGTGGACTGAATAGAGTTTATTTTTCTAATAATTTACTTAATTCGTATAGGAATCCTATGTGGAAAATATGGGTTCCCAAATAACTTATTACTAATAATAATAGTCACAAAAATGTATGGGTACCAAATTCTATTTTTGCAGGAACATTTTGTAGGAAAGAAAATTAAAGAGTTCATGTAAAAGTGTTTTGGTACTTGGAAAGTGGGTTTTCAAGGCACATTACCATAGACTACTCATGCTTCAAGAACATAATCAAAATAGATGGAGGACATGTCACATTTGGTGACAATGCTAAAGGAAATATAATTGGCCTCGGCCAAATCGATAGATCTAACTCTGTTTTAGTTTAGAAAGAATTTTTTGTTGATGGATTAAAATACAATTTTCATAGTATCTCCCAATTACGTGATGATGGATTTCATGTTATATTTGAAAATGATGCTTTCAATATTTTTAATTAGAAAGACTAATTACTATTTTCTACTTTAAGAAATGAAATTTTTTACTCTATTAACATAGATTCCAACGCTTTTCAAAATTCATTATGTTTATGTGTATTTCATAAAGAGTCTTGTCTCTAGCATAAGAGACTAGGAAATTGTAAGGCTCACTCACTTATTATTTAAAATAGAAAAATATTAGTTAAAGACAAACCCAAACGTGAGTTTCCAAATGAAAAATTGTGTAATACCTATCAAAATGGAAAACAAATAAAAATTTCCTTCAAACCACAAAATGATGTGTTAACTTCTCAACCTCTCGAACTGGTTCACATGGATTTATTTGGACCATCTAGAGTTTCTAGATTAAATGGGAAGCACTATGTTTATGTTCTTGTATATGACTTTTCCAGATATACTTGGACTCTCTTTCTTGATCAAAAAAGTGAATCTTTCCCTTATTTTACTTAATATGCCATGTTTGTAGAAAACCTTAGTAAACTTATAATCAAATCCTTATGAAGTAATCATGGCTGTGAGTTTGAAAATCAAGAGTTTGAATCCTTCTGCAAACAAAATGGTTATACTCACAATTTCTATGCCCTTAGAACACCTCAACAAAATGGAGTTGTAGAATGAAGAAATAGAACCTTTCAAGAGATATCTAGAACAATTCTTAGTGAGTATGACATACCTATTCATTTTTGGGCAGACGCTGTCAATACAACATTCTACATAATCAATAGAGTGTTGATCAGTCCCATTCTTTAGAGGACCCCTTATGCGTTATGGAACAATAGAAAACCCAAATTTAACTAATTTAATGTTTTTGGAGGTAACGTCATTATTCTTAATACTATGGAAAATTGTGACAAATTTGCATCCAAAAATTAGGAAGGTATATTTTTTTTATTATTCCTTGTCCAGTAAATCCTATAGAGTGTTCAATAAAGAAACTAAACATTCGGAAGAATCTATCCATGTCAAATTTGATGAAAAAGATACACATGTGCCTAAAAATCCTCTAGAAAACATGGAGGATGAATTATCAAATCTGAACATCAATTCGAAATCCTCAAACACTTCTGCGAAATAATATGTGAAAAATACATATTCTGTAAATTCCCTAGAATCAAGTCACAATGAACCCGGACCTGTCAATGAACCTAAAATCAATAGTCCCTCCTTTATAGAGCTATTAGAAATCATAAAAACCATCCTTTTAATGTTATTGTAGGAGACCTAGATAAAGGAACACAAACTAGAGCTTCTATAAGAAATTAGATTCAACATCAAGTCTTCTTGTCACAACATGGACCTAAAAACATTAATTCTGAAATCAATGATGAATTTCTAGTGATTTCTATTCAAGAAGAACTTATTCAGTTTAAAATGAACAATGTTTAGAATCTTATTGAATGACCTATGTACACATTCACTATAGGAACTAAATGGGTGTTTAGAAATAAGGTAGATGAAGATGGTAACATAGTTAGAAACAAGGATATATTTATTCCCCAAGGCTATATTCAAGAAGAATGAGTTGACTATGAGGAGACTTTTGAAACAGTAGCAAGACTCTAAGCCATCAAAATCCTGCTTTCTTATGCTACACATATGAATTTAAAACTATATCAATTGGATGTTAAAAGTAGATTCCTAAATGGGTATGTAACTGAGGAAGTTTTGGTTGAACAACCTCATTGATTTACAATCACTCATTTTTGAAATCATATTTTAAAATTATCCAAATCATTATATGGTTTAAAATAGGCTCCAAGAGCCTCGTATGATAGATGAAGTGCATTTCATATTTCCTACGGTTTTTCAAAAAAGAATAGTTGATCCTAAAATTTTTAGAAAAAAAATTTTTAATGATGTTTTAGTTCTTCAAATATATGTAGATGACTTTATTTTTGGATCTTAAAAAAATTCTTTATGTGTGTATTTTTCATAAATGATGCAAAACTAATTTAAAATGAGTTTAATGCGAGAACTAATATTCAATCTTGGATTTCAAATAATTGAAAATTATAATTGAATTATTTTATCTAAATGTAAATATACTAGAGATCTTCTAAAACGTTTTTGATTGGATATAACTAAATGTAGTAACACTCCAATTAGAACCACTTGTATGTTGGATCAAGATGAAGATGGAAAAACTGTTGATCAAACCACTTATAGTGGAATGATTTGAAGTTTAATCAACATGGTTGATAGTCAACCTAATATTATCATTAGTGTGTGTATGTGTACTATTTTTCAAGAAAATACTAAGGAATCTCATTTACATTCTGTAAAAAGAATTTTCAAATACCTCAAGTATACACCAAATCTATGCCTGTTCTATCCTAGAGGAAAACAATTTTAATTAGTTAGTTATTCTGATGCTGACTTCAGTGGATATATGTTAGATAGAAAAAGAACCTCTGGAACATGACACTTTTTAGGAAATTCAGTAGTATCATGGTATAGAACGAACGAAAATTTTATTTTATTATTTACTGCAAATGTTGAATACATAGATGCTGTCAGTTGTTGTTCACAAATTTTGTGGATGAAACATATATTACTAGATTATGGGTGTCCATTCAGGAATGTACCTATAAACTATTACTACACATGTGAAATTAACATATTGAAAAATCATTTTTTACATTCTAGTTCAAAGAATATTGATGTAATACATCACCTTTTGAGAGATCATTATCGAAAAGGTGATTTCACTTTGGAATTCATTGGTACATAGTATAATCTTGCTGATATATTTACCAAATTGTTAAATTATAAATGAATAGACTACATCATACATGAGTTAGGCATGATAAATCATAGGTAAATATCTTACTGTTTCATGATTATGGTCTCACAGTTAGGGCTTCGTGACTAATGTCTGACGGTTACTGTCTCATAGAAAGTTGACAATTACTGTCTCACAATAAAGTTACCTGTTACTCTCTCACAGTAAATTTCATTCCATGTCTCATTGTAAAGACCCGATATGATCTCACCATAATGATTCACTATGTTTTTTTTATATTTGAATTAAAAACCGTATCGCGGTAATTATATTTTTCACCTTTTTTCCCACACTTTTACTTTTGCGATGTTTGGTATTTCTAAATAATAAAATAAAGTATGTATCATTTTTCCATAACACAGATTTTCTTCTATTCACTCATTTGTAACCACTCTTCAATCATACATCCCTTCTCTCTTTCTCAAACCTTTGGTGGATTCCTAGGATGAAACTCCCTTTTTCTTCAACTCCTGTGAAACATAGCACACCGTAGAAGAGAATTGAACCCATGCTAGCACCCGAAGGTCCTCTAAACCCAAATCGGGTAAACCGAGTTGTCGTACTTGAGAAAGAATATTTCCATAATTGGATTCTATAATGTAAGTCTCGGGTTCTGAATGTTTTAAAAGAGTAAGGCTGGCTAGAGTGGTTTTTGAAGGAAGATAGAACTATCTATCCTATGTAAGTGGCCCAGTTTTACCAATGTGTTCAATTTTCCTTTGTGTCTGAAGATGGATAGGATGTGGGAAGCTAGATTAATGGGAAGAAATGCTCATTCTCTTCGTGGTTATGGGCAGCATGTCTTAGGATACCTCTTGAAGGCTTATGTGAATATTATTAGAGAGGAACTCCATCTTCAACTGAATTCTTTGATCTAGAGGATGCTTTAAAAGCTTTAACTGGAAATGGAACCAAGAGGAAAAACATTTATATTGATGTAAATGGAGAATCAATGAATTTGAACAAGTTTATTAAGAATATAGTTATCCCCAGAAATAGTGATTTTTCTATTTTGAAAAATCACGATCTGTTTCTGATCCACCTTATGAAAAATTGGCATAAGATTGTGCTTTGCAAGTATATCATTCACCACATGTATGAACTCATCAAATCCACATCCAAGTCAACCTCCCTGTTTTACTCTCAGCATATCTCAGCAATGCATCATGCCAAAGGTATGGTTGGACCTAATGAGGAAGTTATAAATTATTGTGAGTATTGCCTTTCAAAAGTCACTATCAAGAGGATGAATATAAATTGGAACCCTTGGAAAAAGGCTTGGGTAGAAGGAAATGATATTCTTTATGAAAAAGTCAATTTTGTGGAACATCCCTCAAGACCAAAAGATATTTCTGATCCAAGGTTGGAATGAGATGATTTTTTTGAGTGCTCTAGTGCAGAAGAAGAAGAAGAATAGGTTATTGTGCCCCCCTTGGGAAACTATTTCTCTTGAGGAAGAAATTATTCTAATTCCTCTTATGGTAACTAGAAAATAATTCCTTGCGCCTATAGAATTTGTTAATCTGGAAGCTCAACCTGAGGCTGAAATAGAATTGGTTTCCAATGAAACTGAAAATAATGTCATATAAGAACCTATAGTGGACGATCTACCTGTTATGAAAGGAGAAGAACTTAAGGAACTCCCAGTCGAACAATCAGTTCCTATGATAATCCATTCAGCTGACGAAAGGATGGAGATGGCTTTTCAGTTGGCTAGCTATGAAATGGGAGTAGAACTACGAGATGAGTATGTGGAATTAGATTAAGACCCTAAAAATATCAATCCTGAGAGGGATGCAACTGTTGAGGGGGAGTAACACCCAAATAGAGAATCCACAGAATATCCAAACCCGATTGATCCGTGTCATGTAGATACATGATATAAGTTCCCTAGTTTCTATGATGTGGATGACTCTCATCAAGTCTCAGCAAAATTCCTTGACAATTCCTCATTGTTCCTTTTGAAATTGGTTTCTAATATTTCCCAAGCAAAGGGACCTGAAACCATATCATTACCTATTTCTGAACCTTCATCAGACCAATAATACTTGGAGAATAAGGATGATTTAATGGAATTTGGTGCTACACTTTTGTCTGGTGTCGAAAATGTTCAGAATTTCCAACCTGCTCTTGTGACACGTCTAAGTGTGAATGTTGCCTCTTTATTGTTCAAGAATGTTATTTGGAAAATACAACCCAAAATTATTCATGAGATTTAGGAAATTCGAGTTGAAAATAGACTTCTTATTGTTGAAGTGAATACTCTAAGTGTATCATTTAAGACATGGATAAAGTGATGCATTCGAGATTAGATCTTATTTATAATATTGTGGAACATGTAGTTCATCAAACCCCACATTATTTTTTCTCTGAGATATAGAAACATTTATCTTCCTTAGCATAAAAGGTCACAAAAATGAACAAAAAGATTCTGAATGAAATGTGACAACTTGTAGTAAATCTAAACAAACTCATTGATGAGTATACTGGGTGTCTTCAGAAAGTTATGAATCAACTAAAATCTCTCACCACTACAGGAAACGCTTCTAAATCCTCTGGTAAATCCTCTCAACCCTCTTTAGACATTGATCTGCTCATAATAGTGGTTAATTAAGAGTTTCAGACTATTATTAGTGGCCTCAATAATTATTCTCTCTCTATAGTTATCAAGAATAGTGACCGAGTTCTTTAGTGGGTCCAAATCCATTCTAAAATTTCTAATGATGCTCAGCAAGATATTTCCATGAACGTGGATTTCAACATCAACATAATCTTCTCTAAGACTGACATGAATTATCATTTCAAGTATCTTGTAGAAAATCTGCAGATTCCACCTATTACCAAAGCTTTCAAGACCCAAGTACAAAATCTTGTAGTGTTTACTCGATTGCTGGACCAGATTATGGAGAACAAGGATGATTTTGAGAAAGCCATGAATTATTGTGGGGAGATCATTTCAGTTTTTTTCACACTCTTATGTCCATATCTTCATGTCCATAATAAATCCATTGTTGCTTCTATATATGAATCTCTAAGACCTGGATTTCCTACCTTGACTTCTGCCCTAGCCTCTACTACTATGTATGTCAGCCACACTTTGAGTCAGGTCATGCCTTTGGTCTTTGATCAACAACTGCATCGATTTTCTAATTGCACCTACTTTTTATCCCTCGGTTTTTTGAATCCCATCCTTTACCTTCTCTATCGACTATCTTCCTTCCTTCTTCTACCTCGACCTCAACTCATATGGCTTCCACTTCTATTGTTGATAAAGGTAAAGAGAAGTCCAACTCATGAAGAAGAACCTTGATTACTCCTTCTTTATAGGAATGATGCTTCTTTTATCCTCTTTTCTTTTTTTACTGGATCATATTTTCCTCAATTTCATGTTCACATTTCATGACTTCTCTTATTCTATAATTTTCATAATCCTAAAAGGGGGATAAATCTCCATGTGTTAGGAAAATCTCTATATGTTAGACACTTATTTATCTCTATATCTATAGTTGAATCAAATATACACTTTAATCTACAAGATTTGTAATCAAAAAAGGGAGAAATTGTTGCAATCCTCATGTAGTAATCATATTTTAATGATCACAAATCCTATTCAACCTGGTTAAATCTTGTAAAACTATAATGAATCATGTGTATTATTGTTTATGTATTATCATTATTTAAGAAGATCCATTCATGATCTTAATCACTACAAATTCAGTTTATATACATTATACTACCATTGACAAATTTATAATGATTTCTCTGACAAATGATTAAGTTTAATTCTTTGAATAAGTATCACTGCTTAAGTTTGAATACAGGTATTTGCCTAATCCTGAGACTCCATGAAGCAAACACCATGAAGCAGACATTGTGAACATTCAGACACCGTGAAGTAGACACCATGAACCAAACACTGTGAAAATTCAAAAAACCGTGAAGCAGAAACCGTGAAGTGGAAACCTTGAACATTCATACACCGTTAAGAAGACATTGTGAACAAGACACCGCGAACAAGACCACATGACCATAAGGCACCATGACTACGAGACATCATGACAGCGAGACACGGTGACTCCGAGACACTGTGACCAATCCAGACACTGTGTAAATGAGACATTGTTTTCTTGACATTCTGTGACACCGTTTAATAATATATTTTTGTTGAATTTTAATTTAATATCAAATGGTGATATTTGATGATTTTAATACACTGACAAAATTAATGTTTATTTATAAACATATCATCGGATAGTTCAATGTACGAGATGCAGAATTCATGCAACCTGTCGGCTCCAACACATGCACTCTATGATTAAAAGAGTTGTGCAGCCCAAAAAAAAAATACCAGATAACACATAAAAGAGGGAAAAAGGGGGTGTGACCACGATAACGAAGAACACACTTAGATGAATTTTTGAAGAAAGGATTATTGCATACAACTTGATTCTTCTAAAGAACACACGAAGCATTATGGAATCCAAAGAACATCATAACACTGTCAAACATTATGAATAACCCACTCCAGTATTGCTGACATATGTCACTCTATTTTCTATACAAGGACTCGAATTCTACATCTTCTTTATCTCATAATTCCAGAACGACAAAGACCAAAACTCAAATCACTTCTAAACTTATCATAATATTTCTTCTCTTTTTTGTATCTTTTATTAACATTCGAGCAGAGTGTGTATGTGTCTAGAAACACACTCTATCTCCCGCATTAAATTGAAGGATGTAAGATATCCTTACTCGAACATTCTTTTACTCTTGTGTATACCCACTGATATGTGGGGAAGAGGTCTATGTGTATCCGGGCAGTTTGTACCCACGAAGAACTATGTTAGAGGTCCCTGTGTGGCCTATACAGTCTTGAGTACTATTTTTTAACCCCGATCCATGGTGTCGATCAACGTTTATTTTTATAAACTACTTGATGGTATGTGATCCCCATGTGGAGTGGATTAGGTCTCAGCATGAGACTGATCCACTGGTTTCATATCTGTTGTGCTGCATAATTTAGTTTTCTATGTTTTAATGCTTTTCTATATCACTCAAGAAACCACTAAATTCACATTGATAGAAAATCGTGGACAGAAGTCATATATGATTTGTCTTAGTAAAATACATTCAAAAGATATATTAATAACAATTATGATTATTGAGAAATAATCAATCTTTTAAGAAGTTGTTTAAATGTTCATGCTTTTATAACTATATTACTTTGATGAACTGGGCTGTATTTAAATTTAATGTGATTTCTTTTTTTGAATTATTTTTTTAAGAAAAATGTCGTATAGTTACTCAATTCACCCCTCTACTTTTATGAAATCTACTATGACAACATACACCTTTGTGTTTTTCATTACCAAAGAATACAAGGTTCAATATGTTTTTGGGGGGATAAACCCAAGTGTCCAAAAAATCCCTAATGATCTAAGACATTGATTAGCTATGGGAAAATTGTATGATATTACTTAGTTTTTTTAAAGACGATTCCTCAATCCAAAATAACCAACGATCTATTATTATAAAAGAAACAGGTTACAAGTGTATAAAATATGAAATCATATTACAATCATTTTCCTGAAAAGGAAGTAAAATAGATGGGAGGTCTTCCAACTTTGTATTGTATTTATTTAAAGCCATGTTTTCGAGGCCATCTTCCACCATGTTTTTTTCTTGATACACATGTGTGATGATATAATTGAGATTGATAAGAGAACGGGTACAATCCATCCAATGGGTGGTAATCGTCCACACAAGTTGTGTTATTCCCTTCAAAATCGCCCACATGACGGTAGTAGAATCATATTAAATCCATATATTTTCCACAAGAAAGAGCTTATGGAAGGAAATAACATGTATTAAACTCATGATCTCAACTTCAAGGGAGTTGGAGATGCCACAACTACCCATAAAACATCCAAGGATCTATCCATCATGATTCTTTAAGATATCACCACAACCTGCAGGGCCTGCATTTCCTTTGGAGGCACCATTAATATTAACTTTATACCATATGGGAAGAGGATTTCCCCAGAAATCTTTCAGAGTGTGATAAGGTTGAATGTAATTTCAACTAATTCGAAGACGACGTAAGATCTTAAATCCATGACCATTGTTGTGGAACTGTAAATTTTTCATCAAAGAGACTTCTATTATGTCAATGAGGACATGCTTCAGACCTATATTTTGATTAATTGGGTAATTATTATGAAAAATAAAATTTTGATCTAACCAGATCATAGGATGAAGTCTCAACAACTACATCTTGAATATGTTCTTGATTGGTGAGAGCCATCCATTTCTGCAAAAAAAAATTTTGATTCATAACTGAGTCAAAAACCAACCACATGCAACCAAAAATGAAAAAAATATAGTTCCAATGTGCAGAATCAATTGAAAAAGAAATAAAGAGATTGTTATAATCTTCTTGGTGTTGTTTATAGTGTTTTCATTTCAAACAGAGCTGGATTCCAGAAGATTGAAGGCAAAAAAATGTGGGACCTCTATTGTGCACAAGAATCCAGATGATATTAATAATTGAAGGCATTATCTAAGGATTTATAGAATTCATTATCCAACTGAAATCATGTTCTGAGTTAAACAATTAATGATTGTAAAAAAAATTATAGTAAACCATACCATTATGGGCAGTTTCCCATATAAAAAAATCATTAGTATTTGAGAAATAATAGATTTCAATTATAGTCAGAATATTTTCAAGGAGATGATCATGTTGAGAGTTTATAATATCTCTAATATAGTATTTATGACACTAAAGGGATTGATCGGGAGATCTCATAGTAATTAAAGTCATTCCAGTCTAGTTATCCTGCCATTATTTCATGTAAGAGTCTTTGGAGACCATCAATATGAAATTATTCATAATGTTGGAGAAAGATTGAATGATTGATGGACAAATAGTGGAATTAATGATATTTGAATCTCATATATTATGTTATTTAATAAATATATTTTTTGATTAAAGTAACAGATTTAGAATAATTATTTAGAAGGTTCCATGTCTTTTTTGAAGAGATTAATTAATGTACTTAATATTCTTTTTATGACAGCACCTTTTGTATGAGGCTTGCAACGAGTTGACCAGGGTACACTCACAATATATCATTCATGTGTTGTTATAGTCCAAATCAATGTTTTATTACAGGGTTCTTTTTTTATAAGACCAACTAGCCATTTATAGGCTATCATGGAGTAAACCATCTTCAAATCAATGGGGTATTTTCCCAAGAATGTCCTTCCTACCATAGAGATAGATTTACCTTTTCAATATGATAATTTTGTAAGAACATGGTCATCTATTATAGAAAATTTGAGAGATATGGTTCTACCCCAAAAGGGGAAAACTAAGATATGCAAAGTGTAAAATACCTTCTTTTAGAACTAAGTCACTAAAAATGTAATATTTTATATTCGGTGGAACGTTTTTCCCAAAGGAGATGCTGGAATTATTCGAACTGATGGTTTGTCCATAAAATTCATTATATATAGAGAGTGTTTTGAGGTTTATAATGTTACTTTTATATCCATGAATGAATAAGATGATGCCATCAGTATAAAATAGGTGAGTGGCGGCATTCATTTTCCTAGTGACATGGATACGTTTTAGTTTATTCTGGTTCACTATACTGTTGAGAAAGTGTCTAAGATATCCTTCCACTATAGAGAAGTGAATGGTAGAGAGAGTGTCACATTTCATGACACCATAGATTTATTTGAAATAGAACTTGGGAGAACCATTAACTAAAACGGAGATAAACGCCAAATTGAACATTATTTTAATGATAGTAATAAATCAAACACTGAAGCCAAAACATTGAAGAACATTGATGATAAAGCTATAGTCCATGGTGTTGAAGGATTTTTGATATCCAGTCTAACAACAATGCTAACTCCTCTATTTGTTTTATTCATATTACTAACACACTCAGAGTCACGACAGTTAGAGTCTGGAATATATCTACCATTAATAAAACCAAATTAGTTCTAGGATATGATTTTATCTGTGATTGTTGGGACTCTATTGGAAATGATTTTAGAGGTTAATTTATAATTGGTATTATTAAGTGAAATGGGTTAGCAAAATAATCTCATATGCATTGTTCACTTTTGGGATCAAGGATAGGAATTATGATTTATGATTATGAGGAAGGACACTATTGTTAAAAAGGATTTGATAAGTTTGCAAACATCAACATGAATAACATCACAATAGTTTTGGAAAAACCATTATTGAAACCATCCAGACCCGGGGATCTATTGGGATTCAGATCGATGATAGCATCATTAAGTTCATGATCTATTGGAGGGTTGATTTGGAAAGTGGTGTTCTCATTAGTGATCCCTATTAGAATGACCTCACGAAGGATGTGTTTTTTGACATCAGGATCATTGAATATTGATTCATAGTAAGAGACAATGTGATGAGGAATTTATTCTTTATTATTAAGATGTATGTCCCAATCTTTTAAAATGTTTATTGGCCTACAAGAATTCCTTATTCATTGAGAAGGTTTATTTAAATTATTATTTCTATCACCATTCGAAAACAATTTATCGTCAAATTCATGTTCCTCCTGTTTTCATTAAAATTTTGCAAAGAGTTGAGCTTAATCGCAATGTTTATTTTTTTGAGTCCGATCTATATTAAAAATAGAGAATGTGTTTTTTTTAATTCATTAAGATCTTCCACAAAAAGAAGTATTTCATTAAAAAAAAATTCTTTAGAGCTACACCAACTATTGAGAATATGTTTGAGATGATTTAATTTAGTAGTACAAGAAAAGGCATCATTGTTATGAAACATTGATGACCAACAATTTTATGGTATTGGTGTATTCATTATCAGAGAACCATGCCTTGGTAAATCTGAAATGTAATGAGGGAATACTGTGTTGGGATGATACATTTACTTGGATGGGATAATTTTCAGAGTTTATCTTGGGATGTTTGGTGCTAAAGATAGTGTCCCATTTATCTAAAGTAGGAACATTTGTCAAAGAACAATCTACATTAGAAGAAACCACTCTATTAGAGATTAAATCGGAAAATTCAATGATGAAATATAATAGTGCTATGAAATTTGAATATCCCACTTGTAAAAAGTGTGTAATGAGTCACCCTAAATATTGTCTATATGGAACAACGAAATGCTTGAGGTGAGGGAAGGACATTTAGATAGTGACTAACAATAGGATAACACCAATAATGTGTGGGATTAAAGGAATGATATGATGAACCATCAGTTCATTTTTAATTGTTTAATCTACATGGAACGAGGCCCCTTCGCAAGCCAATTCACTAATCCATGGGGTTTTTGAGATAAACAACATCATCCAAGGTAGTAGGGGTGTGATTATTCAATAACAACTATTTTTATAGATCTGAATAATGAAGTAGGTTCATGTATATTAGTTATTAATTCCTGAATAGAATTTTTATTTTTTGATTTTGGTTCTATAATTTACTTCATATCACTCATGTATAATAGAACTATTAAAATAGTAAATCAAATCAAGGAACTAAAGCTATCAATGCATTTAAAAAATAGGAAAATTATTGCATCCCATGTAAGTAACTCATACCCAATTAAATTTTTTGGGCTTAAATTCCAATAAAACATTTTTAACATCCATTTAGTTAATTTTGATTAAATTCTATTTATGGGTTCGGTTTCAAAATAGATATTAATAAAACAATTTCCCTGAGAATGAAATAAATCTTTATATAAAGAATCATCCACTAATTCCATAAAAATTAAAGGATATTGATGAATATTATTTAGCATCAAAATATAATGAATTGTTATTATTTACCAAATATTAATCATATATAGCTCAAATGATTGAGTCTTAAGAAAATATCTTCCTTAAAGGCATTCATGTTGTGAGGGAATATGATGAAGTGTTTTTTAATGAATTTTATTGTATGAATCATGTTAAAGAGGCTTAATTTTAAAACGATCATGTACGTGTTGTAGTTAAATTATCTAATACTATGAATAGAAGTATATTATGTAACATTTGGAGATGAAGAAACAACTATAGGATAAAATGGATTCAGGGTTTATACACCCATGTGAATCACATTGGGGTGCACCAGTCCCCTTCACCAAGAAAAAGGATGGGTCTATCCACCGTTGCATTGATTATCATTAGCTCAATATGATCATGAGAAGTAAAAAAGTTTTATTGGATACGGATTGATTTTTTTTCACATTTGTGGATCCCAATACATATCCGATGTAGATATTTGGTAACAATAGTTTCATGTAAGGGAGAATATGGTGTATATCCCGAAGAACAGTTTTTGTACATGTAACAAGAACAATATGTACATAGTAATTCCATTTTGACTCAATAATTAACCATAAATATTCCTTTATTTGATGAATATAGTATCTAGATATTACCTTGAAATGTCTCTATTAGTTTTGGGAGATGATATTATAATATACTCAAATATCATGGAGGTGGATGGGGAGAATCTAAGCACTACTCTAAAGTCCATACAAAAGTAGGTACATTTTGAAAGGTACAATAAATGGATGTTCAGGTTAAAAAAAGTATCATTCATGGGGAATATTAACATAAGTAATTGAATATCTATAGAACATTCAATGACATATGAAATTAAAGGATATTTGGGGTGAATATGTATGATTGAAATTCATAGTTTCCTTTGTTTATTTGGGTACGATCGTAGATTTGTGAGAAAATGCTCATGATTTTCAAACCCTCTAACCAAGATAACATTGATGTAATAATGTTTCTCTATAATTATAAATGGGAAGAGGGATTCAGAGATATGGAAAAGATGTTTATTAATACACCTACAATTAAATTGCCCTCATGTGGATAAAATTTCATTATATACATTAATGAATAAAAGAAGATATTCGGTTTTGTGTTAACAAAGAGTGAAAAAGTGATAATATACTCCATAAAGAAATTGAATTTTCATGGACAGAATTCCTATACACATGATTTTGTGTTAACTATAGTGATCTTCTCTTTGAAATCTGGATTCATTATATCTTTGGGGAGATGCTTGAAATATATATAGATAATAATATTATAAATTATATATTCACACAAAAAAAGATGAATATATGCTGGTGAACATCGTTAGAGCTAAATAAATATTATGACATATCAACCCACTAGAATCCTAAAAAAATAATGTGGAAGATTCTCTATGATGAAAGGATCAAAAAATATTATCATTATTGAAAATTACAAAGGATCCTAACTTCTAATACATTAAAGGGGTGTAGATGGGAATCATAATGGAAATAAAATAATAAATCCTTTTAAAATTTATGGAACAACCTTCCCTTTTGAGGAAGATATAGGATAATAAAAGTGTAGATAAGGAAATTTAGAAGTTAGTAGAAGATATAAAAAGCAAAAAACTTAGAGTAAAATGTTAATGAAGATGGATATTTGATACTTGGGTAATGAAAATGTGTACCATCAATCCCAGAGTTAAATTTTTTTTATGATAATCCACATTGCTCAACATTCTCTTAGTATCCTAGATTCCCATAGATGTATCAAGATCTCCAAGAGAAATATCATTGGGACAATATAAATAAGTAAATTTTTGAATAAAAATTTATATTTTTTTTATATAACCATGTGATGTTGTTAATGAATAAATACAAGGGGATGATTCAACCATTACCCATACATATATAGAAATGATAAAATGTACCATGGACATTCTCATTGTTCATATGAAAACATCAAGAGAAAATAATAATATAGGGGTTGTTGTGGATCGTCAGAGTATAACTACTCACATCATTTCCATTTAATAGGACTTACACCTAATCAACATCCAAGGATATACATTTGAGAAATGGTGAGGCTGCATGGAACACCACTGTCGATTGTATCATATTGAGATATAATATTTTCCTCAATGTTCAAGATGATTCCCTGACATGCTGAAAATACATAGTTGAACTTCACCAAGGCTTAACCCCCTCAAACTGATGTCCAATCTATGAAAACATTGCAGACACTTGAAGAAATTTTTTGATCATGTTTAATTGACCCCAATGGTGGATGACACCAACATATTCCCCTATTCTCATTCTCATAATACAATAGTCTCTTACCAAGAATCCAAATGGACCCTATGATGTCCATTTTGGGAAGAGATGTAGAAAACCTTAATATTGGGAAAAAATTATTGGAAAAAACTGTTAGGTCTAGAATATGATGAGGAAATGGTGGAAAAGGTACAGACCATTCAGCTGCACATCAAGGAATCTTAGATTAAAAAATTAGCTATGTAGAAAATCACATAAGAGACCAAGATTTTGAGGTTTTGGATAAGGTATTCATCCCCTTATATCAATAAAATAAACTCAATAAAACTAGTATGAAGGTAAATATTATTCCAAGATACATTTTTCACTTTCAGATACTTGATCACAATATAGTGGTGGACAACCAACTATCACTCCCACCTAAAATATATCATATAAATGACGTGTTCTATGAATCACTATTGAGAAAGTATATAAAATACGACTCGCATGTGAGGAATCCATAGGTGGTATCAATGGAGAATGATATTTCTTATGTGTATCCAGTAAAGATCTTAGATCGTCGAGACAAACATTTTTAAAATAAGAAAATACACATCGTCAAATTGTTATAGAGAAACCACAAGTTTGAAGAAGATATATGGGAACCAGAGGAGGTGATGATATAGAGTAACCCAAATCGTTTTTAGTTTCATAATTGAATCTTTTCCAGGTGAAATTTTTAAGGGGAGGATGATTATAATGTCCCAAATAGTTATAAAAAATCCATTGGTGGTTGAATTTAATTTCCTAGGACATTTTCATATTTGTAGAAAACTCATAAATTTATTTGGTCTTATTATATCAATTCTGTTATAAATATCCATTATCCATCATTAAAATTTCTAATATTTCTACTAAACAATGATCATATGATTTTTATTAATATAGTGTTTTGATTTATCCAATTGAAACAGAGAAAGGAAGTGATTGATTCAATCTGTAAGATTGTACCCTTTGAATCCCATTTATTAGGGATTCTAAATGGTACATAATAACTAGTATTTTCCATTAACTAATCCAAATATGAGATCCAACAACTCAAACAAGAGTGAACCCATTTATAGGAGACATTTGAACTCATAAATATCACAACCCAAGATATCTACACCAAACCACCCCAAGAAAGGCTCACAATTTCACTCCTTAACATTATATTGAATTCTTGTGTAACACTAGGATGTTAATCATGAAAATACTGGTATGAATATTTATATTATAATGTCTTATGAATAAATTTTATATTTACTTTTACTTTATAAATTACTTTTATTTTGATACAACAATTAAAAAGTTGTTTTTTATTAATATTCAAATTCAACAAAGGAATTTATTTGGATAATTTTTTTTTTAAATAAATGAATATTTTATTAAAATAATATTATTATATAAATTTTTAAAATGTAAATTTTCATTTAATTTTTATGATGTCAAATGTAATTATTACAGGGGTTTGAAAAGTAATTTTTTTTCAAAAAGCAAATAAATTTTCTGTAAATGTCTGTTTTTATTATAAAAGTGAAAATTCACATATTTAGAAAACTTTTTTAATAAAATGAATAATAATTATGGAATCATCATTTCAAAATTATCCTGTGTTTTTTTTTCATAATTTTTAGAGATATTTTAATATTTTGTTAAAATTTAAATACGGTATAAATATAAAATGTCTATTATGACATGATAATGACCCCAAAATGATATAACACAAACTATAAGTGTTTCCATCACCAAATAAATGTTTTCCATTTAAAATAATTAAACATTATGTTTATTTTCTTTTTTTATAAAGACATTATGAATACTTCATAATATATAGTATATGTTAATTTTTTAAAATCAATTCTTTATAGACATGACTCACTTCCAACTTGTAAAGGGTATTATTTAAACATGTTCAGAGCTTGGACATATGAAACAATGAAAACCATCACTAATTGGTGTATAATATTTGCATAAAACATGGTATGGTTTTTTGTTTTTTTATTTTATAATAGATTGTCTAAAACCTATGTTTGAGAAATAATAATGGAATCCCCACTCATTTCCTATATAATCCAACCCAATATCTCATCCCTCTCCACTAAAAAATCTTTAATAACATAATTATTATACACTCGTTTCTATATAGTCCTCACAATGTTCCCATAATATCTCATGTATCTCCTCCCATGTATTTGGAATAACCCTCTCAAGGTAAATGTTCTCCCAAAATCATCCTTTTCATCAAGAAACTCATTTATGTTAGGTCACATAATTTACATTTTTAATGTAGGTGTATGTCCTTAGATATAAAAATTAATTTATATATAATACCTAAATTATTTGATACTTCTTTAACTATCATTAATCCCTCCCATGAAAATTTATACATACTATTATGTTACAGAAAATAATATGTGACTCTCTATGAAAAAATAATGGTGTAGTGAATACTTATAAACATTTAATATCAACAATGTTCACCATTTATAACATAGAAATATTTTTTTATGGACATACATGTATCTATTCCACACTCATTTATCATGGAATAAAATTTTATGATGAATGATTTCATGTTTTCTAATTAATGTGGAACACTTATGCAAGTGAATGGAATTTATGTGACTGGTGCACCCAGAATTATACATCACTCCAATGAATTAGATAATGTTTTAGTCTCATGAGACATTATAAAAGGCATTAGAGAATGAACCTAATATATCAAAGGAATTTTCACCACATGTTGTGTTGGAATTTATCCTCCACCTATGTTTATGATGCTAGGTTTTATATATTTCCCTCACTTCCCATGATTCTTATATGATTATCGTCATGTTTCTCTCCTCATTGTTCATGTATATGATTATAACTCCACTTATGACTTTTTTTTCATATTATCTAACATGTATTAGTTACTTCATGTCATTCAATTTTTATTCCATTATTGGGATTTATATCTCACCCCTTTCTTATCTATGCCCCTAGGTAATCCCATGTAATTTTATGTAAGAATTAATAATATGATCATGATAAGGATGTTTTCCATAAATTTGAAATATTCCCTATTTTAATTAGTTATTTAATTTATTAAATTCAAAATTATATAGATTTATTGATATTATTCATTATATCATGTGTAAAATTTGGTAATAAATCATGAATTAATGTTTAATAAAGAGGAAAGTAGTCATATATATACCATTATATATGAGATTTTATTGTTATTTAATTCATATAACTGCATGATAAATATTTTATAAATGTAGATTTTATAATTGAAAAGTATTTTCCAGGGATTTTTTTAGAATATTAGAAAAGGTTAAATATTTGGGTTTATTTTGTTATAGAACTACCTAATTTTTTTTATCAGGAATTTTTTTTATTATCTGGTTATCATGTATTGGTTAACTTATTTGATAATTATTTATATATTTGTATTAATAATTTGAATTTTTTTATCCAATAAGTTTTTTGAACTGTTAAAAATATTTACCATGATTTTGATATGACATTACTTATATATTAATCATGTATTGTTTTTTAAATTCAATCATGATAGAATTGTTGTACATAGACTATATATGTGACACCACAGTTGGATCCTATTGAGATTTTTTATATCACACCATACACATTCCCTTTGGACAATACAGACCTAATATTTTATTTTGATGTCTTTAAACTAAAGGGAGCATAGATAGTGGGAGAGGTTTTATGTTAGCTAGATACATCTGGATTGTATATATTATATCATCATTCATTGATTAGAAAATATATTTCATCTTTTTTTCATTGGTATTTCTTGTATAGCGTATATATATTCCATTTATCTTTTTTCTCATCTGGATAAACCATTACCTCTTATTATTGTTTGATTCCCATTTATTAGTCACAAGACTGTGTGGATCGAGAATGCCCTTTTGGAATGTAACATATCAGATCATGTATTAGTATTTTTAGGGTACCTCATACCAGATTGTTACGGTTTTAGAGTGTAGTGGATTTCATAAGATATTATTAGACAAAAGAATATTTTTTATATCAATGTGAGTATATTAATATTGTAAGATTGATCTTATTATAAGAGAAGTACATAATTATGAATTGGATTATCAATAAAGTAAAGGATATGATCATTATTATTCTTATAGATATGATGAATTAGATCAACAATAATTTAATTACACCACCCAAAGTGCCAATAAAAATGATTTTAAATAAAATATATAGATTGAGAATGGAATGATATGTGTGAGTGAAAAGCGAACGTGGATATAACAAATGAAATGTTTTAAGATGTGAATGATATGTGTGAGTGAAAAGAGAAAGTTGATAATGATTTTATTGAATTCATGAAGAATATTTGATTAAAATATCCCTTTACTCATTAAGATCTAGTATAACCTCCCAATTATATTCAAAATAAGAAGAAGATAAATATGAATAATATCTCTAAAATTTAGAATAATAGATGAGTGAATCATGATAAAAATATATGTGGCACCAAATGATAAAAGAAATGGGATGTCTCAAGATGAAGACATTACTAGGTTTGAGTAGTTTCCATGGGATGATATAAAGGAGGATATTTAATTCAACCACATAGATGAATTATTTTACATGGATGTTTTTACAACACCTAAAAAATGTCAAAATGGTATAAATTATCAAAGGTCATCAAAAAGTAATATATTAAGAATATAAGGATTGTTTTATGGAAAAAATGTATTTAGAGGTGGCTTAAATATCCAATAAAAATGTACCTCTAAAAAATGATGGAAGGGATGCGAATATAGTTTCAATTCCATGTAATATTTCTTAAATTTTATGTAATGAGATTAATGGAATGATTTCTGATGGCGGACCTGTAGAACATAAATAATTGTTATTAAGTCATCAATTCGAACAATAGAATATGTGGATGATACATTTTAAATTCCTAGATAATTCATAACATTCATCGATATGAATAGAGAAATATAGCTGGTGTATAATGAAATAATTTCGCTGACAACCCAGTTACTTATAAAATAACTTGTTTTCATTCTGGAATTTATTATTGGAACACATTATAAATTTATAAAGAAATAGGTGTTATTTATAAAAGTTAACTAATCTATACTAATAAAATTGTAAAATCACATATGAGAGTATAAATAATATTATGCATTTTATATGTTAATAAATGATATATTTATATATTGTATTAATTATAAATGTTTTTTGAAAGTGATAAATCAAGTGTTAATATTTTTTTGATAAATAAATATATAATTACAATTATAATAATTAAAATAATTATTTAAAATTAATTTTTTTGAAATAATATTTTAATAAATTTCTATTTTCTATTCTAATGAATATAAAATAATTTTACGAGACCTTAAATATATTTTCAAACTGTCATAAAAGAATATATAGTTTAAAAATGGTATTTTTAGAATAAATGATGATTTTTATAAAATATTAAATTTAACATATTTTGAAAATTATTTAAAAAAATGGATATTATTTTTTAATTATACATTACAAAAAATGGTTAAGGTGATTTTTTCATAATTTTTAAAAAATATATGATTTTGGTGAATAGCGGAATACAATAATTTACGATATTAATGAAAATGTATGAATTATTGAGTCATATATGTTTTTTGGATAATTTAATCCCATAATATCTAAGTCACAATCATTATTTTAATATATTTAGGGATAATTATTAATCTATCCATTTTCATGAGACAAAAAATTGACTATTAAATGAAATATTCAAACAAACATCCCTCTCTTACACAATAAATACAACCCCTCTCCACCTATTATTCTTAATCCAAAAATACTTTTATCTTTTCTAATTTCACACTAATTGCCTTTATAAGCATCTTATATAGGTTCAATGCCTTTTAGTCTTAGCAATAGGCCAAAAACATGTTCCTCAAGAAGGTTCTCAAGGAGAGGAGTCAAACAGTTAAAATCCTATTTCATTTTACTTTATTTTTTATACAATTTAATTTATTTTCTTATTATGCCCCCATATCCATTATCCTAAATGGAATTATAACTATAGTATCATACATATACTGGAATTTTATTTTTTTTAATGGAATATATATCATCAACCTCTCCTCTTCTCCTTTAATTCTAAAAAATGAAAGCATTGTCTGTGACGTGTTAATTCTCCACCTTCGTGGATATTGAATATTTATTTTATTTTACCATATTTATGTTTGGTAATAAAAAATTAATATGGTTAAATAACATTTAATTAAATATATTTTATGTAATAAAATGTTCTACAAAAATTTATATACATTATTTTAAATAAAATGATATAGGTTTCTGATAGTCCTAAAAACCACCTGAATAAGATAAATAATTTTCCATAATTTTTTATTTAATGAATGTTCCTTATATTAGAAAAAATTTATATAATGTATCATTTAAAATTCATGAATCAAATTAACACCACTTCACTCCAGTTATGGAAATAATCATCTATTTAATAAGCAAACCCATAGTGAACCAATCATGGAAACCATGAAATAAACAGTCCCAAAAAATAAAAATAAAATCAATTATCAATAAATGGGTGTAAAAATGATATAAAATGATCATAGAAAGTACTATAAATATTAATATATTTCATTAATTTATTTATAACACTCTTTAAAACATAATAGAAATGTTTTAATTTTGTTTGAAGTAAGATACGATAAAATACATTCGTTTTAAAATCATATTTAACATCACTTTCTAAAAATTCAAAAAAAATGTTTATATGATAACAGTATTCTAGTTTTAGGATTATAATTTGTTCACTGGTAAATTTTTTTAATTATGGGTGATTCCTCTATCTCCCTCCAATTCATTTGATATGATTATTTTTTATGTTTATTGTAATTGTTATTCTAGTTGTAACGTCAATGGTTACACCATATGATAGTCATGATGGTTACATTATCAGGCATCCATCAGGGTTACTTATATTATTGGATCCATTAATCGTAAAATATTATATATGTAATTCACAATTTCACATAAATGGTTTTATTATTGTTTTATATGTTATATGTAAATCTCTTATTATCAAAAGTTAAGTATATTAGACATAATGGTGTGACATATGTCTTTGTGAGAATGATGTCATATGTTTATATTCATACATGGAATAACTCTTTCTATTCATTTATGTCCCATACAAAGATTTTGGTGCTTTTCCAATTTTTTAAAATATTTTTCAATGGTTTTAAGAATGGGTATGGGAAATGAAGAATATATGATGAATATTATGATTATTTCCCATGAAAGAATTTCATGTTTTATTAAAAAATATTATATTGTTGGAGAAATGGATACAGATTTTGTAGTTCCCACTTTTTATGAATTTTGGTTTATATGTATGAATTATGTTATAATTTTCTAAAAATATCCACCAAAATGATATTTTGAAATATTAGATAATTAATTCAAAATGTATTATCTATGTTAAATAATTTTTGATGCTGATTCCTTATTGTTGGTATTTATACATGGTGTAGATAAAATTAGGTGTTAGGATAATGATAGTAGAATACCTATAAATTTATTTTCCTTGTTATTTTATTGAAATGACATATCATTTGAATATTACCAAGTATTTTAATCAAAGATATGTCTATTCATAATTGGTTTTTTGTAGAAGAAATAATGATTCTAATGTAGAAGGCATCAATAGGATGACATCATTCCAAATATGAAACCTGGAATGATGGGAATTATAAATGAGTAGTTTGTGAAAGTAATAGATAAGTTAAAATATAATATAAATTTTGGGGCATCCATAGAATGAGAATAACTATAACTACCACAAAGTAACATTATGATAGTAGAATAGTTTATTTAGAAACTTCCTCCTTACTCTCAGTGGATCTTCTGACACACTGGTGGATGAATTGTGGATAAGATACCATGAAAAGTCATATTATTTCATGGTGAGTTGGAATAATAAAAAAGAATTTCTTTCTATATATCATTTTAATAGAAAAGATGACCAATGGTGGTATAATATGACAATCTTTTTCTATGCGATCAGAGGGTATAATTTGATTTTATAGGAGATAAATATAATATTTTCAATGATTTGATGAATATTTCTAGATGGAAGGCAATGTGTAAGAATTAATCAATGAAAACTGAATGTAAGAAATAATTGTTTCTAGTTTGTGAAATGTGTGTTAAAAATAATCCTAGGGAATTAATTAAATGAAATGGTAAGTGTTTAAAATTTTTAAGATTGGAAATAATGCATGATACTTCTATGATGTTGATCTTAATATTATTCAGATAAGAAAACTGTAATGTGTTTTTAATGTGGTGAGATGGGGAATTATGAAGATAATTTCTCAATGAATGGTCTAAATGATGGAGAGAAACCAATATATAAGAAGAAATGTGTAGTGAAATCCTTTTCGACTACATCAGTATATTTTGGTACTATCCAATGATGTGGTATCAAGTTCATTGTTTGTTTACTCAGATATTGATAATCTCTTGTTTGATACGGGCTCTACACATTCCTTTATTTTTGATAATTTTCTAGTAAATTGAAAATTTCACCTCAAAAAATGTAATTATAACTTATGCTAAAAATACAATAGGTAAATATTAAAGAAAAAATGCATTTCAATAATATTCGAGATATTTTTTATGGAATTCAATTACCTGACACCCTTATTGTTCTTCCCGTAGTTGAGTTTGATGTTATTCTGGGTATGGATTGTATTTATTTTTATAATGCTAATTTATATTGTAGAGAAAATGAGGTTTTCTTATTTACAATTAGTATTAAATTTTATACAAAAATGAACCCATACTATTGATAACATATATGGAAGTTGAAAATTAATTAAAATATGGAAATGAAATTTATCTTGGGGACATTGTTGAAAACATGGGAACATTGCTTATTAATTAATTGTTGGAGGTAAACGAATACCAAGATGTTTTCTTGATGGGTGTCTAGTATTATACCTAATCAAAAAATTTAATTAACTATTGAAATATTTCTTGATGATATGCCTATTTCAAAACCCATTTATCAGATGTCTCTATAATATCATTTTGAATTGAAAAATTAGTTGAATGATTTCTTGAGAAATGATTCATTTATCCTAGAACATCAACATGGGGTTATCTTATTTTGTTTGTTAAGAAGAATTATCGTTTCATGAGACTATGAAAATATTATAGACATTTTAATAACATTACTATTAAGAATTATAATCCACTACCTAAAATCGATGACTTTTTTGATCATCTCAAGGGAAATTAGTACTTGTTCAAGGATGAATTGAGATCTATGTTCTATCAGGTGAAGGTAAAGGAGGATAAAAATCCAAAAACAAAAATCCAAATATGTTATGGGAATTATGGGATAATTTTATTCCACTAGGTTTGAAAATTTTCCATTTAGTATTTATGGATCTTATGAATAGATTAATCCATGCATATTTGGATAAGTTTATAGACGTTTTTAGGGATGACATTTTATCGTTTTCATAAATGATATGATGATCAGTAAATACTTTTAAGGATTTTATTGTAAACCCTTAATAAAAATAAGTTATATGAAAAAAGTATCAAGTATAATTTATGGTTATAACTTATTTCTTTTCATGGGAACATTGTAAATACAGATTTCTTAATAGATGATCCCACAAAAAATGTGGTTGATGAATGGTTAACACCGTAAAATGTTATATAGATTTACAGTTTAATGTATTATCCTGATATTATCATCTATTTTTTAAAAAATTACATTATTATTTATCCTACTAACTAAGTTAACATGAATATGGATTAAATTTATTTGGAAAGAATACTGTGATATTTAGTTTCAATAACAGAAAATCGGATAAGATAATTCCTTAGTTTTGGCTCTACCATCAGGAAATAATTTTTATGTTATCTACTATTATTATACCTTTGTGGGTATTGGTTGTGTTTCAAATGTAGAATGATCTAGTAATTGCTTATACTTCACGACAACTGAATATTCATGGGTTAAATTATCTTAGACAGGATCTAGAAATAGCATATGTGGTTTTAACATTAAAAGTTTGTAGAAATAATTTATATAGAGCCATATGTTATATACATGCTGATAAGAAGATTTTTAACTATATATTTACATATAAGGAATTGATCATGGGGAAGAGAACATGGCTAGAACTGATAAATGATTATGATTTCACAATCAATCACCATCCAAGAAAAGAAAAAAATGTGGTATATGGAATGAGTCGAAAACATCATTTTCCATTAATCATGTTAGGTTTGGAACATGAAACATTTGTTTATGAAATTTTTCTTTCTTTATGATTGTTTATAATAAATAAATTACTCTATTTTGTTATAGGTTTCACTGCAGTATTATCTCTCATATAGAATTATACAAGAGTAGAAAAAAGACTGTGTGTCCTAGAAGAAGAAATAATTGGTTAATAAAGGTAAATTTTCTAATTAAATGTTAATGAAGATTGTGTCTTCTGATTTGGAAAGAAATTATGTGTCCCTTGCAACTCCTAGATGAAGACATAATTGTCAAGTGAAGCTTATGGTTCTCTATTTTTCAGTTCAACCTGGAAGCACCAATATGTGCATAGCCCATCAAGAGTATTACTAGTGGGTTGGAATTAATATATATATTATTTTTTTAAACATGAAATTTTTTACTTTTCAACATGTTATATTAAATAGTAATATACCAAAGTGGATGCTTTATCCATTTCCAGCACTGGAGTAGTAATATGAAAATATATCTGGGGACTTTGTTTGGGAATACAAAATACATCTCAAGGGAAAAAATTTATTTGGGTTATTTTTGATTGATTGAAAAATTATGCACAATTCATTCTTATTAGAGACTTATGGAAAGGCATTTATAATTTATTGTGATCTAAATTAAATTTTATCCCAAACATTCCTCGATAATCTTATGGATAGACCTACCAAAAAATTATGAAATAGAAGACATGTTATGTTCATTTTCAATGGATTACCAAGGTGGTCCAGATCAACATCATTATTTAGTTGCTTATTATTATAATAATATATTTCATTCTAATATACAGATGGCACATTTTGAGAGTTTATGTATAAAGTTTTGTTGAAATCAATAATTTTTGTTTGAATTCTTGGAAAGGAGTCATATTGGACCATAATTAGTAGTGGATGTGGCTGAGAAAGTTTAGAAGATCCAGAAACACATGAGGACAACTCCAAGAAGGGTAAAAATTTATATAGATAATAGGAGGGAGGAAATTTCTATTGAGGGAGGTGATCATGTTTTTGTTGAAATCACTCATTGGAAAATAGTCATTCATTTTGGTAATAATGTGAAGCTATGTCCATAGTTTATTGGACCTTATGAAATCAGGGAGAATGTTTTACTAGTTTCCTACTGAGTATATTTTTGTTCGATTCTATCTTATATAGACAATGTTTTTCATGTCTTGATGATGGGAAAGTATGTTCCATATTCAACTCCCATATTGATACTTCAAGTAGTTCTTCTATAAGAGTTCCTCTCTTCTAATGAAAAAACTATTATGATTAATGATCATGGAGGGGAATTATTTCACAATAAGGTAATTTACCCAGATTTGGTTCTGTGAGGAAAATTATGGTTAAAGAAGAAACTGTAGAATCTAGAAATGCATTGATGGAATGCTTTCCTCACATGATTAATAAGTAAATTTAAATTATAAATATGAAATTTTTAGAAGCTGTGGAGAATGTAATAACCAATAACATATAAAACAATATGATTTCATTGTAGATTTAAACATTTAAAGTACATATAAATGTATAACTAAAGACGCGTTTATCGAAATGAAGCAATCTATAATAATAATAAAATAGTTACCACTCCTATGATAGTATAAATTAAAATTATTCATCATATAAGTTAAAATAAAATATATATATATATATAATTAATAATTATATTAATGTTTTGAAAGTGATAAATGTGGTGTTGGTATTTTTGTGAAACATAAATATACAATTACAATTTTTGTATTAATATTGGGATTTAGAAGAAAATTAATTTTCATAAAATTTTCCCAAAAATTACAATTTTTTTGTCTTATGATTATAAGATAATTTTATGAGACCTTATGTAATTTATCAATGTGTCATAAAATCAGTTATAATTTTCAAATAAGTACTTTTTTGAATAAATAATGATTTTAATTAAAAAATAAATTTCTCATGATGTTCAAATTGTGTTCCTAAAATGGTCTTCATTTTAAATTCTACTTCTAAAAAAATGGTTATGGATAATATTTCAAATTTTTCTAAAATATTGTAATTTTCTTTTAATAGTGAAATACAGTAATTTAGATATTAAACAAATAAATGAGTTATTGAGTCATAGATTATATATGGATGATGTAATCACATATTCTTATAATATCCATCATTATTTTAATATATTTATTGATAATTATCAAATAATTCATATTCTTGAGAATAATAATAAACTAATGAATAAAATATTCAATAAACACCCCTCTCATCAAATATAAATACTACCCCTCACCTCCTCATCTCCTCACAACACAAAGCCTTATTTCTCTTTTTAATTTTTAGCTAATTACCTTCTCTATCATCTTTCACACATCTAAGACATTTGGGTCTCAACAAAAGTCCAAAACCAAGTGACATTAGGAGGGTTTCTAGGATAAAAATTCAAGCGGTAAAATCCTCTTTCATTTTCATTTATTTTCTTTTCAATTTCATTTCATTTATTATTCACACTGCACCAATGATATTAATAGTAACAAGGTCACTATAGTATCATACCTATAATATAATTTTGTTGTGTAAATTGAATATCCATCATAAATCCTCTCATTTTCTAATTTTATTCAAGAAAACGAAATAATCATCTATGACATGTCGATTAACCACTTTCATGGAAGTCAACTTTTCATTTTCTTTTACCACATTTAAGGATAGTCATAAAAACATTATTATAGTTATATAAATTGTTATTATACATATTATATGTTATATATTGTTTGGTATCCAATATATATACATGATATTAAATTAAATGATATATGTTCATGATGGTATTAAAAACATTCAAAACAAATTAAATCATTCTCATTAATTGTTTATCCAATAAATAAAACTCATATTAGAAAATAAATAACATATGCTATCATTTAAAATTTTGGAAAAATATTAATACCATTTCAATCCAATTCTGTTATTTTTCTTTCATTCGAAAACAAAACCAATAATGAACCAACTGTGGAAACTGTAACACCCCGAGATTTTATGAAAAATATTTTTTTAATTTCATTAATGTCTTGTGTTTTACGCTACACCAAAAGGAGCTTGCACAACATGCATCCTTGACTTGCCTTTCATTACACGCAATCACGACCTTCCTCAATAGCGTGCGTAATATGCAATACCGACTTTCACTAAACAACGATATGCTATTAAAATATTATTAACACTAGCCGTTATGAATAGTAATAACCACTTTTTGAAATTTTGTAAATTTTATTTTTCAAAATGGACTTCATTTTTGGATTCGGAATATTAAAATTATCTTAGGGTGAAATTTTGTTACTTTTCGGCTAACTTTTATTTTCTGATGAATAGTGAAAATTACTAAATTTTAATTAAAAACAACATTTTTAATAGAAATAATTAATAGTGATAAATTATTAATTTGAGTGATTTTAAAGTATATTTAGAATATATTTTTACAATTTACTACAATTTTGGTTATTGGATGTAATTCGCATTTAAACCAAACATAAACAACTGTCAATCTTTTGATAGTTATTATCTTATAAAAACACGATATTTGTTTTGACGACGGGAATTAATTTTTAAATTAATTAATGCAACTAATATGTTTTGAATTTGGTAAAATAGACATCATTTTTAATTTATAATATAAAATATTTCTTAGGCCTAATTGTTGGGTATTTTTCTGGAAACTTTCATTTTTTGATGAATAGTTAAACCACTAAGTGGTAGTTAAAAAAAATGAATTTTTCATAAAAAATATTTTTATCACTTCTGTGAGTGTAATTCCAAAAATCAGAGATACACGGTTGATGTCAGTAAGTAAAATGTGGTTCAATGAGATGAATATAATTTTTGGTGAATAGTAACATTTTAATTTTTTTTTTACCACGGTTAAAAGTAAATAGGGTAATTAAGGGTAAAAAAGCTATTATTATTACCCTAATACATGTCCTAATTCTATTGGATAAGTTTAATTAGACCAAAAACAACCTTAGGAATAACATATGACCATTTAGGCCCACCTGGATTACATTAGGACATTTATTATTAATTTAATTAAAGAAGGGTTAAAATAGATTAAATCAATGTTTAATAAGTATATAATTTTTAATATAGGGTTATACATAATATAAATCCAAATATAAATAATCATTAGAAATAAAATAATCTCTCCTACATAATGGTATTTTCTTTGTAATTTTTAGACATTAAATAATTTAATTTATTTATGACACAACGATGATGCAGTAATTATCTTATTAATGAAATATTGACATATTTGATGTCATAAATACCAAAATAAATGTAATTTGAGACTTTTTATGAATTGCACTAATTTTATAGGTTAATAGGAAATGTTAGTATAGAGGTAATTAGCTTTTTTCAAACTAATCATTCTGTTATAATTTTCAAAAAAATCATTTACTAAATAGTGTCAAAATTGACATAAAACAGTTTTTAAAATAAATATTATATTATTAATTCTAATTTTATTCATAAAAATCTAAGGATCAGAAAAATGACTTATATAAGGTTATATATATTAATAATAAACAACTTCGGGTTCGTTTGGCTTCTTATAGTATGTTTATTAACATTATAGTGTAATAACACAGAGAGACACGGTAAAAGTAAAATTATATAACATAAAGTTAAATTTGAATTATAAGGATAAAATAGCATCCTAAACTTGTATAAATTATATTGGATGAGAGGATTTCGACCAATCCCCACCTTAGCTTTGAAATAAATCAATTTTGAGCTATTTAAAACCGAATTTGGCTTTATAATAAAATAATATTTTTAGTTTTTCCAAAGGACCCCCTCTCCTCCCTTATAAAGGGAACCTCCTCCCTCTCTTCCTCACACCACTTTGAGCCTTCAAGTTCGGCCAAACCCTACCAAATTCTCTAAAACACATCCATAGAAACATTATAGAGGTTCTGGTATTCTTCAAAGACCAATTTTAATGCCCTAAAAGGAGATCTCAAAGAGGCGCTTCAATGAAGAGGTAATGTTCGTTACCGATTCTTTCAACTTTATTTCTTCTTCCACATCTTCTTATTAGGGTGTTTCAATATGGAGTAATAACATCAGTATAACTAATATACTGATATGTTATTATAAGTATTAAAAAACCCTATTTCACCATCTATCCATCCTACGGAAAATGAAATCACCGCGCGTGCGTATGTACGGAATACCGTCTCCACGCCGTGGTGTAATCTATTTTCCACCACCACCTTACTTGGATGGTTATAATGGTATAAATAATAACTATATATGATTATTGTAAAGTGATAATGATTCGGAAATATTATACATACACTCCAATACACTCCCACGATCATGAGAACGATATCATCGCTCGTGCATACGTACGGACTGCCATCTCCACGACGCGATGACATTCATTCTCCACGTTAACCATACATGAATGATTTTAAAGTATATATAATAAGTAATAATGAAATATATGACATAATAATGATACTTTAATTATGTGTATATATATTTATGTTATATAATTAATTTCATTCAACTCAAAAAGGAAACGAAAACAGCATTCATGCGTACATACGGTCTACCATCTCCATGAACAGTGTATTTCTTTCCATTTACTGATTTATTATATATAAGTATATTATGAATATATATTATATATAAATCATGTTTTATATTCTGGGATTAAGTAATCATGATCTAAGTAATCATATGAATAATTACAAGTCAAAACACGGACGACAAATGAAACAATTTTACCCAAAACGGTCTTTAACATGGAATTTACAAAAGAACGGGTAATATAAAGTCATCAGTGAACCATATATGATATAATAATAATTATTATGATTCTGGAATAAGTCAATAACATTATTTAAATCATTATACAGGAGGTTAGGACAATTACGAAGCAAATCGTACCTAAGGTAAGGGAAATATCAAAATCTCATTTTTATCTGAGATTGCTTATACTTTGGTATTTATAATGGTGTATTTTGTCATCCACATCCATGTTTTCTCAATATGTATTCTTATTACCATACACCTACAATTGCTTAAATCCAATTCTACCATTTGGTGAGTTTTTAGTAAAAGATATGAAACGAATCTTTTGTCGTTTTTCGTACGAGGTACTTTTTGACTTTTCCGACAAAAGTACGAGAAGAATGTTTTTTTAACTTATACGACATGAATGTATTTTTAAAAAATTATTTCCAAGAAGCTTAATTTACAAGTTTTTAAGTTTATTTTTAATCAACTTCTTTTAGTTTAGAATTGTATGACATGTTAAGAAAGGAAAAGTGTTTTTGAAGTAGAAAGGATATTTTCCTCATGAATGGAGTTTAAGTGTTTTATCAAAATTATTTTCCATCTATGATAATATAGGGTTCTGTTTATATCCCTATTATTTCATGGATTTTATTATATTGTGATGGAAATATTTTTATGAATTCATTTATCTTATATGAATTGTTTTATGATGTCACGATGTTTAAGATTCCCATTTTTATTACATGGGTTATGATATGATGTATGGTTTATGATTTTGTGGCACACATAAGAATGGTATCATTATGAGATGGGTGGGACATATATCTCCCTTCAATGCATTGGGTAAAGATTTTATATCTCATGAGATAGGCAAGGCTGGAACGGCAGGTTAAACCGGTTCAGTGAAACATGACTGAAACGTGGAGTTAACTCGGTTCAGAAATGGACTTTGTCCACTAAGATAGTCTTGGCACTGAGTCTTGACTAATAGGAAATGTTTCTCTATGATTATTTGTGTATTCCACAAAGTTTCTTGTTTTAAGTTATGATTATTGGGATTAGATTTCACTACTATGATTTATCCCATGTTATGATATTATGATCTCTTTTGCAGGTTAAGATTTCCAAAATGTTATGTTCTTATGAATATGATTTGACTGATATTTATTTTGATTACCCTTACTGAGAATTTGAGCTCACCCTTTTATGTTTTCCTTTAACGAGGATATAAAGAATGATTTTAGGTAAAAAAAGGGAAGATCATTATGGGATATGTTGAAGATCTTTCACCATGATTAGAAGATTATATTCCAAGTATCCAAAGACACTAAACTATTACGGTCCTTGTGTGTGTTTTCTGTTATTTACTAAGTATTCCCCAAAAGTAATGTAATGTCCATGTACATCAAGCTTCGGGTCTCTATAGTTGGTATCAGAGGAAAGTTTTAGTCAACCTTTGTCAACTAGGATGCAAAACCATTAGTGAGATCCATAGCGATATTTCTATGGTATGTCTAGGGATGTCCCTAAGGATAAGTATATGTATAGGATATAGTCCTAAAACTACGGTAATGATCTTAGAATATAACTTAAGATGTAATATATTGAGGGTACTCCCCATTTACTATGTTGTTTTCCCTAGCATGAATTTTGCCTCTCACACTATTCTTTTTGGGTTTTAGAAAATGGCTGGAAACAGGAAGATCCATGATAATGGAGGATATGACGGACAATGGAATGATATTCTTTATGAGAAACCAAATGAAACGGGATTTGGAAGTCCAAATATCGTTATTATGCCTAATCATAAATCTCATAATATGATCAATAATCTCAATTTTGGTAAGTTTACCGACTCAGATAATAAGAGAAAGATGGAGTATCATGATGATCATAGAGGAAAGAAAGTTCAATTTCCCTCATGTAAATCATGTGGGAAGAGGCATCGGGGAGATTGTTTCAAAGGAACTGGAAGATGCTTTGGGAGTGGAAAAGAAGGACACAAAGCCAGTAAGTGAAAAGGAAAAGGTTCAGTTAACACCATGGATGGGGATAATGGTATTTCTACGACATCAACAATGGTTAAATGTTTTAAATGTGGAATGTACGGGCATTATGCAAACCAATACCCTAAGGGAAAGTCTCATGACGAGAATCAGTATGGCCGTATGGGTAGTATTTATGTGGATGATGATGAAGAGACTACAAATGATATGTGAGTTGAATGAATTGTTGAAGCTCGGTCAATGGTTTAAGAAGGTAGTGGAATGATTACATGTTTATCAAGTGTAATGTTGTATAACTAATCTCATGGTACTATGGAATAAAAAGACATCTAAGGATTGTTACACTGTTGTCTTTCCTTGAGTTTTGAAAGTGTATGATTAATGGTACCGGTATCCATTGAAGGTTATTCAGATATTTTTGGAATATAGGTGATATGCACATAATGAAGGGATAAGGAAAAAATTAAATGTTTAATAGTATTCATGAGCTCATGACTGATATAAGGAGAAGGTTATATCATGGTTTGAGTATATAGAAATTTTGGATTTTGGTATGTGGAAAGAGTTAACTTTTGACAGAATTCATGTTTTCACTAAGGTTTAATGGGTATTCATTTTTTCAAGAGAATACATGATTATGGTATTCACATGATTGGAATGTGACCAACAATATATATGGGGGATAAATGATAGTATTCACATGCTTGGTTGATGAAATTTCAAGTAATCATTTTCATTATACTATGAACTTGGACCGAAGTATTTTATATAAGCCCAAAGATTGGAATGGATTATGTTAGACATAATTTAGTATTGTTTAAGGATAGAATTTTTTTTTAGATATTATTGATAGGATGTTATATTAATATAGCTTTAGAAAAAGGACAACCTGCAGGACGGGCGACAGCCCATCGCGTCGGACAAGGCTGTGGGAATCGAACCCACAACTGAAGTGCGACTGGCCTTTATCGCCTACCACTGGCCTACAGGAAGTCCCTGTTTAGTATAAACTAGTTTTATTATATTAAGAAGTATGATATATGAAGTATAAGTCCATTTTATGAACCATATATGATTAATATCACTATAGATGGACTTATGTAAGTTTTGGTAACTTTTCTAACCTTTTTTTTTGAGACAGATGGAATGACCCATCATTCTATCACATGATCTGCTAACACATCACGAATGAAAAATTCAACTTCATTTACTTAAGAGATGAAGTGGAAATTGTCCAAAGAACAACCAATGGTGAGACTATACCAAAATCACGAAATTATTTCTTCTAATTCCAATTTCATCAACATTAGGGAAATGATCTTGAAAACCAAAAATGTTGTCCTAGTTCTCTTATATCTGATGATTCAGTTGGTACCATAAATCATCACAAATTAATGGCTTTTTGATTGCTGGATTTTCCATATCCATGTTCTCTACCACTCTCCATCAGAACATGATGATTAGATTTCCCTTCCATATCCATATTTTCAACTATGTGGAAACCCAGTGATTAGTTTATTTGGGTAACCATTATGTTTCATACTTTTGTTTTTAAAGATTGGTTTTGGTATTCCTTTTTATGATGTGGGTTTCTATTAAAGAAGCTTTTGAGTAGTAAACTATTTATAACCCCGAAGAATTTCGAGGGAGAAATTCATTTTAAGGGGGGTAGAATGTAACACCCCGAGATTTTATGAAAAATATTCTTTTTAATTTCATCAATGTCATGTGTTATATGCTAAACCAAAAGGATCTTGCACAACACACATCCTTTACTTGCCTTTCATTACACACAATCACGACCTTCCTCGATAGCGTGAGTAGTACGCAATACAAAGTTTCACTAAACAACGATATGCTATTAAAATATTATTAAAACTAGCCGTTATGAATAGTAATAACGACTTTTTGAAATTTTGTAAATTTTATTTTTCAAAATGGACTTCATTTATGGATTCTGAATATTGAAATTAGCTTAGGGTGAAATTTTGGTACTTTTCGGCTCACATTCATTTTCTAATGAATAGTGAAAATTACTAAATTTTAATTAAAAACAACCTTTTTAATAGAATAATTAATATTGATAAATTATTAATTTGAGTTCTTTTAAATTATATTTAGAATATATTTTTACAATTTAATACAATGTTGGTTATTGGACGTAATTTCACATTTAAACTAGACATAAACAACTGTCAATCTTTTGATAGTTATTATCTCTTAAGAACACGCTATTTGTTTTGACGACGGGAATTAATTTTTAAATAAATTAATGAAACTGATATGTTTTTAATTTGGTAAAATAGAAATAATTTTTTAATTAATAATATATAATGTATCTTAGGGCTAATTTTTGGTATTTTTCTAGAAACTTTCATTTTTTGATTAATAGTGAAACCACTAAGTGGTAGTTAAAAAAAATGAATTTCTCATAAAACACAATTTTACCACTTCTGTGAGTGGAATTTCAAAAATCCGAGAGACACAGTTGATGTTAGTAAGTAAAATGTGGTTCAATGAGATGAAAATAATTTTTGGTGAATAGTTACTTTTTAATTTTTTTACCACGGTTAAAAGTAAATAGGGTAATTAATGGTAAAATGATATTATTATTACCCTAACATATGCCCTAATTCTATTGGATAAGGGTAATTCGACCAAAAACAACCTTAGGAATAAGATATGACCATTTAGGCCAACTTGGATTAGATTAGGACATTTATTATTATTTTATTTAAAGAAGGGTTAAAATAGTTAAAATAAAAGTTTAATAAGTATATCATTTTTCATATAGGGTTATACATAAGATAAATTCGACTATAAAAATTCATTAGAAAGATAAAAAGATTTCCTACATAATGGTATTTTATTTTTAATTTTTAGACATTATATAATTTAATTTATTTATGACACAACGATGATGCAGTAATTATGTTATTAATGAAATATTGACATAATTGATGTTATAAATACCAAAATAAATGTAATTTGAGACTTTATATGAATTACACTAATTTTATATGTTAATATGAAATGTTAGTATATATTTTATTATCTTTTTTCGAACTAATAATTCTGTTATGATTTTCAGAAAAATCAATTACTAAATTGTGTCAAAAATGACATAAAATAGTTTTTAAAACAAATATTATATTATTAATTGTTATTTTTTTCCTAAAAATCTAAGGATCTGCCAAATGACTCATATAAGGTTATATATATTAATAATAAACAACTTGGGTTTCGTTTGGCTTCTTATTGTATGTTTATTAACCTTATAGTGTAAGAACACAAAAAGACACGGTAAAAGTAAAATTATCTAACTTAAAGTTAAATATAGATGATAAGGTTAAAATAGTATAATAAACTTGTATAAATTATATTGGATGAGATTATTTCGACGCATACCCACCTTAGCTTCGAAATAAATCAATTTGGAGCTATTTCAAACCGAATTTGGCTTTATAATAAAATTATATTTTTAGTTTTTCCAAAGGAGCCCCTCTCCTCCCTTATAAAAGGGCACCTCCTCCCTCTCTTCCTCGCACAACATTGAGCCTTCATGATCGTCCAAACCCTTCCAAATTTTCTTCTCAACTTCCCTAGAAACATCCTAGTGGTTCTGTTCTTCTTCAAAAACCAATTTTAGTGCCCTAAAAGGAGATCTCAAAGAGATGCTTCAAAGAAGAGGTAATGTCTGTTACCGATTCTTTCAACTTTATTTCTTCTTCCACTTATTCTTATTAGGTTGTTTCATTATGGAGTAATAACATCAGTATCAATAAAATACTTATATGTTATTATAAGTATAAAACAACCCTATTTCACCATCTATCCATCCGATGGAAAATGAAATCACCGAGCGTGCGTACGTACGGAATACCGTCTCCATGCCGTGGTGTAATCTATTTTCCACCATCACCTTACTTGGATGGGTATAATGGTGTAAATAATAACTATATATGATTATTGTAATGTGATAATTATTCTGAAATAGTATACATACACTCCAATACAGTCCCATGATCATGAGAACGATATCATCGCTCGTGCAGATGTACGGACTACCGTCTCCACGACGCGATGAGATTCATTCTCCACATTAACCATTAATGAATTATTATAAATTATATATAATAAGTAATCATGAAATATATGACATAAAAATGATAATGGATTTATGTGTATATATATGTATGTCATCTACTTAATTCCATTCAACTCAATAAGGAAACTAAAACAGCATTCATGCGTACGTACGACCTACCGTCTCCCTGAAAGGTGTATTTCATTCCATTTACTGATTTATTATATATATGTATATTATGAATATATATCATATATATATATCATGTTTTATATTCTGGAATTATGTAATCATGATCTACGTAATCATATGAATAATTACAAGTCAAAACACGGACGAAAAATGAAACGATTTTACCCAAAACGCTATTTAACATGGAATTTACAAAAGAATGGGTAATATAAAGTCATAAGTGAACCATATATGATATCATAACAATGATTATGATTCTGGAATAAGTCAATAACATTATTTAAATCATTATACAGGATGTTTAGACACTTACGAAGCAAATCAGACCTAAGGTAAGGGAAATATCACAATATCATTTTTATCTAAGATTTCTTATACTTTGGTATTTACTAGGGTGTATTTTATCATCCACATCCATTTTTTCTCAATATGTAATTTAATTTCCATACACCTACAATTGTTTAAATCCAATTCTACCCTTTGATGAGTTTTTAGTAAAAGATATGAAAGGAATATTTTTCAATTTTTTGTACAAGGTACTTTTGGTCTTTTCTGACAAATGTATGAGAAGAATGTTTTTTTAACTTATATGGCATGAATGGATTTTTAAAACATTATTTCCAAGAAGCTTCATTTACATGTTTTCAAGTTTATTTTTAATCAACTTCTTTTAGTTTCGAATTGTATGACATGTTAAGAAAGGAAAAGTGTTTTTGAAGTAGAAAGAATATTTTCCTCAAGAATGGAGTTCAAGTGTTTTATCAAAAAAAAAATCCATCTAAGATAATAGAGGGTTGTTTTTCTATCCCTATTATTACATGTATTTTATTATGTTGTGATGAAAATATTTTTATGAATTCCTTAATCTTATATGAATTTTTTTATGATGTCACGATGTTTAAGATTCCCATTTTTATTACATGGGTTATGCTATGATGTATGGTTTATGATTTTGTGGCACACATAATAATGGTATCATTATGAGATGGATGGGACCTATATCTCCCTCCAATGAATTGGGTAAAGATTTTATATCTCATGAGATAGACATGGCTGGAACGGCAGGTTAAACTGGTTCAGTGAAACAGGACTGAAATGAGGAGTGAACTCGGTTCAGAAATTGACTTTGTCCACTAAGATAGTCTTGGCAGTGAGTCTTGACTAATAAGAAATTATTCTATATGATTATGTGTGTATGAAATAATGTTTCATGTTTTAAGTTATTATTATTGTGATTACATTTCACTACAATGATTTATCCCATTTTATGATATTATGATCTCTTTTGCAGGTTAAGATTTCCAAAATGTTATGTTCTTATGAATATGATGTGACTGATATTTCTTTTGTTTAACCTTACTGAGCATTTGAGGTGACCCTTTTATTTTTTATTTTCCCCAGGATATAAAGAATGATTTTAGGTAAAAAAGGGATGATCTTTATGGGATATGATGAAGATCTTTAACCATGATTAGAAGATTATATTCCAAGTTTCCAAAGATACTAAACTATTACGGTCCTTGTGTGTGTTTTCTGTTATGTACTAAGTATTCTGCAAAATTAATGTAATGTCCATGTACGTCAAGCTCTGGGTCTCTACAGAAACCATGTAATAAACAAACAAAAAACAATAACTATAAAAAATATTATCAATAAATTATTGTAAATATGCTATAAAAAATCATATGTGGTGTTATGAATATGAATATAATTATATGATATATTATTAAAACTCTTTAATCAATTATACATGATGTTTTAACATGTTTTCTGTAAGATGAACTTGAGGCAATGGACATTCCTTGTAAAATCCACTTTAATGACTCTTTTACAAAAGCCAAAAGGAATTTTATTATGATGAAAGTATTGATGTTTTAATATTATTTTTTTGTTCATGTGAATTTTTTATGACAGTTTAGTCCTATATCTACCTATGATTCATTGGATATGTTTATGTTCATAGATGACTACAATGGTTATTCTACATGTAACTGAAAAGGTTACACCATAAGGTAGTCATGAGGGTTACACTGTAAGGTACATGTGGGGGTTACAAATGATATCATATTCATGTGGGTCAAATTATGATGTAATTAAAACCCCAATTATCTATATGGATTTATTTATTTGTAATATGTTATTTGGAAATATTTTATTTTCACAAGTAAAGTATACTATACATTCTGGTTGAGAAGTATTCCTTTGTGAAAATGATTTCTTATGTATATAAGTACTCATCAAATAACTCATTCCATTATTTTATGTCCCTTAGTGAGATTTTTTTTTTCACACCCCATGTTTAAAAATATTTATGATAACATTTATGGGTGAGTAAGAGAATATATAAATCGAAGAACAACATTATGATGATTTGTCATGAAATGATTTCATTATTTATTTAAAAAACTTATTATCAAAGGAATGGATATAGTTCTAGAAGAAACCACTTTTAATTATTATGTGTTTAAATGCATGAATTATTTCATAATTTTCTAAATCAATAAACAGAAATGATCTTTGAGAATAATATAATGTGAAATCAGATATATTTTTCTTGTTTATGTAATAAATAAAGTCGATTCTTTGAAAATATTTCATAAACTCACTTATATTCATGATGTACATGTAGAATAGGACTGTATACTATACCTAAAATAAGAAATGGAAACCCTAGGATATATCTCATCAAATTAAATGATAGAACAAATGAAAATGTATACATGTTCATTTGGAAACCCCATATATAATGGGGTGTTGAAAGAATCATGTTAGGGGAATATTGATCCTTTAATGAAAAATGAAATTCCAATAGTAAAATTAAATTATATTTTTGATGAAATATAGATATCAACCTCAATGTTCCACAAGGTAATGAAATAATATGTAGTGTAATAATTTTATAAGGTTTTACTAGATTTTGTATTTAATTATCATTATTTAAAGTTATCTATATATGGGATCATATTATAATTTTTTCCCGATGAACCAATAGAGGAGGAATAATGGGTTTTTATTGGATTATTTGAATTTCGTATAATCTTTGTGGTAGGATTAGTTAAAATTGTCTTACTCCTTCATTATAAGACAGAACCAAAAAGAACTAACATAATGAATATAATGATGGAGTCTATAAGAATAAAAAGTAGTTTATTAATTTCGTTATAGGTTGTAGTTTTTATTAATTAGATTTTGTTATAAAGTATCATTGTGGTTTATTTACATATCTATTTGTTCCAAAATGGGATATAACCATTATTTACATTGATTTTTTGAATTTTATATGATTAAAATAAATATAATGTATTTAAAAAGTAGAAGGATAACATGGATAATAATTCATATGAATGTGTGTCATATTCTTATTTATTTAAATATTTCTTTACATTACAATTAATATCATTTTCTTCTAGAAGGAATAATGAATTATTTGATAATACAAATTAAATTTAATTCTGTTATGAATAATTCAATTATTTTTTTCATAGTCACTGATATATGGTATATCACACTAAGGAGAGTTATTTTTACACGATGGATAATTTATTCTCCATTCCAAAATCAATTAGAGATATAAATGATCATTTTTGTATGACACACAGTTACATTAATTTTTTTTAAAATTATTACTCATATGATTTCATTTCATAAAATGGATTGCTAGAATTTATCATTTTCTGACCTAATCGTTGACATTATTTCACTGAGCCCATTGTGCCTTTTTATATTTCCTATTCCTGAGTTGGATTTTTAAATAATTTCATAAAAAATAATTCATAGACCTCATTTCACAAATGACCATGGAATTTTCATAGCCAGTAAAAATTCTATCACTATAATTATAGAGATGAATAAAACAAAATACCTTATAATATTATTGAGGAAATTTATTATATTCCCTTATTTTTTGAAGTTCAATTTCTGATTTGATAATTTTTATCCCTTATAATCAGTTATATTATCTATAATAAATGATCTAAAAGTATTTTATAATTTATCCTTTGATGCACCACACATTAAATATTTGATGGTATATAATGTTATAAGCCTAGGGGAGATGTTTTCTATAGAATAAGGGGATTCCTCAAAGTAAGAGACTATGTTGGTGAATTTGTATTAGGATTAACGGAGAGACAACTAGTTATCATCCATTATTCATTATTTTGTATCCCTTTAGAGAAAAAGTATAAAAAATGTAAATATATTGAAAATAAGAATAAAATGGTTCTATGATGGTTGGGAAAGATATAACCATTCCATGACCAATAATCATTTTATAACTACTAATTTAGTGAAATTAGTAGATCATTAGTGGTTGGGTGATGGATGTGATATTTTAATACATCATAACATTGATGAAAAGATGAATAAATGGTTGAAAACAGCAAAAAAATATTGTGTATCATTTAATTATTCCTTATTATTAATCATGAGCCTTTTCTTTTAGTTATTTTCAATTGGATAGTGAGGAAACTCTTAACAGAGTATATATACAGAAAATACCTGGACAAGTCATGATTAATTATTTATATTTTATCCTTTTTTGGGAATTATATTTTTTTCACATCATATACCCAACTATGCAAAGCTTTATAGTCATTCTATCCCCAATTCAAAGCCCTCATGGTTTTTTTTTGTGATTTTCATTTTTAGGATTTGGAGATTTGAGGATCATTTGAAGCATATAGATAGAGTAAATTTTTAATTATAATGAGAATAACTCCATTCACAATGGTCTTGATAAATGGGGAATATAAATTTTGGTTTAGTGACCTGAGTTATCCCTCATTAAATAAATACTATCTTATATATCTTGTGCCACACTTATCATCAATATAAAATAAGGATATAACATTGTATTTATCTATATAATTGTAATGTTTAAATTATGGAAACATAAAATGATATATATATATATATATATATATATATTTATGACAACAAAAAAGTAGCGTCCCCTAAAATATCAACTCATCTAAGACAACTATGAAACAAATATTTTTTTATAAAATTTACATTGTTCTATGTATAATATATTTTGAAAAAATAAAGTATTAAAACTAGACCAATTATTAATTTATATGACTGAGAATATTTAATATACCAAAATTCGTTTTCATATAGAACCCTTTGATGATATATTTTATGTTATTAAATAATGTTAAAAATTATACATTTTTTAATATTATTTTTGACACAATTATGTAAATTTTTGAATTTATCATGGAAATATTATCTTTAGATGATGTTTTAAAATTATTTTAAAAATATAAATTTTATTTTGAATACTAAAAAATATTTATTTAATAAATATAAACAATTTATTGAAGTTATTTGTATATAAATATAAAATATAAATTCATTAAACCCAATTCTATGATAATTTTTTTATTTTTTATGAGAATACGGTTTGAAAATTTTATAAACCCATATTTGGGTTTTTTAACCTATTTTTCACCATTCAAACAATTGTTTATAGTAAATTATAAAAAGAGAATAAAAAATAATAATTTTTTCTCACATATAAAATATTAAATAACGTAGTGGTTATCAAATTATAAATCATTACGTATATTTTATATGAAATGGAAATATTTAATTTTGGAAATATATGATATAATACTTAGGTAAAAACTAGTTATCATGGTAAAAACTAAGATGGAGAAAATAATTAACTTAATAGTTTAAGGGACTAAAATGATAAAAACATGTCATTAGATTAGTGTTTTAAGTGTTCTCAACCTTATATTTTATATTATACATTATTTATCACCGTTGGTTCAATGTTCCTTAAGGGTAACTTCCTATTATTGAAAATAGTTGGTCATTTAAAAATATTAAATCCTTTTTAACTTATAAATAATAAAATCCTATCCTTACATCAACTCACATTAAAAACACCTATTTTTAAACCAATAACATCCAAAATTTCACAAAAAATTTCATGCAATCCTCAAATTTGTTGTATTATTATCAAAATGAAATCCCTTAATGGTTTAACCCCCTTTAGATAGAATAAATTCCATGTATTAAGGTATAGATTTCTAAAACTCCTCCCTCGTTTCAATTTTACAATGTGTTATTATGCTTTATTAAATTTCTATCACAATCCTAATATGATTACATAATTATAATTTTTATACTTGTAATTTATTTTATGGTGTTATAAGAATTATCCACCCTCACCTATTCCATCAAGAAAAATGAAAATGAGAATCGTGAATTGTGTATACTATCACATCTAGGACATAATGTGTTGCAAAATACATCACCACCTACCATGAAATGTCCAAAATATTAATTATCTAAATATTTATTAAATAAATATATCATATTTAAGTTCCTAAAATTATTTACCCGATTTATTCTTTTTCAACCCTTTTAAAAATGATATCATAATTCATTCATATGTGTGGACTACAGCCTCCATGAAATGATGGATTTGATATCTACATCTATAATTTAATGTTATAGATTATATATAATTATTTAATATGATATATTTATATGTAATATATTTCACTAATATTGTTTTTTTGTTAAAAAAACAATCATTATCATCATCATTTTCCTCTTCAAAAAACATGACTAAAACAGACATTTAGTGGGATTATAACATGTATGGTATTTAAAGAATAGAAAATAAATTACCAATAATGGTATTCATATTCTGATATTTGGAAAAAAATGATCAAAAGTGATTTTATAGATTTAGTTCAAAATAGTCACAATTATTAACACTGACATTGAAAAGATATTATAGAAATATAATACATGGATAGAATTCATACTATTGAAGTTTATAATTGGAAATGTATCGGAAGGAGGATATAAAATAGGTGATTAAGATATTTTTCATTATTATAGAAGATGTAAAAATAGTTATTTGAAAATAACTATTAATGGTAAGGGAATTGGTAACTCACCGTCTTATTTTTATTTTATAACCATTATTGTTTAATATTTTTTCCCTATTATTCAATTATGGATGATGTTATTTCATCTGATTCATGTTTATTATTTGGCACAACAAGATATTTTTTTAATTTACATAGCTTCAAATTTATCCCCTTTATTATGTTTACATTATATAGGTTAATTATATAATTATATCATGTGATATGTCTATAAAATGCTATAGTGAGCTATAATAATGGTGAAATGTCTACATGTGTGGTAAAATAATAGGTTTATAAAGTTAATCTCAAAGACACTAAACCATTATATCCATGGATAATGTTAATATTTTGATATTTATTATTTAAATAATAAAGTTAATGTATTATTTAACCCACATTTATCATAGGCTTATTTATTTGGTTTGGTGGATCATAATTCGTATAAAATATAGTGAGATGATGAATGATGTGTATTGAATGAGAAAATGTATGGATTTTATAATAGTAAAAGTAAAATGATTTATGACTTCATTATTGAGTATGTTGATTCCTTTATGAATAATCATATATCACTTGTTATTAATTAGAATAATCAGTTAACATTTTAATTTTTTTTGTACTGATCATGTTTGATAAGATGTTCGTATCTGTCAATAAGATGTGAAATTGTTTGGTTGTGGGGTATACTATAGGAATATTTCATCAATATATTTTTTGAATTTAAATTTCAAATTTTCATTAATTAATTATGAATTTTATCCCTATTATCATCAGGTTTATCTATTTATGACTAATTATATAATAAATAATTTTTTAAAATAAGTTATGTTTATATAGGTTTTAAGTGATTTTTATAAATGTATGGAAAGGTAGTCATTAAACAAGATAAATAGACAGCCTAAGAGGGCCATGTATTGTGAAATAGGGACTAAGAGACATTCACAAATGTAAATAGGGGACACGATATCTTATTATAGATCAATACCCAGAGGAGAACCATAGAGTGTGGTTTTCACACTCATCCATATAAACTAGTCATTGGTTCAAGTGATAAACATTTTATGATACATGATTCCATGGTATTTTTCATCAATAATAAAAATATTTTTGGTGTGGATTTGCACAACACCACCCATGATCATGCTCATAACCCTTTCCACTCATTACTTAAAACATTAGTAGCCACCATAGCTAATAAAAGAACCTTATTTCCTCCACGAATGAAGCTTGATCGATTAATTACATTTATTTTTGATGAAGAATATCTCTATGGAATAACATAGAATCTTGATCTCACATCCACAATTACATAAAAATACCAGTACCACAAATGTGATTCAAAGGAAATATAGATCTCATCACAATTATAAAGAAAACCAATGCATTCATAATTATGACTAGTGAATGAAATTAGTGATTTAAATAGTGAAAAGAACATAATTGGTGGATAACCTCATTTAATTAATATTGAACAATTTCATTCTATGATTTAAATAAGGAATAGTGCTCCATAGTATTTGATGGATTGTTTTTACATGAATATAACAAGTATATGTATCACATTGAATTGGAAAAATGAATCCTGACGCACCATAGATAAAGCATTATTAAGTAACAAAATGATCCAATTGCATTGTACGGTCATTGATGAGATGATACAAGTGCTTGATGAAAGTAAATCTCGATTATGGTGGAAAAATGGGTTAGAAAAATATAAAATGTGGTAGACATTGTTCTCCACATTGGATGAATAATATAATGATGTATAAAATTCATACTATTTTATTACTATAATGTATCTCACTACACTGTTAGGCTTAATGATTTATAAAATGAGAACTACTTCAGTATGGTGAGTGATTCATGGAATATGGTAGAATCTTAGGCATGGAACTCCCAATATTTAGGTATCATTAATCATATGGTGGATTTATACAAACGAAGATGTGAAGATTCTACCTAAATCAATAATAAAAAAATATATCTTATTCTACCAATATGTATATCTATATTTAAAAAAATGTTCAATTAAGCCTCCATGACATGTTTATGTGATTCTATATTTTATGTGAGTGAATATTGAATATCCATGTTAGATTATGAATCATATATGAGTTTTAAAATTCTAGTAACAATATATATCAAGAGATCGGATGAAGATATTTTGGGTATTTGAATATTTCATCTCTCCCACACCCACTCATATATCCATTGGATAGTCAATTTATAATTGAAGGGTGATTTTTATTCTATCCTGATGATTTTTAAGGAGGATAAAATGACACGGAAGGAGGTTCAACAATAATATGGAGTGACTGAAATGGTTACGAACCACGAGAACGTTCATAGATAGGATTCTAGGGTTGGATCTATTTTTCTCTATCTTTTATATTTTATAATTTATAAATCATTTCTAGTTTATTTCATTCATATCTAAATTATTTATTCAATTATCCATATCATTTAGTTATCAATTTATACGTAATTGAAATTCACTCATTGATAACATTCTAGATCAACAAGAGGATGTGGAATTAATGGAGTAGGGTTAGTGCCAACACATCTTTATTTTCATATCCAGTGTAATTCTCTTGTTTTTTACTATCGTGTTGAGATTTAATTATTTATCACATTCTTTATTATATAAATTGCCTTTTTTGTGTATTGGTGAACATACACCAGTATGATTAAGGTAATTAAATCACTATAATTGAGTTTGACTATTATTCTAAATTTTGACTTGTATTTGATGTGTTCTTTTGATTTTAATTAGTCCAAAAATAAACAAATAATATTTTGGGATAGTTTTAAATAAAAGAAATTTTTTGATATCGAGTATATTTAGGATTTTACAACTATCCTATCTAATTTTCATATGAGTGAGTTGGGTTATTTAATTTAGAAAACACACCCCTAGATATATTTTTCTCTATCTTCTTTTAATCAATGTACTTTATTTTATATTATTTTATTCATTAGTTTGATTATTTAAATTAAGTAAAGTTATGTGTTGAATTCTTAAAATGATAACAATGAGTTTGAATTTTTTCAAGAGGATTCATTGTGATTCACTATTCAATGTGTGATCGAACACATTTTACCATTATTCAATATCATTAGATATATTAAATATGAGTAATTTATATTTCTATTTTAGTTCAGAATGGTGTATTTAATGAGGCACTTTATGGTTATTGGTATATATCATAAAGCATCTAAAATATTAATGTGTGTGTGGAACCATTACAGGACACTTATATCTCTCTATGTGGAACTTGTATTATAACCTGTGTCATCCTTGGATGGATTCTCCTTTAATATATAATTGAATGAGAACCAATTTATGTTTGATTATGATATTAAATTGTTGAATCATAGTGGAAAACCTCATTTAATTTAATCAAAAATTTCATTAGAATATTTTTTTCTCATATTTATGAGGACATTTCTAATTTTTACGACTATACACACAATAAATATTTCCAAAATGAGATTACAGTTATGAAATCCCTTGTCACACTATCAAATTTATACGTTATTTTAATATAAGTAAATATTACTCCAATGAATTCTTATTTACTTTTCCAAACTCTCATTTGAGTCTACTTAAGTCTTGTAACAATTTTTTAATGTATAATGATACTATTGAAAACCCTCATATAACACATTTTAAGACAATAAAGGACTCATCATATGTCATAATATTTACTTGTAATATTATGTAATTTATAATTTTTTTTAATAAAAAATCCATATTACTTATAGTATCATTATATTATGAGACATCTAAAAATGGGGTTCACGATTATCAATTTTAAATAAATTATGAAGTAAACTTTTTCTATTTTATTATAATAATACCCATTATATATTTCACTTAAAAATAATTCCACTATTCCCAAATAATCTTGATGGATTCCTCATATCAAATTATCTCAAACAACCATTAATTTGTTTTCTCCTATGAAGACAAATTATATGACTGGTACTCAATGAATGAATCTCTTAACATTCAAATGGATTTTCCATTTATATTTGAGTTTTCAATATCAAAAATTGGAAAAATAAATTATACCTATTTACATAATGTTGTGGAAAGTACTCTTAACCATTCATTACTTGTCTGAGTCATGAATATAAGTTAAAAATCATCATAAATAGGTTTTTATACAACAATCTATATATATATAGTCTATTAAAGAATATACTTGTTCATTTCCATTTAATATAGAAGTAACTTAAACAAAACTCAAAAAAATATAAAACAGATATTTTATGTTTTATTATTATCATCGATTCTATTAATTTTTAAAATATTCAATCCACATATAGTCTCTTTAATCTCCCATTTTCTAAATAAATTATTTACAACCAAAACACAAATAGAAATAGGCAGGCATAAGTGTATTTTTTCAATGCATTAATATATATTGTGAAATGTAATATAGAGGGAGGAATTATTATAAGAATTAAATCTTCCCCATATCTCTATTCATAATTATTGAATGCTTCATTTTTTTTGAGAATGGTCGAACCATGTGATTTCTTAGAAAGAAGAATTTAGTATGCTAACTCATTTCATACTTTGGCTAACATGGAATAGAGAACACATATAATTTCACCAAAATATCATGATTTGAAAAAATATTTTATAAAGAGACACCACATTTCCTTTATCCTAAATAGAGATTCTTAAAAAAATTATCATGAAATATAAAATTCACTCAACACCATGAAATATATCAGAACTCTAAAAGGGAACAATATATAACTGCACCATTATTTTATAATTCCCATCAACCAATACCCCATACATAAATATATTTTATATGGGACCAGCAATGTGAAAAATAAGGATTAGAACACCTCAAATGTACAATTTTAAATGGATTCCTCAAAATAAAAAAAATCATGAATTTACCACTAGAAACCATTATATTTTGTGGGATCGTCCTTAGGGGATTATCTCTACTAACACATCATCATGATATGTTATAGAACTATATGATGGGTTTATTTATTGGTGGAAAATTATATAAAACACCAATCCAAATAATCCTTTATTTCACAACATTAACTACTAAAATATTATAGGTTTTTTAATATACATAAGGTGGGTAATAAATTAGAACTTTAATGTAATATGTGGGACTAATACATTGTTATAAACCAAAATCAATTGTGGTTTTATTATTCCAATTTGATTAGAATTACTCTTTCATTTAAAAACATTATTTTTATAATTATAAATATCCAAGAGCATCAATCTATATTTTTCATATTCAGTATTTCTTTTTGTAAAATCCACCATTTTATTTGGTCTATTGGCGAGGGGGATAAATCTTGTTCCTTATTTAAATTTTTATATACCATTCATGGTCCATGTATTCATTATTAATTACAATGTAGAGAATATCAGAATTTTTTAAAATATTCACACTAATATACAACCACTGTAATGTTCTTATTGATTGGTTTCATTTAAAGTACCTTATATGTTCTGAATTTATCTCAATCCAAACATTGATATTTTATACTTTTACTTCCACTATTTATTTTCTTGGTTCATTCACTAATGCACATCATGGATATCTTGCAATGATCTATGATGCATCCTCTCCTCTCATGGTAGAAGGATGTTTTCCTTACAGTTAAATCCTATTCATCATATTTCATATTATTCATTATAGTAACTGATCGTTTCCCCTAAATTTTGATATAATATAATGATTTCATGTCTTATTTGGTAACATAATTCATTTTATATTGGGGTCATTTCTTCATTATTTCAAAAGTTATGTGTGAAGTTAGATTATACCATTTCACATCATGACGTTTAACACATTTAAATTCGTAATCAAATAAGCTTTATAAGAATTTAAATTTATTAAACATGGATTTATTTTTTTTAAATATATGAAGGATTATTTTTTAAAATAGTTTTTCATCATAATTTATATTTCCTCCCCTTATCCAATGGCCCAAAAACCATAATTTTTTTATTGATTTTTTATAATCCACCTCTAAAGGGGTGTGGTGGAACCCTTACAAAGACCGTAGGAGAAAGTTATATATGGATCGTAGGCCTTATAGGAATTCATTTCCAGTTGTCTTGAAACATTACATACAACCTAGACATACTACATGGAACTACTCCTCCCCAATATCTTCATCGTGAAATTCACTCTCCACATTCGCATGGAATTTCGGCTAGGGTATCTCCTGCATGCACAGGCTTGTCCTAATGGCACGATCCTTACCCTCTCATTATTGAAATCTGTTTAGCTTCTGCAATGGTGAAAGAACTTTTCTTATCCTACTTCTAAAGCATGTTCCTTGTCGGTTGTTTGGATTCCATCTACACTCATGGTGGCCCGAAGGACTTAAGGTGGCATGAACGCCTTGAGGTGTCCCAAAGGCCTTAGTGACCCAAATTCATGGGATTCCCGAAGGCCCTAATGGAATCGGGTACCAAATCGGTGGCCAAAAGGCCCAAACGTAAAAATATTCCTGGATACTACAGTTCTATGTAGTACCTACTACCATGCCTGTGACAGTACATTCTACAATACTGCTACAGTACCCATAAATACACCTCCACCTAGATTTGATCTTGGATCACCTGGATGCACTTAAAGGTCCTCACCAACCAGGATAAGGCTCAGGTTTGATATTTTATCTCCTTTATTCATGGATTTTTTATATCCTCTAGAGTGTGTAATGTTGTTCATATACACCATTTAATTATTCCAAAATATCCAAAAACACCCAAAATAGCTATTGAACCTCCTTATATTGAGTTATTGATAATCTATAATGATTTTATTTCTTTATACATTAACATTAATTATTATAATTTTTTTCACATCTTGTCGATTTGATTCTTAAATGTTATTACATTTACCGTTCATTCAAGTGTAATTTTTCAGTTGTTTCCCGACCAAATTTTTCCAACAATTTAATTTAAAAATTATTACATGAAGGTGAAAAATATTTGTACATGTTAATATTTATGTGTAATAGTTTTCATTATTTATATAGTATGTTTCATCCTTTTTAGAGGATGTCTAAAATATATTCATTCCTTTGATAAGAGTCTTCAATCATTGATGAATACAAATAATAGTTCTTAAAGAAGAATAATTATTTCAAATAATATAGGATATTCTTATATTGTGTTATTCATTGATTTCAAAGACCCACATAAATCATAAGAAACATTTTACTATGGGAGTACTTTTCATCAACATCTAAACATTTCTTCATTTTCTAATAATAATTCATCTTCTTGATTTGTTTACTATAGAATTATCATTATTCTTATATAATATTAACAAGCATGTTTCATCTTTATTTCATTGGCCTCTATTTTCACATCTATAATAATTATGGTTATGTGTTATAATTATCTAATACATGAATAACATACAACGATATTATTTCAATAACAACATTCCAAAAAAATCATTGAAATAATATTTAAACTAGATAAAATAATTTTTTTCATTGTTTCGATAATTTTTCTTTTCATTCCACAATGACTATAAGGGAAATGCACATTTCAAGAATCTAATATAGCAAATTAACCATTCATTATCAACATCATCCATATTTTTGTTTTAATCAAGATACCTATTGATAATAATAACTATTCATGTGACAAATTCATTGAGAAAATTCATAAAATGAAGATTGATTTTAGTGTTGATGAAATCTAACAAAATGTAACATTGATTCTACTCACACACTTAAAATATTATACATTATTCATTAATTGGATCATTCTCAATGGATTATTTTTTGAAAATTATCATTTTGAGAAATTTAATTTAGTTTAACATCACTCATTTCAATTGATATAATTTTTGATTTCCCAAAATACCTTTTCTTCTTGTTAGTTTGAAAGTTGGTTGAGTCCATTATTTTAAATTAAATAGGGATAGATAATGAAATCAATAGTTTTGGATTCTCAATATCAATATCAAATAAATTCTTCTTACATATTTAAAAAATTAACATAATGACTTTAGATCAGATTGAGTGTGTGTGTGTGTGTGTGTTTGAATAATTGGACCCAATTAAGTATTTTCATTTGATCATTTTAAATCATCCACTATAACCAGTTAGGATTTCATCCCCACTTAGTTTTTTGGTCTTCATTTAGATGAATATATAAAATTAAAGGGACTAAAACTAGTGATTTTAAATCATCATAAATTAATTTATTCCCCTTTTCATGAAAGTTTTGTCCCTCATAAATCATAATATTTCACTATTAATGAAATTAGTTACAATTAAATGGTCTCCCACTATCCTTATTGGACACTCTAGTATATTCCCCAAAGTTCTTATAGATGTTTTTTTGTATAAAATATTATATATTCTATATTCCTAATGGTATTACTTTTCTATCTCTAACAACATACTGTTCACAACATGACTAACATCACTGAAAAGTTAGAGAATAGATCTGTTTATAAAAAGTTGTATAAGAATTTGACTTTATCACTCTCATTGGTGTGGAAATGTTTTGTCTTGACCCATCGCCTGGGGCCCATGATATTATAACACGAAGCCCACCTCCCATAGGCCACGAGCTAGCGACTAGCATCGAGAAGTATATCCCAGAAATAGGAGGAATTTTCCTATGTACCTGTACACACAGAGATAGAAATTCAGGCCAATGAAACTGGAAAGTAAAAAAATGAAGCTATACATGAAAACCACTAAGTGAAACACAACCAGAGTACAATAGAAAGTATGTACTAGGTAGAAATTTGTGCCAGTATACAAGCCCGCCAACTAAAAGACAATACACACATAAAAATTCCAACTCTCTAATAGTCATCCACTGCAAAACCTACCTAGAGGGTTCGTGGATGGTAGAGTAATAAAGTCATAGGAGTACACCTCATCTATCTAATCTCACAGGACACACTAGGTCCTTGTCCTCCCTTGACACTATCGAAGTGTCAGTAATCTTTACAAGACACATCATTTATGAAAAAAACCGTATAGGGTTGAGTAAATAATACTCAGTAGGATGGCCTGAAACCACAAAGGTAAAGAATATAGGAAAACCCAAAATGAAAATGCATCTTTAAATCCACATAATTATATTCCCATACATATTTCAATAATATCTAGATATACTCATTTCAATCAACATGAATCATTAGGATCCAACCTCATAACAAGTATTAGGATTATTATTGTAGGATTGAGAGGCAACACATGAAACTTGGAGATCACTCACCATGAGCTCAGCCATTGTAACACCCCGACACCAGTTACCTAGAGTCGGTGCATTGTTACATAACATTGTTGTGATCACAAATGATCAAGTCTCAAAAGGCCAATTAGTTTAGTAGTCTTGGAATCTATAAGGCCCCAGCCTTAAACCTTACTTAAAATTCAATTAAATAAATAATTCACATTGAGGATCTTTTCAGGTTTAGAGTTTTAGAGAATTAGATCATGAAACATGCATTACATTCCACATTTAAACAAAGTGGTTACATAAAAGACAGTATTCATTCTTCCCATCAACGGAAACATATTTAAAATAAAACATGGATTCTTTCTTGACACATCCTTGACACTATCATCACATCATGTACCCTTCCCTTGTCCTGTGAAAAACATTTCAAAAACATGGGACGAGCATAAAAATCTCGGTAAGGAATATAAAAATATGGAAAGGAAACATGAGTACATGTATACATAAGAATGAAATCATACTTTACCCATAAAACATAGGCATATCAAATCATGATTAAATCATAGAAATCATAAGACATAAAAGGTAACATGAGGCATTCATAACATTCTTATGTAGGGAGTAACCCTCTTGGTTACGTTTGGAATACCCATCACAGTATATTCCCTAAATCTCTTCGGAGAAACCTTAACGTTTCACTCCTTCGCGTTACCCAATGCATTGGAGAGATATATCGGGCTCACCCACCCTTAGTTTATCACGGAACCACCCGTTCTTCCTAACAATGCCCAAGAAACATAACATAATCGAATCACATAAAACACGAATAAAGGAAACATATCATTTCCACATTTCAATCACAATATATCATTTTAGGATATTGAAATAACGAATCCATTAAAAACCATTTTCAAAACCATTTAAAACATTTAATAAAGAGATTTTTGAATCAAAGTGTCCCATACGACCTTGAAGCTTTTAACATTTTAAACAATTAATATCCATATAAATAAATCCTTAAAACCATTTTTAAAACATGGATATTAATAAGAACAAATAATTAAAACATTTAAAGTGATATTTTGGTTAAAGGGGTTTTACCAAAATTAGTGACACTTGAATACAATAATTGAGGAATAACATTTATTCAGAACCTTATAATATCATTATAATAAATGGATTCATGATATAATAATCCAAAGGATAGTATATACACTATATAAGAGTGAATTGGTTCATAACAACAATGAACCCTCAATAGAAATGTCAAATGTGATGAAATCCCTTATAAAGAAGGTATCCTTAAATTAAGGGAAAATAAATCTCAAAAATATCTGTGACAAATATAAATACTCCCAATATAAGTGGATATTAATTGTAAAACAATCAAGGGTCAATCACACATATTAAATGGATGACATATTCAATGACTACAAGTTGAACCCAAAGAAATCGAAATTGGGTTAAAAAGTTCCCTTGACAGCCTAACGGCATCACATCAAAATGAGTTGATGAGAGATAAAAAGTGTATCTCATCACTTGGACATAAAATTTACATCAATAAGGATGTATGAGAACATATCCCAACATAAAAATATGTAAATTAAAAGACCCAATAAAAGAAGTCTTTTAAAAAAGAGGATTGTGAAAGGTTCCCTTACCGACTTGGGTATTTTTCAAAACATACACCCCATGAAAGAAAGACAATAGGTCATTTATGTAAATACTCATAAATGAAAGTATATTTCACAAAGAGTTGAAAAATGGGAAGTACATACACCACTCAATGGAATTTGTGGCGAACGTAGCATAAATCTCACGGGAATAAAAGTGAGATGAAAAATCGCTTATGAAAACTCAGCAGCCTAACGGCGCGACATAAAACATCCGAATATGGATTGATGAGATCAAATAGGGTATCTCATCACATTACAATAAAATGTACAGCAAGAGTAATATAAAATAACATCCCCCAACATTACAAAGATGAGCCTAAAAGAAGTGACATAAAGGAGAGTACTTAAAAAGAAAGAGAGAGGCTAGATCTCTTACGAAAGTTCGGCAGCCTAACGGCGCCACTCAAAACTTCCAAAATGGATTGATGAGAGAGAATATGGTCTCTCATCACATGATCATAAAAATTAAAGTAGGATTAATATAAAATATCATCCCAATAACAAGAAAGATGAGCTTTAAAAGGAATGACATAAAAGTGTGAACATAAAAAGAAAGAGAGGAGTAGGATCCCTTACCTCGGGTCCGACATGACTCGATCGTTCTTTAATCTCCTGAATAATAAACTTGAGTTAATTTCTAATTCATTAAGAACCTTTTTCAAGTTCATTATTACTTTTATACCACTTATTACCATGTCATAAACATTATGTAATCATTTAAGTTAATAATATTTGTTTTGCCGATATTTGGTTATTAAGTCGAAAGTTGACTTCTTACAATTACATGTTGTTCGTGTGGCCAAATGTTTATTATATCCAGAATTGTATTCATTATGTAGATATCATATATTTCATATATATCCAGTACATGCATGCATTTATAACATTACATAATCATTTAGAGGTAAGAAATGAAATGCACCGTTCATGGAGACGGTAAGCCGTACGTACGCATGAACGCTACTTTCATTTCTATTTCGTATTTTATAGAATGGAATAATAATGATATAAGGGTATATTATAATTCCAGTATAATATCATATATAATATCATATTTCCATCCTTTATACATCCCACATATGGTATTTAACGAATCAAATCACTTTGAGGGGGCGGTAGTCCGCACTTCCTTAAATGAAGATATCGCGTATACCCATAATGGAAGCCATAAAGGTAAGACAAAAATGAAAAATACAGAAGCATAAATATAACATAAACATATTATATATCATATATAAAAATAGTGACATCATAATGGCCACCTTTTAAGGTGTTAAATGAGTATTGAACAATCATCGTTTTGGGAGGCAGAATTTCACCATCCACGGAAACCGTATGTTCTTTAACCATTTGATGTAGTTTTGTGAGAGTGTAGCTCGAATAAATATTATAACAACATCCTAGTATATTGAAGATACTGGTGTTCTAACAAAAGAAGTAAATAAAAAGAGTTTAGGGGGTTGGAGAAGAAAAATAAAACAAATGAACATGAGAGAATGAATTACCTTTAAAAGTGTAACTCCTTTTGATTTGAGCCTAAAGGCTTCCTTTGAAAGGATTATTCCCAAAGGTAATCCTCTAGGGTGAGGAGAGGGATGTGGAGAGAGTAAATGGGCAGGGGTTGGTCGAACCAAAGGCTTGAGGAGTGTGTTAAATGTGGTAGAGGTGGGGGCCTTTTATAAGATGAGAGGAGGGGTACTTTTGGAAAGTAAAGAAATATTACTTTATGTGAAAATGGTTTTCGGTTTCAAAAGGTCCCACATTGATATAATTCGTGGATAAGGTGATAAGTCTTCTAAATCCACTCATCCAATAGGTTTTGGACATGTTTAGTTCATTGATTTTACATTATCTTTCCATTTTATTTAAATCGTCAAATAATGATGTCATCGCTGCATTATTATTATGTCATAAATAATTTAATTTATATAATGTCTAAAAATTATAAAAAAACTACTATGATGTAGGAAATATTTTTATCTTTCCAATGAATATTTATAATCAAAAATATGACTTGTATAACCCCACTTAGATGTTGTTTTAGTAAAACATATCATGTTTGTGTCAATTTTACTTTTATATTAAATAAAATGTTATTTATGTCATTTCCAAACCAAAGTGGATCCATGGGGTCCCCAAGTTGACCCATGGCTTGCCTTGGTCTGCCATGATACAACCAATAGGTGTAGGACAAGTGTCATGGTGTTTTCACATTCTTATAATATCATTTTTACCTTAAACTACACTAATTACCTCTAATCGCGATTAAAAACTTAATAAGTTACTATTCACCAAAAAATTATTTTAATCTCATTGAACCACATTTTACTTCTTAATGACAACCATGTATGTAGGATTTTTGAATATCAAAACACAATGATGGAAAAATTTCATTTAAACGGAAAATCAGTTTTTATAAGTACCACTTAGTGGTTTCACTATTCATCAAAAATTGAAGTTTTTCAGAAAAATCCCAAAAATTCACCCTAACCTATATTTGATATTCTGAATTCAAAAATGAAGTCCATTTTACAAAATTAAAAACATATAAGTCACATTAATTAATTTAATAATTAATTCTCGCTGTCATGACAAATAGCGTGTTTTATGAAACAATAAGTATCAAAAGATTGACACTAGTTTAAGTCTGATTTCAAAGTGAAATTGATTCCAACGACCACTATTGGATATAATGGTAAAAATATTTTTTAATTTCACTTTAAAACCAATTCAAAAAATAATCGAATCATATAAATAAATTAGATTAAAAAGTGGTTTTGAATTAAAATACAACATTTTACACTATTCATTAAAAAATGAACTTTATTGGAAAGATACAAAAAATTTACACAAAGTAAATTTTGATGTCCCGACTCTTAATAAGAGTTTTATTTGGTCCAAAAGAATGTTTAAGAGTTAACAAAACTATATTTAATGATGGTTCAACATCAAAAGGTGATAAGTGATCCTTTAGTGAAAAACTAGGGCATATACGCCTAAAATTGAATTCATTCCGTATTTTAAGCCTTTATCATTTATTGTATAAATGTAAAAATATTTAAGAACATATATAATAATATTTTATTTATTTCTATCCATTCCCTCCATTACAACGGCTACATGTTAAATACCATTTAAAATAATATTATTTTATTATTAGAGTGCAACGTAAGATTCCCAAGAAACTCGTTGTTGCGTGTTGGGTATGCCATCGAGCATAGCGTCCCCTTTAAAGTCATATTAATATTTTATTCACAAATATGGATAAATATGAAAATGTCATATTCCTTATTTACCTGGGGTGTTACATCCTTCCCCCCTTTTGGGAATTGTGTCCTCGCAATTTTAAAATTGCGCTTGGAAACATCCTTGAACGTCCCACATCGTAACAAGAGTCGGTAAAACAATCACTTTAAAATAAAGAAAGATAAGCACAGAGGTCACCCGAGTTAACCCATACTAGGATTCTAAGTATGAAAATATGGACATGGAGAAGAAAACATAGGGTAATGTTCTGATGGAGAGTGATAGAAAACATGTTTAGGAGAAAGTTAACAATAAGAAAATCACAAACTTGTGATGGGTTAAACGGTGTTGGGTTCCCCATTAGGAAAAGTTAATTGACAACATTTTTGTTTTATGTTACTTTTTATTGAGTAATTTATTCATAAGGAAGCATAATCACTTATCATGTTGACTTTCAACTTTTACTAGATTCCTTAGTCAAACACATATTTTTTCCAAATGACGAGTATTTAGGGAGACTTTTTCGCATTAAGAGTACTATAATCAACTTCTAGAGAATCACCTAATCCCCAAAAGAGAACTATATACATCCCATGTATTTAGGCTTTAACCAAAACCAAAACCAAAAAGGTTAGTACAAGATCAGATAATCCAGAAAAGGATAACCCCTTATAAAAAGAAAATCTATTCTTAATCTCCAAAATTTGTCCAACAAAACCCAAAGTTCAATGAGGACCATCCGATAAACAATTTTTCCATAAAATTCTTCAAAGTAAACCAATATAAGATTGAAACCCAAATATTTGAAGGATTTAGTCACATAGTATTCCAAGTTAAATCGTAACATTTATCTCCAAACAACATCAGTTGCTCCTAAAGTCTCACATTGAAAAGTAATTATCCTAATCACATATCCTCCAAAATCAACTTACTCTTAATTCATAAAATCATATAACTAAAAAGAATCAGTCAATCTAACCAGGTACTTCACGTAGCCCAGTGGTAGGCGATAAATACCAGTCGCACTTTGGTTGTGGGTTCGATTCCCGCAGCATTGTCCGACGCGACGGGTTGTCACACGGTCTGCGTGTTGTCCTTTTTCCAAAACTATATAATTCTCAAATCATTACCCAAAAAGGGATAAAATCATCAATAATAACCATAACATAATTTAACCTCAATTTTATCTCATGCCTTTCACTTCAATCATAACATATGGTAACCCATAATTACCTCAAAAGTAAGGATCATATAAACCCAAATGGTTCTTTATAACTATGTCTACAAAAGTAAAGATAACTATTACTTGAATAAAATTTGCCTATATTTATCATCAGGGTTACACATAATATAAAAATTCTTCTAATGTAACCCCATCATCAAAAGAGACTTAATACTCTTAAGAATTTCACCCTAACTCTTGAAGCCCTTATATGTTGACATCTTACTAATTCAACATTCTTCATGATCCATTATCCATTCCTTTCCAACTTATTCCGAAATACCTCTTTACTACAAAAAAAATCATGAATCATATCCTAAGATTCCAAAATAAAAAAACAATAGTCATGAAATAGTACATACCATTGATTGGTCATTGTCAGTTTCTTCATCCTCAATCGGAATGGCATTAGGTATTGGTAAACGATTATTTGTACGCTCTTGGTGACCTCATTCACGAAACTTCTTCATAGGACATGTGTTTGCATAATGACCATGCACACCACATTTAAAACATTCAATTGATCCCTCAGAAAGAACTTCTTTCCCTTTCCTCGAGTCAACTGGATGCTTCCTTTTTCCATGGCAGGTTCTTGCTTTATGACCTTCATTTCCACATCTATAGCATATTTCTGTCCCTTTGAAACATTTTCCTAGGTGTTTCGTTCCACATCTTTGACACATAGGTATTTGAACACACTTACCTGTATGATTATTACCTATAATTCCGTAGGGATTTGTTTCTTGCATATATTATGCCTTAGAGAAATGTACAATGTTTAGGTGGTCAATCATGACTCCAGATAGTTGGTTGAAGATAATCAAAAGAGTTCTCATTGCAGCTCCCATATCATTCAGTTGCTTGCTCAAAAAACTGTCACAGTTTCCTTCACATCCACTATTACTTTGGTGCCTGCTAGATCCAGCCATTTACTAAAACCAAAAAGGTCAGTGTGAGTTTATCAAAAAAACCATCATGTACTAATGAGTAAGATAGACAATAAGATATACTTACGCATTCACTTTATCTAAAACTAAGACTCTTTCTGAAATCCTAACCATTATGGTAATTGTCAATTATGTTTTAAGAATACCCTAACCTCTAAAGTTATCTAAACCGACCATTGATACCAACTATAAGGCCCCAGCCTTAAACCTTACTTAAAATTGAATTAAATGAATAATTCACATTGAGGATCTTTTCAGGTTTAGAGTTTTAGAGAATTAGATCATGAAACTTGCATTACATTCCACATTTAAACAAAGTGGTTACATAAAAGATAGTATTCATTCTTCCCATCAACGGAAAAATATTTAATATAAAACATGGATTCTTTCTTTACACATCCTTGACACTATCATCACATCATGTACCCTTCCCTTGTCCTGTGAAAAACATTTCAAAAACTTGGGACGAGCATAAAAAGCTCGGTAAGGGATATAAAAATATGGAAAGGAAACATGAGTACATTTATACATAAGAATGAAATCATACTTTACCCATAAAACATAGGCATATCAAATCATGAATAAATCATAGAAATCATAAGACATAAAAGGTAACTTGAGGCATTCATAACATTCTTACGTAGGGAGTAACCCTCTTGGTTACGTTTGGAATACCCATCACAGTATATTCCCTAAATCTCTTCGGAGAAACCTTAACGTTTCACTCCTTCGTGTGACCCAATGCATTGGAGAGCTATATCGGGATCACCCGCCCTTAGTTTATCACGGAACCACCCGTTCTTTATAACAATGCCCAAGAAACATAACATAATCGAATCACATAAAACATGAATAAAGGAAACATAACATTTCCACATTTCAATCACAATATAACATTTTAGGATATTGAAATAACGAATCCATTAAAAACCATTTTCAAAACCATTTAAAACATTTAATAAAGAGATTTTTGAATCAAAGTGTCCCATACCACCTTGAAGCTTTTAACATTTTAAACAATTAATATCCATATAAATAAATCCCTAAAACCATTTTCAAAACATGGATATTAATAAGAACAAATAATGAAAACATTTAAAGTGATATTTTGGTTAAAGGGGTTTTACCAAAATTAGTGACACTTGAATACAATAATTGAGGAATAACATTTATTCAGAACCTTATAATATCATGAGAATAAATGGATTCATGATATAATACTCCAAAGGATAGTATATACACTATATAAGAGTGAATTGGTGCATAACAACAATGAACCCTCAATAGAAATGTCAAATGTGATGAAATCCCTTATAAAGAAGGTATCCTTAAATTAAGGGAAAATAAATCTCAAAAATATGGGTGAAAAATATAAATACACCCAATATAAGTGGATATTAAGTGTAAAACAATAAAAGGTCAATCACACATATTCAATGGATGACATATTCAATGACTACAAGTTAAACCCAAAGAAATCGAAATTGGGTTAAAAAGTTCCCTTGACAGCCTAACGGCATCACATCAAAATGAGTTGATGAGAGATAAAAAGTGTATATCATCACTTGGACATAAAATTTACATCAATAAGGATGTATGAGAACATATCCCAACATAAAAATATGTAAATTAAAAGACCCAATAAAAGAAGTCTTTTAAAAAACAAGATTGTGAAAGGTTCCCTTACCGACTTGGGTATCTTTCAAACATACACCCCACGAAAGAAAGACAATAGGTAATTGATGTAAATACTCATAAAGGAAATTATATTTCAAAAAGAGTAGAAAAATGGGCAGTACATACACCACTCAATGGAATTTGTGTCGAACGTAGCATAAATCTCACGGGAATAAAAGTGAGATGAAAAATCCCTTATGAAAACTCGGCAGCCTAACGACGCGACATAAAACTTCCGAATATGGATTGATGAGATCAAATAGGGTATCTCATCACATTACAATAAAATGTACAGAAAGAGGAATATAAAAGAACATCCCCCAACATTACAAAGATGAGCCTAAAAGAAGTGTCATAAAGGAGAGTACTTAAAAAGAAAGAGAGAGGCTAGATCTCTTACGAAAGTTCGGCAGCCTAACGGCGCCACTCAAAACTTCCAAAATGGATTTATGAGAGATAATATGGTCTCTCATCACATGAACATAAAAATTACAGTAGGATTAATATAAAATATCATCCCAATAACAAGAAATATGAGCTTTAAAAGGAATGACATAAATGTGTGAACATAAAAAGAAAGAGAGGAGTAGGATCCCTTACCTCGGGTCCGACTTGACTCGATCGTTCTTTAATCTCCTGAATAATAAAATTGAGTTAATTTATAATTCCTTAAGAACCTTTTTCAAGTTCATTATTACTTTTATACCACTTATTACCATGTCATAAACATTATGTAATCATTTAAGTTAATAATATTTGTTTTGCCGATATTTGGTTCTTAAGTCGAAAGTGGACTTCTTACAATTACATGTTGTTCGTGTGGCCAAATGTTTATTATATCCAGAATTGTATTCATTATGTAGATATCATATATGTCATATATATCCAGTACATGCATGCATTTATAACATTACATAATCATTTAGAGGTAAGAAATGAAATGCACCATTCATGGAGACGGTAAGTCGTACGTACGCATGAACGCTACTTTCATTTCTATTTAGTATTTTATAGAATGGAATAACAATGATATAAGGGTATATTATAATTCCAGTATAATATCATATATAATATCATATTTCCATCCTTTATACATCCCACATATGGTATTTAACGAATCAAATCACTTTGAGGGGGCGGTAGTCCGCACTTCCTTAAATGAAGATATCGCGTATACCCATAATGGAAGCCATAAAGGTAAGACAAAAATGAAAAATACAGAAGCATAAATAAAACGTAAACATATTATATATCATATATAAAAATAGTTACATCATAATGTCCACCTTTGAAGGTGTTAAATGAGTATTGAACAATCATCGTTTCGGGAGGCAGAATTTCACCATCCACAAAAACCGTATGTTCTTTAACCATTTGATGTAGTCGTGTGAGAGTTTAGCTCGAATAAATCTTATAACAACATCCTAGTATATTGAAGATACTGTTGTTGTTACAAAATATGTAAATAAAAAGAGTTTAGGGGGTTGGAGAAGGAAAATAAAACAAATGAACATGAGAGAATGAATTACCTTTAAAAGTGTAACTCCTTTTGATTTGAGCCTAAAGGCTTCCTTTGAAAGAATTCTGCCCAAAGGGAATCCTCTAGGGTGAGGAGAGGGATGTGGAGAGAGGAAATGGGCAGGGGTTGGCCGATCCAAAGGCTTGAGGAGTGTGTTAAATGTGGTAGAGGTGGGGGCCTTTTATAAGATGAGAATAGGGGTACTTTTGGAAAGTAAAGAAATATTACATTATTTGAAAATGTGTTTCGATTTCAAAAGGTCCCACATTAATATAATTCGTGGATAAGGTGATAAGGCTTCTAAATCCACTCATCCAATAAGTTTTGGACATGTTTAGTTCATAGATTTTACATTATCTTTCCATTTTATTTAAATCGTCAAATAATGATGTCATCGCTGCATCATTATTATGTCATAAATAATTTAATTTATTTAATGTCTAAAAATTATAAAAAAACTACTATGATGTAGGAAATCTTTTTATCTTTCCAATGAATATTTATAATCAAAAATATGACTTGTATAACCCCACTTAAAAATTGTTTTTGTAAAACATATCATGTTTGTGTCAATTTTACTTTTACATTAAATATAATGTTATTTATGTCATTTCCCAACCAAAGTGGATCCATGGGGTTCCCAAGTTGACCCATGGCTTCTCTTGGTCGGCCATGATAAAACTAATATGTGTAGGACAAGTGTCATGGTGTTTTCACATTCTTATAATATCATTTTTACCTTAAACTACACTAATTACCTCTAATCGCGATTAAATACTTAATAAGTTACTATTCACCAAAAAATTATTTTAATCTCATTGAACCACATTTTACTTATTAATGACAACCATGTATGTCGGATTTTTGAATATCAAAACACAATGATGGAAAAATTTCATTTAAACAGAAAATCAGTTTTTATAAGTATCACTTAGTGGTTTCACTATTCATCAAAAATTGAAGTTTTTCAGAAAAATCCCAAAAATTCACCGTAACCTATATTTGATATTCTGAATTCAAAAATGAAGTCAGTTTTAAAAAATTCAAAACATATAAGTCACATTAATTAATTTAATAATTAATTCCCGCTGTCATGACAAATAGCGTGTTTTATGAAACAATAAGTATCAAAAGATTGACACTAGTTTAAGTCAGATTTCAAAGTGAAATTGATTCCAACGACCACTATTGGATTTAATGGTAAAAATATTTTCTAATTTCACTTTAAAACCAATTCAAAAAATAATCTAATCATATAAATAAATTAGATTAAAAGGTGGTTTTGAATTAAAATACAACATTTTACACTATTCATTAAAAAATGAACTTTATTGGAAAGATACCAAAAATTTACACAAAGTAAATTTTGATGTCCCGATTATTAATAAGAGTTTTATTTAGTCCAAAAGAATGTTTAAGAGTGAACAAAACTATATTTAATGATGGTTCAACATCAAAAGGTGATAAGTGAACCTTTAGTGAAAAACTAGGGCATATACGCCTAAAATTGATTTCTTTCCGTATTTTAAGCCTTTATCTTTTATTGTATAAATGTAAAAATATTTAAGAACATATATAATCATATTTTAGTTATTTCTATCCATTCCCGCCATTACAACGGCTACATGTTAACTACCATTTAAAATAATATTATTTTATTATTAGAGTGCAACGTAAGATTCCCAAGAAACTCGTTGTTGCGTGTTGGGTACGCCATCGAGCATAGCATCCCCTTTAAAGTCATATTAATATTTTATTCACAAATATGGATAAATATGAAAATGTTATATTCCTTATTTACCTGGGGTGTTACAGAATCACTAGATATATTCCTAAGTCTAAGATTATATCATAATGTAAAAAAATACAATAACAGCATGTCTTCATATCCCCTCATACTATCCCTGCTGGTCATTCATAAATTACTTCTTCACATTCTGGAAAAAATAAAACATTGAAAGGGGTGAGCTCAGATTCCTAGTAAGGATAAAAATATTGCGGAATCATTCATAAATAATCATAAACTTTTAAGACAATGTATAACTACAACAAAAGCCTTTTAAACGTGAACTTCAGCATAATATGGCAATGATAAAATGAAATAATGTCATTTACCTATTCACATTGATATTCTAATAGTCAAATACCCACATGAAATATCAATAACCACTTTCATAATAGTGGAATGCATAATTCAGACTATCATAACCACATAGTCAAGGCCTCGTGCCAAGACTACTAATTATATTTTGTCAAAGCCTTGTGCCAAGACACTAGTTTGTCACATGAGACCTACTAATGAATCGAGGATCTATAGAGGGCTCCACCCGTCACTTACTAATTCCAATGAATTTATCATATGAAAATTTGAAAACATAACATAATCATTCTTTTTAAAACTAGAATACGAAATGTCAATACTTTTTCCACAAACCATGAATGGTATACAAATTGCACATCCACAGTAAAACATTACTCATTAGATACAATAAGTAAGATAGTATTTAATCAGATTAACCTCAGTCGAGAATGATGAAGGATGTTGACATAGATGAAAATAATCATCAAAACTATTAGAGAGAAATATCCCCCGTTTTCTTGAAATCCATTAAAAGACATACTATTTGTCATGAAGCCATTTAAAAATATATTTTTGAATCAAAGTTTCCCTTACCACTTTGAAACTTTGAAAAGTAATATTTATTTTAAAACTTTAATGTCCATATAAATAAATCCATTAAACCATATTTTAAACATGGACATTAATGAGAAAGATTTAGAAGTATAAATCTTCAAAACATAAAAAAATGATATTTTAGTTAGAGTTTCTAACCAATTGAGAGAAACTTGAATACAAATAATTGAGGTAATAACAACTCATTAATATAATTATTATAAAGGTATTCATGATATACTATGTCAAAGTACATTATATACACCATATAACAGAGAATTGGTGTATGACAACAATGAAGTCTCAATGGGATGGAAATTGAGATTAAGTCTATTATAAATACTATAAACTTAGGTTAAGTATAAATCAACGATATAATTATGTGTGAAAAATATAAATACACTCAATATGAATGGATGTTCAGTGTAAATCAATCAGAGGAAATTCACACATATTCTTGTAATGACAACACAAATAAATTGGATATTTAACTCAACAAATGGAGAATGAGTTAAACATTACTCTTATCAAATTCATATTGATGACTTGATAAATTATTAATGGAGTGATTATGTGTATCAAAAGTATATCCAGAGAAAGGAGAGTGGAAATTAAGACATAGGCAAATGAATAGTGATTTCTCACATAATCATGGAGTAAAATATTCAATGAAGTATGCATAAGTCGAATGAATGGAAATTGAAATTTCAAATTCCCTTATCGATTTGGTAAATTACGAAACATACACCCATGAAAGAAGGTTAATACAATGATAATTTAAATATCAATAAATTAATTTATATTACACCATGAATACAATCATGGGCAGTACAGTCACCAAATGCAATAAATAAGTGGTGAATACTGAAAGTCTCATGAAATTAAAAGTGAGATAAGAAACCCCTTACCTTGTACTTTTTCCTTGGTTGAGGGTAGGATAGCCTCATGTATAATGGTGAAATAATTTTTATTGTATTATAAAAGGATCATATAGATTAATATGATATCATATATGATCTTTTAACATTGCTTTGTTAACAAGATCTTAGTATTATTGTCGTTTCATGTGTTAACTTACCAGTTTTCTTTTATATATTTTGTTACATAAGTCATTTTTTTTATGATGAGGATGTATCTTTTTCATATACAGAATTATATCAATTCCATAAAAATTATTTTGAATCAATTATTTATAAATATACTTGAATGGAGACGATGGGGAATGAATCTCATCACATTCATGGAGAAGATAGTCCGTACGTACTCACGAGCAACAATATCATTCTTTTGATATTAAAATATTATATAATTGGTTGGTATATCATATATACAGAATAATTACCATGTTATATTTATTATTTAATTGAATTATATATCATTATTATACCCATACAAATAATGATGTATTGATTATCAATTACACCACGTCTTGGAGATGGTAAGCCGTACGTATGCACGTATGGTGACATGTCATTCAAAGGATTGATAGAATACTGAATATGGTTGAACCATATATATAATAACATCACATTATATATAACATACTGGAGATATTATTTTATAATGTAATATCAATGAAATAAGAGGTTGATGAAGAAAGAAACTTGAAAAAGGGTGGTGAAAACATTACATCTCCTTCGGGTTCTTCATTTTGATTTGATAAAAATGGATCCTTAGGATAAATTTATGAATAAAAAAAGGCTTCTAAGAGTAAGGGATGATAGTTTAGAGGGAATTTGGGCCGAGGATGACTGAAACAAAAGGCTTTGAAGGTATAAATAATTGGTTAGAAGTAGTGTCCTTCTATAAGTGGGAGGAGGGTCTCTTTAGAAAAAACATAATGTATTAATTTATAATAAATTCATATTCGGTTTCTAATGGATAAAAAGCCTATTATTCAAATTATAAGGTGGGGATGGGTCGAAATCCGTTCAACCAATATATTTTGGACAGATTTGGGTCATTATATTTTCCTTTTCTTTTAGTTTTAACTCATAGTTAATTAGTTTTACATTTACCATGTCACTTTGTATTTTTATAATATATAGTTAATAAAATTACAACATACATCCAAGATACCCCCATGTTTTACAATAATTATACCCCTATCATGATATAAGTCCTTTGGATGAACCTTAGATTTCTAGGAAACGAATATCAATTAATAATATAATATTTGTTTTAAAAACTCATTTATGTCAATTTTGATAACATTTAATAGTAGATTTTTGATAATGTCATAACAACATTATTAATTCAAAACAAATTCATTTAAGCAATAATAACATGTCATATTAACTAATAAAATTCTCGGATGGCATCAAAACATTTAAATTATATTTTAATTTAATATTTATAATACTAATTAATTTATTCATTCATTAATAAGGAAAATACTGCATCATTATTGTGTTGTAAATAAATTTAACTATTGAATGTATAAAATTTATAAATAAAATACCATTATGTGAAAAAAAATATTTTTAGCTTTCTAATGAATATTTATACTCGAAAATATAACATATATAACCATATGTAAAAATTGTTCTGCTAAAAGATATATGCTTTTGTCATTTTTGTATTTACTTTAACTTAATTAATATAATGTGTCATTATCAAATACAAGTGGATCCATGGGGTACCAAAATCGACCCAAATATTTCCATGGTCGACATGTATCAACCCATTGGTTTAGTACACGTTTTAGGGTAATTTATTATTATTGTAATGTTATTTTTTACCCTTATTTACCGGATTTACCCTTTAACCATGGTAAATAAAATATTTACCCAAGTAATTTTTCAAAATTTCTAAAAATTAAAGTCACATAATTACACAATTTGTACCTCTTGATTCTAAATATGGAATACATTTTTCTAAATTCAAAACACACAAGTGGCTGAAATTAATTTAAAATTAATTCCCGCTGTCAAAACAAAAAGCATGTTTTTAAGAAATAATAACCATCAAAAGATTGACGCTTTTTTATGTACAGTTTAAATTTGAAATTATTTATAATGACTAATATTTTATTAAATGGGAAAAATATATTCTATATATACTTTAATACCACTAAAATTCATAATTTATCACTATTAATTATTTCGAATAGAAAAGTTGTTTTTAATTAAAATTTATTGATTTTCACTATTCATCAAAAATTGAAAATTTCAGAAAAATACCAAAAATTCACCCTAAGATAATTTTGATATTCCAAATCCAAAAATTAAGTCCATTTTTAAAGATAAAATGTATAAAATTTCAAAAATTGGTTATTACTATTCGTAATGGCTAGTTTGATTGGTTGTGTTGTGAGTTAGAACTCAAAGTTGCGTACAACACACAATACTGTATTATCCAAAGAAAAGCATACCGTGGAAGCTAGGGGTGTTACATTCTCCCCTCCTTCAAATAATTTAATCCTCAAAATATTTATAATTGATCTTGGGAATATAATGGAAAGTCCCATATTAGAAAAAGAGTCAATAAAACAATCACCTTAAAAGAAAGAAAGAGATGTACAAAGGTCACCCAAGATAACTCATACTAGGATTCCATGTTGGAAAACATGGATATGGAATATAAACAATGTGTCACGTTCTGATGGAGAGGGATATAAAACTTTATTAGGACAAAGTTAACAACAAGAAAACCACAAACTTGTGATGGGACAAATAGTCATTAATCTCCCAGTAAGAAATGAAATCCGAAAACATTTTTTTTTGTTTTAAGTTACATTACATAAAGATGAAGAATTCATTTATGAGATTTACTATGAAAATAAAGAGGTATACATACTTTTCAAGTATAGTTTTATTATTTAATAAATTTCCACCACTAACTAATTTTTTTAAACGATGATTATTCATGAAGGCTTGGTCACAATGGAAGATCTTGAATAAACATCTATATAATCACATTATTCACAATAGATAAACTATATATTTACCTTGTCTTTAGAGATTAATCAAAACCAAAATGGTTAGTACAAGATCTGATGATCCCCAAAAGGATATTCCTTTATAGAAAGAAACACTAATCTTAATTTCTTAAATTATACCAACAATACCACAAAGTTAAATAAATACCATTCAATAAAAAGATGTCCTTAAAATCCTACAATATAATCCTAACTAATATTTAAACCTCGTACTTAAAATAATTTGGTTATGTAGTCATACATGTTATATTTTATCTCCAAATGACAACAACTACCCTTAAAGTCACATACTTAAAAGTAATTAACCTAATCACATATTCTATATTATAGGTTAATCATTTCCATAAATAAACCAAATCACTATAAATCCAAAATAAAAAACGTAGATAAAAATCCAACATTACTCCTCCAATGAAACCCCATTGTATTCAATTTTCCTTGGGTATATGGTGTTCCCAACAAAGCGAACATCATCCAAAATAAAATATATCACTTAATCACCAAATTATATTCCTATATTAATGGTATTCATTTGATAATATATAAGAACCCAAATAAATTTATTATTGATCAATAAAATCATTTACCTAAAAATAATTAGTCACACTGACCAGGGACTTCACGTAATCCAATGGTAGGCGATAAATCCCAATCGCACTTTGGTTGTGGGTTCGATTCCCACAGCTTTGTCCGACGTGATGGGTTGTCACACGGTATGCGTGTTTTCCTTTTTTACGAAATATATTTTATAACATTCCCAAAATGAGATAAATTCCTCAAAATAATCATAACATAATTTATCCACAAATTTTATCTCATACCTTGAATTTTGACTGCAAAATAAAATAACTTGTAATTACTTCAAACCCATTGATCATATAAAACCAAATGGTTATTTATAACTATATCCACAAGGGAAAAGATAAGACTTCTTCAAATATAATTCTCACATGGAAAACTACGGGGTTAAAAATACAAGAGAAAATAATTCAAAGTAATCCCATCAATAAGGAGCACTAATAACTTTAAACATTTCTCTAACCATTTATTTCCACATAGATTCTTCTTTGACAATGATAATATCCTATAGAATAGGGAATTCACTCAAGTAATGGCGAGGTCCCATATATTTACGGAAAATGACTGTAAATGGATTCTTAGGACCTTATTTTCTGTCATAGTACTCTTCATTTATCCTCGGCAATTATTCACTTTATGTCCTTCATTCCCGCACGTAAAGAATTTCTTTGTCCCATTGAGGCACTTTCATTGGTGTCTCCTTCCACATTTCCTACATGATAGATATTTTGGATTCATTTATCAATGGTCTCCACTACTGGAGCTTTTATCATTCATCACCTTTCTCTTCTTTGTTGAGTTCGGGACTTGGTTAATATATATGTATTTTATCATATTTTTGGAAAACTGATTTTTCATGAACGCGATATCATTTAAGTCTATCAACTTTACATTTTGTTTCTCATTTCCACCACCATTCCCACCTTGTACATCATTCTCAATGTTACTATGACTTCCTTGGACTCCATCCATTGACTAAAACAAGAAAGCATTGTGTGGGTAACAGTAGTCATAAAATCATTTAGAGAATATCATGGAACCATATTCTTAATATGAAACACCATAGGATTTAACAAGCTCCTTTATTCTCATCTTATATTAAAATACATCAAATGGGTTTGTAAAGAAAATGTAAATTATCCTAATCCTAGTTAATTAGTTTTACATTTACCATGTCACTTTGTATTTTTATAATATATAGTTAATAAAATTACAACATAAATCCAAGATACCCCCATGTTTTACAATAATTAAACCCCTATCATGATATAAGTCCTTTGGCCAAACCTTAGATTTCTAGGAAAATAATATCAATTAATAATATAATATTTGTTTTAAAAACTCATTTATGTCAATTTTGATAACATTTAATAGTAGATTTTTGATAATGTCATAAAAACATTATTAATTCAAAACAAATTCATTTAAGCAATACTAACATGTCATATTAACTAATAAATTTCTCATATGGCATCAAAACTTTTAAATTATATTTTAATTTAATTTTTATAATACTAATTAATTTATTCATTCATTAATAAGTAAAATACTGCATCATTATTGTGTTATAAATAAATTTAACTATTAAATGTCTAAAATTTATAAATAAAATACCATTATGTGAAAAAAATATTTTTAGCTTTCTAATGAATATTTATACTCGAAAATATAACATATATAACCATATGTAAAAATTGTTCTGCTAAAAGATATATGCTTTTGTCATTTTTGTATTTACATTAACTTAATTAATATAATGTGTCATTATCACATACAAGTGGATCCATGGGGTACCAAAATCGACACAAATATTTCCATGGTGGACATGTATCAAACCATAGGTTTAGTACACGTTTTAGGGTAATTTATTATTATTATAATGTTATTTTTTACCCTTATTTACCGGATTTACCCTTTAACCATGGTAAATAAAATATTTACCCAAGTAATTATTCAAAATTTCTAAAAATTAAAGTTACATAATTACACAATTTGTACCTCCTGATTCTAAATATGGAATCCATTTTTCTAAATTCAAAACACACAAGTGTCTGAAATTAATTTAAAATTAATTCCCGCTGTCAAAACAAAAAGCATGTTTTTAAGAAATAATAACCATCAAAAGATTGACGCTTTTTTATGTCCATTTTAAATTTGAAATTAGTTTTAATGACTAATATTGTATTAAATGGGAAAAATATATTCTATATATACTTTAATACCACTAAAATTCATAATTTTTCACTATTAATTATTTCGAATAGAAAAGTTGTTTTTAATTAAAATTTATTGATTTTCACTATGCATCAAAAATTGAAAATTTCAGAAAAATACCAAAAATTCACCCTAAGATAATTTTGATATTCTGAAACCAAAAATTAAGTCCATTTTGAATGATAAAATGTATAAAATTTCAAAAATTGGTTATTACTATTCGTAATGGCTAGTTTGATTGGTTGTGTTGTGAGTTAGAACTCAAAGTTGCGTACAACACACAATACTGTATTATCCAAAGAAAACCATACCGTGGAAGCTAGGGGTGTTACATTCTCCCCTCATTCAAATAATTTAATCCTCAAAATTTTTATAATTGATCTTGGGAATATAATGGAAAGTACCATATTGGAAAAAGAGTCAATAAAACAATCACCTTAAAAGAAAGAAAGAGATGTACAAAGGTCACAAAAGATAACTCATACTAGGATTCCATGTAGGAAAACATGGATATGGAATATAAACAATGTGTCAAGTTCTGATGGAGAGGGATAGAAAACTTGATTAGGTGAAAGTTAACAACAAGAAAACCACAAACTTGTGATGGGACAAACAGTCATTAGTCTCCCAGTAAGAAAAGAAATCCGACAACATTTTTTTTGTTTTAAGTTACATTACATAAAGATGAATAATTCATTTATGATATTTACTATGAAAATAAAGAGGTATACATACTTTTCAAGTAGAGTTTTATTATTTAATAAATTTCCACCACTAACTAATTTTTTTAAACGATGAGTATTCATGAAGGCTTGGTCACAATGGAATATCTTGAATAAACATCTATATAATCACATGATCCACAATAGATAAACTATATATTTACCTTGTCTTTAGAGATTAATCAAAACCAAAACGGTTAGTACAAGATCTGATTATCCCCAAAAGGATATTCCTTTATAGAAACAAACACTAATCTTAATTTCTAAAATTAAACCAACAATAAACCAAAGTTAAATAAATACCATTCAATAAAAAGTTGTCCTTAAAATCCTTCAATATAATCCTAACTAATATTTAAACCCCGTACTTAGAAGAATTTGGTTATGTAGTCTTACATGTTTAATTTTATCTCCAAATGACAACAACTACCCTTAAAGTCACATACTTAAAAGTAATTAACCTAATCACATATTCTATATAATACGTTAATCATTTCCATAAATAAACCAAATCACTATAAATCCACAATAAAAACGTAGATAAAAATCCTACATTACTCCTCCAATGAAACCCCGTAGTATTCAATTTTCCTTGGGCATATGGTGTTCCCAACAAAGCAAACATCATCCAAAATAACATTTATCACTTAATCACCAAATTATTTTCCTATATTAATGGTATTCATTTGATAATATATAAGAACCCAAATAAATTTATTATTGATCAATAAAATCATTTAACTAAAAATAATTAGTCACACTGACCAGGGACTTCACGTAATCCAATGGTAGGCGATAAATCCCAATCACACTTTGGTTGTGGGTTCGACTCCCACAGCTTTGTCCGACGTGATGGGTTGTCACACGGTATGTGTGTTGTCCTTTTTTATGAAATATATTTTATTACATTCCCAAAATGAGATAAATTTCTCAAAATAACCATAACATAATTTATCCACAAATTTTATCTCATACCTTGAATTTTGACTGCAAAATAAAATAACTTGTAATTACCTCAAACCCATTGATCATATAAAACCAAATGGTTATTTATAACTATATCCACAAGGGAAAAGATAAGACTTCTTCAAATATCATTCTCACATGGAAAACTACGGGGTTACAAATAAAATAGAAAATAATTCAAAGTATTCCCATCAATAAGGAGCACTAATAACTTTAAAAATTTATCTAACCATTTATTTCCACATAGATTCTTATTTGACAATGATAATATCCTATAGAATAGGGAATTCACTCATGTAATGGCCAGGTCCCCTATATTTACAGAAAATGACTGTAAATAGATTCTTAGGACCTTTTTTCTTCCATAGTACTCTTCATTTATCCTCAGCAATTATTCACTTTATATCCTTCATTCCCGCACGTAAAGCATTTCTTTGTCCCATTGAGGTACTTTCATTGGTGTCTCCTTCCACATTTCCTACATGATAGAAATTTTGGATTCATTTCTTCAAGGTCTCCACTACTGGAGCTTTTATCATTCATCACCTTTCACTTCTTTATTGAGTCCAAGACTTGGTTAATATATATGTATTTTATCATATTTTTGTAAAACTGATTTTTCATGAATGCGATATCATTTAAGTCTATCAAATTTACATTTTGTTGCTCATTTCCACCACCATTCCCACCTTGTACATCATTCGCAATGTTACTATGACTTCCTTGGACTCCATCCATTGACGAAAACAAGAAAGCATTGTGTGAGTAACAGTAGTCATAAAATCATTTAGAGAATATCATGGAACCATATTCTTAATATGAAACACCATAGGATTTAACAAGCTCTTTTATTCTCATCTTATATTAAAATACATCAAATGGGTTTGTAAATAAAATGTAAATTATCCTAATCATATCCCCTGGGAGTGTCGTAACAAAGAGTGCAGCAAGGCCCATTGTCGTGCACCAGTTCCCGTTAAAGTCTCGCTCAAAGCAGTGTTTTTGGGTTTTACACCAATGTACATCTGTGCCAGATCCACCTCTACCTGCTCGTATCCAGATAAGGATTTATTGATTAGAAAACTCACAAAATCCAAACAGTACAAAAATTATAGGAAGTTCTTCTATAAATACTATCATAGGGATATGTGCTCTAATCAGAGTTTAGCTAAATATGGTTTCTATGTTTTGTACTAATATTCCTCTGATACCAACTGTAACGCCCCGACCCCAATTACATAGATCCGGTGCATTATTACATAGCATTTTAATGGTAAAAAAGATCATGTTTTGAAGGACATATTAGTTTAGTAATCTTGGAATCGCTAGATATATTCATAAGTCTTACATTACATCATAAAGTAAAAAAACTACAACAACATCTTGTATTCATATCACCTCATACTATCCCAGTAGTTCATTCATAAATTACTTCTTCACATCCTAGGAAAAATAAAAAATTGATAGGGGTGATCTCAGATGCTCAGCAAGGATGACAATATAGCAGAAACATTCATAAATGAGCATAATCATTTAAGGAAATGTATAACTAAAACAAAATCCTTTTAAAATTGAACATTAGAATAATATAGAAAAGGTAAAATAAAATAATTTCATTTACTTATTCACATTCATATTAAACTAGTCAAATAACAAAATGAGATATCAATAACCACTTTCATAATGATGTAATTCATAATGTCATACTATCATAACCTCATAGTCAATACATCATGCCAAGACTACAAATAAGATTTTTTCAAGGCCTTGTTCCAAGACACTAGTTTGTCTCATGAGACCTACTGATGAATCAAGAAGCTATAGCAGGATCCACCCTTCACTTAATAAGTCCAATGCATTCCTCATTTAAATATTTTGAAATATAACATAAACATTCATATTAAAACTAGCATATTAAATGTCAATACTTTATCAACAACCCATGAATGGTATAAAAATATCTCATCCACAATCAAACATATCTCATTACATACAATATGGAAGAATGTATTGTATCAGATTCACCTCAATCGATAATGATGAATAATGTTTACATAGATGAAAATAATCATCAAAACTATTAGATAGAAATATCGCCCTTTTATTGAAATCATTTAAAAGTCACACTATTTGTCAAGAATCCATTAAAAAATATATGTTTGAATCAAAGTGTCCCATACCAATTTGAAACTTTTAAGAGTTTTTTTAATTTTAAAACTTTAATTTCCATATAAATAAATCATTAAAACCATTTTAAAAACATGGACATTAATGAGAAATATTTAGAAGAATACATCTTCAAAACATTTAAAAATGATATTTTAGCTAGAGTTTATAACCAAAAGAGAGACACTTGAATACAAATATTGAGGGAATCAAATCTTTGTAATATCAATAGAATAAATGGATTCCTGATATACTTTGTCAAAGTACATTATATACACCATATAAAAGAGAATTTGTGTATGACAACAATGATGTTTCAATGGGATGTAAATTGAGATTAAGTCTGTTATAAAGACTATATCCTTAGGTTAAGGATAAATCAATGACATAATTATGTGTGACAAATATAAATACACTCAATATTATTGGATTTTCAGTGTAAATCAATCAGAGGACATTCACACATATTCTTGTAAAGACAACACCAATGAATTGGATATTTATCTCAACAAATGGAGAATGAGTTAAAAATTACTCTTATCAAATTCATATCGAAGACTTGAGAAATTATAAATGGAGTGATTATGTGTATCAAAAATATATCAACATAAAGGGTAGTGGAAATTAGTACATATGAAAATTAATAGTTATTCCACACATAATCTTGGAGTAAAATAAACAATGAAGTATGCGTAAAGCCGAATGAATGGAAATTGAAATTTCAAATTCCCTTATCGATTTGGTAACTTATGAAACATACTCCTATGAAAGAAGGATATTACAATGATGATGTAAATATCCATAAATTAATTTATATTACACAATGAGTACAATCATGGGTAGTACAGACACCACATGCAATAAATAAGTGGTTAACAATGGAAATCTCACGAAATTAAAAGTGAGATTTGAAAGCCCTTACTTTGTAGTTTTTCCTTGGTCGAGGGTAGGTTATCTTACTTTATAATGGAGAAATTTTTTTTATTTAATTATAAAAGGATCATATACATTAATATGATATCATATATGATCTTTTTACATTGCTTTTTCAATAATATCTTAGTATTATCGTCGTTTCAGGTGTTAACTTACTCGTTTTATTTTATATTTTTTGTTACATGAGTCGTGTTTGTTATAGGTAGGTTGTATATTATTTATATACAGAATGATATAAAGTCCATAAACATTATTTTTAATCATAAAATTAGAATCATACTTGAATGGATACAGTGGATAATTAATCAAATCACGTTCGTGGAGACGGTAGTCCGTACGTACGCACGAGCGACAATATCATTCTTTTGATATTAAAATAATATATAATTGGTTGTTATATAATATATACATAATTATTATCATGTTATATTTATTATTTACATGAATTAAAAATCCTTATTATACCCATCAAAATAATAATGTATTGATTAACTATTACACCGTGATGTAGAGACGGTAGGCCGTATATACACACGTATAGTGAAATGTCATTCAATGGATGGATAGAATAATGAATATGGTTGTACCATATTTATAATAAAATCACTATATATAGAAGATACTGGAGTTATTATTTTATAATCGAACAACAAATAAATAAGAATTTGAAGAAGAAAGGAACTTGAAAAAGGGTGGTGAAAACATTTCCTCTTCTTCAGGTTCTTCCTTTTGAATTGATCAAAAGGGATCCATAGGTTGGATTTATGACTCAAGTAAGGCCTCTAAGATTAAGGGAAGATAGGTTAGAAGGTATTTGGGAAGAATTTGGCCGAACAAAATGGCTTTTAAGGTATGAAGTGTTGGTTTGAAGTGGTGTCTTTTTATAAGGGGGAGGAGGGGCTCTTCAGAAAAAACATAAAGTATTAATTTATAATAAAATAATATTAAGTTTGTAATGGCTCCAAAGTGGATTATTAAAATTATAAGATGGGTTTGGGTAGAAATAATTCCAACCAATATATTTAGATAGGTTTGGGTCATTATATTAACCATATCTTTTAGTTTTAACTCTTAGTTAATTAGTTTTACATTTACCATGTCAGTTTGTATTTTTATATTTTATAGTTAATAAACATATTATATACATCCAAGAGACCCCCAAGATGACCATTAATGATACCCATATCATTATATATGTTTTTTGGCTGAACCATAGATTAATTGGAATTTAATATCAATTAATAATATAATATTTGTTTTAAAAACGCATTTATGTCAATTTTGACAATATTTAATAATTGATTTTAGTTAATGTCATAAAAACCTTATTAATTAATGAAAATTCATTTAATAAATTATAACATGTCATATTTACTAATAAAATTCTTCTATGGCATCAAAACATTAAAATTATATTTATTTTAAAATTTATAATACAAATTATCTGATTCTTTCATTAATAAGGAAAATATTGCATCATTATTGGGTCATAAATAAATTTAATTATTCAATGTATAAAAATTATAAATGAAATACCATTATGTATGAAATAATTTTATCTTTTTAATGAATATTTATATTCTAAAATGTAACATATATAACCCTATTTATTTATTTTACAAAAATATATATTCTTTTGTCATTTTTGTATTTACTTTAACATAATTTATATAAAGTGTCATTATCACTTACATGTGGGTCCACGGGGTCCCAAAATCAACCCAAAGATGCCAATGGTCGGACATATATCAAAAAATAGGGATATGAAACATTTTAGTGTAATTTATTTTTATTATAATATAATTTTTACCCACATTTACCAGATTTACCCTTAAACCATGGTAAATAAAATACTTGCTGAAGTAATTATTCAAAATGTTTAAAAATATAAGTTACCTATTTACACAATTTGGAACTCCTGATTATAAATATTTAATCCATTTTCCAAATTTCAAAACATATAAGTGGTATAGATTAATTTAAAATTAATTCCCGCTATCAAAACAAAAAGCGTGTTTTGAAGAAATAATAACTATCAAAATATTGACAGTTGTTTATGTCCGTTTTAAATGTGAAATTATATCCAATGACCAACGTTGAATTAAATGGTAAAAATATATTCTAAATATACTTTAAAACCCCTAAAATTAATTATTTATCACTATTAAATATTTCAATTAAAAAAGTTGTATTTATTTAAAATTTAGTGATTTTCACTATTCATCAAAAAGTGAAAGTTTTCAGAAAAATACCAAACATTTGCCCTAAGATAATTTAAAAAAAGTGGTTATTACTATTAATAATGGATAGTTTCATTGGTTTTGGTGTGTGTTAGAACTCTAAGTTATGTACAACACACGTTACTGTATTATTCAAAGAGAAGCATACCGTGGAAGCTTGAGGTTTTACAGTCTTCCTCGATGGAACCCATCTGAAAGGTAAACTCCATCAGAAACAATCAAACCATTCCAAATGGTTTGTCTGAGATAATGTGCTCCATGAAGAACATTCTTCATGGTACAACTTCATTTCCCTGCACTGGAGGTTCAGTCATTGACTTCTTAAACCTAACAGATCAATAAGAAAACCCCAGTGGTGAGGCCCACCCTCACCACGATATACGTAAGTGGGATCGATAATTTTTACCATCTCATGAAACATTTTTCACTCCTATAAGGTGTGGCCTGGACCTCAGTATATCGAGGTAGAAATAACTCCTATCTAGGTATTTTTATCATCAAGTGCATGTGACTGCTCCTCTATACTATTTTTGACAGATGAGGGATCTCTAATCTCCATTTGAGGAACGACACCCTAACTGGTATGGGAGTACAGCTTGGTGACTAGAGGACTAGTTCCCTAGTAGGACAGAAGAGTATAAACTATATCAGTTAATGATTTGGGGACCCACGCCCTAGTACCTTAGGGGAGTACCGACTCCTATCCTAGAGGTCCCACACCCTACCTAGTAAGGGAGTACTGACTATATTCGATCATGTATAGAGGACCTGTGCCTAAAAACAATAGGGGAGTCCTAAATAATATAATAAAGGACCTAATCCCTACCTAATTAGGTAGTACTGACTCTATGTACATTATGTTTACAAAGGACCCATGCCCTGGAATTACAGGAGAGTACCAACTCCTATCACAGAGGACCCGCAGCCTACCCTATAGGGGAGTACCGAATCTGTGCGTCCTATGTGGAGGAATCATGACCAATTCCTATAGGGGCGTAATGACACCATAGATAGAGGACCCACTCCCTGGTCACAAAGGGGAATACATACTCTACCTTCACGAGAATCACATGGATCCCACAACCTAGTCCATCAGGGGAGTAACACCACTATAGAAAGCTATCCAAATGAAATAGAGTCTCTCCCACCACGTGCAAAGTATCATATCTACCTATTCATAGAGACATGGATAACCTGTTCCCTATGTCTTCAGGGGAGTAACCATACTAGAATATCATTAAGAGAACCTCCCATATTCTACACAATGTTTTATTTTACTAGGAGATCCTAAACATCAATCCAATATTCTATCCTCCAACATCCTAAGAAACTGATTTATGAAATCTCAAAAGTATATTCTCATCTCAAGGGGTCCCAATGTCGTAGATATCTCATCAATCAGATTCTTTATTTAAAAGTCACATTCATTTTAGAAAATGTGGACCGGTTGGGTCTGCATCAAGCCCAACCTATTCGGACCGACCCAACATGACTTAGTCTGGGGTCTGCAAACCTGAAACGAGTCCAAACCGAACCATTTGGAACAGTCTAGAGAGGTTGGGCCGCGGGTCCGGCCAAATACTAGCATGGACCACCTAAGAGGGCATGTCATTGTAGTATAAGAATGAACCACTTCAGAGTAGGCAGATCTGTGTGCGCCCAGTGCCCCATGACTCCATGGTGCTACCACATACCATCCATCAGTTCTGCTTGAGCGGACCATAATTACCATACTTGTCTTGAATGTATGAGACCATTCATGGGGTCCCACCATAAACACCATGATAGTTATCTGAGTCTAGAAATCCTACGACTGATGCCACATGTTTTCCTGGCCACCGCCCCGACACGCAGTCATCGCCGCATGTCGACATCGATGGGCTATTCCACGTACCATTAGATGCAATCCGGTGGTTTATTTAGTATCCATGAATATCATCTCTATAAGCTTAAAAGGACCACATTTTGTCACATTCTATTGTACTATTTTCTTATTGTTTTATCATTTATTATATTTCTTCTTCTACCTCATGATAATGTTGTGATCTTTGTATAGGTAATGTATAATATTCTTTAACATCTTCTACTCGACTTCATTCTCCTTGGAATAAAAATATCCAGAGAACCCCTTCTATTATCATAATATATAATTCATATATACATAATCATGAATACATATATTCCATTTTAATTCAAAAAACCTTCTATTTTATGCATTATGTTGACCTTATTTCTCAAAATGGAAAATATTTATTATAATTTGGTGATTATATAAATCTTAAAAAATCAATGTAAACTAATATTATAAAATCTCCAAAAGGTAATGGAAGTAATTTTCATCCTATGATATTGAATATTATAGTATCTTTTTCCCAAAAAATTCATGGAACGTAAATAATTTGAAATATTCATGTAATTATCAAAATATGACATAGAAAGTTCATCCTAAATCACATTAATAATCTCAGCACCTTCTTCTTCCACACTTATATTCTATTTCAATATATTTTTTAATATGATATATATTAAATTTTATTGTGATATATGAATATTAAAATACTTTTTAGTGGAATGATCAAATATAATACAATCATTTATAATAATATTTTAATTATTATTTCTCTCCTTTTCTTATATTATTAGTTTTTCATAATTTTGAATCATTAAATATTTCACATGGGATAATACTATTCTGAACTTTGATGTTACTCTACTAAAAATTTAATATACTTTAAAAAATATAACTATAACTATTCAATCATGTTATATAGTTTTCAGAGTACTCATTTGACATTTTTTAATTCCTTAATATCATTTTTAGTATATAGTTTATCTTATGAACCCTCTTCTAACTCTTATAATATCAATGATAGACTCTTTCAAATTACCTTGTTATTATTATGGAGTATGGTACATGATGAATTTTATGATTCTAGAGTTATATTAATCTTATAAAGTACAACTAATGTGTCTCTCATTATCTAGTTATATTATTATGAAATCTATGGATGACTCTTCTTATATTTGTTTTGATTTTATTTGGCTTCAGTACTGTTTCTAGATTACTCTCAAATGATTTTAGCTCCACTAAAACTATCTCAGGGTCTTCCTAATATATTTACATAAACTAATAACGTCATTCAACGAGTCATGTTAACTTTTTACAAAATCTTTTATAATGTGTAATCATTTAATTGACTTCCCAAATTCCGACTAGGCTCTACCTTATAGATTTTAGTCTTCAAAATATTTAAATGTAAAATTTACTTCACCTTTATTATAATATGTTGTATACTATACTCTAAACCATTTAACAATTATCATATAATTTGAGATCAATTGAACAATCATAAAAAAATTGTTTCTTTATTAATCATTCCAACTAAGGTATTCAAAAAGAAAAATTATATTTAATTTTTATTTATAATTTTAGTAAGTTAATCTTTATATACTTACTTATCAGATACATATTAACAATATTCACATTATCATTAATACTTATCTTATCCAAAGAATTTGAAAACCACACATGATATCTTCAACCATAGTATAATCCAAATATCATAATTGAAAAAATAATCATTATGTTTATTACATTTCATTGGGTTATTCCTGATATATTATATTAATAGTTATTTAATAAAAAACCCTCCATAATAGATAAAACTCTTTAATAATGTTATTGTCTAAATTATATTATTTTAATTTCAATTTCATTATTTTAATTCATTTTTATTTATAATTTTCTAAAAATACCTACGCAATCCTATATATATATAATATTAAATATTTAAACATCGTAAATAATTTATTATTAATAAAATGTATTTTTTTGAATATAAATATATTGTTATTATCCCCAAAGGCAATTATCCATCCATTAATTACGTGTTCTAATATTATGAAATATATATATATATATATATAAGTTCATTTGAAATAGTTCATAATAAATTTATTATTGAAGAATAATATTCATTTATATATAATATATACTATCTAGACATATTATTTATGATATATAAAGATTTCTCATAATCCATATAGGTAGTAAATTGACTACTAAATTTAAATTTTCAATGGGAGGGAAATTGATAATATATATAATAAATATAATATATAATATATCTATTTCTCTAATAGATACTATATATTATTTTATACAGATTATTTAATTGAATAATTATTTATATAAATAAGATATTGTATTAATTGTTGAATGGATGATGAATGGTGAAACAAATAAGTGAGAAGGGTTTCCAAATATTTGAAGACTCCCATTTTATTTGGCCTTAACTTTGTAAAGGATTGGATTTGTGTAAGTCTTGAAATCGTGTTAGTATGTAAGATGTATTAATCAATTGTAATTGGATTGAGATTGGTAAATGTCATTTTTTTGTGATGTGATATATCTATGAGAATTACAGAGGGTTGTTATACTTTTGGCTATGTGTATTTTAGGTAAAAATAATTAATTAAATATTAATTCTAATGTAAATTAGGTAATGATGGTTTTATTTGACATTAAGAATCATTTTTTATTAACACTATATATATTTATGAATTTTAGTTAATTTTATTGTTGAAATTATTATTTTACACAAAATAACAGAATAAAAATGAATAAATGTAGTTTTATAATACAATATATTTTTATACTTTGGTGAGAAATTTTTTTGTTTAGAAATATATTTTATTGGACATAACTAAATAATTCACCTTATTAAATATATTTGGTCTTGATCTGACCATTTTGGGATTAATTATATCATTATCACTACAATATTACATTTGGAATCATCTTTATTAGAAAAAAATAGTGCTTTTTCCATTTATCCAAAAATTATTGATTTTAAAGAATGTGCAAAATTAATCCTATGAAATTTTTTTCTGTTCTAATTCAAAAAGTTATATTCATATTATCAACATATAGTAATAACATTGATAATTTTATTATTTGTTATAAAATTAAGGTTTCAAAAAATATATTAAAACTTACTTTATTAATAAATCACTTTTAAATTCTTCTATATTTTATAATTTAAAATATTATTTTTTGGCAATGTTGTATTTTTATTTAATTTATTTATTTGTATTTAAATTTATTATTTCATATTGTTTTACTAACATAATGATCTAATTACTATTCTAATATTCAATTTATCATTCCAAATTGTTATATTAATATTCTTATTGGATATATTACTATTCCAATAGTCATATTGATTTTACAGTTCTTATAAAACCGTCTTATTTCCATCATCCACTATTAACCTAGATTTTTCTAAAAAAATTCACCATCTATTATATTGTAATATATAAAAATAAAACAATATCATTATTTTATATAGTTTTGTTCAGAAAAAAATTAATTTTATTAGACCATAAGGTTTTTTAATATCAATTTCTAATTACATTATTTTTAATATTTTATTTAATTATACTACATTTAGTGTATAGTTTATATATACCCTCTATATTTAATTCGATACATTGAAAAATAAGATGTGGTGTATTTTCTAAATTTATTACATTAATTTTATCTAGGGTATACCATTTTACATCGATTTATATCCTAAAACAGGTATGTAATCAAGGCATGAAAACTAAAAAAGATAAATTATATATATATTTTAATAATATAGTTTTAAATATATTTTAGAATTAATTAATTATATTAAAAATATACAAAATTATATTTTTTCAAAATAATATATATACTAATCTGGGATGTTATAAAAAAAATCTCCTGAATTCCTATTAATTTATTATAACTTGATTCCCCTTATCATTATTGGTTTTAAACAAATATGTGTACCACCAGAATTTACACATAATTAATTTAAATAATGTTTTTTTTTCATAAACCACATATTTTATACATGAAACACAATAATTTATCCTAATAGCATGTCAATTTTGATCTTGATCTCACAAAAACATGTTTCCCTAAAAAATATCTGCACATCATTTCATTTTAAACCTTTATGAAAAGCACAACACCGCTTATATTGATTTTCCATCACATCACATTTATCATAATTTCTTAACTATGAGAGGCATTATGGGAAAATCATAATTCCCACACTAGAGTTGACCTTAGAACTCAATGTATCCCAACCGTAAAGTCCATAATGAATTATATAACTATGATTACTTGATTACCCAAATTATTATATGATAAATTATCCAAATTCATGAGCTCCACTTACCAGTAAACAAATGATAAATTAAATTTTAAAGGGTCTAATTAAACAATTGTGGGATGTGGATTCCCGCTTATAATATTTAAACAAAAAAGTTAATATTTATCCCAAAATTTAGTCTTGACCCATGATTCCACCTTGATATTCGAAAAAACACAAAAACCTATAATTGGAATTCTAATTAATCAAACTAAAAGGATAAACACAATAACATTACTATATGGAAGAAATATACATGTCGTGTAGTCTAGAAACACATCCCAATTCATTAATAGAGTGATGTCGACAAAAATATAGTAATACCTATAAAATGATAATTCAAATATGACCATATAAACCAAACATAATATTTTAAAACTCCCATGATATTCATATATTGTTATGTATATTAACATATGAATAATCAATACATTAAAAATATAAAATCATAAGGAAAATAAAATATGAGTTACATAGGAGACATGATACACCATTTCCACATTTCATTAGATATATGCAATATATACCTTAAATATATTCCAATTTACTATACTTTATCGACATACCATACAGAAGTAACTATTCACAAGCTGGTGAATATAGACATAATAAATGGGGAGGAAAGATACTCTGTAAGGTAAATGTTAATGAAATCCACATGTTATCATATGTGATCATATGCTATGAATAAGGGTATGATATTATGAATATAGATTACAATGTTCTTACAAAATATATCATGGACCGTAAACATTATCCACCGAATAAAACATTATCATTTCTAAATACGTGTACCATATGATTGAAAAAATATCATAAATAAATCATGATCCATATGTTGAATCTATATAAGTGTGTAACAATCATTAATATAGAAACCATTTCATATATAAAGATTAACATCTAAGACCATAAAATATTAATATAATATTCATCATCACCTTTTCACAATTCCACATAGATAGTATCATAATTACTTTCATAGAGTGTATCATTAACATTAGATTGATTCCTATAGTTGATCAACCCTATCAGGTAGTTTCCCATCACAATCTAATGAGATATATAACATTTCATAGTTAATTGAAATAAAATACCGGTCCATCCTATTTAATAATACATTTATTCTTGTTCTGCAACATCATAACAAATTATCTAAATCATATATCGTATGAAAATAAATGAGTTTCGTTTATATTTATTCCGAGAATATCATATATAAAAGATACAGGTTTCAAAATCTTTTCATCATTCCATTAAAGAATAAATAACAGAATAGAAACAAGATTCATAAAAATATTACCATTATAAATATAAACCATCTAAAAAATATCATGTATTATATCATTGGACAATTTACCCAATTAAGATAATGTATCTTCCAATTATGTTATCATACATAGAAAATGATTTTGAATTATCACCTGCTATACCTCTTGAGGAAAATACTATTTGCACCTTCAATTAACATCATAAAAATCTAATAATTTCCAAAATATGAAATAAAACATTTTATTTTAAAATAAAATTAAAATGTATAATATTATTTAAATCTTTTAGTGTTAATGAAAGAATAAAATAATATTCATGTTGTACACATTAAAATAATGATTACTAATATATTTTTTTAAAAGTCAAAAAAACCTCATTTAGAAAAATCGAAGATTTTAACATCTAAAAAATTTTATAAACCGAAAAACAAGTCTAAAAATGAAAATATTGATTATTTGAAATATTGTAACAACACTCATTCAAATAGTTTTTCAAAAAACATATATACTGTGAAAAAAAGTTTTCTAAATGAATATACGAATAATGGTGGTATTCCTTAAAATCATTATTTCTGTTTTAATAATTACATAATGAGAGGAAAATAAAATTAATTTATTTGTTTTAATGAAATAAAAAGTGTATAAAAAATTAATGTGTTATTTGGGAGATATTATTTATGGTTTAATCATCGGAAATATATTCATAAATAATTCCAAAATGAATATATATTGTAATATAAAACCGTGAAATCTCTAGAATCTTTTTAATTATATGAAAAATGAATGAAAACCAATACATATATATCTAAATCCCAAAAATTTTGGTTATAATAACACTAAACTACATTCATGAGAAATACATAAATCATTAAAAAGAAACTATTATTGTATAAAGAATTTTTTCTAGAGAAATAAATATGAGATGAAAATCCAGTACCTTATGTCTTGAATTCTATCATAATCATAAAGAAATCCTTATAATAATATTTTTTATAAAAAATATATAAATCACCTATTTCAATATATATAATATCATATAATACTTACTTATGACAATTTATTATATTTTTTAACAATTCCATGGTAAAATATTTTTATGGGTAATAACTCATTTTTTAATGCATGTTTTTAGGGTAATTTATATACTTTTATTTAGAGAAAAAAACCATATATTCTAAAGATTTATACATTATATAAATATAATATATATTAATTATATTTTTATTTATAATAATAAATAAATGAGAAGGATATAATAGGAATTACAATAATAATATAGATGTTGGGTTGATCATATTTATGAAGGTTGTTTTAATTGTCTTAATATATGAAACTAAGGTATGTTAAACAATAGATCACATTGTTTTGTGATGTTGTAGTCTCTCGTACACACTAGCTACATTATTATATTAAAAATATAATTTAAAGTATTACAGTAATCATGATATTAAAATTAAATATATAAAATAATTTAAAATATATAATATATACACTTTAAATATATAATTATATCTATATCTGGGATATGGTGATGAAAAATAATTTACATCAATTTGTGAGGTAGTATTCCAAGGTACACACAATCGAAAATTTCATGTATTGTTTGAGGGAAGAGGAGGTGAATATATGTTATTACATTAACATAATAACATATCAGAATATTGTATATAAAAATGTTATTATATGATAATAATTTATCAATAATTTATGGATGAGGAAGAATAATTATATAATTAATTATTGGTTAAGGATAATACCTCTTATACAGATAACCTACATAGACATACAAAAAATTACTTACTAGGATTTATTAATGGTAAATACATGGCCTATAGAATATGAGTATGGGAGTATGGAAATTATTTGGGTAGTTATTTTTTGATCCAATATGATTTAATAGTATGAAGTGGTTAGTAAAACGAGATACCATTTATAAATGTTGGAGTGGACACACTTGTAATTTTTGAGAATAAAAATGTATACTCATGTTTTAGACAATTAATAAGGCATTATAATGGTTAATAAATATATAATTATATGATTTTTAGTTTGATATATTTCAAAAAAATTGGATTCATATTTGTATTTAAGTCATTTTACCCCTTGGTAATCCATTTGTCCATGAATCATAGTTATTAAATTATTATGTCTTCACCATTAATTATGACCAAAATTTATGTTTTCCTTATTATATAATATTAATTTTCTTTTCAATAATATTAAATTCATTTTTCATAAAATTACTTTATTGATTTTAGAAATTTTAAATTATAATCAAGTCCCCATAAACGAATGAAAAGTTATTTTCGAAAGCGATAGTTTTCTTATGTATAGAAAGTTTTAAAGAAAAATCTCAACATAAATTGGCTTCCAATATCCTAAATTGGTTTCATCATTAAATAGTTAAACTATTACCACTTTTATAACATTTATAAACATGATAAATCTTCATAAATTCCTTAAATTATATAAATTTTGTTTATAAAAAATCATAATTTTATATTATTCCTAAAAAAATTAATCACATATTAAAATTATAAAAAATTAACTCACAGATAAAATTAATTGTAAATTTGAAAATTGGTTATTATTTTTCAAAATAAATTAATTATAATTTTAAATAATTATTTTATTAATTTTTATAATAAATTGATAATGTTGTATTTCCTAAAAATTGATGAATTTACTAAAACATAGGTACATTCTTATAAATATGATTTCCTTATATAAAATAATAATAATTAATTTCAAAAATTATTTTATTGATATTCGTGTCATTATTTTTTATGGCTATTTTATTGTATGAATTTCTAAATAATAATATAAATTTTATATTGTGGTTTATTAAAACAAATTTTTGTGTGTAAAAAATAATATTAAATTTATTAAATTTATTTGAGAAAATATTTATATAAAAAAGGTAGTTGAGTTATATTATAACCCACTTAAAATGAATTTTAAAATTGATTTTTTTCACTTCGATAAAACAAATGAGGATACCTTTACTTCATCATATCTACATGTTCTAACATAGTGAATTCAAATTGGTGTTTTTTCCAAAAACAACATTGACCCGGTAAACGCTCTTATTTCATATTACTTTCTCTGTATGATTCATATCTCCACCATTTTTTCCTCAAAATAATTATCTTTCCACTATTATATAACCAATAGGATCACTATATTTGAGAGTTTTGGTATGTACTACATCATGAGAGATGCATGGAACACTTAATTGACTTGAGAGTGGATTGGAGTAAATTTCCATCGATAATCTACCATCGCAATTAAATCAATAATTTCAAAGGGAACTAAATACTAATTTATTAGTTTTCCAATATTATAAAATCTCAATACCTTATTTTATGGATATATTATTAAAAATAATATTTTACCAATTTCAAATTCTAGATAATTTCAATGATTTTGAACATAAATATTATACTCACTTTATTCTCTCCTTCTGTTTTGATGAATAGATATAACCCAATCATTATATCATAAGCTACCTCAAGTATCAATATATTTCATTCTCTCTATTCATCCTATTTCGTTTGAGATATACACTTCTCTTCATAGAGAACTTCATAAAGATAAAATTTAATGATTTTATAAAATCTATTATTCTAATAAAACTCCACAAGATGAAGTTTTTCAGTCGAACCACCTTTTAAATCCATAGAACAAGATCTCAAAAAATCCACCACTATTTAAATTGTACTCTCAAATAGTCCATCTCCTAGTGGATGATATGTTATGCTAATACATTACCCTATATCCAAATCCAATTTAAGCCTTCTCCCTAACATCATAGTTATCCTCTGATTCCAATTTGATATAATAAAATGTGGTTCTTCATTCATCCTTATCTATTCCATAATACATGTTTTTATAAAATCATATTGAGATAAATCCAATCTAATAGGGATGAAGTGTGAAAACATGGTAAGGTCCTAAAATATAACTCGTAAAATATTAAACAATATATGTGTTTTAGGGAGTCTCGTGAGAATATTAATGTTGATATTTACAATTTATAATTTTCATCGGATAATAGTTGAAACTTCCCCTTAGACTTTTATCTCACATCCTTAACATCTGAACATAACAAGAACCATAATAATAACTATATGATATCATTATTCATTCCTTACAAATATAAATATTCATTGAAGTAATTATACATATTTTTACATACCAATTGAATATAAAATGAAGAACTATGAGAATATTTTTAAATCTCCTTCTTCAAATTAGGTATGGATATAACACCTACACAGATCGAGAACCTTATCTTTCTATCAAAATAAATATTATACTTAATAACATTTTTGACCTTCTTGGGTATCACTACATCATCCTTCAATACCTATTTTATCATTCCATGTAACGATTGTTGAACAATAATTTGAGAATGATAAGATTTATAGCCTTTTATTATGATATAAGGATCTGTCCTATGAAAAGAAATGTTGGTTTTCTTGTGATATTAATAATGAATAAGTTAGAATGATCATTTTTACTCAATTCGAATACCACCTCATTCACTATGTAAGTGTAGTAAATTATATAGTAATCATAAAAATTAATCAGATGTCACAATATTCTATGGAATATATTTATCTCTTCTTGTGAGATTATATACATTAAATAAATATAAAGAATTTTTTTTTTACCATTTTACCTTTGATAATAATTCCTCCATAAATCTAATTCAAAAATTACATTAAATAATTAAAAATTAGTTGTTGCGGAATGTTTCTCATGAACCATCAATGTTTATGATGTATAATCCAAAACCAATTAATTGTACATGAGAATTCATACCAACCCCTTCCTAGATGACTCACTATATTTAAAAAACCTTCTCTATTATTGGTTAATATAAGAATATGTGTTCTAACTAATCTACTCTTTAGATCTTCAATGTTTTCCTCACTTCCATCCATCGAGAGGGTCATAACTCCCATTCAAGGTAACTTGTTTAGGGGATTATATATTATTATGTAACTCTCCAAAAACCATTTGATAATATCAATCCAAAGGAACAAAAAATATAATATCAATTTCCATGGTTTGTTTAGGACAATGTTCAATATCCTTCATCTACAATAGACCCACTGATATACCTTCTCTTGAGATTATGTTACCCAAAATGAACTCATTTGTGGAAAAATCCATACTTTGAAAATTTTACAAAACAATTCCCTTCTTAGGTTCTTCATTTTAATAATGATGTCATCCGCATGCTATTTTTTATCCTTATAATGGAAAATAATATCTCTTATAAAGACTCCCACAAATTTAAATACTCAATTCATTAAATCAAAAATGAAAGTTGTGTAATTAGTAAGACCAAATGGAATCACTATATATTCATAGTGTCTATACCATGTATGATAATTTTTTTTGGGTATATCATACTTCTTTACCCATAGTAATTAAAATTTAGAATGAAGGTCAAATATCGAAAATTAATGAGCTCCACACATTTGAGAAAACATGTCATTAATACGAGGTTAAGGAAACATGTTCTATAATGTTATATTGTTCAATTACCAATAATCAGTTCATATTCACACACATCCATCATAGTTATTAACAAAAAGAACTGGTTCCCCCATGGTGACACAATTGTAAGAATGAATCCCTTATCCATGTTATATTAGAGGTCTTTATTTATTTATTTTATCTCAACCATTGTAATTCATTAGGAAATACTTGAAATAGGAAATGTTCAATGTGTGAGTTCTATTTTGAAATCAACATCATTATTTAGTGGAATATGTGGAAATTATACCATATATACATAAATAAAATTAAACTACATAGGCATATAATCTATGTTGAGATTCTTCCTAGAAATCTATGATAAACACACCTTTTGAATATAAATCAAAACCAATAGAATGAATGTGATTTCCATCATGGAAAAATATTTATCATATCACTGATAGATGGTCATTGGTTGTTATGGAATATGAAATTTGACTCCCCATATGAAGAAATATTTAATCGCTTTATATAGTGAAGTAGAATCCATTCCTATGATAACATAATATACAAAACTATGTTGAATGAATGTATTTTATGGAAGCACATTCCCACACACCTCAATTGGGGAAGAATCATATATTAGATTTGTTATCAATATAACATTAGGGGTTTTAATACTAACACAATATTTAATCATTGATGTGATATTTTGATAACTATATAAAATTATTTAGATATTAATGAGTTGATTCTATAAGAATTAAATAAGACCTTATCAATTCTAGAATGGATGGAATTCGTACCTTTCACCATGTTATTAACATTTCCAAATAATAGAAAGTGATTTCATGAGGTTAAACATCATCCCTTATCTTGAGAGGATTCTAAAATTGATTATTTTCATTAACCATTAAATTTTGGGACTCGTTATCACAATGACCAAACTCCTTGAATTTAAAACATTAGATCATGGTTGGAGCATTATTGGGAATCTTATTTATCTTCCATTTCCTTAACCATCCCATTCAATACCATTCGATATTTACTAGCTTTATAACCCATCCATCCACATTTAAAGAAACTCCCAATTCAATTGAATTATTCCCATTAATATTTATTCCCATATATAGGAAATCCATGTGTCTTTGATTTTATTCCACCTTTATTTTTATTTTATTTTTCATTATGTTTGATTATAATTTTCCTACTAAGACAACGTGAATGGTCAGAATGTGAAATTTAAATTTACACCATGAGTGTAAATCAAATATTTTATTTGTTTATAGTAAAATATATCTTATCCTACACCATTGATATAGATGGATTTAGTACACCAAATGATCGATCAACGTTATATTCATGTTGGATGAAAATAACAGAAGCATATTATTCTAGTATTGTAAAATTTTCTTCATAAGTGACAACGAATTAATCATCCTTGAACTTCATCTAAACTAATTCATTGACCATTATTGAATGAATAATACATGTTATATAAATTTTGAAGAATAAGATAATAATATCATCTCATAACATAGGGTAAATTTATCCATATTCTTTCATGATCCTGATAATATTTCACCATTGATATGCTTTTCCTTCCCAATGATAAACATCTAGAATGAACTTTTCATTCTATAAAAATTAAATAATGGAAAATATATTTTTGAAATTTTTTGATCCATTTCTGAATAACAACTATATCTAATAAACCACTAAAAGAATGATTTTTTCCCTCATTAAAGACTCAATATAATTTACTTCTCTCCCTTACACATTTGTAAATTTAACATGATTTATAGCATACAAATATTTTGTGACCATTCCAATAATATTTTTCATTTTATATCCCATAACATTTTTTCTCTCAAGAGGACAATCATTTCATTATCAATTTCACTCAGTATTACTATGTAACCTCGAGGTTCCACTCATTTACTAAAAAAACACAATACATGAATCAATAATCATAGTAGGAAACCATATAATCATGAAAAATTACATATATGATTTCTAATTAGTGACACCTTCTTTTCATTATGTGGAATCTTAATCATAACATTGGTCATTAATTACAACCATTTATTCAAATCCTTTATGATTGTTCATCAAGAGTTTGTTAAATTCCAATGGATATCTCTAGGGAGTATCCCAATAGTTTATTGAAATTCTCATTATCGTGCACCATGTGATGATTAAGTCCAGATTAATTCACCCTTTTCAGTTCTATCACTCTAATGTACATTTTTTATAGACCCACATCAACTTGTAGTGTCTAGATAGGTCTATCATTGATTGAAATTTACTCTCTCTATCCATTAGAAAAATTCCATAATGTTTTCTTATATGTTGACATATCCTTAGATGTATCCTTAGACATATCATTAATCATATTCTTAGAGATATAACTAAAATTTTATGAAACTAGTTTCATTATTTTAGTAAATAATTTCAAGGATAGAATCTATAATTTATGTTACTATTAATTTATAGAAATTACCTTTTAAAAATTGGATATTCAATATATTTTATAAATAATTTCACATGGACTGTAATAGATCATTATATATGGATACTAGATTCACCATTTTCATATTTCATGAAATATAATCTTTTGTTCTCTAATGATCTTACCATTAGGTACACCTCATATTCATACACTAAAAAATCATTCATTCGTATCATAGATAAATGATTCATATGAATGGATCATCTCTGATGAAAAATATTGGTAAACATGGTAGATATCAACAGATGATCATATGAAATAATTTGATAGGTATTAGGGTATTGTATATTAATATAACACAAAAATATAAAACCCAATATATCATGGCATTTACATACTATTGACAGGATAAAACATTATGGATTCAAAATAGATTATCTATGAGAGTAATCAATCATTATAAATAAATCAGGAATTATATTTTCTAGCTAAATAAGTGTGGAACCATCATAAGTATAGAAACCATTTCAATTTTCACGATTAACATATAAAAAAATAAAATAAAAATATATTAGACATCAACATGTAATTTTTATTTCATAATGGATAAATAATCATTAATTTTTTCCTATATTGGATCAAGAACATTGTCATGTTTCCCATTGTCGGTCATGAAAATCAGTGTATTCCCCATCATTATCCCAGGAGATAAAAAACATTACATAGTGAAATGGAGGGGGGTATAGGTCCCACCAATTAAATAATCCCTACATTTGTGTCCAAAAAAACATTAATATTTTAATTACCCAAGAAAATGAACATGTTTCATAAGTATTTAATTATAATATAAAAATGTATAAGAAAAAAGACTCAAAAATATTTCCTCATGCCATATCCCATGGAAAATGAATGAGTCTCTTAAAATTTTATTTATCATAAATGAAATCCTTAAAGGAAAATAATGATGATTATACAAACATTACATATACCTAATAACAATTAATAAACAATAAAGGATGTCATCATTGATGGAATAATATTTTGAAAGATCACTTTGAACATCAATTTTGGAAAAAATAACATCCACTTTGAAATCAATTCTTTGAAATCGTATAATTTATGAATAATATATTTTTTTTTAAATTATGCCTGATAAAAAGTATTTTAATCTTTATATAATTCATTGTTCATGGTGGTAGATAATATAGTTCGCTTCATACCTGTTAAATAAAAGATTTCATTCCAATTATTATTAACAGGTCAAAAGAAACTCATTATGAAAATTAAAAGCAAGATAAATTAAGAAAATATTTTAATAATTATAAATATGGTTAATAATAATTTAATAAATAATTAGATAATTGTAACATCATTATATTAAATCATTTCTATAAAACTAGGTTATGCAAGAAAAGAAGGGTTTCTGACAGAAGGAAAAAAAAGAAATTTTTCATTAAAAATATTCACCAAGAATATTTAATATATAATGAGATTACAATTAATGGGAAAAAATGTATATTACTTAAATGACCATTGGATAATACAATTTATATTATTTTTAGATAGTGATCATAACATTTCATCCTTGGAAATGTAGTCATAATCTATGCTGAAAAACAATGAGATTGTAACTTGAAACCCTTTCTTTTAAGGAAAAGTTTTATCCAAATTCATATGATATAAAATTATTTCTAATGATATTTATAACCAATAATTTTTATAACAAAAATAAAAAAATCATTAATGGGATATTCATACAGCACAAAAAAACAAATTGTTGTACAAAGCATGTATCCCACATAAAAAAGTGAGACAATAATCCTATACCTAATGTCTTTTAATATATTGTAATCATTGTAACATGTGAATAATAAAAACAAGATTATTAAACATTTATTAATGAACCTTAATCGTATATATAATACCTTATATTATTTGATAATTCTGTTTTATAACCAATTTTTTAGAAATTTAGAATGAATTTCATATTTCAGGTAATAACAGCTTCATTTTTTATGTATTTTTTTATTGTTTTTTTAGACCTATTATTTTAATCATGGTTCAGTAGTATAAAATACTTTAGAAAATATATAAATATTTTATATTTTCAATATGTATTTAGATTAATCACAAAATTTTAAATAATGATAGTTATTTACTATGTTCATGGAAATGGTAGGTTGAACGAAGGAATGAATGTTTTTTCATTTCATAAAGGATGGATAAATGGGAAGGTAAATAATACATAAAAAATAAAGAATTTTTTTTTTTTTATACGTATCACGTATATTCATTATATTGTTCTAATTAACATTCATTTAAGCCAAATTAGTAAAATGAATCACATTGCTTCATGAAGATGCAGTTCACTGTACACACGAGCGACATTGTCATATTCAGAAAAAATGGAAATAAGTAAGATCATTTTTTATATAAATATAAATTTTATAATGTCATAAATAACATATATAAACTTTAAATATGTCATTATATCTATCTGCGAGTGGTTGTGATACAAAAATGACATCAGTCAATAAGGTGGTATTTCACCGTAAATACAATTGATTGTTTTTATTCTCATTTTCTCAAAGTGGAGGTGAATATAGGTTATTAAATTTATATAATAACATATAATTATATGTTAGATATTTATTTTAGTATATATGATAATTTTTACAAGATATTATTGATGTTTATGAATAATTAAAATAGATATTTGCGTGTAGGAACATTACCGCTTATTTAGATAACATAATTTTGTTTTCACAAAAAAAAATCTCAAGTAGGATTCCTGATAGAACCAAGCCCTATAATAAGTGAGTTTGGAATTAACAAATGTATATGAAATTTATTTGGATTCCCATAAGATGATTTAGATGGTTTAGTGGGATAGGATAGTGGTTTTCCATTTGTTAGTGGGGTAGAGGATACATGTTGATTTTTTTTATAATGGTATACCCACATTTTATTCATGAGACAATGATAAAAAACATTAATTCAAGAGGCTTATATTAGATAATGACTAAATATTTTTATACTACTATGTCAGGTCAAATATTTATGTTATTTTACCCCTTATCTTTTTATTTTAACCCACGATAAACCACTTTTATCCTTAATTATTGTAAATAGTTTTTAGTAATTTTATAGTTTATTTTATGAATAACTAATTTGACCATATTATAAAACATTAATTATTATGATTCCATGTATTGAATATAATTTTTCAAAATAATAATTACGTATGTTAAAGAAATAATTTAAAATTAAACCCACATACACAGTGAAATAAATTTTTTTGAAATGATAAATTTTCATAGGTATATAATATTTTAATTAGAAAATTTAGCATTACGTAGGATCTTAGGAATTAATTTTGTTTAATAATAAAATAAATAATAAAAACCACATTTGAAAAAATTTTAAACAATATTTAACTTTTTAATATCATTAAATGAAAATGTTGTTTTCAATAAAAATCAATATTTTTCACTATTAACTGAAAAATTAGTATCTTTAAAATATTTTCAATAATTCACTCAATGAGAGTTTTGACAAGTAAATTTGAAAATTATAATAACTTTTTGAATACAAAATGATAATGTTAAAGTAATTACATTTATTATTTTTTTCATTAAATGAAATAAAAATAATTCGTCAGAACATTGTATTTTCAAAACATATAAAGACTTTACTATAAATTAGAATACATTTTTATCAATATTATTTCTAAATTTAAAAAAATTATACAAATTTTTCAAAATAAAGTTCTTCATATTCAATATAACATATTTAACATCTTTGTTATTATAGTACTTTTTGAATTAAATTATAAATAGTATATTACGGTTCCTTAAAACTCATTTTTCATGTAAGGAAATCTATTGAAGAAATTTATTTTATTTAAAAATAATTTCATATGATCTCATGGTGTTAAAAAATCATCCATATGAGGATACCTCTATAGAAACATATGAACATATCTTATGTATCTGACTACATACCCATGGGTATCCCCAAAAAATTACCCCTCATTCTCTTGAATATAATATATACATGTTCATATGTCACTCATTACCAATTGATACTCAAATGTATCATCACAAATGAGGTACATGTAATATAAAATTTAGGTTTCCATGTCCACCAATGTGACTCTTTTGGTTTCCAACACATATATACTCATTTGGGATCCAATAACATGTCTCAACACAAAATAGAATGTCTAAGTTCATGAATTATTGGGCCTACTCATTTAAATATACTTACCAATATAGTTTCACAAATAATAATAAACAATTATGGAATTAAAAATAAAATTTTAATTAAAAATTTCACAAAATGGTTATCACTTTTATCTCACTATATTGGGAGCATTCATAAATATACTCACCTACTTCAGGGTAATACATTAATCATTTTCATGTTTGAGGTATGAAAATTAGGAATTTCATCTCATCCTGGTATGAAAAAAGTTGAATTTTTATATAGGTCCAACTTGTGTGATGGAGAAGATGTATAAAAGTTATAAGTAATAATCACAACCCACTGGTAATTCGAAGTTATGTAAATATTTAATGAATTATGAGATGATCCTCTCATTGTACTCTGAATCATGTTATACCAGCTTGATATATATATATATATATTGACACTCCCCATACACAAAAATGCTAATATATATATAGTATCATCGTCCCTATAAAAAAGATCATCATCTACAAAAGATGAACCCATTTTTATGGTATCATTTTTAATAAATTAATATTATTCCCAAAACATTAAATATTGACATACATATCAAATATAAAAAATTTATCATGTCAATATATGAAGAATCTATATTCTACACTGACATGGAATATTAAATAAAAATTATATAAATTACATTATCATGAATCCACAACATATATATCATTGATAAGAAAAAAATGTACTAAGATGCAGTATAAGATATCAAACATGGTATTTTAATGATATCTATAAAAAGGATTGAAAATTGAGTTGAATTAAACAAATTTTCACAATATTTAATGAAAATAAACTACTAATAATGACTTCTATGTCCTAAATAAATACAAATAGTAAACTATGTATGTTATAAAACCAACCATTTTTCATGGAATATAAAACATCAATATTTCTAATGAAAAAAAATGTTTGATTGATTTATAGTTTAAGGGTAACAAAATTAAGAATCATTTTATCGTTCATAATATTTTTTCTTTTCATATAACCCAATTTTGGTAAAAATAATATATTTTGGAAAATGTTTATGAACAAATCAGATGAGTAAATTTTATAAAGTTAATTATATTATTTATCAATAATAATGTATTTATGACCAACCAATATTTTATTTATGTTGTAAAATATCATTAATATATTACAATAAATTTATGATCGAAAAGACAGATATCATTTTAAATAATTTCAGTAACTAAATGAAAAAATTAAATTGTTAATGACAATGAATATTAAATTATTATTGTAATACAGATAGTATTCATTCAAAAAAATCCTATATGAGGAAAAATTATGTTAATGGAATGTTATATTATTAGGCATTAAATAAATACAAAAGGTTTAATGCTACATAGAAAAATTTTGATCTCTATAAGATCTAATTATTGGTCCCATGAATCCTATAAAAGAGAAAAAATGGTCAAAATAGTCATAAACACACCATATGTCCTTTTCATGCAATAATACGTTCCTAATGATTGTCTCAGATAGATTTGTTCTTGAAATTATTTAATGAGACAAAAATATTTTCCATGATCATAAATATTTATAAATAAAGAATTGATACAATATTATTTATTTCCATAATTAATAGAAACATTGATTTTATTATGATATGTCAATGTTTATCAAGGAAGGAAATGTTACTCCATAAAACAACTATTCATGAAAAATATAATTATCCTTAAAAAATTATTTAATGCCATATAAATAACATTAAAAATATTCCATATAGTTTGAAAAATGATTAAAATTAATCCTTAATTAATAACACTGATAGAAATATCATTATAATTTATTTTAAATTATATAAAAACAAGTGGGAGGCCCATCCCATGCATAGCATTTAAAATCGATATGATAGATGAGAACCCCTATCTTTGAGTTAGAATAGATTAACATTATAATGATCCCAATATAATACACTACTAACCACCAATAACACCCACACTATAACGTTTAACAGTTAATGGATATTCTAAAAATAAGAAATCCCGGACTAATGAAATCACTAATCAATAAACCATTGAACCCTAATAGAAACCATTGAAGATTGAATTTAAATTCTATAAAATATCATCAAATAAAAAATATTAGAACATAACAACAAAATCAACTTCCAATTTCCACCCCCAAATTATGAAATCATAGAATAAATAGGATTCCAATAACATTAAAAAATAGTGATCATTAAAAACAAAACAACCCACAAAAATTCTCGTTTGGAAAATGTAGAAAAAGTATATTAACAACATGTGACTACACGATGTGATGGTGAAATCATAAACATGATACTCATCATATAAAGAAAATAACAATGAATATGGGTGGATAGGGAAATATGAGATTAATGAGAAATGAATACATTGAATTTTTAATTAAACCATCCATTCAATGAACCTTGATCCATATGCCATGAATTAAGGTATGATGATAAAAATATGGAGGCATTAAAGGAATCACATGGAACTGACTTAGAATAAGTTCAAAGGATCACCAATAGGTGGTAAATAAAGTATAATAAAATGACCAAATTCCAATGTATTTTGGGAAAATTTATTTAATATTGATGAGTACTAGATATGGTTCCCATGGTAACCTAGAGGAATTACCATGTTCCAAACACCCTTTCCCATCATATCGGGTACTTATGAAGAACCCACTGAGTACTTGATGAGTTTTGCAACAAATTTTTTTTGGTTTCATCTTAGACTTGACTTATTGAACCCCAATCTTAGCAATCACAATTCATTAAATATCCAAAAAAACATGTTCCTTCAACCAAAAAATAATATTAATAACTTAATGGAAGATTGAAAGTGAATTAATCAACTTGACACAAAATAAAAAATGGTCCATGGTCTATTAATCAAATTATTTTTATTATATATTTAATTGGATCCATAAATTCTAGGATGTTACAACACTTCCATCCATAGAAATTTTAGTACACAAAAAAACCACAATATAATATCATACAAGCTAACCTTAGCATCACTAACTTTAAAATAAATAAAAAATATAATGATATATATAAAAAACAATGTTTTAGTGAAAGACACTTGGATTACTATCAAAATATTATGAAACAACAAAATTATAATATTCAATAGTCATTCTAACTATGAACATACAAGTGCACTGCCCAAATCACAATATCTTCTCCAATGACTGACATTCATAGAGAAATATTGATTCAAACACCCAAACAAGCTTCACACCATGTGTAGTCATGGATATCCTAATCAATAATCCAAACTCTAATTAAAAAAATTCCAAATAATAATTATATTATATAATATAACACAAAGACCGATTTATAAGGGTTAACTATAGTTTAAAAATTAATCTACATTGAATTAAATAAACATTACTTACTCTAATAAGCTCCCAAAAATATGGACTATCTTGGATTTACCCATGCCCAATCACCCCCTAAGTCATTATTTATTAATATGTTTTATTTCCCAAATAATTTTTAGAAAAACTAATTATATTTTTTAAAACCTAACACCATACCCAATTTTCAAAACATGTACTAAAAACACTTTTTCTTTAAAAGTTTTTTTTCTAAAAACAAAAACATAATTGTGAATTTTAAAAAATAAGAATAATAAAGCATATTATTCCAAAAAAATCATTTAATTCGATAATTCTATTCAATATATTATTTTCTCAATTTTTCTTAGGAAACCTAACTAAATATTATTCATCATTTTCTGGATATTAATTTTCATATTAAGATTTTTTATTTTAATATATGTTTACTTAGCTTAGTAACACCAATATGGTTTATTTATAGTGTAAAAACACATGTCAAAAAAGATTAAAAAGATAAAATCTATCCATTATATTCAATATAAAAATTAAAATAGTTAATACAACATGTTTCAAAATAGGATACATGTATTATTCATAGCAATTAAACAAAACATCAGATAAAAATATAATTTTTTAGTATAGTATGTAATTAATTCCCAGTAGTTGAAAAGATACATGTATCACAATTGAAGTATAAAATAGAAGAGGTATAAAATTATTTAATGAAAAATAGTAACCAGGTCAAAATCTAGCATCTTCCTGTAGTGGAATTCTGGATTAAATATTTGGTCCATGATAATATATTCAAAAAATATTATTAATTCAAATTTTTACTACTAAAAAAAATAAGACAATTCGTTTCCTCCTATGAATATATGTGAATTGTTAGGAATAATTATATTACTACAATTATAATTTTTTTTAAAACCCTAAAAAATTATTAGTATATATGTAGTTAACCATGGCCAATATCATATGATAATATATATATATATATATATATGAGAAGTACACATTCCCTAGAATGATAAAAGAAAAAATGATTCTTGAACAAAAATATATAGTGGATACAGATTGAAGTATATAATAGTGATGTTTTATTTTGAAAAATAACATTTTAGAAAGAATAAAATATCACCATATCTATACCAACACCTCCATAAACGCACACCAAAACATACAACTTTCACACTGGCTTTCATCGTTTCATCCTTTTATGGACATGAACATGGTGTTTTTAGTATGTCGTGACATCATATCTCATTTATAAACCATATTAATTAAATTCAATGTAACCTTAGATCACTGTATTGATTCCATTTTGTAATGAGAAGATATAATCAAACAAGTAACAAAATACATGATAATCAAAAGACATCAAACACACCACTATGTGTCTATATTCTTTGTTAAATGTCTTTTGTTTTTTTGAACACCAATATAAGAGGTTTTGTGTGTTATAGGTATAAAATAAGTTGAAAAGAATATATAAATTTATGTATAACCCTTAATATTGTCGATATAAGAAGAAAAACATCCATAAACCACCTGTGGCTTTCATGAAATATGAAAAAATTATTGACAATCATAAATATCTATGTGAAACAAACAAAAAATACAATGTGTACAAAAAACACACAAAAAGTCAATGAATGATTGAAAGTATCCATAATTTTGTAAAACATTAAATGATTGAAAAAAATGGTAATAATAAATAGAAATTTAGGGTTACCTATTAAGTGAAATTTGAAACACAAATAAAAATATATCTAGATTATCTATCTACACGTTAGCCAAAAAAATATAAATGAATTCCATTCCCATGATATAGAATCTAGAAAAACTCATCTCTTATTCCTTCTAATATAAATAATGACTAAAAAATCCTATAGTATTGAGGATACAGAAAAGAATGATATTGACCATATTTTTTCTGAAGTGTCTATGTAGTTCTTGATTACATTCCCACTGAGTAATTCACCACAAACATGACCTATATATTTTTTATAATAATGTTAATTCCTGAATAACTCTACTCACATATAAATTAAAATTAAATAGGACTAAAAAATTAATCTACCAAATATATTATTACTATAATACATATATTTATTAAATAATTAATTATTCATCACATGAAAATCCTTATACATGGATGTCCATGAAATGAAAATAGATACATTGACAAAATATCTTTATTGAAGTAGAGATTTAGGTTGGTATATTTTCTATCCCATCTCATCCATGTAGAAAAAAATAGGTGTTAAAATGATCAAATCTCAGGGTTAGTGGAATATGTATAAAAATACATGGAATTCTAAGAATATCCCCTCATCATACTAAAAAAAAGTTTTTAATTACAATATAGATGAAATATATATATATACCACAACAATATCCATATGTACATGCTCATAATTTATCAATATTTTAGTCATTATCTTGGGATTGATAAAAATAATGTACCATCATGATTGAAACACAAATGATATACAGGATTCTTAACAACATAATATATATTTTTCTAACATATAAAAATTCAATATTTCATTAAATCATGTAATATGACTTTAAATGATAATAATATACAACATTTAAAATTAATAATAGATAAACTAACTAGGATTACACCAAATCCCATGTTATGGTATATTATATCCATTAAGGTATTTTAATAATAAGATATACTAAGACCAGTAAATATTGTTGATTTATTACATATCTCACCTAAATTTTTCCAAATAAGCCACTAAGCATCGCATGGGTGTCACAAAAAACTGTATGTGGAAAGCCATGTAGAAAATTAATTCATCCATTTTTTATTTTGAATACATTATTGAAGTGGGAATAGTTAAAAAATAGATTATTTTTTAGAGTGAATGATATACATCAATTTAAAAGTTATTTTGTATTCAAAATTATAATTCATTTCATAAAACCCATTATAGTAAAAATAATAATATTAAAAATGTAAAGAATAATATAAAAATAGACAAGTTAAATATTTTATGTTATAATAAATTAAAATTTATTTATACATGAAAAACCAATTGATTATTTATGTTGAATACAAGAATGAAAACTATATAGAAGTGTATCTTCCCAATGGAGCCTTTTAAATTAATTTCATTATGAAATCTAGTGAACCAAAAAATACCTCAATGAATAGGAAAAATTACTTATCATTATAAAAAATTAAATTTTTATATTGAAACAACCTTTATTAAAAAATGTATGAAAATAAAATTATTCCTAGCTACATAGTTAGCCCCTAAATGACCTTTCCACAAATGGAACACTTAGCCAATTATTTGTGTATATCATTGACATATTACTCATTCTGGATACCATGTGATGGAATGATACCAATAATTTTATACTTAAAACCTCGAAGGGATTTAATTTCATAGAACATGAAAATATCTTCAAAAACTACGTATTGAGCCCATTCTTATTCCCCTTAAGTACGTTTGTTCCAAATAATGGGGATTTTGACATTTTAATTCTTCTATCCATTCACACCGCAATCCATTCATATGATATGAGTTATATAAAAATGGACATGAAAATACCTATAAAAAATATATCAAACATTTTCATGGGAAAAAAAGAAATAAATAAATCATATAAGATAAGTAATATATATAACACATCACAAAATGGAAATGAATATGATATGTAAAACATACATTATAAATATATTATCAGATAATAAAACATATTTTCATGTGAAATGTAATTATCTTTAATCAATTATTTAAATTTATAGGATAAATAATAAAAATAGTTCAGCGTTTTATAACAAAATATTTTTCAGTTAAATATTAAATTCAAGATTAATATCCATATGATTTACTATTAACATTTTAAAATTAGTGGGATTCATGTCCTCATAATATTCAAGAAATTAAGAAATTGAGTTGAAATCCAAATAACTTATATCTAGGGCAACATTATCATTACAAAAAACAATGTATAACACATTTCTAACAACTAATTGAAAACATTCAGACCTTTATAACCATATAGTGATATTCTATAATTCCAACATCAAGAATAAAAAACCTCCCATATAAATAAATATATGAACCATAATTGAAAAACATGTTCATAACTCCAAATTTAATTAATTTTCAAAAAATAATAAATAAGTTATTTTTAAAAATAAATAAACTATAAATTTCATTTATGAAGTCAAAAATATTTATAATACATTACATACCATTATATTTTAGAAAAATTAGTTAAAAACATCATGAAACCAATCCATATGGTCTCCCATTAGGAAAACAAGAGTATTACCCTAAAATAGATGTTTATGACCATGTTATAGTGAAATAATACTCATAATATCCAATAAAAAAAGATGTAATAAATAAATAAGTTTTTATAGGGATATTTGAAATGAGTGTTATGACGATACCTTGATTTTTTCTTCAAAAACACCTATGAGTCCATCTCAATCCATGGCCTATGATAAAATGGGTGAGGAATTTAATATAGACTCATTTAATGAATCATGAGAGTTTCATGGAAATTATATTATAATGGACTATGGATGTTGGAAAAGATAATAGGAAAGAATATTATAAATTCTAAAATCGTACGATCAAATCACCCTCATTGATTTTCTTATATAGGGGTACTCCAGGTTCCCATATCTACTTAATGTCCCCTTGGTAGCTAATGAGAATCCACTATATAACTAGCATGATCTGAAAGGAATCCTATATGTGACCTCTATTTCAATAATTAAAAAAATATATTTTAACCATTTTGACTAAAAACTATTTCTATAAACACTAATGACTCAATCCTCAAACATTCTATATCCATGATAAAACCTAGACTGAAAGAAAAAGGGAAACCAAATTCCATAATTAAAAAAGGATCATACACTGATATAATAGTTAACCAAATTAATCCTTCAATTGGATCCATAGGTTCCAATAAATTACACATCCAAATTCATATCTTATAAAACACATCATCATAAACTCTTCATGAGTAAAATCATTCCATAGACCTAAGTCCCTCTCAGTAAAAATGGTGAATTACACTCTAGTAAACCTCCCATGGAATAAACTACAAATAAAAAATTGGCTAAATTCATATTTTGGTATTCATAGAGGAACTATAAGGAATTTTAATTCCAATAAATGTTTACCTTAATATGTATCAGAACATACTACTAAATGATTTTCACTATCATTTACATAGTTTCAATTTTTTGTTTTTTCACCTAATACTAATATGATGACACATATTATATATGTAACCATATCATTTCTCTACTAAAAAAGAATTAATACTCTCTAAAACAATATCATATAAATTTATGAATGAAATGGATAGATAAAAAATACTCATAACCAGGAAACCTCAAAGTAAAAATAACTAGTAAAAATATTAGGCTTTATAGGAACAAAACCCTTGATATTTGAGAAAATCTATTAAAATGAGGCTCAAACCCTCAAATAGACAATAATTTTTCCCCATTATACGAATCCCCTTATGCATAAAACTGAGAACTACTTACCCAAAAACTATCACCATTGAGTTGTTCTATGAAAAAATCATTCCTGAATGACCTCATCACCAAAGGTCAATAGATATCCACTCATAAAAAAACCGAAGCTAGTTATCACCTAAGAGTCCTAAAAATATAATTGTTCATTTTTTCTTTCATAATGATTGGGAATCTAAAAAATATTATCTAATAATAACATAACTAAAAATATTTTCTAAAATTCAAAAAATCCATGCATTCTCCCTAAGAATTCATGGACTGTGGGTACTCTCTACCATACATACATCCTAACATCACATGGGTTCTCATGAAACCCATATAGTTAATGGAATAAAACATAAAACCTTTTACCACTACGGAATATATGAAAATTATATTCATCAAACAATCATGGATTTTACCATAAATGTAATGAAATTATACAAAATATTCACTGAAACACCATGTCCACCTTTTTAATGATATAGTAAACCTCAAATGAAACATCTCGAAGGATCTTTACCACATTAAAATTTCAAAAAATTATAAAAAAATTGAGGGGAATACTCCCTTAGATTCCTCTATTACACATTACAACTCTAGATTCTATAGGACATCTACTACAAATCCTAGGACACCACACATATGTTGTAAATAAACAATAAAATTAAGAAAATCATTTTTATTGTATCTCTTAGTCATATATTCTTCTATAATAATGAAGATTAAATTTTTTTATCATACATTGGCTTCAATCAAGGTTAATGATAGAAATGTAGTATGTTATATCGAATGAATGTATTCTACCATGTCAATGGAATTGTTTTCCTTTTAATGTGAAACAATGGTTTTATTCAATTATGGTTATATATGTATAATATAATTTTTGAAATTTTAAATGATTAATATAAATATAATGGGTTATCTATTATCATAACACATGTCTTCATCCATGAAAAAGAGGTTTGAGCCTGATTCTATTCTTTTAATAAAGAATGTATATATAAGGAGTGATATCCATTAGTTTTTTTCTTGTGCCATTAAAAATCCATAATGTATCATCCCTTCATCCATGGATAAAATTTTTCAATGAAAAGAATTCAATACTGATCCATTTTTTGTCAATGGTTCTATAATAATTTTTGAGTACCTTGGCCGGTTTACCTCATATCGTTTTAAGAACCATTTTAGTATTTCTAGATAACATTAATCCAACAAACTCTCTCACTATCAGGATATATGGATCCTACAATGATGATATTATAACTACTCACATATGTTCTATGTTATTTTTGTATTTATATTTATGATAAATAAGGAATATTAATGGGATAATTCAACTAAAATAGTTATTAGTTGATCTTCCAAAACCCAAATTTAATTTAAATTTCACAACATTCATTAAATCAAATTATTTTTTATTTTTTTATATTGAAAAATTATTTTGAAATATTATGGATTCCATATCATAATTCATGAAATGAATTTATTCATCAATTTTTCTTATATTTATTACATGAATGCAATATAACAGAACCTATGATATATATGAAACACATGGGTTTTTTATTCCATTGTTTAAAATATGGTACAACATAAGCTATGACTAAAATAAGGTTTTGATAAAAAATAGATAATCTTTTTATATGGATAATATATAGTATATCATCAAATAATATATAAAATTTATGGTAGTGATCTTTTTAATCAATGTTATTAATCAAAGTTCATAGATGACTATATCAAAAAAAATTAGTGATATTTTGGTGTTTTACCTAATAAAAATTATATTACAATAATAGAATACAATTGATACCTTCCCATTAACAATATTAAAATATTATATAGCCTAAAATGATGGAAATGTAATATTTTTTATTTATTTTCGTATAGATTATAAATTATTTAAAATCGATAAGTGTTTGGAATTATAAATTATAAATACTAATGATTAAATAAAATGGGCAATGTTTTTATTTATATATCATAATAGATTAAAAATAAATTGTTTTCTAATTTTTATTCATATTTAATATTCATATATATAAATTTTTAGTAATTTTTTTTATCATGAATTCTTTAATTTGTGTCATAAATTATATATAATAAATTCTCAAAATAATAATTGCATTATTATATTGATAAAAATGGATTTAATTTGCATCTAAATTCATTTATGTCTATTATCATTGTTTTTATCATAAATGTTGAAGTTGGATATAATTTATATATATTTTTGTATTATTGTTATGAATAATTAAATTATCTCTTGATTAATGTATCCCTTTGAAGGGGTAAATTTGGTTATACTCCTCAATGTCAAATATTCTTATTGCTTAATCTACAATTGTCGGGATGGGATATATATTTCCCAAGTCATTAAAATTTATAGATTATCAATCTCATATAATTGAAATACATTACTTGAAAATTAATGTTACCAAACTCATATTATTAATTCATATTTTTGTTAACATGATTGATTTCTATTTTGGGTCTGTAACATGTGATATGGGTTGTTTAAAGTGTTATAAAGTAATATTGGGGGAGTAAATAATTTTTTGGGTAAGAATAATGACCCAAAAAATATATCACTACCAGCATGCATTCCTAAAAAATAAAAATAGAAAAAAATAAAAAATTCAGGAGATGTAAGAGATAAATACTATTTATATGTATGTAAGGTATATTCTCTTTGTAATACATTAAAAGAAAACCACACAAATACTAATTTTTTATTCCATTAAAAGTGTCACATGTGAAGACATCAATCCTTCAGTATGAGTGATGATATCCATTTGGTTTCGATAGACTACATTTTTTATGGAATATAGTTAAAAAATGTTAACCACAACTTTTAGGTTCCCATTGAATATATTTTTGAAAATAATGAAAATAAATAGTCCAACTTAATAATCAGGTACCTTATACATTTATTTTTATTTTGTTATACCGTGTTGGGTAACCCTAACCACTAGGGTAATTAAGGAATGATATTATGTAAATATTTTTTATGAATATGGATAATGGGTTATCCACCCATCTATTCCAAGATTTATACACATTGTGATTTAAAATACTTCCTACCAGATATAGTTATGGATTGTTTTTATGAAATCGAGTGTAAGTCATAGGGAAAATTATTCATGACTCACTAAATTGATGTGATTATTGGGGACATCTTTTATAGTGGGATAAAATTCCGTAAAATCCATGATGAAAATATATAAATCATGAGACATACCCATTAATAGGTGTTTACTATAGATTATGTAACGTATCATGTATTTCATTTTGAGATATCTTATAGTTATGACCTATAAAAAAATTATAGATAGGTATTTATGGTTCAGATGTTTTATCAAATAGAATAAATATAATTATCTGAGTGTGAATGTAAAAGATATAAATTTCAATATCTCAAACTAATGTTAATTATAATCTGAGTGTGTATTGCATATTTATGCCACTAAATATTGACCTGGAGATATAAGGTAATTGATGAAAGGCGTTGTGAAAATATGTTTTATGAATTCAGAATGTGATTATCCCTTTTAAGTCATAAATTATATTCCAACACTTCCTAGTGCATTAGCTATGTAATTAGATAAAAATATTTTATTCCCCCAATAAATTCAAATTATACAGTTATTTCTATTAGTATAATAAGGGATTTTGATTCATTATATATAATAATATTTTTTATGTACATAAAAATTAAATGTTTTAGGGAATTAGGATTATTGTAATAGTATTATACATTCTAAATATTTACAATACTATATATTACATTAAAAATAAGTATTTAAATAATGATTCTTTTAATGTCCCGGGTCCAAGTGCCACGCAACGGGTGCCCCCAACCCGGTTCGCTACATGACCTCAAGCGCATTTCCCCAAACGCCAGAGACTGGCACCTAGCAGTGAGGGCCCAAGTCTGATAGTGGGGAAACTATTCCCTCATTTGTCAAGGTGTAGCCAAGAAGAATTTAAATAAAACATACAACAAATAGCGGAAGCAGTAAACCATGCACAACTGAAATAAATAACTGGAGTAGATATAACCAACTGTATATAAATAATGATGCTACATGTCTCATGTTCTAAGAAAAACAGCCAGAACATGTTATACATCAATACAGTACAATAAAATGCAGAGTACATCAGAACCAAGAAAAACAGCTGGCAGCGGCATCACGAGCCTAGGCTCAGTCACATACCCTCCTACTCCACAGCAACTTTCAAGTACCTGTATAGGGACTCTTTCCCCTATCCACACCTATAGGAAGGTAATCTGTTTAGGCCGAAAAGCCTGAACCAAATAGGGTGTGAGAAATATATCTCAGTAGGCACCCACTAAAGGCACGGGCCCAACTGCATGTAAGCATGAAACAACAATGTGCAATAGTAAAATGAAATAAAGTAAGTAGTACTCAAAAGTAACTAACTACAGATATATTTCCATTTAATTATTCATTTAATCCATTTAATTTAAGGAAAGCACCACAATGCATTTCTATGTAAACAATCAACATCCTCAGACAATCAAAATCTCACCCTCATGTAATCAGAATCCAACCTGCAGCTATTGCCCTCAGGCATAACAGAATCTCACCCACTTGCATACGAAGTGTCACCCTCAAGCACAGAAGTCAATCCCTTAGGCACGAAAGGTTTCCCTCAGGAGAAATAGTATGTTGTCCTCAGGCTAATACAGTCACACCCTCAGGCTAATCACAACAACACCCTCAGGGTAAATAGGTAACTGGGCCATGCCCAGCATGTAAATATGCAGTAAACAAGAAATTCTTCTCGAGGAAATTCTACAATTACCACAATAAAGACATACCCTCAGGTATCCTGGCCAAATGGCTAAACCGTGGAACACACCCCCATGGTGGTTCCAGATCAAAGAAACGATCCCAAATAGCTTTTTTAATATCATATTTAAATCACCTATTCAATTCTAAGTGTTTAATATAGAAGCGTCCTCAGCCACATGACACCCCAACATGGGTTCGTGACACAAAAAATGCACAAAATACATAGTAGTTGGAAAATAAAACACCAAGCCACCAACCTTATACACCAACGAGCGCTATACACGAACGCCGATTCCAGAAACGCCAAAAAATGGCATATATATGAGGTAATAAAAACTATAATTCAACCTCAAATAACTCCCGTTATGGGAGGAATTGGTAATAATCACACCAGGAGAGGAGATGGATTACACTTTCGGTTTCAATGAGATTGTCCGATTGGAGATCAGATTCCAGACGTGCACCCGGCGGATCTCTGAAGGTTCGGTCGTCCTCTCCCGAGCTCTCTTCCCGTTCTAATGCTTCCCAATGAACAGGGGAGGCTACTGCCCATTTAAGTGAAAAAAACAAAGTACACAGCGTGTACATCCAATTACACGATTTGTAATTCCTTCATTTAACTATTCCTTTGGCGGCACCGCCACACTCTTCATCAATCGACATGAGTACACGACATGTGCTCTTGAGTACACGGTGTGTACTGCAACCCAGCTGGTAGCTTCTCCACCGACGTAGTGTTTTGGGATGCCGACTGACTACACGACATGTAAATAACCACTACATGGCATGTATTCGGTTCCTACACCCTTCGTTGCTAACCTGGAAACACGCCGCGTGTACTCATCCCACATGGCCAAAAGTACACGGCGTGTAGTTCCAAAATTTAGGATTCTTCCCCATTTTCCATATTTTCTCAAAAACACTTAAGGAAAAGAGAAAAGAATAAGCTTGTACCACAAATATAAGAATCAGGTTCTTATAAAATTCCCCCCTTATAGCAATTTGTCCCCGAATTTCCCTTCTAGGTGTGGTGAATATATAGTTCAGAATGGCTATGGCCACTGAGCACGTACATCGGTTTCCCACTCCTAGGTTTCATCCTACACTCGGCCATGAAACCATAGCTCTTGTACCAGAGGAACTAACCGGCCTCGGAGAACCTTCATGTTCTTGTCCACGATATAGATTAGGTGCTCCTAAAAGGACGCATCTGCTTCCAGCTCAACTTCTTCATGCTGAAAGACATGAGATGGGTCTGAATGATATAGACTCAACTGATACACATGGAATACTTCATGAATGGCTCGGTACCGCTGCTGTAACAGCAACCGAGAGGAAACCATCCCGACTCTCTCCAGAATCTTGAATGGCCCCACATACCTCAGTGAAAGCTTACCCTATCCCATGATCCGCTTGTGTCCCAGCCTTGGAGAAAAACGTAGAGAAACCTGATCCCTAACCACGAACTCCAAAGGTCTTCTGCTGCAATCAACATATGACTTCTGACGAGACTATGCAGTAGCCATCCGCTTCTGAATCAACTAGACCTTCTCAAAAGTCTCCTACATGAGGTGTGGTCCCGGCAAAGCTTTCTGACCTGCAACTAACCAGAATAAAGGTGAAGGGCATGGCTTACCATATAACGCCTCGTATGGTGCCATATCAAAAGTCGGCTGGAAGATATTGTTATAGGTGAACCCAAATAAGGGTATTTGCTTCTACCAAGAGACCCTAAATTCTAGGATGCATGCACACAACATGTCCTCTAGCACTTGTATCGTACGTCTGATTAGCCATCTGTCTGATGGTGGTAAGCTATTCTTAGAAGAACCTATGTACCCATCGCCCTCTGAAAACTCATCCAGAAACAAGAGGTAAAGCGGGAGTCCCTATCAGAAACTATGGAACGAGGGACCCCATGAAGACGTACGATCTATCGGATATACAGTCTTTCGATCTCATCCACACTGATGGTCTCCTTGATCCGCAAGAAGTGAGCTACCATCGTGAGTCTGTCCACAACAACCCACACGGTGTCATTTCCACGAGGTGACCTCGGAAACCCAGTCACGAAATCCATCATGACATCATCCCATTTCCACTCCAGAATGGATAACTACTGTAAGAATCTAGCTGGCCTTTGGTGCTCCGCCTTCACCTACTGACAAGTGGAACACCTCGTAACAAAACCAGCTATATCTCTCTTCATACCCGGCAACCAGTACTGACATATCAAGTCACGATACATTTTGGTAACCCCGGGATGAACTTCCCATGATGAAGCACGAAAATCCCGTATTAGCTCCTCGTGTATATCCCCTGAAACCCATACTCGTCCATGGAAACACAGAACCTCCTCATCACATACTATCCACCTAGGAGAAGGGTCCCCACATGCCACCAAATCCCATAGAACTAGGCCTTCTGAATCTGATAGCTTTATCATCCTCACTCTGTCCAGGAGGGTAGATGTCACAGCTAAAGATGAATGATAAGTCTGCCCTGACTATCTTGCACCTCCAGATGAATCTCAGAGAACAAGGCCATGAGCTTCCACTCACCACTGGCCTCCTGCACTGCCTGTATCTGATTCTTCCTGTTAAGTGCATCAGCTACTGCATTACCTTTACAAAGTGTATAGGAAAGCTCAAAATCAAAGGACTGTAGGCACTCAACCCACCTCCTCTACCTCAGATTTAGGTCACGCTGATTAAAGATATACTTGAGGCTTTATGGTTGGTGAAAACTACAAAATTCTCTCCCAATAGGTAGTGTCTCCACCAGCACAACACATGCACAACTGCAGGCAACTCGAGATCATGCGTTGAGTAATTTTTCTCATGTGGCCTCAATAACTGAGACCCATACACCACTACCCAGTCGCCCTGCATCAACATTGCTCCCATCCCAATACCTGATGCATCACATTACACTGTATATCTCTTCCCCTACTCTGAGAGTATCAGGATGGGTGATGATGTCAACATTCCCTTCAGGTCCTGGAATTCTTCCTCACAAGCTTCAGACCAAATCAGCTCTACACCCTTCTTAGTTAGACTCGTCAATGGTGTTGCTAAGCAGGAGAAGTCCTATATGAAGCTTATGTAGTAACCAGCCAGCACTATGAAACTTCTTATCTCAAACAAGTTCTTAGGATACTCCCAGGAAAATACTGCTCTCACCTTCTATGGGTCTACTACAACTCCTGCCTCTGAGATGATATGACCTTGGAAGTGCATCTTTTCCATCCAAAAGTGGATCTTTGAGAGCTGATCATATAGTCAATTCTATCTCAGTGTACTCAATGCGATCTCAAGATGGGTTGCATGGTCATGTGGAGTGTGAGACTAAACCAAGATGTCTTCCATGAATTTTTTCTCAAAAGAGTCAAGATACAGATGGAACACACAATTCATCAGAGCCATGAAAACTGCTGGTGCGTTCATGTGTCCAAACGGCATAACCAAGTACTCGTACAGACCATATCTTCTCCGAAAAGCTGTAAGCAGTATATCCGATGGTCTCACGTGAAGCTGATGATATCCTGATCTCAAGTCAATCTTTGAGAACACTCGTACTCCATGAAGCTGATCTAACATGTCATCAATCCTCGACAAGGGATATCAGTTCTTAACTGTCAACTGGTTCAGCTTCCAATAATCCACATAGAGTCTGAGGGTACCATCCTCCTTCTTCGCAAAAAAGACTAGAGAACCCCACAGAGAAGTACTAGGTCATATAAAACCCTTCTCCCACAACTCCTCTAACTGTCTCTTGAGCTCATGCAACTGAGGTGTAGCCATCCTATAAGAAGAAATGGACACTGGTGCTCCTCCTGGCACGAACTCAATGGAGAAATCCACCTCATGCTCCAGAGGTGGACCTGAAAAGTTGTCCAGGAAGACATCCATGAAATGATCAACCACTTTAGGGAAATCTGTCTTACAAGTCCCCTGATTATCCATATATAAGCTCTCAATTTGGTATGTGACCGCACCTCATCCATGATTCTCTAGTCTAGCTCGACTCGCTTGAACATCTCACTCGTCCTTGTATAGAAACTCTCCACCCTTTGGTGACGTGAAAGACACCCTGCGACGATAGTAGACTACAAAGGCTCGATAGGGAACCAATCAGTTCATCCCGAGAATGAAATCATAGCTCGTCATCTCTAAGACATAGAGCTCCCAAAGAAAGTGACACACACTAACCTCAACGGGGCACTCCTTGAACTGACGTACACCAGCCGTTCTAGTCCACAACGGAGTGTCTAGCGTCATAGTATCAGAAGTTGAAGAAACACTGGGCCCAAGGCTCTCCACCATGGGTATAGATATGAAACTATGCGTAGCACCCATATCAAAAAGTACTGAAGATAAGAAAGAAGCTACTAGAATTGTACCTATGACTGTAGAAGGTCCGGGATCCTTCTCCTGCTGGGTTTGATGCACTATATATGCCTTCCTAGTTCCACGGACCTGTGACACTGCCTTGCTACCCTGAGCTGTCCCGCCCTGCTACCTCTGAGATCCTGGTGTCTGGTTACCATGGCCATGACCACCATCTCTGCCTACACGCCATGAAGTACCCCAGTTCACCGACTGGTAAGAATCCACTGGTCCTGCTCCCGCACGCAGTGTCTGCACAGAACCCCTCTCACTAGCCACAGGTAGAAACTCCCTGCAAAATCACGGCATATGATCCATCTTTCCACAAGCATGGAACTCCACTGGGTCACGTGGACACTGAGCTCTCTTGTTCCCTTATCTACCACACTAGTAGAACCTGATCGGGCCACCTGAAAAAGCTTACTAGCTGGTACTGCCACACTGAGTGAAGTCCATCAATCTCTTCCTCTTGCCAGAAGAAATAGTACCAGTAACAGGTTCTGAACCTCCCTAGCCCACACCACCAGCTACTCGCAGGTTCCTCTCCAAAATCAGTGCCTGATTCACGATATCATGTACTGGAGGCAACCAGAAAACATTGACTAGCGCTCTGATGTCATAACAAAGACCACCCTCTCAAAATATGGCCCTCAACATCTCATCACCCACCATCACGGGTGAAAAATGCTGAAGCTCTGTGAAACAATTAGAACAGTCCATCACTGACCTAACACCCGTCTACAGATTCATGAACTCTCGAGCTCTATCTGCTGGCAACATCTTCGGGAAAAATAATTCATAGAAGACTTCCTAGAAATATTCCCATGCCATGTACCTGTGATGATCTGACTTGGTGGTAACATCCCACCACCTCTTGGCGGAATCACGCAGCATATACATCACGAGTTTGACACTCCGCCCTGGAGGCTTCTTAAGATGCTCGAAAATAGTCTTCATCGAACCCATCCAAGACTTCGCAGCCTGTGGTCTACCATCCTCTGAAAACGTAGTCCGATGCTGCTACTTGAAGATACGCTTCAGCTTGGCCATAGATGTAGCAAACTATGGTGCTCCCTGAAAGGTCTACATGAACCACATGAAGCCTTCATGGAACTGTGCCTCCACGCCTGTGTTCGGTATAACAACTGGCGCTGCATCTGGCTCTACTAGAGGATCAAATGGTAGCCCATGGCCCCCCACTTCCGGAGTATAATCTCCGCCTCTCTCCTGGAGAACAACACGCGGTCGTCTTAGGTGGCATGACACTACAAGATCAAAAACACGCCTTAGATTAAGATTTATCAGAGTCTGAAAATGATGCAACCACAATGAGAACCAGAGGAAGAAGGCATTTTAAAACATTCAAAAAAAGACTACACAGAGTGTATACTGACTACACGGTGTGTACTTGACTTCACTTCCCCTGCCCAGGTCCTTCGACATGGCTATGCCACATGTCTCCCATTGAACAAACCTACATGGCGTGTATATAATCCACACAATGTGTATGGTGTTATTTTCCAACTTCCCGTGTCGTCTATGACACGAATGACTACCTGGCTTACAACTACACTGCATGTTACACCCGCACACAGTGTGTAGACCACCCCGTTTCCCAGCCACACTGCTAACACCACACGGTCTGTCCTCGGAAAATACTACACAACGTGTCCCATAGGTACACAATTTGTTCAAGGAGAGGTGACAACGGGCCATGTTGTTATTTACCTTGCTGAGTCCCCAGGTCACACTACACAGTGTGTTCATCATTGACACAACATTTTATGTAAATGAGGTCACTAACCCATGTTGTTAGTTACACGGCTGGACTCTGGGTCAAAACTACACGGCGTGTACATCATGTACACGAAGTGTTTTACCCAAGCCTTCCCTACCCCGTGTCGCCGCCACAAGGTTTGTGACATGGTAATAGAATACATGGCGTGTACTCTGGGTACACAGAGTGTACTCAAAAAGTTCATGTTTCTTCTCAAACAGAAGAGCATACATGGCGTGTATGAAATACTACATGGAGTGTATACTAATTTTTTAGACAGTATTCCTCAGAAACTTCCTCGAAACCCAGAAGATAATGAAAAACAACACCTAAGTGTCAAATTCCGACCTGTGAGGGCCCATACTCCGCACGAATCAATATTTGACATCTTATTTGTGTTATAACAAAAGAAACAGTCAATGAGCCACCAAATTTCAGTCAATGAGGGCCCATACTCCCCAAGGACCAATGATTGGCGTTCATTCTATAAACAAGCTCAAATAAAATTACCCTATCACACAATAGGTATTTTATCAGAGAAACTATAACAATGGGATTCTTTTCTTGCACAACAACTATCACAAAAATATGAAATTTCTAATGAACCTACATGGCATGGAAACTATGAATGGAATGTGATTTATAGCACATGCCTCTATGATGCATGAGACGGCATACCTTCATCTCATCGGGTTACAACTAACTAGAACCCACATATAAAATATAAACAGCATAATCACAGTGTGTCACCCAACGGTGAAATCAAATCAACTGTAAAATTTGTAGAATCAAAAGAATTGTAAAAATATGAGGAAGACTGTCTTTTCCTTTTACACAGGTTAGCTACGCCCGTGAATAGCTTATTACCAACTACCGTTCATCCTATCCCTGACTACGGCTCCAAGTAGTTTCTCAATAAAAAAACCCCTCTGATACCACTTTGTAACGCCCCTGGTCCGGGTTCCATGAAATGGGTACCCCAAAGACGATTCTCTATGTGACCTCAAGAGTATTTCCCCAAACGCCAGAGGCTACCGACAAGAAGTGAGGGCCCAGGTCTGATAGTGGGGAAACTATGCCCTCATTTTTCAAATTGTAGTACATCAGAATTTAAATAAAACATACAACAAATAGCGGATGTAGTAAACCATGCACAACTGAAATAAAAAACTGCAGTAGATATAACCAAATGAATATAAATAAGGATACTACACGTCTCATGTTCTAAGAAAAACATCTAGAACATGTTATACATCAATACAGTACAACAAAATGCAGAGTAAAATAGAAAAAAGAAAAATAGCTGGCAGTGGCATCGCGAGCCTAGGCTCGGTTCCATGCCCTCCTACTCCACAACAACAGTTAAGTAATTGTATAGAGACTCTTTCCCCTATCCACACCTGCAGAAATGTAATCTGTCTTGGCCAAAAATCATGATCCAAATAGGGTGTGAGAAATATATCTTAGTAAGCACCCACCAAAGGCCCGTGCCCAACTGCGTGTAAGCATGTAACAACAGTGTGCAAAAATAAAATCCAATAGAGTAAGCAGTACTCAAAAATAACTAACTACCAGTTATGTTTCCATTTAATTATTCATTTAATCCATTTAATTTAAGGAAAACACCATAGTGCATTTCTATGTAAACAGTTAACGTCCTCAGACAAACAAAAGCCCACCCTCAGGTAATCAGAATCCAACCCATAGGTATTGCCCTCGGGCGTAACAGAATCTCTCCCTCTGGCATAGAAAGTGTCGCTCTCAGGCACAGAAGTCAAGCCCTCAGGCACGAATGGTTTCCCTCAGGCGAAATAGTATGTTGCCCTCAGGCTAATGCAGTCACACCCTCTGGATAATCACAACAAAGCCCTCAGGATAAACAGGTAACTGGGCCATGCCCAACATGTAAATATACAGTAAACAAGTAATACCTCTCGAGGTAATTCTACAATTACTACATTAAAGGCATACCCTGGGGTATTGTTTTCCAAATGGCTAAACAGTCGAACACACCCCCGGGGTGGTTCCAGATCCAAGAAACGATCCCAACCATCATTTTAATATCATATTTAAATCACCTATTCAATTCTCAGTGTTTAATATAGCAACGACCCTAGCCACACGACACCCCAACATGGGTTAATGACATAAAAAGGCACAAAATACACAGTATTTGGAAAATCAAATATCAAGCCACCTACCTTATACGCCAACGAGCGCTATACACGAACTCCAATTCCCAAAACACCGAAAAACAGCATAGATATTAGGGAATAAAAACATTCATTAAACATCCAATAACTCCCATTAGGGAATGAATTCGTAAGAACCACACTAGGAGAAGAGATGGCCTACCTGTGTGGTTCCAACAAGACCTTCCAAAGCGAAATTGGATTCCAGACGTGTGCTCGGTGGATCTTTGATGGTTCGCCCATCCTATCCTATGATCTCTTCCCGTTATAAGCCTTTCTTGTGAACAAGGGAGGCTACTGCCCATTTACGAGAAAAAAACAAAGTACATGAAATGTACTTCCATGTACATGACGTGTACTTACTTAATTTTACTGTTCCTCTGGTGGCACCCCCATACTATTCATCTGTCGAAATGAGTACACGGCATGTATTCCAGAGTAAACGGCATGTACTGCAGCCCACCTGGCGGCTGCTCCACTGCCTTACTATTTTGGGATACCGACTAAATACACGGTGTGTAATGTACCACTACATGACATGTAGTCGGTTCTTACACCCTTCGTCACCGACCTGGAAAAACACCCCGTGTACTCTTCCCACACGGCCAGAAGTACACATCGTGTGGATAAGTACATGGCGTGTAGTTACAAAATTTTGGATTATTCCCCATATTCCATATTCTCTCAAAAACACTTAAGGAAAATAGAAAAGAATAATCTCATACCTCAAATATAAGAACCAGGTTCTTAAAATTCTAATCCCCCATACAATTTGAATTGTTTTGTTAGACATATTAATGAGAAGCAGATTCATGGAATCCATAAATATGGATTGTTAGAGATATGAAATTGTGATTTGTTTAAAAATATTAATCGTATTTATTAAGAATAATTACAAAAGGACCCTTTAGTTATGAATCTGATATTACTATTATACCATTTAATATTTTTCATATTGATTTATATAGTTTATTGAATACTCAACCTTTTGGTGAGTTCAATAACATCATAACTTTTATTGATGAAATTAATCTGTTTGCTTATATGTTTATATTATGAGCCCATAAGGGGTACTGAATCACATAGGTTCCCTCTCATTGTCACCTTCTTCCTTTGTCCCGAATCGAATCAGCACCCCATCCAATGGTTGGAAATTCATTGTGGTGGCTCCTCCATCGCGGTGGAATCATGTGACTTTTTGGCTCATCCATCACATCTTTTCGCACCATTTCATGTCTTTTCTCACTCAATTATAGCTTAATAGGGTAGTGTATCCATGAAAATGTGGTGTTGGTACAGAGGTCGAGATCAAACCTACATGGTGGGAGGGAGCCTCTTCATCTTCGGATGTATGCATATGGTAGTTGGGATTTTCCTCCATGGGTATTCTAGATGGTAGTGACATGTTCATGATCTGGATTACTGTTGGGATTTCCTCTGGAGTTCGGGTGATGGGATTTCTCGTTTTCTTTTCTTGCATCATTTTTATGTTTTGGAAAGATATATTTTTTCTTTCCTTTCACATAACTCATTTCATGTTTTTCTATGGAATGCTTCGGTTCAGAAGTGGTGATACGGAAGATCCAAGAACGAGTGGGTGATCGTCATCTCCCTCTTGAAAATGGTTATGATTTTAAGCATGATTCTTTTTTCAGTGATGACAGGTTCTCTACGTGATTCATAATTTTTTATTTTATTTACGGTTTGTTGGTATGAGTTCATGGACAAGCAGTTGATGTGTTTTGGTGTTGGTGTTTTTTTGTGGAATGTGTTGATTGGTATTAAAGAAACTCTTGTTTAGGATGAATAAGTTTTTGGATCAATCTTCAGTTTAAATTTTCTATGATTTTCATCTGCTATGCAACATGCACTCTACATGGATCGACATCGATGTGGTTAAGATCATAAATCATTCACCTTTGCATTCCATTTCACTTTGGAATATTGACAGGCTATGGCTCAACCAATGGTACCGGGCCCATGCAACCCATTACGTGACAACTAACCGAGCAGTCATGCCATGTGGAAGGCTTTTCATCATGGTGTATTTGTGTGGTAGGTGAAGATTATATAGTTTTAATATGTTTTATCCCCTATTATGGTATTATTTTGTTTTAATGTTGTGACTTGTGGTTTCTCACGTACTCCTCAGAAGTTTTTTGAAAAAAACTGTTCATTTTCAATTAGTTATATATTTAGATTGAGACTTAGAAAGGAATATTTTATAAAGTTTGATGTGTATCAAAATTAAATAACAAATTACTTAATAAAAAGTACTAATTATTTTTATATATATATTTGATAATATTATACCTAAAAAATTATATAATAATATGTGTATTGTGCAATTTACCTTCAACTCAATCATTCTAAAATAAAATTCAAGAATTGTGTTTCTATGTAATGGAATTTTAATATTTTAGACATGGTTTGATCAATAATAATACAATGATACGTCTTTATTTTATTCAGGGAAAATGCTTTGGAAATTTTTATATTCTCACTTAATCATCATCATCAGGAAAAATTTTATTCAACGGTTGTTAGCAATACAAACAAGGGCCCGACAAGGTAGGCCGGAAAAAAATTTATCCTCATAAATGTGTGTGAAATTATGTTTTCACCACTACATCCATACAATTTCCCAATTTATTGTTCCTCTCTATGAATAGCCAAGTCCACTTAGATTAGATAGATCTCCCTTGGTTTCATACTTGTATTTTATCGTGGATCTGTATTTGATCACTAATTATTCTACCACTAGTTGTGTTTGATAGTTAATAGTAAGAGCATAAATCCTATTTATTATTTTCCACATTTGCCTCTCCATAATGAACGTTATTTGCAGGTGAGATAATACTTTCTATTCTTATGTTTCTTTAATATTACATAGATTTCTACCATTTTAAAACAAATTAATGGTTCAAAACATATGTGGAGAGTGCGATCGATCTATGGTAGGTGGCCTAGATCATTTATATTGAGTCTCATTTCATTTATCATTCACTTTTTTTCTATGTTCTTAACTATCCATGTTCTGACCTGTCCCCTAGGGCCCGTGCCGTGGCTACCCCATGCCTGCATTCCATAGGCCTGGGGATGGCGACTAGCACCGAAAGGCGTTTTACCAAAATCTAGGAAAACACTACCTTTATAACCTACCAACTCACGTAACCATGAATACAACAAGATTCAAATAGATGACAAATATATAGCCAAATGAGTGCTGAACAAAAAAGGGGCTGGAATACAAGGCCAATAGTAAAGGTACAAGTACAACTAAAATGCAATACAACTGAAGAAAGAGAAATGATAGCTATTGCATCATCCTCTGAGGTTCCTACCTGAAGGGTAGGTACATGTTGCCTCCTATGTACTCCCCGTCCACCCATCTCCTCTGCGTACCGACACATCGTATGGTCTTTCTCAAGTTGTCATCCAGTCCAGGTACTCTCAGCCTCCGTCATCACTATCCATCATCTGCATCGAACACAATAAGGTCTGGGCATAGCCCATTTATGGGTGAGTGTAACGATACTCTGCAGGGGCCCCGAGACTCTCTATGTCTCACAAAATCCATCAAGGATAAAACAAAAAGTATGAAAAAAATGAAACCATACATAGGTATATTCCCATACATATAAAAAATACTTCAAGTATTACATCTCAATCATGAGGAAAACACAGAGGTTCCGACTTAGCTCACACAAGGATTTATTTTTGAGGTATTATCAAGTAACATTACAAACCCTCAGCTACTAGAGAAATCCTCCTATATTGAGCATAGTGTGATTTTCGTGTCACACAGAGGCACTTCCCTCTAACCTTGGACTACTGGGGAACTCCTCCCATCGAGTACCGGGGGTCTGTCGCATCACCCAGGCGTTCCCCATCGTGGGTCTGCCGCGTCCCCAAGGTGCTCCCCCTCATGGCCGGCTGAGGTACTCCTCTTGTAGAGTACCATGGGTCTTCCACATCACCAATTAGGTCCCCACTATGGGCCTACCACTTCACCAAGGTGCTCCCCAATGGGCCAGTCGAGTCATTCGGATTCGAAACAGTCAGCAGTCGTCTATTCTCAGCCAGCTACGAGGTTCTCGCACAATGCTCGCTCGTCTCTGGAAGGATATGCTACACAAACTATTGGTCGATACTCCAACAGACATGATGTCAAATGATGAATTATTTCAAGGATGCTATACATCATAGGAGTCTCAACGTAACAGACAGTGAGTCAATCTGACGCCTAGTATATGAGTTATTAGCATTTTAGTCTAGTGGTCCATGTTGGAATCATGCTCGATCCAACCTGATCGTTCATCAATGCATTAAAAAACACAGATGGGTATCACTCAAAGGTACCTACTCACTCCAAGGTACCCAACTCCACTGACGGTTTTTTAAATAGACGTATGGTGCCAAAGTTATGACCAAAAGAATGTAAAAGGGGTCGTAGTGGGCCCGAGTCCGGTCTGACCTAGTCGGACCGACCCAGGGCAACCCGCTGGGATTGGACCAGCCCCCAGTATGTCCTTCCCTAACAAGTCACCAGGGGACGTGGAGGGCGGTGGATGCCCGTGAGGGCATGAGGCCATGGGGCGGCTCGGCTGGGGCTACTTGGAGGGCTGGCGGGCAGCGTGGTCCAGGGCCGCTCGGAGGAATGACAGGCAGCGTGATCCAGGGCCGCTCGGAGTGTTGCGGCATGGGTGGTTTGACCGGGTCATGGGACCGGTTTGACCATGAATCCAATTCAGTTGAGAGGCCTAAGCTCCGTGGGGGGGGGGAGGGGCGGTTGGGGCTAGTTTGACGGGCAGGTCAGAGCGCCACAGGTCTGCTCGGTCAGGGCACAGAGCTTGGGCGCGCAGCCGATTTGGCCAAGATGCCAGAGCGCTGCAGGGGGCTCGACTGGGGTGCAATTCCGTGGCACGCGGTCAGTTCGGATGGGAGGCTGAAGCGCCATGGTGGCATGGAGGTGGTTTGGCCAGGAGGCTGGAGCACTATAGGGCGGCAAGGACGGGGCACAGAGCCTAGGTGAGGGGCCGGTTCGGCTGGGAGACCGGAGCGTTGCGGGGGCAGCCCAGGTCACAGATGTCGTGGGTGGTGGCGCAATTGCATTCTTCACCTTCGTCTCCTTCGTCACCTTCCTCCATTTCTAAGAGTACACCAAAAAAGAATGGCGGAGCGGTCGGGCCATGTTTTTTTGGCCCGTACCCTCCACGTTTATATTGATAGAAATTGGTTCAAAAAGAAAAAATCATGAACGTGTATGGATTATATTTTAAAACACCATTTCCCACAACCCTCATCAATCTCTATTCCCAAATCTCACAAAAGAATTAGAACAGGTGAACCGTTGAAGTGATAATCAATAAACCCCTACCTCATTCGATTGACGATGTTTGCACAAGGATGAATGTGAATTCATCGACGTTCGTCTCATCTGCCACACACCTCCAGTCTTAGGCTCATTCGTTGGTTCATCGTAGTCGAAGACGTTCCTTGTTGGTGTTTTTTGTGGAGGAAGTGTTCTTCATTGGAGAAGCTTTCTCCCAATTCCACCCAAATGTAAATTGGTGAAAAATTAAAAGATTATCCCCTCTATTATGTTTTTTGGCATTAATTCAAATTTGATAAATTATTGTGGTGCATTGGCATAATTAAGTGGGGGAGGGTAGGCAATAATTTAGTGGGGAGATCAATAGGTTTCTCTATACATAATTATGGAGTTCAATAGGTTAATTCCATAGGTGGTCCCAACCACCATAATATCCACATGAGATTTAGGCTAGGGTGGTCCCCACCACCGAACAACCAATTTGGAGAATAAAACATGTGTGTTCCCCACCACCATAATATCTAAATGTTTGTGGTTACAACAAGTAATATAAAATTTTGGTTTATTTTATTTTATAATTTCAACGAATAACCCAAAAAATAATCATTCACCCTCGACCAACTACTTTAGAGATGAAAGTCTTCTTATGTCAATATTGGCGCTATGAGTTCAACTGTGCCCTTGAATTTTAATTCTGAGCATTGGTTCGAAAGTTAGAGAAACTCGCTCGCACGTTTACTGAATGTACCCGAAAAAATGTTCAGAAATTCATTCTGGGCACTCCGGGCCTTTGAATCATGCATCGTCAATTTTCATGGGCTCATAAAATTCCCATTTATTATAAAAATATTACATGGAATTTTTGGGTCTTTATATTCTCCCCACATCAGGGGTCCACATCCCCATAAGCCACAACTCAAACTAAGGGAACATGTGGTGGTACTAGGGATGCATCTGAGCCTCCCGCTCCCATTTTCTCTCCTGGAGGTTATTGTGATGACATCGAACGTGCACCAGTGGAATCGACCATCCATAAAGGACCCAGTAATGTCGATCCTCAATCTCAACTGGAACTTCTGTAAAAGTCACCCCATCGTTGATGTCCAGCTCACCATAGTCGATGATGTTAGAAGGGTCGTGCACGTATCTCCTCTGCTGGGATACAAGTAAGACGTCATGCACCCGGTGAAACTGAGGTGGAAGAGATAAGAGGTAATCCACCTCCCCATCTCTGCGAAGGACATGAAATGGTTTGATGAACCTCAGAGATAACATTACGCCTCGGCCAAATCTCTATAATCCTCATCGAGGTCAGACCCGTAGAAAGATGTGGTCGCCATCCTCGAACTCCAGATGTCTTCGTCTCCAGTTGGTATACGACTTATGCCTTCTTTGTGTAGTCTTTATCCGCTCTTGGATGATCTGCACCTTCTGTGTGGTAGCCCAAACCATCTCTAGTCCCACGAGTGCTGACTCCCCTGGGATAGTCTAGGAAAAATGTGATCAAGATGGTCGCCGGTATAATGCTTGGAAAGATTCCATCCCTATGGTAGAGTGATGGATGATATTGTATGAAAACTCTACCAAAGGTAAGTGATCATCCCAGCTGCGACTGACGTCGAGGACAAAATTGTGGAGAATGTCCTCGAGGGTCTGAATAGTCCTCTTTGTCAGACCATCCGTCTGCGGAAGGAAGGTTGTCCTCAAATGAAGCTGCATCCTGAAAGCCTCATGAAACCCCTTCCATAGTAAGGATGTAATACATGCATCACGATCAGAGACAATCATCATGGGTAATCCATGTTTCCGCACAATCTCCTTCACATAGAGGTGTCCCTCACTCTCTACTGAGCACTTCTCTCTGATTGGCTAAAAGTGGGCCAACTTGGTGACTCGGTCAACGATCACCAAGATAGAGTCATGACCTCTAGATGTATGTGGAAGTCCTATCATGAAGTCTATTGATATACCATCCCACTTCCACTCTGGGAACTATAAAGGATAAACCAAGCCTGCTAGTACCTGATGCTCCACCTTCAATTGCTGACAAGTGAGGCACCGGGAATCAAACTCTGCTACTACATTCTTTATTCATGTCCACCAGTGTTGTCATTAGAGATCCTAGTACATATTTTCCACTCATGGATGTTCCGCTAGAGGGGATGTGTGGAACTCCCTTAACACTTCCTCATGAAGTGACACATGTAGCATGGTATGTCCTCTAAAGAGGATGAACTGGTCCCCATATTCTGAAATTCAATCAGGTGCATGTCATGTGGATATCATGAAAAGTCATGCCTCATAGTCAGCGTCCCAACGTTGTGCTTCCCCGACTCTCTGATGAAATGGGGGAGTCACTATAAGTGACTGAAGAAAATCTACTCCATCCATATCCACAAAGGATATCTGTAATGTGGTCACCTGATTTGTCGCCTCCCCTATTATAAGTATTCCAGATCTCTTGCTGAGTGCATCTGCAACAACATTCCCCTTCCCTAGGGTATGGACTATCTTGAAGTCATAATCCTGGAGGAACGGAATCCTATGTCGCTATCTTAGGTTCAGGTCCTTATGAGATAATATATACATGAGACTCTTATGATCAGAGTACATGGTAAGAAGCTCGCCCATCCGATACTGTCGTGACATCTTCAAGGTGATGACCACTGCTGCTAACTTTAGTTCATGGGTAGCGTAGTTATGCTCTTGATGTCTCAGCTGTTGAGATCCATATGCGATGCCTGCTCGATCCTGCATCAAGACACATCTTAGTCTGGTCCCTGATGTGTTGCAGTAAAATACGTACCCTACGCCCTTGTCTAGAAGCCTCATGAAGGGGTCACTAGTCATCCTCTACCTCAGTTCCTTAAAACACCGTTGGCATTTATCTGACCAAATGAAGGGTTGCCCCTTCTACTTTAAGGCTGATAGTGGTGCTGCAACTCTGAAAAAATATGACACAAATCTCTTATAGTATCCAGCCAAAACTAGGAATCAATGTACCTCGGTCACACTTCTAGGTGGATCCAAATCATGTACCACCTCAATCATTGTTGGATCAACTGCAACCCTATACTTTTATATGACATGTCCCATAAAGTGAACCTCTCAGATCTAGAACTGGAACTTCGAGAGATTACCATAAAACTGGTTATCTCATAGTTTGTCCAATACTACCTCCATATGATAGGCATGCTCCTCTTCATTATTCGAGTAGATCATAATATCTTTGATGAAGACTACTACAAAGTGATCAAGGTATGGCTGAATGATCCTATTCATGAGTCCCATGAACACTACTAGATCGTTGGTTACACCGAATGGAATAACAAAGAACATATAGAGGCTGTACCAACATCTCAAATCCGTATTATGCACATCTTCGTCTCTTACTCTGAGCTAATGATAACCTGATATGAGGTATATCTTCGAGAACAATCATGCTCCCTTCAGCTGATCAAAGAGGTTGTCAATCCTCGAGAGTGGGTACTTGTTCTTCACAGTCACCTAGATCAGGCGCCAATAGTCAACACAATGCCTAAAGCTCCCATCCACCTTCCTGGCGAACAGAATTGGGGTTGGCCAAGGAGAACCACTGGGACAAATGAATCTTTTCGCCTGAAAGTCCTCTAACTATACATGTAGCTCACAAAACTCAGGAGGAGCCACCTGATATGAATTTGTAGATATTGGTGACATCCCGGGGTACATGTTAATGTAAATTTCTTGCCTCTCTGTGAGGAGGTAGACCCGGAACATCATCATGAAAACATCTGCGTACTGGTCCACCACTACGGGGTAGCTCGGGCTCTCCACATCAACTGCTCCGTGGGTAATGCTTGCAAACTGATGAGTGATTGGCTGCACTCTCCTCTGTGTAAGTCCATCATGTGCCGAAAATGCTCCATTATGGCCCGTGAATGTAAACTAGGTCCCATCTGTGCAGACACAATGTAGTTTGCACCTAATGCAGTCAATCTGAGCATGAATTATAGATAACCACTCCATACCCATGATGACATCGTAATTCCTCGATGTCACTACTAGGATATCCTACCTGATGCTCTCACCTCCTAGAGTAATCTCGCACTACCATCACCAGTGTGTAATCATTGAATATGCTTCCATAAGAGTCTCTAGTAGTATGGATTGAGCCAACAAGTCCGTCTGAATCTCTGAGCTCTGAAGGAGGGCAGTGGCAGTACAAGAATGACTGGAACCGGTGTCTATAAGTACTGTAGCTAATGTGGAGTAGAAACAGAATGTACCCTTTGTCATCTATAGAGCTTCGTGATTATAGGCCTTAGTTTCCTGGAGCTGAGTTCTCCCTGCTCCACCTGCTCCTTACGGTCGGGGTGGACCTCCTGGGGGTGTTGGTGATAACATTTAAAATTGTCGCCCACCTCATGCTGCATGATCATTTCATCTTTAACGTACACCTGCTCCCAGCGGTCCCCCTCGGTCGAACCTCTATCTCTTCTTGTGAAATAATTCTATTTCCTACTGATAATCTGAACGATGGGTCAGATAGTCAGAAGCCATGTTACCCTACCCTCCACATGAGAAACATTTCCAATACTGGCATAACTTTCTCTACTTTGGGTGCCCCACACAACCGATTCTGAGTCATACGGTCATCAACCAGTAGGCCTGGTCCTCTGGGACCTCTGCGACAAATGTTTGCTTCCTTCAGTAGAAGACTACGCTACTTGATTATTGGTAGTGGGTCTCACTTCTGGTGACTTCTCATCATGTAAACTCTACACTAATAAGGCTTTCTCTAACTTCCCATCCTCTGTGAGGATGCTAAGTGAGATCATCGAAGCCATAATCTCCCACCTCAGCCCCTACTTGAAGGTCAGGGCTCTGATGAATGGGTCTCACACCATATTAGTGGAGTAACGTGAGAGGGAAGTGATCCTTGCTGAGTATTGAGCCACAGTCATGATGCCATGCTGCAGATGAAGTAACTTCTGAATGTGCACTGCACGAAGAGTTTTTGGGAAAAACATTACCGAAACAGGCTCTCGAAGCCTACCCAATGAAGCATTACCTGATCATGAACCTAGAGAATCTAGTTCCACAATCTACCAGCTGCTTCCTGTAGATTTCTGGTGGCGATGATCACTAAGAAATTAGCTGGTGCCCCTACTAATCGGAAAACACTCACCACGGATTTCATCCTATCCTTGGATCCCTATGGGTCTGTCTCTCCGCTGAACCTAGGAGTCATCTGGCGCTGGAACTCATGCAACATGCTCATGTGGAATGCACTATATACTGATGGGGATGGACGCATTGGTGGCCCAACAGGGATTAGTACCACTAGGGCCTCCACTAGTGCCTCTACTAGAAGAGGGCTCTTCACCGAGGCCTCTTCGCTCATTTGGCTAACTGTGCATACAACTATCAGAAATATAGCTTTCTATCTACGTGGAGGCATCGTGAAAAGAAATAGGTGCACTATGGTCAAAAAGTTATACCTGGTGAGATGGACTAGTGAGCTGACTCAAAGAGTTAAGAAATATAACTCTTGAAAACAGACATAGAATTAGTGTTTTTGTTCACTGAGTTAGATATCAGAAGTCAGGGTCCTGGTGTATGGATATGTCGGTCGCCGCCCCAATCCTGGATTACTTGAATTGAAAACCTAACTCATTAACCATAACCTTATTTCTTCATAGAAAATATCAGAGTCCTAATTTTTCTGTAAAATGACTCCTCAGATACAAATTTTTCATGACCCTTTCTCCAGGGCCCATGTCGGGACTACCCCAAGCACGCCTTCTATATGCCAAGGGCTAGAGACTAGAAACGAAAGGCGTATTCCCTAAATATATATAGGCATTGTATATATAACCTAAAAACCCACGTAACCATGCATAAAACCAAATAAAAACAAAAGAAAACTGTATAACCAAAAGTGTGTTGAAAGTAAAAGGGGTCCGAATTCAAGACCAACAGTAAATGTACATGTACAACAGAAATTATATACAACTAAAGAAATAGAAAATACAACCACTGGATAGTCCTCTGAGGTTTCTACCTGAATGGTAGGTACAGATCGCCTCCTCAACACTCCACATCCACTCGTCTCCTCCCCATACCAACACTTCGTATGTTCTACCTCTAGGTATCGTCTAGTACTATTACTCTGAGCATCAATCAACGTTGTCTGTTGTCTACATCTAACAACACAAGGTACGGGCATAGCCCATATATGGGTGAGTATAATGATACTCAGTAGGGACCCCAAGACCCTCTGGGTATCAAAAATCCATCATCGATAAACCAAAAAAGAATGAAAACAATAGATAACCATACATATGAATATGATCATTCATATAACTAAGTTATCAAGTAATCCATCGCAATCATGAGGAAAACAGAGAGGTTCTCACTCATCTCACACCAGGATTTATTCTATGGGTAGTATCAAGTAAATTTTTTAACCCTCAGATACTAGATAACTCATCCTCTATCGAGTATAGTGGGCTTGCCGCTTCACATAGAGGAACTTCCCATTGTCCTTGGACTGCTCAGATACTCCTCTTGTTGAGTATTGTGGGTCTTCCGCCTCACCATGGTGCTCCACCCCATGGTTCTGCCGCATTACCAATGCACACCCCCTCATGGCCTCATGTGTTACTCCTCATGTCGAGTACCTTGGGTCTACCGCGTCACCAAGGATCTCTGCACAACAGGTCTACCACATCACCAAGGCCCTCCCCACCAGGCCAGTCGAGTCACTCAGTGTCGAAATGGTCAGAAGTCGTCAAGTCTCTTCCACCAAATAGGTTCACGTAAAATGCTCACTCGTCATTAGAGGGATCCGATCCACATTTTACTAGTTTATAATCTATCTTCCACGAATTCTCATGAAAGAGTATCTCAAGGTCCCCCCACGTTGTAAGGGTCTCAACATAATAAACGACTTGTCAATCGGATGCCCGGTCTGTGAGTTATTAGCATATTAGTCTCGGGGGCCCAGTTGGATTCGTTCTTGATCCAACCTGACCATTCCCCATCTCAATCCAAAACACTATGGGGTATTACTCAAAGATAACTAATTTCTCCATGGTTACCGACGCCACTAACGGTTCGTTAAACGGACATCTGGTGCCAACGATATGACCAAAAGAATGTAAAATGTGTCGTAGTGGGCCAGGGTCCGGTCTGACCTGGTCGGTCTTACCCAGCCCTGGCCTACCCGGTTCGGGTCAATCTGGCTTGAGCTGCAGGGATTTTCCTATTCCGTTGCATCGGTCCCGCCCACTGGGTCTCGACTGATAGGCCGTGAGGGGCCGCGGAGGGCCACCGATGGTCGCTTGGGCACAGGGCCACGGGGCGACTCGAAGGGCCGATGGGCAGTGCAGTCAGGGAATCTCGGTGAGCTAGCTGGTGGCATGAGCCAGTGCGGCTTGGAGGGATGCGGTTGGCATTAACCAAGGTGTCTCGGAGGGCGGGAGGAGCCGGGGTGGCTCGAAAGGCCATAACGGGGGTGGTTCGGTTGGGGCACAAGGTCGGTTCTGTAGGAATGCTAGAGCACCACGGGGGCACATGGCTAATTCGTCAGGGAGGCCAGAGTGCCATGAGGTGGCTAGTTAAGGGCACAGAGTCGGGGCTCCTGGCCGGTTCGGCTGGGAGGACAGAGAGATGTGGGTGGCTCAGTCAGGGCGTGGTGCCGGGGGGCACGGCCGGTTCGGCCTTGAGGCTGGAGCGCCGCAGGGGCACAATGTTGGTTTGGCTGGGAGGTTGGAGCTCTTCTGGGCAGCTCGGCTGGGGCGTAGATCCATGGGGCATGGATGGTATGGCCGGGAGACCGAAACACCATTGGGGCGGTGCCGGTCGTGGTGGAAGTAGGTGGCAGCATCATTGCCTTTTTCACCTTCGTCGCCATCATCGCCTTCCTCCATTTCAAAGAGTACATCAATGAAGAATAACAGAGGGGTCGGGCCTTGATTGTTTAGCCCCCACCCTCTGCGTTTAGACTGATATCATGCAGTCCACAAAGAACAAATCATGAAAGTGTATGGACATTTTGTTAAAACATCATTTCCCACAACCCTAGTAGATCTCTATTATCAAATCCCGCAAAATAATTAGAAGGGGAGAACATGGGATGTGATAATCAAAAAACTCCAACCTTGGTCTCTTGATGACGTTATCATGAGGAAGTAAGTGATTTCATTGACATTCATCTAATTCGCCACTCACTACGAATCCCAGGCTCATGCGTCAGTTCATCATAGTCAAAGATGTTCCTTGTCGTCGTTCTTCGTGGAGGAAGTGTTCATCATGGAGAAAGCATTCGTCATTAGAGAAGCAGTCTCTCAATTCCACCCAATTGTAATGTGGTGCCAAAATTATATATTATCCCCTCTATTATATTTTATGTCATTAATTCAAAATGGATAAATTATTTTGGTGCATTGGAATAATTAAGGTGGGGAGATATGGCACAATTATTGGGGGAGCTCAAGAGGTTTCTCCCCACTAAAATATGGAGTTCAAGAGGTTTCATTCAAAGGGTGGTCCCCAACACCATAATATCCACAAGGGAGTTTGGCTCAGGTGGTCCCCACCACCGAGCATTCAATATGGAGAATAAAACTTCTATGGTCCCCACCAACAAAATATCCACAAGTGGGTGGTTACAACAATTAAAATAAAATGTATGTTTATTTTATTTTATAATTTCTATGGAAAACACAAAAAATTAACTTTCACCCTCGACCAACTACCGTCGAGGTGAAATTCTTCATATGCGAATAATGGTGTTACGAGTTCAATGGTGCCCTTATATTTCAATTCCGATATTTGGTTCAAAATTTAGAAAAACCCGAGCACACGTTTTCGAAACGTAGCTGAAAAATAGTTCTGAGATTGATTTCGAGAAATCCGGGCCTCAGAATCACGCGTCATAAATTTTTGCGTACTCGTAAAATTCATGATTTATTTAAAAAATATACATGAAAATTATTGGTCTTTACAGTCAATTTCATGCCTCAAGAAAGATAAATTAATTAGGTGAATTTTAATTTGCAATAAAATTGTAGTAATATCATCCCAAATACAAATTTCAGAGGATGTTTACATAAACATTAGGCACTCCTTTGGGAGTTTTTATATTATGGTCTACTAGACTCATGCATTAAAGGAATCCAAAAAAGTCCAAGTAAGTGGTGTGGAATTTCACTTTTTAAATGAATTATATTTTTAATTTCCCTAAATAAATATCATATGTTATATGCATAGGACAATGTTAATATTTTTTAAAACCATATATGTCATTATCAAATCAATTGGACAACGTGACTTTTTCGATTGAAAACACTACCCTCTTTTGGTATCCTCATGACCAGAACACAATGATCTGACAATAATTGAGAAGCCAATCCTTTTAATATTGTTATTTTGATGTTGTGGTAAAAAAAAAATTATTTTCGGTTAACCATCTTTTGTTTCATCAAAAAAGGAGTTCTGTCTGATTTGGCCCAAGGGTTGATTGTGTGGGGTTCAAGGGTTTGGGTAATCAATGATTTTAATAACCATTATTTGTCTCAAAGGAAAATACTATAGGTTTGTACATATATATAACTCCATACAAATCGTATTTCCAAAGGAAGGTTTTCAGTTTGGGTTTCAGTCCCAATGGAAGGTAGGAACATACATTCATCGATTGGATGGGAGGTGAGGTTTATCTCACCCTTTCTGGGGGATTCGATGACTACACGAGGAAACACATATAGATTTATTATATATTTTTGTATCTCTTACTAATCCTAATATCAAAATGATTATCCTAAAAATGAAAATAGATTACGTATCTATTGAAACATAATACAGAATCAATTTCCCTCACAAATTTACCATATGCTAAATCAATTTTATAAAAATAGGGGAATCATTCAGTGATTTCATCTATAAAAATATGAGGTTCTCTATCCATTCTTCATTTTGGGTAGCTTCTTATATATTTAAGCAGTATAGTCGGGCTCTTCAAAAATTGTAACCATAACGGAATTCGTTTAATATTTCAAAGATGATATTGTGCTATAATGATGCATCATACATATCCTGTTTATAAAAGGAATCAAAACAAATGTAGTTATTTCAACTCGTGTAGTTTATGTCAGATGGAATAGACATATATGTGGGAACTTAGGAACCATGTATTTCATCTTGAGGCTTGAGGATACATCTTACATATCCGAATTATAGTAGGAATCAAATTCATTATAGTTATGTGTATCCCATGGAACTGTTTCCAAGGTAGATTCCTATATATATATAGGGAGTCATATCACACCACTCATCAGTTCTTACACACAGCGGGTTCCATTTCTATTGGAGAATCAATATGTGAATGATTATTCCATTTCATATTTATATGCCAATGTGATAAATATATGGTGTTAGAAACCGTCGATGTAAATTATTTAGTATCACTACATATAGATGTGGGTTATACATATAAGGTAAACCCTTTACATTTTTTATATGGATCTCCGAATATAGGTAGGAATCATATGTATTTTTTTAATGGGAGGAAAAAGAATCATCATTGCTCTATTTATTTCTCATTATATTGATGGATGTGGTGGAATGATAAGTCAGTTTGAACAATTGGGTGCTGATTGTTTAAATGTTGGAGACCTGGGAGAAATTGCACTGAAGTGGATACCTATTTTAGATCTTGACTTATGAAGTAATCCTACATATCCTAGTTATTATAGGAATTAAATTTATCAGTGTTCATTTGATTGTGGCTTACAAGATATGGTTTCCCCATTAAAGGTGTACTTATATCATTCCACTGATTAGGGATTACACACTGTGGTTGCCCTAATTTGGGCATTGGATAGGGTTGTCATGTCTGGGGATACCTACCTAACCTAGCCTAGTTGTCTCCCTGACCTGTTTGATTGTATATATAGTAGGTCTTGATTGACTTCATGATATGTCAGATGATATCTGGACATGTACGGACATGTCAAAAGACAATCACATTGTCTAGTTGTATTGTCTTAGATGCATTGTATTATTTTTATGGAATATCAGAATTACATTGCCTGGCTAATTCAGTATTTTCAAAAGGACATCACATGACGATACTAGCATTTCCTAGAGTCCATCAAATGATCTCAACTAACATGCCTGTAGGGTGACACATTACCTGGAAAACATTTTTGGGTGTCATCATGAATGTCGGTTGACATGTTTGGATGATGTAAGGAGATATTGCTTACTTTTATGTAGGACATCGTATGATTTGGATGTCTTTTTGAGAGGACATCGTGAGATCTAGTTTCCATGCCTTGGTTTCATCATGAGACTCAGCTGATATGCAATGGGGCTTTTATAGGATTAGGATAACCTATCTAGGGGGCATCAAAACGTCTATATGGAGTGACTAGATGGTGAAATGAGGCTTGGGGGTACGCCCAGAGAGATTTTGTAACATTCATTGACATTTCTATGGGGCATCATCAGATATGAATGCCATGCCAATGCAACAATGCCTTATTTGAGGGACCGGTCTCGTTGTTGTCGTATAACCTAGATGATTCATGACAAGAACACAAGGATCATCATATGTATTCATCGTATTAGTATCCCATATTTTGGAACTACTTTACATCCATTTATTCGATATGTATGGTATATTTGTTGTGTGATAGATTTTTTAGTTCTCATCTGATTATATGATATGTGGTATGTCTTTCTCAAAATCCATATAACTCACCAAAATAATTTTCATGATCTCAAATGATCAGGAAAAATTCATATTCATGTCTCGTGAACAATTGTATATTATTTATTTTTATACTAATGGATGACCATTATTATCGTGAGATCAAATTCTCTAAGTATACCCCCTTGATGATTGGGTACACTAGTGAGAGGATCCAAGAATGCATTTTTTTCATATTAGGGTGGATGCTTTATATGCCTCGCCACCCTGAATATATGTCACATTTTTAGAAAATAATACAAGGTTTCAGAATATATTTGGTGGAGTGGTTTTACATCACCTGTTTCATGATGTATTTCCATGGGTCATGAAGGGGACAACATGTGATTTTTAGTGGCCAGAAGTCCATCCCACCATCACCCCATTTATATTGTTATGTACAATCAAAGGGGTCTTTACTAACTATTAGTAAATTACAAGGTCTTTTATATTTATAGAATAAAATGTCTATGGTATTAGTGATATCTAGATGCATTTTGAAAATATTTCTTGTTGTTTTAGGTGACATGTCTGGAGGACATCCATGGGGCAGAGGTGGCTTTATAGGGGTCTAATGAAATATCAGGATAACGTAATGAGGGGAACCTAAAAATCAATTTTGTTTTCCTAGGACATATGGAATCCCTCATTAATGATCTTTGTATCTACCCCCACAATATTCCCACATCATTTCACCTTTTATTTCCATTTTTATTTTACAATGGATTGAAGTGACTCATGTTTGTATGAGTGTTTATTGAAGAAAATAACTCTACATATTGGTCATCCATCACCTAACCATCAAACCGACTAGTTGTGTCTCACGATCACTAACATGGACCTCCCTTCACTTTTTAATTAGAGTGAGAGAAGATGCGCAAGATCGTATTGATATATCAAGGGCTCTTTTTATGATGAGGGCGACATGTCGGTGGCCTCTTGAGTGAGTAATTGAGCATGAATCTTGGACTTCTATGGTGACATCATGTGAATATTATAATCATAAATGGCTTCCAAATTTTTTATATTTTCCTCCATATTTTATAAGGATTATAGGATGGTTGATTTTTGTACATCTCCTGAACATTCACAAAACTCGGGAAATATTATTTGGAAGCTACCCCACATTCTACAAGTCTCTAGATAGAATTTGGGAAAATAAAATTACTTATCAAATGGTATCCCTGAGATCTACTATGGGTTATACATTGTGCATTTTCATTAGCATGAACATTCAATGTTACTGTGATTGCGTGTCTTTTAGAGGTTCACTCAATCTACATCACCTAGGAAACCATGTTCATCAAGTTATTTGTGGATCAAATAATACAAATATTTAGTTAATTAATCCATTGTATTTTTTTGGATCTCATTTGGAGGGAATCAACAAATTCCCCCCTCAAAAAATGATTTCATATGGGATAAGGGCACAGTTGTATCGTAATTAAATTCTCACCTAAGGAATTGGCGCATTCCCAAATAGTTTATTTGGGAGATTTTTAGTCTTCTTAATAGTATTTGGTATTCAATGAAATGATAGATAAATAGGGGAACTAAGGGAGGATCACTCAGTGGCTATAAAAACATAAGAGCTCCATCATCCTATCTTTCTCATGTGACCTTTTCACAATACCAACATGTGAGAAATGATTTCAAGACCCATCTATGAGTCTTGTTTTCAATAACTACATAGACATTATTTATCCAGGAGCTTGTTCAATTCAACCTCTAACTTATCTTCAACAAATGGTCGAACCATTTCAATGGTTCATTAAAAATAGATGTTCTAATGGGTTTACACAATATTCTGGCTAGGATATATGTACAATCAACTGTTACATAGATCATGTGACCATTTCAAGGTCATATGATAGTGAATGTCATGACTATTTGATCGGTCGGGTGATGTTCTGATGGTTTATATATTTTACAATATATTTATGATATATAATATCCGTGGGCCTTCTATGTGATCATGCATTTCATTTTGAATTATGTCATGTGAAGAAGGTTGGTAGAGTTATACATATCTTTTGATAGTTTATCACTTTTCTGAAATATACTAATTTCTTCTATGAATATGTATTACTAATCTCATTGTAATTCCTCAACCGTAGTGATCTAGATTGACATTGTTTCTAGGAATCATAATTCCAACATTTCATGTCTTGTGTACTTAGAAAACATGGTAATTAAAAGGATTATCACATTTGAGCTCTAAATTTTTCTTTATCACACTGACTCCCTCTCTTCGGGATTGGAATATACAAGGAAGATTTCATACCTTCTCTGAACAAAAATCTTTCAACTTTCTTGGTATCCACTTCCAATGAGTAGCAGTAGATATATTTTCTATCTAAGATGAATCTGGATATTGTTGAGTATCATGAGTTTCATTTTTAAATTGCATTAGCAATGACCACATAACATCTATATGGTGAGAAGATGATAGATCTATATAATCTCATGGAAGTAGTCCTAGAAGAGATATTTTCTAAAAAAATGTGCATTACCCGGGTCTGTTGTTGAAGGGGTAAAGTCTAATTCAATAATGGATGCATCAACATTCTTGTAAAAATATAGGATGAAATACTAAAAGACTTTCATACCTCCTTCTTGGAGTTACTTTCTAATGTTAACAAGATGAATAATGATTTAAACCACATGTATTGGGGCCTATTATGATGATTTAGAGAACATGTTGTGTCACTGTGGGTTGTACATATCAGTAGGTGATGGGGGAACCTAGGTTACAAGTACATATTTTTTTGACATTACCCATTTAGTAGTGAAAATGGGATGATATAAAAATATATTTCTAATGGTATTACTTAGATCCCCATTTGGAAGTGATTTTGTATGAGTGATCGTTGATAGATTGACAGTGGTCGATCACATTCCGATTAGAGAAATCATCTTAGTGGACATTCTTTGAATGATTTTCATTATGGAAATAATATTCCATCATGATGTTCATTTTTTTACCATATCATAAATATGTCACCATTTCACATCCTAGTTCTAGAATAGGTTACAGAATCCCCTAGTTACAAAGGTCCTTCTGAGCGCAGCCATTCACCCAATGATTGATGGGAAATTATACTGTACGATTAAGATATTACAAGAAACGTTATGTGAATGTTTCCTCTATTTTGGTTGTTATTATGGGAAATACCAACTGCACTAGAAATTTTATTACAATAAAATCTTTTAAGAAATAATATAGATGTCTCATTATGAGGTCTTATATGGTATGTTGTTATGTTCAACCAAATGCTCATTTGAGGAAGTAGTGGTTGTACAATTTGGACCTCACCTCATTTGGGATATATCAGAGTAGATGAATCATATATAAAATTATATCGATTAAATATAGTATAGGGATAAATATTATCTAAATTAAAACACTCACATCTATATTTTGAGCTATTACAGTGATTCTTTCTAATATTTCTACCTAGTTTAGTTCATAGAAGGATCTAAATATAGCGAATGATATTAGATCGTTTTGTTGGGCCTTTAGGGATATTTGGTAGATTTAGGAATATATCCAATAAATTCACTATACCTCATTGGTATAGGGATATTAATGATTTATTCATTGTATCCAAGCTTTACTGTTATTTTTCAGACCAAACTCATACATTTGATTGAGTTGATGGTGAATTTGATGTTAAGGGTTCCATTGAGGAGTATAACATTATGATAATTTAGTATACCGTGAAGGCTCTTTGAGGAATTTAATTCTTATTGGTATGAGTGATAAGAAATCATAAACATGTATAGGATGAGGCATATGAGACAGTGGTTGACATACTTTCCCACTTATTGGAGCTATTTGTATGAAATGCATTGCCATCATCGGAAGGATAAATAAGGAATGAATTGTTTTGAGATGAGATGGTATAATACTAGATTATCATATGATGTATAATCCCTATTATATTATATAAAATCCATTTTACCTGATGGATGTTCTTAAGAGGACGATGTGTGATTCATGTGTATATTGGGATTGTTCTGAGTACGGAGCTCCAAATTTTAGAAAAGAAGTATGAGATGAATTGTTTTCTTATGGTGAGTAATATGAATTAAAATAAACTATGAAAGATGATTTAGAATATAGTTGAGTGATACATAGATTTTTTTAGATTATTCTCCTAATGATTCATGACCATCTTTTGGGTCTCATTGGGCTGAGGTGGTCACAAGGTTTTCTCGAACCGAGTACCCAATGTCACATGATTCATGCCACATAACCATTGTTGGTACATGGTTTCAAAACATGGATTGGAAAATTATGTGGGATAACTATCTTCCTATTTAGAATTTGTGAAATTAAAATTTTATTTATACCTTCTTAAATGATTTTTCCCCATTCTTCTTTCATTTCTAAGCATAAAAGGCTCATTTCTCATTCGGGAGATCTCCCTTAGTTCCAATAATGGAATTGAACGAGGATCATTATTTGGCCTATGCCTTTTTCACTATCAGTTGAATTCCATATATAATGTTAATACCATCATTCAACAACATTCTTCATGATGCTTTTCTAAATCTCATTAATTGTATTTATATTTCATATAATGCAATCGATATTCAGGTAGTTATTATATTTCATAGATTTGTTTTAACACCCTCACCCCAGAAGCCTAGATTTTGTTTATTATTTCATATCATTTGCATGATCACAATATATCAAGTCTAGAAAGACCAATTAGTTTATTAGCCTTTGAAGTACTAGATACATTCATAAGGTTTATATTACATCATAAAATGGAAAACTACCACAACATTCTTTCAATATACAACACTGAGATCCCACAGACTGCCCCTGCAGGTCATTCATAATATTCTTCTTTGCATCCTGGTAAATATAAAACATAGAAAGGGGTGAGATCATATGCTCAGTAAGGATAACAATATAGTGTAAACATTCATAAATATGAATAAACATTTAAGGAAATGTATAGAACTAAAAAAAGACATTTCAACATAAAATACATCATAATATGGAAACTATAAATCAAAATAATTACATTTACTTAAACACATAGATATTCTACATGTCCAATAATCACATGAAATATCAATAACCACTTTTATATTGATGGAATGAATAATGCCATAGCATCATAACCGCATAGTCAAGGTATTGTTTCAAGACTAAAAATAAGATTTTTTCAAGGCCTTGTGCCGAGACACTATTTTGTCTCATGAGACCTAGCGATGCATCGAGGAGATATAGTGGGCTCCACACATCACTTACTATGTCTAGTGCATTCCCCATATGAAAAGGTTTAAACATAATATAAGAATTCGTATTAAAACTGGTATAAAAAAATGTGAATATCATATCTACAAACCATGAATGGTATGAAATAACACAACCACAGTAAAACATATCACAAAACCTTCAATACAATATGGAATTTTTTATCACAATTAATCAACTTTAAACAAACATAAAATCCATCAAAGGATGTTGACATAGATGAAATCAAAACCTTTTTAGTGAAATATCTCTTACTATTTCAAAATCATATAAAGGTCATTTAATTATAAAAAAAATTTATATTTGAAAATATTTATATTACATCGTAAGGAAATCTTCGACGATGTTATAATGATGGAAAATAGCTGCACCCGCCATATATGTTAATAAAACAATCATACCTTAATTCTGTCGAAAAGGTCATAAAGTAACTTTTTTGGAAAATGAATTAATTATTCATTTATAAAAATATTATAAAAAGTCAAAAAGGGTATAAATGACTTTATCCCATAGTCTAGTAAATAGTAACAATGTTTTGGAAAACATTTTTTAAGAAAACATGGATGTGGATGATAAAGAAGTCCAAGTAGTTACTTACATAAAATAACCTCGGATCGTAAAGAGATTGTGAAATTAACCCTGAACTTGTACTTTTACTAGGTAAATGGTATATTATACTCCTTTATAATGGTGAAATAATTTTTATTAAATTTTAAAAAAATCATATACATTAATATGATATTATATATGATCTTTTAATATTGCTTTGTTAATAATATCTCCATATTATCGTCGTTTCAAGTGTTAACTGGTTCGTTTTTATTTAAATGTTTTATTATGTAAGTAATGTTTTTTATGGATAGGATGTATCTTATTCATATTCAGAATGATATTAAGTCCTTAAACATTATTATTAATAATCTAATGAAAATTAGTCTTGAATGAATATGATGGGGAATGAATATCATTGTGTTCGTGGAGATTGTAATCCGTACGTACGCATGAGGGACAATATAATTCTTTAAACTAGTATATAATTGGATGGTATATCAAATATAAATAATAATTATCATGTTGTATTTATTATTTAAAACAATTACACCTCATTATTATACCCATCCAAATAATAATGTATTGACTAACAATTACACCACGACGTGGAGATGGTAAGCTGTACGTACGCACGTAGGGTGACATGTCCTTCAAAGGATGGATAGAATAATGAATAAGTTTTACAATATTTATAATAACATCATAGTATATAGAATATACTAGAGTTATTATTTGATAATGTACTCATCAAATAATGAGGTAGTGGAAGTGTAATAGAACTTGAAATAGGTGATTAAATATTTATATGTTCTTCGCGTTCTTCCTTTTGATTTGAACAAAATGCCTCCATATGATTGCTTTATAACTAAATTAAGGACTCTGGGATGAATGGAGGATAGTTTAGAGGGTTTTTGGTCTATGGTTGGCCGAGGAGAATGGCATTGAAGTTGTGAATTAGAGAAAAGGTGAGTGCCTTTTTATAAGAGGGGTGAGGGGCACCTTAGAAAAACGTAGAAATATTATTGTATAATAAATTAAAATTCGGTTTATAATGGCTCTAAAATTATTTATTTAATGGATATGGTCGGGATGGGTCAAAAACCACTCAAAAAATAAGTTTTAGACCGGTTTGGGTCACTATATTAACTTTATCATTTAGATATAAATCTTAGCTAAATAGTTTGACATTTACCATGTCTCTTTGTATTTTTATATTATATGGTTAATAAACTTACTATAAACATCAAAACAAACCCCATGTGGTTCATTAATGATGCAAAAATCATTATATATATTTTTTGGATGATCCTTAGATTTTTTAGGAATAGAATATTAATTAATAATATTTTTTAAAAAAACTCATTTATATCAATTTTTACACTATTTAGTATTTTGTTTTTTCTAAATTCATACCAGAATTATTACTTCAAAAAAATAATCTTGCCAACCATAACATGTCATACTAACCAATAAAATTAGTGTAATTCATAAAAAGTCTCAAATTACATTTATTTGGATATTTATAATATCAATTATTTTAATATTTCATTATATAGGCAATTATTCCATCATCATTATTTCATAAATAAATTAAATTATTTAATGAAAAAAAAATAAACTACGATTATATAGGATATCGTTTTATATTTTTAATGAATATTTATAGTCGAATTTATCTTATGTGAAACCCTATATTAAAAATGGTTTTTTATTGAACTTTGAATTTAACACTTTTAACTCTTCTTTGAATTAAATAATAATAAATGTTAAATGAAATACAAGTGGAACTAAAGGATCATATTTTATTCCTATGTTAGTTTTTTCGATGTATACTTGTCTCATAAAATTATGACATGTGTTTGGGTAATTTTAATATCATTTTTACCATTAATTAACCAATTTACTTATAACCGTGATAAATAAAAGTAAAAGTTTACTATTCACCAAAAATTATTTCCATCTTATTGAAACACATTTTACTTACATATATCAACTGTTTCACTTGGATTTTTTAAATTCAACTCATAGAAGTGGTCAAATTTTGTTTTAGGTAAATTTGCAAATGCTCTATGGAGGTGGGTAAGATGGTAAAAAGTTCGGTAAAATTTTTATATATCTAAAATTATTATAAACTAAATCCAATTAATTACATTGAATTGATAAAAGTATTATGTATATATTTTGACCATAAATAAATTATAATGAAATAAATAATTATTTAAATAAAAAATTTTGTTTAAACAATAACTCAGTGTTTTCACTATTCATAAAAAACTTAATTTTTTCTGAAAAATTTCAAAAATTCTCCCTAAGATAATTATTATAATCTGAATTCAATAATTTATTCTATTTTACCATTTTAAAAAAATATAAGTTGCATTAATTAATTTAGAATGAATTCCTATTGTCAAAACCAAAATGCGTATTTTTAAGAAATAATAACTATCAAAATATTGACCCCTATTTATGTCCAATTTTAATGTGAAATTACGTACAATGACCATCATTGGATTAAATGGAAAAAATATAATCTAATTATACTTCCAAATCATAAAAATGTATAATTCAACACTATAAATTATTTTTAATAAAAAAGTTGTTTTCGGTTAAAATATAGTAATTTTCACTATTCATCCAAATATGAAAGTTATCATAAAAACACCAAAAATTTATTGAAACTAAATTCATATGTCCTGATTCTAAAAAAGGTTTTTTGTCAAATTTAATATATACAATTTTCAAATATTGTATTTAAAATGGGATAACCATTAAAAGGCGGTAAAATTTTATTTTTGGAAAAATACCTCTTTCATCTAAGAAAAATAATTTGTTCTTACATTATATCTAAGAAAATCATAATATGGATTCTAAAATTATAAGTATTATATAAAGATCGAAATTTAGTTAATATTGTTCATAACCGCTTTGGAATGGGTAGTTTGGTAAGTCGTAGTGCGCTTGAACTCATTGTTTCCTGTAGTTTAAGTTATTAAATTACATTGTAGAAATAACATACTTTGAAATCATGGGGTGTAACAATTTTTCTTCATTCAATAAATTGCATCCTCAAAATTTGAAATTGGTCTTTGAAAACTAATTTTTGAATATTGAAAATACCTTTGTGGGAAAACCAACATCGGAAATTGGGTTAATAAAATTTAGTCTTAATAAGTGGAAAATGGGAATGAAAATGTAACCACCAAATTATGAACTCAATTAGATGAAAATTGGTTGTAATTAGATACACATAATTGGGTGAAAAACATAAATACTTATAGGGAGTTTTTGAGTTCATCAGTCACAAACTGTTGTAGAATTGAGGGCCTCAAAGTCATCGATCTATGAAGATTTAAACTATCATCGGTTCAACAAAACATTAGGTATTAGGATAACAAATTTTTGGTTTTATGATCCTTTACCTAATCTTTATGAATTAATTTATTCATAAAATACGACAAGAAAAAAAAATATACTTTACAAGTGGAGTTCCATCCTTTAACAAATTTCAACCACAAACACATCTTTTACTCTAAAAGATAATAGAACGTAAAAAAATATTTTATTTATCCTATTTGTATAGGGTTACAAAAAAATTTAATTTATAATTCATCTACAAGAACTTTTAGAAAAACTACATTATTTAATCTAGGACATTAATGGGCCAGTGGTAGGTGACACACCCTTGTCGCCCTTCAGTTATGTGTTCAAGTCTCGCGGCCTTGTCGGCCGTGACAGTTTTCCACTGGACCTCCGTGTTCTCCTTTTTATTGAAATAAAAATATAATATCAAACTATAATTATCCAAAATACTTATATACATACTCACAATCCATAATTTTTTTGGATGGTACACACAATGAAGATCCTTTTTCCATGTAATAACATGTGAACACCTTTATCATGTATTTATTTAAAACGCTGCATCATCCTAAATTACATTAAAACATTATTAATTACATTCATGCTCCATTATTTTTTATAGAATACTGTATGTCACATAAATTAATTATTTTATAGTTATTTATAATTTATTTTTCCATTCATGCTTTGTTATGGGGGTTTCCGACGCTTTTATGGATGAATGGGCGAGTTTTCATGAATTGGGCCAAACCCGGGGCCCAATTCCCGATTTAAAAAAATTTTGTTTCGTTTATAACTCCTTCATTTTACAACATTTTTTATAAATTAAAATTAATACTTGGCCTCCCCAGACCTATTAACAAAAAAATTAAAATTTGGGGCCTTTTTAAATCCCTAATCATTGGGGATTTGGGTTTTTATTTAAGAATTGGGACAACCTGAAAGCTCATTTCTAGTTTTAAATTATTCTTTTAACATTTTAATATCATATTTATTATAATGAATTTCTTTGGTTATTCTACCACCCTCTCGACCCTAATAAGCCCAAGCGTGCTCCCATTGCCTTTTCCCCCACTTTGGAGGTAGTTTTCATCGCAAATGAGTGCGGAAATTCTTAGGGTTTCTAAATTCGGGCAGATTAGAGGAGGTAAGTTTATTCCATCATAACTCTCTCAATTCCAACTCTATTTCCCCCATTCCAGTTCCTTAATGATCTCATAATCCTTATTATATCGTCCATTGAATGGTTGGTTGTTTTAAAATTTAGATTATGGCGGATTTTGGGTCCTTTTATTCAAGATTGTTTTGAGTAAGTGTTTCTATCTTCAATTTCTTCATTCTCCTTAGGGTTTCCTCCATCTTTCATTATGTTCTAAAATTTCCAGAAGATAGTGTTCGAACATATGTTTTGATTTGGTGTCTGTTTGGTGAAATATTGTGGTTTAGGGCTGGATTAATCATCCTTGTGATGCGGCGGTGGTGCAGTTGATGTTTCACACCATGTTTTGAGGAATTGAACACTTTCAGTAGGTTGTTCTAGGTGTAAAAAATTATTGATGAGTTATATTGCTATATTTATACATTTTTCATATTCCACATATGTTGGGTGTGGTGCAAAAATTGTCTATGATTTATTTGGTTAACTGTTCAATTTTATATTTTCATTTTAACTTGAAATTGGGTGTTTTAATGTGTTACTTGTTGGGTATTATTTGGGTGTATTTTATAACATATGGAATTGGTTTAATAAATATTTTTTGGACATAAAATTCTGATTTGGTAATGTATTAGTGTCATGTGGTCTTAATAATAGTGTTTTTGAATAGGTTTTATGTGTAAAACATTTTTATACTTCTTGATAGCATTTTATGAAAATGTGTGTTTTCATTTGAATCTTTTGTATTATTATTCAAGGTGATTTTATAAAACATGAATGTGGTTTTATAAATGTCTCTAGGGCATCCAATTCTATTTTCAATAGGAATTGTTTTGGTATTTGGTCTTAAATGGTGGTCTTGAAGTGGGTTTTGTGTGCAAGATATATTGACATCACTTGAGCTCTATTTATGAAAATTGAAAAAAAAATTGGTCAAACAAAGTGGGAAAAGGGTGAATTTTTACATTATGGTATGTTTGTTCAACTATTAAGGGGTTTTGAAAGGTGATGTGTGGTTTTATGATGTCAAAAAAATTTATAATGTTTTGTAAATTTCAGAAATGTTTTAATAAATTGTGATGTTGGAGCGAAACTTGTTTGTGGGCTGTTTTGTTTATGTTTGATGATAAAATGATTTTTAAGGTAAAAAGGGTTTTCTGTAACATGTGATTGGGATGTTATGAGAGTTTTAATATGTTGTAATGGTTTTATAAAATTGTATAATGGAATTGTGGAAGTGTTAAAAAATGTGATAAATGTTGTGGGCTATTTTGGTGTGAGTCGGATTTCAAAATCAATCTGAATGAAAAGTGTACTTTTGTTACCTGTGTTGTATACATGTGGGCTGTATAGTGAATTTATGATATGAAAATTATATTTCCATGTGAAAATTATATTCATTGATTTGTTGAACTTGTTTGAGAACAAATGGAAAGCCGAGTATCTAGGTGGGTCGACGTGTACTAGTATGTTAGTGAATCTGTGGGGGTTTGGCCTCAGTTTCACTTAGCAATATTGATTCTTGCAACTCTAACTAAACTAATATGATAATGATTAAGGACCACTAGGTTATAGGTATGTTCCCTACTAGTGTCTCTTGCACATGAACGGATATTTGTGATGGTTACTCTCACCAAGATACGAGGTACCTGGGACCCACAGCTAGCTAGTGCCTAAATGTTATTTCCCATTTCTTATGCTCACTGGTTATTTTATTCTTACCGTTGGCATACAGAATGAGAGGATGAAAAATTCTGTAGATATGTTATTTATTTTAAATGATTTCATTCTTTAAATTAGCACACCTGAAAACTGTTTTATTTAATGTTGCATCTTTTAGAAATTTTAACTAGCATCTCGTGTTTTTGAAAACATGCATGTTTTTCGTCATTAAATGTTTATCACATGGAATCTATTAGTGGTGGTATCGTATTGGGATTTTTCTCACACCCTACATAAACCCTTGGGTGTAAGTAGACTTGGTTATTTTTGATGTCGCAGGTTGGGTACAATTTTTAGTTCCAATGGTTCGGGATTCTGGCAGGTCCTTGGTGGTGCAGTCTTGTGGAGATGGCTTGAGGGTGGTTCCCCTTTCCATGAGGGTTATTTGGATGTATTTATTTGGTTTTGTACCTTTTTAATGGTCTTTAAACATAGTTTTAACTTATGTAATTCAGTTCTGAAATTTTGTAAAAGACGATTTTAGTTGAAAATTCCAGATTTAATTTATTGAGTTTGTTTGTTGTTTAATGTTTATAAAATCGGGTAAATCGTTCCCAATTATCATTATATGATACTCGGGAACTTGTGCCAGCCCGTGGGGATCGGGAACGCCCTTCAATCCTTGGCATGAGTCGGGTTTGGTGCCGGTTTGATGGTGACCCGATCCGTTTCGTGACACTGGATATACTCCTTCTATCCATAAATGTTGTAAACTCCAACAATGATGGAATATACAAATCATTAATCAATTTCAATGTAGTCAATAATATCCAAGATAATTTATCCAAATAAATCATTTATTAATCCAAAAATTACCACCCTGGTATCAGAATCATATTATGGTTTATATTTCTCTCACCAAAATATTTACAAAAAATTTAACCTACTATTGAGTCACTTTCCTTGGTTCTATAAAATCTTAAGTCCTTAATAAAATATTAATGAAGTACAATCCTTATATACATTATAATTCTTATAACCTGTACATCGTTAATAAAATATTCAAATGAATCAATAATTTAATGAAAAGATAATAAATCTAATCATTCATCTTCATCTTCATTAGTTTCAAAATATTATTATTATCCAATAATAGCATTTGGGGTAAACTCTTATGATTTGGTCAGTGATTCACATAGTGTCCCAACTCCTTGCTGATGAAACATTGTACATTTGAATATTTTTCCTTACACATGCAACCACGTACTTGGTGTCATTTTTTCCACACTTATAACAAACTCCCATTCCATTCAAGCATTTACCAAGGTGATTTTTTCCACAATTATCACATATGGGAAAATCCTTCTTTTCCATCTTCCCTTTATCCATCTTTCTCTATTGCATAATTTTCTTCTCTTGCTTCCATTAAAATATGTATGGCTCAGTGAATTTTTATTATCTTATTGACACATGATACTATTTCTTCATATGTTTAGATAATATGGGAGACTATTTCCATTCTAAATGTTGGCTTAATACCGTGAAAGATATTATCCTTCTTACTATTTGGATCATACGTATTGTTGGAGTTCACATTCCATCTACAGGGTGCCATTTCTATACAATGGCATACACTAGGTCATTTTTTAAAGTTCAATGAATAATTCTAAACATGTAAAATACCCAATGTAAATTGAATAGTTTATGGATATAATCCATAATGATAATAATATTTCATTTTAGAAGGTATATACTCATAAATTCTTCATAAAGATTTATAAATAAAATGAGAATTATCCTAAGAATATCCCCCGGGAGTGTCGTAACCAAGAGTGAAGCACGGACTGTTGTTAGGCCCTTGTTCTCATTCGAGTCTAGCTCAAAATGGTGTTTTTCAGTTTTACCACTAGGTACATATGTGCTAGAGCAGCCTCTACCTACTTGTATCTAGACATAGATGCATTTTCTTGGAAAAATCACAAAATATCTACAGTAAAAAAATTATATGAAGTTATTCTATACTAATCATGAAAGTCTATTTTATTGATACGTTCTCTAATTAGAGTTTATCTAAATATAGTTTCCAAGGATTGTTCTAATCATTCTCTGATACCAACTATAATACACTGACCCTCGAAGCCCAGAGTCAGTGTATTATTACGTATCATTGGAATGATCACAAAAGATCATGTCTCGAAAGTCCGATTAGTTTAGTATCCTTGGAAGTACTAGATACATTCATAAGGTTTACATTACATCATAAAATTGAAAACTACAAAAACATTGTTTCAATAGAAAACACTGAAATCCCATAGACTATCCTGGAAGGTCATTCATAATATACTTCTTCTCATCCTGGAAAATAATAAAACATAGAAAGGGGTGAGCTCATATGCTCAGTAAGTATAACAATATAGTAGAAACTATCATAAATAAGCATAAAAATTTAAGTAAATGTATAGAAATAAAACAAAATCCTTTACAACAACAAAATCAACATAATATTGCAAATATAAATCAAAATAATCCCATTTACATACTCACATTGATATTCTACTAGTCGACTAATCACATGCAATATAAATAGCCACATTCATAATGATGGAATGCATAATTCATGACTTTCAAAACCACATAGTCTAGGCCTTGTGCCAAGACTACCAATAAGATTTTGTCATGGCCTTGTGCCAAGACCCAATTTTATCTATTGAGACCTACTGATGCATCGAGGAGATATAGCAGGCTCTACCCGTCACGTACTATGTCCAATTCAATCCCCATATGATAAGGATTAAACGTAACATAAACATTCGTATTAAAACTGGAATGAAAAATGTCAATATATTTTCTATATTCCCTTAATTATAATGACCCAATGTTTCATTAATGAAAAATATCTCTTGATCTTATCAAATGTCTCTTTATGTAAAATGTTTTTCTTAAATGTCAACTTCATTGGTGTTATGATAAGAATTGTGACTGTTACTTTTATAGCTGTTGAACATTGATCACATGATTAGTATAAATATACTGCTTCGACACATCCAATTTTACGTAGACAAAGGATGTGATGGCCTCATCCAGTAGAATTTCCCCATACGAAGCCCATTTATCATAGCTCGTAAAATAGGTGGCATCCTTGGGCTTCACTCTTGACGAAGCCCAAGCTGAGCTTCACCATGTCAATCTCGAACGTGACTGTCTATGGGAGAAGTTGAAGTTGATAGAAATCACCACTCGAGCGATGTTATCCGAGCCACCCCAAGAGTCTATCACCATCACACACCATACCCTTAGGTGCTATGCGGCTATTTTAAGGGGTTATGTAACTAATCTATAGTACAATGTTCATGTGCATTATTTTTTTATATAATAATTAATATAATTTCTTGTCATTACTGATACATTGTAAATAGTTTTTAAAGTACAAATGGTGTTTTTAGTTATTATTTAATTAAGAAATATATTTTATTAAATTAATGTATTTTTGAATTAAATAATATTTTAATAAAATATTATTATTATTATTTTTAGAATAGATTTATTTTATATAAATTATCATGTACTTGTATGAATGCAATTATAATTTTTATTAAGGTTTGAAAGCCATTTTTGTCAAAACCCATGATTTTTTTATAAATGTCGGTTTTTATTTTAAAATTGAATATTAAAATATTTAGAAAATTATTTAGATAAAATAAATGTTATTTTTGGAATCCGGACGTCAAAATTATCCAACGGTGACTTTTTCATTATTTTCTGAGACAGTAAAATTTTTGAGTAAAAATTAAATACCGTTTAAATATATAATGTGTTTAATGAAATCATAATGACCCAATAGTGATGTAATAAAATACTATAATATTTATTTTCGGAAAAAATATTTTTTACCATTAAAATAATGCAATTTTGGTTTTTTTTTGCTTACTTTTCAAAACATTAATGGACCCCTCAAGACTTATTAAACACCTTGTCTTTTTAAATTAATTTCCATGGGAGTGTGACTCACCTCCACATAAGCAACCCTAATATTTTAAGAATTTCGGACCTTGGCCTTATAAAATATTATTTTCTGCTTCCCTTTTCCAATAATTATGGGAAAAAACCATGGGATGGATTGTGGTTTGGATTAATTTAATATAAGGGGTCCCAAACCTAAATAATAAAGATTTCACTCACCTTTCCTATATAAAACCACCCAAGCTCCCCCTTCCTCTTCACTCAAAGCCTTTGGTGTTCATCCAACCTCTTCCCTACTCTCTCTAGAATCCTACCAAGGTGCCCCAAGCTCCCAAAAAGCCTCTCACAAGCCTCTCTCTAGCCTTTGGAAGCACACTACCAAGTAAGGGTTTTTTCATCCTTTCTCATTTGTGTCCAATTTTCATTAAGTAGTTTTGTCCTTTTAATTTCAATTATAAATGTTCGGGTATGGTTTATAACCTCACTCATATAGGCCTCTTTATGTTTGAATGATGGGAGACCCTTTCTCTCTCATTAAATGCTTCCCATGTACACCTGTTACTATGCCAAAATTCCGAAAGGAACTTCTCTCTCCTATTTTACATTCAAGAAATGATTTTGTATCATGAATCTAAATTCCATTACAATTGTTGGGACATGTATCTATATTACCTCCTTACTTTCCATTACATGTAAATATGACTAGGAACCCCTTTCTCTCTCATCAACCATTTTTATGAATTCTTTTGTCACGCCGTTACGCTGCCGAAATCGCACCGATTTTCTAAGCCAATGTCATTGTTTAGTTAATACCATGCCCATTTCTCCATCAAGGGTATTCATCTTTATGAACATTGGCTTGTTGATTTTAAAGTTTCATTTATGAATTACACATTCCTTTATTGTAAAATAAATGATTATGTTTTATGATTCCATGTTTTAGGATCCATGTGCCACACTTATGCATGAAATGAAATGTTTAAGAAGGTTTCACCCTTATAGCGCTCCAATGCATTGGGTAAGTATAGTATCAGGATACATCTTATGAAATGAGTGGTGACTCATTATAATTCAAGTGAAACAAGGGTTTACTTGTTCTTTAGGTTCAATGAGGATTTACTCATTCTCCATGTGCAACGAGCCTTGGCTCATGCTAATTCCATGTTAAGTGTTGTTGCCACATTTCCATGTTATGATTAATGCTTTATCATGCCTTTATGTTCATGTTTTTCTTATTCTATATTGATATTCCTATTGTATAACATGTATTTTATTTCTCATGTTACTCCATTTTTACTCCCTTACTGTGCTTTATAGCACACCCTTTTCTTATGCATGTCCTCAGGTTATCCCATACAATGCTAAGTACGAAGGAATGTAGTGGTCATGTAATGGAACTTTTAAATAAAGATTTTGTATTTCATGCTATATGTTTTTATGTAATGATCCTAATCCCCAAAGACACTAAACCACTTGATATTATTTATTTTATCAAGTGAAGTTTTATGTGATAAATCATGTTTAAGTTGTAATAAAAAGCAGGGTTGTCATAGTTTGTATCAAAGGATAGGTTTGGTTATTTTCAGAATTACGATTAGAAAACCCTATTAAAGCCTTATATACAAGAATATGTACAATAAAAACGTCCATATGTTTTGGTGAGTATTGAGTAAGTTAGTTATCAAGAAAATAGATCCATGTCTGGATACGAGCAGGTAGAGGCGGCTCTGGCATAGATGTATCTTAGGGGGAAAACACGAAAACACTGCTTTGAGCTAGACTCGAATGGAAACTGGTGCACGACAACGGGCCTTGCTACACTCTTGGTTACGACACTCCAGGGGGATATGCTTTGGTAAATTCACAAGCTTAGTATGAACCCTTATTAAGGGAATTAAAAAAATTTCCCTAAGAATATTTGTTAGAATGTAGATCATGAAAAGCCTAGATTGAAGCTTATAGACTCATGAGTTAAGGAAATGAATGTTTATTTATAAGTCATCAACTTTTTTCATTGGATTAACCTTTATGTGTTACCCCTAACATTCCATTTATTCCATCCAATGGCCTGTAATAGGAGGACTCGGGCTAACAACTGATATGAAGATCAGTTTAATGATTGTACTAATGAGTTGCCCAATCCAATGGGAGTGGGAATCATGAACTTTGTCACGCTTCCCTCTCAGCTAACTCAAGCATTGAATATAAAAACGGGTCAAGAGGAACGTCTAAACCCCCCTAAGAAAGAACAAGTCACTATCGAGAGCTTCATGAGACAATGGCCTCATACTTTTAGTGGATCATCCGATCCCACAATCGCTGAACAATGGATCAAATCCATTGAAAAGATCTTATCCATCCTTCAATGTTCTGAACAAGAGAATGTTCTACTAGAAGTTTATCGTATAGAGGGTGAAGCTGATTAATGGTGGACGTTGATCAAAAATACGAAGCCTGAGGAGGAGATCGAGGCATTTGAATGGAAGGATTTATGGAAGATGTTTTTGGATAAATATTTTCCGCGCACCCTTCGGCTTAAGATGGAAAGGGACTTCCTTTACCTTAAGAAAAAAGATGAATAATATGTTGGAGTGTACAAGGAAAACATCACAAGGCATGCACGATACAAATAAGGCTTCGTCATTACCCCATAATGCATGGTTGACCTCTTTTTTGGTGGGCTGAAGCCTAGCCTGTGGAAAGAATTAGTGATCCCTGACTTTGATAGATATGAAGAAATTGTTCGATGTGCCCTCAAGGTCGAAATGGATATCAGAGAATCACAGGGGTATCATGGGGATAAGAAGCGTAAGGTGGAATTCAATGCTGGTGGGCCGATGGATAAATCCAATGGTGCTACGAATATCTCGCACCCCACTTTACAAAAGTTCTGAAAGGAGAACCCTGGAAATTGCTTTAAGGGGACACGGAAATGCTTCAGGTGTGGAAGAGAAGGGAACCTAGCTGTTAACTGTCGGCAAGAAAGACCCACGACTGCGACAGAGGAGAGGAACGCTCCGTTCGAACCTCAACACATTTTTCAATGTTACAAATGCAAATAACCGGGTCATTTTTCCAAATAGTTCCCTAATCCAAGGGTTTTTGGAGACAACCAACAACCTCCATGGAATCAAGGGAGAGATTTTTCCAAAACTTCTGCCGAAGTGAACCCCAACAATGAAGTGGTGACAGGTACGCTAGTTATTAATTCAAGAATAGATAATGTAATTTTTGATTCAGGTTCAACGCGATATTTTATATCTCAAATGTTTAGTAGAATAATCCCAGCACCACCACAAATCATGGAAATGAAGATGTTAGTGAGTACGGAAAATGGAGAAATCATTGCATCCCATGAATATAAGTCGTCCCATGTTATAATCTGTGGATTGAATTTCCCATCCAACCTCTTCATACTCCCTCTGGTGGAATTTGATACAATTCATGGCATGGATTGGCTTTCCTTATATAGAGCCAACATAAATTGTCGGGAGAGGGAAATCACACTCCATATGGAGAATCGACCCCCAATTCTTTACAAATGTAAGGAGCAACATGAATCTCCTTTATCTCCGTCATCTCAAGCGTGTATATTACTGCCTTAGAAGAACGCATATCTAGATCAGATGATTGATTCCATGGAAGAAACCATCCTTGAAGAAATGCCTATTGTGAGGGAATTCGCAGAAGTGTTTCCTGAGGAACTGTCTGGTCTTCCTCCTAGAAGGGATGTTGAATTATAAATTGATCTTAAACCTGGGGATTTACTAATATCCCAGACTCCATATATAATGTCTGTTGTAGAGCTTGAAGAGATGAAGAAACAACTACATGAGAATCTTGATAAAAGGGTTATACGCCCAAGTACTTCACCATGGGGTGCACCAGTCCTCTTCATCAAGAAGAAGGATGGGTCAATGCGGCTTTGCATCGATTATCGTGAACTTAAAAAAATCATGATAAAGATCAATTATACTATCCCAAGAATTGATGACTTGTTTGATCAGCTATGTCGAGCACAATTCTTCTCCAAGGTAGATTTGCAGTCTGGATATTATCAAGTAATGGTGATAAAAGAAGATGTACCCAAGACATATTTTCGTACAACATACGGGCACTATGAATTCATAGTAGTTCCTTTCAGACTCACCAATGCTCCATAAATCATCATGGACTTGATGAATATAGACTTTAGATATTATCTAGACAAATTTTTTGTAGTCTTTATAGATGATATTCTAATATACTCCAAAACCAAGGAGGACCATGAGGAGCATTTAGGAACTGTACTAGAGACTTTTCGCAAGGAGAAGCTCTATGAAAAGTACAAGAAGTGTGAGTTCTGGTTGAAGGAGGTCTCATTCTTGGGCCATATCATCACAGGCAATGGGATATCTATGGATACCTCCAAAATAGATTCAATTGAGGGATGGCCGATGCCAACAAAGGTAACAGATAACCGTAGCGTTTTGGGGTTAGCTGGATATTATCGACGATTTGTGAGAAATTTCTCAATATTTTACAACCTTATTACCAAGATAAATCTAAAGGGATTAATGTTTTCTTGGAGTGATGAATGAGAAAAAAGCTTCAAGGAGTTGAAAAAGAGGATTATCACTGTGCCTGTGCTCACTTTACCCACAAGTAGGGAGCTTTTTGTGGTATTCAGTGATGCTTCGAAGAAAGGATTTGGATGTGTGCTGATGCATAATGATAATGTGATATCCTATGCCTCAAGGCAGTTGAAAATCCATGAGAGAAATTATCCAACGCATGACCTGGAGTTGGTGGCGGTGATCATTGCCTTGAAAATCTGGCGGCATTATCTCTATGGAGAGAAATGTGAGATATATACTGACCAGAAGAGTCTTAAATATATATTCACACAGAAAGAGATTAATATGCACTAGAGAAGATGGATAGAGCTCATCATGGATTATAAATGTTCAATCTATTACCACCCTGGGAAAGTGAACAAGCTGGAAGATGCCCAAAGTATAAAGGATCCATCGATTCTATCATAGATGAGAATTGAGAAGGATCCAATCATCTTAGAATTGATGAAGATGGACATGGAAATCATAGAGAAGGGAACATCATCAATCCTTTCACAAATGATTGCTCAACCGTCTCTTTTGGAAAGGTTAAAGGATTCCAAAATAGATTATGTGGGAATTCAAGAAAAAGTGGGAGCTATCGAAAAAGGAAAATCCTCGGAGTATAATGTTAATGAAGAAGGAATTGTGTAGTTTGGGAAAAGACTATGTGTTCCATCAAGTACAGAGCTAAAGAATGAACTTTTGGATGATGCACATAGTTTAAATTTATCTATTCACCCACGAAGCACAATGATGTATCGAGATCTCCGAGAAAACTTTTGATGGGATAATATGAAGAAGGATATTGTTGAATATACATCAAAGTGCATGGTGGGTCAGCAAGTGAAGGCAGAGAGGTAGAAGTCTAAGGGGATGATGAAACCATTGCCCATACCAGAATGGAAATGGGAAAACATCACCATGGAATTTGTCACCGGACTTCCGAGGACATCCAAAGGCAACAATGCAATATGGGTTATTGCGGATTGGCTTACAAAGACTGCACACTTCATTGCTATTCGGGGGGATTTCTCATTGGATCAACTAGCACGAATATATATCAGGGAAGTGGTAAGGTTGAATGTAGTACCACTATCTATTGTGTCTGACTGAGATCCAAGATTCACCTCTATGTTTTGGAATATTTTTCAACATGCTATGAATACTGAATTGAACTTTAGTAAGGCCTATCATCCTCAAACTGATGGCCAATCCGAGCGGACTATCCAAACAGATGAGGATATTTTGAGAGCGTTCTCAATGGACTTTAAAGTAGGATGATATCAACATCTTCCTCTGGTTGAGTTCTCTTATAATAACTGTTTCCAATCGATCATCCAAATGGACCCATATGAAGCCCTTTATGGGAAAAGTTGCAGAACACCGACATGTTGGGATGAGGTCGGTGAACGTAAGCTGCATGGACCAGAAATGGTTGAGGAAACGGTAGAGAAGGTGAAAAACATTTAGCAGTATATCAAGGTTGCCCAGAGTCGACAGAAGAGTTATGTAGATAACCGTCGACCAGAACTTGAGTTTAAAGTTGGATACATGGTTTTTCTATGCATATCTCCATGGAAGAAGGACATGAGGTTTGGAAATAAAGGAAAGTTAAGTCCAAGGTACCTCATCCCCTTCGGGATTCTTGATCATGTCAGGGTTGTGGCCTATCAACTAGCACTTCCACCTACTATGGCCAAATTACATGATGTCTTTCATGTATCCCCCTTAAGGAAGTACATACCGGACCCCTCACATGTACTCTCTTCTGAGGTGGTACAATTGGAAGACGATCTTTCTTATGAGGAGCAACCAGTGAAGATCTTAGATCGTAGATAAACAGTTCTACGAAATAAGACAATTCCCCTCGTCAAGGTGTTGTGGTGAAACCACAAGTTTGAATAAGAAACTTGGGAATCGTAGGAAGTGATGAAGTTGAGTTACCCACATCTGTTTTAGTGTGGGAAAAGGAAAATTTTGAGGGCGAAATTTCTTAAGGGGGGAATATTGTAATGTCCAAAAGTTTCATTAATGGAAACTCCCTCTTGATCTTATTAAATGACTCTTTATATAAAATGTTTTTCTAAATTTTCTACTTGATTGGTTTTATGATAATAATTGTTACTGTTACTTTTATAGCCGTTGAACAGGGATCACATGATTAGTATAAATATAGGGCTTTAACACATCCAATTTTACTTAGACTAAGGAAGCGATGGCCTCATCCAGTAGAATTTCCCCATACGAAGCCCATTTATCGGAGCTCAGAAAAGAGGTGGCATCCTTGGGCTTCGCTCTTGACCAAGCCCAAGCTAAGCTTCACCATGTCAAGCTCGAATGGGAACTTCTACGAAAGAAGTTGAAGTTGATAGAAATTACCACTCAAGTGATGTTATCCGAGCCACCCCAAGAGTCTGTCACCACAGCACACCTTACCCTTAGGTCGTATGCGGCTGTTTTAAGGGGTTATGTAACTAATCGATAGTACTATGTTCATTTACATTATTTTTGTATATAATAATGAATATAATTTCTTGTCATTATTGATACATTGTAAATAGTTTTTGAAGTACAAATGGTGTTTTTAGTTATTTTTTAATTAAGAAATATATTTTATTAAATTAAGGGATTTTTGAATTAAATAATATTTTAATAAAATATTATTATTATTATTAGATTAATTTTTATATATATAAATGATCATTTAATTGTATGAATGCAATTATAATTTTTATTAAGGTTTGAAATCCATTTTTGTCCAAACCCGTGATTTTTTTATAAATGTCAGTTTTTATTTTAAAACTTAAAATTAACATATTTCGAAAAAAAATTAGATAAAATAAATTTTATTTATGGAATCAGGACATCAAAATTATCGAATGGTGAATTTTTCATAATTTTCTGACACAATCGAATTTTTTAGTAAAAATTAAATACCGTTTAAATATATAATATCTTTTATGACATCATAATGATCCAATGGTGATGTAATAAAATACTATAATATTTATGTTCGGACAATATATGTTTTTCCATTAAAATAATGTGATTTTGGGTTTTTTTGTATTATTTTCAAAGCATTAATGGACCCCTCAAGACTTATTAAACACCTTGTCTTTTTAAATTAATTTCCATGGGAGTGTGACTCACCTCCACATAAGAAACCCTAATATTTTAAGATGTTCAGACCTCGGCCTTATAAAATAATACATTCCTCATCCCTTTTCCAAAATCCATGGGCAAAAACCATGGGATGGTTTGTGGTTTGGATTAATTTAATATAAGGGGTCCCAAACCTAAATAATAATGAATTCCCTCACATTTCCTATATAAACCCACCCACGCTCCCACTTCATCCTTAGTCAATGCCTTTTTAGTTCTCCCAAACTCTGCCTTAATCTCTCTATATTATTCCCAAGGTTCCCCAAGCTCCCAATAATCCTCTCACAAGTATCTCTCTAGCCTTTGGAAGCACACTTCCAAGTAAGGTTTTTTTCTTCCTTAGTCATTTTTGTCCAATTTTCATTAAGTTATATTGCAATTTTATTTTCAATTATAAATGTTGGGGTATGGTTTATAACATCACTAATACTGCCCTCTTTATGTTTTAAGGATTGGATACCCTTTCTATCTCATTAAAATCCTCCCATGTATACCCGTTACTATGCCGAAATTCCGAAAGGAACTTCTCTCTCCTCTTTTACATTCAAGAAATACTTTTGTATCATGAATCTAAATTACATTACAATTGTTGGGAAATGTATCTATATGACCTCCTTACTATATATTACATGTAAATATGATGAGGAACCCATTTCTCTCTCATCAACAATTTTAATGAATTCTTATGTCATGCCATTACGCTGCCTAAATCACACCGATTTTCTAACCTAATGTTATTGTGTAGTGAATACCATTCCCATTTCTCCATCAAGGGTATTCACCTTTATTCACATTTAGTTATTGGTTTTAAAGTTTCAGTTATGAATTCCACATTCCTTTATCGGGGAATAAATGATTATGTTTTATGAATCCATGTTTTATGATCCATGTGGCATACTTATGCATGAAACGAAATGTTTGTGATCAGTGCGCCCTTATAGCGCTCCAATGCATTGGTTAAAGTATAGTATCATGATAAGTCATGTGTAATAAGTGTTGACTCATGATAATTCAACTGCAAAAAGGGTTTACTCGTTCTTTATGTGCAATAGGGATTTACTCATGCTCTATGTGCAATGAGTCTTGGCTCATTCTAATTCCATGTTAAGTGTTGTTGCCACATTTTCATGTTTTGATTATCATGATTTATCATGCATTTATGTTCATGTTTTTCTTATGATCTATTGATATTCATATTGTTTAACACGTATTGTACTCCTCATTTTATTCCATGTGTACTCCCTTACTCGGCTTTATAGCTCACCCTTTTCTTATGCATGTCCTCAGGTTATCCCATGCAATGATAAGTACGAAGGAATGTAGTGGTCATGTAAAGGATGTTTTAAATAAAGATGTTTTATTTCATGCTTTATGTTTTTATGTAATGATACTAAGACCAAAAGAAACTAACCCACTTGATATTATTTGTTTTATCAAGTGAAGTTTTATATAATAAATCATGATTACGTTGTAATAAAAAGCAGGGTTGTCATATTAATGGTATGAAATAACACATCCACAGTCAAACATATCAGAAAACCTTCGTTACAATATAGAAGTTTTGTATCATAATTACTCAACTTCAAATAATCTTAAAATCCATCAAATGATGTTTACATAGAAGAAATAAAAACCTTTTTTGAGAAATATCTCATTTTATTTTGAAATCATTTAAAGGTCACGTAAATATAAAAGAAAACTTTTATATTTGAAAATATTATTATAAGATTGTAATTGAAGTTTCAATGATGTTATAATAGTGGAAAATATCTGCACCGACCATATAAGTTAAAAAAACATTCTTACCTTAATTTTTTCGAAAATGTCATAAAGTACCTTTTTTGGAAAACTACAGAATGATTACTTTATAAAAATATTAAAAACATTCAAAAAGGGTATAAATGACTTTATTCCATAGTCTAGTAAATATTAAAAATGATTTGAAATAATTTTTTAAGAAAAAATGGATGTGGATGATAAAGAGGTCCCAGTAGATACTTACCTAAAAACAACATCAGATAATAAAAAGACCGTGAAATTAACCATTACCTTGTACTTCTCCTTAGTCAAGCATAGGCTATCTTACTTCATAATGGTGAAATATTTGTTATAAAATTATATAAGAATCATATTCATTAAAATGATATCATATATGATATTTTAACATTGTTTTGTTAATAATATCTTAGTATTATCTTCGTTTTAGGTGTAAACTAATTTGTTTTACATTATATTTTTTGTTACATAAGTAATGTTTTTTATTGATAGTATGTATCTTATTCATATTCATAATTATATTAAGTCTTAAAAAATTATTTTTAATCATCTTATGAAAATTATTCTTTAATGGATATGATGGGGAATGAATCTCAACGCGTTCATGGAGACCGTAATCCGTACGTACGCACGAGCGATAATATAATTTATTAAAACAATATATAATTGGATGGTATTTCATATATACGTAATCATTATAATGTTATATTTATTATTTAAATCAATTAATCATCGTTATTATACCAATCCAAATAATAATGTATTGAATAACAATTACACCCCGACATGGAGACGGTAAGCAGTACGTATGCCCATATGGTGACAAGTAATTTAAAGGATGGATAGAATAATGAATATGGTTGTAACATATTTATAATTACATCATAGTATATAGAAGTTACTGGGGTTATTATTTTATAATAGAAACAACAAAGAAAGTGTATGTGGAAGAAGAAAGGAACTGGAAAGAGGTGATGAAATGTTTACCTCTTCTTTGAGTTATTCCTTTTGATTTGATCAAAAGGGATCCTTAAGTTGGATTTATTTCTAAGGTAAGGCCTCTAGGATGAAGGGGGGATAGATGAGAGGGTATTTGGGCTGGGTTTGGCCCATCCAAATGTCTTTGAAGGTGTGAATTAAAGAGAAGGTGAGTTCCTTTTGGTAATAGGGGTGGGGGCACCTTAAGAAAACCTAGAAATATTATTTTATAATAAAATCATGTTCGGTTTCTAATGGCTTAAAGAGGAATTATTTAAATGATAAGGTGGGTATGGGTTTCAAAACACTAAAAAAAATATGTTTTAGATAGGTTTGGGTCACTATATTAACTTTATCTTTTAGATTTAACTCTTAGTTAAATAGTTTAACATTTACCATATCTCTTTGTATTTTTATATAATATGGTTAATAAACATACAATACACATTAAATAGAACCCCAATTAGTTCATTAATGATATATTTATAATTTTATAAGTCTTTTGGCTGAAAATTCTATTATTAAGAATATAATTTCAATTAATAATATAATATTTGTTTTTAAAACTCTTTTATTTCAATTTTTACACTATTTGGTAATTTTTTTGCTAAATTCAGAACAGCATTATTATTTCTAAAAAAATTTCACCAAACCAACCCTAACATTTCATATTAACCTATAAAATTATTGTATTTCATAAAAAATCTCAAATTACATTTATTTGGAAATTTATAATATTAATTATTTTAATATATCATTAATTAGGTAATTACTCCTTCATCATTGCGTCATAAATAAATTAAATTATTTAATTTCTAAAAATATAAATATAATATAATTGTGTATGAAGTATTTTTATTATTATATGTAATATTTATAGTAGAATTTATCTTATGTGTAACCCTATATTAAAAATGGATAAGTTTTTAACCTTAGAATTTAACACTTTTAACTATTTTTTGAATTAAATAATAATAAATGTCCTAATATAATCCATGTGAACCTAAAGGATCATATTTTAGTTCTATGGATGTTTTTGGTCTAATTATAATTATCCAATAGAATTAGGACATGTGTTATGGTAATAATAATATCATTCTTACCCTTAATTACCCTAATAACATTTAACCATGGTAAATAAATGTAAAAAGTTAATATTCCAAAAAAATTGTTTTCAACTTATTGAACCACATATTACATACTAATATCAACATTTTCTCTTGGTTTTTTTAAATTCAACTCATAGAAGTGGTAAAATTAAGTATTATGTAAATATTCAAATGCTCTTAGGAGGTGACTAAAAAATGGTAAAAAGTTCGATTAAACTTTTATATATCTAAAATTATTATAAATTGAGTCCAATGAATTATATTGAATTTATATAGTATTATGTATCTATTTTAACATAATATAAATTTAAATAATATAAATAATTACCTAAATAAAATTCATGTTTTAAACAATGACTCAGTGTTCTTCACTGTTCATAAAAAATTTAATGTTTTTCGAAAAATACCAAAAATTTACCCTATAATAATTTTGATATTCTGAATTCAAAAATAAATTCTATTTTAGCAAATTTAAAACATAGATTTTTCATTAATTAATTTCAAATTAATTCCCGTTTTCAAAACCAAAAAGCATATTTTTAAGAAATAATAACTATGAAAAGATTGAGATTTGTTTATGACCAATTAAAAAGTGAAATTACATACAATGACCATCATTGGATTAAATGGTAAATATATAATATAATTATTCTTCCAAACATTTAAAATGTATAATTTATCACTATAAATTATTTTGATTAAAAAAGTTGTTTCTTGTTAAAATATAGTATTTTTCACTATTCACCCAAATATGAAAGTTACCATAAAAACACCAAAAATTTATTGAAACTAAATTATAATGTCTCAATTATAAATAGAATGTTTATTTTTTTAAATTTAATATATAATAGTTTCAAATAATGGACTTAAAAAGGGTCCTCCATTAAATGGCGCTAAAATTGCATTTTATGAGAAATATGTCTTTCATCAAATTAATGTATTTGTTCTTACATTATGTCTACGAAAATCATAATCTTGTTTCTAAAATTATAAGGATTATATAATGTTCAAAATTCAGTTAATACTATTCATAAACTCTTTTGAACGGCTAGCTTTGTAAGTCGTGGGGTGCTTGAACACAGTGTTGCGTGTAGTGCATGTTATTGAATTACTTTGATGAAATAACGTACTATGAAATCTTAGGGTGTTTCATTTATAAATTTTTATCCTAAAATAAAAGTTGATAAAAATGAGTATAGTGATACCATGATATGGTAGGTTGTATTTTTATTTTTCAATAATAGCTCTTTTCTTTGATCAAGTGTCATTTTACCACATGCCATACCTTCTGTTAGAGGCCTACAAAATATTAAGTTACTAAATAGAACTATTGTTTACAGACATAGAGTTTCCATAAAACATACATGTCACGATCATAGGGATTATACCTAAATATGTGAGACTCATAAGGGTGTGAATTAATTTACATATTATGATCCTCTAATCATGAATGAAACGAAACCCTTATGTGATGTGTGTTGTGATTCATTTGTTAAATGAATTTTTATTCAAATTGGAATCAAGGAAAATAATTGGACATTTACCTAGTACATTATTCTTATTTTTATGGATTTTTATGTACCTATTAAATGAATATGTCAATATGAAATAATTTAAATAATGAAGCTTGTGATTTAATTATTTCCATTCCTTAAGTCATTTTGATGGAGTTACATGGGTTCAAGTTTTGAACAGAACAAATTGTCACACTGAGGATGGTAAGTAGAATTCATTAGTAAATTATAAAATTGTATGGATTGATACATTAGTTCTTTATAGAACACTGTTGACTGACTCATTGGGAAGATGGCTTTATTCTACATGTGATGGATACCTTCATCCATTGTGGATTACCAAGGATGTGTGTAGGGAGAAATAATAATATTCCATACCATGAGTGCTACGTGGTTCGATATGGGGTATAATCGGTGCCAGCTTAGAGATATATGCAACATCACCATGATATTTTTGATTATTGTCTTCCTCATAAGGAATAATTTTGGAAGTCTCCTATAGTGATGGGTTTCTATATTTATTCTTGAGTGATACATGGGTTCTATTTTATCGAAGTAAATGGAAAATATCTATATGGGAATCAATTAAAATATTTAATGTGATTGTAATATAAAATAAATTTAGTGTATTATATCTATGGTTTAATGTCTTGATAGTTTATTTTCATTTATTTCCTACCATATATCCAATTGGTATTAGGAATCCACTGATTAGAATGTATTGAAGCCATAGGATTACAACTACGGTCATTACTATTACTATATATCTATAAATATGAACATATATGTCCATATTTATTTGAGGATTATATATAGAGACATCTATATGTAATAATGGGTATAATCATGGTGAAATATGTTCGGATACATCTGAATTCGGATAAACTAGGAACTGTCGCACATGATCCTATGTCTAACATGATCCTGTGTCTAACATGATCTGATGTGATTTATTTATTTATTTTCATATAGTTATAATTGCATGTACACATCACATTTTATATATGAAGACTGGATAGTCCTGGAAAACATTTTCATTGGCCTACTAAGTATATCTCACACCCAATTTTTGCATTCATTTTGCAATAGAATAGAATTTTGGATGTATGAAGCGAAAATGGGTAGCCTCAAGTTATAGATGCTTGATTTAATTCATAGGATAGAGTATGGTAGTATAAAATTATAATTAATCATGTGATTTTACAATAGATAGCTTTTCAAGTATTTTCATTTTATATATCATGTTTTTTATGCATGATACTCTACTTCCATGTATTATCTTTTTTATAATATACAAACATGAAATAATTTTGTTAAAGATTTTGGGTCAAATTTCTTCTATTCTATTATATTTGTAAGTTTTATAAATCCATGGTAACTTTAATATAATATTATCAATGTTTAATTTTATTTAATACCTTTATGATACAGTCAGATAATGAGAGTACAGTACCCCATCCATACTATTATAGTCTATCACCATTAGTTGGTATTCTCTCCAATATAGCGAGATATGATGAAGTCTATGTGGCCAACTGGGTTATATTACATATGAGTGAAACACGTCAGATACATCATTGATTCCTTATGGAAAATAATGATGAATTATTTTTCATAGGTGATGCACCTTCTACAAATCATGAGACTATTAAGTGTTTTAATTCCGAGAGATATAAAACATTCAATTTTTCAATGGAGTCTATCTACATGATCCAGGATTGGAACATGGTGGATATAAATGAATTTTTAACAACCATATGGTGATACTTAAATTTTTATAGGAAAATTGAAATTGATGATAGAGTTACAAATATAAATAATATGTGGTTTAAAATATTTATAATAAAATTAAGGTTATTTCCAATGAAGAGACCTATTCGCCTATTGCAATAAATTTAAATTTATATATTTATTGAAATATAAACTCATTTTGAATATAATATATAACAAATGGGTATGAAAAAAACATTATTTAGAAGAAAATTATCTTGTTATGTGTATAACATACAACATGTTTTTTGAGGTGATAAATTGTTCATTTAAGGTTTACATGTTCTAAAATTCCATTTATAAATTGAAATATGCTTTTTTATTGTAGGAATATCCATAGTGATGACATAATGAAAGAGTTTAGTTTAATTTTTATTAGATATTATTCTTATAAATAAAATTATATTTGTGGTAAAATTGTTATATTTTTTATATTGTATGTGGATAGAATAATAAATATTTGAAATGTCGTCATGAATTCATAATATATGGATAATTTTTTTGATGAATACATATTAATATAGTACATGAGGGAATATTAATAGGCATTAATCCATTTGGATACATAGAAGAAGTTAGAACACAAGTATTGGTAATATAAAATAGTATTTAAGCATGGAGAACTCAAAAAAGGGTCTTTTCATGTAGTTAATTCCATGAATCTTATCATGATTCAATAGAATAAAAAATATGTAGAGTGGATGGATTGGATTCTCTTTGAATATTACATAGGATTGATCACGTAATAAATGTTTTGAACCCATTGTTTTGTGAAATATTCTTGCTGATTTATATGTATAAACTAATCTATTCGATCTTAGACTCCTTGGATTATTTTAAATAACATTCATATAAATATATAAAGAACCATTGATAAGTTCATGGCCAATTTTGGGTAATAAATATTCCAATATAATAAATATATATTGATTTTGTATTTCATTTCATGTTTTACTCAAAAGATGCAACTATTAAATGGAAGATTTTTAAATAACTCACTATAGTATACGAAAAAACATTGGTAGTGTAAATCAATGCAATATTTTTTTGGTGAAAACTATTCTGATGAAGATATTTATTTCTAATCATATAGTGGCATAATTGATCGATGGTTTAATTGATATTAACTATGAAAAAATGCAGATACTACATTAGAAAAGGAACCCCTGTCTAAAGAGTGGACAAAACATATACTTATGAGGTACTATATCATTTTACAGATATCTTTTTGGGGTTATGTAAAGATCCATTGGGTGGTTATATAGGATATTATGGTGTATAAATTGAATAAAAAATCACCACAACAAAAGAATGAGGGTTATCTTTATACTCTTAATATTTGATACATGATTTAATGGATGTAATGGTCATAAAATGTATCATGATTTTATAATTAGGGAAATTTATTTTTATATTTTATTCATGTGTGCTAAAATTAATATTAAATTAAATATGGAATGATTATATATAATAAATTTAGGACATTGATTAATCAGTAATTTTTGTTCCTTGATGAGTATTATGGGTTGTAATTATTTGATCATGTTAACATGAGTAGCTGAATCCTAAGATAATATGTGGAGAAAAATTATTTGACCTACATCCAAACGTATTTCATGTGGAATTTTATATTTTTTTCGATATTCATTGTGGTTTATTATTTTTATAAATATATATTCTGTAACATTTGCAGGATACCTATCATATGAACCATTATTATTTGAATCCTTTATTATGAATGTTTTGTAGATTAGAAAATATGATTGCGGTTGGGTATTTTGGGGATCTGGTCATTAGTTAGAGGGAAACCAATATTGGATTTTTTTCTATCATATGATAACAAATTTATTTTGAATAATAATTTAATTAGAATCGGTAAAGTCATTCCAACTCTTAGTTGTGTGAAATGTGATGTTCTCAGTTTAATTTATGATGGTAATGTGATTTACTCATCTAAAAGATAAATAAAATTTGATGCATTATTTCAAATTCTTTGTTTTTTTGGAATATCTTGAAATAATGGTATAACCAGTGCAAGATTGACTTTTTTTTGTTTTCTGGTCTTTTGATATCAAAAGAAAACGTATTATATTGACATACAAATTACATATATGAAAAAAAATTGGGTAGGAATTTATATTTTTATATGTGATTATGATTGATCAAGAAATCAAATGTCATCCTAAGAGCTGGAGTACCAATAATTATTTTTCTAGATGAAACATTATGCGTACATTTTTGAAATTAGGATTATAATTATTGTCAATGCTAAAGAGACATGTAGTGTCTGATAGTTTGGCCTTAGGATAATGGTTTAAATTTGGATTATTTGTTAGTTATGAAAATAAGAGAGATTAAAAATCCATATCCAAAGGTGTCTAGATGGATTATTAAATTATTTTGGTGTGTATCATAATGTCATTATTTCTTTTTAGTGAATTAATGTGATAGTTGTAAATGCACTAAAATTATTGATATCATATATTATTATATCTCATTATTTAATATTGGAAAAAAGTATGCATATGGTTTTACCATAACTTATGTTTAGTTTCTATGATGATGTATAAAAGACATAAAATATGTGATATCATTGTAAATATTCTACCACATCATCATAATTAATTCCTTTTGTTATGAATCTATTAACAGAATCATTTATGGATAAATGTGTTGAGTGTGTTTATTCAAACATTCAAGGAAAAATATAACTCCAACTTTCCATGTGTTATCGTAACACATATCAACAAATATTTTATGAAAACTAATGCATGAATATCTAAATTTAATAATTTGGTAATATATTATGGATGGGATCACCTGGTTGGTTTTGTGGTAAAATAATAATCCACCTTCATATCCATAATACTCACTAATAACATTTTTTCATTGTGAATATTGATATTATTGAACTATTTTATTGGGGGTCCTCTCTTTTTTGGATCACTAGAAAATTAGTATAAAACAATTTGTATATGTCTCAATGATCCATTTCAAGAATGCTAAATAATTATTTAGAGATAAATTAATATTTCAATGGTGAATTTACTCTTTTTCATTTAAATACATTATTACACATGGTGGCTATATTGTCGATATATCGGTCGTAATAATATATCTCTTCAAAAAATAGTTCAATCTATGATATATTACTCCCCATCGACATATTCTACCAACCACATATGTCTTGCATGGAAACACATAAAACAAAATCAATAATGACTCCAACTTTTTCGAAAAACCATGATATTCCAACAACTCCATATTCAAATGCATGACACATGAAACTGAAACAACATTATTAAATCAAAATGAATCCACCCAAACTATAGTAATATACAATGATAAAATATATGGTCACATATTTCTACACATAAAAATATTATACCAAACCCATCAAGGAAATGATTCCCACTGATCTCAGTTTTTGAACCTTTTTAATATACAATATACATAAATGGTAATTTATATCATAAAATACCAATGAATATAAATACAATTCTTTACCCTTGTAAGTGATTGAAAACAAAAATGGAAACTCATTATACTAATATGAAATATAATTCGAGTTCTCTACCATGTCCAATCTATTAATAAGACAACAAATTCACAATATTAAAACTAAAGGAAACCATGTATCACATGCACATTATATCTATATCATTGTAGTTTGATTATAATACACAATTCAAAATATAATTATTTTCAATTAATTTTGAATCCAACAATTTTATTTATATGATATGATCAATTAATTTATTTTTTCTCATTCTAATTAGTTTAACTTTTTCCAACCACATTAAAACACCTTCGATTTCAATTTTAAAATTTCTCCCGAAAAACCATATTATTTTGTAAAACCACCAATTCAATCAAAGTAACTCACCATAATTTTAATAATAACCTTTTTGGAAAAATTAATTCATATACATAAAACTATATCTTTGAAAATAATAAAATTAAAAAAAATCTAATATGTCCACTACACATCAACAAAGATAACAATTTTAATAGAATAAAACATTATCTAAAATATTATAAACATATATACATTAAATTTCCACCATTTATAAATTCTTGTTGTATTTTACAAATTTCTATCTCAAGATAAAACCATTAATTATCTCAATTTACAATATCATCAAATTTAATCCAACCATACAATGTTCTAAAACCATTTTTTCATCACCCAACCTATGATAACTAAACTATAACCAATTTATTGGGGCCAAGAATTCTCAAGTGCACCTACCCTTTATCTTGTGAATAGTAACCAAAAACTACTATCATTTATCAATATTTTTGATGATATATACTTGATATAATATCTGTGAACACAAAATAAATAACCAAACATCATCACCAATAACACAAAAGTGTAGTAAAATTGAATAAATTCTAAATCATAATAAAATATATATACATAGGAAAAAAAATTATTAATGAAAATATTATATACACACATCCGAACATAATTAAATTCATGTTTATCAAATGTAAAAAATAAAAATAAAAAATATAATATGATAATTGAATTTTACATAACATATTCACACCACATCAAATCCTTCTCCAATTTATAATAACATAGTTTTGTATAATATATGAAATGCTATCAAATTTATGTACCAAACATCATGTCAGGATCCATCCTGAATACCCTGGAGCCCTGGTACACAATCTAGTCCTGACATTTCCCTATGTGGGTTCATGATCCCAATTTGTTATGTACTTTCACCTGATCTATTTTCAATGATCACGGGGAATAAGATTTCGAAAAGGAAAACCCATCAATATAAATGGTAGTTGAAGAAAATAAAAAAAAATCAATCCTAAAAAAATATCTATGAGATAGACTTACATTATCATGTGGGTAGCCCTATGTAATGCCTCATCTAATATATGACAAAAACATTTCATGATTAATCATAGAATCTATATGTAACTGTTGGGTGACAACACCATCAATCTCCACCAACACCAAAGGACCCATTTTCAAGAACATTGTTTCCCTCAAAATCGTTGTGGTTAAGGTGATGAATGAAATGGTCTGATGGAGAATGGGTAGTATATCAATTTTTTCTTATGAAGGAGGTTTTGTAGATAAGACATTCAGATTGGGATCACTATTTTTTCCCCTCATAATCTTCTTGTGTTTTTACAGATAATTTTTGGGGGGTGAGATTGGTACAATCATTCGTATCAGGGTCACTATTCTGGAATAGTCTCTAGAATTTTTTTTTGAGAAGGACGAAAATTCCAAATATCATGTATCCATGATTCATGTTCCAATATAGAAAATGTACTCATTCATTGGGTAACATGTCTAGTGACACATAAGAGCTCATCTTGGATGAGATGAAGGGAATCTAGGACCATCACTTCCATTTGGGGAGAACTATTTCCTATTTAAAGTCATTTTCATGATTCCTTTTTTTTATTCCCATGTGTGTATAATACAGATTAACCATTGGTAATGATACACAAAATGAAACATGATTTTTGAATCTGATTTTCTATCTATGGTTGTCTAACAATGGAGGGATCTTAATGTTTTTGATGTTCTCCATAAATTTTACCCGTTTGGGGATTGATCATGGATTAGTTTTTGGTTTACTAGGATGATGATAGTTTTAATCCATATAATGGGGAATTCAAGAGTTTTTAATTATCCAAGAAGTCATGGATTATCTCAATATAGGGATAGAACCCATATAATGGAATTCCTATGTGTCCTCATGAGTGGAATCAGAATCCATATTGTTTTATGTCCCTTAAGTGGACACTTAATCCTTTATGTTCACATTACAAGGACCCTACAATAATGATTGAAATAATATGAAATGGATGTATAAACTAAAGGTTCCTAGTCATGATTTAATGTGGGGATTATGTTGAGGTTTCCCATGTGGCCTAGAAGTGGCGTGGTCTCCTGGATGGATATAACCCTACCAATAATATGGATCAGATAACATTAGGGTGGTTTTGGGAGATATTTTGGGTTTTCAAGGAAGCTTAATTTGTATCCATACTAGTTGGGAATCAAATCCCATGGTTTTCTATGGGTTGGGTGTTATGCTTTAAAAGAATCATGTTAAATGATTCATGATTGGGGAAAACATGTGGGAGCTTCTAATTTGGTGTTTCTTCATTTAAAATCATGTACTTTGAAGATTGAAATATTGTTTTGGGATATATACAACATGGGAATCTCATTATAGTTTTGATGTTTAGAATTGCATCTGTAAAGAAGGCCTATATGTGAGTCGGGCTTTCGCATTGATGCATCCCATTTGATTGAAAGTTGGGGATTACTTCTATAAAGAAGTAACATTGGATTTATGGTTTTCCCTTACATCTGTAAACAAATCCCATTTTCCTTATGGTTAGACAATACATCTATTGATAAGTGCTATTTTATTTATGAATGGGGCTTACATTTAGAGATATGGCCCATTTGTGATCAGGGATATGCATGGTAGCATCTCATTTCAATTATGGTTCAACAGTACATCTTTAAGGAGTGCCCATTCGATTTATTGTTGGTGATTACATCTACATATAACCCCTATTTGATATATGGTTTGGTATTAAATATATAGAGAATTCCCAATTGATTTATGGTTAGGGATTCAATCTAGAGAGAAAGCCCATTTTTTAATTTTGGTCATGAAGATATCATGATTACCAGTAATCTCTCATCCCCCATCAATCATTATTGGTGTTAGAATCTAGAGAAATAAGTATATTTGATGATCACACCACTCTCATAATACACATATGGATGGAGAGAAAACCTAAATGGAGAGGGAGGGGACAATGGGTGTTCTCATCTAATCTTTTTATTTTGGAATCCTAGATAACCAACAATGGTGATTCATCCAGCTACCTCCCAAGCTATGAAAAAGTTAGGCAAGGGTTATGCCTAGACCAAGAAAGGCTACAGGTTTTACTCAGGTGGAGTACCCTGAAATACATTCAGGGGAAAAGGGAAGATTGTTCAATATCACCCCTCATCAAATGGAAATGCCATAAATTCCCATTATCCACTAGAACTAAGAGGTTTACATGAGTAAGCAAAGGTTGGAACCTGATTTACGATAGTAATGAAACTATACACCCATTTAAAGGATCCACCATACAATGTGGAGGCAACACATGACTCCACTTACTATGGGTTTGATACTATTTATTGTCATGTAGTTAGGAGTATGAAATCACAATTTAAATGCATGTTGTGGAGATGATTTCTGTATAGTATGGAATCATTGTGAAAGTATGATATCTATACATATTATTGTCAAGTAGATTGGACAGGATCCATAGAGTATAAGGTCATGTGGATAAGGCAACTAGGGGAGGATCATAGAAATCATTGGTGTGGGAAATATTAAAAAGAGGACCTTTTGGATCAATATGGAATTATATCAAATTGAGGAGGTTTTAACAGTATCATTAGGAGTAGCATGACTCATGGTATTTATGAGATGGATGATGGGGAAGAATAAGGGCACAATAGAAATTTTCATCCACTAATGTTGGCCGCATAAGATATATATACATATGAACATCCATGAAGGGTTGGACAAAAAGGACCATCTTTGAATCATTTATGGAAATATGTTGTTCATAAATCATCATTCATGATGGATATTCCCAAACATAGTGTCTATGAAGGATCATCCTCGAAGTTCTGACCACAAATGTTTCTTATACAAAGGATTCTATCTGTGAAGCAACATATTCTTTATACAATGGTTATAAATTAATGCATCAATATTCTAAATTAAGGGAAATATTTGAAGGGTCTTCCACATGTAATTCATGGTATGTTTTCTTCTCTCTATGAAATAGATCATCCATGAAGTATTTTTGGCCTACAGATAGTCGAGTGATTTTTCTTCTTGGATAAATTTCTCTACCCCATTCCCAAAAACTTCCTCCATCATTTATATTTTATCTTTCAATCCCTGAATAGGTCCTTTCATAGAAGATCATATATACTATGTACTGGAATGGAAATTCATCTATAGTGGGACGTAGTCCATATTCTTCTAGAGTCCAAGGACATAGTTAGAGGGTTCCATCATTTTTTGGGTGTTGGAAATGAAACCACATCTTATGAACTATGTAGTTCACAGGGATGTGGGTTTTTAGGGGGTAGTAATCAATTATTGACAAGCAAAAAATTTCCTATTTTCATTCACAGTTGAGGATGGAATTTAATTTTCCCATGAAATATTTAGTTCATAGGGATAAACATTCCTTCGTGGGGGTGATTCACGAAAACGACATTGTCCACATTGTTTTTTGTTCACCACTATCAATTCCCTTAGAATAATTTTTTCATTGTTATTCTAGGTTACCTTTATTCCCAATTTTGAGTATGATGTAATTTTCTTTTTCTTGAATGTGGAATTTTCAAGAACCAACACAAATTCACCACCTACAATAAGTGAATTCTCTTTCCCTGGACCCATAATAACAAAATATAAAAAAACTAAAGGAAAAGGTATGTTTTTAGTTAAAGTGTACAAAATTTCTCACTATTTTTTTAATAAATTACATTTCTTATATTTCTTTTTATTTATAAATTTAAATAAAATAAAGTCATGATATATAATTATTACATTTTTAATAAAAATATTATTTCCAATCAAATACTAGTATAATATATCCAAAACAAGTTTATATGATAATTTTATATAAAATAGAAGGAATGAGAAAACAATTATATAATCAATATAATGAAATAATATTTTATGAAAACAACAATCATGTTTTTAAGACAATATAAAATTATGCTTTTTTCTATAAGATCCATATTATACTTAGTAAATCATAATAGGTCAATATGTGTGCACACATCTCTCTGGATAAGGAGTTTGGGACTATAAATCAATACCCCACATAGGGAAATCACTCTATCTATGGTATAGTTAGACTTATCATCATCAATAAAATTTATTAGGATTTATATTTCTTTAATTCTTGTTCCAAAAAACCAGTATCTGTCTAGGCTCACATGTTATTTCAATAAATTCATCCATGTATTATGGTAAATTAATTCATCTAAAAATATTTCAAATTTTAAAAACAAACCTTATATTTCAAAATGCCATATTAGTTTTTTAAATAATAACATGTTTTCATAAATCTCATTCCATTTAATGTAATAAATTATTTAATGCAATTTTCCTTTAAATAAAAAGAAAATAATTACTTTATATAAATTATCATTTCAAGCCATCTTTTATGAAGAATCAACAAGCTCATTAATGCCTTTGAAAAAGAGTATTATTAAAAAAATACATGAATTTTATAATAAATTATTAAATATTCATAATTAATGGATTACAGAACAATTAAAAATTAATTAAAATTCATTAAATCAATTATGGTTTATATTTTTTTTGAAACTATTTATAGAAGAACATACCTTTTATTATACGATCAATCAATCAATAAACTAAAAATGAAATTTAAAATGGATACTTAAGGTTAGGTATTATAGTAAATGAATCCAGGTAGGTGAAATAAATCGCATAAAAAGATAAAATCCATCAAAATCATGGGGATTCATTACAGTTAATTGTATAAAAAATTGAGTAAATAGGAGAAAAAAATTCAACAGGAAATATATTACAACACATAAATGAAAATAATCGACCACTAAATATATATTATAAGATGAGAGGTAAGAGTTTTAAATTTTACTTTTAAGGGCCTATAAAATCTATGGAATTATTCTATGGTAGATTAGGAATGATTTAGAATTTATAACATGGGGTAAGAATTTTAATTATATTTTGGGGGGGGGATAGAGTTTAAAAACTCTATTTTCATGGTTTTCTAGGATAATACACTTGGTTAGTACTAACCACGAACTTAACCAAGTACCCTCTCTAGGATTATGGGAATGGTAAACTGTTTTTTTATATTGTTAATCAAACTATTTGATGAATGTATAACCCTCACTATTTGATGCCACATAATTTAGAGTGAAGGCCAAAACATTTAGAATAATCATGTACTAATCATGTACACCCTCCCAAAACACTAAACAATGTCTATGGTTTTCTGGGCCATACTAATCCCTTATACCTAACTATATATCTACTATTAATAGTCCAAAAACATACAAAAATTTATAAATTTCCGAGAATTCCATTAAAACAATGGAGAACAGAAAAAGGACAGGAGTTATCTAAATAATGATTTTGAGATGTTTCAACCTCCTTGCCGTAAATATATTATTCCACACAAAAAAATATAAATAAGAATTGATATCTATGATATGAGGATAAAACTCTCTCATTCACTTCTTATGATTCAATGTCTCATGTGAATCAGATATATTGAACAATTAAACATGGCCCAAGGGAATTGAATTTCCATGTAGTGCATGAATCTCATAATCCAAAACATATACTAGATGCTTGGACAATGATAACTCAGGGTATACATCATGTTCCTACCATATCAAGACATGATATGTGTTAGATATATTGTTTCTAGTATTAGAAATGATAAATAAATTTTGAATCAATGTTAAATGACATGAAAAATCCACTCTGTAAGCCACATTTCTAAGCAGTTCCAAAAAGTCAAATAGTCATATATATATTGGTGGATGTTATCCAAGTTTCCCAATAACATAGTGATCAATCAAAGATGAATGACTAAAAAATAATTTTTCAAATACATAAAACTCATAAATACATAAATGAATATTATTATAATATTTATTCCATATCAGTCTCATCACTCTTACCAAACAAATCAACTGAATCATTTATATTATTTTACGGAACATAACAGTACCACCATGAGAAGCTTCACCAACCTCAGACCAACAGAAAAGATATTTTCACATGTGACCAGATAATTCATCAAAGGTTTCCATTCTAATGGATGGATAGTTACTATTGTTTTTGGAAAACTCATCAAGTCTCAGGTGGTTATACCAATATCCAAAAATTTTGATATGTTAGGAAAAGTAATTTCTTCAATAATCTACAGACCTTTAACCATTTTGTCAATTATCTGAGGATGATATAGAATTCTTGAACTCACATGGGATCCCATATCCTCCTAGTGGAATCATCAAAAATGTGATGTTAAACATGGATCACTAATAAAAAAATATATGTTATGTAACTATTTTCAACCTAATGTTATAATGTACAAATATACTTCAAAAATCAACAAATTTGGTTTTATCCGGAATGGGGATTATGTGAGACAATTTAATTAGCCTATTTATCAAAATTAACATTTGATTCTTCCGATGATGTGTATTTAGAAACCAAGACATGAAATCCATCAAAATCATATCCCATATCAATGTTGGATAGGGAAGGGGTTGATGCATACACAAATGTTTTTGGTGTTTAGAATTGACATGATGAAATGTATATAAATAATAAACGAAAGTGGAATGTATCATATCATACACAAACAAAAGAATTGTCATCAAATTTAATAGATCATGTATTTGGTGATTAGGTGTACCGCCAAATCAGAATTATGAAAATCTACCATCACATCTCTTCACCATGGAAAAAGTATTATGTGATGGTTCCAAAATGATAAAATAACAACAAAATATAAATTAAAAAAACCTATGGTATACAAATCATTAATAGATTCTTTAATATAATGAAAATTATCATCACGTTGGTTCTATCATTGAATCATTTCAAGAAGAGGGGAGGTCAACTAAATTCATTGCAAATTGAATTAGTTCTCATCCTATTGAACTCCTCCAAATTAATAGAAGAAAAGATATCAATAAATTGTGAAATTTATAATAATTTATTCATGAAATAATTGGAATTTCCCTCTCAAACCATTAAAAATAAATTACCATTACCAAGGGTGTATGAAATGTATAATGAAAATTCATATAGGCACTCAACCAATTGTATCGGATGGACCACCCCGCGTGAAATGTATGATAGACTATATTGGTGGAATTGAGGTACTGGATGCTCTTATGCGATTTTGGCAACTTGGTAGGGCTGATTTGATTTGGGTGCCGGAAATGCTGAAACTGCTATTGGGAACCATGTGGTGACGCTGCGTGATCTGATCAAAAAGAGTCGAGTAGAGTGGAACAAACATGTTTCGGGGGTCGAGGCCCAAAATTTTTTTGCTGTTGCACCGGAGGATATCCATTCAACTGCTCCTCGTTTGGCATCTCTTGAGAACTGGAACAAGTAACTCAGATGCCCACTATTGGATGCACTAACGTTCCGCATTGGGCATTGACGATCCAATATGCATTCGGTATAATATAGGTAGTAGAGTCATCTAGAAAATCAACACCATCAGTTCTCGGTATAATATAGGGAGTAGAGCCAGGTGTACATACCTCTACTACATAAACTATATTATACCGAACACTATCTCTATATAGTAGGGTGATTGTAGGTGTACGTAGCGACATCTTGCCTCGGGGTTTCATGGTGGCTGCCTAGTGGTTCCAATGAAACAGTTACTAGTAGCGTGACTTGGATTGGCGGTTTAGCCGTGGAATGAAAGAGAGATCGGAGTGAATAGTTGGGGTATCACACATCTCAATGGGGCATACTCTATTACCTATAATATACCGACAATATATATCAGTACCTCAGCCCACCTAGCAACGATCGATGTAAATGGGAGAAAGGCAAGATGAACTACCCCTATTGCCCCTTGCGGATGAAAGGAATGTTCAGTTATTTGGATGCCTACAAACCAACCATCTACCCCCAACCATAGGTAGCCACAAAGTATGCTTTGGAGCTCAATCCACTGTTTGATGTAGTTTCAAGACCAGGTTTGGACATGTCGATTCAGATATTTCTACTCTCGGCTGATTTAGCAAGAGATCTGAAACAATAGAGTGAATTCACTGATATTTTCATAATATAAGTCCCTGAGTTCATAGTCGATTCGGTCACAGGAAAAGAAAATACTACCACGAGTGACCCATAGCATTCGTACATAGGCTACTATTCTATCACAATCAGAAATTCCTCCCTTCTAGCTATTCTTCATTCAGTACTCTTCTAATAGTGTCATTACTCTACTATAATAGTGGGATCTTCATAAACTGGATTGAACTAGATGATGTTCGATGTAGTAGACCCTGCCCCCTGATCAACCCACCTGCAATCTTTCCATTGGGATTCGTGAAAACAGCTGTTACATATACATATTGACGGACTCCTCACTATTATAGTAGAGTACTGACTATTATAGTAGAGTACTGAGGAGCTTCGCTTCCCTTCCTTCTGAGCGCTACATTTGAAATAGCCCAATGAGGACCTCCATCCTCTTCCTATTGATCCGGGTGTGGGTACAACCCTTATAACAGGTCCTTATAATAGGCATTTATAAAATGAATTCCTGTTATAAGGGACTGTTATAAGGGCCTGTTTCCAAAACCCCACGAAAGAGAAAGTCAGTACTCTACTCTAATATCTAATAGTTTTGATACCGCTCTTAACCCTTTATAAAGGGTCAAATCATTGAACCTCACCCTTTAGAAAGGGTCAGGAAAGGTTCTTTCGTCAAATTCACCTCTCCCTTGCCCAATCATTACATCCGTGGATGGGAGCAGAGCAAGTCATGTTATCCCAATTCTCTTTGCATAGACCTAGATCTATAACCTATAGGGAATTGAATGAGCTAGAAGAGAAGGAAGAAAGCCTATAAGTTGTTCCTCCCTTGATTCATTCAGCCTTGCTTGACCGAAGGAGATAGAAGGCACATAAATCCGTCATAGCCTAAACTGAGGTATTGGAGGGATGTAAGCATGATAATTTACAGTATGAAGATGGTGCGAATTCCGATTTGGACAATCTCATATCTTTCTTCTCTGGTAAAAGCCTAGAAGTGAAGAGGAAGTCAAGAGATTTGCTTTCCGGCATTCTTCTTTTGTTTGGATCGAACTCCAAGGGTTTCCATTCTACTAAGTAAGAAGAAATCGAACTCGAAGGAAAATCTAAGTAGCAAGGGGTACGACATTTAGTCATCTTGGTGAAATACTTTCTTTGTCTAATTCCATAGTGATTTCAAGAGTAATAGTAAATAGAAATTACCTGGGATCAAATGAGAAAGAAGGTATGACATTGTCAAAATGATTAGAAAGAAGGTATGTCTAAAAGGAAGGCATGTTGGCAAGAAAGCATTCACCGAAGGTTCTAAACCCTTGATTTAATATATCAGTATCACCTTTATAACCCTTAGATATAATGTTTTCGAGAAAAGAACATGATTTTATTCCAGCTATAGCCAATTACTAACCCCCATAAGCCCCTTTACTTTGGGGAACTGATGAAACAAAACATCACTCCTCCCCTGACACATATACCCCTTTATTTTTAGGAAGGATAATTTCATTACCTATATCAATTCAGAGGCTAATGGAGGGTCGTAGATTACGAGTACTCTTTTTAGGAAGAAATGACCAACTTCAGAGCTCAGCTGGGACCGGGCTACTATATTCTAATAGTTGACACTTGGAATGGGGAAGCTCAAAGAAGCACAGAATAAATATGGTTATATAATTGACACAAAATTGTCTTCACTGGTCACGACCCTGGTCGAATTCAATGATTGAAAAGTTTCCCAAGAACTCAGTGAGAAGATGGATCAGCAGACTCGGATCAGATCAAAGGCTATCAATTTGTTGGCCATTTCAGTGTAACAACAGAGAGTCTTGAATGCATCTCACGTGAGGGACCCTAATGTTTCTCAAATTGACTAGTTAGAAGATCAAGAATGGGGTCTAAGAAGAGAGGTACTCTGTCTATATAGTAAATTACACTATATAGAATAGTACCTGAGACTAGCCTGAGGTCATGCTAAAGAATTGAGCAAGCTACCTTAAGATGATTGGAATGGTGGACTTCGACACTATATATATAGAGTACATGGTTTTGTCCATTAGATTGGTTAGTCCAGATTTCCCCTTTCTCTTAGTTCATGTGATGACCGCCCTTCGATTCCTCCAATTCGTAATAGGGAAGACCCACTAGATAAAGCAATTGTGTGTATTGCATTGGCTTCCCCTGCCCCCAGTTCATGGTTTGGGAGTCAATGAAGACTCAGACAGAGAAGATGGAATGAATATCCCCACTATTATAAAATAATAGTTTCATTTCATTTGTCTGTATCAAAAGAGAGACTTTAGCGCACCGAACTAATCCCTCCTTAGGGGTTTGATAAAAGGGCTGAAAAAGGGTACAACAACCACCTTCAATCCCCAGCGAATCTGGATGAACATCAGTGATCTTCCACCCTTTGGCATCATAGCAAGACCACCCATTCATAGTGTTGGAGACGGTATAATATAGGTAGTAGATATTCATTAGCATTCGATCCGGACCCCCAACACCATTTACATTCCAGTGTCCAGCATCGACTCATTGGTGACTCGATTGGTAATGCAATGTATCCAACAACCTGGTATTCTAGCATAGAAAGTCCAACCCATCCGCCAAAAAACCCCAACCCCACCAATTAAAAGTCGTACCTTCTCACCTTCCAGTATCAAGTACTCTACTCTTATAGTCACCACAAACTCCATTACAATAGATCCATTGTTTCCACCACCCATTGATCCATCGATGCCGTAGTCCCCCCCCCCCCCATACCGCTTGTTCGTTCGGCAGCAAGAAGTACTACTATTGATTTTATTGGTATTGGAACAGTACCCCACTCTATAGTATAGGATAGGCCACTCAACCCCAAGGATGAACTCAAGCCAAGCTCAACCCCCACTCAACGAGCTACCCCATTCGCTCTTCGAAAAAGGAAGTAATTGGTAGTCTTGTTTCCAGAACGAACAATAAAAAGGCAGTGCAGGAGGAAAGGGAAATATTCGACCAGATGGGATAGTTCATCGGTTCATGTATTTCTGTACCAGAGCGACTCATGATACCTAGTTGATGCGATGTATTCGACCAGTTGGAAGAATAAGTGAGTAATGGTAGATTGATCGTTCCAGCCAGTAATGAGAAAGGTCTCAGTGCGACAGGTAGCTTTTGAAGACGCAGTGAACCCAGGGAAATGAGAAACGAGAGAAAAAAAGAGGGCATACGAGCATCCCAATTCCAATAGGAGCCATGCCATTTCAAAACCAACCCCTTAAACCAACCAGTAACTTGGACCAACCAAGTAGACCAAGAAACCAATGCAGTACCGGACCGAGCTGATAGTAGAACCAAAGGATGTGTTGTAACCACCAATAAAATACCGAAGAGGCAGTCACGCAATAGACCTACAGGCTTATCCGATCAGTGCGAACATGAACATACGGAAGACGAGAAAGTTCACCTTGTTGAAGATTGAGTGGTGTGCCCAATAATCAAGTCATGAGACTGGCAGGAGTTCCGATGAGTATTAGAGCAAGCAATGCGGTGACGCTCGAGGTTGAAGGTGACATCACATAGGCAGGTCGGAATAATTGGTGGATGATCATTGTTATCTAGGAAAAATGTACTGGGCTAGGAAGTTACAGGACAGATCAACTAGGTTTTAGGGTTCATTGGATATCACTATTAAAATAGTCATGAAATCGTGACATCTTTAGACCATTTCGATTTCCACTGGTCTACTTGACCTTTTGGTCCCTAGGTTTTTGGAAGACCGACTACTCTTATGCATAACTAGTGGAGTTCTGCATTCCATTGGATACAATACATTGACCGCCACCATGAATTTGAGTTGGTCCCACGTGCTATCCTAAATCAATCCCACTGCGAATTAATATAGGATGGAGCAAGCTCGATCCTCAAGTACGTATTGAAACAGCTCTTATTCAGTCCATTTCCAATGCTACAAAAGACTATACAAACTACGCCTAGAAAAAAGAGTCATTAATGCCAGCAATTGAGTGAGTGAGACTTACATGGGTATACTGAAGAAAAACCAATTCATTTAATATAGAAATACTCATACTGGTTTAACTATATGCTACACACATGCAACTCCGGACTAGTTCGACTTAATCCAATCTGTATCCGCTCTACAATGGTCAGAAAGATAAAGGTTATAAACCCTTGATATAATATATCAGTAGCACCTATCTCAACCTGAAGTAGCCGAGTTCAAATATATGACCCTTTCTAAAGGGTTAGGTTGAGAAATAATCAAAGCGTAGGTGGAGCCGAATCTATTATAAGAGGCATAGGGTAGGCTCTTTGGATAGATTGACTGGCTTAAGCCAATGAATAAGCATCTACAACTGACGAACTAATTCATACTATGACTAACTAGAGTTGAAGAACAAAATCACCGCTCGACTTCTTTTGAAAGGGAATCCTATATCTGGTAAGAAAGGGCGATTCGGCTACTCGAAGCAGAGAAGAAAGAGCTCAATTGACCCATAGGAATAGGGAGGTTCCAAATTTCTCTTATTTTGTGCGAAAAATACGCTATTAGACCGGGTCAAACTGGCCATTAGGTTAGGGATCAGAGTTGCAAACTGCTCGACCGGTTGGGTAGGGAGGTCTTCCCACTTCCTCTTCCGATTCATTAAAGGGTACTAAGAAGAACTCAGGAAACGAGAGGATATGTACTCTTCTATATAGTCCTTCTCTTGAAAACTAACTTATTATGTTGAGCCAATCTACCAGGATAGGAGAAAGGGAATATCTTGAATAGGAGTCTGAGGAGCATATATTTTCTAAGACAAGATGATGCCTCTAATGAAGTAGCAAGTATTGGGGTTTAAAACTGAGATTTGACTTTCTAGTAAAAAGGGGTTTACCTGAAAGCTGGTACTAATATATATTGCCTATAGAAAATGGGATAGATTCCACCTCCTTGTTGTTAAGTACGTCCCTCTTATCTCTTGCCAATTCTGAACTCCAGGAGGAGTTGACTAAAGCTAAAAGCAGAGTTGGAGCTTGGCAATGAAATTTATCTTCTTAAAGCTAAGAGAGATGTTGGCCTAGTACAGATATATATTGGAAGCTGATTCCACCATATTGGACAGAAAGAATCTTTTATAATGAAAATTCAGATCTATCTATATTATACCGACTAGTCGAGTAAGAGAACTAATAGTTTCAAGACAGTCAAGTCCGATAGTGTGTCAGTTAAGACTCAAAGCCACAAACTAGCCTCTTTTCTCGGCTACATGATATCTAAGGGTGAGAAAGGGTCAAATCTTTGAACCTGACCCTATTCGGGTCAGATCTTTTAGAACCTTACCATAAAGATGAAGTACCGAGCTAGAGGGGTACAGTGAGGTGCTCGAGGCCAACCACCAACGAACAAATGGCCTTCCAACTGGTGAAACCCAAACACTTGATTCTGGACCCCACCTGATACTTATATATATTAAGGCCTTTTCCTTCTATATCACAAATCACAAATCACAAAGTGGTACAATTGATTCCATCTCATCACAATAGGACACTGCATATTTACCCTATAATATATCAAATCCCATTCTGAATCTAGATTGATAACAACAGTATAAATATATCTTATTAGACAATAGAATATCCAACAGTGGAGTTTATTTAAAAAGGCAGTTCTAGTCAGCAATAGAATGTTTTCATTTCACACCCCATAAGAAATTTACCCGTTTTAATGTGGCAGATCTCATTAGAGAATCAACTATCATGAAATACTTAAGGAAATTATGGTAATACAACACTGAACCCAAGAAACAAGGAATATCAAAAATTATTTTTCATTGTTCCTATGTCTTAATAGCTTTAATATTATAATGATTGAAATAGATACTGTGTTTTGAGACAATGTTTCCCAAAAACATAACTTTGTGAATATAGAAACTACATTTTAATAACTTGTAATAAATGTGGTAATCTATCAAAATTTCTATAACTAACATCATAATAGGTATATAATTATTCCTGGTTTTAGAGAATATAATATGTCTTCCCTAAACACGACAACTTATTAATGAATATAATCATGGAATTTAATTCCCATAAGTTTCATAAAAACTACTAGATAATTGGTCAGAACAAAATTCAAAAAAGATGATCATAATGGCTATAAAAACTATAGAAGGTTGTCTATATGATTTTATATTCTTTTAATTCTAAACTATTTGTAACAAAACCAATAAATAATTTTTAAAAACCTATTATCCATGTACAATTAGTCAAATAAATTATCAATCTAATGTAGTATATATTTTTTCATTATCAAAAATTTATTTATTTTTTATTTACCAACCGAAAGGTGATGTTTGACATCAAAATTTATTACTATAAGCACTACTTCCAGCGTAGGATATGCACTCAGGAGAATGATTTTGTTTTACAAAAAGGAATCTAGATGATTATTTAAATCCTTTAATTATCTTAGTTCAATATAGTAAAATGTTATTAATATAGTTTATATACATAACATCAGGTCAATAGATATCTATACCTCTCTCAATAGTGGTGTTATGTCCTGGATCTGGGTTCCAGCAAAAGGTTCCTAGTATCTAGTTGTCCACATGGCCTCCATCACATTTCCCCAAATGTTAGGGGATTTTGAATAGTAGTGAGGTCCAAGGTGCGATAATGGGGAATATATGAAATTACTTAGCAGAGTAAAAAAAGTGTAAAATAGGTAGTAGTAATAGTGAAAAAAATAATACCACAAAAATAAATAGTGTAAGACTAAAATGAATCCAATAGAACCCAAGATAAACATATGATGCATGGAATAACTATCTTTTAAATAATCCAAACAATTCACAATGTAAGAATGAAATGCAGATAACAGGGTACAATAGAAACAAGTAAACTCCAACCACATCACAAGCCTCATTTGGGTCCCATTCTCTCCAGCACTAAAAGGAATCAAGCATCTGATGATGAAGGAATCTTTCCCTTATATATAAATAAAAATATATAATCTATTTGGGTCCAAAACATGACCCACATAGGGTGTGAGACGAATCCTAGTAAGTAACAACCAAATGATATGTGCTTAACTGTTAATGAATATATTTATTGTAGGTAATATGTAGAAATGATGTAATAAACTATGAAGTAATCAAAATTAAATAGTCCTAAAGTATTCTATTACATTCATTAACTTTAATTTCATCATTTTAATTATGAAATATTGGGACCTATCATATGATCTATATATAACTATGTAACAGTAAACAAAGAGATGTCTGAGAAGACCTTATAATAACTAAGTAATACAATGTCCAAGCTTGTGCTTTTGCTTGGAATACTCATCACAATCATTCAATCATTTATAAAAAACCCTCTGGGAAGACTCTCACAGTCTAACCCCATTGCATTATCATAGAACCAATCATTTGCAATGAACACCTGGTCAAAATATCATAGTCTAAAACCCTTGGTCTAATATCTATCAAACAATTATAAATAACCTCCTGGGACATCTCTCATAGTCTAAACCCCTGGGTCGACGACCACCTCGTACCTACCACGTTCAATACCCATAGGTCACAAAATAATTAAATATAAAAAAATGTTCTTACCTTGGGAATCTATTTTAGTCATATTCCACATGGTCAAACTCCCACAAAGCATATCACATGCATCTCATTGAATCATTAACTCCAACCTAACAAAACATGTCATGTAAAACATGGGAAGCCTAAAATTAATTCTAGACCAAATTGAAATAAATAGTCAATCATGAGAAACACACCAATAGATGTCCTATAACCAAGGTATTTAACCTTACTCATATGAAACTACCAATTATCAATAATCCAAAACATAACTGGTAATAAAAAGGGATTATTTTCAAAACTCGAAATACCCCAAAAATGGAATTATGGAACTTTTAGCATATATAATCCAAAGAAGAACAATGAAAGGAACAAACCAATAACAATGATGTCTCACAATTGATATATTTTAACACCGTACCTTTAATCAATTTAGATCAGAATAGATCTACAAAAAAGTGAACAATTCCCAACCATGAATATCTCATGAGAGAGGAGGAGTTGGGAAGAGAATATCAAAGGGGTTTGAGAACTCACTGGTGGGACACATACACACCTAACAGTGTCCCAATCAGAGGTTTTGGTTTAGAATCACGAGGGGTTAGATGTTCTTCATCTGTATCATCACACTTGTGTATGAATCAAGAGGAGAAGAAGGTATGTCCAAGGATAAAATGTGACCTCGCTCTGATTTATCAAATAAAATGAAAAGTACATGGCATGTTCATTAATGGTACATGTCGTGAATTATCCTCAACTAGCCCCAACATAAGCTTGTCATCCCAGTCACCATACAACCATGTACTCAGTTAGTATATGGATGTACACAGAAACAGAGTACCAAACATATACAAATAATTACACAATGTGTACATAGAAATTCCCATTTCATTATTTTTCCTTAAAAACAACCCTAATTCAAGATCCATACCTGAAATGAAGCTATGGTTTTTTTACAAACATCCCTTATTGAAGAAAATCATCATCAAATTTACCTTACAAGGGTGGTGAAGAATAATCTGTTAACAAATCTGGCCACTCTGATCATACATCAGCCTCCCACTCTAATGTCTCATCCTATTCTATCACTTTTTCCCATAGCACCCATATCATATGAAAAACCGGCCATGAAGAACCATTGTGCAATGATCCATGATCTGAATAGGTTTCTTCTCGAAGGATGCATCCACTTCCTACTCAACATCATTGGGTTAAAAATCATGATATGGTTATGATAAATAAAATTGTATCTACGAAACATGAATGAAGTCATGTAGGGACTAATACCATTGAGTTAACTAAAACTGATATGAAACCGGCCCGACAATTTCTAAAACCTCAAACAGCCCAACGTATCTCATTGAAATATTTCCATGTCTTATAATCATCCTACGTCCCACCCTTGGTGTGACATGTAGGAAAACCTAATTTTTTACCTCATACTGGAAAGGTCATCTCAATCGATTAGCACAAGATTTATGGAGGGATTTTGTATTATCCAACCTCTTCTGAATCAACTCCACTTGCTTAGTGGTCTCTTGGACAACATGAGGTCCCCGCATAGCCTACCATATAATTCCTCATATGGAGAAATCTGAATCTTTTCCTTTAAATTGTTATTGAAGTAATATTCCATTAGGGGTATGTGCCTCTCCCAGGAACCCTGAAAATCCCAGATTCTAGATCGATGAATTTCCTATAAAACCTAAATCATGCACTCAGACTGGACATCTATTTGGGGATAGTAAGATATACATATAATTACATGTGTTCCCAAATATCTCTATAGTTCCTTCAAAGTACAAGATGTAAACCATGCATCCTGGTATGAAATGATAGAGTGTGGAAACCAAGGAAAACATTCTATCTCTCAGACATATAACATTCCAAGGTCATCAACAATAATAGTTTCCTTGATTGGCAGTAAATGTTATTCCTTCATGAGTCAGTCGATAACAATCCATACTACATTATTCGTTTGAGGTGACCTTTGTATACCAGACACAAAATCCATCTCAACATCATTCCATATCCCCTCTGGAATGGGTATGTGATATAAAAGCTATGTTGGCCACTAATTATCCATCTTCACCAGTTGACAAGTAGAATATATCATAACAAAAAAAGATACACAACACTTCATATAAGGAACATAATAATTATATTTTAGATCTCGATACACCTAGGTGACACTAGGATGAAATGCCTATATAGAGGCATTAAAATATCACAAATTCTTCTCACGTATGTCTGATGAAACCCATACACACCTGTGATAACACAAGACCTCATCATCTTCTATGGTTCATCCTGGAGTAAGGACTTATCCTAAAACACCCCCCCTTAGGACTAGCCCTTCAAAATATAATAGGAGCCTCATTCTCAGTCAATCATGTAGAGAAGAGGTAACATCCTACGAAGAAAAAAAATATTCCACTATTTGTCATCCACCACCAAATGCATCTCATAGAACACAACCATAAGCTTCCACTCACTACTGGACTCTTGAACTGCCTATATCTGAGTCCTACTCCTCAATACCCCAACCACTATGATTCCTTTCCATGATGTGTAAGCATGATCAATGTTAAAATATTAAATGTACTCAACCCACCTTCATTTTCTAAAATTCTGATCTCACTATGTAAAGATAAACATGAAGATTTTGTGGTCTAGGTACACAAAAAAAACTCTCCAAAAGATAATGTCTCCAACAACGTAAAGCATGAACCACTACTCCAACTCAGGATTGTGCATCGTGATATTCCACAGATGTAGCCTCAACTACTGAGACCTATACGCAATGTCTCATCACCCTGTATAAGACTTACTTCATGCTTGATGCCTAATGCATCATAGTAAATGGTGTAACTCTTTCCCAACTATTGAAAAGTCACTATCAGTGCAAAATTCAATCTCCCTTTCAACTCCTAAAATGATAAATTTCATGTATCTATCAACAAGTACTTCACACCCTTCATAGTAAAATCTATATGTGGAACTGCTGAGAGTGAAATGTCATAAATAAAGCACAGGTAGGAAACAAATAGCCCCAAAAAACTCCACACCACAATAAAATTCATCATATTCTTCTAGAAAACTACTACTCTAGCTTTCTCCAGGTCTACTAAAACTACTATATCTAAATTATCATGACCCAAAAAGTGAATCTGGTCTATCCAAAAGTGACATTTGAGATATTTGCATTTAACAAATGCTTTCTTAGTGTAATGAATATGATCTCATTATGGATGGAATGGTCGTGTCGAGTGTGACAGTACACCAAGATATTATCCGTGAGGAAAACAACAAAATAATTCAAGTATGGAAGGAATACTCAGTTCAATAGTGCAATTAAATCAATTAGTGTATTTGTGGGAAAAAATCAAAACCAAATACTCGTATAGTCTATACCTACTCTGAATGACTGTAAATGTTATATCTGATGGTCTAACACTAAAATGATGATAATTCAATCTCAGGTCAATCTTAGAGAACACCCAGGCTCCTCAATGATTATTAAAGGGAACATAAATCCTTGTCAAGGGATGTCAGTTATGGACGGTCAAATGGTTTAGGATCTGATAATCGACATAATGTATGTGGTTACCATAAGCCTTCATTCAAAAAAGGATAGGTGAACACCAAGGATAAGTACAATTTCAGATGAAACCCATTTCCTGAAACTCCTCTAACTAATTTTTGATCTCTAGTAACCTTGTGTAGCCATCCTATCAGGAGTAATGGGCACCATCACTGCTCTGAGGATAATCTCAATTGAGTAAATTACCTCTCTCTCCATAGGTGAACATGAAATTTTGTCTAGAAATAAATCTCTGTAACGTTCCACCATTGGAGGAAAGTCTATATGTAAAGTTCTCTCCTCATCTTGATATAATCTAGAAATATGGACTATAATACATCCTGACCCAGGATGTTGGGGTCCATTTTTTCTCACCTGGACATCACAGTCACCCTTTTGTAGAAAATCCCACCCTCTGGTGATGTGAAACTCACACTGTGGCCATACCTATAATGAACGGCCCAAAATGAGACCAAAAAGTGCATTACATGAATGAAATCTAATCCTTTATCATCTAATAATGATAGGTCCCATAAGAAGTGACACCCACCAACTTCAAGAAGGAACTCCTTTCAATGACGTACACTAGTCGTCTTAATCCCTAACAGAGTGTCTAGACTTGTAACATCATCAGACGTAAATATATAGATCCCAAGGCTCTCCATAATGATAATAGATATAAAAATTTCGTTTTCCCTTGTATCAAAAATATATGAAGCTAAAAATTATGAAACTATAATCATATCTCAAACTATAGATGATTTGGATCCTTCTCCTAGTTGGTGTATTCCACCAGAAAATTCTGACCTGTACCACGACCCTATGACCCAGCATAGCTACCCTGAGATGGTCAACCCAACTGTCACTAAGAACCTATCATATTAAAACCATGGATGTGACCACCTCCTCATTCTAAAGAAAAACAATTCCCAAATTGATGGTAAGCTAATGGTCCTATTATTGAAAGTGGAGTTATAACAGATCCCCTCTCACTCGCTGCTGGTGAGAAAATCCTGTAAAAATGCAGAAGATAACCCCTATTGCTGCAAGATAGGAAGTTGACTCAGAGCCTTGGAAAATGTGCTCTCATATTACCACTCCTTCCACACTTGTATCACACCACACAGATACCTGAAAAAAAATATCACGTGAGATCTCCCTGTCGCACTTCTTACTATCGGTCGAAAGAGTACCAACAATAGATGTTGAACCACCATGAATCAAATCTCATAACTCCCTCGGATTGTGCTCAGTAATCATTACATGCTTTACTAATGTAGTCACCCATTTCAGTCTAAAAACATTCACCTACGATCATATGTCATACCTGAGACCATCTTCAAAACTCATAGCTAGTGATAACTCTTCACCTCCCAAAGTAGGTGTGAAGAGCTAAAGCTCTATAATGAGAGTATAATAATCCATCACAAAAAAGATTCATTAAATAAGTGCATAAACACCCAGGCTCGGTTGGCCCACAACATCTCAGGGTAGATGTAATCATAGAAGGTCTTGTGAAATACTTCCAAATCAATTTCCTAATAATGTCCCGCCTATGAGATTACATCCCACTATCTCTTAGATTAATCATTTAACATGTACGTCGTGAGATTAAAACTCTACTTAGGAGGTTCTTCTATATACTTTGAGATTTAATGTCAAGTCTCTAACCATGACATTCTGCCCTATGTCCTCCATCCCCCGAAAAAGAGGTAGGATACTGCTGCTAGAACATCCTCGTCAACTATGCCATTTTCAGGGCAAGATGTGGTGATATATGAAAAGTATAAATCATCCTCATAAAGCCTTCACAGAACTATACATCAGAACATATGTCCAGTATATGAGTTGGTTATAATACAGGAACGATAGTAGGAACTGCTGGTAGTACCTGATCTACCATTTTTGGTGCCTGATCATCACCCAGCACCTGGTATATAACCGGTAGACATATTGGATGCAAGAATGTGGAAGGTCAAGCACAAACCTATGCTCCAATTATCAATGAAAATATCATTTCTAGAATGCAATAGAAGATGTACTGAATTCATGTTGTTTTCAAAATAAGGTTATAAGGCATGTAGAACAACTACACAACGTGTTCACATTACATTAACATGGGCATGTACCTCTGACAACCTGGTCGTGTAACAACCCATACATATGGTGTTTTCCCCGTGATACATGGGGTGTAGTTGACTATCCCCTCCATCCTATATTCTTCTACCCTTATAGAACTACACAGTTCTCTCCGGGTGTAACACTTCATGGCGTGTTCACTCTAGACACATCAAGTACTACATAAGTTTAATCCACATGTGTTTTTAGTCACATGGCTAGATACATGGTCGACTATAGCATGTAGTGTACTCCTAGTACATGGTGTATTCTACAAAAATTTCACCAACCTCTTGTCTCTTCTCACACAGTCATTCAAAAATTCAACAACTACATGGCGTATACATACAGTACAAGGAAGGTTCTTTAAAAAATGCAATACTTCCAAAATAGAAGAACACATTGTGTGTGATCATAAGACCACACACCATGTTTTTTTGGGTTATTAGGTATTAAACCCTTGAAAACTCTCCCGAACTCAAAAAATCTGAAACAAATTTTCCATGGTATTCCATGTTCCAATCTTTGAGGGACCATACTCACATAAAATTAGAGTTTTGAATCCTTATTCATTTCATATCTTAACCATATTTAATTAATGTTAAAACAGGATCCCCCAAATTCTGATCCATGAGGGCCCATAACTCTTCGGGGACCAAATCTAGGCATCTATCCCAGTGAAACATTACTTATATCAATACCCTATCAAAATATTTTGTATTTCAATCATGTAATATATCACAATAGAATGCATATCTAGCACAACATCTATAACAAGAACATCCAATCAATAATACTCTCTAAATACCATACCATGAATGCATCAAATGGGATCTATAACTATTTCTTATATGATGCATTATATTGAATACCCTCATCTCATTTGGTTGTAACAAAAATAGAACCATGCTATTATGAATTATAATAGCACAAAACAATTCAGTCACCCATGGGTGGAATCAAATAAACATTAAAAATGGAAAACAAGAAAAATTTAAATATTCAAAGTAACATGGATTTTCCATGTACCTAGGATAGCTAATCCAGAGAAGATCTTATTACTAACTATCTTTTTTTCCAATCCCAAACCTTACACACTATATAGTAAGGAAAATAAAAAAGGAAACCTTCTTGGATACCACTTTGTAATGACATAAATCTACGTGCTGCTTGAAGGTTCCCCATATCCGGCTGTCCACATGGCCTCAAGTTCATTTCCCCAAATTCGAGATTCGTCCAACTAGTAGAGAGTTCCAAGGTGTTAAATTTGTGAAAATACGCTCTCATTGGAAGAGTAAACACAGTATAAAAAAGATAGTTGTAGTAGAGGAAGAATTAATACCAGATAAGTAAATAGTGGAAGACTGAAGTAAATCATATAAAATCCACAATAAATTTATTATTCATGGAATATGTATCAAAGAAAATTGCCATTCAAACCACAATGCTTGAAATCAATATAGAAACCAATGTACAAAAGAAACAAGTAAACAAAAACATCATCACAATCCTCAGCATGGTCCCATGCTCTCCATCTACAACATCAATCATGTACCTGATGACGATGGGTATTTTCCCTTATCTACACATGTAATGATACAATCTGTTTTGGTCCAAAACATAACGCAAACTGGGCTTGAGATGAATCTCAATAGGAAACCAACAAATGATTTGATCCTAAATATCTATGAATATATATATTGTAGGTAATATACATAAATTATGAAATAAAGTAGTACATACTCAAAAGTAAACGGTCCTACTGTTTCAATAAAATTTATTTATTTTATTTCAACCACTGGATCATGAAATATCAGGATGTAACATGTGATCTATATACATTCATGAAACAATAACAAAGGATATGAATCAAAATAAAACTTAACAACCATGTAACACGTATACCAAGATTTTTCTTTGGCTTTTAAGTCTCATCACAATCATTCAATACATTATAATCAACCCTTCAGGAAATATATTACGGTCTAACCTTTTTGGATTAACATAGAACCAATAATTGAAAATAAACACATATGTAGGATATCATGGTCAAAATAAATTTTTATAATATCTATAAAACATTAATAAAAACCCACTGGGGAAATATCTACTGTTAAATACCCTTGGGTCAATGAACACCTAGCAGCCCTTTAGGTCAATACCCTTGGCTATCATAACATTTTAACATACATAAATGACCCTACATCGACCATCTCTTAGTCCAATTCCTCTTTTTCAAACATCCATAATTCTTATCACTTGAATCTCATAAAAATAATAACTAAATTCTAACAATACAAGTCATGGAAAACAAGGAAATCCTAATAGGAATTCTCTACCAAACAACCTTAAATATTAAATCAAGCGAAACGCACCCATGGGTGTTCCATAACCAAAATATTTAACCTTATTCGTATAAAAATGCCCTTTATCAATCGTCCAAAACATAACATGTAATTAATAGTGTTTAATTTCAAAACATGCAATAACCCAAATGTGGGTATATGACACTTTTATCATTCATAATCCAAATACAAACATGGAATGAAACAAACCACCTACTATATGTCTAATAATTCTAATATTTTATGGCGACCTTTGAATTGTATTAGATCAGCGTATATATACAAAAATGGTAAAAAATTACCAATTATTAATTACTCATGACAGAGGAAGAAACAAGATGAAAATATCAATGGGTTTTGAGAACTCACTAGTGTTATTCCAACACACCCGATGATGTCACAATCAGAGGTAAGGCAGCAGATCAGGAGGGGTTCAGAGTTCATCCACCATTCCATCAATCTTCTTTATGAACCTAGAGGATAATAATACTCTTAATATGATGAAAAATTACCCCAATATGATTTATAAAACAAAAATAAATGTACATAGCATTTTATTAAATGAACATGTCATCTATTGGCCTATACCGGCCCCGAAAGAAGTACGTCATATAGGTCATCACACGACCATGTACGAGGTTGTTACACGGCTAGTACATGAAGGTATGTGGCTACTATGTACACAACATGTACACTGAATTACATGGTGTATACTTAGAAAATTACCATTTCTTCCATTATCCTCAAAACAACCTTAAATTATGGTCCATTCATTAAATGATGATCCAGTTTCATACAAGTGGTTGGCAAGAAAATTCTGATGGGTACATGTCGAGAAATGAGATGAATATTAGGAGATGATCACTATTAAAATATTCTTATTCTTGATCAAAATCATGATAAGATATCTCCCCAAAAAACAATGGAAAATGTGTTTCTAATCTAATTTTACTTGGGTTACATTCTATAAGGGAAACACATCACACCTTGTTAGGGGATGTAAAGGAGGCCCACCAATGGTAACAATCAATTTGGGTTTTATGGGAAATTATAAATTCCAGATCATGAATAGTATCTATGTGTTTCAATCCATTAACTACAAAATACTAGGTGATATCGATCCCATATAAAAATAAAACACATTAAGTATATCAGAGACCCTATTCACTCTTCATTAAGAGAATAATGGAAATGTCAATTAATATAGACGTAATATTTATATGTAGGTATAAAAAAAAAATATGAGCCTATATGAACAAATGAGGTGAAATCGAATCAATTAAGGAAGCCAATTAATATTTAGTTATAGTTTTCATACCTCCCACTATCACATGTCACATATTGGCCTCCTCTAGATACACTTACATTTGGTGAGGGTTCATCATTCTAGATGCCTCTAGTTTGAAACCATTATTTCACAATGATGATGATTCGAACAGAGTAGCATCTTTATTTTATGATCCTATTTCAATCCTCAATGAAGAAAATATATGATAGGTTTCCAATAGATAGTTTGATAAACTGTACAAACTACTTATCCTTGATGCCTTAATAAAAACATATTTTGAATTACTGGCCTAGACACACTGATGCTAATCCATAGGTCCTTTACTAGAATTCTCAAAAGATATGAATGATCCATTTTGTATTTATGCAAAAAAAATACACATCTCTCTCCCTCTATCCAATAGAAGAACTAACACAACATCCATAGGGAAAAAACAACCTCTAGTTGACTCAATCTTACCAACCTATTCTGGTTCATCTATCGATACTCTATCAATTGAAATCTCATAGGTAGCGAGATTTATAATGAAAAAAATTATTCAATATCATATCAAGGACCCAACTCCAATATTTTATCCTTTTGATTACATTATTAAAACTTCAAGGAAAAAATAAACATGTTTAGAAAAATATATTTTATACTATGTAAAAATTAATTTTCCTTGTTAATGCTTATGAAATTCTGTAGAATTTTCCAAAAAATGTACTCAAGATGTAATTTTCAATGAAAATATATCTCAATTGTTTCAACTATAAGCCATCATGTTTCATCATCCTAACCATAAAATCCAACCACATTATTCTATTACCTTCAATAATGATGGTATCACCATTAACATTTATCTATTATATTTATTATGTTATCTTGGAAATAAACCGAGTTACTAGAGCCTATATAGGAACATGTGAAAGAAGCTATCATGTATGTCAGAATACATTCATAGTTATCTCAACCATATTCTGATCAATTGGTGGGTTCTCCTAGAATAGTTCACCAGTATCTCCCCCTTAAGGTATGTTTAAAAATATTCAGGGGGAATAGATATAAAAAAAATTAATTTGAAAATATAAAAAGATAAAAAATGATATATAGACCATCAACTCAATCAAGTGATAGTGGAATATCAATTTCAATAAGTAAAATTCAAACTCCTATATTATCAAAAATCTCAGACGGTGTTAGGAAATGACTAGTTTATTAACTATTTATTCATCAAATTAACTTTACCTAGACACCATGGTGTCTTAAGGTTCTAAAAAATTATAAAGGGAAAGGAACTAACATCTATATACCACTAAAATCCAAAAAATCCAACATCCTTTCTACCAAGAGAACCGAAACTGTATAATGACATGATTGAATGTTACAGAACCTCCCTCAGATAATGATTTGTCATGATCCTACCCCAATACACGGGTACACTATTTCTAGGGATGGTATTAACATATATTGATTGAAATTCATGACCCATATGTCTTGGGGAATGAAAATAGAATATTCTCAATGATCAAGTGGAATAGTTTTCAAAAAGAACAATCCATCTATATATATAATATTGGATGAGTTGAATTAATAAGTCAACATATGAAACACTCTTCAAGGTGAATGATTTCCAAAAGAAGGAAGATATCCTAAATTAAAAATCATCAAAAAAATGACACAAAATCCATCCAGAATATACGTTCAATCACTATGAAATAGTTGGGTCGCAACTCCACTAGTAACTACCATCACCAATGGTCCTAATGTCAAGAATATCTTCCAACTCAATGTGTCTCATTTTAATTCTCTAATAATATCATAACATAATCAAAAATGATCTAAGGTAATGTTAGGGTGTCATCTAAACTACATGGTACAATCTCCCAATGTTTTACGTATGTAATTCCAATTAAAAAAATCCATTGAATACTTTATATTAAATAAAAATTCAAAGAATATCATTTCCATATTGTTAGTTAATAAAATATTTCAAAACAAAGTTATGGGTTATATATCAGAAATACCCCTAAATAAATATTACATATAAAATATTGGGAATGATTAAATTATTTATATAATCACTTTCATTCAATAATCAAATCAAGACCAAGTAACATATTCATAAATCCCAAGATATGTTACATTCTGTCTATAGGATCCATGCACTACATAGTAAATTATAACTACTCAAAATGTGTTCACAAATCACTAGGTCTTAGGCACTTATGATAATCAATAATCTTCCCACCTATGGAAATCATAACGAACTCAATTTAATGACAGTTACTATAATCAATCCATTTTATAGGATGTCGAAGTTATTTCATGTTTATCTGAATCACCCACTAACTTCCAAGGAAGACTGGTGATTTCAGTCAATCAATTATTCAAACAGTGAAATTTATTCATTTCAACTTAATTCGTATTTGAAAAACATAATTCATGTTCCAATAATCAAATTCAATTTTGAAAAATAATCTTATGTTTTCATCAAGATCATACATTTTGAATTCATATATCATTTTATCACTTTTTTACCAAAATAAAAATTAAAACATTCAATCATGGAAATTATCATTTAATGTGAATCACTATTATATTTTAACTAATTTATAAAACCCATTTAAGGGGTGATTAAATTCCAAAATACATTCATTTTAAAAATTAATCACCAAGTCCTTAAAATTCGTGATATAAAAAAATGTAATATATTTATCTTCTTGAAATGAATCAAGGTTTCAATTATTATCAAAATACAGATTTATTTACCTACATATTCTCTTGGAATCTTTCAATCAATAAATTGAGATTGGAATCTCCAATGGATAGTATAATGTGAGAAAGATAAATGTGGAATCCATTGAGATACAATCCATCAAATCAATGTTACAATATACCAACAACACGGGGATCCATCAGTATAAACAGAGGAGGGAACTGTGGAAATGGATAATTCAAAATCACGGGAAAACACACACAGAAGAGAGATCAAACACATTCATGAAAACATAAATCAATGAAGAAGATATGTTAGAGTATACAATTCACTTATTGAGGAAATAATAAATACATGGAATAATATTTTTGTGAGTGAGGATATATATTTTATATATAAAGAGGGTTCATTATTTTAATTGGAATTTGTGGGTGGGTTGGAATACATATTCAAATAGTTTACTAGGTTATTCCAATTATTTAGTACTAACCTTGCACTAAACTTGTCCACCTATATAGTCTTATAGAATGGGATAATGAGTGGGATACATGATTTATCTAACCATGTGAAAACTATAAAACCATCACTTTATAATTCCACGTGTTTTATTTGGAAGGCTCTCTATTTTAGAAAAATAATTCAATGCATTATCCATAGTAGAAATCTAGTAAAAAGGGTTCACAGAATATTGGAAAAGAACATCAGGGTTATTTATAACCATGCACTAATCTATAATTTTCTCTAAGCATATAAAAAATAAAAAATGTCCACAAAAATTTCCTGGAAAAAAATTCAAACTTTTGAAAATCCAAAACGGGCAGAGTAGTTCTTGAAATATTATACCAGTTTCTCTTACATGTGGTCTTCATTCACATTATGAGTCCATGTAGGGTGTTAAAAATATATTACAAAATGACTCAACTAATACAACGATAATAAAATCCAACATCTAATATTTTTTACATATGGAATAAAAAATAATTGTATAGACATTAAAAACATTGAAATTTATATTAACTATTTTCTAACAAAGACACCATAGAAACTAAAATTTATAGTCTAAATATTACTATAAATCCATGCCCAATTATGTTCAATTACATAGAATGTACACTATGTGGAAGGGGTGAAACCTCAATAATTAGACATAAAAAAGTGAATAGGAATACTCTCTTATTAGTTTCCAGAAACCTCATAATATTCCAATTCCAACCAATCTAACATGAAATAAGAAGGTCCTAAGGGGGGAGTAACATTTCCAACCTCTTATATAATTTGAACCACCAATACATGGTTTCTCTCATGGATTATTTCACATATAATGGATGTAGATCTAGATGAGCGAATAATTTATCCATCCTCTCCAAAAATTCTAACAACTAACTCAAGGTATTTCTGATAAGTAAATAAATTTATGGGATATGGATACAGAGGATGAGATAATATATGGAAAATACCACAAGAATTTATCCAACAAAATAAGGTATCATTCATGAATAAATATCGCATAACTCCTGATATAAAACTCAACACAAAGATCCATAAAACAAGAAGAAATAGAACATATGTGGTGTGACCTAGTAAAATGATTCCTTAGTATCCTACATTAGAATCATCAACAAATAAACTAAACCAATTAGGAAACTCAATTTAAAGACACCGAACTAATATCTTCCACACTCTATACCTTACATACATCCATCTATACACCAAACACTCACCTAGAAAAATATATTTCATCATCACAATAGAGCTATCCAAGCTAATCTACATATGATATCATATCAATCGAAACCAATTCAAAGAATAATTACCCAATTTGATCATATATCCCTCAGTACTCAACCAAATCAAACTACCAAACTCCATAAGTTATTCAGGGATATACCATCCTATTATGTTTTGTGAAATTAATTCTCCACAATTCATGATAGGGATTTTACTAAATATTTCATAAGGGAGTGTTAATAGTCATTTTTTTATATGTAAATCATCCTTGCATCAATATAATATTCCCTAATGATTTTTCATTTTCACTTACACAATAATGTATCTCACTCACCATCTTGAGGGCTCTCCAAAAAATACATTATATAAATAATAATCTTTTCATTTTGAATAAACCTAATTTACCCATTCCATCAATAAAAATCCTTTTATATCCATGCTAAGATATTTAAAACACATCTAGAGCCTGATGAACTACTCCATTCTCATATACACATATCTTTTACCATCACACATACATATGATGTTATTTTTAAGTCTAGATCACTTAATATCTAGTGAATCTCTAAAAATATCATTCAAATTTATTCTACCACATGAATTATCAGTAAGGAAAATCATAAAACAAATTCAAATTACACAAACCTAAAAAGTAATATAGTTTTAGGAGAAAAAATATTATTGTTGTAACAAAGAGGGGGGATCAGTGGTACTAATTTTATTTTAAAATCATCCATGATAATGTTATTATTATTACAAGTTAATGTTATGATTCAATCTCATACTTCAATTCATCACATTTATGAAAGGTATTATTAATTTTAAGAACCTGGGGAATATTTTACAGTGTTCACTCATAATGTGTTAGCCTACTCCTAGCTATGTTTTACTTTTATGGTGAACATGTATTTTTTATCATTATAGAATTATAGTGAATACAAATGATTGAAATTGGTCCCCATGTTTTTATCAGAAATTTAACACTTCATTGATATGATTTGGTTTATATTGGGAACACCATTTAATCAAATATTATTTGTTTTCTATATAACTAAATAGATATTTAATATTTGATTGGGTGAATCTATATAAAATATAATATCATCTTCTATAAGTTCCTCAATTTTCATAATAATAGAGTCAAAAAATTCAACCTTCTTATCACCAAATTAGAATGAATGTCTCAAGCCTGAGAGTTAGAACAAACAATATGGTATTCGTTCTCTTATAATAGGTGAAAAAATACAAGTTATTTAGAACCAGAATTATTGAATAAACTTATATTTATAAAATAATAATATATATATATATATATATATTATTATTAAAATATATTTTCTTTAAATTTTTTGTTAGTATTAATAATAACAATTCGTCTTAAATTCTGTATGGTTGTCTATTATTGAATTTATATTATGATGATATTACAATAAATTGAATTCTCATTAAAACCTCAATAAAAACATAGTCATTGTCTCTTTTAAAATAATATACAATCATATCCCTTATTCATTCATATAATTTTGGCATATCCTTTTTCTCATCTACTGATTTAAATAACTTAAGGATGTGATAGATCATTTGTTTTATTATTCAATAAATAATCATTATTATAATGTATATAGATCAACATTATAGCTTATGTAAAACCATCATCAATAATCTAATATTCCATAATTATGTTATTAATGTTTCATAACATGACACACCATATTTATTTTATAGACTACTTTCACTTCTCAATTTTATATCCACGAAACTAGTGATCCTATGAAACTGTTAACATTATTCAATGATTATATGATTGATCTATTATTATTGATATTACCATGGCTAATAAGAGCATCATAATCTAAAAAACTTATCTTCTTTTATTATTACATATGAATAAATTCAAGTGTGGATGCATGTATGTATAATTTTTATGAATACACCCACTAATATTTTGAAGGATCCTACTTGATTTTAGTTGACATGGACAATTTTCTTAGATAACTAGCATAATGTTTTATATTTTTGTTTATATAGTGTATATAATAAGATTACACCACATGGTATATTAACATTCCTTGTAGTAGGTATAGTAGAACTCATACAGTCATGTATACAGATTCCATATGATAAAGAGAAGCCATCCTCAGGAATTACCTGGATTTTTTTACATGGAAATCAACTCATGTATTAAAATAAGTTTCATTATAGTAGGTATTGAATATTTTAAGGCTCATGATCATGTATTTATATACATGTTTTGTTATTATTTCTTTAAGTCATATCTTATAGGTTGATTTAATTTCATAATTTTTTATTTCAATCCATTAGTATCACTTGAAGTAATATAAAGTTTGTTAATAATGCCACAAAACATGAGGTCACTCATAATCGATGCTCACAAGAATGGTACATCGACTTTTGTTTTTTGTTTATGGGTTCATTATTTTTGGTCTTTTGAAAAATCTATGAAGACAATATCACAAGCCTCTGGAGGAAGGCTAGACACGCAATGCTTCCTCATAATTATTGTATTTTTGAAACAATGATTAATTGTGGTCATATCCTAGTATTGAACATATTTTTTAATTCATCAATAATAATCTATTCAGATGAATATTTCAAAAAAATTATAAATAAATTCCTAAGGACAATAAATGATTACTACCATGTAGAAATGATAAAAAATCTTATTTTGAATTATATTTATAAATCATCATAAGGATATTCCAATGTAGTATTATCCATAAAAATACCCAACCTAAAAAATTTATCATATATTCGAGAAAGTAAAAATATTGAATGGTTTACCTTAAATTCTTGGTAATGGAAATCATGTGATGTATCAATGAAAAAAACATAATATTATTATACAGGTTTAAAAAGAAGAGATTAAATTTTTTAAAATTTAATCACCTTATCAAAGATCATAATCCACAGTCATGTTAAAAAGAATGGATAATTGTGAGACTAGAATTATATTTAAAATAAAATAATATGATTAATGAGAGAAAACTGTTAACATTAGACTTTGAATTTTGTCAGTCATGTTATCATATAAAATAATTTATATATTATAAATGTGTCTTTTACATCTCTATTATAGTTTATTTGGATCACTCTTCTATCCATTATAATAGTGATGGTTCACTATTAATAATGTCATACTGGATGGAGTCAAATTCTATATTGCGTTCAATCTCTGTTATTGTTCTATAATTATCATGATTTATTAATCATTACCCAATAAATTATATAATATATAGGTCATATTAATCTGTGGATATAACTAGACCATATTATTTTTTTATTAGATAACAACCATCCTATTTTATTACCTAACTAGTGTCATTCGTAATAACATAACCACCATCCATATTTATAAAATTATAAAACTAGTTGGTTATAAAATGACCACTATAATATAATGAAAATAAAAAATATTTTCTACAAAATTCATAAAACATTAATAATACCATCTCAACAATACCCATTCAAATAAATTATATTTCCAAAATATTTAATCAAATCACTATAACAAAACCCATTGAATAAAATGGGTTTCGAAAACATCTCATTGAAAAAACTTTAACCATCTAAATAATGTCTACAAATTATATCCCTGGATAATATCCTATTTAAATAATAATTATACATAAAATTTCATCTTTCATGGAAAATGATCCGAAAAGATCATTTGGAACATTTCTTGAGAAACATATCCCTTTCACTATGAAATTAATTTATTAAATCAAAATGATCTCCCAGCTGTTAAGGAATCATTTTCATTAAAAATAATCCAGTAAAATTTTAATGGGGTATTTAGATCCTTAATCAGTCATGATAGAGTGAAATTCAATTCATTTTTTACATGATAAAATATAACATTAAATTCACACGTTTATAGACAATTTCAAAATGCACTTGATTTGGGAAATGATAAAAAGAATAAAAATAATATTTTTATAAATAATTCATCCATGAGTAAAAAAAATAAATATATATAGGATTATAATTAATGTCTTCATTTACTTTTTCATAAAAACACATAGTCATGGATGAAAAAAAATAATTTCAACCAAAAAGTGAAATAATGTAGATTTTCATTAAAAATAGATTTAAGGTCTCTTATATACATATGGTGTAAAAAATGAAATAAAACCATTTTAATTAATAATGATTAGTATGATAAGGAAATTCCTATTTTTTATTAGTTGTATATCGTAGTTTTACATCATGATAAACAAAATAATAAATAACCCTGATAAACAATGTGATTGTAGCATAAAATCCTAACCACTTTCATAATATTAGAATCATAAGTCCCAAGAACAAATCGACCATAACTGGATATTTAAATTATGAAATTCTCAATAGAATAATCTTAAAAAATATATGAGAATATTATAACCCCCATAGAAGATACTATTTGTGTATAAGGCTTGTGTCCCACATAAATATAAGTGAGACAAAATCCCTTATATTGAGTTCAAATTAATTTTATGGAACTCAAACCATATGTATTATAAATTTAATTTTAAATAAATTATATATAAGAATACTTTATATTATTATAATGTCATATATATCCACTATATACTTATTTAGAGTCATTAATAAAAGGTTTATATTTAAAAATTAATTACTGCCATCAAGGAGACAGTAGGCCATACTTACCAAAATGATTCAAGCATTAGTTGGTTACTAAAATCATAACTCAAATATTTATTGAATTACAAGGTAGAAAAAAGGTGATGAAATAGTGTGTGGTTTTTTTAAATATCTAGAATTATATAGATTATAGAGTGGAAGAAAAAAATGAAAAACAATCAGGTCAACATCAAATTTAGTGACAGATGAAACCTACATATATGCCATGTTGTTGAGAATTCTTGGAATGACTCATCAGATGAAGTATTTCTTTAAAATATTAGAAAATATTTTACTATAATGTCGAATCACATGGCTAGAATAGAAATACTACTATTAAAAACAAAAATCCCATCAAAGTCCATCTGTGAAAATTATAGTTAAACCACTAATTCCTATTCATTGATGAAACGCAATTTCTGCAAGAATATTTCACTCCATGAATATTCTCATAGATTCAAATCAATGATACCCCTATAATTTGGTTCTTTAAATTTATAAAATATGATAAAAATTACCATGAACCCCACTATCATCACCCATCAATCCTCTTAACTTATTAAAGGAATAATAATCACCAAAACTACAACATGATATAAGAAGATAGAGTATCATGGGAACATGGCAGTGAAAAAAGTCGCCACCAGAGTTATAATATTGAATCAATACTTGAAATAATGAACCCACTCTTCTTTGCTGAACATGGATTGAATAAGAAGAATTTAATCTCCAGAATCCTTAGATCCAATTATAGTGATTTTGGATCAAAAACCCCATGTAAATATATAAAAACTACAACCTATTCATTCCCACCATATGGAATCCAAAAGATATTTTTCCATATAATCATCAAGTTTGGTATTAGGTTAAAATTTCATTTCAATTTTAATGAACTTGAGAACCCTAATTTGAGAATATTCTTAGAATGTAATGTTCCATTCTTGATATCCTTGAAATATCATGGAGTCATTTTCCTCAAACCAAGATTATAGCCTTTCATTGAGACCCTCCCTGAATTTCTAAAACTGATTTTTTGGTTTATGTATCACATCCAAATTCTATTTTAAATAAATTTTCTTGGTTCCTTGAAACATCAACTTGTGGAGTGCCCAAGTTAAAGTAATCATGTAATCCCAATGATTTAGTTATAATGGTTTAATCCAACAAGGAATAATCCCTATGTTTGTTTTCATAAGATGATGTGTAATAAAACCATCTGAATTGAAAACCAATTTCTTGCCTTTTGTGACACATGACTAGAGAAAATCTGCTTCAGAATGATGCGAATAACTATGAACAACCTTCAACATTTTAGGAGATTCACTAGGGTGATCCTGATACACCTCCAATATGGGGGATATAGAATTGGTGTCACTCAGTGAACCTTGGAAATCATCAAAAAAAAACATTGGAATACATTTTCCATTTCTTTCTGAGATTCACTATCGACATTGGTAAAGATAAGCGTCTAATTTTCAAGAGACGTCTAAATAGCATCATTTTTCCACTAATGGAGTCCTTTATTTTAGATGGCCCAATAAGTTCCACATATTTTATTAACTATCCAGTGTAAGATTTGAGGTCCACAATATTCTTTCACTTCTAAACCCAAGTCATCTTACGAATATGTGGGCATAATATCCTACCACATGCACTGGATGAATGTCCAATTATAAGAAATTAATTTTAAATGGCATGAAAATTTTAATAAATTTCCCTTTAGAATAATACATTGTTTATATTTTGAATCTAGATCTAAATTATATGAGGCTTCAAGACATAAATATTAATAAATATCCTAAAAAATGATGATCTTCAGTGTTTTCTAGTTGAATGGTCCAATTTAAACAGATAACCAATAAGATTGGAAATCATAAAGAAAGTAATATCATAAAAATATGAATCGGTATTCTATGTAAACCAATACATGTTGTGAAAATAAGTGATTCAATGTCAGAATAAAAATCAATGGTTTATTCATAACCTTTATCGTGAAACTACCAAAAACCCACGAACACCTCACCAAAAATAAATAGTACTCATTTTTAGATGAGAGATGAAGAACAGATTTGGATTAATTTAGAAAAAATAATAAGGAGTTAAAAAAAGCCAACAGATTCAATATATTTTAATAGAAATATTAAATAAGGTATGTATGTAATAAATGTTCCAACAAGAACAAATCACAAGACTAGAGAAGAAATATTTTCCACATCATTAGAAAAGGAATTTTCCAAGTGAAATCTATGATGAAATGTCTTAGGATCAACCGAAGGCCCATCTTCTACAACACCACCCATTCCCAAAGGTGCATTAGTCTTTCTAGGTCACCCATAAAAAACATCTAAAAATGATCGAGGATCTTTTTTCGGTTTCCCTAATGATCTCATAGGGGAGGAGACCTCAATGTCTTTGGGGAAATTTCTATTATCATATTCTATACTAAAACAAGAAGGATATTAGTATTTTTCCATAATATGAATAAAAATAAAAGAAAAAATTAAATCAACATAAAAAAGAAATATTATATATTCATTAAAATGATACTTATTACCAACCTTGTAAAACATAAACAAAAAAAAATGACATCGCTTCTTGGATGTGTCAGTCCACTTATACACATGATTGATGTAATAATTTTAAAAATGCTTTGAACGAAATATGGTATATATTATTTTATAAATAATTAAGTATAATTATATAATATGTAATTAAAATAGACATTATTTCCCTCAAAATACATATCCATAAAATATGGTGATGGGAAATAAATAGTCTATCTATACAGAGATAGTAATCCCTACATACACACGTTTAATATTTTAACTTACCAGTTGATGGATAGTGGGTTACTAAATGTTTTTTCATGACCATAATAATATTTAAGTATATTTTGGATAATGAATTCATTATTGTACTAACTATATAATATATTTATGGGAGGTAAAATAAGAATCCAAAAGAAAGGAATTTGATATTGAAATTTCTTATTTTTTGAAATGACTATATTGTTATCTCCTCGTAATGGAAGTAGGGTTGTAATTTTGGGGAAAAAACTCTAGAATGGATACATGTAATTGGAGGAGAAAAGTTGGGAGATTTTGATCATGATATAAGGTTCTATGTGGATTGAATTAGAGAAAGGATGGGTTCTTTTTTCTAATTGAGGGGGTAATCTTGCAATATCATATAATATATAATTATTACAAAAAATATCTGAAATATAAAAATAATTTTAAATATGTTAATATCTGATAATGATGATCCTAAATCATGTCAAATAATTTTATTGGGACTTTTATGGATCACACTTGTAACCTTGTCAGGATGTTGTAACTAATTGTAACCCTTTTGAAAATTACCATAATAATACAATTTTCTACCATTTAATGGTTAATAATGCTACTATAAAAGTATAAATGTCCCATAACTGGGAAATTAATTTTTTTAAACCATGACCTAATAAGTCTCCCAAATCAATGGTTTTTGTGATTATTATATCATTTAAAAATAAATTTTTTATTATAAAATTTAATTAATGTCATATTTGACACTAGTAATTTCATTTGATATTAAATACATCAATAACAATGGGGTATTAAAATATAATGCTTCTGAGACTCTCAAATATTTCATATTCATATAATGATTTTTTGATACACATTAAATCACTCCAATTATATAAACAATAAAATCTATCAATTCCGTCATTTTATTTTACAAATAATTAGAAAAATACTACATCATTTTTTCATACACATTTAAATCCATTAGATAGTTAATAAAAATTATAAATAAATTCATATCATTAAAATAATATCATTATTCTCTATATAGACACCTATATTATTTTAGAACACCATTTTGTCAATATGTGGACACATAAAAGTTATTTTAAACTAAGAGAGTGACATGTTGTAATTTTTTTAAAAAAAATGTTATATAGGGCATTTTCAAGGAGTAATATCCATTAAATAATAAATTTAAAGAATAAGGTGATATGTGTTGTATTTCATTCATGCAATAATAACTCAGATGAAAAATGAAGTCGTTATCGGTTAATTTTAACATTGAATATCCTAATTTATCCTTTCCTATGGGGATAATTTTTAATATGGTTACTATTATTATTAACCAAAAATAAGATGGTTTTTTTACCAAATTTAATCCTAATGATTATAAATATTCATTAAATGTAAAAAAATAAATACATATATTTGTAATGAAATCATTTTAAAGAAAGTATGTACTCATGATGTAAGCCATTTAGTTAGAAAAATTAATATTTAAGAATTAAATATGATTTTATTTTTAATACCATTACTAGAAAAATAATTACATGAATAATAAAACATTTTATTTAATGTATAATCTATCCAATTCATTAAAAATAACTCAATATAAATTCTGAATTTCATTTATTATGTTAAAAATATATTGTGCGCACAAAAAAATATTTTGAAAAAATTATTACATTTTATTTCAAATAAAAATTATTTTCATTTGTATTCAATTGAAAACTAATTAATTTATTTTATAAATGTATTAAAAAATTCTTATAATTTAGTTATTTATGTCCATAACATCTAATATAATGTCAAAGTGATAAATTCCAGTTAATCATATTTTAGTAGTATATTGCGGTTATTTTCAACTCAGTGTTTTGTGTAGCATAAGTTGTCGTTAAAATTAAATTTATTTGAAAAACTATATTGCATTAAATACAGATGTCATACATTCTCCCCCAAATTAAATTTTTATCCCCATAGAAATTAATCACTCTAATGAGAAAATGGGGATTTAATGGATTAATTATATCCCTAATTTCCCAGAAATCTTTTAAAAATTTGTGATTTCTCAAGAGAATATTCAACATATGAGTATTCATGTTCTATAGTATCTTATCTCTATAATACTATATTTGTATATCTATTATTTTTGTAAATATATATTTATAGTGATATGAAATAAATATTATGTTCTATTGATGGATCAGGTATACACATCCTCATGAAAAATACATTGAATAAATCAAGAAGTTGAATAAGGTTTGGTATAAGGGCCATGTAAAAACAATCATCCATACTCTATAAATAATTCTATAATTTCTAACATACATAATAATCATCTTCCCATTAATAATTATTCCGATAAACATATTACAAAGATAAATTTATACAAAACCAATCTCACCAATTTCAAAAATATAGGCCACATTGATGAATTTCAATATAAAATTTATGTTGACCTTGAGAAACCATAATGCATTTTTGAATGGATCTATACATCTATTACATTTTCCCATATAACATAGGTACCAATAGCTTTATTTATCAATATTTATCTCTTCATGATGGATTTCTACAATTCTATTAATAGTGGGCTTGAAAACGCTCTAACTCAATTCTCAATTGAATGTTAATATTTTTATAAAAGTCAACATGAAGAAGGTGTTGAACCCAAAAACCAACAAAATCCATATAAAAGGATCTCAAAATATCCAATAGGTTTTGAATTATTGTCATGAACAAACCATCATTATATGGATGTCACACCATTTTAAAATAGTAGTTTGTAACCAGTGCATGTTGAATCCATTTCCATAACAATGAGTAAAACTTCAGATCCTAATTTTATATAATATAATGCGGTTCTTCCTGATAACATAAAAATTTAATCATATAAATATTATAAATATATTCAATAAGAAATTATTCTCTAATGTAAATGATGTGTTCCAGCTTCATTAGGCAATTCACTACATCCCATATAGCATTATTCCGATTAGACATTTGGGGGAGTCCAATGGGAAAATCTATGGTGAGGTTTTCCAATTATTGTTATGGTCATGGTAATGGATGTAAAATATATTAATATATTTATTTTTAATACATAACATAATGAAATAACGGGAATCCTAATACAAAATTAGTGAATTATATCTTTATAATGTCCCACTAGAATTTATATGTTAGATCTCTAAACATCATTGTAATTCTAATATAAATAATGAATGATGAAGTATGAGCATTATCCAATAGGTCATTATTCAATCCTAGTATAGATGGAAAACATCCATATATCATGAAACATATGCTTCAATCACAACAAAGGTACAAATTAGTAACATTTCTCACATTCAGCTAGAGTTCCACGTCATCCTTTTGTGCCTCTCGAATTTTTACATGGTTAGTTTTTTTAACACTCAATTGAGGAAGATATGTTTTTTCAACATCCATAAATATTTCAAGATATATCCATGGAAAATAATGAAATATATGATCTTTTTTAACCCCATTATATATTAGAAAATATGATCCTTTCAACTTAGATCACATTACACCTTATTCACATTCCCAGGGTTGTATTGTTTTGAGAAGCCCAGATCTATAATTATCACCAATGGTGTTCTCTAGAACATATTCATCACTTTATATGTTAAAATATACATTATGAATTTACCAATTTTATATAATTCTCTATTTATGCACAAAGACAATTCCTCCATATAATTACTTTAAAATTAACATATAGAACTCCAAATGTTCGGTTGGATAATTTATTTCCTGAAACAAAAATTAGTGTGAGGCATTCGTGATCACCATATAATTATGCATGATAACATATAAAAATAACATTATTGAAACAACAATTTATATTAAAACCCCTTATCCATTATAGAGTAAAGTCTACACGTGTTCATTGACCAACATTATCTGCAAGTCATTGAAATTTCCAAAACATAAAATTTTCAGAAGCAACGTATCCCTAATATCATTTAACATGGTGAGTGGAATAAACATCCTTGAATTAGTATCCACAATGAGACAATAATATATATCAATTCCATGAAAACTATGGATCTTAGTAGGAATAGTTTTTAAAAGAATATTTTAAGTTACATCATTATTTAAATGACTTACTGGTATTCCCTAACATTATATTATAAGACATGATAATATATCATTTTGAAGCTAAAATTCATAATTCATAAATTTTTCATTTTGAATATCAATCCTTAGGGTGTTTTTCATAATTAAAAAACCTACTTCAAGCACTTATATTTCCTTTAATGTATAAGAATATCAATTATGTTGAATAAAAAAACCTTAAAATATAATATCTAAAGACTATATTCATTAAATCCATGATGATATAGGGAGAAATAGTAAGGCCAAATAGAATCACTATAAATTTATTCTATCTATATGTTGTGAAGAATTTTTTCTTAGAAATATACACCTTATTAACCTTAATTGAAAATTTCCAAAATTTATATAAATCTAAGAAAAGTAATTATATTTGATCATATAATAAAAAAAACATAAATTTGGGGTAGATGATGCATTTATTTGATTCTAATCTTGTTATGTTCATGGTAGTAAATATAGATTAACATTGATTGATCATTATTTTTTAAAAAAAAACTAATGAACCAAAAGATGATTTACTTTTCCAAATGATTCCCTTACATATATTTTCTTATATTTTCTTCCACAGTTCCAACAACTCAATTAGGGTAATTCAATATGGAGACTTTGAAATAAGGGTATAACCATATATTAGATCAATACAAAACATAGCTAAATTATTCGGTTGGAGAATAAGAAATTACTCTTGAAAGTATTCATTAAACTTGAAAATAGTTGGAATACCATTCATGTTGAATTTATCCCCGACAATATATTATAATGTCCCCTTTTTAAAATGAATCAAGAACCCTAAAATTTATTTAATTTCAATAATTTGTTAATATTTATCTTCACACAGATAGATTATTATTATTGGTTTTTCCGAATACCTACTGTGAGTTCCTGTCCTCAAATATTAATGTCATATTTATATAATAAAATCCAATTGAATAAAAATATAACATCAAATTTGTGCATGGAAATAATAACATGCTTTTAAAAATTCTCATTCATGAAAACATCAACATAAGTAGAATCTTAATCATTATATTCGATCATCATATAATTGTCGGTTTTCACTGCTAATTATACATCTAATTACATTGGATATGAATTAAAATTCCTAGATACTTTTCATGATTCATACAAATAATCTCAAATACAGTGCATATATATTTCATCATACCTATTATCAATTCCCTGATTTAATTCTATCCAAAATTCCTTACAAAAATATAAATCATTTTCATGAAAATCAACAACAATTAAATAGACTATTTAATCATGATATATAATTTGAATATATTATATGTCATGTCAAATTTTTAATTTTCAACATAGGTTTAACCCAGACCATTCATGATCCTAATGAGAACATTTGGATTTTATCTAACACATAGACATGTCAATTAAATTCCACTAATTTTTTTTAATCCAAATCCCAATATAATAACAATTTTTTTTCCCAAATACAAATTAATATTACTTATACATTTCAAAGAAAGAGAGATATAAATATATATATACATATGAATATTGAATACATTTCACTAATTCATACCTAAATATTATAAATGATTAGTGTCTTCAGATAATAAATACAAGAAATTCTTATTAATGATATTGAACATATCCTAAAAATATCATACAATAACGTATTATTTATATCCATACCATACCTAAAACTCTCTTCATGACATGGGGAAAGGAAACCTATGAATAGGTGTGTCGATATCACCATTTACTGTAATCATTGGTGATATGAGAAACCACATTAGCATAAAATTGTAATAAGGGTATGAGAATAGAATTTGAAACCAATACCATGACTATCATTGACCACAATCATATTTAATTGAATAATGAATGACGGTTTATAACACATGATTCATAATGAAAACAATAGAACACAATCCATGAGAGTTTAATGTTTACATAAGACTTGTAATTTTTATAGAGAAATATCTATAGATAATTATTTCCATAGATTTCAAGGATCATTTCTAAGGCTAGTATTGTGGAATAATTTCACTCTCCAAACAATCATTGTCATCATGGTTCACTCAGATGACTATGATAGTGGAAAAAAAATCTTAAACTAGTTTCAACCTCCTTTACAACTCTTTTTATCCCATAAGGTATTAATCATTTACCATTTTATTTGAGGGAGATATAGGTCTGAACAATAATTGGTTATAATGTATCCACCACCCTTAATCAAAACTTAAGTTCAATCCTTGGTTATAACATCACAATTGTACATAGTTATAATATAAACATCTCAGTAATATTTTAACCAATAGTAAATAATAAAAAACAGAAATATCTATTCCAAAATATCAAAAAAACATTAATCAAATAAACAACTCATAATTCATGAATATAAAGTATGTTTCTTAAAATTATTATAAATTTATTGTAACAAAACAAATGGAAAATAAATGAGTCCCAAAAACATCTAATTTACATAAACATTAGCTATCCAGAGAAATAATAAGAATGGTATCATTAGATCATATTTATTGTGACTTTTTTTAAATACATTGATTTTATATCTTAATACATTTATATTAAAACATTTCAAAAAATAAATACCCAATGACCATAAGGGTTTAGTGTATTCGAAGACTAGATAAAAAATATTATAAATTCATGAATGATATTCAAAATCACTCATTGATATTATTCCATATGGTATAATTAATGTAAATTACCTACTGAAAACATTTCATCATAACCTAGAAAAAGGAAACCTAATAATGGTTGACCACATATGTTTAGTAAGAGTAAACATTGGTGATATCAATATAAAATGAGTCAAATGGATTTAAAACATGAGAATAACATTTCAAAACCATATCCTTTATTTCATTGATCATACAATAAATTCATAGTCAAAATATTTAAAAATTATAAGGCACAAATCAATCATTTATCAAAGAACATGAGTCATGACATCATAACATTTTCCAAATACATATATTTTACATTTACACACATATATATATATAACCATATGTTGAGGGCACCCTCCATGAGATTAATAACATGCTTGCATAGGGAAAATAACACATTTTCATTCATCGTGGTGTGTATAACATCATGTGTAACTTCTTTTTCAGCATGGGTTAACATATATTGTACCCTTTTTTGGGATTACGATAACCACTTGTGTACCCTTTTAAATCAAAGATCATTAATAATTATCTACCGAATTTGTGGGATATATATGTACCAAAAATAAAAAAAATCCACAAATTTGTATGATAAAATATAAAAAAAAATCATTATATAATAACCCATTAATAATAAATTTGATTCATAATAATATAATCATTTCATGACCCATATAAAAAATGGGATTTATATTAATCTCACAAATTCACTAAAGCATAACCCATGGAAAAGAATGAATTTTATAGAACTTGTATAATAATAGATATCAACCAAATTATGAAAGAATAAATATTGAATATTTTATTCATATCCCTTTTGAAATAAATGAAATGAAAAATTTTCTATAGTTCATTAATAAGAATTCTTTAAAAATACCATTAAATAATTCTTTAGGAAAATTGTATTTCCATTTTAAGACGATTATTTAAATTATAATAGTTTATAAAATATTAAATAAAGGTTTTAATTTAAAACAAACATTTGAAACAATTAATGAATTCTTTAAATCACTGGTCATTCAGGGGGTTGGAATATATCATTCAAGATGTGTATGTTGAAATGAATATTCCATTCAATTGTTTGGTAAAAGTATAATAGATCCTGGCTTAGAAAGAAAAAATAAGATTCTATAAAACTGATTGTGTAAAAATTTAAACATGGATGAAACACCCTATCCCAAGAAGCCCAGAGTGAGGGCATTATTTTATTATGTTATCATGATTACAAGGTATCACATCTCCAATGACTAAATGGTTTAGCTATCAAGAAATTTTAGATTACAAAATGCATATCCTTAATAAATTGGGGAATATAAAAAAACATGATACACAATAAAATAAAATATAAAAATCCTTGAATTATTATTCAATGTCTTCATCTTCATAGCCTGGAGAAATGAAAAATAATAATGGTGAGATCAAATTCACAGTAAGGTTAAGTAAAAAGAATATAATAATAAATGACTGAGAATACTCAATATGGAAATGTAAATAAATGATAACACATGACATTAAAATAACTATATAATGAAATATTAATTTGTAATTGTATGAAACTGAATACACATTCCATTTAATCAAGGACATAAAATTTAAATTCATCTATGGATATGTAAACAAAAAATTCCTTGGATGAATAGTAATAAATTAAATCTAAATAAAGTAAATTCGTAATTATAGGATATCATTTTTCCCAAAAGTATGATACCTTTAACATAAAGATTCATTTTAAATTATTCTGATTTGGCCCACTAATTCATGTCATGATACTATTGATATATTGAGAGGCTTGTATTAACCGGTCTGCATCCTATAGAGCCTGCATTAATTGGTCTCCAACCCATAGAGATTTCCTTAAAAATTCCCTAACAAGTTCTCAAATATCCTATGATGCCCAAATATCAAATAAAAAATATACCTTTTAAAATATCCTTATTTAATAAATAATACTAATTAATCAATAATACCTCAATGTATCATAATTAACAACAATGTTTTTTGAAATTAAAGCATTCTTAATGAAAAATAATATTTTAACATTAAAAAGTGTCATATACCACTTTTAAAAATTTAAATAATAATTGCTTAAGAATTAAATAAAAAACAGAATATCCTGGGAATAATACATTCATGATGAATCATAGAAATTGGTAGTATATTCAGGATAAATAATTAATTGCAGAATACTAAAAATGAGTCTCAATAAAATTTAAATGGAGACAAATTCCATTTTCTTTTGGTCCTACACATCACAGGAGTCTTTATATTCAGGAATTATAAATATACATTAATTATTTACTTTTTTGAGAACCTTTTTCTTGTTTATAATTACTTTTATTTCTCTTATTACCATTTTCTATGAAACTATTTGAACAATTGTGTTTACATTGGGTGTTTTAAACAAATTCAGGTCATCTACTAAAAACATCATCTATAGGTAAACTATGGTAAATTGGGTAATTATATAGTATTATCTCGAATAAATCATGTGAAATAATTATCTTATTTATACTTCAATTATACTTTTAAAACCATTCGTGAATTATGATAATGAAAAATGAATAAACCTTTCAATTACATGGATAGAAAGTCATACATACACAAGAGTAACATTCCAATTTATCAATGATCATTATTGAAAGTAGGTAAGTAACATTATATATTTCGAAAATGATAATTATATCAGAAATAACATGTTATTTTATCATATATACATATAAATAGTTTTATTGTTATTTAAAATTAATAATATCTTTTCAAGAAGGCAGAAGTCCCAACATCCATGACCGGAAATATTACATTTAGTGTGTGAGAAGGGTAATAAAAGGAATTGATATATTATAATTCTAAAAGTTTAATTATGAAATTAATATTCTATATATTTAATTCATGTTACATATAGTTAATTAAAAACATTCTATATATGATTCATATATGATGTGAATGAATCACAGAACTTGGAAGAGGTGGTAGTCCACACTTTAACAAACGATGTTATCATATATACACAAAATTAGAATTATAATACTATGTCTTATAAATGAATTAAATAATCATAAATACATAATAAACAACACATAAATCCTATAAAAATAATTTTCCATCATAATTGTATACCATGAAAGGTGTGAATAGAAAAAAAAATATTCATCTGGTGAGGCATTAGTTCACCATACCGATAAATAGTATTTTCATTACCCATTTGATGGATGTGTGTGTGAGTTTAGGTCAAAAAATTTGTATAGAAAAATTTATGTATATTTTTGATTGGTTTCTTATATATTAATGGAATAATAATATTTTTATGAGTTGTTTATGGAAATAAAACTAAATAGATCAAGGAAAAAGGTTACCTCTTAATTAGGTTACTCCTTTTGGTTTGCACTAAGATATTCCATGGATGAATTTGTTACCAAGGGGATGATTCTAGGACAAGGTTAGGGGTTTTTAGGAGATATTTGTTATAAAATTGGTCATGAAATTTTTTTTAAATATGTTATGAAGTCAATGTTGGGGAGGACTTTTTATAGTGGGGGAGAGGGGCACACCTGTAAATTTTGGGAATTCGAATTCCACCCATGTTTTCCCAATGAAAATTATTCCTATGTTGGAAAATAATAAATAAAATTGTGTACATGTTATATATATGGATATCCAATGGCTTTTGTACAAGAGTATAGGTCATTTTCTCCCTAAAGATAATGGCTTAGTAACTTATTAATCTAAATTTATCATAATCATTGTAATTAATTTTAATAACATTCAATATTAAATTGTTGTAAAAAACAATTTTGACCATATTAGAAATTAAGAATAATTATGATTCCAAATAATTAATCAATATTTAAAAATTATAATAATTGATGTGGTAGCAATTTATTTAAATATAATCATGTAGACAGGACACAATGTGGGGTTTTAAAGAGAAAACATAATTTTTTTTGAAATGTTTGTTATAGACAATTTAGAAGTTAAATTTATTCAAATGACTTATGCAGGATTAAATTATAAAAAATTGGTCTAATTATACATTAAAAAAATATTAATTTATATTAACCTTATAAATATAATACATGAAAAAATTGTTTTCAAATAAATTTCATTAATATTCACTATTTATTAAAAAATGAAACTTCACAAGAAAAATAACAAAAATATACTTTATCAAGTTTTTTTTATTATTAATAATTTATGATTTTTTTGACATATAAAATCAATAAAACTATTAATTATTTGATTTAAAATATTTTCTCCATTAGAAGGATGTAAATTTGTTTTAATAAGAATATATGTTTTTATGTGTAAAATTATGTTTGATATTATATTATTCCTTTTAAATATATTGGTTGAATATCAGAAATATTATATTGAATATATTGTAAATATATAACATTAATATCACACATTAATTGTAATTAATATTATTTATCAGGGTCTCGTTATTTTCAATTATCTCTTATATTCATTTCTAATTAATTTGTGTCTAATGAATTAGTTTTTCAAACAAAATGATTTCATAATTTAGGTAATAACATTTATAACATATAGTTTATATATTATTAAATTAAATAATATTTTAATAATATATCATTATTTGGTAAAAATGGTCTTTCATGTAACCCATGCGATTTGAAGAAACTCATTTTTGCGTACAATGTTCACTAACTCAATATCACATTGATTTCAATATATATCATAGAATTAAATTATTTAAAGTAGTAAATATATTTTAAAGACTTCAGGTAATATATTACCATACATGCTTGTTGATTTGTGTGATTCATGGTTTCAAATACAATGTTCATACATTAGAATTTTAGGGATTCACATTATCCCCACCTCAAATAAAATTTGTCCTTGTAATTGAATGATGATCTCAGTAATAAAGGCAGTTTTATTTGAAAATAAAATGTTATTAGAAATACCACATCATAAATATGGTTAACAACACATGTTCATTATAAGAAATAATTGAATGTACAATGGCAGTGTAACTAGGTTCCTATGTATGACAATATTGGTTGGAAATGTAAACATTGATATTGATGAAAAATTTATCAATCATGTGTTTATGGCGAGTGAAAGAGAACAAGTTCGGGATAATGTTAACAATCTCAAGGAAATAAATACATGATGATCTAAGGGGATATTCGATTCATTGGAAATTGTGGTACTATGAATTTTTTTTGTCTTAGTATCATTTGTCATAGAGTTAACGAATTATTTCACATTCTATGAATATTAGTAAATATACTTATGTGGTACATTTCTATAATCACAATATTATCCATTGGTCATTCATTAACTATTTATACTTCATCTATTAGAAAAATATTATTTATATAATATATCACCCTATTAAACCCTATCCAAAGATCTATATAATCTATTTTATAAATAGTTTACTTTCCCAAAAGATTATGATCCAATATTTTATAATGATGTGCACTAAATTTGAAAAATGAACATATCATTAACCTTTAATCAAAATGTATTAGTTCTAATTATTTTACATTCCATTCATGTAAATACCATTATATTGTGTTCTCTTGAAATATGGTAACAACATGAATTAACATTAAACAATATTTGAAACATGATTTTGTCCTTATTCCTTTTGTAAGACAAATGTTATTATATATAATCTATAAATCCTAATGTGTTGTAAAATTCACCAATGATTGCATAAATCACTTTATGAAAAATCATTAATCAGTTCCAATTTATTAACAACATTTCCAAATAAATCAATTCATTATCCAAACAAAATTTTCTCAACATTAGGAAAATATTAAAATTAATCTCTGCCTAAATCATGTGTTTTTTAAATGTATCACTTTATTCAGAGTCACATTTATTGATACCATTCATCATATGATCTCATGTATTTAATTAAAATGGACTACAGTTTAATCCTTATTTATTTAACTAATCATATTATGAAATTATTATTAATAAATTACATTTACAATAAATATTAATGATCCAAATACATAAGAACATTGATCACATCACTTTGGTTGTGTCGATTACATTGGCTTATCCTTGATACCATGTCTCCTTAGATTTTATATTCCCTTGATGTGTGGGGAATTTGTTTTCATAGTACCCTATCTTTTTACAGTTTTTAAAATGAATAGAAGCATTTTCTTTCTTCCCTTTTCATTGTTTTTCTTGTTGAACCATTTCTCTACACTTATAACAAACACCCAATCATTTAAATAATTTTCTAGGGTTATTATTTCCACATTTTTCACATGTGAAAAAATAATTCTTTCCCTTATTACCATTATCTATTATTTTCACTTCCACTATATTCTTCACTTTCTTCCCATTTAATCAATATTAATTGTAGAAGTCGTTCTATGTCCTAGTATCACATAATACTATTTCATCATTTGATGAAAAGGATTAAGACACCATAACTCATATTAGTCTTAGTTTATGACCTCCAAAAAGGTGGTAAATCATGCACTCTATGTTTTATATAAAATATATTCTATACCATTGTAACCATGTAATGGTTACTTTATACTCCACAACAATTTATTCTTCCTTTTGTATTAAACTAGGAAACTTCCCCTTCATATCAATTTGTTGAACATGAGGGTAGTATTTATTGAATAATGTCTCCTTAAATGTTCCTCAATCTAGAAATTCTATTTATTCTTCATCTCAAGCATTCTGGATTGAAGACCACCACTAATCAGTATCAACATAGAGACAATATACCACAATTGTAACAATTTCATTTTCACCACATCCCAATGCCATAAATATATTCTCCTAAGACTTAATCTATTTCTCCAGCTTTAATTGGATCAATAATCCTACTAAATGATGGGGGCCTCTACCATCAAAATGGATCCAACATAAACGATTCTATCAATAGAATATTATATACCATTTTTGAAAGGATATTTATCATAACATGTCCAATATACTCTAATATCTCTATAACATTCATAGTTATAATACTAGATAAATTGAAATTTTCAGCATGAAAACCACTACATTATCAATGATTATCGATTCCATTCATCCTTTAAGGTGCCATTTTAAATTAATGAATTATACTAGATAGATATTATCGTTTTCAATATAATCTATAATCTAAAAACAAAAGAAAAATTTAACGTAAATTGAAAATTTTATGTTTTCTTATCAAATAATTACAATCATGCTTTCTTTACGGATATCATTACATTCAAATCCATTATAATGTATTGTAAATAAAATAAGAATTATCCTAAGTCTATCCCCTAAGAGTTTCAAATGAGGTGCATAGTAGGGGTGGTTATCATTTATATGGTCGCACTGAGTCAGGAATGGCACATCTTGTTAGAGTATTCACTCCTAGATGCATATGTGATGAAACAATGTCCAGATGTAGTATCCATTCTGGGATGTATTGCTAGAAACACCCACATAACATCTACCATATAACAAACTAGGATGTTCATATATTCTTATCCCAGATGTCTGTCCTAGTGTTATGTTCCTTAATATAGGCTTTCTAAATATATTTTCCATGGTTTCTTCTAAACTTACATTGATACCAACTAAAACACCCCAACCCCATAATCCCATATCTGGTGCATTATTTTATTACATTAGCATGATTACAAGGAATCTAATCATGAAGGACAAAATAGTTTACTAATTATGGAAGTCTATATTATATAATTAGTACCTATTATAAAATAGGAAATTGAAAATAATATCATGATAAAACATAATGTGAAATAAATAGCTTTCTTGATAGGTAATTTTATTTTTTCCTCTTCATAACCCGAGGATGAAATCTCAATATCTGTTATCTCTTATTCTCATTAAGGGTATTCATTGAGGAATAAATAATTAATCATTGAGAATTATAAACATGGAAAGGTAAATAAATGATAACTTATGCCATTCAAATAACAAGATGATCAAAAATTAATATGGAATGGTATGAAAATCAATACACATTCCATTTAACAATGAAGTGAAAATGAAATTCAGCAATAGATTTCACGACAAAAATCTCATGGATAAATAAAAATAATTGATTTCTCAATAAAGACAATAATTAATTATTAGATTTCTTGTTTACATGGAACATTATAACATTAACATCAATATATTGTTTAAATTATTCTAATTGGATAATTTTTTCATCTCATGAGACTATCAGTGCATCGAGGGGTTTTCATTAATCGGACCCAAACTGTATAGCATATATTAATCAGTCTCTAACCTGTAGTGCTTTCCTTACATAGTCTTTACCCCATATAAAACATTCCTTAATATATCCTTATATAAAAATACACAATTTACCTTATCAAATATCCATATTTAATAAACAATATATAGTTATCAACAATACCTTTGAGGAGGATAAGTAACAATAAGTGTTGTAGATATTAAAAAATTCTTGAGGTGAAATAATCATTAGTCATTCCAATGTGTCTCATACCACATTGAAAAATTTTAATCATATTTCAATGTTAAATAAATGATTCTTATAATATCATTTTTATAAGTAGATTCATGAAAGAACATGTCAAATGGTTGTACATACACTATATAAATTTTATTTGGTGTATAACGAAAATAAGATACAATGGAATGAATATTGAGATGAAATTATTTACCTTTGGTTCTAAATCATGAAATATGTCTTTATAATCATTAATAATATATGTATGTTAATTATTTAATTTCATGAGAAACTTTTTAATGATTATAATTAATTTTTCACTTTTTACAATGTTGTATAAAAATATATAAACAATTATGTTTACATCAGGTGTGTTGACTAAATTTGGTTCACATGTTAAAACCAACATTGGTATGTCTACTATAGAACAAGGATAAATTTTAGAAACATATACTGATTGATAATAATGAAATAATAATCATATATATACATCAATTATACTTTTTAAACAAATCATGATTTATGATTATAAGAAATGAAAAAATGTCACAATCATGGATATGGTATGTTATACGTACGCATGAGTAACGTTCCAATTTTTCAATAATATTTATGAAAATAAGTTTATTAACCCTATATCATTACATAATGACAATTATATCTTAAATAAAATTTTATTTAAAAATATAAACTTATACATAGGATTCTTGTGATGTAAAAGGAATCATATCATGTTGAGAAGGTGATAATCCATGTGCCAAGGACCGAAAGTATCACATTAAGTGTCTGAAAAGGGTAATAAATCAAATGATATTATATGAATAAAAAAAGTTAAATATTCATGAATGTGATAAATCATAAATTTATGTTACATTTTCTTAATTAAAACTATCATATATATGATAAATGTAAATTTTAAATGAATCACATGTCCTGGAGGAGGTGGTAGTCCACATTTCCCTAAAAGTCGTAATAATATTTACATATAATGGAATGTATAATGATTTGGGTTATAAAAAATACATAATATTAATTAAAAAATATTTTCCATATATAACACATTTAACATTAGTTTCTAAAATCATTCCCAACAATTAAATTTGGTAAATGAAACAAATGAAAAATTATCCTTTCATAAGGTGGTTGTTCTCCTACACATAAAGATTATGATTGTTACCCATTAGGTTGAAGTGTGTTTGACTATAGGTTGAAAACATTTCACAAATAAATATCTATATATATACGATACATGTTATTTTATATAATCATGGAATAACATGATTCTATAGAGTGGATAATAGACATTAATCTAAAGAGCTTGAGAGAAATATTTTACCTCTAAATTAGGGAACAATTTTTGGTTTTCACCGAAGGGATTCCATGAATGGATTTCTTCCACAAAGTAAACAAAAAATATGAGGAATTAGTTGTTTGGGAGATATTTGGGAAATCATGGTAAATAAAAATTTTCAATAGTTGTGTGATTTTCTAGGATTATTGGTGGAATTTTATAGTGTGGGAGGAGTGGCAGTCACATAAATTTTGGGAAAGGGAATTCAAAAAACCATTTTACCATTTAAAGTAGATCTAATAATTGTCCATATTCTTTGTAATTGAGTATATGGTATAAATATTTCTATAAAATGGATTTTGGAAATATTATAGGTCATTTATGCCATTAAAATTAAGCTTCAGTCTCTTATTAAGCTTTATTTTTTGCGTTGTCGTTTTAATTAAATTTAATTACATTACCTAATAATTTTAGTCAAAAACTAATTTTAAATTTTTATAAATTAAAAATTATTAATATTCAAACTATAGAATCCATGTTGAAATAATAAAATAATAGAAGTGTAGTAAATTATTTCAAATTTAATCTCTTAGAGGGGACGAAAATGTGAGTTTTTAATGTAAAAATGTGAAAACAATTGCTATTTGATTACAGTCAATTTAAATGTGAAATATGTTATAATAACCTGAATTGGATTATTTGATAATAAATTTTCATAATTAAACATTAGGAATATTCAATTTAATTAATCCTTGTAAATAAATTATATCAAAAATCCTTTTTGAATTAAAATTTAGTAATTTTAACTATTTATTGAAAAATAGAACATCAATTAAAATTACATAAAAAAGTACCTATGAAGTTTTTTTATATTAGGAAATTTTTTTACATATATTATCCACAAAATTTACAAATATTCGATTTCGAATATGTTCAATTTTAAAATTCGGTGAAAATGGATTAATATAAATATTGGGTTTTATCTCTAAAATTAGGTTTGATTATATACTATGGTTATAATAACTATTATATCAACACCAAAAATATTATATTTAATATAATATAAATAAATTACATTTATATCACTCAATATTTATAATTAATTAAAGTTATTAGTGTAAAATAACTTTGTGATAAACAATGTTTAAAAAAAATAATTCCCTATATTTTCAATTGGCTCTTATATTAATTTATAATTAATTTTTAACCAAATAATTTATTATATAAACCACATACTTTCATAATTCAGTTAATACTATTCATTAAGCCTATATATTTCCTTTATTAGAAAATATTTTAATAATATATCGTTATTCGGTAAAACTCGATCTTCTATGTAACACAAGAAATTTGACGAAACACGTTGTTATGTGTGACGTTGGATAAATAAGTATCACATTCATTGCAATTTATATCATATATTTAATTTATATGAAATATTAAACAATTTTAATGTCTCATGGTGTTATATTCTTTTACATTCCTGGTGATGCTTGTGATACACACTGTCAAATACAATGTTCTTCATTTTGAATTTCAGGGTGTTTCAATGGGTAATTCTGATTTTAAAGTTCAAATTAGATTTTTTAAAATAATATTTAATGCAATTTTATAAAACATAGTCAAGGAAGAATATTCGATTTTTACCAAATAAAGAGGTAAATTCTTTTTTCCTTAACAAAATATTTTGGAATATTGACTTCATAAAAAGGTAAAATGAAATGAAAAAAGTAATTTAATTGATAAATTAGTATACTATAAATAATTATTTTATATTCAAATTGAATTTAATATCTCCTCATTTGAGGCATAATCATATAAAATCCCATGAAATAATGAGATATTACAAAAATATTATTCCACATTATTAACATTTTAATTATAAGAATCCTCAAAGAAATAACCTTAGATAGAAACATATATCAAATAATATTTATGATAATGATTATAAAATAAAGTCATTGACATTTTATATACAACAAGAATTAAACTATTAGTTAATATGGCATGTGTCCCATAGAAATAAAAGTGAGACAGATGATTTCTTACCACATTAAAAACATTTCATGCATATAAATAATCAATGAATAACATAAAATGATAGATTAGATACTAGTAAAAGAAAGAGTTTGATGATATAATAGTTAAAAGATGTTTTATATAGACTACAAAAATGGAATGAGTTGCAAATATGGTATATGTATTCCATAAATAAATGGGAGACTAGAAATCCCCTATCATATATCTTTACATCTATCAAACATGATTGAGCCTCATGTGTAGTAAAATGAGTAAAATTATACATTAATACAAAAACCATACTTAAATATATCATAACATATACGATTCAATTATGAAATTTTATAAATCATTTATTTACAATTCCTTGTTAAAATCATATTTCGGGAAATAATTGAATCGATTTTCATTTCTGTTTTGGTTTTTGATTTTAGGTCCATTGAAATGGATCATGGTTCAATCTTATACTAGATTAAATACATTATAAAAATTTCAAATATATTGATTATATATTTAGATAGAGTAATACAATAATGTTAGATATTGAAAATCAATGACATTATTAATAAAGATGGTTGGCCATAAATATGCAAGAATGTTATTTCCATTTTCTATATAGATGTAAAAAAATGGAAAATAAAAATTCTCCTTAATATAATCATAATTTTTAAAAACTATGTTATATAATCATTTAATATATCATTTTTACCAACCTATTCTAAATAAAATAAAATTGTATGAAATAAATTCATAGTGATGGTAGTCAACATGTATGAATGAGTGACGTAATTGTTTCCCAAAATATTGAAAGGTAAAATGGTAGAAGTGATATTATTATTATATTACTATAATAAACCAATTTAAATCATATATAAAAATTATATAAATAATTATCTCAAGCACTGAGAGGTGGTAATGGAAATCAAATTACATCGGTTCACGATGTGATAATTCATTGTACACATGATCAGCGAATTTGTTTCCCAATTGATAGAATATTTCATAGATATTTGAATTTCAATTAAAGAAATTACATCTCATTATATGATATATATTTAAGATATTTTCTCATTATGTTTTATGGTTTTATTAAAGGATTTAGAGGATAATAAAAATGAAAATTCATGGTTAGGGACTATACAACTTCTTCGAGGAACTCTATTATTATTACCCCAATATCCTTCGTGGAATTTTTTTCAGATCAATTTAGGGCCAAGAATATGTTGGTATTGAATTATTTAATGTACTTGGTTTGGTATTTTCTGGAAAAAAAGGTTTGTAATTGTTTATATGAGAAGAAATTGAGTTCTCTTTTTTAAGTGGGGGATATGAAACACAATGAATTTTTTATTGAAAAAGGAGTAATCATGTTTTAAAATGATTGGAGGTACAAAAATGGGAAATTATAAAAATTTATATGATATAGGTTTCAAATACGGCTAGAAAATGGTATTTTAACAATGATATAGGTTATTTTTCCCCTTATAATTTTAGTTTAACCCCCCTCCCACAGTAAATATGTTTTAACCATAACTATGATAATTAATTTTTGATTTATTTAATATTAATTGCATAGAAAATTTACATTACACATATTATATAATATTAAATATTATTATTAGAAATATATCTTCCATTTTCATAAATATCATTCATAGAATAAAAATGATTAATTTACAACTAAATCCACATACATGATGAAATAGTTGTATTACAATGTAATATTTTTTTTAAAAAATATGGATATTATAATATAAACAAGAATTATAAATTTCATTAATATGGAATAAATTGGATAATAAATATATTATTGAAATTAATTTACTTTTAAATGAATCATAAATTGTGATATATGTGGCCATCGATATGCCACCATCATTAAATGATCCTGAATTTATAGGTAATTGATATAACTTGGGATTAATTTTCCCTTCTTTCCAAATCTAATTAACTTTATACCTAGATATATTCATCGAAAGACCTTGTAACCGATATCAAATTCCGGATCCTATTGGTGATTATCAGAATAACTATTCTCCCAACATTCTGAAGCCCAAATATGATGTTAAATGGATTTTACCATATCTTCCATTTCAAAGCTACCTCTGATCATAGTATCTTTCATTCCCTGGTATCATACCAATACATTAGAGTTCTACTCATCCTTATATTGAGGGCTCCATAAGAAGAAATTGTAAGGCTCAATTGAAATCTTTTATTGTATAGAAACTCATTCAATTGAATGTGTTAATCCGAAAAAACCTTTCATATCTATATACCATGATCTCAATATATTCTCCAAGGATTGAATTTCCCTCTCAAATAGACCATCTGTCTAAGGATGATACAGAGTTATTAAACTCATCTTTCTATCAGGATATTTACGAATAATTGACCATAACATTGAGGTAATCCTTTATTCCCAATAAGATATAATGTAATGTGCAACTACATGTAACCTTACCACATGCATAATGTGTATCATAGAAATATGATATAGAGAAAAAATTTCTCTGATTACAATGAAGGGTCTAGAAATTTAAAGAGATTGACTAAAACAATGGATAATTATTTCATTTGGATCTTCTGGGGAGTCCGATGAAAAACTACATAGTGATATTTTCCCATTTCTATTTTGGTATTGGTAATGGTTGTAACATCTGATAGTGATTTTGTCAATGAGCCTTAAATAGATGACATACTAAGCATTATGATGCAGAATCCACATTTTTTCCTCATTGTCTAATCCCACCATAAATACACGTTCATATCTATTTACATCATTTTCCTTATAGGATGAATAGAGAATATAGAAGTATGAGCCTCATCAAACATATCTTTTTTTTTAAAATATGTTATTAATGGAGCACACAAAATGTTCCTAAATATTATCATTTAGTCGTAAGAAAATTTATATTCATTAAAACTTATGACCTTATTTTGTATCTATATATCATCCATCTTTACCTACATGGTATTTAAGTTCATAGATGGTTGATCATTTATTTCAAAGAGAAAATATTTCTCCCCTTCATTTTTGATTTCCAAATACATCCTTTGAATACATATATATATATATATATATATATATATTAAAATTTTAGCTACTCCTCATATATAATCTTAAATCATCCTTCTAACTCAAAGGATCATTAGACTTGTTCTCATTCTTTATGTGGTAATATATTAAGTGGTAATAATTATTAATCAACTCCTACCATATTCTATTGAACATTTTCAAAACCTTATATGTGAATATATAATTTAATCTTATATTATTGGTGTATATATCAAAATTTTCTATATAATTATAATTCCATGATATTTTTAATAAAAAAACATCACATCTTAAACTAAATCATGAGTTGGGTGATTTTTATCATGAACATCAAATTTCCATCTTTCATAAGTTATCAACATATTATTATACAAAACAACTCATGTTAATACCTTCTTCAAAGAATCACTATATATTACATCGCCTTCACCATTATATGGTAATGTATGCATATGTTTTATGAACAATCTTATCTTTTATTACTTGAAAATTTAGTCACATTAATGTGTTTAAGGGAATATGGATCCATTTAAGAATTTTCATGGTTAATGTATTTAACAATAATGATAAATGTTTCACAAATTGATGATAATATCATGACAAACCACATAGAAATCAAATATCAGAATCATTGAATGGTCATGAACAATGTTCTATAACATCTTTCCCTAATTTATCCACCAAACTGTACTGTCTAGAAATTATGTGACCCAGAAATTATTCTTTTTTCATATAAAATTTGCAATATTTTAATTTTTATACAATATATCCATTGTTAGGTACATCGGTACAATTCTCATGTGATGTTTATTTTATTCCTTAATATTTTAAAATATAAAAATAACATTTATAAATACTTAAAAAACTAATCAGTATTCTCTTTAATGACCATATTCATTAAATCCATGAATATTATGGGTGAAATTACCAAATGCAAATGTCCTCACTATACATTCATATTTCCTATAACTTGTACTGAATGATATATTCTGTGTATCCTCATTCTTAACCCTCAATTGATGATTCCATGAATTATGGTTAATCATGGGAAACTGTTGTTCTCTATATAGTTGTTTGAAAAAATCATCAATATTTAGAGAATGATACATTTTCTTGATTGGGATCTTGTTTAGTTCCTAATAATCAATATTGTGACAAACCAGACCACGATGCCACTTAACGGGTGCCCCAAGACGGTTTGGCCACATGCCTTCAAGCGCATCATCCCAAATACCGAAGGCTTCCGACTAGAAGCCAGGGCCTAGGTAATGTCTATAAAAACCATATTCCCTAATTAAAAGAGTGTATCACCGTAGGAGGATTGTAATGAATATTGAATAATGGAAGCAATATAAAAATTGTAAATAAATAGGATAAGCTAACATATGAAATAGATAAACCGGATTAATTAAAAACGCTTCAACTAGTACAATGATGATGTATTGTCATGTTACTGTAAAATTATAATACATGGATACAAGACAACATGCATAACATGATTCACAAGTTAATAGAATGAAATTTCTACTCCAAGCATTCTGATATTCTACTCAGACATCTTCTTTCAAGATCCATCTTATCAACATGAAATCATGTATTGGAAGCTATATGCTTCTATTTGTCAATACCATCAACCATGTAATGTAATCCTGGTACCAAAAAACAACTGGAGAGGCTATGAGATAATTCTTACTGGGCCACCACCAACGGTATCTATAATATCTAGTCCGTGTAATGTAATATTTCAGGGTATAAGAATGTATATATAAATTAATGTAAGAATTATAAATAACTAAAATACCCAAGTACATTCTTCATCCCTCAAATGGTGTTTGAAAATGTAACTTGTTCATTAATTAATCAGTTACCATTTAATTTTAATAAATCACAAGACACATTGTCATCACTGACATCACCATGTGATAGTGTAAGTAGTGAAGGTCCCAGGACGTAACATGGAAACCCAAAAATGAAATCCAGTGGTGGAGTTCTAGGGTAATAAACAAGGTAATGCAAATCTCACAAAATAGTAATTCAATTGTATCTATGTCTAGCCAAGGGGTAAACTTAAATCCAATCTGCCTAATCCAAGGAATCCCACAATAATGTTCACAATGAGTCCAAGGTGATCAACCATGTTAAAACGAGGCTAAGAATTGATAGGGCCCTATGGAATTTCTCTGTGGCCTCTACTATTCAATGATGGATCAATGGAGTGTATCTGAGGTATAATATAATAATTAAAGGGACCCAACGGTAGTATACCAGGGATCTATGTAATAGACAAGAATAGAATTCTATGTGGGAATCAATCTAAGGAAATAATACATTGATTTGGGATGGGGTTCCTTAGACCCAAGGTATTCTCCTCTCTGAATCTAGGGCAAGATCGAGTCATTCCATTTCCATTTAACAATGTAATCATATAGGAATTCATTTGGTTCATGTCTTTCCTTCAATTATTTTAGATAGGTCATGTAGAGTTGAAACAATTTATTCATTGGACAAATCACAGGCTTCCATTAGTGTTGGCCATGTAGTTTTGCAACCATTTAATCAAGTCTTAGTTAGCCTTTAAGCCATGTTAAATTATTTAGGTTCACTCCACTACCATCCATTAACATGGAAAGGGGTTCTACAGACATGTAACCATTATTCAATTTCTTCAAATAAGGCCAAGTTACATACATATTATACATTCCATTTTATATTTTACATTTCACTTTTAATAACCATTTGAATGCACTTACCTTAGGTTGTTCAAGTGGTGATCATACATGGTATATTCCATTATGAAATTCATAATAATAACAAGCTATTTTTGATAAAAAGACTCACATTTAGAATGATCATGAAAAGGAACACCCGAATGGTGGCTCAAACATGTCAGAACACTAAAAAACCAATTATGGTATAACCTTCATCATGAGGCAGATTGAGTTGCGGATGTAACAAAAAACAAAAAATCCCATATTTGTACAGATCATAACTATATTAATCGAACAAGGATAATCATGGAATGAAAATTTATGAAACGGTTTCCATTGAAACTGGTGGTCCCCAAAAAATATTTTAAAAACATCAATCTTTAGGGATGAGTTATATTCCACCCACCTTAGGGTTGTACGATCATTCTCCTCTAGAACTGACTATTTATTTTCCTCCGATTTGAGTAGATCTAAGAAAAGGTGAAAAAAAGATAACATGAATATATCAAGGTCTATAGTGAAAGGGAAAATTAATGAATAAAGTCGAATTGAGTGCTTACTATTGCACATCCATCGTGATGAACAGAAGCTCGATCGGATTATAGACAAAGTAGATCATTTGATCACTAGATTTGGCATTCTAAAATCTCCAAAATGAGATAGAATTAGTTAAATTCCTCATAAAGTTATATTAGGGATTAAGTAAGAGGTTTAATTTATCATTTAGTCATTTTAGGATATTTTACATAGATTTTTAGCCTGCGCAGGGTTTGTCCACAGAGTTTGTCAAACTGTGTGCAAACCGTGTGAGGCGGTTCTGCCTGAAAAGTCTTCCTCCCTACTATTTGACCAAACTGTGCACCGTCCATGCATGTTTACCTAGGAAAAAGGGTGTTCTCATGGTTTAGAATCACGGTTATTCACCAACCGTGTGGGGTGCCACTGTTCAAAAAAAAACAATCTGCACGATTTACTCTAAACCATTCACAAAGTCTGTTTTCTTATAAAAATGGGTTTCAGGCTCTGAAAAAGCCACATACACCCACCTAACCATTAATAATTTGTTAGGAATCCAAATTATGTCAAATTTATAGATTTGTATGTTAAATTAAAGGATCTTAACCATAGTGGAAAATCGGGTTCTTACAGTCTTCACCCATTAAAAGAACTCATCGTCTAGTTGCCCTTACAAGTGTAAAGAAACACTATCAAAGAACAACTCTTTCCACTAAGCCTGTACATAATCTCCCTCTCCAACGTCTCATCTAGTATTCTTAAATCATCCATAGAACCTTTACGATAGGGACAATCTTTCCTAGGAGAACCATCATGATTCGATCAACGATGCACACTAGATAATACTCAAAGGTGGCATCGCCATAAAATCTGTGAGACATGAAAGACATTGTGCATAGAACTCTACCTTTGAGGTAGTATCAAATGATAATATATCATCCCAACTATATCTAGAATCTAGAACAGCCTGATGTAATGAGGAGACAACATTACCTTCTTCCATAACCATATATACCCTTGCCTAAGTGATACATGAATGAAAACACGATCCCCAACATCAAACTCAAGAGGTTGTTAATGGAGATCGACATAATAATCCTATCTATATAGAGTTGTATTCATAAGCTTCCTGATTGGATGGACCTATATTGAACTCTCCTGAATGAGATGAGGTCCTAGTATGTCTACCTCACTTGCCTCTAGCCAGCACAAGTGTGAACGACATGGCATACCATATAATGCCTCATGAGGATCCATCTGAATCATCTTATGAAAACTGTTATTATAAGAGGACACGATGAGAGTGATATGCTTCTCCCATGAACTTCCAAAAACAAGGATGCATGATCAGACCACATCCTCTAAAAATTTTATTGTCCATTTCGATTTTCCATCGGTTTGAGGGTGAAAATTTGACTTTAAAAGAACCTGAGTTCCCATAGCTTACTATAAAACCTTCCAAAACTATAATGTAAAACAAGAATCCCTCTATAAAATGATAGTACAAGGAATATCTTGTAGTTGTATGATCTCACGGACATTCATTCTTCCTATCTCATCAACAGAGAAAGTCTATCAAATAGAAATTAATTGGGATAAATTTGTTAGTCGATCAATGACTACACATATAGCCTCACTACCCCTCAATGACGTAGGTAAGAAGACTAAGATATCCATTGAAACATCTTCCCATTTCAATTCCAAGAATCTAAGTGGCTGTAATAAGTATATAGATAACTTTTTCTCCACCTTCACCAATTGACAGGTGGAACACCTAGTGATGAAAACTACAATCTAATGTTTCTTCTCAGGCCACCAATATTGGCATCACATATCTCGATACAACTTCAAGATGACTGGATGAACATACCAATAAGAAGCATGTGAATCATTCATCAACTCCACATTCACAAATGTAGGAATCTGGATACGTCCACATAAATTTAGGTCATCGACGTTTCCATATACTAGTCCAGAGGTGGGTTATCCACTGATATACTCTCATAGATAACCGAACCTTCAGGATTTGAAAAATTCCTTCTCTTAACCTTCTTAATGAGAGAAGAGGTAACTGCTAACATTTAAAGGTATGACTAGTCATGAATATCGTGGAACTCTAGATGATGTTCAGGAAATAGGACTATTATCTTTTATTCACCACTGGACTCATGTACGACCTACATTTGAGTTTTCTGACTCATTGCATCTGCAACTGATTTTCCCTTACCGTGCTTATAGGAACGTTCAAAATCAAAGGATTGTAGATATTTGACCCATCATCGTTATCAGAGGTTCACGTAATGTTGGGAAAAGATATGATTGAGACTATTGTGGTCTGTATACACCACAATGCCTTCAACCAATAGATAAATTCTCCCTCAACATAAGAAGAGGACAAAAGCTGCACGGTCGAGGTCGTGCATCCAGAAATTTAAATAATGAGGGCTCAACATCCAAGATACTTATGCAACATCATTATATTCATTCATCAACACCACTCCTAGGAAAATTCATGATGCATCTCAGAAAATGAAATAACCTTTACCTGGTTCTAGAAGAATTAGAATCATTACAGATATTAGCCCCCCATTCGTCTCCTGAATGGAATTCTCTCATTCATCAAACCATGTGAACTTGACACCCTTCATTGTAAACCCTTTAAAAGGTGAATAAAGATGAAAAAAGTCTTGTATTAAATGCTTGTAATGTCCATCACGCTCAAATATAGTCCTGATATAAAATACGCTCTTAGAACTCTTGCAGGAGAGTATAACAGTACCCTTTTTAAGGTAAACAGATACACAAGATTTTGAAATAATAAGGCCCATGAAGTGGAACATGTCAATCCATAATTTTCATTTAACAATCTTGGCATCAATATGTTTTTGTCTTAGTGTACTCATAATGATATCAAGATGTTTGGCATGGTCTTTACGAGTTCGTGAATACACCAAGATGACATCCATAAAGACAATGATAAAATAGTCAAAATAGGGATGGAAAACCATATTCATAAAATCCTTGAATAGAGCCGGAACGTTTGTAATACTGAACGACATAACCAGATACTCATACAGACCATACCTACTTTGAAAAGTTGTACGAGCTATGTCTGATGGTTTGACTCGCACCTGATGATAATCCAATCTTAGGTCAATTTAGAGAACACCTTTTCTCCTCAAAACTAGCCAAGTAGATCATCTATTCATGGAAGTGGATACAGTTTCATGACCGTAAGATATTTCAACATTATTTAATCGATGTATAAATGTAGAGTTTTATCCTCCTTATTAGAGAAAAGCATATGTGAACCCCAGAGAGGATATACTAGGCCATATAAAGTCATTGTCCACTAATACATCTGTCTCCCTATTGAGATCTTGAAGCTCAGTATGCGCCATCCTATTTGGAGTAATGGAAACTAGAGATTTTCCTGGAACAAGATAAATTTTAAACTCTACCTATCTCTTAAGAGTGAAGCCAAAAAAGTCATCTAGAAAGGCTTCCCGAAATGATCAACTACTGGAGGGTAATCATTCCACCCTGATAATGAAATCAAAGAACCCCATCTTGAGAACAAATAGATTTCACAAGAAAGGGTAACTGCCTTCCTCAAAGGGAAAGTCCCGGTATAGGCATATGCCCTGCATCTGTATTCCCAATGGTGTATCGAAGGAAATTATACCATAGCGATACTATATATCTAGTCTAAGACTTTCCACGATTGATATAGAAACAAATAATTTTGAATCATATGTATCAAACAAGGGAGAGATAAAATAAGAGGCTAATAGATTAGTATCTTGTAATGTAGATTGTCCTACAGCCTAATCATCGGGTATTGACTGTAAGGAATGCAACTGACCTGATCCAAGACCATGTGCGATAGACGGTCTACCAAGATCACGATTGCTCTACTGGTGCTACTGGTGATTTGGGATCATGCTACCATGACCCCGACCTCCTCCTCGACCAAAATTGTCGATGCTATTCCAACTCCCCACCTGACGTGGTGTAAAATAATTCTCTCTATAAAGTGGAGCAAGAACATATCCTTTTCAACTTGAGGCTGGAGGAAATCTCTTGCTAAAGCACTGAAGATGACCCATACAACCACAAGCCTGACTCATAATAGGGTCTCTATCACACTAGGGCTTCTTATGCCCCTTTTATTCCATACCTATGACACAATATAGAGCTATCAAACTGGATATTCTAGCTTACACTTCCTTAATGAAACACCTCAAGGGGACATTTCCTTCCACCAGAAGAACTATTGGCCTGACACGACACTAATTTTGTATACCTGGTACTCACTCCGTACATTAGGTTACACTCAATTATAAGGGCTTGATCAACTATTAAATAGAAGGTTAGTATGTGAAAGATATTCACCTTAGTTTAAATGGTGTACTGGAGCCCATCCTCAAAACATCAAGTTCGTGAAATCACATCATCGGCTAGAAGGAGTGATAAGCCCAGTACATCAGTGAAACATGATGAATATTTCATAACTGACTTAGATCCCTACTTGAGATACATGAACTCTCTATAATTGTTAGGGCATAGTGCTTGAGGAATGAATTGATCCTAAAAGGCAGTTTGTATGTCAACCCATAACATGCCCTGATGTTGAACAGCCTGGGTAACTACATCCCACCAATACATGCCGAATCCCAAAGCATGATAGTAGAAATATTGAGTCCCTAATATAGATGCATTTCAAGATACTCAAATATTGCCAGCATGGCCTATCGCAAAGACACAGCAGCCTGAGATCCTCCTTTCCCTGAAAAATATGGAGGATGCTGCTACTAGAACTCATGGGATAGATCAGCCATCATAGGTGCAAACCATGGAGAACCAATCATGGAATTCATCCTACATAAGAAACTATCTTAGGATTGGGAATTATTTCATTGAATCGGTACAGTATAAGGTTCCTCATGTGCCACTACTGGAAGTAAGACTGGCGGATCAGGGCCCACCATGTCTAGAACATGTTCATCGCCACTCTCTTGGCGAATGACATGAGGACGTTTTGGAGGAATTGGTCTACAAAGGTCAAAAACAGACCTTAGAAATACATAGAATCATAGGATAACATAACTAGAAGAATCAGAATGTACGAAAATTTCATTACCCAAGGTATACTACCCAATCTACATGCTTAGATGGCTAGGAATCGGTAAGTTATCTAGTATATGTTTTATGTCATTTCGAATTTAAATAACAATTTCAATAATTTAGCGATAATAAACATTAAAATAATGAATAAGGATGTGCCACCAATTCATTTTTTATTTCTGGATTCACTTTATAGTGGATATTCATTTCCAATGAATCAGTGCCCATATACCTATCACTAGAAACAACAACCATTTACTCCTAACATAATGGATTGACTCCGTAAATTACTCATCCCAACCCATGAGAGCCCATAAATCTAATGAATTGAGAGAGGAAATCCCTCAATTTAAGATAATGTAATACATGTGCAAAAAACAATCTCTACATCACCGAATAATCACATGCATATAAATTAATGCAATGTAGTGAAATGAACCTATATTGCATGGAAATATGCATGACATGTGAATTATTGGATCCTATGATGATGGATGTAGTAATAATACATTCCTTCCTATCACTTGGACATGGATGAAATGATTTTTCAAAAGAGTAATAATCAACAATACCACACAACACATGTGGGTCACCCAATGGTAAAATAATATCAATTGTAATAGGCAAAATATAAAATAAAATTGCATTATGGGTAACTTGGATTTTACCCAAAAATGTCTTTCTGATCCCAAGAACAACTTCTGACCATTTTACAAGTATTCCTATTCTCTAATCTATTTTCTGCAAATTGTAATACAAGAGAAGACCTCCTTTTATACCACTCTGTGACAACAAGAACCCGGATTCCACATAACAAGTGCCCTGAGCCCAGTGGGCCAAATAGACTCAAGAACACCTTCCTAAATTCTAGAGGCTTCCGACTACCAGTATGGTCCGAGAGTGTGTTCATGGGAGACTATTCCCCCATTATAGGAGTGTAGCACAACAGAAGGATTGTAATTAATAATGAAAAATGGAAGGAATATAAATACTGTAAACATATAGTAGAATCTAACTAATGAAGTTGATAAACAGGAATAATAATAACCATATCAACTGCAACAATGATGATGTATCAGTATATTACTAGAAAACATGAAAAACATGGATTCAAGATAGCAGGCATAACATGTTCCACAATGTAAAATAAATAAATGCATACTCCAAGCATCATGAGATCCTACTCGGTCTTCTGCTATCAAGCTATATCATATAAACATGCAATCAAGTATTTAATAATTTATGCATCCCTTTGTAAATACCTACCACAACGTAATATACTATGAGTACCAAATAACACTTGGATAGGGTGTGAGATTATTCTCAGTGGGCCACCACCAATGGTGTCTATAACATTCTTCCCATGTAATAGAATACTACAGTGTGCCCTTATGCATATATAATGTAAAGTAAGCAGTACAAATAACTAAAATACCCATTTACCAGCTTTAACCCCCAGCTAGTGTATGAACATTTAACGAGTTCATTAATTAGTGAATTACCATGTAATGTTAATAGATCACGTGAGGCATAGCCAACAATGAGATCACCATATGATAGTATAAGTAGTGACTGGCCTAGGATGTAACATGGAAACCCGAAAAGGACATCTAGTGAGGGAGTTCCATGGTAATAACCAGGGTAAAAAAAATCTAACTGAAAGATAACTTAGTATCTGAGTATAATTAAGGGGTAAGATTGTAATCCAATGTGTGAAATCCCTGAAATTCCACAATAATGCACCAACTGATTCCAATGGGATTGACCATGGTAAAATGGGGCTATGCAATGAAATGGACCTATGAGATTTCCCCATGGAACTTACTAGTCAAAATAGGTTCCAAAGATTGTATATGAGTTATCCTGTAATAATAAATGGGACGCAATAGCAGTATACCAGGCATCCAAGGAATGGACACGAACTGGAGTCTTGGTGGGTATCAACCATAACACAACTTTATCCTTGAATGAGAATGGGATTGTCGAGAACCAAGGTATTCTCCACTAAGAATCCAAGGTGATGTCGAGTCAGTACATTTCTATTTGATATTGTAATCATGTAGGAATTAATTTTGTTCATGTCTTTCCTTCCATTAGTGTGGATATGTCAAGTAGAGTTTAAACCATTTATTCATTGGTCTATGCCTTGACTGTCATTAGTGTGGATAGGCCTTGTCGTGTTGCTTCCATTTAATTAAGTATTAGTTAGACAATAAGGCATATACAATTATTGAGGTTCACTCCACTAGAGACCATTAACATGGAAAGGGGGGCTATAAACATGTAATATTTAATCAATTTCATTAAATAATTCCATGTTCTATACTTAATATACATTCCTTTTCACTTTTCAGTTTTCACATTTAATATCCATTTGAAATCATATACCTTAAGGGGTCAAGTGGTGAGCATAAATGGTACATGACATTATGAAATTAGTAGTAATAATATTCCATTTATGATAAATTAACTCACTTTTATAATGGTCAAGCTAAAGAGCACTCGAATAGTGGATCAAACATGCTAGAACACTATAAACCCAATTATGGAATAACCTTCGACATGTGGCGGATTGAGTTCTAGGTGTAACCACTAACAACTAATCACATATTTTGAAAGAGAATAACAATACGATTATAACATGTATAATCATGGAATGTAAATTTAAGAAAAACATTAAAATGGAACTGGTGATCGCCACACGAACATTCCAAAAGAAACGAACATTAGAGAAAATTTATAGACCACCCACTTTACGGTTATATGACCCATCTCCTCCAATATTCGCCCTTGATATGCCTCAGATCGGAGTTGATATATGAAAAGGTGAAATTCTCACATAACTATATCTATATCGAGAATGAATGGGAATAAGAATGGATAAAGTAGACGCGATTACTTATCATTGTACATCCAATGTGCAATCATATGCTCGATTAGATGCCGTAAGAAGGAGATATCATGATCCATATCTGTGGCCTTTAAAAAGCTCAAAACTGAGAGAGAATTAGGTCAATCCTACATAAACTCAGATTACAGAAAAAGTATGAGGATTAATAGATGATTAAAGGAATATTGTATCTTTTACATAGGTTTGTAGCTTGTGCATAGTTTTTTATATGGGTTTTCAAACCATGCACAAACCATGTGAGACAGTTCTGCTCGAAAATTCCTCCTCCACAGAGTTTGATCAAACCATGCACCATCCATCCACACCTACCAAGGAAAAATGGATATTTACATGGTTTGGATTCATGGAAAAGTGCCAACTATGTGTGGTTCCACTATCTGATAAAAACCATCCGCACAGTTTGGAAAACGATGTAGAAATCACAAACAGTTGCCTCTAAACACTTTTTAATGACTGTTGTCTTTAAAAAGATGGGGTTTGGGCTCTAAACAAGCCCTAGACACCCTCAAAACCATTAATAATTCATTAGGATTCCAAAGTAGTTCCATATAATAGATTTAGACTGAAAATTAAAGGATCCATACATGAGTGAAAAACTTGGTTCTTACAAATACACACGTGCATTGATCGACCGTTCTTCATAAAAAAGTTTAGTTTCACCCCAAAGTGATATACATTGATAAATAAAACCATTATAATGATATTACTTTAAGTTCTTCTTAAATTAATTTAGATATATTAGATCTACTAGACATATATTCCTTGAAATATGTTTGTAACCTGGTATTAGATCATTTGATATCTCAACATCTATATTTTTCAAAATACTACGAAATTATTTTAGAATAAGATGAGAAAATCCTTAAAAATAGGCATATCATTGATGATAAGTTTATCCCCACCCTCCTGAGATAAACAACCCTTTTAAATAATAATCAAGATAGACTCAATGGGTTGTTTTTAAATATGAACATTATATTTCTCACCGAATTGGAAGAAGACCATAGGTGGGTTTGGAATATAAAATGTAACTTTTTTATTTAGAAGAAACTGAAAATAGAAGGGAATATTTAAAAAAAATTAACCACTTTATTTTATGTATATAATCTAGTCAATCAAATAAAATACCAATATTCCACAAAAATTAATTTAAAAAAAATTCAAACAACAAATGATGGAAACCATATTTTTTCCAAAAATACACATTTATGAATTAAACTATATTTTTTTGTCCTTCCATTAATAAAAAAATTATACAAATGGGAAAATATTTTATAGAATATAATATATATATATATATATATATATTCAATTATAAATAAATCATAAAATGTGATAAAATTTTGTTATTATGTTTAATATACATTTTTGGAAAAACCAATAAGTAGTATTTCTGAAAATAAAATCTTTTTCATTAATTTATTTTTATTTTCATTTATAATATATAGATGACTGATCAATTTATGTCTAACTTGTGTAAATAATAAGTTTTTCATAATTTTTTTACCAAATCATACCTACCAATCTAGTGTCTGGATGATAACTATCAAATACTAATATTTTAATATAATATCAATGTTAATTTAATGTGGGTGTTGTGTGTGACAACATATATCAATGAAATTACATTAATTTTAAAAACAAATTATAAAATCATTAGGTTCCACCTTACATAAATAATCCAACAAAAATTTATTCTTAAAAATAATTTCCCGTCATAACCCTTGACCCCTCAAACATTGTTAGTACTTGACACTATTTTCGACTCTCAAATACACTCTCGCACTCCACTCATGGGTCACGCCCCCACACGATGTCCCACTTCCACTATCGTTTCACTCAAATTGGTATCATTCATTTCCATCAATTGTATTCTAACATTATCATACGTCTCTATTTTATAATAATGTTTCCATGAACCACACTACCCTCATGATTGGCCTATAATTTTTTGTCCTACTAGCCTCACATGTTTGGGAATGGCCTAAATTTTTAATACACATAGTAATATATTATGCTTAAAAAAAATTAATAATTATTCGAAATAAGATTCCATATCAAAAAAATATTATTATGATAGTACTGATATTAAATTTAAAATTTTTTCATGGTCTTATAAACAAAACTTTAATCTTCATCAGCTATTAATTGTTTTATATGATTTTCTACCAAACACAATTAAATCATATCTGTGGCATTAAGAACAACTCTCCAATTATCTGATATTCTTAAATTTTGAAAAGAAATACAAAAAATTCAATTATTCCAATTGTATTGGAATATATATATTTGTTTATATTTTCAACCTATGATCCAAATTCATAAAAACTCATTCAAGTGTCAAAAAATCACTAATGTGATCTAATGAAAAATATCATGAAACAAAAATAAAATTTAGTGATGTTTTTCGGGGAACCATATTTCTGTATGTGTAGAAAAAATTCACCCAAGGGATAAAATTTTCTCCTTTTTTTGAGGGATCTCACCTCCTTAATAAATTCCCCTCATTTTAGAATAAAAATTACAACTAGAAAAAATAATATAAGAAAATTTTGTCACATTCACAGATAAAAGGTTTCTCACATTTCATGCCATTTTCCAACATAATTCAAGGATATGTGGGGGACTTTCCAATTTAACATTGGAGATAAGGATTGAATATTCATGATCATACTCAGTATCTCAAAAATTTCTATAGGAATTTCCATTGTTAAAATGTATTGATGATGATTTTGGTTATGTATTGTTTGAATATTTATATCTCTTTTATAAACCCTCACATTAGTGAAAACAAACTTGATATCAATATGATTTAACCTTGATTCTGACATAAGAGTTATTTGTAGGCCAATAGATCATTGAATATCAATGTGAATTATTAGTGGTTTCTTATTTATAAACTCAAATATCTTATGTAGCGACCCAACCATAAAAAAACCATAACTGATGTTTACTACCATTATATTGGAATATGTTACACTTAATTCACATCAATAAGGACATAACAATTCAGTAGTCTTGGTAATGTAGTTATATACATGAGTATTTATTAAAAATGAATAAAAACATTTACAACATTATTATTTTCAATGATAATTTTTTTTCATCTAGTTAATCATTTCATATCTTTCCAAATACACTTCATGGAATCCTAGGGAAAGAAAACATAATAACGATTAGCTTAAATTCTCACTAAATGGGTATGAAACATAATAAATAAGGAATCAATTATAATAATAAGTATAAAAAGATAAATAACTTAACACACTAGTATTAAAGTTAATAAATGTTTAGGATGTTCCTCAACAATATGGAAAGGAAATTAAAAAAACAATCCATGTAATTAATAAACTAGGAAATAAAAGAATCCATTGACTATGTCATTTTGAAAATCTCATGGACCATAAATAATGAATATTAATTTAGTAAATTCAGAGTTATAAAATTTCATGTTTCCTAGGAACATGATACTATTATAGTTATGACCATTCAAAATATGGTTTTGCATAATAATATAAAGACCAAGAACAATGTATTTTAAATATATTTGTTGAAACCAATCTATTATACCTGGAAAAACTATAACAGAATACCAGAAAAAAAAATTCTCATGAGACTACCAATGCATCTTGGTGCTGACATTAAATAGGCCCCAACCCATAGGGAATTCATTAACTAGCCCCCATCTATCTAAAATGCATTAACTAATCTCAATAATGTATAATTAATGTCCAAATCATTCCCCATATTTTGAATAATAAATTTATATAAACAATGTGCCTTATCAAATATCCACATTGGGTAAATGATATATACTTATCTGTATTTCCTCAGTCACTCAAATAACTATCAATGTAGAATCAATATAATGATAAGATTTTTAAGAAATAATAATATCCATGATAATCTATATTTATAATTTGATTAAATGAAATGTTAAATGATCATACAAAATTGAATATTTTAAGGGGACTAAAATTAATGATGGTAGTGAATGTCAATAACATCCTTGGTCAATAGAATCCAAAAAAATCCACTATATGATCAAATATGGTATTAAAAAAACATATACCCAAAGGTTTGAAATTCATTTCTGTTTTCTTTGTTGTATGAAAATACTATAAAATTCTTTTTTAAATAATTGTAGGAGAAATTAAAATTTTAGTATGAAAAAAAATTGAAAAACCATTTTCATCCAAAAAAAATTTGAAACAATTTTCATGAAAATATAACCTCGTAAACATGCAAAGGAAGATTTCATGAAATTATGGCTGATAAATTCTTGAATTTCATATAAGTTAAAATGTACATTTCTTTTACACGGTAAAATTTTTATAAAAATTTCTTTTTCATAAATAGACAATAAGATTCATTTAAAACAATTTTAAAATAAAAAATGGTAAAAATATAATTAATAAATAATTTTATCATGTTTCAAATTATTTTTTTAAATGTTTTTTCCGAAAAATAATTTTTTTATAAGAAAACAGGTTCTCCGAGTAAAGAGGGAGATGATGTCAAGCTTTCTTAAAAACATTGTTACAAATAATTTTGAGTACCATGTTGTGAAAAAAAAATTCTATTACATGAAAAGGGTAATTAGTAGCTATATGAGTCTAAATTAAATGTTTTATTAAGAAAATATTAAATTATTTCCAATAATTTATATTCAATTATAAAAAATCACATACTACAAGAGATTGTGATGAAATCACTTTAAAGGAACACATCCTCCAATTTCCCTTACAAGTGTAAAGAAACCCTATCTAAAAAAAGTCTGGCCACTGAACATGTACATCATATCCATCTCAAAAATCTCAACCAGTATTCTTCATTATTCTATAGCACCCATACGAGAGAGGCAAACATGCCACGAAGATACTTCATGATTCTATCAATGATCCGCATTGGAAACTACTCATAGGTAGCATCATCATCCAACTCAACTTACATTGGATCAAAGGTATATAGTATGTCAAAATGAAATTGTGGAACATGTGAGACATGAAAGACATTGTTCATGTCATTGTACCTTTGAGGTAGTAGCAACCACTATGCTATCATCCCAACTCTCTCTAGAATCTAGAACAACCCGAAGTAATGAGGAGACAACTTTCCCTACTTCCATAACCATCTATAACCTAGCCTAGGTGATACACAAAAGAAAACACGATCCCCAACCTCAAACTCAAGAGGTTGTCAATGGCGATTGACATAAGAATTCTATATATAAGGATGTAAGAACCCATTTTTTACTGCGGAAGACTTTGGAATATTCATTATGATATTCCAGAGCAGCGCCTTCAGACGGCGTGTGATTCCGAGCCCCGGAGTGGCAGGAATTAAATTTTTAGTGTGTTCACACTGGAAACACAAAATAAATGGGATAACTCCTAAACAGTGCTTCGAATCAGATATCTGAGTGTGCAGATGGGTCCGGAATGAGGTGTTTACCCTAGTAATGACATAAAACATGTCGGCGCGGGATGTTTGGACCCCTCGCTCAGTTTCGGAACGTTAAACGGATAAATTAATTAATTAATTTATTCGTTTAATGGTGAAACCCATGTATCTCTTAAACGGTGGCTCGTATTGGGAAACCGATGGAACCGTTGAGCTCGGAGCATTCTGTTTACCCAATAATGGGTGTAACATTCTCGGGCATGGGCCTTATGTGGAAAACGCCCCTAGGGGAATTTTCATAATTAAGTTGTCTCGGGTGTTAGATTTTATATAGTTCGAATGGAGCCTCAGAATAAAAATCTGAGACCACCGTTGTGCTCGGGACGTGGTTTTTACCCTATACGCAACCTAAATTTCACTTTGTTTAGGGTTTCAGACACAGATTTAATTTGGGTTTAGTTATTTTCAAAGGTTGATTAAAAAACTTATTTATGTTATCATCTCCCAATCCCCCCTCATTTGTTCTCCATGACGACACTCATTCTCACCCTCCTAAGAACAACTCTCCCCCATATCTTCATCCTCCTCTCCAATCAAGGTGGAAGCAGCGGCAGAAAGGCGCAGATCGTGCAGTTAAGCTTCGGGCCATGCCCTGTAGGTAGGCAGTTTGAGTTCTGAGCCCCGATCCCTTGTTTTTCATTCGTTCCTCCCTGCGCACCCCACCTTTTGCGTCAATCGTTGAGCACGACATACCACCACAAATATCTCGAACTAGAGATCGCAGATCTACCTCCATCTTTTAGGTTTGTATTAAATCGGAAACACAGTAGGATTCGAAAGGGGTCTTGTTGTGTGAGGCGGATTGAGTGTGGCGGAGATGTAGGGTGCATCGCAGGAAAGATGGTGCTTGGCTGGCAGTAGCGTGGGATGACACCGACAACACTGTAGGGGAGCCGCAGGAGAGGAGGGAGTCGGGCTGTCCGAAGTGGCTCAGGCGGAGGCGACATGGGGGCTACGCGCGTGAGGCTGGACGGCTCGTCTGGGCTGCAGGGCATCCAGAGGGGGGGTGTTGCGGCATGCTAAGGAGGAGCACCGGCCGGTGGCTGGCTCGAGCTGGGTAGCGGGACGACCAGAGTCGCGCGACCTTGGTGGAGAAGGAGACCCGCTATTGCGGGTCTCTGTTGGAAGCGACCTGCAAAATAGGAGACCAAAAAAAATAGATAAAAAAAGGGGTGCTACAAGATAAAAAAACAAAAAACGGGAGTCTCCCTTAATTGGGGAGAGAAACACCCGTAGGAAAAAAAATATAAAAAAATAAATAAGAAAAATGGTTTTAATAATTATAAAAATGTTATAATTATTAAAATTTTGAATCGGGCGTAACTTCCCCGTGCGTCATCCAATTCATGTGCCGTCAGCAGCAGGGTGCCTCTATCTACGATGCGGTCCTTTTAAGCCCAATGTTGTATACCTTTCATTGACTCGTGGAGCAAGTAAATGAAACACCCTATAAATAATATTATCATTATTATTTTCAAAGTCTTACTCGAATGTAAATCTTAAATGGAGCGTCCGATTAATGTGTCATCTACGGCTGTGTGACCATGACCTTAAGACTGTCATATCGAGTCCCATCTTGGATACATAATTTGGGATCTTGGCTCAGTTGCACGGAACACTCAAGTATAATAATAACATAATTATTATTATGTGAGGGAATCTTGAATGAGACCATACGTCTGCATACGACGTCAGATTGATGTGCCATCAGTGGCGTTGCGACCCTGGTGCCGAGGAGAGGTTTTCTAGTGTGGTTTAGGGCATTGAATCCGGAGTTGAGGCGTGGGCCCGACCACCCGTCTTTTGAACTGCGAGCAGCGTTTGGCGACTTTTTCATCAGACGTCTGTTCGGGGCGTGCAAGGAGTCAATGTTGGGTGATTTTATGAGGGCATCACGTTGGCACAGTCTGCCCGCTATAATTCCACATGATGGTGTGGGTCCACGAGGGTCGTTTGGGCATCGACGGTGTTTTTCCATATTTATAACTGGGCGAACGTTTTAGACAAATGAATAGTCCATCTTGTGTGCGTTTTCGAGAGTATCGCAATGGTACGATCTGTTCGTTGTGTTTCGGGACTGGGTTCCTGGTCCCACGAAGCACCGCTCGTGTGCGGTGCGCCGGAATGCAACTTTTTGTTTCCGGATATCTGCTGCACTCAAGTGAGTAGTGCTTTTGACGTGTTTTTTCCAAGGGGATTGCAATGGTGTGATGCGCCCGACTGTTTCTGGGGCCGAGGCTCAGGATCACGGGATGTCATTCGGGCGTGAGGAATTATTGGTGACTATTCCATCAGATATCCATTGGAGGCGAGTAAGCAGTCGATCTCGCGTGTTTTCCGCGAGGATTAAAACGGTGCAATCCTTTTGGTTTTGCGGAGCCTCTTGTGCGATCTTGTGAAATGTGGAAATGTGAAGGTGCCCCAGGGGGTGGTTCTTTTACTGTAGTTGCAGGGGACCCTTGGCGTGTGATCGCATGCACTCCCATGTGAGTTGAGTAATGATTTAATAGATGTGGTTTTTTGTGCCCCAATCGTTGAGGGGACAAGTTGGGAATGTTACGTCACGCCTTCGCGTTGACGTTGGGTGTCGTGTGCACGATAGCCCTTGGGCTGGAGATGTGTTATACTCTGGTAGTATACAAGAGTGCTTAGAGGTACATGTGGTTTGTACCTGAGACTTTCGCGCGCTTGGTTGGGTTTGACTTGGGGCCACACGTCGTGTGGGCCCCATGTGTGTGTCGTGTTCTGATTTGCGTACTTTGACCTCTCGCGGCGTAGAGGGTCCCTCTGTGCTTGTTTGTTTTACCAGTAGGGTTGAGTGGTCTCCCCCTGGATTCGTTGCCGATAGATCGGCTGGTAGTGGTGCTAGTGACACCCAGTGATGGAACAGGTGCAGAAATTCTTTTGGGTGAGTTGTTCTAGAGTCGGGTGGTTGCATGATACCCACTACGTGTTCGGTTGGCCATTGGTGTACCCTCCAGTAGAGATGGATAGAGAAGTTCTGAGTTTTAGCCTCCAGCTTGGCTGGGCAGTGGGTTACACATCAACTTCCTTGGGATTACCCTCTAGTAGGGCTGGGCAGTGGGTTTCTCACTGACTTCTAGGGATTACCATTTACCAGAGACTGGGCATTGCGTCACCCGATGCTCTTAGGGTCTACCCTCCAGCAGAGACTTGGAAGTGGGTCACCCGATACACTTAGGGTCTACCCTCAAGTAGAGACTGTGTAGTGGAACACCCGATGACCTCTTAGGGACTACCCTCCAGCAGGGCTGGGCAGTGGGTCACCTGTCGTCTAGTTCCAGGTCTACCCTCCTCCAAGGCTGGGAAGTGGGTCGCCTGTCGATTTAATCCAGGTCTACCCTCCAACGGGGCTGGGCAGTGGGTCTCCTGATGATGTATTGAGGTCTACCGTCCAGTGGGGCTGGGTAGTGGGTCGCCTGATGATGTATTAGGGTTTACCCACGAGCAGAGCTGGGCAGTGGGTCACCCGATATCTGGTTATGAATTACCCTTCAACAGGGCAGGGCAGTGGGACAATAGTTGGCATTTCAGGCTTAGTCCTTTCAACTAGGACCTCTCGACTGTAGGGTAGTGATGAGGTGTGGTTATAGTTTCCCTAGAACTCTCAAGTACAAGGAGCACATTCCCACCAAGTCGCATTCTTGTGACACAATCTAGAACTGTGCGGGTGAGTCAGTGCCGCCCAAAGCGGATAGTGTCGAGGTGTGGTGATTGAGCCCCTTGGCATGCGGTTCGGGGCAGACGTACGGGATGCTGGGCATCGATGGTTTACTTCTGAGACTGTTGGAGACTCAATTTTCTTGGGCTGAGCTACGGGATGGAGATCCCCTTACGGTCTTATTCTGGCTTCATGAAAGAGCATATGGATTTGTATATACTATGTTATGGTACCCCCTTCTCGGGATTGGTTTCTCTCTTTCTAGGAGAGGCAAAGCCACGCAGGGTATGCCACATGGTTTCCTCGTCTAGCTTCTCGTGGTTGGATGATTCTACTCTCCCACTATACGTAGTGAAAGCTTTATGAGAAGTTCATCTTCTCACAGTTCCTAGGTCCTTATGTTAGGACGAGTCTTCTACATTTCTCTCGTTAGGTTGATTTGTTACTCTTTACAGCACCTTCGGTTGTACTCCTTTACTTTTCCCTATTCGCTCTACTGCTCACCATTCAGTAACTCTTTTTTTCTCCCTAGAGCCTTCGGGGTATCCAATGGAGTATTTTTATACTCACCCCTGATTGGGCTTTTCCCACACTTGGTGTGCCCTTACAGACGACTGATAGGTTGGTCGTGACATCAAAGGAGCTTAGGAGTTTGGGATCTTAGACCGCGTGCGGTGGTCGTAGCTGGGTTCTAGGTGGGAGACCCGTTAGCTGTTTCTTTTTGTTCACTTATTGCCGGGTTGTGGTACCTTTTCTGGATGGGCGTGTGTTTTGCCCCTTTTTAATTTTTCATCACTTTACTTGTACTATATAGAGGTCGATGCACTTTGTGGGTTATATATATAGCAGTTACACATTACTCTTCTTGTCTTTTCTTTTACTCTGCACTTTTTCATTGAGTGTGCTGCGTGTGTATGTACAGGTACTTAGGAAAAGGCCTCCCTGAGTTATTGTGCCTTCGGCACTGGTCGCTAGCCCCTGGCCTATGGAGGCGGGCTTGGGGTAGTTGCGGATCAAGCATGGGTAGGGTCAGGTCGTGAAAAAGTGGTATCAGAGGTGGTTCGTTCCTTGGGATGTTGTGCGGATGTGCCTAAAATAGGAATTGGTTGGGATATAGGGAAAAAGTGTTAACATGTCTCGAGAGCGGCTCTCAGGCCAGGGAGTCCAGTGATGGTGCGGCGACCGACGTATCCATTCACCAGGACCTTGATAACCCGCATGTTGACTCGACATACTGGGACACTTGTTGTATGGAAAATTTGTTTGTGAATCACATAGGATTGAGTCTTTGACTGTCCTTCTTGAGTTAGCTCCCCATCGTTGTCTTTATTGGTATATACACATATGATCATCTGACTGCGGCACTCCTTGATAACATTCAGGATGTCTCCGTGAAGACAGCCAGCTAGGATACTAGCTTTGGTTCGTGATGACGACCCTGTGAGCTATGAGGCCAAAGTCCAGGACCCATCAAACGAGCCCCTTTCTCCGAGTGGGCCAGTAGCAGCACCCCCACTTGTTGAGCAGTAGGTAGTTTCAGCAGAGAAGGCTGAGCATGAGCATTGGTTGAGCGTGCTCCATGAGTTCCAGTGGCAGAGACCACTGAGGTTTATTGGTGATCCAGACCCTCCGGCAGTAGAGGTTTGGCTCAAGGTAGTGGTTCACCTTTTTAGTCTTGTGCAGACACCGACAGATCAATGAGTGTCTTTGGCAGCCACCCCTTTTCGTGAGCAGCTTGGAGTTGGTGGAGTCTCGTGACTCACCTTCTTGATGAGTCGTCGCTTTCACGGGGCAACTTCCAGTTGTTGTTTCGTGAGGAGTTTTTTCTCTCCTGCTTGTGCTCCGTTCAGATTCAGGTGCTCTTGCAGTTTCTGCAAAGAGAGATGACGGTGCCTGAGTACCTGTCTTGTTTCGCAGACCATGCATGGTTTTACCCAGACTTGCTACATGATGACGACATCCGAGCGCGAAAGTTTGAGTAAGGTCTCCGCCGAGAGATTTGTGCTGTCATAGTACCCTTGGGCATTTACACCTATGTCGGGGTGCTAGAGCAAGTGCTGGTGACAGAGGGATTCCTGTCACATTCCATTGTTGGCGGTGGCAGCAGGCACATTGGAGCCGAGACGTCTTCCACGACTAGTGGGTGTCAGCAAGCAGAACCTCGAAGCAGGTGGATTTTTGAAAACCAGACTCAGGGGCATGGTAGTACACCAAAGTGGCACTGGAGGGCACCAGTGCAGCCCAGAGAGAGTAGGTGCTATTCTTGTGATGGGCGAGGTCACTTGGCATGAGACTGCCCGACCTGAGTTCCTGAGTGCTTTAGGCAGGCAGCAGGGGCACCACCAGGGCAGAGGTAGCGCCTTGATCGGAGTAGTACCCAGAGAGGTGGTTCTAGAAGCGGAGTGAGAGGAGCTGGAATTGGAGGACTACATTAAAAGGTCTTCCCATCACCACTAGGTGGTCCACGTCGGGCTCCGGGAGCTTACAGTTGGGACCACAGAAATCTGCGGGCTTTGGATGTCTACGATCCTGCAGAGCATGAGGTGATAAGAGGTACACTCTATAGCTCTTATACTTTGTGCAGAAGAATTGATAGGCTCTGTGTGTGAAATTATTTTCTTCCTCCTCATTGCATGAGGTGTTACCGAGGTGACGGGGGGGCTTCGGTGTAACCTTGTGTTAGTAAGGTAAAAGGCATGGTACCTTTTCTTTAGTCGATGGTGTTTAATCTTTCGTATCCGAGCGTGTAAGAGAGTCTTGGTTGAGAGACATCGAATGTGGAATCTTGTGTGAATAGATATCCTTAGGTGTTCCACCATATAGATATTCTGAAGGAGGGAATCACCAGGCCTTGTTCTAGGTGCGGGCGGCGATTCCAGTCACGGCGTGTGACGCAGAGGTTCGACCGGAGAGGTGAGCTACCCCTGAGGGGCTTCAGGCCATTTGAGACCGTGAAAAGGGATGGCGATGTACCGTACCGCCTTGCCCTAACCCCAAAGTCTGGAGTGGTTGCACAACATCGGCAAGGGCCGACCTCACGTGAACAGATCAATCCTTTGGTCTGTGTGTGGTGGCGCAGAGGTGTGCGAGAGTTCTTCTAGGTATGGAAGAGCCGGTTGTGGACTTAGTACCATGTGTTGCTCCCTAGTTTTGTTTTTTGGGGATGAAAATCATGAAGTAGGGAATGATTTAAGATCCCAGTTTATACTGCGAAAGACTTTGGAATATTCATGATGATATTCTAGAGCATCTCCTTCAGACGACGTGCGATTCCGAGCCCCTGAGTGGCTGGAATTAATTTTTTAGTGCGTTCACACTGGAAACGCCAAATAAATGGGATAACTCCTAAACGGTGCTTAGAATCAGAGATCCGAGTGTACGGATGGGTCCAGAATGAGGTGTTTACCCTATCAACGACATAAAACATGTCGGCGCAGGATGTTTGGACCCCTCGCTCACTTTCGGAACGTTAAACAGATAAATTAATTAATTAAATTATTCTTTTAATGGTGAAACACAAGCATCTCTTAAACGGTGGCTCGGATTGGGAAACCGAGGGCACCGTTGAGCTCGGAGCATGCCATTTACCCAATAAAGGGTGTAACATTCATGGGCGCGAGCCTTATGTGGAAAACGCCTCCAGGGGAGTTTTCGTAATTAAGTTGTCTTGGGGGTTAGATTTTTTATCTTTTGAACGGATCCTGATATTAAAAATCTGAGACCACCGTTGTGCATGGGACGTGGTGTTTACCCTATACGCGACCAAAATTTCACTGCGTTTTGGGTTTCAGACACAGATTTAATTTGGGTTTAGTTTTTTCAAGGTTGATTAAATAACTTATTTAAGTTATCATCTCCCCATCCCCCCTCATTTTTTCTCCCTGACGACACTCATTCTCACCCTCCCAAGAACCACTCTCCCCCATCTCTTCCTCCTCCTCTCCAATCAAGGAAGAATCAGCGGCGGAAAGGTGTGGATCGTGCATTTATTCTTCGGGCCACGCCCTGCAGGTAGGCAGTTTGAGTTTTTAGCCTCGATCCCTTGTTTTTCGTTTGTTCCTCCCTGCACACCCCACCTTTTACGTCAATCGTTGAGCACGACATACCACCATAATGATCTCCAACTAGGGATCGAAGATCTGCCTCCATCTAGTAGGTTTGGATTAAATTGGAAACGCAGAAGGTTTCGAAAGGGGTCATGTTGTGTAAGGAGGCTTGAGTGCGGCAGAGATGTAGGGTGCATCGCGGGAAAGACGGTGCTTGGCCGGAAGCAGTGTGGGTTGACGCCGACAACACTATAGGGGGCCGTAGGGGAGGTTGGAGTTGGGCTGTCCGAAGTGGCTCAGGCGGAGGTGACATGGGAGCAGCGCGCGTGAGGCCGGACGGATCAGCTAGGTTGCAGGGCATCCGGAGGGGGGGGGGGGGTGTTGTGGCATGCTAAGGAGGAGCACCGGCTAGTGGCCGTCCAGAGCTAGGTAGCGGGACCACCAGGGTCGCGTGACCCTGGTGGAGAAGGATACCCGCTGTTGCGGGTCTCTGTTGGAAGCGACCTGCAAAACAGGCGAACAAAAAAAAGAGATAAAAAGGGGTGCTACAAGATAAAAAAACAAAAAACAGGAGTCTCCCTTAATTAGAGTGTGAAACACCTGTATGAAAAAAAATATAAAAAAATAAATATGAAAAATGGTTTTAAAAATTATAATAATGTTATAATTATTAAAACAGTGAATCGGGCGTAACATCCCCGTGCGTCGTCCAATTCATGCACCGTCAGCGGCAGTGTGCCTCTATCTTCGATGCGGTACTTTTAAGTCCAATGTTGGATAGATTTCATTGACTCATGGAGAGGGTCAATAAAACACCCTATAAATAATATTATCATTATTATTTTCAAAGTCTGACTCGAACGTAAATCCTACATGGAGCGTCCGATTAATGTGTCATCTGTGGCTATGTGACCACGACCTTAAGACTGTCATTTCGAGTCCCATCATAGATACTTAATTTGGGGTAGTGGCTCGGTTTCATGGAACTCTCAAGTATAATAATAACATATTTATTATTATGTGATGGAATCTTGAATCAGACCGTACGTCTGCATACGACATCAGATTGATGCACCATCAGTGGCATTGCGACCCTGGTGCCGAGTAGAAGTTTTACATTGTTGTTTCAGGTGTTGAAGCCGGAGTTGAGGCGTGGGCCCCACCACCCGTCTTTTGAGCTTCAAGCAGTGTTTATCGACTTTTTCATCGGACGTCCGTTCGGGGCATGCGAGCAGTCGATATTGGGTGCTTTTCTGAGGGAATCGCATTGGTGTAGTCTCTCTGCTGTAATTCCGCATGATTTTGAGGGGCCCACGAGGGTCGTTTGGGAGTCGACGGTGTTTTTCCATCTTTATCACTGGGCGATCGTTTTGGACAAGTGAATAGTCCATCATGTGTGAGTTTTCAAGAGGATCGCAATGGTGCAATCCGTTCGTTGTGTATCGAGACTGGGTTGCGGGTCCCACGAAGCACCGCTCATGTGCGGTGCACCGGAATGCATCTTTTTTTTTCGGATATCCACTGCACTCAACTGATTATTTCTTTTGACGTGTTTTCCCGAGGGGATCGCAATGGTGTGATGCGCCCGACTGTTTTTGGGGCTGAGTCTCGGGATCACAAGACCACGTTCGGGCGTGAGGCGGTGTTGGTGAATTTTCCATCGGATATCCATTGGAGAAGAGTAAGTAGTCGATCTTGCGTGGTTTCCGCAATGATTACAACGGTGCGATCTGTTTGGTTATGCGGAACCTCTTGCGTAATCTTGTGAAATGTGGAAATGTGATGGTGCCCCGGGGGCGATTCTTCTACTATGGTTGTAGCAGTCCCTTGGCGTGTGATCGCGTGCACTCCCATGTGAGTGAAGTAATGCTTGAATAAATGTGGTTTTACATGACCCAATCGTTGAGGTGGCAAGTGGGAAATGTTATGTCATGGCTTCGCGTTGACGTTGGGAACCGTGTGCATGATATCCCTTGGGCTGGAGACGTGGTATACTTTGGGAGTATAGGAGAGTTCTTGGAGGTACGTGTGGTTTGTACCTGAGACGTTCGTGCACTTGGTTGGGGTTTACTTGGGGCCACACGTCATGTGGGCCCCATGTACGTGTTGTGTTCTACTTTGCGTACTTCGACCTCCCGCGACGTAGAGGGTCCATCTGTTCTCGTTTGTTTGAAAAGTAGAGTTGAGTGGCCTACCCCTTGTTTCGTTCTCAATGGATCGGCCGGTAGCGATGCTAGTGACACCTAGTGATGGAACAAGCACATAACCTTTTTGGGTGAGTTGTTCTGGAGTTGGGTTGTTGCATGATACCCACTACGTGTTCGGTTAGTCAGTGGTGTACCCTCCAGTAGAGATGGCTAGAGCAGTTCTGAGTTTTAACCTCCAGTGGGGCTAGGCAGTGGGTTACTCATTGACTTCCTTGGGTTTACCCTCCAGCAGGGATGGGCAGTGGGTTTCTCACTGACTTCTAGGGTTTACCATCTAGCAGAGACTGGGCAGTGGGTCACCCGACGCTCTTAGGGTCTACCCTCCAGCAAAGACAGGGCAGTGGGTCACCCAATACGCTTAGGGTCTACCCTCTAGTAGAGACTGGGCAGTGGGTCACCCGACGACATCTTAGGGTCTACCATCCAGCAGGGCTGGGTAGTGGGTCGCCCGTCGCCTAGTTCCAGGTGTACCCTCCAGCAAGGATGGGAAGTGGGTCGCATGTCGACTTAATCCAGGTCTACCCTCTAGCGGGGATGGGTAGTGGGTCTCCTGATGATGTATTAAGGTCTACCCACCAGCAGGGCTGGGTAGTGGGTTGCCTGATGATGTATTAGGGTTTACCCTCCAACAGGGCTGGGCAGTGGGTCACCCGATATCTGGTTATGAATTACCCTCCAGCAGGGTCGTGTAGTGGGACACCTGTTGGCATTCCAGGCTTAGTCCTTTCTACTAGGATAGCCTCTGGCTTTCCTCCGTGATTACCGGAGTGGGACCCTTGGTTGTACGTGTCAGTGATGGAACAACTTTGACTTTGAGGATACCTATCGACTACAGGGCAGTGATGAGGTGTGGTTTGACTTTCCCTAGAACTCTCAAGTACAAGGGGCACATTCCACACTGATTCGTGTTCTTGTGACGCGATATAAAACTGTGCCGGTGAGTCTGTGCCACCCAAAGTGGATATTGTCGAGGTGCGGTGATTGAGCCCCTTGGCTTGCGGTTCGGGGCAGACGTACGGGATGCGGGGTAGCAATGGTTTACTTCTGGGACTGTTGGTAACTCACTTTTATTGGGCTGAGCTACAGGATGGAGATCAACTTACGGTCTTATTCAGGCTTCTTGGCAGAGCTTATGGATTTGTATATACCATGTTCTGGTACCCACTTCTTGGTTTTGGTTTCTCTCCTTCTAGGAGAGGCAAAGACGCACGGGGTATGCCACGTACTTTCCGCATCTAGCTTCTCATGGTTGGATGAGTCTACTCTCCTGCTATAGGCAGAGAAAGCTCGACGAGAAGTTCATCTTCTCACCGTTCCTAGCTCCTTGTGTTAGGACGATTCTTCTACCTTTCTCTTGTTGGGCTGAGTTGTTACTCTTTACTACACCTTCGGTTGTACTCCTTTACTTTTCCCTATTCGCTGTACTGCTCACCCTTTGGTACCTCCTTTGTTTCTCCCTCGAGCCTTCGGAGTATCCTACTGTGTATTTTTATACTCACCCCTTCTTGGTATTTTCCAACACTTGGCGTGCCCTTGCAGAAGATGGACAGGTTGGTCGTGACTTCAATGGAGCTTAGGAGTTCGGGAGATTGGACCGCATGTGGTGGTCGTAGCTGAGTTCCAGGTGGGGGACCCATTAGCTGTTTCTTTTTTTTCACCTGTTGCCGGGTTGTGGAACCTTTTCTGGTTGGGCGCTTGTTTTCCCCCTTTTTCTTTTTCAGAACATTACTTGTACTGTATAGAGGTCGATGCACTTTGTGGGTTATATATATAGCACTTGCACTTTACTCTGCTTGTCTTTTCTTTTACTCTGCACTTTTGCATTGAGTGTGCTATGTGTGTGTGTACATGTACTTAGGCAAAGACCTCCCTGAGTTGTTGTTCCTTCGGCATTGGTCGCCATCCCCTGGCCTATGGAGGCGGGCTTGGGGTAGTTGTTGCTCGAACCCGGGTAGGGTCAGGTCATGACAACAAAGTTGTAGTCATAGGCTTCCTGATTGGTTGGACCTGTTATGAACTATCATGAATGAGATGAGGTCTTAGTATGGCTACCTTACCTGCCTCTAGCCAGCACAAGTTTGAACGGCAAGGAATACCATATAATTCCTCAAGAGGATCCACATGAATCATGTTATGAAAATGGTTATTATAAGAGACCTTTATGAGACTGATATGCTTCTCCCAAGAACCACCCAAATCATGGATGCATTCTCAGAGCATGTCCGCTAAAATTTGTATTGTCCATTCCGATTTTTCATTAGTTTGAGGGTGAAAAGTTGTGTTTAAAAGCACCTGAGTTCCCATAGGTTTATATAATCCCTTCCGAAACTATGATGTAAAACAAGAATCCATCTCTAAAAGAATAGTACAAGGAATCCCTTGTAGTTGTATGATCTCATGGACATTCAGTCTTCCTATATCATCAAATGAGAAAGTCTCTCAAATAGAAATTAAGTGGGATGATTTTGTTAGTCGATCAATGACTACACATTTAGTCTCTCTACCCCTCAGCAAATTAGGTAACACGACTAAGAAATCCATTGCAATATATACCCATTTCAATTCTAGGACTTGTAGTGGATATAATAAGCCTATAGATCTCTTTTTCTCCACCATCACCAACTGATAGGTGGAACACCTTGTAATGAATCCTGCAATATAAGGTTTCTTCTCAGGTCACCAATATTGGGGTCACATATCTCGATACAACTTCGAGATGTCTAGATGAACATACCACTAGGAAGCGTGGGAATATTTCATCAACTCCAATTTCACATATGTAGGAACCCGGATACGTCCACATAAATTTATTTCGTCATATTTGTCCACACATTATTCTAGAGGTGGGTTATTTAAAGATATACTCTCACAGATAAACAAACCTTCTGGATTTTAAAAATTCCTTCTCTTCACCTTCTCAATGAGAGAATAGGTAACTGCTAATGCTAAAAGGTAAGATTAATCATGAATATCATGGAACTCTAGATGATGTTCAAGAAATAGGTCTATTATCTTTTATTCACCACTGGATTCCTTTAGGGCTTACCTTTGAGTTTTCTGACATAGTGAATCTGCAACCGCATTTCCCTTCCCATGATTATAGGCAAGATCAAAATCAAAGGATTGTAGATATTCGACCCATATTCACTATAATAAGTTCATGAAATACTGGGAAAAGATATGATTGAGTCTCATATGGTCTGTATACGCCACAAAGCGCTCAACCAATAGATAATGCATCTAGCTACATAAGGAGTGGACAAATGTTGCATGGTGGAGGTTGTGCATCTGACAATTTCTATCATGAGGGATCAACTACCATGATATGTATGAAACATAATTATATTCCTGCATCCACAACACTCTTAGGACAACGCCTGATGCATCTCGGAAAATGAAATAACCTTTACCTGATTCTGGAAGAATCAGAATCGTTACCGATACAAGCCCCCCTTTTATCTCCTGAATTGAATTCTCTCATTATGCAGACCATGTGAACATGACAACCTTCATTGTAAAACCATTAAGAGGTGAAAAAAGATGATAAATGTATTGTATTAAATTCTTGTAATGTCTATAATGATCATCGATAGTCGTGATGTAAATTAAGATCTTAGAATTCTCATAGGAGAGTACAACACTATCCTTTTTAGGGTAAACTGATACTCCATATTCTGAAATAATATGGCCCATGAAGTGGACCTTGTAAATCAAGAAGATTAATTTAGCAATATTGGAATACATATGATGTTGTCTCAGTTTACTCATTATGATCTCAAGACGTTTGGAATGGTCTTTACGAGTGCGTGAAACACCAAGATGTCATCCACGAAGACAATGCTAAAATAGTCCAAATAGGGATGGAAAACCCTATTCATCAAATACTTGAATACAGCCAGCATGTTCGTAATAATGAAAGACAGAAAAAGATACTCATATAGAATATACCTACATTGAAAAATTGTACGAACTATGTTTGATGGTCTGACTCACACCTAATGATAACCCAATCTTAGGTTAATTTAGTGAACACCTTTTCCCCTCATTGCTGGCCAAATAGATCATCTATTCATGGAATTCAATACAGATTCATGACCATAAGCTACTTAAACCTTATGAAATCTATGCATAAATGTAGAGAGTTATCCTCCTCATTAGATAAAATAATAGGTGAACCCCAAAGAGGATATACCAGGCCATATAAAGTCTTTGTACACTAATCCCTCTATCTTAAACTTGAGATATGGAAGCTCAGTATGTGCCATATAGTATGGAGTAATGGACACTAGAGATTATCCTAGAACAAGATCAATTGTAAACTCTACCTATCTGTGAATTGTTAAGCCAAAAAAGTCATCCAGAATGTCTTCCTGAAATGATAAACTACTGGAGGGTAATCAGTCCACCCCGATAATGAAATTGAAGCATGTCATCTTGAGAACAAATAGAATTCACAAGAAAGGGTAACTACATTCCTCAAAGGAGAAGTCCCCGCACATGAGTAAGCCCTTCGTCTGCATTCCCAATGATGTATCGAGGGTCATTATACCATAGAGATACTGTATCTCTAGTCTAGGAAATTATGCGATTGATATAGAAACAAAAAATATTGAAGCATTTGTATCAAATAAGGGAGAGAAAAAATAATATGAAACTATAATAGTTCCTTGTACTATAGATGTTCCTACAGCCTAATCATCGGGTATTGGTAGTACGGAATGCAACTGACCTGATCCAAGACCCTATGAAATAGATGGACTACCAAGATCATGAATGCTCTATTGGTGCTGTTGCTGATCAGGGATCACACTACCATGACCACGACCTCATCCTCGACCAAACCTATTTAGGCTACTCCAACTCCCCACATATCGTGGTGTTAATAAAGTCTCTCTTGAAAGTGGATTAGGCACAGATCCTTTTCCGCTTGAAGTTGGAGTAAAGTTCCTACTAAAGCATTGAATATGTTCCATATGACCCCAATCCCAACACTCTATATGATCTCTATCACCCTAGGGATTTTCATGCCCCTATTATTCAACACTGATGACAAACTATAGAGATATCAAATTGGATATTATAGCTTACAATTCCTCGATGAACAACATTAAGGGAACACTTCTTTCTAGAAGATGGACTATTTGCCTGACAAAACACTGATTTTTAAACCAGGTAGTCACTCTAAACATCAGTTTACATTCAATTATAAGGGATCAATCAAATATTTTAGAGTAGGTTAGTAGGTGAAATACATTCACCACAGTTTCAATGGTGTACTAGAGCCCATCATCAAAAACATCATGTTTTCGAAAACACATCATCGGCTAGAAGTAGTGAAAAGCACAGTAAATCAGTGAAACATGTTGAATATTACATAACTAACATAGATACCTACTCGAGATGCATGAAATCTCTATAATTGTTAGTTCATAGTGCCTGAGGAATGAATTGATCATAAAAGGATGTTTGCATGTCAACCCATAACATGCCTTGATGTTGTCCGGCCTGGGTAACAAAATCCCACCAATATTTTTCGAATCTCAAAGCATGATAGTAGAGAGATTGAGTCCCTACCATAGATTTATTTCAAGATGATCAAATATTGATAGCATGGCCTATCGCAAAGACATAGTAGCCTGAGATCCTCCATTCCATGAAAAATATGGAGGATGCTTCTAGTGGAACTCATCGGTCAGATCAACCATAGTAGGTGCAACCCATAGAGAACCAATCATGGAATGCATCATATGTAAGAAAATATCATGGGATTGGGAATTAATTCTTGGATTAGGTATAGTATGAGGTTCTTCATGTGGAACTCCTGGAAGTATGACTGGCAGCTCAAGGCCCACCATGTCTAGAGCATGGTTTTCACCACTCTCTTGGAGAATGGTATGAGGACGTCATGGAGGCTTTGGTCTAGAAAGGTCATGAACACACCATAGAAATGCATAGAATCATAGGATAACATGTCTATCAGTAACTGAATGTATAAAAAAGTCATTAACCAAGGCATACTACCCAATCTACATGCTTAGACGGCTAGGCATCGGTAAGTGCTCAATTATATGTATTATGTCATTTTGTAGTTAATTCATATTTTCACTCCTTTAGTGATCATAAACATTAAAATAATGAATAAGGATGTGCCAACAAATAATTTTTTATATTAGGATTCACTTTATAATGGATACTCATTTCGAATGAATCAGTGCCCATATACCTATCACTAGAAACACTCCCATTTACTCCTAGCATAATGTATTGACTCGGTAAATTACTCATCCCAACCCATGAGGGCCTATACAACTCATGAATTGAGATAGGAAATCATTGGATTAATGATAATGTAATACATGTACATGAAACTATCACTACATCACTGAACAATCACATGCATATCAAGGAATTAAAAGTAGTGAAATGAACCTATATTGCATGGAAATATGCATTCCATGTTAATTATAGGAACCTATGATGATGGATGTAGTAATAATACTTTCCCTCATAACATTTGAACTAGGATGAAATAATTTTTCAAATGGTTAATAATCAATAACACCACACAACACATATGAGTCACCCAATGGTTAAATAATATCAATTGTAATAGGAAAAATAGAAAATAAAATTGCATTATGGGTAACATGAATTTTACCCAAATCAAGGATTTGTGATCCCAAGAACAAATTATGACCATTTACCAAGCGTTCCTATTCTCCAAACTATTTTCGGAAAATTTTAATGAAAGAAAAGAACTTCTTTGATACCACACTGTGAGAACACGAACCCGGATTCCACTTAACGAGTATCCCAAGCCCAGTTGGCCAAATGGACTCAAGCACATCTTTCTAAATGCCAGAGGCTTCCGACATGCAGTGAGGACTCGGTTTGTGTTCCTGGGAAGACTATTCCCTCATTAGCGGAGTGTAGCACAATTGAAGGGTTGTAATTAATAATGAACAATGGAAGAAAAATAAATATTGTCGACATATAGAATAAGCTAACTGAGGTAGTAGATAAACATGTCTAATAATAACTGTATCAACTGGAACAATGATGATGTATTGGTGTGTTACTAGAAAACTGGAAAAAATGGATTCAAGATAGTAGGAATAACATGTTCCACAATGTAAAATAAATAAAAGAACACACTAAGAATCCTGATATCCTACTCAGTCCTCTATTATACATATCTATCCTATCAACATGCAATCATGTATTGAATACATTATGAATCCCTTTGTCAATACCTACCACAATGTAATATACTATAAGTACCAAACAGTGCTCGGATAGGGTGTGAGATAAATCTAAGTGGGCCACCACCAATGGTGTCTATAACATTTTTCCTGTTTAATGGAATACTACAGTGTGCCTGAATACATATATAAAGTAAAGTAAGGATTACAAATAAGAAAAGATCCATTTACCATATTTATCCCTCTTCTAGCGTCTGAACTTGTAACTAGTTCGTTAATTAGTGAATTAACATGAAATATTAATAGATCAAATAAGGAATATCCATCACTGAGATCACCATATGATTGTATAAGTAGTGAATGGCCTAGGATGTAATAAGGAAACCCAAAAAGGAAATCTAGTGAGGGAGTTCCAGGGTAATATCTATGGTTAAATTAATCTCACGGAATGTTAAGACAGTAGTATCTGAGTAATGTTAAGGGGTATAAGTGTAATCCAAAGTGTGTAATCCAAGAAATTCCACAATATGGCGCCAAATAAGTCCAATGTGATTGAACATGGTAGAACGGGGCTAATAAATGAAATGGCCCTATGGGATTTCCCCATGGAACATACTAGTCAATATAGGATTCAAATATTTTATATGAGTTTCCTATAATAATGAATGGGACATAATGGCAGTATACCAGGCATCTAAGGAATGGACACGAATTGGAGTCTTGGTGGGTATCAACCAAAATTAACTTTATCCATGAATCATATTGGGATTCTCAAGAGCCAAGGTATTCTCCTCTCAGAATCCGAGGTGTTCTTGAGCCAGTACATTCCGATTTGATATTGTAATCATGTAAGAATTAATTTTGTTCATGTCATTCCTTCCATTATTGTGGATTTTTCAAGTAGAGTTGACACCATTTATTCATTGGTCCATGCCTTGACATTCATTAGTGTTGATAGGCCTTGTAGTGTTTCTACCATTTAAATAATTATTAGTCATCCATTAAGGCATATTCAGGTATTAAGGATCATTCCACTACCAACCACTAACATGGAATGGGGTGCTACGAACATGTAACATTTAATCAATTTCATTAAATAATGCCATGTTCTATACTTAATATACATTCCATTTCACTTTTCACTTTTCACATTTAATAACAATTTGAAATCACTTTCCATAAGTGGGTCAAGTGGTGAACATACATGGTACATGCCATTATGAAATTCTCAGTAATAATTTCCCATTTATAATAAATGGACTAAATTTTAGAATGGTATAGCAAAGGAACACTCAAAGAGTTGATCAAACATGATAGAACACTAAAAACCCAATTATGGAATAACCTTCGACATGAGGCGGATTTAGTTATAGGTGTTACCACTAACAACTAATCACATATTTTGAATTTGAATAATGATATGATTATAACATGTAGAATCATGGCATGTAAATTTAAGAAAAATTTTCAAACGAATGTAGTGATCCCCACAAGAACATTCCAAAATAAAGGAACATTAGGGACAATTTTTATACCAACCACCTTAGGGTTATATGATTCGTCTCCTACAATATTGTCCCTTGAAATGCCTCAGATCAGAGTAGATCTATACAAAGGTGAAATGCTCACATAACGATATCTATTTTGATAATGAAAGGGAATAAGAATGGATAAAGTGGACTCGATTGCTTACCGTTGTGCATCCAATGTTACAATCATAAGATCGATCAGATTCCATATGAAGGAGATCTCTTGATCCATGGATTTTGCCTTCAAAAATCAAAAAAATTAGAGGGAATTAGGTCAATCCCATATAAAATCAGATTAAGAATGAAGTAAGAGGATTAATAGACGATTAAAGGAATATTGGACCTTTTACACAGGTTTGTAGCTTGTGCAAAGTTTTTCCACATGCTTTTTCAAACCATACGCAAACCATGCGAGGCAGTTCAACTTGAAAAGTCTTCCTCCACAGAGTTTGATCAAAACAAGCACCATCCATCCATGACTATCTATGAAAAAGGGATATTTTCATGGTTTGGCTTCATGGACAAGTCCCAACTATGTGGGGTTCCACTATCTGAAAAAAACCATCTGCACAGTTTCCAAAACCATGTAGTAATCATGTACGGTTGCCTCTAAACTGTGTGTAATGTGTGATGTCTCCAAAAAGATGGGTTTTGGGATCCAAACAAGCCATAGACACCCTCAGAACCATTAATAAAAAATTAGGCTTCCAAATTAGTTCCATTTAATTGATTTAGATGGAAATGTAAAGGATCCTTACTTGAGTGAAAAACTGGGTTCTTACAAATACACATGTTCATTGATTGACCGTTCATCATAAAAAAGGATAATTGCACCCCAAATTGATATAAATTGATAAAAAATTCCATTCTAATGATTTTCCTTTAGATTCATTTTAAATAAATTCAACTATATTAGATCAATTCAACATATATTCTTTGAAATAGGTGTGTAACCTGGTATTAGTTCATTTGATATCTCAACATCAATAGTTTTCGAAAGACTATGAAATTATTTTAGAAGTAGATGAACAAATCCTTCGAAATAGGCATATCATTGATGATAAGTTTCTCTCAACCCTCATAAGAGAAACAATCCATTTTAATAAGAATCAAGACCGACACAATGGATTCATTTTCAATAAGCACATTATATTTCTCTCTGAATTGGGAGACGACCATAGGTGGGTTTGGAAAATAAAATGTAAATTCTCTTAATTAGAAGAATCTAAAAATAGAAGGGAATATTTAAACAAATTTAACCACTTTATTTTATTTATATAATCTAGTCAATCAAATTAAATACCAATATTACACCAAAATTAATTTATAAATAAGCACACAACAAATGATGTAAACCGTCTTTTTTCAAAAAATACACATTTATGTATCAAACTATATTTTATTTTTTCTTCAATTCTTAAAAAAATTAGATAAATGGTGAAATATTTTATTAAATATATAATATAATATATATATATATTCAATAAAAAATAATTCATCAAATGTGATAAATTTATTTTATTATGTTTAATATAAATTTTAGGAAAAACCAATAAATAGTATTTGTGAAAAAATCTTTTTCATTAAAGTATTTTTTATTTTAGTTTATAATATATAGATTAGTAATAAATTTATGTCAAACTTGTGTAAATAATATGTTGTTTATAATTTTTTATACCAAATCATACATACCAATCCAGTGTCCAGATGATAACTACCAGATACAAATATTTTAATAAAATACCTAGGTTTATTTAAAGTGGGTGTAGTGTGTGACAAAATTTATCAATGAAATTAAATTTATTTTAAAAACTAATAATAAAATCATTAGGTGCTACCTTAAATAAATAATCCAACAAAATTTTATTCATAAAAATAATTTCCCTTCTTAACCATTGACCCCTCTAACACCGTTAGAACTTGAAACTATGGTCGACTCTCAGATACACTCTCACACTCCATTCATGGGTCACACAACCACACAATGTCCCACATCCACCATCTTTTCAGTAAATTTTGAATCATTCATTTCCATCAATTGTATTTTAACATTATTATATGTCTATATTGTATAATAATGTTTCCATGAACCATGCTACTCTCATGCTTGGGATATAATTTTCCTATCATACTAGCCTCACATGTTTGGGAATGGCGGGAATTTATAATAAAAATATTAATTTATTATTCTTAAAAATAAATAATAATTCTTCGAACTAGGATTCCATATCAATAAATATTATTATAATAATATTCATTTTAAATATTAAATTTTTTCATGGTCTAATCAACAACACTTTAATCTTCTTCAACTATTAATTGTTGTATATTATTTTCTACCAAACACAATAAAAACATGTCTATGACAATAAGAACAACTCTCTAATTATCAGATATATAAATACTAAAAATTCAATAATTCCAATTGTATTGGAATCTATCTATTTGTATGTATTGTCAACCTATGAACCAAATTCTAAATAACTCATTCAAGGGTCAAAAAATCACTAATGTGATCAAAAGAAAAATATCATGAAACAAAAATAAAATTTAGAGAGGTTTTTTAGGGATCCCTATTTTTGTATGTGATGAAAAGATTCACCCAGGGTATAAAATTTTATCCTCCATTATGAGGGATCTCACCTCTTCAATAAATTCCCCCCTTTTAGAATAAAAATTACAACTAGAAATATGAATATAAGAAAATTCTGTCACATTCCTAAATAAATGTTTAGTCACATTTCAACCCTTTTTCCAACCTAATTCAAGGCTATGTGTGGAAATTTCCAATTTTACATAGGAGATAAGGATTGAATATTCGTGATCATACTTAGTATCATAAATATGTCTATAGGTATTTCTGTTGTTATAATATAGTGATTCTAATTTTGGTTATGTATTGTTTTAATATTGATATCTCTATTTTAAACCCTCAAATTATTGAAAATCAAAATGATATCAATATGATTTAGCCTTGATTATTAAATTAGAGTAATTCATAGGCCTATAGAACATTGAATATCAATGTGAATTATCAGTGGTTTCTTAATTATAAAATCAAATCTTCTATGTAGCGACCTGACCATAAAAACCATAAATGATGTTTACTACCATTATATTGGAATATGTTACACTTAATTCACATCAAAAAGGACAGAACAATTTAGTATTCTTGGTAAAGTATATATATACATGACTATTTATTACAAATGAATAAAAAAATTACAACATTATTATTTTCAATTAAAAAAATTTATTTCATCTAGTGAACCATATCATATCTTTCCAAATACACTTCATGGAATCCAAGGCAAAGGAAACACAATAACGATGATCTTAAATTCTCAATGATGGGATATGAAACATAAGAAAAAATGAATCAATTAGAATAATCAGTATAAAAAGATAAATAACACAGCACACAGGTATTATAGTGAATAAAGGTTTAGGAAGTTCCTCAACAATATGGAATGGTAAATAAAAAACACAAGTCATGTAATAAATACACTAGGAAATAAATTCATCCATTGACTATGTCATTTTGGAAATCTCATGGACAATAAATAACGAATATTAATTTAAGTAAATTCAGAATTATAAGATTACTTATTTTCTAGGAACATGATACTAATATAGTTATGACCGTTCAAAAGATGGTTTATCATAATAATATAAAGACTAAGAATAAGGTAATTTAAATATATTTGATGAAACCAATCTATATACATAAAAAAACTATATGAGATTATCATAGAAAAAACTTCTCATGAGACAACCAATGCATCTTGGTGCTTAAAATAAATAGTCCCCAACCCATATGGAATTCATTAATCGGTACCCAATCTATATAAAATGAACTATATAATCTCAATAATTTATAGTTAATGTCCAAATCATTCCCCATACATCGAATAATAAATATATATAAACAATGTGCCTTATCAAATATCCACATTGAGTAAATAATATATACTTATCAATATTTCCCTAGTCACTCAAATAAATGTCAATGTAGAATCTATATAATGATAAAAATTTTAGGAAATAATAATAGCCATGATAAACCATATGTATAATTTCGTTAAATGAAATTTTAAATGATCATAATAAATTGAATATTTTAAGGGGACTAAAATGAATCATGGTAGTGAATGCCAATAATATCCTTGGTAATTGGAATCCTAAAAAATCCACTATATGATCAAATATGGTATCAACACAACATATCCCCGTAGGTTTAAAATTCAAGTCTATTTTCATTGATGAAAGTATATACTATAAAATTCATTTTTAAATAATTGTATGAGAAAATACTATTTTAAGTATGAAAAAAATTGAAAATTCATTTTCTCCAAAAAAAATTTGAATCAATTTTCCTGAAAAGATAATATCTTAAACATGGAAAAGAGAATTACATCAAATTATAGCTGATATATTCTTGTATTCCATAAAAGTTAAAAAGAATAATTCTTTTACGCAAATTTTTTTTTTATAAAATTTTTTTTTTCAAAAAGAGACAATAATATTCATTTAAAAAAATTATAAAATAATAAAATGGTAAAAATAGATTTAAAAAATAATTTTATAATTTTTGAAAACATTTTTTAAATGTTTTTTTAGAAAAAATGTTTTTTATTAGAAAATAGGTTCCCCGAGTAATGAGGGAGATGAAGTCAGTCTTTCTTAAAAACATATTTACAAATCATTTTGAGTTCCATGTTGTGAAAAAATGATACTATTACATGAAAAGGTTCATTTGTAGCTATATGAGTCCAAATGAAATGTTTTTAGTAAAAAATAATAAATTATTTCCAATAATTTATATTCTATTGTAAAAAATCACAAATTAAAAGAGATTATGAAGAAATCACTTTAAAATAACTCATCCTCCCATTGATCTTAGAAGGTAAAAAACAATATCTAAGAAGAAGTCTGGACACTGAGCATGTACATCATCTCCTTCTCCAAAGTCTCATCCAGTATTCTTTGTTCTACCATTGCACCCATGCGAGAGAGAAAAACATTCCATAGATAACCTTCATGATTCGATCAACGATGCACACTGGATACTACTCAAAGGTAGCATCATCATCCAACTCAACTTACTCGAGATCAAAGGTATATGGTCGGTCAAAATGATTTTGCGGAATCTGTGAGACATGAAATACCTTGTGCATTGAACTGTACCTTTGAGGTAGTAGAAACAGATAAGCTATCATCCCAACTCTATATAGAATCTAGAACAGCCCAAAGTAATGAGGTGACTGCTTTACCTGCTTCCATAACTATATATACCCTAGTCTAGGTGATTCACGAAAAAAAACACGATCCCCAACCTCAAACTCAAGAGGATGTAAATGGAGATCGACATAAGAATTCTATCTATAAAAAGTTGTAGTCATATGCTTCCAGATCGACTAGAACCTATTCTGAACTCTATTGAATGAGATAAGGTCCTAGTACAGCTACCACAACTGCCTCTAGCCAGAACAAGTGTGAACGACATGAAATACCATATAATGCCTCAAGAGGATCCATATGAATCATCTTATGAAAACTGTTATTATAAGAGAACATTATTAGAGTGTTATGCTTCTCCCAAGAACCACTGAAATCAAGGATCCATGCTCGTATCATATCCTCTAAAACTTGTATTGTACGTTTCGATTTTCCATCGGTTTGAGGGTGAAAAGTTTTGTTTAAAATCACCTGAGTTCCCATATCATTCATTAAACCCTTCCAAAACTATGAAGTAAAACGAGAATCCCTATCTAAAAGGATAGTATATGGAATCTAGTGTAGTTGAATAATCTCAAGGTCATTAAGTCTTCCTATCTCTTCAACTAAGAAAGTCTCTCAAATAGAAATTATGTTGGATTATTTCATTAGTCGATCAATGACACAACATATAGCCTTGCTACCCCTCAACGATGTAGGTAAGATGACTAAGAAATCCATTGCGATATTTTCCCATTTCAATTCTAGTACTCGAAGTGTTTGTAATAAGCCTGTAGATATCTTTTGTTCTACCTTCACCAACTGACATATGTAAAACCTAGTGATGATGCCTGCAATCTAATGTTTCATCTCAGGCCACCAATATTGGCATCACATATATTGATACAACTTCGATATGTATGGATGATCTTACCACTGAGAAGCATGGGAATCTTCCATCAAATCCACTCTCACTTATATAGGAACCCGGATACATCCACATAAATTTAGGCCATCATCTTTGTCCACATACTAGTCCAGAGGTTGGTTATCTACAGATATACTCTCACAGATAACCAAACCTTCAAAATTTGAAAATTTACTTCACTTATCCTTCTCAATGAGAGAAGAGGTAACTGCTAATGCTGAAAGGTAAGAATACTCATGACTATCATGGAACTCTAGATGATGTTTAGGAAATAGAGCTATTAACATTTATTCACCACTGGATTCCTATAAAACATACGTTTGAGTTTTCTGACTTAGTGCATCTGACCCCATTTCCCTTCCCACGCTTATAGCCAAGATCAAAATCAAAGGGTTGTAGACATTCGAACCATATTTTCTATCAGAGGTTCATGTAACACTAGGAAAACATATGATTGAGACTTTTGTGGTCTTTATACACCACAACGTTCTCAACCAATATATAATGTCTCCAACAACATAAAGAGTGGACAAATGCTGCACGGTCGAGGTTGTGAGTCTGAAAATTTCTATCACGAGGGCTCAAATACCGAGATCTGTATGCAACATCATTATATTCCTACATCAACACCACTCTTAGGACAATGCCTGATGCATCTCAGAAAATGACATAACCTTTACCCGGTTTTGGAAGAATCAAAATCGCTACCGATACAAGCCCCCCTTTCATCTCCTGAATGGAATTCTCTCATTCTTTAGACCATGTGAACTTGACACCTTTCATTGTAAAACCTTTAAGAGGTTAATAAAGATGAGAAAAGTATTGTATTAAATTCTTGTAATGTCCAGAAAGCTCATATATAATTGTGATGTAAAATACATTCTTATAATTCTCATCGTAGAGTACAATACTAACCTTTTTAGGTTAACCAGATAGTCCACATTCTGAAATAATATGGCCCATGAAGTGGACCTTTTCAATCCAGAAGATTCACATAGAAATCTTGGAAAAAAATTGTTCTCTCAGTGCAATCATAATGATCTCAATATGTTTTTCATGGTCATTACGAGTGCGGGAATACACCAAGATTTCATCCACAAATACAATGAAAAGTAGTCCAAATTGTGATGGAAAACCCTATTCATCAAATCCTTGAATACAACCAGCATGTTTTTAATACTTAACAACCTAAAAAGATACTCATACAGACCATACCTACTATGAAAATTTGTACATGCCATGTCTAATGGTTTGACTCGCACCTGATGATAACCCAATCTCAATTCAATATAGAGAACACGTTTTCACCTCAGATCAGGCCAGATAGATCATCTATTCATTGAAGTGGATACAGATTCAGGACCGTAAGCTAGTTCAACTTTTTGTAATCCACTCATAAATGTAGAGTTATATCCTCCATAATAGAGATAAGAATAAGTGAATCCCACAGAGGATATACTAGACCATATAAAGTCTTTGTACACTAAGCCTTCTATATTCCTCTTGAGATCCGGAATCTTAGTAAGTGCTATCCTGTATAGAGGAATGGACACTATAGATTTTCATGGGACAAGATCAATTGTAACCTCTCCCTATATCTGAAGAGTTAAGCAAAAAAATTCATCCAGTAAGACTTCCAAAAATGATCAACTACTGGAGGGTAATCAGTCCACCCTGATAATGAAATTGAAGCACGTAATCTTGAGAACAAAAAGATTTCACATGAATGGGTAATTGACTTCCTCAAAGAGGACGTCCCCGCACATGCATATGCCCTTCGTCTGCATTCCCAATGGTATATCGAGGTTCATTATACTATAGAGATATTGTGTGTATAGTTTGAGACATTCCATGATTGATATAGAAACAAAAAATATTGAAGTAGATGTATCAAACATGGGGGAGATAAATAAGAGGTTACTAGAATAGTACCTTGTACTGTAGATGGTCCAACAGCTTAACCATTGGGTATTGGCTATACAGAATACAACTGACATGATCCAAGACCATGTACCAAAGATGGACTAAAAAGATCACGAATGCTCTACTGGTGCTGCTAGTGATCAGGGATCACACTACCATGACCACGACCTCCTCCTCGACCAAACCTATGGATGCTAGTCTAACTCCCCACATGATGTGGTGTAAAAGAAGTCTCTCCAGAAAGTAGATCATGCACAGATCTCTTTCCACTTGAGGCTGGTGGAAAGGTCATACAAAAGCACTAAAGATGACCCATAAGACAACAAGACCGACACTCCATAGGGTCCCTATCACAGTAGGACTTCTTATACCCATATCCTTCCAAAATGATGACACATTATAGGGCTATCTAACTGGATATTCTAGCTTACAATTGTTTTATGAAACACATCAAGGGAACATTACCTTCCACTCGAAGAACTATTGGCCTGACACAACACAGATATTTTAAACCTGGTACTCACTCCGAACATCAGGTTACACTCAATTATAAGGGATCTATCAACTATTGAAGAGAATGTTAGTTGGTGAAATACATTCACCAGAGTTTCAATGGCGTTCTAGATCCCATCCTCAAAACATCAAGTTTGTGAAAGCACATCATCGGATAGAAGCAGTGAAAAGCATAGTAAATCCGTGAAACGTGATGAATATTACATAACTGACATAGATCCCTACTAAAGTGCATGAACACTCTAGAACTGTTAGGTCATAGTGCCTGATGAATAAATTGATCATAAAAGGTGGTTTGTATGTCAACACATAACATGCCCTCATGTTACCTGTAAAGACCCGTAAAATTAAAGGGAAATTTTTTCTTAATTTTCTTTAGAATTTTTACAAGAACGCGGTTTCTGACGGGACCTGATTCCGAGGCCCGGAGTGCCCGGAATTAATTTCCGAAGTTTGGCTCGGGTACGTTCAGTGAACGAACGAGCGGGAATTTCTAACTTTTGATCCGTTGCTCGGAATTGAAATCCGAGGGCACCGATGAACTCGCAACGCCGATATTCGCTTAAAGAGACCTTTTCGGGAGTTGCGTTTGTTGAGGGTTGAAAGTTTAGTTTTGGGGTTTTCAGTTGAGTTAAATAAAATTTGTGTAAGACAAATTTTATTTTAACTTATTAAAAACCTACCAAAGGAGGTTGGAAGTGGGACCCACACCCACTTAACCTCCCTTGGGAGGATTAAGTGTGGTGGGGCCCACACGAACCCCTATTTCTTTTCAAATTTCCCTAACCCCTCTAAACCCCCTCTTAATTACGTAACTCTTCCCTACTTTATTTCTTGCCAACCTATCTCTTCATTTAATTTTGTCAACTCTAGATTTAATTAATGAATTGAATTCAACTTTTGAATTTTTGAAAGGTTGGCAAAGTGAAAATAAAATAAGGTGTAGCTTATTTTATTTTGGGTTGATCGTTTGTCTTCTGGAGAGGTGGAGAGCTCCTCTTCTTCTTCTTCAAACTCAACGAAGAACGCGAAGAACTTCGTTCTTCAACGAAGAACTTCTCCGCCGAAGAACACGATCCGTCCGCGACGCCGTATCCGCGACGCGACGTACTTCTTCTGCGTCATCTCTTCCGCGACGGTTTTCCGCGACGAACGCCATCGACAACGACTCTTCCTCCGACGTCAAAGGAATCGACACCGATATTCCACGACTCCGTCAACGTGCGACTATCGAGGTAAGGGTTCTTGAGTTCGTTGTTTCCTTTTTGTTTTGACTTTCCTCAAGACTTGACGTAGAACGCTCAAGATCCGACGAAGAACGCCGCTCCGCTCTTCTTCGTCTTCGGTGTCAACGAGAGAGAACACCGCACCTTCCTCGGACAACCTTCGTCGGCGTACAAGGATTCGCCAACGACGTACCTCTTCAGACGCGCCTCTTCGTCGTTGAATTTGACGAACGACGACCGCGTCGCCCGACCTCCGCGACGTCGTCTTCCGCAGAACGTAGACGATTCTTCGAATCTTATACCCGAGGTAGGGGATGTTGTTTAGTATTTAATTATCTCATTCTTGCTCGTGGTTCGTATGACTAACGTGAGGATGTTGTTTTTTTAAAGTTGAGTTATTAATTTAACGTGAGGGGGCCGAACCGCACGAACACGGCCGAACCCCCTCCATCGATCTTGTTTGTTCTTGCGGGTGGAAGCAAGTGGCGTGGTGCCGTCGCACCACGCGGTTGATCGTGCTTTTATTTTACGCAACGCCGTCGCGCGCACTCCATGGAAGAAACATCAAGAACGCGACGCCGTCGCGCCGCGTTGAAAGAAATCAAAGCACGGCAAAGGGGCGCGGTGCCGTCGCACCGCGCCGGACGACGAACGCCGCGGCCGGTTCCGGGTCGCGGCGGGACGAAGAGTACCGCGGCCGGTTCCGGGCCGCGGCGGAAGAGGAGACCGGCGGCCGGGCCGCCGGCGTCGGAAGCCGAAGAGGGGACCCGAAATTTCTGGTCCCATTGGAGAAAACCGGCCGGCCAGCTGGCCGGCCGGAAGTCTTTAAAACCGGGGAAATAAATTCCCCGGCCGTATTAATAAAACCCCCTCTTTAAGAGAGGGGGCGGATCTTTGAAGGAGGGGGGGGGGGGCAACCGGCCCCCCTCGGATCCACACAAGCAGGCCCCCTCATGTGAGGGGGCGGTTTACCTAAAAATCGGCGCGGCTAAGCCGCGCCGCCAGAAGAGAACCGCGGGGCATAAGCCCCGCGTGCGCAGCCCGTGCGGCGCCAGACGCCGCCGCCGCGGCCCGCCGTCGCCGCCGCCGCGTCGCCCGCCGCCGCCGGCCACCGCCGCCGGTTGCCGCGCCGCCCCGGGGGGGGGGGGGGGGGGGTCGGGCCGGGTCGGCCCGGACCCGGACCCCCCCGTTTCGTACCAGATTTGGTTTTTGGCCCATAACTTGAGCCTCGGACCTCCGATCGACGAACCGTCAGCGGCAACGCGATCCTTGGATCGAGGCGGTCGTTTCGGTATATCGCACTCAAGGTTTCGGATTACTTTGAGTTCGGCCGGGTTGGTTCATTCACGAAACCAACCGGGCCTTCGGAGCGGAAACACTCATATCTTGAGCCACGAACGTCCGATTGACGCGCCGTCAGTCGCGTTGCGTTCCTCTTAATGAGACGGATCTTTTGGCATACTCCGCCCGAGGTTTGGACGCAGGTGGAGTACGGTCGGGTTGGTTTTGCCTTAAAAACCAACCGGGCCCCGGAGACGAAAAAGCCAATAACTCACAGACCGGGCGTCTGATTGACGCGCCGTCTGTTTCGTTGACTTCCTCTTGATGAGACGGAACTTTTGACATACTTTGCCCGAGTTTTGGATGCAGTCGGAGTATGGCCGGGTTGGATTGTACCCGAAATCCAACCGGGCCCCTGGAACGTTAAAGCTGATATCTTTCAGACAAGACGTCCGTTTGACGAACCGTCAGCGGCGTTGGTGGTTACGTTGAGTAACGGTCCCTTTGAGTATACCCTATGGGAGTTCAGGGTACAGTTGAGATACGGCCGGGATTGGTTTCACTCATGAAACCAACCGGGCCCCTGGGACGAATAGGCTAATAACTCACAGACCGGGCGTCCGATCGACGCGCCGTCTGTTGCGTTGAGACCCCTGTGACGAGACGGACCTTTGAGACACTTCTTCGTGGGACTTTGTGATACTTGGAGTATCGACCAGTAGCTCGTGGAGCGGACCCTCCCGGAGACGAGCATGCAGAGTACGGAGACCGTGTAGCCGGCTGAGACCTGACGACTGCTTGACCGACTCGACTTGGAGTGAGTCGACTAGCCCAGTGGACGGAGCGCCCAGTAGTTGGTAGCAGACCCACGGCGGACGGAGCGCCTGTTAGTTGGCAGCAAACCCGCGGTACTCGACAGGAGGAGTACCTCAGTAGGCTATTTGGGCGAGCGCCCGGTATTTGGCGACAGACCCTCAGCGGACGGAGCGCCAGGTAGTTGGCCGCAAACCCGCAGTACTCGACAGGAGGAGTACCTCAGCAGTCTTAGGTTAGTGAGAAGTACCTCGGAGTCGTGACAGGACCACTGTACACTCTAGAGACGGAGCTCTTCAGCAGTTACGGTTTCGATAATGAAAATCCTGGTTTGAGCTGAGACTTTTGACCTTGTGTTTACTTCATGATTGAGATGGGTCACTTGCTAACTTTGGTATATGTATGGGCATATACCCGGGTAGTGGTTATCCGTCGTTTTCACAATCTTTGTGTTTCCTCATGATTGAGATGGGTTACTTGATAACTTAGGTATATGTATGGGCATATACCTAAGTAGAGTTTATCTGTTGAGATCTTCTTGTGGTTATCCTTGTTGGTTTTAGTGAAACCTTGAGGGTCTCGGGGTCCCTACTGAGTATCGTTATACTCACCCCTGCACGGGCTATGCCCGCACCTCGTTGTGTTGGTTGCAGACGACGGCCGTACTGACAGAGGCCGAGTGTTCGAGGACTGGACGGTACCTGGAGGTGGACTATACGACGAGGCGGTACCCGGAGGTGGACCACTGGGCGGGACATACTCGGAGCGGATGGCGGGACCCGAGGAGCAGAGGAGCTATCTATACCCACCCTTCAGGTGGGATTTCTAGTGGACATCTCAGCGTAGCAGCTTTACTTTTCAGTCGCTGTTTTCCCTTTCGAGTTGTACTTTACAGTTGGGCTTGTATTTCCGGCCCCTTTTTACTTTTCAGCTCTCCTTTTTGTACTTAGTGTTTTACTTCCGCTTGTACTCTGTGGTGCTTGTTTTCTTTATTAAGTCAATGCCTTCCCAGTTATCGGGATTTTACGCCTTTGGTGCTAGTCGCCAGCCCCTGGCCTATGGAAGGCGGGCTTGGGGTAGTCACGGCACGGGCCCCGAGGACGGGTTGTGACAAATTGGTATCAGAGGAGTTCGGTTCTACCGCAGAACTTATAACTCTGATGTTTCTTTCTGTGAAGCAATAGTGTTGAGAGTACCGAGTGTGGTTTTCAGTCCAGGGAGTCCAGTTTTGGTGCGGGCGGCCGACGTATCCATACACCAGGACCTTGACAACTGATTTCCGACTTTGTGCACGAAAACACTGATTGCGTGTGTGTTTTCAAAGGTTTTTCCCCTTAAAACAGCTCAAACCAGGTCAGCTCACCAGGTATAATCGTTTGATCGTGTTACGTTGTTTCTTCAGGATGGCCCCATGACGGCAGCCAGCTAGGGTTCCGAGAATCGAACGTGACGACAGCCCACCGAGCGACGAGGCCTCGGTGCAGGGCCCTTTGTCAGCAGTGGCACCGGCGGTAGCTCTACCCGCCGAGCCCCTGATGCTTCCAGCAGCAGCCGCTGACGATGCACGTCGCCTCAGCGCACTGCATGAGTTTCAGCGCCAGCGACCGCCCAGGTTTCGCGGGGAGACGGATCCCCAGGCTGCAGATGACTGGCTGGAGGCAGTGGTACGAGTGTTTAGGCTAGTGAGGACACCAGCAGACCTCATGGTGATCCTCGCTGCGAGCCTACTACACGCAGCAGCAGGACGATGGTGGAGATTGATGCTCCAGGTGCACGATGAGGCATCTCTACTTTGGACGGACTTTGAGAGCCTCTTCCGCTCAGAGTTCGTCCCGGCCACCCTCCGAGCGGTGCGCATCCAGGAGGTTCTACAGCTGCGGCAGGGAAGCGTGACGGTCGCTCAGTACTCGGCGAGATTTACCGATCTCTCGCGCTACTCGACCAACATGGTACGGGACCCATTCTTCCGGGCCCGGACCTTCGAGCAGGGTTTGAGACACGAGATCAGGGCATCGCTGATCTCCCTCAGCTTACCGACTCAGACAGGAGTACTGGAGCGGGCCCTTCTGATTGAGAGCTTCCTTGCTGAGTCTTCACCAGCGCAGCGACCCACCGCAGGGCGGCACATAGCGGAGTCTTCGGTAGCAGGTAGCCGACAGATGACTCGGGAGTCCAGACAGACCAGACCTTCAGGCAGACGACCTCAGGGCACTGGCTCAGCAGTGCAGGGCACACAGCGCGGAGTCAGTCTTTTGAGTGGAAGACAGTGCTTTGCATGCGGCGGGCAAGGCCACATGGCTCATGACTGCCCGACCCGCCATTCGGAGGAGCAGCAGACGGTTGAGGAACCACCTAGGCAGAGGCAGAGGTTCGACCGTGGAGGTCCGCAGGGAGGAGGCGGACGAGGCAGAGGAGCTGGCCGAGCAGCAGGTGGTGGACGACGCTTTGAGGCTCTGCCACCACCACCACCAGGAGGTCCACCCCGACAACAGGGAGTAGGTGAACATGCGAGAGCACAGCTTCAGGCAGCTGAAGCTTACGATCATGGAGCTCTGGGAGCAGGTGGACAGGGGAGGAACTAGTGGATACGTCTTTTGTACTTCTAGTTCCATGTTGATGTTGCTTTTGTGTAGCGTCTTGTAATATGAGCTGTAATAATAAAAGACGCATCCTTTGTGATGTTTTCATTCCTGTCCTCTTTTGTGATGTTACTAAGAGGTTCCAGTTGACTGTTGACTTGACCCTCACTTGTGAGACATCTACTGGAGGAGACCAGTTACCACACACTGATGCCGATAGTGTGACTCAACCATTGGAGGCGAGAGTAACGGTTGGATCTCTTAGTAGTAGCGTCGAGGCCTTACGACGTCATCCTTGGTATGGATTAGTATCATCCATGTTAGGATTGACTGTTTTAGGCAAAGAATGTGGTTCATCCAGGGGATGAGACCAGGTTTCTCTTATCGGCAAAGAAGAAATCTTGCAGCTCTTGTGGGACCAGAAATGGTCCGGGCCACGTCGGAGGAGGTCCATGTCATCCAGGAGCGGATGAGGACAACACAGAGCCGACAGAAGTCATTCGCTGACAGGAGGCGGAGGCCACTAGAGTTCGAGGATGGTGACCACGTCTTCTTGCGGGTCTCACCTCGACGTGGTATTCGGAGATTTGGCCGAGGAGGCAAGTTATCTCCGCGCTTCATCGGACCCTTCCAGGTCCTCAGCAGGATTGGTGAGGTGGCTTATCGCCTGGCTCTACCACCTCAGTTGCACCCGGTGCACGACGTCTTCCACGTCCCAGCTGAGGAGATACATGCACGACCCGACGCACATCATTGACCATGGGGAGCTTGACGTTGACAATGGGGTGACTATTACGAAGGTCCCGGTGGAGATAGAGGATCGACAGGAGCGGGTCCTACATGGGCGATCGATTCCTCTTGTGCACAGCAGATGGCGGCACAGGAATCTCCAGGAGAGCACAGGGGAGCGGGAGGCTCAGTAGCGTGCTCAGTATCCTCTTTTGTTTCCCTAGTTTTTGATGTAGCTTTACGGGGACGTAAAGCCCTGAGGTGGGAGTAATGTAAAGACCCGTAAAATTCAAGGGAAATTTTTTCTTAATTTTCTTTAGAATTTTTACAAGAACGCGGTTTCTGACGGCACCTGATTCCGAGGCCCGGAGTGCCCGGAATTAATTTCCGAAGTTTGGCTCGGGTACGTTCAGTGAAAGAACGAGCGGGAATTTCTAACTTTTGATCTGGTGCTCGGAATTGAAATCCGAGGGCACCGATGAACTCGCAACGCCGATATTCGCTTAAAGATACCTTTTCGGGAGTTGCGTTTGTTGAGGGTTGAAAGTTTAGTTTTGGGGTTTTCAGTTGAGTTAAATAAAATTTGTGTAAGACAAATTTTATTTTAACTTATTAAAAACCTACCAAAGGAGGTTGGAAGTGGGACCCACAACCACTTCACCTCCCTTGGGAGGATTAAGTGTGGTGGGGCCCACACGAACCCCTATTTCTTTTCAAATTTCCCTAACCCCTCTAAACCCCCTCTTAATTACGTAACTCTTCCCTACTTTATTTCTTGCCAACCTATCTCTTCATTTAATTTTGTCAACTCTAGATTTAATTAATGAATTGAATTCAACTTTTGAATTTTTGAAAGGTTGGCAAAGTGAAAATAAAATAAGGTGTAGCTTATTTTATTTTGGGTTGATCGTTTGTCTTCTGGAGAGGTGGAGAGCTCCTCTTCTTCTTCTTCAAACTCAACGAAGAACGCGAAGAACGTCGTTCTTCAACGAAGAACTTCTCCGCCGAAGAACACGATCCGTCCGCGACGCCGTATCCGCGACGCGACGTACTTCTTCTGCGTCATCTCTTCCGCGACGGTTTTCCGCGACGAACGCCATCGACAACGACTCTTCCTCCGACGTCAAAGGAATCGACACCGATATTCCACGACTCCGTCAACGTGAGACTATCGAGGTAAGGGTTCTTGAGTTCGTTGTTTCCTTTTTGTTTTGACTTTCCTCAAGACTTGACGTAGAACGCTCAAGATCCGACGAAGAACGCCGCTCCGCTCTTCTTCGTCTTCGGTGTCAACGAGAGAGAACACCGCACCTTCCTCGGACAACCTTCGTCGGCGTACAAGGATTCGCCAACAACGTACCTCTTCAGACGCGCCTCTTCGTCGTTGAATTTGACGAACGACGACCGCGTCGCCCGACCTCCGCGACGTCGTCTTCCGCGGAACGTAGACGATTCTTCGAATCTTATACCCGAGGTAGGGGATGTTGTTTAGTATTTAATTATCTCATTCTTGCTCGTGGTTCGTATGACTAATGTGAGGATGTTGTTTTTTTAAAGTTGAGTTATTAATTTAACGTGAGGGGGCCGGACCGCACGAACACGGCCGAACCCCCTCCATCGATCTTGTTTGTTCTTGCGGGTGGAAGCAAGTGGCGTGGTGCCGTCGCACCACGCGGTTGATCGTGCTTTTATTTTACGCAACGCCGTCGCGCGCACTCCATGGAAGAAACATGAAGAACGCGACGCCGTCGCGCCGCGTTGAAAGAAATCAAAGCACGGCAAAGGGGCGCGGTGCCGTCGCACCGCGCCGGACGACGAACGCCGCGGTCGGTTCCGGGTCGTGGCGGGACGAAGAGACCGCGGCCGGTTCCGGGCCGCGGCGGAAGAGGAGACCGGCAGCCGGGCCGCCGGCGTCGGAAGCCGAAGAGGGGACCGGAAATTTCCGGTCCCGTTGGAGAAAACAGGCCGGCCAGCTGGCCGGCCGGAAGTCTTTAAAACCGGGGAAATAAATTCCCTGGCCGTATTAATAAAACCCCCTCTTTAAGAGAGGGGGCGGATCTTTGAAGGAGGGGGGGGGGGCAACCGGCCCCCTCGGATCCACACAAGCAGGCCCCATCATGTGAGGGGGCGGTTTACCTAAAAATCGGCGCGGCTAAGCCGCGCCGCCAGAAGAGAACCGCGGCTCATAAGCCCCGCGTGCGCAGCCCGTGCGGCGCCAGACGCCGCCGCCGCCGCCGCGTCGCCCGCCGCCGCCGCCTGCCGCCGCCGGCCGCCGCCTCCGGCCGCTGCGCCGCCCCAGGGGGGGGGGGGGGTCGGGCCGGGTCGGCCCGGACCCGGACCCCCCCCCCGTTTCGTACCAGATTTGGTTTTTGGCCCATAACTTGAGCCTCGGACCTCCGATCGACGAACCGTCAGTGGCAACGCGAGCCTTGGATCGAGACGGTCGTTTCGGTATATCGCACTCAAGGTTTCGGATTACTTTGAGTTCGGCCGGGTTGGTTCGTTCACGAAACCAACCGGGCCTTCGGAGCGGAAACACTCATATCTTGAGCCACGAACGTCCGATTGACGCGCCGTCAGTCGCGTTGCGTTCCTCTTAATGAGACGGATCTTTTGGCATACTCCGCCCGAGGTTTGGACGCAGGTGGAGTACGGTCGGGTTGGTTTTTCCTTAAAAACCAACCGGGCCCCGGAGACGAAAAAGCCAATAACTCACAGACCGGGCGTCTGATTGACGCGCCGTCTGTTTCGTTGACATACTCTTGATGAGACGGAACTTTTGACATACTCCGCCAGAGTTTTGGATGCAGTCGGAGTATGGCCGGGTTGGATTGTACCCGAAATCCAACCGGGCCCCTGGAACGGGAAAGCTGATATCTTTTAGACAGGACGTCCGTTTGACGAACCGTCAGCGGCGTTGGTGGTTACGTTGAGTAACGGTCCCTTTGAGTATACCCTATGGGAGTTCAGGGTACAGTTGAGATACGGCCGGGATTGGTTTCTCTCACGATACGAACCGGGCCCCTGGGACGAATAGGCTAATAACTCACAGACCGGGCGTCCGATCGACGCGCCGTCTGTTGCGTTGAGACCCCTGTGACGAGACGGACCTTTGAGACACTTCTTCGTGGGACTTTGTGATACTTGGAGTATCGACCAGTAGCTCGTGGAGCGGACCCTCCCGGAGACGAGCGTGCAGAGTACGGAGACCGTGTAGCCGGCTGAGACCTGACGACTGCTTGACCGACTCGACTTGGAGTGAGTCGACTAGCCCAGTGGACGGAGCGCCCAGTAGTTGGTAGGAGACCCACGGCGGACGGAGCGCCTGTTAGTTGGCAGCAAACCCGCGGTACTCGACAGGAGGAGTACCTCAGTAGGCTATTTGGGCGAGCGCCCGGTATTTGGCGACAGACCCTCAGCGGACGGAGCGCCAGGTAGTTGGCCGCAAACCCGCAGTACTCGACAGGAGGAGTACCTCAGCAGTCTTAGGTTAGTGAGCAGTACCTCGGAGTCGTGACAGGACCACTGTACACTCTAGAGACGGAGCTCTTCAGCAGTTACGGTTTCGATAATGAAAATCCTGGTTTGAGCTGAGACTTTTGACCTTGTGTTTACTTCATGATTGAGATGGGTCACTTGCTAACTTTGGTATATGTATGGGCATATACCCGGGTAGTGGTTATCCGTCGTTTTCACAATCCTTGTGTTTCCTCATGATTGAGATGGGTTACTTGATAACTTAGGTATATGTATGGGCATATACCTAAGTAGAGTTTATATGTTGAGATCTTCTTGTGGTTATCCTTGTTGGTTTTAGTGAGACCTTGAGGGTCTCGGGGTCCCTACTGAGTATCGTTATACTCACCCCTGCACGGGCTATGCCCGCACCTCGTTGTGTTGGTTGCAGACGACGGCCGTACTGACAGAGGCCGAGTGTTCGAGGACTGGACGGTACCTTGAGGTGGACTATACGACGAGGCGGTACCCGGAGGTGGACCCCTGGGCGGGACCCGAGGAGCGGATGGCGGGACCCGAGGAGCAGAGGAGCTATCTATACCCACCCTTCAGGTGGGATTTCCAGTGGACATCTCAGCGTAGCAGCTTTACTTTTCAGTCGCTGTTTTCCCTTTCGAGTTGTACTTTACAGTTGGGCTTGTATTTCCGGCCCCTTTTTACTTTTCAGCTCTTCTTTTTGTACTTAGTGTTTTACTTCCGCTTGTACTCTGTGGTGCTTGTTTTCTTTATTAAGGCAATGCCTTCCCAGTTATCGGGATTTTAGGCCTTTGGTGCTAGTCGCCAGCCCCTGGCCTATGGAAGGCGGGCTTGGGGTAGTCACGGCACGGGCCCCGAGGACGGGTCGTGACATTACCCGACCTGGGCAACTACATCCCACTAATACATGCTGAATCCCAAAGCACGATAGTAGAAATATTGATTCCCTTCTGTAGATTAATTTCAATATGCTCAAATATTGATAGAATGACCTCTTTCCAAGACTCAATAGCCTCAGGTCCCCCATTCCCTGAAAAATATGGAGGTTGCTGCTACTGGAACTCAAGGGTCAGATCAACCATCGTAGGTGCAACCCATAGAGCACCAATCATGGAATACATCATACATATGAAACTATCATGGGATTGGGAATTAGTTCTTGGATTAGGTACAATGGGAGGTTCTTCATGTGGCACTCCTGGAAGTAAGACTGGCGGCTCAGGGCCCACCATGTCTGGAGCATGGTCATCACCACTCTCTTGGCGAACGACATGAGGATGTCAAGGAGGCATGGGTCTAAAAAGTTTAAGAACAGAACTTATAAATGCATAGAATTGTAGGATAACATTACTAGAAGAAGATAAAATTATGAAAAATTCATTTCCCTAGGCGTACTACACAATCTACATGATTAGACAACTATGCATCGGTAAGTGCCCAATTAGATGTATTATTCCATTTTACAGTTAATTCATAATTTCACTCCTTTATCGATCATAAACATGAAAATAATTAATAAGGATGTGCCTCAAATTCATTTTTTATTTCAGTATTATCTTTATAATTGATATTCATTTCCATTGAATCAGTGCCCATATACCTATGACTAGATTCAACACCCATTTAATCCTAGCATAATGGATTGACTCGATAAATTACTCATCCCATCCCATGAGGGCCCAAAAAACTCATGAATTGAGATAGGAAATCACTCAATTGAATATAATATAATACATGTACAAGAAACTATCTCTACATCACTGAACAATCACATGCATATCATGCAACAAAAAGTATTGAAATGCGCCTATATTGCATGGAAATATGCATGAAATGTGAATTATAGAAGCGTATGATGATGGATATAGTATTAATACTTTCCCTCAAATCATTTGGACAAGGATGAAATAAATTTTCAAAAGGGTAATAATCAACAACACCACACAACACATGTGAGTCACCTAATGGTAAAATAATATCAATTGTAATAGGAAAAATAGAAAATAAAATTGCATTATGGGTAACGTGGATTTTACCCCAAACATTTCTTTGTGATCCCAAGAACAACTTATGACCATGTACCAAGCGTTCATATTCTCAAATATATTTTATGTAAATTGTAAAGCAAGAAAAGATCTTTGTTGATACAACAATGTGAAAACACAAACCTAGATGCCACTTAACGAGTGGCCGAAGACCAGCGGTCGAAATAGACTCAAGAACATCTTTCTAAAAGATAGAGGCTTCTGAATAGCAGTGAGGACCGTGGGTGTGTTCATGGGAAGACTATTCCCTCATTAGTAGAGTGTATCACAATGGAAGGATTGTAATTAATAATGTATAATGGAAGAAATATAAATATTATAAATATATAGCAGAAGCTAACTGATGAAGTAGATAGGCATGAATAATAATAACTATATTAACTGGAACAATGATGATGTATTGGAGTGTTACTAGAAAACTGGAAAACATGGATTCAAGATAGTAGGCATAACAAGTTCCACAATGTAAAATAAATAAAAGCTTACTCCAAGCATCCGAATAACCTACTCGGTCTTCTACTATCAACCTCTATCATATCAACATGTAATAAAGTATTGAATAATTTATGCACCAATTTTTCAATACCTACCACAATGTAATATACTATGTGTACCAAACTAAACTCGGATAGGGTGTGAGATAAATCTCAGTGGGCCACCACCAATGGTGTCTATAACATTCTGCTCGTGTAATGGAATACTGCAGTGTTCCCACATGCATATATAAAGTAATGTAAGTAGTACAAATAACTGAAATATCCGTTTACCGGATTTAGCCCTCAGCTAGTGTCTGAACATGTAACCAGTTCATTAATTAGTGAACTAACAAGAAATGTTAATAGATAACAAGAGGCATAGACATCACTAAGATCACCATATGATAGTATAAGTAGTGAATGGCCTAAGACATAACAAGGAAACCCGAAAAGGACATCTAGTGAGGGAGTTCCAGGGTAATATCCAAGGTAACATAAATCTCACATAAAGATAACTCAGTAGTATCCGAGTATAGTTAAGGGGTAACAATATAAGCCAAAGTGCGAAATCCATGAAATTCCACAGTAAAGCGCCTACTGAGTCCAATGTGATTGACCGTGGTTAAACGGGGCTATGCAATGAAATGACTGTATGGGCTTTCCCCATGGAACCTACTAGTCAATAGAGGTTCCAAAGATTGTATATGAGTTATCATGTAATAATGAATGGGACACAATGGAAGTATACTAGTCATCCAAGGAATGAATATGAACTAGAGTCTTCGTGGGTATCAACATAAAAACGTTAACCTTGGATTAGAATGGGATTCTCGAGTCCCATGGTATCCTCCTCTCAGAATCCAAGGCAAGATCGAGTCATTACATTCCTATTTGATATTGTAATCATGTAAGAATAAATTTTTTTCATGTCATTCCTTCCATTAGTGTGGATATGTTAGGTGGAGTTGAAATCGTTTATTCATTGGTCCATGTCATGACTTTCATTAGTGTGGATAGGCTTTGTAGTGTTTCTACCATTTAATGAAGTATTAGTTAGCCATTAAGGCATATTCAATTATTGAGGTTCACTCTACTACCAACCATTAACATGGAAAGGGGTTTTACGAACATGTAACATTTAATGAATTTCATTAAATAAGGCCATTTTCTATACTTAATATACATTCCATTTTACATTTCATATTTCGCTTTTAATAACCATTTGAAATCACTTACCTTAAGAAGATCAAGTGGTGAGTATACATGGTACATGCCATTTTGAAATTCTCAGTAATAATATGCTAGTTATGATAAAAGGCTCACTTTTAGAAGGGTCATGCAAAGGAACACTCAAAGAGTGGATCAAACATGCTGTAACACTAAAAACCCAATTATGGAATAACCCTCTACATGAGGCGGATTGAGTTCTAGGTGTTACCACTAACATCTAATCACATATTTGGAAAGAGAATAATGATAAAATTATAACATGTATATTCATGGAATGTAAATTTAAGGAAAATATTCAAACGAAACTAGTGATCCCCACACAAGCATTCTAAAAGAAACATACATTAGGGACAATTTATAAGTCACTCACCTTAGGGTTATATGATCTATCTCCTCCAGTATTGGCCCTTGATATGCCTCAAATCAGAGTAGATCTATAAAAAGGTGAAATGATCCCATAATGATATGTATTTCTAGAATGAAAGGCAATAAAGAATGTATAATGTGCACTATATTACTAATCGTTGTGCATTCAATGTGACAAGCATAAAATCGATCAGATGTCGTATGAAGGAGATCTCTTGATCCTTAACTTTGGCTGTCAGAGAGCTAAAAAATGAATATGAATTAGGTCAATCCAACATAAACTCAGATTATTAATAAAGTATGAGTATTAATAGATGATTAAAGGAATATAGGACATTTTACACAAGTTTGTTGCTTGTGTATAGTTTGTCCAAATTGTTTTTGAAACCATGCGCAAACCATGCGAGACAGTTCTGCTCGAAAAGTCTTCCTCCACAGAAATTGATCAAACCATTCACTATCAGTCCACGACTACCAAGGAAAAATGTATATTTTCACCTTTTGGATTCATGGACACGTTCCAACTATTTGGGGTTCCACTATCTGAAAAAAACCATCCGCACAGTTTGGAAAACCATGCAGAAGTACTGTACTATTGCCTCTAAACTCTGTGCAATGTTCTTTGTCTCCAAAAAGATGGGGTTTTGGCTCCAAAAAATCCCAAGACACCCTAATAACCTTTAATAACTCATTAGGCTTCCAAATTATTTCCATAGAAAATATTTATACTGAAAATTGAAGGATCCACACTGGAGTGAAAAACTGGGTTTTTACAAATACACAGGTGCATTGATTGACCGTAATTCATAAAAAAGGATAATTTCACCCCAAAGTGATATACATTGATAAATAAATCCATTATAATGATTTTTTATTAGATTCTTCATAACTTAATACGAATATATTTGGCCAATTAAACATATATTCTTTGAAATATGTGTGTCACCTGGTATTAGTTCATTTGATATCCCAACATCAATATTTTTCGAAAGTCTATGAAATTATTTTTGAAGGTGATGAAAAAATAATTCGAAATAGGCATATCATTGATGATAAGTTTCTCCCAACCATCCTGAGATAAACAACCCTTTTTAATATGAATAAAGACCAAAAAATGGGCTCATTTTCAATAAGAAGATTATATTTCTCACTGAATTGGATGACGACCATAGGTAGGTCTGGAATAAAAAATGTAACTTCGGTTAATTAGAAGAAACTAAAAATAGAGGGGAATATTTAAAAAAATTAACCACATTATTTTAGTTATATAATCTAGTAAATCAAATTAAATTCCAAAATTCCACAAAAATTAATATAAAAATAAGCACACAACAAATGATGGAAAACATCTTTTTTCAAATATACACATTTATGTATTAAACTATATTTTATTTTGTCTTAAAATATTAAAAAAATAGATGAATGGTAAAATATTTTATTTAATATATAATATTATATATATATATATATTCAATTAATGATAATTCATCAAATGTGATAAATTTATGTTATTATGTTTAATAAACATTTCAGGCAAAACCAATGCATAGTATTTCCGAAAAAAATCTTTTTTATTAAAATATTTATTACTTTCATTTATAATATATATATTACAAATCAGTTTATGTTGAAATTTTATAAATAATAAGTTGTTAATAATTATTTTATTCCAAATCAAACCTATCAATCCAGTTTCTAGATAATAACTATCAGATACTAATATTTTAATAAAATATTTGTGTTCATTTTTAGTGGGTGTTGTGTGTAACAAAAGATATCGATGAAATTAAATTTATTTTAAAAACTAATAATAAAATTATTAGGTGATACCTTATATAAATAATATAACAAAATTTTATCCTTAAAAATAATTTTCTTTTATAAACCTTGACCCCTCAAACAACGTTATTACTTGACACTATAGTTGACTCACATATACACTCTCACACTCCACTCATGGGTCACACCACCACACGATGTCCCACTTCCACCATATTTTCAATCATATTTGCATCATTGATTTAAATAAATTGTATTCTAACGTTATTATATGTCTCTATTGTATAATAATGTTTCCAAGAACCATGATACCCACATGGATGGCATATACTATACTTATCCTACTTGCTTCAAAATTTTGGGAATGGCCTGAATTTTTAATACAAATATTAATATATTATACTTAAAAATAAATATTAATTATTCGAACTATGATTCCATATCAAAAAATATTATTATAATAATATTAATTTTAAATATTAAATATTTTCAAGGTCTTATCAACAACACTTTAATATTCTTCATCTATTAATTGGTGTATATGATTTTCTACCAAACACAATTAAATCATGTATATAACATTAAGAACAACTCTCCAATTATCAGATATTATTATATATTTAAAATAAATACAAAAAAATAAATAATTCCAATTGATTGGATTCTATATATTTGTATTTATTGTCAACCTATGAACCAAATTCTAAAAAACTAATTCAAGTGTCAAAAAATCAATAATGTGGTCAAATGAAAAATATTGTGAAACAAAAATAAAATTTAGAGATGTTCTTTAGGAAACCCTATTTCTATATGAGAAGAAAAAATTCATCCAGGGGATAAAATTTTCTCCTCTTAATTGAGGGATCTCACCTCTTCAATTAATACCACACTTTTTAGCATAAAAAGAACAACTAGAAACATGAATCTTTGAAAATTATATCACATTCCCAAATAAATATTTGGTCACATTTCATCACATTTTCCAACATAATTCAAATCTATGTGAGAGTCTTTCCAATTTAACTTAGGAGATAAGTATTGAGTAATCTTGATCATACTTAGTATCTCAAATACGTCTATAGGAATTTCCATTATTAAAATATAATAATGATGATATTGGATATGTATTGTTTAAATATTGATATCTCTATTGGAAACCATCACATTAATGAAAAGAACATGATATCAATATGATTTAACCTTGATTATGACATAAGAGTCATTCATAGGCCTATAGAAAATTGAATAACAAAGTGAATTATTAGTGTTTTCTGAATTATAAACTAAAATATTCTATGTAGAGACCCGACCATAAAAAAACCATAATTGATGATTACTACCATCATATTGTCATATGATACACTTAATTCTCATCCACAAGGACAGAAAAATTTAGTAGCCTTGGTAAATTAGATACATACATGAGTATTTATTACAAATGAATAAAAAAAATTACAACATTATTATTTTCAATGATAAAAAAATTAGTTCATCTAGTGAATCTTTTCATATATTTCGAAATACACTTCATGGAATCCAAGGGAAAGGAAACATAATAAATATGATCTTAAATTCTCAATAAAGGGATATGAAACATAACAAATAATGAATCAATTAGAATAATCAGTATAAAAAGATAAATAACTTAACATACATGCATTATAGTAAATAAATGTTCCTCAATAATATGTAAAGGTAAATAAAAAGAACAAGTCATGTAATAAATAAACTAGTAAATAAATGCATCCATTGATTATGTCATTTTGAAAATCTCATGAACAATAAATAATTAATATTAATTGAGTAAATTCAGAGTTATAAGATTTTATGTTTCCTAGGAACATAATACTATTATAGTTAAGACCATTCAAAATATGGTTTAGCATAATAATAAAATGACCAGGAATAAGGTAATTTAAATATATATTTTGAACCCAATCTATTATACATTGAAAAAACTATAAGATATTATCATAAAACAAATTTTTTTTCATGAGACTACCAATGCATCTTGGTGCTTAGATGTAATAGTCACCAACCCATATTGAATTCATTAACCGGTCCCCCATCTATATAAAATTCATTCACTAATCTCAAACATATATAGTTAATGTCCAAATCCTTCCCCATATTTCGATTAATAAATTTATATAAACAATATGCCTTATCAAATATCCACATTGGGTAAATGATAAATACTTATCAATATTTCCCCTATCACTCAAATAAATATCAATGTAGAATCTATATAATGATATTTTTTTAGGAAATAATAATATCTATGATGAACCATATGGATAATTTGTTTAAATAAAATGTTAAACAATAATTAGAACTTGAATATTTTAAGGGGACTAAAATGGATCATTGTAGTGAATCTGAATAATATCATTTATCAACAGAATCCTAAAAACACCAATATATGAAGAAATATGGTATCGAAACTACATATCCCTATATAAATAAAATTTATTTGTGTTTTAATTGATTAATTAAAATACTATAAAATTCATTTTTATATAATTGTAGGAGAAAATACAATTTTCAGTATAAAAAAATTGAAAAATCATTTTCATCAAAAACTAATTGAAACAGTTTTCCTGAAAATATAACCGATTAAACATGCAAAGGAATATTCTATGATATTATGGCTGATAAATCCTTGGATTCTATATAAGGTAAAAAGTCCATTTCTTTTACATGGAAAATTTTTTTCAGAAAAATTTGATTTTTAGAAAGACACAATAGGATTCATTTAAAACATTTTAAAAATACAAAAAGGGTAAAAATAGATCTAAAAAATAATTTTCTCATGTTTGAAAAATTATTTAAATTTTTTTAAATCATATTTTTAATAATAAAATAGGTTCCCTAAGTAAATAAGGGGATCAAGTCAAGCTTTCTTGAAAACTTTTTTACAAATCATTTTGAGTACCAAGTTGTTAAAAAATGATATTGTTACATGAAAAGGTTCATTAGTAGCTATATGAGTCTAAATGAAATTTTTTTAGTAAAAAATATTAAATAATTTCCAATAATTTATAACTTATTTTTAAAAATCACATGCTAAAAGTGATTGTGAAGAAATAACTTTAAAAGAACATAATATTGATGTCAGAATCAATAAATGAATAGATTACATCTGTATGATGTAAATCATCATAAAGTAAGTTAAAATAAAACAATATATAGAAAACATTTTATTACACACATAATCATAGAATATTAATTTCATTGAGTTAGTAATATAATATAATGAAAATGAATTAGGTTACAAAATTATTTTCCACATGGTACATTTTAATTCCAAACTCTATAGAAGAAAAAAAAATTTAAAACATAGAATATGATGAAGAAAAAACAATTCAGGATATAATATATTATTATGTGAATAGGATACACCAAAAAATAATAAGTAAGAGTTGAATGTGACATTTAACTCAATGATGTAAAAATTTGGATGAAAATCGTGTACACAGTTTTTCTTTTCAGGTGAACGTCATTTAACCCCATGTATAATTATATAATGAATGAAAATAACTTATAAAATAACTATAATCATTTCAATAATATAATATATTATCTTATAATAATATCTAAATACATATTTGTCAATTATGTTTCAATATTATCAATATTTTGGGATGTTAATTGCCTAGTTTTTTTAGTTTTTTTACCTGTTACTTATTTCTCAAATTAAATAGGTAATGGTTTTATAATATCTACAACATAAAACATTATAAAAAATATAATATATTTTAATTATATATGTATTAATAAAAATCTATAAAATTTGGAGAAAGGGAATTAAATCCACAATTTATTAAGTTGGTGGGTCTAACGTATGCATAACTACTACTTCTATTTCATTATCATATTGAAAGAGTAAAAATTAAATTATGTTTATATATTAGTATAATATAATTACAATATAATATTTATTTCATATATGTTTCAAAGGTTTATTAAAATCATCCTTAATAAAATCCATGTAAGGGGTGACCAAAATACATCGCTTTATGGAGGTGGAAGTCTACACATCCACAAACGATGTTATCGTATTGACACAAAATGAAAATCATGATGGTGTGTGTTATATTTAATTTCTATAAATAATAATAGAACAAAAATATCATATATATAATACAAAAATAGTGCTTTCATCATAATTCTCACCATGAGAGGTGGTAAAATATGAAAAAGCAATCAACGTTTCACGCGGTGGTGGTCTGTCGCACATAAGAACAGTAAGTTCATTCACCATTAGATAGAAGTGTTTGTAAGTATATGTAAAGACATTATAATAACAAAATATAGATATATTTAAGAAAATTATGTTATTATATATGAAATATAAAAAAATAATTAATGTGTTGGAGAGGTAAATGAATCAATATATTGTCATTGAAGACTATTACCTCTCACTAAGGAAACTCCTTTTAGTTTTAATTAAAATACATCCTTGGTTTGAATTTTTCCCCGAATGAGGCTCTTAAATTAGTAGAGGTATATTGGGAGATTATATATTCAAATTTTGGGAGATCCATTGCGCATGATAGATTTGATTATGTGAGAGGGATTAGTGCCCATTTATTGTGTAGGAGGATTGGAATTCTTCTATAAGTTCTAAAAGGAAATTCCAACCGTGTTTTTACCATGTAAAGTGGCTCAAATAATAATAAAATATGAATCAATGGGGTATAAGCATGAAAATTGAAAATAAAATAGATTTTTAGCATGTTTTTAGATCATTTCGGCCCTTAAGTCTAAATATTGGTCTCTTATTAATCTAATGTTTCTATTAGTCACCAAAAATAATTTTAATTTCAATCACTAATATTTTTTGTGAAAAATATTTGGATCAAAATAAACATTATAAATTTTTCTGATTCAAAACATTTGACCCAGTTTTCTAAATTACAATTAATTTTGTGTCTAAAATTGTTGTCTATTTAATCTCTCTGATGAGGAGACATTGTGGGTTTCTAAAGATAAATGATGAAAATATTGAGATGTTTTAGAATAAAATTATACTGTGAAACTGATTAAAATTACCTAAATGTGATTAATTACTATAAAATTGATCTATTGAAACATTAAAACCAATAAAAACATAATAACCTCTTATAAATGAATTAAAAAAAGATTATTTGAATTTAAATTAATCATTTATCATTATTACAAAAAAAAAGAAACTTCTCAAAAAAATATAAAAAAAATTGCATAATATAATATTTATGCTACAAATTGAAAATGGATTTTTTTGTTATATATAATTTATAAAATTGTAAAAATAGATTTAAAATATTCTTTTTATTTAATGGAAGTACAATTTCCTTTATAAAAATATAGGGATTTTTTCATAACATTGTGTTTGTACTTATCTTATTCCTATAAAATAAATGAGATGAATATAAATAAAATTTTTACCAGATAAAAAATTTATTTCTTTAAAATCATTCCCTAATTGTAATTTTTTTCATTTATCATGATAAAAAACATATAAAAATACAATATTTCCTTTATATACAATTGGTTTATATTTTTATTTCTTAATAATTAGTAACCAAAAAAATAAACTTATATTTTTTTTAAATAGTATACTTTATTAGTTAGTTAGTAGAATTCGTAACCTCAAATTTAATAGAAATTTTATATATTATAATAATAATTTAATAATGTAAAGACCCCAACCCTAGTAGCCTGAATCTGGTTCCATACAATATTAAATTGGTACTATGACCATGTGATCACATAAAAAAGGACTGAATAGTTTAGTAACATCAGAATACTATATACAAATATATGTTTTAAAATACAATTTTTTATGAAAATTAACATAAAAACACCATGGAAACATCCCTATTATCCATATTTATCCATCCTTTCAAATTATAATATACATCTTGAGATGGTATTAATTAATGATGACAAAATAATGCAAAAAAATAATTAAATGATAATGGGACATAACCATGGATATTCTACTAGTCGAATAAACTCATGGAATATCAAAAATTTATCTTCTAATGGGTAAATTAATAATGTGGGACATCATAAACATTCCATCAAGGCCTTTTCCCGGAATTATAAATTAATGGGCATGACCCCAGCCAAAACCTAGTCTACTGTGTCTCATGAGCTCTACCAATTCGTCGAGGGACTATATTAGGGCCCACTAGATGCATAATTAGTCCAAATCACTCTTCATGTGATTGGTTTGGAACATAATCACATATAAATACTTTTTGAAACACTCATCTAAATTGAAAATAATTTCCATAATTAGTAATCATAATTATTATCTTATCAGAGTAATATGGAGAATAATATCGACATAATACATCCCCAGTTAAAATATTTATAAACTATTCAATAGAATATGTGAGATGGTATCATAAGATATCATTATCAGTTAATAATAAGTTTTAATATATGTTTTGGAAATAGAATATAATAATCTGACAATATCAAGGGGAAATTCATGTGAATAATACCCATTTTACTATAAAATGAATTGTTCTTTCGGGAAATCAATTTTTTCCATAAAATCATATTATAAAATTGTATATACCCGAAAAGAAAAGTGAATGAAAATGAAATTATATTTGAGGAATGTTAATAGAATATTAATACTGATGTTTTAAGGATGATATGAAAACATTTAAGTAGAGTTTTTAGGAAACTTTAGAAATGAGCCACTTTGGGGAAGTTAAAGGGAAAACATAAAAGTGCCATAAAAGTGGAAAAGGCAAAATTGTTTTTATAAAACTATAAATTATTCAGTATTTCTTCTTGAGGAAATGATTTATTTCAGAAAAATAATTGTCTTCTAATACCGTTTATGTATTATACTTGACAATGTGTATGAAATTGGGGACATCACATTAACCAAGCATGTTTATGAGGATAAATTGAAAAAGAACCATGTAAAAACCAGTATTTCCCCATGAAATAATGAATAATTGAGTGAGGGAAATATATTTTCATCATACACACCAAATTTAAGATAAGTGAATAAATTGAATTAACAATTACATTGGGTGTTAATAGAGATAAAAAATCACACTAAATAAAATTAGTTGTTCGGGGAGAATCCCTTTCTTTATGTTAGAGAGTGTTCATGACATTCACATAATATACTAGAAACTAAAATTATACTCGTTGGTATTTTAATTAATATTTATTTTTTACTTGTATATTGTTTATTATAATTTCAGTACATTCATTTATTGGATTTTTTATGATTTATAAGATTCATTTTCATTTTTTGTTAGTGTTAATTTCCTTGGATTTATTGATTGGTTTACTTGTATACATGTATGAAATAACATGTAAAATAGAAATAGTTACCCAGAATTGAAAATATATGTAATTATTGAAACTGTAGAACATTAAATGATATATATATCTTATTCTTTACTAGATATGATTTTGATTATTAACATAAAACTGTAATGATAACCGTTTGGATTATTTTTTAATTTTTTCGATCAAAATGCACTTGTTTTTTATTAATTAATATTGTGCACATATAATGATTCCAATGAACTAAAAAAATTTAATATATATTTTATGATAAATTTTACAAATTTTAATGGTTTTGTTACCATCCTAGAAAGAGGTTTTAGAATATAAAAAATCATCATCTACAATGGTGGTCAATCAAAACCCCACAGATGATGTTTTTATATTTAGAATAAAATATGGAATATAAGAGAATTAATGGTGGATATAACATTAAAATAAAACCATTAAATAATATATATATATATATATATGATACTAGAGATATAATGATATTGTGGATAGTGGTGGATATGTTTAGGTTAATAAAAGAAAATAAATTGAAAGTGATAGAGAGGGATTTACCTCTTGAGTGTACTCTCCTTGAGAACATCCCTTAATGGGATTGGAAATGGGATTTTGGTGAGACCACTAAGAATAGAACATACAGAAGAGGATTGGAAGAGAAATTAATAAGAATATTAGAAGGCTCCAATAAATTTTATGTTTTAGATGAAGATTCGGTGAGGGATGGTAGTTATATGGGAAGGGAGAGGTGTTTTTTTATATTTTATTAATTAGTTTATTATTTTTGATAATGGTTATAAATAATATTGATTATTATGGCAAAATAAAGTAATTAGAGCATGTGATTTTGATCAAATGAGTGACTACCTCACCTCAACATCATCCAAGAAATAATAATATGTTTACTTATAATTTTGAATACAATAAATTACCATCTTTCACTGTTCACAAAAAATTCAATTAATTTTGAAAATCATAAAAAATATCCCAGACCATTTGCAATGTGGTGGATTAAAAAATGGGCTCCATTTATGAAAATATTTTCCTAAATAAGAGAAATTAAATTTTTAAATATATTCATCATTTATTAAAAAAAATCGATTTTAAAATTATATTTTATTTTCTAACACATTTAAAAGTGAATTATGCCCCCATAAAATAAAAAATCAACCACAAGATAAAAAAATATGAATTTATGAATCTATAAACTGAAAATAAGTTTTATTTTTAAAATGATATATTAATTATGAAATTTTAATAAAACATTTTATGCATTTTAAAAATACCAACACTTATTTTATCATTTTTCAAACATATATTTACATATAAAAATATATAAATATGAAATATATTCATTTATAAGAGGAAAATATTATATTTACCCTTCTATAAATTAGATTGATATTCTATTGGCTATATTACTATTCTAAATGGTCATATTACTACTGCAATGGACATATACCTATTTCACCGGTATAGGTTCCTTAATTGTTGGAAACTTTTTTTTTCATTTCTTATTAATTTTCAAATAATTTATTTTGTTTTATATGTGAATATTTTATTTATACTATATAAAATAATTATTGTAAGGGATATTAAATTGATAATTTTTTGTGGTGATTAACAAATTTATATCATTGTAACATAAAATACAATCATGAGTGTAACATAAGATATAAAATAATGTATTTTTTCACATAACACAAACTAACGCAGTATTCTGTGGATTACATGATATAGAATATATTAATTTTATTTAAAATATTAAATATATAATAAGGTCTCGAGTGGTTTTATTCCTTTCTATAATTGGCGTTACTTTTGTAACATGATGTCAAATAAAATTTTACTCTCTTACAATTTTTGGTGTGTTATATTCTCCCCACCATATATAAATTGTGTCCTCATAATCTAAACATGATCTTGGTAATATATTGTTTGAAATCAGATCATTCCATTATTAAATTCTCAGATCATGATTTGTTTTTGAAGAACATCCTCATGAAAATGGAGAATGGGATGTAAAAATGGTCACATAAACTAATGTATGACTCAGTCTCAATATAGAATAACATTAATAGAAAGTGAATATACATTTATAGATTAAAATAGTAAATATTTATAGGAAGTGATTTACATCATCGATCACAATCATGTGAACAATCAATTGAAATTTTAAGGCCTCAAATCTATAAATCATTTATTATTTAGAAGACATTCAGTTTAAAAGCAATTAATCCCTTTGGATAATATTTTATTAGATAATTTTAATAATGTGGAGTAATTCATTATTTTCCTATGTATAAAAAGAAATATTATTAGATTATATATTTATATAGACATGATTTCATCCATTGGTTGTGTGTTGATCAATTTCCAATTCATCAATTACATCATTAAACAGAAATCCAAAAATTAATGTTGATACAGGAAGCACTAACATACACTTTTAAAGTATATTAAGTCCCATAAAAGTCCAAAAATCATAAATATATGTCTCAAATTATTCTTTAATTCTAATATAGTTAATACATCAATATATAAACATAAAAATTAACATTATTGTTTCAAAATTAATTTATATTCATCAAATTACCTTGTAAAAAACAATGATACATTATCAATGACGTCATATAGGTTCATGGTAGTTGCAATATCATTAATGTACTTTGGTCATGGGTTTAATCTCCATTGCCTAGATGGATTTGATTAGTCTACACCCAACATGTGGGTATTCATTTTTGTAAACTATATTAATATTATTTCAAAAATAAATATGATTGACATCATTAAAATATGGTTAATCACTTAATATACATTTAACTATTATTTTTAACAAAAACCCGATACATAATTACATCATTTGTATTATTTAAAAAATTTTCTTTCATTGGTCTTTGGTTTAACATTGTACATTTATTTTCATTATCTACTCAAATCCTTTATAATGGTTTCAGTTGAAAACATGAATTTTCCTATGTGTATCATCAATGAGTATCAAACTAGGTGTACAATATAGCCCATTGTCATGTACCTGGTTATGCATTAGTCTTACCAAATGCATGATTTCAGAGTTGTTACACCTAATTCAATATAATCTAGATCCAAATCCAGTTATAGTATCCATAAAATGATGTATTTCTTGTAAAACCCAATAATCTATTTCTAATCTACATATTTGGATATTTCTTTTCAATTATACTGAAATTCGACATCATGGTTATGTTCATGAATCAATGTTTTCCAAAATATACTTCTAAAGGAATATAATAAACCTACTACTATACCAATTGTGGAATCTCGAACCCATAATTCCCAAAGATTGTGAATAGTAACATTACATTTTCATATGTTACACATAATTCATATCCCTAAGGAAGAAATAGTTTGGTTGCCTTTTGGAACTCGATACATACACGAGTCTTGTATTAAAAATGAATATTTAAATTAGAACAAAATTTTTTAGGATAAAAAATTTATTCCGTCAAATGTATTTATGCATATTCTTCATATCAAATGTCATGGAATATTGGGGAAAATGAAACAAATAAAACTGATCTCAAATAGTAATTATGGGTAAGTATAATTGAATAAAAATTTAATCATCAATAATAATCATTATAGCAAGGTCAATAATAGAGAATACATTCAATGTAATTTGAAAACTAAGAAGAAAATATATATACAATGTGGCATGGTAATCAATATAAATCAATTCCAATTTATTTATTAAACTAAGAATAAAATTCCTTTATATACCTTGTCATAGTAAAAATAACATGAATAATTATAACTAAATATTAATAGGCAACGATTATTTATCAAACATCATGCTTCCCATGAACATGATAACATTACCATCAGTTCCTTTAACAATATCAGTTATCACAATACTGTTGATACCGTTCAAATGATATTCTAAATATATGAGTAAAAACCCAACTATTCTACTTGGAAAAAAACTTGAATGGTTTTTATCAAACTAATTTCATCTCATTGTCTACTTGTGTATCATGGCCCATCATTAAATGATCCCCAACTTATAAATAATTCATATACCAGGCCTAAAAATAAATTTCTTGCATTAACAGGTCCCCAACCAATATAGTTCATGTATCATGTAGTCCTTATATATCAAATCATCTATTTTACTAAATAAAGTGCCTTATCAAATATCTATTTTGGTTAAAGGATACTAATTTTTCAATATTAACCAAGTCAATAAAATAAATATTAAAGTAATCACCATATGTAAAAATAAATATGGTTTAGTAGATAAACCCATATATGATAGGGGAATTCATAGTTCATTGCTCTTATGAAATTTTATATTTCAAGGGGACTAAAAGAAATCAATGTACAGAATTTCAATAATTTTCTTTTTCAAATGAATAAAAAACTATTAAATCAATGAATAAGTATGGTGTTGATACAATATATATAAAGTGGAGTAAAATAAATGTGTCTTCTTGGATGAATAATAATACTATAAAAATATATTTGAAAAACATTCTTGATGATAATATCATCTTCATTTTGTAAATAATATTACAAATTCATTTTTCTTTGAATATAACATTTTGAAAACATATTCATTCAAAATAAAACTTTTAAAAATGAAATGGGGGATTATATTAAATGATGGTTGTTAAATCCATACATTCATTAATTAGAAAAAATAATATTTCTATTTCAAGGAAAAAACATTGGAAATCTTTCTTGTTCGGAAACAGACAAGAAAATTATAGTAAAAACATTTCTAAAAAAATGTAAAAACTTATTTAATAAATAATTTTTTATTTTTAATAATATTGTGGAAAATGTTTTCATATAAAACATGGTTTTTATAACTAAAATGTTTCACAGACTAAAGAAAGAAATGACATCGAGTTTTGATGAAAAAATTTTCCAAAAACATTATGATTACAAAATAGTGTAAAATGGTAATATTACATGAAAAGGTTAAAGAATAAAAAAGTTAGTATAAAATTAATGTGTTTATATTATAATAATTAAAAAAATCCTTTAATGGAAATTCAAGTGTAAATTAGCCCGAACAAAATGAGATTATGATGTCGCCCTAGAAATTCCATAATATTTCTGTGAGAATATATAAATGAATGGATAATGTGTGAAAAATGTAACTCCACATAATTCAATTGGAAGTAAAACAATATATATTAAAAAATTATTACACACATAATCATAAAATATTATTGACAAAGAGTAATTAATATAACCCAATGAAAAGGAATTGAGTAATGATATTCTTTACCACTTCATAACTTTAAAATAAAACACACCTAGAAGAAATAATTAAAATTGAAACCAAAAATACCATAAAAATAATATAGTTCAGGATATAATATATCAATTGGTGAATTATATACACCACAAATAAATATGTATGTTTTGAGAATGACATTTATTTAATAGATATAAAAAAGATAGAGGAGAATTCCTTACATTGTGTTTCATTTCTGGTGACCTTCCTAAAATTTTTTCTACTGGTTATAATAATTTCAATAACATATTATAAAACCATGTTCATATATATAGTATCATATATTAACCTTTTATAATATTCTATTACCATTTTTCTAATAATCATTCATTATTTTAACTATTTCGGCTGTTAATTGCCAAGTTTTTCAAGTATATTTTGACTTGTTAATTGTTGTTATTATTAATTAGATCATTATTTAAAAATGAAAATAATGTAAACCATAATTTAAATATCATTTATAATATTCATTTAATATATATTTAGAATAATACATAATAATTGGAGATATGAAATGAAATACATCGTTCAGGGAAATTGTTGGCTATACATACAAATGAACACAACATACAATTATTTTTTGTATTAATGAAATGAAACGTAAATAATATATATATGTATATGTATATTATATTTTAGTATAATATTCTATCATATATGTTAGATTATTTTATAAAAACCATCTTATGTACATTCCATTATAATGTGAGTGAATCACATCCCTTAGAGGAGGTGGCAATCCACACGTGCACAAATGAAGTTATCATATTATAAAAAATATGATATTTATTATGTTATGTGTTATATAAATATTAAATAAATATTTATAAATCATTAATTTATTATAAATCATATAAAAAATGTTTCTCTATCGCAATTTTTACTATGAGAGATGGTAAATTAATAATGAACAATCGTCATTTCGAGAGTCGATAGTCTATCGTACACATGAACGATAAGTTAATTACTCAATGGATGGAAGTGTGTAAATGTGTAGAAATTGAATATTGAAGAAAAATATACTATTTTTATTATATATTAATGATATAAATATATTGGAAGGTGTCGAGAATTAAATGAAACAAAATATAATCATCAAAAAATGCTACATATTATTCAGGTAACATTATTGGGTTTAAACCAAAAAAAAGACATGGATTGATTTCTACCTAGGGTGATTATTTTATATTTAGAAATGGGATGTTGGGATATAATTTTAATTTTTTTTTGAGAAAATGGTCTTTATAGTTTTGAATAAGTGGGGATAGGTGAGTGTCTTTTTATAGAGTAGGAGAACTAGAAATCATGTTAATTTATAAATGGGTAATTCATAAAACGTATTAACAATGTGACAGGCCACCAATAATATTCAAATTATATATAACGGATTATAGGGTCGTTATATATTCATAAAGTTTATTTGGACACAATTATAGGTCATTTTGGCCCTTATGTTTTATATTTCGTCACTTGTTAAAATAATTTTGTTTCATAAGGATAATAGTTAATATTAATAATATTCTATAAAATTTGACATAAAAACTAAATTTAGTTAATTATAAATTATAAATTAATATAATTCCGAATATTTAACCCATATTTCCAAATTCAAATCATATAAGTGGCATAAATAAATTTAAATTTATTCCTATAGATGGGATGATAAAACGCATTTTAAAAGTAAAATTATTCAAAAGCATGTCATTTTTTTTAAAAACTGTTCCAAATTGAAATTGATTAAATGACCTATATTTGATATATTTATATAACATTTATCTGATTAATTAATAATAGCAACCAAAATTATAATTTATCATTATAAATAAATTACAAAAAAATGTTTTGAATTAAAATTCATTTCTCTTCAATATTCATCAAAAATGAAACATATAGAAAAATACCAAAAATCAACCATAACATAATTTATATGATACGGCTCAAAAATTGAATTTTATTTTTATATATAAAATTTATACAACTTCCTAAATTTTCTTTTCATATAGGCTCTACATTACAATTCGTTCAAAGAACCATTATAAAAATTTATTTTTTTATGCATAAAACTATGTTTGTCCTAATCTTATGCATATAAAATAAATTCGATGAAGATAAATATTTTTTTTGAATATATAAAATATATATTTCATTAATATAAATTCATAATTATTATTTACTAAATTTTTAATGATAGAAAATCTATAAAAATACAATATTTCCTTTATATTTCATTGGTTTCTATTCTTATTTATAATTATTTGGTAACCAATTAACACACATTATATTTATTTAGACTATATATTTTAAATTGTTAATTAATATAATAGTCTTTCACTAATTTAACATCTATGTTATATCTTATATTAGTATTTAAATAACATATCTTTTTTCAGAAAAACATGGCCCTGAGTGTAGCACAATCATTCGAAGAAATCATCATTGCGTGTGACAAACACTAAATCAGTATTTCATGCAATGAAGAATATTTAATATATTTATTAAAATTAAAATATTAAATATATATTAATGTATAGATAGGTTATATTCCTTTCTAGGTTTTTTGGTTTGTGTCATACACAATATCAAAGAAATGTTTACTCTCTTGGAATTTTCAGGTGTTAAAATCTAGATACTCTTCCACAGAAATCATGTTTGTGTAAGGACTATAAGAAATAACATATTTATTCTCATTATTAATTACTATAACTGAGTTATTTTTCTTATATTTCATTCTAAAAAACATTCACTTCAGAAAAAAATTGCACTCTATGTAGATCGTTTATCTTCATAATATCCTACCCATCCTACATTTGTGTACTGTAACTGAGTCAAATTAATTTCAATTTTGTAAAAAGTCCATAATATTATAAAAAATTTAAAATTACTCATAATTATTTGGGAAATGATTAAATTACAACCCTTTAAATCGCCCTGGTAACTTGCACAATGTCATAGAAAATATAAAATATCAATTTTCTAATGTTGTGAGATATAGTAGTCTTAAAATTAATCATAAAAAATCTCTATTAATTGCACTTTAACCATTAAAATATTTTGCTAATTTCACCCCCTCCTGAAAATGTGTAGGTATTTTCTTTAAATCAACAATCTCAAAAATCTGCAACTATTACTTATAATATTTTCCATTAAATAATAAATTAAAATTTTATACATGAAGAACATTAAATAAAAATAAGTACCTTACCTCACCAAACATCGACATCTCAAATTGATTATTTATTTGTTTAGATAATTATTCATAATAATTTCCATACCCAACTAAAAAAATGATATCATAAACAGATAGAATAATAATAAGTACACTTACCTTCATTAATTAGACATATATGGTTCCTTCCACATTACATTTAAATAATTACTGTTGTTTAATGCATATGTCTGACCTTGAATACACGTCTCATTGATAATATTTAAATCTATATTGATACATATTCATTTTTTAAAATCTTGTATTATAAATATGAATAAAAAACATTGATTTCTGATTTTTCCATTCTTCCTCAAGAAAACAATTTTAAAAAAAATTACATCCATCCAATACATTTGGTAGTTATTGTATGATACCAAAATAAGGGAAATCCAAATTACATAAAATCTTTTAAAAGGTGAAAATGTATATTTGAACTCAATTACCGAAAATTGGTAATAATCTATTCAAATGGGTATTACCATATATCAGGTTACGTATATGTTATCTATTAATTTATTTATGAACACTAACTTGATCTTAATTAGATTTTCGTTAGCAAGTATTAGAACATGTTCCTTCATGGTATTTATCTCAATTTAAAGTAATTATTCATACAGATCCACTTTGAACTCTATTGAGTTTATGTATTCTAACCTACATTATGTTCAACATCTGATTTAAGTGAGTTCAAATTTTGAAACATCAATATTATTGTTTTATTATTCTTTAGTCTCACCATATCTCAACTTCCTCTAACATTGAAAGGGTTCTATATGACCACTAATACAAATTTCATATACCATAGATTTTTCCCCATTTGATACATTTTCCACTCTATAATGACATCACCTCATAAATTTTCTTTTCTGAATCAATATCTCAAAATCTTATCTCAATTCTATGATTCTTTTTATTATTATAAATAGTAATCAATTTAATTTTATCCTAAATTTATTCAAAAAAATATCTATTTAAAACAATATTTATGGGTTGATTTTCATGTTTTTCAAAATTATATTAATCTATAACCATGTAGAGATTATTTTCATAATCTTATTTCCTTTACAAATTTATTTGTACGTGAGAAGGATATCTTGCTCAACATTCGTCTAAAAAATTCTCATATATTAGAAATAAAATATCATTGTTTATGGGATGAAAATGAAAATGGAAGAACTCTTTTTTGTCCTATTATATTTCCAAGTTTATTTTAATGATTGATTTGAGTTTTATCTTAGAAATAATTACATTTTCATTTTTCTGTTAGTTTACATGAATTTATTCCAAACAAATATTTACCTTTTATATTCAGCTAGCAGAGTTCTCTACATATTCTTACTTATTGTATTTATTCTGTCTACAACCCATTTTTTATTTTATATTATAAAGATTAATATATTGATGATTATTTAAATAATTTCTATGTTCTATTTCATATTAATTTTTAGAAATGAATTACACATTATTTTTTCACATTTTATTTATATGAATGACAATTTCAAATTAAATTTGTAATAAAAAATATTAACCATGTTCACTGCCTGAGACTTATGCTTCATAAATAAGACTATTATAAACCATATATTATTTTCAAAAATTGTTATAATATTTTAGTGATGACTTTTTTATTTGTGTCTCATTGAAAAAACAATTTGATTAATTATTCCTGTCTTCTTGATTACATTGCCACATTTGTTACTATCATTCAATCAAAAAAACATTTTATTATGATGGAAAAATATGATATTTATCACATCATAATTTTGGTATATCACTTAGCACATTTAGATTATATATTTTGTTATATTATTTTGGATAATATGGTTATATATTTTTGTCTAAAATTTTACTTTTCACCACAGAATTGAGAGTGTAGGATTAACTAGGATCAAAGTGACATGATTAGTGAAAAAATCCATCGAAATATTATTGACGCTCATTTCTAATCTAAATAGTTGAATATACTTTTATTAAAATTTTATTCAAACCCGGTTTATTGTTTCATTTATCATTGTGGATATCCCTTAGTTTAGTCCTTATTTGATTTTGACGGAGAGATAATTTATACCATAAATCGAAGTTGTTATGTATAAATGTTCCACAATAAGTGTTGTATCCCTAACAATAGAACATCCATAAAAGTCATTAGTATTTCATGAAACAACTCTTTGTTTCATTATAAACCCAAAATTATTTTATAATTATATAATAGTACTTACATATTTTATCTTTTCCCAACTACTAATGATATTTGAGATTGATTATCAAGGTTATTCTCAACGCATAATTAACTAGGATGATAATTATGTCCACCATTGTTAGTTTAAATATATATAATGTTTTTAGATGATATATATATCAATTTTTCTTATTATTATAAAAAAGGATTATCAATATTTTCCGGTGAATCAACCCTAGCCTCAAAATATAAATAATAGAAACGTTTTTCTATACCATGTTACCTTATAGACATATGAAATATAGATTTAGAGTTATTTGGTTTTTCTTCCTTAGTACATATTTCTTATTCCATTATTATTATTTCATTTTCAAAAACTTTCACCAAGAGACATTTAATCTCATAAATGTAATCATTTTCTTTTCTCTAAAGCACAAAATTAATTATAATGATTGTATAAACGTTTTTATTGTAAATTTTAACTTCTTATTTTAGTACAATTTTTCTGTAAAGATTTTTTTAGACTCTAAATTCAATATGTGAATTAAGAATGCATTATTATCATATTATTAACAAATAATTAATGTTTATTCTTTTCATTGACAACATTACTTAAAAACTATGTATTCTCTAGTGCATTTCACCACAAAATCTTAATTGGAGGAAGATATTTCTTCTTCCTCCATTCTTAAAATACCTCTCATTTTCTTTCCCAAAGTATCATTTTTTGTTTTCATCAAATTTTTTAACATATTTTTGAATATTATCCTTTAGAATTATGATGGTATTTGTCAACACATTTTAATCATTTAAGTTTATATATTTCATATTAATATGAAAATATGCATAAAAAACTTCCAATTAACCTAAATATAAATCCTTTATGTATATTCATTTCAATCATATTTTCCTATTTTACATTATATATTTTGAAATAAGAGGGAAATTATTTTATTTTCATACTCCTTACTCTGATCATTTTCAAATGATTCACTTGAAGAACTATATTTAAATTACATTTTCGATAATTTATTCATGTTATTAAAATATGTCATATCTTTACATTGACATTACTAAACATGATATTTTCTCATCTAATAATTCTCGACATTACTATACAATGCATTATGATATATATAGATAATTTCTTGAATAGAAGAGATCAGTAGATCAAATGTCTCTACAAAATTATTCATTGATTTTTTACCACATTTGATTCATCAATGTTGTCATGGAAGCCTATAATATGACTAACAATATAATTCATCCTATTGAAATAGTCATCATCATTTATATATTTAGACATTATGATATCTTCATATTTTTCCTTTTTGATTCCAAACATTTCACTTTTTATCATAATATTCCAACATATAAGTTATCAATGTATTCCCAAATTTACTCATCTATCTATCAACCTGTCACCTTGTTGTAAATATTGAAACGTAATTTTTACTATATTAATCTGTTTAATTTCAATCATCTCAATATTCTTCTGGTTTACAAATGGTATAACATCATTCATTTAAACAAGTGGATTTACTAAACTTAATGTATCACTGATATATTGTCCATGTGATAATAGAAATAGTGGCATTAATTTATTCCACATGTGAAAATTCATTTATAATAAAATCTGACACCACTTCTATTAAAAAATCCAATTTATTCATGATACACAAAGATGATTAAAATAATTATGGTGCCATATTTTATCAAATACAACATGAATATCTATTATTTTGTTATGGTACTACTATGAGTTAGGGGGAATTATTTGCATAAATTTGTTTTACAAATTTTTCATTCGTAATTTAACACTATTGAAAGGTTAATGTCATTATTCACTCCACTTATTCAGTTCCAGACCTGTATATATTAAATACATATTTTTCACATGACCTAGGAAATTTTTACAATATTAGGCTTTGATACGAAAGTATACTACATACCCTAAGTTAAATTATTTCTGTATACATATTTTAATATTACTATATTTTTTATCAATTACAAACAACTATAACATGTGAATATGGATTGACAAGGAATTCACAACTTCACTAATATGACATAATTTACCTTGGTACCACCTGTTCATAAATGATTCTTACTTCTTTCTATCAAACAATAAATATTTGAATGGATACTTATTCAATAGATATATGATCCTATAATTTATGGTCATAGACTACGAAATAAATGGATTGCAATAGTATTAAATCAACCTTACTCTCTGTAAACCAAAAGAGAAATCTACTTCCTGAAAAAAAATCACTAATCCTCAGTGCACACAAAAAATTATAATTTTCTCTCCACAACAATATATCTAAAATGAAATAATAATTTTAAATAGATTAATATATATATACATATACAAAATATTATAATGTATAATTTTATTTATCTTCTTGATGTGAATTACCATCAAATCTCTATTGGTTGCTGATCATTGAAATCAATATATAAAGATATTTAAATAGTTGAATTATTATAAAATCTCAATAAAAATCAACTCATAATAACCATTTATATATCCTGGACACTTTTCCTTCATTCATTCACATGATATATACATAAACACATTCTCATATCATCTATTAAATACATAAATGTCACATGTAATATTTTTCTTCATTATTCCATTTCATATCAATTTGATAGTGGGATTTGATTAATAATCTAAATAGTGAACTATGAGTTTCATTAGTATACATTCAACATCATCAAACCATTGAACTATTAATTTATAGAAAAACAATTCTTTTTACACTTATTATTACATTTCTTAATATAAATATCAATTAATTCAAAACAAATATTGAAAATTCTTCCTGACATTAGAAGACTAGTTATGTAAAATATCAACATGAAAATAAATAATATTTAATTATATACATATATATAATGATATTATATATCCATTTGATCTCTTAAAACTATATTTAAGAATTTAGGGAATAAAATAAAAAAGGGAGTTCTAAAATTTATAGTAAGAGAATAAACACAAAATGGAAAAAATTTGTGATTCAAATGTATTAGATATTTTCATAAAGAAGAAGGCACATAATCAATCACATAATATAATTACATAATGAAAATGGTCTAACATGATGATGCAACGATATGAAAATTCATATAAAAAAATAAGATTTTTGAAGAATTTGAGGCTAACTACCAAAACAAAATCACATGGTGTAAAAATACCCAGTGTGGAATAATTTTACTCACTAATCCAATATATATGGTCAAATGAGGCACATAATTTAACAAATGAATTGGGGTGTTATATAGGTTAACCCATCATAGTATGCATTCATTCCAAGGGTTTAGTAACAATATTATATGGTCAGGTGATGTTATGAAATATTATAGTTCAAATCCGTCATTATTAAGAGAATTTCTTTTGTTTATAAAGATGCTCAACTAATACTATGGATTGATTTAATTCATGTGGTTGGTCTATGAATTTTCCATGATTTATCTTGAATATTTATTTGGTAATTAAAATAAATTAAATCACACTTCTTTAAACTCTTGAGAATTTTGAAGTTCCCTTTGTCATATATTTTTGGACTATATATGGAAGGAATTGTTCTTGTGGTATTTTCATCCCACTGGGTAACCCCATGACACATTATTATGGTTACACTTTTCAATTGTTTTCACATATAGATTAATATTTTAGACTTAGTATAACACATGATGTAAATTGATTAGTTTAATGATTTTTGTTAGTTGTATAGTGTGAATAGGTTGTCGCGTGATCCTGAGGAAAAAATGGGACCGATATCCCAACCATCTTCATTAAATATGTTTTAGACCACAATTATTAGTATATACTTCAAAACTAATGCCAAATAATTGTATTCTTCAACCTAGTCCCCTTAAAAACTCTTAACACCTCAAACACTGTATATCCATGGATCCAGCATTAGCTCTCAAATATGATAACATACTCACATCATGGGTCATGCCACTATGTGATAACCAACATCCCTCATATGTGTACATTTATTTGAACACATTACATTCCATGAATTTTCTATATAAACTATGACATAAAACACTTTCACAAAAATTCTTTCCATGATAGGATACCCCCTTGTTGGACCATTTATTTAAACAATAGATTTGTGGGACAAGTCTATCACAGTATAATTTTATAAAAAAATTTATTAATATAATATGTGTAGAAAAATAATAACGCATCTAAATAAAAATACTTAATAACAAATATTCATCAAATATTGGTAATGAAAATATAATATGTTGTTTTATAGTCTTGTCAATAACAATATAATATTTTTCACATTTTTTTTGTTCTAAACAATGTTCTACCCAAAACAATTAAGTCATGTATTTGAAAAAAGAATACCTCTCCAGTAACCTGATATTATGCATGGATGATTAAAAATATGATTCCTTTAACAATTTCAACGTTACATCACAGTCATGAAAAACTACATGTGTATAAGTTTATGGTTAAGTAGAATATAAACCACCTACGTAAATAATATATATTATATCTCTTATCCATGCATTTACATAATTAATTTATTCCCATGTAAATTATTATAATTCTTTAGTGACCATTTCTCATTACACAACCTCCTAAAATTCTATTTGTCATCCATTATTATCGATTTTTTATAACAATATATTTATACATAACTCAAAAAATATCATCAAATGGACTACCAAAACAAGAATATTGTGCAACAATATGTCAAAGACCTATGGAATGCCTCTTTCAATCTTATGAACAAACTCCCCACCAAATAACACATAATCGATAGAAAATTTTATTCTATTGGTGAATATCATAGAAAAACACATTGAGAGTGTCACTATGATCAAAATAATAAATTTTGAGTTTAATTTTAACTCTTTCAACAACCGCAAAAAACCAGGATATTAATTTGTCGAATCCAATTTTTTTAAAAAAATTTATTACATATTTTTTTTCATAAAAATATATTATTTGCAATAAAATATTAAAACACTTAGTATCATTAGAATGTCGATTATGAAAAATAATAACATAAAAATAATGAATATTTATATATATATATATATATATATATTTAGATTATAAATCAATTTGATATCTTAAAACAAAATGCGAGAAACTATGTAATAAATAGACAAAAATTTTGGGCTAAAAAATTTTGTAAGTTAATAAAGATGATATAGATTAATAATGTGTGAGTCAAATTTATTACAATATTTCATAAATGAGATGACACATGAGTAATCTCTTGAGATAATAACATAAATAACATGGAATAAACTGTTCATTGAAACATAGTAAATATTGGAGAATAAAATAATACATAAGAATAACTCAATGATAACATCCATTATGGAAAAATCCCTATAGTGAATTAGATTTACCCCCCAATCCCATAAATATGGTCTAATTATGCTCATGATTTAGAAAATGAATTGGAGTGTTACCTTGATTTAGCCATATTTACTAATTTATGATTATGTTTTCCACAAAAATAATCATTAATAATTTATATAAATAATAATTACCAATGGAAAGAAAATAGGTTGCATAATCATTCCTCGTATCATAGTCAAAAGTGAATTCTTAAAGTGAAAATTTGATAATAGATTATAAGGCATGTATTAACCCATAAATGAAGGTTGTAATATGATAGGAATAAATTTTCAAAACATTTATATATATAATTTATAACCATTACATTATATTTTATAGTTAAGGAGAGTTTGAGAGAGAATGGTCATAATAAGAAGAAAAGGGTTGTTCAGTGAGATGTCTTACCTCAAACCCGACTCATCACATGATTTATTTATCTTTTGTAATAATTAACATATGATGATTATTTAGTTTTATATGAAATTTTTAAATTTTCACTATTCTATTTTTTTTACCATGTCATATGAAATTATAAAATTAATTAATTTCACATTAGATATTGACAATAATCAGTTCATTGTAGAAAATGACGTTCTTATATTGACTATGGAAAATTACTTCATTATAAAAATGTCTTTAAAATAATAATAAATTTTCAATTATCATTTTAATACATCAAATATAATTTAAAAACTATATGTAAATTATGGTAATGAAAAAGTATCTTTGTTATGATCATGTAGACGATAGTCCATACATAATAAAGAGAAACATTTCAATTTTAAAACAATAATGATGGAATGAAGCTATGTATTATCATAAATTTATAGAATGGAATTTATAGAATAAATAACATAGTAGTTATTAAATTATACTTACATATACTATTTATATTATTTGGTATTGAAAAATGAAAAACATCGCTCGATCGAGGTAGTAATCCCAATGTACGCACGAATGATGTAATAATATTTATATGAATTTAAGGGTAACAATATATATGTAAAATTAAATATATAAAATGATAAATATTTAAGGAATATAATATATATACCTTAATTTAATAATAAAAAATATCCCTAATATTAGATGATATAAAATGAATTACATCAGTTAATGAGGCGGTATTCCTCCAAACACAGGAATGATGGTTTTGATTCCCATTATATAGAAAATGATAAGTGTATTGGATATTAAATTAAAAAATATAATATTAGTTTATTGAAAATACATATCTTATTACATAATTAGAGATTAATATTATTTAAAATAGGTGGAAGAAAAAATAACACAAATTGTTTCGATTATCAATTATACCACTTCTTCAGACAACTTTTAAGGATTATTACTCATTAATGTTTCTGATTAAAAATAATGCATCATATTTATCAAATTAAAAACACAAAATTTTTTAATTTTATTTTAAAATTAAACTCTAAATTTTTATATAAAATGTGTTTTAAAAAAATGCATTTATAGAAAAAAAAAATCAGTTATTCCATATTCAGATTTAAAAATGACTAAAATATATAAAAAATGATTATATGTAACCTAATAATACTTATGTTAAATTGGAATCAGACTGAAATCAAAATATTACATTAAACATACATTTTTGAATGAAAACAATTTAGAGTTTTACAAAAACAGTGTTTCCACAATTCATTCACAAATCACTGTTTTTCATAAAAAATATTAAATTTAAATGCCTGAAAATTTTGAAATTTTTATTTCAGGATTTGAAAACATTATATATTATTCTCATTCTATATTCTATATTTAATAATTATATTATTTTCTCAAAAAAAAAATTAAGTTTGATGTATAAAATGACTTTTTTGAAAATTGAGATTTTATTTTCTATGAATTTATCACTAAATTTATATTTCATAAAAGAATTTAATATTTTATAATATGGATAATAAAATTCAGACCTACCCATTTAATTATTTATATATAAAATATTAAATTAATAATATTTCATGGCACCTTTAAACTCCTAGTTTTCTATCTTATATGATATCAAAGAGCATTTTATTTATATTATTATGGTGTTACATTACACTCCCCTCCAAAAAATTCACCACTAATTTTTTTATTACATACTATTGAAAAAATATGTGATGTTACATATTCATGATGTATTCATCCTTTTAACAAGACAATATACATCTATTACTGTAAATAAATTCATCACTATCCTTGCGGATGATTGAGTAAATTCATTTATTATAAATGATCTCTTCAAATGAAAGATGTTGATCCCATTGTCCTAAGAATCCCATATAGATTTCAATATATTTTTATTATGGTTTTTGAATAGTCTACTCATATTGGAACTCAGTTTTAGGGTTACATTCCATAGAGACGTCCAAATTAGTATTGAGAGCATGTTGGAGATTCTTTCAAAACCTAGAGGTAAATCTCAGGTCTTATTCAGAAACAATTGATAAATGTGTTCCATACGTCCTCACCACCTCTTTAATGTATATCATTTAATATTGATATAGTTATATCACTTATAATGTTATAATGATGTGAAATGTTTTTGTTAAATTACACACCATAAACAATATGGAATTATTCCCCCTACTCTCGTTGGATGACCATGAAAAAATTATATGGGGATGTTTTCCCATTTTCACATTGGAAATGGTTATGGTTTCATTATCCCAGAGAATGTTTTCATGATGACCCATCTTAATGGGGCCTTTGACGTGACTCACCATGCCTACCTCAAAATGGCACGAGGAATTTTAATAGCACCGAGTAGGCATATAACTAACACCGGAGGCATTTCCTATGTACCTGTACACATGCACATATCTTAAAGTCATAGATGCTGAAACATAAAAACCACTAAGAAAAAAATACATGTATACCTGTAAACCCAACCAATAGAGTATGATAATAATGTATTTTCTATTAAAAAATATTGGATATGAATTAAATCCCAACAATAGAAAGATTCTGTAAACTATAAAGTCAAGCCTATAAAAATTAGTTACTGGGACTACTTCTTGAAACTGTATGAACACCTCAGCTTATCTATACTCACAATTCTCTATCTGGTCTAGGTGAACACTAGAGTCTGTCAAAAGGTCTCTCATCTACACCGGATGTGAAACATGTGGGAAATTCCCATGAGGATGTGAGTATAACAATACTTAGTAGGAAACCCTAAAGACCACAAATAAATACACCATGTTAAGGTAAAATTAGCTATACACAATTCATCTCGAAGCTACATATCACAAGGACAAATCCATAAATAATCAAAACCAGAACCGTAGTCTAGAGGTATGTCACAAAAACCCAAAAACCATTATAGATATTCAGTATGAAGAATCCACAAAGCACTAATATGGGACAACACACTCCAGAGTCTGATAAAAATGATAAAATCTTACCAAGAAGTACTATTCATCAAGAACCGACATGGTTGGGAGATATTATGATGGATTTGAAGAGATGATATGATACAGTCATTCTTGTAGAACTCACTCCATGAGATGAGAAGATAATGATACACAGATGTCGACCACTAATATGGACAAGGGGTGATACCACAACTCATCCAGATTCACCATCTAATTATAGGATGGTTGTATGATAGAATTGGTCACATAGATAGAAAGAATCTAAATAGGGAAAAAGATTTTATAAAGGATCCAGTTGTGGGCATCTCAGAGGGGATTCTAGACTCCATCCAAAAAAGTGATTCTGAATGGATCATAGTTTTGTGGGTAGGAACATATACTAACATACCTTTAGGAAAACAAGATATGTAACCAACCATAACAAAACATGTCCATGATATAGTGAAAAGAAGATTAAGACATGTTGAAACAAGTACACAATGTGTAGAAGGGTCTCACACCATGTCCCTGGACCATAGGTACTTCCCGCTAACAATAGCTTGTGCGAGAAGAACACGTCATGTAGAAAATGGTATACATGATGTGTAAAGGGGTCCACACACAATTTAATGCTATACTAGGATTATTCCATGTATTCTAGCTATGTTTTCATACATGGATTAAAACGATGTATGCCTATATGAGTACAAGTACATGGGGTTATCCATGTAACCAGTTTGGGAAAGCATAATGGGGGGTACACACCGTGTACTCCAACCCGTGTCTGCGTATCTTCTATGATATAGTACATGTCTCAAGTAAGGTTTCACACAATGTGTGACAGGGGTCACATGTAGTGTGACTTAAAATTGACTCCCTAAAGCCTATTCACCGCTTGGTGGGGTCCACATGCTGTGTAGTCCGTACTACATGTCATGTTCTTCGAAAGTTTATAGTATCTATATTCTTCTTTCAAATGCCTTGGTTGATCCTATAATGATTGATTCTCTTGTATGATCACATAAAAATAGGATATCCAAGGTCATCTCATTGTCATAACACCAAATTGTGGAGTTTTGGACATTTGATCTGCTCTGAAAACCGATTTTGACCACTCGCGTGAAAATCACCCTTAGAGTGATATCTCTTAAATCTCTTCCATTCCCCATCCCCATTATCATCACACCTCAACACATTCATATCAATTTTAGATCATATAACTTAGATCATTGTGTGATGAAACGATGGCACAAAAACTTTTAGTTTGAAAAAACCCAAATAATATAAAGAATGCAAAAAATATAAATGTAGAAATGAACAAAGAACAACCCAATGAATAAAACTCAGCTATTGTTCATTCTAACCTGAATCCATTCTATAAAAAATGATCAATAAAGAAAATAAAATATCAAAATAATCAAATATCGATAATAATCCGGAAGAATAGGCCCATCCCATAAGAGCAATGAATCTTGGAACATCCAGTTTGATGGTTGGTCCATGTTCATAATTGTGATCCAAAAGTGGGAAAATGAATACAAATAACACCCCCTACCTAGGATTTGAACCACATTTTAAGAATAATCAGTTTTCTTATAGTCAATGATGTTGATATTTTCAATGAATAGATCCCATCGATCTTCAATCCGACATTTCATCATCGATCTTCACTGAGAGAATCCTCAAATTTTGTCTCTATAAAAATCCCAAGGAATTCTATGGTTATGAGTCTATCTATGGACTCATAACTCTTTCTTTAATTAAAAATAAATGGTTATTTGTCCCTCCTTCAATGAAAAATTAAAATAAAATACATTCTTGATTTTTTATTGAAACTCCAAAAACTACATTCTGCACCATACTCATGACAGATGATGTTAGTCAATCCCTAGGTAAACTCATTAACTAATTGCAATAGTGCCAGTGAATATCTGATCTTGGCACCCATTTAGATGTTATTCTACTTTTCCATGAAAATCACTTGTGTAGTCTATTTAATATTTTTATTGTTTTTAAAACATTTATGTAATGAACTATATAACTTGAAAATGAACAACACCTCAATTCCTAATCTTCAATTAACCCAATTTAATATTTAAAAATAATAGATAGAAAATATGAGATATTACATTCTACAAACCATTGGGCTTTACATCCACGAAATTATTAAAACAAGGATACTAAAAAAATGTGTGTACTGCACATGAATATGAGCATCTCACTCCCAGGTGCTCTCCTAGATATTCCCATGATTCCCCTTGACATGCACGAGGGGAATCTCTCACTCATCACAGATCCTCTCCTACTGATCCTCAGTTTCCACTAGGTTATTAGAAAACGTACCTCCATCATCAATGTGGATCTCACCCCAATCGATTAAGTGTGAGGGGTCACACATTTACCACGTCAGCTTCAACATGTGGATGACATCATGTACCTGATCTAGCTATAGGGGTAGATCCAAGCGATACTCCACCTGGAGAGAAATATGTATTATCTACAAAGGGCCGATGATCATTTGAAACAGTTTTCCACCCCATCCAAATATGTACAACCCACATCGTGGAGATACCAGAAGGGACACATGATCTCTTTCCTAAAACTACATAGGCCTCCATATCCAACTTGTATATGATTTATTCTAGCCATGTATTGTCTTCATCCACTCCTAAATTATATGAACCTTCTACATAGTTTCTCACACCAACTCTAGTCTCATGTGTGCAGACTCACATGGGTCAGTGCAATAAAGTGTTGACATGCATGGTTGCATGTAGAAAGCAACAAAATTTTCTATACTAGTGGTTTAGTGGTATGTTTAGTTATATAAAACATTCGTCAATTGTAGGTGTTCCTCCCAACTATAACCTATGTCCATGATGCAATCGTGCATCAGGTCCTCCAAAACAAAAATGGTCTTCTCTGCCTGGCCATTTCCTAGGGATTAAAAGTTTTGATCATGTATAACTGAGTCTAAAATGCATCATGTATTCCCTTCTACAACTATTATCTCAAATGATCATCAAGATCATAAACAATCATCCATGTGACTCTATGGAGCGTGACTATCTCATGCACATGGAGACATTCTAAGCTCTATGTTGTACTCTTATCTCAGGTAACTAGAAAGTGGGACTATTTGCTGTGTTTTTCATATATCACCCAGATGATATCATTTTCCCTATACATAAGTGGAAAACACATCATTACTTCCATCAATATTGAATCTTACATCCATTACGGTGCCTCGAGGGGTTGAGCCAAACCTGCTGAAACCTGGTTTTCAGCCTTCACCTGCTAGAACGTAAGGCTTTGAGAAAAGAACATTAAAACTACCTTCATCATCCATGTCCCCCAAAACTGATGTCATAGGTATAGGTAAATATTTTCCAAACAAGGTTTTGCCACCAAATGTGTTGTTTGAAACTCTCCCCCCCCCGCAATGCCACTAGTACTACCGTCCATGCACAAAAAATAAGGATATTCTCCCCATCTTGTGAATAAATATCATGAACATTCCCTATGTACATATGAGAATGTATGGTATCACAATTAGTATCCCCAGGAAGTAGATCCCAAGATCACTATAATAGTGGTGGGTGAAAACCATCAACTAGAGGTAGGCTACTCCATCCCCATCCATGAAGGACAACTATAGTGAGCTGACTACTCTATCATCTTGTTCTGCAACTGTAATCCAGTTCTTTACTGAGAGAAAATTTCACCATGTTCCCATTCCGAGGAGTATAAATATATCAATTTCATATTCCTAGAGTAATTATATCCACCAAATCTATCTCTACTTCAGGTCCTTTTGAGAGTAGATATAATTGAGTCTCTTTTGATCAGAGTGGATGATAAACCACTCTCTCATCAAGTATTTTTGCTAAATTATCAATGCAAAGACTACATCTCCCAACTCAGGATCATGGGTCATGTAGTTAATCACATGTGTACTTTTCTGGAGAAAACCATATTCATTCAATGGTTTCATCTGTATCAGGACAAAACCATGTCTATTTCATGATGCCTTTGTGAATACTATATACTCGGCACCCCCCTCCAGTAATCAAAATATCAGGGCACATGTCAAACACTAACTCAACAACTAAATATCCTACGGTCCCTTCACTACCTATATGAAAGGCTTTCCACCTTTAGTCCGTCATTTTAGAGGTTCTAATATCCTAGAGAAATTACGTATGAATATCTGGTAATATCTTACCATCCAAAGGAAGATCCAAACCTCCATTATGCTCCACGGTGGATCCCACGATAACACTCCCTCTACCTTTGATAGGTCCACTGCTACTCCATCCATTGAGAGAATAATTACCAGAAAGTGGACCACCTTAATCTGTAACAGTAACTTTAGGAGATTCCCATAATGATAGTTCTATAGAAAAACATCCCGAACCATCCTTAGATGTATTGCATTCTCCTCCTTGGATACCGAGTACACATGGATATCATCAATGAATACTAACATGAACAAATCTATGTAAGGATAAAAGACCCGTTTCAGGTGTCCCATGAACACTGATGTGGTGTTCCTCATGCCAAAAGGCATAACCATGTAATCATAATGAACATAGTGGCATCTGAAATCCATATTCGGTATATTAGTGTTCTATCCTCGTAGATGTTGATTTTCTGATCGATGGTCAAACTACAAGAACCATCCAGACAATATCACTTGATTGAAGATGTTATTGTTCCTCAGAAGGGGGTACTTATTCTTCATTATTACTCGGTTGAACAATTAGTAATCCACACACAACATCATGCTTCCATATTAATTCATGGAAAATAAAACTGGGGCCACCCTGGGTGAAACACTATGTATCTCAATGCCCATCATCTGCAAGTCCTCAAATATTATCCTCAGAGCATGATTCTCTATGAGATAAATTTTATATGATGTTGTAGGTATTAGTGTCTTCCTCGGTTGTAAATCGATGTAGAAGTTGATCTCCGGATAGGTATGGTAATTATCGAAAATCTTGTTGAAAGTTGTCCTCTTACTCTAACACTAATGTTGGGAACTAAGATCTCTAAACATCTACTACTCCATGGTTAGGGTTACCCATGCCCTATTGATCACATTCACCCTCCTACGAATGATCCCATTCTGGGCTATATGGGTTCCCCTTTCTCCAATATTGGAAACCCACATCCCATCACTATAGACAAACCACACCTTTTTCCAAAAATAGTTAATTTGGGCATTGACATAAGATAAATAATCCATAAAACTATTGATATCATAATTCCTCGATCCTAACACCAATAAGTTCCATCTGAAACTCTCACCTCCAAGGGTATGTCGCACATCCGGAATAGGTGTGTGATCATCTGGATCCTCGTAAAGGTGTATCTAAGTCTATGGGCTGAGTCAATGGTTCTACAAGAATCTAAATTTATCATATAATGTTTGTGGTGAGGAAGGAATGAATGTTACCTATGACTATCAGTACAAAATCCAATATATAAAATACATAGATTGTACCATGAATCTTCCTTAGAGTCCATGGGTTGTATGCCTCGACCACATGTAGATGTCCCTATCCCTGCCCCCCATATCCCTATCCCTACCTTGGATCTCTTGGGGATTTTTGTTGTTGTAATTTTTCAAAATGATTTCCACCTCCTACAACTCTCCTTGCTCCTAAACCATGTATTCTACCTAATGGATCTTCCTACTCTAGTCATGGACTCAACCTCAGTGGTACATACACCATGTCCTTATCAGCAGCTCAATGGTTTGGAAAATCATTGGAGTGAAGTCCCATGTAGTCACATGTGTTGCATCACCTCTCCAAATACTGACTAAATCTATCTTGACATCCTTGAACCACATACCCCCTATCCTGGGACCTTCAATAATGCCACCCACATCTAGAACCTATTGTATGGAATGAGATCCCTAATATTGAGGTCTCTGCACTTGTCTGCATGCAACTGACGGTCATTGGGTTCTTCTGCTCAACTTAGAATCCCTCTACCACCATCATTTTCTCAATGAAACCACCATATGTTTGAATGAATAGCGGTATAATGTTGTCTTTGATTTCTTGAAGTGGGAATCAATTAATGTTTCTGAGCATAGAAGTATTGATATCTGACCATATCTATTGAGTACTTGGAGTGGTTAGTGAACCATGAGGAATAGTCATCCACCATCAAGCTTCAATATTGAAGCTGAAGGAACTATTCTCTACGCACTGATCTCATAATTACTAAAGATAACCCTCCTATATAGAGATACATGTACTCCATACATGAATGTTTTATATAATTATGGGTGTGTGTGGTTAAACTACGCCATCACCCTAAAAAATAATAGAGAAGGATTTCTTATAGGATCATCATATGGTTATCCAGTGTCCTCACTATACCAAAAAATCTGCTCACCACCGCAATCGAGTCATCAATTGGCTTAGGTGCAGGCTTTCCATAGAACATGATTTTTCGTTTCTCTTAAACTCATGGCGAAACTCAACAAACACTTCTCATCTATCGATACTGCATGTACCACATATTGCTCCATTGGTGGTGGTATAGGTGGTTCACCACCTAGAGGAAATATCATGAAAACCAATCCCTAAACTAATGAATCTTCACTGAGGGGATCACCCCCAAGAGTGAGCTACTGAATCCTTGCTAGTATGTGTTGTGGATGCATTATATAAGGAAACAAGTTATACCATGGACAATGAGTGTATATGGATAGGTGAATCAAAAGGATATGCAAACCGTAACCCATTCATATATGATTATGTACCATTATATTACACGAAACTTGTTTCTATTTTACCAAGGGGAAAAGTATTTTATCAGTGTCCTAGTGTTTTGTTATATTTTCCACTACACCAATAATGTAGAACTTGGTTTGAAATCCACACTCGAAACACATAACACTATTTCCACAAACCAATCTCACATACTCTCGGTCATGAAGTAGAAACAAAAACCTCTGATACCTCTCTATCATTACCCATCCCAGTGGGACCTATGCTGAGACTACCCATTCCCACCTACAATAGGCCAGGTGCTGGAGAATAGAATCAAGTAGGTATAAAATTAACTTGGGAAACATTTCCTAGGTTCCTATACATTCACACAAATCTCTAATACATAGATGCTGAAATGTAAAAAATGATAAGGAATAAATTCCATTCATAGCACTAAAGCCAACTAGTAGATTATGATAGGAATCTGAAGAGAAGTAATGTAAATTGGGATCGAATACATCCCCAGCAATAGAAATAGAATGGGAACTACAACATACATCAAATAATCCAACTAGGAACTAGGACTATTGATTGAAACTGTAGGAACAATATAGCCTCTCTGAATGCATAGGGCACTATGCAGCCCTGCTCCACCCATGACTCCATCAAAAGATCTCCCATATGCACAGGACATGAACCATGTTGGAAAAGCCCATGAAGGGGTGCGTATAACAATACTCAATAGGAATCCCCATGAAAAACAAATTTAATACCCAATTTGATGGTATTGTTAGATATACAGAGTATATGTATTTAGTAAATACAACAAAACATATCCAGATATACTCAAACCCATACCCATAGTATAGAGGTAGGCCACAATGTCCCCATACCCATTCATCGGATTCGGTCAAATATTCCATGAAGCACTCATTAAGGGGAACACACTATTGAGTCTAATAATACCGATGAAATTTTCCCTAGAAGTAATATTCATCAAGATCTATGAGGAGAGAGATACATAGATTGCTGATAAATATGAAGACAAAATATGATACACTCGTTCTGAGAGAACTCACTCCATGAGTGGGGAAGATCACAATACACTGTTGAAGATCACTCCCAGGGCCATGGGGTGATACCATGACTCATCTAGATTTACCTTATATGTGGAGGATTGATGTTTTGTAGGATTGGAAACACCAATACTAATAATTACATAGGGTACAAGATTGGTTATAGGATCCTGTTTCTAGCCTCTAGGAGGGGATTCCAGACTCTATCCAGAAAGTCCCGTAGAAAGGATCATACACCTGTGAATAAAAAATGTAACCATGAAACCTTGATGTAAATGATCAAGGGAACCAAACCTAATTAATTTTGTCAATGATACAATGTAAAATAAGATATTGAATTGTAGAAAATATTACATGAAGTTTAGACGGGTTTCATGTCGTGTCTGTTGACCCCAAGTACTAACCGTGTATAATAACCCATGTTATAAGAAAATTTCATGTAGAAAAAGATTTATACCATGTGTATAATGGTTCATCAGATGTGTCCAACTATCTGGGGTCCACCCCGTGTACACTGGCCATGTGTTATTACATGGATTCAACATGAGTATACTTGTTTGGGTACAAGTACATGGAGTAATCCATATAACTGGTTCGACCAAGCTATGCCATATGTTCAAACTAGAAAATCAAGCATCATAGGATCTTCCAAGGCGCATGGTGGAAGAACATAGATTTTGGAAAATTCTACAGAACACGCCATGTAGATCAGACTATACATTGTGTAACCCCCACCGAGTGGTAGCTACGATTTAGGGAGTTGATTGTTAGTCACTTGGTGTTTGGACCCTATCATAAGACTTTTGGGCCCTTCCCCAAGATATTGTGTGTATCTCAGAAGATACAAAGACCCTTGAAATTGGCAATCCAAAGTTTTACCATCGTCATATAACAGAATTTATGTTTTTCAAGCATTTTGTCGGCTCTTAAATCTGATTCCATTTAGCTGCATGAAACTCACCCAAAGTACAATATCTCCCAAATCTCTTTGATCCATCCATTTCAATAATTTTCATACCTCTACCAGGTCATCATGATTCTATATATTCAATCATGGATTGTTGAAATTGATAAAAAATCTTCAAGGATCATTTTTTTCATAAACCACGTAGAATGTGATTAATGTGACGAATATCGGGTGATAAATGCCCAATGAACAACCCAACAAAAGAACATTGGGCATTTTTTTGGACTCCATCCATTAAATAAGAAATTATCAATAATTTAAATCAATTATCTAAAAAATCACATCATGAAAACAATAATTTAAAATAGGCTCATCCCATTGTAATGATGAACCACGGATGAATTTGTTTGTTAGATGATTCACGTTCATCCTTGAATTCAAAAGCAGGGAAAATAAATTAAAATAACACACCCAACATGGTAATAGGATCACTTTCCAAAGAGGATCATTTTCTATGTCATCACTATTAGAGAAATCGCCACTGAATGACCCCAAATGATCTTTCATCTAACATCCCGTCATCATTCGTCACTGAGAGAATACTAAATGTTCTTCTCCTCATATCCTATTTGGAATTCCAGGGTTATGAGTGTATCCTTGGTCCCCTCCCTCTAGGTTTATTTAATAATAAATGGATTTACATCAGTGCATCAACGAAACGTTAAAATAAACTAAATTATTCATTATGTTTATTTATCAACAAACTAATAACTACATTCCACAACTAACACGTGCTAACAATTGTTATATCGCACCTATGGTAAACTCACTACTCTGAATATAATGGTACCCTTAGACTATAGATCTACGATCCCATTTAGATGTTATACCACTTTTCATGCAAAATTTATTATGTACGCTATTTAAATAATATATTATATTTCAATATTTTTTTACAGGAAGAATAGGCCTCAAAATCACACAACATATCAATTGCTTGTCTTAAATTAAAACCATATGATTTTATTAAAAAAATTCCTAGAGAATCTGATAGATTATATTTTTCATTCAACCATCACATATTGACATACCGTAAACTTTAATATGTATTCCATATTCTCCTTATTTATTCTATCCAACATAAATTTACCTATGAGATCTCCAGACATATTCATTATCTATAGGAGGATTTATAGGACATTATATGTGGATAATTTAATAGATCTTTTTCAAAATCACGATTGGATGGCACACATTTTTATAACCAAAATATTACAACACCTACTTCAATAATTTTGAATTTCTAGGGTCTCCGTTTCATAATAGATTGATCATTAATTTTAATTTTTTAATCCTCTCATTGAGAACCAATTATATTTTCAATAAGGGATAGTCGATAAATAAATTTCTGAATAAATAATGACGTTGCTTCTTCTAAAAAACCAATTCCAAGTGGTTTATTGTCTAAAAATATCAGGTCACTATCAATTTTCATCATTTATAATTTTTTATTAATAATTTCTACATTGAGCATCATATTCATTATGTACATTTCCTTATTGGTATTCAATTATGTAGTTATATTCCTCGATCAGCTAGAACTATATTCATTGGAGAATATTTTTGCACATTCCTTGTGAATATATATTTGGGTATCTTATGTCATGTCTATATTTTAAAATTATCTACATAAAGATAGTGTTTCAATATTTTTATTTCAATGATTACTATACCTAACATGATATCATGTGTTGGATTGTTATTCTAATAAATATACTCATGCCTTGATTCATAGGTATCAAATTTTCATATTTCATTAGTACATAGACCAATCCATAGTTTGATCTTTTATTATATACAATGAAGTGTTCCAAACATAAGGGAATCATGATTACTAGTTTAATGATAAGCCTATTTCTCATATCCTTAAATATCTCATCACATTCACTGGTCCAAAAATATTTTTCCCATTTAGTGTGATATTAGATATTGGCTTTGAAAATTATTTCATGATTCTCATAAATCATAAGTAATTTTCATTTAGTACAAGGAAACATTGGATCTCTATTATAGATGATAGCTTAGACAAATCCTTGTTTCATTTTTTCATATAAGGGTCTTAAGATATGAATTTTCTGATGATAACATTCCCCATGATTGATAATTCATCCATCCAGAACACACATCACCTGTAATTTTCATATATAATATAATTTCACAATTTCTATAGAAAAATCTTCAAATTCATATTGTGATCATATATACTTTAAAAAGATATCATAATATCATATAAAAATACTACAATAATTTTTCTATTGAATATATTAATTAAACATTCATCAAGTCCATAATTATTTCTAGACTATTAGCGATTCCAAATTTTATTTCATTGAATTGATAAGTTCAATAAATTTTTTGAAATGACATTTTTGGAATATCTTACTAATTCACCATTAAATAGATATATCCCTTCCAAAGGTTAACATTATAGAAATAATTATCCAAAAATGGTTTATCGCACAAGATATATTTTGTGGAAGGAGATACTTTATTATCACGATTTTTTCATTTCATGATAATCCACACAAAGGTTCATATAAAAAATATTCATCATGAATTAGGGGACTAAATCACCATGAAATGATGCACTCTGGAATGTAACATCAAATTATAGATTCTCTTGTAAATTTATTTTTAGTTCTTATAATTCAACTATGTCCATTCTCTATGGGTTTTTAGATATGGGTAGAGACCCAGGTAGAAGATCAATTGATAATTCAACAACATGGTAATGAGGAAGACTACAAAACTCTTCATTGAATAATGGAGTATAATCCCACATATTGGTAATTTCGGTAAGCTTGTTTCCCTTGATCTCAATTATTTGGTCTTGATATACATTCCCATCAAGAAATGATATCCATACTTGACGTAGATAAAAAGAACCCAATATCCCAGAGATGGTGTCTTTTTATTTTATTTCCATAATATATTAGGAATCGTATCCTAATTGACATAAAAGTTTATTAGTCTTGGTAAACCAGATACATATTTGAGTATTGAATTAAATTTGAGAAATAAATTTCAACATAATTTTATACAATATCTTTATTCCCTAGATAATATCATATCTTATTAAACACTGTACACTTATTGTAATTCTAATAAATTTATTGAAAAATTGTGAGCTCAAATGATCAATATGGTTTATGTACAATGGAATATATTATAAATCAACAAATAATAATCGGTATAACAATTTTAATAACTAAATATACATTCTTATTAATTAATAATCACAGAAATAAATTTATTCAGAGATAATATCATTTCTAAAATCTCATGTATAATAAGATAAACCATGATCAAAATAGAATAGTTAATAACTGAACACATTTGCCATTTAATCAATATCATGAATATTATAACTACATAATGAATAACAAATATTTTTAGACAAATAATTAAAAACACATTCCATTTAATCAAAAAATTAGGAATGAAATGTTTCCGGATATAATATAATTTTTAAAATCTCTTTGAAAATAATAAACTAATTATTAATGAATAAAATGGTTAACTATTTGGCAATATGATCACATGTATCACAATACTTATACCATCAAGAACATTATCAAGATTATTTAAAACTACAAGTTGAAACTTGTTTAATGTTATCTTATTTAGTTGTCTCATGTGACCTGTGGATTTATTTGATGGATATATTATAACGATCCACACCCATCAATGAATGTGCAATCTATTCCTAATATATTGAATAATTAATTTAATTCATGAACAATATGCCGTATTATCATATATTATTATTCATTAATGATTGTGGATTTAGTAATATTATCCTAGATAAAAAAATATCATTCAATGTGGAACACCTTATATAGAAATGATATATGGAATAATCAATCAAAATAAACATGATATATAATATTTATATTTGGGAGGGGGGATTTAATGACTAATGATCACATGAAATGGAATATTTTATGGGAAATTCAATGAATAAAAATTTTAATGAAGGAAGTAAATTTTAACCTTTTCCTGCCTAAAAATGATCATACAAAATCCATTATAAAATGTGGATGGTATCAATAAATAACCTAACTAATGAATTTTTTATATAGGGTTTTTTTTACTAATGAGTTTAAATACAAAAAAAACCATTAATACATTCTTGATGAAAACAACCATTTCATTTTGAAAATATATTTTCAAAACTAAAATTTTATAGAACATAATGAAAATAAATTTATTTGAAAATAAGATTTTATATTTATTAATGAAGCTTTAAAAAATATAAGTTTTCATGATTGACGAAAATTCCATTATGTAATACATGTTAAAAAATATATTCCTTTTTCTCACTACTATGAAATTGGGTTTATCAAGCGCTAGTGTATTAACAGAGCTTTCTAATATCTTCATTAAAACCCCCTTTATCATCCCTATAAATTGTGAAATTAAAGAGGGTATTTAAAAATAGTTTTTTGAATTGATATATGAGGTCATTTATAATTCTATAAAAGTATCATTAAAGGGTTCCTTTTAAGAGCGCTTGAAAAAAGTGATGATAAAGGCCCCCCATTATCAGCGCTAGTAAAAAACAATGATAAAATGGTCTTTTATTATCTCTTCTAAAAAAGCATTGATAAAGGGGGTCCTTACTAGTGCTTTTTTACTAGTGCTAATAAATGGTATACTGAAAAAATATATTTCATTAATTGAAACCCGTAACATTTTTATGGCCTTTTGGAGGACTTCTATGACTTTTTGGCCTCAATAGAGGTGATCAAGTGTTATCATGGATCACTAAGCTATAGACTTCATAACATTATTTATTTATATATATGGTAGAGGCAAAACAGAAAACTATTTCATATGTTATGTCCATTTAGAATGACATTGAATGTGAAAACACCTTAAAACCATAAAAAACCTGGAATAAACTAAAAATCCAAAAAAGACCGCATCTTTAAATCCAGGAGACTATTTCAGCTCCACAAACAACCAAATATAAAATTATTAATTGAGATAAATCCATGTAAAATTGAAATAATCAGATAATCAACTAAATAGATTATATTAGCTTTTCCAAAAAGTCAAATATTGAACTCGAACATTAAATGGCCATAAATTTGATACTGATCTTAATTAAGTCTCTACCACATATAAAATTGAAGACAGTGATAAGCTATATTACATAAAGTGTCTAAAACTGAAGTCTATGTGCTCTGTATGTTATTTCTCAACAAAAAATCCCAAAAGGCCTCAAAAAATGAGTTTTTATCACCGACCATAGTTTCGTAAAAGATATGTCTAAAAGATCTAATCTGGGTGTCTGTTCATCAAGTACCACATGTCATATCTATGATCATTTAATAGTATTCTATTTTTCTAATTGTGGTGCTAAAACTGACTCTCAGATCATAATTTATGATTATTTAATATTTTTATTGGTTTTAGGGTTGTTATTGTATCTTATCATTTTTTGTGTTATAAGGGTTTTTAGAGAAAATATGAAATATAAAAAAATTATTTAAATAGATATTTATAAGAAAAGATATATATAACAATATATATTAACATATATTTAAAAATATATAAATATATGGTTTAAAATATATTTAAATATATTTAAATATATAGATACATCATTAGACGTAAAAAATAGTATAAGAGAGTGGAAATAGTGCTGCTGTATAAGATAGAGGACTTAGTTTTGAACACACAAGAGGTAGGGGAATGCGCTTGGGGTGGATTATATAAACCTCTAATAATTTTGTGGTCGAAGCCCTGATAAGGGGGGAGGGGGTGGGGGGAAGTGCTGATAAATGGGGGTGAGGGTGGTGCGTGAAAAAAAATTATACCCTTCAATAATTGGTTCGTTATCATAGATTTTTACAAGAAATGTTTAATCTAAACCTTTTTCATCTCTTACATTATCAATCATTCTATAGCTCTGATAAATCCCTTTTACTAGCACTTTTAAAGGCTCTATTTGAAATAGTGACTTTTTAAGTAAAACAAAAAAACAAGATTGTTTTGAAAAAGGAATGGTGTTTCATTTAAAAAATGTGTAAAAATTAAAAATGGTTAAAAATTCATAACATAAATCACATGGAAATGGTTAAAAAATTAAATCATTTTCAAAAACAATATTTTTAGATGATAACATATTTCTAATTGGGGAGAGAGAAAGAAAATCATATTTTCAAAAAATAATTTTATCAATTATTTTATGAATAATTGAGTCAAACATGTATTATTACATTTATATATAATGAATAAATATAGGAGTAGATAATTATATGGGTTTATTAGAAAATGATCATATAACTTTCTTTCATGTTCAATTCGTGAATAAAAATTCTCAATGAGAATGATATAATGAAATAAACCCATACAATGATCATAAAATTGAATAAATAAGTAGTAAATGAATAAATTATGAGTATTAGATAAAAATCCATATTAAAATTTAGAAATAGAAAATTATATAATTGAAATTCATTATTAATATAATCATTGAATATCAGTGTTGGCGATGAAGTAATATAACCCAATAAAATGAAATTGAGCTGTGGAATTTTTTACCACATGGAAACTTTTAAGTCAAATACCATTGGATTAAACTATTAAATTAAAAAAAATATAATAAGATGAATTATTATGGAATTTTTAAATAATATGCAAAATGTTCATTATGTACACCATCTCAGCGAAATTAGGTTCACACTAAAAAATGATTCCTCAATGATTGGAAGTTGAGATGAAGTCTGATATCACTATAAAATATTCATCAAAAAATAACATGGATTTAATAATTAAAAACTAAATATAAAATACAATTAATTATATATTATTCATGATAATACATATTAAATGGTATACATATAAACCATATAAAGAAAAATGGTGCATTAAAAAATATATATGTTCCACCATGAATGGAAATTGGGACAGAATCCCTTAACACATTGTAATATTCAATGAAAATCCACATTGATGAAATATTTATAATTTCTATAAAGATACCATTAATATTTATTTCCTCCCTTCATTCTCTTAACATTTACCCAGAAATTCATTTCTTATTGACATTATTTTCTGTACACAAAAATTTTAGAATTCCATTGATATAATTTCATATTTTTATCTTTCCACATATCTTTCATGATATACATATATCCTTCTTTCTTCCATAGTATCCATCTCTCGATACCATATTGATCTCTATCATTCCCTTCTTTAGTGAGACTAGTTTTTTGTTATGGTATTGTTTATCATTCATATTTTAGAAAAAACGATTATAAGTAATAACAATAGATTTCACTCCAATCATCATACCATTTGGTTTCACATAGTTGGAAACTTGTCCTTGTTATGCAATGTTAACAATATTATTTTTTGATCTTTCCATTTATTAAATCCAAATCACATAGTTTGAAATCTATAACAACATTAAAAAACTATAAAATCATTTATACTATATTTTCATCATGGATCATTATTTTAAATATATGTCACCTTACGTTTAAACATAGTCCTTAATTTTCATTACAATTTCAAATAATTAAATGTAGTATGTAATGAAATTTTGATTTATCCTAAGACTATCATTTAGAAGTGTGAAACGACATGCCAACTAATTTCTATTTTCATGCACACATTTAGGATTGATGCAATCCCATTGCGCAGAGTTTATAGTTATAACCCATAGATAACTATTTTCTAGAACCACATCCACATGTAATATATTTAATGATATTTGTTTATGAGAAAAACCATATAATATAGTACATTACAAAAAATTATGGGTTTCTTCAATACATATCCTCATATTCTATCATAAGATTATGATATCTAATGAATTTTTTATTATATATAGTTCCCTAGGATTCAACTATAATTCCATAGATACCAACAGTATCGACCCTGACCCAAATAGCCCAAAGTTGATGTATTCTCTAGAACATTAGCATAAGACACATAGGATTAAATCCCAAGTGACTAAATAGTGTAATAGTCTTTTTAAACTAGAAACATTCTCGAGACGTACATTTAATTTGAAATAAAAAATTATTACATATTTTTTGAAATGTCCCTGCCATGCATCATTGTCTTGAGAAGGTGGTGATATTATACTAAACCTTATGTGACGTTCCCATAGAGCCATGTATGGAAAAAATATCAAGGGATTCAAAAACATTTGGGAACAATTTTCTCTTAAAATAAACCAACAAAAAAAGTAATAACAAACCACAACAACATGATGCTTGGGGAAAAATACACCCCAGACTCTAACTTTATAAAACACAAACACATCATTCCATAAAAATTACATAAACCAATCCAACTAAATTGTAGGATACCCAAAAATCAGATTACTAAGTCAAAGACTCATTAAAAAGGCCTCATGGAAACCATGACAAGAATTATCACTCCAAACCATGCACAATGATCTAAGCACCAACACACACCCCACGCATCATAATGAACTACTTGAAAAATGAGATGCTTAACCCTTAAATGTGTCCTTGAAAATTAAATCTACAAAACACCAATGTTCCAATGAAGTGGGATGAGTACGAATATTTAGTAGGATTTACCCAAATGAATCCCCAACCAAAACCACTAGGATATTATAGTTAAAATATTTATATTAAATAATTTATATAATACACCAAATAGTGAAACAATTTCAAAAAAGACAAACACACCCTTACCTGGCCATTTTCCACCCAAATCGATACAATACAAGGGATATAAAAAAATTAATTTTTGTAATCTGTTTAACCTCAAATAATAGAACAAAAATTCCCACCCTGCATAACCACACATAAACCACGCTTAATTATAGAGTCTTACATACCCAACCATGTAACCAATCACGTTGGCACTTCCTGTCCAATCTCATTTACTCCATTTCCAATATAGTGGTACTTCATGCCCACTTATCTGTGATGGTGTCCCTTCCATCCATTGTAAAATATCTTTTTTTAGTGGTACTTCTAGCTCACATATCATTATTCTAACCCATGCATAAAATTCTTATGATAATAAACAAACATATACTCCTAATGAAGCCATAATAATATGAAAAAAATAATTTAAAATAAAACAATACTTTAATCCTCTAACCATGCCAATTCATATATCAATAAGAAACATTTTTCATTGAAACCCATTTATAAAACCATTACCATAAATAAAAACATGAAATATATTTTAAAACAATGCTTTTAAATTTCTACAAGAAAAAACATTTCACCTATGTAAACCATTTCCCCAAAAGCCAGAATTCATTAAAAAACAAATGTAAATAAATAATTGGACATCATATTCACAATAAATATGAAGAAAAATCATGTAATTTAAAATAATCCTTCTAATTCTTGAAAATGGAGAAATGGGGAAGCCACAAACCATAGGGTTTTGGTGAAATCAACAATGACAAAACGCACCACAAATCCAGATGAACTCTCAAACAAAAACGCATAAGTTCGATTTTAATATCCTCAAAAACACAAAATATCAATCCTTTATTCCTAAAAAACACTATAACTAAATTCATTAGGTGTAGATCATGAAAATTTGGAGAGAAAGACAAGTACATATAATTAAAACCAAGAAAGAACCATGTGTGGATACTTACCAAGAGGAAATCGCATATACCGCACCTTGAAAACCCATAAAATCACATGAAGAATGAGTGGTAGAGAACCTATAAACCTTGATGGCCAAAAATAACGTTTTTGGATTAGAAGGAAGAAGAAAGAAGAAGATTAGGTAAAATCTCGAGGGAGCACGTAATAAAAAACCCAGTTTTTATTGTCAGACATGGTTATATCACACGGTTAGTAAAAATGTATGCTAACATTGTGCATGCTACTGCCTCAATAAGGACCTCACAAGGTTTCCTTACATATTTTTTCAAATTGTGCTCAAAATGTGTGAATTGAACTGTATCTACTAGTATGGTTAAACAGAGAACCTTTATGGTTACCCCGAATGATACTCAAATTATGCTCCCATTCAAAACCATCAAACCATTTCAAATCCTTCCCCAACACTCCAACACATTACCCAAAAACATTAACCACATAAAAATACACAAAATGGGTTACATACAACAAACCAGGGAGTACTACATTTTTTTCAATAATATCAATATTCTCTTTAGCATATCTTTGATGATCAATCACAATACAATTTATTGATTCTTGAGAAAGGAAACAAATAAATTTTTAGATAAATTTATCTATATTTTTTAGTTACAATGCAATTCATCTTGAATCAATAAAAATAATCAATATGGAATGGTAAAGAACATAAAAATAATATATAATAAATAAAAAAATAATTGAATGTATCTATATATATTTTAACTAGGAAAATGTAATTGATAATATAATAAGGTAGAATCAAGATGGAAAGGTATATAACATAACACACATTACATTTAATCAATATAATAACCCCAATTTTAGATATCTAATAATAATTATTGAAAGGTAAATAATTGAAAAAAAACTCTTTCTTCAACAAAATGATAGTAAAATGCTTCTAGAGATATTTTTTTTGAAATTATCATAGATAATAATAAATGAGTTTTTATTGAATAAATTTGTAACTTTTAGATCCCATGATTTAGTGAATCATGATACATATTGAATCAAGTCCTTTTATAGAATTGTATAGGTATAAATGTGATTAATTATAGCTTTCTTATTTGTTGTAATAGACATAATTATGCATTGAAGGACTATATTATACAAGGACCCATCCATTAATGGTGGTCAAAATCAACCATCATATATTGAATAATTAATTTAATTCATGAAAACCCTAATCATCATATATCATTATTGAGAGAATACTAATTATGAATAAAATATTTATCTTCTAAAAAAATAACATTGAATATATATAAATTTTTTTGACAATGATATATGGTTTATTAAATTCATAAATCTATAAAAATTTATTTTTATATTAAGGGAAATGTTAATGTCTAATAATCATATGAAAATAAATATTTTAATTGAAAATTAATGACTAAAAAATATGAACCAAGGATGAAAATTTTCAAATATACCTTATTCAAAATGATCATAAACCATATAGAGGATGAATAATGATGGTATCAAACCAACATATCCCAATTGGATTAATAAAAAGGGTTGATATCACTGAATAATATCAATATAATAAAAATATTCAAAACAATCATGAAGAAAATATATTTTTTAGTGTTAAAATAGATTCATAAAATTAATTGTTTACAAAAAATATAGAAAAAATATTAAATTTAATATATTCATTGAAATTCAAATGTAAATTTAAAACATTTTATTTGTCATCATACATATAAATTACATTCATTCTTTACTTATTAGAAAATTATTCCATTTACTATTATTGATAAAACCCAAATAGTTATTGAGTTATAAATGATTTTAGTATTCAAATAATATTTAAAAGAATTAAAAAATTAGAATGAAATTAATTTAATAAATAATTTAATTAGAGGTATAAAAAAAATTCAACCATTTTTTCAAAACGTGGATTCATATGAGAAAATATTTATTGCCGACATAAATGATATTTGATTATTATAAGACTGATTTCTAAATTTTTATACATCCCAAATATTAAATAAATGTTTTGTTACTATAAATTATCATGAAATACCATAATATGATAAAATTATATGGGTTTATTAGAACATTATCAAATATTTTCCATTATAAAAAATACATGAATAAACAATATCAGTAAGATTGATATAGTTAAATAAACCAATACATTAATCATTACCTTTTAGTGATTATTAGTCAGTGAATATATTATGTCAATCAATTGGAAATAAATATTAAAAATGATTAAATAAAAAATATTATACTTATAATTCATTACAAAAATAATATTACAATAACAAATACGATGAATAAGTGATATAACCAAAGAAAAATAAATTGAGTAATAAAATTCATTGAAACATGGAAGCCATTATGTCAAATCCAATTTTATGATGATATTAAAATTTAAACATGAAATACCTTTAATTATTATTAATTTAGGATATTACATGTCAATGGGGTAGTATGGACACAATATATAAAAAACTAGATGAAAAAAATTAAATTTTCTGCATTGACGGGAAGTTGTGGAGAAGACCCATACAACTTAGTAATATTCAATCCAAATCCACACAGATAAACTAATTAAAATTGAAATTTAAAATAATATGAATTATATATTATTCCTAATATTAAATTTGAAATGTGATGTTTAATCCTCATGAAAATTAAATTGTTTCAGAACATAAAAAATATATTCAATGAACATAAATTGAGATAGAATCCCAAACCACTTGGTAATATTCTAGACAAATTCTCATGGATTTACTAATGAAAATTGAAATTTAAAATCACCCTAATAGTTAATTATTCATGATATCATATGAAAATGTAAATTTTATACAACATATAAAAAATTGGTGCATAATATACAAGTGTGTCTCACAAAAATGAAATTGAGATAGAATCCATTATCTCACACTTCATTTTGTTTGACCATGATTTTACTTCATGGATAGTGGTTTAAAATATTTTATAACTTATTATAGAACTATATTAATATTTATAATTTCAGAAATTATAATTTTATAACATATTAACAATCATTTGTTAATAATATCTCATTATTTTCATTATTTTGTGTGTTAATTTCTTTCTTTTCTCATATATGATTGGTAATGAATGTTCGAGTTCATTAGCATAGAAGGAAAATAAATCAACTATACATTTATAACAACATTTTAAATATAATAATTACTAATTACAGAAAAAACACTTTCTTGGTGTTTGGATATACAACATGAATCGCATTACTTCGTTAATATGGTAGGACATACTTATAGACGAGCGATGATATCAATCCATTACTGAGTGAAATGGTAATGAATTGGGTGATATAATAATTTCATATAAAAAACATCATAAAATATAGAACTCTTATATTAATTAATTTCACCCTTATTACATTTAGTTTAAATCATTAGTGAAAAACAAAGCAAACAACTTTATTAGTCGGTGGTCTGACCTACTCACGAGCAACGTAATGGTATTTGAAACAGAATAGAACATTAAAAATAATATGTTATATTAAAATTAAAAAATTATAATAATATATTATAATATATATATATGGTAAAAAAACATTATATCAATGATTGAAATGTGGTGACGGAAACAAACTACATCAGTTCTTAAGGTGGTATTGCACTGTACACACAATCTATTAAATCATTTCAAATTTGCTGCATGTGGAAATAGGTAATTATTTATCCCGTAACAAAATAATATCTAAAATTATGAGAGACAATAATTTTTTTGGATTATAATTTTTATGACATAATTTACAGTGTAAAAATACATATTAAATTGAAAGAGCATTGTTTAGATAAATAGCCTCTCCAATATAAGCATTATTTGGATACCCTCTCAAAGACACTAAGGATGGACTATTGGGATGGCCATAATCTATCTAATGTGACTAAATATTATGGGTGAATAATTTTTTAGGTTTTGGTTGATCCAAATGTTACGTTACATGTTCAGATGTGGGTGGAGGGAGTGCTGTTTTCTTAATGGGGAAAGGGGGTCTCCATAGAAAGTAATGGGATATTTCGTAAAACAATCCAAAAACATAAAATTTTTCAACTGCCAAATATCTTCAAAATATATCTATATTTGAAAATGGAAATAATTTTGTTGAAATATGGGAAGAAAATAAAATTATGAAAAAATTTTAGGTCATTTTTAACTCTTATCTTCTATGTTTAACCCCACAGTAACCACCTTATTACATTAACCTCAATAACTGTTTTTAATATTTTCAATATTTATTTTGGTCAAAAGAAAAGTTGAAAATATTAGAAAATAAACTTTATGAGGATTTAAAATATTGAATTTATTGTTTAAAATTCAAATCACATATGTGGAACAATTTAATATAAAATTTATCATTTAAACAGAATGAGAAAATAGTTACTCAATGAGAAGATGATCAAATGATTATAATGTTTTTTTTGTAAAATTTCAATATAAAATTTATTCAAATTACCATAGTATGATTAATTTATGTATAATTGAACTAATATTTTTATGAAACTATTTATAATTTAATTAAAAATAAAAAATTATTTATAAGAAAATTAGTTTTATATTTAATTTTTTAATTTTTCACTATGAATCGAAAAAAGAAAAATTTTAGAAAAATACAAAAAAATATTAACCTAAAATATTTTTGAAAATATGGTTTCAAAAAATGGATTTCATTTCATCTAAATAATTTAATATATTTTAAAAATTAAATATATATTATGTGTGTAAATTTGGATAAAACTATATTTTATAAAAAAAAATATTTTTCATAAAAAACTCCTTTTCATTAAAATGATTATTAATTATTTCTAATCATGATATTACCATAATATCCATAAATTATATAGTAATATTATAATCCCCCAATTTAACTATCATATTATGAATGTGTAATTTTAATTTTTCACATAAACTTGCGGATTTGAGTTATGTACACAATCAATGTGGTAAAAGTTTATGAAATATTTTTCATCTGTTATTTATGATCACTATAGCATGTCACATATTTTATAGAATAGAGTTTTTGTGTTTTATAATATATGGGTATTAAAATCAATTGATTATTCAAGAGTAATCCTCCTCTACAGAGTTGTAAAGAATTTAAGGATAGCTACGTGCATAAATAGTAATATTCATATGTCAATAGTTTATATTATCTTTATAGGAAAAGAAGCCGATACATTCTAAATATAGAATAAAACTCCACTAATGAAAATAATATGATATTTTCTAAAACAATTTATCCATAAAAATTTAATGGGGAGGCTTTATATACCTGGGACATAATAAATTCATTTTTTTGTGTGCTGAGAGAAATGTCAAACCCCATGTTTAGATGTTGTGATTGAATAATTCTAGAAAACATGCAAGAGATAAAGAATGCAATGAACACGAATAAAAATTATTTTTTACTAAATTTTATGATTAACAATTTCACTTATCCCCGAATAATTTTTTGGATCTATCTTAGTAGTTTTGATAACATATCCCCATAAATTTAATCTAGGCCATTGATGATGATGTCGTTTATTGTATCTGAAAAACCATGGAAAAGGGAATTGTATTTCATAGATTGCATGTTCTTGGAAGTGGAAACATTATAATGTATGATATGTTTTAATCTGAATATTGTTTAATTGTATAGTAATCCTAGGATAGAACTTTCTTCCTTGGTGTTAATTATCATGATTCCCCAATTTCCCACACATTAAGTGTCAATCGATTTACATAAAATTGTTTTTCAGATGCTTCTTCCCAATCATTTTACATTTGGTATGTTGGATTTTCATTAGTAAATTATATTTATCTATTTAAATTATTAATAGAATCTCTATTTTTTGGTTTTTATATCCATTACCATATGAAAAAATATAGTCACCAATCTCTAAATCAACATTGGGGTCACAATGAATGATCACTTCATATTAATTGATTCCTGAATTATATAATCATTTAAAAGTGTTGAATTTAAAACAATAATGAAATAGTCCACCATACATTAGATGTTGATGAAACAATAAGGGAAATACTATGAAATAATTTTTATGTTTGCAACATAAGACCTAACATAATCATTTTCCATATTCTTTAGTCTATGGAACTCCCTCTTCATTATATGCAGAAGGGTTTCTGAAAATTATTTATTGAAAATTATATTATATAATTCTTCTGATTTTATAGAATTTATGGCCCCTTGTAAAATTGTGTTCTTGATATGCATCAGCAATAGATTTGCCTCAAACTATGTATGATAAAAGTAATGCACAAAATTATCATATTATGTGAATTAGAGGACAAAAAATATATTCTCAATAGAGCTGATCCATTATTTTGAGTTGAGGGGATAAAAATACCTTAATTATCAGTGGCATTTCTTGTATAAAATACTTGACTATAATATCCACTTTATTAATAGAAGGTGGTTGTTATACATGATTGTAGATATTATTTATAACATGAGTAAGATTACCCAGTACATCAATAATTTTCAAATATCTGTCTCCCATATAGTTAGTAATATCATTAGTGAAACAATATCATTTTCTAGCACATGGGGTTTTTATATGTTTTCTCTTATTTATTGTAATTAACTAAAATAAATAGAAATAAATATGATACTAAATTAACAAATAAAAATACATAAAGGAATATTTTAACATATAAATAATAAAAAATATTAATTTATTAGTATACCCAAACATATGATCCTCTATACTTAAATCTAGAATATCCATTGTAATGATTCATATTATGGATTGTGACCATAAAAAATTGTTTGGGTCCTTTTTATCGGGTTATTATTAGTTTTTGATTTTCCAAAAAATATCCTCAAGTTATATAAATCTAAGTGTGCACAAACAAATCTTTTTAACGAATCTAGTGGAAATCACATCAAATTTCAATAACTATTTTTGGCGTGAATAACCCTTAGTAAGAATGGGTTTGTGATAAATCCCTTTTTCATGTCAATACATAGATATAATTTTTTATAATCCATTTTCTCTATAATTCTCCTTGATTTCAAGATATCTTTCTTCACATTGACTTATCCCTAGTGTTATCACTAAATTGTTCTAATCCTAATACCAGATAACCACGATAGCATCCCATACCAATTTACATATATTATCACGTTATTTTTATCAAAAATTTCCATTAATATAAAACAATAATTGAAAATCCCTAGTGTCACTGGATTATTGGGTATACAAAATAACAACATGGAAATAATGAGTCTTTATATTAATCTATATTATGAATACCTAAATACAATTTTTATCCTATAAATTAATCGGATGATAAATTGAATAAAAAATATGTGTTCAAGAAATATTTGTAAGGTAATAAATATGAGATGAAAATAGAAGACATTAGTCAAATGTATAACATGATATATTACTCAAGAACTAACATGAGTCATCATGTGGGATCATGAAATTTAGAATATGGTATAAAAATATCATGTAATACTAAGATATTTATATGCAACACAAAATAAGATATATTCAAAGGTCAACATTAACTACCTTGAAAACATCACATGGTGGATACTGACTCATAGTGGATGAGGATTACTCTTTAATCCCATACATAAAATCTCAATAGAAAAAAGAATTATACAATTAATGGATGGTTAATTTGGGAACACCCATAATACCATGTTCATGATTATGTGTGACACAAAATTAATCAATCTCGAGTCTTAAACAAATAATTCACCCATGGATTTAGAATTGGTTTCATAATATTAATTCTATTGTAAAAAAGAGATTTCCTATAGAAGGAATTTGTTAAATTATTTTAAGGAATATATTAATCCTTAAAATTATTGTATAATTATAAAGAGATATTTTGGAGATAAATGTAAATATAATTTATAATAATTCACATAAGAATAAATAGATTGAAAAAATTATTTCGATGGAAAATGGTCATAACATGAAGAAATGTGTGGTCTATGGAGATCCCTTACCTCGATCCCAACTCATTAAATGTGTTCCTCAACATCTTGAATAATAAAAGTATAGTAATTATTTAATTTAATAAAAATATATCAACATTTTTTTAATTTTATTTTATTTGATTATATTTCATATTCAATTAGATAATCAATTAACTTATGCCAGATGTTTCGATGATAGAGGACCGATATGTCCAAAATGAAATCAGTAGGATGCATATTGTAAAATAGTTAACTATACCATAATATACTTAATTATAATAATGAAATAAGTATATATATATATATTATAATTATATAATTAAACAAAAAACATTGTTATGAAATATGAATAGTGATATGATCATGGATATTTTTGGTCATTAGTACACATGAGTTGCTTTTCAATTTTTCAGTGATCATAATGGCATGAAGTTATATATTGTTTTAAATATATATAGTGATATTTGAATAATAAATATCATTATACTTATTTAAATAATATTATACATATCATCCATGTGATGCGGTAATGAAAAATGAACAACATCGCCTCATGGAGGTGGTAATTCACAAATGTGCATGAAAAAAATTAATTTTCCATTGAATTATATTGTTTAATAATATAAAATATTTAAATTTATATAATGATAAATATTCAATGAATGAAATATATATATATATATATATATTAAATCCATTATCATAAATATCCATGGGAGGTTATGATGAAAAATAATTACCTCGGTTTCCGAGGTGGCAATCCTTCATATATATGAATGATTATTTTATTTCCCTTTTGATGGAATCTGAGAAGAATTTTTTTTATTAAACTAAAATTATAACATATAAATATATTTTATATAATTTTCGTTGAAATAATCTTTTTTGAACAATATTAAAAATAGGTATATGTAGAAATAAGAATAAAAAGCATGGTTCACAATTATTCCTATTATTCGGAAATCCTTAGTAAGAATATTAATAAAGAATTTGAAGGATAATTATTTAATAAAAAGATCCAATTAATTAGGTAGGATGTATTTAGGATAATTGGGTAGGAACTTTTTGATTTAAAATTCTCTTTATTTGTTAATAGTTGAGAGAGGGTGTTTTCTTTTATATGAGGTGGAGAGGACCCACATTCAATTTTTTAAAAAAATTCAATTTATAAATTTATCATTCTCACTAAATGGTTCAAAAAAACCATTATAGAATAATTGAAGATATTGGATCTCAATTCGGTAATATTATATATGTTGTACAATTATTTAGGTTATTTTTCCCTTATCACATTAGTTTAACCCTCGGTAAACCTGTTTTATCCTTAACAATGATAAAAAAATTTACGTACTTTAATATTCGTTATGTAGAAAAATAAATATGACCGTATTTTATACTATTAATTTTTATGGTTCCAATATTTTATCAATTTTACAAATTCAATCCACAAAAATTCCATAATTTATTTTTAAATAATCTCATAAAAAATGAAAAATAGTTGTCCCGAAAAATTCCTTTTCTAAACAAAAAATTGCGCAAACAAAATTATTAGAGATATAGTTAATTATAAATAAATAATTTTATTATATTAAAATAAACAATAACTTTTTTACTTATATATAAAATTAAATGCATAATGGTAATTTTATAAGACTCTTTCAATAGAAAATAATTGAAAATTTCAAAATAAACGTTTTCCCACTATTTAATGTAAATAATTATTTTTCAAAAAAATGTAACAACATCACCAAAAAATAATTTTCCTATTATAATTTAATAAATTATATCATTTTAATTATATCTATTTTTATATTTCATAACAATTATTTCTGTTATTTTTCTCAAAAATAAATATTGGATGAAAAAAAATTTAGAATCATAAAATATTATTACAGAAAATTCTGTAATTATTTACTCGGAATTTATCAATAAATATGTATTTCATAAGAACATTATACATATTTAACAATATATACAATCATATTAATATCCTTTACTTTAAATATATGCTTAAATCTTTAATATTTAGTTAATAATATTTTGTGGATCATTAATCCTTGATGTTGCATGTTGAATATGCTATCGATCATTGTTATCTCTCTAAAATATTTGGGTGTTACAGAAGTCTTATTATATGATGGTAATTCTACCTTTATCTTGTCTGATCAACCATTAATCTCTAAGTAGAACTGATCCATATCAGGGGATGATAAGGTGGGTGAATCAAAGGGGAAGAGGATTAAGCATTACCATTATTTGTTTATAATTAACAAAATAGATGTACCCCATGACAGTATGAAACCCATTATAGAATAGGGGAGTCTGATTGAGGAACCCATTTGGTAGGTCGGAGTAGGAATCCTATGAACTGGAATTAATTTTGGGGTCTAAAAATATTCCATTTCCAGAAAACTAAAATAGAACGGGAGGTCTATTTAATCAATTTTGGGGTTACTCTACAAATCCCCTCTCTTAATAATATATTACATTATAACCATATGTACCTTGAGACTGTTTCCCTACCATATAATGTAAAAAAAACAAACTAGGTGAATCTTTTAATAATCCTAAAAGTATATGATGTCATACAACCCTTCATAGAGGCCTCTTTTTGTGATTTCATGGAATATTTCATGATCTACAATAACATTCGAAAAAAATCAACAGTATCCTCATCCATATATATAAAAACATCTTATGTGGCTTGATTATTCCCATTCTCTAAAAACCATCAACTTGATAACACCAAAAAAAATACCAAGTTAACCCTCTCAATTACATAATGTTTGGACAATACAAATCACAAATATCAACATATCAGGTCTGACAGAGATCAATGATAAGTTGAGTGTTCTATCCCAATAATTATTATATTATGATCGCATATGGTCAAAAAAAATTATTAGGTACATCATTCAAAAGAGAGGCTATTTCTTAAATCAAATTAAAACAATCTCATATCACCAATTTATAATGTATGAATCAACACTAACAAGATATATATTTGTATATATGTATATAAATGAAACCAATTAAATTGAATATAAAACATGGATGATATACCATCTTTGATCCACATGGTTAAGTAGTATGAAAAAATTATTTTAAAAGGGGAAAATTAATTCATATGATCCTAAGAGGAAAATGATAACTAGCTAAGAAAATGAGTCACTTACTGTCAAATCACTCTTAACATCAACATCAAATTCTATTATCATCTCTTTATACCACTAAAATCTACTTATGATACATTCCTAAATTATTATAGGTATCATCTCTAATTAATTATCATAGAATCGACATTTACAAAACTATATGTGACCTATAGATCATATGTATGAACAAAATGTGTTTTGTCCCATGGCTTATGTCACAGTGAGTAAAAACATACTCAATAAGATTTCCCCAAAAACAATAAGAAAACACAATAAAACATGACATCACAAATATAATACCTTGAGGTGATATGGGGGATGAAAAATATGAGAATCATGAACCCCATTATTTAATAATTTTCGTGATACTAATGTGTAATAGAAATAATGTAATGAAAAATAATTCATTTATGATAATTCACTATAAGTATCAAAGGCCCTGGTAAATCCAAATAATAAATACTAAAATCCAAGAAATACACCTTGCATGATTATTTAATGTTTCTTGGAATACTAATTTATCAATAGATGATAAATTAAATATTTATACACAACATGACATATATATGGAAACCTGCAGGGTACAATGAAATCTTATATCCCATATAAGATTACAACATAGGCTTCAAGTATCCATACCATGTGTAGGTTGTAACAAGGGGAACTAAATGAACCATGATGAATTTTTACATGTTAAGTAATCAATAAATTATAATCGGTAAATTATAATACCATATATTCCCATAGACGAGGACATAAGTGTATCCAAAAAATTTACAGACCAAAAATAAATCCATCGATCAAAATTCCTATTTCTTTTATTAAATATATGAAACAGAAAAATAGATATGAAAGTAATCTCTAGAATAAAAAATGGTGACACATATAATAAGATAAGATGAATCAAATGAGTGAATTTAACTCCCAAAGAGTGGATCATGACTTCCAGACAAAAGGATATAAATAGATGATCAAAAAATCAACACATGGAAAAAGATCACATAAAGGGAATAACAAGGTTCGTTACCTGACCATATATTTTGGGATTAGAGACCACAAAATTTCAATTTAGACATATCCATATAAATATTGGAATTCATTAAATTCCTAATCTAATTAAAATTCATATATATAACATTTCTATAGAGAACATGAATTATTACCCCTTGTTGACATCCTGAACATGTTTATTTATTCAAATTATCATGAAAAATACTTACAACATGGAATATGAGATGATTCACACAACATGTGTATTAGGAATTTTTACATATTGTATACCAATCTAAATATGTTTTTTTCAATAGATGTTACATAGTGTGTTACCCATCCACAAGGCATATGAGATCACTTGGGATCCTATACATGTCTCCACTGTACATGCCTTGTTGGTCATATTGCATCATGATTCACCTACTCTCACATAAATAGTCATGTGGTATTTCTTTGATATAGGATCCATATTATTGAACCACCCATAATACATGGTGATATTTATCATAAAATAGAGGTCATCTAGTTGGGATTTTTTCAAATAGTTTTCTTTCTCCTCGAAGAATCATGAAAATTGTTCGATAGATAATGAATATTCCTTAAAAATCCTTCTATTAGTATTAACAATTTTAATTTCATATTTGATGGATAAATTATTTCTATAGCTTATAATATTTATGTTTTTCATCGATTATAACCTCATATTTGATGCCACTAAAATCTCCACATATAAAATTAATTAAAATCTTGTCACTCCATTATGTTTCGTTGCTATTCAATAACAATCCTCACATCAAAAAAATTACACCAAATCTATATAAATTATTCTAATAAGTTGATATAAAAAGAAAATTTGAATGTGAATGATAAATACATCAAAAAAAATTAGCAAATAATGATGAAAAAAGATGATATGTCATCATCGATGATTGGATAAATGAAAAAAACTTAATACCACATGTTGATAATAATAATTAATAAATAATTAAGAAATTAATACAAAATTAGACGTTGATTGGGCCAGATAAATTGTCGATAATAGATTGAGTTCATGAATATTTCATCTATGATCTAAAATATATAAAATTTGGGACACAACAAATCAATAACCAGCACTACATATATTCATAGATTTGATCACTGGGGTTGTGTGTTCACATAGGAGATAACATGAATGAAGCAGGTGATATTCAATGTGCATGTGATTGAATCCTCTACACCACATTTTTCATGAAATGACAGTGTCATATATAAATCCAAAAATATCAAATTTTCGATAGGCCAAAAATAGTGAATTACTTAATTAACCAATAAAAATGTCTTTTTATAGGGGTATTCAATCAATATAATTAATAAATATTTAACTATTACTCCATTCTAATTACCCTTTCTCAATGCTTCATCTCAGAAACAAAAAATTAAAAAACCTACATTGATCCTTAGTTAAAATTATAATTTTTAAAATAACAACAATATTAGTTTCCACATCTATGTCTTCATAAAATATATACATGAATTCCATAAAACATTTATGTGAATATAGAAAATATTATAATATTTTTATTATATTATTTCTTGGGCCACACAACAATAAAATTTTTATACCATATCTTAAAATGGGGTAAAATTATATTTTAAAACCTGAAAGGATTCATTTTTTTCTGAAGTTATCATCTATGAAAAAATTCCATTTTTACATCTATAATAATCCCGAAAATTTAAATATTCAAAATTGAGGTAAGTCCCAGCTGAATAAAACTAGGTACACATCATCCTCCCCTAAATGAATTTGTCCTAAAATATATACAACTAAATCATTATAAAAACAAATTTAATTAATATCCCCTCATATAAAAAATCATTCCACTACATAAGCATGATTTATATTTCAAGATGTGTGCTCTATGTAAACTTATTTCATCAAGGTATATGAAGGAGAACACTAACAATAATCTATGAAGAATCATTATGTAGTCCATTTTATGAAATACATGGAAACATTAATCCTTCCCATTTATATATACTACTACTATATAATATATATCCATATATGTATGAGTGTCCTTCTAACTAATGGGATGAGATACATTCCCTACGTGTCTGACCATCACCCCAGAATGGTTTGTTGAAGGGTTCAAATTAGGTGGTATGACTTCATAGAAAACCTTTAAATGAGTGTTAAACATGTCCATCATATAGATTCACCCATCAATTCCACATAATCACTCTAGTAACATAAAAAAATTGAATATGTCACTCTAGAAGCTACACAGATTCATGTTGTATGTAATTAACATCATAAATCCATTCCATCACTAACAAAAAAAGTCACACAATCTCTACATTATAACATGTACATTAATGGAAATCGTAGTCCCTCCATATGAAAAATAACACAAGTACACCAAATTAATTCCAAACATACATCAATGTCCTTGAAATATTTGTGAACTCAATCAAAGATATCTTCATAGGGTTATAATCAATCATTTAAAAAGTTAAAAGTGAATAGATATAAGACTAAAACACCATTAAAAACTGATAAATTCTACACCACTACATGCAGTGTACCCAAATTCTCTAAAATCCCATGAGTGTAGTCTATAACATTCAAAAACCCTAACTCTTTCAAACCTAATAACAATTATGGAATATATGGACTGATAGACAATTGTAATCCCTCCAAAGAGCATCACCTTTTAGATAATTTTTTTATCCTATTTATTTGTATACAATAGAAATATCATAGGTTACAATACTCCTAATATTTTCCATTACTAAACCTATCTATTAATAGGATTAACATCATGACATCCATAAAGTGCACAAGGGTTGTAAAACTATACATGAATTTTAATGTATTATGTCGACCATACAATTTGAAAAACCTTCTAGTCTCACACGATCACTAAATTGAAATAATGTCTATAACAAACATTACATAAATGAATAGGGGAGAACACAATAATAATTATAAAGTGAGAAATGTCTCCCTTCCTAAGAAACAATTAACCACCCAATGACAACCACATACATGATTTATCCATTTCCTATACACATTGTATATTTTTTGATAATTACAATCACATTTTAGTAGTTACACAACTCTAATTACTTCATCCTCCTTGACCACAATTCCTGAATACACAACCCATTTCACTTATTTAGGATTCATACTACAAGAACCTGAATGTATAAGAGGATCAATAATGAATCAACTCAAATAGAAATTTGGTTAAGTAAAATTAGAACAAAAAAATGGATATCATCAGCATAGGTGTATAATTAGACATATAAATATCTTTTCTCCATTATTTAACCACATGATAACCTTTAGAAGTATAAAATCATTCATTTACATTCACATTAAGGGAATTGTTTCTCCCATAACATTTTAAATTAATATATGTTCACAAAATAATGTGAAAATAACTTAAATCGAGACAGTTTGATCCAATTTACCCACATGAGGGTCTCTCTCACTACTAAAGACAAAACCAACAATATAAAGACAATAAAAAACACATTTTGTTACCTTGAAAGGGTAACCTATTAATAATGAGGTGGGTATCATTACATCCCTTATTTATCTAGAAATAACTTTTGAATGTTCCATTCCTCCATTAGAAATGAACTCACTACACTATAAGGATTAGTGTATAACACTCAATATTAGTGATAGAATCTATTATAACTGGGATCTATTTGGGGGATCCCCAAAAATATCTTACTCATCAATATATGACATTATGTGAACAAAACCAAAACTATCAAAAAAACACGTGGGTTCATTTTGAAATGGTCACAAGTCAAAATCAATGTCAAAAATATTTATTCCCAAGCATGTTAATTTTTTTTCATCCCATAAAATTTGCCATCAAAAATCCACTAGTCCTGACTCAACCAAATTGTGTTAGTCAAGGGAAAGTTAAAAAGGCATATCCCAATGTAAATGAACATAACACCGCCAAATATCCTATAAAGATTTAAATTTTGTATGAGTTCTTTTAATAAATAATAACTATGATCATAACTAGTCTTACATGTAACACGAAAATAATATAAGAAAATTATATATTAAAAAAACAATTACCACATTAATAACATTGTCAAATTAATGAGGTTAAAATGATTTAACTATATTAAAAATAAAAAAATGAAATAAATAATATAATGTTATAGAAGTCTACATTGTGAATCTCAGTTATGCAAGATTTGGAAGGTGGTAGGTTTTAATTAGTTGACTCTAGGTTAATCACAATGCAAACTGGAAATTTATTGGTTGAGTGAAATCATATAGGGGAGAAGTTCAGGTTTAGTGAAATTTCTGTGACATCTACGCTTTCAGAACATTAACTTCGACTACCTTGAATGGGTATCTTATTATTAGATCTTACCTTGAGATATTCTATGGATATATAAATATAAATTAGATATCACTAATCTGGTAATTATTATTGTAAAATTTCATTTTTCATATATATATTATCCATTTTGGATTTTTATTTTAAAGTAAAAAAACAACATTTATTTTTATATAAAAACATTTTAAATTTTATTTAACATTTAGAAGATAAATTTATATATTTTAGATTTATAATTTTATTAAATTAACATGATTTTAAAATATGTCATGTAAAAACTACCTTTAGGTGGTTGTTTTTATTTCTCTAAAATAAGTAATTTGTAGGTGTCAAGGTGAAAAAAAATATCAAAGAATATATGAATTTATCAGGAATTATTACATAAAAACATAAAAAAATATTTTAATGTTACAAAATTTGTTTATGGTGTTAAACTATTTATTTCAAAATACCATTTTTAAATTATAAGACATATGTATAACAAAATAAGATAAATTTTTGAATGAAAATTATTATTGTACATATCATTTATTTTAATATATTATTACAAAAAATTAAAATCATTATTAATTTAAGATCCACATATATTAACATTTATTATAGTAAACAAGTTTATATTAATAAAATTAGTTACATGGAAAATTTTATGATACACATATTTTTTTAAAAAAAACTTTTTCTAATAATTGTCCTTACGTGTTAGATAAATTAATATTGATACTGAATTTTATAAGATATGTAAAATTTATATGATAATATAGATTTCAAAATTTTAAATAAATGTTATGAATTATTTAATAATGATACTTCTTATACATTGATATTATTTTACTTTGTTGAAATCAAGATAAAATGGTCAATCCAAAAATGGTAAACCTAATAATTTTCAGAGAAAAGTACATTAAAACATATTTAAAAAATTAGTAAAAATTAATAGATTGGAATGTTTCACCTTTTACTATAAATTAATCCATTAGTATTCATTTTTTTATCCACATGGAAATTTTAACAGGTCATCCCCTTATATTATGGCATCATCATTACTAATATGTCAATCTAACCACATATAAAAGTGGCCTCTCATGAACCCTTAAAATTCAATAAAATAGATATTTTCCCATAAAAATTTAAACACATTATAAATATTTTAAAATCAGATTACTTATTATTTCAGCTTCTATTCATTGTATATTGGCATATGACATCCAATTATAATTATTCTTCTGTGGGAAAGCCCATATCCTCAACATGAATACCTTATCTCAAACATCCTTTCATTTTTATCTTACAATACAACATCTAATTTCATTATTCAAATATATTTAAATGAATATTATCATTGTAATTATTTTTTTATTACATGCGAATATTTTGTAACCATAATACCCAATTTTTAAAGAAAAAAATTATCATTCTTGTGTTTTGCTGACTACATCCAAAATGACGAGATGACATCATTTTTTTAATTTCATATATCCACTAAATATTTTGATTAAATTAATGAATAAATTTAAAATATGTTATAAATTATTATTATTGTCTGGTTAATTATTATCCACCTTTTTTCCTCTTCATTCTTTGAGAGATAAAATCATTAACCATGTATGTGTTGTCTACCACATCTACAACGTAATGTATGCCATTTATCATATTGTTTTTTTTCTTATTTATTAATATAGATAAATATGTGATTTTAAACAATAAAAAAAAAATATAATATCAATATTTTTTATTAATAATTTAATTATTCCAAAATGATCCAAATTCATAATCATAATCATCCATTAATTATGATATCGTCATGTTTGGGTTGGTCCATCAATCTATTTATACAATTAAATAAAAAAACATCATGGAAGATAACAAGAATTTAATAACTGATGACATCTTTTATAAATAATATGAGAATTGTTTTTAGATTGGTAAAACTAACATTAAACTTATTCAGTAATATACCACAATTCCATGTTAAATAATCACTAAAACAGTATACCCTTAAGTACGTCCATCTCATATAATTAATTAAAATACCAAATAATGATGTTATATCATTATAATTAATTACTATGAATAATTTTCACTACATTGAATTATCATAGAGTTATTTCCATTGTTATAATAATAAATAATAACAATAGTGTCCTTAAACTAGTTTAATATGATCATTATTACTTAACCCTAATAAAGAAAATTGAGATAACTTATTGATATACACATAATTAATGGATAAAAATGATGAGTATAAATGGTAATAATAACTAATAATGTTTTAAAATAGGTGATTATGGTTTTTTATTTTTTTTATAGGAGGTTAGACTATGATCAACTAAATGGGTGTTCAATTTATGGTTTTCATTATCCCATTTTCAAATCCAAATGACATTTTTGAGATTTTGCACGATCATTTATTTTGTATGGGGTATTTAGTATAATATTTCTCTCATATATTAATATAAATTATGTTTCATGATAAATTTATGTCCCTATCATGAAATTATATTCATGAATATTTGATTCTTACATTATAAAAATAAAAATTCTTCCATCGACTCGATTTATGATTCAAATGGTTTTAATAATACTTACATGAATATAATTTCCATGATTTATTATATCCAACAATTACAATATTTTATGTGGCAATCCTTCCTATTCTCTAGCTAATTTTGTTTTCATCATCAATAACCACACATTTGATAAAATGTATTCTAAAATTAATGTATATTGTTGGTATGTATAACTATTATTATTAATAATTAATATTTTATCCATGTTCATAAAATTAATATCAAAATTTTTTATTTATTGGAAATAAATAAATTTTTATATAACAATATTCATATTTTATATTATGTAATTTTCAAAATGAATGTATTTGAATTTTTCTATTATTTTAATTTTTCAATTAAGATTTCTTAAATAGCATAACACATACATTTGTTTTCATTATTTACCACTCCATATTTATTAGAATTGATATGGGTTTTCACCATGGATATATTATTTGTAACACATTATAATAAGAAAAACAAAAAATTTAGTTTCACTTGTAATTTTTTTGAATGTAATTTTCATTTCATCTTATAAACCATGGTTTAGTACTATTTTTTAAAATTATGGCATTATCACCTCAATTTTTTCTTCTCAGATTTATCCCCCACAAAGGGATGTTTTAATCAGTGTATATATATTATTATGAAATGGATAATGTTTTAATTTGATATGAATTATATCGTATTATTTTTTGAATTCATGTGATATTATTTTTTTTGAAAATTTTAGTATACCAATTGTTTTTCCGTGGTTTCTCAATTATATTTTGATGTTTTTTAGTGTCAAACATATGAAGGCATGATGATGGATGTGATCCTATATAATCAATTTATGACTTTCTTTATGTTTATATCCCATGAGATTTACTAGTGTAGAGGTATTGAGTTATTTCACATAGGTTTGTTCATAATGTGTTTACTAATGTTTATAATCATGATCTTAATGAGTTTGTTTATATAGGGATATAAATATTGAATTACATCATATAGGATTTCCTATAATTTTTAAATAGAAAATGTTTTTTGATCTAGTTATTACACATTTCAATGTTTTTTATCAACTTATTTCACTTCTGCAATTTTTTTTCTTTTTTATGATATTTCATGCTTTCATGATATTAAATAAATTTAAAATAATTAACACAATTATTTCTAGAAAAAAAAAATTATTGTTTTTGAAAATCATTTTGAACAATATCAAAAGGATTATAATTCCCCAAAAAATACATACATGATAATATGTTTCTATTCCACGTTTTATAATTATCATCTATAATATCATGGTAATTTATATAAATATTAACCAATCCTCATGTCCACTCAGTTATTATGATTTGATAAACTATTATATGTTTTTTTCAAATGAGATAATTTGAGGTCTCACATTTCTTATGTTTATATTACCTTGGTTATGAAGATACCAATATCTTATGAGATGTCTAAAGAATTATCTTGATGATTTAATTTCTAAAAGTATAATCTCAAGTGTTGTAAAATAATACCTTTATGTGGAAAATATTGAATGAATTAAAACTATTGGTCATTAAGTTGTGAAATAATTAATGTGTTCTATTATTGAAATCAAAAAATTATTATGTTATAAACGTTATATTTATCTTGGGTCATATTATCTATAAAAAACCACTCCAAAAACATCAAACGCTTATGTGAGGAGTTGAAAAAATTCACCATCTACAGTGTGTAGTTTCATCCAAAGCAATATTATAGCTATATTTAAGAGGAAATATATCAAATACTAATAGAAAATTTTATAAATTTCCAGTATTCCAACCCTACGTAGTCTTAGTCAGGTTACATCTGAATTGGTGGAATTGTAGGAAATATGAACGACGTCATGAAATCATATTATTTATAATATTCCTATTTCATTAATGTCAAATAACATCACCACAATTCGTTATTCTAAAACCACTTCATAATGATTGTGTTCCCTAAGGTGTATATAAACACTAATACACTCATTATCAATGGTTCAATTATTATTTTTAAAATAACAACAATGATAATGGATCAACCATAAATAATGGTACAGAGGTACCATTGTGAGTTAGTGAAATATATAATTGACATACAAATAGTGGGTACATATTGGATTCTCAATGATCAAACTAGCATTTGGTCTAAATAATTTTTATATAAGATTGGTAAATGAGCCCCAGATCCATGTTAATCCCAAATCACCAAAGGATTAGGCTTGTGTAATTAATTTTCAGGCCTCTACCATCAAATTTATAGAAAAAATACAATTATATGACACTCATAACTATCCGAGTGGGGACTACCATATAATCTATCATATCGATTCACAAGGGTAGATAGACTACCTCATATCATTGGGGAAAATACCAAAAAATCAAATCTTAAGAAGCAATTACTCATCACTCACTATATTGGGAGACATGACACATGCATGTGATCATAACAGTCCCAATTCTATATATGAGATAAGTATCAATGGGAAGAAATATACAATATACAGTTCACACTAAAAGGTTATATATAATATTTGGATGAATAGATATGTGAAGGAAATGATAGTTCATTATTGAACCCTATAGGATGAATTCACTGAAATTTTTTTACTCAAAATTTGATGAATTAGGGTTATGGTATAACAAACAAGTTATTTGATTCAAAGTGAAAGGATATGTTGGTCGTTTCACCTACTCTTATTTCCATGGCCCTTTAATCAAACTCAATACCACCGTAACAACACTACCATAATTTTTCAATCCAATCCCACAAATGACTATTAACTCTAATAAGATCCGTATGATAGACCGAATCTGATACCACTCTATCATAACCCAACCTTACTTAGATCCACCTAGAAGGGTGGAGTGAAGAGTTTTCCACCACATGACTACCTCTAATAGGCCTTAGTCTTATTAGTTACAATGAAAAGAAATATCACACATATGGGAGGTTGTAGCCTATAATGACATAAACCAATCTCATATCTCTAATCCAAAAGATAAGAAACAACATGAACTGAATTTATATATATGTATATATGATAAAAAATAAACTATATATAACTCATGTATGAGACATCTATAAATTTTCCCATAGGTATCTACTATGAATCGCACAATGGAAAAGGGGAAAATATTCACCCCAAAAAACTAATATCCAATAATGACTAAAAGAACAAATTTCATGTGATCTACATTAATGAATTTCACATGCCACCATTAACCCATTTTACCAAAATGTTTCTCCTATGCTACATCCCATAGTGTTTCCATCCATCATATTTGAATAATCCATGTAAACTAAATATCTACAAGACTATCATCAAACTGTTAATTGTCTACAGAGTCACAACATGTATATACTAAAGTCTGATGTATGGATTAGTATAAACATATTCAATATGACACATAGACAACCATATATAAATAATAAAAATGAATCAGTACAACTCTTAGAATCATAGGCCACATGGAAGGGGGAAAATGAGTAATATTTATACTCCAAGTCATATCAAATGAATTGTAACTATATAGTAGTCGAATAAAATCAAATAATTGATACCTAGATATTCATATTTATTAGAATTAATAGGGATGCTGTAAAATCATGATCATAATATATTCAATCCAAAAACCACCATGCATGATCACCCACAAGTTTGGGAAATGGTGATTTGTACATGAATCCTAAATTCGATAGATGGCCATAACATCACAACTCAAATAATACCCTACAGGATTCAAGGAATATCATTTCCCATAGAAGTATTATACATAAGCATCCAATAGTATTACCAACACCAGAATCTAAGAGGGGGACCACTCAACCCTAAATTAAAATATTGTACCTAAGTATCATGTGATTCCTGTGGTTATAAGAAAAACATAAATGTACTCTTATATGTGAGTTAATTAATCCATTGACAGCTCAAACATGATATCCAACCAAATGAACTACATTATTTACACTTCTCTAAGAAGAATACTATAGAAATTTTTTCAATGAGACTTATTAGTAAATAAACATTGATAAAAAACCCCTCACTATAAGACACAAGTTCTAAGGGGATATAACTCAAAGATTATGTAACATACTATATTCTATAGTGGGATACCCATCTCCTTAATTACATTCCTATTTGAGGGAATCACATTCATGTATAAAGGTAACAAGATTCATGTCCCAACAATGGTAGATGAATAATGGAGTGTGAACCTGGAACCATGGGGTGATATCTGAGCATATCCACATTGAAATTTTTGATAAGGGTTTATATAGATTGAGTAGTAGGGTGGGATACTAGAAAAAATATAGTGGAGTTAGAGACTCTACCATGACATCCTATAAAGTACCCTACATAAAAAGAACTAAAAAAGTTATTAGTCCTTGAGAATAAAGGGTATATGAAATATCCATGGGGGGACACAATGTGTTACACCATGTCCAAAACATATCCTGCTGCTACCATTCATCTTTTCATCAAAAATTACTAACTATATAGAGTGTAAAATGTGACACTTAATGTGTGGGTGTTAGTTTAGTTCTTAGTTTATATCATGATACATGGGAAATGTTCCAACAATTTCAATTGATGGCATCCACTCTACCCAATATTTGAGAATACATTTTTTACATTGTTCTTACACTATATAATCATATTATTTCTTATAGCATGTTAAAGGATCTTTTTCCCCAACCATAGGAACCTGTGGTATTTTTCCTCATCTAAAAATCCTAGCATCACATCACCTATTATACAATGTATGTTGTAATATGAACTATATTCCATATGGTTTAGGTATTTTACTCTATTGAAGTCAGTAAAAAATCCTAATTTGCATCGACTGATTAATTCTACCATTGTATGATTGATTATTCACACTCATTTTGGTTTCATATTTCATTTTTACAGATAATCTCATAATCAATGCCCCATAACCCACATTCATGAATCCCATATAAAGATAGTTTATCCAATAAATTCCACTATATTTCAATCCAAAAACTCCATTACATAACCTATAACATAAATCCGATGAATGAATATCAATATGATGTTGAAAGGAAAATTATAATCAGATAGGGAAATAGTTAATCATTAGTTAGAACAATTTCAATGGGCAATATACCAAAATTTGTGGATAAATGATTGAAAAAAATTGTTGATGTTAATAACTACACTAGATAAATCATTATATATGATAATATATTAAAAACAAATAATTAATAAAAAAAATGTTGAGAAAAAATTAGTCACTGTTTTTTAAAATAAAATGAATAATTTTTTTGATAAGGATATGCTAATTGTTGATCATATATTTAATTCAATAAGAATTAATTTATAATTTTAACAATATAAAATATACATTAAAATCAATTAATGAAATCACCTACGATAATTTATTATATTTGTCATCGAGAAAAAAAATTCTCATAGGTGATGCCATCAATAATCCTAGGGACTCTAATGCACCCATAATTCATTCAAAATATTATTTCAATCCATCAAAGATATTATCACTGATATATCCCAAAATATAGAAAGGTTATGTGGATAATATTGGATAATTGAATAAATAGTTCTTAAATAGGGAATTTATATGAGTTTTCTCAATAATGTGACTATTAGGTTTTTAAATAGATCTCCTTTTATCTTAGTTATTGCCTATTAAACAAAACATCGACTAAGACAAACAAAACAAACATCATGTAAAACATAATATAATAAATTTAAAATCCTTCCATAGTTCTAGTTTTCTCAAAAAATACCCAATTAAAGAGATATATTAATACCATTATAAATTTCTTTTAAATAGAGGAAAAATTATATAATTGTTTTTAATTGTTTTAATGTGGCCACACATCATTATCATTTCAATATTATCACATCACAAGGGTAATCAATAAATTATAAAATAAAATACAGTTAAATTTAATTTTGGTACTCAAAATGGGTAAATTCGCCTTTTTTTTCATCTAAAATGGAATGATAAATTTAATATTAGAATCCATCTATGTTAAAATTAATTTAAACACGGATAACTTCACCTCATTCCACACTATAACTCTTGTTTTTCTAGTGTGGTATACAACTTGTAGATAAATTACATCCCAATTCCTATTGTTCTGACCCAATGCAACCACTAAAACCTCTAACTAAAAATATCAAATATGTATAAAATCAATTTAATAGTCATGATACATAGGGGAATAATTATCACCTGAAATTTTACTCGCTTTTTTTCAAATCTATAAAATAATGATTTTCACCTAGTATATGATATTAATATTCTCTAAATATTTATGGATATGTTTTTACATGAATATACATTATGTTATTGTATGGGATACCATATTTTATGATTTTATATTTTGAAAATGGTCTTTGGGTATTTAATTCCAAAATATATAGAGATATCATAAAGAACCACTATATTGGATATATTGTAAATCATTTATTGTGTATATTAATAGCTGAATGATAATAGTTACTACTCAAATAAATATAAATAAAATAAATAATTTTTCAATTATTCTAGAATATGAAACATATATGAGACTCAGTTTATTCTTATGATGACATCATTAATTGTGGAGTAATTAACTCATATGAAATAAACATATTTGTCGTTTTATGAGAATTTTACAAGGGATTGAAAAGAAAAAAACACCACCACAATATTGTGTTGGATTCTTCCAAGGATATTCATTATTATATCTCTCATTTTATGCCTATTAATACTTATCATTATAGATATCTTCTTCAAAACTTATTTTCAATCATAGATACTATAATATCATGAATGGCGGGGTATCCGGCATAAACCATTCATGTGATTGGTTACAGCTCATCAATATTCCATGGTGAGGGTAATTCAAAGCATACCATGGAGTAATCCTTTTTAAAAAATATCATAATGATATTTTATATTGTATTATATTATGAGTTTTTTATGAATTATTTATTATTTTATTAATATTAATGATTTCATATTCATCCATATTCGATCATGGTATCAGTGGTTTCAAATTTGTTTTGTATCATATATTTTGTGTTCATATGTCAATTAATATTTATTATTGGTATAAAATAATCACAATGATCACTAATTATTTAAATACTATTAAAATTAGAGGGAATAAAATTTTAATTCAAATTCTAATATATGATAGAAAATATATTCTACTTTTCAATCGACAATATTATTTATGATTTTATATATTCTAACATTCATTTTTTTCATGTTATATGATATAAGATATCATTGCTATTAAATATTTATAAACTTTATGTTTTTCAATATATTATAGCGTATGATTTTTCATATCATCGTGTACAATAAAATTGAAGTTTTGTTGAAAAATCAGGCATTGTATCATAACATTAATATCTTGCATACTATAAATCACGATAATAAGACTATCAAACAATGGGTTTTTCATAAATAGTACACATGTCTTAATCTGTGATTAACATAACCTCATGACCTATTGTAAATGCAGTCATTTAGTATCAGTTTTGATAAAAAAAATTCCATACGTCATATACCTGGATTACCAATGCACAATGGGATTATCCTACATAGATTGTTATCATAGGATAACATGGATAGTTGTGGTGTCATTCATCCCAAAAAAAATTATTTTTTATAATTTGGATATCATCATGGCCTATTTAAGAAAAATGTGCAATTTCTATTATATATTCATGTATTATAATTAATTATTGTGAGTTTTTTCGGTTATTCTATTTTGAATTTATTTACAAACATTTTATAATAGTTATAAATTATAGAAAAAAATGATTTTTGGGATATTTATTTATTGTAATATTTTTTTTTCTAAATTAATAATGTTTTCATAAATTAACATTAATTTATTAAATATTTATGAATATTTTTTGAAATAAATATATTTTAAACAGCATTTCAATGTTATATATAATGAAATATGGTTTAATATATAAATATTTACTCTGAAATTATATGTTTAATTTATAATTTATTTATGAATTACAAAAATAAGGATATATAGTATTTTTTAGTTCATATTAATGTTATGAATTTTTTATAATATTTAGTTTCTAATTTTAAAATTAATTACTTTATTTTTGGAAAAAACATTATGAAAATAGGGTTTGATTTTATATTTGGATAGTGTTTTAAATAATGATAAATATATGAAATTATTATGTATACTTTTTCTAAAAAAATAATAGGAGTATAGATTCTTCATATTTAAATTAATAACATTTATTTGATAAAATTCCAAATAATGAACATTATAAAGTATATTATACAGTTAATAAGCATAATGTGATCATATTTATGTTATATTGGAATGATCAAAATTAATATATATATTATAGTGTGTCTATAATTATTTATTTATGAATTGTTTGTAATTTTTCATCTAATGATTAAATATAGGAATAATTAATTTATTCACATACACTATTAGATATGAATACATATATGTAATATTATGAATTGTTATGTTAGCATTATTTAAATAGAATACTCTTTATTTGATATCATACCTAAATATGTGGACTTGTGTTCCAGGTATGGTTATTGATATAGTATTATTCTACCATAAAATTGTATTGTACCAGGATTGGAACCCGAATTTAAATGGGAAACTATATTTTATATATATTTGTTAAGATAATTTTTAGCTAATTGATAATTATATTCAATAGAGTAACTTTTTGTAGAAGTATTTTGTGTTGGAGTGCTCATAGTCTTGGAGTCTTATTCTTTTACTAGAAAAGTGATAGTTGGATACTTCTAGATACATGCATATTCATGTGGGGATTTATGATTTCATTTAATTATAAATGTTATCATGAATAATGCTTCACATAAATTATTCAATTGATTAATTATGAAATATATGAATTAAAAGGGTCTTTTATTTTTTTTAACATAATGTATGACTCCTATTGACGATGACACATCTATATATTTTAAATATATTTTTTTGGTGGAGGGATTGGAATTACAAAAATAAATCATTAAAATCTTGAAAAATTGTTTGCAAGTCCCATGATATATGATGGTAATATGAAAATAAATATTGAATAAAAAGGGTATTATCTATTCCATTATGAACACATATTGGGACCTCTATTATCTAGTATGGTTTGCTATAAATAACTTTGGTTCCTCAATATTAAATTATTTAATGTATGAAACTATTGAGAAACCATTACATGATTGATTTCATATTCGTGGTTTATTAATTAGGATACAATTACCCATGATACTGAAATTGGATTATCTTAGTAGTGATATGATATTGAGTTTATCCATATGGTGAATTCTATAATTGAATGTTCTCTCAATTATCCAATTGACATATATGATTTAATTTCCATGATATTCTACCTATTTTTCTATGTGATGGGGGAAATTCTAATGTGACCTAAATCATTGTGAAATATAGATATAGTACCACTAATTGATATAATGAATTTACATAATGCAAATCATTTTAGTTAGAGCACATTTAATAAATAACATATTAAATTTATGTTATAAATGATACTCAACTGATAATAGATCATATTGTATATAAAATAATAATAACTATAAAAATCTATTTTGAACTAATTAAAAATGAAAAAGCAAAAAGAATGAAATGTATTAGGCTAGTATAAAAATTTATAGTTGGTCTTATGAATAGAAAAATTACATGTTAAATAAATGCATTCATGGGTTACCTAATAATAATATAGTTGAACATGTGACTGTAATGTATGCATAGTGGGTGTATAATATGATTCACTCAAGTGTTCAAAAATTATTTTCTGGTGATGAAAATATTTTAATTATCATAAATTGAAATTTTTTTAAAATATAAATGGATTAAAAAAACTAATTAATCTAAAATAATACACAATATTATATTGTATTTATCTCTCTTAGGTGAATATATTATCCACCACCAATGTTCATTCTCAGTTGATAGATTATGAAATTTTCATTGGGAGTTTGTAGTTAATAGGAATGGATTATCATCCTTTCCCAATATCCCTTGTTAGGTTTCCATGGTCCCCAAATTCCATATTTTCATGTTTCCCTGACATCATTTCATATTGAACGATTTTTAAACAAAGACTTAATCAATGTCCGTCGACCTCATATAGTGTAAGCATTGTTGTTTCATCAATTTAAGTCCTTTAATTGTGTAGTACCTCGACCCCAGAAGCCCAGAGTATATGACTTACCATATTGCATTGGCATGATTATAATGAATTCAATCTTGAAGGACCAATTATTTTAGTATACTTGGACTACTGGATTACTATCATGAAACCCACAATACATTAGGAAATAATAATGAAACATAATATAATTAAACATGAGATAAAATCGGTCCTTGTTTGATTATTCAATGTTTTCTTCATCATAACCTAGGGAACGTAAAAATATGAAAGCAATGAGCTCAGATGCTCATTAATGGTAAGTAATATAGTGGAATCATAAATAATAAGGCATCATAAATAACTAAAAGTACACAAGAAATCAAAACAAATTCAATATTATAATTAGGTAGGAAAAAATCAAGTTAAATAATTTTATAATTAAATATAACCATAGATATTATACAAGTCAAAAAATGACAAGGAATATCAAATACTACATTTATAATGATTTAATTCAGAATTAGGGACATCATAACCATGATGTGGGTGCCTTGTGGCCAAACCATACATTAACAGGTAAAAACCTTAACAAGTTTGTCTCATTGGACCTACCTATGCACTGAGGGGCTATAGCGGGACCCACCAGACAAATACATAGTCCAATGCATTCATTATATGAATGCGGTGAAACATAATCAACATATATATTCATTTTGAAACTAACATATGAAATTTAAATAAATTTCCCGAATATGTAAACCTTAACATTAACCATTCAGAGTAAAATGGTGAATAATATCAAGATAGTACATCCACTTTCAAACTAATCATAAACCATTAAATAATTTTTTTAAAAGATATCATATTATAATATTCAAATTTAAACATAAAAATAAACAAGTCTATTTAAATAGATAAAAAAATCTTATAAAATCATCGAGTAATTCATGAGCAAAACAATATTTTACTTCGAAATTAATAATTCTTTTCAAAAAAAAATTATTTCTCAAATTTATTTTCGTGAAACATGTAATGAAATATTTCTTTTTTTAAAAAAAATTAGTGATTTCATAAAAATAATTGTGTTTTAAAACAGATAATGGTTGGAACATAAAAATGGGTAAGAAATGGAGTGGTTCCATTTAATCAGACTTGTGTATCCAGAATAATTTAGAAGTGAAATGTGTAATAAACATCGGTAATACAATAATATATTATTAAAATGATATCTATATCTGAATTTGGATAATATAAAAAAAAGATATAATAATTAAAAAAAATATAAGCATTAAATTTTTTTAAAGATAGTGAATGAATAAGCAAAAGGAAAATGAAGGTTCAGGTATAATCCATTATATTATGTCCAAATGTGTCCTGAACATGATCTAAATGTCTTGGATAATAAAATTAAATCTATTATAAAACTAATTCAGAACCATTTTTCTTTTTATTTGATTTAACATAATTTCATTAATTTCATTTATGGATTTATTTATTAGTTATATGATACAATTTATTCTCTCGGGATCGTTTGTTTCCTTGTTTTCCATAATTGGTTTACTTGTATACATGTAATTAATTTCTTGTAAAATGGATATAATTCTCCAAAATTGGATTTACATGTTATTAATGAACACCGAGAAGTGTAGTTGGTATTATAAATTATTATTTTTCCATAAATATGGTAGAATAATTAGATAACATGTTAATGATAATCATTTATCTTAATTTTAGCTATTTTTTAGCACAATGAACTAGTTTTGTTCTATTATTTAATATCATGTATATAATATTGTTCTAGGACCATAAATAAGATATAATAAATATGTTATAGTATATTTAAATGATAAAAATTGTTTCATGATCAGCAATTATGGATATTTTTAATAAAAAAAGTTCTTCATCCCAAAAGGTTGTAAATCATTACCTCCTAATTAATGATTTCATTTTTAAAAATAAAAGAGATATTTATATAGTAAGGATATTAATAATGGTAATTTTATTAACCAGAGAAATTCTATTTTATAGATGATACAGATGTTATAATGATAATTTTGACATTGGAGGTGAGGATAGAATTAGAAATGAAAAAAATTAAATGAATTTAAAAGGGTAAAATGGAGGGGATTTACCTCTTGAATTATCTTCCTTGGCAACCTCCTTATAGAAAGGGGGTATAGACATTTTTTAAGAACAATAGCTCTACGATGTGTGGATAGAATAGTTATAATTATTTGGGAATAATTTTGACATGATTAAAGGATTATATGAGTGAGGATAAGTGGGGTGATGGGAGTTTTATGGTGGATGGGAGGGGCGATTTGTCAATATTTTATAAGTTATTTTATTATATTTATCATGGTAATAAATAGTGTGGAATAATGTTTCAAAATACAACAAAGTGAGAATTATATTTCTATATAATGGTTTCTTACATAATTCATGACTCGAGGAATAGATTATTTATTTTATAATATATTCTTACCATAAAATACTGTATTTTACTATTCACCAAAAATTCAAGAGTTTTTAAAAAAAATCCTAAAATTAAACATAACCATTTTTTGACATGTATTATTCCAAAATGAAATCCATTTTATGAAAATATTTATTTTGAATAGTAAATTTTATTTTAATTTAACTCATCATTTACACAAATAATACAAATTCTATAATTATAACTCATTTTATGACACTCGAAAAAATAACTAAGGTCTCATAAAATTATATTATAATGATATGATATCAAAATACTAATTTATTTTTATATTTTTTGAAAATAAATTTTCATCTAAATTGCTAAATTATTCTTAAAAATATCATTGAATATTTAAAAATTTTAAAAATTCCAAAACTTATTGATTTTCAAAACATTTATTTTTATAGAAAATGAAATAATTATACCATAACATCAATTATAATAGGTTTTAATTATATTTATATCTTCATGGGTGAGGTTAATATTCAATTTTTTACTAAATAATTAGAAAGGTCATATTACTATTCATAATGCTAATATTAGAGTAGAAAAGGTTATCATTACTATTCAAAAGGGTAAGTTATTATTCACTAAAAATTTAGTTAATAACATCAAGATCAAAATATCATACTGAACGCAACAGTGTTTTTTTATTTTATGAAATTCAAGTCACAAAAGAAGAAAAATAATGTTAAATGACTAGATTATTACTATCTTGACTAAAATATATTAATAGGAATGTTTTTTCTGTAGAGAATTTGTGTTTTGAGAAATATAACCTATGTAATGAATTGAAATTATCCATGAAGAAACGTAACATTGCATTTGGTGGTGTAATATTCTTTTATCATTTAACAACATGTGTCCTCGCAATTCGATGTTCCATTAAAAACAAAAATAATGTTTAATACTAAAAAAATAAATTTTTGGAAAACCCACATTAGAAAAGAAGGTATTAGGATGAATTTTTTTATTTCATAATCCATTCCCAAAATTTGAGAATTTATTTCACTCTATAATAATTTATTGGAATATAAGTACCTGATTAATTTTTATAAACCCAATTTTATCCTTCAATTTTTTCATCAACTATTAGTACATCATTTCATGGAAAATGTTTTATCAGAGGGTATAAAAATATCTAAAACCCTGTTCAAAGATCAAATTCAACCATTTCATAAATTGATAACTTTTCCAAAAAAATATCTTTGTCTAACACTTTAAAAACAAGGCCATTAAATTTCAATTATAAACTTATTAAACAACATTAAGTGTATCTTAATCACCACATAATAACATGTGGGTACATTTTTCTTATATTATCTCAAAACATGGTAATAACCAGAATTATGATAAAACCATATTTTATTAATTCATGATTACTTGTTTCTAAAGTAAAACTAATGATATTTGATATATTCCTTAAATAAAAAAAATTGTAGACTCTACCAATGATAACATAATCCAATTTGTGGATAGCCCATTTTATAGATCAATGATATTAAGTGATATCTATTTTATTATAAAAAAATCAATGATCTCATTATTCTGAAGTCAATATCTTAGTACCAGGAAAATATTATGGGTTTTATGTACGTCAAGCATATAATTTACTATGATATTATATTTATACTGAGTGAAATTACCTTATTACCATTCAACATACATTCATAAATCCTTAATAAATGAGTAATGCAGTAAAATCATTAGTTAACTTATTATTATTATAATCCTAACATAATTCATGGATCCAATAACAAAATTACATTAATTATTCCATTTATAATCTTGTAATAGAAATATCATTAACATAGTCCCATTGAATTTATTGAAGTATATTTCCAAGGAGATTTAGACATTGATATTTTTTGTTCCCATATTTTTACATTTGAAGCACTAAACATTGGTGACTTTTTTCCTTTCCTTAAAATAGGATCATGGTCACCATTTTTTCAACAATTGTTGAAAAATAATTTCCCCCTTATGCATTTACAAAGGTGTTTCCTTCCTCTATCTTCACATGTGGGAAAATAATTCATTCCCTTATTCCATTTTTCAATATTCTTTCCTCATATCCTTTTCTTATCATAATTCCTTCCAAAGTTGTAATACATAGAAAACACATTCTTCATATTTTTATAAAATGATATTATCTCCACATACAATGATAAAGTTTGAGAGACTAATTCCTTTCGAATGATATTCTTAAACCCCTAAATGAGATGATCATTTTTTCTCTTTATATTATGTTCATTTATGTGGTTCCCATTAGTTCAACTAGGTTTTATTTCGAAAAAATTTAATTCACTAGTTTAGATCATGACATTATGAAATATATATTATAATCTCAATACTATTTAAATACTTAATATTAATTGAAACTTTTATATATAACTAATCTCATAATCATTAAAAAGTTTTTTAGGGATATATTTACTTTTTGAATACTTTATAATGGGTTTTAATGATAATTTTAATTATCCCAAGAATATCCCCATGGAGTGTCAGACCTGGTGTGTAGTAAGGCTCATTGTTGTGTATTAGGTTACACCGAGTCCGGGTCGGGACACCTTTTCAGAGTTGTTACCCCTAGGTATATCTATTCCGGAACTAGACCAACTTGTAGTATCAAAAAAAAATTGTATTTCTGGGAATACACACATAATATCTACCTTAAAATTATTTTAGGATGTTATATTATGCTTATCCACCACGTTTATCTTAGGGTTATGTTCCTCAAATTATGTTCCCTAAATCTATTTTCCATGATTTCTGCTGAAATTCCTTTGATACCAACTATAATGCCCTAGTTGTATAATCCTGATGTCAGTGCCTTAATTTATTTCATTACAATGATTACGAGGAGTCAAGTCCTATATTATACACCAATTTAACAAATATGAAGAACTTATTACATTCATAATGTCCATAATACATTGGGAAATGAAAATAAAACATGATACATTATAAATTGAAACAAACTACATTCAAGAATGATTATTTACTGTTATATTATTCATAACATAAGGAAATGATAAATATGAAATTTGGGATTTTATATTCTCATTTATTGTAATAATTACAATGGAATCATAAATAATAATTCATGATGAATATTTAAATGTGCACATTCCATTAAAACATAATATTAAGCATAATATTTCAAGAATAAACTATGATTAAATATTTTTATAATAAAAAATATCCATGTATATTCAACTAGTAGAGTATTCACATGGACTATAAATTACTCGTTTAATAACAAGTTAATGTATAATGTAGGACTTCATTACCATAGTAGCAATGCCTCATGCCACGACCATACATAAATGGGTAAAAACCAAAACTAGTTTTTCAAATGAGACCTACTAATGAACAGAAGGGATATAGTAGGTCCCAACCAACAAATACATAGTCCAGTTCATTCCTCATAAGTAAGGCACGAAATAAAATCAAAATATTCATTTATATTGATACTATCATATGAAATTTAAATAAAATTCCCTAATCAATTATTAATTACACTAACCATTCAGAGTAATATGTTGAATGGTATAAAGATAACATGTCAATTGTAAAAGTAATCATATAAAATTAAATAAAATATGCTATTTGATATCAGGATATATTAATACCTATTAATCATATGTATCAATTAGAGTTTTGATATAGATGAAAATTTTCTGATAAAATCCTCAAGTAATTTTTGAGAGAAATACTTTTTTACATTGAAAACACAATTTCTTTTGGAAAAATCATTTTTAATTGACATAATTTTTTATATATTACTATTAATGAGAAAATATAATTTTTCTTGAATTTTTTTTATTTTATAAATATAATGGTATCTTATAAATGATAATGGTTGGTACTTGAAAATGGGTAAAAAATCAAGACATTCACTTTAATATAGCTTGCATATCAAGAAGAATTGATAAGGGAAACATTTAATTAACATGTATAATCATGAAAAATATTGATGAATTAATCTCAATAAGTGAAAATTAAACATTAAAATATAATATATATGTAGTATAAAAAATATAGATGTATTAAATAGTTGTAAACTGAGGGAATTAATAACCCGAAGGAAAATAAAGGATCAGGTGAATCCCAAACCTTATGTTCGAATGTGTTCTTCACATTATCATATTTTCATGGATAATGAGATTAAATGCATTAATTAACTAATTAATTACCTTTACTATTTGAATTTTATTTATTATATATTCGTTTTTTTCATTTATATCCTTTTTGATGAGTTATATTATACAATTTTATCATTCTAGATCATTCATCTCCTTCGGTATCCTAATCTATTTACTTGTATACATGAAATAAAGATCATGTAAAATGCGTATAATTATATATAATTGTATTAAATTTTTATTAATGAACACCAAAAAGTTTAATTCTTATTATTTATTTATTCCATAAATGAAGCTAAATCATTTGAATACTTGTTAATGATAATTATTTAGCATAATTTGTGTGGGATTTCGATCATTATGAATTAGTTTGTTGAATTATATAATATATTGTTATAAAATGTTTCCATAACCTTAACTAATATATAATACATATTTTATAATCTGGTTTGAGAATATAAATGGTTTCATGACAATCCTTGATGTTAAAATCTGTGAAATAATGTGTGTTGTCCATGATGTTTGTAAATCAACACCTCTCGAAATATGATTTTGTATTTAAATTAAGAAAGATAGATAATAAGGATATTTATACTAGATATTACATAAAAATTATATAATATTAGTATATATATGATATTGGATTTATAATGATAATTTTGATAGAGTTGGTGAGGTGAGAATAAGAAAATAATGATTAAGTTAAGTGTATTAAAAGGGAAAAGGGGAGAAAATTTACCTCTTGATTTATCCTCCTTGAGAACCTCCTTAGGAGAAAGGTTTTTGGACTTTTCATAAAAAATGTTCTATTAGAAATGGGTAGAGTCTATATAAGATGATATTGGATGATTTTTTATAGGCTCCAAGGCTTTTAAGAGCGATGAGAAGTGGGGGTGATGGTTATTTTTTACAGTGGATGAGAGGGGTGATTTCTCAATATTTTCGTCATTGTTTTATTAGTTTTCCCACAAAAAGAATTTGTTTGGGTTCTTATTACAAAATATAGTAATGAGATAATTTGAGTTCAAAATAATGGATTCATATAACATTCATGACTCATGTAATAGTTTATTTATCTTGTAAGGTATTTACACGATATTTTACAGTATTTAACTATTCACAAAAAACATCATGTATTCAAAAAAATCAAAAAAAATCACCCAAAACATTATACAACATTTAGAATACAAAAGTAAAATCCATATAATTAAAATATTTTTTTAAATGAGATAATTGATTTTTAATTTAAATTATCATTTACTTCAAAAAATATAGTTTTAAAATTATAACTGATTTTGTGACACACTGAAATTTTAACTAAGGTCACATAACATCATCTTATTGTCATAATACATAAAAAATATTAATTTATGGATAAATTTTAACAAAATAGATTTTCTTTTAAATTATTAAATGAATCATAAAATTGTGATTAAATATTTATGACTTTCGAAAATAATACCTAATTATTTTAAAAAAAATTTTTATTAGAAAATGACATAAATATTTTTTTCCTTCAATTATATGATGTATTAATTTTATTTATACACTCATGGGTGAGGTTACTATTCGTTTTCCTAATTTAATATTCATAAGGGTCATATTATTATTCATAATAGTAACATTACTATTCAAAATGGTATGATAATATACACTAAAAATTAAGATGATCCCATCAGACTCTAAATATAATGTTTTATTGCAATCGTGTATGTCTGTTTTTTGAAATTCAAATCATAGATGTAGAAAAATTTTGATTAATGGCACGGTTATAAGAATATAATTTAAATTATTATAATAACATTGTTTTTTCACATATACACAGTGTTTTGGGCAATATAAGAAATATATGGATTTTAAATTATATATGTAGAAACATACCATAAAATTTTGTGGTGTTACACATTTTCTCAATGATAAACTTCCTAAAATGTCTTTAATAGAGGTTCCTCTCATAATAAGTGTTGTTTATTACATGTTTATACCTCATCTAGCACCTATTTAATCATCTTAGTGCTATGAACCCATAACATACTTGATGACGGCCCTATCTGGGATAGTGTTTTTTATAATAGTGTTTTTTGGTGCTTTCAGTATATTTGGGAGATGAAAAGTATGCTTCAAAAATTTTTTAATATATATATGTCTTGTCATGATTTATTTATAGTGTATGAATGTGAGTTCGTGGTATGAGTTTCACAACACCATCTCTTCATCACCATTTTTTATATTTTAGAGTAGTATGGGATGCTTTTGGGTTAATATAAATATCACGTTCTCTATGTTTAATTGGTTGTATGTGTGTCTTGAGTATGCTAAAGGGTCCCCAGTATTTCCCCCATCAATCATAGATTTTATCTATAACGTCCTATATCAGGCGCCAATAAATGGGGCCACAAGACGGTTGGTCACATGCCCTAAAGAATTCTTCCCCATTAGCCATAGAGTGCTATCTAGAAATGATGGTATGGTATGATAGTCATGGGGATATTATACCCACTTTTTTCAGAATAAGACATCAATGGGAGTAAAAAACAATAAAACATTGGGGATGCATATAAATAACTAGAACAATTCTATGTCATATGACTGTCAATCATGATATACAGTACTAAACTAAAAGAGAAAACATTCTATGATGGTTAAAGTGTCAAATGACTATAATTAAAGTCAATCTAATGACGCAACGACTCCAAAAATATCCCGAACCAAGCTCGGTTCCATCATCCATCCTCTATTCCCTAACAGAAACCTTTCCCAAAGAATTTTTCTATTCTTTTCATACAATAACCAGGTCTACTCGAGTCTTGATCAGGCGATCCAATTATGGTGTGATTATGACTCATTAGGCCACCACCAATGGTGTCAAAAACCTTTCTAGTCAATAGATATTGTATCCAATTATTTTAGGCAATAAAATAATTTAATAATTAAATTGTTGTCACATTTTCATTTATTGTTTATTCATCACATTAGACCTGGTTTCAATATATGTATCCCATTTAAATCATAATTCATATTTTTCAATTATTTTATGTTGAAAACCATTTCAATCACCCCAAATCTCATTTAGTGACGAATTTCATGTCAGGCACCCAAATAACATTCGATGTAGATTGCTATTTCTTGCACACCACATCTCAAGCATAGATATCTATTATAGAGGAAGGCCATGTCTATGTCCCAAATTTAAAATCGGTCTAGAAATCCAGGTCTAGGACCAACATTTCTAATCATTTAAATCATTAATATATTCACAGGAATAAACCAGATCATTTTTTAATAATTGATTTATTAGTAAAACATAACAATGCCCATTAGTTAACCCAAAAATTAACTAAGAACATACCCCATTAATTAATTCATCAATTAATAATCTATCACGATAAATTTTATACCATAATTAATTCATCATTATTAATTATCCAAATAAAATTTCATAAAATTATAATTAATTCCCCCAATTAATTATCATTAATCAACATCATGGAAAATAATTAATTCGCCATTAATTTTCATACATATCCTAACATCTTCTCATAATTAACATACCCCAATTTATTATTTTAAAAACGCCAATTCAATATCTTAATTACAATATCTCAACCCATAAAAAAATCTAAAATCAAATATCTAATTGGTTAACCCACTTTGTTCCATGATTAAATCATCAATTAATCATATATATAACCAAAGTATACAAGAGTTGAATTAAATTTTCAAATTACACTACTTCCAGAAATAAATTATCAAGGGAAGCTGGACAATAAATATTCTCACATACACATATCTTATCAACGACAATTGGAGTTTGATTTAGACAACCATCCTTGTTTTGTTGACTAATATTTGTGTAAGTAAAATCCCCAAAATATGAGGGGTACAATGACGACAATTTAGATCTGGATCTAAATCCCTGGAGCCAAAATTAAGATCAAAATCATCGTGATTTTAAATATATAGTGCTAGATCCACAATCGTAGATATAGATCTCAACCCATAGGTTTAACTCCAATGAATGATTATAGACATCCATGAAATGATCAAGGAATGTCATGAGAAAGTCAAAAGTAAGAAAAAAGATGAAATCCACATACCGAAAAGAAATAGGATATTCAATTTGGGATTTAGATCTAAAATAATAGTGTGGGGGTCACCTTGTAATCTCTTCAGAAGGATCTGAGATCAGTGAGCATTTTCAAGCCAGAGCATAGGTTGAAAAAGTTGCGTTTTGGGGGTTCGGTTGAATGAAAAACTAATTATTGGATAATTAAAACCCGCCCACATGGATTCACAGCTAGGGACACATAGTTAGGCTAAACTGTGTGCCAACCATGTAGACCTCTATGTCTATGTTTAAATTGTCCCCTCGATTGAGGTGCATTGTTAGGGTAAACAATGTTCCAATAGTGGGGACCTCTCTATCCAGGTTTGCAAGATTACATGAGACTAGAGGTATGGTGTTATCAAAATTGTCTAGCCCTATATCTGTTAATTTTTTTTAAAAACTGATGAAAATATATGTGAAACCACAAATCAAATGTAAAGGTACATAAAAACCTTAAATGTACCTGAAATCCATACTCGAGATGACTCTGGAAATGCTTGGGATTTAACACTATGCTCACCTTATAATAGATCTGAAGGACCTTGGGACACCCAGGGAGGGGAGGGGTGAATCAGGGTGAAAACGTTTTCTTTTAATGTGATGGATCTTGTTCCCACATTGGTAGGAACTTGTTGAACCTATATGATGAAAATGATTTGAAAGAAAACATTCACATGCACAGAGAATACACCACACTTTTTACATGGTTCACCACTAAGGGTAATGTCCAAGGAGAATACACCGACAAGTTTTCGATCGTACCTAATTCCACTAAACTTCACTATACGTGGATTACAAGGTTTCGGGAAAATTCACTCTTTCCAAAGAACACTGCCTTTACAATTGTTCAAGGATAGCTCACTGCATCCCTCGGGTCACTCCTGTTGACTTCCCCTGGATCACAGCCCTAGGTGTAGTCCCACTCAGTTTATAGACTTGAAGGTCTCTTCAATAGATTTGCATTGAAGTCTTTGTCTCTACTTAGCACAAGACTCGGCTTGCATCGATGTCCAGAAATGATTCCCATGTACCCACTGAACCATTGAACTGGATAACCAGAATGAGAAAATAAGTTTTTTTGACAATTTCATGCATCTCCAAACCTTTGCGCGCAAAACCATACTATTTCACGCCAAATTTTCTTTTCACGTGGAAAAATATTTCAAGATAAAATACCCCTTTTCACACATCCTGGAATTTTTCGCGCATTCTAGAATATTTCACGCAAGCCCCTTTAAGAGATACTTTTTTTCACATCATACATTGAATCTTCTCTATGTCTTCACCCATATAGAATTAGGGGTTTCACCTTATATTTATAGGCGTCTAATATCCCCACGCGCAAAACCCCCTTTGGCGAGAAAAACTTCTCATCTGGCATGTAATCATTTGCGCCGATATCATTTTTCATGCACAACATCATATATTTCGCACAGCCCATGCCTTTTCCATTTTTCGACATTCTGATTCTGAATCACTATTTGCGCAAAATCCCTCGATCCACTATTTCGTGCACCACACAGTTTTTCACGCAAACCCGCTGTTTTTCGTGCAAACCAACTTTTTTCATGCATGCCTCCCGATATTCATCACACCAATTCCTCTTTGTGCGCACTTACTTTTTCTGACAACCTGCATCTTCATTTTCTTATTTTGAGGCCCAAAAATTTGGAAAACACTGGGAAAGAGTGCCACCTTCAATACTGTTGCCTGCTTGAACTATATGGTCACATTTCTGACACACATTCTGATCTTCCAGTGAGGATTGACAACAAACACAAACCAAACTCCAATTCTTGCATATAACAACCATGGTTCCAAAATATCATCCTCAAGATGCACTCCTAAAATCCACTATGATTCCTTGAAAAATATATTGGGTCATTTTTTCCCCATGCCTTCTTCCCATTCACATGTTCTTGCTTGAACCCTTCTATGTTTCCAAAACAGATGAACTATTGGTACTGGCTTTCCCCGCAAAAATTTCACACTATAATATATCAAAGGTATTGAAAGATCTGAAAATAACACATCTATTTTAAGGATAACCTCATCGACATCATTCAATTGAGACATGTCGGGATGATACCACTATAGTTGTGATACATGGAAAACATCACTCATATCACTAGATTTCTATGGAATAGCCAATCTGCACCCCACTGACTCGATTCTCTCCACTGCCTCCAATGGTCCGACAAACAAGGTCCTTAACATTCCCCACCTCTATATCTTGTGGTTAGCCGATCTAGGGGATACATAAAGGAATACACAATCACCCTATATAGACTCTAGGGGTCATCTACTTCTATCAACAAATGGATTATGCCTATTTTGAGCCGTAATAATAAATTTTAGAATTAACTACACCAACTCGGACATATTCTTCCTGAGACCTAGCCCCAACAACTCTGACTCACCCACCTCTATATAACATATTAAGGATCTCTATGTTGTACAATAAAGTTCTTCATATGTTTCCATCTGTATAGTTTCACGATACCAGTCATTATAGTTGAACTACAATATATCCAAGTGCTTCTCCCATGATACACAATGTCAAGTACATGTTCCCCCCAGCATATCCTCAATCACATATATTGTATTCTTTAACTTCCCATATATTTATGGGTGGAAATACATACATAACAAGACCCAAGTTCCATGACCTACTAGAAGTGTGAAGTAAAGTGTGAGTCATGATCAAAAACTATACTCCATGAAACCTAATGAAAACAAACTATATCTTGTACATACAGTACCCCTAACTGTTCTACTATGAAGGTTATCCTAATAGATAAGGAATGTGATACCTTTTCTAGTCAATTCAAAATGTCCCAAATAACATCATTCATCCTAAGATTAAGTGGAATAACTACCAAAAAATCAATAGTTATGCCATCCCACTTCCATTTAGGAATAGTAAGTGGGTACAATAGACCCCCAGTTCATTGATAATCAACCTTCACCTATGTAATAGTGAGACATCTTATTACGAACCCTACTATATTCTTTTTCATTCCAAGCCACCAGAACAGTCATCAAAGGTAACAATACATATTTTTCACTCGAGGATTTACTTCCCACTTTGAGGCATGATATTCTCTCATAAGTTGATATCACATACATGTTGGCACCATAACCCAATTTTTTACATAGATGACCTCATGTCCATCTATCATCCAATTTGATGGTGTCTCCCAACCTTCAATGATTTTCCTTAAGGAAAGACACTCTAGATCCCCATACTACCTATCTGTGATCCGTCTCAAGTTGGTAGACTCCACTTCTACTGAACCCAGAGTCATCTTCTCTTGACTCTCCTGAAGAACCATATTTATTTCATCCAATGAGGTTATCATCATCCACTGTACACTCAAATCATGTACCAATGGTGATTGAGTTTTCATACTCATGGAATTAGTAAAACTATTCCCCTTTCCATGTCTATGTGATAGTTAAAAATCAAATAAATGTATATACTCAACCAAACATTAATTCTAAAGATTTATTTCATGTTGTGAAAGTATATACTTCTTGATTTTTTAATACGTGAAAACTATAATCATTTCACCCAAATGATAGTGTTTCCAACAAATAAGAGCATAAACCACCACTTCCAACCTGAGTACCTGTGTGTGGTAATTTTGTAGCACCCCCACCCCCTATTTGGAGGTATGTAATCCTTATTCATGTATTTTTATCTATATAAAGTTGTTGGGTAGACTTTTGGATAGTTTTGAATGGATTTTGAAAACATTGGAGGAATTTTAAGGCTGCAAGATTTGATCACAGTTAAGGGGAAACCATGTGAGATAATCATGAGAGTAGTTGGGTTATGCGCAGTTTGCACATAATTTGTCTAACCGTTCGAGGAGGTTGTGCATGATTCCCCTTTGAGGAAACAGAAGGCACAGTTTTAGCACACAATTTGTCTAATCGTGCGACCTAAGTATAAGACCCTTTAAAAATATTTTTTAAATGGGGTTAGTCATTATTTTTACCTAACATGCCCAAATCATATCTTATATGGACCCTACGTATGATTTATAATTCAAAAAGGATAGGGGTTCTCTCCCACTAATTTTTGAATCAATTCAAAGGGGTTTCAATGTGGTTTGAAGGTGGTTTTCCTTGGTATATTTCTTCTCTTTGTATCTCATTAGTTTTATCAAGATCTACGTGTTCCTCTATCTCTCTCATTTTTCTAGATCTACATCCATTATGTGTATATTAATAGTTTTTAGCCTAATTTTATGACATTAGGTCTCGTTGAAGATATTGAAGAGGATCTAGAGTGGTTTTGGAAATTTTATTTCATTATTTGTGGTGTGGTTGATTCTGGGTCAATTTCGCAAGAACCCTAATGGTAGGTGGCATCCCTCATAAACCAACATTTCTAGAACTAAAATTCTTCTTCCAATTAATGATTTTTTCTTAAATTAATTGGTTATTTTGATGTGGGAAATTTGATTTAAATACCTTCGGTATTGAATTTTGGACTTTTTGAGAAAAATGGTCCTAGCAGTTAAATTTTCTTGTATAATGAATTTAAATATGTTTATTTTTAATATCCATAAGATGGGTTGTTTTATTAAAATAGTTAGATAAAATGATTTCCAAAAAAAGTCATTGATTTATTGAAATGTGATCTTCCATGGACGATGCTCCATGGGATTTTCTGAGTATGAAATGGTTATCGACAAGTTGTTGTGGCCTTGGTGTGCTATTTTATTAGTCAAGGGATTGTTGTTCTAGGGATGGAGTGTTTTATCTGAGGATATTGGCATGTTCATGTTATGAATGTGATTATAATTATGTGAATTGGGTAGGCAGTACCACTATAAAAAGATGATGGATAGTGGTCGGAAGGGCCACCATCAACGATTGGTGGGTGGGATGTACCACTTTATTTGGAAAGTAGTAAATGTGTTTGGACCGGAAGTTACACTATGTTTTTTTCCTTCTTGTTTTATTCTATTAATGATGAAAATTGGTGTGCTACTGTGAAATGGTGAAATGGCTTATGGAATGGTTATTTGGCTCTCCATTTGGTTGCACAGATTGGGTAAAGGTGGCCGAGTAAGGGTATGTTTGGATTATGGTAATGGTTCAACTATTTAATGTTTTATATAAACTATTTTATATAATTTTTCTAATAGTTTTATCCAAGTGGAATGTGTAGGGAATTAATTTGGTGAAAACCTACTAAGTATTAGTACTTACCACCTCGTTTGTCACTTTGGTTATTTTTTAGATATTGTGTTTTATGAATCAGGTAAGCAGAAAGCATCTTGTTTTGCTAGCAGTTCGATATGATAAATGGTTGACATTGTGTTACACTGACCATAGAGCTTGGTGTGGACCTATGGATGGTTTCCATGTTCTTTTGGGTCTTTTTGTGTAGTCTTTCGATTGGTACTATAAAAATTGTCTTTTTTGTATTGGAATTTGAGAATTATTATGGAATAGTTTGCTTTTTTTATTAATGTATGGGTTAAATTGATTTTTTGACATGCATCATGTAGTTTTGTTGGTAGTGTATTGTCTGGTTGGTTGGTTTATCACATGAAAAATAATTCACAAATTTATTTTTGATGCACTCAGCATTTACTACCAACCATTGGAACATAGGGAACATCACATAAATAAATTAGTATTCCTCCTCCCTATCAATACAATAAGAAGGGGCGGGTTGTTACGAGTGTGATTTTTTTGTTTGGTTCATGGAATTCATGTTAAATATGTTGTTTGGTCCTTTGGTGTTGAATGATGGTATCAACGTTGAAATTCATTCTTGGTCTATTCCTTTAGTTGGGATGGTAGCAGTGCCTAGGATTGTCAAAACATTGAATGTATAGTATAAATGGACTTATCTATCCCTTTTATGGTGAACACCAAATTACCATGGAGTTGGGTATATAAGTGTTTTGGAGATAGTTATAGGAAATGGAAATATCATTTAAATTTGTGTAGTAAATGAGTTGATATGAAATGCATCATTGAAATGACTTCTAACTAGGATATATATTTCATTGGGGTATACTAATTTATGGGCTGATATGAATGCATGGATTTTGAGAAATAAAAATTGTGTTTTAATACGGAAGGATTTGAAACCTGGAAACTATTGATATTTTGAAAATGTGTTGATTTTCAAAAGATGGTGAATTTTTTTCAGAATAGTGCAACATGGAAAATTGGAACTTGTGGAAATCCTGGTGGTGATAGTTATCATGTAATTGAATTTGAAAATTGTATACCCTTTATTTTTAAGGGAGTGGGACAAAAGGATGTATTTGTATTGAATGAAATGTAACTAGGTCTGCATTATGTAGGACAACAAGAGGAAGCTTCTGAAAATGTGGTTGCACGTGAGCCTCTGGTGAACTAGAAAGTACTGCAGAGTACAGTGACTGATTTCCATGTTCTAGAATGTGGAAATAAAGGCAATGAATCAATTAATGTGTATCATGAATTTTAGTTTCAATGGTTGAATCCACCCATGATTAGGGGTGATTAAGAGCTGGAAATTGATGAAAGGATGCTAAACAGAATTTATAGGATATTTGACATCTTGGGAACTCCGATAGATCTAAAAGTAATGTTACCAAAAATATGGTGGATGATCATTCAATTTAGTGGTGAGAGTTGGAGTTATATGCTAGGATGGACCAAGGGGTTACATGGGTGTGTTTAATGGTGTTGTTTAATAAAAAATTATACCCATATACGTTCAGAATTTAGTACACAATGAATTTCAATAGTTTGAAGAAAGGGAAAATGATTGTAACAGAATACACAGCTATGTTTAGGATCCTATTGAGGTTTTCATCCAAGGAGTAGGGTATTAAATCGTTGATGACATGAATTTTTGAAGCATGATTGAATCATGAAGTTCATTCTAAGAGAGCAGTGCTATGTATAAATGATGACATAGAAATGTTGAATTAGGATATGGTTGTCGAGCATGATGTTTTGGGGGATACAGGTGGGGGAATTTTGTTTTTACCAATAGATAATATTGGGATCCCAAATGCTAGGTTCAAGTGAAAATGGGACACTTATTTCTAGGGTGGGAGTATGACTCAAATGCTGATGACAGGATTGGTGAATCGTCCTATGAATCCTTAGAGTAAGCTTAGATGTTTTCAGTGTGGTATTCTGTGACATATCATGTGGGATTTATCGCATAACCTTAAGCATGTCATAAGTGTAAGTAGATGGGGAATCAGCAGGGGTCTTCTTAGAATGCTCCAAGGTTGAGTATTCATGACACTAATTAGGTGTCACAAGGATATTATGCCTCAAGCGGATGGGGGAGGAAACATACCTCTCAGAATCAGACTAATGTTATTCATGGGGAATGGAAGAACAACACAACTCCTCAGTATAGAAACAAAGAAAAGAGTGTGGCGAGTACGTTTTTTTTTCTAGATATGTAGGATATAATGGATTATCAGTCACACCATAAAAGGGTACAAGATACTGTTCTTTTAAATTCCACCTTGATGAAATTTTTATTTTATACAATTTCTTCACATTATTTCATTTCTTATCACATAATTGTTTATTTTGGTATACATGTGGAAATGATGAATTTTGTTTTAAAACTACAAATTCCTCTCAGTCAAAGAGTCATTTGTGCCTTCCAATATTGAACATGTTGCGTTGTTGCTGATGACATTGATTTGACGTGGGATTTCATAGTGCATGAGATAGATGGTTATGATATAGTCATGGGAATTGATTTGTTTGTGATTCTTTAAGAAAACTTCAATTTTAATGTGCGAACAGTTATTTTTATGATGAAGATTGTGTTGAACATATATTTAAAGGGGAGATGAAGAAAAATCAGGGTGCAATAGATTTGTTTTCACCACCTGTTTGAATGATCTCATATCAGTTAGTGTCGTTTTTGTTGGAATTAGTAGAATTTTTTGAGAAGATTGTTTTTATAGAAGTTTTGTATTAGTTTATTGATGTCATTAGAAAATATTTCCAAGGGTTGTCACCCATGAGTGAAGTGTAGTTTATGATTGATATCCTCTTAGGGAACAGTCCAATCTCACTTTCGTCAAAAAGTATGGAACCAGCAGAATCACAAGAATTAATGGTGTAGTAGGAAGAATTAGAGAACAAAGGGTTCATTCATCGCAACATGTCCCTATGGGCATTAGTAGTTTTTATGTTAAAATGGTGGAGGGAACTATTTTTATATGTGTTGGTTTTCATAGACATAATCAAGTTCTGATAAAGAACTAATATCCACTTCTATGCATTGATGATGTATTTGACCATTTGAGGGGATCTCAGTAGTTCTCTATGTTTGACTTAATGTAATGATATCATAAATTATGGGTGAAGTAGGATGATTTTCCCAAAATAGATTTTAGATGTATATATATCCATTACGAGTATGTGGTTATTCTTGTTGTTCTAATGAATGCACTATCGATGTTAATGGAATTTTTGAATCGTGTATTTCAGATATATCTGGATTATTTTGTAGTGTTATTTGTTGATGATATATATTTTATTTGAGGAAAAGGTAGAGCATGAGAAGCACTTGGAGATAGTGTTAGGGTTCTTGAGGTATCATCGATTGTATGTCATATTTTCAACATCTAACATTTGGATACAGGGGGTTCATTTCATCGTCAATATTAATTTTGAGAATGGTTAATAATTTGATCCAGAAAAGATAGAGGTTGTTATCTCGTAGAAACTGCCAAAGAAGGTTTTCGAGATATGGGGAATGATTGGTATAGTTGGGTAATAATGACATCTTGTTCATGATTTATCATGATTGTTCTCACTAATGACAGCTTTGACAATGAATAATATCCCGTTTCAATGGGATGGGATGTTTCATAAATTCTTTGAATAGATAAAGGGTCTCCTTAAATCAAAACAATTCATGGTTTTTCCATAACCAAGAAAAGGGTACCTGGTGTATTGTGATGAAAAAGGATCATGGTGGGGGTGTGTTCTCATGAAGGGGAACATGTGGTTTTCAATGGCTTAGTGATGTTGGGGATTCATGAGAAGAACTAACCAACACCTGATTTAGAGTTTCCATCTGTGGATAATTCTTCAAAAAAGTTGAGCCATTATCTCTTAGGTGAGTAATTTATAGTGTTTACCAATCAAAAATGCTTAATGAATATTTTTACATATATTGTTTTGAATTTGAGGAAATTTATATGGATGTAATATCTCTTGACATTTAATATATTATCAATGTACACACTAGGTAATGGAAATTTACTAGTAGATGCATTATGTGGGACATCATATGCTCAGGTGGTGAAACAAGCATCAGATTAGTGGCAGTTAATGTCGGTCATAACAGATATGCAATTGAAATGTGAGGACTAGGGTGATAGAGTAGTCTTCATTCTAGTTTTTATGATTCCTGACATGGTTGGTTTAATAAAAGAGGTATAATAATATGATTTTGGGTGTATGGAGATGGGACAAAAATCAATGGTGGGGAGACCATTAAGTTTTGTGAACTGAATAGAAATTTAGTCTTGTAATTTTAGAATTTGATGGTGGTACCATTGGCATGATATAAAGGAACATATCATGATTTATCATCATTCTTTGTTATTTATCCACCCTAGAACTCATAAGATGTATAAAGAGTTAAAAATTTAGTTTTGGTGGGCTAGTATGATAGGTGATGTGGCTCAGTTTGTTTCGAAATGCTTGACTTGTCAGCAAGTCAAGGCAGATCATTAATGGAAAACATGAATGTTGCAATCATTGCCTATTCCAGTGGGGAAATAGGATCAAATAATGAAGGATTTTGTGACTGGACATCAGAGAACGGTCAGTAAACATGATACCATATTGGTAATTGTGAATTTTCTCACAAAATCATCCCATTTCATCTATATTTTTGAATCTCATATGGTGGAGGATCTATGGAAAATCTATATATAGAAAGGGGGAAAGAGCCATGGTGTTCCAGTTTTGATTGTATCTAATAGTGATCCGAGGTTCACAACTCATTTTTGGAAATCCTTTCAATAATCCCTTGGGATACAGTTGACGATGAGCATGGCGTATCATCCTCATATGGATGGCCAAACCGAGAGGACTATTCAAACTATGGAAGATATTATAAGGTCTTCTATGATGGATTTTGGTAATTCATGAAAGTAATAATTACCATTGGCATTGTTCTCTTATGATAATAGTTATCAGGCATTAATATATATGGCTTCATTTGATCCACTGTATGGGAATCTGTGTTGTTCACCACTATGTTTGGTGAAAATGGTTGAGACATTGATGATTGGAATGAGCCTTGTCCAAGATACTATAGAGAAGATAAAGATGTTCAAAAATAGAATGTTGAAGGATCAAAGTTGTCCAAAATACTATACAGACAATCGTTGATGACTGTTGTTGTTCGAGGTGGGGAATCATTTTTTTTAAGAATCTCTCCAAGGATGTGACAACATTCATTTCAAATTAAAGTTATGTTATCTTTGAGATATATTAATATTTTTTAGATACATGAGTGGACTGGAGAGGTGGATTATCAGTTGTATTTTCCATGATGGTTTAGTGTGGTTCAAAATATGTTTCAAGTGTCGCAGATGAAAAATAATTATCAGGATCGGGACTATGTGATTCCTAGGGATCTAGTTGAGCTAGAACCATGTTCTTATTTGGTGTATGTGATATTTTGGGTTGTGAATAGGAAATTGAATGTCATCCAGGATAAAACCATTTGTTTTTTTTCATGTTTTATGGAAGCATGGTCAGATTCATTAGGATACTTGGTAGTTGGAGAAATAGATGACAGAGTAATGGAAAGATCTCTTTCGGTAAAGAGATGTTTCTCAACATTCTGAGGATAGAAAGTCCAATTTTTTGGGGAATCTACCACACCTATTTTGATGTATGTAACCTTTATTCATGTATATTTGTATATATAAGGTGGTTGGGTGGAGTATGGGAGATTTTTGGATATTTTTGGAAATATTTTAAGGACTTTTAAGACTACACTATTTGAGCACGATTAAGGATAAATCATGTGGGATAACGATGTAGGTAGTGGGGTTATGCATGAATTTATTTGGTTTGTCTAACAATGTAAGGAGGCCATGCATGAATCCAATTGGAGGCAGAAGTAGGTACATGTTTTGTCTAACCCTGTGATCTAACCATATGGCCCGTTAAAAATTGTTTTTTAAAACATGGTTAGCCGAGATTTACCCTAACTTACCCAAATATTCTCTTATTATACTCATATGTGGGATTATTCTTCATCACGAGTTAGGGGTGATCCCCCACTCATTTCTGAAGTGATTTTAAGGGTTTTCATTGTGTTTTAATGGTGGGTTCTCCAGGGAATGTAACTTCTCTAGGTTCCTCTTTGGTTTTCTCTAGATCTACTATTTAATCTCTCCCTATGTTTTATAGATCTAGATCCACTGTGTGAAGATATAGGTTTGTTGTACCATAATGTGATGAAATTAGGGATCTTTTTTGATAGGGTTGTTGATCTAGTGTGGTTTTGATGTTTCCTTCTATGGATTTGTGGTGTGGTTGTTTGTGGGTCGATCTCACCGAAACCCTAAAGGTATGTTGCTTATCTATCGACTCCACTTTGTAGAATTGGAAGGCTTATTTCAATAAATTTCATTTTTTTAATTTATTGGTGATTTTGATGTGTGAAATTGGTTAGAAATACCTTCGGTAATGTTTTGTGTATTTATTTGGGAAAAAGGGGATTTTTGTGAAATGTTCTTTTTGATTGGATTTTAAAATGTTGATTTTAAAATCAGTAACAAGTGTTGGTTTCTGGAAATGCTTTGAGAAAATGATTTTCAATAAAAATGGTTTTCATTATTGAAATGTGATATTACATGGACAATTCTCAACATGATTTTAGTATTAAATGGTTATGGGAATGTTGTTGTGGCCTTCGTGTTTTATATGCTAGTTTATGGGCATGATCTTTGTGGCCTTGTTGTGTTATATGTTGTTTATTGTCTAGTTCTTGTTATTCGTATTTTAGAAATGATGATATGTGGTGGGTGAGTACCACTATAAAAAGAGGATGTAGAGTGGGTAGAAGGGACACTATAAAGATTGGTGGGAAGAATGTACCACTTGATTTGGATAGTAGTAAACAAGTTTGGATGGGAAGTACCATAGGTTTTGTTGCCTTATTGTGTCTTTTGATGCAAGATGAAAATCTGTGTGCTAATGTGAGAGGCTGAAATGTCTTATGGCATGGTTTTTTATATCTCTTATGGGATGGATGTTCTTGGTAAAGGTGGCTTCGTAAGGATATGTTTGGCTTGTGGTAATGGTTTCACTATTTAATGGTTTATATCAACTATTCTATATAATTGTGCTAATATATTTAACCTAGTGGCATTTGTAGGGAGGTAACTTGGTGAAAACCTACTGAGTAATATTACTCACATCCTTATTTGGTACATTTGTTATTTTGTAGATGTTGTGTTTTGAGACACAGGCAAGGGAAAAACATCTCATTTTTTCAGCAGTTCAAAATGATGCTTGGGTGACATTTTGGTGCTTGGAGCATGGATCTTGGTGTGTAGCTATGGATGTTGTCCTAGTTCTATGAGGTCTTCTTGTGTAGTCTTCCACTTGGTACTCTAAAACTATCTTGGATGTATTGGAATTTTAGAATTTTTATGTAATAGTTTTGTTGTCTTTTGGTAATGTAAATGTTTAGTTTCTTTTTTGACATGCATCATTTTGTTTTTTGGTAATGTATAGTTTGGTTGGTTGGTTAATCACAAGTTCAAATCATTCCCCAATTTATTCATGAATCCATCAACAATTTTTGTGATACTTTGGATCCTTGGGAATGTTTCATAAGCCTAGGTATCATTCCTCCACCCTCTTATGCCGACGGGATTGGGAGGGATGTCTCAAATTATGTTCATGTTCCCTCAACTGCTGAGAACCATAAGCAATAAATCGATCCCCTTGCATCAACACAACTCTATGTCTAATCCCAGAAGCATCACACTACACCGTGTACTCCTTCACTGTCTCACATAAGACCAAAATTGGTTCTGATGTGAAGTGATTATTCAACATCTAGAAATCATTCACTCTTTCTTCTATCCACTATTACATTATCCCATTGTTTATCAAATGTAATAGCACGTCTTCTGATATGGAAAAGTCCTAGAAGAAAATAATGTAATATCCAAATAATCTCAAAAAAACAATTAGATATCATAAACATTATTAGGAATCTCATAATATACTATTTCATAGACATTATCTCAGTCCATTTCCACAACTTCTTCCATGATGATGTGCCCCAATAAAGTGGAACATGTCAATCCAAAATGAACACCTATATAGCTTCTTGTATAGATTATTCTCTCACATTGTACTTAGGACGATGTCACGATGTTGGGCATGATCATCATTTGTGTTAATGTACACCAAGAGGTCTTCCGCAAACACCACCACAAACAGATAAATGCATTGATGAATGATCATGTTCATGAAGACAATAAATACTTATAAAGAGTTTTTCAAACCAAATGGCATTTTACCAAACTCATAAAGGCCATACCATCTTCTGAAAGCAGTTCTTAGTATATTAGATGTCTGAACCCTCACCTGATGATATGATGTTCTCATATCAACATTTGAGAACACAGAATCCCCCTTCAGCTAGTCAAATATGTCATCAATACATGGAATAGGTTATCGGTTCTTCATAGTCATTTTATTCAACATATAGTAATATAAAGACAAGCATAGAACCACATCATCCTTCTTTGTAAACAATATAGGTGATTTACAGGGTGATATACCTAGATGGATAAACCATTTTTCCTCTAAACCCTCCAACTATGTCTTGATCTCTTGAATCATATTCGATGTCATTTTGTAAGGTGGAATCAGTATTTTCACTACACCCAGAATACACTAAATAATGATTTTCGTATCCATCTCAGGTGTAAACACAATGAATTCTTCATGAAATACATTTTTGAACTATTCCACATCTATTGGAAGGATGTCTTGCCTACCTCCCCATTCATCTATCAAAAGACTAGAAATGTGGGCTATGAGATCCCCTTGATCCTATGTATTTGGTCCTGCTAGGCTTTCTTGAATATCTCCTTATCCATGTTGGATATACTTGTCACCCATAGGATAAAAAAACGTTCACTATCTTGTGGTAACAATAAATGTGGGCGTCGTATTTGACTAACAAGTCCATACCCTTTATTAGTTTGAAGCTCATTATATTAAGTACACTGATATCCCATATAAAATAATACTCTCTGATCTCAAGAAAACATCACTTATATAAACAGATATACCTAGATCATGTTCGCAATGGTGTATCGATATTCATCACATTTCATAAAGACTCCACCTTCAGGCTCCATCCATTAAAAAATATTTAGAGATATAAAGGATTGAGAGGCGACCGTATCAAACAATGAACCGGCTAATATAGAAGATACATGAATATTACCTTTTACTATAACTGGACCATCATTTCACTCCACAAGTGTAGGATGCACTACATTTCATTGCTCTACCCATCTTTCCCATGGCCATGTATGACTCCCCTGACTAGAACCATTGTGCTGAAATGGGAACTCATACCCTGATGCACCATGTCCACTACCGATTCCACCTCGACTAGTATAATTCTAGCTACCAGATCTATATTATTTAGATGATCCCTTTCCCCCACTCTGTATATGAGTTTCTGCTCTCTCAATAAAAGCAAGTCATTGGTTACTGCAATACATATGTATGTGCCACATCATACCAAAAAATTGTCTCTCCAGTAGCGGTCAAGGGAACTATGTGTGATAGTGTTTCAGACTACCACATTGGGGGGGGGGACACATGAGTAAGATCATACGCAATGGTCCCTCCTATCATTCCACCTTAATTTCCACCATCTTGACTACATTTCTCATAATGGTGCTTCCTGCTCTCATAAGACACAATCCCTTATCATCCAATGATAGTAACATGTCGTGTATTAGAAGACTCGTTCATGTCCCCATGGAAATGAGATCCTGATTCACCAATTATGATAACTTTTTCATCCTAATGATATTTACCTAGGTCTTAATCTCACACTTGTGTCTATCCTGAAAATTATTTTCCAAAGTAGCCTCATCTTCTGAAAATTCATGGAATAAGTGTTGTATAGTTTTGAAATATTCATCACAACTCATTATCGACATACATCAGTGGTTCAGATGCATAAAATTTGAAGCCTTATTTTATTTGATCGTCTCTAGATATATATGAACTAATGAATTCACTAGAATGTTTTTCCATAACAAGGCATCAGTTTTTCCAGATCAAACCTAATTGTCCCACCAGCACTTCACTAACCCCTATAGCATACAAGTAAACAACATGTCCCTTATGTCAGCCAGATTACCCAAATGGTTTAATATCGTCTCTACATATTCAATCCAAAATTTAGATCTCTTAGGTCCACCCTCTACAGTAAAAGTCAGAGGTTGCTCTAGCTGAAACACCCTTGTTAACTCTGACATTCTATTTAAAAGAATCCCTGGCCATATAACAATGAATTTTACAAAAAGAGATATGTTCTCAAGGAATTTATCACCTTCGTCTTCTAGAAGGCCCTATCCTTAAAACATTACTTAATCATGTGTTAAATAAATAATTCACATTGGGGTTATTTTCAGGATTAGATTTTTAGAAAATTAGTTTATAACTATTACATTATATCTCAAATATTATAGTGTAGACACATTATCTTTATCCAATTTTTTCACAATAATAAAAATCCATAAATAATAAAAATAGTTATTTTATTGTTATAAATCTTCATGAATATTTTTTTTCTCTTTCCCTTCCTTATACCCAACGAAAAACATTTCAAAAAACATGGAATCAACATAAAAACTCAGTATGGGTTATAAAATAAGGAAAGAATCTATTAGTCTATCAATACATTCCAATCAATGATATCATTCTTCCCAATATTAAAACCTTTTTTCTTTAACATACCTAATGAAATCATTTGATTTATGAATAGAAAATAGAATTCATAAATCATAATGGTAACTTTTGTCATCTATAACAAACATACATTGTAGTATTCACATCCACATATGGAGTTACATTTGGAATACACAACCCAGTATCTTCCCTAAATCTAATAAAAGAACCATTATCATTCACCTCTGTCATGTTACCCAATGCATTGGAGAGCTATCTCGAGCTCACCCACCCTAGGTTTATCATATAACTACATGTATGCGTAAACAATTCCCAAAAACCATAACATATTCATAACATGTAAATAATGCATAATAGAAAGATAAAATTTCTCCATTTCAATCACAATATATGACTTATCAAGATATTGAAATAATCAATGATTTCTCAAAACCAGTTTTGATACCAAAATATGTAAAAATTGTATATGTAATTTAATTCTTTATTAGAAACACTATGTCTAGTATAAGAATCCATATATCAAATAATACTCACCGCGGCGTAAAGGACATTGTCACTACGAACGTCAAAAAGAAAAATTTTCATTTTCCTTAAGTAAAATGCTACATAAAAAATAATATTCCATTTGAATAAAAATAAAATTAAATGGGGTTTATAAATCATATAATTTTTTTTGTGTAAATCCAAATATGTCTCAATGAAAAGAAATTGAGAAGTATTCCCTTATAAAAATTTGACAACCTAACAATGTCAGTTTAAAATTTAGAAAATGATTTGATGGCAGAGAAAAGGGTCTTTCATCACATGAAGATAAAATGTCCAGAAATAATGATGTATAATAATATATCTCAATATAAGAAAATTTAAATTAAAATAAATAACATAAAATATGTATTTGGTTAGAAGAGGATGGTGAAAAGATACATTTTCTTGAATCTGACACATCGCGTATGTTATTTTTTATTCCTGAATAATAATATTAATTGATTTTATATTGAATAATTACAAATTTCAAGTTTATTTTTAAATTCATATAACTTATTACCATGTTATAAACATTATGAAATTATTTTAATTAATATTAATATTTTTTTTTATATTTGGTACTTGAGTCAATAATGAACTTGTTATAAATATATATTATCCATGTGGTCAAAATTCCATTTTCTTCAAAATGATATTCATGATTTAAATAGCATATAAATATAGTATTTTTAGAGATTTGTAATAGTACATAACATTTGGAGAATGAAATGAAATGCACCGTTCGTGGAGAGGATAAGCCGTACATACACATGAATGCTACTTTCAATTATTTTTCATATTTAAAAGAATGGAAACTAAATTATTAATAAGTTTATTATAATTTAAATATAATATAATATATAATTTCATTAACTCCGTCCTTTATATGTTCCTTGTATGGCATGAATTAGTCATATTGATTTGAGGGGGTGGTAGTCCACACTTCCTCAAATGAAATTACAGTATTTACCTATTATGGAATCCTTAAAGGATTGCTATAAATGAATAATTCAAAATAATAGAGATAATATAAATATAATATATTTCACATATAAATACAGTACCATCATAATGGCCCCCATGATAGGTGGTTGGGAAAATCAAATTGTAATCATTTCGTGAGGTAGTAGTTCGCCATACAAAGAAACAATTTGACTGTATCCATTATATGGTGGTGTTTAGAAGTGTAGGTAGAATAATTGTCATAAAAAAGTCCTAGTACATTTGAGAGGCTTTTGTTGTTCTAAATTAACTGAATAAATAGAGTTTAGTGGATTGGATAATGAAAATAAATTAATGATGTTTGAGAGAATAAATTACTTCAAATTGAGTAACTCCTATTGATTTAATTTAAAAGGATTTCTTGAATTTCCTTCTACCCAAGGTGAGGCTTCTAGAATGAATTGGGAGATGTATGGAGCATATATGGGTAGATTTTAGAATATAAATGGGTCTTGAGAGGTGTATGTAACGGTTATAGGTGATTCCCTTTTATAAGAGGGAGGAGAGGAACATTAGGAAGGTATTGAAATATTATTTTTTATAAAATTATTTTCAGTATCCAATGGTCCCAATGTCATTATTTCAAATATAAGATGTTTTTTGGTCCATAAACACTAAAATAATAGGTTTTAGACTAGTCAATGTTAAAAAATATATCCTTATAATTTAGCTTTAACTCTTAGTTAACTAATATAACTCTTACCATGTCTTCTTGTGTATTCGTACTATATGGTTAATATAGTTACAATAAACCTCCAATCAAACCAAAAGTGTTTAATTAATGAAATTATTAATATTATCTATTGCATTTGACTGAATATTATATTTTTATGACTATTATATCATTTAATAAAATAATATTTGTTTTAAAAACTCATATATGTCATTTTTCATACTATTCATATCATGAATTTTCAAAATTCCATAAAAACATGATTCACTCAAAAAAAAATCATTAATTCAATGATAAATGTCATACAAAACCCTAAAATTAGTTTAAAGAAATAAATCAATATAAATATATGTTTATATTTAAAATCTCATTTATTTAAAAAATTCATTAATAAGGTAATCACTACATCATTATTGTGTCATTAATTCATTTATTTAGTTATTGAATTATAATTATAAACAAAATACCCATATGTAGAAAATATTTTAATAATTATAAAGATTATTTATAGCCAAATATCTCACTTATATAACCCCATAAAAAAAATTTTTTGGTAAAAGATACATGTTTAGTTTATATTTTCCTTAACATTAAATTAAATGTAATTAAATGTCATTTTCCCACACAACTTGCTCCATGGGGTCCTAAAATCGACCGAAGGATTATCGTGGTTATACATATCTCTTAAAATAGATATAAGAAATGTTGTATTGTTATTTAATATTGTTATAATAGTAATTTTCAAACATATTTAACATATTTACCTTTTAACCATGGTAAATAAAATATTTACAAAAGTTACAATTAATAATGTCTAAAAATAAAAAGAAATTTATTTGAAAATTTTGGCATCCTAATTCCAAATATGAAATCCATTTTTCAAAATAAAAAACAAATAATATGCATATATTAATTTAAAATTAATTCCCATTGTCAAAACCAAAAGTGTTTTTAAGAAGTAAACACCTCCAAAATATTGCCCTATGATTACGCCCAATTAAACAGTGAAATCACTTCTAATGAACAAAATTGGATTAAATGATAAAAACATAATCTTGTTACACATAAACAAATTAATATTACAATTTATCTATATTAATTAATAAGATGAAAGGTATTCTTTGAATTAAAATGTAGTATTTTTCACTATTCATTAAAAATGAACATTATCAGAAAAACATCAAAATTTTATCCAATGTAAATTTTTATGACCCAATTCAATATATAAAGTATATTTTCTCAAATATAAAATATAAAATTGAAACAAAAATGATTTAAAAAGGGGTATATTTCGAAAGTTATTACACAATATTTTAAAAATATGAGATTATTTATGATTAGAATTGGATTCATTCTCACATTATGCAACTAAATTTATTGGACAAATGTAAATACATTTAAAAAACATGTTTAATCATAATATGGATAGGTATGTTCATTCCCACCAATAAAACGGCTAAAAGTTTAATAAAATTTAAAATAAAAGCATTATAATTATTATTAGTATTCTTAGTATGACTCAGCTTTTGGTGGAACATAAGATTTCGGAGAAACACATTATTGTGTGTCTGATATGCCATCAAACATTGCATCCCATTTAAATTAAAATTAATATTTAACACAAAAATAATAATAAATATGAAAATTTCATATTCTTTATTTACATCAGATGTTACATCCTTCACCACTTTTTGAAACTATGTCCTCACAATTTTATTCACATCTCAAATTAATGGGGGTATTTATCCCTCATAGAATTTTCAGATTCCCATGTTTCTTCTTTGACTATATGGTTGTCCCACAAAACCATTACTTGACATATTACCACATTTTGTAGCAATTTCCCTCTTCAGTCAAAAATATGGACTGGTTGTTCCTCATAGGAGAGATTCTTTTCCAACTGAACAACCTCAAGACTCAAAACATGAGAAGGAACCGGAATATACTTTCTCCACATTGAAAAATGAAAAAAATTGTTTACCTAGGATAAATTTGGCGGTTAATCCACTCTATAGAAAAATGATCCAACATTTTGTAGATTTTCATAGTGTGTAATGAAATTCGGGCTCAGCTTTCCCATTTTACCAAAATACATAAAACTTTTCCATATAAACACATTTAGAAAGAAACGATCACCTACTTCGAAATAAAGAACCTTCTTCTAGATATCTCGTTAACTTTTTTGCTTGCTCTAGGATGTTCTCATGTGATTATAAATCCAAAGAAAATTTTCAACCATCTTATCAATTAATTCTAGTCCCAACAACTTCATTTCACATACTTCATCCCCAAATTCTAGAGTTCGACACTACATTCCATATAGTGCATCAAATGGTGCAATTTGTATACTAGAATAAAAATTGTTATTGAATGAAAACACAACCAATAAAAGTTGTTGGTCCCAACTTCGTTTAAATCAATTAAACAAGAACGTAGCATATCTTCCAAGGTTTGAATTGTTCATTCTGACTTCCAATCTGATTTTATATGAAAAGTTGCACTGAATTTTAACTCAATACCCAATGAATTCTAAAGGCCCTTCCAAAATATTGAAGTAAACATGGGATCACGATCATATTAAATTGTGAGGGAAAATCCATGTAACAAGACTGTATGTTTAATAAAAAACCCAGGTATATTATCTGGAGACAATGTATCTTGGATAGGAAGAAAATTTCTATATTTAGTCAATCGATCAATAAAAACCCATATTGCATTATTACATTCAAAATCCTTTGGAAATACCACTACGAAATCAATGGAAACATTTTTCTATTTCAACTATGGAATTGGAAAAGGATGAAGTATCCATTTATGTATCTTTAATTATACATTAACAACATGACATGTTAATCACTTCATAGTAATGTAAACACTTTAAATTTTCATTCTATCCCACCATCAATACTCTCGATGATCTCTATACATCTTAGTACTTCTATGATGAACTAAAAATGGATGACTATGAGCTTCACACAATATCAAATCATTCAAATAATAATCACAAGGCACATATAATCTCTTTAAAAACCTCAAAGAAAATGTTTTTATCAATTTTAAATTCACATAACTTACCATTCTGAACCAAATCATCATTTTTCTACAACTCACTATCTTATTTCTATGCTTTCTTTATTCAATCTTCTAGAGATGATTTCATTGCCACCTAAACAAATATAGAAATTCCCCACACCAAAATATTCTAATCCATGATTCATCAAATCAAAAAAAGGATCTCATTCCAAATGTAACATGGTTAATCTAGAATTACACTTTTGGGTCAAAGCATCAACCGCTTTATTATCCATTACTGGATGGTAATGGATCGTGCAATCATAATCCTTGATTAATTCATTCCACATCCTCTGTCTCACTTTTATTTCTTTATGAGTGAATATATGATTCAAAATTTTATGGTCCATATATAGTTCTCACTTTATGACATATATATGATGCCTCCATAATTTTATTGAAAAAACAACTATAGCTAATTACAAATCTTGTGAAGGTTAATTTAACTCATGAGGCTTCAACTGACATGAAGCATATGTTATTACCTGATCATTCTACATAATAATACAACCAAATCATTTCAATGAAGCATCACTATAGATACAAAATCACTGTTTCTGGAAGGAAGTTCCAAAATTAAAGCATTCACCCATATTCTTTTCAATTCCTAAAAACATTCATCACATTCTTTTGTACAGATAAAATTTACAACTTTTAGAGCTAACTTAGTTAGTGGTCTAGATATCCTTGCAAATGTTTCTACATACCTCCAGTAATAACCTACTAATCCAAGAAAAATATGAATCAAGGTTATACTTATGGGTCTTGAATATTATTTAACTGCATTTGTTTTAGTAGGATCAACAGTTATTCCATATTTAGAAATAATGTGTCCATGGAATGAAATTTGATGGAACCAAAACTAATACATGTTGAATTTCCCATATAGTTTACAATATTTTAAGTTTTTCAAGACAACCCTTAAATGAAATTACTAATCCTATTTACTTTTATAATATATAAAAATATCATCTACAAATAAAACCACCATTTATCACCATATTCTACTGAGCCATCACTGAAAAAAAACTATTCAATTCTGATTCTGACCAACTCAGGATGTTGATTTGGAAGTTCATTTCCCTTGGTATGCATTCCCAGAAAATATTCCCTATATCTTCTGTAGAAATCAATTATAACTAGAGAAATATCATTGGTGATGTTACATGGTATTGTTAAAATGATATATCATTTCAATCATACCATAAAATAATATATTCATATTAATTTATCAATATCCAAACTCCTAATGTTTTATAAACCAACCTCAAATACCAAAAATAAGGCCCCAACATTAAATCATAACATAATATTGAGTTAAATCCATAATTTTAATTGACGATCCTTTCAGGTTTAGTGTTTCAAGGAATTAAGCCATAACTATTACATTACATCTCAAATATTAAAAATTAGACACTTCTACTCTATCCATTTTTTTCAAAAAAATAAAACCAATAAAATAAAACAAGAAGTAATTTCAAGATATAAATCAACATGAATACTTAATTTCTCTTGCACATCCTTATACCATGTGAATAAATTTTAATAAATATCGGATGAGCATAAAAATATCAATAAGTGTTATATAATAAGGAAAGAAAACATTAGTCCATCAATACATACAAATAAATGAAATCATACATCTCATTCATAAATCATAAGAACTTTAATAGAGCCCATGAAATAGTAAGATTAATGAATAGAACATCGAAATCGTAAATCAAAATGGTAACTTGTTGAATCTATAAAATACATACATTGTAGCTTTCATAGCTATATAGGGAGTTACGTTTGGAATACCCATCATTGTGTATTTTGTAAATGTTTAGGAGAAACATTATCGTTTAACTCTATCACATTAACCAATGCATTGGAGAGATATTTTAAGATCACTATCCCTAGTTTTATCCTGGAATCATCCGTATACATAAACAATTCTTATGAACCACAACATATTCATAACCATAAACATTCATTAAGAAGGATAACATTTCCACATTTAATTCACAATATATCATTTCATGATATTGAAATAATCAATTCCTTCTCCAAACCATTTTAAATAAACAAATACCTAAAATGTGTATATTTTATTTATTTCCCTTTTAATGACACTATGACTTATATAGGAATCCAAATATCAAATAATATTCGGAGTGGTGGAAAGGTCGTTGTCACTGCATACTTTAAAAAAAATTTACATTGTTTTTTAGTAAAACTATACATAATAAAAAAATTCCATTGAATGAAATTCCAAGTAAAATTGGTTTATACATCATAAAAAATCATTTCGTTTATAAATCAAAATTTTTCTGAATGAAATGAGTTAGAGAGAATCCCCTTACAAAAATTTGACAGCCTAACATCGTCACATTAAAATTCAGAAAATGAGTTGATGGGAGAGAAAAGGATCTCTCATCACATTGACATAAAATGTACAAAAATAAGGATATAGAAAATCATATCCCAAAAATTGAAAAAGGAAATTAGAAAACATAACATAAAAGAAGTATTTGGCTAAAAGAGGATGTGGAAGGTTACCTTAGTGTAAATATCAATCGTTGTGTATTTTCATTGTTCTTCATGAATAATAAACATAAGTTAATTTATAATTTCTTAAAAACAATTTTCAAGATTATTAATCATTTTTTATAACATAATACAACGTTATAAATGTTACATAATTTTTTATGTTAATATCGATCCAATTGTCAATGATTATTACATGAGTAAAAAATGAACATGTTATAATTACAGATTTTCCATGTATTTAATATTAAATTATCACCAGAATGATATTCATAAAGTGAATATAAAATAAAATTAGTATGTAAATGTATTTATAATATTACATAACATTTTTAGATAAGAAATTAAATGCACCATTTATGTATACGGTAAGCCGTACGTACGCATTAATGAAAATTTCATTTCTTTTTCATATTTAAAGAAATAAAAACTAAATGATACATAGGTATATTAAAATTTCAGTATAATATCATATATATGATCATTAACTCCATCTGTTATGTGTTTCATGTATTATATGAATCATTCATATCACCTTGAGGGTCGGTAGTCCACACTTTCTCAAAAGAAATTATCAAATATACCCATTATGTAAAAAACAATGGTATTATATAAATGAAAAATCAAGAATAATAGAGACAATATAAATATAATATATATCACATAGAAATATAGTTCCATAATAATGGACTACATTAGAGGTGGTAGGGAAAAATCGAACAATCATTGTTTAGTGAGGTAGTATTTCGTCGTGCACAGAAACAATATCTTCATATCCACTAGATAGGGTGTGTGGATGTTTAGTTTGAATAATTATCATAAAAACATCTTATAAGATTTAATATATCAGATTTTTTATAAAATAATTGAATAAATAGATTTTATTTGTTTAGATATGGATAATATATGAATGAAGCTTGAGATAAGACATTATCTCAAATCGGGTAACTCATTTTGATTATAGCAAAAAGGATTTCTTAAATAACTTATTCCCAAATTGAGGCTTCAAGGGGAAATAGATGGATGTTTATTGATTATTTTGGATGATTATTGACGTTCCAAGGGTCTTGATAGGTGTGTATAATGGTTATATGTGATGTACTTTTATAAGAGGGAGGATGATCACTTTAGGAAGGTACTGAAATATTATTTTATTATAAAATGATTTTTAGTTTCAATTGGTCCCAAAGTAATTTATATCAAAGATTAGATTGTTTTGGGTCTCAAAAATCTCAACCAATAGGTTTTATATAAGTCTAGGTCACAAATATATCATTTTATTTTAGCTTTAACCCATAGTTAACTAATTTATCTCTTACCTTGTCTTCTTGTGTATTTATACTATATGGTTAATATAGTTACTATAAAATTCCAATAGAACCTAATGTGGTTTATAATGAAATTTTCAATATTATCTATGTCATTTTGCTGAGTCTTATATTTACAAGACTATTATATCATTTTATTAAAAAGTATTTGTTTTAAAAAATCATTTATGACAATTTTCATACTATTCATATCATGAAATTTTAAAAATCTATAACAACATGATTATATCAAAGAAAACGTAATTAATTAAAATATATAGAGTCATAATCATCCCTAAAATTCCTTTCTGGCATAAAAACATAAAAAATAAATTTATTTTAATATTTATAGTCTAATTTATTTAAACCATTCATTAATAATGTAATCACTAAATCATCATTATGTCATAAATATATTTATTTATTTGATATCTAAAAATTATAAATAAAATACTATGATGTAATAAATAATTTTACCCATCTATAAACTATTTATAGTTTATGTTATAACTTACATTACCCCATATAAAAATTGTTTTAATAAAATATACATGTTTAAGATATATTTTCCTTAACAGTAAATTAATAGTAATTAAATTCCATTTTCTCAGAAAAGTTGTTTCATGGGGTCCTAAAATCGACCCACTAATTCCCATGGCCAGACATATCTCAAAAAATAGAGTATTAAAATGTGTTAGGGTAGTTTAATATTATTATAATTTTAATTTTTACCATTATTTACCAGATTTACACTTTAACCATATTAAATAAAACATTTACTGAGGTTAGTATTCATAATTTATAAAAATAAAATGAACCTATTTAAAAAAATTGGATCTTAGGACTCAAAATATTGAATCCATTTTATTAAATTCAAAACATGGAATTTTAATATATTAATTTTAAATTAATTCCCCTTGTCGAAACCAAAACTATGCATTTAAGAAGAAAAACTACCACATGAATGACATGTTTTTATGTCCAATTAAAAAGTGAAATCACATACAATGGAAAAACATTGATTAAATGATAAAAACATAACATAATTACCCTTTAAAATTAATTAATATTTCAATATAACTCAATAAATTATTTAGATTAAAATGTAGGTTTGAATTAAAATGAATTATTTTTCACAATTCATAAAAACTGAAAATTATTAGAAAAGTACCAAAATTTTATCTAATGTAAACTTTGATGTCCCAATTATATAGAAGAAGTTTATTATTTCAAATACAACATATAAATTTGAAAAATAGCAAATTTAAAAATGTCTCCCCGTCAAAAGGTGGTAAAGGTACTTTTAAAAAATATTAAATTATTTATGCTTAACATTTGATTCATTCTCATATAAAAACTATAAATTTATTACATAAATGTATAAAAATTTAACAATAATGTTTATTAATGATACAATTAGTTTGATTTATTTCCCTTAATAAATCAACTAGTCATTAACTACCATTTAAAATACTAATGTTATATTTATATTATTTTTCATAGTATGAATCACCCTTGTTTGCAACATATTATTTTAGTGAAACACATTGTTGAATTTATGGTGCACCATAAATCATATAATCTTAGTTAAAGTAAAATTAATATTTAATACACAAATACTAACAAATATGAATATTTTTTTCTTTATTTACATAGGATGTTATATCCTCAGTTGGCACTGACAGTGTCTCATGTTCCCTATCTTGGGGTTCAATCATAAAATACCACTCTATATCCCTCTTGACAAGCATGGTTTAGGAATAACTATACAAATCAAGACACATATATTAGGTCTCATAATTCAATATTATAACATTTTTTAATAGTAAAATGAAACATAAGATGTTTCACCATTTTATTTCCCCATTCCTCTCTATATGGTCAACATCATAGCCTTATGACTACCCTTAATGGTCCTAATCATATGTATTGGTTAACATGGGTACAAAAATTAACATTAATAAAGTCCCAAAATTAAATAATTACTTCATTTCAAATTAATCAATTCATTAATTAATTAATCAAATCCATCTCATTATTCATGTTTCCCATTGGAAACCAATTTATTCTCATTTTTCATCATTTTTTTCAATATCAAAACCAGGAAAAATAATTTATGTTCAACAACTTACCCATACCCCATTTTTTGGTGAGTTCCTAGAATGATTCATGTCAAAAAATCCCTAAGTTCCTAGATTTATGCATGTAGAATCAACTCCCATGACTCTATGGCCACAAATACTATTGAAAAATTGTCAAACCATATATCGCATCACACTACAATATTTTAACCCAAGGTGGAATAATATCCAACTGTAACCACAAACAAAAATCACAACAATCCCATCATGATTACTTCATTATTCCCATATACATTGGTTTGCAACATCCATGCAAGATCTCATTATGAATCCCTTTATCTTCCTAGTAACAAGCCTAACATTCACCAATTTATACTAAGAAATATGAATAATGAAAATAATACACCTCTAAAACCACTTAGTAATTTCCCGGATTGGATGCCACTAAATAGTGACCCAAGGGGGTTGGTAACATTTCCCTCATGCACACCTCCTAATATGCTAGAGGACTCTGATTAGAAGTGAGTTTCAAGTTAGTCAGTTATGGGGAGAATATACCATATTTTATCAGAATAATACATCAATGCAAATAAAAATAATAAAAAAGTTAAAAAGCTTATAAATAACCAGAATCCTACTTTGTCACATGAATGTTATACTAGAAATACAATACTCAACTGAATGGGAAAACATGCTATGATAGTGTAGGTTTATACAATGAAACTAAAATTAAAGTAACAACAACTCCAAAGTGGGTCACTAACAATGTATGATTCCCTCATCCATGATCCATGACCAAATGAAGATCCTATCCTATTGCCTTTCCCTTAACCTGTTCTACAATAAAAAAGTCTTCTTAGGTGCTGATCTGGTAACCAGAGACTGGTCTGATTACAACTCAGTAGGCCACCCCTATTTCTGTATAAAACAAGCCCACTCAAAAGATAGTGTATGAAATTATATGAAGTAATAAATACAAGGAATAAATAAGAATATGTTACATTGTCAATTATTCTTTAATAATCACATCAGACCTCATTTCAATATATGTCTCACATTTATACCATAATTCATTGTTGGCATTCATTTTTCGTTGAACGTATGGTCATGCACCTCAAATCTCACTCATTGTTGAACGCCATGTCAACTACCCCACATATTATTCGGTGTAGATCGCTTTGTATGACATCACAAATCATAGGCTTGGATAACTATTAAGGAGGAACGTCATGACCAAGTCCCAAATTTAAAATTAGCTTAGAAATCCCTTTCTAGATAAAACATTATCAATAATAAAAATCAACCATTAATTCGAAAGAATTAAAAACGTCAATCCTTTAATAATCAAATTACTAGTTAAACATAACAAATCCCATTAGTTAACCCAATAATTATCTAAGTACATAACCGAGTAATATATAATTAATTAATTAATCAATCAAAAAAATCTTATTCCATAGTTAATTATTCATAATTATTTATCCAAATAAATTCCCAACTAATAATAATTAATTCTCACAATTCATTTTCTTTAATAAACATCATGGAACAGAATTAATTGACTTTTAATTATCACACATAGCCAATAATTTTCCCATAAATAACTTATAAAAATTAATTATATTAAAAAAAAACAATCCAATATCTCAATTAAAATATCTCAACCAATAAAAAATCTCTGAATCAAATAACTTATTCTAAAACCCCCTCTATTCCATGATTAGACCATTAATTAATTGCCTATATCTCAAAAGCATCAACACGTCAAATTATCATTCCTAATTACTTCAATTTAGGAAATCTATTATCAAAAAAAGCTATAAAATAAATAATCTTACATACACATATCAAATACAAAACTATTTGGGATAGATTTACACCACAAACATCTGTTTTTATGGATGTTAGTCTAAATAAAATCCTGGAAATCTGAGTGCCAGAAGAACATCGATCAAGATCCAGATCTAAATCCTTAAACCCAAAAATAAGATCAAAAACATTAATATTGTTATAATATATATCTTAATATGAAAATTATATACCTATACCTCAACCCATATGTTTTGATCCATGGAAATAGTGTATATTTTCCATGAAAAGATAAAGGAATGATAGAGTAATGAATGGAAGATGGAACGTGATGAAATATCATTACTGGGAAGAGATAAGATATTCAATCCGGACATTATATCTCAATGAAAGGTGTTCGAATAACATTTGAATACATTTAGGAGGCTCTCGGATAACCTAAAATTTGTAAAGCCAGAGCATAGGTTGAATTAGAGGGGGTTTGGGGGTTTGGGTGATTTAAAAACTAATTTTTTGGATAATTAAAACCTACACGCGCTGTTTCTTATGTAGGGGATCACGGTTATGGTAAATCATGCACCAACTATATATACATATATATCTAGGTATTCATGGATATTTTGGTAGGGGTTCATGGTTTGGGTAAACTGTTCCCCAACTGTGTAGATCTGCATTTCCATGTTTTCATGGTTACCTACATTTAAGCACACTACTTGTCAAACTGTGTGCAAACCAATCATAACCCTATATAGGTTAACATTTCTTAAAAACTTACCCAAATTAAGTTCATGAAACAAATCCAAAGAAATGGTATTTAAAAACTTCAATTATTCCTGCAAAACACACTCAAGATGTCTCTATAAAAGGCTGGGATCAAACATTATCCCAGGCTCTGAGGGTTTGTGCATGTCCTCCGCATAAGTTGATTTATGGGAATCGACAGTAATGTATTCTCAGTGGTATCCCTTTTTAATATAATTTCATGTATTATTTGTAATTGAACCAACAATTTACACCTATGAATGATGTGTTATTAATTAAATTGTAATAATATTTCATTAAATTACATTTCGAGGGTCGCGGTTCAGTCGTCCATAAGAAACTATATAAATAATTATTTCATGAAAATATTAAATATTAACTCATTTAGGTAAAAAACATTTTTCAATAATTCAATGAATAGAGATTATTACAAATAGATAACACTTCATTACATGGTGAAATGGTAAATATATGTAACTTGGGATCATAGAGGCTCACTAATGGTTAGCGTAGATAAGAAACTAATACAACATAATAATTTCAAAAGAAAATATTGTTGAAATTGATAATAAATGATTAGATATAAATTAATACATAACCACATCATAATATATTGGTGAGAAAATAAATAATTTATCACATTTATAAGATTAAATAATGACATAATTATGGAAATTATGATAATAAAAAATATGTACACTCTAAATATATTGTTGAGGTCTTATGAAATAACATGATAAATAAAAGGTAAGGACATGACCATTACCCTGCCATGGTCATATATTGAGAAATAATAATTCACATTGGGGATATATAATTTGTGTCCATTCCAATAACATAAAATTAAATTTAATTACATCATATAATAAATTTTCATAGATAATTCATAGATTAATGTTCAAGAGTGAATAACCTAAAAAAATTTAGCACAATTGATCATCAAACCTTGTCTTATAAATATTTTTTCATATAATTTAATATATAATGCATTCATATTAATTTTTTTTACAATGTAATTGAATTAATTTTAATGTGTAGGTGAGTTCCCCTAGAACATATTATGGATAATTAGTGACTCACATTTAATGGATATGAATTCATATTAGAGGGGGAACAAAAAAAATATTCTTTTTATGTACATAAAATGACATAGATTGTCAATGTGTTTAGTCAGTAAAATAAATTTATTAGAAATGGTAGGACAAAAATGAAAATTACGAAATTACCCTTTAGATAAACCATATTTCATAACACATATTCTATATTTATTAGGGAAATTATAATTTCAATGTGTAAAGGCATCCAGGATTTCATGCATTGATAGAGAAAATAAATAATTTCTTAAATCATGTTAACTTATCCAGGGAACCAATAAAGGATCTACCAAATATGTCACCATAACAATTTATTAAATACTTACCACCTATTACAAACCAGAAGCCTATAATACCATAAATATATGGAATACATATAGATTTATTATCATGAGACAATATAGATTTTACACCCATTGTGAGATTTTTTTTATTTGAATGAATTATGAGATTCGTATAATGTCAGTGAGATAGAGTCATAATAGTATAGGAATTCCAAAAGATATGACATACAATTTTTTAATAATTTTATAAAAAATTAATATTGAAATTAAAATGTATAAAACAATTTATATGTAACTGTGAATTAAAATAAAAATAATAAAGGGACCTTACATATCTTCATCTTTTTTCCTGTAGTTGAACATTATATCCTAAAAAACCATTCATGACCAAAGATATATATATATAGGAGACATCTTGAGTGAGTTACATTGAGGGAAAATAAAATTTATTTTTTTATAATTGAGATTTATGGTAGTTTATAAATAGTTTCAGTGACTGTAATTTTTATTAAGTATACAATGAGTTTTAAACTTTTCTTATTCATAAGATCTCCAGTTCCCCTATAGAGCCCCATTACCTCCAATATTTCTTAATTACGATTTGTTGTGAAAAAATATTCAAATATAACAATTGTTATTTAATTGGTTTATGATTCTATATATATGATTTCATATTTATCATTTTTCACAATTTTTATTATATTGTATTATTCATAATAAATCACCAAATTTATCTAAATGGATAAATTCAACATAATAATTTTGATTATGATTTTATCTTATAATATTCACCATTTATTAATGTTAATTTTAAATTTTATATAATTGTAAAATATATGACAAACATATAGTATCAGAGTAAAAATAATTTTTTTTCAATATAATTTACACATTAATACTTCATAACCCACAAATATGTAACCTTTTCTCACTCCAAAATAATACCTAATGATTTTTAATGAAACTGGGGTACTTTTTAGGGTGGTTTGAATATCATTGATCTCATATTAATATCATCTAGAATAATCCTTTTTAAAAATTCAATTTCCTTGATCATCTATTATAAAATATTCTCTGGTTAAGGGTGAAACCCTGTGATGAAAAAAAATTCTTAATTACTGATAAATTCGCTTCTTAAATAAGTCTATGAAAATTTGAGGAAATTATTTATTCCCATTAAGATAGTTAGTGACCTTATTTACCCTTAACATATAACAATTATAACGATCATATTATAACAACAACATTTAAAATGTAATTAATTCTCATTTTTCTAATTACTAATGGTTATAAAAACCAATATTAATAATGCCCCGTGTTCATAATCCATAATGCTCATAATTACCAATGTTCAAAATGAAAAATGATCTTTTAATTCCAAAATTTAATTCATCATAATTCATTTAATTAAATCCATTAAATAATACATATCATTTGTAGTTGTTTCAATATGATATTCTATGGATTGAATTATTCTTCTGTCGTATAATTCATTGTATAATTGTGATGATCATTAGAGATTATGACCCATTACACATCTATAATTTTCATGTAATATTTTTTAAAAAAATATTTTTATTTATATATATCTTAATAACATTTTAATTTTTTATTAAATATTAATTTGTAATAACATTTTTCTGTTGTGTTCTGAAAAATTTCTGTGTATTACATTCAATGCCTTTATAATAAATTTATCCGAACAATGGCAAATCAACCCATAAAAAATGAATATATTCCATTATCATTAAAACACTGGGCTCCTATGTTTACTCATGTATATATTAAATCCTCCAAATAATCTTTATAAGCCCAAATATATTAATTTATAGCACATTTTATCTCATATCCTAAAAATTAATCATCTTATTATTATAGGATAACTCAATATACTAGTGAACTGGATTATTGTTTAGTACATTGTAAGGATATTGTATATGATTCGATATAAGTGATATATAGAGGACATATTCACTTGAGAAAGGTCAGGGGGAATAGATAAATAATATTTTATAACTCCTAACATCACCATTACTTCAAATGGGAAAATAGTCCCTTTTCATATCTTCCGGTTCTGTTAAATTTTTTTAAACCCTATCTAGGGATATATATTTAAGAAACATTTTAGAATACATTAAATTTTATATCCCTAATATTGTTTTTATCAAATATTTTCAACTTACATTTGTTTACCTTGATATACATCTTAATCGTTATTACCTTCTTAGATTACTCTTCTATAAATTCTGGACTCAGTAAATTCGGTTCACCATCTTCGTCCTAATATATTTAATATATGTAGCTATTTACATACATTATTTTATATAGTACCAATTTTTTATATTATTGGTAAGTGTTATTTGATGACAACATCATTAAAGTTAAATACTTATTCCAACTTCCATAGAAGTGCAAATAAGAAGTCACTAGTATATATTTCAATGTTTTAATAGTCCTTTGTGACAATTTAACCATTTGAAGTTGAAAATATGTTCTATGATTGAGATTTATATATATCACAATATAGGTAATCCTAGATAAGTTTTATGTGAACCACAGGTCATGATTACCGTATATTGATATGGGTGTTCCCAGATGCCTAAAAAAATTATTTATACGTAGGCTATAAAAGTGAACAGGAGGGAAATATTCTCTGATTTTAGGGAAATGGGATGACATTAAAAGATGATATACAATTACCAATATTGTATAATTCCCCTTGAATTTCATAAGATTTCGAGTGATAAACACCATTGTAATTTTATCCCATTAAATTTATTTTAAAGGTATTTGTTTTATAAATCATTTGGGAAATTCTTCCCTTAACTTGTTTGAATATTAATCATCTTAAGGAATAATCCACAATATATCTATTAATTTATCAAACCATGAAATTATATCTAATATGGCTATAATTTATTTTTCCTACTGAGATGTATAGATAGTTTTGATCGATGATAATCATCCAATATAACTATTTTATCCATTGGTACTAACGTACACATAAAATCCTACGAGTCCTTAGATATTCATCCCCACCATTGGTAAATATAAATAATTATCTATTTCACACATATGAAATATTATTTTTTAGGGCCTTAACATTATGTTAATCTTCATTAATCCAATAAAAAATGATTTTTGGTAGTTACATAGAAAATTGATGATGCTTCCACATAAATTATAATACCAAATTTTATCCATTATATATCTTTTAGACCTAAGTCATTCCACACACTCACCATGTAAAAATACCATGGAAATTTATATGAAATTCATATGATGCCTTATTTTAATTCCCTAGATGATAATATATAGAATAATAAAAACCCATGAGTTTTTAAATCCAATTTTTTTTTATTTTTTGAGTAATTAAATACTTCAAACTCATGTGGTTAGTGAATATATCATAGTTTTCAGTATAGATTTATAATATCCATAAAAATATTGAGAAGACGTCAACTACCAAATCTAGATCATAACATGGATAATTAATCAAACATGGTATCATTATCGAAGTTATATATTCAAACACAATATAATCATTCATAAAAAACACAATAGAATATTTCTTTATGCACATATGTAAATAGAAAACTTTTATTTATTATACTAGAGATTAATTAAAGTGTAATTTACCATTCATTTTTCAAATTCCACAATGATATATTCAGAATTCGTTTTCCATGTTTCATTGAAAAAGTTATATGTCATGATAGTTAATATATTATATTAAAGAGTGAAATTTTCAATAAAAAACATTTTATATAATTCAAAAAAGAGGTAACTAAATATTATAACATGATAGGGGTTTCTGTAAATTATTTATCCCACATTTTTTCGGTTGGCCGATAGATATACGTTTCTAGGAAATAATATCTCATTAAAAGAAAAAACATCAATGTGTACATATAATACAATTAATAAATAACACAAAATAAAAATCAAGATAATCGTTGGATATATAATTAATCAAATTCATAAAAATAGTGGGTGAGTATTTATCATAAAAATGCATTATTTTGAACACAAAATAATCTTACTCCATTAAAAAGGTATTATTAGGGAAATCCTTCATTATATGATTTAACTAATGCTGACCAGAACGAATGTAAATAATTAAGAATTATTATAGTCATTAAAATTGATCAAATAGGTCATCAAGGAATGTAAATGGGTATATAACCATTGCATTAATTCCTTTTATTTCACTATAAATAAGATATAATCCAATTAAACTATAATTCATATTCATAAATAATATAGCTCCTCCCCATGGTGATATAGTTGAATGAATGTAGTCATTTCCACATAAGCCTTATAATTTCCAATTTATCTTATCTAACTTTAATATAGTTAGATGATATGGTGTATATAATATACATACTTCTATAAGGATAATATCAATATATAATTCAATATTTTAAAAAATGGTGAAATAAAGGTAATTAATTATGAAATAAATTAAAATGTACTTTTATATAAAGTATTAATGTTATTCTAAAACCCACATTAACCTTAAAATATATAAGTATATCCATTTCATCTCATGTATTTTATGAATATTAGTTATTATGTTTGGTTCATTTCAAGATTCATGTAACAAAGTAACCCCTCAAAAAACATGTATTTCAATATATTCCAACTAATTATTATGTGTTTCACTACATAATAGATTCATGATTTTTATTTCAGTATCTAATTCATCACTATGATTATATCAAATTTCACTATATGTATTCTAATTATATTTACAAAACTAAAAATATTTTTCTTAATTTGGAAAACAATATATATATGATTTTAAATCCAAATAAAATATATTATTATAAAAAACAAAATATGTATGTGATATATCTATGAGTGATTAAATATTATTTAAAATAATAATAATATTAAAATTTTTGTATATCCTAAAAAATTTATTTTCTATATTTGAGGACAAATTGAAACTATATTGAAATAAAAAAACAATATTCAATAATACAAATTTTTATTAAAAATTATTGAACATAATCCCAACTTGATATATGGGGTACAATATTTTTTTATTGGAAAATTTATTATAGTAATATCATAACTCATTATCATTAATGAATTACAATTTGATATCTTATCATTTTCATTTCACTTATGATCATGATAGGCATTATCTCCGCATTTCATGCACACACCCAATCCCCTTATGAAATCCCATGGGTTTTTATTCATATATTTATTACTTATATAGAACTTCACTATTCCATTATTTTCTATCATGGATTTTATTTCAACATTAACATAAAGTATCCACGCTATCTCTGTTATCCCCTTAAAAATAAATGATTTATAATATTCATTCATAGTCTTGATAGCAATATTTACTATGAAATCATTTGTTGAATATGATTTAGAGAAGAAGGACATTCAGAGAAATATTTTTAAACTATCATTGAAGATATCGATCTGATGTTCCCTAATGAGTATCCAATACACAAAAAAATTGATATCATTGGGAAATTATCCTCATACACATACATCATATCTTCATCATTTTTTGTAAACTGATGAATTTTCATTCCATATAATCCTGTTTATCTTGAAGATAATATTTTTCTTACAAAAATAACCTTAAATTTATTCCACACTATGTTTTCTATCTCATATACCTTCATTTTATTTTGAATTAAAGACCAATAATGGTAAACATATCATCCAAAATGATACCCAACCATGATAAATATTTCATTTTTAATGGATTCCAATGATATTAACATCACCTCTAGAGACTGTATATATTATTATTCCAAAATTGTATTAGGATTCTTAATGGTTGATGGAGGCTATTTCTTCATCAAATTAAATATTTATGTTGCTCATTCTTATTAAGAAAGGAGTTTTTATATGTTGTAATGGTTGTTTTTAAAAAATTCATAAAATTTCAATAAAATTTTTATAATTTGATAACATTTAACTATACCTTCACAATCATTGTTATCTTGAAAATACCCACATTTTTCAAGAATATTTTCATTATTTTCATTTCATATAGAAGCAACGAATATATAATTAATTGAAAAAAATCATTATTAATTTGATATGCTAGTAATTTATAAAACATGAAATATATATTGTTTTATAATTATATACTTTTAGTTGTAGTATCACAATAAAAAAATTTGAATAATCATTATAATTTTTGAAATGTAAAATATATTTTATATAACCATGTCCTTTAAAATCTTGTTCTTAATGATTCTACAAAACCACGCTCTAATTCCAACAGTAACACCCTTAACACTAGTCACCCATATTTTAGGGGGTTAATTGTTTCAAGGTAATGAAATTACCGATGATTAATTTCTCATGATAGAGGTTCAATAGTCCATAAGAGAATAGAAAAAAACATTCACTAAAATATGAAATATTGCATAATTTTAGTACAAATAATTTTTCATTAGAGAAATTCTTATAGATGATCAAATATTGAAACTTATTTTATTAAATGGGAAAATTTTAAAAAAAATTGAACAGTGTTCTCAATCACTATGTACAAGATAACATAAAATAGATGTTAAAAGAAGGAATTTTGTAGCTAATTCAAACATACAATATTTGTGATTATAATTTAAATGGAATGTAGATACTCTCATAATTATGATGGATTTGGGGATATAAAATGGAAACTATATAGATACTTCATTTTTAATAACAGATATTTTAGGGGAGAGAAGATTCTGCTTTCTATGATCTAATGGTATGTGAAAAGTAATAGAAGAAATTTATTCAAGGGAATAAGAAATTAGTTATATATGGGAAAATATTATATCAAGAATATAAGTGTAGGAGAGAAATGATGTGGGAAATGAAAAAAAAGAATAATATTTAGGCTAATCCTCCTATAATAATTAAAGAGTTTATATATAATGAATTTTAGTTCTAGTATAAAAATGATTCAATCCTAGGGATTATCAGAGCATCAAATTTCTATACACAATAAAACTATTAATGTATTAAAGATCATAAAAAATCTATACTGCAGTAGAAGATTATGATATAAATGTGGTTAAAGATACACTTATTATCCACTAAACAATAAGGAATGTATTAATTTATTTTAGTTAATTGTATTACTTTATGTCTTATGAGATATATATGATTATAAATTGACCATCTAAGATATTTTATATTTATTTTTAGACCATATGGTGTAATGATTACATCTAAATTATAAAACTCCTATCAAATTAAAATTTCATGGAAGATAATTTTTTAAAATAATTAATTAATCGCTTATTATTATTAAATACGATATTATTCATTGATTATAACACTCATTCTATATCATATATCAGTTATTGATATATTTAAATCACTCTAAATCTCCCAAATCATTCGATAAAAAATACATGTGAAATGATGTTTATAAACATACTTATGAAGCTACTTCCTTTATATATGTAATCATACCAAATAATAATGGATATTTTTCTCAACTTATAAGATGTAAACATGAAAAATAATATATTATAATTTTTAGAAAATATGTTTATTTGTCTAAAAATCTGATTATTGGCCTCCTATCAAATCATTATATTTGGTTTTTTATTTAAATTATACATGTTTTTTTACATATAATGATGTGTACTTGAAATAATTCTTCTATATAATTGAATTAATTAACATAGAAACATATATATAATTTGTAATATGGTTTATGAAACATAGTTTCTAATCCATTGGCTGATCTGACCAACATTTTTATGAATATGGATGATTCAATACATCATTAAAATTCTTACTGTAACATTAACAAGGCGGAGTTAAAGAAGAAGTAACATAAACCCCATATTGATATTTTTCTTTTTCAATAATGACGGGATCAATAATTCCTAATGGTGGATATTTGGTATAAATATCAGCATCAAATTGTTAAATGAAATAATATTGTGTAGACGAACAGACTGTATACCATTACTATATAGGGGGGGAGGTGGTGAATCTATATTCATAGAAAACACCAAATATTAATCTATTTGATTCCTATCATAAGTAATTATAAAATAATATCTATATAATAAAAGTGATCATGAGTAATAGAGTGACAAATAAAAAACATAGACATAATGTTGTTTATAAGGATCACTGATCATTATTATCACAAATAAAACACATCTTTCATAGAATTTACAATCTAAATCATTGTGTTCTAATTTATTATCAATATATGAATGAAAAAATAATGATTATGTTCTATATATACATTAAAAAATGGAAAATGTCTATAATTAGGATGAATGATCTTTACGTCTCATTATTTATGTTCATTTTTAAAACTATACATGTTGTGAAAACTTTTTATTCTTCAAGATTACTATACAAGTCCATAATATAAATCATTTGGAATAGATAAAAATATATATTTTTCATGACACACAAACATTTTTCATGATGGGGGATGCTTTATTTATAAATAAAATATACCTTATGTTGTGAAAACATTAGCTACTTAATTATACATTGATCTAAATGTTATGGATGACTAAAACACATGGAGCTCAATATATCTCAAAATAACTTCGATTGGATTCCTAGAATAGATTAATTATTATGACATGACATGTTCAATATTTAAAAATAAAAAAAACCATTAAAATTCAATAAGAATAAACACAAAATCGAGTAGAATACCATAGAAGGTTTCATTCCTAAAATATAATAAAATTTAAAATTTATAGAACATTATAATATAAGTTATAGGATCATGGGTTTTCATACTATGTCAGGGTTCTGTTCACACTACCAAATTTTATAGTTTGAACAATTTATTCATAGTTCATGATATTTGATCCCACATAACCAATGAGAGTGTTAATTCTCTCATAGTTTTCATCATATTTCAGTTTAGCTCTTTAAAATATCCACATAAACTATAGAAAGTCAATCATCTCAGATGAATCATGACAGTTATCATGTCATATTATATCATATTTCATGTCATATTGAATATTTGGAATATACCATATCTTCAGATTTACAAATTCATTAATTAATAACCAGACATCATGACCCACATGTGATCAATGATATCCCCGTCACACTCTATTATATTATTTATAAAGAATATTAACTCAATCATTCTTTTTTATCTCAATATATTAATACTTTCCTACATGAGACTAACTAAATACTACTTTGTCATACCTATAACCATATGATAGTTATTTTGGTATCCACAAAATAACATAACTGCATTCATTATTATCCATATCCACTAAATTCCATTAAAATAAAAATTTTGTAAAAAGTATGTTACCAATCAATAAAATGCATATGAAACTAAAACATATAAATTAACTATCTCAACAAAAAAGAAATATCATTCCACCAATATGATAGAAATAAAACCACATAACCATAGGATATAATATAGATTTTAAGATAACATTATACCTCAGATTATGAACAATTATATAATGATAATGTGTCACATGCGTTACACACATCCCCACCTTTTTGAATTGAACATAAAGACAGTTTTTTAATATTTAATATATCACATGGTTCTTCGAATCCCATATTTTTATTTATTATAAATATAATAATAAACACATTATATTTTCTTAAAACTATTTATACAAACACCTCATGTTATTATATTCTCTCCCCCTTAATGATCACCAAAAAAAATCAAACTGTACTATCTCTCCCATGGCATGAAGAAACAACATTATGTTTTTTCCATTTAAAATAAATGATAATCATTGATTGGGAGAAATTAGTAGTAAATCCTATATATAATTTTTTGGAAATAATTAAATTTGAAAAACACTTTAATGTTCATGAAAGCATCCTTTTAAGGAGAACTCATCAAGATATCCATGATTTATTCCTTCATTGAAACATATTCAAATAAAATATAACAATTCACTATAATATTATTGATGATGTTATGTTTTATTTTAATATATATAGACTTCAAATGTTGCGTTATTTACTTTGAATAGTTGATAGCACAATGATTATCACACACAATCACTAAAGAGGATAAAACATCAACCCTCTTTCCAATAATATGAAATTCCATCATTAACATTAATGAAGTGTATTATGGAATTGAAAAATACATATAATTTATTCCAAAATATTGTCTCAATTATAATTCTGGAACATATATTCATTATATCCTCCCTCAAGAATAATATACCTCCAAAAGATAACTTTTACTCAAAAAATTAACCATCACAATATTTATCATTATAGATATAAATTTTTAATATTATACCATTTTAATTCTTCAATACATAATAAATATTTCCATGAAACACAAAATACAATTTATATCAAATATGTTTCACTCCATTATGTTTCATTAAAAGGACACAAATAATGTAACTACAAATAGAATGGGTCATTTTCATCATACAAAATATAATTGATATTAAATAATTCTATATAATTCTATTGGATTCACTCTCTTGAATTATTCATCCATGGTAAATGTAATCCTACATGCTTTGTGAGTGGTAAAATACTTGATTCCCATATTCTAAACTTTTTATGTAACTCATCATTATATTTTTTTATAAGAGATTATATAATATATTTCATTAGTGACATACATCGATTAAAAATTTATCTCATTTATTTCTAACATGAATAACAATCTCCTCATTTTGGTAGAATATTCCTCCATAATTAATTGATTTTTATGGATGAAATTATTTCATCAACATACACATCATTATTGGATATTTATAGTTAGCTCAATCGTTAAAATGATTTGAAATTGATTTTCCATTCATCAATTTCTAACTCAATACAATTATATCAAACATTTAATACCATGATTATGGATCATTTTTGTGTCTACATATTCAATTCATCCCTTTTATCACTTAATAACCATCATAATCCCGGATAAGCCCATACAATAATTTAAAGATGAAATTCCTTGCAGTATAATCCTACCACATTAATGAAATTAAAAGAGAACATATTAATTCTACAATTAAGGAATAGAGGATCATTACACAATTTACATTTATAAAATTACTCCATCTTCCTATTGTAAAAGAATATTGTAAGTTCCATATATTATACTCACCACAACATGTAATACTCATACACATGATCACTCTCTCTCTATCTCTCTATATAGGTTTGACATAATATAATGAATTCAATATAAATAAAGAAATTAATGAGAATTTTTATTTCACATGATTTGGATAATCATGTCATATTTCCATAGAAAAATTATTCTACAATTTTCATTTCAATTAAAACACAATATTTCTATAAAATACTATTAGAAAATACAATTTATACCAATTCATCTTTTTTATTAATGTTACTTCACTACATGTTAAAGTGGTTCACTAAATTAATATAGATTCACCCTTTTGTTCATCACATTACAAATACATGTGAAATTCATTGATGGCCCCCCATTTTGAATAATGTGACTATTTATCACAATATTTTTGAGAAATTATCCACTAAACTGAAACTCCTAAGGATTTAGAATATAATGAAATTTTCTATATTCAATCTTTTTGATAAATTTTGATGCACAAAACCATGAACAGATGTGAATTATTATTATAATAAATAAAATTAATCACATTATATGATATTTAAATAAAATATTTTTATCAAAAATAATACTTAATTTGCATATACAATAACATTAATTCTAAAAATTTTAATGGAAATGAATTTTTATAAAAAAATTTCTCATATATATTTTATTAAAAATTATGATTAGTGTTTCAGTGATATATGTGACTCTTTTATTGCTATAAAAATTATTTAATTTTCCAATAATTTAGTATTATTTAATATTAAATAATTTGAATTTTGAAAATACATGTTTTCTTAAAAAATCGTTCATATGTGTGAAATGTTTTTTATAATAATAGAATAAATTAATCCCAATTGATGAAATAATTTTAGGATTATTTTTACTATATATTCTATAAAATTTTTAAATTCATTTATTGGTTGCTAGTAGGTGAAAAATTTGTATAAATTCAGTGTTGTTAATAATGTTTTCAAAATATTGTTTTTGTTTGGTTTTATGTGAATATTTTGTGATGAATTTAATCCAGTGTAGAAATTGAAATATTTTTTTTCCATAATTGGATCCATGATTTTCAAAATTGGAAATGTGTTTTCATTAAAAATAGTTTCCATGGAAAATAATTAGCAACACAGTAGGGATTAAATGGATTAATAAGGGATTAACATATAGATAATTTATTATATAACTCTATTTATTTTCTTAATGTGATTGGTTGAATGGATATATATCCCTATATATATTATATGTTCATTTTGTTTATCTTGGTTCCACTTTCCACTAAATATGACTGTTATCTTTAAATGATAAAAGTATTTAAAAGAGAACCCCATTCCTCAATTATAAATGGCAGACCAGTCCCCATCAATCATTCACACCTTAGAATATATCTAGATCATCCATTCACTATTAAAATTTAATAATAACATTCCACCATATGTTTTAGAGATTATAATATTCTTATAAGTCCAAACATTGATGGATAATGTTTTATTCACTGTAAGGATTCCAAAAGAAGGGGTAATTATTTTTATGGATATATTTTATTTTTTATTTCTTCAATCACTAGATATAAACAATATTAAACAATATTAAAAATGAATAAAATTTTCAATTACTATAATAACATCTTATTAAATTAATTTAATAGTAATTTACTAAATAAATTCCATCCCATGAGAGATGATAGTGTCGTTCAGGTGTATAAGTGGATTACCAACTCCATGAAGAAAACAAATTCATTTGTAATGATCCTCTCACATGGTCAATGATATGGATGGATTTGATTAAAATATATATGACATTAAAGAATTATTTTAAATCTATGATAAACCATTAATATTTACCATTCATTCTTTCCATTCTTTGTAAAATGATAACATTATTTGTCGGTTTGTATGGACTACCATCTGCATAATGTAATGTAATTAATTTTCTATAACCTCTATATATAATTTGTTTTTTAAAGTGTATATATTGAATATATATGATACTTACAATATTATTATGATTATTTAGATGAATAATCTATAAACCATGTGAACCGACCAGAACGGGCGAACCAAAAAATCAATCTAAAATAGAACAGTTAACAGAAAAATAATTTTTTCAGTATGAATTATTAATAATATGGTTTTCCATGATTTAAATTAATGTGGGAGAAACATTTCTCCTCCTGGGTCTATCTCAGTGGTATCTACCACTATGGGTTTTAGAAAGGACCCGTGTTCAAGTATCATATAGTACATCAATGCATTTGTGTGATGCATTCTTTTCATTGAAATATATTCCCTTTCTTAGAATCGATGTAAATATTAATAAGTGGATAATTATAAATTATAATGGAATGATATATTATATGATAAGTATGAATGTGTTTATATTATATATTTATAATACATTAATATTTTTTATATAGGGTTTAACAAAGTCTCTTATGTAATTAAGGACTTGGGATTCATGTATATTTTGTAATATAATTTATAATCGGAATCATTTATTCATGAACATCATTGAGAGTAATTTCATACTATTTATCTCCTAAAACCCATATATCTTTTTCATCACTTTTTAATTTGTGGGACTTCATGTTTTACATTCATTCTCTCACCATGTTATTTAAAATGATTAACGAAATATTTTTAATAAAAACAAAAATTATATCCTCCTTGGTCGGAAAAATTATTCAACAATGTTCATGGTTTTCCAAAATGTTTTTATAAATTTTCATATTTAATTGATAACTAATTTATAAATTATTTTTCAACTACATTTTATATTTAATTCAATGATTAGGAACCAATATTGTTCTTTTATGAATGAGTTACTTTTTACCAAAAATTTTAATAGATTAAAATTTTAACATTTATCGAATGATTGTAATTTCTATTAATTATAAATATTCATCTATTGAGGTATCCCATTAATATTTTTAGTGGTTATTCTAAAAGAAAATAATTATCTCAATAATATAGGGAATTGTTATTTAAATTTTTATCAAATAAAAATGGTATTTTTATCAATGGTATTAAATAATGATTTAAATGTTATTTTCAGGGTATTTTTATTTATGCCAATATCATATTAGGTTTTTTAATAATTCAATAGGGATATAATATAATGATAATATCATCAAATAACCAATTAGGACCACTTCTAGGACAAAATATTAATAATGGAAAACACCCCAAGATCTCCTCTAATAGGATTGGGGATGGTGATTATTGTCGAGTTGGAATATCGTTCCCTTAGACAAAATTACCAACACACTCAAATAACCATATCCATTCAATATTATTGATATATAATGAGATTAAATCATACAATGAGAATGTAATGTATAAATAACTTCTTTTTCATACATGAATGTGTATAGTGGAATGCTAGATTTTAATATATAAAAATATACACCCAACCATAAATGAGGTCCGAAAATTATAATAAATAGTAAAACGAATTCCAATATTTTTTGGAACATTTTATCAAAGGCTTACCATCAAATATGACCCTAATCTTCATGTACTACTATTATCCACCGATACTAGGTCCACTAAAGTCTGTATTGACCCACCATTCACATGAATATGAATCAACACAAGTGTTTATAGAATATAAATGAGTGAATATATTCATTCCATATAGTATTCCCAAAAAATATTGGGATGAAATTGAAATTAATATTCACCTCAACCTCTAGACGTTGGGGGAAAGGAAATCCAAATTCCATATATGCTCATACTAAAATACCAGACATGAATAGATATAATTAATAATCAATACCACTCACAAAGGATGATGATGAGTCTATGTAATACTATAATATAACCATATATGATTCCGAACACCATACAAAACCTCAAAATAATTAGAGTGGACAGTATAATATTTGTTATTTCACTCTATATTTAAGGGTGAACTATGTGTACATATGGACACATCTCACGTGACTCCACCTAGATAAATTGGTGAATCATTACCTATATTTGTCTTTTCCATACATGTGGCTCCTCAAAGCATGTTTCTATAGAGAAATAATATGTATGTTCTCATAGGTTCCAGGGAATGTTCTCTAGGAACACAGATCTACTAGCCATATTCTTCTATACAGTGTGTCCCTAGGCAGACATTGTGTGTCTTTCCACTTGGGTCCTTGGGTTTGTTCTCTCAGAACACAGATCTACTACTCTAGAAGTGTAATATGTATTATGATCCTAGACATTTGGAGTGTGATATATACTCATCCAAATACCTTGCCACCTTTAAACTATCATGAACATCAAGTGTCTCCTCTTAAGTAAATGATAAGTAATCTAGGTTTCCATAGAACGTAAATATATATTTCATAAATTATATATATGGTATTCACGAAACTACTGCCAATATTTGACTCACTTATAATTTTAAAATCTCATGGATGAAACCGTTTATCATCATTTCCCAACCTTATGTGGCCAGGAAATAATAATTTTGTCACCAGATTTATTACTGTCACACCTCCATCAATATTTAGTGTCTCGATCCATGGATTCATCACCCACATTAAAATAGTGAAGCTATTTAGATATAATTTTTTTGATCTCCAAGTCATTCATGCACCAATCATGAATTTTGTGGCTCAATCATACTTAAATCATTCCTGATGATGTTCAATCAGGACCCAATGGGGAAAAATGAAGAACACAAATAATGATGGTGATAAAATCCAAAGAACGACATGAAATAATTCATTGGTTGATGTTATTACATTTGATGATTATATATTCTGGATACATATGTAAAATCAAGGATTAAAATGAGAATTAGGGATTATGATCAATTATTTAAATAAATTTTGGGAACTTGAAAATAACCAAAAAAACTAATAATGAAGATACACAATCTATACGTGTAAATTAGATAAAAGTTTTAAAAGCCACAAAATAACGTGAGGTAAATTAATAAAAATTACTCATTGGTAAATAATATTCCATATATAGATGATTATAATAACTCCACTTAATTCTTCATTTGATAATGAATCACCTTCATCATTTATAGGTGATCAATCCTCTCGAGTTTGATAATAAAAAATGTTCTCAAATCCACCTCTCAAATCTATAATGGTTCTTTAGATAACCATGGAGATTCATTATAATGATTGGTTTATAGATAAGGATTAGGTTTTAGGCAACTATCTAAAATAAATAATAATAAATGTTTAATTTTCACAATACACCGGACAACATCCTCTATCTAGGTAACATCTGAGAGTGACGAACTATACATCCTGTCTATGGTAAACCCAATATTTCAAAAAAAAAACTAGAGACCTAATATATCACTGATAAGGTCCAAATAAAAATATAGACTGTTTATTCGTAAATAAAAATTTGTGTGTGATTTCTTTATTATATACTAATAAATTTAAGATATTAGTTATGGGATTCTCTTACACTGAAAACAAATTTCAAACACTAATGATAATCTAGAGACATAAATATATATATATATATCTGTGTGTGTGTGTGTGAATTTATAGGGTCAAACTATAAAAACTGGAGCCATTATATTACCCCTCCCTACAAAGATTTTTAGCCAATAAATAACAAGTTACAAAAAATTCTAGGGGTTTTGGGCCTATATCTGATTTTCATTATCCTGTGATATTTCCTTCACATTATTATATATACAAATATAATTTACTATATGAATTATCATCCAATGTAGTATCTTCTCTTTATAATCCTCAATCACCACTATGTACCAAATAAATTTTCCCCACCCCTGGATTCCCAACCATAACTACAAAATAACATTCACCAAGTCATGCATATATCTCTTGAATAGTGAAACATTGAAGACATCATGAACTAGGTCCAAATATTGGGGAAACGATAGCCGATAAGATACCATTTTAGTCGTTCATATGACCTAGAATAGACTAAAAAATTAAATTGAAAACATTCTTCCTAGAATAAATTTTTGTAATCCCCTTTGTTGAATCTCTTATGAATATTTTGTCTCCAATATAGAAATAAAAATTCAAATTTCCTAAGTATGCATATGTTTTTTTTCAACTCGAAGATGTTTCATATATTATAATTTATCACTTAAACCTTATTTACCATTTCATGGACCAACATTATCCCTATAAGAGATGTTTCACCCATTATTTTCCAATAAAAGGGTGAACTTCAGGGTCTTAATATAGGGATAAAATGGTTTCATTCCAATAGTATAGTGATAGGTACAATTATATAAAAACAACACTATTTTAATGTGATCCTCCTAGCTCCAATATAAGTTCAAAAAATAGGCTCTCAACATATCCACAAAACCTGGATGGCCTGATTCATCTAGCAATCTGTTTGGGGGTGAAACAATATGATCTTCTTTTACAAGGTACCAAAACCCTCCATTATTCCTCTCAATAACAATGATTTATAGTAGGAATCAAGGAACAATACAATAATATTTGTTTCTACATGAATTTGGATGATCTTTGACATATACAACCATCCCAAACTCATGACTGGACTCCACTCTAGGGCTGGAGGAATGTGTGAATATGTGGAATGTTGGATGACAATAACCAAGGTACCACCATTTCGACAAACATTACATTGTTGACCACTAAAAGAAACACATTGATATTACATATCATTTCCATTACAAGATATCAATATGTTTAATCAATCCCACTAGAACATGGTTTTTAGCCTCTACCTAATAAAAAATGATCCATCAAGAGAAAAACATTCTATTGATCAGCCACATTCAAAACCACTAAAATTATCATCAATGGTAATTATTATTATTTTGAACACTTGCATGTAAACATAAGGGGTATAAGATCAGTACCTCTTTATGAAAGGTGACTTGAATCTCTATATGTTCGTTGAAAAGGTGAAGACCTACCCAATTTCCATAAATACATATGGTTTTATTCCTATCGATATATGGAAAGGCAAAACATCTCAATCGATATCTACCAACATAACTATGATAACATTATATAGAGGTGGTGGAATCAACACAATCTACTAATGATAAGTCCCACTCCTATCCACCACCAGGGTCATCGGAAACGATTCCAACTGCTCAGAAACCTCTTTTAACATGTGGTATATAGACATTTTTATAAGGTATTCTCCTAATATATTTATATTCCCTCGAGTATAGACAATCTTAATGGAATTATTTTTCAGTAAATACTACCATCATCTATATCTCAGGTTATGATACCATTAGGCGATGATTTAACTCATACTCTACTGTTCCTTGTAAATAATGAAATTCCCACCTGTAATATAATTCTTACTCATCTTCAAGGTTATGTCTATTGCTTCAAACACTATATTAGGGGTTAAATAATGTTTCTCACGGGGTAAAAACATCCTTGAAAAATAAGCAATCACATCCATCATATACCTCAAAATTTTATATGATCCCAACGTAATAGGCATCAAAACATTCCATATACTCAACACCCCTAACTAGTATTCGCTACATAGGAGAACATCCCATATTTTACCTCAACATGTAAAAGGCTTTCTAAAACTGCTCAGAAGAAGAATATAAATTCATTTTATACATCAAGGAACAAAAATTAGATATTTTCCTCAAAATGTGTTTCATGAAACTCTGGTTGTACCTTGATAAACTGAGAAACCATAGAACCTCAAATTCAAACTCACCTAGTTTTAATGTAAGAATTGACTCATTAATCAATAGATCCTCATAAATCTCATTTTTAGAGATAAAATCCAAAGAATGTGAACCTATCATATACAAAAATAACACATCAATATATTTCAATATAACTAATGCTCATAGAGTAGATTTATAAAAATCTACAAATTTCCTCCATTATACACCACATACATTGATTAAATAAGATATTCAATGATAAATACAACAAGAAATCATTCCTAGAATGGTTAGAAGATCAAAACCATACTATAAATGAACACTACTAAGGGAAAGTTTTACCAATAATTTAATCATGTGGAATACGTGGTTACCATAGAAACAACATAATTTTTTTAAATTTAATCCTCTTGAACACTCAACCGATGGATTTTAGACCTGAGATTGGTCTTTCAAAAAAAAACTAACACCTTTCATCTAACTACAAAGGAAAAAATACTTCATAAGGTCTAATTTTGTGTTGATCATTCTGTGATTTTGGTGAGTTAAATCGAAATTAAATCCTCTTGATCTCATATGAATTTTCATGAATACTAGTAAGGTCACCAAGGGGTAAACACATGTTATAAAAAAACCAGTCTCTAATTGGTCTTATAAAAGTATCCTCATCTCTCAGGGCATGATATGGGCCATCCGATATGATTTAGTAGAAATATTTGTGAATTAATTGTGATTTTTTAGAAGTCAATCTCTCAACATAAAGATAGTATCAGAACCTTTTTATGATAATTGAAAATATTGTCCACCACTATTACTGCAATCTATATTAATATAGATCCCTTCACACCATTGAAACATCAATACATCTTGTAGGGTATACGATACAACATCCATCTCATAAGTCATAGTTGATCAATCATATGATCCTTCTCAACCATAGTAGTAAATTTTGATCTATATATTTTAAACCTTATAACACTCTTGGGATGGTAGTCAATAAGGTAATGCACCGTAGATGCCCACTATTTTCCATGGATGGTGTCATATGGTTTAAACACAATGAACATAATAAACCATGAGAAACTCTCTCCACTAAGTTCCAAATCACACTACAGACATATGTGTGATATTAAATGATACATACCTATATAAAGATGTGGCTATTGTGGACCAAAATTATACTATACCAGATTATCTCACTCTTTCTCAAGGGATACATATATAATATAATGACTCCTACCTATATAAGTATGTACATGGGATAATGTTTAGAAGACACATATCATTCTTGAAATAATATCATGAATAACATTAACATATCCCTCTATTTTCTATAAATGGACATGTTTGTGATATCTACCCCACAAATCCTAGCATGGTCCAGATGGTTGTGGTTGTTGGAGTAGATTTTAGAATATATTTCCACCTTAAATTCCTCCCCCAATAGATCCAACATCACAAATGTTAAGACATTATATCTAGAGGATTACATGAAAATTTTTGGGAAATCCTTTATCTTGATTTTTTATCTCTCATGGAATACCATGCACTATCTTATCACTAACTAAATATGGCGAGTCATAAAATCAAGAGACTCTTGATCTCACCCATCACAATTATAGAATCGTTACTCTCATATTTGTCTGGACCCTATATGTGAATCACATGATTCAAATCCATGTGTCAGAGCTAGGGCTTGAGTATGCCAACTGTGTAAGAAACCATTATAATATATACATTCAAGATAATACATAAGAATCACCCCTAAAATGTAATCATTAGGATCCAACCTAATGGAATTCCATGACCAGAATAATCTATGTATATAATGACCTCTCTATCCCTCAATAATAAGTGAGAATTCATAAGGAGACCAATCTGGAACATATGTTTCTGTGACGGACCTAATCAGTCATCTTTTCCCAGAAATTTCTATCCTGCATCATATATTGAGAGTATAATATGAAGAATGTCAAAATCAATTCCTACATGGAAATTGAAAAATCTCCCTACAATAACATGATGAGCTCTTGAATTAGCATAGAGCATAATCCCAATGTAAAGTACATTTCAGTATCACTTGATGAATGTTTTTACAATTGATCATAATCTAAACTGGGGTATGTGTGATAAAACTACAAAAAAACCCTTCTAATCTTGGATGAATTCTAGTCACATGTGTGAACATCTGGTAGGATAGTTTTCAAATAACTCATAAAATTCAAGCAAATTCCTCTTGACAATCCCTTACAGACTGAGTGTTTATTTCTCAATAGAGCATGGGTTGTATTTAATCTTGGAAACGTACATAATGGGATCATACTATCTATATAAATTTCAGGACCTACATGATCTATCAGCTACCAGAAATACTATCGATCTTCTAGCTGGACCACTACAGATGGATCCACACATATCTTGTCTAGGGGATGAACTATTATCTTCTCACCAATAGTGAATAACGAATGGATAGGTTTCTGAAATGAGGCATCATTACTCTACATATCATTATCACCACCTTATAGTGATATCCATAGAATCGATCATAATGGTTGAATCCTAAAAGATAAAAAAAATAATAATGTTAGATAATAATATCAAGGAAACTAACTGAAAAGGGAAATAAAATTCAAAAAAATCACATATGATACATATACATATGGTCTCTATAATTGAATCCTCAAAATTCCATGTCTATAAACAGGTTTTAGAGTCTGTTTGTATGGATATATCGACCACCACCCAACAATTTGTTTCCCTGGCCTAATGTATAAATGCAAGAAACTCCGACATTGTCTCCATGTTATCCCAAACCAATACTCACATCATGTACAACTCCAATCAATGACTATAGGAATAATCAACTCTGAAGCCACCCTTTTATCACCCTATCGATTGCGAACCTTTCTACGAATGTAATATGGTGAGGACAACAACCCTAGCTAAAATACACAAGATAGTGTATAGGGAAAAGTTTTTAATATGAATGTCACTGAATTGAGAGACCATAGCATAATTTAATAATTTATATAGACAACCAACAATACAAAATATTTCGTAGATATAATAAAGGAATGAAACAACAAGATTTTAATCATTGCATGAAATATCTGATAGAAAATACATCAATGTCAAAGAAATAAATGTAATAGTTATAAATGGAATAATAATTTCAAATCCATAATAGAGATCCTGGCCTGAAAATAACTAAAAAAAGGTAATCATTAAGGGTGATTAGATCAATATCACTATGGGTGAGGACTGGACATAGCCAGAACCAACATGTACTAATATTCTCCACTTTTTTTAGGTATTTTAATGTCACAGACAATATCCATTCCATATATATAATACATAACACATTTCAACATAATCAATGAAATGTGAGTATAAATATAAACATGTGGTAGTGTTGAAAACTAATAGAGATGTAATATAAATAAACATACCACTCAACCTTTATAAACCAATTGGTGAAAACCCCAAAGGTCAAATATGGTAATATTAAAACCTTGGTAGATAAAGTAGATATGTCTCAATATCTATAGAAAGAGAAAGATGATGATGAGTCTCTATACATCTAAAAGGAAACTTCTTTGATGGCAAACACCACAGACAATATAACATGAATCAGATTGGAGGACATTCTCCTCTCAATTTCACTCCATAGATGAGGTGGCACTATCTATGGTGGAGGAACAACATTCTGAAATATTTCAATGATGGGGGAGTACAAATCATTTGAAATAGGAACCACACCCTTTTTAGTTTTAGGGATTGATGAATCTTCCATTAAGAAGTTTCATAGGGCCAACATCATGTGTCATCTAGGGAATAAAGACCCCAAAAAATATTTGATGATCAAGCCTAGACATTTTTATTACCCAGATATCACTAAATGATTCATCTCTCCAATAACACCTATAATAATAAATATGATGCAAAAATGGATTCTAACATTGTATCCTATATAGAACAATAATCATGATAGTTTACTCATGGCCCCAAATCCATGTACAGGACAATGTGATACTTACGATAGATGTCCAAGGAAAACGTAACTGATGTGTACATAATGTAAAGTAAATTTTGACTCATCCTTGTCCCTTAGTTTTTCCTCTAATGGATATGGATTGTCTTGCCTATTAGATCAAGGAAACATGTCTATTAGGGGACAATTCATCTATTCTTACCAAGGTTTCTTTGAGTGAACACTATAAACATGGATCAACTAGCCATGTACCTCAACACATGGTGTCCCATGGGGGAAATGTCTTCTAGGTAAACATTGGTTATTGGGAATGTTCCCTCAGAAAAATGGAATGTAATCATATATTGTTACATATGGTGTGTGGTAAATAACACAAAATATACCCTAGTATCTGGGCAATTCCGAGTAACATTTAAAACTTTCCGCTAGAGTACATGGGGTGCACAAATATTTTCTATAGAATGCAACTATAATCTCAATTAGGATTCAAATTCATTAATTCCATCAAGATATACCACAATTTTATATTCCCAAAATAGATTCATTAATAGGATGTCAATTATGATAATTGTTCCCTAGAATTTGGTTTCTTAGAAATCAAGATTTAATTTACATGAATTCTAACCATCATGAATTCTATCACCGTTCAATGTCATGATCCATAGATTTTTTATAGAAACCACATATCCATTAATTATCATTTGAATAATGTTGAGCTCATATTCGTTTCATATATATTTCATAAAGTAAGTGTTCAATCAAAATGGTGACCATCTAGGAAAATACAAATACTGACCCCGATCAGATGAAAATGAAGAATGAAAAGAATGGTATTGAAAAAAACACAAGAAAAAGTGTAAAACAACATTGTTCAATGTGGTACAGGGAAATAATTACATATTGTAGAAAAAAGAGAAAATATATGTTGCAATGGATATATGTAATTATGATCAAGAATGATAATTAAAAAATGGTTCACCAAAATAATGGAGAATAAAAATAATGAAAATATAAAATACATTCCTATTAATTTGATATAATTGGGTAGAACCAAAAAATAACAAGACTTACCTTCAGATTGGTTTTTTCATTGGTGAAAAATATGTCTTCTTGTGATGATGATGAGGATACTTTTGTGTTCATTATTAATCTCATGAATCCTGTTGAATGTTCATTATAAATGTACATTCCTGATAATGATAATTCCAACTGAGATAACTTCCACCTCTGAAATATCCTAAGGTTATACAGATAAACCAAGAGTATTTTGATAAAAAAATATGAATATAGGGAGATTAGGTTTTATTATATTTTGTAAAAAATATTTATTTTTTTAATGAATCCTAACTCTTTAGTCTTCTAAAAAACAATTATTTATGTCTAACCATCTATAAAAACTAGGGTAAAACATACATTCCGGAAACAACCAGAGACCAATATTTCCCATATCAGGTCCGGATAAATTGGGAAACCATTTATTCTAATAATATTCACATACCTGATTAAATATATATTTTTATATCTAATATATTAATTATAGGCTCTTATGAAAAACAAAATGTATTTTCAAATATTAGGAAATACCCATAGATATATATATATAACTAATCAAATAGCATTTACCATTGTCCATACAAATAACATAAAATTTTGGTCTTCTAATGGTTTATGATTATTTGATAAAATTTTTTAAAACTTATTTATTTTCCCCACGTTATTGTATAATTAATTAATGTTTTTTTTTTCTCTTCTATCATACATATGTATAGTTTTAATTATTAAATGAGTGGTATTGGAATTATATATCCACATAACTCATTGAATAATGATTGATATCTCATAAATTTAATATGAAATATGATGGAGAGTGAACCCAATCCTATAATAATGATATGTTATTGAATGAACCAAATCTATTATGGGATGAAATATAATATGTGATGATGGTTTGGAAAGTATGGAATTATTAGTAAAATAAGTTTTTATGCTTATTATTTTCTAGAAATTCCTATGACATGCTCTTATAATTATGAGAAGATGTCATGGTTAGTTATTGAATAATGATTATTTCTCAATCATAGGTCCCATTTATTTTGAAATTTTATGTATTTAATCCATGAATCATTATTTAAACACTATTAATAATTTGATAATAAATAAATTAGTTATGATCATTAACTCATGCCTCTATTCTTATCATAATACTTTTTATATTAATATATTGATATATAGAATGTATTCCATTAATGAGAATAATATTATATTTTTCATTATCTTTACATTTTCCCATATTATGATGAAATGTTTAATGTATGATATGACTTAACAATTGAATCTTTAATAATATATTTTTGGAATATGTTATTGATATTTCATCATATTAGATTATTATTCATCTATTCTTGATGGAAAATGATCATATATAGATTTATGGTGTTAATTTTTGTGTAATATATTATGTTATCATCTAAGGTGTGTAAATTTATATGATCATATTCCATAGGTCGCAACATAATGCATGTGAATAAACTATATTAATCCAAGGATGTCCACTATTAACCCTTATTCCCCACCTCCAGTTTCCAAAAACAATTCTCCGGATAATGCATTCATATGATTCATTACACTAAAACATATTTTATTATCACTTTTGTTCAAAAACATATAGACCATATGTTGTACAAAAACCTAGTTTATGATATCATAATCTCATTGACCATTCACCATTAAGAGAACCATTCCCACTAATTAACATTATAATTAAGAATTCAGATATATTATATCATATTGATAGAAATATTATTGCAACCAATAATGTTTCACAAACCAAGAGTCTCTCAGTGCAGGATTGATTCATTAAGAACCATTATAACTCTCCAACATGGTGTCATAATCAACCACATTAACAACAATAACATCCAGTTACATCCATAATCATCAATTCACCCATGTTCCATTGATGAAAAAGATATCTCAAATAATCATGTACAAATGTCTTCAAGACAATTTTTTTATGTATAATGCTTATTGGTTATAATCCAATACACTAGTTCCTTGTTCTCTTACCATCATAATAATAATTTATATTTTAGGTCGATGTGTTTCATCATAATTTGGAACAAAATATGTTTATTCATGTGTATTTCATTATTACAATCATAATAAATAAATTCACAATACAAGACCCCTCTAATCACCAAAAACATATTCCTTATCCAAGTTAATTATTTCTGTTTTTCTAATGCTACAACATATTATAAATCACCTATGGAAAATTATATCAATGACTACTATCAAGAAATCTTGCTCACTAAAATTCTTCCAAATGAGGTCCCAAAAGTTATTATAACCTTATAGTTATATAAGCCTATCATGAATATTTATTATATATACCCTTGTAATTTATATTCTATCACAAAAAATAGTTCAATATCTCATTTTCCATTAAGATATGTGATAATCAATTTCAATAAATCCAATTTCATTATTACCCGTATGGACATGAAATGGCTAGAGACTGACACTATTTATATAATACCAATTACTATTCACACCATGGAATGAATTAGGATTCCCACAATAGATTAAAATGATACATTGAAATGTTATTTACTCTCTCAATAGACATCTTGAATATATATGTGACCTTATCAGGGGATTTCATCTCAAATCATTCATATAGATATTCCACCAATTACAATATATTTCAATTCTATAAACTATCAAGTAGTAAATAATATATGTAAAATAGAAATAATATGAAAATATTATCCAAAAATACGTTATGGAAGAAAAAGTGTCTCAAATTTCTCTATATCAAACCCATGTCACCCCTAAATGCATGAATTACTTGCACCATTGTCTGTGTGATCACTTGAATGAATGAGCTATTCTCTTTAGTTTTTAGACTAAGAACTTGTTTTTCTAATAAATGAATCCAAATGTTTTCTCATGTAAATAATCTCCCAAAAATATACCTAGTAAAATGATATCATTACATTTATTTTCCAAAATTGAGTATTTATATTTTGTAACAATGCTCAACACTTTTTGAATTGTCATATTATTAACTACATATGAAAATATTTCAAAAAATTAAGCCATTTCACACTTTTAAACCCAATTAAACACCAACTAATAATTGTACTATTTCATCCCCATAGCTTATGTTTTAAACAATATGATACATTGGTTCTCTACAACCTTCATTCCTCAGTGTATTTTTATTTTCTCCCATGTTCTTTTCAAAAATAGTGAATCCAACTCAACTTTCATGGATAAATGTAGTTTTATAGAGTAACTGATTCTTATATCATATTAAAATATAGTTGGGACATATCCATTCATTGAATATTAGAAGAAAAATTTAGTTCAATACCTCTAAATATGTGACCCAAATAATTTTTCTCTTGATAATGATACCAACAACTTAGCACTTTTCAAATCGAAAACATCAAACTAAATTTTCCTAGGAATTCCAAATTAAATTCTCATACTATGTGACATCATTGTGAACATATATTTAATTATATTGGCTATTTAATTCATCTCATGTTCCACAAGAATATTATTATCATTTATTCTCCCTTTTCTCTTTGATATTTTTTAGAATCTCATTATTATATTGTCATCAAAATTGTCATAAAGTAAAAAAATTAACTTGGTTTTGTCTCATTCACCACTATTAAATTCCACTAAACAAAATAATTAATTAACAAAACGTTTATGATTTAGATATAAAAATAATTTTTTATGAACTCATCTGTGAATGTCATAATTTATTTTGACACTATATGAGTTTTGATAGGGGAAGTTCCCCATACATATGTGGGAATAAGTTTCATCTTATGACACATAGATGTAAAATATATTGAATGAAACCATCCAATATTTCTCTATGTAGAACTCTAGAAACATATATATTATTTATGATCAAGCTTCCAAATTCCTCTAATGAATAATACATTTATCTTCTAATTACTGATATAACACTATTAAAAATGCAATAAATTTGATCAATCAGTAGTGTGTTTATGAAATATTTCATTCCATTAGATATTATAGTTTGAAATTTGGATATTTCATTTATTCACCATGGAATGAACTTATATTACTATGAGAAAGTCCACACACTCCTGTTACAAAATAATTTAATAAATTCTTCTTCCAATATTCCTAAGGTAGTAAAGTATTTCTTCAAATTAGGTAAGTGATGATCTTCTTTGGGATTGAGGTAACAATATATAATTATCATGATGATCAAATTTCCATCTTCCATGATTTCAAGAGCTTCATCCTCATCTGAATGAGCATTTTTAAAAATCATAGAAATATAATTATACATTAATACCTTCTCAGTCATAGAGTTTAAGGATGCTCAGGAATTTATACTTGTTTATTCCCTTCGAAGATGCAATTTTATAATTAAAATAATTCAACTATATCTACCATATAAATACTAAAACATATTCTCCCAGAAACTATACAAAATTTTTTTACCCTTCATTCATTTTATTATTTATTCAGATTTCCCCTCATAGCGTAGTTCCAACATATTGGGTATTAACAATCCAATTTTTTCTCTCTCTTAAAACATGACTTACTTTTGGATTTCATCTATATTTATAAATGTACAGAAAATTACCTCTAATCTATAATGAGTGATATTATTAAGGGTTAATGGAAATACCAACATATGATTTTCTCATTTAGGATAATTTTATGATTATTATAAATGGTCAATTCAATTTCCTGATGAATTAATCAGAAGTGTTACCATCACTTTCATTGTTTCTTGAATGGAGAGAATCAATTGTTTTAACCGATCAACTTTCATGGTCTTATTGTTAATATATTTATTAACCTTCAACCATACTAAAATCATTCAAATGATTAGAAAAAATTCTATATTGAAAAATATAATAGTAAATAATCTCTCTATATTGAACCCCATGATCATTTTAATTGTATTTTAATCCAAGAAATGTAGAGTAATCATCATCTCTACTGAGGTATTCTCATCATAAATCATGAAGTATATGTTTCATGTTAAGGACCTTCATGTTAAATAAACAACCATTCTGTTAAGCCTCTATAACTCTTCATTCTTCATTCCATCTATCCGAATTCCTTTTAATATAATGTATTGTCCTTTATAAATGTGACATTATGAAATATTCATTTAATCTATAGTCATCATAAAATTTATAAAATTTTACCCTATATCCTACAAACATCATAAAATAAGATTAAATATATTATATATAATAAATTTGTTTTCTTGAATGGAAATTCAAACATATGTTTCATATAGAATGTGCATTTACATGATCGAATCCATGATCTAATATGACTAGTCTTTTAATAAATATGACTCATATTAAAATGAAAATACTCCATACAAAACATATTAGAAATATAATATACTTCACCATATGCTTCCTTTATCAAATGTTATCATGATAATATGATATATAAGAAGATATCATTTTTCCAATACCCTTATCAGTGATCCATGTTGAATCATATAACAAACCACTCTATTGAAATAAACATTATACATATAACAAAAATAATGAATACAAAGAGAATATTGATTTAACATGCTCTCGAAAACCATTTATTGTGTCCATAGGAGAACAATGTTTTAATTTATATTACTATATATTAGTATAAATATTATAAAATACAATCAAAAATTTAAACCAATATCATTTAATATATTTCTCACTTCACATATCAAAATATATATGTTTTCCCACCCAACATGTATATTACAGACCATATAGTCATCGCTTTACATCACCATTTTCAATTCCAAAATGTCCCACTATTTAAACCTAATGACTATTGATACTATGTATTTATTGATAACATGATTATGGTGCCTTTGTAAAAACCTTGTTACTCTAATGAATTCCCACGATTACCATTACAATCAACTTCACTTTTCATTAATAAGAGACCAATATAACTCTAGTTAAGGTATCATATGAATGACCTCACAAGTATGTCAACTTACATTCACTATATTTTTTCAACATCTTATATATCATCCTATAAGATGGAAACAAAACATGACCAATATTCTTTTACTAGGAAAAATACTACCACATCTTGGATTATCATGATCATGTATTCATTAAATGTATCTTACATATATATAATGTTATTAAAATGTAAAAATACATAGTTCCAAAAAAAAAATATTCCTCATATTCAATATTGATTAATTTATATTTTAAATCTATTTTCAATAGAATTTATTTTCCTTGAACAAAAATATAAAAATAATTTTTGAAGATTTCCTACACTTAATATTCTATTTATGTCTAGACATAATTCAATACCCTATATTTTAGTGTATCCTTTGAAAATTATACGAGATATGTTTTTTATAATTCAATTATCGCATTGAGCATATTACAAAAAAACAATATTTATTAAATATTATATTTGAGATTATAACATGAACTGGATCCCAAATGTCATTCTTCTTAATTTGGTTCATATTACAGTCATTACTACAAAACAATAATCATTTTTTAAATTCTAAATTGTAAAGACTCTGACATTCCATTCATAAATATTAAATTTTAATTGATTAATATTCAATAAATAACCTAATAATCAATGCTATATTTTTTTTAGGTATAGTACATTTGGAAACTTGGACACTTAAACAACTTTTCCGTAATTGAGATATATCTTCTCATACTATGTTCTTTATTTTGATCACCCATTCCTAAACATATCCTAAATAATAACTTTCATCATATCATGGTGAATAAAAACACAATAATGGGTGATGTAAGATTCTTAGTAAGGGTAAAAAAGGGATATAACAATATTAAATGTGCATATGTGTCTGATAATAAGATTATTAAATTGGAAAACCATACCATACATATCACAAATCATAGAGTTGATTCATGGGGTAAATCATGGAATTTATTATGAAAATAATCATATTATAATCAATGAAAAGGATCAATGATAGCATAAAAATGGAATGAGACATTTAATTTATATATATATTAGTATATAAATTATAATACCATGGATACCCAATACGAAATTCTTAAAATGATAGGATTGGTATAACCACCCATGTGACTACTTCAAGCTCTATATAACCTCACGTGTTCATAATTTTGGCCTTTGGATGTCCTCTCGTAGTCCTCATTTTAGGATTGGGGTAACCTATCATATATCATTTAAGATCACATAACATTAATCATTACGTAATGCATTATTGAAAGATGTAAGTCCAAACATTCTAGGTTATAATGTTACCACTATCCACCGTCCTTTGATATTACTCAACCACCACAACATAATAGAAATTAAGATATGTGTCAGTACAATAATATAATAAAAATCATCATATTGGAAACTCTAAAGATAAATTATCTTCATAAAAAAATTTCATAACATATCTTGTGGAAGGGTAATTGATTTCACAATCATTTCTTCATTTCATCAACAAATCTCCAGAAGAAAAGAAGTGGGTTTCATATGAAATTTATCATGGTATAACCCCTATACGTGAAACAAGATTCATAATAAGAATGTAATCATAAACATAAAACATTCATAAAAATAATAATAATGGTTATATTGAAACATATACCATTAAAAATATCAGTCACATCAATTAATTTCATCTTAGATGGAATGTAAATTTGAAATATTCCATGGAATGTTTCAATACATAAATAACATTTTCAATAAAAATAAAAATTTAAAACACTATCTTCATAGAACATTTGAGAAATAATTTTAATTTTAAAATATTATTTGAAAAAAGTAATGGAATATAATAAAATAATGTGTTTTTAGAATTGAATAATATACTATTTATTCTTTATATATTAAAAAATGTTTCATTTCTCATTTTCTATAAATTCCAAACATTAATTTTTTTAAAAAATAAAAGAAGAATAAGAAGATTTTTTTTTCTATTTTTTCAAATGGGTAAATCATTTTTTAATAAATAACTTGTTTAATTTTTAAATCTTTTTTAATACATTTTTTGGAAACAATTTATTGTATGACCAAATATTTTTGACTAAACAGAAAAATTAAGTCAGTTTATTTTGAAAATATAATTTTGAAATATATAGTACATATATTCAAAAAAATTATATAAAATATCTAGTACAATTAAATAACCAAAGTATAAAAAAATTAAAATTACTCATTGAAATATGGATCATAATATTTCATCTTTGAAATCATAATCATGAACAATACTGATAAGTGATGATATTGTAAAAAAAACCCATTACAACTTTAGTAACATTGAATCATAACCCCAGGAATAGATAAATTTTAATAAAACATAAAATATAATGAGAATAAATAAATTCATGATATTACAAGTCAATGGGGTTGTATATACCCCTCATAAATGAAGAATGGTCTATAACATAACATATGCCTCAAAAAAGGAAAATAGAGGCAAAAATCCATTACCACTTTAGTAGTATTGTGTATTATAGGACCCATTAAAGAATAACCATCAAAATAAAATTTAAATACCAAAAAAGTATATATATTAATGATATAACTTTTCAATATGGTATTATATACCCCACATAAAAGAAAAATGTGATGAATAATGCAATTGTCTCTCATAAACAAAAGAGAGACTAGAAATCACATACATTAAGTCGCAAAACCCTTCATATGAAATATAAAAAAATATATAATAAATATAAATTTTTATAAATATATTTTAAACCATAATTATATATATCATAGAATATATTATTTTCTTATGATATTTTATTACCCAATTATTAAAAACTCCTTGATAATGTTACGTTTTGGGAAATAACTACATTGTTTTATCTTGTATGATATGATTTGTTATGTTTAGACCCATTAAATTTATCTTGGATTCATAAAAAAAATATTGTTGAAAATTTTATAAATATCATATATATTTATTATATATATATATATATATTTCTAAAAAATTTAGAGATAGAAAATGATATACACTATTCATTGAGATGTTATGGTGTACTTATACAAGAATATTACTTTCATTATCTTATAGGATTTAAATAATGACAGTTAAATAATAAAATAAAATTAAATATAAATTTTATTTCATCTAGATAAAATTTTTTAATTATAAAAACATTTATAACCTTTTATGTATAGCATAAATATTACGCATCACTCCGCCAGGTGGTAGTCCTCCGTACACAAGAACAATGTTATCATATTCCCATGGAATATACATTAAGAAGGAATATGTGACATCATGATTAATAAATATATATTTATTATTTAAATAGTATTTCCCTAACTATATCCATCCATGAGAGGTGGTGATGGAAAATGAATAATGTACCCCCAAGCAAAGGTTGTTCTCTATACACATGTAAGATGATTTTGTATCCCATTTGATACAAGATGAGATTGATTTACCAAATTATATTAACATAATAACATATCAGTATAGTTAATATAATTATATTATTAAATCCTCATGGAATAGTAGGAAATTATGTTCTTCTAAAAATAGATAAATAAAATTCTCGGTTAAGGATTGAACCTCTTCTACGTGAAACTTTAGTTATTTGTAAGAAAATTATTCTTAATTTGGATTTCTAATCGCTATAAGGATTATAGGATGACTATAGGAAATAAGGAATTTTTTTATTTATTTTATAAACTAATGGGTTCATAATATCTAAATAGCATAAGTGTGGGGGTGGCCTTTTATAAGTTTAGTGAGTTGCATAGTTGTAATTTTCAAAAAGAAAAGTGAGTACCTTCATTTTTAACTATACAAAATGTTCAGATTGCTTCGTTATCATAAATTAGACATGATTTGAATTAAATTAATCCTTAAAATGGGATATTTAAATGTTTCTATGTTATTTTAGATCATGTAATTTTAGTTTTATCCACTGGAATACCAATTTTCTCCATAATTGTAGTTATTAATAGTATTTTACTATTTTAACTATATATTATGGTAAAAAAATAAGATCAACATATTAAATAATATATATTATGATGATAAAACAATGAATCCATTTTAAAAAATTTATTCATAGAAGTGGAATGATTTGACTTCAAATTAATCCCACATATGACATGAAAAAGTGGTTTTCTAACGAGAAAATAATCAAAATTTTATAACAATTTTATATCATATTTTAATTTAAAAATGATTCCAAAAATTTTAATTGAATTCATAGATTTATATTTAAATAAAATTAAATTTTAATAACATAATATTTTTTTGGTTATAAATCCTTAATAGGAAATGAAATTATTAATAAAATACATTTTTTATCACTATTCATTAAAAAAATTTCATCTAATTGTTTTATAAAAAAATCAACCTAAGTTAATTTTGACTTCATTATATAAAAAAATTAATTTAATATTTTCAAAAATGTTTTCTAAAATATTGGAAAATTAGTTTTATTATATGTTCAAAAGAAGGTGACAAAACTTTTTTTAGAAAATTCTAGTTATTTATTCTAAAATATATTTCAGTCTCAACTGATTTCATAAAAAACAAAAGATGAGTGATATGATTTTTAATGAATATATTATATATAAATTTTACTAAAATCATTCACCGAATGTTAATTACTTAATTTATTGATGTAAAATGAATTTTTTCCCATAAAAATAATTTTTCAAGACATATTCATCATTATTCTCAATGAGATTTTATTTTTATTTCTAATTATTTTGTCATAAAATAATTCAATTTCTAAAAACGTGTAAATCATAAAATTTAATATTATATTTTATCGATTTTATACCCTCTATTCTAATGGCTAGGTCATAAATATATTATTAAATAATAATATTTTTATAGTATGTCATGTTTTTTTAATCATGGTGTTCCAAGTAACATAAGCTACAATCAATGTTGGGTGTAACTGAAGCTAATCTTAGTGAATCGAGTAACACAAGTTATAATCACTGGTGTGTGTATTGTAAATTAATAAAATTATTAAATATATTTTAAATTACATATTTCACAAACTTTAGGGTGTTACATTCTACCCCCTAAAATTAATTTCTCCGTCAATATTTATCAAATTTGTACATAGAACGGACAATTCATATGCCTCAGTACATCCTCGATTTCCAATGTAACTTATTGAAGCTGGTGGATTCATCACCAAACATTAATAATGTGGGTGGCCTTTTACATAATAAATTTTTATTTATAATCTAGAATATCAGGCAATTATTCCATGTAATAAATATCATCATCTAGTGGTATGACCTATGATGTATGTAAATATAATGAATCAGGTATATATACTTCTAAAATTTACATAGAACACATCTTAAACATGATACATGTTCATTTTATGAAATATTTGATACGGTACTGTCTAGATACGATCCAGGATTTTGAATGGAAAAAGAAACCTATTAGTTAGAAATTCCTTCTTTTATTCGAAATGGAATATTTAGAAATCCTTTATTACACAACTCTAATTCTTGATCATGTCAAAAATTAAAAGTATAACGTTTATTTAATATTTTTGTTTCCAATATTTTAGGAATAATGGCTCTGAAATTATCTTCCACTTCATCAATATTCTCACGTACCAATAGATTTTGTTCATCGATTTCATTCTATTTCATTGGAGTTATTCACTTATTTCCTAAAAAATTTATTTTAATGAGTAATCTGAATTATTGAGTCAATGTGATTAATATATGAAAACTAAACTAAGGTAGGGTTTCAATCACAACAACCTTTGAGATATATATAATAATATCATATCATATCATATTTTCTTCGAATCATTCTCTAGTACTGACCATCTATTTGTGTGAGATATGTAGTGATGAAACTCAACTCTATATCAAAATCATATTGAATAAATGACTAAAACATTGTGGTAAACACATATCCCTATCATAAATAATGGATTTAGTTTCTCCATATAACCTTACCTCATTATTAATAAACATCATAGAAAGTAAATCTAGTGATAAATATTCTATAATAGATGAAGTGCTCAACAATTATAAGATAATTTCATTCAAAACAGATAACATTATTCCCAATATATGTTTTGTGCAGTCCATTGACAAAATCTAATATGATGTTTTCAAACTTCCATTCTTGTAGGGATACTCATTATAACATCCCCTTAGAATTTTTTCTTTCATCCCTAACATGCTTGAATACAAAATACCAATATACATAGTCATTAATTTATCTCTTCATATATTCCCATCCAGAAAAACTCATTCGCATAGGGAAATGGTAGGTGCTATACCATTTTCTTCTTATAGTTGTGGGTTCATACCATGAGAAATTTTCCGATGCAATAGGTTGTCTCCCATCTTCTTGGTAAATTATTTTCCAAAACTATATTAGTAAAAACATTCAAAAATATTAATAACGTATAATAGACATATCATTAAAGATACAATAAACCCTAATGGTTATTAATAATTTAATCACATGTCTATCAAAATGAGTTACTCGTAAAATTCAATGGGTTGTTTTGAAATAAATGTGTCTCAAAATATCATTAATCATGGTTAAATGTCATCACATAAAATCACAAAACACGTTGTATAATACATTGAACATATTATCAATAATAAACTCAAAACCCCTTGATGGTGTCCATAAATCATATGATATTCTTATACAACGACAGATATGATTAAAAAAATAGAGTTTTTTAATTATTATAAATGAAATATCATTTCTAAAACACATCCGAAACATATTTCTATAAATAAAATACATGACCACATTAAACCCCTCCCTTTATTGGTTTAAAAGTCATATTTGTTTCTATTTTTTATGAGATCACACATTTTTTATGGAATTAATAATGATAATGATAATGTTCCAAAATATAAGTCATTGAATATCATGGATGATAATATCTCTATGACCTTCATCTCCCCATAGAAATCATCTTCACCTCCTGTTGAGATATTCATTTAGGTTCTTATTACAACAATCATGACATTCATAAATCTGAATATTTATTACTATATGTTCTTCAACAAATGAATTTTCATAAAAAATTTCATTTTAATATTATTTTAAGTATGATCAATCTCACTAATGAAAATGTTGTAATTAATATATCCTGATATTGGATTAAGAAATAAAATATTATGCTCCCCTGTCATTATCCAATTTGGTTTCTCTTAATCCATGAACCTCCCATAAGATTCAATTTTAAAATGATTCATCCCCATTCTCTACACTATCTATCAAAATCATAGTGCTAGTAACAATGATCATTATGGGAAACCATTTTAAAATAAAAAAACAATTGTATGATGTCAAAATCCTGAATAATTATTTCAAATCTAAAACATCATAATTTTATCCTAGACCATTCAAAATTTACATACATTTAAATCCATTATGATAGTTCATAAATATATTATGAATTTCCAAAGAATATCCAATGTTAGAGTCAAACCATGTGTGTATAAAGAACCATGTCATGTATCAGGCAATGCTCATGTCAATACATACATGCCTTTATACAATATATATCCCCTAGATACAGATTTTCCACATCCATATGAACATGTAGTAGCAAAAAATTCAGGAAATATCATGAAAACCTCTTTGTCTATCCATTTTATAAATTCCATGTCATATTCCTATACTTTTACTGTAATTCCCAACCCCAGTTACCTAGAGTCAGTGCATTATTACATAACATTATCATGATCACAAAAGATCATGTATCAATTGTCCGATTCGTTTAGTAGCCTTGGAAGTAATAGATACATTCATATGTTTTGCGTTACATTATAAAATGATAAACTACAATAACATAGTCTCCATATTCCACACTCAACATCCTTAGACTATCCCTATAGGTCAATCCTAATATACTTCTTCGCATCCTAGGAAAAATAAAACATAGAAAGGGGTGAGCTCAGATGGTTAGTAAGGACAACAATATAGTGAAAACTTTCATAAATAAGAATAAACATTTAAGGCAATGTATAAGATTAAAACAAAATATTTTTAAACATGAATATCAACATAATATAGAAAAGATAAATTCAAATATTTCTATTTACTTATTCACATGGATATTATACTTGTTGAATAATCAAATGAAATATCTATATCCACTTTCATAATAAAGGAATTCATAATTCTATACTTCATAACCACATAATCAAGGCCTTGTGTGAAGACTAAAAAAAAGATTTTATCAAGGCCTTCTTCCAAAAAACTAGTTTCTCTCATGAGACCTTATGATGGATTGAGGAGCTATAGAGGCCTATACCCATCACTTACTATGTCCAATGCATTACTCATATGAAATGGTTTAAACATAACATAAACATTCTTATTAAAACTAACATATGAAATGTCATTACTTTATATATAAATTTTTAATGGTATAAAAATAACACATTCATAGTAAACTGTATCACAAAACCATCAATACAATATAGAATATTTTTTTCATAATAAATCAACTTCAAATAAGCATAAAATCCATCAAAGTATGTTGACATAGATGAAATAAAAACTTTTTTTAGAGAAATATCTCATTCTATATGGAAATAATTTAAAGTAAAATTATTATAAAATAATTCAATTATTTTCATGATATTTTTATAAGATTTTAAGGGATGTTTTGAATGTTTTATAACAACAAGAAATAGCTGCACCCTCCATATAAGTTAAAAAACATTCTGACAATATCTTTTTCGAAAAAGGTCATATGGTACCTTGTTAAAAAAACAACGGAAAGATTCATTTCAAACCATTTTATAAAAAGACAGACAAACGATTAAATGAATTTAACCCATATTCTAGTAAATTGTAAAAATGTTTTGGAATACATTTTTAAGAAACATGGATGTGGATGATAAAGAGGAACCAGTAGATACTTAAGTAAAAACAACCCCAGATAATAAAGAGATTGTGAAATTAACCCTTACATTATACTTTTCCATGGCTGAGGGTAGGTTAAACTCCTATATAATAGTTAAATAATAGTTATTAAATTATACAATAACTTTATACATTAATATGCTATCATATATGATTTCTAATATTTCATTGTTAGTGATATTTTAGTAGTATCATTGTTTCGGGTGTTAACTGGTTTGTTTTCCTTTATATGGTTGGTTATGTAATCCATGTTTGTTATGGATATGATGTATTTGATTCATATAAATAATGATATTTTTTCATAAAATTTTTTTTTATTCATAACATGAAAATTAATCTTGGATGATTATGATGTGGAATGAATTAAACCGCGTTCGTGGAGACAGTAATCCGTACATACACATGAGTGAAAATGACATTAATTTGAAATTAAAATCATATAGAATTGGATGGTATATCATATATACTTAATCATTATCATGTTATATTTAATATTTTCATCATTTATTGTCATTATTATACCCATCCAAATGATGAAGTGTTTGAATAACAAACATCACCACGACGTGGAGACGGTTATTCGTACGTACATACGTATGGTGACTCTGTCATTTATAGGATGTATTGAATAATGAATATGGTTGTACCATTTTTATAATAACATCACAATATATAGAAGATACTGGAGTTATTATTTTACAATGGAAACAAAAATGAAAGAGGAAGTGGAAGACTAAAGTAACTTTAATGATGTGATGAAATATTTAGGTCTCCTTCGGGTTATTCCTTTTGATTTGATCAAAAGGGATCCTTAAGTAGGCTTTATGACTAAAGGATGTCCTTTAAGATGATGTAATGATAGTTTAGAGGATATTTGGGCTGGGATTGGCAGATCCAAATGGCTTTGATGTTGTGAATTTGAGAGAAGGGGACGTTCTTTTTTATAGAGAGGTGAGGGTCACTTTAGGAATAGTTTAAAAATTGATTTAATAATAAAATCTTTTTCGGTTTTTAATGGCTCTAAAATAATTTATTTAAAGGATAGTGTGGGTATGGGTCGAAACACTCTATATAAATATGTTTTTGAAATTTTTGGGTCACCATATTAACCTTATAATCTATATTTAATTCGTTGTTAAATAGTTTGACATTTACCATGTCTCATTGTATTTTTATATTATATAGTTCATAGACATACTATAAACTACCAAGAGATACCCAATAGGTTCATTAATGACATATATAATATTATTAAGTCTTTTTGGCCTAATATTACAATTTTATGAATATTATATCAACTAATAATATAGTATTTTTGTTTAAATACTCAATTATTTCTATTTTTACATTATTTAATAAATGATTTTTGATAAAGTCCTAAAAACATTATTACTTCATACTAAATTCCTATTATCAATACTAACATGTCATATTAACCTATAAAATTAGTTTATTTCATTAAAAGTGTCAAATTAAATTTATTTGGATTTTTATAAAATCAATAATGTTATTATTTCATTATTAAGGTAATAACTACGTTATTATTGCGTCTTAAATAAATTAAATTATTTAATGTCTAAAAATTATAAATAAAATATCATTATGTATGAATTAATTTTATCATTCTAAATAATATTTATATTCGAATTTATATTATGTATAACCCCATATTAAAATTGGTTTTGTTATTAAACATTGAATTTAACTCTTTTTAACTCTTCTTTAAATAAAATAATAATAAATGTCTTCATCTTATCCAAATGGACATAAGAGACTCATATTTTATTTCTAAGGTGGTTTTTGGTGGAATCATACTTATTCAATAGAATTATGACCTGTTTTGGGGTAATTATGATATCATTTTTAGCCTTAATTACCCTATTTACTTTTAACTATGGTAAATAAAAGTAAAAACTTACTATTCAAAAAAAATAATTTCAATATTATTGAACCACATTTTACTTATTGATATTAATTGTCTCTTTTAATTATTTGCAATACAATGCACAGAAGCTGAAAAATTATGTTTTATGCGAATTTGAAAATGCTCATAGGAGGTGGGTAAAAGACGGTAAAAGTTCGATAAAATTTTATATATCTAAACTTATTATAAAATAACTCCCATGATTTATTTTGAACATATATAAGTATTATGTATCTATTTTGACCTAAAATAAATTAAAATAAAATAAATAATTATATAAATATATTGTTGGTTTTAAACAATAACGCATTGTTTTTGACAATTCATCAATAATTGAATGTATTCAGAGAAATACCAAAAATTCACCCTAAGCTAATTTCGATATTTCGAATACAAACATGAAGACCATTTTGAAATATAAAATTTATAAAATTTCAAAAAGTGAGTATTACTTTTCAGAATAGCTAGTTTGATTGGTTACGGTGTGTTATAAGATCGATGTTGCGTACAATGAAAGCTATTTCATTATTCAAAGGGAAATGCAGCATGGAAGCATGGGTTGTTACATTCTTACCTCCTTCAAATAATATCATCCATGAAATATGTCGAATATTCCAGCAAAAAAGATTCCGGTGGTTCTTCATCATTAGTTCCTCGGGTTCCCACGTTCCCTCTTCCATCTTATTGGTTCTCCAATTAACTTGCACCAGATGAGTCGTCCAGTTTCTCAAGACCTGTTCTATGGTATCAGGAATTTTGACAGACTCTTCACAATAAGAAAAATCAGGTTCCAGTACAATTTTCTCATAGGTGAGTACATCCATTGGGTTGGTCATGTACTTTATCAAAAGTGATACATGGAACACATCGTGAACATTGGAGAGACATTGTGGAATTACCAAATAGTAAGCATCAATCCCAATTAATTCAAGAATTTCAAAAGCTCTAGTTGACATGGGATAAAATTTACCCTTCATACCAAAATATATAACACCTTCCATGGAGAAACCTTCAAGAAAACATGTTCTCCTACCCAAAATTCAAAATCGTTCTTTCAGTTATCAATATATCTCTTCTGCATACATTGAGCTGTATTGATATGGGTTTTGATTACCTTACAATTATATATCAATTCCTCAAAAAGTTTTGGTCCTAGGAGTTTACATTCACCAACGTCATCCCCACAAGTTGGTGTGAGACATCTCTTTCCATATAACTCCTTATATGGTTCTATCTGAAAAAATGAATGGAATATATTGTTATAGGAAAATTCTACCAGAGGTAAATATTCATCCAACATATAATGAATGTCTAGTTAGCTAGATCTCAACATGTCTTCTATAGTTTGAATAGTCTGTTCTAATTGTCTATCAGTTTGAGGGTGGTAGGTAGTGCTTAAACGAAGTTCAGTATCTAGGGCTTTCTAAATACTTTTCCAGAATATTTGATGTTAAATAGTGATCATGATCAGAATCAATCGATATGTGTACTCCATGATGACTTATAACATCATTAATATATAGTCTTTCTAGACGTCCAGGTGGTAAATATTCTCTAATAGTATTAAAATGTGTTGACATGGTAAGATGATCAAAAATGACCCATATAGCATCATTCCTTCTAGGAGTCTTCTATAGCCCTATGAAAAAGATCATCATATATTATCATGTTTACACTCATGTATGGGAACATGATTAATGACTCCTCCAGGATGTTTCCTTCCAGCTTTCAATTGTTGACAAATAATACATCTTGACCCTAAATCATCAATCACCCTCTTCCGGTTTTCCCACCAAAAAATGTTCCTTTAAATCTCTATATATTTTAGTGCTACCAGTGTGTTTAGAGAAATTGGATCTAGGAGCATCATCCCATAATTCCCTTTTAGATCAGGTATATCTGGAACAAAAATTCTCATCCCAAATTGAAAAATTCCATCTTAACATATGAAGTCACTCAACCTCCCATCATTCATAGTTTTAATATTCTTTTGAAATTCATCAACATCAATCTGAAAACTTTTTATCATTTCTACTAAAGATCGATTATAAACCATTTGAAAAAGGATTGATGTCTCCCCATCCATGGTTATTCTCATATCCTGTCTCATTAGATCCATGAATATTGGACCCCTTTCTACTCTCATATTCTTCTAAACTCCATGATATTTTTTTTCAAAGAATTTTCCACCTTATTTGCCTTTCTCTGGTGGTACTGTATTGTGCAATCAGAATCCTGGTGTTGTTCAATCCATCTCCTTTTCCTCATATTGAGTTCTTTTTTTGGGAAAATATACTTCAAAATCTTGTAATTGGTATATATATCACTTTTTTCATCATAGAGATAATGTATCCATATCATCAAATCAATGATTACAGCTGCTAACTCAATAGTTTGAATATGATAGTTTTTCTTATGAATCTTAAGGTGTCGTGATGCATAGACAACAACTATATCATTATGTATAAGGACACAACCAAGTACTTTTTTAGATGCATCAATATAAATAACAAACCAATCGATCCATGATGGAAGATTCATGATAGAATCATTGAATAATATTCTATTAAATTCTTCAAAACATTCTTCACACTCTTTTTCCCAAATTTTTTCCCATTTACGAGTTAGTGAGGTTAAAGGGTTAGACAACTGGGAAAAATTATAGATGAAACATCGATAATAACCTACTAAACCAATAAAACTTTGTACCTTAGTTATAATCGTCTGTGCTGGACATTCATTGATTTCCTTTGCCTTTTAGGGATCAACAGATATTCCATCCTTAGAGACAATATGAACAAGAAAAGAAATCCGTTGAATCTAGAATTCACACTTGCTAAATATCCCATATAATTCATTTCTTCATTGTGTTTTCAGAATGGTGAAAAAGTGATTTTCATGATCATTATATCTTTTGGAGTATATCAGGGTAACATCAATAAATACCACTACAAAGTCATCAAGATATTCCATGAAAACTCTGTTCATTAGATCCATGAAAATTGAGGGTGCATTAGTCAGCCCAAAAGGGATTATTGTAAACTCGTAATGCTCGAACCTGGTTTGAAATGATTTTTTCGAAACGTCTTCCTTCTTCACACACAAATGATGATATCCATATCCAAGTTCAATATTTGAAAAATATTGTGCTCCATGTAGTTGGTTGAATAATTCATCATTGTGAGGTAGAGGATACTTGTTCTTTATTATTATAACATTGATCTCACTGTAGTCAATGCACAACCTCATAGATCCATATTTCTTTTTAACAAAAAGGATAGTGGCTCCCCACGGAGAAAAAATAGGGGAATAATTCTATTGGTACTCAATTACTCTAATTGTTTATTTAGTTCCACTAATTCCACATTGTCCATTCTATAAGGGGTCTTTGATATGGTCCTCGAACAAGGAATTAAATAACTGGAAAAATTAATTTCTCCTTCTAGAGGATGTCCAGGTAAATCCTCTAGAAACCCATCAATATATTCTTGCAAAATAGGTTCATCCTAAATTCGAACATTATTTTCCTCTCCCATAATTATTTCATTCTCATCCTCTACAATAAGTGAATTTAGTCAAGCTATTTGGGGTGGATCTAGATATGAATCTGGTTGTGGTGTCTCTTCTCCTATAATAATGTACTCTTTATCATAATCTAAAATTGTAACCTAATTATTTTTATAATAAATTTTTGCATCATGGTCCAAAATAAAATACATAATGAGGATTATATTAAATTAAATCATGGGTGTGACTATGAGATCAGGAGATAAAAAACATTTATATTTCTTTATGGGAACTGATTCAGAAAACATTGTTGCAGTGATACTTCCCTTAGGTGTTTTGACTAATAACTTATTTGTTATGCCAAATAGAAAATATCTAATTTTCTTTGCAAAATGGGAAGATATGAAACAATGTGATGATCCAGAACCAAATAAAGCATTATATAATCTTGATTAACTCACTAAATTACCTGCTCGCATGACTTTTGGATCTTCAACCTTAGTAGTAGGGATCACATATTCTTGGCCTTGATCCCTTGGCATTTTTTGAGGTATGTTTCCTTGGCGCTTAGGACATTAATTTTCATAGTCCACCTTTCTATAAAATTTTTGCATTCAACATTGATATCCTCTTTCTTCCCCCTAAAATCACGAGCTTGGTGGCCTTTTTCACCACTATTGTAACATACTCACATTCCATTCATGAAAGTACCGGTGAATTTCTTCACACACTTACTATAGGATAGATATTTAACTTTTCTCTTCAACACCTTATTTCAATTTCTAGAGTGTTCATCTGATCATATCTTCTCTTGCTTTGTTTTAAAGTCGTAAGACATAGAGAGTTCTTTTTTTGTATTGATAGAACTTGAGACAATATCTTTGTATGATGAGAATGATTGTGAAAATAATGATCGACATAAAAATGGTATTAACCCATAAAATAAGCAATAAATCTTAATTATTTGGTTACGTATATAATCTACATCATACATTTCTATCAAAGTAATGTTTCCTTATACATTTCGACATTCTAATCCACTTTTTTCCACAGACATAGAAATTTTCATTCCATATCTGCTCGATGGCCACGAGAAATGTATTTTTCTAAGAAAATATCTTCATACTCTCTACATTAAACATTTAAAACATCATAATCTTCCTTTTTGTTTTGAATCAATGACCACAATTGATCTGCTTCTCCTGTGAGGCGATAAAAATCCATGACCTCTTTTTCATTTTTTCTACTCCCCAAAGTATGAAATATTTTCTATAAGTAATTTATCCATTTCTTAGAAACTAATTAATTTGAACTGAATTTTAATGTTGGTGGTTGTTTCTTAATAAAGCGGTCGAACTTTGATCCTTCACGTTGTGGATCAGGGTGCACCATATGGGTACAGTTATTATTCATAACCTGAGTGAGTTGTCCCAGTATGATGATAAGATAATATGTACTAGTTTCTTTACTAGCTCCACTATAATTATCTTGAGTAGGTGGGAAATCCCTACATGGATTAAGTTCATTGATATTGTTTCCATTACTTCCACTAGGCACCATTTCAAAATAATGGAACTCACTATATTAGTTTATGAATCCTAATATAAAAATCCAAACAAGTAAAAAACATAATATAAATTGAATTGTTTATCGATATAATTCAAAATCGTAAAAATATTATCTTTGAGAATGTATATACTCAAAATCCCTTCCTACAAATTTTTAAATAAAATGAGAATTATCCAAAGCATATCCCATTGGAGTGTCGTAAAAAAGAATGCAGCAAGGCCCATTTTTGTGAAACAGTTCAGTTTGAGCCTATATTAAAGTGGTATTTTCGAGGTTTTCCAGTAGGTATATATGTGTGAGAGCCTCCTCTACATGCATGTATCCAGATAGGTATTTATTTCTTCGAAAATTCACGAAATCTATATAGTAATAAAATTCTAGGAAGTTCTTCAATACTAATCCTCAATGTATATCTTACAGTAATGTTCTCTAAATAGTGTTTATCTCAATCTAGTTTCCATGGTCTGTACTAAACTTTCTATGATACCAATTTTAATTCCTGGATCCTAGTTACCCAGATTCTGTGCATTATTACATAACATTGGAATGATAACAAAAGATAAAGTCCCCAACGACCAATTAGTTCAGTATCCTTGTAAGTACTAGATACATTCATAAGTTTTATTAACATTATAAAATGAAAAACTAAAACAACATAGTATCCAAAAGCCACACGTATATACCATAGAATATCCCTACAGGCCAGTCATAATATATATCTTTGATTCCTAGGAAAAATAAATCATTGAAAGAGGTGATCTCAGATACTCAGTGAAGATAACAATATAGCAGAAACCTTCATAAATAATCATAAACATTTAAGGTTTTTTATAACACTAAAAAAATATGTTTAAACTTGAACATAATCATAATATGGACAAGATAAAATAAAATAATTCCATTTACTTATTCACATGGATATTCTACTAGTTGAATAATCACTGGAAATATCAATATCCACATTGATAATGAAGGATTGCATAATGTCTGACTTCATAACCACATATTCAAGGATTGGTGCCCAGAATACAAATAAGATTTCATCAAGGCCTTGTGCCAAAAGACATGTTTGTCTCAAGAGACCTACTGATGCATCGAAGGGCTATAGCGGGTTCCACCGCCACTTAATAAGTCCAATTCATTCCTCATATTAAAAGGATTAAACATAACATAAAAATTTATATTTAAACATAATAAGAAATTTTAATAAGTTATTCATAAACCACTAATGGTATAAAAATAACACATCCATAGTAAAAATTATCACAAAACATTTAATACAATATGTAATATTTGTATCATAATTAATCAACTTCAAATAAGCTTAAAATCCATCAAACGATTTTGAAATAGTTGAAAAAACTTTTTTTAGAGAAATATCTATTTCTATTTGGAAATCATTTAATAGACATATAATTATAAAAGAAAAAATTTATTTTGAATATATTCTTATAGGCATGTAAAGTAAGCTTCAATGATGTTATAATAGTGGAAAATAGACACACATTCCATATATGTTAAAAAATATTCTTACCATAATTTTGTCAAAAAATGACATAATGTACCTTGTTTGGAAAATGACAGAATGATTCCTTTCGAACAATTTTATAAAAATTCAAACAAGGTAATAAATTAATTTAAACCATAGTCTACTAAATAGAAAAAACGTTTTGGAATATATTTTTAAGAATCATGGATGTGGATGCTAAAGATGTCTCAGTAGATACTTACGTAAAAACTACCTCGGCTAATAAAGAGATTGTGAAATTAACCCTCACCTTGAGCTTTTCCTTGGTTGAGGGTAGGTTATATTCCAGAATAACGGTGAAATAATTGTTATTAAATTATACAATAACCATATACATTAATATGATATCATTTATGATCTTCTAATATTTCATTGTTAGTGATATTTTAGTAGTATCATCGTTTCAGTTGTTAACAGATCCATTTTCCTTTATATACATGGTTACGTAACCCATGTTTGTTATGGAAAGGACGTATTTGATTTATATACAGAATTATATTATGTTCATAAAAATTAGTTTTAATCATATAATGAGAATTATTATGGAATGATTACGGTGGGGAATTAATCTCATCATGTTCATGGAGACGGTAATCAGTACGTACACACGAGCGACAATATCATTCTTTTGATATTTAAATCCTATATTATTGGATTTTATATCATATATAAAGAATAATTATCATCTTATATTTATTATTTACATAATTTATACTCATTATTATACCCATCCAAATGATGAAGTGATTGAATAAAAACAACACCATGACATGGAGACGGTAATCCATACGTACACACGTATGGTGACTTTGTCATTTATAGGATGGATAGAATAATGAATTTGGTTGAATTTTTTTATAAAAATATCACGGTATATGAATAATAATGGATTTATTATTTTATAATGGAAACCACAAAGAAAGAGGATGTAGAAGAAGAAAAGACCATGAAAGAGGTGATGAAATATTTACCTCTTCTTCATGTTCTTCCTTTTGAATTGGTCATAAGGTCTCATGAGGACAGATTTATGACTAAAGGAAGGCCTCTAGGATGAAGGGATGATATTTGATAGGATATTTGGGAAGGGGTTGGTAGGTCCAAATAACATTGAAGGTGTGATTTTGAGAGAAGGGGAAGATCCCTTTTATAAGAGAGGTGAGGGTCAGGTGGGGAATAACTTGAAAAATGACTCCAAAATGAATTATTTAAAGGATAATATGGGTATGGGTAGAAAACCACTCAACCATTAGGTTTTATATATGTTTTTGTCACCATATTAACCTTATCATTTATATTTAACTCTAAGTTAAATAGTTTGATATTTACCATGTCACTTTGTTTTTTTATATTATATATTTAATAAGCTTATGATAAACTACCAAGAGAACCCCAATAGGTTCCTACATGACATAAAAAATATCATTAAGTACTATTGACTGAACCTTAGATTTTTGGGAATATTATATCAACCAATAATATAGTATTTGTTTAAAAAACTCAATTATGTAAATTTTGACATTATTTAATAAATGATTTTTGTAAAAATACTAAAAACATTATTTCATTGAACTAAATTCATATGGTCATTACTAAAATTTAAAATTAACATATTAAATAAGTGGAATTAATCATAAGTCTCAAATTACATTTATTTGGATATTTATATTATCAATTACTTTAATATATTATTATTAAGGTAATTACAGCGTCATCATTGTGTCATTAATAAATTAAATTATTTAATTCCTAAATATTATAAATAAAATATCTTTATGTAGTAAATATTTTTAAAAATTCTATGAATATTTACAGTCTAATTTATGTTATGTATTACCATATATTAAAAAAAAATTAGTTATTAAACATTGAAGTCAACACTTTTAACACTTATTTGAATAAAATAAAAATTAATGTCTTAATATAATCCAATTGGACCAAATAAATTCATATTTTATTTCTAAGGTCATTTTTGGTAAAATTATAATTATCCAATAAAATTAGTACATGAGTTATGGAAATTATGATATCAATTTTACACTTAATTACCCTATTTACCATTAAATATGGTAAATAAAAGAAAAATGTTATTAATCACCAAAAATAATTTTCATCTTATTGAAGGAAATTTTACATACTAATATTAGTCGTGTCCCTGGAATTTTTGTAATTCAACTCATAGAAGCGTTAAAATTATGTTTTATTTGAATTTGTGAATGCACCTAGGAGGTGGGTAAAAGACGGTAAAAGTTCGATAAAATTTTTATATATCTAAACTTATTATAAAATGACTCCAATTAATTCTGTTGAAAACATATAGGTATTATATATCTATTTTGACCTAAAAAATTGAAATAAAATAAAAAATTATTTAAAAAATTTCGATTTTAAACAATAACACAGTGGTTTACACTATTCATAAAAAATTGAATGATTTCAGTGAAATACGAAAAATTCACCCTATGCTAATTTTGATATTCTGGATCAAAAAATGAAGTCCATTTTGAAAGATAAAATTTATAAAATTTCCAAAATTGGGTGTTACTATTCATAACAGCTAGTTTGATTGGTTGCGATGTGTTAGAATCTCGAAGTTGCGTACAATGCAAGCAGCTGCATTATTCAAAGGGAAACGTAGCGTGGAAGCTAGGGGTGTTAAATTATTCCCTCATTTAAATAATATTGTCCTCAAAATTTCTAGAATATTAATGCATAAAATGATTTTGGTGGTTCTTCATATTATGTTCCTTGGGTTCACACATTCCCTCTTCCATCTTATGGTTTCTCCATGGAACATTCACCATACGAGTTGTCCGGTTTCTCAACACTTGTTCCCTAGAATCAATAATTTTGACTGGATCTTCAAAATAAGACAATTTAGGTTCTAGTTCAATTTCCACAATAGTGAGTACATGCATTGGGTTAGGCATGTATTTTCTCAACGGTGATACATGGAACACATCGTGAACTTTGGAGAGACTTGGCATCATTTCCAAATAGTAAGCTACATCCCCAATTCGTTCTAGAATTTCAAATGGTCTGATGTAAGTGGGACTCAATTTACTCTTCTTACCGAAACGTATAACACCCATCCATAGAGATACCTTCATGAAATCATGATCTCTTACTGGATATTCCAAATCCTTCCTTCAGTTATTAGCATAGCTCTTCTTCCTACATTGAGCTGATTTTATGTGGGTTTAAATTACCTTAAACTTTTAAATCATTTCCTCATCATGTTCTAGGACTATGATTTTTCATTCACCTACATCATTCAAACAAGCTGGTGTGCGATATATCTCTCTATATAATTCTTTATATTGTGACATCTAAAAACTTGATTGGAAGCTATTGTTATAGGAAAATTCCACCAAAGGTAATTATTGAACCCACATACCTTGATAGTCAAATGACCAAGATCTCAACATGTCTTCTAAGGTTTGAAGCGTCTGTTTAGATTGTCAATCAGTTTTAGTGTGGTAGGCAATGCTTAAATGAAAATCATTATCAAGGGCTTTCTGAAGAATTTTTCAGAATCAAGATGTAAAATGGGGATCAAGATTAGAAACAATTGATAATGGTACTCCATGAATTCATACAAATTCATTAATATATTGCTTTTCTAGATGTTCTAGTGGTTATTCTTCTCTTACTAAAATAAAATGTGTTGAAACGGTAAGATGATAAACAATTACCCATCTGGCATCATTCCATCTAGGAGTCTTTGGTAGCCCCATGAAAAAATCCATTGTAATATTATCTAATTTCCACTTAGGTATGGGAAGAGGTTGCATGACTCATCCAGGCAGCTGCCTTCCATATTTTACTTGATGAAAAACCATGCATATTATAAAAAAATCATCAATCTAGCACTTCAAGTTTTCCCATGAAATATGTTCCATTAAATATCTATACATCTTAGTGCTACCAGAGTTTATAGAGAAATTGGAGTGATGAGCATCGTCCAATAATCCCCTTTTATGATCAGGTATATCGAGAACACAAAGTCTCTTCCCAATCATCAATATTCCATATTTATATATGAATTCCCTCAATCTCCAATTATTCAATGTTTTAATATTATTTTTAAATTTATCATCATTAGTCTGAGAACATTTTATCCATTATAGTAATGTTATTTTGGGAACAATTTGAAAAACGGCTGATTTTTCACCTTCCATGGTTTTTTCCATTTCCATTTTCACTATATTTTTGAAAATAGAATCCCTTTCAACTCTCATATAGATAAAAACTACATGATCATTTCTGTGTAAAGCATATACCACCTTATTTTTCATCCCCATGTGGTAGTGTGTTGTGTAATTATAATCCTTAAGCAGTTCAATCCATTTCTTTTGACTCATGTTGACTTATTTTTGTGAGAAAATATATTTCAAACTATTGTGAACGGTATATATCTCATATTTTTATGATATATATTATGTCTCTATATCTTATAAGAAATTATTATAGTTTATTACTCAATATAATGATTATTATAATTTTTCTCAGTAATTTTTAGCTGTCGTGATACAAAATAAATAACTCTATCATTCTGTATGAGGACACAACCAAGTCATTTATTTGATGCATCAGTATAAATAACAAACCCATCGTTCTGTGATGGTAGTTTCTTGATAAGATAATTGACTAATATTCTGTTCAATTCATGAATACATTCTTCTCACTATTTTTTCCAAACAAATTTAACCTATTTACAAGTGTTCTAGGTTAATGGGTTAGCAAACCGGGCAAAATTCTAGACGAAACGTCAATAATAACCTGCTAAACCAATAAAACTGCGTACCTCAGTTATACTCTTCGGTGCTAGCCATTCTTGGATTTCCTTGGTCGTTGAAGGATCAATAAATATTCCATCCCTAGAAAAAATATTTCCATGAAAAAAATCAGTTTAAGACAGAATTCACACTTGCTAAACTTCAAGTAAAATTCATATCTGCTGTGGGTTTTCTGAATTATGCAAAAGTGATTTTCATGATATTAATAGATTTTGAATTATACAATGTTATCATCATGAAATAACACATGAAATTCATCAAGATATTCTTTGAAAACATTTTTCATTAGATCCATGAATCCAGAGGGAGAATTAGTCATCCCGAAAGGCATTACTGTAAATTCATATTGCCGGTATTTGGTTCAAAATGTTGTTTTCAGAATGTCTTCCTTCTTCACACATAACTAATGATATCCAGATCGAAGATCAATCTTTGAAAAATATAGAGCTCCATGAATTTGGTCGAATAAATCATTAGTGCGAGGTAAGGGATACATGTTATTTATTGTCATAGCTTTCATCTCCCTATAGTCAATGCACAACCTCTAAAAAATATATTTCTTTCTATCAAAAAGGGCAGGGTGTCCCCATGGAGAATCACAAGGATATTTAATTCCCTTGTTAATCAATTCCACTAATTGTTTCATTAGTTCCACTATTTCCATTGTGGCCATTCCATAAGGGGTAATTCATATGGGCCTTGAACTGGGAATTAAATCAATGGAAAACCAATTTCTTTTTCTGGAGGATCTCCAGGTAATTCCTTTTTGGAACACATCAACATATTCTTGCACAATAGGTACATCCTCTATTCGAACATTATTTTCCTCTCTCATATTTATTTAATTATCAGCCTCCCCAATAATTAAATTTAGTAGAGCTACTGGGTTTGGATCAAGATAAGAATCAGGAGGCGATGTTTCTCCTCCAATGATTAGGTACTCTTTATCATCATCGAAAATTGTAACCTCCTTTTTCTTAAAATACGTTTTTTCTTCATGGTCCAAAATCCAATCCATACTGAGGATCATATAAAATTCAATCATGGGTATGATGATGAGATAAACAGATAAAGAATATTTATAATGGGAACCAATTCGTAAAACACTATTGTGATGAAACATCCATTATGTGTTTTGACTGACAACTCTCTTGTGAAGTAAAATTGAGATTATCTAATATTCATAGAAAAATGGGAAGATATGAAACAATGCAATGATCCAGAATCAAATAATTCATTGGATAAAATAGAGGAAACCATTAAATTACCTGCCACCACAAATTTTGATTCTTCAACCTCTACCGTAGTGATCGCCTAAGCTTTGCCTTCATCCCTTGGATTTTTCTGAAGTAAGTTTTTTTAGCTCTTAGTACATTCATTTTCATTATCCTCCCTATCTCTAAAATTGAATCATTCAGCATTGATATCATCTTTATTCCCCTTGCAATCGTGAGTTTGGTGGCCTTTTTCACCACACTTGTAAAAGACTCACATTCCATTTAGGAAAGTACCTGGGTGTTTCATCCCAAATTTACTCCATGATTGATATTCAACGTTTCCCTTGATCCCCAATATTTTTATTTCCAGAGTGTTTAGCATATCACTTATTCTCCGGCATTGTTTTAAAGACCTAAGACTTAGAGTTATTCATTTTCTGTCTTTATTGCACCTGAGACAATATATTCATACATCGAGAATGATTATGGGACTAATGCTCATCGGGGAAATGGTTTTAACCCATAAAGGAAACGATCAATATTATTTATTGGGTTATGTATATAATCTACTGCATGCCTGTCTATCCTTGTAATGTTAGCCTCATACATTGCGACATTATCATCCTTTTTTTTCCTCAGACTCAGAAATTAACATTCCATATCTGCTCAATGGTCAGAAGGAAAGTATTTTTCTATAAAAATATCATTAAACACCCTCCATTTCATATTTGATACTTCATCATCTTCCATTGTGTTTTGAATCAATTACATCCACTGATTATCATCTCCATTGAGGCAATAAATGGTTGCGACAACTTTTTCCCTTTCGTTACTACCCAAATCCAGAAAAAGTGCCTGTATGGAATTTATCCATTTCTCAGAAAATAATGGATTTGTACTCCCATTTAATGTTGGGGTTTGTTGCCTCATTTATAAGTCTAACAATGATCCTCCATGTTGCGGATTAGGGTTCTCTATATAGGTAATGTTATTATTAATAACCTGAGTGAGTTGTCCTGGTATGGTGATATGCTGATAAGCAGCAGTTTCTCTACTAGCTCCACTATAATAATCTTGATTAGGAGGGAAATATCTACATGAATTGTGTGAATTTAAATGGTTTTCATTCCTTTCACTATGCTCCATTTCTAAACAATGGGATACACATGATTTTTTTTAGAATCACTATGCATAAATCCAAACTTGTAAACCACTTATCATAAATTGAATAGTTTATGGATATAATCCATAATCATAAAAATGTTTTCTTTGAATATGTATATACTCATAATCCCTTCATAATTATTTGTAAAGAAAATGAGAATTATCCTAAGCATATCCCTCTGGAGTGTCATAACCAAGAGTACAGCAAGCCCGTTGTAGTGCACGAGTTCCTATTCGTGTTGAGCTCAAAGCGGTGTTTTTGGGTTTTACCCCTTGGTACATCATTGCCAGAGCCACCTCCAATTTCTCATATGCAGATAGTGATGTATTGCTTGCAAAATACACAAAATATCTACAGTACCAAAATTCTTGGAAGTTCTTCGATACTAATACTCAACGTCTATCTTACGGTAATGTGCTCTAATCAGAGTTTATTCTAGATATAGATTCAATGGTTTCTACTAAACAATATCTGATACCAAATGTATTTCCCTGACCCCAGAGTCGATGCATTATTACATAACATTGGCATGATCACAAAAGTTCATGTCTCTAAAGACTGGTCAGTTTTGTATCGTTTGAAGTAAAAGATACATTCATAAGTTTTAAATTAAATTTTAAAATGAAAAACTCCAACAAAATAGTCTACATAGGCCGCACTCATATCCCTTAGTCTATCCATGTAGTTTATTCATAATATACAACTTCGAATCTGGGGAAAAATAAAACATAGAAAGAGGTGAGGTCATTTGCTCAAATAGAATATCAATATAGAGGAAACATTCATAAATTTGAATAAACATTTAAGGAAATGTATAATACTAAAACCAAATACTTTTAAAATTGAACATAATAATTATATATAAATTATAAAATCAAATAATTCTATTTACTTATTCACATGGATATTCTACTAGTCGAATAATCACATGCAATATCAATAGCCACTTTCGTAATGAAGGAATGCATAATGCCTGACTTCATAACCACATAGTCAAGGCCTTAAGCCATGACTACAAATACTATTTTATCAAGACATTGTGCCAAGACACTAGTCTGACTCATGAGTCCTACCGATGCATCGATGAGTTATATCAGCTAAATCTGTCACTTACTATTTCTAATTCATTCCTCATATGAAAAGGGTTAAACATAACAGAAACATTCGTATTAAAAAAACATATGAAATTTAAAAACTTTATCTATAAACTATAAATGGAATAAAAATAACACAGATATAGTAAAAAATATCACAAAACCTTTAATACAATATGGAATATTTTTAATATAATAAGTCGACTTCAAATAAGCATAAAATCCAACCAAGGATGTTCACATAGATGAAATCAAAACTTTTTTAGAGAAATATCTTTTTCTATTTTGAGAACATTTAAAAGTCATGTAATTAAAAAAGGAAATTTTTAATTTTAAGATATTATTATTATATTTTAAGGTATGCTTCGACGATGTTATAAAGGTGAAAATTAGCCTCACCGGACGTATATGTTAAAAAACATTCTTACCTTAATTTTGTGGAAAAGGGTCAGAAGGTACCTTGTTTGGAAATCGATGAAAAGATTCCATTAATGTCATTTTATAAAAAGTAAAACAAGGGTATAAATGAAATTAAACCATTTTTTAGTAAATTGTAAAAATGTTTTGGAATACATTTTTTAGAAACATGGATTTGGATGATAAAGAGGACCCAGTAGATATTTACGTAAAAACAACATCGGATAATAATGACATTGTGAAATTAAACATTACCTTGTACATTTCCTTATTTGAGGCTAGGTTACCCTTCGGTAAAATGGTGAAATAATTGTTATTATGTTATACAAGAACCATATAAATTAATATTATACCATATATGATTTTCTAATATTTCATTGTTAGTGATATTATAGTAGTATCACCGTTTTTGATGTTTACTAATTGGATTTCCATTATATGATTGGTTATGTAAGCCATGTTTTTATGTATATGATATATTTGATTAATATACAGAATGATATTGTATTCATAAACATTATTTTTAATTATAAAATGATAATTATTCTTGAATTATTATGATGGGGAATGAATCACACGCTTTCGTGGAGACGGTAAAAAGTACATACGCACGAGCGAAAATATCATTATTATGAAACTAAAATCATATATAATTGGATGATATATCATATATAAAAAATAATTATCATTTTATATTAATTATTTATATTAATTATAATCATTATTATACCCATCCAAATGATTTAGTGTTTGAATAACAAACTTCACCATGGCATGGAGACAGAACTCTCTACGTACGCACGTATGCTGACTTTGTCATATATAGGGTGCATAGAATAATGAATATGGTTGTAAAATTTTAATAATAACATCACAATATATAGATGACAATAGGGTTATTATTTTATAATATAATCAACTATTAATGTGGAATTGGAAGAAGAAAAGAACTTGAAACAGGTTATGAAATATTCACATCTTCTCCAGGTTCTTCTTTTTGATTTGATCAAATTGGATCAATAGGTTGGATTTTTGAGTAATGGAAGGACTCTTGGATGATGGGAGTAAAATTGATTGGTTATTTGGGCAGGGTTTGGCTGATCCAAATGGCTTTTAAGATGTGAATTTGAGAGAAGGAGAAGTGCCTTTTTTGATAAGAGCTGAGGTTCACTTTAGGAAATGTTTGAAATATTATTTTATAATATAATCATTTTCATATTAAAACGTATCCAAAATAAATTATTTAAAGTATATGGTGGGTATGTGTCTAAAACCACTTAAACAATAGGATTAAGACAAGTTTGGTTCACCATATTATCCCTATCATTTACATTTAACACTTAGTTAAATAGTTTGACATTTACCTCCTTTCTTTGAATTTTTATATTATATAGTCAATAAAATTAATCTAAAATACCATGAAAACCCCAATAGGTTCATTAATGGAATATATAATATTATTAAGGCCCTCTTTCAGAACATTATAATTTTAGAAATATTATACAACTAATAATAATGTATTTATTTTTAAACTCAATTATGTCAATTTTGACATTGTATAATAAATGATTTTTCAAAAATCCCAAATAACATTATTACATCGAACTAAATTTATATGTTGATTCATAAAATTTCATATTAAACTATATCATTAGTTTAATTCAGAAAAAGTCTCAAATTACATTTTTTGATATTTATAATATCAATTATTTTAATATTTTATTATTAAGGTAATTACTGCGTCATCATTGATTCATAAATAAATTAAATTATTTAATTTCTAAAAACTATAAATAAAATATCATTATTTAGGAATCCTTTTTATATTTATAATGAATATTTATAGTCGAATTTATATTATGTATATACCTATATTAAAAAAAATAGTTATTAAACATTCAATTTAACCCTTTTAACTCTTATTTAAATAAAATAATATTAAATGTCTTAATCTAATCCAAGTGGACCAAAGAGAATCATATTTTTTATAAGGTTGGTTTTGGTCGAATAATTCTTATACAATTGAATTAAGACTTCTTTTTAGGTAATTATGATTTAATTTTTTCACTTAATCACCCTCTTTACTTTTAATTGTGGTAAATAAAAGTAAAATATTACTATTCAAAAAAAGTATTTTCATCTTATTCCACAAAATTTTAATTAATGATATTAACCATGTCTCTAGAATATTTTAAATTCAACTCATAGATGTAAAAAAATTTGTTTTATGGGAATTTGCAAAAGCTTATTAGAGGTGGGTAAAAGACGGTAAAAGTTCGATAAAATTTTATATACTTAAACTTATTATAATATGACTCTAATGAATTATTTTAAAAATATATAGGTATTATGTAGCAATTATTCCCTTAAATAAACTATAATAATATAACTAATTATTTAAATAAAAAGTTAGTTTTAAGCAATAACGTAGTGTTTTTCACTATTCATAAAAAATATAATGTTTTCAGGGAAATACCAAAAATTCACCCTATGTGAATATCGATATCCTGATTCCAATAATTAAGTCCATTTTGAATGATAAAATTTATAATATTTCAAAAATTGGGTTTTAATATTCATAAAGGCTTGTTTGATTGGTTACGGTGTGTTAAAATCTCAATGTTGCGTACAATGAAAGCTATTCACTATTCAATGTGAAACGTATCATGGAAGCTTGGGGTGTTAAATTCATCCCTCATTCAAATAATTTTGTCATCTAAATTTCAAAAATATTACTGCATAAAAATATTCAGGTGGATCTTCGTCATAAGTTCCTCGGGTTCCCACATTGCCTCTTCCATATTATGGTTACTCTATAGAACTATCAACAGATGAGTCGTTCTCTTTCAAAACACTAGTACTATGGTATCAAGAATATTTACAGGCTCTTCACAATAAGACAAATCAGGTTCAAATTAAATTTCCTCATAGGTGAGTACATGAATTGGGTCAGGTATGCATTTTCTCAACAGTGATACATGGAACACATCTTGAACATTGGAGAGACTTGGCGGCATTTCCCAACGGTATTCTACAGCCCCAATTCATTCTAGATTTTTGAAAGGACTGATGTACATGGGAATAAATTTACCCTTCTTAACGAAACATATAACATCCTTCCATGGAAATAACTTCAAAAAATGATCTCCTACCTAATATTCCAAATCCTTCCTTCTGTTATCAGCATAGCTCTTTTTCCAAATTTTAGGTGCTTTGATGTGGGTTTGGATTTCCTTCACATATTCCCCATTTCCTCATCATGTTCTTGGCCTATGAGTTTTCATTAACCAACATGAACCCAAAAAGTTGGATTGCAACATCTCTTTCCATAAAACACTTCCAATGGTGCCATATGAATATTTTAATGGAATCTATTGTTATTGGAAAATTCTACCAGAGGTAAATATTTATCCCACATACCTTCAAAGTCATGTGAGAAAGATCTCAACATTTCTTCTATAGTTTGAATAATATGTTCTGATTGTCCATTAGTTTGAGGGTGGTAGGCAATGCTCAAACGATGCTTAGTATCAAGGAATATCTGAAGACTTTTCTATAATCATGTTGTGAAATGTGTATCACGGTCAGAAACAATTGATAAAGTTACTTTATGATGTCTTAGAACATAATTAATATATAGTATTGCTAGATATTCAAGTGGTAATTCTTCTCTTATAACACAAAAATGTACTGACATGTTAAGATGATTAACATTGAACCATATTGTATCATTCCATCTGTTGTCTTTGGTCTCCCAATGGGAAAGTCCCTTGTAATATTATCCCATTTTCACTTAGGTATGGGAAGAGATTGCATGACTTATCCTGACTATTGCCTTCCATCTTTCACATTTTGACAAACGACATATCGTAACAAAAAATCAGCAATCTCCCTCTTCATGATGTCCCACAAATAATGTTCCCTTAAATCTATATACATCTTAGTGCTTCCTGGCTATATAAATGAATTGGACCTATGAGCATCATCCAAAAATTCAATTTTTAGATTATTTATATAGGGAACACAAATTATTTTCCCAAATTTCAAAATTCCATTTAGATATATGATGTCACTCAATCTCCCATTATTCACAGTTCCATTATTCACAGTTTTAATCTTATTTTGAAATTTTTTATCATTAGTGTGATAAATTTTTATCCATTATAGTAAAGATGGTTTGGAAACCATTTGCAAAATGATTGATGTTTCAACTTCCAAAATTATTCCAATATACAATTTCACTAGATCTATGAAAATTTGATCCCTTTCAACTCTAATCTTGTTCAAAACTCCATGATCCTTTCTGCTCAAAGCATCTTCTGCTTTATTTTCCTTCCCCGGGAGGTAGTGTGTTGTGAAATAATAATCCTTGATTAGATCAATCCATCTCGATGTCCTCATGTTGAGTTCAATTTGTGAGAAAATATACCTCAAACTCCTGTGATCTGTATATATCTAATTTTTTCACCATAGAAATAATATCTACATATCTTCAAAAAAAAGGGATTGAAGTTGCTAAATCAATAGCACAAGTAGGATTCTTTTGGTTATGAATTTTTTAGCTATCATGATTCATAGGAAATAACTCTATCATTCTGCATAAGGACACAACAATGTCCATTCTTTGATTAATCACTATAAATAACAAACCCATAGTTCCCTGATGGTAGAGTCAAGAAAGGAGCATTGACTTATCTTATATTTAATTATTCAAAACATTATTCATAGTATTTTTTCCAAAAAAATTTAATCCCATTACGAGTGAGCATGGATAATGGGTTAGCTAACCTGTCAATATTCTTGACGAGACATCCATAATAAACTGTTAAAACAATAAAACTGAATACCTATGATACTCTCATTGGTGCTGTCCATTTTTGTATTGCCTTTTTTTGAAGGATCATCAGATGTTCCATCTATGGAGGCAATATGGCCAAGAAAATAAATCTTGTGAAGCAAGAATTCATACTTGTTAAACATCTCGTATAATTCATTTATTCTGATGGTATTCAGAATGTTGTGCAAGTAATTTTCATGATCTTCATATCATTTAATTTATACTAATATATCATCAATTAATACCACTACAAAGTCATCAAGATATTCTTTGAAAAACATGTTCATTAGATCTCTGAAAATAGATAGTGCATTAGTCCCCAAAAAAGGCATTACTGTAATCTCGTAAGTCTATAACCTGGTTTGAAATGAAGGTATCGGAATGTATTCCATCTTCACACACAACTGATGATATCTAGATCTATGTTAAATATTTGAAAAAATATTGAGCTTCGTGAAGTTGAAATAATAAATCATCAATGTGAGGTAGAGGATAATTGTACTTTATTGTAATATCATTTATCTACTAGTAGTCAATGGACATCCTCATAGTAATTTTTTTCTTTTTATCATAAAGGATAGGGGATCCACATGGATAAAAACTAGTTCCAATAATTCCCTTGTTATTAAATTCCTCTAACTATTTATTTAGTTCCACTTATTTTCCTAGTGGCCATTCTTTAAGAGGTCTTCGATAAGGGTCTTGAACTAGGAATTAAATCAATGGAAAACTGAATTTCTTGTTCTGGAGGATGTCCAGGTAAATCCTCTAGAAACACATCAACATATTTTCTCACAATTGGTATGTTCTATATTAAATCATTATTTTCCTCTCAAATTATTATTTCATTATCATCCACCAAAATAAATGAAATTATTAGAGCTACTAGGGGTGGATCTAGATAAGAATCAGTTGGTGAAGTGTCTGCTCTAGATATAAAGTAGTCCTTTTCATCATCGAAAATTTTTACATCCTTTTTCTTACAATAAATTTTCACATCATGGTCTTAAAGACAATCCATACTGAGATTTATATCAAATTTAATAATGGGTATGATGATGAGATTCGCAGATAAAGAACATTTATATGACCTAATTGGAACTGATTTACAAAACATTGTTACGATGATAAATCCCTTAGGTTTTATGACTGAAAAATATCTTGTTATGTTAAATATAACATATCTTGTTTTCATAGTAAACTAGGAAGATATAAAACAATGATATCATCCAAAATCAAATAATCATTGGCTAAACGTGAGGAAATCATTAAATTACCGACCATCACGTCATTCATAGCTTCATCCTCTGTAGAAGTGATCGCTTAATCTTGGATATGATCCCTTGTAATTTTTGAAGGAATGTTTCCTTGTCAAATAGGACATTCATTTGTATAATTCCCCTTTTTCTAAAATTGTATCATTCAACATTGATAGCCTCTTTCTTCCTCTTGAAATCAAACGCTAGATGTCCTTTTTCACCAAACATGTAACAGACTCCCATTCCCTTCAGGAATGTACCTGGGTTATTCTTTCCACATTTACTACAGGTTGGATATTCACCATTTCCCTTCTTACCATTATTTCCATTTCCAGAGTGTTGAAAAGATCACTTCTTCTTGGGCTTTGTTTTAATGTCGTAAGACATATAAAATTCGTTTTATATCTTGATAGAAATGAGACAATATCTTCGTATGATAAGGAGTATTGTGAGACTAATTCTACATAGATAAATGGTTTTAATCCATTAGTGAAACAATCAATATTTCTTATTGGGATACATATATAATATGAAGCATGCCATGCTAACCTAGTAAATTAAGCCTCATACATTGCCACATTCTCATCCACTTTTTCCCTCAAACTCAAACATTACCTTTACATATTTGCTCGATGGTCACAAGGAATGTATTATTCTATGAAAATATCTTTAAAATCCATCCATTACATATTTTATAATTCATCATCTACCTTTTTGTTTTGAATCAATGACCACCATTGATCTGCATCTCTCATGATGCGATAAAATACCATGAAAACTTTTTCCATTTCGATTCTACCCAAATCATGATAGATTTTCCCTATAGAATTTATCTACTGCTTGAATACTAATGGATTTGTTCTCCCACTGAATATTGTTGGTTTTTTCCTCCTGAAGCAGTCTATCATTTATCCTCTATGATGTGGATCAGGTTGTTCCATACGGGTAAGTTTATTATTTATAACCAAAATGAGTTGTCCTAGTATGGTGATAAGCTGATCAGCACCAATTTCTTCACCAGCAGAACTATAATTATCTTTAGTATGAGGGAAATCCATACATGGATTATGTGCATTGATACAATTTAAATTCTTTCCACAAGGACCCATTTTTAAATAATGGTACACAATAGATTAGATTTTGAATCACAATACATAAATCCTAACTTCTAAAACACTTAGCATAAATTTAGTAGTTTATAGATAGAATCCATAATCATAAAAATGTTTTATTTGAGGAAGTATATAATCATAAACCCTTCATAATGGGTTTTAAAGAAAATGATAATTATCCAAAGCATATCCCCTAGAAGTGTCGTAACCTAGTGTGCAGCAAGGCCTGTTGTCATGCACCTGTTCCCGTTCGAGTCTAGCACAAGCAGTGATTTCGAGTTTTACCCCTAGGTACATTTTTGCTAGAGCCGCCACTACCTAATCATATCCTAAAATAGATATATTTATTGGATAATACAGATCATCTCTATAGTACCAAAATTATAGGATGTTCTTCTATATTAATCATCAAAGTCTATCTTACGGTGAAGTGCTCTAATTATTGTATATCTGAATCTAGTTTTCAAGGATTTTACTAAACATACTCTATTACAAATTGTGATACCCCAACCCTAGTTACCCAAAGCCGGTTCACTATACATAACATTGGCTTGATCACAAAGGATCATGTCTCGAATGACCAATTTTTTAGTATCCTTGGATGTACTAGATACATTCATATGTTTTACATTACATTATTACATGAAAAAATACAAAAAAATAGTCTCCATATGCCACACTAATATCCCTTATACTATCCATATAGTTCAGTCATAATATTCTTCTTCACATCCTTGGAAAAATAAAACATAGAAAAAGGTGAGATAAGATATGTAGTAAGGATAACAATATAGGAGAAAATTTCATAAATAAGAATAAACATTTTAGGAAATGTATAAGACTAAAAAAACATTTTAAACATGAAGACAAGAATAATAAGGCAATGATAATATAAAATAATTCAATTTACTTATTCACATGGATATTCTACTAGTTGAATAATCACATTCCATATCAATATCCACTTTCATAATGAAGGAATGCATAATCCCACACTTAATAACCACATATTCAAGGCCTTGTGCCAAGAATGCAAATAAGATTTTGTCAAGTACATGTACCAAGAAATTAGTTTGTATCATGAGACCTACTGATGCAATGAGAAGCTATAGTGGGATCCACCCATCACTTACTAAGTCCAATGCAATCCACATATGAAAATGTTTAAACCGAACATAAACATTCGTATTAAAACTAACATATGAAATGTCAATAATTTACCCATAAACCATGAATGGTATAAAAATAAAACACCCATAGTCAAATGTATCACAAATACTTCAAGACATTAATGAATATTTGTATCATAATTAATCAACTTCAAATAATCTTAAAATCTATCAAAGTATATTGAAATTGAAGAAATCAAAAAAAAAATTAGAGAAATATCTCTTTTTATTTTGAAATCATTAAAAATCCATATAATTATAAAATAAAACATTTAAATTGAATATATTATTATATTCTTGTGAGTTAAGATTAGAAGATGTTATATAACTGCAGAGAATAGATGAACCCGCCATATAAGTTAGAAAACATTTTTATGTTAATTTTGTCGAAAAAGGTCATAAGGAACCTTGTTTGGAAAATGACGAAAATATTACATTCATACAATTTTATAAAAATTAAAACTAGTGTATAAATGTCTTTAATCAATATTCCTGAAAATGTAAAAAATATTTTGGAATAAATTTTTATCATACATGTATGTGGATGATAAAGAGGTCCTATCAAATATATAAGTAAAAACAACCTTAGATAATAAAGAGATTTTAAAATTAACTGTTACATTGTATTATTCAGTGGTCAAGGGGAGGATAAACTCTTTATAATGGATAATAATTGTTATTAAATTATATAATAAACATATAAATTAATATTATATAATATATGATCTTCTAATATTGTAGTGTTAGTGAAATTTTAGTAGTATCATCGTTTCAAGTGTTAACTGATTTGTTTCCCTTTATATGACTGGTTACAAAAGCCATGTGTTTTATGGATAGGATGTATTTGATTCATATACAGAATGATAGTATGTTTATAAAAATAATTTTTAATCATTAAATGAAAATTATTCTTGAATGATTAAGATGATAAATGAATCTCATCGCGTTCGTGGAGACGGTAATCTGTACGTACGCACGAGTGACAATATCAGTATTTTGATATTAAAATCATATATAATGGATGGTATGTCATATATTAAGAATATGTATCATGTTATATTTCTTATTTACATAATTTATGCTCATTATTATACATATCCAAAAGATTAAGGGTTTGAATAACAAACTTCACCACGTCATGGAGACGGTAATCAGGACTTACACACATATGGTGATATTGTCATTTAAAAGATGGATAGAAAAATTAATATGGTTGTACAATTTTTATAATAACATAATGGTATATATATGATAATGTAGTTATTATTTTTCAATGTAAACTACAATGAAAGAAGAACTGGAAGATGAAATGAACTTGAAAGCGGTGATGAAATATTTACTTCTTCTTTGGGTTCTTCCTTTTTATTTGATCAAAAGGGATGCTCAGGTTTGCCTTATGACTAAAGGAAGGCCGCTAAAATTAAATCAGGATAGTTCAGAGGTTATTTGGGTTGGGATTAGTTGAGCCCAATGGATTTGGTGGTGTGAATTTGAGAGAAGAGAAAGTTCCCTTTGATAAGAGAGGTGAAGATCACTTTCGGAAAATCGATAAATATTATTTTATAATAAATTATTTTTAGTTTCTAATTTCTCCAAAATTAATTATTTAATGTCAAAAGTGGGTATGGGTTGAAAAAATCTCAACCAATAGGTTTTATATCAGTTTTGTTTACCATATTAACCTTATTTTTTTATTTTAACTCTTAGTTAAATAGTTTGACATTTACCAAGTCTCCTTGTATTGTTATATTATATAGTTAATAAACATACTATAAATTTCAACGAGAACCCCAATAGGTTCATTAATAACATATATAATATTATTAAGTCCTTTTGCCCGAATATTAGAAATTTAGAAATATTATATCAACCTTTATTATAGTATTTTATTTAAAAATTCAATTATGTCAATTTTGAAATTATTTAATAAATGATTCCTGTTAAAGTCATAACCACTTTATCACATCGAAATAAATTTATTTTTTAAATAGTAATATGTCATATTATCCTATAAAATTTTCTGTAATTCATCAAAAGTTTCAAATTACATTTATTTTCAATTTTATAAAATCAATTATTTTATTATTTCATTATTAATGTATTTACTGTGTCATTATTGATTCATAAATAAATTACATTATTTAATGTATAATTATTATAACTAAAATATCATTAAGTAGGAAATTGTTTTATATTTCTTATGAATCTTTATAGTAGATTTTACATTATGTATCACCGAATATTAAAAATAGTTCAGTTATTTAACATCTTTTAACTCTTCATTAAATAAAATAACAATAAATGTCTTAATCTAATCCAAGTGGACTAAACAGAATAATATTTAATTTATAAGGTTTTTTTGGTCAAATTATACTTATCCAATCGAATTATGACATTTCTTATGGTAATTTTGATATAATTTTTACCCGTAATTATACTATTTTTGTAACCATGGAAGAATAAAATAAAAAGATACAATTCACCAAAAATTATTTTTCATTATTTTGAACTACATTTTACTTACAGATATTAACTGTATCTTTCATAATTTTGAAATTCATCTCACATACGCGGTAAAATTTAATTTTATGAAAATTTGTAAATACTCCTAGGAGGCGGGTAAAAGATGATAAAATTTCGATAAAATTTTACATATTGAAACATATTAAAAAATGACTCAAATGAATTATGTTGAAAATATATAGGTATTATGTATCTATTTTGAACTACAAAAATTAAAATAAAATTAATAATTATTTAATTGAAATGTCAGTTTTAAACAATAACACAACGTTGTTCTCTATTCATCAAAAAATGAATGTTTTTAGAGAAATACCAAAAATTCACCCTACGCTAATTTTGATATTCCGAATCCAAAAAATGAAGTTCATTTTGATGGAAATTTTTTTTAATTTTTTAAAAAGTGGGTATTACTATTTATAATCGAATGTTTGATTGGTTGTGGTATGTTTGAATCTCGAAGTTCTGTACAATGCATGCTATTGCATTATTCAAAGAAAAATGTATTGTGGAAGCTTGGGGTGTTACATTGACTCATCCATACACTTATCCTTAGACATATTCTTATATATCTCACTAAATTGTTGCCATAAATATCCAATAATGTCAACTAATACTTTCTTTGATACCAACTATAATTAGCAAAAATTCTTGTAAATTAATATTACATTTTAATATACCAATAATCAGTTCATAACATAATAATACATTATATAATAACGACTTTTTAGTGTATTTAGAAACATCGACACATATAAAATTTTACAAAAATTGAGCTATATCTTCTTTCACTTATTTCATTAAAAGTGAAACCCCTTTTAAATATCTCATTAATAATAGGTTACTTCATATATGGGAAAACATAATAGAGGGTGGTCTCAGATTATCATTAAGGGTAAATAAGAGAGTTATCAATATTATATTGGTATATGAGTATGACGTCCTTATAAACACAATTAAAAAATAGACCATATATATCACATGTCATAAACATGAACAATGGAATAAATCGTGGTAGTGCATAAGACATATATAATAATGAATTCAAACAAAATAGCCCATCAGATAATAAAACAGAAGTAATATATTTAATAATGGAATATATATATCTATAGAAAATATTATATTATGTCTACCCACAAAATCGTTCAAAACAAGTCAACCTCATATTAACTACTCGTGTACCAGCTCTGTGGTTAGTATTACCTTACTTGGACATTATTTTAAGATTGGGATTACCTTCCATGCACACCCCCACACCCACCCATTGGGCTTGCGATAAAATCTTATATACCATAAGATATCATATAAAATTAGTCATTTACAAACACATTATAGGGAGATATAATTCCAATCTCTCTAGGTCATAATGTAACCACCGTCCATTTTTTTAACGTATCTGATTCCCATGGAAACAATGTAACCACCACTACATAATTAAAAAAATACATGTTTCTATGATAAAAGAACAGTAAATATCCAAAATAAAAAACTCATTAAAATAAATTATTTTCCACAACATTTAATCATAACATAACCTTTACAATAAAATAATGTTTCAAAATTATTTCATAATTTCAACCTTTCATAACCTATGTGATTAGTGGAGGTTTTATAAATATTTATCATGGTATATTCTACAAAAGTAAAGTGGTTTTCATAAATTTATGTTCATTATAAAATTCAAAGATTCATAGAAATAATAATAATGGCTTCCTTGGTAATACCTTAATTAAAGAATAGGTTACATCTAAATATGTCATCATATAAGCAAAAAGATTTTGAAATGTTACATATAACATTTCTTGAGTAAAAAACATTTTATTTTAAAAACAATTTTGAAAACTAAATATTCATATAATATTTTTGAAATATTTTTATCTGAAAAAAATATTTCAATCATATAATGGAATCACTAAAACAAAGAGTGTCCATAAAGGAGGTAAATACTTTCCATTTTGTACAAATTAAAACAATGATTCCATTTTATTTTCATTAAAATCCAAATGTGAATTGTATCAAAAAGGTCATAAATATTCCTTTCAAAAAGTTTTTAAAAATTTAGATCCTGGGTAATTTTTTTTAATAAATCATTTTCTTATTTTTATAATAAATTTTAAAACTTGTTTAGAAACAATTATTTAGGATGAAAAATGATTTTCAATTGTAGAGATAAAAATGTTGGTTTTACATAAGAACATTTTTTTTAAATAATGAGTACATAATGTGATGAAATTGAATTCAAGTAATGTATTGTCGTGAAATTTACTCATTAGAATAAAATTAATGTTTTTCATTGAGATATAGATCATAATAAAGAAACCCGATAAATGATGAAACTGTATTAAAAACCCCTTACCACTTTGGTAGCAGGGAATCATAATTCCCATGAAGAAATAAAATTAAATTATACTTATATTAACATGAGAATAAATAATTTAATACAATTATATATGCACATGGTTTTATATACAACTAAAAAATAAATGTGCATAACATAACATTTGTATCAAAGAAGGGATATTGGTACAAATATCCTTTTACACATATATAATATTTTATATTAGAATCCATATTAAATATTAATCATCAAAATAAACATTATCTGGAAATAATGTATATAAATGATGTTATATGTTAATTTGTAATTATATACACTTCAAAAATTAAATTAGTGGTGAATATGGAACATCTTTCCCAGAAATATATGAGAGACTTTGAATCCCTTATCATATGGCTAGGTATTATTCATACACCTTAAGACCTCATGTTTAGTAAATATAACTATATAGTAAAAATATTGTCGAACCATAGTTATATATATCATAATATATATTATTTTATTTTGGGATTTTATTACCGTTTAATTAACAATTCCATCTTAAAGTCACATATTATGTAATAAGTTGTTTGTTTGTTCATCTATTTTTTCAATTGTTAATTTTTGATTCTTTTAATCTTATCTGGGTTCCACCATATCTATAATATTACATATGATATAAATATCATATATATTGTATATTTATGTATTTAGAGTAGTTCAAATTGATAGAGTTAGAAAATAAAAAAACGTTCACAGTGATGGTTGGTCTTAAGAACACATGAATGTTTTTTCCATGTTCTTGTTGAATTGAAATAAATATATTCAAGTAGTATATTAACATTTAAAAATAATTTTTATTACAACTATATAACATATTTTCCTTAAAACTATCCTTTTTTACTTTCCATGTAAATAATGAATGAATCACATCACTTTGCAAAGTGATACTCTACTTTACACACGAACAAAATTATCGTATTCCACAATAAAAGAAATTAAGAATTAATATGTTTTATAATGACTCAAAAATAATAAAAACACCAAAAATTTGATATATTTTCAGTAAACCAATCATTATATCCTTCCGTGATAAGTGGTAATCATAAATGAATAACATCATTTTGTGAAACAGTAGTCCACTATAAACACAAATAAAGATTCTGTATTTGAATAGATTGAATATAATAATGATTTAATTTAATTAATTTACATAATATCATATAAAATAATTCAACATAATTATTTAATTAAATGATTGTGGTCTTAAAATAATTGAACCATGTGGAGAAATAAATAAAAGAAACAGTTTTTTAGGGATATTACATCTTCTTGAGACAACATCCATTAATTTTAATCAAATCGATTCATAGCATAGATTTATGACACAAACCATACTTCTAAGATCCTATTATGGAATTAATTAAGTAATTATAATAGGTATATTACAAAAAATAGGTTTTGGATGTGTGAATAGGAGATGATAGTGGAAAAAATTTATAAGTAATGTGAGTGGAACACAACTAATTTTTAAAAAGAAAAATATGTACTCATGTTATTCAAATTTAAAAAGGATAAAAAATTAATCATAAAGAAATTTATAGGATATAAGGTCTATATATATAAATCCAATGGGTTTTGGACCATTTTATAGGTTATTATTCTCTTTATCCCTTTAGTTTAGCCCTTGGTAAACACATTTTCTCTTTAACCGCTGTAATTAATTTTTCCATTTTTTAATATTCATTGTGATAAAAAAATTAATTTAACTTATTAGATAATATAAATTATTATGCATACAAATGTGTAATATATGTATCAAAATTAAATTCACAAAAGTGGAAATATTTTATTAAAATTTATCTCGAAGACATGACAGAAAACAAATTTCTAAAGAGAAAATGGCCAATAATATTAAAAAATATATATATAAAAATTCAATATTAATTTGAATAAAAAACATAATGTTTTTATAAGATAATTAATAAATATAATGTTAATTTTTAATCCCTATTAATTTCTTTATAATGTTTCTAAATCTATTAAATTAAATGATAATTATTATTAAAAATAGAAGTTGTCACTAATCATCGTAAAATTTATCTTATAAAAATATATACAATAATTCACCCTACAATAATTTTTACATGATTAAATTTATAATTTAATTTAATTTTCTCAAATAAATTTTTTATGATTGGAAAAAATTATTTTTATAATAAGTGCACACAAGGAAGAAATGGTAATTTTAGAACTATATTTTTTAAAAAATAATATTGGATTTATTCTTCTATTTTTTATATAAAAACATGGGATAATTGTTAATATTTTGATTGACTATATTAAATATGAATTTATTTAAATAAAATAAAAATAAAAATATTTAATTTATTGATGGTAATTCACGTTTTTTGAAATAAAAATAGTTCTTGTGGACAATATTTCCTTTGTTTTCAGATAGATGTTATTTAAATTTCTAGTTAATCATTCACAAAACAATTAATTTTAAATACATTTCTAACACATATATTTTCATAATTTATTTAATCATATTCATACCCTTTGTTACATTGACTAGTTGATAATAATAATATTTAATAATAATATTTTCATATTATGTAAGGTTTCATTTAAAAGTGGTGTCGGTTGTAAAAAATATTTATACATTGATGTGTGTAAAACAATATAAACTAAACACTGTGAGTAATTGAAGATAAAATTATTGTTTTTTATAACATACAATATTGAAAAGATTAGATTTTTTTTTGAAAAAAAATCACAAATCCTCAGTTTGTAACATCATCCAAATGTTTTTTATCAACATGAAAAATAATGTTGGGGTTAATAGAAAAAATAATGAATGTTTAGGTTTTTACCCTTTTCTATGGTCTACATGTATAGTTCTATTGTCAGCTTGTATTCTGGGGATTTGGAACATAAAAATGTTGATTCATTATTACTTTACAATGCAATATTATTCAAAATCAAACCAAGTGATACAAAAATATACATGTTCAGCTAGAATTATATTCTATTTTCAATTATTTCTATATTAGAAAACATCATCAGTAGAAAAAAATTCATGTTAATGAAATTTATAGTCCAACACAATATTTTAAAAAATCATTTATTTCTGAGATTCTATTTATAATACCATAATGTTATTTTATTAGGATTATACCTAAGTGATGTACTTTCTTCTTCCAATTCATAAAACATCCATAAATGATTTTCTTCAATAAGGATATGTCATTGCCTATATAACAACTTATTGTTATTCATGGATGAGTTTTTTCAATTGGTAACTCATATTGTGTATGAATTTAATTAGGTTTTAGTTATCACTATTGTACAATATTTTCAACCACTATTGTGGTTTGTCACCAAAATAATATTAAATTCTCATTATCCATGAGATTTGACATTTCCTTATCTATAAAACATAAAATATTAATTTTTGTCGTGTGTATAGTGTAATATATTCACTTATAAAATGGATATTCTATGAATTTAACTCAAATTATTCAATAATTTACATAGATTATTTATTTTATTACAATACTTGGTATCATTACATTTTTTTTCTCAAGATTCCTTTGAATGTTTTATAATTATTGAAGAGCATATGATTTATGAATAATAAATGAACATATTTTTATGTGAGTAAAACAAGAATTAGATTTCATGAAATCATTACATATATTGGTTGGATTCAATATCATAATTATATACACATTTATTTTTAAAACATATTTCACATATGAAATATAACAATTTTTTTGATTCTATCATGTTGTAGCATTGATAGATTTATCATTTCATTTTAGTTGACTATCATAAACATTTTCCTATATAACAAATTCTCACATCCATTATTACAAAGTTACTTTTTCTATTTTTTCTTCATGTAGTATGTATTTTGATCATCTGAAATTTGGAATCATTTACTTTTTTCACCAAAAATGTAGTAGTTTCAAACTTCATATGCATAATGAAACATTTATTCATCTATAATATAACATAAATCCCCTAATCACAGTGACGGTAAAAAATAATTAAATCACAACTTGACCCATTAATATATAGAAGATTTATAGTCAAATTTTTATTAATATTTCAACTTCCAATAGCTTTTAAATTAAATGATTCGTCATTTCTAATGGTGATAGTGCCACTTTCATATTTCCCAATTCATTATTTATTTTTTCAGTCATATTTGATGATTTATTAATTTATATAATACATGATTTTTCACATTTCATATACTTATAATCAATCTTTACCACCATAACATGTTTAAAATTATTCATCTTTATAGTTGATTTATGTTTATAATGATTCCCTCAACTAATCCTATAGCATGGTTAGTTCATTTTTGGTATTTTTTTAGGTTGATCACACTGCCTAAAACTATACTCTAGTGGTTAAAAATAATTTCTCAATTTAATCATTGTATTATAATTTTTTTCTCGCATTTCATAACTATTGATTCAGAAAACCTCAATTCAATACCACTATTTCTTTAAGGTATTATAAAATTTAATGCGTATACATTTCATTGTGTCTATACACTCAACACAACTAATAAAACCATTAAATGAATAATCCCCCTAAATTTAAAATAGTGCATATAAAACCTTATAAATTATGGTCCATATTATTGAATTTAAATTTCTATTTTTCATTCTCAACTTACTTAGTATACTTCTACTATAAATTGAGTACTCTCTTGGGATTTTTGTTGATATTTATTTCATTATAATATTTTTCTATTTTGAAATATACAGGACCATAATCAACCATGTTAGTGGGTGTATATTCCCTTTTAGATTAGTTAATCACCATTTTAATCACCTTTTATATATTCCCATAAATATAATTTGAATCCTATGTGTCTAAAAAATTGTTCTTGGTTTGATGTAAAAATAACAATGATTTGTATTAGTATTAAAAAAAATATCCATTATTTTAGATAATTCACTTTTCTCATTAACTATATTTTTAACTTCATTATATTATAATTTCTTATAGGAAATTAGATTTCATTAAATTTTCCCTAATATTCTTCACTTACTCGTGTTTTAGAAATAATAATCACTGTGGTAATCTCAATATTTTCATCAATTAAAATATGAATTTCACTGAGATATCCCATTGTTTGTTTCCTTTCAATATATATATTGGTAGATCATTATATATTGACACATATAGTGTATGATCGAGACCATTTCGGTATTATCATAAGAATTTATTGAACTATAATTTTTTACTTTGTTGAGTACTTTTGGATTGAGTTTTCAATTAGGGTTTGTTTGTTTAACAATTTGAAATTTGAGAAGGGAGAAAGAAAGTGAATTCTTGGCCTACAGTTTTCCCCAAGCATGTGCCTAGGCCCAAAAACACGTGAAACCTTAGACAATGGGGATTTTGATAGTTGGATAATGGTTAAGGTGTGTTGTTTGGATAAACCTTGTCCTTGAGCATAAAATTGCGCCTTCATGATTTAACTCCCTATAAATTCATTAAAACATTTCTCAAACACCCATCATATTCCCCAAAACAACCTAGCTCAACCCATAATAGATTTTTATCTATTAAGGATCCTCCTGGAAGGATTCTAAGCTATTTTGACCACTGTTATTGATGAATCGAATCCTAATTTACTAATCTACTTCACTTTGGTTAAGTGGTTCTTCCCTATTGATCTCCAATCTCTCTCCAGTTCTTCTCCCTTTATTTTGGTTGGTCTTCATCTTTTATTTTTTATTTGATATAAATCTATTATTAGGGTTTTAGATCTAGTATTTTTGTATCACGATGTATAAATAAAGGATCATTTTTTCAATCATGATTTTGGTTTTTAGATATAGATCCCATTCTACATCATTATACCACTAAAAGTATGGGGATATCCATTGGGTGATAGTTCATAAATGAATTGAGGTGGGTTTTCATTAATTCAAATAAAAAATTGGTAAATTACATTAGGTTTATGTAATTTTAAATTTTATATTGGATATTTATAAATAGAGTTCATGACCTAATTTATTAAATTGGCGATTTCATTAATTGAGGATAATTATGGAATTGGGGATATTTTCCATGTAGATTTGAATTGAATAATTAATTTTAAAATTAATTAGAGGACATTGAGATTATTTAATTGAATAACTATTTATGTAATTCTTTATAGGATACTAACATTGTTAAATTGTATAATAAATTAATTTATTATTGGATAATGAGATTATTATTTGGATAATCAATTGATGAAATTTTATGGGTTATTAGGACAATAAATTTTCATTAATTAATTGGATTATTTGTTAAGTTAATTGATGTGTTTAACCAATTATTGAATTATTAATATGAATGAGAAGATTAATGAATTGTTGATTAAATTAATTTATAAGATATTATAAACTAATTATTTATTAAATTAATGACAATGAGATGATTAATTAATTATTGAGTAAATTAATGATACTGATAAGATTCATTAATGGTTGAGTTAATTTATATGATTCATAATATTAATTAAATATTGAATTAATTAATGAGATGGAGAATATTAATTAAATTTTGATTTAATTTATCAGAATGATATGATTAATTAATTGTTGAGTTTATTAATGATATTGAGATGATTAATTAGTTGTTTATTTAATTAATTAGTTTGAGAATATTATTTAAATATTGATTTAATTAACAGGGATTATAAGATTAATTAATTGTTTAATTAATTAATCAATTAATTAATGGTAATAATGGCATTCATATAAGAATATAGAAATACCATGGTAAAAATGATTTTTTAGATTGAGATGACATATATATTGTTTAAATTGTAATTATAGGATATAATATCCCTTCGGGATATTGTAGACTTATACCTAGGCCGAAGTAGGTATTGAGGTTCTGGTATCCTCAAAAACCACAGTGATTTATGTGGTTTGATAAAAAATAAATTTTTAAATTGAAAATATTTATTTATGAATATTACTTATTTATTTATACAATTTCATACACCAATTATTGAATGGATATTGTTTTAGACACCACTAGTGGTGGACGACTATGTTTTACTAACACACTACTCGGATTACATGATCGGTACCCAAATATATTACCTAATTATAGGACATGTTAAGGGAAATGGACCTATGTTAGATGGTTTTATTGGATAGAGCATGGGTGAGGGAACCAGATATAGTTCATGACCGATGTGGGATTTGTCATTTTATTTATTTAAGAGTCTTCATTTTGACACTGGATACATATTTTGGCCTATGATAAATCTTATTTATTTTTTGTATTGTATTTTTATATTTTCTTATCTTGTTATACTAGTATTGTTCTATTGTGACATCATTTAATTATTATGTTTCTATATATTTATTAATTATGCTGATGTATTATTTTAATGATAAAAGGGTATGATCTCCAAAGGATTAATTTTATACCTTCACTGTTATTGGGAAACTTATGGAATATAGGGAGGTGTGTATAGGGTCACATGGGGAACCGACTTTGGGAACCAATGCATGGAAGGCATGGTTGGATGTCACAAAGTGGCATCAGAACCTAGATATATTTTTCTCATTTATGATATTTAACGGTTTATATGCGAATAGGAATAAATTGGCCTTGTTTATGATCTTGTGTGTGGGAGTTACTACCCCATGTATAGGAGTGAACCCAAGTTCCCATATTGGAGTTATTGTTTTTTATTATTGTTTAATTGATTAATATTATTTCGTATTGGGGGCAGAACATATGGTGTGTTGTGAATGACAATTCTGATATTTTTCGATGAATTGACTTGTTACCTGGTATGACATGAGATTTGAGTTTTCATTACTTATTCTAGGCCCTCAGTTTTATTTTGAGACTTGTGTCATTTTACTCATGCAGAGAAAATGGGTTATGGGTAATTCGTCAAACATAAACTATTTATTTGTGCTTGTGTAATTTAAATTAAAATGATTTATAACATGATATTTATAATTATTGTTAATAATTTTACAATATGATAATAAATTGGTGTCTAATGAGAAACATCAAAATGATATAATGAGTTACAAGTTCTTAACCATGATCTAAATACTAGATTGTTATGGGTATTGTCAAATCCTTGGTTATGACCATGTGGTGAGGCTTAGAAAACTACTTTTGTGTTCTTTTTTTGTATCCCATTTATGAAAATGTTTTTAAATTTTCTGATGTATCCAATGGTGTCTGTATTAATTATATAGTTATGCCTCCATGACGACACTTGTTGAGAGGATAACTAGAGGACAATGTATTGGATTATCATCCAGTGGGGGAACCTAAGGCACTAATTGTTCTAGGTGTGGATGTTGGATAACAGTTCTGGGAGAATGTTACTCAGTTCATTCAGATCATAGAGGGAGATCCATTATGTGTTTTGAAGAGCATGTATGACTTGATAAGGGGGTTTCAGTTACAACACCCTTCTTCATTTATCAAAGAGGGTATACATGAGAGAGTTAAGTTCTAGTTTTATTCTATCAGGACTATACATGAAAACATGAAGGCTCCTCATAATAATAGGGTCAACATGACCACTTATATTCTAAAAGGATCAAAAAAGTGATGGCGGGACATTGGGACTCTAATTGGATAGGCTGATGATATGTAATGAACGGACAGCATGGAGAGTTTCTTGGGGAAATTATATCCATAGATACTAATGTATGAGATAATACCTTAGTTAATGATTTTTACTCATGGGTCAATATCAATGATGGACAATACAAGATGCTTTATATATTTTCAACATTCTTCTCTAGTTTTCATAGTGGATGAGACCACAGATGAAAAAAATCAAGAATGATTTATTTGTGAAATTATGTCCGCTGTGAACATATTTAGGATGATGATGTTTTTAGAAGTTTTAAATTAGGATCTCAAAGTTGGGGAAAACCTTAAAGAGTCTTCTAGGGAAGGAAATATTTTTGAAATTGTGTGACCATGAGGTATTTATTTCAAGAATAGGATGCGTCTTTAAGAGAACATTATCCCTGGTAGTGGATTATTGAGTGGTCAAAGGGAAAAGTGAGTTAAATGTTACAATTCTGTTCATTTTCCCTCATTATTGTTGGTCAGGTCACTGTCATAATCAAGGTCTAAGACCACATGTGGAGTATGTATCTTATATCAAGATGGGACATTTGTAGTAGTTCCAAAAGAACCCATTACCTATGGGTGATGATGGGATAGATAAACAAAATCAACGTGTATGAATGGGATGCTGTTTGACATATTAGGATAGTTGTTTGTGTTAAATAGGTTGTGGAGGTATAGGTGGTGTATGAGTAACTTCTAGGGGAGAGTTCTTGTATCTGTAGAGTGGTACAACTCTTAGAACTCAGACTATATCATAGGTACGAGGGGTTGGACAATTTCATGTGGTATAAACTACACATTTGGCTTGTGAGGTAGGTCCATCACTGTATAGATGTACTATTCTTGTAGATTATATATTATCTAGTTCTTTATTTCATACTGGTGCCTCTCATTATATTATTTCTATTCAATTTTTATACAGTTTGATTATAGCGGTGGATTTTTTGAGTAGGTTGTAAATGATAGACACACATCTCATAGTGTAATATTGGGATATATTCTTGTTCAAATGATATTCTCTCATTGTTTTAATGTATTATATTCTATGCCATATCTTAATTCTAGACATTTTAGGATTAGAACTAATTATTGGTGTGGACTGGTTAGTAGTAAACAAACTCCAAATTCATTGTTACCAGATGAGTGTGAAATTTACATCTCCTATGTGTGAAATGTACATTCACCATAGAGAGTGGGATATATAAGATGGTCGAGCAGTGACTATTACTCAGAAAATGTGAAATCTCATAATCATGGTTGTTATTATATTACTGGATGATGGAGGGGTAAATCCGAATGTATTTACACATGTACTAGACATACATCAAGATGTTTTTCCTGAATACATTTCAAGGATTCCACTTGAGAGGGATGTGGAATTCACTATTGATCTCTTGCTAAGGGTTGATCTGATAACTATTCAACTATACAAATGTCATTGACAAATATTCAGGAGTTAAAGACTCATATAGTGGAGTTCAGGGATAACAGATTTATCCATCCAAGTATGTAGCCTTGGCGATCATCATTGATGTTTGTAGTGAATGCTAATATGATTTTGCACTTGTGTGTATATTACTGATAGTTGAATGGGTTGTTTTTGGAGAACCAATATCCAGTTCTGTGAATCAATGATCATTCAAACTTGTTCTGAGTCGCATGTATCTTTTACATGATTGACATGAGATCAATGTATCCTCATCAATGAGTTTTGACTTCAGATATACCAAATACTTCTTTCATTAGTATGCATGTCCTATATGAGATTTTCGTAATTCCATTTGGGTTGATCAATACACCAAGAGTTTTTTTGGGATTGATGACCTAAATCTTCTATCTATACAAAGATCAGTTTATGGTGTTGTGTTTGGATGTCATATTGGTGTGCTATAAGACTCATGGAAATCATTTCGAACATCTTGACATCATGCATAGTACACTACGAGATAATTTTCGATACACCAAGATAATTGAATGCCAACTTTTGATTGATCAGGTAATTTTCTTAAGTCACATTATCTGGAAGGAAGGTATTTTAGTGGACCTATAAGAGGTTCATGTAGTGTTTTCGTGGGAGTATCACAAGAAAATTTTTTATATCTGTAACATTATGGGGTTAGCTGGATATTAAATGAGGATTATTCTGGACTTCTCATATTTGTAGCATGACTTTTGGGCTTGAAAATAAATTGTAAAATGTTTGAATGTTCGGAATCATGTGATAATTCTACCCATGAGCTAAATAAGAGTTTCAAATTATAACATATCATTATGTTAACCAAGACAGGGGACTAGAATATAGTGTATTATAATGCTTCTAGTATTGGACATTGAGTAGTTTTGATGTAAGGAGATCAAGTTGTGGTTTAAGGTCTTGAACAGTTGAGGCCACATGAATGTAAATACCCAATTCATAACATTATGTTTGGTGTAGTGGAATATGATTTGACTTGAGGGCCACATTTTTTTTGTGAAAGTAGATTACAGTGTTTATCAATCAAAATATCTTATGGTATATCTTCTAGAAGTGAGATTCAAATATTCAGCAGTGGAGATGAGTTGAGTACATGATGTCTTTGGATTATGAGCATGCATATATTCCATGAAATGGAAACATTTTATTCATCCTTTGAGCATGATATCTTTTACTCAATCAGTTAATGAGTCTTATGCTGAGTGGAATGTGATTACTTAACTAGTCGAGATGCATGTGGTGGTTTAGGAGAGTCAACAATAGATGATTATTGTATTATTTTTAGTGGGGCCTACAAATTTGAGACATTTCAAGTACAAGCATCATTAAGATCCATAATGTTTATCTTTTAGGATCATCCTTATAGGTGGGGAGAAACCATCATATTGGTTGATCGATAAGGATAAGATCATCTATTTCAAGAATCATGGTTTTGTGCCTATAACACTATGGTAGGAGTGGATGGATGAATTTCATGCCTCAAAGTGGGTGATCCATCCTAGTGTAACAAAAATGAACTATGATATATGATGATAGTTTTTGTTTTTTGTGATGAATAAGGAGATATTCTGGTTCATGAAATGATGATACACCAGTCAGCTGGAGAAAGATGTGTATCAATGACCTAAATGTTTATTTTTAGTTGTTTCCCATTCTAGGTAATGATAGTTTTGATAGTTCATATATTGCTAAAACATGACCATGAATAGGAGAAAATTTGCGAGAGAGAAAAATATATGTAGGCTTATAATCCTAATATTTATGACTCATAATATTAGAGAAACTTGGGCATACAGCTCGAGGAATAGCTGTTATAATGTAGGGATATTGTAAGAACCAAACCTTTTCTAGAGATTCTTCATTATTGTTTTAGTTTATTCATTTATCCTTGGTTTAGAATTTTTATTTTGGATTATAAATTGATTTTTTATTTGGTTAATAATTGAAAATTTTTCATGGGATAAGGGATGATCATGGTTTGAACATGGTGTTCCCTAACCATGAACCCAATAAAAAATCCACGCAACCCTATAAAGCAGGGATTTCCATTCATAAAAAACAGTTTGTTAGGATGTGCTCCCTATTAGGATACACCATGCACCACCATTAGAAGAGGTGAATTATTAAGGCACATAATTGGGAGATACTGGGTTCCCTGGGTAGCAAATCATTAGTACAAGATTAAACTCCCCCAATAATTATTAAAAAAAATTCCTGAACCCCAATATAATACCCTAAAATTCACTTGATAAAACTATAACAAATTTCTCTTAATTCTAGAGCCACTTGATGTTATTATAAGCCATTCTGACCACTGTTCATGATGATTTGATGTCTTGTTGGTAGATCTACTCTTCAATGGGTAAGTGGTTCTTCCCAATATGTAGATAAGAGTGTATAGTCCCACCCTATATGATATTAAACCCATGATTCTAGTTGGAATCTTCTTGCACATGAGGTCGTGCAACGAATGTCACATTGTGAAGAAGCATTGTGCACTGTTTCATGGTACCTCTGCTGGGATGTTTCATCATGATATTTAGTTAATGATTCATGCTCTCCCATTAGTGTTTTCTTATATATTTAATGTATTTTATTTTCTTTTATTCCCATAATTTTCTCCACTCAATATTGAAATAATTTTACGGTCTCCCCATAATTGAATTATTCATCATATATAATATCTTATTCATCACATTAGTGATCTTTTTGATATTTTTATTTGCCTATAAAGTCTATTCTCCCTCCAATAATCATTTCTTATTATTCTCTTTGACACTCAATATCACAAGATTTGGATTATTAAAATGAGAAATCACTTTTTTTATTATATTTCCCATTGCCTTTGAATAATCTTTCAATACTGATGCCAATAGATAAATTTATAATCCTAAATGATCATTTTGATTTAAAAATATTCTCACACTCAATAATAATCTAAAAGAAGCATGATGAAGAGATCATAATAATTCTTTAATTATCACATTTTAATGTCATTATATATTGGTTTTTCTCACATGAAATTTTATAATAAAGGCACAAATTCATCTAAATTTTATGCATAATATTCAATATATGTATTTTTTATTTTTATTTATTTTATAAACACAATATAAAACATTTTTATTTAAAATATAAATTTTCGATAGTTTTCCTATTCTCTTTAAGGACAATCCAAATCTCATATCATTAATGATTAAAACATAATAGAGTTTTATAATAATACAATCATCCATGTCTTGATCCTTAAGACTTGAGATGTTTGCATAAATTTATTATACAATATTAATGAAATTATATTCTCCAAAAAAATTTAATCATCATGAATTTCATAATAGGAAAAAATTTTGTTGAAATATATTTTACTTTGAAAAATAAGTAACCTAGTGTTTCAATTTCTCTAATTCTGATATTATCAAATTCAAACCTGTATTTTTATAACATTGAATAATTACATTCTATGTCTCATCTATAGTTATCTTGATTATTTTCTATATATTTTGTTGGAATTCATCATTCCAATGACTCATGATAACACATTTTTAGTGTGATGTGTGTAACACATTTCACTCATTCCCTTTTCCTTTGATATTATTATTATTATTAATTGATTATAGTTCTTTTATTCATTAGGAATATGAACACCATTCATACTGTGATCATGAAAGTCAGGGTTACATGATAGATGTTATAGAATAATCCTTCATCTCAAAATATGATATCATATTCATTCAAACAAGGAAAATATTGTTTTTAATTTCATATATTCACACATTGTAAAACATAAATTATAGAAATTAAAAATTAAAAATTAGCATGGATATGTGGGAATTATACATATAACTATATTAAGAAATTATAGGATACCAAATTTCTATATTAATTACTCTAATTATTATTAAATATCATTCAATAATATTCATCTAATTTGAATATTGAGTCTAGGAAAGAGTATACCACTATAGGGGGTCAATTAGAGGATTAAAATAGACAAACTATTAACCATAATCCTTCACATAATTAAAAGAGCATGAATTTTTCCTAATTGTGATGAATTTATAAAAATATATTGTTCGATAAATAGAAAAAAATTTATACCAATCATTAAATGGATTACTCACCCATTTTATCAATTTGTTAATCCTTAATATATAGTGGGTTTTATCCCACTACACATGTTCCAATTTATTATTAATTGAAAAAATATTGAAAAAGAGGAATTTATTTAACTCCCATTACAGGATGAAAAACATGTTTCAAAATTTTGAAATATCATTACTTCCCATCCCACAAAGAGCCTTTAAAATGTGAACTTGTTGATCACCCTTAATCTTAAAGCTGAAATATTTCAAAATTATTCTTGGATTTCTCTTAGAATAGGAAGATATTCATTTTTACTAATATTGAAACTCCATTTTTACAGCTATTTCAATGTTTTTAATAGTCATAACAATCATTGAGTATTTACTTATTTGACTATTCTATAACTGTCAAAATTCTATGTTAATGTAGACTAAATCCCATGATTTCTAATGTATCATGTAATATCATAGACTAGTATCATGAAATAACTAGTTAATTACGATGTTCTATATTCCAATATACCAAAATTATATACATCTATATTATCATATCAGGATCATTCTATAATGGAACATTCATTGAGATGTGTATATCATTAAATATATTTAACAAAATCATCCTCAAATCATTTATTCCTACAAGATGGTGGTGTTGTGTCTCCAAGTGTAACAATTTTAGAAATATCTTCACAAACAATTGTCGAAGAATTCATTTGATCATAATGAAATTCCATTTATTAACTCTAACTGGTGACATACTTAATCTTAATAGGGTTATCTTAATTATAAACTTATCCTCTTATTAAATACTCATATGAACTATTCTGAGGGAATCATATTTGATATATGTTGAACAATCACCTTTCATACAAAATCCATCATCACATTAAATTAAATCCTTGAAATAACATCTCTTGTCAATATGACTCATTCTTAAATCAAAACATCTTAGTGAAGTAAAAATTTCCATAATGGATTCCATATCATGTGAGAGTAATTCATTTATAAATATGATTAATAGAAGATGTTCATAAATTCTCTTTATATGAATTCCTTACAAATAGATATTATCTCAGACTAGAAATAGAATGATCATAATCATCATTCCAAAATTTGTTTCCAATAGTAAAACATATATCATTTCATTCCCATGAATTTTCACAAAATTACAATGAATTTGAAATCTATTTCAAGAGTTTTTTCATAATGGATGCATCATGAAAAAATCCTTAACTCATGAATATATTGACTCATGGAATTTATCCTAGAATTACCCTAAATAAATTATTTACCTGAACTCTACACCAAATGTTATAAGGGTAAATATGAGAGAATACCATCAATTAATTTAATATCAATGAGGTATTTTAAAAGTATAAACGGAGATGAACTCTTCTCCAAATTTTTCAATTAAAATTCCTAAGGGTTCTATAAACTTCATCATCTCAATGGGCATATGGAAACATATTAGATATCATTTCATGATATATATAGAAACTATTAATTCCATGTTATGTATTTTCAAAATAATAATACACCCTTTTCATTTTTGAATTTGTAAAATATTGTCTATTCGAATTACATTATAAATAATTTAGTAGTATTTATTTATCATTTTATGATATATTCCAATTAATAAAAGAAAATGAATATAAAATTATTATTTTCAAGAAGATATTTTTGAAGGATTAATTGTATTATAGGTTTACAATGTGAGAAATATTCTATTAAAGTATCCTTAATAGGAAAATGAATTTTTTTAATAACATGCTAGTTTTCCGTTTTATTAATATTAAATTTATGATTTTTTCAATTTACAAATACATTTTATAGTGAAAATAATAATATGGTTTTTTAGTTTCATGATTGATTATATATGGTATCTACTTAATCATTATACATTTAAAATAATCATGTTCTCATAAAGGAATAAATTATATTTTAGTAAATGTTAAATTTACATCCCGATTATGATTTATTATTTTTTTAGTTAGTTTATATTTATGATAATTTCATGTATTTAAAATGATATCTATTATCAAAATAAAATTGAAAATTTACATGTGATTATGAGAATCAATATTGAGAATTGATATTTAAAAAAATATATGTTTCTAATAATATATATGTTCTATTATTAATATATTTTGAGTCTTTTTAAAAACATTAATCATTAATAAGAATATATAGATTTTAAACAAAATTTCTAAATTCATTAAATGTTGAATAAAATATATAGAATTAATATATTATGTTATAAATGTATAAAAAACATGATATGTAAATAAAAAAGATATGTAATCGATAATCATATTTATTATTAAATTTGTTATATTTTTGTAAATGATATATGTTAGAAGAAAATATATAAATTAATTTTTTATAATAATTAAGCTGATTAATTTGAATATTAATAAATTTAAATGTTAGAGTTTATATTTTAATTGAATTATATTACTATTAAATCTTTATATATATAGAATATTTTAAAAAAAAATAATAAATATAGACAATATTTCATTGTAATATTGATATAATAAATCTAAATTAAATGTATCAATATCAAAACTGAATAATATTTGTGGTTGAGTAATAAAATTGAATTTATGTTAAAAAATTATAGGTCCTTTTTGATTTTAACTATTAAAAACATTAAAAATGTCTTTCTAGAAAGTTATTGAACAATTAATAAAGGTTCCATATGTGTAATGATATTTAATATAATTAATAAAATTTATTTTAAAACTAAATATATGAATAAATGTTTGATATATCTTGAGTATAATATGTCAAATGGTTTTCAAAATAAGATTTTGATTTCCATTAAAATTATTAATCTTATAATTAGATATTTATATAGAATGATATAAAGTATTTTGAAAAAATTTTGAATGAATATAACTCCTTGAATAATATAATTTAAATATTTATAGTCAAAATGCGGATTTGAAATTGTTAAAAATTGTGTAAAACATTTGAACTCCATTTAAAATAAAATTTACTGTTCTGATAGAATTTTACTTTTATTATAATTTTATAAAAATGGGGCACAATATTTTCAAAATCAATGAAACTTACATATCAAGTAACGTTAATAAAAATTTCATTTAATTATTACCTAAATAATATAAATAAATAAATATTTAAAAATTATTATAAAAATAAATATTAAGCAATAAGTATATGTTAAGCATCTTTGAAAATATGTATCTTGGATATATAATTTTGAAATGGTTAATATTGATCAAAATCATACGATTAAATGATTTTTAATAATTTTAATAGGTATTATATCGATAATTCCATATTTAACTCATTGTTTTGAATCTCAAATGATGAAAATAACACATTATATATGTATATATATATAGATTGTATTTCTTTAAAATAATTATTTAAATATTTTGAAAAAAATCAAAAAACAATGTATTCTGTTATATTTTTCATTGTCAGATCATCTATATCTTCCATTTTACACATATGATCATTTATCCTCATAAATATTACACTATTAAACACTAAAATATTAATATTAATGAATGTGGAATCAAATTTTATCTATAAATGGTGACTCGTTGTACACATTATAAAAATAAATTAATGGATCTAATTTATCTTTATATTCTACTCATATAACACAATAAGTATCCTTATCTATACTATATAAGATATGTTATGGGAAAAAGAATATACTTTAAAGGCATCAGACTAGATTCTAAGGAGAAAACTCAAATACGGTTTATTTATGACATTTTACAAATTATTAATATGGTTTATATGGATTATTTGTAATCCAAAATATATATTTAAGAACATTTTTCATTTTATTATTTTGAAATAGTATTAGATTATTTTCTCTATTTCAGTGGTTTTAATTTTTACATTACCATGGTCAATTTTGGTTTCCTAACTCAATTTACTTTCAATGTGTGATTTTAATTTTTATATGATCATTTTATTAAATGATTATATACATTATAAAATTTTATTTACTTATATTATATTTTTTAACTTTTCATACAATTTATAGTTTCTTCCAACAATTTTCACTTCTGATGGATTATTACATACGATTTTATGTTAATTGAAATGGATCATTTATATATTTATATCCTTATATATTTTATGTAATTTTTTTAACAATCCTAGAAAATTACATTAATTATATTTTTTCTCTACACTTGATTTAATAAAGATACACTCATTTTGATATTTTAATTAATTTGGATTTTTTTCTTCGTGAATTAATCATGTATTACTTGTCCATTTATCAATCCATGAATACATTATTTATTTATAATTAACATTAAATGATACATATTAATTTTAACTATGAAGGTTCTAATAATTCCATAAAACTAATGTATAATGAGTAATCATTTTCATTCAAGTTTATAAAATGATATTTTTTACACTTTTCACATAATGGGTAATTGGTTATCATTATTAATTTGATTCATTGTAGTTAAATTCAATGACTATTTTATTAATAATAAAATATTTTAATTTATTGTTTTAATTTATTTAAATTTTCTATGAAATTTTATATAATGATCGGTAGACAAAAAATTATATATCATAACACTATTTTGGCTAATGTTGTTTTCCTTAAATAATTGTATTTGTTGTTATAGATTATTATAAAATCTTATGAGTTATATGAATATGATGTTACAAGAAACAACAATATTGATTTGATACATCCTTTTGATATTTATTTGTATTACTATCTACATTCTATCTGTATTGGAAGGGAAGTTGATTTTAGGAGTAAATATGAATGTATGATTGTATATGAGTTCAATATTTCTCTCTATACCCTTCATCAATTTTTTTATATTTATTTATATAATAATATTTTCTGTAAATGAGTACCACATAATAAGAATTTTATGGTCATTCATTTATAAAAAATGATTATTAAAATGTTTAATTATGTGTGAGGATAAAAAAATGAAAAATCTTGATTTTGGGTGATTAATTTTGAATGGATAAATTATATAATTTATGGGATATATTTTTTAAAAAAATTCACTCTGCGTGAATACATGTAAATTTTTTTATATATAATATTTTCCAACCTCTAAAATGTAAATCATAATGGTCTTAGAAATATATTTTTTGAAAAATTTATTTTAAATCATGTAATTAATGGTTTTTATGATTCCTTTTTTACAGTTGGTTTGAGAGAAAAATTTAGATAAAATTAAATTTTTATTATGAATTATGTGGTATGTTTAAAAAAAATAGAAAAAAATCCTTGGATGGTTTGTTTTTATGTTACAATAAATTATTAGTTATTAACATTGCTTAAAGATATCAAGTGATTTTAGATCCCAAAAATAAATGTTCATTTGGATAAATTTGAAATCAATTTTTTTGGAGAATATATGCTTTAATGTTAAATGAAAATATTGATTAGTATAATGTTTTCTGTTATAGTGATTAGTGATAATTATGTGTAATAGTTATGGTAATTTTTTGGAACATTTGTGTTAAAGGTTTGTTTATAATTTATTAATATGTAATTGGATTTTCATTGGGGTTTAAAAAATTTTATAGACTATATTATTAATAAAATGTAGATGAAATATAATCTAAATAATGTTATCATTTATAATTCATAGGTTTGTATGAATGTATTAAGTTCTGAATTAACTATTTTTTTAGTTGAATTGGTATTTATGTTATCATATGAATAAATTTTATTATGATTTTTATTCTAATTTTATGGAAATTATCTTTATTCACACAATCAATTTTGTTATTATATATATATATAAATGTTTAATATCTCTGTCATCATTAAATCAATGACAAATACAATCATTTTTTGACCTTCTAGTATATTAATTGTTGAATAATTATCCCACATTTCTATAAATAATTGGGTTTTTATTCAAAATTGAAAATTAATCTTCAACACTTATTATTTTCAATGTGAACATAGTAAATGGTGAAAATTTATTTGAACTCAAAATTTTTTATAAAATTATTCCAAAATGGTGAATATGATTTATGTAAAATATGTTTTATATATAATTAATGTTACTAGTTATGAAACTTCCATAACCACAATATAAATGTGAACAATTAATGATGGTATATATGAATGTTTTCATTATAATTACAATTTCTTCCATTAGAATGTCAATTAAAATTATATATGTTATTTGGAAGAAATATATAAGCTCAATAGTTAAAAATAAATAGAATCTGAATATATTATGATTATGATAGAAATGATAAGTATCATGTTTTTAACGTATAAATTAATGTTCTCGATGAAATTTTTATCTAATAAAATGATTATCTATTTATTGAATGAAAAAATTAAAATTGTGGGAATAAAATTTAATTAAGTTAGAGAATGTGGAAAATCATTAATTTTTAATAATCTGTAAATTTTATCAATAATTAGTATTCATGATAATAATTTACATGTAATCTAGAAACATTTAACTTAATAATATATTCTATGTTGTAGGGGGTGTTTCCTATGTTTTAAAAGACTTATCCTTTTCACTGGATACATGAGTCGAAATGATTTTATTTAATATTTTAAATGTTTTTGTATCCATAATTTAGCAGGTGTTATAGAGAAATAATTATTGAAAAACTATTCACCCAAATTGAGATTTTAGGGTGATTATTTTGGCTTCCATGTCATATATTCTTCATGATATTAATGGACATTGGTCAACTATTTCATATTCAATCTTATTGACATTTTTATATTATTCATTGAGAATATGTGTCATTATTGGACCAAAATAAACATTTAAATGCAATAGGAATGTAGTGAAACACGGTGACAAACATGTGTTATCAGTTGGGTGGCCAAGAAAGAGGGATGAGAATGAACGCACCAATAAATTATCCATATATAAAAATGGTTTTATTATGTGGGGAGAATCAGTTCTCTACTAGTGGCTATCAAGCCATGTCACTATTCATATGATGTGGAATAATAGGTTGGTTATTGTATAGGGAGCCATATAAGGCACCAATTATTGAAAAACTCAAAAGAAAGATGTTTGTGCCGCAAAATATCATCTTTTCCCCTAACCACATAGATTTTGTGCATGGAGGGATGTCATTCTATGGTGTGTTATATGAATTTACAATGCGTCAATTATTAGATGTAGTGACATAGAATTTATTCAATTGACATGGATTGATGGCTAGTGGTCGAGGAGGACACAATGTTTTTAGGTTAATAGGGAATGATACAAGCATCTCAATTAGGCCGCCAGGCTACATGATTGTCGATTGGTGTACTATGCCAATGGAACATCTAATTAACATCTAGTTAATGAATATTTACCCCTTCATATATAATAAAATTGATCTTCTTGGTGATTTTCATTCATAAGGGTATGGATATGGCTTGACCTAATAGAGTGACTCAGTGTGTGTTTTTTGGTTTCTTATAATTCCCCAAATTTAAAAATATCATATTATATGATAATATTATGTAAAATTGGAAGATATACAATCAAATTTGAACTCATTATATAGTGAACAATATTGACTTTACTTCTAGGAAATTTTGTTTTCATTTAAATTTTAAATGTAACCACTTAACTAGATTCCATAATTTTATTTATTTTAATATTTAATTAATTATTGTATATGTATGTTCATTTCATTTATTTATATAAATATTTATTATTATGATATTTTAATTTGTAATAAATTAATGGAATAATTTAAGAGTGATCTCATTCATTTATAATATTATATTTGTTCTTTTGAAAACATATATTATATTAAAATTTGGTATGGTTGTATTTATAAATATAACATTAAATAAATTTAGATAAATTTAAGTTAAATTTATTAAATATTCTGAATAATCATAAAAAATATACATGTAAATTATTATTTTTTAAATAATAGAAGAACAATATGAGGGGGTAAATGTTAATTATGATGTATAACAATAGTTTTTATTAAAAATATTTTAAAATATATGAAATGATATATTATTTTAAATATATTTGTTTAAAAAATATTAAATGATCTATTTTAAATGTAATTATTTCAAATCAATATGGTTATATATCGAGATAAGAATGTGAGTTGAAATAAATTTTAAAAATATGTGTTTGAAGTTAATTTGTTTTACTAAATATAATTTATAAATATCTAGAAAATGTTAACAAAACTGAGAAATATAATTAATATGTAACAATATTCATGATATAGGAAAATTTTATATTCATTTTATTTTATGAAAGATACATGTTATTATTGTTTTATTAATGCGGTGTAATTCCTTTAAAAAATAAGAGTCCACGTTCAAATCAAACTTGATAATCCTTTGTCAAATGTGTGAATTGAATATTATGGAAGATCTAATAAATTATTGGAACATGAAAAAAATAATAAAAATAAAAAATATTGCAATTTATAATTAGATTATATAAATTAAAATTTTTAATAGGTGGATTAACAAATTAAAACACATTTTTTTAATAATTGTTCAAATTCACGTAAAATTCAACATCGTATAACTATTTTATTACTATAATGATATAAATTTTTTTAGAAAAATGTGGAGAAAGATTAATATTTTATATATCTATAAATTAATCTATTAATGTCAAAAGGTGTGTCTAAATTTGTATGATATTGTATAATGAATATGAACTACTTTTAAAACAAAAACATGAGTTTAAAAGAAATTATATATATAATCAATATAATTTAATATAAAATAATATATCAAATTATAGTAACCATATGAAAATTTTTTAGTAGTAATGATAATTAATATATCATTGAAATATATTTTAATTAATTTATTTTAATTATTATGAATAATAATATGAAAATAATAATTCATTTGTATAGTGTGAAAAAAGGGTATTAGAAATGTAAAAAATTAGAACATAATTAATATTTTTAAATGAATATATATTTGATAGAGTATAAATGAAGATATGGTGAATAATAATTAAAAAAATATAATTAACAAAAATAATCATTAAATATTTTTTAAAATTCAAAATGAAAAAATATCTTTAAATATCTATAAAACATGTATTTAAAAAATTATAAATTAATAAGAAAAAATTAAATTTATCTTCAGTCAAATGTGGGTGAATGTTGATGTATATTATCATCTGAATCCTATTTATGATCCTCCTGAAATATAAAGACTAAATTTTAACCCCTTAATGAATGAATATACATAAAAATTACACTAATTGTTTCATTTATTTGGGGAATCATTCCAAACCTATGAAAAACAACTAAAGTTATTTTTTCTCTATATATTATTCTCAAATACCTTTCTAAATAACTATTTTTATGTTCATAATTTGATATTATATCCAAAAGAAACACATTGAATGATTTTTGACTCAATCCAATGGAGGTGACATAAACTGAAATGATGTCAATGATGCACAATGGAATCCATAAGTCGATGTTAGACGATTATTATCTCTATTTTATTTTTTTTGGAAATGTTCTATATTATTTGTTTATTTATTTTTTAATATATAATTTCCCATGAATATAATTTATCATAATTTGGACTCCAATAATTACCCATTAAAATTCAATTTCAAGAACTCTCTTTCAATGGTTGTGACTATTACATTACCATGGGCCTAAGAGAATTCATTACTAGATATAATTTAATTAATTTAATGTATTAATTAATTTATCATATTATTATATAAAAATGATATACATTTTTGTAACATTATATTGTATTTCCTCATATTTTCATGGATTTATAGTTCGTAATAATATTCATTCTAAAGGTTCATTACATCCCTTACTATGATATTTGCAAGATGAGTTTTCTCTCAAATTATATGAAAATTATTTTAGAATCCTTTGAACATTTCATACATATATTTTTTTACAAAATTTATTTAGTTATTCTATATTCCTTAGGAGAATTGTATGCAATATTTAATATTTTCATCAGAGAGTTGACATTTTATGTTTTATCATTTATAAATATATTTACTGAACACTTATCTTTATTATAATGTTATTATTGAATATTCCTTTTAACATAATAAATTTGAATAATTTTATAGAAGTCATATATAACCTTTACCCCTTTTTTAATATGGTGTATAATCATTTTCCAAATCATTATCCTCCCAACAAATAAATAATTAACAAATTTCATATTATTCATTGACGGTAACCTTTAATGATTATTTATTTAGAAAAATGTAAATATTATATTTTATTATAATCGATTTTAGGCAATGTACATGATGATGGGTGGGATATTAATTCTATATCCCATAAATTATTTTGATATTTATGTGTTATCTATATTAACCAATAAGTTATTACGAGATATTATATGTATTTACATGTAATCTTAATATAATGTTTGAAGAAACCATCATGGTGAATTTATTCGTACTTATGATTTGTCATTATGATTCTCCCTATTTATTCCTCTGAATAATGTAGTTGATTACATGATTGAAAATAATATTATTAATTTATAGGAGAACATTATCACCCTCTATTTTCTTTCTAACATGTTTTAAATAATATCTTCATCTATAGAGTTTAATTCTCATGGATTACACATGTATGATATTTTTTATTATCACACCCTATTAGGTAATGATTTTTCCATGTTTATGCCAGATTAATAATAATAATGAACTAAATAATTAATCTGTCATGAAAAGATATGAATGAATAAATATTCTCATTTAATGGTTACATTAGATTAAAAAATGACCACAATGTTAAAAATTGTTGTTTTTTATGTAATAGATTTCCAAATCCACTAAATCATAAAAGCAATAGGTATATGAAATATAAATGTTACAATAATTTCTATAAAACATGTAATTATGTGGTTGTTATGTTTTGTTCTACACACCTCTTTTGTTTTATAAACACATGTGATGATATATTTAATGAATATTCAATGAAATATGCTATGAAAAAAGATCCTAGAACAACTTTTGTGAAACATATTGATTAGTTTTCTCTAACTAGAAAGATATTATTGGTTCTTCTTAATATATTAAAAAACATTTTTAAATCCCAAAATCATTTTTACTATGAAATTATTCAAATATCTATTAAAAATAGAATTTAAATTAAACATCACGATTAGTAATAACTTTTTGATCACCATATCGGTGTGCACAAAACCCAATATTGTATAACAAATTAATATATTTAATAATCCTTTAAAATGGTATATGGGTGTTTATTTATTAAAAATTACAAGGTCATATAATATTTTCCAAGTCAATCAAATGTTCATTATAACTATTTCATAACACATGATACTGATCTAACCATCCTAATATATTCATTAGTGTCTTCGTGGTGCTGTCTTTATAGAGAAAAGTGTGAAATTTATATATGTAATAATTAGATTAATGTATATATCCACACTAAAGTAAATGATTATGTGATAATGAAAATAGTTAATGTTAATGATGGAATATGATTTCTCAATGCATTATAATCAAGGAAATGAAAATTTGGTTGATTACGAGCCCACATGGTGTTGTGGATTACACACAGTCATTGATAAAAATTAAATTTATACCTTCCATTTTAAAATCAACTAATTAAAGGCAATAATGTTGATGTTCATGTTAATACCCATATGGATATCTTTTAGGAATGAAAAAAGGTAGTAAGAACCTTTGTTCATTTGTCCCCATCATTACTCATAAGTATTTTTTGAACACAATATATCGTGGGGGTTTAAAAATGTGAAAATAAGTGTTCATTGTAAATTTAAATGTTTATGAAAATGAGTAATTCTAAATAAACCTTGGAATAGAGCTACAAATTATGCTTCAAATCGATGCAAAAGTCACCAATTAATCATTGTCTAAACAATTGGATATGCGTATGATGAAAACTTATCCATAGTCCAAAGAAATCCAAAAACCTATGTACATGGTGACTAGATTCTAGGTGGAGGAATCATATATTATTGGTCAAACCCTTCTCAGCTCTAACTAGGTTAAGGATCCTTCATTTTTACCCCTTTTTTCACGTTAGTTTCATAATAATGATATTAAAATTGGATTTAACCTAACTATATTCTATTTGTTTACCATGTATTTATTCCTAGATTCATATGGATCAAATACAACCATACTCTCCACCCCTAACCCTATGATAACAACCACTACATGAATATGTTAAATGAATTATTAAAAATTACCAACATTCTCAATATAATAATTAAAAATTTAAATCAAATGAATAAAAAAATTAAATAATTTAAAAGTAATAATACATTGTTTAGAATTAACAACTAATGATGAACGTTTTAGTAATTGACATTTCATGATAGTAGAGATTAGATTTAGAAGTTAGAACCAAATATAAGAAATTACTGTATTTTAGAATTGAAATTAGAAAAAATATAAAGATTAACCCAATAAAAGAAATAAATGAAAACAAACTAGAAATAAAAATGGAATAAAATATAGAATAATGGGTCAAAGTGTTTTGGGATCTAGAGCTCTATGGAACATAAGGGTCATCAGATATTTATAGACCCTGAGTTGTTATTATGTGTAACTGATTCATGTAATGAACATTAATTTTGTGAATTCTGAATTGATTCATTCACAGTTTAAAATTGGATTTCTCACTACAAACATTAAGTCTACAATATTCTATAAGGTTGTATTATATCTTAATTTTGTTTTATGAATCATTCGAAACAATTAGGTTTTTGAAATTTCGACATCATGTACATAACTCACATCACGTATCTCATTAGATATAAAATTTAAGACATTCAAAACTTTTAATATGGATTCATGTCATGTAATTGGTTCACTCCTTTTTCCTTAGATTAATGTGTAGCCTTCTTATATCATGTGGTCTATCATCATGTACATATGATTCAGGATATGTAATTTTGTTTTTTCTAAATTTTTATCATATCCAACATTGGTTCATGAATTATTATTTCATGAAAAAACAAAACCCTAGTGTACATTTTTTTAAATATGATTAAAAATTAATTAAATTTATAAAAAATATATATTTAAAATTAGAATATCCAATTACCCAACAAGTGAATAGTTTTTTATCCTCAAGAAAAAATCATCTCAACCAGTATTAAAAATGAAACAAATTGAAAACTAAAATCATTCATTATAACTACTAAAATAAAAAAAAATGAATTTGAAAAATAATTTCCTCCCTAATAAATCAAACATTGAAAATAAATCACACCTCCGAGGTATTTTTTTATTCAAACCTTTTCTTGTTTAATTACTAATTCATAAAAAATAAATAAATTCTAGTAAAATTTTTATGTATTCCTCATAAAAAATATCCACCCATCACTCAAGGATAAAACTAGAGTTATACACATACAATAAATTCATGTTCCTAACTATAATCTTGAATTTCTTCTAAAATATCCTCTTTTTAATGAAGAAAAAACAAAATTAGTCATGAATTCTCAACAATAAGTTCCAATTACATAGAATATGGGATTTGGTAGGAATATAGTAAAAATAAACCACATAAAAGTGGGTTCTATCTATATTATAAAACATGGTAATCATGAAAATTGAAATGAATTATCTATTTCTGTACTAAAATGATGTCATCGTGCTCTAGGTATCTCAATAGGGGTCCGTAAATATGTAATGAAAATTTATATATTGTTCCATATTTCGTTCATTCCACTAATTTTTTTTATTTTCCCCGAATCATGTCCAGTCTAGAAAACACATCAATTAACTAATAAAGTAAGATCAATTATATAATTAGTTTACATGTTAATGGTTATTATTGATAATAATAATACACAACCCATTATATTAGTTATTTAATTTTATTTCTTAATAAATTTGGGTATTCATAGAAAATGTAAATTTAATCATGATCCATGTCATATAAATCTGGTTAGAATAAAAGTGTAAAACTTTTTAGAAACATAAATATAATTTAGGGAAGATATAAAAAACCCTACTCTTTTTAAAAATAAAATCATAAAATGTCTCGAAAGTATGGTAAGAAATGATTATAGGTTTGAAACTGCTTCATCTGAACAAAGGTATTAATGGATACAGTGTGCGAACAAGGTAATGATGTATAAGTGTGTCTAATGATAATATGATAATAAATTATTTCATCAATAATTTTAAAACTGTATTTTTCTCTTCAAATCCTCAATAATATTTCTGTGAATGTTTTTTTTTACAAGACGCACTTATGAGTCAATAAATATTCTCTTAAAATAATATGATAGCGGAAATACCTAGGTTATATTATAATTAGTGAAATAGAGTTCCATGTTAATGTATAGGTAACCCATTGAGAAGGATAGGATAAACACCTCAAACTGACGGATCCTTCCAAGTGCCTCTTCTCTATCCAATGATGAATGAGGTTGATCTTGATAGAGATTTTGTATGGAAACAACTCACAAATTCATGCTATTTGTAGCAATAATATCAGGAATGATTCACAGCACAAGAGTGATCAATGGAAGATGATCCACCATATGAACTTGCATATATCTACATGCATGGAAGAATTAGTAGGGGGGTGATTAAATCATCCATTTTGATACCGTGTCTGACAATGAAATCTCTCTTGGTTATCTCCCTTGGCCTGCCACAAATTTGGAATGTAAAATGTGCCACATCGATCTCTAATGTGGCGAAAAGTACAAGAACTTCTCTTGGAATATATCCTCATGAACAAATATGATAATGTAGATGTGCGTCTACCCAAGGTGATCAATATCCTCATTCTGACCAAATATATTTCAGTGAAAATCTCGGACCATTGTCTGGTTGGAACTCATCAGAACAACCTTCCAATGCACCAAGCGTATATGACTGTCAGGAAAGTGTGATAAAGGAATGGATATAGGTTATGGATCTGGGATGCACCAAGGGATGATCATGATGATATATTATATGTGATAAATCCAGATGGATTGTCAATGGAGGATATGGATGGTGATGAGGTGGGATCTACATGTCAAAGAAGACGTCCAATGACTAGTCTCTTTGGTGTTGAGGATCATATCCTTATGCCTTTCATATTACACTCTTTGTTTGGGTATTGATGATGAGATGTAGTGAAATAGGATGGGGAAGGAAAATAATGCTCAAGATGATTTAAAAGGGAGGAGAGGAGTTGGTGAGAGGGTTTAGATTTAGAGCTTGAGGTTTAGTGTTTCGTATATCATGTGCAAGAGGGAAAAAAGGACACTTTCATCCATTTACTGAAGGTTTATGGATTTAAATGTTACACCTACATTTCCACATCATGTATTGAATAAATGACTTGTAAATGCCAAATTTTTTATTTTTTTAGCATGAGGATTTTATGTCGTTTATTTTTATTACCCGATGTTAGTTTTTTCTTTTAATATTTCAATTTTAAATTTTAAATTAAATTTTTTAATAAAAATCGGAAGATCAATTCTAAAAAATCTACAATATTATTAATCTTTCCTAAACTATAATATAATTAATTGAAAATATCATGGGATTGATTATAGTTAGAAAATAATTTATCATGGAGGGAAAGGAATGCTTCCATTAAGATTATTTTAGAAATAAGGAAACCCTCTCAATAAAATGTTCTTAATAATAGATGGTATTAATGGTTATACAACATCCCTTATAAAGGTTATAATGAAATGTACATCATTGTGATCATTATATCCTATTTTTTTAGGAAAATGTTTTATTATTCTGTCTATACTAGTCATAAATTCATGTTTATATTCATTAATTGATATGGGTAGATAATCAAATTACTCTCCAATTTTTATATCATCATTCACTAAATCCCAAACAACATGTTCATCAATGACTCCAAAAAATATCCTTCCATGGAATACATTAATTTGCATCACCCCAGTGGTGAGAAATAGTCTCCCGATAATTTATGAATCATCGTTTCATCCAAAATATCATGGACAAGGAAATTAATGGAAATAGGAATTTACCAACCTAGACTATGATTTCCTCGATAATCCCTTAAGTGTGTTTTAATGAGTATCCATTAAATTGAAGTTGAACTCATGATGGTTTAGTGTCTTCGAACCCCATACTTTTGATAAAATTTGTATGTTTGATATTAATACTTGATCTAGGATTGCATAAGTAATTTTTAAAATTTCATTTCCCTATATTTTAATGAATTGATAATTTTTTGTGGGCTTGCATCTTCAGAAGTTACTATATCTAAATCATTGTACACAATACCTCATTTAAGGAAATAACTCTAATATCTTACATATATAGTAGTTGTTGGTAATTTTTAAAAACATTTAATTATAAGGAATTTTGGAAATTTTTTCTATAAAATTAATGATAATGTAATATTATTTAAAAATATATTAAAAAGTTATATTGACCCTTTATTTTTATCTTGCCTAATTCACATTTGAAATTTTAGTAGTGGGTTGTATGGTTGTAGTGCCACACAACAATTCTTCCTTTTTTTGGATGATTCTATTCCAGAGCATTTTCTATAGGCTCTATTTCTTAATGATTATTCTAACCAACTTTATATGATAGATTTTAACTATACTTCTAAATCACTCCATTGATACTAATAATCCATAATTATTTCTCTATATAAAATGATAGGCCTTTTCTCATCTCTTAAATGAGTATAATTATTTCCAAAAAACATACCTTGTAATTGGTCTGATAGGATCTATGAGATTTTTCCCACTTGATGCTAATGGAATCACAAGGAATCCCTTTGTTTCTTCATTTTTTATTGGGGTTTCATCAGTTGGTCTTCATTTTTCATGAATTTGAATGTTATATTTTTGATAATGGATATAAGTTTTTGGGATTGATTCTGTGGCATTAGAAAATTGTATAAAAAATATTGTTGTTGACCAGTTAGAAAATACCAATCTCTATAATATGTTATTTTGGAATTTGTCATGCAGTCAGAGTGCTGGAACACAATTTTGTGGCATCCAAGGACCTTGAATAAGTTATGGGATCCGGGTGAATGCACTAAGACGATGAAAAGTGGATTCACTTTATAGTACTTGAGAAAAATCATTAAATTGAACAAAGTGAATGATGAAGTGTGGGGGTGAGGTAATCATAAGATTGTACCATATGCCAATATGCCTATGCGTAGCTATATCTAGCAACAAAACCAAAATATTATAGAACTACATGATGTCATCAATTATATAGAATAATATAATATTTTTATTTTTATATTTCCCGAACTACTATCGGGTACTATGTAATTTTAATGTGGACTTCCTTGGTTGATCCCACATGAATAGATTTTAGCATCCAACCCATCAATAAGAACCTTTCAGTATGATTCCTCACAATTCCTCTTGGGATTGGGTTTTCTAAAATGATGTATCATGGTGTCATAAATAGATTATATAATGTTTCATAGTTAAGTTAAACATTTATTTAAAATAGTAGTTATAAATCTAACTCTGGATATTCTTAAGACTTACAATACAATGTGGTGAAAAAGTCACCAATTTGATCTTGGTATAACCCATGGGATCTACATACGATGGAAACTACTCAATGGATAGAGATAATCTAATACCTATGTTAATGAACACTAGATTATATTTTGAAATAATCTCATTCTACTTCTCATATAAATCTCAACTCCAATTATGTCAAGGATCATTAGTTTTATAACTCAGATGGTCAAGGTAATGGAAATATAATATGATAAAATAAATTTAACCGCATTTCTATATATAGGGTCAAAAATATTTTATTTATAGATTACTTAAGTTCAAATCCACCCCTACTCAAGACCCATAACCCTAAGAGGAATATCCATGCATGATGGTTTTAATTATGTTTGACCAAAATCCCTCAAGGTAATATTGAAAAATATATGGGTTGATTATGTTCGATGACATAGAAGATTTTGATGACATGTTTTGGAGTTCTATATACATTATTCAAAAGAAAGGTTGAAAAATATCCCAGATAAGTGAATGAATGGTGTGCAGGCAGGTCAAAAATATCAAATTCAGGGTAGCACCATTTTTTAGTTATTGAGAAAAATTATCATCAAATCATGATAATGGAGAATGTTTTTTTTAAATGGATGTTTCATGCACGATCAAATGTGGTTTGAAATGTTTTGTGCAAGTCTCGTTATGGGTTCACAATATCAAAATATGGAAAAGGTACGATGTACATGAATGATTAGATTTTGAATGAAAGAAGTGTTTGTGATTATGAGGCATACACCCAATGCAACATTAAATCAGGTTATCCACGCTCATTGAAATGTTGTCCGCATGGAAGTCAGTGGGTGAGAATCTGGCACATAGTGTTGTCAAATCATATAAATAAGCATCTTGACCCCTCATTTTAGAATCTCAATACTTATTGAAATCCAGTGCTCTGAATCATGTAAGATTGTATGCAATGGTAGTTGAACATTGGAAGGAAACATTTCTCATAATAATAGGATATCGTGAAAAACATAAAAGTTAACTTGAAGGTGGTTTTCCATAAAAATGTCACATGTTTCTGGCACTATATAATGTTATTTTCATGTATCCCAGAGGTAGTAAAAAATATATAAGATCCATGGTAATACTGTTATAAAGTGTTATTCATCAAGTGGATGAATGTTGAATATAATGATACACTAAATGAGGTGTAAAACATAATAATTCAAGAAATAAAATGATTATTTTCTGAAGAAGCAGTCATCACACATGAATTGATATAATTCTTAAATTTCATATTGTGGTTGTTAGTAAAGTATGTGGATAGCGAGTTCTATCCAAAAACAATAAATTGTAGTGCACTTCTAGTTGATTTGGTAAATTGGCACATTTTCATGGTATTATACATGGACATAGCCCAATGAGGATGATCCAGGTAAATTTTTTATCTCACATGCATTCTTTCACTTCTATTTATACAATTTTATGCGAAAGAGAGAGAATACCATTCTTTTAACACTGTAACAAGATTAGAAGGTGTAGATCATTTAATCATCTATTCCTTGATTCACCCCACATAGGGTATTTAACCTAGTTTGTCTGTCAAAATGAATATAGGAAAATAGGAAAAATGATAGACATAATAAATAAAAAAATTAAGTTAATTAAATACACAATTAAAATCATTCTTAATCAATTAAAAACAAATATTAATGAAGAAACATTTATAAATTCATCGATAATTGAAATTTAATAATAATTAATGATTGGATTCAAATGTGGGAGTAAAAAAGTAACAAAATGAGTATAATAATGGAATGTGTAAAAAAAGTAATTATTAAATCAAAAAAGGAACCCCAACAGAAAAAAATATATAATGAAAATGGGAATGAAACGGAGAAGAATGGTGGGTCTTTTTTTTTTGTCAACCGAAGCTCATTTGTGCATTGATGTTGATTTATATGTATATTCCCTGAGTGGATCATTATGTATAACTGATTCATGCCATAAATATGATTTACAATACTTATATGTTTATTCCTTCATGGTGTGAAATTGTATTTCATTTTCTAAAATTCAAATAGAAATATTTTCTAATGATCTTGGGTCTCCTGATTTCACAGTTTGAATCTTCAACATAAATTAGGTTTTTGAATTTCACAAATCATATATAGAACTAAGGTCATGTATGTCAAGATATTGGAAAATAGAGTCTTTTAGGATGTGGAATATTTATTTTGTATGAGTACTGGGTTCACACATTTTCCATTGGATTCAAGACTCGCATTCAACTAGCATGTGACCTTTTCGAGTAGTTATCATTATGTACATCATATTCCCAATATGTAATGTGGATTTACAATTTATTTAGCATATCCTCCATTAATTCAATAATTACTATTACATGAGAAAACTATATGAAACCCACTGTATTATTGAATAATTCATGACTATAATTTAAAACAATTTATCCAAAAGATGTATAGGAATTTGGAATATTAGTGGGTAATAATATCTATCTAAAATATATAATTTCATTTTTCATGATATTAATCTAAAAATTAATTATTCTTGGATATAATAATTTACCACATCTATAACTTATCTGAGTAATGAAACGTCATGTGTGGTTTTTTTCTGGGTTGAGGAATGTAATACCCTAAATATTTAGTATGAAATTTCATCTAATAAAATCTACTTGTAAGATTTATTTTCTTTCACATAACAAAATAACTGAAATGAAAAATTTAAAATATATTAAGGTTGAATATTAAAATTAAAAAAGTAGGAAATTACAAGATATAAAAACAAAACAAAAATAGAAAAATTAAAAAATGAATGAATCATTAATTAAATAAATATATTAATAGATATACATAGTCATCAACTTGATTTCCCATGTATGTCATATAATGGAAAAACATTACAAGAATAATTGAATTCATTAGAAATATGATAAAAATTAACAGATGTTAATAAAAAAATGTTGCTAAAAAATAGTAGTAATGAATATAGTCTTATATATGTGAATGAAATATGTTCATTAAGGTAGTTGGAGATAAATGTTTTTTAGAAATATATTCCATTGATCATTTATAGCTATTGGGAATATACAACCATTTTACATTATATATATTTTCAAATCCCTATACAACAATTATTTGAAACCCTAAACTCACCACACAAGGTCATGGGAAGGAAACAAGAAAAATCTTATCCACACTTGTATTGCTGGGATTATCTCAATGAGACCTCAAAATAACAGCTTTTAAGAATCAACTAAATTAAGAGTAATATAAAGAATGCAAGTAAATAAATTTTGAAACATAAAACACATAATACATAATACACACACAATAATTCCCCAAAATGAACTCCCTTACCAACAATAAATGAAAAATAAAACGGTAATAATATCATATCCATCCCTAAATTAATTTGTTGAGTAGATAATTTAATTTCTATAAACTATAGCTACTCTTAGGCCGCAATAATGTGACCATATGGACTTGAATATATATATGATAAAGTTAATAAGTGTATATATAGTGGAGGAAAAAAAATTAATTATATTTTTCCGTTCTACTCCTAAAATTAATAATCTACTCATGATGAAAAATTATCAACATATGTATAAGGATTGGAATAACCCAAAAAAACTCCCCCAAATAAATATTTGGATTCCTAGAACTACCCATATCCTATTATCAGGATCTCACTAAATGAAAAAAATAGAACACAAAACTGATCCCACATATATCATCAAAATTCTCTACATTTTTACATTATCCATTTACATTAAATGTGATGTTGATGGAAAGAAAACCTATAAAAATATCGATAAGATACTAGATATAATTCATATTTCCATAATATCAAAAATTAATCCATTTTATATTGGGAATTAATATCTATTTTGACATTGTCAAATATCATGATATTGGATGTAATAATTTTCACAACAGGTATATCTACTATTAAATTCTATCAAACCTATTATTTGGGGTGGAATAAAATTTAACTAAGACATCACTTCCAACCTCTATCCTATATTCATGTGGGATTAATAATGTAAGACATGTTTGAGTGAAAAATAATATCAAATTTAAAATAGGTAATTGAGATTATAAACTATTCGCCAATCAACTTTAACTCAACCATGACGAACTATGCAGTATATAGTATGCTATTTGACAATGATATCCATATATACCACTACATAATTTTTGAGTACATAAGATTCATGAGATAACACATTCTTTGGTATTCCTGATTAAGTTGTACCTATTTCAAAAATAGATACAACACATGATGGTTTTCTAGAATACAAGCTACAATTCCACATCATTAATAGATTAGTCAGAGTATCACTATGCGTGCACACTTTTATGACATGAAAAATATTCACCAACATATACACACCCCATCGTTACATTAAATAATTTCCAAAAATTCTAGAGGAATAATCATTTTTATAAATCATAATAGATACATTAAACTTTAATTAATGATTTTATTAACATACATAGAATTTTATAATTTTTCGGCATCAATGGAGATATCAACAAATAAACACTCAATTATTGTTCATTTCATCAATGTAGTGTATCCTTAATGTATAGACCTATGACTATTGTAACCGAGCATGGAAGCCATGTTATTTTAATAGTTACACTATTTCATGGATTTAGGACCCATAATACAATTAAAAATATATCCCATTGACTCTAGTATGTGAATAAGAGTTCAACATAATTTTCGGTGCCGAATACACCTTTAGAAACATCCATAAATAATTATTATTGTATCCTGATCAAACATCACACAAAAACCCATTATTACATACTAGAAAACCAATCAATTACCAGATAAATTTTTCCCTGACATGGATAGATATGATCCATCACTTTGGTGGTATTCATCATTATAAGATGTGTTTTCCTGTCATGATGATAAAAACACAATATTTTTGAGATAACATTCCCTAATGGATGAAATTTTCATGTAGAATATTTTCAAATCATTTCAATAATACAAATGAATGTTTCTCACATTACCCTTAAGTGAAGGATTAATGTGGATATTTATATGTTGTTTAATCTTCTTATTGGTTAACCGAGTGAGGTTATAAAACAACCTTTTTATTATTACCACATTCATTTGTGTATGAATAATGTTGATCTGATGGGGATATCCAATGATGTATATAACAGATCAGATTTTAATGAAACTCTCCAACACATCCCTCATCACTACCTCTATCCACTTCCACACACTATTTTTTTCTATTGATTATTCCCATTACATGGCATGATTGTATTAAATATTAATTTTTTCATGTGTGTCACATTAAAATAAATATTATATTTTTATTTAAACTATAACGAAAAAAATTAGATTGATAATTGAAAAAATATATGAAATTTCCTATACTTCAATTTATAATATGATTATTTGATTAATTAACGGTCAATCATGTTTCATTTTGTGAATAACTATACAAATTTATAATACATCCTTGTATAACCACCCTAAATTTTAATATTTATATGAATTATAAAAAAATATGATTAAATTTAATATATATGAGTTCTATAAAATAGAATACTAAATTAAAAAATAATAATTATGCAATTTTTTTCTAAAATAGAGAGTGATTAATATATTTGAATCCCAATTTATGTTTTTTATTCCTAAGAAATCTTGAAACATGTTTTGTCGAGTCAAATTTATCTCATGAATTTACACCAAATCAATTCATTAATTCATTACCAACTTAATTAAATTATTCATATATGTATATCTACAATAACATAATAATGTTTAATAAAAATACTTATTAATGTAATGATAAGAAGAGAGTGGTCTATAGGTATAAATTTAAATAAACATCATTGAAATAAAATGTACCATAGCTCTTACTTAGTGATCCATTGACCCTTCAATGAATTTCATATTGTATCTAACATCACCTCAAGATTATATTTTGAATCATAGAAATGGAAAATATATTTCAATAAATTGAAATATATAGTTACTATTGATAAAATATGAGTATTTAGTGTCCAATAATATATTATTAAAATTATAAAAACTCATTATTTTCTTTAAAAATTTTCAATAAAAGGATAATTCATAAAAACACTCAAAAATTGAAACCCAATCTTATATACCAGATTATTATTTTTGATCTATTTTGAAAAAATCGAATAATGGGTAATATTAGAAGTTCACACATTTAAATTAAATATTTATTCCATATATTCCCTAAAAAATTAATTGTTCCAAAGGAGGTAAAGTACACATTCAACAAAAATATTCGAAATTACAACCTCCCCATAATAATTTTTTAGATCCTAGAATTTAATGTTCATTTGTATAAATTTAAATTATATATTTTTGATGATTCTTTATTATGTTATATATTACCATATTTATTAGTATGATATTTTATGTCATAGTGATCAATGATAATTGTGGGTACGGGTTATGTGGATTTTTTCAAACATATATTTTCAATATGTTTTTATTATTTTAGGGTTTATAAATTAATATGGAGTAATTTTAGATTTTTAAGGGTTTAGAAATTTTTAGGGATTATGTCAATTATAATATGTAGTTGAAATTTTTTCCAAAAAAGTTACAGTGATTGATTCATAGGCTCAACCAAATGTTTAATATGTTGGAGAAATAGTTTTATTTGACTGAATATATGGTTATCCTATCAACAAATTATTTTATTTTTATTTTTTTTAATTTCATAAAATGTAATATTTACTAACACTATCAATTTTTCTTTTTTGTAAATATATATACATAAGAATAAAAACTCATCAATAATTCATACAATGTCAAATAATATCGTTTAGCTGATATTATAACTACTAAATTGTCTATAAATTATCCTATATTACTATAAATAATGGATTTTCATTGAAACCAGAAAAAGTTATCTTGATCACCAATTATTCTTATTTTTACATGAATAAATAGAGGAAACTAATTAGAAGTAAAAAATCCAATATAAAGAAAGAATTAAATTGAATCATTTGTTATCAATAATCCATATCAATAAATAGGAATACTATTTAACCTCAAGTTAAATTTATTAAATAATCAAGGTATTTATGAAAAAAATATAAAATTATTTTCCATGTATTCCTTTTAAATTTGAACTAAAATTATATATGTTATTTTGAAAAAATATACGTCATCAAATAATGACGATAAATGAGAATTTAAAAACATTACTATTGTTAATTTTACATCACTAGATATATAGACGTGCTCTAGGGCTCTCGAAAGTCATTGAGTGATTAGGGTTATTGTTTATTCTTCTTGAGAATGGTGGATTTCCAAATACTTGGAATATTTATTTCACATCAGTTTGCAACTCCTTGGATGAAGAAGTTGCTTTGTGTTCCTGTCCCTATCATAGAAAAACACAACAAAGTCCCCCATGAAGACATCTCTTTCCATCATTCTTCCCATGGTAGATCCCGATAGATTTCGTTTTTGGATGCTCTAAAGATCACATAGCTAAGTAGAGAAACACAGAATAATCCTCCCCTAGTCAAAAGGCTTGATTACAGTGGGTTCTTGGTTGAAGCGGACCCAGATGCTATACAAAAAAAATCACGCAATTTTGAAAATTTTCTATCTTGGGCCACATCTCCTACCTCAAAGGTAATCTCCCTTGGCCATTATATGAATTACAAAATCATATTTGTCACTAATAGCATGCTTTTTAGTGGAAATTAATCCCAATAGGAAAAGTATATTTTCATATTCTGTTAAAAATCCAAGAAGATCTAGACAAAGTTTGGATGATAGGAATCCTTAATTGAAACCCTAGTTTGCATAGACTCACCGATTGTGATTCTACTTTCAATCCGTACACTTATTGAATCATAGTGGAATTAGTCTGGATCAAATTGAATGGAAATAACTAGTTCTTTTGGCACCCTAAAATTTTAAATGATATTGCTTCATGTATAGGTTCTCCCCTCAAAATTGATCATCGAACCTTAAATGCATAATTCCGACTCTTTTCTAGAGTTATGATGGAAATAATACTTCACCCCAAGCTTCCCAAATCAATTCATTTCAATGCTAATAACTACGATTTTGAAATCAAAATAGAATATGAGAGGAAAACACCCTTTTTAGCAATTTCATGATCATTGGTCATACAATCTAAAACATTAGGGTGATTAGAAAAAAAAATAATTCAACTAACTGAAATTTATAGGAAGGAAATAATGAAAAATAAGAGTGATAATGCCCCCTTAATGGAAATAACGGAACCCCTAAAAAAGAAATTCAAATTTTGGGTGAAGAAATCAAACAGTTTGGCACACATAGGAGAGCCATCAGCTATTAACAGTGCTGATATTGCGGAGGAGGATGAAAATTCTATTAATGATGAATAACTTTTAAAAGAAATTGAAATTATGGTTTTAGATCCTATTTTCTTATCCTTGAAGGATGAACCCAATATATATCCATCTGATTAAAACTCATGTTTCATTCAAAATTTTGATCATACCCGGAATATGATGGAATTTTTTTGAATTACGTTGCATGAAAAATATGTACAGCTCCCCCACGTTGTCCTGGGGACAACTATGCAGTCATGGATGCGAACACCCCAAAATGGGGTTTTGGACAATCCCAGGACACCTCCCTCTTAGCCGAAAAGTATTCTACAATAGATAATAAGAAAAGTAACTGCAAATAGAACTGCTCAGACTCCCTTTCCCATGTTAACAACTTTTGTATTAATGGTTCCAAAACACTGAATTCAAGAAACCATGCCATAAAATCTGAGAATATGTTGTCTAACCTGAAAATTGTGCAAGATGCCACACTAACTCCTATTACTAAGGAGACTGAAACTATATCCATAAAATTGGAAACTGTGGATCCATTATGATCACACTTGGTGTAGAAAAAAATGCAGGACATCAAAGGATCCACCAAACAACCTCCACCAATAGTGAACTCTCGCGTGGAGAATCATGACCCTGCCATATTTGTTTCATTATCTCAACCAGTTATGAACACTTATTTTGATAATAAAAGTTCATCATTCAATACTAATAATAGTTATATTTTAGAAAAGAACAATGATATAAAAACATTAGAGAATGAAATAGTTTCTATACTCCACGCTCTCATCAATCCTCTTAACAATACCGGTGGCCCTGGTCATAAGAATATTAAAATTTTGATAAAGGAAAATTCCGTTATTACACCGTTAGTTTTGGACACTACTACTTTGCAGTAAAGACATGACAAATTAGTGCAGATGCCATCCCAGCTCTCAGAACTATACACTATACAACATCGGGCCAAAACACCTTGAAATGATTCATATACTCTTATCTCCATACCTCTAGTTGGTTATGATTGTTCTATGAAGTTTGATTAAAAAAAAATCATCAATCCTTAGTTGATATGCTCTAATATTTCTTCAGACTCAAATATGGATAACCCAATAAAGGAATCTTCAATAAAAAAGCCTAAAACAATTAAATATGAACAAGAACAAGCCACTAACACACAATAGGTTTGATGGTCTACTAGAAACAAATGTTCCGGAAAATAGAAATATGGTAGTTCTAACATCTAATTCATGACTAAATGAAGAAACTCTTTTGGAATTGCTAGGTAATCGCTAACTCTAACATGTTCATTGTTCTAAAAAGAATAGTTAATACCCATCATACTATGTTATTTAATATTGTTGAAACTAAAATCATCTTTTCCTCTAAACATATAAACTTATGTAAAAATAAAATATTTGTTTACTATTGTTATTAATAATTATCTCAAGGATGATTTTTATGGATTTTTTGCACACTTCTTTGTAGAAAACTAGTGCTTTTAATATCTCAGACCAAAATCATACATGCACTTTTAAAATTGATGGCACACACTCTTTCTACACCATTATTAATTCTAACAAAATATATCAAGAAAGAATAAATCTTTATAATTATCTCTCAATTTTCGGACAAAACATAAATTCCCCAGGTTTATTATTTGTGACATTAATGCTATTCATAACTCAGGGGAGTGAATTGGTCTAACTCATGATTATATTTTCAAGAGAGAACTTAAAACCAAGATTCAAGATTAAAATCCTTTTGAAATTAATATCACCAGTGTGAAATACACTTAGTATATGAGACATTATAATAAAGTGGTGGCCTCCAAATTGGAGAGATCCATCACAAATGTCTGTAATTTATAAAATTAGGATACTATTTCTTGCAACACTCATCAAAGGCTTAACTATGTCCATAACCCCATCCTGGTCAATGTTTCTACCAATGATATGAAACCTAGGTTACCTTTCAAGTTTAACAATGTGTTGTCCTCTGATTACGAGTGCACCCATATCATTCAAAACATTTGGACCTCAATGTATCAATACAATGATTCCCTTACTTGTAAACAAAAATTAAAACATCTCAAAAACACACTAAAAACATGGTGTAGCTATAAATCCTGACGTGTAATCAACAACATCATGATCGTTAAAAAAGATCTCAATGATATTGAAATCAAAAACACAACCGTTGACCATAACATTGAACCTACTCAGGAGCTAAACATAGCGGTCAAACTAAACTCATTACTTAGGTTTAATGATAATATGAGAAAAGAAGAGTTTAAAGCTAAATGGTTAATTAACGATGATATAAATACCAAATTCTATAACTCTATTCAAAGAATTAGTATTTCTTGCAGACCATTAACATTTCTAATGGATGGGGACATCTTTATTAAAAACAAAGAGGATATCGATCAATATATTTTCTCCTACTACGAATCAATATTCAATTTTCCTAGTATAAATAAAGACTTCCTTAATGAGGTCATTCCTTTACTAGTCACTGATGAGGACAACATCTTCCTCCTCATCAATCCGATGGATCTTGAAATCAATAACACAGTCTTTAGTCTGGATCTTGATTGTGCTTTGAGTCCGGATGGCTTCAATACTAGTTTCATTCAATAGTATTGGGATGTGATACATAATGATTTTTGTAATGTAGTTAAATCCTTCTTTTTTAATGAGGTGACCCCTCAGCTATCAATTTACAATTTCACACCTTAATCCCAAAAGTGGATAATTCCTCTGAGATTCATCTGTTTAGACCTATTGCTCTTATCAATACTCTTTATAAAATCATCACAGAAATCATTGCTAAGAGACTCTGAACTATCAAACACAAAATTGTCTCTTGGAATTAAATTTTTTTTATAACAGGTTGTTACATTAAAGATTGTATATTTCTTGCCTATGAATTTTTCAAAAACATGATCAAAAAAAAGAGGAGGAAACAAAGAAATGAAACATGATATTATAAAATCCTTCGACACTATGGACTGGAGATTTATCTTCAATGTCCTACAAGGTTTTCGTTTCAATGATTCTTTCATCACTTCATTCGGAACTCTTTTCAAGTCAGCCTCTATATTTGGATTGATAAATGGCTCTCTAATGGGCTACTTCAATTGTACCAGAGGTGTTAGAAAAGGTGATCCTCTTTCAGCCATCATCTTCACGATTACCATGGATTATCTTAGTAATCTGATCAACAGTCTTGTGGTCCAGAATAAGATGAATCCCATCTAGTTCTCTAGGAATTTGAATGCTCCTACTCACCTTTTCTATGTTAATGACATCATTTATTTCCTTAAAGGTAATAAAATGAACATTCTTAATCCTAAAATTGTGCCCTCTCACAATGAAGAGGTTTTTGGCTTATCCATTAGTTGGAACAAATCTTGGATTTTCATGGGGAGGATCTTTCCCCCCAACAAAAAATATAACATCATCACTGACCTCAGTATGAATGAAGCCACACTCCCTTTCAATTATCATTGATCTCCTATATTTTGGGGCATGCCTATGTCCTATCACATTGCTTCTATTGTTGACCAAATTTTAAATCAACAGTCCTCTTGGGAGGGAAATGCCCTCTCCATGGTAGGTAGGATTTTCCTGCTTAAATCTACTATTTTCCCCATGTTTTTTACTCCATGATGGTCTGAAAATGGCATGTTGGTCTTATTAAAAAGATAAAAATCTCTATTAATAATTTCATCTAGACGGGTAGGTATTTGGAAAGAAAACATGTTACTATTCCCTGGTCAACTTGTATAAAACCCATTGAGAATTGTGGTATTGGTATAAAAATTTAAAATTCATTAATGAGGAACTTTAGGCTAATCTCACATGGATCATTCATCATAACACCTCATATGCAATAACATTTATCTATAATAGATTCCTTTACAAACTGTAGGAGGGAAACATGACCTATGTTTGTTCATCCATTTGTTCTACCGTCAAACAATCCTTCATTAATATTCTGAATAACTCTAGATACATGGTCCCCAGAAACTCTTCCATGAAATTCTAGTTAGATAACTAGACGATATCACCTTTATTTTGTATGGATTATTCTGATCAAACTCCAAAAAAATATCAACAACACCATTTGAGACATCTTAAGATCTCATCATGACCATCTCCCAAATACTATTTTAAATTTCACTGAAAAATACTCTTTCACTATCACTGAGGACTACCAAATTTTGGAACCAGAGGACGATTGTATGGGTAACTCTAAAAAATTATTATAATAGTTATTTCTTTAACCCAGAGAACTATTACAGCTAGATAATCCAATTTAACAAACCTTGGATAAATCCTATGATATTTACATTCATCTGGAGTCTCTCTCAAACTAGAGTTCCCACTGATATTTTCCTCCAATCATTGGAAATCCATCTTTTCTCTAAGTGTAAACTCTATAAGCAACACAAAAAAAGATTCTAATAACCCTTTCCTTTATTGTGTTAATGCTTGTCCTCTTTGGAACAATATTATTGACTTTTTTAATAGCCGATGGTTGTTTTTGGACTCTGTTAAATCTCATATAAATAAATGTGAATATATGGAAGGCTCTCAACAAATCAAGAACCTTTTTCTAGCTGCAGTTTCTGAACTCCACCCTGTCATCTCGTATAATCATAATTCTATTATTCATATCAATTAAAAACTTAATCTAAATGATTTTCAGAAGAGGATTCATATTTTTATACATGACACTGAATTTTTGCAAAAGTTTCATTGCAACAACACCATGCACAAAATTTTAATCCTGAAGCGGTTATGGATTAAGGGAATTTTCTATTCACCGCATTGCACACTGGAAGTGTTATGGAGAGCCCCTCTCACTGGATGGATCAAAATCAATATTGACAGCTCCTCCAAGGGAAAACATGGACCTTCAGGGTGTGGTGATATTTTTAAAAATCATTTCAGTTAAATTTATGGTTGTTTCATGGGTAGTTGTGGCATCGCCACAGCCCTTGAAACTGAGATGCTAAGTTTGAAACATTACATTTCTTTTTACATTTTATTTGGATGGAACAATCTCTGGATTGAATGTGACTCAATGACTATCGTTAAAGGAATTTGGAATGGATAAATTCATCTTGCTTGGCTGATTACTACACATTGGATGGAATGAAATCATTCTCTAATTGATATTAACTATATCATCACACATGTTTATTGAGAAGAAAACATGGTTGCAGAGGGAATGGACATCATGGGGGTTGATCGATACATTTCTTGGTTTCCAGACCTACCTGCGAAGCTCTTCTCCTTTCATGAAAAATCATGTAAAATGTTCCTGAATTTTTGAATTTTTAAATTTTTGTTCTAATAATATTTATTCTTAGGTATTTTTGGGGAAAGGCATCACCTTTTCAAAAAACTAATATTTATATTTTTAGGTAAATGATTAGTATCTTGTTTTTAATCAATAAATTAATTTTCATGATGAATTATGTATCTAATTTAATGACTATCGATTTTCAGTGGAAAAATTAAATTTATTATGTTGACATTTCATTAAGGCTGAGAACCTGACAACACATGAATTTATTATAATATGTTAATTTTATATTTTATTAATATTCATGAAATGAATTTATACTTATTTTATTATTATTTAAATTAATATTATATTATTTTCTTTTGGGGTGGTTCTTGAGTGGTAAATTTCATATCATTGTTAATTAGATAATTGAGTTGAACTCTATGTGGGGAATTATTTTCATTATTTTTATAGAAATAATGTAGATGGTTCTATATAGATATTGTTGTAGAAAAATTAATCACCAAAATTGGAATTTTGGGATACATATTTCAGACTACATGCCACAAGTTATTGATTCCATGAATGTAATATGGGAAACTATTGGTCCATTAAGAAATAGTTACTTTGGGACACTGTTTGAGAAATATAGTGGACATGGTTGGACACCAAAAAAATATTGATGAAAAAAGAATTTTGTCTAGCATGGTTACATAGTGGTTTTATCATGTGGGTTCTCTTGAAAGAGGGATTGGAATACTAGAGCCTATAAAACAACCATATATTCCAACCAATTTATTGTCTTGTAATAATGGATTCCCTATTTATGGTTATCATACCATTGTATAAGTCTGATGTTGTGAAAAAATCGGTAGTTGTTTACATAAAGAACCGGGCAATGAATTTTTCAGTGAGATTCTTGAAATAAAGATTGGTGTGCTAGAACATATCATTTACCCCCAGAAAAATTATATTCTGTATTTGGAGGGGTTCTTTATGATGGTGTGTTGGAGGGATGTGGAATACATTGATTCATAGAAGGGGTGTCATTGAATTCAGTATACAAACAATGTTTGATGACTAGTAGTTGGGGGCAGACACGATGTTCAATTGGTGATGTAGTATGATACAAGCTACTCTATTAGAACATCAGGCTACATGTTTAGTGTTTGGGAAATTATGCCTTCACGATATGTAATGTCCTTCATGTCAATCAATATTCATCCCATCATCTATAATAATAGAGATATTGTGGGTAGTTTTTATTCATTGTAGAGAGGGATAAGGCCTTACCCACTAGGCTGATTAGGTGTGTGTGTAATTTTCTTTCTTGTAATATACATAATTCCAAAATAATATATTCTATAATAATTTGAAGTCTCAATAGATGATATACAATCAATTGAGTACTCATTATTCATCATAATGTTGTGTTTACTTCGGGTCATAAAATATATTTTAGTTAAATTTGAAGCATAACATCTCAAAATGATTTATTACTATTATTTGTTTAATGATATATTTAATTATTATATAAAGATATTATTTTCATTGACTTATATAAATATTTATTAATGTGACAGCAATAAAAATAATTATAGAATTGTACAAAACAAGAATGAGGTTATTCATTTAAAAATTTATTTTTGTTCCTCTAAAAAATATTATTTTTAATATTTGTATGATTTTATTTAAAGATATAACCATATATAGATATGTATTTATATTAATAAACTTTATTACATATTCTAATAAATCACGAAAAAATGAAATGGAATTTAATTTTTAAAAAATATACAAGAATGATTTGTGACAATAGGTTATAAATGTGAGGTATAAAAATAGTTTTTATTAAAAAATATGGTAAAATAAAATAAAAAGTTTTTTTATTTTAATTTATATTTTTTAAAAAAAATTAAATATTTTAAAGTAAATATTTTGATTTATTATTATTAGAAGTAGAGTGAAACATATGGTTTGAAATCCCTTTTAAAAAATTATTGTTCGAATTTAAAATCATTTTCATTACAAACTAATTTCTAAATATCATGATTATTTTATTAAAATAATGAGATATAAAAAATATTTATAGTAGGCTTGATATAAAACTATTATGTTTCAGAGTATTATAGTAAAAATCCATTTCATTAAGGTGTTTTTTCTAATGATTAATTATTTTGAAAATGTTTAGGATAGAATCATACCCTATAATACATTATTTAATGTGTCTATTTAATATTATAGAACACCTAATAAATGATTGAAATCTATGTAAACGCTAAAAATAACACACATATATAAATATATATAATTTAATTATATGAACTAAAACTTGTTATAGATTGATTAATGCATCAAAATTTATTTTAAAAATAATTGATTGATTTCACGTAAAATTCTACAACTAATAATAATTTTTCGAACTATAATTTTAATAAACAATTTACATACATTTGGAGAAACATTGTATAATGAATATATCTAAAATATCATTATTTTCCAATTTCCAAATGTTAGTTTTAATTGTTTGATATTGTGTAATATATTTTAACTCCTTTTAAAATATGAATTTGATTTTAAATAAATTCATAATTCTAATTAATATATTATTATCTAAAATAATATATAAAAATATAGAAACATTAATACAATTTATTAAATTTAAATGATAGTTAATACATCATATAAATATTTTACAATTAATATATTTTAAATTTTATATGAATAAAAATAATAAAATACAAATTGATTCTTATTGAGCACACAATCTATATTTGAAAAGTAAAAAATGATTACATTGTTACAAAATACTCAATGAATATATTTTTTATAGAGTATAAACTATAAATATGATACTAAATAACTAATATAAGTATTATTACATGAATTACAAAACATTTTATATAATATTCAACTCAAATTTTAAAAATGAACCTAATTATCTATAAAATGGGATTTTTGTATTCAAAATTATATATAAATTTTAAAAAAATTTATCTTGGATAAATTTGGGGTGAATATAAAAATAATATATCATTATTATATAATTTATAATCCATATGAAATATATATATTTTATTATATACTATAATTGAATTAATATTCATTAAAATTAAACTCAATTTTGTCTATAATAGTGGACTTGTTATACCATGTCAAAAACACCTCAATGTTTTTGTTTTCCCTCTATATTATTCTAAAATTCCTCCATAAATTTCCTTATCTATGTTCAAAAGGATATAGTATAGCCAAAATCAAATCCCCTGATGTCTTTTGACTGAATCCAATAGAGCCGAATCAAAGGGAAACGAAGTTAAGGATGTACAAAGCAAGCCCGAAGTTGAGGTAAGGGTACTATCATCATAGTTTCATTTTTTGAGACATATTCTATGTTATGTATTCATTTAATATATTCTATATGTTAATATATTCAATGTAATTTTTTTTAATTTGGATTCTATTAATGGAAATAAAAATGAAATTTCAATCACTAGCATTCATTAGTTGTGACTCTTACATTAAAATGGATGTATGGAATTTCATGACTCAATTTTCTTCCAATGAGTTGTAGAATTTATTCATTGATCATATTATTTTATAAAAATGTTCTACTTATTTTTGAATTTATATTTTATATCCTCATATTATTTGTTATTTATAGTTCTTTCTCATAATATTTATTCTAATGGTTCATTAATTACCATATTAAGACATTTCCAAGATAAATTATCAATCATATTCTATGAAAATTGTTTAAATATAATTGAAATATTTATGTTTTATATTTTTCTATTTTTATTTAATAACTAAATATTATGTATGATATATTCAAGTAATTTGAAATCTTTTCATCAAAATTCAATAATCTTCTATACTTTTATTAATGAAAACTTTTTTATAGGACTTGCCATTGTTATAATTTGAATTTTTTATATTCCCTTTAATATAAATAATATAAATCATTCTATAAAACTCATATATGATCATTACTCAATTTGTTTATAGGTTTTATAATTATTTTCTCATTTATTTTCTTCTAAAAATGGAATTAGTTTTCTGATTTTCATTTGATTCATTGAGGGATAACATCAATTCTTATGAATTCACAATAAATAAAAGAATTTAAGTCATTATTAATGTAATGATAATTATAAAATGGACATGATGATGGCTGGGGATGTAATTATATATCTCCATAATTCAATTTGTACTGATGTATTATCTTTATTAAATTATATTTATTATGGGTTATTATGAGTTTTTACTAGAAATATTAATATAATGTATGCAGAAAAAAACATATTGAATCTATACATACAAATGATTTTTCATTATTATTAACGATGGATTTTAATTATATTAATAATGTAGAGGTATACATGATTGAAATTATGTTTTTGATTTTATAAAAGATCAATTTCACCCTAAATATTGTTTTCAATTTGTTTTCAATACTTTTATTTCCCATTGAGTTTTATTCTCATTGATTACACATTGAGGATGTTTTTATTCTAAAACCATGTTTTTTTAATGTTTTTAAATTTTTATTATTAGTCATGAATGAACCACATTTCTCATTTAACTATTTCTGTTTGAAAAAAATGGACACTATGTTAAAAAAGGGTTTCTTTAGTTAATATATTTACCAATACCGAAAAAATTACTCATTACTGTGAAATAAACTAATCATATGAGAGGGTATATTTATTGAATCTTATAAGAAATATTTTCTGAAAAAATGTTTTAAACCAACTATTGTGAAAAATACTATTTTAATTATTAAATAAAATAGATATTATTATTTGTTTAAAAAATTACTAATTATTGTGACATAAACAAATCATGATTACAAAAAAGTGATTCAAGTATCTATGTGAAATTGAAAATGAAATCATAATGATGAATAAGAAGTGGTTGATCACCATACAGGTACTCACACAACCATATAGTGCATATGGGATTGATATATATAGTTATTTTATAAGAAATGGATTTGGGTTATTCTTGATTAAAAATTATAAGGGAATATATTAATTATCAGGAAAATTAATGGTTCATGAGAGAAATTACCTGACACATGATATTGATCTAATATTTTCAAACTAATGAAATTTCAAGTGCAGTGTTATTTGTGAAGTGGAATGTAATAACCAATATATTTTTAATTATATATCCTCTAATAATATCCATTTTTAGTATTTATTATTTTATATATAACCGATAACAAAAATTGAAAATGCCATATTTTTGTATTGTTGGATATTAAAATAAAAAATGTAATGAAATATATCATAAAAAAATAAATCCTAATTAGGTACATTAAAAAAAACATAATGATATAAAACATAGATAGAAATATTCATCATCATGATCTACCTTGTAGATCATATCATCAATAAAATATTAGCATCAATTATTGAAAGGTAAGGGGAATGGTCTACAAAATCATAGCAACCAAGCATACCCTTCTTCAAAATAGAATCTCCAACCATATTATCCATCAATGAACCACCATCCACATTTATTGCAGAGCCCTCCTCAGCATTAGAGGACTGCACATTCTCAGCTTCTTGTTCACAATTACCAACAGAAACTGCCATCGATCCAACAACAGCACCTAAAGATGCAGAGTTTCGATCCTCAAGAGCCATTCCCGTAACCCGCTCCTGATCCAAAACCAAGTAATCCTTCAATAGGCCTGCAAAACGATAACCGAGCTCAATGATGGCAGCCTGCCACCCAGAAATTTCCAGCATCCCAGCTGGACTCTTCGTCGAAGCACCATTATCATCTGTAATTTCGTTTGCAAGGGTCATTCATTTCCCAGCCGGTTTCACAAACCCATGTTCAATGTGATGAGGATTTATGTTGATATCCTCTTGAGCTAGATCAAGAGGACCTTCATCAATGGCTTTTTCATTATGGACTGCATCCTTTGCGGCATATGCACCCACTGGGTCTAAGCAAAGGGAGGTCGCACCACCAGGTTGTCCACCAATTTCTACAGCCTTCACCACAACATCACAAATAGGCTCTGAAAGAGCTTCCCTCTCTACAATCCTGGTATCTTCAGCCTCTATAGAGATGATCAGTTGGTCACACTGTTCACCCAGTGCAATATTACCCATTTCCCTTCGGGTGCTTTCCATCAAAGAGGGGATCTCAAGCACCGAATATTCGCAAGTACCCCCTACAGCCTTCATATAAGAAGGAGATTCAACCATACAATTCATGTTAAGAATCATCCCCAAATTCCGCTTCAACCTGGTGATGATATCATGAACTTTCGGTCCAGGAGGCTCCACAAATCATAAGAAATATTAAAAAAATATTCCTAAATACTAACTAAAAATTAAAAAAATATTCACAAAAAAACTCAATAAATTTTATTTAGAAGTTCATAAATAATAGTAAGTATTAATCAAATGACATTAAATTCAATAAAAGATCAATAAAAATAAATAAATAACAAAAATTTTAAATTAAATATTCAAAAATAAAAATAAAATACATATCATATTAATATATTATAATGAAATAATTTTCAATATATTTATATTTTAATTAAAATGTAATAAATATGAAAAAAAATATATTAATAAATATTAATTAGAAAATAATTTATATTATTTTATATTCAAACATATAAACTAAATATTAATAATTTTATAAAAATATTAATAAATAAATGATAATTGTTTAAAATATTAGTATATATTTAATAAGATTTAGGAATATTTAATTTAACATTTATTATTATTTAATTAATAATAATTTATATTCAATAATATTTAATTATTATTTATATATTCTTAATAAAACAGTGTTTGACAATTAACTTGCCATATTGTATAATTTTTTTTTAATATTAATCAATATTTAATTGATATTTATAAATATCCATAATATTTAATTATATTATATTATTTTGTTATCATTTTACAAGTAATATTTATAAATTTTTATAAATGTTAAAACGAAATTTCGTTCTATTTATTAATACCTTTTAGAAATATATTTATTATTTTTATTATTTAATCAATATGTTTTAAATATTAAATAATATTTATTGACATTTATTAATATTAATTATTTTTTATGAGTATTTATGAATATTTTAAATAAAATATTACATTTCATGAACATTTAATTAATATTTCATTTATATTGAGGAATATTTATGTAATGTTTATTATGATTTGTCGATATTTATTGGTATTTATTATTATTTCATAGATAAGAATAATAAGTACTAATATGAATAGAAAATAATAATTATTGCTTTTGGTAAATAATTTGATTATAGTAAGATGGTTATTGGAAAAATGAACTGAACAATATAAATGATAACTATAAGGCACATACAACATGTATGATAAATCTAATATCAATCTTATCTATTCTTGTGGGATTGATACTTCTCTATCCCACAGCTATGCGTATACAAGATTTTTCTACCCCATGTATGTCTACATATCCACTCTGGCATACACTGCTATTTTACATCATCACCGACACCTACCTCTACATTCAAATGTGTGATAGGTGGTGTTTGTATACTCCTGCCACCTGAACTATATCCTTCCTCGAAATATAGTGGATGTTGGCTCGAACTCCCACCATTATATGATGAAAATGGTTATTTTGAATTGGATGACTACAAATTAGGGACTAATAAATTATCCATCTCAACCCACTCAACTTCTATATCTGCCTTTGGTTGTGACAAAGAAGATGGAAGAGTATGTGACTAATCAAGATAAATACCCCCCTTCTATAGAATATCTGCATCCTCGATAGGGTTGTCACACCTAGCTCATCTATTTCCAGATCAATAGTCTCAATAGCCTCAGCATCATGTGTGGGGGATCAAACAAAATTCACTGACAAATCTCATTCATCCAAAGATGGAAGAGTTCCACAGCACTATGAAAATACGTCAACCCAAATGAACCTCCCTATAATGGATCAGACATGTTATATAGAGTGATATGAGAATCCTTTAAAAACAAATTCCATTTTTATGTAATGATAATAAAACAATTTTTCAATAGTTGATGGAAGAATAATTAACATCTCATTAAATACATATATGTGTTGTATTAGAAATATAAATGGGGTCCTGCAGTACCAGGATGCTAAGTACAACTAATCCAATAAATGGAGATGTATTATCTCTTCCCCTCATAACCATGACTCATTTCGTTTGTCTATTAGAACAATACATGTTTCATGGTATATCTTATAATTATATTATCTCTTCCCTATCATAATCAGAGAATTTAGTGAAGGTAACTGACTAAGTTGGTCAGTAATAGGCTGAACCAAATTGCCTCGTAACTATGTCAGTTTTATGCCACTCGACAATATGATAATGAATCAATAGAACCATGAATGAGACAGTATCAAGCATCACCGTAAAATACTCTAGAGTTCTCTAGATGATATAATTAGTATATGGAATTCACGTAACCTGAATGAAAAAACTGAATAATCATTTATAAATGAAATAAATATAAAATAAATATTATTGATTAAAGAAAATAAATAATATTCCACTACATCGTCTTGTCGAAGACTATCTAGAAAAATTCTATAGGTTGTGATGTTGTGTTTGGTGGTATCTGAATATCAATGTTCCTGACTCCACCTGATGATAACATTGTTATAGTTACGTTTCATAATAGAATGTTATATACTAATGATACAAATTAAAAGGAAAATATAAAAATTTATCATCCATGTTGATCCATTGCTGCAATATATGTGGGAAATGACACCTGAACATGTTGAGAAAAGAGAGGGATGTTCTCTAATACCAACATTTGTAGAATAATAATCCATCTTGTGATCTACTTCTTATTGATGTGGCATGAACAATATAGTACCATGAATTTATATGAAAGACATGAAGACACCTACCTATACCGACATGCCTAGCCCAAGTCCTCTAGAAATGGTATATATATTAGATGTACACATGTATAAGAGTTATAAACAATAATCATGTCACAGACCAGCCTCTATAAATTACCATCTGAAAATCATAGTGTGGTGATCTCGTTAGCATCCACTATTAGATATACGAAATAATATTCAAACTAGGGATTGTATAATCTACAACTAGTGATGGACCTTCCATCATCATGGACCTATATTCCTAGAAATATATGGAATATATCGATACAATATACTCCAAATCAGCCTATCATAGTGTCACCATCGATTTGGAGCCCCAAAATAATGGACACATCCTATAGGTTAAGAGTCATCTCTCAATTTATTAATTGGACAATATATTACTCTAGCATCCATCTCTCTAAGAAAAAACAATGTGATGATAGTCAGAAAAGGTGATTTTTCATATATATATATATATGCCATAGAACCCATTGTGATGATTATGTTTGATGACAGTGGGAGGTTGTTATGTGTGACATAAATGATGTGATCTACGTAAACTCAAATAAGGCATAAAACGTCCCTCTAAAACCTACCATGATGAATGAGTATCCTATGATGTAAGAAATTGAGGACCTTCTATTTTAAAACATGACATCATCAGTACATTTAATTTTAAAATCAATAAAAATTATAAACATATGTTTTTTAAAACTACTATAAGAAAAAAACATTAAAAAAATATTTTAAAGTGTTGTTGTTTTTGTAGTTTATGAATTTAATGTTTTATTGATCTAAAATGATGTTTAATTTCTTTCAATTTTTTTATATAAACTAGAAGTGATGTGAAACATTACATGATCATGTGGATTCATGATATATTCATTTTATTTTTATGTATGTTTTACTAATAGTTATATTATCACAAAATTTATTCTGTTAGAAACTATAAATGAAAAAAAAACTAATATTGAATCATGTCAGAAATATAGAAATTTATTTATAAAAGCCCTAATTAATGAAATGTACACATAGGAAACAAAATATACATATTCATGATAAAATAAACTGACATGACCATGGATGACAGGCTATAGAGCTCTATCCTACATCAAGGGGACATCTCTTATGATTATGTCCTTCTACATGAAAAATAAGGCATCATAGTACCCCTACACATTATCAAGAACAATACATGTTAATTCTGATTCAATAAGACATTGGAATACCTCGTGGGTGAAACCTAGTACTATGAGTCCAATAATTTAAAAATTATTGAAATTGGATAAAAAAGATAAATGAAAACAAAACCTACTTCTCAATGATGGAAATACCATGTATGATAGTTGTCTGCTTAGTAGGAAATAAGATAGAATGAAAGTCACCAACAAGCATTGAAGATTTACTATAATATTTAACCAAATTGTTCGTGTGATACACTTGGTCATCATAGGACTCCCATGATACATTTACAAAAGCACAATCTACAACAACATGTGAAAATGGATATCTCAATGCCTAAAAGTTCCTGTAATCACAGTCCTTGTTATCCTACATGACCATAAGAACTCGATAGATGGTGCATGTAGCCCAGTAATAGAACATTATTAAATAAAAGTTATTATTTTTCCTATAAAAGGTTATAATATTTCATATTTAAGCCTCATTCAGGAACATATCATTTTAACTTTAAATATTCCGAGTCAAATACATTCCATTTTCCATCTTTTGATGTGAATTTTGGGAGCCGAAAAAAAATTAGTGCCCAAATCTTTAAAATTTTTATCTCAGAAACCCTATGATCCGAAGATTGTGTAAACTATCGAAGAACCCATGTTTTCACTCCACTATATTAGTAGTCATATGGTCATATCTCCTACCACCATCATATGCTAAATTTTATTTTTCCTTTGAAATCTACATCATATATTCGAACACATCTTCATTATACCTTTGAATCTTTTTAATAAATTTATCAAACCTTTATTTTTGGCTCTCATTTGTTGAAAACAAAATATAATAATTTATTAAAAAGGATATTAAATTTTATTTCAAAAAAGTATGTTTAAAAAAACGCACCCTACTTAAAGATCGCCTTCATTTTTTCCTTCTATATGTAATGATTATCCACATTACTTTTAAAATGTTTAATGAAATATATATGATAAGAATTCGACGTAGTCCATGAAACATCATAAGTGTTTTCAACATCTATAATTTCTTAGTTATGATTCGATATTGGACACATTCCATGTCACAAAGTAGCCTTGGCCGACCCTGAGCCAGTCACTTTGGATACTCCTCGAGAAGTCCTGATAGGTCTTCTCGATCCTCTTGGGATGAAAAAAAGATCCAAGGTCATAATTAGAGTGAAAAGGGAACAATTTATACCAAATATAAACAACCAAATAAACTGACGAAAGAAATTTACATCCCAATATACATTTATATAAATGTTGAACTGAACATTATTCACACATGAATGGGAATGTACAACTAAAACAAAAACTAATCCAACCAAACATGATAAGCCACTAACTCCATGTGACCCTAATTTTCACTCTCTAAAAAATTATCACACGTCCCCTTGGTGAACATACTGATGTTGACACATCCCCAAAGTCAAAAACCAAATGATTATTATAGGCGTGAGTATTAATAAAAAATATTTTAGCGTGATATTCATTTCCCAATGAACATATTTTGAAGTAAAAGAGACATAAATTTCATGATTGAAATACAATATATAAATTTTTTTCCCCAATAAGGTTCCATGATAGAAATATTACAAAATAAAAATTATTTCATGTTTTCATTATCAAGAAATTCTTGTAACTATTTTCAAATAGATGAAACATCAATGTGAAAATGGTATTCAAGAGGGCTTCATTATAGAATGTTCACCTTCAAATAAAAAACACATGCTAATAAATATTCCATCAAAATTCACCGTATTCTAAATATAAATACAATATATCCAATGATCACATGTCAAAGGAAAACCACTTGGATGTAGCAAGATACGGGCCTTAGGTTCCTCATATCTCAGGGAAATATGACCATAAAAAATATATGTTCTTGTGTCGGATCCCTATTAGGTAATATAAAAAGAACCTAGTGGTCCCAAACATAATCATAATAGTTTAGTTAGAGTATTCATCATAAATAATTCCACATGAATCATGGATGAAATAACTCCTGATCACTAGTATACTAGTACACGTCTTCCCACATAGATAACCGGGTTTCCCACATTGTTGTCAATAAAGTTCCACATGCTATAAAATGTCATCTACACATAAAACACAAGTTCTATTCACACACACTCCAAAAAGTATTTAAACATATTTCTCACCATTTTAGTAACTTAATAAACCATCTATGATTTTCATAAAATTATTTCAACATGTTTAGTAAGGCTTTGCACGTGAATTCCCATTAAAAAAGAACTTTTTAAGGAATATTCCCACCACTTTCTTACAAAAACTATATTTTTCAGCCAAAAAACATTTAATAAATCAATATCATGAATCTTAAAATTACCCCAAATGTTACAACATGTAATACATATGAAATCCCTTTTTGAAAGGGAAATTTCCAAATAATCTCTTAAGCATTTTACCAAAAAAACAAATAACATAGGAACAAATTTCAATTTTTATAAATAGTTGTCCACACACAATTATAAATAATAAAAAATTTACATAAAACCTTTGATACATTTAGGATACTCATTTATGCTCATCCATTTTCATAAGAATGTAAAATGGGCCACTTACCGGTAACTCGTTAAAAAATGTGTCAAAAACCCAAACCCATCTTTTTATAAAATGAAAATCACTTTGTACATCCATTAATGGAAACAAAAATATATAATTTCATGTTTTATATACTTTAATAAATTCAAAAAAGTTATTTTATATCACATTTAGTACTCAAAAGCCAACCGGTCGGATTTCTGACGACTTGGCATGCTAAAATTAGAAAAAATGATTATATTTAACACCAAAAGGGGTAAAAACCCAAATTTTCATGGAATAAATTTGTTAAAGTAGTTACAAAAATTCAAGAACATCACAATATGAATGAAATAACCATAAGCACAATTATTTGAACATGTGGTGGACACTTTTACTACAAAACAACCAAAATTTACACAAATAAGGCATAAATATCATTTTTTGTACACAAAATAAATCATCCAAAGGTGGAAAAGAAATATAAAACAAATATATAATGTTATAATAGTATTAAAAAACTAAACAAAAATAATAAATTCATGTTCTTGGGAAAACCATCCTCAATCAATGGCGGAGAGGAATCACATAGTCGAAAATATTCCACGATATTTCACAAACATTATATCATTGAAGACCATCCCTAAAATAATGAAAACCACATCAAAACCCATTGTATAATATAAACCTAGGACATCCATCACAATGTAGAAATATATATCAAAGAAATAATGGGAATAGGAGGAGGAAGGATGGAAATTGAGAATGAATTTAACATTGAAAACTACATAACTCTTTATATTCTTTTAGATCTACAACAGTAGAGGAGAGGGAATGGCATTGAAATAAATGGAGACGCTCCTTAGGACTATACGATCTTGAGAATCATTATTTTTGGTGAAAAGTAAAAAAAATGAATGTATCATGAAACAATAAAATTACCATTCAAAATCTAGACGATTGGAGAAAGCCTTGAAAAGTTTCACCCTAATCCGCAACAAAGACGAGCTACAATGTTGTAAAATGGAACATGGGGGCTGCACATAGGATTATTGGTCCCCAGTTAGAGGTAAAATCACAATAAATATTTTTAAAACAAATAATTATAATAAAATAAATAATTTTTTTAAATTGAAAATGGGATCACAGGATGGAGCAATACATAAATAAATAACCCAAATCCACAATGAGTATGAATTACTATTGGGTAAAAATTGATATGGTGGTTTCACTAGGTAAGATGAGTCCAACTAGGAAGTGGAATTACTTAATAATTTTGAAAAAAAATGATTTATAAAATAATCAAATTTTGTTTCTAAATCACGAGATGGTCTAATAGTTGGCCAATTATCTAATTAACCAACATTTTTTCAAAAACAAAAAAAAGCTATGGGGAACCCATGGAAGTATTATTATACATAGAATGATGTTAAAAAATAAACATTCATATCACCCAAAACCCTATAAAAGAATTAGTATATCCAACACACTTGATCAAAATGAAGACATGAAAAACCGGGTGTGACAATCCCATGATCTGTGTGACATGACTGAGGACACATGCCAAAAACCAGCACTAGGATTCAACTTAGTCCATTTAAAAAGAAGAGAATCCAAGGGGTAGATGATCATGATTACCATCATATGTTATAGAAATTAGTAAAACACATGTATACCTTCCATGATGGAATGTGTCCTCAACCTAAATGAATTGATTACAGTATATAAAAGCAGCGATGCATGGCCTGAACACACAAAAAATGGTATTGAACATCATCTTTGATTGATCAACTTTTTGATTGGGGGACACATGCTCAAGTGTTTCCAAATGATAAATAATCTGATGGTTGAGATAAAAAAATCCATAATTTGTGGAAAGAATTCACAAGATTCTTCCCAATCACCATACACTTTTATAATTGCCTTATGTTTTTCATTCCATACTTTGTTGTTGGATATATTATAGTTAAACAACAATTGAATTATTTCCAGAATAGGGGAAATGAGAACTTCATAACATTTTGTATAATCTCAGCAATTAAATTTGATATAATCTCTAAATCAAGTGAAGTGTGGTCTTATGATAAGATTGGATGCACATAAGTTTGAAGGCCTTCTCTGTTTCTTATCTTCCAACATGGAAAAAATTATCATATATTTACCTTAATCATAATGTAAATTCTGGTCCATATTTTTTCACATCAAATTAGTTATTTTTTTCTTCGACTCATCTACCACAAATATGAAATGATTCTATAGGTGGTATTGTTTTATCTCATTTTTCATGGAATGCATAATTTAAAACTCTTTCTCTACCTATATGGAATTATAATTTGATGAAAATATATGCCGATAATTTCAGGGAATTTAGAAGTTGTTGTAATGACATAACAATCAAAATGATGTTAACGAGACATTCCTTCATCTAAGAAACTCAACTATGAGGGTTAATTACCACAAACTGGTAGATGTTGTGAATGAATGTATCTCATAGGAACCTAAAAACGTTCATTCCCCATATTCCCTTGTCATAAGTGTATGTATACCATTGGATCCATAGAAGTTTCATTCACCACATCACCCTCACTTACATAATCTCCTGATTCCTCAATAGATAATTTATCCTCAGATAAAATTTCATTCACTATATTAGCATTACACAAAGGGATGACCCCTAAATTTCCTTCTAAACTTTTGATTGTCTTCTTCATAATTTGTTTATATCATAGGATTTATATGAGGAAGAGGTAATTAATAAGAGTTTTCTGAAAGACTAACTTCTAAAGTGCTAGAAAAACATGGTTATGTAGTAATCAATTGCACCACATCAATATCAAAAATCACCACATACAATTCCATAAAACCATTATTACATTGTTTCTTGATTAAAAATGATGCATCCATCCAATCCTCATCTTCGACCAGAGGTTACTCGATGGTCCATAAACATTCATGATATTGAATATGTCGATATGTTATTGATGTAATTGATTGACCATACCCATGTATAAACATTCTATATAAATCTTATTGTGAACATTATCCAATCTTAGAAAACAATGAAGATTTTTCACTCTTGCATGTGGAAGAATAAAGCTAAAACCCCTATCTATATAAATTACATCACCATTGTAATATAATTTTTCAGGATTAATTATATAGAAATAATTATTTAATAAAATATTATATTCTACAAGAAAGTTTTAAATTATTTAAATCAGTTACGGTTGAATTTTTTACTTGATCTTGAGACTTTTTATATGGATTGGTTTTTAACTATTTAGGTATAGTGATGGATATATTATTATGAAAGAAAATTTATATAAAATTGAATATTTTAATACCAAATCAACAAATATTTCAAAAATTATAATTAATTCTGAATAAATAAGCATGAATTGATCTTGAGACATGTTATGGGTAAAATTATCATTATATGATAAACTAATAAAAACCTATCGGTGGGCTCCTAGAGCCTCTATTATCAAATATTTCAGAAATCACAAGTATCCTTTAAAATAGATACACCTTTTTTTTGAATTCCTCTTATGGAATTCCTCATTGGTAACACCTCTTGATAATTTACTTTTTATTAGAAATTTAATCACATTTATGTGAGTGGTTCTAGTGGTAAGAAATACATAACATTTATTATATGACATGCAGGTCCTTGCATAGATACTAAGCGATAACTCACAGGTCATCAATGTGGGAACAAAATGAAAATTATTTAAAATTATATAACCACATACATAAAATATATAAATGACATATCAATTATTCATTTGTCTATCATCTCAAAATCATTAATCACAAAATACTAATAATATTTTTTTCAATATACTTATTATGATATACATATTAACTAACATTACCTATTAATATATTAAATATATATTAAATATCTAGATTTATTTTCCACATAATTTATCATTTCAATGTCTATATATGTATATTAATATATTTACTAATAACATTTGATAAATTTTATGACATTTATTTTAAGTTACACTTAAATAACTACCATTACAATATTCTACACATATGTTATTTTCAATTTTATTAAATCTCACATGTATATAAAATATTTTTTTTCAATCTACTACTTTCCAAATTGTATGTAATTATATTTTATATTTTATCACATAAAAAATAATTATGTATACTTAATATAATATTAATTTATTTTTTAAAATTATTATAAAAATTAAATAATGTTTATATAATTTATACATAAATTAAAACACTTAAAATAATGAAATCTTATGTTATTATCAATTTAATAAAACTGAACATATATAAATTTTTAATCATTTATCAAAATTTAAATATAAAATTAATTACTTTTCGTTCTTAATTACATTAAATAATAAAAATGTTCAAATAATATAAATTAAAGTTATAATTTATAGAAAAAAGTTTGTATACCATTAAAAAATGCTATATATTTGTTAATAAATTTACATATTATATTTAATATAACTAATATACATTTATTAAATTATACAGAAACTATATAGAATATTTATATTTAAATTTATATTAATTTAAAAATAACATATTATATATTTATATATATATATTAATCTCACCACTAAAATTAAAAATATATACATTTATTAAAAATAATTTTATTTCCATAAATATAAATTACATTGTAGACACATCATATTAAAATTTCCTAATAATTTAATATGAACTATATCATACTAAAACGATAACTCATTCAGATATTAAATCATACAAAGACACTAATTTATACATTAATACATGTATCAACACATAGTATATAAATAAACCACACATAGAAACACTAATATCAAAACATCGAAGATTAAATAAATAAACCATGCAAACAAAATAAATAAACACAATTATACAATACATATTTTAAATAGAATTTTTGCATTCTAAAAAAAAAATACGTTGAGAAAAATTATCTACAAGGATTCACAATAAAAATAAGAGGACAACAATTTGATTTAATAGGGGGATACTTTAATAGAATCTGGCCGGGATGATAGGGGAAACCCTTTCAGGAATCCTTCATCATGTTTGTGAAGGATAAATGAATGAGGTTCACACATCCTCCACCATTCCCAGGAAGCGTGAACGGTGTGAACCCTTATTTTTTTGCATAAAGAGAAGTGTAAACGTCATTCAAAAATCTTCCTTAGAATGGAGTATCATGAATGAGTTCACGCTACTTTTGTACCCTCATTAAAAATAATTGCGGACTCCATCCCCTTGAAAAATATTTAAAATCATATTAAATAAAACATGGAGGTCATACTCAATAAAATTGAGTTTTTTATAAAAATGAATGAATATGGATTTGTAGGAGAGACACAGAATGGTTTCCCAACATGAAGTACATTCCTAACATTACATGGGAAAATAAATGATAATAATACCATATGTTTCTATCTTCGAATTTTTTAAGGAGAAACACTAATGCCGCTAAACCATTACTACTCCCATGAATGATCAAATTCATCATTATAATCTGAATAGATTGAAGTTAAAGAGAATGAGTACTTCTATATGAGAGAGAAATATTTTCTTTACAGTTTACCATTGAAGTGTAATTACTCATAAATATCAATCAAGTATTCTTGATAGAAAAATTAAAAACATATGGACATGGGTAGTGATAACTAGACAATAATAACCATTATAGAGTCCATATTTGGATACAAACAACGAAAATTATAATTTGATCAATTTATCAATAATGAAAAAAGTTAATTCCATAATGACCTATCATATATCATCTAAATTCTCTACATTCCTAAATTCCCCCAGACACTAAAAGTAAGACTAAATGAAATACACATTCCCAAATGTTGATAAGATATTAGAGATAATACGCATCTCTATATAAAAATATATAAAAATATTATAAAGTGAATTTATAAAATTATTATATTGTTATGTTTCTAAACAATGGAGGAAATACATGTCTATAGAGTTATATCCATCGTTCCTCTTTCTAAATCATTTCTCTTTGGGTAGAAGAAAATATAAATGGTAATTTACCACCTCATTTGCAATTCCTGGGGGGAAGAGATTAAATCTTGTGGGGATGGATAATAATTTCAACATAATATAATGTACATTAGATTATTCTCAATCCACATTTTCATTTTTGACTCATACATAATGTTTTGTTGAGAAACGATTAAAGATAAAACAATTCTAACTATATCGACCCAAACATAATGGGAGAGTCTGTAATGTTCATAAATGATCACTTTCTTCGGTACTCATGAGTTAGTTTAACCCAATCCAAAAGTATTTAAACACATGAAAATGATCCTATAGATATAATATAAATTCCTCATCAAAAAAGTAGTCAAAATATCAGAATGATCAGAAATATTTATCACATGACAGATTATTCACTGGCATATACCCTCTCTATCATTATATGAATTCATTTCCTCATAATCATGAGGAATAATCCATTTTATAAATCATAATAGTTACAAAATTATAAATTAATGATTTCATTAATATATAAAAATAATAATTTTGTGGAATAATTTTCAGTATAAACTAATGAACACTCAATAATTGATGGTAATGTTAAAAGAGTTTCTCCATGATGTAATGAACTATTAAAGTTGTAATTGAATATAAAAAACCTATATTTTAATAAATTAATATATTTTAGGAATTTAGGATCATCTTATGTATTTAAAATATACACCATATTCTCTAGGGATTGAAAAGGATTTCCAAAAATAATAGTTCCATATACACCATTACACACACTGTCATGATGTAATCACTGTCTCTTAGTTACAAAAAACTATACATCTCATGATATTTCATACATACCATCCAATCATCCACCAAGATATTTTTATCACTACTTGGTTAGATATAAGTGATAAAATGTGTGGCCATCATCACTCTGAGAGATGTAATCCATCATGATGATCATAGAAACTGAGTATTCTAAACATCGCATAAAGTCGTGGATGAATTATCCATATAGGATATTGTCTAATCATTTCAATAGGATGAAACCACCACAAGTGGTAGGGATATTGTTGTGATTACAAATTCATTCGATGATTTTATTAGATGAACAAGGTAGCGTGTGAAACAATCTATATATTATTTCAACATTCATTGGGTTATTATTAATGTTGATCTAATGGGGATATTCAATGAAAAATCAGATGGCCATGATTCTAAGGGAACTCCCTGACCCATCTGTCACCATTAATGAAATCTTTGACTAGTAAATATTAAATTATACTAATTTTATTTTACAATTCATATAAAATATCATATTATATCTTCACCTTTTAATGAGGAACACCTAAACATGAAAATTATTTTTTAATTTGATCTATAATAAAATTAAATCCAATTTATTGTTAAAATGATATAGGGAATTATCTATATGTTATTTTATAATATCATTATAGGATTACATTAATTTAAATCATGAATCATTTGGTCAATACAAAGGCAATAGTATAAGATGTTCATGCTTATACTCCATACACATTAATATATCATGAAATTATCAAGAATATGTTAAAAAATTGGCTTCAATATATATTTAAATTTATAATTAAACATTCAAAAAAAATTCTGCCATTTTATTCCAGTGCATAATGTAATTAATATATTTGAATATTGATTTTAAAATTTTAGGCTTGTGCCTATAAAACATTTAGACTGGTTTTGAGGTGTCAATTTTCACACTAGATTCACAGAAAATAACTTCATTGAATTTTTATCATCATAATTACATTATAATGATAAGGATTTATAGAACAACAAAAAAAATTTGGAAATAAAATATTTAATTATTACCATGATCTATAATATGGAGGTTTGAAGGTATAAAATAATTTATATTATATTGAAATCTTCAAAACAAAAAATATTATGTTGTGATCCCTTGATTCTTCATGGAATTCTCTCTAGTAGCTAACCATCTCACTAGAATATAAAAAAAATAAATGAAGTCAAAAAAATATTTCAATTTAAGGAAATATAAAATCATATAGGATAAAATATTCAAATTAATAAATATTAATTAATTATTAATATTAATCAAATACATTAAATTATATAAAATTGATCAAAAATTGATATTTCCCAAATTCTAAAAATTTAAATCCCATATTTATTCATTGATTACGATGTTTGATTTATTTTAAAACATTAAGGTTAAAATTAATATTAAATTTTTTTCCTATTTATATAATTTAATAAATCCAAAAAATCATTTAAGAACTAACTTATTCAGAATAGTAAATGTATACATTTCATAAAAATTTGGGATATAACATCCTTACCTCTATAATGTTTTCTATCCATGAAATGATATATAAAAAAACTAAAACAAATAGGTTCGTACATCATCTAAATAGGTGGGGTTATTGATCAAAAATTAAATCTTGTTACTCCTTGTTATCATTCTTTATTATTTCATGGAAAAAAACACATTAAAAAAGAGATATTATTTCTATAAACCACATTGTCTTGACATTCTTATACCTTTATAGGATATTCTATGAATGTGAAATCCTATTTCATTTATAAATCCCCTAATTACAAGATATAGGATAGGTCACGGGGATATATCTGTTTTTTTTATAAGGAATATAGTGAGAACATAATCAAACTGGTGTTTCTAGGCTATGTGATAATATGACTCTGTTACATGCTCCAAAATGTTAAAAAATACATTGATCCTTGTATATAAATTTTTAATGTTCCAATTATTCTTTTATATGATAGGTGAAGATATATTAATGACAATAATTCACCATCAGGATATTTCAAGGTCCTTATCCTACAATCACTCTATGAATTTTACCTTCTCTGAGTACCCCCTATAAAAACCCAATTGTCTTGATAAACACTACTGTTCTTCCCAAAACATCATGACCAAAATTAGCTACAACTATGTTCATAATTTAGGAATTGAATTGTCTATATGTAATCCCATATATGTCACCAAATGGAGTCATTCCAATAGAATAGTGATAATTTTCCTTATAAGAGAAATTTTCAATAAAAAGTGCTCCAAACATGGGCCAAAGAAATCTAGAAAACCATATCAAAACATGATTAGATATAGCATATAATCAATTGGTCATATATTGTAGATAGATATTAAGGTATATGGGAACCCAATAAGAAAACTATTTCTATAATATCACCCTCTAGCATTTGAGGCATCAATCCACAAACATTAACTTTTCATGTATCATATACAACCACAAAATCACATAATAAGGTCATAATACGTCATCAACAATCCATTTTCAACCACCATGAAATAATAATGAATCTCTATTATTAACACTTACAATAATACTAAGTGGACAGAAAATATATGTTGAAAAATGATATGATGTTCCCCAGCATTATTAAAACCCTCTAAAGAAACTCTAAATTTAATGAGACCCCCATAAGCCTCACAATAATAGATTCAAAATTATATATATTCAAAATGATAAACCACAATGGAGGTCGTCGGGATGTTTAATAAACACCCTTTACAATCCACCTCCCAAATATCAAGGTGTAATGAGACTAGTTTCCCCATATCACCCTACTCATCTTAGTCCCCTAAATCATCTAATGATAATACTAATAAATAATGAAAATTTGAATTAATTTCATTTTCAAAGTGTATATGATATCTCATAGTAAAATTATTAGTGCAACATTGTTAGATGTTTTTGACACTGATTTTATCATTATGAATGAATATATACCATAGGCTCTTTTTGTTAGTTAATGTGATCCTGAATTATAAAAATAAAAATATTATTAATTGAACCCAACAACCTAATTCAGGAAAATCAATTTTGACATTACGATTTATGTGATTTTTTATAATATAGAATTCATTGAAAACTGAAATAATTTTTTTGTGGGTTAATCATTTTTATTTTGGTATGACATACATTAATTTGTGGTTAAATAAATATTAATTTGTTAAATAAATTTATTTATTCTGGAAAAATTGTTCTATTGATTTTGAATCATCTATTCAAACCCATTAATTTATTTTTAAAATTTAATTGTTCATTTTGAATTATATAATTCATGTGTGATTAGTAAATTTATTTTTATCTTTCAATATGTATTTTTCCAAATGAAAATTTATAGAGTTTAATTTTAGTTTGTTTTTGACTTCATCAGAATTAATTCTATGTTACAGAACTATGATATTAATAATTACATTGAGTTGGAGAATATATTTTTAATATCATTGAAATTTGAAATTTGAAATTTTAATTTATAATTAATTTGAAAAATGTATCCGATCATCATTTGAAGAAGGTAAATTAACATAATTTAGGCTAAATTCATCATCTGTTAATTGTTTTATTATCATAGAAATTTATTATTGAAATCCATCACTAAAAATTTAACAATATATTAAATGTTTCTTAGGATGAAATTGAAATGGGTGGGAATTTCCAAGGAGTAAAATATATGGAAATTGTGTTACTAATCATATGCTGTTATCAAAATAAGTATACAAACCACTATACAATCATCAATTTTTCATGGTCCCCAAATTGATAACGTAATGAAGTGACCATACCTTGAATGAATAAGTGACCACATTTTTGAAGACAGTAATTGTGGCTATCTCATGTAGGTGATTACAAGATGTAGAATCAAATATAAAAATATTTACCATAATGTATCTCCAATGGTACTTATGTGATAGGGGATAAACAACAACATGAAGGATTTTCATATTACCACTGTCGTATCACCTCACATGGTTAAATAATATAACATGAAAACACCCTAAAATTTACCCTTCATTATTTGGAAATCAAAACCAACTGCACATTCATACACACCACAATATTTATCCCTTAACATAAAAACCATGAAATTTTTGTTGAACACCCAATAAAATCCCCACATATTCTTATTGGATTCCTATTGATTCCAAAAAGTGAGATCAAGTGGTTGAGTGTTTGTCCATTTTCTAGAATAAAAAGGTGACAAACAAAGCATGAATTCAAAGGACATGACAAGGGGAGGACTACCATACTAGATTCAAGGATAAACCCTGTGAGCTTGTTTTGAGGAATGATGATGATTATAAATGGTCCATTAATGCATGATGGTCCAACCCTTAGCTCAATGATTAAATACCAAATCTAAGTGATACTGGAACATTACATCAGTTGGCCTAAAGCATGTACTCCTCCTAATTGAACTAAATTAGTGCCTTCATTAGATGTCTCAACCACTAAGTCGTGATCATAATAGGACACAAATTATGATTATGATCCAAATTCACCAAGGATATAATTTAAAGGATTTAAATTATGGAGAATTATGAAGTCTTCCTAATGAACCAATGAAGATCAATAATGAAAAATGATTAAAGAGGCGGCCAACATCGAATTAAAAAACCACATTGAATAAATGTTTTTCCTATATTTTATCCCTTATGTAGAGAATAAGGGAAATTGAGTCCAAAAATTGGGCCCAATGTATTGGGTACTATATAAAAATGAGATGCACACATACTACTTAATATAAGTCTCCCCTATTGTAAAACATACAAATCCAATACCATCAATTTTCCATATATAATAAATCCCTCACATAACAATCTAATAACTATTAATAATCTATAATATATGTTTAATTTTATATCCCATTGCTAGTCCTGGAATATCATCACTAAATCGCAGTGGGAAGAACCATTCCAATTCATCTAAAAATCTAAAACCAATGTCAAATATGTGCTTCATCTTATCCCTTAAACAATTTTTTTACATCCACTATATTATGATTTACATTCTATTGTCCTCAAAATATTATATATTTCAATAATTGGAGTAATGAAAATTAGTTTTGGAAGATTCCATATACCCAGTAAAGACATTGCAACCATAGGTAAGGACTTTTGTTAATAATCTAATGTATACGAACTCATTTGATATCCTCATTAAAATTGAATATTATTTTGGATTCTCTGAAATAATTAGTAAAAAAAATATAATCTCCATCATATCACATTGTGAGAATGGTGCATTGAAAATATATATAAATTCCAAATGATTCATAGGAGAGAGTGGCTATTTAATTTCATGATAATAGACTAGAGAAACTAAATATTCATTTATTTATTAATATTTATTCTCTTTTTTGTAATTCACTGATGATATCCCACTAAGGAAGATTTAGTTGGGTTTCAGAGACGCAAATTTCATACAAAAAATTAATTTTACGATTCAATTATTATACTCTTCTATTGAATTATTTTTATTTATTTGAATATTTTATGGTTTTAGCATATTTATTTTTCTTGTACATATTAATTTTTATTCATTCCATCTAACTATGGATTACACATTAAGGAAACACATAATTACACCACTTCACAGTATAGAATGTAGTGGGTAAATTTCAGTGTGATCATAGATACCTAAAAAACATGACTGGTGGGCATTAGAGTTATAATGATAAATGTAATCCCCAAATAAAATAAATACTTCCAATAAAAAGGAAAACCATGTGTCATTTCACTCTGTTAGAGAAATAATTTGCGAGACATAAAATATAAATATAATTTTAATGTGAGGTAAGGGTATGTTATGAGGTTATAGAACTATCTATAAATCTGATCTCAATATCCACTACATATAAACTACTAGTATTTTATAGGGAAATTCAAAACCAATTTTCTTAATATTTCCCCATTTTGGACCCCAAAAAAAATAAGGTAACTAAAACACATTCCTCTCTAGAGACAACCCTCAATATACTATTACTATATTTATTAAAGATTAAATTTTTCATCTTGAAGTCCGCATGATAGGGGCTTAACAAAATTGGAGTATCTATCATGCTGGCCAACCTGGATTTATTATAATTTAAAAATAATTATAAAAAATGACAAGATCAAATTCATCTAACCTCTTTGGTTTTTATATTTAGGATAATGGATATTTTCTTGGGATTTATAGAACTATTAGAAAAATATAGACAGTTGAAGGGGTGTTGTAACTATTACATTTACTTCCCCATTATATTCAACTACTTGTTCCAATAGAGTTAAATTATACATATATATAGGGAATAAAATAAATCTCAAGTGATTAAAATTATATGATAAATGTATTCACCTAATTTTAACAGTATCAACTTGTATTTACAAATAAATCATCAATTATATTATGAGATTTAAAATTTAATATTAATCCACCTACTAAAGATCCATTTTATTTTCAATAGAAGTCCAAAATAATATAATAAATAAATTTTTAGATAATTGTAATTACATTAGTCCTACTAGATCTACTATGGATTAGATCATATTTATGGAATCTAACATTTATCATGATAGATCATCAATGTTGTGGATCTATAACATCCAACCTTGATAGATCACTTCATGGGAATAACTATTCAAATAGTTCCTATGAGAAAATCCCCAAATTGATTGTATAAATATAATAATTGATATTTAATTATAAATTCACTAGTGATGAAAAAAATTAATTCAATGTTTCTGCTATGGTTTTTTAATGATAATTTTATAAATGTGGAATAAAAATTTATATTTGAATTTTTGTAATATAATTATGAGTTACAAAACTATGATTTTATTAATTTCATTCCAATAAAGAATAATGTTTTTCCTTCAATTTTTTAATTTTATTTGTAATTACTTAGTGAAATAAATCAAAACATTAATTATAGTGGAGAATTAAATGTGTTACATGCTCATTTTATCATTTTATATTGTTTTACTATTTTTTAAATTTATAGGAAAAATCCAACACTGATATATTGATGAATTAATAAAATGATTTTTGGAATAATATTAGAAAGTTATGATGATAACATGTATTTAAATTGAAGATACAAATCAAAATATTCTTTTTATTTTTTTATATATTTTATTATTCTCTCACAGTAAGAATATTTTCCAAAAGAAAAACATAACATTTCTATGATCTAATTATTTATAAATTAAATATGTGACATTATCATGGAAAAATAACTGATCACAAGCATTAGGTAATTGTATTTTCATATCTCTATTATGTGAATGAATGAAATATAATAAACTATCCAAGAAATGATATAGTACTACATCCCAGCATGAAGTTATTTGACCATGGATGTTATACCTCATTATGGGTTTTCAAGATTCCATAAAAAACTACCTCCACATATAGGGATATCCTAATGTGCATCAACAGTCATTATAAAAATACTAAATTTAAAAATATAAATATATGGTACAATCAATGTTTTCATCAAATCACCCATGTCTAGTGATACCACACCACTGATGATGAAATCTTACCGAACTGCCAATTGAATATTTTAATATGAAAACCCATATCTTAATTCCACATTATTTATTTATATATTACATAATATTTCACAAAATACTACAAAAAATATAGAGAGTCATTTTGTAGTGACAAACTGACAATTTAACATAACATCTTAAAAATAATATATAATTACAATATTTAGAACATCCTTACCATGATTTAAAATTATCACTATATAAATAAAAATAAAAAGGATAAACTGTGGACATAAATAAGAATTTGATGATATATAAATCCCAGTAATGGAATATATAATGTGTAACATGATGAAATTACTACATGTATGTCATTAATAATTTCAATAGGACTTAAAATTAGTCTAATCCATAATATTGAACAATTCTGCATAAAAAAGATGTCATATATGTAACATGGGAATGTGGAAACAAAACTAAACATGAAATAAAAATCATAATTCATGGTCATACAGCAAGACATCACAACACAATGATATTAACAAAATCTATAATTCATTGTGTATGGAATATAATTAGGCTAAAACTGTACCAAATGAATTTGAGTGATATCTAATAACATCCATTATAATCATATCATGTGCATTCATATGTGTACCACACAGATCAGTAACCCAAGACCATATTTTAACAAATTTAATCCCAGTATTTAGATGTTTGGGTTATATTAATTAAATTATCCATTAAATTAATTATTTTAACAACATGTTGAAAACCTTTAATTGTAAATGGGTCGGGGTATACACATCCAAAATGTCTGCCATAGAAAACTGATGAACAATATTGGCAACATAAAAGGGGAACATAATGGTTCATGAGATAGATTAATGATATTGAAATATAGATATAATCACTGGGAAATAAAAATAGAAGTAATATGGATGTGTGATATCATATCCCAACTTGATAAAATGGAATAAAAATTAAGAAGAGGAAGGATACTGATTAAATAGGAGGACAAGAGGACCCCTTACTAAATGTCTATATAGTAACAACTTCTGTAATGGTTAAAATTAGATGGTTAAATGATTAATATTTATAAGAATATCAATTAGAATGTAATTTAAAATTTATAAATTCATGAAATCATGAAATACTTAGATTAAAAATGCTAAAAAAATATGGTATATCAATGGAATAGAAGAGAGAGAGGTCTCATAACTTCTGAGAGTGTAACATAATGTTTTGGAGGTCCTTCATGATAAACTAAGGGAAAAATCGGTGGGCTCAAGAGATGGAAGGGTTGATTAAGGATGTTATTAAATGAGTTTTAGGGATGTTAAATTAGAATTTGGGAGGGATTATATTGGAAAAGATAGGGGGTTTTTATTATTTCCAAAACATTAGTTTTGGAAACTATTTAATAATATAATCAAAACCAATAACTATACCATATTTTTTCACATGGTTATTCACAAAGAAGAGTTTTTATCGTTATTTTATATTTCCATAAATTTAGAGCATTTATATAATACCCCTAGTGGTGTTTAATTTAGTCGCTTTAGCTAAAATTGATATTAAAACAATAAAACATAATATAGGTTTTAGATGATTCATAAAGGGTTTATAAAACTAACTAGATATCCTCAAGAAACATTATTCTTGAGGTATCCATATATGTTTTCGTGTATTAATTTTACGGAACCTATTACACAACATTTTTTAATAATTATGTAATAATATACACCGTATATTTATACAATTTTAAAATTTTCCCTGAAAATTCATTTGGCTCAAAATATTATTAAAGATTTACTGTAGAATAAATTCAATTTAATCACTAAAAAGAAATATTTATTTTATAAAAATAATCCTATAAATAATAGAAATTAAATTTTGATATTGACATCCACATTTATTGATGAATATAAGTTTTTTTTTGAAAATTATAGTTTTCTCACCATTATAAAAATTACATTTTCACTTCATAAAATTATATAATCATTTTCATTTAATATATATTATGTGTTAATAATATGTCATTAAATATCATTTGTTTAAAAAATCATTAATTCATTAAATGGAATGAATTATTTGGAAATTCATATTACTCAAAAAAATTCAATTTTTGTTTTATTGTATCATAATATAATTCTAATTAGAATAATTAATTAATTAATTATAATTTAATATCAAAGAGAAAAAAATATTAAAATTATATTATTGAAAGTAAAATATAAATATTCATATTTTTATGGTTGTGATATATATACCTTTATTACACTATGTAATTCCCTTGGTGTATGGTGTAAAATGGTGAGATATTCATAGGGTGGTTCGAAGACCACAGTTTGGGCCATGATCATGATAAAATTAAACTTATCCCATAAATGTAATCACTTATGAATTACTTGTTGAATCTTATAACGGTATGGGTAAAGGGAAAATCCAATATATTCTATCTCATTTGGAAGCTCTGATAAATTGGATTCATAAGATATGACACCCTAAGCTTTTGTAAATTTTTTTTAAAATAAATTAATTTTATCGGATATATTCTTATTAAATGTACACTAATTCAAAATTTATTTATACTATACATCATGTTAACCATATTCTATACACAACATTTTCTTGGATTTCATTTAAAAAAAATTGAGTTTCTATGAACCAAAATTTTATTCATATAATTATTTAAACGATATAGTTATAACCTAAACATTAATCATATTAATATGGATAGTGATAATTAATTATTAAATTTAATATTGAATTTATAAAGATAAAATATACAGATAATAATAAGTATATTTTTTCGTAAAGTAATTATTTGTTTGCAGAGACCATTTTCTCATATTACATTCTTTTTAATGTCCTAATGTGTAAAATAGTAAAATAAATATTAGGTAAATTTAAAAATTTAATTTTATAAAATAAACATAAATTGTTTATTAATAATTTATAAATTATATTATGAAATTGTTTTCATATTTTTCAGATAAACGTCATTTTTTGATGAAAAATGAAATATATAGAATTTTAATTCAAAATTTATTTTTGATATACATTATTTATATAGATAAATTATATTTTAAATTTCTTTGAAGTTCAATTAGATCAACTATGAATAAAATAATACTCTTGAGGTCATTATATTTATTTTAATAATGAAATTGTAAATACAATCACTTCAAATGTTTAATCAGTTTCTTTTAAAAACTTGTTGGCATGAATTGTCTGAGGGAATAATTTGAAATAAATTTATTCCACATAAGTGAATTTTTTTAAATAAATGACTATTTATTTGTAATAATCCCAATTAATAATTTATTATATGTTCAACATTGTTTTTTACTAATTGTACGCGTGAATGTGACAAAATATAATTTCCCTGATTAAGAGAAAAATTAGCTTAAATATGACCAATCCATAATCATAAAGCATCCAATGAACTAAATAATAAAACATACGCCATTTTATGTAAAGTTTTCGAACATATACCCATTATTAAAGGATTGAGATCATTGTTGGAGCCACTTTTTATAGGAAAATGGTGGGTGAAATTCCATTTTCATAAATTTACAAGAATGTCATCTCTCCTCCACTAAAAAATGGAACTCCCCATACAACTTCATCACAGCTCTAAAGGTACATTTGATCAACCAATAACTTCCAAAATAGATCCTATATATTCCTCTCTTACTACTTAAATAATTATTGTAAAGCCCTGACCCCAGTTACCCAGAGTCGGTTCATTATTAAATAACATTGGCATGATCACAAGAAAGATCAAATCTCGAATGAATGATTAGTTTATTTTCCTTAGAAACACTAAATATATACATAAAGTTTAACATTACATCATAAAAATGAAAACTGTAACAACATAGTCTCCATATTCCACACTCTTATCCCCTCATACTATCCATGCAGGTCATTCATAATTTATTTCTTCACATCCTGGAAAAAATAAAACATATAAAATGGGTGAGCTCAAGTGTCCAGTAAGGATAACAATATAGTGGAAACATTCATAAATAAGAATAAAAATTTAAGACAATGTATAACTAAATCAAAATAATTTTAAACTTGAAATTAAACATAGTTTGACAAATATAAAATGAAATAATGCCATTTACTTATTCACATGGATATTCTACTAATCGAATAATCACATTCAATATCAATAACCACTTTCATAATGATGGAATGCATAATGCCAGACAATCATAACCACATAGCCAATGCCTCGTGCCAAGACTACAAATAAGATTATTCCAAGTCCATGTGCGAAGATAGTAGTTTGTCTCATGAGACCTACCGATGCATCTAGGAGCTATAGTGGGCTCCACCAGTCATATATTAAGTCCAATGCATTCCAATATGAAAAGGTTTAAACATAACATAAACATTCGTATTAAAACTAGAATACAAAATGTAAATACCTCATCCATAAACCACTAATGGTATAAAAATAACACATCCACAGTCAAACATGTCACAAAACCTTCAATACAAAATAGAAGTTTTGTATCATAATAAATCAGCTTCAGATAAGCTTAAAACCCATCAAAGGATGTTGACATAGATGAAATCAAAACTCATTTTAGAGAAATATCTCTTTCTATTTTGAAATAATTTAAGAGTCATATATCTATAAAATAAAACATTTTCTTTGAAAACATTCTTATAATCTTTTAAGGGAAGTTTTGATGATTTTATTATGGTGGAAAATAGCCGCACATGCCGTTTAAGTTACAAAAAAACTTCTTATATTAATTTTGTAGAAAAGGTTAAAAAAGACATTGTTTGAAAACGACGGAAAGATTCCTTTATAAACCACATATAAAAGTCAACAATGGTATGAAGGACTTAACCCATATTCTAGTAAATTGTAAAAAAATGTTTTGAAATACATTATTAAGAAACATGGATGTGGATGATAAAGATGTCCCAGTAGATTGTTAGGTATAAACATCCTCGGATAATGAAGAGATTGCGAAATAAACACTTAACTTGTAATTTTACATGATTGGGGATAGTTTAACCTCCTGTATAATGGTGAAATAATTGTTATTAAGTTATAAAATAATAATATACATTAATATGATATCATATATTATCTTTTAACATTTCATTGTTAATAATATCTTAGAATTATCGTTGTTTCGGGTGTTAACTGACTCGTTTTCTTTAATATGTTTGGTTATATAAGACTTATTTATTAAGTATAGTTTGTATCATATTCATATCAATAATTACATCAAGTCCATAAAAATTATTTTTAAATCTTCAAATGATAATTTTACTTTAATGGATACGATGGAGAATGAATCTCATCGCGTTCATGGAGACGGTAGTCTGTACGTACGCACGAGTGACAATATCATTCTTTTGATATTAAAATAACATATAATTGTATGGAATATCAAATATACATAATCATTATCATGTTATATTTATTATTTACATGAATTATAAATCATTATTATACCCATCCAAATAATAATATATTGAATAACAATTACACCACGACGTGGAGACGGTAAGCCGTATGTACGCACGTATGATGACATGTCATTCAAAGGATGGATAGAATACTGAATATGGTTATACCATATTTATAATAATATTACAGTATATAGTATATAATTTATTGATTATTTTAGAATGGGAATAACCATGAAAGAAGAAGATGAAGAAGAAATGAATTTGAAAAAGGGTGGGGAAAACATTACTTCTTCTTTGGGTTCTTCCTTTTGATTTTATCCAAAGGGATCCATAGGATGGATTTCTGATAAAACTATGGCATCTAAGTTGTATTGAGGGATGTTGATAGAGTATTTGGGTAGGGTTTGGATGAACCAAAAGGCTTTGAAGGTGTGAATTAATGAGAAGGGTAAGTGCCCTTTTATAAGAAGGGTGAGGGGCACCTTTGGATAAGCTAGAAATATTATTTTATAATAAATTCATATTCGGTTTCTAATGGCTCCAAAGTAGATTATTTAATTTTTAAGGTGGGGATGGGTCGAAAAACAGTCATCATATAGAATTTAGATAGGTTTGCGTCATTATATTAACCTTATATTTTAGTTTAAACTCTTAGTTTATTAGTTTAACCTATACCATGTCACATTGTATTTTTATATTATATTGTTAATAAACTTTCCATATACCTCCAATAGACCCCCAAGTGGTCCATTAATGATACACATATCATGATATAAGTCTTTTGGGAGAACCATAGATTTTTAGGAATTTAATATCAATTCATAATATAATATTTGCTTTAAATACTATTTTATGTCAATTTTGACACTATTCAATAATTGATTTTTGTAGAAATCCCAACAGAGGGATTACTCCAAAAAAGGTTAATTAAATCAATCCTAGCATGTCATAGTAACCTAGAATATTAGTTTAACTCATAAAAAGTCTCAAATTATATTTATTTGGGTGTTTATGATATCAATTATTATAATGTTTCACTATTATGGTAATTACTGCATCATCATTGGGTCAAAATTAAATTAAATTATTTAAGGTCTAAAAATTATAAATAAAATATGATTATGTAGGAAATCGTTTTATTTGTATAATTAATATTTACAATCAAATTTATCTTATGTATAACCCTATATTAAAAATGATTTAGTAAATAAACTTTGATTTTAACTCTTTTAACTCTTCTTTGTATTAAATAATAATAAATGTTCTAATCTAATCCAAGTGGACTTAAATGATAATATTCTATTCCTATGGTTTTTTTGGTCGAGATACACTTTTCCAATAGAATTAGGACATGTGTTAGGGTAATATTAATATTATTTTTAAACTTAACTACCTTATTAACTTTTAACCGTGGTAAATAAAAGTAAAAAAGTTACTATTCACCAAAAATTATTTTCATCTCATTGAACCACATTTTACTCCTTGATATTAACCATGTCTCTCAGATTTTCAAAATTCCACTCACAGAAGTGGTATAATTATGTTTTATGAAAAATTCGGTTTTTTAACTACCACTTAGTGGTTTCACTATTCATCAAAAAATGATGTTTTTCAGAAAAAAACCAAAAATTCACCCTAGGATAATTTCGATATTCCGAATCCAAAATTGAAATCCATTTTGAAAAATAAAATTTATAAATTCCAAAAAGTGGGTATTACTATTTATAACGTCTAGTTTGATTGATTGTGGTGTGTTAGAACTCGATGTTGCATACAACACATGCTATTGTAATATTCAAAGAGAAGCATACCGTAGAAGCTCAGGGTGTTACATTCTCCACTACTTCAAATAATTTCATCCTCGAAATTTCTAGAATAATACCGCATGAAAAGACTCGGGTGTTTCTTCATCATAAGTTCCTCATGTTCCAACGTTGCCTCTTCAATCTTATGGTTTCTCCACAAGACTTTTACCTGACGAGTCGTCCGGTTTCTCAGGACTTGTTTTCTCGTATCAAGAATCTTGATGGTCTCTTGGCAATAAGATAGATCGGGTTCCAGTTCTAATTCCTCATAGGTGAGTACATGTGTTGGGTCAGGCATGTATTTCCTCAATAGTGATATGTGGAACACATCGTGAACTTTGAAGGGATTTGGTGGCATTGCCAAATGGTAAGCTACATGCCCAATTCGTTCTAGCATTTCAAAAGGTCCAATGTACCTGGGAATCAATTTACCTTTCTTACCAAAACGTACGACTGCCTTCCATGGAGATACCTTCAGGAAAACATGATCACCGACTTGAAATTCCAAATCCTTCCTTCGATTATCGGCATAGCTCTTCTGCCTACATTGAGCTGCTTTTGATATGGTTTTGGATTACCTTCACCTTTTCCATCGTTTCCTCCACCAGTTCGGGGCCTACAAGTTTTTTTCACCAACATCATCCCCACAGGTTGGTGTGTGACATCTCTTTCTGTATAATGCTTCATATGGTGCCATATAAATACTCTAATGGAAACTATTTTTATAAGAAAATTCTACCAAAGGTAAATATTGATCCCACATACCCTAAAAGTCAAGTGAAAAGGATCTCAACATGTCTTCTAAGGTTTGAATAGTTCGTTCTGATTGTCCATCTGTTTGAGTGTTGTAAGTAGTGCTTAAATGAAGTTCAGTGTCCAAGGATTTCTGAAGATTTTTCCAGAATCATGAAGTAAAATGGGGATCACGATAAGAAACAATCGATAGGGGTAATCCATGAAGTCTCACAACTTCATTAATATATATAGTATTTCTAGTCATTCAAGTGGTAAATCTTCCCTTAAAGCAGGAAAATTTGCCGACTTGTTAAGAAGATCAAAACTGACCCATATTGCATCGTTCCTTCTATGAGTATTTGGTATCCCCATGACAATGTCTATTGTAATATTGTCCTATATCCACTCTGGTATGGGAAGAGGTTGCATGACTCCTCCAGGCTGTTGCCTTCCAGCTTTCACTTGTTGAAAAACCATACATCTTGACACAAAATCAGAAATCTCCATCTTCATGTTGTCCCACCAAAAAAGATCCATCCAATCTATATACATTTTTGTGCTCCCAGGGAGTGTAGAGAAATTGGAACTATGAGCATCATCCATCAATTCCCTTTTTAGATCAGGTAATTCGGGAACACAAAGTCTCTTCCCGTATTCCCAAATTCATTCTTCAAACACAAATTCTCTCAATCTCCCATCATCTATAGCTTTAATCTTATTTTGAAATTCTTCATCATCGGTCTAAGAACTCTTAATCCTATCTAGTAAAGATGGTTTGGCAACCATTTGAAAAATCATTGATTTTTCACCTTCCCTATTTATTCTCATGTCCATCTTCACTAGGTCCATGAAAATTGGATCCCCTTCAATTCTCATATTGTTCAAAAATCCATGATCTTTTATACTCAAAGCATCTTCCACCTTGTTTTCTTTCCATGGGTGGTAGTGTATCGTGCAATCATAATCCTTGAGTAATTCAAGCCATCTCATTTTCCTCAAGTTGAGTTCTTTTTGTGAGAAAATATACTTAAAACTTTAATGATCAGTATAAATCTCACATTTTTCACCATAGAGGTAGTGCCTCAATATCCTCAAAGAAAAGATCATAGCTTCTAACTTGAGATCATGAGTATGTTAGTTTTGCTCATGAAATTTCAACTATCATGACGCATAGGAAATAACCCTATAATTCTGCATAAAGACACAACCAAGTCCTTTCTTCGATTCATCACATTAAATAACGAACCCATCGTTCCCCGAAGGTAGAGTCAATATGGGATCATTGACTAATATTCTCTTCAGTTATTCAAAAAATTATTCACACTCTTTTGTCCAAACAAATTTATCCCTTTTACGTGTGAGCTTCGTTAATGGGTTATCCAATCGAGCAAAATTCTGGTTGAAACGTCGATAATAACATGGCAAACCAATAAAACTGCGTACCTGAGTTATACTCGTAGGTGCTGGCCATTCTTTGATTTCCTTGGTCTTAGAAGGATCAATAGAGATTCCATCCTTAGATACAATATGGCCAAGAAAATAAATCTCCTGAAGCCATAATTCATAGTTGCTAAACTTCCCATATAATTAATGTATTCTCAGAGTCTTCAAAATAATGCGCAAGTAATTTTCATGATCATTGTAGCTTTTGGACTATACAAAGATATCATCAAAAAATACCACCACATATTCATCGAGATATTCCATGAAAACTCTATTCATTAGATCCATGAATAAAGAGGTTGAATTAGTCAATCCAAAAGGCATTACTGTAAGCTCATAATGCATGTACCTAGTTCGAAATGCTCTATTCGAAATGTCTTCCTTCTTCACACAAAACTGATTGTATCAAGAACAGAGTTCAATCTTTGAAAAGTATTGAGATCCATGAAGTTGGTCAAATAAATCATCCATGTGAGGTAGGGGATACTTTTTCTTTATTGTTATAGCATTGATCTTCCTGTAGTCGATACATAACCTTATAGATCCTTCTTTCTCTTTAACAAAACGAACAGGGGCTCCCCATAGAGAAACACTAGGGAGAATAAATCCTTTATTACTCAATTCCTCTAGTTGTTTATTTAGTTCAACTAATTCTATAATGGCCATTCTAGAAGGGGTCTTCGATATAGGCCATGATCCAGGAATTACATCAATGGAAAACTCAACTTCTCGTTCTGGAGGATGTCCAGGTAAATCTTCTGGAAACACATCTACATATTCTTTCACTATAGGTACATCCTCTATTTGAACATTCCTTTCCTCACCCATATTCATTTCATTCTCTTCCTCCCCAATAATTGAATTTAGTTGAGCTACTGGGGGTGGATCTAGATAAGAATTAGGTGGTGACGATTCTTCTCTAAAGATAAGGTGTTCCTTATCATCATCATCAAAAATCGTATCATCCTTCTTCTTACAATAAATCTTCGCATCATGGTCTGAAATCCAGTCCACACCAAGGATTATAAAAAACTCAATCATAGGTATGATGATGAGATCAGCGGATAAAGAAAATTTATGTGCTTTAATGGGGACTGATTCACAAAACATTGTTGCAATGATACTTTTCTAAGGAGTTTTAATTGACAACTCCCTTGTTAAATAAAATTGGAAATATCTAATTATCATAGAAAACTGGGAAGATATGAAACAATGCTATGATCCAGAATCAAATAATGAATTTTCTAAACTTGAGGAATCCATTAAATTACCTTCCACCACGTCTTTCCGAGCTTCCACCTCAGAAGTAGTGATAGCATAAACATGGCCTTGATCCCTTGGCCTTTTCTGAGGTAAGTTCCTCTGACGCTTAGGATATTCATTTTCATAATGTCCCATCTCCCTGAAATTGTAGCACTGAACATTGGTTGCTTCCTTCTTCCCTTTGCAATCAGGAGCTTGGTGGCATTTTTCACCACACTTGTAACAGACACCCATTCCCTTCAAGCAAGTACCATGGTGTTTCATCCCACATTTACCATAGGCTGGATATTCAACCTTAACCTTCTTCCCCTTATTTCTATTCCCAGATTGATCAGCAGATCTTTAATTCTATTTCTTTTCATTAAAGTCATAAGACTTAGAGAATTCCTTTTCTGTCTTGATAGCACATAAGACAATGTCTTCATACGACGAGAAGGATTGTGAGACTAATTCTCGATGGAGAAATGGTTTTAACCCATCATAGAAATGATCAATATTAATTCTTGGGTTACTTATGTAATCTCCAACATACCTTGCTTACCTTGTATATTTATCCTCATACTTTGCGACATTCTCATCCTCCTTTTGTCTGAGACTCAGAAATTGCCTTTCCATATCAGCTCAATGGTCTCGAGGAAAGTATTTTTCTAAAAATAGATCTTTGAACTCACTCCATTCCATTTTTTATACTTAATCATCTTCCTTCATGTTTTGAATTAATGACCACCATTGATCAGCATCTCCAGTGAGGCGGTAAACTGCCATGATAACTTTTTCCCTTCCATTACAACCCAAAGCCTGAAATATTTTCTCTAGGGAACTTATCCATTGCTCAGCTACTAATGGATTTTTACTCTCATTGAATGTTGGTGGTTGCTGCCTCATGAATAAATCTATCATGTATCCTCCATGCTGTGGATCAGGGTGCTCCATATGGGTAAAGTTATTATTCATAACATGAGTGAGTTGTCCCAGTATGGTGATTAGTTGATCAGCACCAGTTGCATCACCAGCTCCACTATAATTATCTTGAGTAGGAGAGAAATCCCTACATGGAGTATGTTCATTGATACAGTTTTCATTTCTTCCACTAGGCACCATTTCTAAATAATCGAATAAACTAGGTCAGTTTATGAATCAAAATACATAATTCCATACATATAAAACACTTAAAATAAATTGAACTATTTATTGATATAATCCATCATCCTAAAAATGTTTTCTTTGAGGAATTATATACTCATAAACCATTCATAATGATTTGTAAAGAAAATGAGAGTTATCCTAAGCATATACCCCAGGAGTGTCGTAACCAAGAGTGCAGCAAGGCCCATTGTCATGCACCAGTTCCCGTTCGAGTCTTGCTCAAAGTTGTATTTTTGGGTTTTACCCCTTGGTACATTTGTACCAGAGCCGCCTCTACCTGCTCGTATCCAGACAGTGATGTATTGCTCGGAAAACTCACAATATCTCTACAATACCAAAATTTTAGGATGTTCTTCTATACTAATCCTCAAATTCCATCTTAAATCTGTGTGGTCTAATCAGAGTTTATCTAAATCTAGTTTCCAAGTTCTGTACTAATCTTCCTATAATACCAACTGTCATGCCCCGGCCCCAGTTAACAAGAGTTGGTGTATTATTACATAACATTGGCATGATCACAATAAAGATCAAATCTCAAAATACATGTTAGTTTAGTAGCCTTGGAAACACTGGATATATTCATAATGTTTTACGTTACATCATAATAATGAAAACTACAACAACATAGTCTCCATAGTCCACACTCTTATCCCCTCATACTATCTCTGAAGGTCATTCATTATTTTCTTCTTTACATCCTCGGAAAAATAAAACATAGAAAAGGGGTGAGCTCAAATGCCCAGTAAGGATAACAATATAGCAGAAACTTTCATAAATAAGAATAAACATTTAAGGCAATGTATAACTAAAACAAAAGCCTTTTAAACTTGAACTTCAAAATAGTATGGAAAAAATAAAATGAAATAATTCCATTTACGTTTTCACATGGTTATTCTACAAATTGAATAATCACATGCAATATCAATAACCACTTTCATAATGATGGAATGCATAATGCCAGACTATCATAACCACATATCCAAGGCCTCGTGCCAAGACTACAAATAAGATTTTTCCAATGCCTTGTGCCAAGACACTAGTTTGTCTCATGAGACGTACCGATGCATCTAGGAGCTATAGCAGGCTCCACCCTTCACATAATAAGTCCAATGCATTCCCATATGAAAATTTTTAAATATAACATAAACATTCGTATTAAAACTATCATAAGAAAATGTGTATTACTATTCATAACAGCTAGTTTGATTGGTTGTAGTGTGTTAGAACTTGATGTTGCATACAAAACATGCTATTGCATTATTCAAAGAGAAGCATACTGTAGAAGATTGGGGTTTTACAATTACATTGATAAGAAATCCAACCAAGGACTCCATTTTTTGAAAATCAAAAGGCGATACACACATAACATGTAACGTCCTTCCAAAATCTCATTTCTGTTGCATTCTCTCTCCACCACCTCAATTTTTTTCATGCTTATATAATAACCTCTATATCATAAATATAGAAATATTTTTTTATTATAAGGGTTATACTATTACTTACAAACACTTCCATTTAATGGGTATCGAACATACAGTTCTTGTTTACGGTGAACTACCGCCACATGAAACGACATTGTTCACCTTTTTCCATTAGCACCTCCAAAAGATGCAATGTATGATGGAAAAACTATATTTATAGGATATTTTGGATATATTTATTCTCCTATAATTGTTATATAACACATACCTTCTTTTTTTTTTAAATACAATAATTTCATTTGGGTATGTGTCGACAATTCCCCCTCAAACGGATTGATTCATTAAAACTCTACATTGAAAGTATTGATGAAGAGTTCAGTAAATATATTTTTTATATATGACATAATAATTCTATGGTAATTGTTAAATTTAAATTTATAATTATATTCCATTTACTTTCATTTATTTAATATGATAGTTAAATGGAAAAATCTTTCATGTGTACGTACGACCTAATGTCGCCATGAACAGTGTATTCCATGTCATATCTATATCTTAACTATACTAATATAAATACATAATTATTTAATATATATGATATTTAAAACATGTTTTGTATTATGTAAATCCTTATATAAGTATATTACCAAAAATATCACAAATTAGGTCACACGTGAAAAACAAAGAAGTTATTACCTGAAACGATACTTTAACATTAAAATTTTAATAAGATTGTAATATGAATATATATATATATGGTATTAGATATAATAATATGAATATATAATTTATTTATTATAAAATTATTTTTATTATAATGGATGTTACTTTGAGTATGAAGAGATTCAAGAAATTATGTAAGGTTATTTAAACACAAACTTTTATTTCTATGTGATTTATGTGTTATTAACCACTAATTATTTTTTAGTGATGTATGTACTTCGTATTAATATATATTATTATTAGTATAAATAAATAAATTTTTATTCAAATATCTATTTTATGGTCTCTATTTCATAGGATTTATGTTTCAAAATTTAACAAATTTTTCATAAATTGTTATCTCAATTTTCTATCTTTGACAATCATTTCATGAATTTTTGAAAACCACATTTTAAAAAATGTTTTCAAAGATTATATATTAAGATAATTTACAAGGAAATTCTATTTCAAAAATGTTTTGTTGTTTTAAAATAATAATTTATATCATTTCAATGTTTTTTCAGTGAAATTGTTTTTACCTGTTTTCATGCATTCTTTAATGGTTTGTAAATATTTTTTCTAATTAAATTTAATCAAAAAAAATTCTACATTCATTTATATTTTTTATTTTTTATTTTCAAAAACAATGTCCTTAAAATGTTTAATTTTTCTAAAATTATCAACAAATAATGAAATAATTTTTTCATCGTGTTTTTTAAAATATAATTAAAAATTATTTCCTATCCAAGATGACATTCCTTAAATTTACTCACAAATTTATGGAAAATGATTCAATGGATAAATTAATATTCCGTCTCAGAATGGTTTATTTGTTTTGGGTATGATTTTTAGGAAAGATATTTTCTCATTCCTGGGTATTTGTTTATGAAACCTATTCCATATCCATGGGTTATTTGATCTTGGAACCTGCCTGTTATCACATATTACATTTATGAAATAATTATGAATCATTCCTTTTTCCATATGCTAATATATGATTACACTTCAATGAAAACCATTACATTTCATGGGTTATGATAGTATTTTTAAAAACCCATCTCTTTTAGGGGGTTATTATTTGATTTAATGTTATATTATTTTGTGGAATATGTTTGAAGGATTTTATTATTAGATCGGTGAGACCTTTTTCTCCAACCAATGTATTTGGTAATGATTTATATCTCATGAGATAATTATGGGAATCAAGTCATGATCATGATCCACTATGGAAATGTGGGGAATCTTGATGGACTATAAGGAGGAGACTATATTCAGGGATGGTAGTTTGTCCCTCCCAGTAGATGTAGTTCCCTTGAAGATGGGAACATGGATAAACTAGATCAACAATAAGAAGTTGGGGAATCCTGATCCACTATAAGAAGATTGTAAAACCCACTCCACTATGGGAAGATGAGGAAACAAGATAAACTATGGGAATATGGGGAATCCTAATCCCTTTAAATGAAATGACTTCTACTAGGGTTGGTTGTGTGCCCCTCCCAATAGGTGTTTTCCACATGAAGTGCCTTGAAAAGTTCTATCAACGTGACATATCATATAAGGAATGATATTAAATATTTCAGTGTATTGCAAAATTACATGTATTATTCGGTCCTTATGATTTCAAGTATTATGATCTTGATTCCATTTTGTTTAATTTCATATTTACTAAAAATCATAATAAAATGATTTATGTTTTCTGATTTTTTTGATATTCAAGGTATGATATTTTTTGTAAATGATCAGATTCACATTCTATTATACACATTATTATGCCTACATATATCACTTTTTTTACCCTTAATAATATTCTAAACACACCCTTTATTATATTTCCTTCCATATTTTATGAATATATTTATTATGTATGATTTGTCTAAGAGGGGTGGTAGACATGATGAACCCAATCAACGATATTGTAGCTCACTTATGTACCAGTGATTAATTTTTCAAGTTTCAAATGTACTAGGCTAATATAGTATTTTGGATTCTATTTGTGAAATGCAATAAGTTTTTGAAAAAATATATGTAATGTTAATGTATTAAAAGAGAGTGTCTCTATAGTTGGTATTAGAGTAAAAGTTTAGTTAACCATTGAAAACTAGGATTGTAAAACCATAGTGGGGACTCTATAGACATGTCTAAGGAAAAGTAAACTGATAACGAATAGTATTGGAAAATGTATTTGAATTTTGGTAAAGTATAGAGATTCTATTTTAGTACAAATAAATCTATGTTTTCATACTATAGGTTCATATGGTTCTAAATATATGTACCTAGGAGTAACAAATCTAAAATAGTTTTTTGGGCTTGACTCAAGTGTAACCTAGTAAATGAAAATTTTCCTTATTGTGAACCTTTATTGACACTCCGAGTTGATATTATTTATTAATTTACATACTATCTATTAACCATCATTAAGGATTATAATTAATTTGGAAATAAATAACATAGGATAAACCGAAAGAGTCATAGAATAATAAATTATTCTTATTTTAGAAATCATTTAAGTGGGTTTTCCTGAATATGTGGTTCCTAAAATTTTTATATATTTCTTAATTTATGATTTTTGGTTATAGTCAAAGGTTGTAACCCAATGTAACCACGTTAATGTTGACAACAATGTAAAATTAAACTCTTTTCCACCTAATCATCTGAAGGATATGGGATTTGTAATGTGAAACTATATTTGTTATAAATACATATCTCTTTCATGTTATGAATCTTGATTTACATTTAAATATCCAATGAAGGGAACAAAATTATATTGATTCCATCATGTGGAAATGTCCAACTTATTTCAGAAGATCTTTTGATCCCGTTGGCATTGTACACTGGATCAGTATGACTAAAATGATATTCTTCATTCACCAGTATTTGGATAATGTGAAATTCATTATAACTATTTACCAATTATAAGTTAAATCAAACCAATGGTGGAATATATTCAAGAATATGTTTATGAAATATGAAATTAAATCCATGAATTTTGATGTGATCAAGAACATATTATTCAATAATTGAAATCCCCATGTACATAAAATGAAGAGGTAAAATTAGTTCCTTGAGTAAAAGTAAGATAATAGTGATTTATTTGGTACCAATGAGCTTAATTTCACAAGAAATATGAGTTATACTTCTGGAATTATCATCCAACCTGAAAGTAAAATTGATAAGTCCTTTAGTGGATTAATTCCATGTATCATAAGGGTGTGGTTCATATGATACATTAGTATCTGTGAAGATATTCTATGTTGTGAAATTGATGCTGAAATTGAGGTTATAATAATGTATCAATATCGTGTTTTTAATAAAAATATGACGATGGAGAATAATGAAAAACAAAAAAACCCCTAAAGATAAAAAGATGGTCGTTTCTTTATTCACCACATGTGGAAGGAAGTAAGGGGAAATTGTATTATGAGATATAACATGTGTTTCGTGTGAGGAAGGGAAGGCCATCATGGAATTTATTTCTTTACTGATGGGAAGATGTTTATGGATGGTTAGAATAGAGTAAAATCTATAAAAAATTAACCTCACATACATAAGTTCTTCATGTGTAAAGAGGGTGATAATAAAACAAAAAAGATCCCAAACCCATTTGTTGATGATGATAATTGACATCAAAAACCATTTAAACTAAGGAAAAAGGGGATATATCATGTTATATAACTTCTGATGAGGTCTTCAATAATAACATGGTGAAATGTACACTTACCATCCACTATAGAACTGATAATGTCTTATTTGATTCTGGGTCAACAAAGTCATTTATATATAATTAATTTTATATGTGGATATGATTCCACCCAAAATGATTAGATGAGGAATTGGATGTGAAAAAACCTAATGTTACGATGATTTCATCTCAAGTCTATGAATCCTCTCCAGTTGAAATTTCTAGAAATGTACTTCATACAAATATTTTTTTCCATCCACTGGTTGAATTTCATTTCATTTTATTCATATATTGGGTTTTTCTACATAAAATTGAAAACATTTTGTGAGTAAATGAATTTACATTTGATATTTCAAACCAAACTATGATTCTATATCAATGTGATGATAAATATGAATAGCCTATATAGATTACATCCACTGTGTGGGTCTTAATTCATGTTTAGAATGTGTGTTTGTCTCAAAGTGATTGGGAGACACATGACATTGTTAATATGAATTTTGGTCAAGGCTTTGTGGATTGTTTACCATATGAGTTGTCTATAATTTGGGAAAAAATGTGAGGTTTAGTTCAGAATATAGATAATACATAATTGAAACTCATTTTCAAGTACTCCCTATAGAATGGTCATATTTGAGTTGTAGATATTGAAGAATAAACTCTAAGAAAACCTTTAAAAGAGATTCATCTGATCACGTGTGTAACCTTGGGGTATAACTACTGTTTTCCATAAAACATTATGAGAGATCAGTGCAAAAATGCATTGATTATAGATAGCCTAAAAATAACATGACAAAAAACAAGTATCATCTTCCTTGTTAAGATGAATTGTTTGATCAACAACACTGATCTAAAAACTTTTCCCAAATTGACCTTCATTAAATATATAATAAATTGATGTTCATGAATGAGGATATTACCAAGGTGGAATTTTTTAGAATGTATAGATTCTATGAATATATAGTAATTCCATTTATTTTTTTAATACCCATGTTATCTTCGTTGATGTGATGAATATAGTGTTTAAATATTACCACGATTAGTTTACTGGAATAATTATAGATGATATCATTTTATATTAAAAGTGAATTGAAGAGCATGATGGAAACATGAGAATTGAACTGATGATCCTATTTAAGGATAAGTTGTATAAAAAGTATAAAAATTGTGAATTTTTAAAGATAAAGGTTTAATTTTTGGGTCACATAATCTCATGATATGGTATAGAATTATATTTATCAAAGACAAAGGCTATAGAATGTTTTCTTAGACCATCCACAATGACTCAAATCCATTTTTTGCTGTATTATCTAGATATTACTGTTGGTTTGTGGAGAATATTTCATGAGTATCTAATCCTCTAAACATTTTAACTTAAATGGTTGCTAAGTTTTTCCCAATACATGAATTTGTGGAAAATTTCATGGAATAGAATAAAATTTTAGTCATCGAATATATTATTATATTACATTATAGTGGATAATATTTTGTAATCTATAGAGATGTATCTAAGAAGGTATTGCGATATGTTCTTATGTAGAATAACATGTGTATCATTCATTCCATTTAATAGTTGAATATCCATGAGAAAAGATACCCAACAAATGATTTTGGGTTTTCCATGGTAATTTTTTAGAGTTAATGTAATGGGGAAATTATCTTTATGTAGAAATGTCTGATATATATACTAATCATAAAAGTATAAAATACATATTCACATAGACAGAGTTGATCAAGTCCAATGGATGATGGGTAGAGATGATAAAATGTTAGGATTTCTCATTACATTACCACCATGGGAATGTAAACATGAGGGTTAATGATTTAAGTTGAAATGATCATGCTAGCTTATCCATGATGAGGATCATATAAGACCCTATATTATGTAATTGAAACGGATGAATCAATAAATCGTTAAGGATGATTAAAATATTATCTTTATCAATGGAATGTTCAACCCTCAATCTAAGTGAATATTAAATACGATCAAAAGGTAGATATAGAGATATAAACAAAGGTCAGAAGTTTTCATGTGTTCAACCTTTATTGGGGTGAAATGAAAGGTTTTAGAAACCATGTATGTGATCCATCCAAAAAAAATTGATGAAAAATATATTATAGTAATATTATATTTTTCCATTATCTATTCTTCAATGAAATAAGTTGATGTATATGGATTTTATAGAATAAATATGGTGGGATGACATTAATAATGATATCATAGAGTTTTTGGCTCATTTTTATATCATTGATGAATGTTAAGGTATAGAGATAAATTTATTAGGGTATTTTGAATACATTTCCCATACAAAAAATAAATGAGGAAAAATCACTCTATATTTTTTCATTGGACTCCCAAAAAACTCTATAGGTTTTAATGTTATATGGGATTTTTTGATCCCCTTAATGATTAAACACACTTAACCGATATTAGAATGTAATTCACTATAGATAATCATTTTAGGATATTTATTAAGGAAATGGTATGGTTTCATGGAGTATGACATTCTATTTTATTCGACAGAGGTCTGAGGTTTACCTCAATGTTTTTTCAAAGTCTACATGAAGCACTAGATATAGAATTTTATTTGATCCCATCTTATTATACTTAGATAGATGGTCAGTTTGAATAAATAATTCTAACCATGGAGGATATATTTGGTAATTGTTATTTGGATTTCAAAGGTAGATGGGACTAATGACATTATCTATTTGAGTTTTCTTATAAAAATCGAATTAATTCTATCATTTAGATAGATTCTTATGAACCCATTTATGGGTTGAAATATATAGATCCAATGTACTATGATGGTGCTGGATAAAGAATTCTATTAAGACCTAAGAAATATAATGAAATGGTGGAGAAGGATAGAACCATTCAGAAACATATCTTGGCACTACAAAGTTAAAAGAAATTTTATATCTATAAATATCATCAAGATCTAAAATTTAATGTTGGTGAGATGGAATTCTTATGGATATCCCCCTATAAGAAGGCTATGAGGTTTAGGGAGAAATTGTAGTTATGCCTGAGGTATATTGGCCCCTTGGAGATTCTTGATCATATTTGAAATGTACACTATCACATGGATGTTCCCCAAAATCTATCTCAATTCTATGAAGTGGTCTATGTATATCCTATGTGAATGTTCATACCTAAGACATCACTTTTACTGAACTCAGAGGTCATACCATTAGAGTAGGATCTTTATTATGGGAACAATAATTTGAAATTCAAGATCATACAGAGAACATTATATATTAACACGAAAAATCACCCAGTCAAATATTTTTTTTTGATAAATCAGCATTTGGATAAAACTACATGGGAACATGAGTATATGTTGAGGAAAAAATATCCTCATTTTTTTGTATCAGAATAACAAATATTGAGGGGGAAATTCATTTTAAGGGGGATATAATGCAACACCCTAAGTTTTTTGAATTTTTATTTAAATTAATTATTTTCATTGATTTATTTCAATGAACAATAGACTATGTAAACCAATATTCACACACTACAACATTTATACTTTATCTACACACAACACCATCTTGGCATGTGTTATATGTAACATAGAGTTTCTATAAAACAATGTATAATTATTAAAAATATTTAAATGTGATAATTATCATCTAGTTGGTAAACATAGTAATATCAATTATGATAACTAATTTTTAAATATTTTACTAGAAATATATATAACATATATATAATAAAACATATAAATTTTTTAAAAGTAATTATATGTTATAAAACACTATTTTTTTCTCAAATTTATTTCCTTTTATGTTATTATATGAAATTTGATAAAACAAAAATATTTTTTTAATTATGAATTTATAAATTATATTTAAAAAAATTTAGGGTCTTCTTGAAAAATATCATTTTTAGGAAAATAAAGACAAATAATTAATTTTAACTAAAAACAACATTTTTGTCTAATTTATTTATATATTAGAATTAGATTTTAATATCATTTTAATTTTAAATTAGACCTAATATAAATCAAATAATAAAATATAGGTCATTACATAAAACATTAAATTTCAATTAAATATAAAATCAAACTCAACTTTTAAATATTTTCTCTTAAAAACCTGTTGGTGTGACACGTAGGCAGGAATAATTTTAAATTAATATATAACACTTTGGTGATTATAATTCGGAAAAATGGATTCTATAATTGTAATTATAATAATTTTTTATTTCTAATATTGTCCCATTAGTTTTCACATAAATGATTTGTCAATATAAATAAATTAGAGCAATGAAGAGTCAAATAGCTTCCTTGAAGACTAATCCTTATTCTTAATGTCCAAAACAACATATACACTTGTTTAAAATCCATTGGATGGAAATATTTCATCCCTATCCTTCTTTTTCCTAGAATGCTCCAACTATATGATCTATATTTCTTAGGGAAAACGTGTGTGTAATTTTTTTTTCAAATATTTATAAGAATGTCACTCTCCTCCACTATAAAAAGGCACTCCCCCCACTTACTCACACATCTAAAGAAAATTTTGATTGTCCAATATCAACCAAAATATCCCCTCCTAATTTATACCTTCATACTTGATGCCTCCCATTGGGTATTAATACAACCAAGGAATCCCTTCTGTGCATATAAAATGGTGTTACCCAAAGAAGAGGTACCATCTTTCCTCAATATCCTTTCTTTTATTTTCTTTCTCGACCACCTCTATTATATTTATTAAAATATTATATAATAACCTCATTTAATTCAATATACTAGTATTTTTTTAATTATATGGGTTCTACTTAAACATATACAATCTTCAATCTAATGAATAACGAACTTCCCATTCTTGTATACGATTAACTACCACCCCATTAAATGATTTTGTTCATTTTTTCCATGAACACCTATCAAGGATTGGGCATTATAATGTACAATATATTATTATATTATATCTATGTTGTATAAATTTTTATGAAATTATTATATTACACATACCTACATTCATTAAATTTTTTATAAATACGATAATTTCGATTGGGGAAGTGTGGACTACCACCTCCACAAATAAATGTGTAACACCCCAAGATTTCATAGTACGTTATTTCTTCAAAGTAATTCAATAACTTACAATACACGTAACGTCGAGTGCAAGCGCACCACAACTTACCAAAATAGCTGTTCAAATGTGGTTATGAATATTTTTAACATATTTTTGATCATTATATAATCCTTATAATTTTAGAATCCATATTATGAGTTTCTGAGACATAATATAAAGAAAAATTCATTTTCTCAGAAAAAAAAAGTTTTTTTCAAAAAAAAATAGAAATTTTTACAACTTTTAATGGAGAACCCTTTTTAAATAAAATATTTTAAGCTTTTATATATTCAATTATACCAAATAAACATATTCTTTAGGATTGGGACATATGAATTTAGTTTCAATAATTTTTTTGTGTTTTTCTGGTAATATTCATATTTGGGTGAATGGTGAAACTACTATATTTTAACTGAAAACAACATTTTTTAATCAAAATAATTTATATTTTTCAACTATACTTATTGAATGTTTGGATGTATAATTAGATTATATTTTTACCATTTAATCCAATTATGGTAATTTTATGTAATTTCACTTTCAAATTGGACATAAACAAGTGTCAATGTTTTGATATTTATTATTTCATAGAAATACTCTTTTTGTTTTTTGAGAACGGGAATTAATTTAAAATTAATTATGGAAACTTATATGTTTTGAAAATGGTATAATATATTTCATTTTTATATTTGGAATAAAAATGTTAGCTTAGGGTGAATTTATGGTATTTTTCTGAAAACATTAAATTTTTTTTGAATAGTGAAAAACACCGAGTTATTGTTCAAAACCGACTTTTTATTTAAATAATTATTTATTTAATGTAATTAATTTTGAGGTCAAAATAGATACATAATACCAATATATGTTCAACGTAATTCATTTAGGTTAGAATCTAATAATTTTAGATATATAAAAATTTTATCGAAGTTTTTACCGTCTTTTACCCACCTCCTTGGGGCATTTGCAAATTTTCATAAAACTTAATTTTACCGCTTCTGTGAATTTAAATTCAAAAATCTGAGAGACAAGTTTAATATCAAGGAGTAAATTTGGTTCAATAAGATAAATGTTTTTTCAATGAATAGTGTCTTTTATCTTTTTTTACCATCGTTAAAAGTTAATATGGTAATTAAGGGTAAAAATGATATTATTATTACCGTATCACATGTCCTAATTTTATTAGATTTGTTTAATTCGAACAAAAATAATCTTAGGAATAAAATATGATCCTTTAGGTAAACATAGATTAGATTAGGACATTTATTATTATTTATTTCAAAGAGGAGTTAAAAGAGTTAAAATCAAAGATTAATAACTAATGAATTTTTAATACTAGGTTTTACATAAGATAAATTAGACTATAAATATTAATTAGAAATCTAAAAGTATTTCCTACATAATGGTATTTTATTTATAGTAATTATACATTAAATAATCTAATTTATTTTTGACATAATGATGATGCAATAATTACTATATTAATGAAAGATTAAAATAATTGACATTATAAATATCCAAATAAATGTAATTTGAGACTTTTCATAAATTTCACTAGTGTTCAATGTTAATATGTCAGGTTAGGGTTTGTTAGATTAATTGTGTTCGAAGTAATAATCCTGTTATTAATTTAAGAAAAACAAAATAACAAATAGTTTCAAAATTAACATAAAATAGTATTTAAAACAAATATTATATTATTAATTTAGATAATAGTCCTAAAAATAAAATGTTCATCCGAAAGACTTATATAATGATATATATGACATTAATGAACCAATTGGTGTTATATTGTCATTTTATAGTAAGTTTATTAACCATATAATATAAAAATACAAGGAGACATGGTAAATGTCAAACAATTTAACTATGACAAAAACATAGTAGTTATGGTTATTATAGTGACATGAAACTGTATAAAACCTATTGGTTGAGTGTTTTTCTACCCATCACAACCTTATCCTTTAAATAATTCATTTTTAGCCACTATAATCCGATAATGAATTTATTATAAAATAATATTTTATGTTTTTTTCTAAGGTGCCTCTCACCCCTCTTATAAAAAGGAACTTCCCCTTCTCTCAAATTCACACCTCCAAACCATTTGGCTCATCCAAACCCTGCACAAATATCCTTCCAACTAACCAAAATTTATTTTAATGGCCTCAAATTGGTTAGACAGACAACCTGTGGAGCCCTTTTGATCAATTAAAAAAGAAGAACCTGAAGGAAAGTGCAAGGTAAGGGTTAATTCCCCAATCTCATTATTATCCAAGATTGTTAATTAGTAAGTATTTACTGGGAAATTTTTATCATGCAAGCCCATTTTTCATAAAAATGATTTCAAACTGAATATTTTAAGGATTTGTTAAAGGTTCTCGTTATCCAGATCATAATTTTAAATGATTTAATTATTTATCATTATAAATCTTTTTAATTAATGTCCATGTTTTCAAAAATATTTTAAGGATTTATTTATATATACTAGATTGTTTTGAAATGATAATTCTTTTAAAATGATTCAAAGTGGTATGAGACACTTTGATTCAAAAATATCTGTTAAATTACATCCTTTATAAATGTTTTACTATTAAATGATTTTACAAAATGGATATTTCTCTCAAAATGTTTTACTCATCATTTTCATCTATGTCAGCATCCTATACTAGATATTATTTTTTATTGAAGTTGATTTATTATAATAAAATATTCCATATTGTATTGAATAAGCTATGATATGTTTGAAAGTGGAAGTTTTATTTTTATACCATTCATGGTTTATGGATAATGTATTGACATTTAGTATGCTAGTTTTAATACGAATTCTTATGTTAAGTTTCAAATTTTTCATATGTGGAATGCATTGGACTCAGTAAGTGACAAGTGGAGCCTGATATAGCTCTTCGATGCATCAGTAGGTCTAATGGGACAAACCAGTGTCTTTCCATAAGGCCTTCAAAAAAAATTAGATTTAGTCTTGGCACAAATCCTTGACTATGTGGTAATGATGTTCAGCATTAGGCATTCCCTCATTATGAAATTAGTTATTACATGTGATTATTCTACCTGTTGAATATCCATGTTCATGTTTATATGTTAATATTTGATTTATTTGTTCCATATTATGTTCATGTTTATTTTTGAAAAGGCTTTGGTTTTTATCATACATCTTGCCTTAAAAGATTATAGCTTTCGCTAAAATATTTACCCTTACTGGGCATCTGAGCTCACCCCTTTCTTATGTTTTATTTTCACAGGATTCCATGAATTGTATTATTATTGATATGAATGGTTAAACTAAAGGTAATAATGGCATTATAAATTAAAAATTTATATTGTGTTTTATGTTTGAAATTGTATTGTAATGTTAATATATAAAATCAATTTTCCAAGACTGCTAAATTGATTGGTCCATCGGGACCTGATTCCTTATAAACATTCCAATGTATTAAAATAATGCACCATCTCAGGGTAACTAGGTTCGGGGCATTACAATTGGTATCAGAGAATGTTTATCAATAACCTTGGAAACTAGATTTAGACAAACTACGATTAGAGCGCATATCCCTAAGATAGACATTGAGGATTAGTATAGAAGAACTTCCTAGAATTTTAGTATTGTAGATATTTTGTGAGTTTTCCAAGCTATACATCCATGTCTGGATAAAAGTAGGTAGAGTCGGATCTGACACATTTGTACATAGGGGTAAAACCCGAAAAACCCACATTAAACTAGACTCGAACAGAAACTGGTGCACGACAAAGGGCCTTGCTTCACTCTTGTTTACGATAGTCCTGGGGGATATGCATAAGATAATTGTCATTTTATTTACAAATCATTATGAATGATTTACGAGTATATATCTCCTCAGAGAAAATATTTTTCTGAATAATGATAACATCCATAAATGATTATATTTATGTTTTGTATTCTACAAGTTTGGAAATATTTATTGGAGTTCATAAACTGACCTGGGGTATGCCATTGTATAGAAATGGCACCTAGTAGAAGGAAAGTGTACTCCAGCAATACATATGATCCAAAGAGTTATAAAGACCGTATCATTGATGGTATTAAGCCAACTTTTAGAAGAGAAATTGTCTCCCATGTATTCTCAACATATGAAGAAATAGTATCATGTTTTAATAATATATGTATAGAAATATATGAATCCTATGGATTTAAAGGGAAGCAAGAGAAAAAAAGGATGGAAGAGAGAAACATGGATAAAGGGGAGGGGAAAAAGTAGGATTTTCCCATATGTGATAACTGTGGAAAGAATCAACTTGGTAAATGATTGAAGGTAATGACAGTTTTTTATAAGTGAGGATTAAAAGGACACCATGTACATGTTTGCAAGGGTAAGAAAAAAGAATCAAATGTAAAATGCTTCATCTGCAAGGCATTGGGACATTAAATGAATAAATGACCCAGTTATCAGAGTATACCACAAATGATGCTATTGGATAATAATCAACTTATGATACTACCTCCGATGAAGTGGAATGACTAGTGTCCTTATGTTATTATTATAGAATTATTTCGTTTGAGCATTGTATCAGCTACATTCTTGTTATATGAATTATGGAAAAATATTAGTATTGTACTGCAGTACTGTTTTATTGAGGATTTGAAATTATATGGTTCTATGAAAAGTGAGTTAATAGTAAGCTAAACATTTCGGAAAATACCAGGATGGGGGAAAGGTAATCCTTAATATGGTCCCGATAATGAGGAAGTGATTTCGGAATAAGAGATAGTTGATTTGGATTCATTAAATTGGATATTCTGGACTAACTAGAAAAAAATTAATGATATTTACATTCCATCATGGTTGGAGTTTACAACATTTGTGTACAGAAGGAGTATATCCAATATTCTATAAGGAATAAGGAAGCATTAATGTAATCAATAAGGTTTTATGGTAATTCATGATGTTTCAGTGTTTTAAAAGAATACATGGTGAATGTGTTCACATGTAATTAAGTTGCAAAAAGGATCTTCATTGTATTTACCTTATAAATTTTGGATTGTGAGTTTGGAAAAAATTATTTTAGATAATTCTAGTTTGAGATTATTTTTCGATTTCAATAAAAATAAAACCTAGAGATCTGGCGGCAACCCATCGCATCAGGCAAGGCCGCAGGGCTTAATCCCGCAACCGAAGGGAGACAAGGGTGTATCACCTACCACTAGCCCACATGATGCCCTGGATTGAATAATATAGTATTTTTTAAAAGTTCTGGTAGATGAATTATAAATTCTATTTTTTGGAACCCTATACGAATAGGATAAATAGAATATTTTTTTAATACTATGACCTTTTAGAGTGAATGATGAGTTTGTGGTAGAAATTAGTTAAAGGATGGAACTCAACATGTCAAGTATATTTTTTTTTCTTCTCTAATTCAATGATGAAATTAATTATTAAACATTATGTAATGGATCTTAAAAATAATAATGTGTTATGATAATACCTTATGTTATGTTGAATAGATTATATTTTAAATCATCATAGATTGATGTCTTTGAGACCCTCAATTCAACAATTGTAGTGACTGATGACCTCAATCACTCCATATAAATATTTACATTTTTTCTACAATTATGGGTCCCTAACAGCCACCAATTTTCTCCTGATTGAGATAATAATTATGTGGTTACTTTTTCATTCCGCTTTTCCACTTATTAAGAATAAATTTTATTAACCCAATTTCTGATGTGGGTTTTCCCGCAAGGGTATATCCTATTTTCATCCTTTTATTTTTGAATATCAATTTAAAATTGATAGGACACAATTTATTGATGTTGGGAAGAATGTAACACCCCATTATTTCATAGTACATTATTTCTTTTATGTAATTCAATAACATACACTACAAACAACACCGAGTTCAAGCGCACCATGACTTACCAAACTACCCGTTCAAAAGTGGTTATGAATAGTTTTAACAGAATTTTTAACTCTATATAATCCCTATAATTTTAGAATCCATATTATGTGTTTCTTATACATAATGTAAGGACAAATTCATTTTTTAGATAAAAGAAGTATTTTTCAAAAAATAAAATTTTACCGCCATTTAATGGCGAACCCTTTTTAAATAAAATATTTAAAACTTTTATATATTCTATTTTACCAAATAGAATGCTTCTTTAGGATCGTGACATATGAATTGTGTTTCAATAATGTTTTTGTTTTTTACTAATAACTTCCATATTTGGGTGAATAGTGAAAAATACAATATTTTAACTGAAATTTTTTTTAATCAAAATATTTTATAGCGTTTAACGATACATATGAATGGTTTGGATGTATAATTAGATTATATTTTATCCATTTAATTCATTTATTGTCATTGTATGTAATCTTATAGTGAAATTGGACATAAACAAGTGTCAATCTTTTGATAGTTATTATTTCTTAAAAATGCGCTTTTTGGTTTTGAGAATGGGAATTAATTTTAAATTAATTATTGTAACTTCTATGTTTTTAAATTGGTAAAATAGAATTGATTTTTGAATTCGTAATATCAAAATTATCTTAGGTTGAATTTTTTTTATTTTTCTGAAAACATTATATTTTTTATGAATAGTGAAAATCACCGAGTTATTGTTTAAAACTGAATATTTATTTACATAATTAATTATTTTATATAATTTATTTTAGGTAATAATAGATACATAATAACTATATAATTTCAATGTAATTCATTGGAGTTAATTTATAATAATTTTAGATATATAAAATTTTTATCGAACTTCTTACCGTCTTTTACCCACCTCCTAGGAGCAGTTGCAAATTTACATGAAACATAATTTTACCATTTTTGTGAATTGAATTTCAAAAATACAATTTACATGGTAAATATCAAGGATTAAAATGTGGTTCAATAAAATATCAATAATTTTCGGTGAATAGTAACTTTTAACTTTTATTTACCACGGTTAAAAGTAAATAGGGAAATTAAGTGTAAAAATGAAATTATTTTACCCTTAAACATGTCCTAATTATATTGGATAAATGTAATTCATACAAAAAAACCTTAGGAATACTATATGATCCATTAGGTCCAATTGGATTAGATTCAGACATTTATTGTTATATAATTCAATGAATAGTTAAAAGAGTTAAAATCAATGTTTATCAACATAAACATTTATAATATAGGGTTATAAATAATATAAATAAGACTATAAAAATTAATTAGAAAGATAAAAATGATTCATACATAATGGTATTTTATTAATAATTGTTAGATATTATATAAATGATTTTATTTATGACACAATGATGATGCCATAATTATTGTATTAATTATTGATTAAAATAATTGACATTATAAATATCGAAATAAATGTAATTTTAGACTTTTTATAAATTTCAATAATTTTATATGGTAATATGACATGTTACAGTTGGTTAGATTAATTTTTTTGAAGTAATAATGCTATTATGAATGTAGAAAAAACAAAATACCAAATAGTGTCATAATTGACATAAAATAGTATTTAAAACAAATATTATTTTATTAATTGATATAATAGTCCTAAAAATATAAGTCTATGAAAAAATACATATATAATAATGTATATGACATTAATCAACCAACTGGTTTTCGATTGTAATTTTATAGTGAGTTTATTAACCATATAATATAAAAATATAAAGAGACATGGTAAATGTCAAACTATTAAACTAAGAGTTAAATATAAAGGTTAACGTTAATATGGTGACCTAAACATTTCTAAATCCTATTTATTGAGTGGTTTTCTACCCATTCCCACATTATCCTTTAAATAATTCATTTTGATCCATTGAAAACATAAAATGAATTTATTATAAAATAATATTTTATGTTTTTCCTAAGGTGCCCCTCATCCCCCTTATAAAAGGGCACTTACCCTTCTCTCAAATTCACACCTCCAAACCATTTGGCTCTGCCACTCCCTATCCAAATAGCCTCCCAAATATCCTAAATTTATTCTAGAGGCCTTACTTTTTTTTAAAGACATCCTAAGAGCCATTTTGATCAAATCAAATGGAAGAACCCGATGAATAGGTAATGATTTCACCACCCACTTTCAAGTTCTCTTATTATTCCACTTACTATTTCATTGTTGTTTCCTTTCTAAAATAATAAATCCATTATATTCTATAAACATTGATGTTATTATAAATATGGAACATCTATATTAATTATTCTATCCAACATATGAATGATAATGTCACTATGTGTGCGTATGTACGGCTTACTGTCTCTACAACGTGGTGTAATTTGTTATTTAACACTATGATATTTGAATGGATATAATGATGCGTAATATGTATATAAATAAATAAAATAACATGATAATTTCTCTGTAATGTAAATATACCATATTATTTCACACCTTTAAGGAATTTATATTATCGCTCGTGCGTACGAACGGATTATCGTCTCCACGATGCGATGAGATTCATTTTCACGTTCACCATTCATCGATGATTATAAAACGTTATATTAATAATATTTATGTAATATGTCAAATAATAATTCTAATGGATATATATATATATATTTATATATTTATATATTTATATATATGTACTTACATATATCTTATTCACTTAGTTTTGTTCAATAAGATATGGAAACAGAAACAACATTTATGCATTCATAAGGACTATCGTCTCCATAAACGGTGTTTTTCATTTCCTATATAGGTCTATTATACATTTTTATATTCTAAATATATATGATATATAAATAATGTTTTATATTCTGGATGTATTTAAATCTTTATCTATGTGGTACAATCAAGAGCAACAAGTTAAAAAACATACAATAAAGAAAGTGATTATTACCCGAAATGTTAATTTAACATGCAAATTATTATTAAATGGGTAGTATAAAGTGAAAAATGAACAATGTATGATATCATAAATATAAATATGGTTATTCTATAATTTAATAACATACTATGATCTTTATACAGGAGAATAAATGTACCCTAAACTAAATTAATGTGCAAGGTAAGGGTCAATTTCTCAATCTCATTATTATCTGAGATTGTTTACGTGTAATTATTTACTAGAACATTTTTATCATCCAAGTCCATTTTTAATAAAAATGATTTCAAAATTAATATTTTTAGTAATTGTGAGAGGTAATATTTATCAAGATAATAATTTTAAATGATTTAATGATTTATCTTTCAAAATATTTTTAATTAATGTCCATGTTTTCAAAATGATTTTAAGTATTTTTTTATATGAACATGAAGTTTTTGAAATGATAATTCTTTTCAAAATTTTCAAACTAGTATGGGAACCTTTAACTGAAAAATATATTTCAAATTACATTATTTATAAATTTGGGATTTTTATATGATTTTACAAAAATTAAATTTCTCTCAAAAAGTTTTACTCATAATTTTCAACTATGTCATCATCATTTACATGATATTATTTTTTATTGAAGTTGATTTATTATACAAAATCATCCATATTGTATTGAATGATCTATGATATGTTTGACTATGGATGTTCTATTTTTATACTCTTCATGGTTTATGTTTATTGTTTTGACATTTCATATGATAGTTTTAATACAAATTCTTTTGTTATGTTACAACTATTCCATATGAGGAATGGAGTGGACTTAGTAAGTGACAGGTGGAGCCCTCTATAGCTCCTCGATGAATTGGTAGGTTTCATGGGACAAACTTATGTATTGGCACAAGGCCTTGACAAAAATTTTATTTGTAGTCTTGGAACAAGTCCTTGACTAATTTGTAATGATTTCCGACGTTAGGCATTCCCTTATTATGAAATTAGTTATTACAAGTGATCATTGGACTCGTAGAATAACCATGTGCATGTTTATATGGTAATATTTGAATTATTTATTCCATATTTTGTTCAATTTTATGTTTAAAGAGGTTGTTGTTTTTATCACAAATCTTGCCTTAAAATTTTATAGCTTCCGCTAAATTATTTACCCTTAATGGGCATCGAAGCTCTCCACTTTCCTATGTTTCATTTTTCCAGGATTCCAAGAAGTGTATTATAATTGATATGTAGGGTTAAGATAAAGGGAGTAATGGCGTTCTCAAAGAACTAACTATGATGTGTTTTATTTATTAAATTTTAATGTAATGTTAATTTATGCAATCTATTTTCCAAGACTGCTAAACTGATCAGTTCATCGAGACTTGATTCCTTGTGATAATGCCAATGTATTAAAGTAATGCACTGCCTCTAGGTAACTGGGGTCGGGGCATTACAAGATGTGATTTATTTACACACTACATAGATTGTATTATAAGTGGGTATAATAAATTTATATGATATATATCCAATAATAACATTGATATAATTTTAATATATAAATATATACATATATGTCATTCTCATTCATTCTTTCAATAAATTAATTAAAAGGATACATCATTCATTCGTTTATACGACATACCTTCTCCAATAATGAAGTATTTAATTTCATATTTCAATATTTTCTTAGATGATTATCTATATAATGAATATAAAAAATATTTATAACATGGTTTAAATTCTATAAATCAAGATATAACTATATGGAAGAAATATAAAAAAAAATTCACATGAGAAAAACAAAGTGGATTTTACCCAAAATGTATCCATAACATGAATGTGTTAATAACAAGTTGATATAAATCAATACATGGTATTATATATGAAAATATAATTATGTAAATTATTGATAATAAATATTTATTTATTATAAATTAGGTTTTTACATGTATAAAAGAATTTCAATACAAAAGGTAATGGGATTTCTAGTCTCACTTTTATATCTTGGTGGTTTATGCCTTATTCATCTCTTACCATTTTTGTGTTGTGAAAGTTATTCACATTATAATATCCTATAAATAGTATTTTTAAATCTTTGGGTGTCTATATATCCATTTCATGGTCTGTCATCCATGGGTTTTATGTTTCAAAAGTTAACAAATTTGTAGTGTGGTTTTGTCTCAATTGTCATTCTTAGACACAGATTTCATGAATTTAGAAAATAATGTTTTAAAAAAAATCAAATATTTTATTCTAACATCAGTTTATATAAATTATAATTTTACAAATGATTTATTATTTACCAATAATCTTTTTTAATTATTCCTATTGATTCCAGATAAATGGATTTCAAAATGTTTTCCACCTTTATCTAACAGCTTTAAATGTTTTTTTAATGAAATGGGTTTCAAAACATTTTCATTATTTATTTATATAATTTCAAGAATGTAATGAATGATTTTTTTTAAAATGTATTATGTTCTGAATATATTCATTCAAAAATAAAAACACATTTTCATAAATATTTTTTTAAAGATATTTCAAAAAAAAATTCCATATATTGTTTCATCCAACGATGTTACTAATGCATTTGTGGAAAATGATCCAAAGGATCCATTGAAATATTTTATATGATTGGTTTATATTTTTATGGAATGTTTTTTATAAAAACCTATTTTTATTTTATGTAATATATGTTTAGGAAACCCAGTCATCTTCCATCGGTTTTATTATATTGAATCTAACATCTTATCATGTGTAATGATTTTATGAATTGATTATGAGACCTATTTTTTCTTATGGTTAATATATGATTACATGTTTATGAAATAACTTTCATTTAATGGGATATGATAGGATGTTTATGAGACCCATCTATTTTTATGGGTAATGATATGATTAATGTTTTACTGTATAGTGGCACATGTAAGATTGATTGTATTATTATAGGGGTGGGTCCTATATCACTCACTAATGAATTGGGAAATATTTATATCTCATTAGATCATGATGGTAATAGAGTCTATGAGATTTATTTACTATGAGAAGATGGAGAAACCTGATCCATTATAAGAAATGCACTATAATTGGTGAAAATGGTGTGTCCCACCAAGTAGGTGTAGTTCCCATAAAGATGGGAGGATATGTAAGCCTGATTTACTAAGGTAACATAGGGAAACCATATTTACTATTGTTATATATGGAATCATTATGAACTATGAAAATATAGGGAAACCTAATCTACTATGGGGTGATAGGGAAACACAATCCATTATAAAGAAACGACCATGATAGGGGATGGTGTTGTGTACCTTCCAGTCATTGTAGTCCCCATGAAGTTCCCGAATAAGTTCTAGAAATGAAACTTCACTTATATGTAATTATATTTCATGTTTTTGTTTATTTCATATTTCTATTTCCTGTTACATTATTATGATTTCATGAATTATTCTCTTGAGTCCCCTATTAATCGTGTCTTTTGAACATCGAATATTTAATCCATGATTTAAATTTATGATCTTTGACAAATTGGGAATGATATTCTAATATTATGATCACATTTTCATAACCTCATTATTATGATTATGCTTACATATATTCCATGTTTACCCATAACATTCATATATGATCGCCCATTTTTATGTTTCCTTCCCTAGGTTATGAAGATATGTATTATGTGTGATTTGTCTAAGAAGGGTCCAAGTCAAGAAAAACCTAGTGTGATATAATGTGGCATTCTTATGTACCGATATTTATGACTCCTTCTTTCCAAATAAAATAGGATAATACAAAATTTGGGAACTTGTTTGTGAAAAGTATTAAGTATTCTAAAAAAGTGACCTATTGCTAATGTATGAAAATAATGTTTTTCTATAATGACACTACTGGTCGAGACCACATATTCTTTCATTTGTGTCTAATGGATTTATAATAACCCTTAATATAGTAATCATATTGTCCCCTTTAAAGGGATATAATACTAATAGTCACGATGCATAAATATATTTTACCTAAAAGACACTAAAACACTTAAAAATATTGAATTTTGTTCGTGTGATTTATAAAATTAATAAATAATTAAATAATTTAAAATGGAATATAATTTATAATAAATTAGTTCATTACATTATTCTCCCATATTATATTTCATTTATAATATTTTTATTTCATATAATAAAATAGAAGAGGGTATTTCTTTTTAATCTCCACCTATGGTTCCCACATCACTTCATCAAACTTTTTTTCATCCATATAACATTTAAAATTTCAATTTTCATGTTTCATTAAATTTTGTATCTACAATCAATGATCTTACATAAATGCTCATCATATTAATTATAATTCTCATTTGGTACCACCTAAGAAATTTTATACCTGTTATGTATATAGTACGTACATTCCTAGGAGAGATACATGGAATACATCAGTTACGTCAGACTTGGTTTTATAGAGTGCTAGTTGATAATCCATGGCTCTGATGTGATTGAGAAGCTCACATTCCTACATAATGTTCAATGTAAATTCCTATACTATATCAGCACTTGTAAAAAGTTCTTACTTTCCCTACATAAACTCCAACAAAGAGAAATCATCTGGTATAGGGATTCATGCATTAATAATCCAAACAAAATTCCATATAGATGTTTTCTTCATGATGTCAATGTCCCCACTACATGACATTAAACACGATGGATCGGTCATGTCACATAAACATAAACTATGGAATCTAAATTCATGGGTTATTATACTTATCATATAAATATGGTATATAGGACCACTTCATGAAATTAAATCATCACAGATGATAAACAGATGTTGTACGCCCAATGGATTTAACATCCTAGTTCCACCCCATGGGGTTTCCTCACCAACCATAAATTTGTGAAATCTTTCTTTATTTGAGACAAACCTCCTAGATCTGCCTTGAGAGGGTGTTCTGATCTATCTAGGTAAACATCATTGGGTTACCTCTTAGGGATACACCTTATTGATGCACCTCCATGGTGTGTTTTGTTCAATCATTTATTTATCCACAAGATGTTACACTCGTTCCATAATCCATCTTAAATCGTCATTTTGAGGTGGCTTCACAAGGTGTTATACTTTTCACCCCCACCAAAAAACATACCATTGATTAAGCATGGTAGGAGTAATTTGAATGACATGGAATATATGTGCCTAGGGAATCAGCTACCTCCTGAAAAAAATGGATGGCTAAGGTGAAATCATTTAATATATACACATTCAGTGATGGATTGCTCATGATTGACATGGCATGCTTTGGGATGCACTCAATAATATGCCTCATGTGTGATCCCCTCCAAAGGGGAAGACGATATAGGTTCCCCACACATGAAAAAAATTGAGATTACCATATATTCTTGAAGTCCCTATCGGAAAAATGGTTTCTACCCTATTGTTATTGAATCTATGTAATTAACCAGCTTCCATAAAGAGATGGAAACACAAATGAGTTTCATGAACATGACTAAAAGATATGTGGGTGACCTCAACAAGGAGAAAATAACCAAGGAATAATCCATTTATGTGGGAACCGACATCTAATCATTCCATTTTGATCATGGTTATGACATCACCATCCTTGGTGGTAGAGGCTATCCATCTATGGAAACTGAGAAAAGGGGCAGCCAAACATGTGTCAATACGACCATGCATTACCTATCTACGAAAGCATCAGAAATATAAGATCTAATCAGGATGGTCAAAGGGAATTCAATATTTTCAAGGCTAATACTATGTTTCCTTATCAGTATGTTGGTTTTTGGAAACTGAAAATTAATGAGCATCAAGTTACCATAAAAGAGGTCGAGATAGTGGATGAGGGGTAGGAAAGTGAGACAAATGTATTTCCAAATGTGTCTACTATCCAGTATAATAAGAATGAAATATTGACTGCGTCTTGATTTAGAAAATTAAATGATTTTTTATATAAATTGTTTGGTTATATATGAATATGTAGTTTTTTTAGCATGAGCTGAAGATAAAAGAAACTTGTATCTAGTAGATCCCGCTAATTCCTCTCAAATGATTGCACATAATATTCTAGAAGACTTAAAAATGATATTGATGATTCTATAATCATGGCGCCTAATGAAAATTCAATGGGATTATTATGTAAAAATGTTGAGACTTTTGGAGTAATCCAAAGAAAAAAATAATATTTCATTTCATGTTTAGTATGCTACAATGATTTATGATCCATAGATGGAGATTCACAAAACTACATCATGTAAAATAGAAACTATTTCAAAGAACCTATAATTAATATTATTTTTGGATCATCCTATGGTAGATGTAGGAGCTGAGGAGATATTTATGGATGATCAATAATTTTGGAATGATTTTCTTCAAATGTTATCCATCCAACAACTAAAAACCAATCAAATGATTCAAAGAATGGATTATAAAGGAAATCAAAAAAATTAATGATTAGTCTCCTATGAAAATGAAAAATTAGGGGATGTAATATGGGATTCAAATATATGTTGTATACGTACACACTACTTATCCAATATCTATATATGTCAATTTTCATACTTCATGGTTATAAGGCTATGATTCAGTGCTTATTGACTCAGCAAATATAAATTCAATAATTTTTTATTAGATGAAATTGAATAATACAAAACATTTATTATATTCTATGATTTTTATGGTCTATGTTCTATAGAATTAGGCACATAAATTACAACCAAAAAATGGTACAAAATAAATTTCTTTTAAAAAATACTTTCTGTCTACTTCCTCTACAATGAAAATATACTCAACCAATGAAAATAAATATAAAACATAAGGTGAGAATCATTTATCCCCATAAGGGGTTTATTATGGGATGGTGAAAATACGTTTGTGAAATGTATTTCTAAAATTTTATAAGACTTTGAAAATAAATATACATTTAAAATTATATAAAATTGATTTATTTATTTTTTGGAAAATTTTAAAATGCTTATAAAAACAAAACACATGAGGCCACATGAAACATAGAAGGTTGTCTAGGCCTACATACTATCCTGAGGAATGGGTTCAATCCCAACTACCTATAATATTTACCATGTCAAAGTGCCGATTTTTATAAAATCATTTTGAGATTTCCTTATATATAAAATTTTATTATTGTGGGTTTTCTTTAAAAAATAACCCAATATTTAATATATACAAACATTTATTTATATATAAGTATATATATATATGAAATATCCTTGAAAATCACTAACAAGCCTTCATATTGCAAAAACTCATGTCCTTTAGAATTACGTGGAATTTTAAAAATAATAAACATCAAGGTGCACAAAATATCACTCATAAAAATAGGTGATACATATTTTCAAAAAAATTGATAAATTTTATCAAGAAAAATATTTTCTAAATCAAAGACATTATATTTAATCGATATTATGCATAAAATAATGTCATTAATGTTTAAAAAACTTCAATGAATAGTAAATTCCTATTCTTATATAATTTTATCTCTTTAAAATAATTATAATAAATGTACAATTGTGTATCTCCAATAAAATTATCAATGAAAAATTATTAAAATAAATTTTCATCCTCGCAGATATATAAATATATACATATTGAATAATGATCCCATAAAAATACGACATAAATGTTTTGGAAATGATTAGGAATGAAAAATATTATATAAATAGGCATGTAAACATGAATTTAAAAAAATAAAGAATGAATAAAAAATATATTTTTGGGAATTGGAAAACAAAGAATTTGAAATATGAAAATTCTAAAACATGAATATAAATATTTATGAAGAATGTTAACATTCAGAAATTGATATATTCATATGTATATAACATATTAATATAGTTAAAAACAAGAAATTAAATATATATATATATAAAGGATAAATTATATACCTCAAGTATGTGAATTTGGATTAAAAATATAATTCAAACATATCGAAATATTAGATTCATATAAATTATAATAAAATTTAAATAATATATAATTAAAATAAAAATATTACATATATTGGGATAAGTTTAAAAACTGGATGTAATATATACATATATTATAAATTATATAATGAGAAGCCCCTTTTAACCATTTTAAAATCAAAATCCATAATTTGAAGGAAAATTTAATATAACCCTTGTTTTATTTTTTAGCTGAATATTTGAAGACTCTTATTACTTAAGAACATCAACATGATCTTTCGACTGTAAATTGGTTTTCCAATTTAGACATTCACAATGGTGAAAATCATTAATATGAAATCCCTTGACTAATTTCACAGTGATATAGGTAATTGGAAAAAAAAGGAACAACTGATTTATTGATTTTTTAAGTATAATGAAAAAATAAAACATGCATGGAAAGATGATTATAGTGATACATATAGCCAAATAAAAATAAATAGAAAACATTGAAAATACTATTTAAAATTACTACCGTAGAATAGATGAACAACATCTATAGCAAAAAATTAGAGAGTTATAATTATATTACAAATGTAAAATATTTATCAATCCACAAGACTTCACGTAATGAATGGACATGAAAAATTTAAAATGATATGGGAAGACGAAAACACCGATGAAGACATGGTCCACTCAAAATAGACAAAGGAGAAGAAAAATGATGAAATGGAACAAATTAACACCATGACTAAATAGAACATATATTCAAAACCAATAGAGGAAAACAATAAGCTAACTCAAATAGATATGTGATCCAAACCCTTATGATTGGATTCTGACCTCTCACTGTACTATAGTAGAACCCCAACACCACTTGCACCACTTCCCTAAAAAACCGAACTCCCAAGCATGAATCAAACCCTCCCTAGTGTCAATTTCATGAACTCCCTCAGATTATACTACCTTTCCAGATCAAATCCCCTTCTGTCCCTGATTTTGGCCTGAACACGCTCACATGGGATCCTTGTGGTAGTGCCCGACCTTACCATGAGGCTGCTAGGACTACACAGCTTGGCCTCCCCACTCGGCGAGACACAACCAAAATACCCCAAACCGATTTATTTTCTAATTTATAATTTTTATAATCAATTTAAAAAAAATAATTTTCTATTTAATTCCTTAAATTTTTTAATAATATTAAAATTAACATAATTTTATAAATTATTATATTTTAACAAAATTAGTAATACATGTTACAATCTGATAAAATCAATATTTGTATTATAATAAAACATTTTTAAAAATATCATAATATATAATTTATAACCCATATTACATTAACAAGAACATTAAAAATTAATTTTTTTCATTTAACCTTAAAATTAATAAAATGTCACATAAAATATTTGGTATTTTAATATTACAATTTAAAATATCTGAAAATAATAATTTAATGTACTTAAATTGTGATTACCGTATGTACACGAATTTTTTAATCAAGGTATTTTTTACCATAAAATACCTCAAAGTTATGTTTTAATACATCTATTTATGTATTAAAATACCATATTAATATATTAAACTAGTTTTACATTTATCATTTCAATATACATAATTTGAGATAATTAAATACTTTTACGAAAATTATAAAATTAACCAAGAGAAGTGAGTATATACAAATGTAATGAACCTTAAATTTGGAGAATTATTTATTCAAAAGAATTTATAGGATAAATTTATATTTATTTAAATTAAAAATATTATAATGTTTTAAAATATAGGTAATTTAATTTCAATGTTATATTTTATAATTTTAATTGTTAAACATAAAATGTTTTCATAAAATCGTAATTCAATAATTAAACTTTTATCGTTGGGATGTTACAAAGGTCCTCCTTGGTGAGGCTACCTTAGTAACTAAATCCCATAAATTACAAGGCAATATGGATTTATATTCTAATAATGGCTTTGATTCTTCATCATTAGAGGTCTGGTGCCCTCTAACAATGGATGTTGTTTTTTTTTTGAATCAAATTCTCTTGAATCCCACAAAAAATAGCCAAACTAGAGGTAACTACTAACAATTTTTTTAGAGTTATTGATTCTAATAAATATGAGAATAAAATTGTTCTCTAGAAAGATAAAGTGAATACACTCACAAGAAAATAGTTCTGAGCTTACATTGCATGATATGGTGGAGTTTTAATCTGATGATGGGAGATCTGATTCGGAGGATAGTGGCATTGAAGGCTGTTAGAAACATGTGAAAATGTTGATGAGAGGTTTTCATCCTAGTGGGAGAGGGTGTGGGCTTGGACGAACTAATTGGAATTCATTATGTGATGAGGACTGTATGATTTGGGTTGAGATTAGAAAAATGTTAGTTCTATGATTTTCTTTATTGTTGAGGGTTGTTTTCTATGTCTGACCCCTTCATTTTTCTTTATCTATTTTTTATCTTTCAATAAAAGTGTCATGTCTATATTTTTTCAATAAAATATATTGAAACACATAAAATACATTTATATTTTGTATTCAAATTTAAATATTCATTTTACAATTTCATTTAGTAACAAAAAATATTTACTTTATTATTTTTTAAATCAGTAAAGTATATCTATTTATTTTTAATATTATTATATTTAGCATTATTAAAAAATAATTTATATTTTATATTTTTTAATTTACTGTAGAATTTAATATTTTTATATGAATTATTTATACATATTTATTTACTATACCTTAATATTTTAAATATGTATTCATCTTCATTTCAATATATTTCAATATTTTATCTTTCTAATTACTTGGGTAATTAACAAAAAAAATTTGTTGTTTTAATATTTTTAAAGTCATGTCATATCTAATTATTCAATTTCATTTATTATTCATAACTATGAATTTAAGAATATATATTCATTAATAATGTTAAAAATTTATTTATAAAATAATTTTTCTGAATTAATATATTTATTATATTTTTTATTGTTTTCATCCATAATTATAATTAAATAAAAATATTTGATTAAATATTATTTATGTAATTATAAATAAATAATTACATATTAAAATAATTATAAAATTATAATAATATATGTAGATGATTAATAATTTTTTTATTTATTTTTAGTTATATTTTTATTTTTTAAATATATATAACTATATAAATATTGATATATATGATGATATAAATATATATATAATTATTCAATTGTAATAAATATATTTAGATAAATAATATATTCACTCAATTGATATTTAAATTTATTAATTAAATATATATATAACAATAATAATAAATTTATAAATATTAATAGTTAACTAATAATATAATTAAATATATTTTTTATATTTTTTATTTATTATGTTGATAAATTATATAATTATAATTATAAAGAAGTATTTATTTATTTTGGAAGAATATATATATAATTTTAAATAAATATTTACAAATTAAAGTAATTTTTAAAATTATAATAAATATATTTGAAAGATGAATACATTCTATATATTTATATTGATATATATATTTTTTATTATATATATGGATATAAATTTATAAATATATATATATATAATAATATAAATATATTTATAATTAATAAATTATAATAAATATATATAAATAATATATATATTTCATATATTTATGCTATATTTAAATATATTATTCATATATATTTATAATTATATAAATTTATTAATTACTATAAATAAATAATTATAAATATATTTAAAAATATATTTAACTATAAATATAAATTAAATGAATTTTATAATTATATATTTATAATTATAAATCAATATATTTACTTATTAATGTATTTTAATAACTATAAATAACAAATTGTATTTTTATGTTATGAGAAAATTATAATATATGTATATATATTTAAATAATGAAGCTATTTAATATATTTAAATAATATATATTTATATATATATTATGTTTATATAATGATATAAATATATATAATGATATTAATATATACGATGATATAATCAAAGATGATCGGGGTCGGGCTACATATAATAAAAACAAAGAAAAAGAAATGAGAACATGAATAGGGTGATGGGAAAAGATAAGGACCATCCAAAATCCAAAAAATGAGAGTCTACAAATCGAGAATATAACTATAATCAAGATCAAAGCCCTCATCATCAGTAGTAGATTCACACTGTGACAATGAACTCGTCTGAATGAAGAGTAGAGAATAATTATCTCAATGGTTTTTCATCTCCAAATTAAGTCCCATAGAAGTCATGGTAGACACATTTCATCCACTCCGTCATGCACCATATTCTCAACCACTCCCTTCATCCAAAATGTTTCGGTGGTTTACCCCACAACCAAGTCTTAGTTTATTTCTATTTCCTTCCCTACTATTTTTAATTTGAATCTCCATTAATCTGTACTATCACATAGTCATAGCAGCCACAAATAATTGGTGTCTTCACACTTGGCTCAAATATTAGAGAATCAATTAAATGAGAGGGGACTTGGAACATATCCATGCTCTGTGAAGGGGTTTTTCGAAATTCTAAGGCAGTGATACCCATCACACTCTTCATAGTAGCCGGTGGGAAGCCAATACCAACATATATTTTTTGTTCCTCGCATAGGATGTCTTAGCCTGTACTCAGAACAATTCATTGTCCACATAATCTTGAATTATATTTTAATGGTTCTCCAAATAATCAGAATTAATAATAGATTAAACCACCACCAGCACAACTATGTCAATGAAATTCTACTACATTTCTGTTTCATAAATATTATTTGATTGTGGGATTGAATAATCCTCCTTCCAAATAGGTACAACTTCCAATTTCATTACCTCCTCTGCAACAGTATCGGCCCATGTTTTCATCCCCAAAGAAGAATCCTTCCCATTCAAATTTAAATTAGTTGAGGTAGAGTTACCTGCATTCCCCTTTGTGGGAATCCAATCATCCATCAATTGTATAATAGTATCAAAATAAAATTAATTCATAGGTTTAACCTTTATATTGAAATTATGATCAGCATGTCCATGAGTTAAATAGTCGAAACAAAACAATTCCATTTTTTAATTTAGTAATTCATGACTAATTAACATTCATTTCAAATATAATTTTAGGAACTTCTCATATTCAACTCTCAACTCATTCTCCTCAAGATTTGTGGAGAGAAAAACTTAATCAATTATTGCAGATCCTATGTCATCCTCAACCATAAATCCCACATATTATCCATGGTGAGAAATTTCACTCTCATTATCTAATTCAATATGAACTCCTATATCCATATCAATATGAGAAAAATCATCGGACGCCACCACATCAAATTTAAGATGAAAAATTTCACCCACAATTGTGCAGAAGAATTATGTACCTCTAATGGGTTAAAATTTTAATCCCATCCTCGATAATTCAAAACACAGTGCTGGACATAAATTTAACCATTCCTCCACACATGCATATTTAGGTGATCATTGGGAAGGAGGATACGATAAAAAACATTATCTAATGAAACACTACTATAGTTTCTAAATCCCTTAATTTCTGATATACATGTAAATAAATTGTCATTTTTCACAATTTAGACCCCTTAGGTATGATTAATGTTTCAATAGATGACTGTTTACCTAGACTCAAGAATTCAAAGACTGTATCAACATCATCCTTGATGCGATAAATACTCTAGTTTAGAGAAATAACCCAACAAACTCCTTATAATGTGATTAAATATTTCAAGACACACCACTCCCAATTTGAACTCACAACCACCAAAAAATACCACAGTCACTTACTGTGTCGCCGACAACATGAAACCAGATGCCTTGGGGTCAGCACCACAAACCAAATATTCACCACATCAATGCACATCAAATCACAATCAGTTTAAGACAGCTGGATCTAAAGCCAACATCATGAATGCCTTCGACAATGGAATTACAAACACATACACCATGGAGGTGACATCATGAACCGGTGGTTCTCTATAACGGTGTCCATCAAATCACTGCATATCCAAGATGTGGTGGGAGGCCATAGATCAACGATGGTGAGGAGTCAAATATGCAACCCAGTGGTGAGGATCTGAAACACCAATAGTACATATGAACACCAAAAAGAATATGAATATTAGTGGAATGAATGATATGAATGTGACTAACACCAGTAATAATGAAAAACTACAGGGGCCTAGAAACTCCGACATGACAAATTTCATGTCCAGTAGTGGAGACGAACAACTCCAGAAAACCCTAATCACTACCACTATATAACAATATAAATATAAATAATGACATAAATATAATTGAAATCTTAATATTATAATAAATATATTTAAATATTTAATATATTTATATTTATATGTATAGTTATATAGTAAATATAAATAATAAAATAAATATATATTAAAATATATTATGATATAATATTATATTTATACAATAATTAAAATAAATATTTATAAATTTATATATAATATATATATTTATATATTTATATATTTATAATCATAAATATATATATATAATTTTTGATAAAGTATTTATATAATGAGAAATTAATTATTATAATTTTAAATAATGCTAAAATTATATTATGTACATTAAAATCAGTAATAAATTAATATATTAATACTTTCATATATATATATATCAAATAATTATGTAAATAATTATATAAATATATATAATGGTGTATAATAATTTATAATTATACATAAATATTTATAAATATATTAACAAATATATTTATTTATAAATATAATTATAAATTATTTTATACACTAAACAAGATCTTACAAAAAAATATTTATGAAACTATAGTTTTAGCACTGATAATGATATATTTTGTCCACTGTTCCATCGAATTGAAGAAGATATATCCTGATCAGCGATAAAGAAGGTCAAATATAAAATATCTTCATTAGTGCTAAAGCATTTTCCCTCTATATATTCCATTTAGAGGTGCTAAACTATACATGGTAATGGGGTCTAGTATCAATGATTATTCATTTAGTGTGAATAAAATCAGTCTTTATTTGTGTTTTTTTAATGAGATGATAAATACCTTGTATGTATTTTAAATATAACCCTAACCAAACCAATTTTAGTAACATATTTTATTCTTTCAAGCATGTCTTGTGTTACCATCAATTACCCTCATCTTTCTCTCTAATTAATTGAGCCTTAAACATGATGTTTGTTGTTTTTTTCCTCCTTTGTCATCTCATCCTTGTTCATATTCAACCATGCATGATAGTATGGAATTATCATTTCTGGATGGTCTCATGGTTCTACGTTTATGAGCATTATCAAGGATGTACACCCATCATTCATCCTCCTCTAGTGATTCCTTTTTTAGGTCTCTATGTTTCGAATTTTATCCTTCAATGGTTTGTATAGGTCTTTCTCATTTCATGTGTTGTTTTCTGATTTTATGTTTCACCAACCCACTCTGAGACCATTGGGATCCTCTAGCTCTTAGTTTCACCCCATTCTAGTTTCTCTCTAGCATTAACCTGTACTAAATCCAATCCACTTCCCCTCTACCAAGGCTTACTACTGAGGGCATTTCTACTGCATCATGGTTGATTATAATGTCTCACATGGATTTTATAGGGTTGATATTTATTCAAACATATATTTTAAATGTTCATTCTTAGACCACATATCTCTTAAGTGTTTATTATTATCCACTAACCCACATGGATGAAAATTTACCTTTACATATTAAGAGAATATATCTTTATCTATCGTTCAAGTTTAAAGTCTTTACCATTACATAAAAAATATTTATTACAATTCTATATTTTAAAATAAAATATTTTTTGAAGAAGCTTATTTTTATGAGGATATTTTTTGACATTGAATATTATAAATGTTTAATATATTTTAGAGAGTTATCACCATGTTGATTTGGTTTATAATATTATGGATCTTCAAATACACTCACAAAAGTTATTTGAAATTATAAATTTTAATTTTTAAAGATATAGTTTTAGATTTCTAAAATGTATATTTTCAGAGAGTTTTTTATTATTTATTTCTAGAATGTGTTCTTTTATTGTATATATAAATATTAAATTACATTTTACAAAAAAAATTAGCATTTTTGTTATTTCTATGATTTACATCTATCAAGGATAAAATCCCAAATTATATTTGATTGATTTATTTTTAGGGAATGGAATATGGAATGATCAGTATAATTATTAATTTATAAATTTTATTTTACTGTAGTTCAGTAAATGGTATAGTGGATTGAGAAATTATGAATAACATGAATATTTTCATAATACTAACATTAATTACAACTTTTCAATTGAAATATATTTGAGAATATATAAGAAATAAAAATTTTTCTACTATGAATCATTGATGATCCTATTAATGAAATTTTAGGAACTCAAATTTCAGGGATACATATTCTATTAAATAAGAATCAAAATTTATAAATTAGAAATTAATCTCTATGTTTTACACTTTATTAAACATTATATATATTTTTTATTTCTATTTTAAGTGATCACTTTTAGTATAAAGTGAAAGCACTTATGTTTTACTTACATTTAATCAACTATTAGATTACTTGTAAAGGAATCTAATAGCCATTTATAAAATCTTTTTTTGTGATATTAGTAGAAACTCTTGGAACATTGTACATTGTTTCAGCTTCATGCACTCATTTGGGAGATCACCTGAAAAATGATATCAATATATATCATTAAGACTAAATAGATCATTCATGGAGTTTAACAGGTGATATTATTTATAATAATGAAACTCTAAAAAAAATTAATTATATTTATGTAAATATTATTTGATTTATTATAAAATTAAAATAGAATGGATGAAACTAATACAACTTTACATATTGAGTTCTTATTTTTAAATATATTTAAAACCACAAAATCTACCCCCACAAGATTCACATTCATTTATAGTGATGGGATAATATTTTAGTAGTGAAATATTTTAGAATCATATATATTAGTGATAATGAAGAGGATATAAAGGAAAAATAAGATTAAATGATAAGTAGAATACATTAAAATAAAATTTTGTAAGTAAATTCTTGGTGAATCCTAAAAAATTATTAGTTTCAAAAATTAGTATCAATGATTTGGGGATTAAAATTAAATAGGTTGGTAAGAATATTATTTTAAAATATTTAATAGATTATCAATTCTCATTATTAATATATATAGTGATTCTCGTAATCTATGTGACTGTGGTTTTAATCTAATCATTCCATGGATATAAATACACATTCTGTGTCGTGACCCTTTTAAAAATACACTATATGTTTCTATTAATTTTATTATATCATTAAATAATCATTTGTAAGATGAAATTATAAATAAGAATTGATTATTAATGAGAGAATATTTTTTTATTGAATTCATTAACTAATGAGAAATCACATTAAGGGTTTTATAGTCAAATACTAATGTATTATCCATTCAATAATAAATATATTTATGGATAGTTAAATATCATAGGAGTATTTAAAATAAAATATATATTTTTAAACTATAAATGAATGATATACCTTCAATTAAATGTACGTACATATTCTTATTTACATTATGATGTTTATAGTGTCATTTTATAATTAATGGACAATAAAAACATAGGTGTGTAAAAAGAAATACAACTACTTAGCATATGTATATTATTTTATATCTATAGTTTTTGTCTAATAATTATAAGTATTTATAATGGAGATTTCATGATATTATAATATATATAACCACCGTGGTTCTAACATAGTAATATAATAGTTTTAGAATGATATGGAAAATATGTGTATAGAAAACGTACAAAAATCATGTGGAATTTATATATGGAATATAAATAAGACAAAAATATGAGAAAAATTAAATGAAATGCTCTAAAAAATTAAATAGGATTTGTAGATAATTGTGCATTAAAATGAAAAAGTTATTTATTAATATAAAAATATTTATTAAATTATCAACATTATAAATTTATAAAATTCTTGACTAATGTATGAATCGAATAGAAAAATTAATTTTTTTTGAAATGTTATGTTAAACAAACAATTAATTATCATTGATATTACTACATGAATAATAAATATGATATATATTATAGATGATAAACCATATGAATAGAAATTAAAAAATGTGTTCTATAATTATATGATTTTATATAATATGATAGGGTCCCAGAAGATAGTGGGTTATAGTACAGATATATTTGTTTGAATCCATATAATAAATGGTCTAGAATGATCTACAATAAAATATAGTGACATGGTGTCCAACTTTAAATTTTTCATAAATAAAAGATATATCTATTGGTTTTGTGAAATTAAATGATCATTGACCCTTTGTCAATATCTAAGGATTACATGACCTTGTATGTTTCATGGAATGATATTTTTTAAAAAAATTAGAAATTTATGATCTAATTATATCGAAATCCATAGAAAAGGATTTCCAAGGGAAGCCTTACATCCAAAAATACATAAATTTTGATTTCCAATATATATTTTAGTGATGATTAGATTAATATATGTTTGTAAGGGATTAAATTAATTTTGAAATTAATTTTATTAACATTTTAAATAAGATAATTTATAATTATTCATTATATAATTATTTTAATACTATTGAATTTCAATTTAATGTGTATCAAAAAATAGAAATTTATAATAATTGGGAGAGGAAAGAATTATGATAGAAGTGGATACCTATCATTGATAAAATTTCATAATTAAGGGAATGAAATATTAAGAGTGGATTGATGCATGTTAGTGGTCATTTATCCTATATGTTATCAATTTATCAGTTACTTTTTTATGGATCATTGAATTTATTAAAAGTGAAATTGTTTACTGATAAAAATGGTCACTTGAAACCTCCCACTCATTTAATTCTCGACTAAAATGCTTTAGGAGAGACCACACGGTGCACCACATACAAAGTTAATTAATTAGTAAACACAAAGTATTCTATTTTTTTGGACACCCACCTTGAATTGTTGCATAAATTTCCCATGAATTACTATATTTTTCTCCCACACTACATCAAATCGAGATCCTTTACCAACAAAAACATGTTTAACCCAGGTTGTTTCATTTCACGTCACCATTGTGTAATGTGATAACATGACTGGAATCCTAATCGATAACATAAAAATATTGGGTCCAACATATTAAAATTATCTATAACATTATCTATAATTTATGTGTATAATGAATTTATTTAATTTTTTATTGAAAAAAATGAATGTGACATCCCATACCCCAATGACACTGTAATGGTACCCTGATCCCTGTTGCCCACATGACATCAAATGAATCTCAGAAAATATAAGAGGCTTCAGACTAGTAGCGAGTGCCAAGGGAGAGTCCATGTAGAGAAAATTCATTCATTTTTATAATACATAATAATAGAAAAATATTGTAATAGTTAAATAGCATAAACAAAATAATGAACAAAAGAATAGCATAGACAAACAATATGAAGACAAGACCAGTAACCCGCCATAGCAGAAAAAAGATTTAAAAATTAATGAAATAATAATAAAATTTTAAACGAAACTATGTTATATACAAACATTACATAATTTATATCATGTATCTATAAGTTAGAAAAACATGGATACAAACAATATGTATTAGTACCATACAAGATATACAGAAATAATCCAAAAATAGAAAATCCTATACAAGATTCTTGAGCTCCTCCCCCTAATTTATTTCTAAACTACCTCCCTATATCATGAAAATTTTCATGAATCATTCAGTGGAGACTTTCCCTTATCTTCTCATACTATCGAACAATATTCTTGGGTACCAAAGGCAGCCAATATATAGTGTGAGATAAACATAGTAGACAATCAATAATGGAATTTATAAAAATAAAATTATTATTTATAATATTGATGTGTGAAAATATTACAATGAAAGGAAATATTAAAAATTGAAAAGGGTTGGCACTAGTTCATAATGGAAAACCTTGTTGAAACCTTCTACTTTTTCATGTGTTAGTATATCTCAAAATAAGTATCAAGGGATGCAATCACTCGTATCACGTTACTAAATGGGACTCCATGCAGAGTATAAATGTTATAAAGGACCATATTCCTGGGATCACAGTAAGGGGCACCATGCACATATAATATCAGTGAAAGGGATTATATTCCCCTATTCTATTATAAGGTATATCATGATCATATAATATCATAAGGGATATCATGCCCATTTTGTATCACATTTATATAAGGGTATTAATGCACATGTCTTATCATATTCATCTAATGGTCTACATTACCTTATCGGTATAACATATTAAAGGGTCATCATGGACCATTCAGTGTAATGTATGTGGGATTCCTTTAGATTTAATATAATTTGGGCATAATGGTCACAATTCCGATTTACTATATTCATAAAGGATAATCATTATAACAGCCATACAATTTTTTATACATTGATACTTTTTTTCACATAAAACAGAACATAATAAAACCCAAAATATTGTTATGTCTAGTGTCTTTGGAAATTAGCCTAAAAATATAACATCTTGAACAATGGAAAAAACAAAATTATTTAAATCATAATTAACATGATTTATTGAAAACATATTTATCATGCTCAAAATACTCCTTCAGACATAAAATTGCATGGTATGACCTGGGGACATAAATAAGAAGGAAGTTATCTATAAAAGAAATTATGGGAATAAATATGGAATACGTGATACATTTTAACGTATTGTCATATCGATGAGGAATAAAAGGGACATGAATAAATAGGCATGAAATATCATGAAAATAATAACATGGGAAATGTGGAAACAGTATAAAAAATGAATAATAACCATAGGTCAATGATAAAATGACAAGACTTATATGTAGAAAAGTCCTATAAATGAATCAGGTACACCCATGTACCAAAAATATGTATCATGAAGGTAAATATTACCCAATTCATTGAAGCACTATGTGGTTTCACGCATCAGAATCATTTCATTCTCATGTTTAGTTATGCCACATTTATCATACAAGATGGATTCATTCAACATCATAATTAAATACATGATCATTGAATTTTCAATAAATAAATTTAAGTTAGAAATAAATATGTATATTTTTATAAAGGTAAATACTTTGGAAATATATTTGGTATGGGATTTAATACACATTTATTTTGGCATAGACAATTGTGAAAAATGTAGAAATCATAATAGGGTTACATAAAAATTCATAAAAATTCTCGATGATAGATAAAGTGGTATATAATTATCTTAACATAAAATGGGATATAATAGGGGTAGGTAATATATTATCCCATTATTATAAATTTCAAAATAGTTGGAATGAGGTAATAATGAAACATGAATAGAGAAAATAATCCTTACGAGATTTCATAATGGTATCATTTATATATAAAGGATCATGGGATGCATAATTATAGTAATAAAGAATTTATCAAAAAAAATTCATTAAATGGATAGTATGATGAATATAAAATATTGTATAATCGAAATAAAATGTAATAGATATAACATAAAAGTGGTTCTTGATAAAAGATGATAGTGGAAGATCCCATATATGAGTGTGTGACAATAAAGGAATAAGAGGGGATTCTTGAGACCTCGGGGTGACTTGGGAGGACTCTAGGGACTATAGGTTAGTGTATTTACATGATAAAATTAGTTTTTGTGAAGATAAATGGGAGGTTGGTGGGGTTTATATTGGAAAAGTGGGGGTTTTCTTTATTATTTAGGTTTTGGAATGTGCATGATAGATTATCCAAAATCACAAACCATAAAATAGTTTTTTCCCATTATTTCTACAAAATAGGGAATATTTTTATTATTTTATATGTTAATAGTCTAAATTTATTAAAATAATTCACTTTTTTATGTGGAGTTCATATGCAGTATTAAAGAAATGATTTTAAAAATCAAAAATATATTATATGTTTTATAGGGTTTATAATGGGTTTACAAAATAAATCAAATAAACTAAAAATAACTCCATTTAAAAATATAAAATAATTATTTGGTCCTGGATAAAATTGATATTACTTATTAAATTACATTTGGTTCATTATGATGTAATAAAAGTAAATATATATTTATACAGTATTTAATTATTCCCTAAAAAGGAGACTGTCTCAGAAAATTATGAAAAATCATACATTCGATAATTTCAACAATAATATCCCAAAAGATATTTTTTTATTCAAATAATTTTCTAAATCATGGAATTTTTACTTTTAAAACAATAATCATCATTTTTTTGAAAAAATAATGTTTTTGAGAATAATAGTTTTCGAACCATAATATTAAATACATTTAACATCATAAAAATTATTTGATCATTTATATTAGATAAAAACTATTTAATAAAACTATTTAATTAATGTATTATTTAATTAAAAAATCCTTTAATCCTTTAATTATTTAATTTATTTTTTAATATTTACCAAAAATATAACTTTTTCATTATTTTGTAAAAATAAAAAATATTAGAACATAAAAATATATGCATGAAAATATATTATTTATTATATAAAAAAAGTAAATACTCATTTATCTATTGTCTTGAAACATACCCCTTCAATACATAAAAACTTTCCCTAAGAGTAATGTAGAGACCCGCAACTTGACGTACATGGTGTAACGCCCCGACCCCAGTTACCCAGAGTCGGTGCATTATTACATAACATTGGCATGATCACAAGAAAGATCAAATCTCGAAAGACCGATTGGTTTAGTAGCCTTGGAAACACTAGATATATTCATAAGTTTTACATTACATCATAAAATGAAAAACTACTACAACAACATAATGTTTCCACAATCCACACTATTAACCCCTCATAAAAATCCCTGCAGGTCATTCATAACTTACTTCTTCACATCCTGGGAAAAATAAAACATAAAAAAGGGGTGAGCTCAAATGCCCAGTAAAGATAACAATATAGCGGAAACTTTCATAAATAAGAATAAACATTTAAGGCAATGTATAACTAAAACAAAAGCCTTTTAAATATGAACTTTCAACATGGTATGGCATAAATAAAATGAAATAATTCCATTTACTTACTCACATGGATATTCTGCTAATCGAATAATCACATGCAAAAATCAATAACCACTTTCATAATGTTGGAATGCATAATGCCAGACTATCATAACCACATAGCCAAGGCCTCGTGCCAAGACTACAAATAAGATTTTGTCAAGGCCTTGTGCCAAGACACTAGTTTGTCTCATGAGACCTACCGATGCATCGAAGAGCTATAGCGGGCTCCACCCGTCACATATTAAGTCCAATGCATTCCCATATGAAAAGGTTTAAACATAACATAAACATTCGTGTTAAAACTACCATACGAAATGTCAATAATTTCACCATAAACTATGAATGGTATAAAAATAGCACATCCACAGTCAAACATATCACAAAACCTAAAATACAATATAGAAGTTTTGTATCATAATAAATCAACTTCAAATAAACGTAAAATCCATCAAAGTATGTTGACATAGATGAAATCAAAACACTTTTTAGAGAAATATATCTTTCTATTTTTGAAATCATTTAAGAGACATATAAAATAAAACATTTTCTTTGAAAATATTCTTATAATCTTGTAAGGAAAACTTTGAAGATTTTATAACGGCGGAAAATAACCGCACCCGCCGTATAAGTTAAAAAAAACATTCTTACCTTAATTCAGTCGAAAAGGTTAAAAGGGACCTTGTTTTGAAAACGACGGAAAGATTCCTTTATAAACCACTTATAAAAGTCAAAAAGGGTATAAATGACTTTAACTCATATTCTAGTAAATAGTAAAAATGTTTTGAAATACATTTTTAAGAAACATGGATGTGGATGATAAAGAGATCCCAGTAGATTATTACATATAAACAACCTCGGATAATGAAGAGATTGTGAAATAACTCTTACCTTGTACTTTTCCATGGTTGGGGTAGGTTAACCTCCTGTATAATGGTGAAATAGTTGTTATTAAATTATACAAGAATCATATATAATAATATGATATCATATGAATATCTTAGAATTATCGTCGTTTCGGGAGTTAACTTACTCATTTTCTTTTATATTTTTTGTTACATAAGCCATGGTTGTTGTATCTTATTCATATCCAGAATGATATCTAGTCCTTAAACATCATTTTTAAATCATCAAATGATAATTATACTTGAATGGATACGATGGAGAATGAATCTCCTCGCGTTCGTGGAGACGGTAGTCCGTACGTACGCACAAGCGACAATATCATTCTTTTGATATTAAAATAATATATAAATGGATGGTATATCATATATACAGAATCATTAACATGTTATATTTATTATTTACATTAGTTACACATCATTATTATACCCATCCAAATAATATTATATTGAATAACAATTACACCACGACGTGGAGACGGTAAGCCGTACGTACGCACGTATGGTGACATGTTATTCAAAGGGTGGATAGAATACGGAATATGATTGTACCATATTTATAATAACATCACAGTATATGTGAGATACTGGAGTTATTATTTTAGAATGGTAAGGACAAAGGAAGAAGAAGTGGAAGAAGAAATGAACTTGGAGAAGGGTGGTGAAATCATTACCTCTTCTTCGGGTTCTTCCTTTTGATTTGATCAAAAGGGCTCCTTAGGTTGGCTTTCTGATCAAACTAAGGCCTCTAGGTTGTAGTGAGGGATGTTGGGAGAGTATTGGGGAAGAGTTTGGCCGAACCAAAAGTCTTTGAAGGTGTGAAGAAATGAGAAGGAGGAGTGCCCTTTTATAAGAGGGGTGAGGGGCACCTTTGGAAAAGCTAGAAATATTAATTTATAATAAATTCATATTCGGTTTCTAATGGCTTAAAAGCTTATTATTCAAAGGTTAAGGTGGGGATAGGTCGAAAACCACTCAACCAATAGAATTTAGACAGGTTTGGGTACTTATATTAACCTTATCTTTAAGTATTAACTCTAAGTTAATTAGTTTCACTTTTACAATGTCTCTTTGTATTTTTATATAATATGGTTAATAAACATACTATATACATCCAAGAGACCCCCAAGTGGTCCATTAATGATGAACCTATCCTGATATAAGTCTCTTGGCCGAACCTTAGATTTTTAGGAATTTAATATCAATTAATAATATAATATTTGTTTTTAGAACTCTTTTATGTCAATTTTGACACTATTCAATAGTTGATTTTTGTGAAACTCATAACAGATTTATTACTTCGAACAAAGTCAATTAAATCATTACTAATATATCATAAGATCCTAGAAAATTAGTTTAATTCATTAAAAGTTTCATATTATATTTATTTGGGTATTTATAATATCAATTATTTTAATTTTTTCACTATTATAGTAATTACTGCATCATCATTGTGTCATAAATAAAATAAATTATTTAATGTCTAAAAATTATAAATAAAATATCATTATGTAGGAAATCTCTTTAGCTTTCTAATGAATATTTATAATCTAAAATCCAACATATATAACCCTATGTAACAATTGTTTATCTAAAATATATATGCTTGTGTCATTTTTGTATTCATTTTAACTTAATTAAAATAAAGTGTCATTATCACTTACAAGTGGATCCATGGGGTCCCAAAATAGACCCAAAGATTCCCATGGTCGACCATGTATCAACCAATAGGGTTAAGACACGTTTTAGGGTAATTTAGTATTATTATAATATTATTTTTTAACCCTTATTTACCGGATTTTCCCATAACCATGGTAAATAAAATATTTACCGCAGTAATTATTCAAAATGTCTAAAAACAAAAGTTACCTATTTACACAATTTGAACATCCTGATTACAAATATGGAATCCATTTTCCTAAATTCAAAAAACAGAAGTGGCAGAAATTAATTTAAAATTAATTCCCGCTGTCAAAACAAAAAGCGTGTTTTTAAGAGATAATAACTATCAAAAGATTGACACTCGTTTATGTTCGGTTTAATTGTAAAATTATTTCCAATGACCAACATTTTATTAAATGGTAAAAATATATGCTAAATATACTTTAAAACCACTAAAATTCATAATTTATCACTATTAATTATTTTGATTAAAAAAGTTGTTTTTAATTAAAACTTAGTAATTTTCACTATTCATCAAAATATGAAAGTTATCCGAAATGTACCAAAATTTCACCTTAGGCTAAATTTGATATTCCGAATCCAAAAATGAAGTCCATTTTCAAATATAAAATATATAATTTCAAAAAGTAGGTATTACTATTCATAACGGCTAGTTTGATCGGTTGTGGTGTGTGTTAAAACTCGATGTTGCGTACGACACACGCTACTGTTTTATTCAAAGGAAAGCGTACCGTGGAAGCTTGGGATGTTTCATTTTAAATTTTTTGATGTCTCCATTTAGTCAAAAAGATTAAAATATTGTATTTAAAAAGGTTTCACTATCAAAAGTTGATAAAAGTGCAATACTGAAAATGAATCTGTTCTTGCATTATGACTAAGAAACTCATAATATGGATTCTAAAATTATAAGGATTATATAAAGATTAAAATGTAGTTAATACTATTCATGACCTCTTTTAATGGTGTGATTGAACTCGGTGTTGCGTGTAGTGCAAGTTATTGAATTATTTTTAAGAAATAACACACTCTGAAATCCTGGGGTGTTACATTCTCCCCTGCTTCAATAAATTGCGTCCTCGCAATTTGAAATTGTTCTTCGAAAATAAAAGGTTGAAAATAGAAAATATATTTGTGGGAAAACCCAAATCGGAAATTGGGTTGCTAAAATTTAGTCTTAATATGAGGAAAAGAGAAATGAAAGGGTCACCACCAAATTATGATCTCGATTAGGAGAACATTGGTGGCAATTAGAGACATATAATTGGAGGAAAAACGTAAATATTTATAGGTAGTGATTGAGGTCATCAATCAAAAACAAGTATAAAATTGAGGTCCTTAAACTCATCAATCTATGATGATTTGAAATACCATCGGTTCAACAAAACATAGGGTATTATGATAACACATTTGTTTACGTTTCAAAATTTCTTAGTTGAAATCCCACATCGAAAAATGAATTAATGAGTCCTCTATTTAAAAAAAAGTGGAAAGTATGAAGATTACCGAAAATAACACATACTAGGGTTCCATGTAGGAAAATATGGATATGGAAGAGAAATCTAACCATCAATTATCTGATGGAGAGTGGTAGAGAACATGGCTATGAAAAGGCCAACAATCCCAAAGCCATAAATTAGTGATGATTTAAGGTACCATCTAGGGAAACATTTTTGTTCTAAGTTCCTTTTATTAATGTTGAGGAATTTATTTATGAGATTGGATAAGATCATAAGGAGATATACTTACTTTATAATCAGAGATTTATCCATTAATAAGTTTCTACCACAAACTCATCTTTCACTCTAAAAGATAATAGAATGTAATTTTTTATTTATTTATACTATTCGTACAGGGTTCCAAAATAAATGAATTTATAATTCATCTACCAGATCTTTAAAAAAACAGCATTATTTAATCCAGGACATCTCATGGGCCAGTGGTAGGTGATACACCCTTGTCGCCCTTCAGTTGCAGGTTCAAGTCTCGCAGCCTTACCGGACGCGACGGGTTGCCGCCCAACCTCCGGGTTTTCATTTTATGGTAATCCAAAATAATCCAAACTAGAACTATCCAAAATACTTCTGTCCAAACTCACAGTCCAACATTTATAAGGAAGGTAAACATAATATAGATCCTTTTTACCCCGCAATAGCATATGAATACCTTCATCTTGTATTCTTTTAATAAACTGAAACATCTTGAATTACCATATTCCTTATTGATTACATTCATGCTCCCCTATTCCATATAGAATGCTGGATATACTTCATTAATCCAAAAATGTTTTAAACCCCAACAATGATGAAATATACAAATCATTAATCAGCTTCAAGGTAGTCAATAATATCCAATATAATTTATCCAAATAAATCATGTATTATTCTAAAATCACCACCTCGGTATCTGAACCATATTATGGTTTATCTTTCTCTCAACCATATTTTTCCCAAACATTTAACCTGCTACTGAGTCACTTTTCTTTGTTCCACACCATCTCAAGTCCTTAATGAAATAGTACTGCAGTACAATCCTTATATACTCCATAATTATTATAACAAGTACATTGTTGATACAACACTCAATTGACATAATCAACATAATAACTCTAATCATTCCTCTTCATCTGAGGTAGTATCATAACTTGATTATTATCCAATAGCATCATTTGTGGCATAGTCTTATGACTGGGGCATAGGTTCGCGTAGTGTCCAAACTCCTTGCAAATGAAGCATTGTACATTTGAAACCATTTTCTTACCCTTGCAGTCATGTACTTTGTGCCCTTTTCCTCCACACTTATAACAAACTCCCATTCCTTTCAGGAAATTTCCAGGGTGTTTCTTTCCACAGTTACCACATATGGGAAAATTCTTCTTTTCCCTCTTCCCTTTATCCATTTTTCTCTCTTCCATCCTTTTCTTCTCTTGCTTCCCTTCAAAGTCATAGGACTCAGTAAACTCTTTACTTATCTTATCAACACATGATATTATTTCTTCATATGATGATAATACATGGGAGACTATTTATCTTATAAATTCTAGCTTAAAACCATGAAAGATATGATCCTTCCTTCTCTTTGGATCATGTGCATTTCAGGAGTTCTCATTCCTTCTACTGGGCGCCATTTCTAAACAATGGCATAAACTAGATCAGTTTATGAATCAAAATACATAATCCCATACTTATAAAACACTTAACATAAATTGAACTATTTATGGATATAATCTATAATCATAAAAAAAATTTCTTTGAGGAAGTATATACTCATAAACCCTTCATAATGATTTGTAAAGAAAATGATAGTTATCCTAAGCATATCCCCCTGGAGTGTCGTAACCAAGAGTGCAGCAAGGCCCGTTGTCGTGCACCAGTTCCCGTTCGAGTCTAGCTCAAAGCGGTGTTTTCGGGTTTTACCCCTAGGTACATCTGTGCCAGAGCCGCCTCTACCTGCTCGTATCCAGACAGGGATGTATTGCTCGGAAAACTCACAAAATCTCTACAATACCAAAATTCTAGGAAGTTCTTCTATACTAATCCTCAAAGTTCATCTTAGGTATACGTGCTCTAATCAGAGTTTATCTAAATCTAGCTTCCAAGGTTTGTACTAAACTTCCTCTGATACCAACTGTAACGCCCCGACCCCAGTTACCCAGAGTCGGTGCATTATTACATAACATTGGCATGATCAAAAGAAAGATCAAATCTCGAATGACCGATTGGTTTAGTAGCCTTGGAAACACTAGATATATTCATAATTTTTAAATTACATCATAAAATGAAAAACTACTACAACAACATAATGTTTCCACAATCCACACTATTAACCCCTCATAAAAATCCCTGCAGGTCATTCATAACTTACTTCTTCACATCCTGGGAAAAATAAAACATAAAAAAGGGGTGACCTCAAATGCCCAGTAAGGATAACAATATAGTGGAAACTTTCATAAATAAGAATAAACATTTAAGGCAATGTATAACTAAAACAAAAGCCTTTTAAATATGGACTTTCAACATGGTATGGCATAAATAAAATGAAATAATGCCATTTACTTACTCACATGGATATTCTACTAATCGAATAATCACATGCAAAAATCAATAACCACTTTCATAATGTTGGAATGCATAATGCCAGACTATCATAACCACATAGCCAAGGCCTCGTTCCAAGACTACAAATAAGATTTTGTCAAGGCCTTGTGCCAAGACACTAGTTTGTCTCATGAGACCTATCGATGCATCGAGGAGCTATAGCGGGCTCCACCCGTCACATATTAAGTCCAATGCATTCCCATATGAAAAGGTTTAAACATAACATAAACATTTGTATTAAAACTACCATACGAAATGTCAATAATTTCACCATAAACTATGAATGGTATAAAAATAGCACATCCACAGTCAAACATATCACAAAACCTAAAATACAATATAGAAGTTTTGTATCATAATAAATCAACTTCAAATAAGCGTAAAATCCATCAAAGGATGTTGACATAGATGAAATCAAAACACTTTTTAGAGAAATATCTCTTTCTATTTTTGAAATAATTTAAGAGACATATAAAATAAAACATTTTCTTTGAAAATATTCTTATAATCTTTTAAGGAAAACTTTGAAGATTTTATAACGGCGGAAAATAACCGCACCCGCCGTATAAGTTAAAAAAAACATTCTTACCTTAATTCAGTCAAAAAGGTTAAAAGGGACCTTGTTTTAAAAATGATGGAAAGATTCCTTTATAAACCACTTATAAAAGTCAAAAAGGGTATAAATGACTTTAACTCATATTCTAGTAAATAGTAAAAATGTTTTGAAATACATTTTTAAGAAACATGGATGTGGATGATAAAGAGATCCCAGTAGATTATTACATATAAACAACCTCGGATAATGAAGAGATTGTGAAATAACCCTTTCCTTGTACTTTTCCATGGTTGGGGTAGGTTAACCTCCTGTATAATGGTGAAATAGTTGTTATTAAATTATACAAGAATCATATATAATAATATGATATCATATGAATATCTTAGAATTATCGTCGTTTCGGGAGTTAACTTACTCATTTTCTTTTATATGTTTTGTTACATAAGACATGGTTGTTGTATCTTATTCATATCCAGAATGATATCTAGTCCTTAAACATCATTTTTAAATCATCAAATGATAATTATACTTGAATGAATACGATGGAGAATGAATCTCATCGCGTTCGTGGAGACGGTAGTCCGTACGTACGCACGAGCGACAATATCATTCTTTTGATATTAAAATAATATATAAATGAATGGTATATCATATATACAGAATCATTAACATGTTATATTTATTATTTACATTAGTTACACATCATTATTATACCCATCCAAATAATATTATATTGAATAACAATTACACCACGACGTGGAGACGGTAAGCCGTACGTACGCACGTATGGTGACATGTTATTCAAAGGGTGGATAGAATACGGAATATGATTGTACCATATTTATAATAACATCACAGTATATGTGAGATACTGGTGTTATTATTTTAGAATGGTAAGGACAAAGGAAGAAGAAGTGGAAGAAGAAATGAACTTGGAGAAGGGTGGTGAAATCATTACCTCTTCTTCGGGTTCTTCCTTTTGATTTGATCAAAAGGGATCCTTAGGTTGGCTTTCTGATCAAACTAAGGCCTCTAGGTTGTAGTGAGGGATGTTGGGAGAGTATTGGGGAAGATTTTGGCCGAACCAAAAGTCTTTGAAGGTGTGAAGAAATGAGAAGGAGGAGTTCCCTTTTATAAGAGGGGTGAGGGGCACCTTTGGAAAAGCTAGAAATATTAATTTATAATAAATTCATATTTGGTTTCTAATGGCTCCAAAGCTTATTATTAAAAGTTTAAGGTGGGGATAGGTCGAAAACCACTCATCCAATAGAATTTAGACAGATTTGGGTACTTATATTAACCTTATCTTTAAGTATTAACTCTACGTTAATTAGTTTCACTTTTACAATGTCTCTTTTTATTTTTATATAATATGGTTAATAAACTTACTATATAAATCCAAGAGACCCCCAAGTGGTCCATTAATGATGAACCTATCCTGATATAAGTCTCTTGGCCGAACCTTAGATTTTTAGGAATTTAATATCAATTAATAATATAATATTTGTTTTAAGAACTCTTTTATGTCAATTTTGACACTATTCAATAGTTGATTTTTGTGAAACTCATAACAGATTGATTACTTCGAACAAAGTCAATTAAATCAATACTAATATATCATATTATCCTAGAAAATTAATTTAATTCATTAAAAGTTTCATATTATATTTATTTGGGTATTTATAATATCAATTATTTTAATTTTTTCACTATTATAGTAATTACTGCATCATCATTGTGTCATAAATAAAATAAATTATTTAATGTCTAAAAATTATAAATAAAATATCATTATATAGGAAATCGTTTTATCTTTCTAATGAATATTTATAATCGAAAATCCAACATATATAACCCTATGTAACAATTGTTTTTCTAAAAGATATATGCTTGTGTCATTTTTGTATTCATTTTAACTTAATTAAAATAAAGTGTCATTATCACTTACAAGTGGATCCATGGGGTCCCAAAATAGACCCAAAGAATCCCATGGTCGACCATGTATCAACCAATAGGGTTAATACACGTTTTAGGGTAATTTAGTATTATTATGATATTATTTTTTAACCCTTATTTACCGGATTTTCCCTTAACCATGGTAAATAAAATATTTACCGCAGTAATTATTCAAAATGTCTAAAAACAAAAGTTACCTATTTACACAATTTGAACATCCTGATTCCAAATATGGAATCCATTTTCCTAAATTCAAAACACAGAAGTGGCAGAAATTAATTTAAAATTAATTCCCGCTGTCAAAACAAAAAGCGTGTTTTTAAGAGATAATAACTATCAAAAGATTGACACTCGTTTATGTTCAGTTTAATTGTAAAATTATTTCCAATGACCAACATTTTATTAAATGGTAAAAATATATTCTAAATATACTTTAAAACCACTAAAATTCATAATTTATCACTATTAATTATTTTGATTAAAAAAATTGTTTTTAATTAAAACTTAGTAATTTTCACTATTCATCAAAATATGAAAGTTATCCGAAATGTACCAAAATTTCACCTTAGGCTAAATTTGATATTCCGAATCCAAAAATGAAGTCCATTTTCAAATATAAAATATATAATTTCAAAAAGTAGGTATTACTATTCATAACGGCTAGTTTGATCGGTTGTGGTGTGTGTTAAAACTCGATGTTGCGTACGACACACGCTACTGTTTTATTCAAAGGAAAGCGTACCGTGGAAGCTTGGGATGTTTCATTTTATATTTTTTGATGTCTCCATTTAGTCAAAAAGATTAAAATATTGTATTTAAAAAGGTTTCACTATCAAAAGTTGATAAAAGTGCAATACTGAAAATGAATCTGTTCTTGCATTATGACTAAGAAACTCATAATATGGATTCTAAAATTATAAGGATTATATAAAGTTTAAAATGTAGTTAATACTATTCATGACCTCTTTTAATGGTGTGATTGAACTCGGTGTTGCGTGTAGTGCAAGTTATTGAATTATTTTTAAGAAATAACACACTCTGAAATCCTGGGGTTTTACACATGGACATTACATTACTTTTGCAAAAAATTAATACAAAACAAAAACAAACACTCAAGGACCGTAATAGTTTAGTGTCTTTAGAAACATGGAATATAAACTTCTAATCATGTTGAAAGATATTAAAAACATCTCCCATAATGATTTTCCCATTTTTGTTTTCTTACCTAAAACCTTTCTTTATATCCTGGGGAAAAGAAAACATATAATGGGTGAGCTCAAATGCCCAGTAAGGGCAGACATAGATAACATAAAACAATCCATAAACATTTGAAAGAAAAAACTTGAACATGAAATTTAAATAACAAAATCATGATCAAAGACATAAATCATAGAAGTACGTAAGGCATATTTCATAATAGAACATCAACCAGGATAGAATATAATGGAAATAAAACATTTAATTATAGAAACCATTCAGCACATGTTATGATTTCCATAGTAACCAAGGCATTGCTTCCAAGACCATCTTAGTGGACAATTCCCCTTTCTGAATCGAGTTCACTCCTCGTTTCCGTCCTATAACACTGAACCAGATTAACTTACAGTTCCATCCATTCTAACTCATAAGATATATATCTTTACCCAATTCATTGGAGGGAGATATAGGTCCCACCCATCTCATAATGAAACCATTCTTATGTGTGCCACAAAATAAACATAATTCATTAATCATAACACAAACAATAAAATGGGTTTCATAAACATCATCCCATCATAACATAATCCATATAAAAAAATGGATATCATTTCATAATAAGAAAATTGAAACCATGGAAATCAGAAAGACATGATACTTGAAACATACACATATGAAATAATTTCATCTTAGATGAAAAATTGTTTTGACAAAACACAAGAAATGAATTATTGAGGAAAATATCCTATCTTCTCCAAAATTATTCTCTTTCCACAAAATTTCATGCAATTTTTAAAGAAAAAGATTTTGTTGAAAATTGTCATGAAATCGTTTGGAGGAAGCTTCATGAAAATAAGGCTTTATAAAACCGTAAAAATCCGTTCGTGCCGTATAAGTTAAAAAAAACATTCTTCTCGTACTTTTGCCGAAAAGTCAAAAAGTACCTCGTAAAAGAACGATTCCATAAATACTATGTAGTAAAAGTAAAAAATGGTTAAAAAGGACATTAAACATACATGAAAAAAAATTAGAAACAAGGACATGGATGATAAATATAACCCCAGTAAATACTTATGAATAAACAATCTCGGATAAAAACGAGATTCGAAAAGTTATCCCATACCTAAGGTCCAATATGCTTCGTACGTATCCGAACCTCCTGTATAATGATTTAAATAACGTCATTGACTTATTACAAAATCATATTAATTGTTAGGATATCATATATGGTTCACTTATGACTTTATATTACCTGTTCTTTTGTATGTTCCATGTTAAAGAAGCGTTTTGGGTAAAATCATTTATTTATCGTACATGTTTAGACTTGTTGTTCTTGATATAATAAATTATAACCTAATTTACATAAATCCAGAATTTAAAACATTATTTTTATGTAATATATATTCAGCATATACACATATATATATATGTAAGATCAATAAAGGGAATGAAATACACCGTTCATGGAGACCGTAGGTCGTACGTATGCATGAACGCTGCTTTGGTTTCAATATTGAATTGAATAGAATTAAGTAGATGAAAACATACATATATATACATAAATCCATTATCATTATTATTTAATATATTTCATGATTACTAATTATATATACTTTTTAATCATTAATAAATGGTTAACATTGAGAATGAATCTCATCGCGTTGTGGAGACGGTAATCCGTACGTACCCACGAGCGATGATATTGTTCCCATAATTATTGAATAGAATTGGAGTGGATGGTATAATATTTCAAAATCAGTATGATGTTATAATAACCATATATAGATATTGTTTACACCATTATACCCATCCATGTAAGGTGTTGGTGGAAAAACATATTACACCACAGCGTGGAGACGGTATTCCGTACGTACGCACGTGCGGTGATTTTGTTTTCCGTAGGATGGATAGAAGGTGAAAAGTGGCTGTTTCATATTTATAATAACATATATGTATATTAGGTATACTGATTTTATTACTTCATAATTAAACATCTAAAAAATATGGAGTAGAAGAAGAATGGAACTTGAAGAAAACGGTAGAAGGTATTACCTCTTTCTCGAAGTGCCTCCTTTAAACATTCTCATAGGGCACTACAGTTGGCCTATTGAGAAGACCAGTACCTCTAGTATGTTTCTAATGATGTGGGGAAGTGAAATGGGCACTTTTTTTCCGAGATTGGAGGCCCAAATTGGTGTGAGGAGGAGAGGGACGTGGTGCCCTTTTATAAGGGAGGAGAGGGGAACCTTTGGAATTATAAGAAATATTAGTTTATATTAAATCCCAACCCCACATAAAAACATCCAAAATGACTCATATTAAATGATTAGATGAGATAGGGTTTTAATATCATCAAAAAATAAAATTTATACATGTTAGGAATTTATTTTAATCATTATCAACTTGATTTATCTTTTTTTATCAATTTAATTTTATTTGTGGTAATAATATTTTAAATTTTAAATAATTATTAATAATTACATATGTGTTATGAATTTTCCATAATTTTACCCTTTATGAACTTTTAGACCATATAAATTTAAATTTATAATTTTTAAATATTTTTGTGATTTTTAAACAATTTTATAATATGTTATTTTTATAAAATAACAATAGTGTCAATTTTGACACTATTCATTTATTTGAATTTAAATAAATGTTATATAGAAGATATGTTTGAAATAAAAGCTTTAATAGATTCATACAATGTCATATGTATCTATAAAATTAGTGGATAACATTAAATAGTTCATATAATATTTATTTTAATATTTTTAAGATCATTTATCTTATATTTCAATCAATAAAATAATTTCAACATCACTTTTGTGTCATAATTAATGATAATTATTTAATCCTTAAAAATATTAAATAAATTCATATAATGTAGATACTTGTATTAGATTTATGGATACTATTCATGTTCGAAGATTCATTATGTTTATCAATAAATTGAAATTAGTATACTTATAAGATTTAAGAAAGTGACATGTTGTCACTTTCTTTGGTTTTAATAATAATTAAATAATTTTCATGGAACAAAGTCCAATAAATGAATCTATTCTGACCCTTAGGTGATATGGGTCGACTTTTAGTCATCCAGTAGGATTTTGGTAGGTTTTAGGGTAATTTTATTATCTTATATTTACCCTTAATTACACGATTTACCTTTAATTACGGTAAATAAAATTTAACGTAGTTACTATTCATAATTCCCAAAAATAAAAATTTGCTTATTAACGTAATTTGTACCCACTTATTCCTAATATGGAATCAATTTTTCCAATTTCAATACACAAAATTTTCAGAAATTAAATAAAAATTAATCCCGTTATCGAAAGAAAATGAGATTTTGTTTAAAACATTGCAAAAGATTGAATTGATTTAACCTACGAATTCAAGGTAAAATCAATGATAATGATATAAATTATATTAAATGGTTAAAATATATTCTATTTATAATTTAAAACCATTAAATAATATAATTTAATCATATAAATTATTATTATGAAAAAAGTTGATTTTAATTAAAATATAGCGTGTTTTTACTATTCATTAAAATATGAAAGTTATCAGAAAAATATCAAAATATTATCCAATGTAAATTTTTATATCCTGATTCAAAATAAGAAGTTTATTTTGTAAAATTTAACTTATAAACATTTCAAAAACTAGATTTAATGTGGGTGCGCCAACAAAAGGAGGCAAAACTGCATTTTTTGAAAAATACATATTTTACCCGAAAAATTTATTTTGTTCACATAAAATTATTTATAAAATTTATAAGATGAATAATAATGTTATAAAATTAAAAATTTAGTTAAAAATATTCATTACGGATAGTTCGTGATAATATTATAACCATATATCGTTGTTTAGTGAAACTCGGTATTGCGTACAACACACACTATCGAGGAAGGTCGTGATTTCATGTAATGAAAGCCAAGTCAGGGTTGCAGGTAGCGCACGACTATTTTGTTGTAGAGTATAATAGAATTCAACCATATTTCGTTTATACATTGAATATATATATATACACTCAATTATGCGTAGAATAACTTATATCAAATGAACTTGAAATTGTGAATAACACAATCTAAGAATTGTGTTGTGTATACTGCAAGCTAATACGGTGTTGCGTATAGCGCAAGATAATATTCCTATAGAATACAACACAAGAAATTATATAAATTAAAAATAATAATTCTCATAAAATCTCGGGTTGTTACATTCTACCCCCCTTAAAATGAATTTCTCCCTCGAAATTCATCCGGGTTATAAATGGTTTAATACTTGAATGTTTATTTAATAGAAACCCACATCGTAAAAATTGAAATAGAAAAACTAATCTTTAAAAACTAATGTATGAAATGTAACGGCTACCCAAACTAATGAATCACTAGGTTTCCACATAGGGTAACATAGGTGAGAATATGGATATGGAAGAAAAATCTGACCATCATGTTCTGATAGAGAGTGGTAGAGAACATGGCCATGAAAAATCCTATAATCACAATTCCATTAATTTTTGATGATCTAATGTACCATCTGATTCATCAGATATAAGAGCACTAGGACAACATATTTGGATTTCAAGATAATTTCTCTAATGTTGAGTGAATTTTTAAATTAAAAGAAATTATTACTTGATTTTGGTACACTCTCATTGTTGTTCATGTCTTGAAAAATTTCCACTTCATCTCTTAAAGAAATGAAGTTGAATTTGTTTTCCATTAAGTGATAGAGGATCATTCAATAGAATGATAGGTCATTCCATCTGTCTCAAACATAAGGTTAGAAAAAGTTATCGAATACATAAGTCCATGTAGGGTGATGTTAATCATATATGATTCCAAAAATGGACTTATACTTCATCTATCATACCGCTTAATATAATAAAACTAGTTTCTAATAACAAGGGACTTCATTTTGGATAGTGGTAGGCGATAAAGGCCTGTCGCACATCGGTTGTGGGTTTGATTCCCACAGCCTTGTCCGACGCGACGGGTTGTCACCCATCCTACAGGTTGTCCATTTTTTCTAAAACTATACTATCATAATATCAAAAAGCTCTATCCTTAAGCAATACTATCTGATGTCCAACTTAATCCATTCCAAACTTTATTCTTTTCAAATATACTTCTATCTAATCTTATAGTATAAAGAGAATGATTACGAAAATGGTCATATATAAAGCATGTGAATACCATCATTTGTCCCTCATATATCACAAGATATATCTTTTTGATCACATTCCAAACATGTGAATACTTTAATCTTGTATTCTCGGGAAAATGAATACCCACTAAACCTTACTAAAAACATTAATGCTGTCAAAAGTTAACTCTTTCCACATACCAAAATCCCAAAATTTCGATATACTCAAACCATAGTATCACTTTGTCCTTATATAATTCATGAACTCATGAATACTATCAAACATATTATTTTATCCTTATCCATTCATTATGCACATATCATCTGCTTTCCAAAAATATTTCAGTCACTTTTCATGGTTACGAGTACCATTTCATATTGAAAACACAATTGACCAATACATAGATATTCCAATATACCATAAAAGTAGATCAACAACATTATTCTTTAATACCAATACATAAACATTGCAATCCATCCTGTTCAATGATTTTCATGGAATAAGTCCATCCTTGATTTAGAAGTAACCTCTTAGGTCAGGGAATTGAGTTGGGTAATTCCCATGTTCTCCACAGATAATACATTGAACTCCATAATATTCGGTCAATCTATAACCCTTCTCTCCACATAGAAAACATCTTCTCCTCCATTTGATGTATTCATAATGGTTCTTCTTCCCTTCTTTCGAAATCTCAATCTTCCTTTATTTATGCTCCTCAACTTGCGAACATGCATACAAGTATATCTTCCTCTTATTTGACGAATTAGGAATACCACTAAATTTCACCTTGTTAATCATATATTGCGATGACTGATTCGGCATAATCACAATATCTTTATCTCTAGGCATTACGCAGTTTCATTGCTCATGGTCACCAATTTCTCCATTGGATTCAATGTTAGCTGAATTCCTTCGGGTTCCCTCCATCCACTAAAACACAAAAAGAATTCTTTGAGAGGCATAAATCATACAAGCAAAATAACATAATCAAGGGGGAGTACCTTTGACATCTAACATTTTAGGATTAATTATAATATCGTTACCGTAATTCTAGGAGTATAACCTATATTTATACATAACCTTAGGGACATCCCTAGACATACCTTATAAATATCTCTAGGGATCTCACTAATGTTTTCGTATCCTAATTTTTAAAGGTTGAATAAACCTTTACTCTGATACCAACTATAGAGACCCAAAGCTTAACGAACATGGACATTAAATTAATTTTGTGGAATACTTAATACATAACAAAAAAACACTCAAGGACAGTAATAGTTTAGTGTCTTTGGAATCACGGAATATAAACTTCTAATCATGTTGAAAGATCTTCATCATCGACCATAAAGATCTTCCCCTTTTTGTTTTCTTACCTAAAACATTTATTTATATCTTATGGAAAAGAAAACATATAAATGGTGAGCTCAAATTCTCACTAAGGGAAAACATATAGAAAATAAAACAATCCATAAACGTTTGAAAGAAAAAACATGAACATGAAATTTAAACATCAAAATCTTGAGCAAAGACATAAATATTTGAAGTATGTAAGGCATATTTTATAGTGGAACATCAACCTTGATAAAATATAATGGAAATAAAACATGTAATTGTGGAAACCATTTAGCACATGTTATGATTTTCATAGTAGCAAAGGCATTGCTGCCAAGACCATCTTAGTGGACAAAGTCCCATTCTGAATCGATTTCACTCCACATTTCAGTCCTATAACACTGAACTAGATTAACTTACCATTAAATCCATCTCTATCTCATGAGATATTAATCTTTACCCAATGAATTAGAGGGAGATATAGGTCCCACCCATCTCATAATGAATCCATTCTTATGTGTGCCACAAAATAAACATAATTCATTCATCATAACCCAAAGAATAAAATGGGTTTCATAAACATCATCTCATTATAATATAATCCATATAAAACAAATAGATATCATTTCATAATAAGAATAGTGAAACCATGTAAATCATAAAATCATGATAGATGAAACATACACATATGAAATAATGTCATCTTAGATGAAAAATGGTTTTGATAAAACACTTGAAATGAATTCTTGAGGAAAATATCTTTTCTTCATCAAAATCATTCTCTTTCCACAAAATGTCATTCTATTTAAAAAGAAAAGTATTTTTTGGAAAATAGTCATCAAATATTTGGGAGGAAGCTTCATGAAAATAAGGCTTTATTAAACTGTAAAAATCTGTTCATTCCGTATAAGTTAAAAAAACATTCTTCTCGTACATTTGCCAGAAAAGTCATAAAGTACCTCGTAAAAGAATGATTCCATACATACCATGTAGTAAAAGAAAGAAATGGGTAAAAAAACATTAATCATATATGAAAACATTTTTAGAAACAAGGTCATGGATGATAAATATTACCCCAGTAAATATTTAAGAATAAACAATCTTGGATAAAAAGGAGATTGGAAAAGTTATCCCTTACCTTAGATCCGATATGCTTCCCACGTATCCGAACCTCATGTATAATGATTTAAATAATGTCATTGACTTAATACAGAATCATATTAAATTTATTATATCATAAATGGTTCACTTATGTCTTTATATTACCCGTTCTTTTGTAAGTTCCATGTTAATGTAGCATTTTGGGTAAAATAGTTTTATTTATCGTACATGTTTGGACTTGTTGTTCTTGATATTAATACTTATAACCTGATTTACATAATTCCAGAATGTGAAATATGATTTATATGTTATATATATTCATAATATACATATATATATTATAGATCGATAAATGGAATGAAATACACCGTTCATGGAGACGGTAGGTCGTACGTACGCATGAACGCTGTTTTTGTTTCCTTATTGAATTGAATGGAATTAATTAGTTGAAATACATATATATACATAAATACAGTATCATTATTATGTCATATATATCATGATTACTTATTATATATACTTTATAATCATTAATGAATGGTTTACATTGAGAATTAATCTTATCGTGTCGTGGAGACGGTAATCCGTACGTACGCACGAGCGATGATATCATTCCCATAATTATTGAATAGAATTGGAGTGGATGGTATAATATATCAGAATCAGTATGATGTTGTAATAAAAATATATAGTTATTCTTTACACCATTATACCCATCCATGTAATGTGTTGGTTGAAAAACAGATTACACCACGGCGTGGAGACGGTATTCCGTATATACGCACCTGCAGTGATTTTGTTTTCAGTAGGATAGATAGAAAGTGAAATAGGTTTGTTTCATATTTATAATAACCTATTAGTATACTATGTATACTGATGTTATTACTTCATAATGAATCAACTAAACAAGAGTGAGTATAAGAAGAATGGAACTTGAAGAAAACGGAAGAAGGTATTACCTCTTTCTCGAAGTGCCTCCTTTATAATTTCACTTAGGGCACTAGTTTTGGTCTTTTGAGACGACCAGTACCTCTAGTAGGTTTATATTTAACTGGGGAAGTGAAATGGGCAGGGGCTGTCTGAGCTTGAAGGCTCAAATTGGTGTGAGGAGTAGAGGGAGGAGGATCCCTTTTATAAGGGAGTAGAGGGGCACCTTTGGAAAAATAAGAAATATTAGTTTATATTAAATCGCGACCCCCCATAAAAACTTCCAAAATGACTCATATGAAAATATTAGATGAGATAGGGTTGTAATAGCATCAACAAATAAAATTTAGACATGTTAAAAATTTATTTTAAACATTATCAACTTTCTTTATCCTTATTTATCAATTTAATTTTATTTGTTGTAATAATATTATAAATTTTAAATTACTATAAATAATTACATATGTATTGTGAATATTCCATAATTTGACACTTTATAAAACTGTAGACCACATAAATTTAATTTTATAATTTTTAAATATTTTAGTGATTTTTAAACAATTTTATAATATGTTATTTTTATAAAATTACAATAGTGTCAATTTTGCCACTATTCATTTATTTGAATTTAAATAAAATATATACAGAATATAGGTTCGAAATAAAAGCATTAATAGATTCATAAAATGTCATATGTATCTAGAAAATTAGTGGAGCACATTAAATAGTTCATATAATATTTATTTTAATATTTTTAAGATCATTTATTTGATATTTCAATCAATAAAATAATTTTAGCATCACTATTGTGTCATAATTAATGATAATTATTTAATCCCTAAAAATTATAAATAAATTCATATTATGTATTCAATTGTATTAAATTTTTGGAGACTATTCATGTTCAACGTTTCATTAAGTTTATCATAACATTAAAATTATTATACTTATAAGATTTAAGAAAGTGACATGTTGTCACTTTCTTTGGTTTTAATTATAATTAAATTATTTTCATAGAACAAAGTCCATTAAATGAATATAATCCCACCCTTTAGTTATATGGGTCTACTTTTAGTCATCCAATAGGATTTTGGCAGGTGTTAGGGTAATTTTATTATCTTATATTTACCCTTAATTACCCGATTTACCTTTAATTATGGTAAATACAATTCATCGTAGTTACTATTCATAATGCCCATAAATAAGAAGTAGCTTATTAACATAATTTGGACCCACTTATTCCAAATATGGAATCCATTTTTCCAAATTAAATACAGAAATGTTTCAGAAATTAATTTAAATTTAATCCAGTTGTCGAAAGAAAATGGGTTTTTGTTTAAAACATTGCAAAAGATTGTATTGATTTAACCTATGAATTCAAGGTAAAATCAATGATAATGACAAACATTATATTAAATGGTAAAAATATATTCTATTTATACTTTAAGACCATTCAATAATATAATTTAACCATATAAATTATTACGATGAAAAAAAGTTGTTTTTAATTAAAATATAGCATGTTTTTACTATTCATTAAAATATGAAAGTTATCAGAAAAATATCAAAACATTATCCAATGTAAATTTTTATATCATGATTCAAAATAATAAGTTTATTTTGTAAAATTGAACTTATAAACATGTCAAAAACTAGATTTAATGTGGGTGCGCCATCAAAAGGCAGCAAAACAACATTTTCTTAAAAGTACTTATTTTACCAGAAAAATTTATTTTCGTCACATAAAATGTTTTATAAAATTCATAAGATGAATAATAATGTTATAAAATTCAAAATGTAGTTAATAATATTCATAACGTCTAGTTTGTGATAATATTATAACCCTATATCGTTGTTCAGTGAAACCCGGTATTGCGTACAACACACGCTATAGAGGAAGGTCGCGATTGTGTGTAATGAAAGCCAAGTCAGGGTTGTGTGTAGGGAAAGACCCCTTTTTTGTTGCATATAACATAATACAACCATATTTAATTTATAAATTTAATATATATATATATATAACCTCAATGTTGCGTAGAATAACTTCTATCAAATGAACATGAAATTGTGTATAACACGATCCAAGAATTGTGTTGCATATACAAAAGCTAACATGGTGATGCGTATAGCGCATGATAATAATGGTGTAGCATATAACACAAGATATTAAATAAATTAAAAATAATACTTCTCATAAAATCTTAGTTTGTTACAAGTAAGGTGTGTAAGCGTAGGACATTCTTGGGGTAGTTCGAAGAACATTGTTTGGGCCATGTTCTCGATGAGCATGAACTTCTACCGTAAATGGTTTTTCTCACACATGAGTTGTAGGATCACTACATGGAATTTTTCAAGGTTGAATACCTAATATTCTACCTCCCTCAGATGCTCCAATAAATGGGTTCCATAGTGTACGATCCTACTGGTTGGGGTCTTCACTCACTTTTTCTGTTTTAAATGGATTTTTTATAACCCTCTATTTACTCTAATAATGTGGTCAGATTACAATGAAAATAATTTTAACATTATTTATTATTAATGGCAATTTAAATATGATAGATTAAAACCAAACGAGTTCATGGGTTTTCAATAACCATATTATATAAAAATACATTTAATTTAATGAAAACGTGGATTTTATTTACTATAGTTTGGTTCATTACAATATTACTCACTCTAGAAATTTCACCCATGAAATTTTATTTTTCCCATGCTTAAATAAATGAGGGTAACTTTGGATCATCTATTCCTATGGTTTCCAAATTTATTATTCAATATTTTCTTTTATCCACAACACAATGACTAGTATAATTGTCTTATTTAGAGAACATTTTCTCTGTGATCTAAGATATTTAATGGTTGATCCTAATATAAAAGGTCATTATCCAATAATACCACGTTGGGATTGAGTACATTTGATGGTTTTAGTATGTACTTTTTGAAGAGGAATAAATGGAATATATCATATACTTTAGTTAGGTTTGGTGGGAGTGTTAGTCGATATTCCACTACATTGATGTGATCAAGGTTATCAAAAGGGCCAGTGTACCTTAGACAAAAAATTCCCTTCATCCCAAATCATATCACTTTTTATGGAGATATGTGGAGGAATACTATTTATTTAACATGATACTCTAGGCCTCATTGATGATTTTCAACCTTTTGGTTATGTAAACATTGAGAAACATTGATGTGATTATAAATGTTATTAACCTTATCCATCATTTCTTTGACCATTTTAGGACAAAAAGATTTTCATTCCACAGCATCATCCCAACATGTTGGTGTTCCACATGTCTTCCCATAAAGGGCTTTACTAGGAGTCATTTGGATCCTCGAGTAAAAACTGTTGTTATAAGAGCAATATAATTGAGTAAGATGTTAGTCTGATCATCCTTTTTAGTCAATTGACCATTTTCTCAACATTTACTCATGTGTTCGGATAGTCTGCTTAGATTGGAAATGACATTGAGGGTGGTATGCCGTACTGATGTTCAGATCAATGTTTAGATCATTATTGAGACTTTTCCAATCTATAGAGGTGAATCATGGATCTCAATCAGAAACTATCAATATTTGTACTTCATGAAGTCCCACCACATCTCTGATGTATATTAGTTCAATTTTATCTGGTGAGAAATCATATCAAATTCCTATGATGTTTGCATAATTTATATGTTGGTCCACAAATACCCAGATAGAATTGATTCCTTTAGATTTCATCAAATTTTTGGTGGTAAAGCATGTGGCGATGTTTTCCCATTTCCATGTTGGTATGGTTATTGATATTATAGTCACTAATATATCCCCTTTCATCATTCCCTTTCAAATATATCATGATCATTATTGTATATATAGAGATATCCTTTTTGATGTTGTCACACAAATAATGCTCTTAGATAACTTTTTATGTATTTGTGTTTCATGGGTGAATTGAGAAATTTTAACTATGTGCATCATCCAATAGTTCATTCATTAACATATGATATTGTGGAACACAAGGACTTGACACAAATTTCACAATTCTTTCTACATTAACATTGAACTCTATGGATTTACCTTTTCTTATAGTTTCTACTTTTTTCAGAATTCCCAAATTATATTTTTTAACATCCTTTAATCATTCATGATTATATTGTTGAGAAATAATTTCTGAAATGATTGATAATTTTTATTATTTTATGACTCTTGTCTATATTCTCTTAAATTCTATGAAGACTCGATCCTTCTAAATTCTCATCGATGATAAAATACTTTGATCCATTTTTTTATAGTGTTCTACAAATTATTCTCATTACATGGATGGTACTGAACATAGAATTACTAGACCTTGACCATCTCTAAACATATTCATTGGATCATATTTATCTCTTTCTACGTAATAATATATTTTAATCTTTTGTGATCCATATATATTTCACACTTCTCCACAAAGAGATAATTATGATATATTTTGAAAATTAATATCCCTGTAGCCAACTCCATATCATGCATTGGAAAGTTCTTTACAATCAATTTCAACTAACTTGAATCATAGACAATGATTTTTTTCTTTTTCCATCAACACATTTCCTAATCCCATTTTTAAGGCATTTTTTAATATTATAATGTTTCCTCCACATTTGGGTATTGTGATAACATGGGTAGTGATAATTGTTTTTTTACTCATTGAATGTTTCATAACATTAATCATTCAAAGTAAAATTGATTCTCATCTATGATAACTCAGTAAGTGTGTTTGATAATCATGAGATATTTCTCACAAATTAATTATAATACCCAGCTAACCCATAAAAAATACTGATAACTATCCCAAATTTTGCACATGGAAATCGTTCGATTTAATTTATCATTTAAGGATCCATAGACATCCCATTTATTTTATTGATATGTCCGAGGAATGAGACATCTTTTTACCATAACAGACACTTGTTGTACTGGGCATAAATATTCTATATTTCTAAGGTATTTAAAATATACATTATATGTACATCATGCTCATCCTTAGTTTCAGGGTATATTAGGATATCTTTTATAAAGACTGCCAAAAATTTGTCGAGAAAATATCTAAAGAATCTATTAATAAAATCCAGGAATATTTCTATAGGATTACTGACCCCAAATGGAATGACTATGATCTCATAGTTCCCATACCTTTATGAAAAACAATTTTTGGTATATCTTCCTTCTTCACCCTTACCAGATAATATCACGACCAAAGATCACAATGGATAAGTGTTGTGCTCTACATAGCTGATCGAAAAAAGTCCTCAATCTATGGTAAAGGATACATTTTATTTATTGTGATGTCATTGAGATAATGATAATAAATGTAAAGGATCATTTATCCATCCTTCTTCTTGATGAAGAGAAATGGTGCACCCCATGAGGAAGCACATGGGTATATAAACAATTTATCCAATTTATTATATAGTTGATTCTTTATCTCTTAATGTTCAATAATATTTGTACTATATATATTATTGGATATTTGAAACACCCCAGGTACAATATCAATTGAAAATTGAGCCTTCATTCTAGGAGGAACAACAAAACATTCATCGGAAAACAAACGAGCATATTCCCTCACAATAGGTATGCCTTCTAGGATGATCCATTCCATAGACTCAATCATTTGATAAAGATATTCTAGATCATAGTAAATTAATATCCATTTGGAGATGATGGTGTTAAATATAATTCATCCTCCTCCTTGAACATGTAGATAATAGGGGTGTCATTTTTTCATATGGATAGTGATTTCATTCCCACAACAATTTATATTGGTTATATATAGGGAAATCTAATACTGTACAAGAATTTCATGAAATTACAACATAATAAGCATGAAAATGTTTTTCAGGATGTTAATCCAACAAATTGGGTCATGGGAGGAGTTATACACATATGGTTTAATAACTACCCCATTTCCATTTTCCCAAAAATCTCTACTTCCTTGATTTGTGGAGTGTTTAGATAGTATATCAAAAAAAATTTGATATAGAGGAATTCACATAACTGAAAAAAAAATATTCTCTATTTTTTAATGAATAACTAGTGTACCTATAAAAAACATAATTTTCAAGATTAAAATCAGAAATAGTGGTGATAAAATTTCATCTTGGCTGCCTTGGAGGTTTCTGGTTGTCTCCAAGAACCCATGGATTATATTTTAGGTTTGTAAAGAGCCTTAGATACATTATGTTGTAAAAATGAACAATTATTTGAAGGATCCTAAAATATCCCATTCCATGTAATGATGTATGCAAATAATGTGACTTCCTTTAACCATAACTCACACTAGTTAGACTTGGCATAAAGATTCTCATTTCGCAAGGCCTTTAGAATAGTCTTATTATTCTCGTTAAGCTCTTCCTAACTTATTAATTATTTTAGGCTATTATATATAATACTACGTAAAATATTTCAATGTAATATCTAAATACTCTATTCATAAAATCCATTAGGATTTTTTGAGATTTAATGAGTCTGAATTTTATCACAATGAAGTCATAATTCCCGTACAATGTAAGAAAAGTGGTCTTGGGTATATCATCATTTTTCAACATTACATGATAATATACCGACTGAAAATCCACCATGGAAAGGTATTGAAATTTACATAGATTACAGAAAAATTACTCAAAACATTGTATGGGATACTTTTTATTTATCATGAACTTGTTGAGACCATGATAATCAAGGAAATGGATCATTGAACCATCCTTCTTCTTGATGAAAAGGACTAGTGCGCCCCCACAGGGATGGTATTGGTCACATAAACCATTTATCCAAATTCTCATGTTGTTTTTTCATTATCTCTTTCTATTCCCCAATAGCCATCCTATACAAAGTCTTAGATCTTGTAAATTTCACAGGTATATGATCGATTGAAATTTCAGCCTCCCTGCATAGAGGAAGTACAAAAAATTACTCAAGAAACACATCTGCCTATTAAATCACAATAGGAATTCCTCCAAGGATGATCCATTCCAATGACTTAATCATTTGATCTAGATAATATTTCTCATAGTTCAATCATATTTATTATTGTTATGATGGAGTTAAATAAGACCCATCCTTCTATTTGAACTTGTTCAGAATTGGGGTCAACATTCTCATAAGTCAATCATTTTTTCGTTTCTTTCCTCTTCCCCCTTAGGGCTGAGTTCTGCTCGCAGCGTTGGTGGATTTGCTTGTGCAGCGATTCCACTTCCCAGTGGAAGTCTCGTAGTCAGATCGACGCGAACACGATGTCGTGCCTTCGGTCTGTGTTCGGGTGGTCAGCCCGATCTTCCTCTTCCAACAACGTCGAATCTTGGGGTGGACCTATTCTTGGTTTGGGTTGCTTAGCTTTTCCAGCGGGATAGGTGATAGAGTGGGATTGTTTCTCAGCTAGATCTGGGCTGATTCCAGATCTCCTCAGTGTGGTTCAAGGATTGATCTCAGTGCTTCGGAGGGGGAGGAATTCAATCTCGGTTTCTATGTGTTTTGAAAAGTGTTTAATATGAAAATAGTTGTGATTTTGTTCTTAGATCTGGTTTTGGTTGTCTTGGTCTGATGTCATTGGTCCTTTCGTTCTTGTCATCGTGGCTTGTGCCGAAACCTGATGATGGTGTATCCGAGGTTCTGATCGGAGAAAATCCATGCCCAATGAGGCATTTTTGTTTTAGGAAGACCCAGTTTCCCTCATTGGTGGCGGTCCATAGGTGCGGGTTTTGGTCATCCAGTCCTAGGTGACGTTGGCTTGACTCGTGTTCTGTGGATTACCATCCGGGATTTTGTGGCCACGGTGTTGGGTTGAGGTCAACAAGTTTAGTCCAGCATGATTTTTTTGGAGGTTATTTTGGTTTTTGTGTTCTCTGAATGGTTAATGAGTTTTATGAGGTCTATTGGTAAGATGATGCATTCGGACTCGACCACACGGATTAGGCCCCATAGGAGTTTCCAGAGCTTGTTATTCATCGTTGTATAGAATTATGGATATGGATGTTGAGAGGGTATGACTTTTTCCGTCAGATCAGGCATGTGCTTTGACACAGGACACTAGATTTCCATTCAGCTCTGCACTGGATGAGATCATTTTTATGATCAAATTCTAGGGAGGGGTATCTCCATGTTTTCAGTTTGGTTTGTATTTCTAAACCTTCATGATGTGACTTGTCCAAAGTCGATGATGTCTATTTGGGTTCCCGCTCTTCTTCCCTTAAATGGGGGGGGGGGGTCTCTTTTTAAATTAAATCAAAATTTGAAGGCCTTCGGGCCATTGGATCATGATAATTCATTAATAGAATGGAATCAAATTCACCCAACTTAAGTATAAATAGATTACTAGGAATTTCAAACCAACAACTGTGATAAGGGATGAGATATATAAATGGAATGTTATAATTTCCCCATTTTACATTTTCACCATCATCTATTCATCGTTGCATTAGGGGAAAGGGGGATTGGATTGTTCTTTTAAACAATGTTGATATGAATCAATTCATAGATCCATAATCAAAAATCATGTTTGGTATATTTCAATGAATAAGTAGTGTACCTATCAACTATTCCTTTTTGGGATTCCCCTCAACAATAGTGATTAAAAAATATCACCCTTGCTGCCATGTAGGTTGTTTGTTGTCTCGCAAAACCCTCGTTTTATGGAATTTGTTAGAAAAATTCCATTGATTCTTTTAGTTGTAGAAATTAAAAATGAACATAGGAAAGACTAGGGTAGTTTTTAATTATTTCAAATTTGGAGGATTCCCTAATCAGCAATTATTAGCTACGTGTCCATTTTTCCAACACCTAAAAAATTTCTCTGTTCCATTTTGGAATATTCTAGGGGTTATTCATCTAGAACCATTAACAATTATGATTTTTAAATATAATGGAACCATTATATCTGTCTATTGGGCAACCATAATTAAACTCTATATTCCTCTTCATATCCCTATGATAATCATGAGATCCACTAATGTGTATTTCACACTTGAGGGAACATCAGTGTATTTAATTTTATCTATCTATGTTAGCGATCTCCCAGACTCTTTGTACACTAGGTTTTATCCAATCAATGAAGAGAAAATTCTGTAATTAATGGGTAACGTCAATGATGATGGAGTATTGTTCATGTCTTTTGACGTTTTCTTTGTACGCCCCAATATATTTGTAATCATTTTTTAGGAAAAGAAAATCCCATTCTATTTTAAGTTAGAGGTTGCAAGGAAAATATGTATTGGAAACCATTTTCTATGTATTCTTCATCTTCATACCTTCATTCTCTTTCTCAAAATTCTTATTTTTGATCAATGTCCACCACTAGTCAGCTTCTCCCTCCATATGATAAATAGCTAGAAGAACCTTTTCTTGTTAGTAACTTTAATGGATGGAGAAGATCTTATCAATGGATTTGATACATTGTTCTATTATTAAGGGATTAGACGATCCATTGAATTTAGGAGGCCTTCCCCAAATTAAGATGTCGATTGTAGATTTTTCTATATTAGGGGGATTTGGAATACCTATTGATATAGGTTTCTATTAAAAACATGACTTTATAGAAAGTGTGTTATAACAATTTTTCTGATTTTCACTTCCATTTGGTTGTGTATCTCATTGGGGAATTCATCACATTGACCCTTGCATGAGTTTATAAAATGATTCTTACTAATTCATGAAATTTTCTACGATAACTGGAATATTAGGGATGATTATATTAAACTAATAAAAACATAAATTTGAATCCAATGGCAATAAAGGGATTACTTATAAATTACATTTATTTACTTATCGTATGAATTCATATGATTCAATCTATATTATCCATGATCAATTTCCTATCATATATTAATATATGTAATTTTATATTCATTTAATAATGGTTCGTAATAAAATTATTAATTAACCAAATAATATCTCATGGGAGTGTAAAACAAGGTGCACAGTAAGGCTTGTTGTTTTGTAGTAGGTTACCTTGAGTTGTACTCTAGAAAATTGATCGGAGTTGTTACTCCTAGGTATGTTTGTGCCAAATTCACATCCGCTTGTACTATCTAGATAGGGATTTATTTTCTTGAGAAAACATTAACTCTATGCTAAACAAAATTTAGGGGCATTATCTAATACATAGCCTTATCCTAAAGGAATCCATTTGAGTCTTCTAATCATAACCCAAAAGATAACTAAACTCTTTCTCTCACACTGACTATAACGACACTTCTCTTTATTACTCATTGATACCAATTTTATCACATAATAATACACTTAATACAACCCATATGATAAAAAATTCTAGTGTCTTTGGGAATTACAAAAAATACATAAATCCTTGAACATGATATATAACAACATTATTAAAAACATCGTTAACATAATTTATGGAAAACATTTTTTAACCTGCTATCAATAATCAGTCAAATATAAAAAAGAATGGGATAACCTGGGAACATAAATGAGAAATGGGGGAGAAGAATAGTAAGGCATGAATAGTAAGGCATGATAATTATTACATGGGAAATGTAAGAATAGTGTATTTGATACATGTTTGACAACAGAAATATCAATGTGGAATAAATTGAACATGAATAGTAAGGCATGATGTAACACGATAATTATTACATGGGAAATGTGTAAAAAACATAAAACACTCTAACAAAAACATATGTCCAGGGTAAACTACAAAGACCTCATGGTGTAAGAATTCCCATAAAGGAATTAGGTTCATCGTTATCCTAATTTGACGTATCATGATACTAAAATTACCCAATCCATTATAGTGCTATCAGGGAACATTCATCTTAATCATTTCATTCATAGGCTTAAAAATTCCACTAAAGTCATACAACATAGATTAATTTAGCATCATAATTTATTCCATGATCAAATAATATGGAATACATATATATATATATCCCAAAAATTTAAGTATATGAGAATAAGGGTGACTACCCTTGATTGAAAAACGGGTATAGCATTTACTACAAAATTATTTTGGCATGGAAAATCAAAAAAAAAATATACAGTGTAACACTGTATCATAATAATTCTTGAAAATTGTCGAAGAGAGAGAAATGAGTCTCTGATTATTTAGATGTCATCTAAGACGTAATATGGTAAAGGAAAATTATTTTCCATCATTATAAATTTGAAAATATAATGCATAAGGTAATGAAGAAACATGAATAGAGAAAACAATACTTATGAAAATTCTTTCATGGTAATGGGTGTACATAAATGATCAAGGGAGGATTAAAGAAATTGAAAGAAAGATCTACTAATTTATAATTAAAATTTATAATATGGGGAAGATAGACTATAAAAAATAATATATTAATTAAAATATATATCATAAATGTAGTGATTGATTTAAGAGGATAGTAGAATATCTCTTACATGAATGTGTGAGTCCATTGGCATGGGAAAGGCTTCATATGAGTTTGGTGCACCTTGGAAGGACTACAGGGAGTGGAGAGTAGAGTGTGGACATTCGTAGATTATATTTATTGAATCAAAATGGGAGCATGGGAGGATTTATATTACAAAACAAGTGGATTTAATTATTATTTAGGTTTTGGACTCTACATCATAAAATATCTATAACCACAGACCATTCTATGAGTTTTTCCCACTGTTTCTATGAAATTGGAGTGTATTTTATTTTTTAAAATGGAAAATGTCTGAAATTATTAATATAATTCTCTTAAATATGATTATGTGCGTCACACCCTTAAATAAGTTTTTTTATAAAATTAAAATATATTATATATTTTGGAGGATTAATGATGGCATAAAAAATAAATTTAAAAAAAATAAAATAATATTATGTTGAAGGTAAAACATATATTTGTTCATGGATATAATTTATAATACTTATTACGTAAAATTTTGGTCACTATGATTTCATAAAACAAAAGGCATATTTATATAGTATTTAATTTTTACCCAAAAATTCAATTATCTCATTAAATTAGAAAAAATTCACAATTGGATATTTTTGACATTCTATTTTTATAGTAAAATTAATTTTATCTAAAAAATTTTCAAAATATAATTATTATCTATTTTAAAATAATTATTGATAGTAATTGAAAATGTGTTGTTTTTTACAATAGTCTTCAATCCTTAATAAAAATTACATGTGACATCAAAAAAATTATATGCCCATTTATATATGATAATACTTATTTTATAATAACGTTACATTAAAATATAATTCATTTGAAAAATCCATTATTTCAAAAATTCATTAATTTAATTCTAATATTATCAAAAAATACTTTTTTTCTTTATGGAATCAAAATATAAATCATATAAAATGTAAAAATAATAGGATGAAAATTATTTCATTTTTCAATGAATCATAGTGTACTTACTAATACAGCTAGGGTCTTGATACATATCCCTTTAATAAACAAGAAAACATCCTAAAAGTAAGGTTCCTAGTGGTAGGAAATTCATGGTGCGGATAGGCGAACATGGTTAGGTCCATGATCTCGATGATATTGAACTTCTCCCATAAATGGTTTCTTTAATGCTTAAGTTGATAGATCTCATCCTGGTCATGGTATAGGGAAAAAAATTCTCTCTTTTGGCCTAAGAATATCTAATAAATGGGATTCATATGGTACAATCCTAATAGTTGAGGCCATCAATTCCATTATCTGTGTCATTTAGATTTGTTAATATTTTATATTTATACTAATCATGTTTTCCCTGTTCAACAACTATATTATAAATGGTAATGATTTTTAACAGTCAATTAAATATGGTATTATAAAAGGAATAGAGTTAATGTGTTTTCTATAAACATCAAATATAATTATACAATTTATTGAAATTAATGGGGAATTTTGTTTATAATAATTTGGGTCATTACAATCATTCCAATTTTTAATATTTTAAATGGTTCATCATTCCCACACATTATTTGTAGTAAAAGACATTATCAGTATTATGGACCATGGAAATATTCATATTTTATTTACATTAAATAATGAAAAGGGTGTAACCATTTTCCATTTAATTAGGTGAAGTGGGCTTACCAATCTTCACAAATCAACTCAATTTATTAATTGAAATTGTAAAGATAACATGTTATAATATACAAGTAAATTCTATCCAAACTAATATGATATTTTCGTTTGGAAGAAAAGAAAAACACACCATTAGGTGTGTTGGGTTTAATAGTTTGAAAACCAATTTTGCATATGGAGGGTATATCCAAAGGGGTGGATCACCCAAAGGTTGTAGAAATGGATATGATTTTGGTTCACAAAACTCAAAAAACACAAGGGTGATAAAATTTAAGGTAAGAAACAGTGAAACCAACATCTAGAAAAATGGAACAAATTATAAAACATCAAAACATAAGGGATAATTAATATACCACTAACCACATACTCATACAACTCTCCTCATCCAGTATCAGCTGTGGATTGTTTCCAAAAATCAATAAAAATAACATATAGACATCTTGAAAATTAATCATATGGGCCTACACCTCAATCACTCTATCGAGAGGAATACAAGTAAGGAATGAAAAAATGGAATAAATATCTTATTAGTGGCTATCCAATGATTTGAACTTATGATCAATCACACTTCATATGGAGGACACATTTCAATATCTATTTTAGGACATCAAGGGAATATAATATGGAGGAGATATTAGATTTACTAATTATATAATAATAAAAAAGATCGAGGGGTTATATTGTACATCATACAGGGAAAATGGGAAATTCAACCAAAATTTCAGAGGCGCGCGGTGGGGCTACATGGTTGGCCACACCATGCACCAACCATGTGATATGCAATGGATAAAAACTACTGAGCTCTCACATGGGATTGAATCCCTTGTAACATTATTAGACAATTCCATGGGCATTGATTAACCAAATTTTCTAACACCACAAAAATAAGGGTAACCATGCAGCCTTCCCTCCATGGTTTCTCCAACCCGTCTGGTGAGTCCTTTTTCCCACAATCCATGGTTATAGGCTCTGAAAAGGCCTTAAAAACCTCTTAACCGAAATATCTTCTATAAGAATCCAAATTTGGTACATAAAAAAGATCTGGAGTGAATCTAAAATGATTTTTATATCAAATAATGACTCTGTTATTAATGTATTCCTCCCTTAATGGAACTCGTTCCCGAGTTCAATTCCCAATGGAAAAACATATTTAATGAATAAATATAGCCACTAAACACACATGTTAGCCTCCATGTCCCATGTCTCATATTATACCGAGCCATACTACCAAATAACCCGTACTAAAAAGATAGACACATCTAATAGTGCCTTTGTGATCCAATCAATGATGTGTATAGGATACTCCTCAACAAATGCATTATAATTATAACGACCCACACTTTACATACATTGTTAATACTTCAAAATTGAATCACACTTATTACAACATATGACAAAACCACAAAGGACCGTATAGGTATAGTGTCTTTAGAAACTGGGAAACATAAACAACTGGTTCATAAATCTTCTACAGTGTCTCCCATTTATTTCATCATATCTAGGGTCCCTTTTAGCATATTCTACTTAATATCCATCTTCCTGGCCTGGGGAAAAGAAAACATAAAAGGGTGAGCTCAAATTCTCAGCAAGGGCAAATAAAGGAAATAAAAATCATATCACATCTTTTTGAAAATTAAAACCTGAAAAAGAGATCATAATATATTAACATGGAATAAATCATAGAAGTGAAAATGAGATCCCCATAATCATAACATAAAACTTGAATCTTTGTGGCATGCACACATAATCATGGAAAATCATTTCTTGTTAGTCATGAATCATTGCCAAGACTATCTTAGTGGACAAAGTCCCTTTCTGAACCGAGTTCACTCCTCGTTTCAGTCCTGTATCACTGAACCGAAATAACCTTCCGTTCCAGCCATGTCTATCTCATGAGATATAAAATCATTACCCAATGCATTGGAGGGAGATATAGGTCCCACCCATCTTATAATGAATCCTTTCTTATGTGTGCCACATAATCATAAAACATACATCATCGCATAACAAAAATGGGATTCTTGAAACATCATGACATCATAAATCAATTTATATATGATAAAGGAATTCATAAACATAATTCCATCACAACATAGTCAAACCAATGTAAAAATATGGATAGAAACAGAACCCTTTATTATCTTAGATGGAAAATAATTTTGATAAAACACTTGAATTGAATTCTTGAGGAAAATATCCTTTCTTCTTCAAAAACATTTTTCCTTTCATAACATGTCATACAACTTTAAAATAAAAGAAGTTGATTAAAAATAAACTTGAAAACTTGTAAAGGAAGCTTCTTTGAAGTAATGTTTTTAAAATCCATTCATGCCGTATAAGTTAAAAAAACATTCTTCGTACTTTTGTCGGAAAAGTCAAAAAGTACCTTGTACGGAAAAACAACAAAAGATTCCTTTCATATTCTTTACTAAAAACTCACCTAAGGGTAAAATTGGATTTAAACTATTTCAAGTGGATGGAAACAATATTACATATTGAGGGAACATGGATGTGGATGATAAAATACACCCCAGTAAATACTTACGAATAAACAATCTCGGATAAAAATGAGATTGTGATATTTCCCTTACCTTAGGTCCGATTTGCTTTGTTCATGTCCTAAGCTCCTGTATAATGGTTTAAATAATGTTATTGACTTATTCCGGAATCATACATATTGGTATGATATTATATATGGTCATATTATTAGCTTCTTGTTAGTAATATTTCATTGTTACTTGTTACTCGGGTCTTTATAACTTTTTGTTCTTATGCGTGTTTTGTCGAATAAATTCTTATTCTTATCTTTAGGTTATAAATAATTCATTTCCAGAATGGTATTAGTGTAGTATATACCATATTCATTCATTCAATTCATTTATATAATCATTATGAAATGAAGATCATGTAGAACGAGTCGCATCACATCGTGGAGACGGTATTCCGTACGTACGCACGAGTGATGATATCGTTCCTACGATCGTGGAATTGTATTGGAGTATATATATATATTATTTCAGTATCAATATTACTTAATAATAATCATATATAGTTACTGATTACACCATTATACCCATCCTTGTATGGTGATGGTGGAAAATAGATTACACCACGGCGTGGAGACGGTATTCCGTACGTACGCACGCGCGGTGATTTCATTTTTCCGTAGGATGGATAGAAGGTGAATTAGGGTTGTTTCATATTTATAATAACATATCAGTATGTAAGTAATACTGATGTTATTAATTTATCATTAAACAACTAAAGAAGAAGAAGTTGAAGAAGAAAGAAATTGAAAAGATCGGTAATGGATATTACCTCTTCTTTGGAACGCCTTTTTGAATCCTCCACTTAAGGAACTAAGATTGGTCTTTGGAGAAGGCCAGGACCTCTAGGATTATTCTAGGGAAGTGGAGAAGGGAAAATGGCAGGGGTTGGCCGAGCTTGAGTGCTCAAATTGGTGTGAGGAGGAGGGGGAGGAGGTGCCCTTTTATAAGGGAGGAGAGGGGCACCTTAGGAATATCTCAAAATATTATTTTATATTAAAGTCAAAATCGGTTTATAATGGTTCCAAAGGGTCTTATTTCGAAGATAAAGTGGGGATGGGTCGAAATCCTATCAACCAATAGGATTTAGACAAGTTTAGGGTATTATTTTAACCTTATCAATTAGATTTAATTCTAAGTTAATTAATTTAACTTTTACCGTGTCTTTTTGTTTTCTTTCACTATATGGTTAATACACTTACTATAACATGCCAAACGAACCCCAAATTGTTTATTATTAATATATATATCCTTATCTAAGTCATTTTTCCGAACCTTAGATTTTTAGGAATAAAATAACAATTAATATAATATTTGATTTAAAAACTATTTTGTGTCAATTTTGACACTATTTGATATATGATTTTTGTGAAAGTCATAACAGAATTATATGTTCGAACCAAGTTGATTAAATCAATACTAATATATCATAGTAACCTAGAAAATTAGTGGAATTCCTAAAAAGTCTCAAATTACATTTATTTTGGTATTTATATTATCAATTTTGTCAATATTTCATTAATAAGATAATTACTGCATCATCTTTGTGTCATAAATAAATTAAATTATTTGATGTCTAAAAATTACAAATAAAATATCATCATGTAGGAAATCTTTTTAGCTTTCTAATGAATATTTACAATCGAATTTATCTTATGTATAACCCCATATTAAAAATTATTTACTTATTAAACTTTGATTTTAACTATTTTAACCCTTCTTTAAATAAATTAATAATAAATGTCCTAATCTAATCCAAGTGGGCCTAAACGGTCATATTTTATTCCTAAGTTTGTTTTAGGTCGAATTACACTTGTCCAATAGAATTAGGACATGTGTTAGGGTAATATTAATATCATATTTACCCTTAGTTACCCTATTTACTATTAACCGCGGTAAAAAAAAGTAAAAAGTTACTATTCACCAAAAATTATTTTCATCTCATTGAACCACATTTTAGTCCTTGATATTAACCGTGTCTCTCGGATTTTCGAAATTCCAATCACAGAAGCGGTAAAATTAAGTTTTATGCAAAATTCGGTTTTTAACCTACCACTTAGTGGTTTCACTATTCATCAAAAATTGAAAGTTTTCAGAAAAATACCAAAATTTCACCCTAGGCTAATTTCGGTATTCTGAGTCCAAAAATGAAGTCCATTTTGAAAAATAAAATTTATAAAATTTCAAAAAGTGGTTATTACTATTCATAACGGCTAGTTTTAATAGCATATTGTTGTTTAGTGAAACTCGGTATTGCGTACGACGCAAGCTATCGAGGAAGGTCGCGATTGCGTGTAAAGCAAGCCAAGCAAGTGTTTTGTAGAAAAAGATTCCTTTGATAATTTATATAACATAAAAGTCTCGGGTGTTACATTCTACCCCCCTTAAAAAGAATTTCGCCCTCGAAATTCGTCACTTTGCAACAAACAAATGAGGATACTTCTCCCTCATCATATCCTCAAGCTCCCATGTAGCTTCTTCAAGTTGGTGGTTTCTCCATAAAACTTTCACCAAGCGAGTGGTCTTGTTTCGTAGGACTTTTTCGCTACGATCCAGAATCTCTATCGGCTGTTCTTCATAAGAAAGATCTTGCTCCAGCGGTACTACTTCTGAGCTGAGTACATGTGAAGGATCTGGTATGTACTTTCTCAGGAGAGATACATGGAACACATCTTGAACTTGAGAGAGATTCGGTGGAAGCGCCAATCGGTAAGCTACCTTCCCAACACGATCCAGTATTTCAAAAAGACCGATATATCTAGGGCTCAACTTCCCCTTCTTTCCAAATCTCATAGCCCTCTTCCAGGGAGATATTCGTAAGAACACTTTATCACCCACTTCAAACTCTAGGTCTTTTCTTCGGTTGTCGGCATAACTTTTCTGTCGACTCTGAGCTGCTCTTATGTGTTGTTGAATAGATCTGACCTTTTCTGCCATTTCATCAACGAGATCAGGTCCTAATAGCTTTCTTTCCCCAACTTCATCCCAGCAAGTTGGAGTCCTGCATTTCTTTCCATAGAGAGCTTCATAAGGAGCCATCTGAATACTGGAGTGAAAGCTATTATTATAAGAAAATTCCACCAAAGGTAGGTGTTGATCCCAACCTCCTTTGAAATCCATAGAGCAAGCTCTCAACATATCTTCTAGGGTTTGAATTGTTCTCTCAGACTGACCGTCTGTCTGGGGATGATAAGCAGTGCTGAAACTCAACTCTGTATCTAGAGTATGCTGAAGACTTCTCCAAAACTTCGAGGTAAATCTCGGATCTCGATCAGATATAATAGAAAGTGGTACTCCATGCAATCTTACCACTTCCTTTACATATATCCTGGCAAGCTGATCTAGAGAGAAATCCTCTCTAATAGCAATGAAGTGTGCAGACTTTGTAAGACGATCAACTATGACCCAGATAGCATTATTGCCTTTGGATGTTTTAGGAAGTCCTGTGACAAAGTCCATAGTGATGTTTTCCCATTTCCATTCGGGTATGGGTAATGGTTGTAACATCCCCTTAGACTTATGTCTCTCAGCTTTAACTTGTTGACAAACCAAGCATCAAGAGACATATTCAGCAACATCTCTTTTCATGCCATCCCACCAGAAGTACTCTTTCAGGTCCCTATACATCTTCGTGCTTCCAGGATGAATAGAGAATGAAGAACTATGAGCCTCATCCAGCACCTCTTTCTTTAATTCGGGGATGGGAGGAACACAAACCCGATTCCTGAACTTTATTATCCCATCACAATCAAGGTTGAATTCAGGAACATTTCTCACCTTCTTTTGTAACTCGACATCTTCTTTCTGTGCCTCTTTAATCTTCACATGTATAGATGGTTGAACATTCATTTGAGAAAGATAAGATTTTTCCCCTTCCATTATAATTCCAAGATCCATCCTTTGTAAATCCATAAATATTGGATCTTTTGTGATCCTCATCATGGATAAACTAGCATGGTCTTGTCGACTTAATGCATCTGCCACCTTGTTTGCTTTCCAAGGGTGGTAATGGATTGAGCAGTCATAATCCTTAATCGGCTCCAACCATCTTCTTTGGCGCATATTCAGCTCCTTTTGTGTGAAAATATACTTTAAACTTTTATGATCAGTATAAATATCACACCTTTCACCATAAAGGTATGGCCTCCAAATCTTTAATGCAAAGATTACCGCAGCCAACTCCAAATCATGTGTTGGGTAATTTTGCTCATGGATTTTCAACTGTCGTGAGGCATAAGCTATCACCATATCATTTTGCATAAGAACACACCCCAATCCCTTCTTGGATGCATCACTGTAGATCACAAACCTTTCTCCACTACAAGGCAGTGTAAGCACAGGTGCACTGGATAACCTTCTTTTCAACTCCTTGAAATTCTCTTCACATTCCTCTGTCCAGACAAACTTAACTCCTTTCCGAGTCAACTTTGTGAGTGGATTAGATAATCGTGAAAAATCTTTTACAAAACGTCGATAATAACCAGCCAAACCAAGAAAACTTCGGATCTCAGTTACTGTTGTTGGTCTTGACCATCTTTCGATAACCTCTGTTTTTGCTGGATCCACAGATATCCCCTCTTTTGAGATTATATGACCCAAAAATTCAACTTTTTGAAGCCAAAATTAACACTTGGTAAATTTGGCATAAAGCTTCTCTTTTCTCTGGGTCTTCAATATAATTCTCAAGTGATCTTCATGCTCTTCCTTGCTCTTTGAATAGACAAGAATATCGTCTATAAAGACTACCACAAATTGATCAAGATAGTCTCTAAAGACTCTATTCATTAGATCCATGAAGATAGCAGGGGCATTAGTAAGACCAAATGGCATCACTATAAATTCATAGTGTCCATACCTTGTACGGAAAGCCGTCTTTGGTATATCCTCCCTTTTGACCCTTAATTGATGATACCCTGAATGAAGATCAATCTTGGAAAAGTATTGAGCTCCGCGTAGTTGGTCAAATAAGTCATCAATGCGTGGGAGAGGATATTTGTTCTTGATAGTGATCTTGTTAAGTTCTCGATAATCAATGCAGAGTCTCATTGATCCATCTTTCTTCTTAACAGATAGAACAGGTGCTCCCCAAGGTGACGCACTAGGGCGTATGAATCCCTTATCAAGATTCTCTTGGAGTTGCTTCTTCAATTCCTGCAACTCAATTGGGGCCATTCTATAAGGTGTCTTTGAAATAGGCAAAGCACCCGGTACGAGTTCTATTGAAAACTCAACTTCACGATTTGGTGGAAGACCCGGTAATTCCTCCGGAAAGACATCATCAAACTCCCGTACAATGGGCATATTCTTAATCGTGAGTTTCTCACCAACTATTTGAGATAAATAACCTTAATTTAGTGGAATAAATACCCATAAGATGGAAGAAATTTCCACTGGAAGGTTATGTTCATCCTTGCATTGATAGATGATCGTATGTTGATCTGGAATATGAAATGTGACTTCCCTTATTTGGCAATTGATATGAGCTCCATGTAGAGAAAGCCAATCCATGCCAAGAATCACATCAAATTCCACTAAAGGAAGGATCACAAGATTTGCAGGAAGAACTTTCCCACAAACTTCGATCGGAGAAGAATTATAAACTTCTGATGCGACTGTTGTGCCATTAGGTGTTGTCACAGCTAACTCAACATCTAATTGTTGAGGTAATATGGTGATACCCTTAGAAAATTCTTTATAAATAAAAGAGTGGGTGGATCCAGAATCAAATAAAACATTTGCTACTTTAGAGTGGATGGTAAGTGTACCTTTCACCACATCGTTATCGTACTCCACATCGCTGATAGAAATTGCATGTGACTTTCCTTTTTCTTTAGCCTTAAGAGTTTGTTGACTTCGACCATCATCATCAACCCTTGGATTTGGGCATTGATTGGCATAATGCCCCATCTCCTTGCACTTGAAACATTGAAGTGTAGAAGGTTCATTCTGTGTATCCCTTCCTTTGTTTGCATCATTAGACATCTTCTTCCCATTATCACGGCATCCAAATGCCCGACGACCTTCCTTTCCACATTTAAAACATTTACTTGTCCCTTTAAGACAACTCCCTCCATGTTTCTTTCCACACTTTGAGCATAAGAGAAAGTTCATCTTCTTTTCCGTGTGCTCTTTAGATTTTTCTTTGAATTCCATCTTCCTCTTCTTATCAAACCCATGTGACTGATGGGTTACTCCAATCTCCATCTCGACTTTGAGAGAACATCGAACGATTTCCTCATAGCTATTGAAGTCCCTTATGGCTAACGCCCTTCGAAGACTTGGTTTTAAGCCACTAAAGAATCGATCGATCTTACTCTCAGGTTGGATAATAATACCAGAAGCGTACCTTGCAAGTCTGGTAAAATTTGCTTCATAGGTACCAACAGATTCATCAGCCCTTTGCTTCAGTTCAAGGAACTCTTTCTCCATCTTTGTTCGGAGAATACGAGGGAAGTACTTATTGAAAAATAAGTTCTTGAACTCGTCCCATTCCATAGACTCAATTTCATCCCTTTGCCTTGTATTCTTAACAAGATTCCACCATTGATCAGCATCTCCTTCCAAACGATACACTGCTAGGATGACTTTATCATGCTCAGAACATTGAAGAACTGAAAATATCTTTTCAGTAGTACTAATCCATTGTTCATCAACTAATGGATCAGTAGACCCGCTGAAAGATGGTGGACGCTGCCTCATGAAGGATTCAACAGAATGTTGCTCCCTCCTTTGTTCGTTTGGAAATCCTGCATGATTCATAGCTTGAGAAAGTTGTGTGAGCATGGCTACAAGATTTTTCATTCCAGCTCCCATATCGTTTGGTTGCTCAGGGGGACAATCATTGCATTTCCCATCGCATTCCGCATTAACACGGTTCCTTCGGGTTCCAGCCATTGACTAAAACCAAGAAGAATAGTGTGAGCAACACTAATTATAATAGGAAACCACATAATTCAAGAATAAAATTTTCATGCTTATGGTCTTATCCTATGTTATTCATGGCCATTTCTAAGATTGTGTTCTATGCTTAGACTTATCCTTAGGGTTCTTACTAAGGCTTTCACATCCTAGTTTCCAAAGGTTGACTATACCTTTCCTTTGATACCAACTATAACGACCCACACTTTACATACATTGTTAATACTTCAACATTGAATCACACTTATTACAACATATGACAAAACCACAAAGGACCGTATAGGTATAGTGTCTTTAGAAACTGGGAAACATAAACAACTGGTTCATAAATCTTCTACAGTGTCTCCCATTTATTTCATCATATCTAGGGTCCCTTTTAGCATATTCTACTTAATATCCATCTTCCTGGCCTGGGGAAAAGAAAACATAAAAGGGTGAGCTCAAATGCTCAGCAAGGGCAAATAAAGGAAATAAAAATCATATCATATCTTTTTGAAAATTAAAACCTGCAAAAGAGATCATAATATCTTAACATGGAATAAATCATAGAAGTGAAAATGAGATCCCCATAATCATAACATAAAACTTGAAACTTTGTGGCATGCACACATAATCATGGAAAATCATTTCTTGTTAGTCATGACTCATTGCCAAGACTATCTTAGTGGACAAAGTCCCTTTCTGAACCGAGTTCACTCCTCGTTTCAGTCCTGTATCACTGAACCGAAATAACCTTCCGTTCCAGCCATGTCTATCTCATGAGATATAAAATCATTACCCAATGCATTGGAGGGAGATATAGGTCCCACCCATCTTATAATGAATCCTTTCTTATGTGTGCCACATAATCATAAAACATACATCATCGCATAACAAAAATGGGATTCTTGAAACATCATGACATCATAAATCAATTTATATATGATAAAGGAATTCATAAACATAATTCCATCACAACATAGTCAAACCAATGTAAAAATATGGATAGAAACAGAACCCTTTATTATCTTAGATGGAAAATAATTTTGATAAAACACTTGAATTGAATTCTTGAGGAAAATATCCTTTCTTCTTCAAAAACATTTTTCCTTTCATAACATGTCATACAACTTTAAAATAAAAGAAGTTGATTAAAAATAAACTTGAAAACTTGAAAAGGAAGCTTCTTTGAAGTAATGTTTTTAAAATCCATTCATGCCGTATAAGTTAAAAAAACATTCTTCGTACTTTTGTCGGAAAAGTCAAAAAGTACCTTGTACGGAAAAACAACAAAAGATTCCTTTCATATTCTTTACTAAAAACTCACCTAAGGGTAAAATTGGATTTAAACTATTTCAAGTGGATGGAAACAATATTACATATTGAGGGAACATGGATGTGGATGATAAAATACACCCCAGTAAATACTTACGAATAAACAATCTCGGATAAAAATGAGATTGTGATATTTCCCTTACCTTAGGTCCGATTTGCTTTGTTCGTGTCCGAAGCTCCTGTATAATGGTTTAAATAATGTTATTGACTTATTCCAGAATCATACATATTGATATGAGATCATATATGGTCATATTATTAGCTTCTTGTTAGTAATATTTCATTGTTACTTGTTACTCGGGTCTTTATAACTTTTTGTTCTTATGCGTGTTTTGTCGAATAAATTCTTATTCTTATCTTTAGGTTATAAATAATTCATTTCCAGAATGGTATTAGTGTAGTATATACCATATTAATTCATTCAATTCATTTATATAATCATTATGAAATGAAGATCATGTAGAACGAGTCGCATCACATCATGGAGACGGTATTCCGTACGTACGCACGAGTGATGATATCGTTCCTACGATCGTGGAATTGTATTGGAGTATATATATATATTATTTCAGTATCAATATTACTTAATAATAATCATATATAGTTACTGATTACACCATTATACCCATCCTTGTAAGGTGATGGTGGAAAATAGATTACACCACGGCGTGGAGACGGTATTCCGTACGTACGCACGCGCGGTGATTTCATTTTTCCGTAGGATGGATAGAAGGTGAATTAGGGTTGTTTCATATTTATAATAACATATCAGTATGTATGTAATACTGATGTTATTACTTTATCATGAAACAACTAAAGAAGAAGAAGTTGAAGAAGAAAGAAATTGAAAAGATCGGTAATGGATATTACCTCTTCTTTGGAACGCCTTTTTGAATCCTCCACTTAAGGAACTAATATTGGTCTTTGGAGAAGGCCAAGACCTCTAGGATTATTCTAGGGAAGTGGAGAAGGGAAAATGGCAGGGTTTGGCCGAGCTTGAGTGCTCAAATTGGTGTGAGGAGGAGGGGGAGGAGGTGCCCTTTTATAAGGGAGGAGAGGGGCACCTTAGGAATATCTCAAAATATTATTTTATATTAAAGTCAAAATCGGTTTATAATGGTTCCAAAGGGTCTTATTTCGAAGCTAAAGTGGGGATGGGTCGAAATACTATCAACCAATAGGATTTAGACAAGTTTAGGGTATTATTTTAACCTTATCAATTAGATTTAATTCTAAGTTAATTAATTTAACTTTTACCGTGTCTTTTTGTTTTCTTTCACTATATGGTTAATACACTTACTATAACATGCCAAACGAACCCCAAATTGTTTATTATTAATATATATATCCTTATCTAAGTCATTTGGCCGAACCTTAGATTTTTAGGAATAAAATAACAATTAATATAATATTTGATTTAAAAACTATTTTGTGTCAATTTTGACACTATTTGATATATGATTTTTGTGAAAGTCATAACAGATTTATATGTTCGAACCAAGTTGATTAAATCAATACTAATATATCATAGTAACCTAGAAAATTAGTGGAATTCATAAAAAGTCTCAAATTACATTTATTTTGGTATTTATATTATCAATTTTGTCAATATTTCTTTAATAAGATAATTACTGCATCATCTTTGTGTCATAAATAAATTAAATTATTTGATGTCTAAAAATTAAAAATAAAATATCATCATGTAGGAAATCTTTTTAGCTTTATAATGAATATTTACAATCGAATTTATCTTATGTATAACCCCATATTAAAAATTATTTACTTATTAAACTTTGATTTTAACTATTTTAACCCTTCTTTAAATAAATTAATAATAAATGTCCTAATCTAATCCAAGTGGGCCTAAATGGTCATATTTTATTCCTAAGTTTGTTTTTGGTCGAATTACACTTGTCCAATAGAATTAGGACAGGTGTTAGGGTAATATTAATATCATATTTACCCTTAGTTACCCTATTTACTATTAACCGCGGTAAAAAAAAGTAAAAAGTTACTATTCACCAAAAATTATTTTCATCTCATTGAACCACATTTTAGTCCTTGATATTAACCGTGTCTCTCGGATTTTCGAAATTCCAATCACAGAAGCGGTAAAATTATGTTTTATGCAAAATTCGGTTTTTAACCTACCACTTAGTGGTTTCACTATTCATCAAAAATTGAAAGTTTTCAGAAAAATACCAAAATTTCACCCTAGGCTAATTTCGATATTCTGAGTCCAAAAATGAAGTCCATTTTGAAAAATAAAATTTATAAAATTTCAAAAAGTGGTTATTACTATTCATAAGGGCTAGTTTTAATAGCATATTGTTGTTTAGTGAAACTCGGTATTGCGTACGACGCAAGCTATCGAGGAAGGTCGCGATTGCGTGTAAAGCAAGCCAAGCAAGTGTTGTGTAGAAAAAGATTCCTTTGATGATTTATATAACATAAAAGTCTCGGGTGTTACAATAATGTCGCTCAAAATCCTATGGATCAACAATATGAGATGGTTCAAGATGATTTCAGAAAAACTAAGAAATGTGGATGTTATTTTTAATGGAACGGTACATCAGACTTTGTAACAATCGATAACTGACCATACATGCATTTCCCGAAATAAATAATGTCCCAAATAAGTGGATAAATAACTTCCCTTTCCTCTGTATCCATATATAACAGTGCTTGTGTGATACTATAAGAGGATACAATCACTGAACATGAACTCAAAATTACATCAACTATGATCTGTATAAGATATTTTTCGAGACTGCGTCGTAGTCATCCACTTCATTATCAGTTGAAACTAATCTAAAGTCTCTTGAATGTAATGATGGCCCATGTATTAATTCTTCTTCAACCATTAAACAACACATTGGTGAACTACATGACCTACCATATAAGGTCTCATAAGTAGTAATATGAATCATCACATGAAAACTATTATTGTAGGTGAACTCATTGAGTTGGATATTCCTTTCTTATAATGTTATGAAATTAAAGATGCTCCATTGATATTTTCCTCTATCACATATATGGTCCGTTAATAATAGCCATCATTCTTAGGGTGAATGTTTTTCCTCGAAAGAAAATTTCTACCCACAGCTTTCGACAACACCTACTAGAACCTTGATGTAAAATATGATTTCATATCTGATAATCTAGTACAAGGGACCTCGTGTTGTAATACGATGTAATAGACATACCATCATCAAAACACATCAACTAAGAATTTTTACCATATATGACGGATGTACTGTACATTCATCTATCATTTCAAAATCACCCAAACTATGTATCTACCATGAGGATATATCTGTAATATGGCTACAAAATCCAAAGAAAATTCCTCACATTTCCATTCTGCGACCAATTATTACTACACCCTACAAGAAATTAATCGGTGATCCTCCTTAATTTTATAGTCTGTAACACCTATATTAAAATATGATTATATTATAATTGATCAATGGCTGTAAATACTATCAATGCATTTCTCAATAAATCTGGTATATTCTCAAGTGAACTGCCCACATAGAAGAATGTGACTCATGTATCAGCTCCTATATCATATAAAAGGAATCCCATACTCACCCATTAATATATAGTATGTCTTCACAATCAAAATTCAATTTTGATGGTGGATTTTGACCATAAATACCCTAACTTATTACCAGACCCTATATATATGTAAACTACATCATCATATCCATCTCTGGAAGTAAAGATGTCACTACTAGTGATTCGAGATTAGACTATCCATAAATGTGTTGAAATTCTCTATCAATCTTAGATGATATATCCATATGCTTCCATTCACAACTGGCCTCTTGGATCATCTGTGTCTGAGTCATCATGCATAGAGAATCTACAATAATATTTCCTTTCTGAAGCTTATAGGCTAGATCTTACTCAATCGAATTTGAGATATTCAAGCCATATTCACCTCATAAGGTTTAATATTAACTATGTATAAATATACATGCGGATATTGTGGTGTATAAAGATTCCAAAATTATCAACCAACAGGTAATGTCTCGCACATCACTAGGTGTGTACAACACCATCTATTTCTAGATTGTGATTTTGGTTGATTCATCCCATAAAGCCTCAACTATATTTTAACAGTTTGAGATGAATCTATCTTTCTACATTGTACCATTTCCTAGACTGACACCCTATGTTTCAAAATAGATATTATATTTCATTTCTATCTCTAGATGAATTAGGATCAGTTCTAATGTAAACCTACATTCAACTCCTGAATGGTTGTCTCATCGGATTCATACCATATAAGCTTCACACCATTATTAGACATGTCAGTAATAGGTGATTCTATGTGTGAAAATTCCATCATAAAACACATGTATTAATCAATAATAACCAAAAAACTAATTAATAAAATTCATTCATTGGATGATTCTAGTTGACCACAACTCCCCCTTTCATGGGATATACTAAAATTCTTGCATCAGAGGCAATTTGAGCCTATATGTATACATTGTAGATCCAGAAGTGACATTTAATGAGCTTAGAATAATGCTAGTGCTATCTCGGTGTTATTAAAATATTCTTATGATGAGTGTCATGGTTTCTTCGAGTGTGATAATATAGAAATATCTAATATAAAAAATCCCATAAAAATGGTATACATCTATGGTTAGAAAAACCTATTGATCATCTCCATGAAGATGGAAGGCATGATCATAATACTGGAGAACATCATGAGATACTAATATAATATATATCTACTAAGGAATGTCATACATTTAATATTTTATGGTCTAACTCAATCATGATGATAGTGAGATCTCCGGTTAATCATCTGGAATACTCCAGCTCAGATGACCTAGTCGAAGAGATCCTCTATCCAGGGAAAAGTATAATGGGTTTCCACTAAATGGTGATTCAACATATAGTAATCCATGAAAACCATGAGGGTTCTGTCTATCTTCATGGAAGAATGGATAGGTGAACCCATGGTGAAGTATTAGTTCATTTAAACACTTTGGCCCAAAATGTTATAGTTTCCTATTGGTCTCCAACAACTTAGTAGTATCCATCATGTATGGAGAAATGGATTATAGTGCAGCTCTTACTATTAGATTCAAATTAAATCCTACCTATCACTCAGGAGGTAGTCAGAAAAAGTAATCTTGTAATACATCCCTTAATTGATTGACTATAGGAGGAAACTCAACCTAATGTAGTCCATGTTCCAAAATGTAAATTCTATTAATATGGTTGGTCACTCTACCCATCCCATGATGTTCAGGACTATCTCTACTGACCTGGACATCCAACTCTCCCTTGTGAATACAATCTCTTACCTCAGTTGATGTAAACGACATCCTCTTCTGAGAAAAATTTTCATTGTAAATATAGAGAACAAAGACGATCATCATAAGAGTGATGTAAAAACATATCTTCTTTGGGATGAAAGGGTTCTATATGAAACGATGGTTTCCAACCACATGAGGACACACTCTATACTAGATTAAACATTCCAATTATATACCCAAAGTCTTGTAAAAAATCACTATACCATAAGAGGAGTGCACACGAATCTCATAGAAAAACATATTAGGAGAAAATATGAATGAATGTCATTCACCTATACCGAATAAAGATGAAATGGGAGTAGGTGCGACTAGAATAGTACATGAAACTGTATATGGCCAGATATACTTCTACTCTAGTTTAAGATGCACAGAATAAATATGACATGATCTCCAAACCTTTGTTATAACCGAACATCCAATGGGGGGTCCTCACAACTATCGTTGAATATATGATGTCTCACTTCTTTGGAAAAGACCTCCTATTATGCCTATATGAATAGTAGTACTCCAGCTACCTTCCTAGAAAGGTTATATTCATCCGTATCCTATAGGGAGGATTGCACAGATCCTCTCCCACTCAGAATAGATGGGAATGTCTTATTAAATTGATTATGATGCTCCAATCTTCCATAGATTCGACACTAAATAAGGTTTCTAGGAATCCAGGGGTTCTAATCCCTAGGATTCCCACACTAGTTACATACCACGTAACTATATATGGGTGTTATATAATACCTATGTTAGTAAGTATAGTCTCAAAGCATCACATCAGACCACTATAAGAAAACTACATTTTCTTGGTTATGAACTACCCAAACTCACACTGTCTTCTTCGCCTAGTTTTGGTCGGTGATTACACAAAGTTTTAATATTTAAAATACTGTATTCATTCAAAAAACAGACAATTTTTATGGAGTATGATTCCTCTGACCATATTCATATTGTCCCGCATTCACAGGCTCATTAGTAGTATAGATATTCACAAAGTGTTGATGTTCTATAAAATGAGTTGAATAGTACATAATTATCATCAAACTCTACTGTAGGTCCATGAACATTTTTACACGATCATACCTCAAGGTCTGAGGGAAGAAATAATCAAACCAGATAGACTGAAATTCCTTCCATGACACAATTTAATACTGACCTACCTGATTTTGAATATCCAACTGGAGTTCGTGGATTCTCGTAACATATAATTAGAAAGATTCACTCTCCTCTTAGGAGGTGTCTCCATATGCTCGAATACAGACATGACATTCAAGATACATAACTCAAAATGTTGTGTTCCACCATCCCATAAAAAATGGGGGGATGATGTTGCTGGATCCCATGGGTCAACTCTCCCATTGTAGGGGAAGAACATGGATCTCCATATTAGTTCTACATAATCGAAAATAAATCACATTGAAACTGAGTATCATCTCCCATATGGGAAATAGGAAGAGGGCCACAGGTGGCACTAATGGTGGTATAACATGTGGATTAGGGACAGCTATCTCTAGGGAATGGTTGTCACTACCCTCGAGGCATATGACCATAGGATGTTGTGATGGAATTAGACAAAAATTTCCAAACACACACCTCATTTAATATTTTATTATAGAATAATAAAAAAATATAGAACTAGAATAGTTTCAAATCCATTATATTTAATTCGTGCACCCCTATTCCATATTAATTATTTATTTCTAGGTATTGGAATCATTTATATTAAAAAACAAAGATGATACCCACTGCACACTAATATGGTGGGGAGTCGGTCAAGCAATAGGTTTTTAAAATTCAATTCATTTTTAAATTCATATTCACATTAAAATAAAAATCGATAATCCAAATGGTTCACAACATTTTATCCATAAGGGATCATACACCATATGAAATAAATGTGGAATCTAATTTATCCATACCATAAGACATTCTAAACAATGTGAATCATGGTCCATGATTCAATGATCCACTGTGGAAAACGTAGGGTGTCTACTATAGCCTATTCAGAAAATTCACCAATGAATCAGAAGTCACTCTATGTAACAACTATTTTTTTTCTCAGTTACCTCCATGAATCATTATTAATTATTTATTATATTTATAGAAAATAAGTAAATCTTTAGAATCATAGGAAATGTAAAACATTCATTTCTCATATATGTGAGGGAATGTATTTTTATGTGAATTTTCAATAGTGAAGCCCATATGATGTATTATGAATGCATCCATACCACATATCATCGAGCCAAGGATTAATTATAAATCACTAATATATCAATAATAATATCAAAATTCCATTTCATCACTCAATGGTGGAATTAAATAACCTATAATAAGAAAAATAAATAAAATAAAAATTTCTATTGGAGGTATTTTTGTTTTTTTCTCATACTTCGTTTAGCTAATCATAGGAATAGGTCCATACCAAATAACGTATCATTATTACTCTCTTATCTATAATCTCATAATAGTAATGAATATTAAATAGAGGCTCTGATACAACATTGTGATGTCCCAAACCCAGATGCCACTAAAAAAAACCTCGAGTCCGGTTGGCCACATGGAATGAAGCACATCTCCCCAAAATCCAATGTTTGTTTATTATTAGTGATAGCCTTAGGTGTTTCAATGGGGTGACTATCACATCATAAAAATAGTTGAACAAAATAGATAAAGAAAATAATAGGTAAATATATGAATCCTAAAAATGTCCAATGCATAAGGGAAGTGAACAATAGAAAGATCCGACCAGTAACCCACCATACCAAAAGCAAATATAAAAAAGCATGAAATAATTATCAAGATATAACTAGAAATTTAATCATTTACAATAATATGATATTTAATGAAATGTATCTATAAATAAAGAAAACATGGATACAAATAGTTGTCAATATAACCATAAATGATATATAAAAAGAATACAAAAGTAAAAAAAATCTATCAATGCATCCCTAACTCTATCATGGTCAACTTCTACAAAGCTCCCATCCTATGACATGAAATATTTAACAAATTCATAATAATATGCTTCTCGTTATATACTCTGGAAATCTTTTAGTCTTCTTGGGTGTAAAAGGTGTCTCATACATTATATGAGAAAAACTTTATAGGCCACCACCAATGTTATCTATAAATATCTAGTATATTTGTATAATATGGTTTTTTAAAAATATAATAATGAAAATTAGTAATAAATGTAAAATTTTGGATCTTGATACTGAATAAATACCCTGATGAAACTAAATGTTTCACCCCATTCTTTTGTTTCTCCAAATAAGATTCAATGGATGAAATTCATTATATCATATTTATAAGGAATTTTATTCCCAGTATTATAGTATTAAAAGGGATTTCATTTCAAGTATCGCATTTATATGGGACATCATAACATGTATAATAGTAAATCCTTCCATTCCAATATAATATCCCATTAAGGGACTACATTCCGGTATAGTAGAACAAGTGTTGTCATTCCCATCGTTTCTCATAAGGGACTTCATACCCATATAATATCAATATTATATATGTGTACTCATTTTCGTATTGTTCACAAATTTATCTAAGGGTCTCTATGATTGTTTCTATATAAAATGTTCAAGGTTCATAATGCCCATTTTGTGTAAATCATGAGGGAATCCATGCCCAATTTTATAACAAATACATAAGGGCCACCAGCCAATTAATATATTCTTCGATGATCATCATCCTGATTTCCTATATTTTAAAAGTGGTTTCATTCCAAAAACACATTAGTATTAAAATAAATATAATTCATTACTACACATGGAATTATTAATTTCTGAATAAAATTTAAAAATTACAATGTTGTAACTATTTTCAATTTTATTATGGTTAATGTCCATACAACTCCACTTTATTCAATACAATTTATTAATAATAATTTTCTATTTCATTATTCATGATAGGCCAACAATTTAATTCCATATCAAAATTATATTATCAATTTGAAGCAAAAAAAAATACACGATGTTTTTTTTCTGCAAATGATTGGAATGAAATTAGACTTATGTAGGGAACACCCAAACCAAGGGCTCACTCCATGGTTTTAGAAATTGATAAGATTTGGGTTCTAAAAAGTTATCATAGTAAAGGAAAATTGGCCTACGTAACAGCTAAAAATATTATAGAGCCTCAAAAAATGAGGTATAATTAAAATACAACTTAGTTTATGCTTGAAAATCTCTCCTTATCGAGTATGGATCATTCATTTTTTCCAGATTGGAATAAAGTTGAAAATAAATGAATACCTTGAATTTAGGGAATTTTATTATGCACCATAACAAGTCTAGGGAGATGAGAAAGAACGAAGAACATAAAAAGGGAATAAAAATATTAACATTGGTTATCCAAAGAGAGGAACGGAAGTTGAAAATGACTTCAGACAGATGAGTTGCTTTAATATATAGGATTTTTATTCAATTTATTTTATGTGAACGATAAGTGGGAGGACCTATCACTAGAATAAAAAAACTAAGGGAGGGTTAGGCAGATAAATAATTAAGGTAAAAAATGGAAATTCTCCCAAAATTTCAGAGGTTCACATTTCTGCTACACAGTTTTCCAAACTATGCCTCGTACATGAAATATTCATTTGATAAAAAAACATAGTGGTATCACATGTGAAGTCAAACCCTGGAACATGGTTAGGAAAATTTTTTCACCTGGATTTACCCCACTGTCCAGCACAGCATGGTAAGGGGTAATTGGGAAGCCCCCCATACACGGTTTCTCCTAACCATAAAACCAATCTTTTTTTCCACCGGTAGATTTTTTGGATTCATGCAATCCCTAGACTCCCTCATATGTTTTATAACATTAATGGGAATCCATATTAGGTCGATAAATAATAACTAGACTGAAATTAAAAGGATCCCTACCTCAAAATAATTCATGGAGTGTACAATGATTATCTTATGAACCTAAAAGGTTGGATGTTAATTCAAAATTTTTGCACTCTAAACATATTAAAAAGTTTATAAATATGGATTTAATAATTTCATTAATAAATAATTCATACAACATTTCTGATATCTTTTTTCCTTGTATATATTGTTTTTACTTAAGAAACATATGTGAAAAAGTGTTAGGAGGACATTTTATTTGGCACATAATAGATCCTAGTAATAAATTTTTGACTAAATGGGAAATATATAACATACACACAAATAGGTATTATATTATTGTTTATTAATCATTTTATTTGAATACTGATGTAAATGAGGTCATATAACACATTAATGAAATGGAAATGGAAATATAAATTGAACTTCCTGATTGTCCAAATTCATTTGTGTAGTAAAACAGATGTGCTAAGAGACAATTGTATAAAAATTGTACCATATAAACAAAAACTATACACTATATTGATGTAACATAATTTTAAATCATGTGGTGGAATGAGCGAAAAAAACAGAATATAATTAATTGGTCTCCTAATTGACATAATACTAGAAGAAAATAAACATCCATGTCCAATATAAGAAGCTAAACAATTTCAATGATCAATGCGAATGGAATCCAAAAAAGTACATTCTTATACAAATGATTTCATACGTTTTCTTAAGGACCATTAATCGCTCATGAAATTACTTATGTGTAGAACAAATTGATTCAATAAATATGAATCATGTACCTCAATGTCAGTGTGGTACATTCATATCATTCAATGATTTAAAAGAATATATGGATATCTAGAAAATGCGTGTCAATTGATAAGGAATTCATATAAATGAATTAAATAAGGGAAATTACATCATCTAGAAAACATATATATGCGGAAGAAAATTGATTAAGTGTATAATTATTTTGAAAATGTTCTGAGAATGCTCAATCTGGTATTATCTAAAAATTGAATAATATCTTTTGGTGTATACTATGTTAGTCATAGTATATGTCGATTCATGTTGAAAAATTATAACATTCCACCAATTTTTACATGACGCACAAATACATGATGGTGTATTCCCATATATCATGACTGAAATTACTAGGTATTGATATTTTTTGTATATTGGGGTCCATTGATCAATGATCTATAATTGATGTTGGATAATTGTGTTAAATTGTATGATACTTGTTGAAATGAATAACTCAAATTATTTTCCATGTTGTATTGGATTATAAATGTCTTTCATTCTTGTGGAAAATTTGTAGATGTGGAATTAAATGAATGTCGGGGTTTCCAATTTATAATAATCTCCACACATAGTTTGAATAAAACATTCTTCAAAGACATTATTTTTAGTAAATGTCACGACCCGTCCTCAGGACATGTGACATGACTACTTCATGACATCCTTCCATAGGCCAGGGGCTGGAGACTAGCACTAACGGCATAAATCCCTATACTGGGAAGGCATTGTCTTTATAAAAATTAAACACGCACTATCAGAGTACACAACTGGAAGAAAAACACTAAGCAATACTATATACAAATGAAGTGCTAGAAAGTAAAAGTGGTCATAAATACAATCCCAATGGTAAATTACAGGTCAAACTGAAATCAAGTACAACTGAAAGTATGTAAAATAGCTACTGGGTCATCCTTTGAGGTTCCTACATGAATTGTAGGTACATATGGCTTCCTCAACACTCCACGTCCATCTATCCACACCGTGCACTGTCACTCTGAGTGGTCCACCTCTGGGTATCGTCCAGTCCTGCTACTCTCTGCCTCAATCAGCATTTTCCATCGTTTTTAACAAACACAAAGAGGTACGGGCATAACCCATGCAAGGGTGAGTATAACGATACTGAGTAGGGACACCGAGACCCGCAAGGTCTCACAATATTTAACAAGGATAACCAAAAATTAAATAATCAATGGGTAACTATTACTTAAAAATATTCCCATACATATACCTAAGTAATCTAGTAACCCAACTCAATCATGCGGTAATCAAAAAAGTCAAAAACTCAGCTGAAACCAGGATTTCATTCATGGGGTATTATGAAGTAACATCCATAGTCAAACTATCGGAATCTTGGCCAATGGTGTACTCATCCTCTAAAGAGTACAGTGGGCCTTCCGTGTCACATAGAGGCGCTTCCCACCTTACTGGACTGCTATGGTACTCCTCGTATCGAGTATTGTGGGTCTACTGTGTCACACAGAGGCACTCCCCACTATGGGTTTGTTGCGTCACATAGAGGCGCTCCCCCTCGCATCCTGCTATGATACTCCTCCTATTGAGAACCATGGGTCTAACGCGTCACACAGAGGCACTCCCCACTATGTTTCTTAGGTGTCACACATATTCTCTTTCCACTAGGCTAGTCGAAACACTCTGAGTCGATCGGCCAACAATTGTCAGGTCTCACCCACCTACTCGGTCTTCGTACACTGCTCGCTCATCTCCGGGTGGATCTGCTCCACGAGCAATAGGTTGATACTCCAATTATCACGTAGTCCCACAAAAAAGTATCTCAAATATCCACCTCATCATTGGGATCTCATCTCAATAGACAACACGTCAATCAGACGCCTGGTCTGTGAGTTATTGGCATTTCTGTCCCATGGGCCAGGTTGGATTTTATGTTCAATCCAACCTGACTATTTTCCAATTATATCCAATCCTAAAGTGGGGTATTCCAAAAGAACTTCCTCTCTCTGTGCTTTCTGTCACCATAGGAGGTTCTTCGATCGGACACTCGTAGCCTATGATGTGGGCAAAAAGTTGAAAACAAGTCCTAGCGAGTCCGAGTCCCGTCGAACCCAGTTGGACCAATCGGACCTGACCCATGTCTGGTCCGGGGTCAGACCCAGTCCAAAGGTCCGACCCAGCCCAAGGGTCCGGTCCAGACCGAGGGGGTAGCCCTTCCCAATGGGAAGCCCGGCCCGAAAGGGCCACCCAGACTGAATTGGCGGCCCAACCTGAGAGGGCGGCCCAACCCGACTGCATGCAAGGCCCGGCTGGCTGGTGGCCGGCGCGGCCTGGTTGGCGGCCCACATGGTTCGGCTGGTTGGCCCATGCAGCTCGGCTGGCCACTGTGTGGCCCGTCTGGCCAGGAGTGGGGGGGGGGGGTTCTACACACCCAGATTTCGGAATAGAGCCGGCGGTAAGGGCCAATTCAATATCATGTGGGACTCGGGGGGTCCCTCCATGTCCGGCTGGCCGAGTGGCCAGTCGATTCCGCACCACCAGCGACCGGTCCGATGCTGGTCTCCCCATCTCATCCGACGTGGCCCACCCTGGCCATGACTCACCATTACCGTGAAATGCGGCGTCACCGCAACACCTCCATCATTTCCCGGCCTGGTCGCGGCCCCTTGCACCTCCATGCATCACGACGGTGCTATGCCCTTTTAGCCACCCAACGACCTTCCGCTTCCAGTTTCATTGCGGATGGATTTCTTTTGTGGTATGCCCGATGCTTGCCGCCGTTTCTCCGCCTCCGTCATCAGTAAATGAGAACAACAAATGGGGAGAGTTGGTTCATGACTGTCCGTTCCGAGCCCTCCTAGTTATGGTGATATCAATTGGCAATTCACATTCCATAATTTGTACGATATAGATCGGTAACAAAAACAACTCAAATCTCCTACCTCGAATTTCTTGATCGTTGATGAAGTCAGAGAAAGGAGGCGTCGATTCATCAACGTCAGAAAATGATGTGGATATTTTTCATTGGCAGATGAGTGTTCATAGGTGATGAAGTTGAAGATGGAATTCATTGCGGTTGACTCCTCATTTATCACGGTTGAAGATCGATGAAGATGTTTGTCATTCATCCTTGGCCGAATAGGCATTCTTCATTGGAGAGTTATTCTCATCCCCAAGCTCAACCAAAAGATTATTCCAACCCAAAAATAATAACATATCATGTCTAATTAAATTATTAGAATAATAAATTCAAAAGGGGAATTATTTAAGGCGGGGCTCCACTTAATTAATTCTTGTGTGTAATCACAACAAATTAGGGGAGAAGGTCAAGAGTCTTCTCCACTAAAATGGGGTGTTAAAGGGGGTTAGAAACGTGGGAGGTCCACAACGAAAAATATCCTCCCAAGGGAGGTTTTGTTTTGGTGGTCCCCACCACCATAACCTTTCATGGTGGGTTATGGTGTGGTGGCCCCCACCCCCAACCTCCACATGGAGGTTTTACCCACAAAAATAAAAATAAGTTGCACACCTGATTTTTTTTAAATTATTATTTAAAACCCCAACACTGACTTCCATTCTTGACCAACTGTCGTCAAGGTGAAGGTCTTATTAAACGAATATAGGCACTGTGAGTTCAACGGTGCCCTCAGAATTCAATTCTGATCACCATTTTAAAAGATACAAAATCCCGCTGGTACGATTATTGATCGTATCAGAAAAAAACATCATAAATTGAATCTGGGAAATCCGGGAGTCGATAACAAGCACCGTAAATTTTTTAGGACTCGTAAAAATCCCCATTTATTTAAGAAAAAAATTTACCCAGAATTTTCGGGTCTTTACATTCTCCTGACCTCACAGTTTTACGTCCCCATAAGCTACAACTAGAACTATGGGAACAAATGGGGGTACTGAGCAAGCATCTAATCCTCACGCTCCCATTTTCTATCGTGGTGGTTCCTGTGCTTCTAGTGAATGCGCACAAGAGGTATCGACCGTCCACATAGGACCCGCTCCTATCGATCCTCAATCTCCACTGGAACCTCTGTGAATGTCACCCCATCATTGATGTCCAGCTCTCCATGGTCGATGATTTGGGATGGTTTGTGCATGTATCTCCTCAACTATGATATTTGGAAGACGTCATGCACCCAGGGAAACTGAGGTAGAAGAGATAAGTGGTAATCCACCACACCTAATCTACTGAGGACTTGGAAAGGTCCGATGAATCGAAGAGACAACTTACCACCTCAGACAAATCTCCATAGACCTTGTCGGGGTCAAAACCATAGAAAGATGTGGTCGCCATCCTATAACTCTAGAGGCCCCCATCCCCAATCAGCATATGACTTCTTCCTCCTCTACGGAGTCCTCATCCGCTCCTGGATGATCTGCACCTTCTCCAATATAGCCCGTACGATCTCTGGTCCCACTAGTGCTTACTCTACTGGGTCTGTCCAGCATAGTGGCGATCTGCAAGATTGAACATACAAGGCCTCAAAAGGTTCCATTCCTATGGTGGAGTGGTAGCTGTTGTTCTTGGAAAACTAAACCAAAGTTAACTGATCCTCCCAGCTGCGAAAAAAGTCAAGGACACATGCACATATCATGTCCTCGAGGGTATGGATGGTCCGCTTAGTCTGACCATCTGTCTGAGGATGGAAGGCGGTGCTCAAACAAATCTATGTCTTGAAAGCCTCCTGCAACCCCTTCCATATCCGAGAAGTAAACCGTGTGTCATAATCCGAGACTATAGAAGAAGGTACTCCATGTAAATTTACTTTCTCCTGCACATAGAGGAGTCCAATGATCTCTAATTAACCCAACTCTCTGATCGGTAGTATGTGGGATGACTTGGTGAGTCAGTCAAAAATCACCCATATTGAACCATGACTACTGGATGTATGTGGACAACCTGTCACTATTTACAATGATATCCCTTCCCAATTCCACTCTGGGAACTCTAAGGTCTGATCCAATCCTCCTTCTACCATGTGCTCCTCCTTCACTAGCTGACAAGTGAGGCATCGTGAGAGAAACATAGTTACTTCCTTTTTTCATACCAAGCCGCCAGTGTTGTCGTCAGAGGTCCTGATACATCTTTGACACACCTAGATGTACCGCTAGAGGAGATGTTTGGAACTCCCTCAACACTTCCTCCTGAAGTGCCACTAGTACCATTGTACGTCCTCTGAAAAAGATGATGTGCTCCCCACCTTTACAAAATCCATAAGGTGCCTGCCCCTATGGATATTTAAGTACATCATGTCTCACAGTCAGCGTCTCCACGTTGCGCTTCCCTGAGTCGCTAAAGTAGTGGGGGAGTGATCGTAAGAGATTGTAGGAATGATGCTACATTCCTATCAACAATGGATATCTGTAAGGAAACCAGCGTCTCTTTCGCCTCTCCTACTAGTTAAATATCCGTCCTCCTACTGAGCGCATCCCCAAAAATATTCCACTTTCCATGAGTACAGTCTATCTCGAAGTCATAATCCTAGAGGAACTCAAACCAATGCCACTGTCTCAGCATTATGTCCTTCTGCTAGAGGATATACCTAAGACTCTTATGATCATATTACACAGTAAAGCGTTAACCTATCAGATAGTGTCACCATGTCTTCATGGAGAAGATCACTACTGCTAACTCGAAGTCATGGGTAGCGTTGTTGTACTCGAGCTGTCTTATCTTCCGAGAACCATAAGCGATCATTGCTCGCTCCTGCATCATGACACACCCATGTACGGTCTATGATGCATCACAGAAAACTATGTACCATACACCATTTTATGGAAGCCATAAGATAGGGGCACCAGTCAACCTATGCCTCAGCTCATGAAATCACTGATGGAATCTCTTCGACCACATGAAGGGTTGCCCCTTCTTTATGAAGTCCGATAGTTGTGATGCTACTCTATAGAATTCTGGAACGAATATCCAGTAGTATCTAGCCAATCCTAGGAAAATCTTTACCTCCGTCACACTCTTAGGTGGATCCCAATAAAGTACCACCACAATCTTCGCTGGATCTACTGCAATTCTCTCCTCCGAGATGACATGTCCCAATAAGTGAACCTCTCGAATCCAAAACAGGAAGTTTGAGATCTTACCATAAATCTGCTTCTCTCTGATTGTATTCAATACTACAAATAAATGGTAGGTATACTCCTCCTCAGCAGTGGATTGGATCAGAATGTCGTCGAAGAAGACTATGACAAAGTGATTGAGGTATGGCTGGATGATCCTCCTCATGAGACACATGAACATTGCTAGAGTGTTGGTTACACCAAAGGGCATAACCAAGAACTCATAGTGGCCATAATAACATCTCTAAAGTGATCTTTTGTATAGCATCATCTCGAACATTTAGTTGGCGATAACCATATCTGAGTTCTATCGTCGAGAACCATCGTTCACCCTTGAGCTGTTCAAAGAGGTCATCAATCCTCGGGAGTGGGTACTTGTTCTTCACGGTCACCTTGTTTAGACGAAGCTATCCAAAACAAAGCCTCAAACTCCCATCTACCTTCTTGGAAAATAGAATCGGGGATACCTAGGAAGAATCATTGGGTGGGATGAATCCCTTCCCCTGCAAGTCCTGTAGATTTTCCTGCAATTCACGAAGCTCAGCAGGAGCCATCCGATATGCTGGAGTAGATATCAGTGTCGTCCTGGGGTACATGTTAATGTATAAGTCTACCTATCTGTGAGGAGGTAGTCCTAGAACATCTTCAAGGAAAACACCCATGTACTGGTCCACCACTTCAGGATATGTCGGACACTCCACATCAACTTCTCCGAGGGTAAGGCAAGCCAACTTGTGAGTGATCAGCTGCACCCTCCTCCGAGTATGTTCATCCAGTGATGCAAAGGTTCCCTTCTCACTAGTGAAGGAGATCCAGGTCCCATCCATGAAAACACAATGCAATTTTCACCTAATACAGTCAATCTGAGCATGGATTGTAGATAACCAACTCGTACCCAAGATGGCGTCGTAAGGCCTTTGTAACGACCCAAAATTTCATTAATGGAAAATCCCTCATGATCCAGTTAAATGTTTCTTTAGGAAAAAAAACTTTTTTATAAGATGTCAACATCTTTAGTTTGACGTTAAGATTTGTGACCGTTACTTTTATAGCCGTTGAACAGTGATCATCTAGGTAGTTTAAATATAAGGCTTTAACGAACCAATTTTCTACTCAGACAAAGGAAGCGATGGCCTCATCCAGTAGAATTGCCCCTTACGAAGCCCATTTGTCGGAGCTCGGAAAGGAGGTGGCGTCTTTGGGCTTTTCCCGTGACCAAGCCCAAGCTGAGCTTCATCAAGTCAAGCTCGAACGTGATCGTCTACGGGAAAAATGGAAGTTGATAGAGATTACCACTCGAGCGATGTTATCCGAGCAACCCCAAGAGTCTGTCACCATCGCACACCTTACCCTTAGGTCTTATGCGGCTATTTTAAGGGGTTATGTAACAAATAAGTAGCACCATGTTCATGTACATTATCTTTGTATATAATAATGAATATAATTTCTAGTCATTTTTGATACATTGTAATTAGTTTTTAAAGTACAAACGGTGTTTTTAGTTATTATTTAATTAAGAATTATATTTTATTAAATTAAAGGATTTTTGAATTAAATAATATTTTAATAAAATATTATTATTAATATTAAATTAATTTTTATTAAATATAAATGATCTTATAATTTTATGAATGCAATTAAAATTTTTATTAAGGTTTGAAAGCCATTTCTGTCAAAACCCGTGAATTTTTTATAAATGTCGGTTTTTATTTTAAAAGTAAAAATTCACATATTTAGAAAATTATTTAGATAAAATAAATATTATTTTTGGAATCAGGACGTCGAAATTATCCAACGGTGAATTTTTCATAATTTTCTGAGACAGTCAATTTTTTGGGTAAAAATGAAATACCATTTAAATATATAATGTGTTTTAGGACATCATAATGACCCATTGGTGATGTAATAAAATACCATAATCCTTATGTTCGGCCAATATGTGTTTTATCATTAAAATAATTAGGTTTTGGGTTTGTTTGACTCACTTTTCAAAGCATTAATGGAGCCCTCAAGACTTATTCAACACTTTGCCTTTTTAAATTAATTTCCATGGGAGTGTGACTCACCTCCACATAAGCAACCCTAATTTTTTTAATAAGTTCGGACCTTGGCCTTGAAAAATATTGTTTTCCTCTTTCCTTTTCCAGAAACCATGGGCAAATACCATGGGATGGTTTGTGGTTTGGATTATTTTAATATAAGGGGTCCCAAACCAAAATAATAAAGAATTCTCTCACCTTTCCTATATAAACCCACCCAAGCTCCCACTTCCTCCTCACCCAAAGCCCTTGAAGTTCGTCCAACCTCTGCCCTACTCTCTCTAGAATCCTCTCAAGGTGCCCCAAGCTCCCAAGAAGCCTCTCACAAGCCTCTCTCTAGCCTTTGGAAGCACACTTCCAAGTAAGGGTTTTTCTTCCTTTCTCATTTTTGTCAATTTTTCTTTAAGTTGTATTGCCCTTTTTAATTTCATTTATGAATGTTGGGGTATGGTTTCGCACCTCTCCCATACTGCCCTCTTATTGTTTGAATGATGGGAGACCCCTTTCTCTCTCATTAAATGCCTTCCATGTACACCGGTTACTATGCCGAAATTCCGAAAGGAACCTTTTTCTCCTCTTTTATATTCAAGCAATACTTTTGTATCATGAATCTAAATAATTTTTCAATTGCTGGGACATGTATCTATATGTCCTTGTTACTGTCCATTACATGTAAATATGATGAGGAACCCCTTTCTCTCTCATCATACTTTTTTATGAATTCTTATGTCACGCCGTTACACTGCCGAAATCACACCGATTTTCTAAGCCAATATCATTGTGTAGTGAATACCATGCCCATTTCTCCATCAAGGGTATTCACCATTATGGACATTTACTTATTGATTGTAAAGTTTCATTTATTAATTCCACATTCCTTTATCGTGGAATAAATTATTATGTTTTATGAATCCATGTTTTATGATCCATGTGGCACACTTATGCATGAAATAAAATGTTTAAGAAGGGTGTGCCCTGATAGCGCTCCAATGCATTGGGTAAAGTATAGTATCATGATACGTCATGTTCAATGAGTATTGAATCATGCTAATTCAAGTGCAACGAGGGTTTACTCGTGGTTCAAGTGCAATGAGGGTTTACTCATGCTCCATGTGCAATGAGCCTTGGCTCATTCTAATTCAATGTTAAGTGTTGTTGCCACATTTCCATGTTATGATTATCATGCTTTATCATGCCTTTATGTTCATGTCTCTCTTATGCTCTATTGATATTCCTATTGCCTAACATGTATTGTACTCCTCATGTTATTCATTGTGTACTCCCTTACTGGGCTTTATAGCTCACCCTTTTCTTATGCATGTCCTCAGGTTATCCCATGCAATGCTAAGTACGAAGGAATGTAGTGGTCATGTAAAGGAAGTTTTCAATAAGGATGTTGTATTTCAAGTTTAAAGTTTTTATGTAATGATCCTAAGCTCCAGAGACACTAAACCTCTCGATCTTCTTTGTTGTATCAAGTGAAGTTTTATGTAATAAAGCATGTTTAAGTTGTAATAAAAAGTAGGGTTGTCATAGTTGGTATCAGAGGATAGGTTTAGTTATTTTTTGGATTAGGAAACCCTAGTAAAGCCTTAGATACAATACTAATCGTAATAAAAACATCCCTAAGTTTTGGTAAATACTAAGTAAGTGGTTTATCAAACAAATACGTCCCTGTCTGGATACGAGCAGGTAGAGGCGGCTCTGGCACAGATGTATCCTAGGGGTAAAACCCGAAAACACCACTTTAAGCTAGACTCGAACGGGAACTGGTGCACGACAACGGGCCTTGCTGCACTCTTGGTTACGACACTCCCGGGGGATATGTTTTGATAAATTCACAATCTTAGTATGAACCATTATTAAGGGAAAAATGACCCTAAGGATATATGTTAGAAGGAAGATCATGAAAATCCTGGATTGAATCCTATAGACTCATGAGTTAAAGAGATTAAAGTTTATTTATAAGTCATCAACTTTTTTCTTTGGTTTACCCTTTATGTGTTACCCCTAACTTTCCTTTTATTCCAGCCAATGGCCGGTAATAGGAGAACTCGGGCTAACAACCGTTGTGAAGATCAGTGTGATGATTGTACTAATGAGATGCCCAATCCAATGGGAGCAGGAATCGCGAACTTTGTCACGCTTCTCTCTCAGCTAACTCAAGTTTTGAATAGAAACACTGGTCAAGAGGAATGTTCAACCCCCCCTATGAATGAACAAGTCGCTATTGAAAGCTTCATGAGACAAAGGCCTCCTACTTTTAGTGGATCATCCGATCCCACGATTGCTGAACAATGGATCAACTCCATTGAAAAGATATTCTCCATCCTCCAATGCTCTGAAAAAGAGAAGGTTCTCCTGGCGGCTTATCGTATGGAGGGTGAAGCTGATCAATGGTGGACGTTGATCAAAAAAACGAAGCCTGAGGAGGAGATCGAGGCTTTGGAATGGAAGGTATTCCGGAAGATGTTTTTCGATAAATATTTTCCACGCACCCTCCGTCTTAAGATGGAAAGGGACTTCCTTTCCCTCAAGCAGAAAGATGAGGAATCTGTGGGAGCGTACGAGGCAAACTTCACAAGGCTTGCACGATACGCTTCCGGCTTTGTCGTTACCCCCGAATGCAAGGTTGACCGCTTCTTTGGTGGGCTGAAGCCTAGCTTGCGGAAAGCATTAGCGATCCGTGACTTCGACAGCTATGAGGAAATTGTCCGATGTGCCCTCAAGGTTGAAATGGAGATCGGAGAATCACAGGGGTATCATGGGGACAAGAAGCGGAAGGTGGACTTCAATGCTGGTGGTCCGATGGATAAATCCAACGGCGCTAAGAAATTCCAGCACCCCACTTGCCAAAAGTGTGGAAAAAAGCACCCTGGAAATTGCCTTAGGGGAAAAAGAAAATTCTTTAAGTGTGGACGAGAAGGGCACCTACCTGTTAACTATCAGCAAGAAGGACCCGCAGCTACGACGGAGGGGAGGAACGCTCCGTTCGAACCTCAACGCGTTGTTCAATGCTTCAAATGCAAAGAACCGGGTCATTTTGCGAATCAGTGCCCTAATCCAAGGGTTATCGGAGGCAATCAACAACCTCCAAGACAGCAAGGAAGAGCTTTTGACATCACTTCTGCCGAAGTGAACCCCGACAACGAAGTGATGACAGGTACGCTAGTTATTCATTCAAGAATAGCGAACGTACTTTTTGATTCAGGTTCTACGCATTCTTTTATATCTCAATAGTTTAGTAGAACAATCCATGCACCACCACAAATCATGGAAGTTAAGATGTCGGTGAGTACGGCAAATGGGGCAATCATTACATCCCATGAGTATAAGTCCTCCCCTGTTATAATCTGTGGATTGAATTTCCCGGCGAACCTCGTCATACTCCCTTTGGTGGAATTTGATGCAATTCTTGGCATGGATTGGCTTTCCTTATATAGAGCCAACATAAATTGTCGGGAGAGGGAAATCACACTCCATATGGAGAATCGACCCCCGATTCTTTACAAGTGTTAGGAGGAAGATGAATCTCCTTTAGCTCCATCATCTCAAGCATGGATATTACTGCCTTATGAGCACGCATATCTGGCTCAGATGATTGAGTCCAAGGAAGAAACCACCCTTGAAGAAATGCCTATTGTGAGGGAATTCGCTGAAGTATTTCCCGAGGAACTTCCTGGTCTTCCTCCAAGAAGAGATGTTGAGTTCTCAATTGAACTTATACCTGGGGTGATTCCAATATCCAAGACTCTATATAGAATGGCTGTGGTTGAGCTTGAAGAACTGAAGAAACAACTAAAGGAGAATCTGGATAAAGGGTTTATACGCCCAAGTGCATCACCATGGGGTGCACCAGTCCTCTTCGTCAAGAAGAAGGATGGGTCAATGTGGCTTTGCATTGATTATCGTGAACTTAACAAAATCACGATAAAGAACAAGTATCCTCTCCAAAGAATCGATGACTTGTTTGATCAGCTGCGTGGAGAACAATACTTCTCCAAGGTCGACTTGCGGTCGGGATATTATCAAGTAAGGGTGAAGAAGGAAGATATCCCCAATACTGCTTTTCGTACAAGGTACGGGCACTATGAATTCATAGTAATGCCTTTTGGACTCACCAATGCTCCAGCAATATTCATGGACTTGATGAATAGAGTCTTTAGAGATTACCTAGACAAATTTGTGGTAGTCTTTATAGATGATATTCTAATATACTCCAAAACCAAGGAGGACCATGAGGAGCATTTAAGAACTGTACTGGAGACTTTGCGCAAGGAGAAGCTCTATGCCAAGTACATCAAGTGTGAGTTCTGGTTGAAGGAGGTCTCATTCTTGGGCCATATCATCACAAGCAATGGGATATCTGTGGACCCCTCCAAAACAGATGCAATTGAGGGATGGCCGAGGCCAACATCAGTAACTAATATCCGTAGCTTCTTGGGGTTAGCTGGATATTATCGACGATTTGTGAGAAACTTCTCACGATTGTCCAACCCTCTTACCAAGCTAACTCGAAAGGGAGTAAAGTTTGCTTGGAGTGATGAATGCGAAGAAAGCTTCACGGAGTTGAAAAGGAGGCTTATCACTGCACCTGTTCTCACTTTACCCACAAGTGGGGAGCTTTTTGTGGTATTCAGTGATGCTTCGAAAAAGGGCTTAGGATGTGTGCTGATGCAGAATGATAAAGTGATATCCTATGCCTCAATACAGTTGAAAATCCATGAGCGAAACTATCCAACGCATGATCTGGAGTTGGCGGCGGTGATCTTTGCCTTGAAAATCTGGCGGCATTATCTCTATGGAAAGAAATGTGAGATATATACTGACCACAAGAGTCATAAATATATATTCACACAGAAAGAGCTTAATATGCGCCAGAGATGATGGATAGAGCTCATAAAGGATTATGACTGTTCAATACATTACCACCCTGGGAAGGCGAACAAGGTGGCGGATGCCCTAAGTAGAAAGGATCCAGCAATTCTATCAATGATGAGAATTGAGAAGGATCCAATCTTCTTAGACTTGATGAAGATGGACGTGGGAATCATAAAGAAGGGAACATCATCAATGCTTTCACAAATGATTGCTCAACCATCCCTTTTGTAAAGGTTAAAGGATGCTCAAAAGGATGATGCGAGAATCCATGAAAAAGTGGAAGCTATCAAAAAGGGAAAATCCACAGAGTTTAATGTTAATGAAGAAGGAATTGTGTGGTTTGGGAAAAGATTATGTGTCCCATCAAGTTCGGAGCTGAAGAAGGAACTTTTGGATGATGCACATAGTTCAAATTTCTCTATTCACCCAGGGAGCACAAAGATGTATCGAGATCTCCGAGAAAACTTTTGGTGGGATAATATGAAGAAGGAGATCGCCGAATATACATCAAAGTGCCTGGTGTGTCAGCAAGTGAAGGCAGAGAGGCAGAAGTCTAAGGGGATGATGCAACCATTGCCCATACCAGAATGGAAATGGGAGAACATCACCATGGACTTCGTCATTGGACTTCCAAGGACATCCAAAAGCAACAATGCAATCTGGGTTATTGTGGATCGTCTTACAAAGACTTCAAACTTCATTGCTATTCGAGAGGATTTCTCTTTGGATCAACTGGCACGGATATATTTCAGGGAAGTGGTACGGTTGCATGGAGTACCACTATCTATTGTGTCTGACCGAGATCCAAGATTTACCTCTACGTTTTGGAAGAGTCTTCAACATGCTCTGAATACTGAACTGAACTTCAGTACGGCCTATCATCCTCAAACTGATGGCCAATCTGAGCGGACTATCCAAACACTTGAGGATATGTTGAGAGCGTGCTCAATGGACTTTAAAGGAGTATGGGATCAACATCTTCCTCTAGTTGAGTTCTCTTATAATAATAGTTTCCACTCAAGCATCCAAATGGCACCATATGAAGCCCTGTATGGGAAAAGGTGTAGAACACCGACATGTTGGGATGATGTTGGTGAACGTAAGCTGCTTGGACCAGAAATGGTCGAAGAAATGGTGGAGAAGGTGAAAACCATTCAGCAGCATATCAAGGCAGCCCAAAGTCAACAGAAGAGTTATGCAGATAATCGTCGACGATACCTTGAGTTTAAAGTCGGAGACATGGTGTTTTTACGCATATCTCCGTGGAAGAAGGTCATGAGGTTTGGAAAGAAAGGGAAGTTATGTCCAAGGTACATCGGCCCCTTCGAGATTCTTGATCGTGTTGGGGCTGTGGCCTGTCGACTAGCACTTCCACCTACTATGGCCAAGGTACATGATGTCTTCCATGTATCCCTCTTAAGGAAGTACATACCAGACCCTTCACATGTACTCTCTTCTGAGGTGGTACAACTAGAAGACGATCTTTCTTATGAGGAGCAACTAGTGAAGATCTTGGATCGTAGAGAAAAAGTTCTACGAAATAAGACAATGCCCCTCGTCAAGGTGTTGTGGAGAAACCACAAGTTTGAAGAAGCAACTTGTGAGTCGAAGGATATGATGAAGCTAAATTACCCACATTTGTTTTAGTGTGGGAAAAGGAAAATTTCGAGGGCGAAATTTCTTAAGGGGAGAATGTTGTAATGACCCAAAATTTCATTAATGGAAAATCCCTCTTGATCCAGTTAAATGTTTCTTTAGGAAAAAAAATGTGTTTATAAGATGTCAACTTCTTTAGTTTAACGTTAAGATTTGTGACCGTTACTTTTATAGCCGTTGAACAGTGATCATCTGGGTAGTTTAAATATAAGGCTTTAACGAACCAATTTTCTACTCAGACAAAGGAAGCGATGGCCTCATCCAGTAGAATTGCCCCTTACGAAGCCCATTTGTCGGAGCTCGGAAAGGAGGTGGCGTCTTTGGGCTTTGCCCTTGACCAAGCCCAAGCTGTGCTTCATCAAGTCAAGCTCGAACGTGATCGTCTATGGGAAAAATGGAAGTTGATAGAGATTACCACTCGAGCGATGTTATCCGAGCAACCCCAAGAGTCTGTCACCATCGCACACCTTACCCTTAGGTCTTATGCGGCTATTTTAAGGGGTTATGTAACAAATAAGTAGCACCATGTTCATGTAAATTATCTTTGTATATAATAATGAATATAATTTCTAGTCATTTTTGATACATTGTAATTAGTTTTTAAAGTACAAACGGTGTTTTTAGTTATTATTTAATTAAGAATTATATTTTATTAAATTAATGGATTTTTGAATTAAATAATATTTTAATAAAATATTATTATTAATATTAAATTAAGTTTTATTAAATATAAATGATCTTATAATTTTATGAATGCAATTAAAATTTTTATTAAGGTTTGAAAGCCATTTCTGTCAAAACCCGTGAATTTTTTATAAATGTCGGTTTTTATTTCAAAAGTAAAAATTCACATATTTAGGAAATTATTTAGATAAAATAAATATTATTTTTGGAATCAGGACGTCGAAATTATCCAACGGTGAATTTTTCATAATTTTCTGAGACAGTCAATTTTTTGGGTAAAAATTAAATACCATTTAATTATATAATGTGTTTTATGACATCATAATGACCCATTGGTGATGTAATAAAATACCATAATCCTTATGTTCGGCCAATATGTGTTTTATCATTAAAATAATGAGGTTTTGGGTTTGTTTGACTCACTTTTCAAAGCATTAATGGAGCCCTCAAGACTTATTCAACACTTTGCCTTTTTAAATTAATTTCCATGGGAGTGTGACTCACCTCCACATAAGCAACCCTAATTTTTTAATAAGTTAGGACCTTGGCCTTGTAAAATATTTTTTTCCTCTTTCCTTTTCCAGAAACCATGGGCAAATACCATGGGATGGTTTGTGGTTTGGATTATTTTAATATAAGGGGTCCCAAACCTAAATAATAAAGAATTCTCTCACCTTTCCTATATAAACCCACCCAAGTTCCCACTTCCTCCTCACCCAAAGCCCTTGAAGTTCGTCCAACCTCTGCCCTACTCTCTCTAGAATCCTCTCAAGGTGCCCCAAGCTCCCAAGAAGCCTTTCACAAGCCTCTCTCTAGCCTTTGGAAGCACACTTCCAAGTAAGGGTTTTTCTTCCTTTCTCATTTTTGTCAATTTTTCATTAAGTTGTATTTCCCTTTTTAATTTCATTTATGAATGTTGGGGTATGGATTCGAACCTCTCCCATACTTCCCTCTTATTGTTTTAATGATGGGAGACCCCTTTCTCTCTCATTAAATGCCTCCCATGTACACCCGTTACTATGCCGAAATTCCGAAAGGAACCTTTTTCTCCTCTTTTATATTCAAGCAATACTTTTGTATCATGAATCTAAATTCCTTTTCAATTGTTGGGACATGTATCTATATTACCTTCTTACTGTCCATTACATTTAAATATGATGAGGAACCCCTTTCTCTCTCATCAGACTTTTTTATGAATTCTTATGTCACGCCGTTACGCTGCTGAAATCACACCGATTTTCTAAGCCAATATCATTGTGTAGTGAATACCATGCCCATTTCTCCATCAAGGGTATTCAGCTTTATGCACATTTACTTATCATGGAATAAATTATTATGTTTTATGAATCCATGTTTTATGATCCATGTGGCACACTTATGCATGAAATAAAATGTTTAAGAAGGGTGTACCCTGATAGCGCTCCAATGCATTGGGTAAAGTATAGTGTCATGATACGTCATGTGCAATTAGTGTTGACTCATGCTAATTCAAGTGCAACGAGGGTTTACTCGTGCTTCAAGTGAAATGAGGGTTTACTCATGCTCCATGTGCAATGAGCCTTGGAACATGCTAATTCAATGTTAAGTGTTGTTGCCACATTTCCATGTTATGATTATCATGCTTTATCATGCCTTTATGTTCATGTCTCTCTTATGCTCTATTGATATGCCTATTGCCTAACATGTATTGTACTCCTCATGTTATTCATTGTGTACTCCCTTACTGGGCTTTATAGCTCACCCTTTTCTTATGCATGTCCTCAGGTTATCCCATGCAATGCTAAGTACGAAGGAATGTAGTGGTCATGTAAAGGAAGTTTTCAATAAGGATGTTGTATTTCAAGTTTATAGTTTTTATGTAATGATCCTAAGCCCCAAAGACACTAAACCTCTCGATCTTATTTGTTGTATCAAGTGAAGTTTTATGTAATAAAGCATGTTTAAGTTGTAATAAAAAGTAGGGTTGTCATAGCCTTGATGCCACTACAAGGAGATCCCAGACAAAACTCTCGCCTCCTAAAGTAATCTCAGACAACTAGCACCAGTGCGTAATCATCATGTCTACTCCCGTAGGAGTCTCTAGCCGTAAAGATCGAGCCAACAGCTCTGTTGGAATCTCTGAGCTCCGAATGAGGGCAGTAGAAATGAATGATTGATTGGAACCTATGTTTATAAGAACTACAGCTAAGGTCGATTAGACACAAATAGGACCTTGAATCATCTCTAAAGAGCTGTGGTTGTATGCCTCAGCTGTCTGAAGCTGAGCTCTCTCCTATCCACCTACTCCCTGCGTTTGGGGTGGACCTCCTGGTGGTGGTGTAGGTAACACCTCATAACTTAATCCACTGCCAGCTACATGACCAGCTCCTCTTCCACGTCCACCTGCGCCCTGTGGACCGCCTCAATAAAACCTCTGCCTCTAGCTATGAGGTCCCTCAGCTGTCTGCTGATCATCTAAAAATCGGGTCAGACAGTCATGAGCCATGTGACCCTGCCCACCGCATGAGTTGCACTATCTTCTCATGGCATATAATTCACTACCCTGGGTGCCCCAAAAAACTGATCATAAGTCATTTGGTCATTCACCAGTGAGAAGGTTCTCTTGTACCTCTGCATCATCTGTATACTTCCAGTAGTAGAATACTCCACTACAAGTTGACTAGTCATGGGTCTCGCTAATGGTGACTTCTCAGCAAGGAAACTCTCCACAAGGAGGCTCTCTATAACACCCACACCTAGATCAAGATGCTTAGGGAGATCATTGATTCCCTAATCTCTTGCATGATCCCCTGATCTAAGGTTCATGCCCAGAAGAATGGGTCCCGCACCATATCTATGGAGTAGCATGACAGGTCTGTGAACCTCACTGAGTACTGAGCTACAGTCATGCTACCCCACTGTAGATGTAGTAGCTCCTGAATTTGTACTGCTCATAGGGTCACTGGAACAAACTCCACCTGAAACGGGCTCTCGAAGTCTATCCATATTAGTGCTTCCTCGTCGTGCACCTATAGCATCGGGTTCCACCATCCACTTGCTGCTTCTTGAAGGAGACTCACAACAAGGATCACCATGAGGTCTGCTGGTGTCACTACCAGCCTGAAGACTCTCACCACAGCCTCCAGCCAATCCTCAGCCACCTGTGGTTCCATCTCTCCCTGAAAACTAAGTGGCATCTATCACCGGATGCCATAAAAACAAGATCAAATTGCATGCATTGTATATAGCTGGGGCTGGTGGCATCAGTGGCCCAATGGGAAGTGGTACTTCTTGTACCTCTGCTGGTAAAAGGCCTCACACTGAGGCCTCGTTGCTTAGCGGGCTGTCAGACCGTACGACTCTCGGGGCTCTATAGGGATGCATCCTGAATGAAATAGATGTGACACAGTCAAAAGATTATACCTGATGAGATGACCTAGTTGAGCCAAATTAAGAAAACTTTTTAACAAACACTCTCAATCTGTGTTTTCAGGCACAAAGTCGTAAATCAGTAGCTAGGGTCCTAGTGTATGGATATGTCGGCCGCCCGCACCACACTGGACTCCCTGAACTGAAAACCACACATAGTACCCTAAAAGCTATTTATTCACAGAAAATAATGATCAGAGTCCTATGTTCTGTGGTAAAATTGACTCCTCTGATTCCAATTTTTCATGACCCGTCCTTGGGAACCGTGTCGTGACTACCCCATGTCCTCCTTCAATTGGATAGGGGCTGGCGACTAGCGCCGAAGGCATAAATCTCTAAGTTGGGAAGTCATTGCCTTTTATTAAAAGTAAACATAAACAATCAGAGTATCCAAATGGAAGCAAAACACTATGTAATACTGTATATAGAAGAAGTGATATAAAGTAAAAGGGGTCAGGAATACAATCACAATAGTGAAGTATAGGTAAAACTGAATGCAAGAAAAACAACTATTGGATCGTCCTCTGGGGTTCCTACATGATAGGTAGGTACAAATGGACTCCTCAGCACTCAATGTCCATCCATCCACTCAGTGAACCCTCACTCCGAGTATTCCACCTCCAGGTACTGTCTAGTCTAGGTACTCTCTACCTCAGTCAGTGATGTCTGTCATCTAAAAACAACACAACAAGGTGCGGTCATAGCCCATGCAGGGGTGAGTATAATGATACTCAGTTGGAACCCCAAGACCCGTAAGGTCTAACAACATCTGATAAGGATAACCATAAAGTAAAAAATCAATAGATAACCCTTACTTAGGAATATTACCATATATTTACCTAAGTAATATAGTAACACATCTCCATCATGAGGTAATCACAAAATTCACTATCTCAGCTAAAACCATGATTTCATTCTTCGGGTAGTAGAAAGTAACATCCACATTCAAATAGTTAGAATCTCGGCTGATGGTGTACTCCTCTAAAGAATAAAGTGGGACTGATGTGTCACCCAGAGGCGCTTCTCACATTCCTATACTACTATGGTACTCCTCCTATCGAGTACCATGGGTCTGCTGCATCATACAGAGGCACTCCCCACTATGGGTCTTCTGCGTCACACAGAGGAGCTCCCCCTCATAGCCTGCTGAGGTACTCCTTCTGTCGAGTACCAAGAGTCTGCTACGTCATACAGAGGTGCTCCCCACCGTGGGTCTGCTGTGCCACACAGAGGCGCTTCCCACTGGGTCAGTCGAAACTCCCCTAGTAGATCAGTCAGCAGTCGTCAGGTCTCAGCAAGCTACTCGATCTTCGTACACCACTTGATCATCTCGAAAAGGATTCGCTCCATGAGCTATAAGTCGATTCCCAAACTATCACGTTGTACCATGCAAAAGTATCTCAATGGTCCAACTCGTCATTGGGAACTCAACGCAACACAAGACACGTCAATCGAACATCCGGTCTGTGAGTTATTGACATTTCAGTCCCGGGACCCGGTTGGATTTTAGGTTCAATCCATCCGGACCGTACCCCAACTATATCCAAACATCAAGTGTCGTATTCCAAAAGAATCATCTCACTATAATATTTCCTTCGTCATAGGCGATTCTTCGATCAGACACCCATAGCCCATGATATGTGAGAAAAGGTGAAAATAATCATAGCAGGTTCGAGTCTGGTTTGGGACTTGACCCGGTCTGCGGGTCCGACATGGCCCGAGTGTCCGGTCCAGCCCATTGGGGTGGCCCGACCCAAATGGTAGCCCGACCCAAAGGGGCGTCCAGGCTAGAGCGGGCGGCCCGACCTGACGACCTGTGTGGCCCGACTGGCTGGTGGCCTGTGTGGCCCAACATGCGGCCCGCACGGCCCGGATGGCTAGCAAGCGTGGCCTGGCTAGCTGGACCTTGTGGCCCAACATGTAGGCCGCCGCCTAGCCCGATGAGCTGGCCGCCGCGTGGACTAGCTGGCCATGAGTGGTGGGGGGGGGGGGGGGAAGCACCCCCCCTAATTTCTAAACATAACCAGTGCTAGGAGCCAGATCGTTATCCTGCGAGACCCTGGGTGTCCCCCCCTGCTCGGCTCGTTAAGCGACCAGCCGGTTCCACACCGTCGGTCGCTGGCCCGACGTCGGTGGCCCCTTCTCCTCCGTCGTGGCTCACCCTGGCCGCAGCTCACCTTTACCACGCAAAGCGATGGTGCCACACAACCTCTTCCAAGGCCCGGCCTGGCCTTGGACCTCTGGTCCTCCGCAGGGCGCAAAGGCACCGCACCCTTTCGGCGACCCAGCGGCCATGCGCCGCTGGTTTCTTTTCGTCCAGATTTATTTGGTGGTCGGCCTGATGCCGCAACTGTTGCTCCGCCTCCTTCGTCAAAACACAAGAACAACAAAGGGGTAGGGTCCGTTTTTGTTCATTCCATCTGATCCCTCCTCGTTATGGTGATATAAATTTGTAATTCACATTCCATAATATGAATGATGTAGATCATAAAAAACAACTATAATCCCCTAACTTGAATTTCTGGATCATTGATAAAGCCACGGAAAGGTGGTGTCGATTCTTCAATGTCGGAAAAGAAAGAGGTTATCCATCATTGGAGGATGAGCATTCAGAGGTGACGAAGTCAAAGACAACATTCATCACTGTCAACTCCTTCACATTTGGCACGGTTGAAGATCAATGAAGATGTTCGTTGTAATTTGTTGGCGGAAGAGGCGTTCTTTGATAGAGAGTTTTTCTCCTCCCCAATCTCAACCAAAAGATTGTGCCAACCCATAAATAATAAAATAACACATCTTATTAAATTGGTGGCATAAATAATTCAAAAGGGGAATTAATTAAGAAGGGGCTCCACTTAATTAATTCTTTTGTGTAGGCACAATAAATTAGTGGAGAATGTCAAGAGACTTCTCTAATTAAATGGGTAGTTAAAGTGGGTTAGAAACTCAGCTGGTCCCCACTGAAAAATATCCTCACAAGGGAGGTTATGTTTGGTTGGGCCCCACCACCATAACCTCTCATGGGAGGTTAAGGTGTGGTGGAACCCACCCTTAACCTCCACATGGTGGTTTGACCCACTAAAAAAACATGCTTCAACCCTTATTTTTATTTCAATTATTCTATAAACTCCCCAAACTAACTTCCATTCTCGACCAACTATCGTCGATGTGAAAGTCTCATTAACTGAATATCGGCGCTACGAGTTCAACGGTGCCATCAGATTTCAATTCCAAGCACCGGTTCAGAAGATATAAAATCCCTCTCATACGTTTACTGAACATACCCAAACAAAACATTAGAAATTGGTTCTGGGCACACCGAGCCTCAAGAATCCAGCGCCGTAAAATTTTGCAGACTCGTAAAAATCCCATATATTTAAGAAAAAACTTTACTCATAATATCTAGGTTTTTACAGTAAATCATAAATTTTAACCTCAATGTGGTAAATACTGATCATGGATGATAGTATTTAATGAAAAAATTAAACAATGTGAGACACCATCTCTACTATAGAGTGATTAACTGTTTGATAAATTAAAAGATATTGATATTGTCTTTACTATTCCATTCTCTTAAAACCATTACGAAATTAGATTAGAAAAATTGATCAATTTTCATTGAATTATCGTATTGTAATTTCATGCATGCCAACCATTTGTTTGATGAAATTCATAGAGAAAAAATGTATTTTATATTTTTATTGACAAATGATGTGGCCCATATTACTCAAAGTGTATGTTCCTAATATAGAATTTTCATGAGAGTTTAAACCATGTATCACATAGACAAAAGTGAGAAAATGAGCTCGTGTTGTTTTTATATATCATGTAAATGCTCTATAATATATTTATTACATATACGAATTGAAGAAAGGCATAATTGAATAACATTATGGTAGGTTTGACATATTCATCTAGAGAATTTCAAATTTAAATATTAGTTTAGAACAATTAGCATAAATCCAGAACCAATAAAATGATCTTGGATTATTTTTTAATTTTTGGGAATCAATCTATTGTATATTTATTAATTCCTAGAATTGAACGCATGTAAATCTATATATTTTCTTAGTAATTACGAATTAAATTGTGTGTTTTCAATATAAATGTTTTCTTTCAGTTAAAAAATATTATCACATAAAAAATGATATATAGATTTCATATTATTTTCAAACAATAGAAAAAAGATCCATAATATATTTCTTGTATATAGGAATTGACCTCATGTGAATCTGACACACAATGTGGTTGTTATGAATCCATTTCATTGTTACCATTTTTTGTGAAATTTTATATAAAAACACACCACAAATAGTCAAATCCAATAAAATAGATTATATTAATTTAAAATTTTAGTATAATGAGGTTGAATGTATTTCTGACATATAGAAATTGACCACACATCAAACATACACAGTATGTGGGTGGTATGAAATAATGTACATATTTTTAATGAAGTGGTGTCATTTAATATTAAAACATGTATCACATTGATAAACCCACGAAAATATTCATTGATTATATATCAAACATGTGAAAAAACACCCATAATATTTTTATAAAATGTTTGAATTAACCACAAATCAAAATAAAATATGATTTGGTCATTATGAAACAATTTGTGTGCTTTCAATAGTTGTTTTATTTTAAAATGTACCTTGCATAGTCTAAATTTTGTAAATGAGCATAGATGGATTTTTAAATTTTCAAACATCATCAATATTTCATTTGATACATGTAGGAATCAATGACATATTAATATAATAGATGATGGGGTCAGTATTACTCAAAGTGTGCTTTATCAAAATAACAGTATTATTTTAGTTTAATCCCCATATAACATAGTCAAAACCTAAAAAATAAGATCATTTCATTTTAAAAAATTGGATAATGATATGTAGTTAATATTGATTTGTAGGAATTTTCCATATGAAAATCTAATACATGATGTAGCTAGTATGACATGATGAGTGAGTTTTAATTGTAAATGTCATTTTATTTTAAATCGCACCTCAAATAGAAAATACTGAGAAAACAAGCTCAAATTATATTCAATCATCTGGAAAATGATCCATAAAATATTTTTGACATACAAAAATAAAATTCACTTCAATATGACACATGATTAATTTATGTTATCATTAATATATATATATTAGTTTACAATACAATTAATCACATGTGGATTACATAAAAATAAAATTATAACTTCAATATTTTAAATTTTTTGTTAATTTGATAATAATTGGTTTTATTATCATGAAATATATTTATATTTAGTTATAATATAGAAATGAGACTACATGATTTGATTTTTATATCAGTTGTAATTTTTTTATTTGTCAATATGACATTAATAAAATATTTTATATGTAAATATGGAATTCAAATGATTGGGCATTGTTTTATTTGTATTAAGAAGCCATATATAATATTCTAATATAAATTTGTATGTATTATGATGGGTTTCATTTACAGGTCTTCTCGATTTTCGTTGTAGGGCTACAATTATATAGTAGCTAAAATGGCCTTTATCGGTGCTCCATAAAGTGAAGAAAAAGGTTCCCTTTATCAGTTATTTATCTAAATTGGATATAGTGTACCATTATCAAATATTTATATTTCATTGATTATGTTTCCCTAAATTAGGGTTTTATATATCTCTAATAAAGGGATTCTTTATTTTTTCTTTATATAGTTCATATAATGGGTCTTTTTATCAAGGTTAGATAAAGAGATGATAAACAATCCATTTACTAGTCCTTTTAGAAGTCACTGATAAATGTATAAATTATCCATGATTTTTATAGATATTATAAAGGTTGTCTGATTATAATATAACATATATTATAGTTTATTCATAGAACTAAAAAATTAGTGTCTATCATTTTGAAAATATATTTTTTTGTAGTGTCACAAGGGTCGACATACCTTGGTGGTGAGATACCCTTATTATTAAATTTCATGAAATTATTACATGGAGATATGAATTGGTCTACTATAAGTTCGTCTTCAATATATAGGACTCGTTGAGTATTGTGAGAAAATATATTTTGTTGACTCTTTTTCGAATTGATTTCTTATGAAATGGTATTGACTGACTCCACCATTTATGTACCCAAAAATTTTCATTCAAAATATTGTAATTGTATAGATGTATTTTGAATCTATTATTATATAGGGCTTCAAAGTGGATATTTGGATGCATTATTGTATATTTTTATTATATGAGAACTCAACCAGGGGAGATAGTAATATCATTTCACCTTAATGTCAATCAACCAATGTCACAACATGTCTTCTAGTGTCTCAATAGTTCTCTCATATTGGTCATATGTCTGGCGGTGATAAGTATTTCTAAGGCTCAACATGGTATTTAGAGAAGTTTGTAGATTATTCTATAACATGGAGGTAGACATTGGATTTCTATAAAATTTATTCAACAATGGTGTTACTTGTATCTTCACCACTTCTCTGATGCATATCCTAAGATGCTGATCAAGTGAGAAGTGATATAAGATTACAATGAACAGAATATTTGATGAACCTAAGAGGCTTTTATAATTCATCTAGACGTGGGTAAAATTTGAAATTAGAATTATCTCGAACCATACTAACTACAATGGAGAAGTACAGAAGATATGCGGGTTCGAACCCACAGAGAGGAGGCAACATAATGAAGGGAATTGTAGACTAAAGGTTGGGCCTCTTCAACTTATATTTTCATTTATTAATATAATTATGCAATTGAAATATCTAAATTCTAATACAAAAATAGTATACAGTGGAATCAGTTTCCATGGGCAGTTTTTTAAAAATTAAATCATGAATGGACCTAAAAAATAATAGTATTCAATGGTTGTGCAAGTAATTATATTTAATTAGAATTGAGATGTTCAGACCCTATCAATATAACATAGTATCTCACTTCATTATGGTCTGATTAATTAAAATAATTATAGTGAATTAGGAATAAATTGAAATTATAGAAGAATAATCACACTCATTGGTCATGAATTAATGATCTTAATCATGTTCGTTTTCATTCACTATTAAACACACTTGGTACATGATTTAATAACAAATATGATAAATATTAGTTTCAACATGATAAAAACTAAATATTATCACTGTTAATGTCAATAATGAATTAAATAACATTGACACATACCCATTATTACTAATTCCACTCCCCCCTAAAGATTTATAAAATCATTATTAGGTGATTTACAATAATTAATAAACCATATTCCATAGGGATGAGAACATAGAAGAGTGAATAATAATGAAAGAGAATAAAATAATGAATGAAATTAAACAAGACAAAATCTAGTGATTACATCAAATAAATAAAAGAAAAATATAATGAAAACATATCTATGAATAAATATGGGTTCAACCCCTACAGAAGCCTCCAGGTGGTCATGGTCGAAGTGTGGAATTGAATGAAATTCATTCCTAAGGTGATGTATATATATGAAAAATTGGTTAAAACATGTAATAAAGTTAAACATCTTGTTCTGTTTATCAGCGTACATATAAATGTATTTTGGATCTCATGTGTACCTTTTATGTATATGGAATGTTTATGAATTTTTATTAACAAAACATCGTGTATTGAGTGTTCACTACGTGAAATAGACTCTAGATATTCCATTGTGTGTATTTCATGTGGATTTCTCACTCAAAAGTTTTTACTAGCATGATATCCAGTACTTAGGAATCATGACGTGTATTGGATATTTTTTCTACAGGCTTTGTGGAACGGTAACAACTTGGCTTATGGCTTGGGCATATGGAAATGTACTAGGACACAATGTGTATGGAAAGGTCACGATGTGTACTTTCTAAAATATTAATTTTTTAGTATTTCATCCTTCAATCCTATGAAAAATCAGTCATCAAAATCAGTTGTCATGCCGCTTTTCTTTTTCATGGTGCAATGTGTCAGTTAGTTCCTCAATTTGCATGTCTTCCTTTGTTTTTCATCAAATGAAAATCTTTTATAATAAATTGTCAAAAATTAATCTCAAGATAACAATCATATATTAAATTAATTAATATTCAATTAATTCATTTCTATAATTCAATCAAAATATTTATACAAAATAGATATATCAATAGTTTTGATAAAAAAAATCCACAAACTATTATGCCATTATTTCCTCTTGATGTCTTCGGAATAGAAGTGAAAAATTCTATCATTATTTTTTCCAATTTCGATCATGGTATAAGTAATAGTGGCATCATCCCCATCAAACATTACCTTCCAAACATCACTTTCTTACATTCATGACCGTTTGATGTATATTCCACGATCTCCTTATTCTTATTGTCCTACCCATACTGCTCGCAGACGATTCCATATACCTTTGTGATCCCTTGATTGATGGATATGGTATTGTTATGTACATCATCCATCAAAACCTTATTAAACACATGGTTTTTTGTTAAAATATTTCATGACCCAAATCTTTCAACTCATTTTTCATTAATTTAGAGCACATAGGATTTCCCTTTTCTTATAGATTCCACCATATTCTTAATTTCCAAATCATTTATTTGACCATATTTTATCATACATGGATGGTATGGTTGACCAATACTTTTGAAATATTTGAATATGTTATTACCTTCATAATAACAATTCACATCCTCTTAATGATTAAGAATGTCATATATTTTTTAATTCACATTTGTGATAATGTTATGTTATCCTTTTTATAGTGTTTCTTCTAATTTATTATTTTTCTATGATGTTAGTTGATTATATATACATAGTTCTTATTCATCTCTATCAATTTTTACTGGAACAAATTTACCTCTTTCTGTGTGAGTATATACATGAGCCTATAATGATATATATATTATTCAAAATTCTACCCACAATGATAATTCATCTATATTCTCAATGCGATTATCTCTACATCCATCACCATATCGAGCATCAGATTATTCTATTAATGAAAATTATATTACATTATAGTATAATATACCACATTTTCATTCTAAATTAGAACAAAACCCAATCCCTTTTTAGATGAGTCAATATAGATTTAAAATCCATACCCAGTGGTGGGTAATGTGGGTTGATATTTAGTGATTGGATTCTTCAACAGCTCTCTAAAACCATCCTAAAATTATTTATCCAAGAAAATCATGACTCCTTTATATGTTATCACGATTATTAGGGTTGATAATCCATAGAATATTCTCCCAAATCAGTTATACTACCAACCTAATCAATGAAATATTCTCATTTCTTTTGGAGACTATTTTCTTGTCCATACATCAATTAATTAAATTTTTTCAAAGGATCCATAGATATCTAATTATTTGGGATGACATTCCCAAGGAATGTTAAACTATCCAACCAAATCTGCCTTTTATTTTACTTTTCATACATATTTTTTTTCTGAATGGTACTCAGTACTATATTCAAATGATCCTCATGGTACATATTTATTTTGAAGTAGAGAATATTATCCTTAATAAAGGAAAAAACAAATTTATCTTTAAAAAAATTTAATACTATATTAATTAAATCAATGATTCTTTCTATAAATTACTGAACCCAAAAGGAATTTATATGAACTCTTAGTACTCATACCATATATGATATAAGTCATGGTGATATCCCCCTTCATCACATTTGAATGATAATATTATAAAAAATTGTATATCATATTGAAATACATGGATCAACATAGTAGATTGAAGAAGTAATAAATATTCAGAAGTGGAAAATTTTTCATTATTTCAATAATTTGGAGAACATGTTAATTGATGAATAGGTTTTTTGACCTATACTTCTTCTTGACAAAGTGAACTAGTTCACCCTCTAGTGATGCACTTTGGAACATCCAGCATATATCCATATTTTAATTTACTTTTTTATTATATTCCATTATTTCGTCAATATGAATTTTATAAGGAGTCCAGGAAAATTTCAATGCTCTTAGTATATTATGAATTGAAAATTAAACCTCTTAGATATGAGGAATACATGACAATTCATCATGAATCAAATCTCTATATTCCCAATAATGAGAATATCTTCATGAATGATCTTTTTTTGGCACAATCATTTGAGAAAGATAAACTCTCTCAATTAAAAATAATATCTATTATTGAGATGTGTTAGTCATTTAGATTAGCCCTCCTCTATAGACATGTATAGAATTGGAGGGTCATTCACGAAAGAAAGGTTGAATTAATTCGTTGTACAATTTTTGTTTGGACTATAGAAGGAAATACAATGAATAACTAGAATTGAATTAAATTCTTATAAAGAGAGTATCACTATGTTTTTTTGTGAATTTCAGCCCACAAATTATGTTATGGGATGTGTTATATACATCAGAAGATATAATTTCCCTATTTTCAAATTTCACCAATAGCTCTTCATCATTTTTATGTAGTTTTTGAATTATTCTAGTAAATTTTCAACATATGAATGAATTCATAGATCTGAAATAAAAACGTGTGTTATATATATTATTTACTGAATAAATAGTGTACCTATCACTATATTTTCATCAGTTTCCACCATAGTAGTTGTAATGCTATATTCACACCCTTTTGGCAATGAAGGGTGATAATATTAATTTTATCTGAAAAATGACATGGAGAAGTGGGTTACATAGTTTCTTTTTCAATATAGTTAAGAAATTTGAAAAATAGATTGAGGGGTGATTGGATCATTACCTTATTCTATAATATTTGTGGGTTTCTTTAATCGGTAATCTCTAGCTAGTTTCCCTTCCTTTTTTCATCTAAAAAAAATTTCAAGAATTATTTTCCAATAATATTTCAACATTGGATGTTATAATTGCGTCCCATAATTAGATTTCACTATTATACCAAATAAATTAATATTAAATTTTGACTTCCTATCCCATTAGAAGCCTTGTGATTATTTTTCCACCATTTTGGATTTGAGGGGACATTATAAAATTTCATCGCTGTTGTCAATGTCTCGAATAACTAATGAATTTCATAGACATAACATCATCTAGCAAATGATGTGGTAAATATTAAATTAGGTGGTAATAAAAAATCTATATTTGAATAATTCATGAATTTTTAAATTGACCATATATTCCCCAATATATTCATTATCATTTTTCTTAAGGGAAAATATATCCCTCTTAATTTTGTATTAGAGGGTGCGAGGAAAATATTTTTCAGAAAACATTTTCCAAAATTACTTACAAAACATCCATTCAATAACATCCTAATGTATTTTATTCTTGATCAATTTTCACCACTGATCATATTCTCCTAATATAGAACAAATATACAATACATCCTTCTACTGGTTTCATAATTTAATTATGGATAAGATCATATCAGTATATTTGATCCATTGTTCCATGTTTAAGGGATTTAATGATACAAAAAAATTTATTGAATTTATCACATTAAAGTCTTAACTATAGATTATTATTTATAAGGGGTATTTTTTTTGTTCCCCATAAAATAATTTTCTATTTAAATCCCAATTCAATTGATATTGTATCTTCTTGAAGTTTGTGATCAGTGATCTTATAGGGTAGGGAATCTCATTTTAGATGTTGTCATAGTTGTTTGTCATCTGGTTTCTCCTATTTCATTCCAATAAATCTAATTAATGTAAAATTTTGGAAGAGTGTATTTAAACTATTAATAGCATAACTGATAAAATTATAACATTAAAGGGCTAACTCATAAAGACATTTATTCATTAACCTATGAAATTCAAGGTTCTAGTCTAATTTATTCGTGATGTATTTCATAAAATAAAATATTTTTCCATTTTTGTTTCCTAAATAATCATTCGTAAGGAGATTATAAATTCCCCACTCAATATCCTTGGGGATTTCAAAACCCACGTGGGCAACAAGGCCCATTTTTATGTGTCAGGTGATCATTGAGTCCAACACAATGCACTCCATTCATGGTTTTCACCCTATGGTACATATATTCTAGAGCCACATCCACTTGTAGTATCTGTACTTATATTTATATACAGGGAAAACAATTAATCTATACATTACCAAAATATTGGTATGTTTTATTTTATTTTGCGTTATCATTTTGGATTTCATCATTATTTTTTTGTCATAGTCCCTAAATAAGTAATCCTCCTTTTTATACCAACTACGAAAACCCGAATCATTATTAAACATTAATTAATGATTTATTAGATAGAGTCAATTAACACTAAAAAAAATATTGAGAGTAATAGCGCCTTTTGGATTTTTAGTATAAAATATTACATAAAAAATTTGGTATAAAATGAAAATAATTAATATTTAGGTAACATGCTCTTAAATTTTCACTATTTTTTCTAAAACTGAATGGGATAACCAAGAGACATACATAAAAATATTGTGAGCTATAAATCCTATTAAGGGAATAAAAAAAATTAACTTGTTGAAAGAACTATATGGTAGTCAATATGAATTACAATTGGACCTAAAATGTGGTGAAACATAGTATTAATCAATGAGGAATGGTACAACATTATATTATAATGAAAAAAATTTGAATGTGGTGATAATAATATACATGGAATTTTAAGAATAATTCGAGGGTAAAAAACAAAAAATCATAACATAAAGTTCTTATTATTTATTATTATGCATCATACACGGAATCTCATGAGGCCAAAAATTTACCAATAGTATTGGATCACTTTCAAGGCACATCCATCATAATCATATCATGTATATGCATAAGTGTTCCACATAGATCATTTTACATAAGAAACTATTTCATTACATTTATTCCCATTATTAAGGAATGTGGGTTAAATAGATGAATGTATCATTAAAATTAATTTTAGGTTCATCGTAATGAATAACCTTGAGTAGAAATGGGTATGGGTAAATATACATCACAAATAATTGGAATAGAAAATTATTGTAGAATTTCAGTAGAATAATAAGGGAACATAATGGTTCATGGAAGGAATTAGTGAGAGTTAAAGGGGTGTATTGTGACATCTAAATTATTAGAGTAGTAAGAGGGATGTCTAGTAACAAATACCTAAATTTTATAATAGAATATAATATTCAAAATAATATATTTTTCGTGATTAAAGATGAGAACAAGAGGACCCCATACTACATTCGGGCATAGATATGACATAGGTAAATATTATAATTATAGGGGAAATGATATATCACTATAAAAGTATTAATTGGATAGTAATTGGGAGATTTATAAAGTCGTTAAAATATAACCAATTGATATTCCAAAGGCTAAATGCAATAATGGTTCTTTAATGGAAAAGAAGAGAGAATGGTTCCTTACATTAAGATAGTGTATACAAATGTTTAGGTGGAAACATTAGAGATTTGGGGGATTATGATATGGATATATTGATGTAAGGTAATATTATAATAAAAAAAATGGTTTTTTACTGTTGAGAAATGGTAGCTTGGATGGGTTTATTTTGGAATTTACATAGAAGAAGTTTATTATTTCCCATACATTGGTTTGGAATTTATAATTTGAATAAACATAAAACAAAAATATTCGCATAGTTTTTCACATAATTTATATAACATAGGAGTGGTTTTCATTATTTTTTTAATATGTTGAATATGTGTAATTATAATAATACCCATGTTTATGTGGGAGTGATTCAGGTTTACATGTAATTCATTTTCAAACCTTAAACTTTAATATAGGATTTCAAGGATTCATAATGGGATTATAAATTTCACTAAATAACCAAAATTAAAAAATATATTAAATGGAAAACATATATTTCGATATCGATTCAATTTATGACACTTATTACATTACTTTTGGATTATTATATTTTAATAATACGGACCTTATATTTATAATGTATTAAATTTTTATCTTAAAATTCGACTCCCTGAAAATTATAAAAAAACCATCAGTGGATCATTTTACTTATATGATTACTAAAAAATATATTTATTATTTCAAAATAATTCTATAAATATGAGAAAATGATCTTTTTTATTAAATTCATTATTTTTTAAATTTTTTTGATTTTTTCAAAAATAAGTTTTTATCACACTTATAAAAATTATATATTTACTTTATAAAATTATATAAACATTCATTTTTAATATATACTATTTAATAAAAAAATATTTTATTAAAATATAAACTATTTCATAAATTTATGAAATTATCAAATAGAGTGTCCTAATTGAAATTATATATTACCTAAAAAATACAATTTGGGTTTTAACGTATAAAAATTTTATTTTTATATAAATAATTTATTAATTATTTATATTCCAAAAATATAGTAGAATAAATAAAAAATTATTTAATATGAAATAATATATACATATTCATACTGTTAGGTTCAAGATATAGAACCCATTTATTACACCAGAAAATAACCCATGGATATGGTTTTTGACTGTGTGATTTTCATAGGGTGATTCGATGAGCAGGGTTTCTATAACATCCCTCAATAAAAATTTATCTAATGTGGTAAGAAAGGGTTTTCTAGGAGACCTCATGTGTGTCTCCTCATACAACATAGGCTATAGAATAGTAGTATGGGTGTGATCATTAAAGTGGGGAGACTATAACCTTAGGATTAGGGTTACATAGAAGATGAAATAATTAATATAAATAACTTAATCGTAGTAATAGACTAGCATAAAAAATAATAACATATAATTTTTAGATAAAAATTTGGAAAAATAAACTAATAGTAAATATTCATGCAATGAAATTATAACATTTTTCTAAATTTCAAACTAAAAACAATACAATGAAATAATTAATTAGAAACGTTCTAAACTCAAATGGATTTGGTTCCAAACACAATTTCTGTCCCATTTCAAAATTCTATTTCTACTAGCATGCAATATAATCAGCAACATGTTTCATTTCCCTTCTCTGGACCTACACCAATAAAATCTACTTAGGAACCAAATGGAAGCCCAATTAGAGTGTATGTATAACTTAGTAGGTCGGCACCACCATGGCCAAACATAACCATTCTAAAAATAAGGGCTTGAAATAATTAAATAAAACTTTTTGTATTGATTAATTAAAGAACTAAAGTATTAAAAAAATAAACCTTCTTCGACACCAAGTATGAATATTTATGAGCATGTAGCAAAACCATTCTAAACACAACCATATACAGAAATCACTTTCCTCAGTTCCATTCTAGTACATCAATAACCTTGTCTCACAACCATGACAATCATAATTGTATATCAATGGGTAAAATTAGAAAAATCTGGGCAAATCTCACTGTATATTTATTTCATCAATAAATCAGGGACGAGACCAATAAATAGTCATTTCAACAAGTATTGGGTCAAGCATGTAATATAATAATTTTAGAAATAAACTAGAACTGAGACTGATATGTAAGAACTAAAAAATTTATCATGTTTGTGCCTGATATATAATAATTTTCCTTCTATAATGTATAATCCTAGTATATTAATATTACAACATGTATTAGAATGAGTCATACGAGAAAATATATCATAATGTCACAATAAAATTACAATGGTTAATTAAAAAATTTAATATTTTTCATTCAATTACACATTATTTTTATAAATAGTTCATAAACCAAAAACATGCCCAAATATTGGGTGAAAATCCATCAAGGTAAATTTTCAATGTTTTTGGGTTGATTGAGTTTAATTGAAAAATAAGTTTGAAAAGAATAGTTTTGGTGTTTCATCTTGATATTTTGAATATTTATGTTAACAAAACACCAAGATATAGAAATGGATGTTATGGAAGCAGTGCATATTGGGGGCATCAACAACAAAATATGGGAAAAAATTGTGTTGTGATAATGTTATAAAACTAAGTAAAAGTGGGAGTTGTGTGAAAAATGTGTTTCACACATATTTGAAGGAGTTCATGGATACATCAAGGTAAAGGTTACATTGAATCATCGAAGATGTACATTTAATTAATTGGGTGTGCAATTTTGGAGTTCCATGACAAAAGGGGAATGTTGTACATGAAATGGAAGATGCCAAGGAAGCTTCACATGGGGCCCGTCATGTATAAAAATAAGCGACAACCTCCCCTCCCATTTCTTTATCTAAACCGTTATATAACATTAAGGCTATAAATAATTACAGAGTTACACAAAGATATTTCTTGAATGCAACATGAATTATTTTCACATAGAAATTTGACTTGTGTATATAAGACCAAAAGAGTTCCATGAAAATAAAAATGTTTCAAACAATTCAGTTTTCAAAAATAATAAAAATATTTTGAAAGCAGGTTGTAATTTAATGATAAAGTATAAACATTGTGTGATAGTTATTACAGTTGAACATAATATATGTAATGATAGTGTGAAAGACAAAGTTGTGTAAACCTATAATTCTTGATAAAGTAATTTTGTGGTATATTGTTATAAATAATATACATGAAAGTGAAAATTATTGTTTCCCCAAATGAGTGTAAGACTTATTGATTCATGTTTCCAAAAGATGAATCATATTATCTTGGAGTGGGTAAACACTTTATGAGAGAGTAGTGACCATTCAAATTGTGTTCTTGTGTAAACTCGGAGGGACAATGATTTTTGTGCAAACTAATAATAGAAGATTGTTTTAGAAGATATAGTATATACATTCCTTAAAATTATATTATCATTATCTATATCATATTTTGGGGGGACCTTGTAAATTAGTTTTGTCTCAAGCATGCTTTCATTTCAGTTCATACAATGCATTTGGAATGGGTAGAGGTGTATTTTGTTAAATGATGAAATAAGATCAGATGGGGAAGTTATTTTAAACTATTGTCCCATAATTCCCCCCATATTAGGGTAATTAACCATATTATGTTAACACCATCAATTCAATAATAATGACATGATAAGGTGAATCTATGTCTGGAAATCACCCCCCAACCATGTCATTATATATATACTTCATCCCATTTATCAAATCATTTACAATCACATGTTTTCACACAAAAATGGTTTCCACAATCCAAGTAAGATACAATTGGATCCAAATGGATTCTAAAGAATAAATCTATTTAATAGTTTAATTTATTTAGTTACATTATATGCTATCATAATTTCAATATTGCACATAATTTTCATTTAAAAATACCATATTTTAATGGTTTAGACCCCCATAAAATATACGGGGTTTTAGCAACACCGATAATGTGTAATGCCAATGGAAATTAAGGTGATGAGTATTTAAAGAAGAAATATAGATGGATTTATATCAGGATTGACACTCAACCCAGAGCGGTCCAAGGATTTTCACCAACATTATGGAGATTAAAAAAACAGAATGGTAAAACCAAAGAAAAATACTTACTAGGGGAAATTGCACCAATGGGACTTCTAGAAAAGAGGCTTGTGAACCAAAATCTTTTATTAAACAATCCATGGTCCAGAATAAGAATCCATGCCAATGGAATGAGAAATATATCATCCACAATAATCTTTAAAATTGTTGATCGAGATATTACACAATGGGTAGCTCTTCTAAATTTCAAGTATTTGTTTTTAGGGGGATACAATGAAAAACATGCCGCCTGAGATTATATTTATCTCTACTACACTTTTACAAAATATTAACAGTTTAGATGATATTTAATCACTTCATTCCATTTACTGGTTTAGGAAATAAGTCTAGAGGCAATTACATATATTGTAATAGGTATACCACCTTCCATTTTCCCTCAAATGTTTTTTCACCCATGATTTACAATGGGGAATTAAACACCTCCAAATCTATCCCAATCTTGGTAATCCCCTATAAAATGATTAACATGATTATATTTATAAACCAATAATAAAAAAATGTTATATCCCTAGGCTTCATGTCATTTTCTCTAACAAAGTCCCACTGTATCGAAACATCTCTCAGCCACCATGGATGAAATGAAAAAACACAAAGAGGGACATAACTATAAAAAGGCGAAGAGATCATATAGTTTTTTATGTGATGTTGAAGAGATTGTAGTGATCCTATAAAATTATTTAATCATAAATTAGTTGTTGAATCTTATGCTGAGACTGGTCATGTGAAATGTCTATATAATTTATTTTCCATAGACACTGTGAAAAATTAAATTCACAGGGTATGATCCTATTAGTCAAGGTCATCACATCTTTTATTTTTTTTTGATTATATGTATAACAAACCTTAATATAATAACCATTTGATCACTTTTCAATGGCTATATAATCAGAATTAATTTTTCTTAATAACAGTTTATATCTAAAATTCAATACATTGGTTCAATGTAACTAAAGCATTGAATGTGTTTTATATAACTACAAATTAATTAAATCATAAAAAAATTCATTTATTATTTCCTAGGTCATTAAATTTGGGAAAAATTTCAATCCAAACAGGATATTTGAATATTTATTATGTCATAATCATCAGACTGGAGAAGTATACTCCCAATGCAATAAGTCATTGTTGCCGACTAGGGAAACACATTACAAACAGGATCTGAAGTAACATTGACCATGTTCAATTTAAAGAATAATAAATATTAAAAAATTTCCTATCTATAATCGATTATCCAACCCAATTCTTGGTGATGATGAAAAGATTCCATATCAGACTTAAAAATATCTCAATCTTGACCAAACCATGTAAGTGAACCTTTTGAATCAAATCATTATCAGGAGTAGATGTCTAGAAAATCATGCTATGATTATACTAGACCACCAAGCATGAAGATGTCCCTATGTGGGTTTTCAATTAATTAAATAAATATAACTGATTGAAAATTAGTATAATAAGCTAATAAACCAAATAAGATCCAATGTTATGGTTGATGAAAAACGATTTTGACATTGAATTGAAGAAACCTCATTGAATAAATTTAATTTCACATCATATATTTTATTCCTTTTCTAGAAATGAAAAGAGTATGATGTTAGGGATCATTCCCAATACATATTCTACATCATCAAATTAATATAACCAAATATTTTTCAATGGATGTATCCAATGAAAACAATGGCACAAACACAACCCCATCACTATCAAATCTTTATTACATCCCATTCATAACCATCATTATATTATCCATTCAATGACATACATTCTCAATATATACACCCAAGCCAAATCCAAGACTATCCTCACATATGTCCAACATGTAGGTCCATTAAATTTCCACTAAAAATCCAAGTCATAATTTTGATACTTTCATCATCTTCAACATTCAATCCGTAGTTGATTTCCACCATACTATAATGTATAAAAATGATTTTGCACCAAATTGGAAAGAATTCGATAATGGGTGGAACATGAATCAGTTAAGTATAAATATAGATGCCCAAAAAATCTATAACAACCTTCTTTAATGAACGCTATAAATATTCTAATGTAGAATAATTCATTTGAAATAGAGATTGAAATTTAAAATTGTACTAAAATATCCAAAATAATTTTAGATCGTAAAAGAAACTCCTGCTTCTCACATTGTGACAATAAGGGATTGATCATATCAATAAATGAAGAACTATTCATTAGGGAGTGAGAGGCCACATACATAAGACAAGATCTCCTACATCATAATTTCCCTAATATATTCATTATATTTAATATATTTATTTGGTGATGGCACATAATGGAATTGGTGTCTAAGCTATGTATATTCCATGTACCCTCGTAAATATATTTTGAAAATAAATGATTTTTATCTTCTATTAGAGACACTGTTATTTTAATTTTTTGAATTTTTAGTTATTTCCTTCTTCTTATACAAATGATCCATTTCAACATTATAGGACTAGATGAAATTCATAAGATACTAAGAACAAATCCACTACATGAGATATCATGCAGTGGTTGAAGTGGAGGGTGACTGGAGATATCCAAATTCCATGAAAAGTGATTGAATGGTTTATAGTGATCATTTTTCTCCCTTATTAAAGTTGAGGCCTCCATGAGATGGAAAATAATTATTGTTTCACTGAATAAAAAAACGATGAACATAAAATAGAATAATTATAATATGGGAAAGGTAGGGTATGATCATAGGATAAACCAATTTATCAAAATCATAATTTTAAAATCCAATTCAATTCAACTATTACATATTAATTGTGCAAATCAAAACCATTTTAATTAATTTACTCTTTTCCCACATTAAACCCACCCAAAATTAGCATAAAAAACCATTACACATTCTTATATTGGAAAAAACGTGATTCCACAATGTTGGGCAAAAATCCCTCAAGGTATCATTGAAGCCTTTTTGAGGTGATTGTGTTTGTTGACAAAGTGGACATCTACGTTGTGATTGTTGACAAAGAGGATTTCATGGTTGAATGTCGAGTTCAAGAGCTGAGTTCAACGATTCATGTTTGATTCATGAACGTCGATAAAAGGAATGGATGATCTGGAGGCGGTACAAAAGAACAGATACAAGGTGGCGCCGTTTTCCAGTGTTTGCCAAATTTTTGGGCCTGAAAAATCGGCAAATGAAGAAAAGTGTTTTTGGCAAAGGGACTTGCGCGCCGCGAACATGGTGTACAGGAAACATGCGCGCCACATGTTTTTCAAGATCAGAAGATCAAAATATGGCTAAGGAAATAGGATCGCGCAAGTTTGGGAGTTGGTCGCGCAAGTGTCTAAAGGAGAGGAGACTTGCGCGCCGAAACTGGGTCGCGTAGGTGACTTGCGTGCCGTCGCGCAGGGTGGTCAGATTGCCTATAAATACCGGACCACCCCTCCTCATTTCTCACCGGAGTTCAAGATGAGAGCTCCCGTCGCGCAGGTGTGGTGGTCGCGCAAGTGGTGTGTGTGGTCGCGCAGGTGGGACTTGCGTGCCAGTGGTTGAAGTTGTGCGCCGATGTTAGAAGTTGCGCGCCGGTTTGCAGTTGCGTGCCAATAGTGGTTTGGGCGTAAAGGGAAGAGAGTCGCGCAAGTTTGGAGTTGAGGAAGCTTGTGTCGCGCAAGTGTCAGAGGAGGACTTGCGCGCCCGTTGTGACTTGCGCGCCGATACTTGCGCGCCGAGGTTGACTTGCGCGCCAAGTAAGGTTTGTTCCAGCAGTGTTTTCCGCGCTGCGTGGAAGCTGGAAGTTTGCCCGATACCTTCGGTGCAAAGAGATATTCATCAACGGGCGAAAGTTAAACTTCAACAGAGCATCTACATACAAGAGAATATGCATTCTTTCATGAAACTGAAGTGACCTACAGGTCTATAAACTGTGAGTGGATTCCATCCAAGAGCAGTGAGCTCAGGAAGAGGAAGAAGGTGATCCTCTCCACCGGCAGTGAGCCAGAGAGAGAGAAACAGGGAGTGACCCTTGGGAAAGCAGTGAGCTGACCCTAAACATTGTAAAGGCAGTGAGCCTGGGCATAGAAGTGATCTAGCCCGAACCTTGTAATCCACAGCTAGTGAAGATTAGTGGAATTTGGTACGACCGGCAACCTGTCGGTGTATGCTCCTTGGACGTAGCCCTTAGCGGTGAACCAAGTAAAATTGCTGTGTCCTGTGCTTGCTTTACATTCTGTTTATATAGTGCAACAGGGAAAAGAGAGAAGAGTGTTTTGCTTAACAGCGAAACAAGATCAGAACGGGCATTAATTTTTAATTAGTCATACCCTGATTCACCCCCCCCCCCTCTCAGGGTATCCAGCCTAGTGGACCTAACAAGTGGTATCAGAGGGAAAGGTTGAAAGTTGTTCTTCTCTCAATGGAGGTAACCAATCATAAAGGGATTCCGATCTTCGACGGATATAATTTTCAGATATGGAAGAATCGGATGCAACACTATTTCCGATCCTTGGGAATGGATGTGTTTTCAGCAGCTATGCATGGTATCACAGCTGATATTAATAGTGGTGCCTTATCAGAAGATGAGCATAGAGAGTTGGATGCTGATTCCAAAGCAATCAATGCCTTAGGGGGAGCCCTTTCCAATCCTATCTACACAAAGGTGATGTCATGAAAAACGTCACATTTCATGTGGGAAAAGCTTTTGAATATATATGAAGGGGACACAAAAGTCAGAGAGGCAAAGCTGCAGGTGTTGTGGAACAAATATGAAGATCTGAAAATGAACCCGAATGAGTCTGTTGACGCATTCTTTGATAGGGTAAACATTGTTGTGGAAGATATGCGAGGTCTTGGAGAAGTCATTGAAGACATAAAGATTGTAAAGCGCATCTTGAGGAAACTTCCACCTCGGTTCAATCCGAAAGTTTCAGTACTCGAAGATAAAGATCCAAAAGAGCTGACATTGGACAATTTGCACAGTACCTTGGTTGCATATGAAATGAGGAACGATGATAATGAGGCTATGGAAAAGGGGAAGTCTAAAGAGGTGGCATTTAAGGCCATGAAGAAGCTCACCATTGAAGATTCTAATGAAGAAGAAGAGACAGATGAGGTGATGTCATTCCTTTCTTCGAATCTACAAAGAGGAAGAGGAAAGTTTAAAGGTAAACTTCCACTAGCATGCTTTAGATGTGGAAAGGTTGGTCATTTTGCGGCAAGATGCCCCAAGAAGTTTCAAGATGATGATGATGATGATGACGCTGAAATTCCCAAAAAGAAGTCTTCAGCTTTTGTGAAAGGGAAGAAACAATTCAAGAGAAATTTCTTCAAGAAAAAGAATCTTCTCTCACAAGAATTTGAAAGTTCAGATGAGTCTGAGGATGAAGAAGTTGAGGAAATAGAAAATTGCAGAGATCGTGGGGTAAATGCCTTGGTGGCAATTGTTGGTAGTTCTCAAAAGGGAGAAGAAGCTGATGCTAAAGAAGAAGAAGAAATTGAAGGGAGAATTGATATGGAAGCCGAATTGGAAGCAGCTCTTGAGGAGATAGATGTTTGGAGATCCAAAACGAAGAAAGCCAATAAAGTGGTTCGTGATGCCAAACTCTACATGCAACAACAGGATGAAGAAAAGTCTGAGCTGTTAGAAGAAATTGAAAGACTAAAATCCTCAACACCAGAGAGCTCAGAAAATATTGTTGAGTATAAGCTTAAAATTGAGGAACAAAAGAAGGAAATTGATTGTCTGACAAACACAGGAAAGGAGCAGGTTAGATGTATCAAAGAGCTTGAAGAAGAAGTGGTCAGTCTGCGACAAAAACTCAAGGATCAAGATAAACTCTTGACCCCCAATGTGATATCTGAAAAGCAGGCTATTCAGAAGACAGAGAAGATGAAAGCGGAGCCTAGTAGTTCAGTAGGAAAGAAACAGCAATTGAGCTCAGATGTTAAGGTCGTTTCTGGGCTTAGTCAAGAACAAAAATTGGCGACAATTGCAGTCAGACCGCAAGCACTCATCCCGAAAGTGAAGGTTGATTTGGGAACAAAAGAGAATCAGAATATTCAGAGATCCCAAAGGGGAAATCACAGTGCTGAAATATCACGAGGGAATGCATCCTATATCAGGTGTTATTGGTGTGGGAAAATGGGACATTCACAGTTTGTGTGTTCCATAGCCAAGAGATACAGAAGGGAACATGAGCAGAGACGGCAGCCAAACAGAGAACGGTTTTCCAGAACACATTTTGAAGGACACTGTTTTTGGTGCGGAGGATTTGGACACATGGCTAGGTATTGCACATCAATCATTCAGAGAAATGTGTCAATGAATAATCAAAATGTTCGCAAGAAGCAGATCAATAAACCAACAAGTGAGTTAAAAGTTCAGAACAGATTTGCAGCTCTGCAAGATGAGGGTGGTCCAACATACTTTGAGAAAGAACAGAAGCCTCAATCCATGCCGAGTGTGAAAGACAAAGTATGGACCAAGAAGAAGAAAAATGAGAAGGCTGTGGTGGCGGAGATTGCCCTTAAAGCATCAGATCGATCTGGTGTTTGGATCCTTGATAGTGGTTGCACATCCCACATGACGGGTAATAAGGATCTTGTTACAGGCATCAAATATGACAAAGAAGGAGTTGTCAAATTTGGAAATGATGAAGGCCTGAAGATTGTTGGCTCAGGGAAAGACAAGTTTGGGGGCAAAGAGATGAGACGTGCTGATGTCTTGGTAGTAGAGGGTCTCAGTCATAATCTACTTAGTGTCAGTCAACTATGTGACTCTGGGCACTCTATCCAATTTACCAGGAAAATGTGTGTTGTGAAAGGAAAAGATGGAGCAGCTGTTCTGCAGGGAAAAAGGTCAAAGGGAAATCTCTATCTTGTAAGTGGGGAAGAAGATACTTGTCTTTTATCCAGAGAGGAAGAAAACCAGTTGTGGCATAAGCGACTTGGTCATCTATGCCAACCATCTATGGAGGATCTCGTTAAATGTGATACTGCTAGAGACCTTCCCAAACTATCACGTGATCGCACTCATACTTGTGATGCTTGTCAACAAGGGAAAATCATCAGAAAGACATATAGGCCAAAGGAACAGAAATCAACTAGAGTGCTCGAACTGGTGCATGCTGATGTATGTGGACCTATCTCACCACGAGCTATAAATGGGCAAAGGTACTGTGTACTTTTCATTGATGACTATAGCAGAATGGCCTGGGTATTCATCATAACCCATAAGACAGAGGTATTCAGTTGCATAAAGCAGTACAGGAGGGAATCAGAAAAGATGCTTGGGCAGAAAATTCTGAAGTTTCGTACTGATAACGGTACGGAATTTACAAACAGTCAGGTTGAAAACTATCTCGAGAAACATGGGATAAGGCATCAAGTTTCATCAGTAATAACTCCCCAACAGAATGGAGTAGTTGAAAGGAGAAATCGGATCATCAACAACATGGCCAGAACAATGCTTATTGATAAGGACCTGCCAGAGAAATTTTGGAAGGAAGCAGTTCTGACATCGGTCTATGTTTCAAACAGGTCCTTGTTATGTCCGAAGCAAGGGAAGACTCCATATGAACTGTGGTACGGAAAGAAGCCAACGTTGAAGTACTTTCGAATCTTTGGAAGTAAGTGTTTCATTCTCAACAAAGAACATCATAGGAAGTTTGAGGCACGAGGAGATGAAGGGATATTCCTTGGCTATTCCGGGAAAAGCAAAGCGTATAAATGTTTCAACAAAAGGCTGGGAAAAATCATTGAAAGCAATGATGTCACTATAGTTGAAAATGAGCAAAATACTCAACGATCCAGTGAACAGTTCCTGGATGAAAGTGATGATGAAGTAAGCAACCCAGGGGGAGCAGAAGTGGCAGAAGCTGACTCAGAAGAAGATACTGACAATGAAGAGGAAAGTGTCAAGTCGGTGTCTGTGAGAAAGCCAAAGAGTCGAGCTGAAATTGATAGGCAGAATATCATTGGTGATCAAACAGCTCCAGTTCAGACTCGAAGAATGAAATCATCGCAACAAGCATCGTTTTTGTCTCAAGTGGAGCCGAAATGTTTTTCTGATGCAGCTGAAGATGAAAACTGGGTTCAGGCCATGAATGAAGAGCTTGATCAGATTGAGAAGAACCAGACATGGGAGATTGTTTCGAGGCCAGCGGACAAGAATGTCATTGGGACCAAATGGGTCTATCGCAACAAGATGAATGAAGATGGCACAGTGATTCGGAACAAAGCACGTCTAGTGTGCAAGGGGTACTCCCAAATCGAGGGAATTGATGTTGATGAGACATTTGCACCGGTTGCAAGGCTGGAGACAATAAGATTATTCCTAGCCATCGCAGTGCAAAGGAAGTTCAAAGTGTTCCAGATGGATGTCAAATCCGCATTCTTGAATGGGGTTCTGGAAGAGGAGGTGTATATTGAGCAGCCAGATGGTTTTCTCATTCATGAGGATGAGAACAAAGTTTGCAGGCTGAAGAAGGCATTGTATGGGCTGAAACAAGCACCAAGGGCATGGTACTCAAGAAATACTTGAAGAAGCTTGGTTTTCAGCGTGGAGGAGTTGATTACAACCTCTATTTCAGCAATTACAGTAATCAAAGGATGATGGTGCTAGTGTATGTCGATGACATAATTTTTGGCGGATCAGATGAAGCTCAGTGCAGACAGTTTTCCGAATTCATGAAAAATGAGTTTGAAATGTCAATGATTGGAGAGCTAACATTTTTTCTTGGTCTACAGGTGACACAAGGAAGGAATGGAACTTTCATTTCTCAATCCAAATATGCCAAGGAAGTTCTAAGAAGGTTTGGAATGGATAATTCCAAGGAAATGAAGACTCCAGTTGCTACCCGGATGAAATTATCAAAAGATGAGGATGGCAAGGCAGTTAATATCACAGAATACAGGCAAATCATTGGAAGTCTGTTGTACTTAACCGCAACAAGGCCTGATATTGTTTTCGCCACATGCCAAGCAGCGAGATATCAGAGTAATCCCAAGGAAAGTCACATGCTTGCAGTGAAAAGAATACTTCGGTATATCAAGGGCACGGTGGACTTCGGCTTGACATACAACGACAAATCTCAGACAGAGTTATTAGGATATACTGATGCAGACTGGGCCGGTTCAGCAGATGATAGAAAATCAACATCAGGTGGTGCATTCTATCTTGGTGGATTGTGTATTTCTTGGCTAAGCAAGAAACAAGATTGCATTTCATTGAGCACCGCAGAAGCTGAGTATATAGCGGCCACTCAAGCATGCACACAGTTATTGTGGATGAAGCAACAGCTTGAAGATATGGGAGTTGAAGTGAAGTCTCCGATCGGAATCCAGTGTGACAACTCAAGTGCTATAAATCTTAGCAAAAATCCTGTCCATCATTCCAGGACAAAGAACATTGAGATCAAGTATCATTTCATCAAGGAGAAGGTTGAGCAGGGCATCGTGAAGTTGGAGTATGTGCCTACAGAGCTACAGGTTGCAGACATTCTGACAAAGGCCTTACCCAAGGAAGCTTTTGAGAGGCATCGACTAGCTCTGGGAGTTCAGTCGATTCCCCGCACTTGAAATAGTGTGGACACGGGACCTACCCCCTCTCCCCGAGGTATGCTGTGTTTTCCCTACTGTGCTAATGTGTTCTCTACTATGTTACAGACTACAAAGGCGTGACCTTTGGGTTCGTTGACAAAGGGGGAGAAAATAGTGGTTGTTAAAGGGGGAGACAGTGCGGAGATTTGAAAAATCATGAATGATATGGGGAGACGCTGACAGGTGGAGCAGCCAGATAGGGGGAGTTGAAGCTAGTTGAACGTGCTTAGCCAGAGCTTAGCTTGGACAACACAGGAAATATGGATAAAGAGGTGTTGAAGCTGTGAGCAGAAAGGGGGAGCGTATTAAATCTGACGATGCTAGAAGTGATCGATCAAAGAATAGATATCACGACAGCTGAGGATCGTGATAAAAGCAGAAGAGTGGTGTTGGACAGTGTTTGGTGTCAACAGTGGATGTAAGAGACAAAGTGATTCATTGATGAACTTTTCATTTACTCTTGTTTCTCACGCCGAGCATTGCTCATGTGGGCTTAGAGTATGTGTTGAGTAAATCCTTGGTCGCTATCAGAATCGCAATGAGGCGAATGGGGGTTGAAGAATCAATGACGTATATTTGTTTGGAAGAGTTGTCAATAAACCCAAAGGGGGAGATTGTTGGGCAAAAATCCCTCAAGGTATCATTGAAGCCTTTTTGAGGTGATTGTGTTTGTTGACAAAGTGGACATCTACGTTGTGATTGTTGACAAAGAGGATTTCATGGTTGAATGTCGAGTTCAAGAGCTGAGTTCAACGATTCATGTTTGATTCAAGAACGTCGATCAAAGGAATGGATGATCTGGAGGCGGTACAAAAGAACAGATACAAGGTGGCGCCGTTTTCCAGTGTTTGCCAAATTTTTGGGCCTGAAAATCGGCAAATGAAGAAAAGTGTTTTTGGCAAAGGGACTTGCGCGCCGCGAACATGGTGTACAGGAAACTTGCGCGCCACATGTTTTTCAAGATCAGAAGATCAAAATATGGCTAAGGAAATAGGATCGCGCAAGTTTGGGAGTTGGTCGCGCAAGTGTCTAAAGGAGAGGAGACTTGCGCGCCGAAACTGGGTCGCGCCGGTGACTTGCGCGCCGTTGCGCAGGGTGGTCAGATTGCCTATAAATACCGGACCACCCCTCCTCATTTCTCACCGGAGTTCAAGACGAGAGCTCCCGTCGCGCAGGTGTGGTGGTCGCGCAAGTGGTGTGTGTGGTCGCGCAGGTGGGACTTGCGCGCCAGTGGTTGAAGTTGTGCGCCGATGTTAGAAGTTGCGCGCCGGTTTGCAGTTGCGTGCCAATAGTGGTTTGGGCGTAAAGGGAAGAGAGTCGCGCAAGTTTGGAGTTGAGGAAGCTTGTGTCGCGCAAGTGTCAGAGGAGGACTTGCGCGCCCGTTGTGACTTGCGCGCCGATACTTGCGCGCCGAGGTTGACTTGCGCGCCAAGTAAGGTTTGTTCCAGCAGTGTTTTCCACGCTGCGTGGAAGCTGGAAGTTTGCCCGATACCTTCGGTGCAAAGAGATATTCATCAATGGGCGAAAGTTAAACTTCAACAGAGCATCTACATACAAGAGAAGATGCATTCTTTCATGAAACTGAAGTGACCTACAGGTCTATAAACTGTGAGTGGATTCCATCCAAGAGAAGTGAGCTCAGAAAGAGGAAGAAGGTGATCCTCTCCACCGGCAGTGAGCCAGAGAGAGAGAAACAGGGAGTGACCCTTGGGAAAGCAGTGAGCTGACCCTAAACATTGTAAAGGCAGTGAGCCTGGGCATAGAAGTGATCTAGCCCGAACCTTGTAATCCACAGCTAGTGAAGATTAGTGGAATTTGGTACGACCGGCAACCTGTCGGCGTATGCTCCTTGGACGTAGCCCTTAGCGGTGAACCAAGTAAAATTGCTGTGTCCTGTGCTTGCTTTACATTCTGTTTATATAGTGCAACAGGGAAAAGAGAGAAGAGTGTTTTGCTTAACAGCGAAACAAGATCAGAACGGGCATTAATTTTTAATTAGTCATACCCTGATTCACCCCCCCCCCCTCTCAGGGTATCCAGCCTAGTGGACCTAACACACAATTATTAATTGTATTTGTTTTCAAATGTTTAATGAGGGCCCTGAATTATGTGCTAATCATTATAGAATAACACAAAACATTATCCAAAAGGGTATTTCCTCAATGTATAAAACAGAATGAATAAAAATACCAACCCTAATTTTCATGTGGAATAAATACCATTGGGGTTTTGAAACTATTAAATTCAATAATAAATAATTGTATCAACCTTCCATATTAAAAAAACATGGACTGATTTAAAATTAACCCCAAAAACCTCAAAAGGTATCCACATAACATTATATCAAAGAAATAATACCTATGTTTGCTTGCCCTTCATAAATTTTATGGAAATATAAAATAAAATTTAAAAATAAAATTGTTCCCCCTTATTATCATTATATAAATAACGGTATGTATTCTTGAATATTATGAGAGCTACAGATAGGAAAATTTACGCACCCCCATAAAATGCATATCCTCGAACAGACTCTGGGTAGGATTGGAATCCTAAACTACCTAAAAAATTTCAGTATTGAATAGAAATTAATGTTTAGACATATAATGAACATTATATTATTCCAACTAACTCTACATTTTAAATCTCAAAAGATTTTTATTTGGATTATTCACAATTGGCAAATCAAACACTTCCCATTTTCTGTTTGAATACTACATAGTATCCTAATAATAGAAAATTATTTCAATAGTGTATACATTTGAAAAATAATTGAAATAGTGTTTAAATACATTGTTCATTACACCCATTATCAAGTATATAAAATTCATCACCCTGAATAGAATACAAAAAGCTCATAAATATTACTTATTCATTTAAAAGCATCATCTGGATGTTAACCACATATCACAAAAGATGATTATATCCTACTGAGAGATCCATCATGGACTAATCTCTAGCTCACCATTTCTAGTTTAACTAGTCCTTATTATATTGAATAAGAAATTTTTCATTTAATTTCAGAAGGTTTATAATCTCATAATTATTCAAAATCAATTAAGTCACATAATCCTTTTTTATTGAGAGGATTGGAGAACCCTAAGGTGATATACATGTGGTCAATTGTAATAATCCAAAATTTTATAAATTATATTATTTTTTTAAGTGAATAAGTTACTAATAAGTAATTTATATATATAAATACATGCTCAAGTGTGGTTTTATTGAATCATTCTATTTTAAGTCCTATAAGTCTGAAAACATTTATGAATCAAAACCATTGATAACACGCCAATTGAATAGAGGTCAAAAGATTAATATCTTTTATGGGTCATGATAAAGTCCTACTAACATATAGAAAAAAGCGATGGCCTTGCCCAATATGATCAGACACTATGAATACCATTAATATAAGCATTAGATGGAGATATAATCTCTTTAATTTTCATCTCATCATTCCAAAATGATTATTGACAACTAAATTATGAGTGAAAAGATTTAGAGGATATGTCCCAACTCATTGAGATTAGTGCCAAAAGCATGTTCACCAAGACACCCCATAAGAATCTCACCATTTTGTAATATACCCTTCGGTAATTAACTGATATAATAAGAGATTATGCATATCAATTGTAAAATTATTAATATTTATATTTTCAATCTCGTAAAATAATGATTTCTTTAAATCCTTATTTTATAATATTTTAAATTATTTATTAATGTTTGAAAAAAAATTTGATTTAATTTGGGCACAACTAAAAATGTATATCAGGTTCATAAGAAATTTCAATTTATGAATTCATTTTAATGGTTTCAAAAAAATAATAAATTCTTTATATTCTAATAAAATATTTTTATTAAATGAAATAAATTAAATATTAATGATAATATAAATATATGAAGTGAAAATATAATTTTATAATGTTCAAAAAACTATTAATATAAAACATAAGTATTTTTCAATAATTTTTTTATATTTAGATATTTTAATTTCCAATTTTTATAATATTATTTTGATAAATTATATATTTATTTTGAAATTCCATGTCAGAATTATCCAATGGTGATTTTTTCTTAATTTTATTAGATAATCATGTTATTTAGTAAACATTATCTGTGGAATAATTATATTGTGTATATTATGACTTTATAATAAACCAAAATCAGTATAATATGTTGTATAAATGTTATCATATACAATATACAAATTTCCACTTTAAAATAATGTGTTTTCTTCATCTTGATAAATTTTATATACTGATTATTGATCCTCAAAAATCGATATTAAATTTTACTTTTAAAATATCATTTCATTGTAAACATGAATCACTTCCACATAAGCTAGGGTTTTATATTAATTTATTGAATTAATGGAACTATATAATAATTAATACCACTACTTTTAAGGAGAAACTGACAGTAAAAAACATTCCATGGTTTATTGTTTTGAAAATATTATTTTATAGAGTTCATAAAGTACATTTATAAAATTATAAAGAACTTCCTAGTAGTTTCCCATATAATTTCATCTCAAATCTCATTAACTATCACTCGAAAACATTTTAGTGTCAATATACTCTCCCATTTCTTCTCTAGATACCTCCAAAATTTCACCATTTTATAAATAATCTCTCCAAAGCTATTGAAAAAAACCAATCAATGTAAGAGATTTATCACTATCATTTTCCTTTGAAGTACCTTGTTTTTAGATGTCCTTTATAATTTATATTATTTAGGTTTTCATTCCCTTATAAATGTCTATTTACTATATAATTGATGTTTTTGTAATAGGAGATAATTTATCAAATCTCCTTATATCTTTTACCGAAGTCATTACTTTGTCGAGATATGGGATCCTCTCCTTGTCATCCTCACATAGGAACCTTCATTATGTAATGATTTCTATTACAATTCATAATGAAGGGATATTATATTCCACATCATTCAAAAATACCTTATAATTTCCAAATGATGACATAACCCTTTCACCCACATTATTCCCAACCACAATTCATTATGGACACCTTTTATGCATCTCATATTATCCTACAATTTTTCAATTCCATATTTTTATTCACAACCCCTTTTTCTATATTTTCTTAATTTATAGTCTCTCATGTGTCATTATGTACTCACATATACCTCTTACATCCCTTTTTCATTCCAAGTGATGATATACCCCTTATACTCCCATAAATCCTTCCAATGATTCATTATTGACCACCGTTATCTTGTCAAAATTATTCAGTCATTTCCAAGACAAACCATTGTATTGTGAATGCCATATACATTTCCACTCAAGGTTATTAATCTAGGCATTATTTTCATAATTTTATCTATAAAATCTATGTATATATTATACAGTCTTCAATCATGTCATTAAACATGATGAAATTCAATCCTATGTGGAATAATCTATCTGGAAAACAAATATATGTATAAGATATGAAGCGTTGAGTGTACATAGAATTAAACAGTTCTTCAATGTATTCATAATTTCTATGTCACTTGAGACATCTTTTATGGGATTAGATAGTAACCGTAATACATTATGGGACATTTTCCACTTTTTTATGTTGTTATGGTAGAAATTGTTGAGCAATATTTATGTTGTCATGTTTAATGTTTTTCCAAAATCCCATATTTTCTTTATTCTATCTTGTTTTATCAAGCATAATTGTTCCAAATTATTATTCTCACACATTTTAGATCCCATTGAAATTAATATTGAGAAACATGCAATATTTTCATCATGTTATTTCGTGTTTATTCATTTACTCAGCTTTATATCTCACTAATTTATTATATATGTACCCATGTTATCCTGTGCTATTTTTAGGGAGGTGGAATTTTAGAAAATCTTAATAATGATTCTAACAGCGTTGGTTTAACATTATATCCACTTTATGTACGGTGTAATAAAACACTATGATACACTACGACTCATAATATTTTGGTTTATTCTATGTGCTTTTTATTAAATAAATCATTACAGAAATAAAATTAACAAAGGGGGTTTCATAGTTTGTATCATAGAAATGTGAAGGTATTATTGTGATTATGGGTATAAAATACTAAATAATTCCTTAGGTATAATTCGAAAAATAAGAAATACATCCATTTCTCTTTGAGGTAAAGTGTATGTTGTTTCTAAACAAATACATCACAACCTAGATACTACAAGTGGATGTGGCTCTCGCAAATAGGTACCTATGGGTATTAACCTAAAAGGGAACATCTTGATAGACGTCAATCATCACATGGTACATGAAAATGGGCATTGACGCACTCTGGGTCTGAAACTCTCAGTGGGACATTCATTGTTAAATAAACAAGCTCTTTATGAACTACTATTAAGGGTATATTATTTAAAATATTATTTTATTTCCGAAAATAGATGAGGGATAAAATAGATTGGAAGCCATGAAATTCATAGGATAAAGATTACATGTCATTTATGAGTACTCTCTTCGTTGTTAATGGTATCGATTTTATGTGTTTAATATATTTTTAATTATTATCCATATATCTAATTTGGATGATGTAAATGATTAAAACCAAAGTGAACTTGTAAAATTAATGAATATTTTCCGTGGTTATATTAATTCCTTCATATCTCATAAGTTTTGATGAATTAGAAAACACTAATGCAAAGAATGGATGTAAATATTTCTGTGAAAATATATATATAGAAATCATTTCATCCCAAGTATATACCCCCCCCATATTAAAATTGTTTCTTTGATCAACCAAGGGATCCTCATAAAACATCCTTTAGTGTAATTAGATTGTATTCTGATAATGGCTTTCTATTCCTTATATATAGAAAACATGAATTTTTTAGAGAATAAAATCGAACATCACATCAAAAATATCCATCTAATTCTCTACAAGTGCAAGGATGTGGATGAATCATCTTTAGTAATATCATCTCAAGCATGGATATTATTTCCCTGTGTGAAACTGTATCATTTAGAAATGATTAATAATAATTTTAAAAAAATCCTTGATGGAATTCTCATATTGAGGGAATACACTTATGTCTTTCTCGGAAAATTCAATAGTCTTCCACTAAGATGAGATTTTGAATTTTTAGGAATTATTTTTAATGTATATTTATTAATATAAAACAATATATATAGAATGGTAAATGTTAAACATGATGAGATAAAGAAGAAACTAAAAGTGAACTTGGATATTGAGTTTATATTCTCATGTTATTCAACACGTGGTCTACAAGAACAACTCATCATGAATCTTATTCCCTGAATTAATGAACTGTTTGATCCACTACATGGAACCCAATATTTATGTATGATTGAAATCTGGTCATGTTGATATTATGTAATGATTTAGAATGAGTATATCACTGAGATTCATTTTCATACATAATAAAGTAAATACATGTTCATTTTGATTCCTCATGGACTCTTAAATTTTCAATAAATGATCATGGATTTGATAAATAATGTCATTAAGGATTACATCAACAAATTAGTGGCGGAATTTATTGAATATATTATAGTTTAATCGAAAATAAAATACGATATGTGATGAATTTTAATATTGTATTAAGGACCCTATGATATAAAATTATTTATAAAATGTATAGTAAATTCAATTATAGTTTGAGACAGTCATATTCAAGGGGTATGTCATCACATTCAAGTGGATATTTATGGATCCTTGAAATGTGTAGATGATAGATGGTTTTACTAGAGCAACCACTGTGATGAAAATTTTTAGTTTCCTTAGATTATCTATTTATTATCATCTATTTTTGAGAACTTTTACATGATTGGAATGATTTATAAAAAATATAACCTAGAAAGGAGTTATGTTTTTCTATAATTTTATTATAATGAATGTTTTATAGACAAAAAAGAGAGTCTAATAATTTCACCAATACTCAAATTACTCTCCAGTGGGGGAATGATTTATGATCTAAAGTGATGCATATAAAAATGGATTTGGTTGTTTACTCTTGAAGAATCTAAAATGTGATAGCCTATGCCTCATTCCAAATAATTTTTCATTATCTAAACTACCCAAATCATGATATCAAATTTTTTGTAGTGATTTTCACATTAAATTTTTAATGACATTATCTCAACGGATAGAAGTGTTATATATATATACTAAAAAAGAAATAGGACCATATTCACACATAAGGTTATAAATATGTTCCAATTAATGTTGTTAGTGCTAATTAAAGATTATGATTATTCTAACCATTTCTACACATGGCAGTTGATCAATGTGTAAAAAAGAACTATATAAAAAAGATAACTTAACTCCAACAGTGTTGGGTATTTCATGGGATCTGTCATTTTTGTCCATGAAATGGATGATTTTAAGAATAATAAAAGGGAATTCATTTTATCAAGTTAAAATAACTATATGATCTTTTATTCTTGAAAAATACATGCAGGCTCTAAATGATTTCGAGTGGCTATAGAAGATGGTAGAAAATATAATAGAGTTCAAATTTCCTGATTATAATTTTTTATGGTTTATAATCAATATATGTTTCCAATGAAATTAATAACTAAATCGGAATATTATGGATGACAGACATATCTCAATTTTCTCAATTCATCAATGAATCACTAAGATGTATAGAAATGTGAAGCAAAATATTTGGTTGGATATTGAAATGATAGAGACTGTATAGTATGTATATATATGCTTTTTATGTCATAATTTCATGGAGGAATTAAATAAGACTAAGGGTATTATGCAACCATTTCAAATAATGGTTTGTAAATGTGAAAATAGGACAATTTAAATCATCATAAGAGTCCCCATGGAACTGAAATGTAATAGCACATTGAAGGTTTTAGTAATTCACATAAAAAATTGGAAAATTTCATTACTATAATGGAATATTTATCTCTCAACTAACTCACTATGATATATATAAGTGATGTAATGATCCATGGTGAGATTACATCCCACCTGACATTGACCCAGTCCGAGACATGGCCCAAAGAGAATTTCTGATCCCCATGTGCTGGAAACTACTGTCGGACATGCACAAAGAAGTAAAAAAGAAATGATTAAAAACAATATGAATAAATAAACATAATTATTGAATAATTTTAGTGAATAAAATATAAATAAATAACCAAAATAAACATATTTTGTAAATGAACTACAAAAACTACACAAAAAAACCAAAACAGAAGATGATGACCACAATTACATCACCGTGTGACCCCAATGGTCACTCTCTAATACCATGTCTATCAATCTATCAATGTGATTGATAGAAATATAATCATGGACAAAAAGTTAAAAAACCATAGGGAGATATAGCTGTGACTATTAAAACTCTGTAGGTGGACCCAAAAAAGTTTATTCCCAATTAACTCCCTTTAAAAAAAGAATCTTCATGTTTGAAATACGATATATAAATATATATTGTTTTAAACAAAATTTTCACTTTAAAACTAAACACATTCCATTTCACTTTTTACTATTTTAAACCACACCGATTTTTTTATGAGGAACCATATTAATTTTAAAATAGAATTTTGAAATAGAATTTGTGAAAGATATTTTGTGTAAAACATTTCCAAAACATTTTTTCGTAAACATTAAAAAAAACATTTTATCATTAAAAAAATAATGCCATATTGTGAGAGTTGTAAGAACAATAATAATTTAATAGGTGAAATAGGAAGGCATCACACAATATAATCCAATAACAATACATTCTATCAATTCCTATAGATAACTAAATTCTAGTAGACATGTGTAAACCTTGGATCTCATGAATAATCCATAGCATAAAAATAAATAATTTCTAGTCCTAAAAATAATACCATACATAATGAAATCAATAATACCATCCCACACTCGTCTATCCCCCACATGGTACAAACCTATAGGAACCATCCCATAGTTATAATATCGTAATATATCCCCATGATATGGGCCACCAGCTAGTGTGTATTCAAATCCATAGTAGTAAGCATGCTCCGAAAATTCCATCACTATGTCAGGATCCCATGTAAATTATATATTGAGGGTTAAACAACATTTTCAAACTTATAATCAAATCACATGAAAATATATAAAAACAATTCACACAATATGAATCACCCAAGTCACCCAAAGAATCAATCTCTTGCATTTCAACTAATCGCACAAAAAGTAAATGGTTTTCAATGACTCCAAACTGAGGACCTACAACCCATTTACATATCATATCACACAAATTATATAATTAGGAAATCACCCTATTCAATATAAACTTGGTATCATGACTATCAAAAGAGATTGTTCATAATGACCACTTTCACTATTTTAAAAAATTTGACATAAAATCCTAAAATAAACTTTTCCCATGGAACCCAAACAACCTTTTCCATGAAGGTGAAAATAAATAATTTTCCATTTCACAATAATTTAGAAAACAATCCCTTTAAACCACTCACACCACACTTAAGAACCATATTCATTTTAACTAAATATCCAAATAGTCCACCAATCTCCACCACATACAAAACAATTTTTAAAATCCATGTACACACATTCATTAAATAAAAAACCACCATGAAAATGTATTCAAGGAACAAAAATCATCATTTCACATGTAAGAAATATATTTACAAACCCAAACTACACTTTAGATATATCAAATTCCAGGAAAAATCCAACCAGGAATTTCATCAATCACCTTGTGTACAATATTTAACAAAATTATTCCATTAATCATTAAATAAGGAAGAAACAACAACTTTTAACATAATAAAATTAATATAAAGATCTCGCATTTAAAATTAATATTCAATGAATGTAGAAAAAAAATGAAACAAATTAATCTCAAATTAAAAAATATATGCGCAATAGAAAACCTACCTCAATATCATTATGCATAAACAATGTACAATCATAACCATTACACGAAGGTGCACCAAAGCAATCACAATCATAAATAACCATAGAAAACACTGAATATAAATCAACCAAATCATAAACCCTATCTCTCTTTTAACATGGAATAAGAATGAAGGAGGAGAAGAGAGTATATTAATTTGAGAAATTTTCCCCAAAACATAATGGTTTCCCTTAGATCAACACCATGGAAAAAAGAGATGATTGGGGAACCAAGGAGGATCTTCTATAATGATGTATGAACAAATGGGAGGAACGGACCGATTTTGGGATAAAATACCAAGAGTTAAAAAAGTGAATTTTTTTTAATGACCTAGGCACTTCACACAGGTTGGCTGAATGGTTTACCAAACCATGCACTAACCATACAACTCATACAAGACACACCCGGAATCCTTCTCTATTAAACAAAATGGTTTAAAAACCATTCACCAGCTGTGTAAAATGTTCCTTGCCAAAAATAGAGCCTCCATGCCTTTTCCTGGCACATCTAGACAAATTGTTAGCAAGATAGGTGCTATGTCTTCAACCCCATCTATAGAGACACAATTTCCTTGGATAACACATGTGGTTTCCACTAACCACACACCTAAACCATGAAAAATTTGAAAAACCCTCTAAAACTAAAATTCAAAATCATCACACCTGAAACGTTATAGAAAACTCCATGTTCGATAGAAAAAATGGAACAAATGTATAATATAAAAAAATAGGTAAGATAATTATCCACACCATAACACTTTCTTTCTTCAGAAAGCCACAATATCTTATAGTTGATTGACCAAGGAGAAAGTATTTTAAAAACCATATAATCCAACCTCTAAAACTGAAAACTCCTCAACGCCCACCACAATGAATGTGAAACAATGTACTTAAAAAATTCCAACATCCCAACACCAATTCCCAATAAGAAATGGTAACTCAAGCCAGAACATATGAAAACTTGTTTAAAATGGGACAGTTGGGAAGGCATTGAATAAATGCAATGTTTACCCAAGAAAATGAAACTAGAATAAAAAATCCTCAATGAAATGAATTTTTATAAGGACAACATCCGAAACCAAAATATATTAAAGACATGGGAGGCCGAAATAGACTCCCTGCCCTTAGAAAACAACTAGCATATAATTTCATTGGATGGATCATTAATGAGACCCATGGTGGGTCTCCAAACCATTAATAATGAACTAGATTTAACTATGAAGACATACTAACATTACTGCATTCCTACACATGACAACCACCCCACCACCAAGGGGACCCCCCAATAAAAACTCCACTAAAGTGGAAATTTAATCATTAATAAAGAAAACTATAATTGATAATCATAAACTATCTCCATTCTCACGCAATATACAAAACTAGACCAAGGCCCCCCTAAACCCCATTGATTTCTGAATTCAAATTATCTCCTCTCCATGTCCTATGTCTAGAGAACGGATGTTTGAAGCATCTCTCACCTCACTTCTAGAAGATGAAAATCCCCAGCCAGAACTGCATCATGATCAAGTAGAACAGGGAGTCAAAATATATACATTCGACGTCATTCTTTATCACATGAGAGTGATTGAAAAATCAACAGACACTGCAGATAGAACAACCACTAATGAGAGATAGAATTAAGATATTTCAAAAGATAAACACACATATATTATATCAAAAGTTATCAGGAGATTCATGAAATCCACTCTAACAATTTAAATAAAATGAAAACCCCAAAACACCATCATCTACAACCATTAAAATGAAATATTAATATATGTATATATATATATATATCTATATATATATATATCTATATATATATGGAGGGAAATAAATTGAACCCAAAATAGTACTCTATTCCTTTTAACATGTTCTATATCACCTCTTGAAATCCCCCTGACAAAACTACTATAGGAGTCTGAAGAATCCTTAAGCATGATAGGTCCTCATATCAGTCAAACATGATAGTTTCTTTGGGTCTAGCATACAAAATTAATGAAATAACATGATATCAAACATAGAAGAATCTGAGGAATGATAAATAGTCATTTTTATTCCATGACTACCACCAATAGCTTCTTACAACCTCCCCAATTCCTTATTGTAATACCCCTCACCAATTTCAGTAAATGATTGGGGAATGAATATCTCACACACTCATACTAACACAGTTTCAACACGAATAACATGTCTCACAACATCGAGAAAATTGGTTAAATAGAAATTCTACATCATTGAATTTAGTTTAGGAAATGTCCAAAAATAAAAACATCTGTACTATGAGGAAACATCGATGGGGCAATTTGTATTTTGAGGAACAATATATGAAAAATGATTTGTGTACTCCATACATGATCCATAACCTTATTGAAGCCCTCACATATCAATCCCCTTTATCACCTACACTATCATTGAGATATACATCTAAACAAGTGATTCCTTGATAAACACTCAAGTGAGATCTTCACGATGATTATTTTCTAACAACAACTTCCAGCACTTCCAGTTTTTTCCTTCACGGATGAATGTAAAAAATATTATCTTCAATGACTTGGGAAACACAATGAGGTTGAATACACTTTCAATTTTTGTACCCACCCTTATGCTTCGAGAAGATAATCCTAAACATAAAATGGAGGTGGTTTCATGTTTCATTGATGAATAATGAAATCATTAAGATGATCAACTAGAAATACAACTAATGGAGAACCACCGATAGCTACACCAGAGACATCCATTAAATCTATTTTGGGGACATCACTAGGAAAAAAATCAATCACCTTAATAAAACACAACTCATCAACTAGTGTTCTCTAACATAATAAACCACATAAACAACAATTCAAAAACATTAGAAGTATAGCCACATAACCAATGGTAATAAAAACAACATTAATTTACTCTTGGAAATACCCTTGAAAGAACACAAACATGGTGGATATCACACTCACCAATTATATTCCCTAGAGTCTCACTCCCATGAACATTTACGTACCACCCTAAAATAACATCAACTCATTCCCCATCAGAAATTCATATTCCTAAATCATCATCCAATCAATTTACACATATCTCAATTCATGTGATCACCTAAGTAAATAACAATGGTAAAAAATAATAATTAAAAAATTGCAAAACATTTTATAATCACACTAAGCACAAAGTTAGAAATCATATTCACACATCACAGACAAATTCGTTTCAACATTTCTCAAAACTAAATCCCTCAAATTGATTAAAAAAATTTATTTCATCCCATTTTATTCGAAATAGTTGTAGGAAATTATTCTTCCAAATACCATTTGTAAAAAACTCTCTTTCTATGTGTAAAAATGTATTTCAAACCATTTTGAAGAAATTTCCAAATACATCTCCTTCAATATAAATTTATTCTTTCAACAAACAACATTGAAAAACCCTAGAAATCATTTTATAGAAATCTATTTATCTATGATTTTTCTTCAAAAAGAAATTTAAAACAAATTTTCCTAGCTTCACCAAAACAATCCACAACCAATTCAAAATTTAGAGTTCACAATTATAATCAAGAGTTCCCAAAATAATTTTAATGATCACGATGAAATCATAGAAACTACATGAAAAACTATTGTCATTGGGTGATTTGTCTATATCATTGGTGACTATATTCCAAACACACTACTTTCAAGGATATTCTTCATGGAATATGTCCTCAGCTCTACTAGGCCTTCCTGGTACTATGAACTCAATAAGACAACTAGTATAAATACCTCTTCACTTCCTATAAACCATAAAATTCACTAAAACCAGTGAAACAAAATAAAACAATAAATCTCATGGATACCTATGGCATAGTAAAGAATGTGCTGGCCAAACAATACATCATACGTACATGCCATGTTATGAATGTACTCCTCCATCTACCATGACATCCCAAATATTTAATGGTGCACTAAATGAATAGTCTTATAAATATAACATGGATCTGATAACATTATTTTCATTAACCAAGTCAAGATATCTTCCTACCCAACCACTGATCTAGTTTGAGACATGGCCTGATGGTCATTCCCCATCCCCATGGGTTGAAAATAAGTATCGGGCATCAAGAGAGAAAAAATAAGGGAAGCATTTCGACAAATATAAATATATGAACTAAATAATGAATGAAAATAGAGTAGCTCATGATATATATAAATATTCATGTGTAGCATATTTTTGACATGAACTAAAAATAAAAGAAATTCACAATAAAACTCAAACTAAACCTGACATCCACAATGACATCTCAATGTCACCCATTGGTTCACTCTCTAATATGGAGACCAACAATTTCCCATAGCGATCTATTAAATGTTGAACCATATCCAAGGGCTAAAAACAATAGAGAACCAATCACTTTTACAAGGAGGAATAATATGAAACCCTGTTTGTGTGCCTGAAAAAGACTATTCCAAATTGAATTCCCTTAAAATAAATTATAAATTATCTTTACTATTGAAATTCAATATATAAATTTAATCATCTTCATATAGTTTCCAAATTAAAAATAAAAATGCTCCACTGAAATTTTTTCAATATAAAACCAATCACTTTTACAAGGAGGAATAATATGAATTTTAAAATATAAAGGTAAAATCTCATTTATAAAGGATATAAAGAGAGGAAAACATTTCCAAAACCTTTTTCGTAAAAACATGAAAACATTTTATCATTATTGGGACATACCACACTCTAAAATAATTATCCCCTACAATCATAGAACAATGGAAATGTAAAAATTTCACAAAATCGTTTCCTATAAACAACACATCTCAATCAATCTCTAGGGATAACTATGTTCTAATAAAAATGGGTAAACTAAGGATCTCGTGAATAATTATGAAGATAAAAACAAATATGGACTCATCCCAAAGGAATGCCTCACTCAATAAAATCTATAATGCCCTCTCATTATCCACCATTCCCGTCATGGTACAGACTAAGAGGAAATATCCCATGCCAATATTTACCAAAAATATCCCCCTTTTATAGGCCACCATCCAAAGCATAATATAAGCTACTAAATTAATCATTTTCAATAAATTTTATCACAGTGCGATGTTCTCATGTGAAATTTATCAAAATGATGATTCAAACAATGAAAAATAAGCATCAAATCACATATAAATTTATAATAATAATAATAATAATAAAGGCATCACATGGTTCAGCCTAAGGATTAATATTTTTCATTTAAACTAATAGATAAAAAAATTAAATGGGTTATAAGGACCCAATAATGAAGAAATCCCACCTATTCACACAAATGGATCACAATTATTCTTTATCAAGGAATTACAATCCATTCAATATAAACAATGAATGATTATTATGTAATGAGAGTTCACTATAATCACTTGAAATAATTTCACAAATTCTCTAAACGTGCGTCAAACACATTTTTCTAGGGAACCGAAACCACCATTTCCCTGATGGTGAATATACAAGATTTATAATTTCAAAACCATTAAGAAAAAAATTTCATTAAATCACTCAAACCCAATTTGTAAACTAAAACCATTTTCATCAATATTCCAAATAGTCCATTAACCACCACCAGATGTAAAAACAACTATAAAATCCAAGTAAACACTTCTTTTATATCCAAAACCACCATAAAATATCTTTGAAGGGAACCAAATCATAATTTACCAAGTCAAAAATATATTTAAAAATACAAACCTAGATTTTTTATCACAAAACACATGGAAAATCCATCATGGAATTTCATTGAGCAATACCTATAAAATATTGAACAAGGAATTTCCATTTATAACAAATCAAGGAAAACCCACTACTTTTCACAAAAAAAATTACTATAAATATCACACATCACTATTTAATATTAAAGGGAGTAATAAAAAGAATTAAAAAATGTACTTTAAATTAAAAAGGATAGTACAACAAGATTCCTACCTCAATCTCACAGAAAATCTACTTGCACACCTAAAACAAATCCCCAAAGGTTTTATGATGAAAGCACAACCACATGGATCCTTAAACAAAAAACCCCAATAAAAAAAAGGGAAATATGAATCCTAGATCCCTTTAACCAGAGAACAACAAGATATCAGGAGATAATGGATGAAAAATGAAAAAGAAGGATAAGAGAGGAGATTACCTTGAGAAATATTACATAAAATGATGAAAACCATTATATCAACATTTATGAAGGCATGAGTGGATTGAGAAACCAAGGAGAGGCTCCCCTAAGGCTGTATAAACCATAGGGAGGGAGAAATGGATGAATATAAGGATAACATATATAGAGGATATAAGAAACAAATCATTTTTTTTTGACCTAGTAACTATGAACATTATGGATGAACAATTGACTAAAACGATGCACCAACCGGGCACCCCATAAAGAGAAAAGCAGGCACCCTTAATTATTTTACCACATATTTGGAAAAACATGCGACAAACATATGAAATGTTTATGTATCAACATAGAGATTCCTCATACTCTTGTCAAGTGGTTTAAAACAATGTGCAAGTCGTGCTCTATAAATCTGACCCCAAAACAAAGCTTCATAATTTCCTAGTCTAATTTTCATGGTATCTTCTAGCTCTTCAACTTAAGAAAAAATAGTTTTGACTCAGAATCCAAAACTGTCACACAAAAATCTCAAGAAAAAAATGGAAGGGAAAAAGTAAAGTTGGAATAATGTTCTAGAATAATAACTTATATGTGTGAAGGGAATCAGTAAGACTACATGGAGTTCCACACTCTATCATATTGGATGAATTAAGACATTAAAACTCTAGCTTTTGGATAATCCTCTAACAAACATTGAATACATAAATGATCTTGAGCACTACATATCTACCTAATATTGATGGTAAATCTGATAGGACCACTCAAACTCTAACAGAAATGTTGAGACCTAGTTCAGTATATTTCATAGGATGTAGGGATGAACATGTCCCCTTGGCGTAGTTATCATATAATAATATCTTCAATTCTATCATTCAAATTGGTACTTATCATGCTCAATAATGGAAATGGTTTGAGACTCCAATAACATTGGGTAAAGTTTTAAACCGAATGTTAACGGGACATGATATTATCAAAGGGATGACCGAGGGGGTTTAAAAAATCAACGCCACATGAAATCCATAAAAATTAGATAGAAAATATATTCTTACTATTTTAGATGTGACCAATAGGTTGACATCTTTGATAAAATTATCCTTCATATATCCACATAGAAAAAATTTCATCTTTATTGGGAAGAAGGTAATTCATAGTCCTACAAAAAACATCAACTCTAATATCATTGATTTCATCGTAGTGTTTTTATATCAACTTGCACTCCAACATTTTCTATCCCATGAACATGATGTGTTCCATGCATCCCTCTTGTCGAATTACATACCAATCCTCCCACATGTACTAAATATAGAGGTCGTACCATTATAGAAATATATTTCATTCAAGTTGTATCCATTGAAGATCTTAGATCATAGAGAAAATGTTAAACGAAATAGGAAATCTAAAATTGTCAAAGTATTTTGGCATAAAAAAGCTTTAGGAGGTGACATAGGAACTACAAGAGGTGATGAAATAGAACAGCCCTCATTTGATTCAGGGTATGAATAAATATTTTGGGGGATATAATTTTTAAGGAAAGAATAATTTAATTACATGAACTTTTATAATTAAAATTCCATTATCAAATGAATAAGCTCATTGTTTATTTAATGTGTATACAGAAAAAACATCAACTAAATTGGTTATATTTTACTATTATCTGTTATATTTTATCAAAATCAAGATAACATTATCCATAATAAGCACTAAAAAAATTGTGTTGGATGGTCAGAACTGAAAAATAGAATAATTTCGATGGGAACCCACCACAAATAACATGTCACCAAAAGTGACATAATTAGAGAAATGTTTTGCGATGTTCCATTAATAAAGGATATTTTTACAACATGAAACCACCTATCATAAATAATTTATTAAATGTATTATTTATTATGATTGGTCAAGTGAAGAATCATAATAAATTAATAGCGATTTCACTCTAACATGTCTCAAATATTTTTAAAAAATATGTAAAATAAATAAATAAATAAATCAAATAAAAATATAAAAAATAAAAAATAAAAAATAGTCAAAATAATATAAAAACTGAAATAAATAAAATTGTAAACATGTGAAATAATAAAAAATATTAAAAAAAATATTTAAATTTAAATTTTATCATTAATAGTTTTTATATGATTTATCAATAAACATGTAAATCACTAAAATATAATATAAATTACTTTTTAAATAATTAAAATGTATGATAAAGTAATATAATGGTGCAAATCACACAATTTACAACCATTGGGTACTGAGAAATGACCAATTTGTGTCAACCATGTCCATATCAATCATTTATCAAGACCTACAAAATAATGCCCCTTTTCATTTTACTTTTTTCCTTGTAATTTAAAATAAATTATATTATTTCATGGGAATTTATAAATTATTATACAAATTTATATTATTATTGTTAATTTTTAAAACATTTATATGTTTTGATTTTCTAAAAAAATTACGAACTTTTTTATCAATTATTAATAATTTATACTATTTTATATTAATTTATTGTAATGTATATAAATTTATTAATTATTTAATTATTTGATTATAATATAAAATAATTTATAATAAATTATATTAATTTTTTTAATATGTAATAATGTATACTTGTTTTTATTAATTTATACAAATTTATTTAAAATTAAATCAATTTTTTAATCTTTCGATAAATTCTACAAATTTTTTCTAATTGAATAAAAATTAATAACTATTTGTAGATATATATAATAATTATTAATAAAATAAACTATTGTTTATAAATTCATACACCATTATAATATTTTAAGCTAGTTTTTTAATTTCTAATAAATTTTTTAATATTTACCAATTTTTTTAAATTTTATTAATTTATACTAATTTATACTAATATAAAATAATTTCATGTAATGTAGAATATTTTAGCTATTTTTTAGTAATTAATATTTTATTTTTTTATCTTAAAAAACGTTTATAAATTTACTCGATTTTTTTTAATCTTATAAAGTTTACACAATATATGTTATCTTAATGTAGTTTGTACTCAATTATTCTATTTTTTTATTAAAATACTATTTTGAAATAAATGATTAAAATTTTTTAAAAATTATTATTAATTATTTATATGCACCACTAATTATTTATATGTACCACTAATTATTACTAAATACCACTAATTACAACTATTAATTTCTAATTAACATTATTTATTGCTAATTACTACTAATTATTTCTAATAAGTAATAATTATTTCTAATTATTACAAATTATTACTAATTATTACTAATTATTATTAAGTACCACTAATTATAAATAAAGTAAGCTAATTGTAATTTATTATTATTACTAGTTATTTGTATTTATTAACAATTTCCACTAATTATTAATAAGCCCCTCTAGTTACCACTAATTGTTATTACCCATTTTCTCTAATTATTATTACTACTAATTGATACTAATTATTGTTACTAATTACTAATAATTATTACTATTTTTATTACTATGTATTACAATGTATTAGTAATTATTACTATAATATTATTACTAATGTTTCTATTTTTTAACTTTACTTAATTTTGAATAATAATTACTAAATATTTCTATTTATTACTAATTATTGGTAATTATCTCTAATATGAACAAATTATCAATAATTGTTACTAATTGTTATTAATTACCTCTAATTATGATTAATTATTTCTAATTACCACTAATTTCTAGTAATTGTTACAAATTATTTCTAATTATTACTAATTATTACTAATTGTAACTCCTCAAGCATCCATGGTACGCTTCCCTTTTAATAATATAGTAGTGTGTGTTGTACGCAGTTTCGAGTCCTAACACACACCACAACCAATCAAACTCGCCGTTATAAATAGTAATACCCACTTTTTTAAATTTTATAAATTTTATCTTTAAAAAGGGACATAATTTTTGGATTCGGAATATTAAAATTAGCTTTGGGTGAATTTTTGGTATTTTTCTGAAAACATTCGATTTTGGATGAATAGTAAAAAACACTGAGTTATAGTTTAAAACCAATTTTTTATTTAAATAATTATTTATTTTATTTTAATATATTTTTGGTCAAAATAAATACATAATACCTATATAAGGTCAATGCAATTAATTTGAGTTAGTTTATAATAATTTTAGATATATATAAATATTATTGAACTTTTCAGTGTCTTTTACCCATCTCTTTGGAGAATTTGCAAATTCACATAAAACATAATTTCACCGCTTCTGTGAGTGGAATTTTTAAAATTCGAGAGACTCGGTTAATATCAAGGAGTAAAATGTGGTGCAATAAGATAAAAATAATTTTTGGTGAATAGTATTTTTTTACTTTTATTTACCAGAGTTAAAAGTAAATAAGGTAATTAAGGCTTAACATGATATTAATATTACCCTAACACATGTAAAAATTCTATTGGATAGGTATAATTCGACCCAAAACAACCTTATGAATTAAATATGAACCTCTTTGGTCCACCTGGATTAGATTAGGACATTTATTATTATTTAATTCCAAAAAGAGTTAAAAGAGTTAAAATTCAATGTTTAATAACTAAAACAGTTTTAATATAGGGGTATCAATAATATAAATTCAATTATAATTATTTATTATAAATATAAGAAGATTTCCTACATAATGGAATTTTATTTATAATTTTCAGACATTAAAAAATTAATTTATTTATGACACAATGATGATGCAGTAATTACCTTATTAATGAAATATTAAAATAAATGATATTATAAATGCCCAAATAAAAATAATTTGAGTATTTTGATGCATTACACGAATTTAATAGGTTAATATGAAATGTTAAGGTTTATTAAATGAATTATAATCAAAATAATAATGCTGTTATAAATTTAGATAAAACAAAATACCAAATAGTGTCAAAATTGACATAAAAGAGTTTTTAAAAGTAATATTATATTATTAATTGATATTCAATTCAAAAAAATATAAGGTTCATCCAAGTGACTTATATAATGATAATTGTATCATTAATTAACAACTTTGGGGTCTACTGGATGTTTATCGTATGTTTATTAACCATATAATATAATGATACAAAGAGACATGGTAAATGTCAAACTAATTATCTAAGAGTTAAAACTAAATGATAAGGTTAATAAAGTGAACCAAACCTTTCTAAAACCTATAGGTTGAGTGGATTTCTATCCATAATCATATTATACTCTAAATAAATCGATTTGGAGCCATTATAAACCGAATATTAATGTATTATAAAATAATATTTTAAGTTTTTCATAAGGTTCCCCTCACGTCTCTTATAAAAAGGCACTCCCCCATATGTAAAATTCATACCTTCAAAGCCTTTTGTCTCGGCCAAAACCTGACCTAATATTCTCTCGACTTACCTCACTTCAACCAAGAGGCTTTATATTGGTCATAAAGCCAACCTATGGAGCCCTTTTGATCAAATCAAAAGGAAGAATCTGAAGAAGAGGTAATGTTTTCACCACCCTCTTTCATGTTCTTTTCTTCTTCCACTTATTTTTTCTTTATTATTTCCATTCTAAAATAATATATCTAGTATCTTATATATATTTTGATTTTATTAAAAATATTCTACAACCATATTCATTATTCTATCCATTGTTTGAATGACATGTCACCATACGTGCATATGTACGGCTTACCGTCTCCATGTCGTGGTGTAATTGATATTCAAAACATTATTATTTGGATGGGTATAATAATGATGTGTAATTCATGTAAATAATAAATATAACATTATAATTATTCTTTATATATGATACTCCATCATATTATATATTATTTTAATATCAAAAGAATGATATTGTCGCTCGTGCGTACATACAGACTACCGTCTCCACGAACGTGATGAGATTCATTCCCCATTGTATCCATTCAAGAATAATATTCATTTGATGATAAAAAATAATCATTAAGGACTACATATAATTCTAGATATGAATAATATACAACCTATCCATAACAAACATGTTTTATGTAATAAATCATATAAAGGAAAATGAATCAGTTAACACCCGAAACGACGATAATACTAAAAAATTCGTAACAAAGCAATATTAAAAGATCATATATGATATCATATTTATGTATATGATTATTGTATAATTTAATAACAATTATTTAACTATTATACAGGAGGTTTACCTACCCTCTACCAAGGAAAAGTACAAGGTAATGGTTTATTTCACAATCTCTTCATTATCCAAGGTTGTTTATACATAATTATCTACTAGGACCTCTTTATCATCCACATCCATGTTTCTTAGAAATGTATTTTAAAACATTCATAATATTTTACAGAATATTGGTTAATGTAATTTATATCCTTTTTTGATTTTTTCTAAGATGTTTATAAAGGAATATTTCCATCATTTTCCAAACAAGGTTCTTTTTAACATTTTCGACTGAATTAAGGTAACAATGTCTTTTTTTAACATATACAGAGGGTGCTGCCATTTTCTATCATTATAAAATCTTAGAACCTTCCCTTAAAATATTATAAGAATATTTTGAAAGTTAATGTTTTATTTTATAATTATATGAATTTTAAATGATTTCAAAATGAATATTTTATGAATTTGTGAAAGTTACTCTTTATCAAGATCATAACTTTAAATGTTTTAAGGATTTATCATTCTAAATCATTTTAATTAATGTCCATGTTTTCAAAATTTATTTTAAGGATTTATTTATATTTACATGAATGTTTTGAAATGATATTTATTTTCAAAAATTTCAATGTGGTATGGGACACTTTGATTCAAAAATCTCTTTAAAAATATTTCCTTTATAAATGTGTGACATTTCAAGGATTTCAAAAAAAAGGGATATTTCTCTCAAATAGTTTTTATTTCATCTATGTCAATATACTTTTATGGATTTCATTCTTATTTGAAGATGATTTATTATGATACAAAACATCCATATTGTATTGACGGTTTTGTGATATGTTTGACTATGGATGTGTTAATTTTATACCATTCATGGTTTATGGAGAAAGTATTGACATTTCATATACTAGTTTTAATATGAATGTTTATGTTATGTTTAAACCTGTTCATATGAGGAGTTAATTGGACTTAGTAAGTTATGGGTGGAGTCTGCTATAGCACCTCGATGCATCGGTAGGTCTCATGAGAAAAACTAGTGTCTTAGTACAAATCCTTGACAAAATCTTATTTGTATTCTTGGAACAAGGATTTGACTATATGGTTATGATAGTATGGAATTATGCATTCCATCATTATGAAAGTGGTTACTGATATTTCATGTGATTATTCAACTATTATAATATCCATGTGAAAATGTAAATGGAATTATTTCATTTTATTTCTGTCATATTATGTTAAAATTAATTTTTAAAAGGATTTTGTTTTAGTTATAAATTTCTTTAAATGTTTAAGCCTATTTATAAATTTTTCTGCTATATATTTATCATTACTGAGAATCGATGCTCACCCCTTTCTATGTTCTATTTTTCCCAGGATGTGAATAAATATTTTATTACTGACCTGCATAGATAGTCTGAGGGGATATGAGTGTAGACTATGGAGACTATGTTGTTGTAGTTTTTCACATTATGATTTATTGTAAGACTTATTAATGTATCTAGTGTTTCAAAGGCTACTAAACTAATCGGTCTTTTGAGACTTGATCTTTTGTGATCATTCCAATGTTATGTAATAATGCACTTACTCTGGGTAACTAGTGTCAGGGCGTTACAATTGGGATCAGAGAAAGTTTAGTACAAACCGTGGAAGCTGGATTTAGATAAACACTGATTAGAGCACATAGCCCTAAGAAAGTCTTTGAGGATTACTATATACGAAATTCCAAAATTTTGTTATTGTAGAGATTTTGTGAGTTTTCTGTGAAATACTTCCCTGTCTGGATACGAGAAGGTAGAGGCGGCACTGGCATAGATGTACCTAGGGCTAAAACCCAAAAACACCTCTTTGAGATAGACTCGAATGGGAACTGGTGCACGACAACGGGCCTTGCTTCCCTCATGGTTACGACACTCAGAAGGGTTATGCATATAATAATTCTCATTTTCTTTACAAACAATTATGAATGGTTTATTAGTATATAATTCCTCAAAGAAAACATTTTTATGATTATGGATTATATCCATAAATTGTTAAATTTATGAAAGTTATTTTACAAGTTTGGAATTATTCATTTCAATTTATAAACTGACGTAGTGTATGTCGTTGTATAGAAATGGTTCCCAGTAGAAGGAATGTGAACTCCAGCAATACTTATGATCCAAATAGTAAGAAGGATCATATCTTCCATGGTTTTAATCCATCATTTAGAAGGGAAATAGTCTCTCATGTTTTCTCATCATATGAATAAATAATATCATTTGTTAATAAGATAAGCAAATAATTCTCTGAGTCCTATGGATTTGGAGGGAAGCAAGAGAAGAAAACGATGGAAGAGAGAATGATAGATAAAGGGAAGATGGAAAATAATAATTTTCCCATATGTGATAACTGTGGGAAGAAACACCATGGAATATTCCTGAAGGGAATAAGAGTTTGTTATAAGTGTGGAGAAAAAGGAAACCATGTACGTGCCTGCAAGGATAAGAAAAATGTTTCAAATGTACAATGCTTCATCTCTAAAAAGTTGGGACACTACGCGAACCAATGTTCAAATCATTTGAGTATGCCCCAAATGATGCTATTGGATAATAATCATGTAATGATACTACCCCAAATGAAGAAGAATGACTAGTGTTCTTATGTAGTTATTATAAGATTATTTCATTCGAGTGTTTTATCAACAATATACTAGTTATATGAATTATGGAGATAAATAAGGATTGTACTGCAGTACTATTTTATTGAGGATTTGAGATTATATGGTTCTATAAAAAGTAACTTATGAGTGAGATACACTTTTGTTAAAATAATGGTTGAAGGAAAGGTAATCCTTAATATGGTCCTGATAATGAGGTAGTTATTTTGGAATAAGAGATGGTTGATTTGAATAAATTTTATTGGGTATTCATTAATTCCTTGAAACTGATTAATGATTTTTCATTGTTGAAGTTTACAACATTTTTGGATAGAAGTTGTATATCCAGTATTATATAAGGTATAAGGGATCATGAATGTAATCAATAAGGTTTTATGGTAATTCAGAATGTTGCAGTGTTTTAATAGAATACATGATGAAGGTGTTCACATGTTATTACACGGAAAAAATGATCTTCATTGTGTTTCACTTCCTTATAAATTTTGGACTGTGAGTTTTCACAGAAGTATTTTGGATAATTCTAGATTTAGATTATTTTTGGATTTCCATTAAAGGACAACCCGAAGTTCGGGTGGCAACCTGTCACGTCTGGCAAGGATGTGTGACTTGAACCCGCAACCGAAGGGTGATAAGGGTGTATCACCTACCACTAGCCCATGTGATGTCCTGGATTGAATAATGTAGTTCTTTTAAACGGTCTGGTACATAAATTAGAAATTAATTATTTTTTGAACCCAATACGAAAAGGATAAATGGATTTTTTTATTTTCTCTTATCTTTTAGAGTGAAAGATGAGATTGTGGTAGAAATTAGTGAAAGGATGGAACTATACTTGTCAAGTATATATATATATATATATATATTATTTTCTTATTCTATGAAGAAATTAATTCTTAAAAATTAGGTAAGGGATATTAAAACCAAAAATGTGTTTTCTTAATACCTTATGTTTTTTTCAATCATTTATATTTTAAGTCATCATAGATTGATGGCTTTGAGGCACTAAATCCTACAATTTTTGGTGACTGATTACCTCAATCACACCCTCTAAATATTTACGATTTTCCTCCAATTATGTGTCTCTAATTTCCACCAATGTTCTCCAAATCTAGATCATAATTTGGTGGTGACACTTTCATTTCCCATTTCCTCTTAGTAACACGAAATTTTATTAACCCAATTTCTTATGTGGGTTTTCCCACAAAGAGATTTTCTATTTTAAACATTTTATTTTCTAAGAACAATTTCAAAATGCGAGGATGAAATTTATTTAATTAGGGGAGAATTTAACACCCCAAGCTTCCATGGTACGCTTCCCTTTGAATAATACATTAGTGTGTGTTTTACGCAACTTCTAGTCCTAACAAACACCACAACCAATCAAACTAGCCATTATAAATACTAATACCCACTTTTTAAAATTTTAAAAATTGTATCTTTTAAAATGGACTTCATTTTTGGATTTGGAATATCGAAATTAGCTTAGGGTGAATTTTTTGTATTTTTCTGAAAACATTCAATTTTTGATGAATAGTAAAAAAACACTAAGTTATAGTTTAAAACTGGATTTTTATTTAAATAATTATTTATTTTATTTAAATTTTTTTAAATTCATAATATATTCATAATACCTATATATGTTCAATGTAATTCATTGTAGTCAGTTTATAATAATTTTAGATATATAAAAATATTATTGAACTTTTCACCCTCTTTTACGCATCTCCTGGGGAGAATTTTCAAATTCACATAAAACATAATTTACTGATTCTATGAGTAAAATTTCAAAAATCCAAGATACATGGTTAATATCAAGGAGTAAAATGTGGTGCAATAAGATAAAAATAATTTATGGTGAATAGTAACCTTTTTCTTTAATTTACCACGGTAAAAAGTAAATAGGGTAATTAATGTTAAAAATGAAATTAATATTACCCCAAAACATGTTCTTATTCTATTGGATGAGTATAATTTGACAAAAAACAAACTTAGTAATAAAATATTAACCTCTTTGTTCCACTTGGATTAGATTATGGCATTTATTATTATTTAATTCAAAGAAGAGTTAAAAGAGTTAAAATCAATGTTTAATAACTAAAACATTTTTAACATAGGGATATACTTAAGATAAATTCGATTATAAATATTAATTAGAAAGATAAAAATATTTCTTACATAATTGTATTTTAATTATAAATTTTATACATTAAATAGTTTAATTTATTTATGATATACTGATGATGCAGTTATTACCTTATTAGTGAAATATTAAAATAATTGATATTATTAATACTCAAATTAATATAATTTGAGTCTTTTAATAAATTCAACGAATTTTATAGTTTAATATTACATTTTAGGGTTGATTAAATGAATTAGTTATGAAGTAATAATGTTGTAATTAATTTAGAAAAAACAAAATACCAAATAGTGTCAAAATTGACATAAAAGTGTTTTTAAAACAAATATTATATTATTATTTAATATTAAATTCCTAAAAATATACTGTTCTGCGAAGAGACTAATATAATTATAGGTGTATTATTAATGGACCTCTTGGGGGTCTATTGATATTTTATAGTACGTTTATTATCCATATAACATAAAAATAAAAAGAGACATGGTAAATGTCAAACTAATTAACTATGAGTTGAAACTAAACGATAAGGATAATAATGTGACCCAAACCTATCTAAAACCTATTGGTTGAGTTTATTTTGACCCCTCCACACCTTATCCTCTAAATAAATCAATTGGGATACATTATAAACCGAATATTCATTTATTGTAAAATAGTATTTTATGTTTTTATTAAGGTTCCCCTCACCCCTCTTATAAAAGGGCACTCCCCCTTCTCTCAAATTCGTACCGTCAAAGACTTTTGTCTCAGCCAACACCAACCAAAATATTATCTCATATTCCTTAAATTCAACCTAGATGCATTATATTGATGAGAAAGCCAACCTATGGAGCCCTTTTCATCAAATGAAAAGGAAGAACCCGAAAAAGAGGTAATGTTTTCATCACCCTCTTTCAAGTTCATTTCTTCTTCCACTTCTTCTATCTTTGTTATTTCCATTCTAAAATAATATCTCAATTATCTTATATAGACTATGATGTTATTATAATTATGGTACAACCATATTTATTATTCTATCCATCATTTGAATGACATGTCACTATATGTGCGTACGTAGGGCTTACCTTCTCCATGTAATGGTGTAATTGTTATTAATTACATTATTATTTGGATGGGTACAATAATGAAGTGTAATTAATGTAAATAATAAATATAACAGGATATTGATTCTGTATATTTGATAAACCATCCAATTATATATTATTTTAATATCAAATGAATGATATTGTCGCTAGTGCATACGTACCGACTACAGTCTCCACAAACGCGATGAGATTCATTCCGCATCGTATTAATTCGAGAATAATTATCATTTTATGATTAAAAATAATGTTTAAGGATATGATATAATTCTGGATATGAATATGATACAACCTATCCATAATAGTCATGGATTACATAACAAAGCATAAAACAAAAAACGAATCAGTTAACACCTGAAAAGACGATAATACTAAAATATTATTAACAATGTAATATTAAAAGATCATATATGATATAATATTTATTTATATGATTATATTATAATTTAATAACAATTAATTAACAACTATACAAGAGTTCAAGCTACCCTCGACCAAGGAAAAGTAAAAGGTAAGGGTTTATTTCACAATCTCTTCATTAGCTGAGGTTGTTTATACGTAATTATCTAGAGGGACCTCCTTATCATCCACATCCATGTTTCTTAAAAACATATTTCAAAACATTAATAATATTTTACAGAATATGGGTTAAATTAATTTATTCCCATATTTGACTTTTATGTTATATTTTTATAATGGAATATTTCCATCATTTTCCAAACAAGGTCATTTTTAACATTTTTGACAGAATTAAGGTAATATTGTATTTTTTTAACTTATACGGAGGGTGCGACTATTTTCCGAAGTTATAAAATCATCAAAAAATACCTTATAAGAATATAAGAAGATTTTGAAAGTAAATTTTTTATTTTTTAATTATATTACTTTTATATTATTTCAAAATAAATATTTTAATAATTTATGAAAGGTACTCTTTATCAAGATCATAATTTTAAATGTTTTAATGATTTATCTTTCTAAATCATTTTAAATAATTTCAATGTTTTAAAAATGATTGTATGGAATTTTTTATATTGACATGCTTGTTTTGAAATGATATTTCTTTTAAAAAGTTTCAAAGTGGTATGGGACACTTTGATTCCAAAATATATTTTAAAATACATCCTTTATAAATGTGGGACTTTTCAATGATTTCCCAAAAAAGATATTTCTCTCAAATAGTTTTGATTTCATCTATGTCAACATCATTTCAATGATTTTAAGCTTATTTGATGATTATTTATTATGATAGAAAATGTCGATAGTTTATTGACGGTTTTGTGATATATTTTATTGTGGATGTGTTAATTTTATACCATTCATGGTTTATGAGGAAAGTATTGACATTTTGTATGTTATTTTTAATACAAATGTTTATGTTTTGTTTAAACCTATTCATATGAGGAATTCATTGGTCATAGTAAGGGACGGGAGGATCCCTCTATAGATCCTTGATGCATTGGTAGGTCTCATGAGACAAACTAGTGTTTTGGCACAAGGCCTTGAGAAAATATTATTTGTAGTCTTGTCACAAGGCCTTGACTATGTGGTTATGATATTCTGAAATTATGCATTCCATCATTATGAAAGTGTTTATTTATATTAAATGTGAATATTCGACTAGTAGAATATCCATGTGAATAATTAAATGTAATTATTTCATTTTATTTCTTCCATATTATGTTTAAGTTAAAGTATAAAAGGCTTTTATTGTTATACAATGCCTTAAATGTTTATGCTTATTTATTAAAGATTCTTCTATATTGTTATCCTTACTGAGAATCTGACCTCACACCTTTCTATGTTTTATTTTCCCCAGTATTTTAAGATGTATTTTATGACTGACCTACAGGGATAGTTTGAGGGGATATGAGTGTGGACTATGGAGACTATGTTGTTGTATTTTTCCACATTATAATGTAATGTAAGACTTATGAATATATCTAGTGTTTCTAAGGCTACTAAACTAGTCGGTCTTTGGAGAATTGATAATTTTTTATCATTACAATGTTATATAATAAAGCACCAACACTGGGTAACTAGGGACGGGGCGTTACACTAATTACCACTAATTATTACTTTCAATTTTTCATTATTACTAAATAACTAATTATTACAAATTATTACTAATTATAACAAGGTAACACAAATTAAATATTTTTATGAGTAATTAATACTAATTACTGCAAATTAATAATAATTACAAAAATGTACCTCTATTTAGTTCTATGTACAACTAATTATTACTAATTAGTATATATTATTAATAATCATTTTTAATTATTACTAATTATTGAATTATTATTAGTAATTATCACCATGTGTTACTAATTATTACTTCAATTTAATAAAGGTTTCGAGCACAATGGAAGAATATGATGGTTCATGCCAAAAAAAATTCATTTTTTTCATGATTTATGATGAATCCAGGATTTATATTATGAAAATGTAATGATAAATAGAATTTAATCAAGGATAACCAAACAAGGGATGAAAGGCCAGAACCAGGCACAAGATCATCACATATTTTTTATAACTAATTTAATTAATTAATGAACATCCTTACATGAATTAATTCTTCATTGATGGATCAGAAGACATATTATCATTGGACGTTCATTTAATTATGGGAGTCAAGAGAAGATTCTCTCTAGTGGTGATCCACCTGAGATCCAAAAATCATCGAACATTGTCATAGGAATCTATAAGTGCTATATTGGAAGATCTTTTCACTTGCTTCCTTGGAAATTGATTTCCCTTATAATGGATTGCAGATCCTTCCCCTAGATCTCTCTATATTTGAAAATTTGAGGTACTGCAATATCTCTCTTCATTCCATGGAGTGTTCGTAGAGAGGAAGCTCGATAGGGCTTCATTGGATTTTCTCTAACACATGTTGCACAAAATACAAAATTAATTGGATCAATTTTTATTAAAAATATTGTTTGCATTAAATAATGATAGGTTTATGAAATTAATAATTTTACATGTTCCCTTTAATATTTAATTAATCTATTTAATAACCTCATGTCTATAATAGTAATATTACTATTACATCCATTAAATTTTCTTAAAATTGGAATTAAATTGAATATTATTTATTCAAATAAGATTCAGTATATTTTGATTCTCAACAGGACAAAACATTCATTTCACCATTTCTCGACAATATTTATCGGGCCTAAACCAATGGATATATTTTTAATAAATATATAACTACATTATTCGCCAATAAATAAATCAATAATTTATACAATATATAAATATATAAATATTTATTAAATATATTTCTCACATTATATTCATTGAATTAACTATGACAACATATATGTAACGAAGGAACACGAATAATTATCATGCCACATGAGTTAATAATATTTATTCAACTTGTAAAATAATAAATAAAAATATAATTTTTCATATAGAATATGGACACACTAAGTGTGTGTCCCTCAAGGCCAATTTCTTAGTGTAATTATGTAATGCACCCAAAAGTCCATCGTCATCATCGAGAAACACAACAAATCACCCATAGAGATGGATAATAATTTTATAATGACCAAATACCTCATAATTATTCTTATAGTTTAATATAATCCATTTATCTATATATCTATAATCAAATAGGTTTCACACTGGTGCCATCTACCTATGTGTTCATAGTCTGTTTCTTGGATTTTCACAAAATAAGACACTCCTAGAGAGCACCATGGTCATGGATTTATTTAGGGTTTATCATTTTCATTCAAAGGCATGTGATATCTACAAAAACTAAAGATATTAAGGGACAAATCTATTATCACATTATAAATTAATCTGATATAACTAGTGACTCACCCAACATGTTCTATATTTCATGAACATATGTCATCATGGTTTTCATCAATGTATTTGATGCATAATATTCATTATTAATAATATCAATGTATAAGGATCAATACACACTTCCATAGATTGGAGTTTCCAATGACACATATAAATGTGGATTTCTTACTAGCGGGTTTCATTCACATAATATCTTATATTTGAAATTACCAATGTCTTACACCATGAGAGGCTGTCTCAAAGTCAAATGAGTATCCACCACGAAAATCATTTATCATTTTTGTCCCTCAAATGATATCATACGACTATTAAACATATACTCATGAATAATGTCATAGCACTTTTGAGTTCTTATCATAGTAGAAAACTACTATGGCCGTTTAGTGCAATATGTACCCTTAAAAAATTATCCCAAATAGTGTAATGAAAAAGACAAATTCCAATGTAAGATGTTGTTTATTAATATTAAAAACACTGAATACAAGTTATCATAAAGAACACCAATGTTTGTTTTAGGGAACCAACTACAATAGGAGGGTCAAAAAGTGTTGTTAATTGGGGAATGAGGTTATTAGTTTAGTGGTAGGAAAGTGTTACCTAGTTTATCTGAGTTATTGGAGCTGCTGGTGGAATCCCAGGTAGAGGATGTTAACAAATTGTTGAACAGTACTTAGATGTCTTCCAAAAGATGTTATGAAACTACCACCTCGATGCGATGTCATGTTTCTAATATATTTTCAATAAAAATGATAACAAATTTTAATGGATAATTGTCAAATGGCGCCTACAGTGTTGTGTGAGTTGAGGGTTAAGGTGGATGATGTGATTCATAGGGATTCATTAAACATAGTATTCCAATATGAGGTGGTCCAGTGTTACACTACAAGAAGGAGGATGGTGGTCTGAGGTTGTGTATACACTACCAGATGAAGAATCAAGTAGCGATAAGTAGTCATTACACTCATTCTATGATCGATGATATGTTTGACAAGTTGAGAGGAGAAAGTTGGTTTTCTATGATCGATCTATTATCTAAATATGATTAGTTGAGGGTGATAATGAGGATATCCAAATGTATTCTTTTTGACGTAGATATGGACACTTCGTGTTTTTTGTCTTGCTGGTGCATATGGATTTTGATAAGACAAGCCTTTTATTGATTTTGATGCTCACAAAATACTTAATTTGGTTTACCAATAATGTTACTTTAAGTGGATTTTTTGTTTATATTGAGTAATTATTTTATTTATTCGTTGAATTGTGAAAGTGATTATTTAGTTTTATATTTTTGTTCACCTGATGGTTTATTCATCAATGTATCATGGATATTTTGAATATGTATGGAATCACTATTCAAAATGTATTTTTTCAGTATAACATTTGAATAAAACACCAAATTTATAAACCCACACATTTAAGATTAATGTTATGTTTTGAAAACTGTATTTTATGAAGGAACCTCACATTTGAGTGACTACCATTTGGTACAAAACTAATATAAGAAACCTCAAATTGGTACCATAATAGATTTTTAGTGACTCTATATTTAGTATCAATATTATGCTATTAACCATAATTTTGGGGTCACCCCATTGATTAAATACACAAAATTAAACCATTCATCTGTTGGATTTGAATTTTGGACATTTTTGAGATTTCTAATGTGATTTAGCTGGAGTAAATTTCTCGATAATGCAATTAAATAACCATTTCTGAAGATTAAAAACAATTGATTAATTAATTCATATTTCTATGTGATTTTAGATATTTACTATCATATTAAATTTCACATTTCAATATCATATTGCATTTTGAAAACACGATTTATCTGGAAATTCATCTTACTTTGTTTGACAAGAATTAGATCGAGCTTATTGATTATCAATCGTTTGTTCTAGTTATAATATTAATAGTCAAATATTTTTTAAATACACCCCAATTATTGATAGTTCTATTAACTATAGATCTTTGAATTTTCGTGGGACTTTATTATAATATTTATGTTGTTGTATATTTATATTATTCATCTGATGTCGTTCAGTTGATGTTTTGAGGACTACACATTGGTGAGTTACATGATGTTCAATGATATTATTTTTTTTTCTTGCATTATAGGGAGATTTAATTAATCATTTATACTATGTTATCTGAATATATCTTCCAATAGTAAATTTTTACAGGAATCTGTGTGTTCCAATTTAACAATCTCTATTTCACAATCACCTTGTCCACTAAATAGATATTTTCTCTTTTTTCCTTGTAAATAATTACAAGATCATTCACATTTTTTTATTATATGTTTCTAAATAACCATATTGATAAATATTTGTCAAACTATTCTCATTTACATGTCCAATATTGTGATTACATTGTTGGGTATTATATGAGTCTTTTAAACATGATTGTTTTTCAATTTCCAATACATGGTTTTTTTAATTCAATAAATAATGACCATTATTTAAATGTTCTATACCATAACATATATAGTCATTATAAGGTAAAGAAATTTTATCTTGAAACATGAAAATAAACCCATATATATCAAGGCATGATACATATATTACATTTTCTGTAAATATTGTTACATAATATCAATATTATAAAACCAATGTCATTCCCATTCGTAATGAAATATTTTAGTCACTACTAGAGAAAGCATATTTAGACCATTAGAGGATCTCAAATCCACCACTCCTTTTGTAATCATTCAGAATATACATCGTTCCTATACTTTTATATAGATCTATGAACCACAAGCTATATATTGTAAAGACCCGCAAATTTCAAGGAAATTTTTTTCTTAATTTTCTTTGGAATTTTACAAGAGCGCAGCTTCAGACGGCACCTGATTCCGAGGCCCGGTGTGCCCGGAATCAATTTCCGAAGTTTGGCTCGGGTACGTTCAGTGAACGGACGAGCGGGTTTTTTCTATCTTTTGAACCGGTGCCCGGAATCGAATTCTGAGGGCATCGATGAAATCGCAGCGCCGGTTTTTGCTTAGAAACGCCTCTTCCGAAGTTGCGTTTGCTCAACCGTGGTTTTTAAAATTTTGGGCTTTAAGTCGGAAATAAAATAAAGGTTGTGCGACAACTTTATTTTATTTCATTTAAGCCACTTGGAAGTCACTTGGAAGCCACTTGAACTGAGTTAAAGCGGATAGGGTGCTATCCGGAAATACCCTACCCCTCAGTAGGATATTTGTGAGGTGGGGCCCGCACGAGCCCCGTCGTTTCTTTCGCAAAGTAACGCACCCGCGAAAACCCATCAAAGTAACTGAAAAGTCAACCGGCGCGTTTTCTTTAATTTCTTAACAGACCATTTAATTTGGCGGTTTATTTCGTGAATTAAATGGGTTGTTTCATTCGTTGAATTAATTCAAGGAATTTAATGGGTCGTTACTTACGTGTTTGCGTTCGTTGGCGATTTAATAAAATAGACCAACGTGTCTATTTTGGAGGATTACTCTTTATTCTCTGGGCCTCCACCCTCCCCGAGAAGAACGCAAAGAACGCGAAGAACATGAAGAACGCGAAGAACGCGAAGAACGCCGGAACCAAAATTCGACGACGCACACCGTGATCCGCGACGTCGACAAACTTTTTCCGCGACCTTCTTCTTCTTCTTCGGCGCTTCTTCTTCCGCGGCAAACCTACGATCGGTGGTTAAAGGTGAGAATCGAATCTTCTAAATTCTCCCTTTTTATAATTAGATATCAACGGATTTAAATTAATTAAATCCGTTTGATCTTGATCCGGAGATCGTCGGCGCGACTCCTTCCCGCGGTGCGACGAGCGTCTCTTCCGCGACGATCACCAAATCTGCGACGACCTCTCGTCCGACGACGACGACAAGGTAGGGATTTAATTCTTGATGATTCCTTCCCGTGTTTTTGTTTCTTTTTGAATAAAGAACCGGCATGAATATTTTCAATTAATTAAAATTGAATTGCCGTTTAAAAGAAAAAGAAGTGAACAATTTTTATATTGATTAAAAATTGTTGTAGCCCCTTTCTCCCGTTTTTTATGACTAACGTGGAGGGTGCGGGTCTAACGAACAAGACCCGACAACCCTCCGCCGATCCTTTTCGTGTGCGGTTTTGGCAAGCGACGACGAACCGTGCGTCAAGGGCGATCCGTTGATTCCGCAGTGAAGATCGGTCCCCGGGAGGAGCAACGGCGCAGACGGGAGAGGAATCGGGCCACCGGAGGATCCGCCGCGGCTCGGCCGCGGTGGCGGCGAACCGCCGGACTGCGTCCGCGGTCCGGCCACCCAACACGCGGCCCGCGCGGGCCGCGTTCCACCTAAGCCGCGGGTCAAACTCGCGGCGCCCCTTGGCCGCTCGGCCGAGGTCGAGCCGGCCGGTCCGGACCCGGCCCAACCGGGCCGGGCCGGGTCGGGTCGACCCGGTTCGGCCGACCCCCAGGGGGGGTTCGGGCCGGGTCGCCCCGGGCCCAGAACCCCCGTTTTCGGGCCCTCTTCGGTCTTTTGCCCATATCTTGGGCCTGGGACCTCCGATTGACGAACCGTCAGCGGCTACGCGATCCTTGGATTGATACGGTCGTTTCGGTATATTACACTCAAGGTTTCAGAAGACTTTGGGTTCGGCCGGGTTGGTTCGTACACGAAACCAACCGGGCCCTCGGAGCGGAAACGCTCATAACTTCAGCTACGGACGTCCGATCGACGTACCGTCAGCTATGGTAGTTTCCTCTAAGTGAGACTGAACTTTTGGCATACTCCGCCCGAGGATCGGACACAGGCGGAGTACGGTCGGGTTGGTTTTTCCCTAAAAACCAACCGGGCCCCTGGGACGAAAATGCCAATAACTCTCAGACCGGGCGTCCGATTGACGCGCCGTCTGTTGCGTTGAGATCATGTTGTCGATACGGAACTTTTGGATACATCAACTTCGGACTACGTGTCAGTTGATGTATCAGCCTCTCGGCTCATGGAGCGGACCCTCCTAAACGAGCTCGCTGTGTGCGGGAACCCTAGCGCTGGCTGTGACTTCGACGACAGAGCAGAGATCCTCCGTGGACTGCGACGACGACAGAGCAGAGATCCTTCGTGGACTGCGGCGACGACTGTGCGGAGATCCTCAGTGGACTGCGTCGACTACTGCACTCAGCGATCCTACGTGGATCAGTGCTACAGGTCCTGTGTGGGCCCGATCCTGTGTGGGTCCTTACTACCGGTTCTGTGTGAGCCACTGCCTACAGGTTCTGTGTGAGCCCGATCCTGTGTGGGTCTTTTGCGGGGGTTAGTACCTATCGATCCTTCGTGAGTCCGACGACTTAGATGGATCAGTGATCATCTTTGATGTCATCTGAAAAAGTATACCTGGTTGAGCTGAATCTTATGTTACTCTCCTTTGTGGATTATGTCGAACTATCCTTAGTGGATTTACTGTTTACTCTCCTTTGTGGATTTGAGTCTTGCTTTCCTGTGTGGAATTGAGTTGTTCTTGAGCTCGTGAGCAGATCTAGAATTGGGGACTTAGGTATATGTATGGGCATATACCTAAGTCGAGTCAGATGTTACTTCGTGATTGCACCTTTCTTTTGTGCTATATCCTTTGTGGATTTCGGGAGACCTTCGGGGGTCTCGGGGTGAGTAGCTTATACTCACCCCTGCACGGGCTATGCCCGCACCTTGTTGTGTTGGATGCAGACGACGGACAACGCTGATCACGGTTGGGGCGTGGAGCAGGACGGTACCTGGAGGTGGACCACTGGGCGGGACGTGCTCGGAGCGGACGTGGGACCCGAGGAGCCTGGAGGCTATCTGTACCCACCCTTCAGGTGGGATTGCCAGTGGACGACACGAGGCCGCCGTCTTTTCTTCAGTTGCTGTTCTTTTCCTTTTTAGTTGTACTTTCAGTTGGGCTTGTATTCCGGCCCCCTTTACTTTTCTGCACTTTGTAGTTACTTTCCGCTTGCTGACTCTGTGGTGGTTGTTACTTATAAAGGCAATGCCTTCCCTGTTTACCGGGATTTTACGCCTTGGTGCTAGTCGCCAGCCCCTGGCCTATGGAAGGCGGGCTTGGGGTAGTCACGGCACGGGCCCCGAGGTCGGGTCGTGACAAATTGGTATCAGAGGCGGTCGGTTCTACCGCAGACTCTGATCGTCTTTTCTTCCTATATGAAGCAATAGTGTTTAGTGTATTGAGTGTGGTTATCAGTTCAGGGAGCCCAGTGTTGGTGCGGCGGCCGACGTATCCGTACACCAGGACCCTGAATCCTTATTTCCGACTTAATGCATGAAAACATTGATTGCGTGTGTGTTTCAAGTTTTCTTTGTGATTACTTGTGTCAGCTCACCGGGTATACTGATCTGCTTCATGAAAGTCTCAAGTTTTCCTTGTGATTACTTGTGCCAGCTCACCAGGTATACTGTTCTGATTGTGGTTCTCTTGTTATCCTTTTCAGGATGGCCCCGCGACGACAGCCAGCTAGGGTTCCGAGTGTAGGGCGCGACGGCAGCCCACCGAGCGACGAGGCCTCGGTGCAGGGCCCTTTGCCAGCAGTGGCACCAGCGGTAGCTTTACCCGCCGAGCCACCGATGCTACCAGTACCAGAGGCTGACGATGCACGTAGCCTCAGGGCACTGCATGAGTTTCAGAGCCAGCGACCACCCAGGTTTCGCGGTGAGGCGGACCCCCAGGCCGCCGAGGACTGGCTAGAGGCGCTGGTACGGATCTTTAGGCTAGTGAGGACACCAGCGGATCTCATGGTGATTCTCGCGGCGAGCCTCCTGCAGGCGGCGGCAGGACGATGGTGGAGCTTGATGCTCCAGGTTCACGATGAGGCATCCTTGCTCTGGACGGACTTCGAGAGCCTCTTCCGCTCTGAGTTCGTCCCGGCCACCCTCCGAGCGGTGCGCATCCCGGAGCTTCTCCAGCTACGCCAGGGCAGCATGACGGTCGCTCAGTACGCGGCGAGGTTCACTGACCTATCTCGCTACTCGACCGACATGGTACGGGACCCCTTCTTCCGGGCCCGGACCTTCGAGCAGGGCTTGCGGCAGGAGATTCGGGCGTCGCTGATCTCCCTCAGCATTCCAACCCAGGCGGGAGTGCTGGAGCGAGCCCTCTTGATCGAGAGCTTCCTGGCAGAGCCTTCTTCAGTAGAGTGACCTAGCGCAGGGTGGCAGGTAGCTGAGTCTTCGGCAGCAGGTAGCCGACGGATGACTCTCGGGTCCAGGCAGACCAGACCCCCACGCAGACGGCCTCAGTACACCAGCTCAGCAGTGCGGGGCACACAGCGGAGTGCCAGCCTTCTGAGAGGCAGGCAGTGCTACTCCTGCGGCGGGCAGGGTCACATGGCTCGTGACTTCCCGAATCGCCGACTAGAGGAGCAGCAGACGGTGGAGGGGCCACCCAGGCAGAGGCAGAGGGTCGACCGTGGCGGTCCGTAGGGAGGAGGCGGACGAGGCAGAGGAGCTGGCCGAGCAGCGGGTGGTGGGCGACGCTTCCAGGCTCTACCCCCACCACCACCAGGAGGGCCACCTCGACCACAGGGAGCTGGCGGGCAGGGACAGGCCCAGCTCCAGGCAGTGGAGGCCTACGACCCCGACATGCCAGAGATGATTCGAGGTACGATCTGTGTCTATTCCACCCTTGCTGTAGTACTTATAGACACAGGAGCGAGTCACTCTTTCATAGCCTCTACCCTTGTTCGGAGCTCGGAGATTCCGACTGAGCCGTTGGCTCGATCCTTACGGCTAGAGACTCATACGGGAGCAGACTCGACGATTACGCACTGGTGCCGGCAGTGTGAGCTTACTCTAGGAGGCGAGAGTTTCAGCTGGAATCTCCTTGTAGCGGTGTCGAGGCCTTACGACGTCATCTTGGGCATGGATTGGCTATCCACGGTTCATTCCCAGATCGACTGTTTTAGGCGCAAGGTGCGATGTGTTCGCACCGACGAGAGCAGGTTTACCTTCACCGGTGAGAAGGGAACCTTTGCAGCACAGGATGGACTTCCGCGGAGGAGAGTGCATCCCATCTCTCATCAGTTGGCTAGCCTCATCCTAGGATCAGTGGACGTGCAGAGTCCAGTTTTTCCTGCAGTGGTGGACCAGTACGTGGACGTCTTTCCCGACGACGTTCCAGGGCTACCTCCTCGTAGAGAGGTAGACTTTTACATCGACTTGTACCCCGGGACAGCCCCGATATCTACTCCAGCATATCGGATGGCCCCCGCCGAGCTTCGAGAGCTGCGGGTACAGTTGGAGGACTTACAGAGCAAGGGGTTTATCCGACCCAGTGTTTCACCCTGGGCTTCCCCGATATTGTTCGCCAAGAAGGCGGACGGGAGCTTGCGACTGTGTGTCGACTATCGTCGCCTGAACCAGGTGACAGTGAGGAACAAGTATCCGCTGCCATGGATTGATGACCTCTTTGATCAGCTCAAGGGAGCGCGGTGGTTCTCGAAGATAGACCTCCGGTCAGGCTATCATCAGCTCAGAGTTCGAGACGAGGACGTGCAGAATACGGCCTTCAGGTGTCGGTATGGCCATTATGAGTTCTTGGTTATGCCGTTCGGCGTAACCAATGCTCCAGCAGTGTTCATGAGCCTCATGAACAGGATCTTCCAGCCATACCTCGACCGATTTGTCGTGGTCTTCATTGACGACATTTTGGTATACTCGACGACTGAGGAGGAGCATGCCTACCACCTGCGAGTTGTGCTAGACACACTCCGAGAGCACCAGCTTTATGGAAAGCTCTCAAAGTTCCAGTTCTGGTTACGTGATGTCCATTTTTTGGGGCACGTCATCTCTGAGGCGGGAGTTGCAGTGGATCCCGCGATGATCGAGGCAGTGCTAGCTTGGGAGCCACCCTGGAGCGTGACGGAGGTGCGGAGCTTCTTGGGCCTAGCCGGATACTATCGGAGATTTCTGCCAGACTTCTCCAGAGTTGCGGCACCACTCTCAGCCTTGACAAAGAAGGGGAAACCCTTTTTGTGGTCAGACAGATGTCAGCAGAGCTTCCAGGAGCTGAGACTGAGATTGACCAGCGCACCTATCTTGAGGTTGCCTGAGGAGGGAGTTGGATACGTAGTTTACTGCGATGCATCAGGGACTGGACTCGGGTGCGTCCTGATGCAGGAGCGGGCCGTGATCGCCTACGGATCACGTTAGTTGAGGCCGCATTAGCAGAACTACGCCACTCATGACCTGGAGTTAGCAGCAGTGGTCTTCGTTCTGAAGACTTGGCGGCACTATCTGATGGGCGAGCGCTTCACAGTCTTTTCTGACCACCAGAGTCTCAGGTATATCTTCTCTCAGAAGGACCTGAACCTAAGACAGCGGAGATGGCTTGAGTTCCTCCAGGACTATGACTTTGAGATAGTCTATACTCCTGAGAAAGGGGAACGTGGTAGCCGATGCCCTCACCAGGAGGACGAGTATTCAGCTACTTGAGGAGGCGACGGAGCAGCTAGCCTCCTTACAGATATCCTTCGTGGATAGAGATGGAGCAGCCTTTCTTCAGTCTCTCACAGTCTCTCCTCCACTTCTATAGCGGGTCAGAGAGGCTCAGCGTGGGGACGCTGACTGTGAGACCCGGCGTGCACTGATATCCTCAGGTCAGGCGCCTGATGGCTTCTCCCTTGGAGCAGAGCACGATATCCTTTTCAGAGGATGTACCTTCGTACCAGTCGCTTTACGAGAGGAGGTGCTGAGAGAGTTTCACACTTCTCCCTTGGCGGTGCATCCCGGAGTGGCGAAGATGTACCAGGATCTCAGACGACAGCACTGGTGGCCGGGCATGAAGAAAGCTGTGGCAGAGTTCGTTTCACGATACCTCACCTGCCAGCAGGTGAAGGCAGAGCATCAGGTACCAGCAGGCTTGGTACAGCCCTTGGAGGTCCCGGAGTGGAAGTGGGACGGCATATCTATGGACTTCGTGACTGGACATCCACGCACTTCCAAAGGTCACGACTCCATTTGGGTGATTTTCGACCGACTCACCAAGTCGGCACACTTCTTACCCATCAGAGAGCAGGGCTCAGTGGAGATCTTGGGACGTCTTTACGTCCAGGAGATCGTACGGCTTCACGGTGTGCCATCGTCTATCGTCTCCGATCGAGATGCTCGTTTCACTTCCCGGCTTTGGAAGGGGTTGCAGGAGGCGTTCGGGACGCGGCTCCATCTGAGCACAGCCTTCCACCCTCAGACGGATGGTCAGACTGAGAGGACCATACAGACACTCGAGGACATGCGCCGTGCATGTGTTCTCGACTTTGGTCGCAGCTGGGAGGACCACCTACCCTTGGTTGAGTTCGCGTACAACAACAGCTACCACTCCACCACCGGGATGGCACCATACGAGGCGTTGTACGGAAGACCCTGCAGATCACCGTTGTGCTGGACAGACCCTGGGGAGTCAGCACTCGTAGGACCAGAGATGGTCCGAGCCACGACAGAGAAGGTCCAGATCATCCAGGAGAGGATGAGGACAGCTCAGAGCCGGCAGAAGTCATATGCTGACAGGAGGCGGAGGCCACTAGAGTTCGAGGATGGAGACCACGTCTTTTTGTGTGTCTCACCTCGACGTGGTTTACAGAGATTTGGCTGAGGCGGCAAGTTGTCTCCACGCTTCATCGGGCCTTTCCAGGTCCTCAGCAGGATAGGAGAGGTGGCTTATCGCCTGGCTCTACCACCTCAGTTGCACCGGGTGCACGACGTCTTCCACGTGTCTCAGCTGAGGAGATACGTGCACGACCCGACGCACATCATCGACTTTGGGGAGCTGGACGTGGACGATGGGGCGACTTTTGTGGAGGTCCCAGTGGAGATTGAGGATTGACAGGAGCGGGTCCTACGTGGGCGGTCGATTCCTCTTGTGCGCGTCAGATGGCAGCACGGGAACCTCCAGGAGAGCACTTGGGAGCGGGAGGCTCAGATGCGTGCTCAGTACCCCCATTTGTTCCCCTAGTTTTTGATGTATCTTTACGGGGACGTAAAGCCCTGAGGTGGTAGTAATGTAAAGACCCGCAAAATTCAAGGAAATTTTTTTCTTAATTTTCTTTGGAATTTTACAAGATCGCAGCTTCAGACGGCACCTGATTCCGAGGCTCGGTGTGCCCGGAATCAATTTCCGAAGTTTGGCTCGGGTACGTTCAGTGAACAGACGAGCGGGTTTTTCTATCTTTTGAACCGGTGCCCGGAATCGAATTCTGAGGGCACCGATGAAATCGCAGCGCCGGTTTTTGCTTAGAAAGGCCTCTTCCAGAGTTGCGTTTGCTCAACCGTGGTTTTTAAAATTTTGGGCTTTAAGTCGGAAATAAAATAAAGGTTGTGCGACAACTTTATTTTATTTCACTTAAGCCGCTTGGAAGTCACTTGGAAGCCACTTGAACTGAGTTAAAGCGGATAGGGTGCTATCCGGAAATACCCTACCCCTTGGTAGGATATTTGTGAGGTGGGGCCCGCACGAGCCCCGCCGTTTCTTTCGCTAAGTAACGCACCCGCGAAAACCCGTCAAAGTAACTGAAAAGTCAACCGGCGCGTTTTCTTTAATTTCTTAACAGACCATTTAATTTGGCGGTTTATTTCGTGATTTAAATGGGCTGTTTCATTCGTTGAATTAATTCAATGAATTTAATGGGTCGTTACTTACGCGTTTGCGTTCGTTGGCGATTTAATAAAATAGACCAACGTGTCTATTTTGGAGGATTACTCTTTATTCTCTGGGCCTCCACCCTCCCCGCGAAGAACGCAAAGAATGCGAAGAACGCGAAGAACGCGAAGAACGCGAAGAACGCCGGAACCAAAATTCGACGACGCACACCGTGATCCGCGACATCAACAAACTTTTTCCGCGACCTTCTTCTTCTTCTTCGGCGCTTCTTCTTCCGCGGCAAACCTACGATCGGTGGTTAAAGGTGAGAATCGAATCTTCTAAATTCTCCCTTTTTATAATTCGATATCAACGGATTTAAATTAATTAAATCCGTTTGATCTTGATCCGGAGATCGTCGGCGCGACTCCTTCCCGTGGTGCGACGAGCGTCTCTTCCGCGAAGATCACCAAATCTGCGACGACCTCTCGTCCGACGACGACGACAAGGTATGGATTTAATTCTTGATGATTCCTTCCCGTGTTTTTATTTCTTTTTGAATAAAGAACAGGCATGAATATTTTCAATTAATTAAAATTGAATTGCCGTTTAAAAGAAAAAGAAGTGAAAATTTTTTATCTTGATTAAAAATTGTTGTAGCCCCTTTCTCCCGTTGTTTATGACTAACGCGGAGGGTGCGGGTCTAACGAACAAGACCCGACAACCCTCCGCCAATCCTTTTCGTGTGCGGGTTTCGCAAGCGACGACGAACCGTGCGGCAAGGGCGATCCGTTGATTCCCGAGTGAAGATCGGCCCCCGGGAGGAGCAACGGCGCAGACGGGAGAGGAATCGGGCCAACGGAGCAACTCCGGCGGCCCGCGGAAGGCGGCGGCGGCGAACCGCCGGACCGCGTCCGTGGTCTGGCCACCCAACACGCGGCCCGCGCGGGCCGCGTTCCACCTAAGCCGCGGGTCAAACCCGCGGCGCCCCTTGGCCGCTCGGCCGAGGTCGAGCCGGCCGGTCCGGTCGGCCGGGCCGCGCCCAGGCCAGACCGGACCCGGCCCAACCGGGCCGGGCCGGGCCGGGTCGACCCGGTTCGGCCGACCCCCAGGGGGGGTTCGGGCCGGGTCGCCCCGGGCCCAGAACCCCCGTTTTCGGGCCCTCTTCGGTCTTTTGCCCATATCTTGGGCCTAGGACCTCCGATTGACGATCCATCAGCGGCTACGCTATCCTTGGATCGATACGGTCGTTTCGGTATATTACACTCAAGGTTTCGGAAGACTTTGGGTTCGGCCGGGTTGGTTCGTACACGAAACCAACCGGGCCCTCGGAGCGGAAACGCTCATAACTTGAGCTACGGACGTCCGATCGACATACCGTCAGCTGTGGTAGTTTTTTCTAAGTGAGGCGGAACTTTTGGAATACTCCGCCCGAGGATCGGACACAGGCGGAGTACGGTCGGGTTGGTTTTGCCCTAAAAACCAACCGGGCCCCTGGGACGAAAATGCCAATAACTCTCAGACCGGGCGTCCGATTGACGCGCCGTCTGTTGCATTGAGATCCTGTTGTCGATACAAAACTTTTGGATACATCAACTTCGGACTACGTGTCAGTTGATGTATCAGCCTCTCGGCTCGTGGAGCGGACCCTCCTAAACGAGCTCGCTGTGTGCGGGAACCCTAGCGCTGGCTGTGACTTCGACGACAGAGCAGAGATCCTCCGTGGACTGCGACGACGACAGAGTAGAGATCCTTCGTGGACTGCGGCAACGACTGTGCAGAGATCCTCAGTGGACTGCGTCGACTACTGCACTCAGCGATCCTACGTGGATCAGTGCTACAGGTCCTGTGTGGGCCCGATCCTGTGTGGGTCCTTACTACCGGTTCTGTGTGAGCCACTGCCTACAGGTTCTGTGTGAGCCCGATCCTGTGTGGGTCTTTTGCGGGGGTTAGTACCTATCGATCCTTCGTGGGTCCGACGACTTAGATGGATCAGTGATCATCTTTGACGTCATCTGAAAAAGTATACCTGGTTGAGCTGAATCTTATGTTACTGTCCTTTGTGGATTATGTCGAACTATCCTTAGTGGATTTACTGTTTACTCTCCTTTGTGGATTTGAGTCTTGCTTTCCTGCGTGGAATTGAGTTGTTCTTGAGCTCGTGAGCAGAGCTAGAATTGGGGACTTAGGTATATGTATGGGCATATACATAAGTCGAGTCAGATGTTACTTCGTGATTGCACCTTTCTTTTGTGCTATATCCTTTGTGGATTTCGGGAGACCTTCGGGGGTCTCGGGGTCCTTACTGAGTAGCTTATACTCACCCCTGCACGGGCTATGCCCGCACCTTGTTGTGTTGGATGTAGACGACGGACAGCGCTGATCACGGTTGGGGCGTGGAGCAGGACGGTACCTGGAGGTGGACCACTGGGTGGGACGTGCTCGGAGCGGACGTGGGACCCGAGGAGCCTGGAGGCTATCTGTACCCACCCTTCAGGTGGGATTGCCAGTGGACGACACGAGGCCGCCGTCTTTTCTTCAGTTGCTGTTCTTTTCCTTTTCAGTTGTACTTTCAGTTGGGCTTGTATTCTGGCCCCCCTTTACTTTTCTGCACTTTGTAGTTACTTTCCGCTTACTGACTCTGTGGTGGTTGTTACTTATAAAGGCAATGCCTTCCCTGTTTACCGGGATTTTACGCCTTGGTGCTAGTCGCCAGCCCCTGGCCTATGGAAGGCGAGCTTGGGGTAGTCACGGCACAGGCCCCGAGGTCGGGTCGTGACATATATAATATCCATTGTGTATATTATGTAGGATTACAATCCATAATGATCGAACCTTCATATTATCCTTTATTTTTGTTTCAGTTCATCTTCTAGTGTATTTTCATTCTATAGGTATAATATAATTCCTTCATTTCCATTCCCTACATTTAGCTCAACCTCATTATATAATAATGTTTCATTAGATCTGTAGACTTTTTATGAGTCCCTAGACCCTTTTCCATTTTCCTCACTTTCTTGTTCATCTCAAGGAAATCATGTTTATCACAACATATGACCTTATACTCTTAGGGAATCACTATATGATGTTCCAAAATAATATTATAATTATTTATAATATTTTAACAAACAATAAAACTAGATAATGTCTTGGGACGTGATGAATGTATGATATCTTTATGAAACTCTTTTGTTAAAAAAATCCATAATATGTATAACTGTTTAATGTAACCAATAATATGGACTATAGGATTCCATTTTTTCATAGACTATCCAAGCATAATTGTAAAACGTAATTTAGATATCTCATATATCTCTTATATCGCCTTCTATTTTGAGAGATCCCAATGGTGAGACATCAGGATATATGAATTCATAACCTCTTGTTGTTTTAGATTCTCATTGTTCATGGAAGATAGAATTAAGCACTAGAAATATGTAACATCATTCAAATTTTTCTCATGGAGCAACAAATATTTATCACTATCCTTAATTCAAACCCCCTGAAGAATTGTTTATTCAAACACATGTAATTTACTTTTCATGGTGAAGGATAATGTGTAATTGATTTTTCCAATCATGTAAATTTTAGTGGGTGGGAAGGTTATCCTTCCCCCGTATGCCTCACAATGATTTATTTTAATTCATTTTGTTGTTCTTTCTACTAATAAGATTAGTGGAATTTTAGTACATTATCTAAAAATATTTAGACAACAAATAACATTTAGTTATTTAGAAATGTCAACTATTTTATCGAAAACCAATATCCTTCACCTTTTGATTTACAGATATCCCATTTCTTGGTTATTGTAGTGGAAATGATCCATATTCCCCTTGTCATTACCCCAAAGTGAATTGTAAAGAAACATGAATGGTTTTCGATAGGAATTCCAAATTTCAACTATATTAACTCAGAACAACATGATCTATTCCTTGGAATCCACAATCCACAAATCCTTAAATTGCTTTTCCTCAGCCCTTGCCTCTCAGTTACACCCATTATTACATTGAAATAAAACCCTCGATGTGAACAATGTTAGTTCAAACAAAAAATTAATGTTATAATTCTCCAATAATTGAATTCACCCCAACTTTGGGTGCTGAAGACAGAAGACTATGGTTCAATTTTCAGTGACGTACTAGATGGTTATACCTACATAATATATAATTGAGGGATTTTAACTTTTATGAATAAATTTCAGATTATAATATTTATCACATTCTTGTTAATATTATGTGGGTTTATATAAGTGACTAACCATTTGTTATATAATATTTACGCATAAGATAATTACTTTTTGTTCTATAAAGTATGTTTGTTTATTAATTAATGCATGTGATTGTGAAAAAAAATCCCAAATGAAATAACCCAGAAACATTAATGAAAATAATAATAATGTGGTTTGATCATATGATTTAACTAATTGTTATTTTTCTAATGGTTGTTTAACTAACTGTTGACTAAGGGAGAAAACACCTTGATCCAATTAAGCTTAATGTTATATCTTTTCAACTATTAACCCATGTATCTTTCATGGATTGGTTTCAACTTGGTTCCATAACTGAACTACCCCCACTATATTAGGATCATCATACATTTTATATGATTTTACTCACATGTAGGTGATGAAAAAAGGGTTTACATATAAGAAATAATGTTCACGTATGATCATACAAAATAAGAGGAGAGAAGGAATGTCGGTCAACTACTTAATTTAACAATAAATTAAATTAATCCAATCACATAGAATGGTATGGTCTATATTTTCTTGATTTTGAAGATTTTTATATATGATTATATATGGAAAACACTATCATGTTTTCACGGATAATTTTAAAGAGTTGTAAATAATAAAATTATAACCAGTGACTCACCCCCCATCAATATGTTTTAGGGATCCTATGTAAATAAAATTGTAATGTGAGAAAATGTACTCATATTGAAAACATATCATGAAAAACCTCAATTTTGATAATATCATAGTTACACCATCATTTTAAGGAAAAAATAAAAATTCATGGAAAAATAAAATGATAACTTATCTTATATATTTTGGTCTAGAGGTTTATGAAGAATCTATAATATAGTTTTCTCCTATTGATAAAAATCACCAGATGACATTTTACGACTAATGAAATAGTGTGGATTATGATAATGATAGAAATTAAAATCCAATTTCATTATTAGAATATGATTTAATGTACATTATGGGTCTTAAGAATGAGAAAAAACATGAGAAAAATTTGAATATATATTCGATGGATAAAAAAATTATAAATACTAAATGTTAAAATTATGGAAAACCATGTATGAAGATTTCATAATGAAATATGCATAATCATTAATCATTTATTCACCAATGTTATTGATTTTTTTAGTAACATAATAGTATTTAAGTTATCTTCGGATAATTTACCATTTTAATTGAACTCTATTGATATATCCCGAATAGTTTTGATAGTAAAATATCGTCTTCATAATGTAAAGTTTATTAATACATTGATTTATTTAATAAAATTATCAATACTTATGTGATAGATGGAGTTATAACACTAATAAATGTGTAAGGATGAAATTAATTTTGAAACCATGAAAAAGATGAATTTTTGAGATAATTAGAATTTTTAAATTAGTAATTCTAAAATAAAGAAAACGATGAAATGAATGAAAATATAATTTCCTATATTTCAATAAAATTATCTGAGTACTAGAGGAATGAATATATGGAAGGGAAAACATAAATGTTTCAAGTTTATAAATTTTTTATTTTTTATGAAATACTCAAGAAGAAAATTTTAGAACATGATGTCACAATGATGAGAAAGTGGTGGAATAATCGGAAAACATACATGAATGATATTAAGTAATGTATTTTTTAGAAAATTTTAATTAGATACAGATAAAGTAAGTTGGGAAATAATGAATAATTTTAGTCTACTAAATAAATATTCATTTGATGAAAATTTATAAAAAGTAGAACATTCTGTATAAAATATTGAGAAACATTAAGAATCTTAAAAAAATTAAAGTGGAAGATTTTGGTTGTAAAAAATAAAAAGATTATATACTGAGATCAAAAAAATTTAAATTCTTTATGACACGCAAAAAAAATGATGGAAATATTAATGTATATGAAATAGTGTTTAATAAAATATTGAAGTTTTAAGGAATGCCATTAAATAGGTTGATGAGTATTTCTAGAAGATCATAAATCTAAAATATCATATTTATGAACAAGGAAAGATTGCAGAAGATCATATAATTAAACCCTCTACCAAGGATTACAAGGATTTTAATAAAAAATACATAATAATTTTTTTGAAAGTAACTTATGAAAAATGCTAAATAATTTCAGAAATTCATCATACCTAAAAGATAATTCATAAAATTATATTATAAAATACCCTTTACAAAGTATTTTGAAATCAACAACTTATATTTGTATATGATCAAAATATTTAACTAAATAATGTTGTTATAAAAAATGTTTGTAGATCATTGATGGAAATAACCTCAACCCCATTATCCCATAACCGTTGGTTTCGTTATTAAATTGGAACTTGATATGTTGGATCATATCGTAATAGACACAATAGTTTAGTAGTCAAAGAAAACTAAATACATAAATTAATAGCTCGTTACAGTTGAAAAAATGAAATAAAAAACATAGTGAACACAAATATTATGAAATGTTGAACTCATTCAATAATTTGTTATTTATATCTTGGGATGGATAAAAAAAATAAGCATGGCTTCATAATCTCACTAAGGGTTTTGTACAATAGAAAATATCTTGAATCAAGATGTCCTAATAAATATAGAAAGGTTAATAACTGAAAACCAATTCCATTTAGTTTATTACATCAGTCTAAATTTCACTCGTTGATAATATCATAGCAATAATATCATTTATAATAATAACTTGGTTATCAAGGAAATAAAATTCCTAAAAATTTTAACCAATATCACAGAAATCATGTTATCTATCCCCTCAAGCACTTATATAAATACAACATAATTAATAAATTGAATTACACTAGAAAAAATATTTTTTGCTAGCTTACTAATTTTCCTCATGAAAACTATTAACACATCTATGGGATGTCTCTAACTTAGCCCAAGATATCACTATATGTATAATTGATTCCTTATATATTTAATGATAAATTCAATTAATAAACAAAATGAATTATCAACCTATATCCATATTCAGTAATGATTAAAATTTATCATGGTTTCCCTCAGAGTATCAAATAACGATCACAGTAAAACACCATATATTGAACTAGTATATTATTTAAGAAATAATTAAATCCAAGATAATGAATATAGATTCTTAATTTAAAATTTTAATTTCCAAGTATCATAAAAACTGGAATGTATCATTGGAACGTTGATGGCTATAAAATTAATCTAGAAATAAAATTTGAATACCTTCCCTAGTTAAACAAATCATAATCCTTCGAAGAACACAATAAATATGGTATCCCTACCACATAGCCTCTTTGTAGTATAATTATGTTAATGCTTTGTTATATTTGGAAAATAGTAATAAAATAAAACATATATTAAAAATATTTTTGGTGAAAATTCAATTTTAACAATCAAAATAATTTTAAAAAGATTGAAATTTCATTAATATTATGGAATGTAAATAATTTAAAAGTACATTGAATTCTTGAGAAGGATACTTCAAATAAATGGGTTATCATGACTAAAATAAAATTCCTTTAATTTCGATTATGTTAAAATAAGGAATCCTTTCCAGTTTTATTTAAATATTCAAAGGGTACCATAATTAGAAATCAAAGAAAAATTAATTTTAATGTTTTTAATTAAAATTAACTTGTGGGTAAAAAAAACCATAATCAATAAGTTTATAATATTTATTAAAATGTTGAAAACATTTTAAGAAAAAAATTATATGGAGGGGAAATTATTTTCAACAAAAGAGAGAAAGTGTAACTTCTAGAATAATCCACTATACCCATAGATCTATACCAACATAATAGAGAAAACATGGGCATACATTTTCTTCCCAAAACTATTCCTACAAGTTTATAAAATTGCTTGTTTTGGATGAACTATACTAATAAGAATTTAAAAATTGTGGGTATAGATTTTTATATAAATTCCCCCCCTCAGACTCCACATATCATCCTCATTATTGAATCCCAAATACTACCCTACCATATCATGCAATTTTTACATTCCCTAACACTACTCATGTTAGTTTTATCTCCCCCTCCCTTCCTCAAGAAATTTTGGTTTCCCCACTCCCCTCATCATGTGACATTTCACCATCGACATAGTGTTCACCCCCCTAATGTTGGCAGTTTTATTGTTGGGAATTATGAGAGTTAAGATTTCATTCACTCTTATTATTTTACCTATTTTCTTCTCTAGTGGGTATGAGTTATTTATATCATAATGAGTCATATAATGTTGTTTAATGAAATTATTAATCTATTTCTACATAAAATGGATTTTTTTTGTGTGAAAAATGTTTGCCATGGTGTAATTTTTTATAAGATTCCTTATGTGTTTTTTGTTAAATTAAATATTAATTTAATACTATGTTGTGTTTTCTTGCAAATTAAATTATACAATCTTTAAGGGTAACTCATTACGTGTTATTTGTAAATTGTGATGTGTAGGGGGTGTTATTAAATTAAACTAGTTGGAAATGTTTTTAAATAGAAATAGATTATTATAAAGAATTTTGTAATGGTAATCAGATTCATAATAATGATACAATGGTGTTTTTAAATAACTTATTATTGAATTAATATTTATATAAAGATTTTTTATGTCCAAAAGATGACTTTTCCACATGTTGGTGATTTATCCCATTAAAGGGCGGTTTTATGTTGTTTCAAATTTTCAATGTATTTTTATTAAAAAAAAGTTGTTATTTATTGAATTCTTTTTTAATGGTGTTTCAACAATGGTGGTTTAATTCTTTGTGTTTAGAACTTATATTGGATTGGAACATGGTGAATAAGGATGCCCATTGTCTATAAATAGTAATTTTTTAAATCATGTTGATTATTTTAGAGGGTATTTTGATTTAGGTGGAATGAACATTTTTGGTAGATTTATTGTATTGATTTAACATATATATCTCTCAGTATGGTATACTATGTGGGAAATCTACAAGTCATTGGGTGACATTCCACCTTCTAGATTAAACACTTATCTATTTCCAAATTACAGTTCAATATTCTTTCATCTATTCTTTTTCTATTAACATGGATATTTGAATTGAAATGAATTTTGGCGATCATGTATATAGAAAATATAGTTATTGTTTTTATAAATCTTCACTATAGTCTTTATAGTGGGATTAGTGATGATTGGTTTTCAAATAATCTTAAATGTTCACTCTGGTTTTGGTATCACATATATGAGTATGACATTGTTATATACATAGGATATGCCTTATTCATTATAGGTATGCATAGTAGAGTATTCTATATTAGTCACTTACATCATGAATTTTATTAAATTTAGTTTCGTAATTGCGTTCTTTAATTACTTCTACACTATAATTTAAATTTGTATTATAATTTGGATATCACAATAATTATGTTTACATTTTTTGATTTGGAACCTAAAATTATTACCCTATAATAGAATCGATAGAAGCTGGTTGTATGATACAGATCAGATTGAAATAGAGTTTCAATAGAATTTTGAAAGATCTTTAGATATTTCATTTATCAATGTTTCATATGGAGGTCATATACAATTCCCTTGTAGTATTTATATTGTAAGACCATGGTTAATCTAATAACATGTTATCTACAATATAATGAATGTTATAATAAAAATACTATTATGATTGGTATCACAATTAAGTGATATGAAAATATTATACTAATCATGAGTGGAAAGAATGAAGTTATATGAAGAATTTAATATTTTATCGATTTCCATTTGTGAAACATCATAAGAAATATAATATTCCAGTTAAAGAAGGTAATGATATCAATATACATGAGTAAATGACTAAAGATAACCATGTCGAGAATTTAAGAATTTAATGGATGATCTCATAACTCATGTATATCAATAATGTACTTAAATGAGAAATATGGAATTTTTAATAATGTTATATAATGGAAAAACTATGTATGGAATCTCTAATATGACCATAAACTATATTCACTCCTTTTTGAAAAAAGATTCTTTCTAATGGTACATATATTATCTCAAATAATTTTAGGCAATAGAAGATAATTATGCATCAGAGATTCTATACTAATAAAATTAATGTTTGTATTAAATATTATAGTTTGTTTTGTAAGGAAATAGCTGACCATAATCATCATAGTGGATTTAAATCATTTGGATTGAGTGAAAATTAAAATGGAGTACAATCTCATGGGACACATAATGTCATTTATCACTTTCCATTGATTCTTATAATTCAAAATCAATTCTTGTTTACATAAATCTCATCAAATATGTTATGGAATGATATTGAGCGAATTATAATTAATGATGAGTTGTCTTATCCATCATATGGATTAACAAGGTTGGAAATTAATGCCCAATATTACTATTATATATATAAGGTGAGTATTGTTAGGGTGGGTATATCATATGTTGGGTTTAATCTATTTGGTTTGATGAATAATTCTCACAACATGTGGCTAGTTTTTATTCATGTATGTAATCTTACTTCATGGATGTGTAGAAAAAACCATTCACATTATTGATTATACTATTATTTGGACCTTCTGATCCTTGAAATGATATAAAATATTTCTTTCTATCATTAATAAGAGAGTTGAAGATGCTTTGGGAAATTTTAGTGCACACATTCAATCTATCTTCAAAAAATATATTTCATATGTGTGATGTGATATTATAGACTGTAATGGATTTACTAGCATATGTAATAATGTTTTGTTGGGGAACGATGGGAAAATTATCAGGTCCTATATATTTGAAGAACAAATTATCGATAAATATCAATTATAATTGTAGTCTCAGTTTCAAGGGGAATTAATGAGTCTTACAAATGAATCAATAATATATGAATAATTTCTAGATGTATGAAAATATTATTGAAACTTAATGCCCGCCTCATAATATTTTATGAAACAATGCGTTAAATTAATTGTAATATTTCAATTTTTTATTAGAGAATGTTCAAATGAAATCCAAAATGGTGAAAAATGTTGACATTGAGGCCACATATAATTTAAAAAAGAGAAGTGTCATTTTTGAGTTTCCATATTGGTGTACAATTTTGATACGTAATTTTTTAGATGTTATGCACATTGAAAAAAAATATGATATATTTATTTCAATTATTCTAAATATAAAGGGGAATACCTAGGAGTACTATCATTCTCACTCAGATATGTTGGATTGGGGTATTCAACAAGAACTACATTATTTGTGTTTTGGTGAAAACAAATGAAATGTTTCGTATAATTCCAATGTTATGACACCTTTGGAGGAAAATTATTTAATTAATTTATTGTATAATATCAAAGATTCTTATTTATATTCAATAATTATATCAAAATGATCCAACAGAAGGGATTTGAAATGAAAATCCATAAAAAATAATTATTATCACATAATTCTTCGCGATATGATTCCAACAGAAATCTTATATTTTATAACAAATATTCTAAGGGTTAGAGTAATTTTATAATTCCATTTTTGAGAGACCATTGTGTTAAAATGTTATTGAACTCTTTATTAATAATGATGTAGTAAAAGTAATTGTTAATTTGGTGTTAGTTTTAAAAACATTTTTTGTAACTTTTTTCATATGCATGTTGTATTTAGTAGTTAGACTTCTAACTGAAACACTTATCAGGGAAACTTTCTATTTCTGATGGATGTATCCAACTAAATATATATCTTCATAATGAAATCATATGTCTGAAACATTAATAATCATGAAGGATACAATTTTAAAGGCTCTATGGCTCAAGAATGAATGTATGTATGTTCAATGTATATTTTTGGATGTGAGCCCAAGAAAAAACCAACCAATGAGAAATAATGATGAGAAATATAAAGAAATTGAGACATAGATTACATATACTCCCTATACATGAGGAATGTTTAGGTCATATACATTGGATACATTAAGCCTTAGAGGTATGCATATAACACATCTCCCAGTCTTGTATTGCTGTGATTTTTAATGACTATATCATGTATGTAATTTGAATATTTATATTTTATCTCGTTATGTGAAAATATAAAAATACCATAAACATATATTATCATTTTATATAGGGAACAAAAAAAATTATAATTATAGATCATCGATCTTTTTCTTGGATAGGAGAGAGTCTTTTCATATCCATGAGTTTCATTCTTGGTTAAAATAAAGTATATGCCCATTACATTAATTAACATAATATATATATATATTTATATATTCATTTAACTATATTATACATATATATTATGGGATTGATATTACCTATTGAACATGTTTCTCAAGAATTATGGGGGTTGGATTTGGGTAATAATTCATTGGTATGTGAATGAAATTATTTTATAATCAATTTTTATAAATTTGTTGAAACTGATCAAGCGGTGAAAATTAGGACACAACATGATGGTGTTATATTAACTGCTATAAATAATTGTTTTTCCTGTGCATCTGATAGTCTTCCTTGATATGAAAATGTTACATACTATTGTGTTTTTGAGAAAATATCATTATTAGTCTACTACTATCATAAATGATACACTATAATGAAATGCAATTTCATTAATTGAATGACACAAAATGATACATTTATTGATGAATGTTGATTCATAGTTATTTACATGAGTCAAATTCTACTGATGAACCATTAATTTTTTCAACAATGGAAAACAAGTGTTTTATGTGAATGATCATATGAGGCATGATTATTGTATCACTAATTGTTAGAAAAAATACCTCATGGTGTCCTCTTGGTATGTTTTGGGTGTGATTGTGTTTTTTTACAATGCCATATGATCACAAATGAGAATGGTTGGTGTTTTCCGAAGGCATCATTTTAAGGTGGTGATGTTTCCTAGTGTTTTCTAAATTTTTGGGGCTCAAAATCTGCAGTTCGATGTTTGAAAAGAAAGAATTTATTAATTGGTTTGAATAGTATGAAGAACATTGATTAAAATTGGAAAAAGATGATAAACACATACAACAATTCATGGACTGCGTACCATGTTTTGGGAACTATACGTCGTACTGGATTACAGTATAGGAAATAGTTTTCCACGATGGTTTTCAACAAAGGGCGTAAGCTACATAGAAGGATGGATTATTGTGGAATTTATTATCATTGGAAAAGTAAATCGACCGAGTAGGTGAAAAGGTAGTATGAAGAAGGTGTGGAAAAAAATGCATGGAATTGGTACAGTTAGCAATGGTAGGAGGATCGGTATGCGGTGGAGGTTGTACTGAATTAAAGATGTGGTAAATCCTGGATTAGAGGATATTATGGATATCATTTCCAATATAATAATATATAATATCAGTGATTATAAGTGAGACTAAATATCATTAGATAAAATCTTTTTCACTAGGATATCAGCAATGTCCAAAGGTAGATGACGAGGGGGAATTACACAAATGCTGAAGTGGTTCGCGCAGAAGAAATTATGCCAATGGTTTTTGAGGAGAAATATATCCACCATGGACAAGGTACACAGAGGAAAAATATGTGATACATTAGTGGTTAGTGAAGGTAGTCTGAAAATAGAGAATAGTTCGTAGACATATTGTGATTTGTAATGGAGGTTCGTGGAGGCAGTACGTAGAGGCGGTACACGATAGCGAAGGTTGGAGTGGTTTGCGGATGAAGGAAGGTTTGCAGAAGTGGAAGTGGTATGTGGAGGAAATGTTCTGTGTATCGAACTAGGTAGTCATTATGTAGGAGAAGAAGGTGGTTCTCTATTTGAACAAGTAGTCTTCGAAATACTTACTATTATCTTTCAAAAATATTTTCTGGTTTCTAGCATACTCAGGAAAGGGGACTCTATCTGTGGAAGAAAAAGTCACATCAACAAGGAATTTACCACTACATGAGGATTCAGGAATTCATGAAAATTAAGGGACCAATATGTACATAAACAATAAGGGACCAAGGCTTCTATAAACAATGTTTGGATTCCTTTACAAGAGCTGTGACTATAGGAAGAGGAAGACGGTGACCCTTTACCCCAAAAGTGAGGCAGAGAAAGAGTCATAGGTAGTGACCCAAAGAATATAGTGACAAAACACAAAACCATGCAAAGGCAGTAATCCGGGGTCTGGAAAATCTAGTTCAAATATTGTACTTAGTTTTGGCAGTGATACATAGTGAATTGGGTACATCGACACATCGTCTTTGTATGCATATTAGAAATAGCCATGTGAGGGTGAACTAAGTAAAACATGTTGCATATGATGCATGATATCATATATGATAATAAAATTCTACGGGAGGAAAAATGAATTGGGTTTTTTCTAAAATGAAAAAAGATACAGAATTGATAAAGTTTTAATCTATTAAACCATGATTCACCCCCCCCCCTATTAGGGTATTAGACCTAGTGAGTTTAACAATTAATATTAGTGGGAAAGGTTGAAAGTTAGTTGTTCTATCTAATGAAAATGACATGGAAGTGGTCAATCATAAAGGAATTCCAATATTTAAAAAAAATAACTATGGATGAATAAGATGCAGAACTATTGTCGATCTTTAGGGATGGATGTATTTATAGCAGCTATGTGTGGAATAACAACTGATATTAATAGTGGTGGTTTATAAAATGATGAAAGTAGGGAATTAGATGATGATGCCAAAGAGATCAATTATTTAGGTGGTATTTATGAAATGCAATTTATATTAATGTGTTTTCCTCTAAAACATTACATGAAATGTGGGTAACATTGTTGAACATTTACGATGGAAACTCAAAAGTCTGAGAAGCAAAGCTACAGGTTCTATGGAAGAAGTATGATGATCTTATAATGAATCCCTATGAGATTGCTGATGCATTAATCAACAGAATAAATATTATTTTGGAAGACAATTGGCGTCTTGGAGAAGTCATTGAAGATATAAGGATTGTGAAATGTATCTTGAGGAAACTTCCCCCACAGTTCAATCTGAATATTTCAGTTTTGGACGGAAATTAACCGAAAGAGCTAACACTAGGTAGCCTACAGAGTACCATTTTAGCTTATAAAATATGAAAAAATGATAATGATGGAGTGGAAAAGGGGAAGTCTAATGAATTGAAATTCAAGGCCATGATGAATCTATCAGTTTAAGATAGTTCTAAGGAAGAAAATACAGATAATGTCTAGTCATTTCACTCCTACAATATTCAATGGGGGAAAGGGATGTTCAAAGGTTAACATCCATTTTCATTCTTTCGATGAATAAATATTGGGAATTTTTCATCTATGTTTTTCAAGAAGTTTGATGATGAAAATGATGGAAATTATGAAATTCTCCAAATTAAGTATACATTAAATTAGATAGTGAAGAGAAGTTCTAGGAGAATGTTCTTTAAAAGAAGAACTTTTTTTTCAAAAGACGATGAATGTTCAGAAGAATATGAAGAAGAAGAGTTGGAGGACATCAAAGATCGTGATATAGATGCTATGGTGGATATTTTCATAAATTCATTTACATGAGAGGAAAGTGACAATGAAGAATGAGAATTTGAAGTATGATTTGATATTTAGGATGAACTAAATGATTCTCTTAAAGAGGTATATATTTTGGTGAAAATACAATGAAATCTATAAATGTTGTTCATGATGCCAAACACTTTATCATGTTGTAGGTATATGATAATACTAAGCTGAATGAAAAAATTGAAAAGCTGAGGTCTTCAATTCAATAAATAATAGAAAATTTGGTTGACTACAAACTCAAAATTGATGAATAGAAAAAAGAAATTGATAGTTTTATTGAAAGTGAAAAAGGTCAAATCGAACATATTGATCAACTAGATGAGAAAGTCATTAATATGAGATAAATAATTGAAAACCATGAAAAAATGCTAACACTTGATTCGACATCATGTAAGAATATCATACATGCAACAAGTAGGATGAGATTTGAGGAGAGTGGACCATAAAAACAAATGTTTCATTAAATTCTGAATGATAAGGTTGTTATGGGGATTGATCTAAAATATAGATCAGTTATGTTTCATTTCATACCACAAGAAACCACTACAATATTGAAGAATGATTTTGTTGAAATGTAGAATCCTAATATTTAGAGAACCCAAAGCTAAAAAATGGGGTATCATTGTAGCATAAGAATGTACCTCACATAAGATGCTGTTGTTGTGTATATACGAGATAGTCTAAAAATGTATGTTCCCTTGAAAATAGTTACCAAAGGAAATATGGAAAACAACGATGTTCGTATAGAGTTCAAAATTTTTGGCAATCATTTGATGGTAATTTTTTAGGTTTATTGGATTTGAACATATGGAAAGATATTCAACATCAATGATGCAGAGGAATGTGCTGAGGCTGACTAAATTTACACATATGATGTTGCCAAATTTATCTTCAAGAGAGAAAAAAACTGAAAATCAATTTTCACCTATACAGGTTGAAGGTGTTCTTTCACATACTGAGGAAGATCAAGATTATGATTCCTTGTTGGATATAAATCCAAATACAAGGGTCAAAATGAAAAGGGAGGAACAATAAATGGTTTCATAAATTGAATTAAGGTGTTAGATCACACTCTGAAGTGGATAGTTGATAGTGGTTTCACTTCCCAGATGATGTGAAATATGGATCTAGTAATTGGAATCAGGTACGATAAAGAAGTTATCATTAGATTTCATAATGATGAGGGATTGAAAATTATTGGTTCAAGAAAATACATATTTCGGAAAAAAGTCATGACATGAGAAGATATATTAATGGTTGAGGAGATTAGTAACAACTAACATAGTGTCAATCATTTGTGATACTCAGGTAATTCCATATGTTATTGAAATAAATAATGCATCATCAATAAAAAGGATGGTGGTATAATGTTTCAATGAAAGAATATGAAAGGCAATCTCTACCTTGTGAGGGGAGAAGAAGATATGTTATTTTTGTCCATGGATGAAGAAAAAAAGAATACAGAATTACCTTTATAGACACATATTCCATGGTTCCATGAATGATATGGTGAAATATGATGCATCTCAAAATCTTCATATAGTACCACAATATCATACTCATAGAGGTGATTCTAATCAATAATTGATGATAATTCGAAAGAAATATTAGACAATGGAAATAGGTCAACAAGATTTATTGAGTTTGTACATATTGACATGTGTGGTCCAACATTGGAAAGGGATATTAATAGGATTTGATATTATGTTCTCTTCATTTATGAGAAAAGTAGAATGGAATGGGTATTAATAATCACCCAAAAATCTGAATTGTTCGGTTTCATTATATGATATCATAAGGAATGTGAAAATATACTTGGTCATAAAATCTAGACGATTCGAATAGATAATGGAAAGGAGATCAAATACACTGAAGTGGAGGATTATCTCAAGAAACATGGGATAAGTCGTCATGTTTCGGGACTTAGAACTTCAAAACAAAATGGAGTAGTTGAGAGAAGAAATCGAATCATGAACAGCATGGCATGAACAATTATAATTGAGAAATATCATCCAAATATGTTCTGGAAAGAGGTAGTCATGACAATATTCTACACATAAAATACAGCCTTTCAATTCCCAAAATATGAGAAGACTCTATAAGATATAATTTAGGGAAAGAATCTATTATTGAAATACATTCACGTTTTTAGAAGTATGTGTTTTATTCTCAATAAGGATAACCATATGAAGTTTGAATCTCATGGATGTGAAGAAATATTGTTTTCATACTCTATGAAGAAAAAATCATATAAATGCTTCAATTAGTGACTAGGAATGATAGATGAAGTAATAATGTGGCTATAGTGGAGGATGAACAAAATCATCATAAAATACCTGATCATACTCAAGAGGATAGTGATGAAGAAATGGGATGTTCATGAGACATTCCAACTCCATAGGTTGATTCAAAATAAGACTCAAATGATGAGAATAAATCAATGACTACCCAAATACAAGTCAGATGATTTGAAATTCATAGGTAGAACAACATTAGGGATCATACATCATGAGTTTAGACAACAAAAATTAAGTCTCAATAGCAAGAATCATACTAATTACAAGTGGAGCCTAAATTATTTCATAAATTATATGGGGATAAGAATTGGGTTCTTGGAATGAATAAGGATTTTGACCAAATTGAGAAGAATCAGATGAGGGAAATTTATTTGAGACCTACAGAAAAGAATTTAATTTCGAAAATGTGGGTCCTACACAACAAAATGAATTAATATAGAGATTTCATTCAATAGAATGCACATATGGTGTGGAATGGGTACTCCAAATGTGATGGTATTGATTTTGATGAGGCATTTTGACATGTTTCATGGTTGGAGACAATCAGATTATTCATGTCCATAGCAGTGAAATGAAATTTTATGGATTTTAAAATAGATGTCAGGTCATTATTTCTGAATGGATTTCTTGAATAATATGTTTACATTGAGAAACCATATGGTTTTCTCAACCATAATGATGAGAATAGAGTTTTTTGGCAGAAGAATACATTATATAATTTGAGGCAAACACCAAGAGTATGATATTCAAGGCTTGATCAATTTCTAAAGAAGCTCGGTTTTTAGTGTGTTGGAGTTGATTAAAATGTTTATTTCATAAATTGTAATTATTAAAGGATGATGGGGTTGGTTTATATCGATGACATAATTTTTAGTGGATCAGATGACGCACAATGTAGACAGTTTTATAAATTCTTGAAAGCTGTTTTGAAATGTTGATTATTGGTGAGATGACATTTTTCCATACCATACATGTGATGCAAGGAAGTAATGGAACATTTATTTCTCAATATAAATATTCCATGGAGGTTTTAATAATGTTATAATGGATAATTACAATGAGATTAATACTCCAGTTTCCACCTGGTTGAAACTATCACGAGTTGACGAATGCAAACTGGTTAATATCACAGAATACAAGAATATCATTGGATGTCTGTTGTATTTGACATTAACAAGGACTGATATTTTATTTTCCACATTCCATGCTATAATGTACTAGAGAAATCCCAATGAGAGAAACATGATTGTAGTGAAAATAATTCTTCAGTATATCAAGGGAATATTGTATTTTTGCCCAATGTAAAATGAAAAATCTGAACCAGAGTTGTTGAGATTTAAAAATGTGGATTGGACAAGATTAATAGATGGTTGGAAATAAACATCAAGAGGAAAATTTTATCATAGAAGGTTGTGTATATCTTTTTTAAACCAGAAACAAGATTTAATTTCATAAAAACCCCAGAAGCTGAATACATTGTAGCAACACATGTGGGCAGACATCTATTACAGATGAGGTAGTAATATGATGATATGGGAAATGAAATGAAATATCTAATCAGAATCCATTCTTATAATTCATGAGCGATAAATAATAGAAAAAATTATGTCCATCACTCAAGAACAAATCACATTGAAAAAATATCATTTAATCAAGGAAAAGGTGGATAAAGGGATTGTGAATTTGGTGTACGTTCCTACAGTCCAACTGGTTGGAGACATTCTAACAAAGGCCTTAACGAATGAAGCATTTGAAAGGAATCGAATGGATGTTGGAGTCCATATTTCATCATGTACATGAAAAAGTGTAGATATGTGTCCTCCTCTCCCTGAGTTGTGGTGTGTTTCCCATAATATTTTGATATGTTATCATTATCCTATTACAAACATCCATTAGGTGCCCTTCAGGTTCGTTGTCAAAGGGGGATAAAGTGTTACTATTCAAGTGGAGAATGGACATAGGTAGAAACAGTTAACTAGAGTTGTGAGATTGGTTGAGATGACGTTGAGTGGAAGTTAGTTAGAGGATAAATAATATAGTGGTGATGAAATATGATGATGTTTTAATGGATGGATCAAGGATTATATGTCACAAAATTTGTGGTTTTTTATGAATGGTGATTATTGGTATGAGTGTGGTTTCAACAGTTGGGGTCAGTAATGAAGTGATTCATTGATGAACATTTCATTATACTCTTGTTTCACATGTCTATCACAGATTATGTGGTCATAGAGTATATTTTGATTAACTCATTGATCTCTATTTTATTCGCATGAAGTAAATGATTATTAATGATGGAAGTAACATTAATGAGATATCAAAATGAAAATAGTTGTTATGAGTAGAGTTTTCAACAAACCCAAAGGGTGAGATTGTTGGGAAAAACTACATCAAAGTGTCCCCTCGGTATGTTTTGGGTGTGATTGTGTATGTTAAAAAATATAGATGCTCAAGAATGAGATTGGTTGGTGTTTGATGAAGATAGGTTTTTAAGGTGTCACTATTTCCCAGTGTTTTCTAAAATTTGGGGCTTCAAAATCAAGGGTTTGATTTTGGAAAAAAAGAATTTATTCATAGGTGTAAACAATATGAAGGATGTTGAAGAAAACTAGAAAATGATGATAACATTTTACCATAATTCATGGATCGCATTACATGTTGCAGGAGAGGTATGTAGAGTGGTGGGAACGGTACACTGGAGTGGTTTGTGAAATCGAAAAAGGTTCGCATTAATGGTTTGTGGCGAAGGTAGTACAGAACATGGAAGGTTGTATGTTTGTGGGATGGATTTTCAATGGTGAATTAAATAGACTGTGTAAGAGAAAATACAGTACGTAGATGAGGTGATAAAATTGTGCGTGGAATTGGTGCGGTTCGCGGTGGTAGGGGGATCAGTATGCAATGAAGGTTTTACCAAATCATTGATTTGGTAAGTATTGGATTAGTTTCTATTATGGATATCTTTTCCTATAAAAAATATATAATCTTATGAAAAAATTTATGGAATGATAATGATATATAAAGGATGTCTGTGAATAGAAAATATTTCAAGAAAATAGGTTGATTTAAAGAGGAGGTTGGTGGAGTCTGTAGGTAGAGGCGATACGTGATAGCGATGTTTGAAGCGGTCTGCGGATGAAGGGATGTTCGCTGAAGCCAAAGCAGTATGTGAAGGATGTTATCTACGTTGCACACACAGTACTCAGTAAGTGGGAGAAGAAGGTGGTTTGTTTTTTTAGAAAAGAGTCTTGAAAAATATTCAAATCAGTTTCTGAAAATAATTTCGGATTTCTAGCATACTTGGGAAGGTGGACATCATCAGTGAATGAACAAGGAACATCAATAGAGCATCTAAGAATAGATGAGGATGTATGAATTCTTGAATAGTATGGGACCTACATGTCCATAAACATTGAGGGACCCATATGTCTATAAACTGTTTGGGGATTACATTCCAAGAGAAGTGAGCATTGGAAGAGGAAGACTGACCCTTTCCACCAATAGTGATCCAATGAAAGAGGGATAGTGAATGACAGTTGATAATGGAGTGAGTAAAAACTAAAAATTGAACAGTTAGTGAGCTTGGGCATAGATGTCCTTTCCCAAATATCTTACTCATTATTGGTAGTGATATTTAGTGAACTTGGAACATCTCTGCATCACCGTTGTATGCTTCTTGGATGTAGCCCAATAAGGGTGATCCAGTTAAAAATTAGTGTGTTCAGTGAATGATTTCTTATCTTTTCATATATTTCTACACGAGTAAGAGAGAATTGATTTTTTTTCTATCAATGAAACAATATCCAAAATGGATAATGTTTTAGCCTATTATACTCTGATTCACCCCCCCACTACGGGTATTTGGCCTAGTGAATCTATCATTAATGAAGTAATCCCAAGAAAAAATTTCTAGGATGATGGGGATGAAAAAGAAAACATTTATGCCCCTAGTGGTGTTGGCCAAAATGTTTCTTTTGATGAGAATAATTTTCCAATTGAGAGAGATGATGCTGAACCTGACGTATTAGTGGGTAATATATAAAAGCAACCAAATATTTTCCCAATTAATTGGGATACCATGACATGGGTTTCAGGAATTTGTATTACTATAATTACAATAATTTAGTTACAGTATTGATTGATATGGTATATTAAAATTTTTTTGTCGATGTTTCACATAATTAGATTTATTTTAATTTTTAAGAACACATTTCAAATGACAATTCAAAAAATATAAATCTTAGTTTTAAATTATTGATACTAACGATATTTATGACATTGTTTTTTGATTTTTTACTTATAATATATATGTATGATTATTAAAACCATTTCGAAAGAATGTACATTTTATTCTAATACAGATTCTGAAAAATACTATTGTAGTTCGAAGGATGTCATTATTTGATGTGGATCAAAAGTTGCGCAATCGTGAGTTTCCTCCTCCACTTCCCATAGTGAGTATAATAATTGTAATATTTTTATTCTACATTACATATAATTTCTTGCTTATTATAATTATAAATTTTTTTAGTGATATAAAATTTCACGAAAGGTAACTCCTCTTCATCCCACTAGCATGGGTCAAATTGGGGATACTCCTAAACCTAGAAAGAGCACTTTTCGTACATGTTCCGGCCCTGAACTCCCAGAAGAAACCCTATATTCCACACCTTTCAAAAAACTATATGATCCTCCATGTATATTACATTCCATCACTCCATCGTCATCTCATTTATCCTCTTCTTCGCATATAATGTCTATGCCACATCAATTGGTGTTTCCACCTTTTCCATATCTATATACATGGGGTATCTTTAACCATAATATCGAAATCCTTCCACATCCATTCTACCTCTATTTCCGACTACCACTCATAGATCTATTGATTATGTTACATTATATTACACTATAGTTCATGCAGATAAATTTTATTATGCATTAAAAAAGACACATACAATAGATATTATTGATCCAGGACACCCCACAGATCTACAAGAACCCACTGGGTATCCTGAATCAGTTTTTTTCTTATATGTGTGTCAAATTATATAACATTATTTTTTATATTTTAGTTTTATACAATTCTTCTTCTTTCCCATTTTATCTTATTCCATTGGTTGTTCTAATAGGAAAAGTTGGAACACTCATATTTGAGCATCCATGAATCACCAAACATGAATAATAATGGATTACAATAAATAAAATATTATGGTAGCTAAAAATTCTTGGTATTGTAGAGGTTTCTTGTCAACTATATCCAATTAACTTGATATCATTCATGTTGAAACAGTCTCCAGGATAAATATTTTTGATAAAATTATGGAAAAATCATGTTTGGAGATTTGGGTAAGAGATATTTTTTAAATTTAAAAATATATTATTTTTAAATTTATATGAATTAACATGTTTTTTTGTAGTATCAACTTAGCTTTATCAACAGTGAAGCTACAAAGGATTCTTGTCTGGTGTATCATTGTGAGTTTTTTTATTATATTAGCATTATTTATGTGTTTGGTGGAAGAGATGTGTCAGTTTTAATTTAGATATTCTACCCAAATTTCCTATTTATGTAACAACAAAATATGAAAACATGATCGTATAATAGAAGAGTGACAGGGTTATGGTATTTCCAATCATTAATGGTATGAACATATAATTTAATTCTTATTTCATATATTAATTTTTTGGATGCATTGGTAATATAATGTACAAAAATATAAATTGACATATCTGCACACATTGGGGAGTATTACAATTCCCAAGCATGAAAAGCAGCATGTACATTAATAAAAAAAGAAATATTATTTAAATTTATATTTTCACATAGTTTTCTTTTAATTCTGTAATTTATGTTTTATTGTCATTAATTTGTTTAATATAAGGATGAAAATTCCCCTTTCCAAAATACTATAGGAACATTGGCCTAATGGTTAATGGCCAATAGGATAATTATCCAAATGGACTACTAAAAATTTATCCAACCATCCTAATGGAAAAATGCCCAATTGGTATTGTGGAATCATGGATAATTAGACAATTGGCCAAATGGGATAATGGGAAAATTTCCTTATGGACAATTATGCTAATGGAAATTTGGCGTAATTGATGATTGAAATAATGGAAAACTGGCCTAATGTCCTTACAACATAATGGCCCATAGGACTAACGACCTAATAGCCTAACAACCAACTAGTTCAATGAAAAATTGTTCTAATTTTAAATTTTCCATTTGACAAAATGTACAAATTTCCTAATTCTCTTATGCACTAATGTCTTAATGGACTAATGTCCAAATGTCCTAGTGTCCAAATATCCAATCAATGTAATATCCAATTGGTCATTTTTTCTTAGTGGCTTATTATCCTAATGGTAAATTGGCCAATTAGCGTAATTGAAAAATGGGCAATTATCATAATGGATTAATTTAAAATTGGTTATTTAGAATAATATGAAAATGGATTTATGTCGAATTAGACTAAAGTCCTAAAATCCAATTGGCTGATTAGTGTAATGGTGTAAGGGAAAATTGGTTAATAGGCATAATGGAATAATGATGAATTTTCCAATAGAAAAAAGGACAGATAACCAAATTTCCAATTGGGATAATGTCTTAATGGCCATGTGACCTAACAATAAATTAGCCTAAAGGCGAAATGGAGTAATGGTTAATTGAACTAATGGAATATTGGAAAAATGGAAAATTTTCCTAAATGAGTAATGACCTTATAGACTAATATACTATTGGAAAATTGGATGAATGGATTAATTAAAAATTAAACAAACTTCCAAATGATCAAACAACCAATTGGCCACTTAGACTAATGGGTAGTTGACCAAATTACATAATTTCTAAATGGAACAATTTACTAATGAAATATTGGAATATTATCCCAATGGCATAATAGAATAATGGCCTAATGGCCTAATGGGATAATGAAAAAATGGCCTAATGGAGAATGGTGATAATGGCCTAATGGATGAATGACCAATTGGCCTATTAAACTAATGGCCTATGCCGAGTTGGCCCATGAGCTGAATGGCCTAATGGAATAATTAGTTTGATGTCCTAATACCCTAATGACCAAATGTATTAATTCCCTAACTACCTTTTGGCAAATTTTCCTAATTGGACTCATGGCTAGTTGGCCTCAATTCTTAACAGCCTAATGGCCTAAGGAACTAATCCCCTAATATTCATAACTATCAAATGAAAAATTGCCCATATGGCCTAACGACACAACAATATAATCACAAATTGGATTGATGGCCTAATGGACCAATGAAAAGTTTTGGTAATCGTCTAATTTACAATTTCCATTATGACCTAATGTATAATTGGACAATTTGTCCAATTAGCCTAATGATATAATGAACAATTTCTTAATAGACTAATGGACCAGTATAAAATTCTGTAAGGGCCAAATGAACTAATGAACAATTGGAATAACAACCTAAAGGCTAATGGGAATCACAGTCTAATTAAAAATTATCCTAACGACCGAATGGATAATTATCCAATTGGTCTAAAGGAATGAAGACCAACTCACATAATTTCTAAATGTCCATTTGTCAAATTGATCTAAAAGAATGAAGACCAATTCAAATAGTGGCCAAATGTTCACATTTTTAATTAGGAAAAAACATAATGACCATTTCGCTTAATGTCCAATTCACATAATGGACTAACGTCCTAATGGCCAGTTGGCCTAGCAGCCTGTTGAAAAATTGTCCCTATTTATTAATGGACTAATAGTGATTTTTTCTAATGTTCAAAAGGCCACATATCCTAATAACCTAGAAGCCAATTCACAAATTAGAATATTGGTGTGACATGCAATTTTCCAAATGGTCTAATGACCAATTGGCCTTATTTCATAATGGTAGAACTGCGCAATGATCAATTGGACTCATGGTATAACAAAAAATTGACCTATATTCATAATTGATTACAGGAATAAAGGCTGCTTGTCCAATTATGAAAATGATCTGTTGGCTAATATACATAATAGCCTAATGGCCATTTCACCTAATGACCTAATAGCCATTAGGTCATTATAAAATTAAAATTCTATATGACATAGATATAAAATATTTATATTTAATGATTATTAATATTTCCTAAATACATAATTTGAATTATTCAAATTAGGGGCCTTATTTTTATATTAATGATACCAAATAAAAGTATTTTTGATATTTTATTTGATCAATAAATAAATATTATTAACTATGTAATAATCATCTTATCTATCAGTTTTTCTAAATAAATTGATCCATAAGTTCAATATAATTAATAAAAATGTTACATATTTATAATGGAAATTCCATATAATGAATAATATAGAGTTCATATTATAAATCAAAATAAATAATACTAATTAAAAAATTATACAATATTCATAATGAGTAAATCAAATTATGATGTGGTTAATATTGGGTTTTATTTATGAATTTCACATCAATGATTATCATATGTTTATAATGTTTAGTTATTTATTAATAGTTTTTCTCTTTTAATATTATTCACCATTATATAATTATTATACTAGGAATATGTGTATATTAATCAAAATCTTTTATAGAAATAATTATTTGGAATCGAATTCCATGAGCCTCAAGAAAAATTATTTTTATTATGAAGCAAAAAAATGGATGGAAGAGTAGTAAATACCCAAATGATATAAAATATTGTATGCTTTTTATTTATATTTCAAATATTTATAAAACAATAACACATATATATCTTGTATAAATTTTGGACCTCCATCAGTGATAATAAATATTAAAACATTGGGTCAAGATTTCATTTAAGTCACGTATTCTGTGAGGGGAACCATATGAGTTTCTGATGTCAAACTTGAATGAACAGTATCCCCACATGGTATTGGTATTCATGGGGATACCCTTAAAACTGTCAAACCACCATGCTCTAATGCACTTGTGAAGAAGTACTGAAGGCTAAAAATATATTTACAGGAGTGAGAAAGAAATAAAATGATCACATATCACTTCTTAAAATCTATAGCAATTATTAGACAAATAAGTCCATCAGAGGCAGATAAAATGTTTTATTCACATCAATAATCAATGATCTATTCATTTGAATACCTATGTGGTAAAAATGGGGTTCCTAGGGGAGGTCGGGTAGATGGTGTTGCTAAATATGATGTTGATTATGATGATACTATTACTTCTTCTCCAGATGATGTAATTGTCGATGATTATATTACAGATGGCGATGTGGGTGTGGATATTGGTGAGGTGGGTGATATTGGTCCCCTCAATTTTTAAATAACAGTAAAGATACATGTGGATGTTGTTTAATGACTTGAATTGGTTAATTTTCTAGATTTATATGTATACTGTTGTCTTTAATTTTTTTAAAAATTATTACATAATATTGGATGAATTCTAAAAATTTAATATTATTATTTAATTAAACATTAAATGTGTTTTATATTTTATTTATGTGTTTAGGGGTTGTAAAGGACACTTGTGCTACCAAATAAAGGCAGCTACCTATAACCATGGATTTGAGAACAATGTGTAAATGGTTTTATTTGAAAAACTATAACCAATGTTTTTATAACATTGGGTATAGATATATACCAAAATTTTGGCTTAAACGATGGGTATAATAAAATACACTAAGGATATACTAAAATTTTATATAGAATTAATGTGTATAGAACTATACTGATGACTTCTAATGCTAGAGTTCAGAAAAATGTGGGTATATCATATACACAGAGGTTTTCGTGTTGTACCAATAGTTTTAAACTGTGGGTATATGGTTGTTTTCTAGTACTAAATGTCATAATATATGAAAAATAATTTCTCATTAACTTTAACTACATAAATGACAATAATTGTATTATAACATTAAATTTTCTTGAATCAGCATAGGAGAGAAAAATATATTGGTTTTTATGATATAAATATGAATTAATTCCCATAACGGAGAATTAAACACAAAAAATCTCAGAAAATGATTTGGTTTAAAATAAACCCTTATCGTGTTGGTAATTTTAGAATCATACCCCCATGATTGAAATAACTTCCTTTTAAATATTTTATTAAATGAACATAATGTTATTTATTATCTATCATTTCATAGTGTTGTAAGATACACAACAAAAAATAATTTATGTGTATAACATAACATATGTCCAAAAGAAAAATGTGATGATGAACCCTCACAATGACTATAAACCTAAGCTGATAATTAATTAATGAAGTGATTATGTGTATAATATGTATGTCCACATAATAAAAGTGTAATACAATATAATACATGTAGATGTTATTATAAAAAAATTATAATTTAACTGAAAATTATAAAGTAATATAACCGATAGAATAAAATTGATTTATGAAACCCCATACCACTTTGATACATTCAATTCATATATTGATGGATGAAATAATTAAAATTCAAGGCAATTAACTTACATATAGTGATGCACTTCACATCTGTTATCTATAATCAGGAATAAAATTCATATTTTAATTATTTTCTTGTTTAAAATATGTTTTCATGATTATCCTTTATTATATTATATTTAGCACCATAATATTTTTACATACTTAATCAAATCTGTTCATTCTAGATGTTTTTATGATAATAAGTTCATATATTCAAAATGACATTCATAGTTTGACGATGTTAATAAATTACACTATTACATCATATAAAAAATTATAATCATTATTTAATTATCATAATTATAGAAAATAATTCTTTTTAAACCTACCATAAATAATGGTTATAAATAATGAACAAAATTACAATCATGGGGATGGTAATCTATATATGTGTGTGAATAAAATTTTCAAATTTCAATCATCATGAAGGAAATAACAAAGGTATTATTTTTTCATTTATATAGTAATATTTAAAGGAAAAATATAAAATTATTTCTTTGAATAATCTTATATATAGTATTCATGATATTGGGTTATGAGAAACACATCACAACACTTCGAGGAGGTGGTAATCAACATGTACACATGAACAATGATATCATGTCAAAATTAATGGAATCTTTTGAAACTATATGATATATTATCTTCCCAAAATGATAAATAAATAAGGAATATCATATATATATATATATATATATATATTAATCCATATTTAAAACTATCTACAAGCGGCGGTAATGGAAAATGAACTACATTGCCTAATGAGGTGGTAGTAAGCCATATAAACAAATAATGGTTTCATTTAAAATTTTAGGGATGAGGAGATTGATATACGGTATCTAAATACCATGAAAATATCATTGTACGGGAGATATGTATTATATTATATAATCATGTTTGAATGAAATGAGAAGGTGGAGGAATATAAAAAACAGTCAGTTTAGGACACCTTTCTTTGGATAACTACATTATGTTTACACCAAAATACATCAATGGAGGGAATAATAATTTTGAATAGGACTCTGGGATATGGTAAGAGAATAGAATAATATATTTGGTAAGGTATTAGAAAAAAATTAAAGGCTTTTCACGTGTTAATAGAATAGGAGAAGTGGAGACATTTAATAATTTAAGGGAGGAGAACATTCGAAATTTTCAATAAGTATTATATTAAAATATGTTTTTTATATTCAAAAAAATCAAAATTAATAATATTAGATGATAATATGATATTGAGTCAATATAATCTCTTATAATAATTTTTGTACTATATTGGTTTATGTTTTTCCCTTATCTTTGTATTTTTATAGTTGTTAACCCTTTTTGATAATTTCAATGGTAATAATGTTTATTCTATTTAACGATTGATATTTTTTTAAAAATGTGAATTGGTCCGTAAATGGAATATAGTTGATATTTTTAAATATAAAAAAAATCACTTTCCCAATGATATGTGTTTTATGAATTTGAAAACATATAATTACAGATTATTTATTTTAAAATATCATTAATATCATTTTTTAAAAAATAATATTAATTTGACTTTAAAAATTACACGGTCGAAATGGAATTGGAATCTAATCCATTAAAAAATAAGTATAAATATATATTTTTCCAAAAAAAATAATGGAAAAACATAATCTATTAAATGTTTCCAACTATATTCTTTTTTAAAATCATTTTTTTCATTATTCTATTAATCGAAGAAATGTAATGTGAAAATTGGATAATAATTATTGGTAAATAATTTTTTTTAATAAATAACAAAAAAAGTACTATCATGAAAATAGTATTATTATTATCAAAATAATCTTTAGGATTCAAAGAAACTTTTTTTTACTATCTGTACACATAAGAGATATTTAAATAAAAGAGAGTGACAATATATTATTTAATTAATATTATGTGTGTCATTTTCATGGACATGTGTCAAAATTAAAAAATAATTCATGAGACTAAGTTCATAAAGATTAAAATTGTTCATTAGATGTAAATTAATATAAAAAATAGTTTTCTTATCACTCATTTTTATAATTGGCTAACCAGATTTACCCATTACTGTGGTGATAATTTTATTATATTTTTACTATTTATTATGAAAAAAAATAAATTATTACTTTTGGAATACTAAAACATATCTGATTAAACAAATCTACAATCAATTTTACCAAATTTAATCCCTATAATATGTAGAAAATCATATAATTTTAATCCATTAATGTGTGATTAATTTTTTTTTTGAAAATGCATTTTTCTTGAAATGTATTATTTTACATTAAATTTATGACTATTATTCACCATTATATGAATTTAAATTTATTAAATATAGATATTTAATAAATTAATATCATTTAACCCATTACTCATTTTAGGGTATATATAGTAACTAAAAGGTTTTAAATTGGGGCACATAATAATAGTTATAGAAAACTGTGTTTCAAACAAATAAAAAATATATAACACAATTAAAAAAATTACTAATTCATTTAAAGTTAATTTTATTTTAATAAATAAAATGCTACATCTTTATGGTTATTTCAAAATCCTAAATATAATGGGACATTTAAATTACATTATTAAATGAAATTAAATAACACTATCTTAGAAATCAATAATTTTCAATATTCACTTAAAATAAAACACTTCATAAAAATAAAAACAAATATCACAATATTTAATTGCAAGACAACAATTTTTTCAATTATGTATCTTCGAAAATAAATTCAGTTTCTTCAATAGCTTTTTTTGCATGAAACACTGACTTTGAGTGCACCACAACCTATTAACCGATCTATTTAAAAACCAGTTAAGAATATTTTTAAAAAAATAATGAAAGCTCTGTATGATCCATATAATTTAAACATTCATATTATGTGTTTTTCTATATAATTTTATATGAAAAAATATAATTTTACGGATAAAAACTACATTATTCAAAAATGTTATTCTACTGCCTATTAATGGAACACCCATATTAAAACTAAATTTTAGAAATTTTAGAAATTTTACTTTAAAATTTAAATAATTCTTGAATTTGGAATGTTTAAAATATGTTAGGGTTGATTTTTTATTTTTCTGAGAAGTTGTCTTTTTTTAATTAACTGTGAAAAATACAACATTGTAGTTAAAAACTGCATTTTTCGTTCCAATAATTATTATACATTAAATTTATTTTTAATGTCACAATAGATATATAATATATATATTAATCCAATGTAGGTTAAGAGAATAATTTTTATTTTGGAATGATATATCGAAACTAATTGAACATTGAATATTTCTTTTACCAACATTCTCGCCACATCTGCGAGATTAATGTTAATCTTATTTTTTCCACATTTGTGAATTGAATTTGTAAAAATGGAAATACGTGTTTTTTCATAATTATGAAATTTTTGTTATAATAGGATCAAATTAATTTTTGGTGAATAGTAAATTTACTATTTTTTCCAATGTTAAAGGTAAATCAGGTAATTATAGGTAAAAATAATAATATAATATTACAAAATTGAACTAAAATTTGTCCTAATTAAATTGGTATAGTGGGATTCATCCAAAATAATCCTTATGTTAAAAATATAACCTTTTAATGATAAGTGGGTAAGAATATAAAATTTATAATATTTTATTTAATGTTAATATTAAAAATGTCCTACAAATATATTGTAGTATGTATTAAATTTTTAATACATGGTAATACATAAGATATAATCTCCTTGAAATATTATTTTGTAAGAGGGTAATTGTAGGTTTATAAATATAATTTTTCTTAATTTTTAGAGAAGAAATTATTTATTTAAATGATTTCACTATAATGATACTGAATTGGTTTAATTAATGGAAATATCAAATAAATGATATTAAAAATAATAAAAATAATAATTTATGAAATAATTAATGGATTAAAAAACTTTTATTGATAACATCCAAAGGTTATTTATATATTAGATGTGATAGTTTGAAGTTATCTTGTTTTTATGTAATTTTTTAAAATATAAATAATGAATACTATCAAAATTGACACCATTGATTCTTTAAATTAAATAATATCATATAAAATTATATAAAATTTCAAAAAATATTAAATCAGTAAAAATAAATATTTTAAGGATTAGTATGTCATTAATTATCCATTTGGAGTTTGTTTGACATCTGAATGTAACTATATTAACACTAATGAGTAAAAAATACTAGTTAACACGGTAAGAGTTAATCTTTTTAAAAAAGGTTCAATGCCAAAATATTAGGTTATTGTTAGGAAGAAAAACTGACATAAAATCATTTTTTGAGTTGATTTAGACCAAAAATCATATTTTCTATCAAATTACTCACATTGGAGCAATTTAAAATTGAATACATATTTATATTAATTTAATATGTTAAAGGATTCCAATTGTGTCCCTCCCCTATCATACAAATTGGATCCTCCACCCTCACATCCTCTCACAACCCTGAGACTTATTTCTTGTAAAAATAATGAATATTTATCTTAAATTCCCTGAAAACACCTTAGAGGTAATGTTCTTCTCAAAGGACCATCCCTATTGTCCTTAAGTGGAGATCAAAACGTGCTTCGCTAAAGAAAAGTTAAATATCAATGCTGTCTTCTTCAAATTTATTTATTATATACATCATCATAAAAAGGGATTTACACTAATATATAAAAAATAAAATATCATTTATATCATGGTATGTTATTATGAGTATGGTACAACCAAATTCATCTTTTTATCCATCTAATGAAAACCATATCATCATGTGTGTGTACATACATCTTACCATCTCCACATTATGGTGTATTTTTTTCATCACCATATTATTTGGGTGGGTATAATGATGAATATAATGGATATAAATAATAAATATTATATGATATTGATTATTTATAATTAATATACCATCCACTTATTTACCACTTTTCCATTAAGGGAATGATATCATCGTTTGTGCATATGTACGGCCTATCATCTCCAAGATGCGGAGAGATTAATTTTTCTTGTTAAGAATTCAATAATTATTTTAAAAATAAATATTAAGAGTTAATATAATGCTTTCCAACATAATATATTTCTATATATGATGAATATATATCATATTCTTATGAAATATAAGTTACACAACCAAACAATCATAATAAAATGAAGCAGTTAACGGCCAAAACAAGAGTAATAATGTAATATTATTAACAAATAGGTGTTAAGATAATATAAGATGTTAATATATGATATCATTAATTTGTATATGATTATAGTATTAATTATTAACTTTTTGAAAAAAATTAAGAGGTTAAAAGTCAATACACTAAAGGAAAGTAAAATATAGGTGAATTTCATCAAACTTTTAATTTTGTGAGATACATGACATATTCTCTAATCAATTATTTTTTGTGGTGTATATACAACCATTTACATGGTATATTATAAATTTAATTTATTTAATTATATTTAAAACCTTAATTTATGTACTTAATTCATTGGGTTCACAATTTAATAGATACTTTACTTGTAAGGGTTTTCTTTGTCTCACCTTTACATTTGTGAGAAACATAACTCATACACCATTTTTTATTCTATGTGGTTTATATAATTCAAATGAATTTATTTTATGAGTCTTCTCCTGCATATTATTCGATTTTTATATCAAATTAATTTTCTTTAATTCATGGGGCATAAAATTTTACTAATTGTAAATTGATATGTATTAATTTCACAATCTCATTGTTATTTGGGATTGATTGAGAATAAGTCTCCAATGGAGAATATTTCTCTTCCATGTTAGTTTTTTATAAAATGTTTTAGTTTTTTAACCATTCTACAATGATTATTTAAAATCCATTTTTACCCCCTTTTGACTTTTAAAAAAAATGAATTATTGAAGGAATCATCATGTTGCTAACCAAAGAAAAGTACATTATGGATTTTTATACAAAAGTAAAAGGAAGGTTTTTATAGATTTTCTTACAAAAGTAAATGGTATTATTTTACATATACATAATAAATGTAATTATCTATCATCATGATTAAATAACATTTTCACCCCTCTTTTATTTATTTAGAATGATATTTTCAAATAAAATTCATTAATTTATAATTTCACGTCTTTTTAAATAAATGATATCCTATTAAGAAGGGTAATTCTCAAAAGATACATTTAATGATTCTATTAAATTATTTAAATCTATTTCAAAATTCGATTTTTATCTTATTTTTGTTTGAGTTTGATATATTATGATAACATTTTCCATATTTCATTGATGGTTTTATGATCTGTATGAATATAGATGTGCTATTTTGACACCATTCGTGATGTATCATTTAAGTATTGACATTCCATATTATCGATTTAATAGAATTTTGATGTTGGTTATGTTTCCAACTTTTCATATTATGAATATATTTGAATTTTTATGTGATAGTTTGGACCTAAAGAATCCCCTCGATGCATTAGAATGTATCTTGAAAAAAACTAGTTTGTATTTTTACCCATTTATGTATGTTGTCATGGCTGAAACATTGATGGTATGTTTATGATGACCAGAAATATACATTCCCTAATTAGGATATTTTTTATTGTTATTCCATGTGTTTATTTGACTAGTGGATTATACATAGTTATGTTTCATTCTCATGTGATTTTTATATGTAATTATTTAATCATTATTCATTATTTCCATACTATGAGACGATTATTGATTAAATAGAATAATTTTCAGTTCAACACCTTCTATAATCCTAAAAGATTATTGATGTAGTCTTCCAGTATATATATACCGTTACTGAGCATTTAAACTCACCCATTTTTATGTTTCATCATTCCCAATGATACATATGAATACATTTTGAGTGATAAGAATGGTTATACTAAGGGAATTAATTACATGTTAAATGAAAAATATATGTTGTATTTTATGTTTTGAATTTTAATGTACGGTTCATATATGTAATACATTTTACAAGACTGCTAAACTGATCCGTCCATTGCGTTTCAACACCTATATCTAGGCCAATGTAAAGAAATTATGCATCATCTCTTAGATTTTGGGGTTGGGGTACTAAAATTGGTATCAGAGTAGGTTTATTAGAAATGTTAGAAAATAGATTTAGAAAAAGTTTATTATGGATCATAACTCTTAGAATTAATTTATGGATTAGCATAGAAGAACATCCTATAATTTAGGTATGGAAGTTATTATGTGGGTCTTCATAGAAATTAATCTGAGTATATATACTACATGTGGACATGGTTTTGGCATCGATGTACCTAGGGGTAACAATTCTGACTTAGTGTTTCGGGATAGACTCTGAATAACCTGGTACATGACAACGGGCATTAATGCACACCTGGTATGACAATTTCTATTGATATTCTTTGGATAATTATAATTTCCACCATTAACAATTATTATGGATTTTAGTAAAAGATTAATGCGAATAACCTATGATAAACCTAAGGTGTTTTAGATCGAAAATATGTTTTCCTGATATTCTATAAATTATTTTATGTTTTTCTCACAATAACAATTTTTATTTATACAAATATTTTTAGTTTTAGTCAATGGCTTGAACCCAAAGTTTACATATTATCATTGAAAATGATGGACAAGGTTGTGGCGATGAGAAAACATGTTTTCTGTAGATAGGAGTGAAATATATCATTTTCATGCCTAATATATTTTCCACAAATATGATTAAAAATATACATTTACCATGTACCTAACAATAAAAATAATATAAGGATAAAGATTTATACGAGCTCTAGTGGTGGATCCTATACAAAAAAGACGTCTTCATTTCCATCATGAATAAAATGTTGAAGGAGACACCCATGATAGTGACTCAATATAATGAAGTAATGATTTATGTGTGGGAAAGAAGTACATATTGAAAATAAATTCAAGGAAAAAATGAAGGGTATGATAGGTGAAATAAAACTCCTCATAATCATCTTTTTTTATTTCATTTCCTTAAATTTTGGGAAAACTATAATTACTCGATTAAATGTCCTCTTCTACAGGATGAATTACTGACTAGGGATGGATTGATGGAAAATAAAAGGATGAAGTATTTATGTTTTGTGGATGTATGAATACCCTTGTTTAAAATTCTTTTTAGTTATTTACCTTATTTCATTGATGTAAATCATATTTCCATTTGGAGTTATATTAATATTGTTTTAAAACAAAGGGCAACCCACATGTCGGATGACAACTCATCACGGCGGGAAAAGGCCTTGGGTATTTACACCCACAGTAGATGGGAGACAAGTGTCCTATATATCCCACTTTCTTAGATGATGTCTTTGATAGCATGAATTGTTTTTATTTAGTTGAATTACCTATTGGCTAATGGTTATTTTGATTTTATGTACATTTTTATATCAAATAGATAACATTGTGATTATAAGATGATTTTGTTCTAAATAAAATTATGTTGGAATAATTTATCTATTTCTTGGAATCTTATAAGATTATGGTAAATATAATTAGTTATATTTTTTATTCAAATATGATTTTATTGTGGACTTATTATGATTCAAATTAAATATAGAAATGGTTTCAAACATAGGACTTTAAATGATTTAGGCATTTAAATGATTGGTATAAAAAATTAGTGTCATTTATGATATTTATAAGACTATATGAATAAATATTTATGATTTATGGGCATCAATTGTGATCTAGAATATTTTTGAGGAATGATAGTTTTTTCCTGAATGATCTATGTTGATCATGGGGGTTTTACAATTGAATTTATGTGAATTTATTTATGTAATAATTTTATATTTTCATAACCATTTTTGTTTTTTTATTTATTATAGGATAAATATACAGATATACATTTCTTCATTTTTGACCTATATTATATATTCAAAATATTCAGGCATGAAAAATAATTCAGAAATTCTCATCATCTAGTGAAAAGAATATTTTTGTGGTGGAAATTGAGAAAGGGCTGAAACTGTAACACCATAAGGTTTTAAAAATAAATTTCAATTCATGAAACCATGAATCTATATATAATAAATTTTTTTTAAGGAGACGGTAATAAACTACTCATTAACCATATTAGTCTTATTCAATGATTTGAATTTCAAAAAAAATATCATATATAGTGGTGATTATTAAATTATTTGTAGTTTGATATAACCAACTTGTTTTTAGTGGAATAGTAACATACCCTTATGGATAGTAATATTAATTCTAATATGACCCATATTAATAGTAAATATTATTATTTTTCAGAAGCTTATATTATTATGAGAGGTTTATAAAATTTTCAACGTGATATAAAAAAGTCATTGCTTTAAAATTGTTATTATTTGAATAAATTATGATTTTATTTACAATTAAATTAACCATATTTAGAAACTTATATTAAAAAAAATGGAGTTCATATTTTAGTTCTACTAGTCAATAAATGTTTATTGTGAATTTATGAGATTTTTTTAAAATAATTGAATTTTTTTAATAGAGAAATATGGTCATTCATAAAATATGCTAAATAAATGAATTTCCCCATCAAGCATGAGTCATGGTAATGTAAATGGAAATTTTGACAAACTGACATTAAATTATTAAAATTTTATGGTCACATTAATCAAGTATATTCCTAGCATTAATGAAAATTTTAAACTAATATTTAAAATAATGTAAACCCCCTCAAGTCCTACAATATAAATACCACCCTCACCCCCTCTTCCTCTCAGACCACTATAGCCTTGAACCTTGTAAATGTTCTAAAATTTTCTCTTACCAAAACCCTTCCCCACTTCGAAGACCATCTGGTCTCACCAACATGCCAAAACCATGTGCCTGAATGGGGATCTCAAAGAGAAGAGATTAAGAGGTAAATATCAAACTTCATTTTATGGTGTTTTATTTTAAATAATTTTTTATTACAGAATATTTTCATCCCTTTATCCAAAATTATTGATATATACATTATTATATATATTCTGGATTTTTATCATTTCTATTGAAAAAATTCATCATCATTCCCCCCCTTATCATCCCCTTATTAGAAAAATAAAAGCACAGTTCATGATGTATCGATTTACCAACACCATAGAGAATGCGTCTCCAATTTCCATTAAATAATTCAAAACTACTTATAAAACCAGTATAATGGTTTAAAAAGAATTAAAATTTTATTATATATTTTATTTAATGTTATAGAGTTAACACGTATAAATAATATTATGTTACAATTATGAAACAAGTTCGTGATTACCAAATAACCAAAAAAATCATCTAAACAAATATCTATAAAGATTTATCTAATGATTCACCCAAATAACAAATATCAAATTTTATTTATGGTATGTGTTAATATTCTATAATCATATTAAAACCATTTCATTCAAATTATTGAATTTCATTACCATATGATAAGAAAATCAGAAGCAAACTGGCCATGGATATCAAATAAACCATGCTCCTGAAACAACAGACGGAACAAAATACTAATTTTTAATGAGTGAAATATTCTAATTAAATTATAATATATGTTTTTATAAACATTAGCATGTTTTTTATGATATTAATAACACGATTTTTACAATTATACATGATATATAAACACGTTTGAAGTAAGATGAACCCGAGGTAAGGGAATTCTTAATACAATTTAAATTCTATGGGTTGTCTTTATACTTCATTTTTTATATGGTACCAAAAATATTTGTTTAATGTATTTTTTTATATTTTTTATTATTATTTTTCATTTATTTTGTATACAATTGATACATTCATTCTATTAATTATCATAACAATTATATGATATTTGTGAGGGGATTTTCTATTAAAATCCCCTTTTAAAATCCTATTTTAAAAAATTAGAAATCAATGTTATTATCAAATTATTCATATTTTATGATTTATTGGTAATTATTTTTTATCAAGGTTGGAACATATATCTCCATCCAATTAATTGGTAATGGGTAAGTTGGAGTTTGGTCTTATGGTTACTCCAACTGTAACTGTTATTGTTTCAGAATAATGTAGTTATGACGGTTGCATTTTAATGTAGTCATGAGGGATTCAAATCATAAGGTATCTAAGAGGGTTTCAATATTATGTAATTAATTCCAAAATATAACATTATTGTTATATTTATGATCTTTATGTTTTGGTGAAATTTCGTGGAGATCTGAATTTTTCAATATATGAAAATATGGATCACATGTATGTTTTCATAAATGCTTTCATATGTTTATTACTATTCATGGAGTAAAGTTTTCTTTTCTTCTTTTTATAGTGATTAATTGGTTACATGGGCTCTTCCCATGTGTTTTAATGATTTTCACATGTTATAAGATTGTTTACGATAATGATGGAATCAATTTCAATGTCACGAAGATTTGTCAAGGAAAACGTGTTTTATTATTAATATTTCATATTTTGGAAGAAATGAATACTGTTTTTTGTACACGTTATGTATAAATGTTTAATATAATTTATCTATTATGTCCCAAACATCTAAAAATATATACATGAGAAGATCTTTATATGTAAGAATGTATTTTCTTGTCTAAAACCCGCAAATTTGAAATCTTATAAGGTCAGTTCATATAGATGATAATATAGATGGTTTAGATAACATTAGGGCTTAGGATGGTTTTAAAATATTACAATAAATGATTTTTAAACTATGGTTAATTTTATGATTTATATTATTTAAAAATTACCATGTTTCTTTGACTAAGATATTATTGTTCAAAATGGTTTTCTATAGAAGAAACAGGGAAGCTGGAGTGGAAAGGAACTAACAGAAATATATCCTTCTGAATCTATAGACTACAATGGTAGGGATTGGAACTGAGAAGTTTGTGAAATTAATTTATCAACTGGAACATGAAGTAAATGGAAAAGGAATCCATTCAAGAGCACAACAACAGGTACCACAATGGAACAATATGACATTAAATCATTTTATGAGGCAACACCCACCTTTTTTAAGTGGATCTTATTTCCCAGTAGCAGCAGGAGGATGATTTAATGCCCTTGAAAAGATATTTGATGTTATGGTATGTTCAGATAATCAAATGTTAAGTCATTCCATATATCATTTGAAGGTTAATCTGATTAGTGTTGGTCAATGTTCAATAATATCAGGGATAGAGAGGATATTGAAGCTTTAAATTGGGATAAAATTAAAAGTCTATTTATTGAAAAATATTTTACATAGGTAGTTCGACATAAGAATAAGAATCTATTATTTGAATTGATGTAGAAGGAGGAATCTTTAGTGGCTGTGCATAAAGTGAACTTTACCCGACTAGTGATGTATTCTCTAAAAATTATTCTAGGTACTTATATAGAAATAAATCATTTTTACCCAAGATTGAATCCACGATATCAAAGGGTATTGGCTTCCCATGAGTTCAAAGGTTATAAGAATTTTTTTTTTGATATTTTGTGAGGGTAGAAATAGCGTTTTCTTGATGATTATATTCACGTTGACAACAATGAGAAGAAGTGGTCCAGATGCAACATGATGGGTTAGAATCTTTCGAATAAGTCTAATGGCTTGAAATTTTAGTTTCTAGTTTATGAAATGTGTGGAAAAAAGAAACATGGGGAATTCCTAACAAAAAATGGCATGTATTTTCAATGTGGTATGTTTTGACATATAGCCCAAGATTAAAATAAAAATGACTCTAAGACTAATCCTAATAAGAAAACTCTAATGTGTTTTAAATGCAGTGAGATGAGTCCTTATGAAAATGCCTGCCCAAAAAGAGATCTGAATGATGAAAATACACCAGAATATAAGAAGAATGTTGTAGTGACATCTTTTGTGACTACGTCAATAGAATTCGTGCCATCTAATGAAGTTGTATTAAGTACCGAGTTTGTTTACTCATATTTTTTTGTTGTTTTATTTTATATGGGGTCTACAAATTTCATTATTTTTGAGGAATTTGTAGATAAATTGGAATTATCATCTCAAAAAATGATATCAGTACTTATTGATAAAAAACATGGAGAAAATATTAATGTAATGAGAAATTATAAGAATATTTCTATTATGAACTTTGGAAGGACATTAACTGAAAACCTTGTTGTTTTTTCCTTTTTATATTTTTATGTCATTTTAGTTATGGATTGGCCTTCAGTTTTTCATGGTAAGATTAATTGTAGAACTAATGATGTTGTTTTTATTAAAGAGTTTCGGTTTTTATACAAGAATGAACCTATAGTAATGATAAAATTTCAAGAAATTGAGAAACAATTTAATGATAGAAATAAATGTTATCTTGCTAATACTGTTGAAAAACTGGATCTGTTCATATTAACAATGTTCAACCGGTAAATAAATATCTACATATTTATCATGATGAGTTACACAATGTTATTATAAGGACCCAGCCTTAAACCTTACTTAATCTTGAGATATTTCAAGAATACACCTTGAGGATCTTTTCAGGTTTAGAGTTTTAGAGAATTTGATCTTAGAACATGTATTACATTCAACATTTATGCAAAGTGGTTACACAAAAGATTTTATTCCTTTTTCCCATCAACAGAAACATATTTAATATAAAACATGGATTATTTCTTGACACTTCCTTCACACTATCATCATATCATTTACCTTTCCCTTGTCTTGTGAAAAACATTTCAAAAAAAACTTGGGATGAGCATAAAAAGCTCAGTAAGGGATGTAAAAATATGGAAAGGAAACATGAGTACATATATACATAAGAATGAAATCATACTTTACCCATAAAACATAAGCACATTAACATACCTCATCAAATCATGAATAAATCATATAAATCTTATGACATAAAGGTAACATGAAGCATTCATAACATTCATACGTAGGGAGTAACCCTCTTGGTTACGTTTGGAATAACCATCACAGTATATTCCCTAAATCTCTTTGGAAAAACCTTAACATTTCACTCCTTCGCGTTACCCAATGCATTGGAGAGCTATATCGGGATCACCCGCCCTTAGTTTATCACAGAACCACCCATCTTCATAATAATTCCCAAGAACCTCAACATAATCATATCACATAAAACATGCATAAAGGAAACATAAAATTTCCACCATTCAATCACAAGATATCAATAAAACACATTGATATAAAAACATTATGAAAACCATTTTCAATACCAAAATAAAAGAAAAGTAAAACATGGTATTTAATTTTTTTTTTAGAAAAAGTATGGCTTGTAGAGGCAGCCGAAACTCAAATAATGGTCACGGTGGCGGAGAAGTCATTGTCGCCACATACGTATGACAAAAACATTCCCTTTTGTCATTTAGTAAACGCTTCGTATAAAAAATATTCCTTTTGATTAAACCAAAAAGTCAAAAGGGTTTATACACCGTATAAAAGAAGGTTGTGTATAAAACAAAATATGCCTCAATGAAAGGAGATTGGGACGAAGTCCCATACCTTAGGTCCGACTTGACTCGTTCATTCTTTAATCTCCTGAATAACAAACCTGAGTTAATTTCTACTTGTTTAAGAACCTTTTTCAAGTTCATTATTCCTTTTATATCACTTATTTCCATGTCATGAACACTATGTAATTATTTAAGTTAATAATGGTCGTTTTAACGATCATTGGTACTTGAGTAAAAAAAAAACCCTTTATAATTACATGTTTTTCATGTATCCATTATATGAACAATGGTATTCATGATGTAGATATCACATATATCATATACATCTAGTACATGCATGCATTTATAATATTACATAACATTTAGAGGTAAGAAATGGAATGCACCATTCATGTAGACGGTAAGCTGTACGTACGCATGAACGCTACTTCAAATTCTATTTTGTATTTTATGAAATGGAATCATAATGATATAAAGGTATATTATAATTCCAGTGTAATATCATATATAATATCATAACTCCATTCTTTATACATCCCACATATGGTATTAACGAATCAAATCGCTTTGAGGGGGCGGTAGTCCTCACATTCTTCAATGAAGTTATCGCGTTTACCCATAATGGAAACCATAACGGTATGCCCAAAATGAAAAATACATAAGTTTAAGGAAAAAATAAACATATTATATATCATATAAAAATACAGTGTCATCATAATGTCCACCTTTGAAGGTGTCAAAAGAATGTTGAACAACCATCATTTTGGGAGGCAAGAATTCGCCATCCACGGAAATAGTATGTTCTTTAACCATTAGATGTAGTTGTGTGTAAGTTCAGATCTAATAATTCTTATAACAACATCCTAGTATATTTAAGATACTGGTGATGTTACAAAAGAAATGAATAAAAAGAGTTTAGGGTGTTGGAGAAGCAAAATAAAACAAAAGAACACAAGTGAAGACATTACCTTAAAATCGGGTAACTCCCTTTGGTTTGAGCTAAAAGGATTTCTTGAGAAAACTTATTCCCATAGTGAGGCTTTAAGGAGTAATATAGGGAAGTGGAGAGACAAAATGGGCAGGGGTTTGCCGAGCCAAACGCTTTGGAAGTGTTGGTAAAGAGGTTGAGGTGGGGCCTTTTATAAGAGGAGAGGAGGGGCACTCTTGGAAAGTAAATAAATGTTACTTTATTTTAAAATGATTTTCTGATACAAAAGGTCCCACATTGATATAATTCGAGGTTAAGGTGACAAGGGATCGAAATCCACCCATACAATAGGTTTTAGACAAGTGTAGGTCATAGATGTTACATTATCTTTTCGTTTTATTTAAATCCTTTATTAATGAGGTAATCGCTGCATCATCATGATGTCATAAATAATTTAGTTTATATAATGTCTAAAAATTATAAAAAAATTATCATGATGTATTAAATATTTTTATCTTTCTAATGAATATTTATTGTCAAATATCTGACATTTATTACCCCATTTAAAAATACTCTAAGTAAAACAACTCATGTTTGTGTCATTTAAATTTTAACATTAAATAAAAAGATAGTAATGTCACTCTCCTACCAAAAAGGCTCCATGGGGTCCCCAATTGACCCATGGCTTGTCCTGGTCTACCATGACACATCCAATAATGGTATGAAATGTGTCGAGGTATTTTCTTTTTATTATAATACCATTTTTTCCTTAAATTGCACTAATTACCTCTATTCGCGATTAAAAACATAAAAGTTACTATTCATCAAAAAATTATTTTAATCTCATTGAACAATATTTTACTTCTTATTTACAACCATGTATGTTGGATTTTTGAAAATCAAATCACAGAAGTGGAAATGTTTCATTTAAACTGAAAATCAGTTTCTTTAACTACCACTTAGTGGTTTCAATATTAATCAAAAATTGATGTTTTTCAGAGAAATACCAAAACATCACCGTATGCTATATTTGATATTTTGAATTCAAAAATGATGTCTATTTTAAAAAATTCAAATCATATAAGTAACATTAATTAATTTAATAATTAATTCCTGATGTCATGATAAATTGCGTGTTTTTATGAAACAATAAGTATCAAAAGATTGACACCAGTTTAAGTCCAATTTCAAAGTGAAATTGATTCCAATGACCAACATTGGATTAAATGGTAAATATATATTATAATTTTACTTAAAAACCAATTCAAAATATAATCTAATCATATAAATAAATTAGATTAAAAAGAGGTTTTGAATTAAAATACAACATTTTTCACTATTCATTAAAAATGATCTTTATCGGAAAAATACCAAAAATTCACACAAAGTAAATTTTGATGTCCCAATAATAAATAATAAGTTTATTTTGACATACATAGCTTAAAATTGTCAAAAGATAGATTTAAAAATGGTTTTCCATCAAAAGGCAGTAAAACAATCTTTTAAAAATATTAGTGTATTCCATGCTTAAGATTGGATTTATTCTCATTTTAATCCTCTAAAACACTATCTAATTCTCCAATAGACATAGATAAAAATATATATTATTCATTACTTACATGGGATGTTACATCCTTACCCCTTTTGAAAATTGCATCCCCGCAATTTATTTACTTATCGAACAAATGGGGGTACTTATCCCTCATTGCATTTTCAGATTCCCATGTTGCCTCTTCCATCATGTGGTTTTTCCACAAAACCTTTACCTGATAAATCACCTTATTCCGTAACACTTGCTCCCTGTGGTCAAGAATCTAGACTGATTGTTCCTCATAAGATAGGTTCTCTTCTAGCTGAACTACCTCAGGACTCAGAACATGAGATGGATCTAGCATGTACTTTCTCAGCATCGAAACATGAAAAACATTGTGTACCTGAGATAAACACGGAGGTAAAGCCACCCGGTATGCAACTGATCCAACTCTCTCCAGAATTTCATATGGTCCAATGAACCTTGGACTCAGCTTTCTTTTCTTACCAAATTGCATCACACTTTTCCATGGTGAGACTTTGAGAAAAACATGATCACCTATCTCAAAAGATAGATCCTTCCTCCTGTTGTCCGCATAACTCTTCTTCCTGCTCTGATCTGTTCTCATGTGTTTCTGTTTCAGCTGAACTTATTTTGACAACTCTTCTACCAATTCTGGTCCCATCAGCTTTCTTTCACCCACTTCATCCCAAAAAGTTGGAGTTCGACACCGCTTCCCATATAATGCCTCAAATGGTTCCATCTGTATACTGGAATGAAAACTGTTATTATATGAAAATCAAACCAAAGAAAGATGTTGGTCCCAACTTCAATGATAATCCATAGAGAAAGAGTGTAGCATATCCCCCAATTTCTGAATTTTTCGTTCTGACTTCCCATCTAATTGAGGATAAAAAGCTGTACTAAAATTTAATTCAGTACCCAACGATTACTGGAGGCCTTTCCAAAAGTTAGAAGTGAACCTGGGATCATGATCAGATACAATGGATAGGGTAACTCCATGTAACCTGGATATCTCTTTAAGATACAAACGGGAAAGTTGATTTAGGGAAAAAGTATCTCGTATAGCAAAGAAATGAGCAGATTTAGTCAAGCGATCAACAATAACCTAGATTGCATTATTACCTCAATGTGTCTTCAGCAATCCCACAACGAAGTCCATGGATATATTCTCCCATTTCCATTCTGGTACTGGTAAAGGTTTAAGCATCCCTTTCGGTAACTACCGCTCTACTTTAACCTATTGACATGTCAAACACTTCACAGTAAAATCAGCAATATCTCTTTTCATTCCATCCCACCAGTAATACTCCCGCAGATCTCTGTACATCTTAGTACTGCTAGGATGAACTGAAAATGGAGAACATTGAGCTTCACATAACAACTCTCCCTTCAACTGTGAATCACAAGGCACCCACAATCTCTTCCCAAATCTCAAAACTCAATCATTATCAATGTTGAATTCTAGAAACTTACCTTTCTGAACTAGCTCTACCTTTTTCTGCAACTCACAGTCTTGCTTCTGTGCTTGCTTGATTCCGTCTAATAGAGAAGATTTCACTAATACCGGAAACAAAACAGAAGAACATCCTGTACCAACAACTTATATTCCAAAGTTCATCAAATCCTTAACCAAAGGATCACATTCCAAACACAACATTACTAATGAAGCATTACTTTTTCGACTCAAAGCATCTGCCACTTTATTTGCTTTTCCCAGATGGTAATGAATTGTACAATAATAATCCTTGATTAATTCTAGCCATCTCATCTGTCTCATGTTCAATTCATTCTGAGTAAATATATACTTTAAACTTTTGTGATCAGTATATATATCACACTTTACTCCATACAAATGATGCCTCCAAATTCTTAAAGCGAAAACAACAACAGCTAATTCCAAATCATGTGTAGGGTAATTTACCTCATGAGTTTTCAACTTTCATGAAGCATAAGCAATTACCTGATAATTCTGCATTAGGACACAACCATGTCCTTTCAATGAAGAATCACTATAGATAACAAACTCTCAATTCCTGGAAGGTAGTACCAAAACTGGAGCATTCACCCATCTTCTTTTCAATTCCCAAAAACAATCATCACATTATTTTGTGCAGATAAACTTAACTCCCTTCCGATTTAGCTTAGTCATTGGACTAGATAACCGTGAAAAATTTCATTCAAACCTTTGGTAATAGCCTACCAAACCAAGGAAGCTACGAATCTCAGTTACATTTGTGGGTCTTGGCCATTCTTCAACAACCTCTGTTTTTGCAGGATCAATGGTTATCCCATCTTTAGAAACAATGTGACCAAGGAATGAAATTTGTTGCAACCAAAACTCACACTTTCTGAATTTCCCATACAATTTATTTTCTTTTAAGGTTTGAAAAATAACCGTTAAATTTTTTTCATGCTCCTCTATACTTTAAGAAAACACCAAAATATCATCAATGAAAACCATCACAAACTTATCCAAGAACTCATGAAAAATTCTATTAATTAAGTCCATGAATACAGCAGGTGCATTGGTTAGCCCAAAAGGCTTTACTACAAATTCATAATGGACATATCTTGTACGAAACACAGTCTTCAGAAAATATTCTTACTTTACCTTCAACTGATGGTACCCCGATCTCAGGTCAATCTTTGAAAAACACTGAGCTCCCTAGAGCTGATCAAATAAATCATCGATATGAGGCAAAGGATATTTGTTCATAACAGTGATGTTTTTCAAGGCTCTATAATCAATGAAAAGTCTCATAGAACCATCTTTCTTTTTAACAAATAAAATAGGAGTACCCCATGTTGATGTGCTAGGTCGAATGAAATCTTTCCTTAATAAATCTTTCAATTGCTCCTTCAACTCTAAAAGTTCAATTTGATCCATTTGATAAGGGGGTTTTGAAATTAGTTTAGCATCAGGAACTAAGTCAATAGTAAATTCAACTTCCTGATCTGGTATTATTCCAGGAAAATCATCAGGAAAAACATCAGGATACTCATTTACCACAGGCACATCATTAATCTGAATAGTTCCATTGTTTTCGACATTATGTGCAAGGTAACATTCATTTACATCTTTTACAAGTTTCTCGGCCTCTTGATAAGTTATCAACAGTAAGGGTTCATTCTTGTACAAAAACTGAAAGTCTTTCTGAAAAGAAACTTCTTTATCTCTACAGTCAATCTTAGCATGGTAAATAGAGATCCAATCCATACCCAGGATAACATCAAATTGTACTAGAGGTAGAAAAATAAGGTTTTCAAGTAGGTTCTTTCCACAGATAAGGATAAATAGATTCTTATAAATTCTTTTTGCCTCAACATTTCCCCCAGGTGTTTTTACCACAAGTTCAAGAGTCATTTCTTGAGATGGTATTCCCATTTTACTAGAAAAGGTTTTAGAGATGAAAGAATGTGTGGACCCTGAATCAAATAACACACTGGAATAATCTGAAAAAAAAAACAAAGTACCTGATACAACTTCATTTGATGGACCGACATCTACTGAAGTAGTTTCAAAGGATTTCACCACCCCTTTCTACTTGTAGTCTAACTGCTTCCCATCACTCGAGCTCTTTGTCAGACACTCATTTGCATAATTACCCATCTCATTTCACTTAAAACATTTCACTAACTGTAAATCAAATTTGGGCTTACCATCACCTTGATCTTTTTCAGTGAAATCACGAGCCTTATGTCCCATCTTACCACATCGGTATCACTTTCCAGAATTCAGAAGAGATTCCCCAGGATACCTTTTACCACATTTATCACAAACTGGAAACTTAGTTTTCTTACCATCATACTTTTTTGATGAATTCTTCCCTTTCTCCTGCCACCTCGGTCTCTTCTTCTACTGGTTGTTATAGAACACTTGATCATCGGCAAAATCCATTTCCACCTTCTCAGCACATCGAACAAGCTTTTCATAACTTTTAAACTCACGAGATGCTAATGTCCTTAGATATTTTGGTTTTAATCCTGAGTAAATATGATTGATTTTACTATCAAGGTCTTGGATAAAATTTGGAGCATACCTTGCCAATCGAGTGAACATCTCTTCATAGGCAGCCACTGAGTCTTCCTCTTACCTCAATTCCATGAATTTTTTTCAATCCTATGTCGAACAGCCTTAGGAAAATACTTCTCAAGAAACATACCTTTGAATTCATCCCAGTCAAGAGCATCAATCTCATCAGCGTCCCTGATATTTTTAACCATCGACCACCACTGATCTGGCTCACCCTCTAAACGGTAAATAGAAAGACTAACCTTTTGATTGTCTGAACACCCCATGACATCGAAAATCTTCTCCAGTGCTTTAATCCACCCTTCATCTAACATAGGGTCAGATGATCCTCTAAATGATGGGGGATGTTGCCTCATGAAATGTTCCACCACTGAAATGTTCCTATGCGGTTGATCTAGATGATCTCGTTCATGGATACCACCACCATTTATCGCTTGATTCAACTGCGCCATTACTGCAACAAACTGTTCAGTTCCAGTTCCGACCTTCTCAGGATGGTGATTCGGAAGGTTATTTCATTCTGTATGCCTTCCTAGCACTGCTTCCCTGTTTCCTTTGCGGAAAACCATTTTGAACAAACATGTCTTAGATGAAGCAACATGGTAATATTAAAATGCTATTTCATTTCAAAAAAATATTTTTGGATAATCATTTAATAGAATTCTAACTCATAAAGTTATCTAAACCGACCTCTGATACCAACTATAATGCCCCAGCCTTAAACCTTAATTAATCTTGAGATATTTCATGAATACACCTTGAGGATCTTTTCCGGTTTAGAGTTTTAGAGAATTAGATCTTAAAACATGTATTTCATTTTACATTTATGAAAAGTGGTTACATAAAAGATAGTATTCATTTTTCCCATCAACGGAAACATATTTACAATAATCCATGGATTCTTTCTTGACACTTCCTTGACACTATCATCATATCATGTACCTTTACCTTGTCCTATGTAAAAATTTTCAAAAAAACATGGGATGAGCATAAAAATCTCAGTAAGGGATGTAAAAATATGGAAAGGAAACATGAGTACATATATACATAAGAATGAAATCATACTTTACCTATAAAACATAAGCACTTTAACATACCTCATAAAAACATTAATAAATCATGGAAATCATAAGACATAAAGGTAACTTGAGGCATTCATAACTTTCTTACATAGGGAGTAACCCTCTTGGTTACGTTTGGAATACCCATCACAGTATATTCCCTAAATCTCTTCGGAGAAACCTTAACGTTTCACTCCTTCACATTACCCAATGCATTGGAGAGCTATATCGGGCTCACCTGCCCTTAGTTTATCACCGAACCACCCGTCTTCATAATAATTCCCAAGAACCTCAACATAATTGTATCACATAAAACATGCATAAAGGAAACATAACATTTCCACCTTTCAATCACAAGATATCAATACTACACATTGATATAAAAACATTTTGAAAACCATTTTCAATATCAAAATAAAAGAAAAGTAAATCATGGTATTTATTTTTCTCTTTTTTAAAGGTATGGCTTGTAGAGGAAGCCAAAACTCAAATAATGGTCACAGCGATGGAGAAGTCGTTGTCGCCTCATACGTACGACAAAGACATTCCATTTTTTCGTTTAGTAAATGCTTCATATTAAAAAAATTCCTTTTGAATAAACGTAAAAGTAAAAGGGGTTTATACACCGTATAAAAGAAGGTTGTGTATGAAACAAAATATGCCTCAATGAAAGGAGATTGAGAGGAAGTCCCATACCTCGGGTCCAACATGACTCGGCCATTCTTTAATCTCCTGAATAATAAACTTGAGTTAATTTCTACTTGTTTAAGAACATTTTTAAAGTTAATTATTCCTTTTATATCACTTATTTCCATGTCATGAACAATATGTAATTATTTAAGTTAATAACAGTCGTTTTAACGATCATTGGTACTTGAGTAAAAAATAAACCCTTTATAATTACAAGTTTTTCATGTATCCTTTATATCCAGAATGTTATTAATGATTTAGATACCATATATATCATATATTTCCAGTACATGCATTCATTTATAATATTACATAACATTTATAGGTAATAAATGAAATGCACCGTTCATGGAGACGGTAATCCATACGTACGCATGAACGCTGCTTCCATTTCTATTTCGTATTTTATGAAATGGAATCATAATGATATAAAGGTATATTATAATTCCAGTGTAATATCATATATAATATCATAACTCCATCCTTTATATGTCCCACATATGGTATTAACGAATCAAATCACTTTGAGGGGGCGGTAGTCCGCACTTCCTTAAATGAAGATATCACATTTACCCATAATGGAAATCATAAAGTTATGCCCAAAATGAAAAATACAGAAGTTTAAAAAAAAAATAAACATATTATATATCATATATAAATATAGTTTCATCATAATGGCTACCTTTGAAGGTGTTAAAAGAATGTTGAACAATCATCATTTCGGGAGGCAGAAATTCGCCATCCACGGAAACAATATGTTATTTAACCATTAGATGTAGGTGTGTGTAAGTGTAGATAGAATAAATCTTATAATAACATCCTAGTAAAGGGAAGATACTGGTTTTGTAACAAAAGAAATGACTAAAAAGTGTTTAGGTGGTTGGAGAAGCAAAATAAAACAAAAGAACACAAGTGAAGACATTACCTTAAAATAGGGTAACTCCCTTTGGTTTGAACTCAAAGGAATCCTTTGGAAGACTTCTGCCCAATGTAATGATTCAAGGAGTAAGAGAGGTAAGTGGAGAGTCGAAATGGTCAGGGTTTGGCCGAGCCAAAGGCTTTGTAAGTTTGGGTAAGGAGGTAGAGGTGGGGGCCTTTTATAACAGGAGAGGAGGGGCACTCTTGGAAAGTAAAGAAATGTTACTTTATTTTAAAATTAGTTTCGGATTCAAAAGTTCCCACATTGATATAATTAGAGAGTATGGTGATAAGGGTTCTAAATACACCCATAGAATAGTTTTTGGACATGTTTAGGTCATATATTTCACATTATCTTTTCATTTTGTTTAAATCCATTATTAATGAGGTAATCGCTGCATCATCATGATGTCATAAATAATTTAATTTATTTAATGTCTAAATATTATAAAAAAAATATCATGATGTAGTAAATCTTTTTATCTTTCTAATGAATATTTATAGTCAAAAATATTTCTTTTATAACCCCATTTAAAAATTTATGTAGTAAAACAACTCATGTTTGTGTCATTTTAATGTTAACATTAAATAAAAAGATATTAATGTAATTTTCCTAACAAAAAGGCTCCATGGGGTCCCCAAGTTGACCCATGTCTTATCTTGGTCGGCCATGACACATCCAATAAGGGTAGGACATGTGTCTAGGTATTTTCAGTTTATTATAATATCATTTTTGCCTTAAATTGCACTAATTACCTCTAATCGCGATTAAAAACATAAAAGTTACAATTCACCAAAAAAAATTTTTAATCTCATTGAACCACATTTTACTTCATAATTACAACCATGTATGTCGTATTTTTTAAAATAAAATCACAAAAGTGGAAAAGTTTCATTTAAACTAAAAATTAATTTCTTTAACTAACACTTAGTGGTTTCACTATTCATCAAAAATTGATGTTTTTCAGAAAAATACCAAAACTTAACTCTAAGCTATATTTGAAATTCTGAATTAAAAAATGATGAATATATTATAGAATTCAAGTCATATAAGTTACATTAATTAATTTAATAATTAATTCCCGCTATCATGACAAATAGCATGTTTTTATGAAACAATAAGTATCAAAAGATTGACACCAGTTTAAGGCCAATTTCAATGTGAAATTGATTCCAATGTCCACCATTGGATTAAATGGTAAAAATATATTCTAATTTCACTTCAAAACCAATTCAATAGATAATATTATCATATAAATAAATTAGTTTAAAAGGAGGTTTTGAATTAAAATACAACATTGTTCACTATTCATTAAAAAATTAACTTTATCGGAAAAATACCAAAAATTCACACAAGGTATATTTTGATATCCCAATCATAAAGAATAAGTTTATTTTGAAAAAAATAGCTTATAAAATTGTCAAAAGATAGATTTAAAAATGGTTTTCCATCAAAAGGTTGTAAAACAATATTTTAAAAATATTAGTGTATTCCATGGTTAAGATTGGATTTATTCTCATTTTAAGCCTATAAAACACTATATAATTCACTAATAGACATATATAAAAATATATATTATTAATTACTTACTTGGGATGTTACAGTTATACCAAATCGATAAGATGAATTAATATTTTACATAGTACCTAATGCATAGACAATTTTGAAACCCCCTTTTTTAATGGCTCAAGTAGAACTTATTGAATTAGAAAATCTGTTGAAGGAGTTTCTTGAAAAAGGAAACATTCATCATAGAACATAATCAATGGGGTTATCTTATTTTGTTCAATAAAAATAAATATGTTTACATGAGACTTTTCAATGATTATGGTGCCTTGAATAATATAACTTTTTTGTACATGTATCATATGCCTCATATAGAAGTCTTGTTTGATCAGCTACAAGAAGAACAGTAGTTTACTAAGTTTGTCCTAATGTCAGGGTACTATCTGTTGAATGTAATGGAAGTATAAATCATTAAAATTAAATTCAATACTCGATATGGTAATTATGAATTTGTTGTTATGCCATTTGGGTTAAGTAATTCACATGTTGAATTCATGGATCATATGAATAGAATATTTCATGATTTTTTGTATAAGTTACTAGTTTTGTTTATTAATGATATTTTGGTATTTTCTAAATTTAAATGGGTCATGAAAATCATTTAAGGGTTGTTTTTGAAATAGTAATGGAAAAGAAACTGTATAAAAATTTATAAAGTATGATTCGGGGTTTGAATGATTTTCTTTTCTTGGGAACATTTTAAATATAGAAAGAATAATCATTGATCCTTCCCAAAAAGTAGTTGATGAAAGTCAAAGACCTAATAATGTTGCATAAATACATAGTTTTATGGATTAAAAGGTTATTATAGACAGTTTGTAGAAAACATTGAAATTTTATCTATCCCACTAACTATGATTACATGAAAAGGGTTTAAATTTGTTTACATATAAGAATGGGATGTTTTTTTATAAACTGAAGACGAGATTGGGGGATTCTATAGTTTTGGATCTACCTTCCAGAAATGGCGATTTTTTCATCTAAATTGATGCATCATTGAAGGGACTAGGTTTTTTCTGATGCAGAATGATCAGGTAATTATATCTATATCAAGAAAACTAAAATATCATGTGTAAAATTATCCCACACATGATTTGGAATTAAAATTAATGGTTCTTTCCATTGAAAATATAGAGGAATCATTTATATGATGCCAAATGTAAAATAAATATTCACCATACAATACTAAGGTATATATTCACTCATAACGAATTAAACCTGAGGTAGAGAAGATGGATTGACGTGATAAAAGATTAGGATTACATGATCAACTACCATCTTGGAAATGAATACAATGTGGATGATGCCTGGAGTTGAAAACGTCATGCACCATTAACCATGTTATGTGTGGAATGTAATCCCTTGATTTATGAATTGATTTATTTTGGTTAGAAGTTATTGGTGAAGAGAATAACTCTATTTTGTTTCATGTTTTAGTGCAATAATTATTATCCGAAAAAATTAATAAAGATCATTAGGAATAATGTGAGATATATAAAAATGTATAATTCGATAAAACTGCTAGGTTTATAGAATTTACCCATGATAAATATTGTGTTTTTTTATTTGGAAAAAATATTGTGTATTCTTTGTTATTCACATATAAAGAACTAATGATTGTTTTATGATCATAGTTATCCATTTTCAGTTCGTCTTGGTAGTACTAATATATACTGATACAATTGAGAGTATTAATAGTGGGTTGAAATGAATTTAGATATTATAGATTTTACCACGAAATTATTAACCTGTTAAAAGGATAAAACAGAGAAGTACTTAACAAAGGGGATTATTTAGCCTTTACCAATGATATAGTGGATATAGAAAAATATATCCATTGAAAGTGTTGTGGGACTACCAAAAACATCTCAACGTAGAAATGCAATATGTGTTACTACTGACCGACTAACTAATTTTTCATATTTCATTCCTATTCAAGATTCAATGTCATTAGATAAAATTTATAGACTATACCTAAAAGTGACTATCATGATGTTTTGAGTTTCTCTTTCAATTGTATCTGACTGGGATCCCATGATCACTTATAATTTTTGGATGGGAATTCAAAAATCATTGGGCACATATTTAAATTTTAGTACAAAATTTCAACCTCAATAAGTTGGACAGTAAAAATGAACAATTCAGACATTGTAGGACATTCTTAGAGCTTTATCAATGGAATTCTATTAAATTTTCTATCATCATCTTTCTTTTGTTTAATTTTATTATAACAACTATTTTTATTGCAGTATATATATGGTTCCTTTTGATGATTTTTTTGGGAATCATTGTCAAACTTTAGATTTATGAGATGAAGTTGGGGATGGAAGTTGATGACACCATAATTAGAATAATAATTGTAAGAAAGTGTTATGTTTATACAGAAACACATAAGAACATCTCAGAGAAGGTATAAAATTTATACATACAACCAGAGGAAATACATTTTTTTGAGATATGTGATATTTTTTCTCTTAGAATCTCACCATGGATAAGTATTATGCATTTATGAAATAAAGGAAAGTTATTTCCACTGTTCATTGGTCCTTATGATATCTTGGAGAAATTTAGACCATTCTACTATAGAGTATCATTTCATCAATGTTTATCTCAGTTACACAACATTTTTCATGTTTCGATGTTGATATTGCACGTGCCAGATTCATCTATTATATGGATCCAAGAAGCAGTTCTGTGTAAAAATAACCATTATTATGAATAAAAACCTATTCAGATTCTTGATTGGAGTGAACATTTTTTGTGGAAATGGTAATCCACTATAGTAATCAACCACGTAATGGTTTTTTGGAGAACCCATATGGTTGGAGATGCAACATTAGAATATTAAAATTATACTATAGAAAGGTACACTCACTTGTTTAAAAAGTAAATAAAATTGTGAGGATACAATTTCCAAAATGTGGGAAGAATAAAACACCACATGGTTATAATAATAAAATGAAATGCCTAAAACACTAAATCATTACATAATGAAACGTTTTTTAAAGGATATAGTTATTAACTAGTAGATAAACATAATTTTGTTTCATCTAGGATTCGAATTTCAAAAAACAATCATATATGGTTGTGGTCAGTATGTTATTTAGAGTCTGATAGAACATACATGTATTTTAGTGAATTGTATCATACACTTATGAATACTAAATCTTATTATTAGTTTTTTTGTCCTATGGTTATAAGATAAGTAGATATGGATAACTTTTTAGACTATATATAAAAAATGTTAATGTTTTAAAATTGTTATTTTTGGAATAAATTATGAATTTATTTTTAAAAAATTAATCATATTTAGAAAAAATTGAAAAAATTGTGTTAATTTTTTAAATTCTACATGTCAAAAAAATTTGGGGTTATTTTTATTGGGATTTCCTAAAATACCACTATTTTTTTGTGAATAATGAAAATATATAATTATGAAAAAATTATAAATAATAAATTTCATCGTCATGCATGAGTCATGGATGTTTTAAATACACATTGGTTCGAAATAAAATTCAGTTATTTATATTTTTGTGTCACATGAATAATGAATACTCATACTTTTTAAAAAAAATATTAAACTAATAATTAAATTACTATAAAACCCCTCCTTTTCTCCGCTATAGATACTACCCTCCCCCCTCTTCATATCACACCACTAAAGCCTAGAAAATTGACTATATTATAAAATATACACTTCCCAATCTCCACCCCCCATCCAAGACCTAAAATTCTCAGTAAAATGCCAAAACCAATTTCCTTAAAAAGGATCTTAGGGAGAAGAGAACAAGTGGTAAAAATCATCTTTCTTTTTCTTGTTTTTCCTTTTCAGTAAATTCTTTTATTATAATCCCTCATCCTCACCTTATACATGAGGGATGAAAGCTCTATTAATTTATATATTCTGGATATTTATCATTTTCATGGAAATATTTAACATTATTCTTTCTCTTCTCTTCCTCAAATTCTAAAAATAAAGACATCATATGTGATTTGTCCATTTATCGACATCATCGATGAGGTGTCTTAAATTTCCATTAATCCCATCAAACCTACATATAAAACCATTTTAATGGTTGAAAATTATTTTAATGTGTGTATTATATCATCTTTCATGTTCAAGAGTAAACATATATACATAATAATATGTTTTATAATGAATCTAGTTCATGAATATCATAGAAGCGCCAAAATGATCTTAGAAATTATAAATAAATATTTATCTAATGATTCATCGTTATACCATATAACGAAAATGATTTATGAAATATGTTAATATTCAAGAAACATATTAATACAATTTCATTCCACTTCTAGAATTTCATTTTAATATGAAATGAAAATCAAATACAAACCATCCATTTAAATCATATAATGAATGCTCCCAAATTAATGGAATGAGAAAATAATAATAATTAAAGGGTGAAAATTATTATGAAATTATCCTATAATGTATTATAAAAATGAATTTGATTATTTAGGATATTAATAACATTTTTTTAACCATTATACAAGATGTTTAAACACGTTTTATGTAATATGAACATAAGGTAAGTGAAGTCTTAACCAAATTTATATTATTTGGATTAACCTTATTCTTATATTATTATATGATAAATAGAATATTTGTGTAAGTTTTTTAATATTATGATGCATTATATTTATTTATATTGTATAAATATCAAATATTCATTATATTGATTATCTCAATAATTATATTATATTTGTAATGATATTTTCTTTTGAAATCATCTTTTAAATATCTGATATTTACAATTCAAAACCAATGTTTTTATGAAATTATACATATTGTATGATAATGTTCTTGTTCATGCGATTTGATTAGGATGAATAGTGGGACATATATATGAATCCAATGCATTGGGTTTGTGAATATAGAAGGATGACCATATGGTTACACCATGTGTAATTGTTAAGGTTACAAAATAAGGTAGTCATGAGGGTTTCCTTATAAGGTAGTCATGAGGGTTACGAATCATAAGGCAGTCGAGAGGGTTACAAGATTATGCATGTAATTACCTAATATACCATTATTGTTCTATTAATGTTCTTTTTTTTATTTTAAAACTCAAGGAAATTTCTTGTTTCATAGAGTTTGTATATTTTGATGACAAGTATGTCTTTTTAAAAATGATTTCATGCGTTTAAAAGTATTCAGGGACTAATGTTTTATATCCTTATTTTTAAATCCCTACTAGATAATTTTGTTCACATACCATATTTGGATATTATTTTCACAGGTTATAAGGATGTGTAAGAAAAATGAGTAATCCATGTTAACTGTTATGAATATTTTTTAATGAAATCGAATTTTATTTTAAATGTTTTATATTTTCGATGAAATGGATACCGTTTTTGTGGTATCTGATTTGTATATATGTGGAATATTATGTATGTATTATTTCCCAAACTACTAAAAATCTAAACATTAAAAGATCCTCAATATATTAGAATGTATGTTCTTGTCTAAAACTCATGATTATGTAATTTTATAAGGCCACGTACTTATAGAATCTACACTTATCATGTATGTATGTCTACTTATGTTATTAATCTATGAACTATATGAATTATTCTACTAGATGGAATGTATCTAATTAAATGTCTTTTTAATATCATCATTTTTAATGAATCAAATGGTCTATTAAATAATTACAAATTTATAGCTTTGTTCCTCTTAAAATTACCTTGGCCATTTTCTCAATAACACTCCATAAGAACATTAGTGTTATATTTATATTCAATTTATATGTTTTATTATATGGATCACTTGTATTTTTCATCTCTGTTGACCTCCATACATCCATTTAATTATTTTAAAATGGAGGTCCAATTAATTATTTTTTTGATGTGGGAATTTAATAATGATATTATGAATAGTAAAAACCCTATTTTTAGATACCATGTTCTAACTAAGAGGACAAAATTTATTAAAGGATGGTAAAATTTAACTCCACTATATTTTACAGTATGACTCATCCTATATAAAATCAATTTCTTGAATAACTTTTCTTACACACAGACATGAGTTATAGAACACCAGGATATATTAATCTAGTTATTTAAATAATGTTTATAAACAAGTATTTACCTCAATATGAAATATATATATAATCCATATAATTCTAACACTCTTCTTATGTGTTTTCTAGATATTTATATATGAAAAAACAAATATTTACCTATAAAATGTATATTTTTCAAAAGGGTAATTTAACTATATTTATATGGCACTACTATTTTATAAAATTTAGATGTTTCATTTTTTCATAATGGTGTTATTTTTTAATCTTGAATGTAAAAATTTACTTACAGTGAATATTTAGTATTTTTCTGAAATGATTAATTTTTTTAAATACAGAAACTTAATGCATTAATGTTAAAAACTATATTTTTTAAATATTTATTATAAATTTACTATATATTTAATGCCAAAATATGTAAAAAATTCATATACTAATCCAATTTAGGTTTTTGGGATCATTTTTATATTAAAACGACTTATAAAAACAAATAGAACATTTGAATGTTTCTTTTACCCACCATTTCACCACATTTATAGGATTTGTTTTAAAAATAATTTAGCCATTATTGAGAATTAAATTTTGAAAAATGTAAATAAAAAGTTTTAACTAGTATGCATTTTTTGGTATAATATTAGAAACATATATTTCAATGAATAATAACTGTAGAATTGTTTTTAACAATGATAAATGTAAATAATGTAATTAAAGGTTAAAATAATATTTCAACATTATAAAACTACACTAACACTAGCCTTAATTTCATTTTATGAGTGGTTTTGGAAAGAAATTAACATTAGGCATAATTTATAACTTTTTTATGCCACTATGGTTAGAATGTTAAATTTATAATATTTTATTTAATGATAAATTAATATTGTAATACTCAAATTTTTTAAAAAGGATTGCCTTTTTAATACATGGTTATACATAAATTAAATTATAATATAACTATTTATTTCAAATATAATTAATATATATTCATCATAATAATTTATTTTTTTCATAGAAAAAATAATTTATTTAAAAGATTGAACAATAATAAGACAAAAATTATTTAAATAATGGAAATATCAAATAAAATATTTTGAAATTTTAAAATAAATATAATTTAACATAATTAATGTAATAAAAAATTCTAAAAAATATAAATGTTAGTGATATATTAAAATTCTTTTTTTCAAGCTATCATGTTATGATATATTTAAAAATAAAAATATTGAATTGTTTTGAAATTTATATAAATCAATCATTAAAATAAATAATATTTTATCAAATATAAAATTCATAAAAATATAACATTTAGAAAAAACTAGGAATAAGGATATATATTACTTAAATGATCCAATTTTGGTTTTTTTGGCATTTTATTTTAACATATTCACCCTATTGAGTAAAAATAAATGTTTTAATGGTAAGAGTTAATGTGTTTAACTAAGGATTAAAGCCCAAACATAAGGTTAATACTACTAACTAATTTTTTTTTTGAAATCATTATATGGGTTTATTTTGACACATCATTATTATAGAATCTAAATAACTCAATTTGAAACTATTTAAAATCGAAAAAAATTATATTAATTTAAAAATTTAATGGATTCTCCGAGTACCTCTACCCTCTCTTATAAAATGACTCTCCTCCCTCAATTCGTCACACCACTATGAGTCTACATGTTATACCAAAAACTTAAAATTTATATTCTTAATTTTCTTATATACAGTCAATAGTTGGTGGTCTTATCAAAAATACCATTGCAAGTGTCCCAAAGATGAGATCACAACAAGGTTCCTTAAGGAAGAGGTAATCATCTTTACAAACTCCTTAAAAACTAGTTCTTCTTCGACCTCTTATTCAAAAATTGTTTACATTAAAAAACAATTATTCCAGTTTCATATATATGTTGATATTTTATTATTATTATATTAAATACATATTCCTCTTTTTATACATCCTATGTAATACAATATCTCCATAGGTATTTACGTAAGCCTTACTGTCTCCATGTTTTGGTGTAATTATTTTTCATCATCAAATTATTTTGATGGGTTTAATGATGAATATAATAAATATAAATATTTAATTTTTAATGATATTGATTAATTATAATTAATATAACATCCAATTACTTGCCACAATACAATTAAGATAATGATATTATCGGTTATCTATACGTACGATCTACCATCTCCATGACGCGATGAGATTCATTATCCATATTAACCATTCTATAAATGATTATAAAAATATATATGATTATTAAATATAATTTTTATAAACATAATATAAATGTTTATATGAATAAAATATATCCTAATAATGAGAAAACTAAACATATGGAAATGAATCAGTCAACAAGGAAAACAAGAGTAATAATGAAATAATATTGACAATCAGGTGATAAGATAATATAAGAGGAAAATATGATATCATAATTATTTAAATGACTATACAATAAATTAATATCATTTTTTAAACCATTATACTTGAGGTCATAACACATTTTTTTAAATGAAAATAGAAGATTAGGTATTTTCATCTCACTTTTTATTTTCATGAGATGCATCACATATTGACCAATAGGATCTTTTATGTGGTGTATATATAGGAAAATAACATAATATATCATTAATTTTGTTTATTTAATGATATTAAAAACATTATTCTATGTTATTATTTCATGGGGATTTCATTTCTAATGTTACTCTAGTTGTTTGAGTTTTTTGTCCCACCATTACTTTTGAGAGACGCATGCCTCATTCAATGCTTGTTTCTTCTAATTGGCATATATAGTAACAATTCATGACTTTTATTAGTATTATCCTAATGATTATGGTATTATAATATCCATATATGTTTTAGTAATTCATTGGTCTTATGATTCAAATAATTGTAATGTGATATTATTTATTTCACAATCTTATTTTAATTCATGAGTGTTTATGTTTAAGTCACCACTGTGGAATATTTCTCTTCAATGTTATTGTTTTATAAAAAAAATTCTATTTATTTTAATATTCTGTATTAATTATTTGTTTCATTTTTACCCCTTTTTACTTTTCAAAAAATTCATTAAAAATGAATCTTCCTATCATTTTCCAAATTAAGGTACTTTTTGACTTTTCTAACAAAAGTAAAAGGAATATTTTTTAACTTATAATATATTAATAAATATTTCCACCATCACTATTCATTATTGTTTTGACCATTAATTTAGATTTTTACAGGGTTCTTTTCAAATATTATGTTTTCAATTTTAATTTCAAATATTTTTTAGAAAACTATTTCTTAGAAAAAAGTATTTATCTCAAGCATTTTAATGATATTATTATAATATTTTCATCTATGTAAACATCCTTTTTTGAAATTATTCATGATTGAGGTTGATCTATTATTATTTAATTTACCATACTTCATTGAAGGGTTTACGATCTGTATAACTGTGGATGTGGTGTTTTTATACCATTAATGATTTATTGATTAAGTATTAACATTATATATGTTAGTTTTAGTATAAATATTTTTATTGGTTATGTTTCAAAAAATTTATATAAGGAATGTATTGGACATATTATGCAATGGGAAGGGCCACTATATCCCCTCAATGCATCACTAGGTCTCATCACACAAACTAGTATTGTTGTTACCCGTTAATGTAAGGTGTCTTGGCCGAATCCACAACGTTATGTTACTGATGTCTGAAATTATGTATTCACAAATTATGAGATAAGTTATTGATATTACATATGATTATTCAACTATTTGAATATGAGTGGTTACTTTTCATTCTCACATGATTTTGTATATGGAATTATTTGATCAGTATTCATTCTAGCTGTATAGTGCTCGGGATATTTATTAAATGGCATAGGTTTTAGTTCCTAATCTTTCCATAATAATTTATGATTGTTTATAATAGCTTCCACTATATTAATAACCTTACACGGAATCTATGATCGCCCATTTATTTTAAGTTTTATCTTTCCCCATGATTCCATTTATTAAATTATGAGTGATATGAAGGGTTATACTAAGGGGATAAATGACATGATTGGAAAAAATAAATGTTATATTTTATGTTTTTAATTGTAATTTAAAGTTAACAAAAGAAATATATTTTCCAACACTTGTAAACTAATCAATACTTTGGGATTCGAAACCTGTATCCATGTCAATGTAATGAAATAATTCCCCAACTCTAGGATTTTGGGGTTGGGGTGTTACTGTTTGTATAATAGTAAGTTCAGTAGAGACATTGGGAACCAAAATTTGAAAACATTGATTACAAAAAATAACCTTTTGAATGATATAATGGATAAAAATTTAATAAAATCATATTATTTTGGAATGGTATATTTTATGTGGGACTTCATAGAAATAAATCCATGTTTGGACACTACAAGAGGATGTGGTTCTAGCCTTGATGTACCTAGGGGTAATCACATTGACAAGGTGTGTTGGGCCTGACATAGAATAACACAGTACATGACAATATGCCTTACTGTGCACCTGGATTGACACTCTATGGGGATATTCTTAGGTTAATACAAAATTTCCTCCAAAACCATTATGAAGGATTTGAATATTTGATGAAAGTGAATAAACTCGGTTTAACCTAAGGAGTTTTATATTGCTAAAAAAGTGTCATGGTATTTTATAATTTATTATATTTTTTCTCAATATGACTATTGTTGCTCATGTTATGGTTTCTAGTTGTAGAAAATAGATGGAACCAAACGGAGTCATATTAACACTAAACATAGTGGACAAGTTGGGGGTTGCGAGCAATCAAATGTGATGTTGATAGGAGTGAAAGATATCATGCTTATGCCTCATTGGTTTTCCATAAATATAATTATCTACCTAAAAATTATCCAAATACAAAACATAAAAATATTAGAATGATATAGTTTTTTATACACTGGTGGTGGAGACCAGAGAGAAATGAATGCACGATTTCCATTATGTAAGAAATATAGAAGAAGACACCCCTGAACCTGTCTCAAAAAAATGAATAAATTATTTATGTGCTGTAATAAAACACATAATGAAAATAAATTTTTAGGATAAAATAAGGGTACATTATGGTGGGGGGATCATCCTAATAATTTATTCATAGCTCATTGCCTTAAATATTGGGAAAATTGGAATTACTTGATAAAATTTCCTCTTCTATAAGATAAACTATTGACCAAGGAAGGACCTATGTTAAATTAAATGGATGAAGTACTTATGTATTGCTTATGAATGTAAAATCATCATTAAATGGCTATTTATTGATTACCCTTTTTTCATTAATGTCCATCATATATATTTTGGGAGTTATGATAGTATAGTTTTCGAAAATAAGGGTAAAATAATAATAATTTAATAATATAAAAATACCCTAAAATATGTTCTAATCAAATTGGACGAGATATTTCCTATCATGGGAAACTTTTTGTCGATTTTGGGACACCATGGATCCACTTGGTTGTGAAAAGGACATTTTATAATAATGAATTTAATGTAACGATAAATACAACATAAACATGTATCATTTAATGAAATAAATTTTATATGGGGTTATATAAGTCATTTATTCTACTATAAGTAGTCCTTATTATGTTAAAATTATTTGTTACACTGTGGTATTTTATTTATATTTTTTATACATTAAATTAATAAATTTAATTTTGACATAATGATGATGCAAGAATTGTTTCCTAAATAATGGATTCAAATATATGATATTATAAATATTAAAATAAATTTAATTTTATTATTTTGATGATATAAATGAGTAATATGGAATATATCAACATTTTATATTTGATTTAATTCTTTTGCTTTGATGTAATCAGGTTGTAATGAATTTTTTAAAATGGAAAGTATGAATAGTGTCCAAAATTGACATAATTCATAACATATAACACAAAATAGTGTATTAAATGATATTATATTACATAAAATATATGATTCGATCAAATGATTAAAAATAGCCCAAATAATTCATAAATTACTTTTTTTGGATATTTTAAATGATATGGTAATTAAATTAAACCAGAATATGTAAATAACATAATATCACTGTATGATTAAAAAGCGTAAATTAATGGTTAAACAATAAAGATAAGGATAAAAAGTACTCAAAAGATGTTTAAAATATTTTTAATGTTGGGTATTCAAACAATAATCATATATTATTTTAATTTAATTATCCATGGATCACATTTAATCAAAAATGAATTTATAATAAATTAATATTTTAAGTCTTTCTTAATCTGACCCTCCCCTCTCTTATAAAAGTCCACCACATCTACCAACAAAAAACACACCTCTAATACTAATTGGATAGTCAAAATTCTGACCAAATAATCTCCCTACTTCATTCCCTTTCTCTTCTAATCCTTAACATGGGAATAAGGAAATTCTATATTGCATTTTTGTCTCAAATCAGAAGATTTAACATGATTTAGAGGTAACACATTCTCTCAAGTTCTTTTCTTTCATTTTCATTTTCCATATTCTATTCTCTACTTATTCATTGAATATATAAAAACAACAAAATCTTCAATATAATATGAATTTTTTATGAAAATTATTCTAAATACACTCACACACACCTCCGTCTAATGGATACAGAAATACTATTTCAGTACAATGAACTACTACCTCATAAAAAGATGATTGTCCAATTTTATCCACCACATATAATGGTGGCCATTATGATTGAACTATATTTATATATTATATATATTATTTGTATATTTTCTCTATTCTTATATATTTTTTTTATTTATATCATTCATTTATTCTTCCATAAGGTGTAAATATGATGATTTCCTTTGACGAAGTGTGGACTACCGCCCAGTCGAAGTGATATGACTAGTTCATACCAAACATGGAACATATAAATGATGAATTTAATGAACTTCTGTAAAATATTTAACTTATATATTATATTGGAAATATAATATACCTATTTATAATTTATATTTAATTTCTTTAATATGTGAAAAAAATGATATTAGAGTTAATGCATACGTACGACCTACCATCTCCATTAACGGTGTCTTCCATTTCATTTATATATCAATTATATATAATTATATACCGAATATATATTATATGCAAATAATGTTTTATTCTATATAATTATGTAAATATTTATATAAGTAATAATATCAATAATGAAAAGTCCAAAAATGTACGACAAATAAAATGATAATTTACCAAAAAAAATTACTCTCTTATTAAATTGACTAATGAACGGGTCATATAATGTTATAATTCAATCATATATGATGTCATACATATTATTATAGTAATATTAGATGTTAGTAATATATTTAATACCACTATACAAATGTTTTGCACACATACGAAGTATATTGGTCCTATTGTAAGAGGTAATTTTTAAATATCATTTTTATCTGAGGTAGTATATATGTAATAATTTAATGTGGATATATATATCATAAATTTACATGTTTTTGTGAATATTATCATAAAATATTTACTTTTTTACTACGTATGTTTAAATTCATTTTTATCAAAAAATTTATTTACTAAATGGTTTGGAAGGAATGTTTTTTTATATTTACCTTATGAGGTACATTTTGAATTTTCTTGCAAAAGTATGAGAATAATGTTTTTCACATATACATAATTAATTGGTTTTTACATCTTCATTTAATATTATTTACATAAATCTTCATTTACATTATTTCATGTTCATTTTCTACAAAATTATTTTCTTTTAAAATTTTGCGGTATTTTGAGATAATAAAACATTTTTTAAGAAGAAAGGATATTTTTCTCAATAAATAAGTTCAATTGTTTTATCAAAATAAATTTCCATATTAGATCACTCTACTAAATATGGTTATAATTATATCAATATTATTACTATTATTTTATTGCACTAGTGAAAGAATAACATTTTATATGGATTTTTTTATGATGGAATGACGTTTAATAATACAATTTTATTTCATGGGTTAGGCTATGATGAATTAATTTTGTTTTTCTGTGACATGTAAGAATGATTTAATTATGGGATGGGAGGAACATATATCTTCCTCCAATGTATTAGGTCAATATTTATATCCCATGAGATTGATATGAATGGAATAAAATTCTAATCTAGATTAGTAATATATGGATGGAATGGAAAGTAAACCTAGTTATCTAATGGAATTTGTCTATTCTGATGGTCTTGGTAGAAATTCCATGGATATTGTGGAAATAATATTTTGTTTTTATTATTATTCAAAAAATACAAGTTTAATGCCAATTCTATTCTGTAATGGTTAATGTTATTTTATGATCTATTCCTTACATACTTCCCCTATTTATTTCATCACTCATGATTTTGATGTTTAAGGAATATAATAATGTTTTTACTTTCAAATGCTTATGGGTTGTTTTAGGTAATCCTTGTTTACCCTTATTGAGCATTTGAGTTTACCTTTTTTATGTTTTATTTTCCCTAGGATTAAATAATGTTTATAAGTAGGAAAACAAAAGGGTATGAACTTTATGGGAGATATTGATGATCTTTCAGTATGATAGTACATTATGTTATGAGTTTCCATAAATACAAAACTAAAACGGTTCTAGGGCATTTATTTTTTAATGTATTATGTATTTTGAAAAAGAAATATAACGTCCTTATACGTAAATATTGGGTCATTAGAGTTCATATCAAAGGGTTGGTTTCGTTAACCATTGGATACTTAGATGAAAAAACTTTTGTAAGATCCATAGAGATATTTCTATGGTATGTATATGGACGTGCCTAAGGTTAAGTATAAATATATCAAACAGTCCTAGAATATTGGTAATGATCATGAATAATCTAGGATTAAATCTATGATGTTAGTGAATAAAATTTCTCCCCCTTGATCATTTTGGTTTCATTGTATGATTTTTTTTCCTCTAACACTATTCTTTTTTGGTTTTAGATGATGGTTGGGAACCGAAAGAACCGGGTTAATGATCAATACATTGGGACATTCAATGATTGTCTTCCTAAACAACCAAATGTTATAGATTATGGAGTTCAGAATATTATTTCATTAACTACAGAAGCTATGTATCATTATGTAAGTCAAAATGAATAGAGAAGGGAACAAATTCTATTGATTAATTCACATGGAAATGTCAACCTTTTTTAGTGGGTCTTCTAATCCCCTTGTTGACGAAAAATGGATCAATACCATAGAGAAGATATTTTACATCTTTTTTTGTTCGAAACATGAAAATTCCATTTTTTTCTCTCAATCATTTAGAAGGTGATGCAGAACTGTGGTGGAATATAATTAAGAATACACTACAGAAAGATGAAATTGAATCCATGGAATTGGATGAGTTCAAAAACATATTTTTTAATAAGTACTTCCCTCGTATTGTTTAAAGAAATGTGGAAAATATGTTCCATGAGATTAAGAAAAATGATGATGAATCTGTTGGTGCACACAAGGAGAAATTTTCAAGACATTCAATGTATACTTCTGGCTTTAACATCCAACATGAATGTAAAGTTGATCGATTCTTCAGTTGATTAGAACCAAGTCTTCGAATTGAATTGGATATAAGATACAATAGTATCTGTGAAGAGATTTTTCATTGTGCTATCAAGGTAGAACTATATGTTGGTGTAACATATCCTCTTCAGGTTTTTAAAATGAAATGAATGATGGAGTTCAATGGAAAATCTAAAAATAATTGTGAAATAAATATTAATGTTTACTTATGCTCAAATTATAGAAAAAATTATAGTGGTGATTGTCTTAAAGGGACTAGAAAATGATTCATGTGTGGAAAATAAGGTCATCGAGTAATTGAGTTTGAAGTAATGGGAAAGTGTTTCTTATTATGAGAATAAAGAAAAGACAACAAAGAACAAACCACCAACACTTCAATGCTACAAGTGCAAGGAAATATGGAATTATGTTCACCAATGCCCTAATCTAAGTGTCTATTATGATTGATGTTAGAAACCTCTTAAAGTACAAGACAGAGAGATGTCACCTGGGATAACTATTGGGGATGTTGATTATAACAACTAATTGGGGAAAAGATTACGTGATTATGTAATGGGATTCCAAAATAATATTGTGTAATCTCATTTAGAGTATTAAGGAATATTTTAATATCTATGTATTGGTCTATTGTGGTATTCAAAAATTATATTGTACCGGTTACCTAAAAAAAGTTATTGAATTTTTTTTGGAAAGCACATTATATGACATAATTAAGGGATAAAGATATAATTACTATTTTTATTGTATTAATGTGCTTATGACTGATATAAATACATAGTGATATCATGGTTTGAGTATATTGAATTTTGGGGTATTTTTGGTGTGTGTAATTATTTAATTTTGATATAATTCATCTTTTCAAAATGATTCTATGATAATTCATGTTATTATACATAAATAAGGTATTCACATGTTTGGAATGTGACATCCACGAACTTCCAAATGAGATATGTGTGAAAAATGTTACGTCCATTTAATTCACCTCCATCTAATGTTTTATATTTTTAGTTTTGGGATGGATTGTAATGTTATCCATTTATGGATAGTATATGTCATATTGTTATGGATGATTGTTAGATTAATGTATTATCTCACTATAGGGGGGCTTATTCATATCTGATAACATGTACTAACCATTTTGTTGTGACATATAGAATGACCTACCATTCTATCGCATGATAGGCAAACACTTCAAGAACAAAGCATTCATATTAATTTCATTACATATTCGATGAGGTGGAAATTGTTCAAGGAAATACCTATGGTGTTGTTGTAGGGAAATCAAGTATGTATTTCTCCTCATGAAATAAAAAATCACTAACTTTTGTAAAATGATCTTGAAACCAAAAATGTTATCATAGTACCTTATTATCCAATGAATTATATGGTCCTTTAAATAATCACAGATTTATGTACTTCTAGTAGTTAACTTTCTCTAAAACATATTCTAATGAAATATCCATCAGAACATGATAGTTATATTTATCATCCATATCCATTTTTTAATTTCCCAACTATGATCATCTATGTGGAAACCAAATGATGAGTTACTTTGGGCAACTGTTCTATTTATAAATTTCCTTTTTAAAATTATGTTTTATTATACCTTTTTATGATGTGGGTTTCCATGAAAAAAAATACATAGTATACCATTTATAATCCGGATGAATTTAGAGGGAGAAATTAATTTTAAGAGGGTAGAATGTAATACCCTGTGATTTTATGATATAGATTCTTTTAAATATCATTGATGCCTTCTGTTGTATGCTAAACCAATATTATCATTCACTATATGCAACAACATATTATCTTGCAGTATACAGAAAACTATTATTTTCTTACCTTACATCCAAGAGTGTCCTTCCTCGATAGCTTCTGTGGTACGCAAAACTATGTTTCACTAACCAATGATATATTAATAAAATATTATTATTTAATGGGATATAAAGTAGCCATTATGATTATCATTAACCAAATTTTAAATTTTATATAATATTAACTTTCATATTATTTATTTTCAAGACATGATATAATAACATGTTCATTTTTCCAGATAAAAGTCGTATTTTTCAAAACAAATTGCAGTTTAGCTGCATTTTGATGGTATACTGATTTTAATTCTAGTTTTTAACTCTTTTTTATAATCTATATTAAAAAATGAACTTATTATTTGGAAGAGGGACATAAAAATTTATGCTTTTTAATTTTTGGTACATTTTCTGATAAAATAATATTTTAATGAATAATGATGAATATTGCATTTTACTTCAAAACTGCCTTTACATCATATTAAAAAATATATATATAATATATTTTTAATTGGTTTAAAGTTTAATTGAATTAATTTTTCAGAATTTAATCCAATTTTTTTCTTTTTAAATAATTTCCAATTGAAATTGGACATAAACACATGTCAATCGTTTTATAGTTATTATATCTTAAAGACCCACTATTTTAGTTTTGACAACGAAAATTAATTTTAAATTAATTAATCAATCTTCCCTATTTTGAATTTCAAAAAATGGATTCCATATTTTTAATCATAAGTTCCAATTTTTTTGAATCGTAATCTTTTGTTATTTTACAGTTGGAATAGTAACATCCGTAATTATTTTCATTTAAAATGGTTATTTGTTAAATCTTGTAAATAACTATAAAAAAATCATTTAATAATATAAAAAACACTAGAATGTGTCCTAATACAATTGGATGAAATATTTATAACCATGGGAATTCTTGGGTCTATTTTGGGACCCCATGTATCCACTTGGATGTGAAAATAACATTTTATAATCATTAATTTAATGTAAAGAGAAATATAACAAAAACATCTATCTTTTAATAAAAAAATAGTATACCGAGTTATATAAGTGATATCTTCAAATATAAATAATAATTATAAATCCAAAATTATTTCCCACATCGTGGTATTTTATTTATAATATTTAAACATTAAATAAAGAAATATAATTATGACACAATTATGATGGAGGGACTGATTCATTAATAATGGATTCAAATTAATGATATTATAAATATTAAATTATATGTAATTTTATTATTTTGATGTTATACTTGAATTTTTATGATTTTATTAAAATATAATCTTTTATTTAGGAACTTTGGTTCGAGTTAATGAGTTTTTATGAATTTTTAAAAATGTCAAGAATGAATAGTGTCCAAAATTGACATATTTCATAACTAAAAAAATGAAATAGTTTATTAAATGATATTCAATTCATAAAATTATAATATTGACTAAAATTGTTTAGATAAATCCAAATATTTCATAGATGATTTTTTGTGTGTCGTTTGACATGATATGGTAATTACATTATCCCACAATGTGTTAATAACATGATATCATTGAATGATTAAAAATGACCAAAGAAGGGTTAAACAAAAAATATAAGGCTAGAAAAATACTCAAAACATGTTTAAAAATTATTGGATGATAAGATATAAAACAAAAATAATTTTATCCTAGATTTAAGTGATTTATTGTATTATTTTTATCAAAATTAAATTTATAATAAATTAATATACTAAGACATTCCTAAAGTGACCATCCTCCCTCTTATAAAAGGCCTCCACCTCTTCTGAAAAAAATACACTATTATAAATCCCATTAGATAATCCAAATTCTTCTCAAATATGCACTCAATATCCCTAAATTCCCCCCAGATGCTTCACCTTCATAAGAATAAAATTAAAGAATTCATTTCGGATCAAATCAAAAAAAGTCACCCGATTTAGAGGTAACATCTTCTCTCATGTTCTTTTAATTTATTTTCCATCTCCACATCAAATTATATGCTTATTAATTTACTACAAAACAAAAACATAATTCAAAATATCCTAGTATTTTGTTATGAGAAGGATTTGAACTACACATGCACACATCTCCATTTAATGGATATGAACATATTGTCTCTCTGTACGGTGAACTACTTACTCACTAAACGATAATTGTTCAATTAGCTCTTTCAACATCTCATGTTGGCCAATATGATGTAATTTTATTTATATATGTTATATATTATATTTATATTGTCTCAATGATTTTTTTTATATACATCATACCTTTATGCTTTCTATAATGTTAAAATATGATTTCTTTCATTAGAGGAACAACAGACTACAAGACCCTCAAGGTGATATGACTCATTTATGACATAAATGGAATCTATAAAGGATGGAATTAATGATATTTTGTATCCTATATAACATTGATGTTATATAATAATTATAATATACTGATGTATCATTTAGTTTTCATTCCTTTAATATAGAAAATTAATTAATGTAGAATTCATGAAAATGTACGGCCTATTGTCTCCATTGACGGTGTATTCCATTCCATTTACCTATCTATTATATATAATTATATACTGAATATATATTATAAATAAATAAATATTTACATTATGGAGGTAAGTAAATCAGGATAAATATATATAAATATAATAATATCAGTAACAGATGTCAAAAAATGTATGATAAATATAACAATTATCGCCCACAACGTTGCTTTATCCTAGAATTGATAAATGAAATGGTAATATAAAGACATCAGTGAATCATATATGATATCATAAATATTATTATTATTTTATTTCCAATTAATAATATATGTAAACCCACTATCAACGAGTTTTGGACAAATATGAACAACATCATACCAATGGTAAGGGATAAGTTTTTAATATTATTTTTATGAGAGATTTTTTATATGCAATAATTTACTCTTTCTATATTCATCTTCCATTTCCATATTTTCTAAGAATATTTTCAAATTTTTATTCTATTTTTCTATTTATTTTTAAATTCATTTTAACGCCTTTTTTGATATTTACAACATGGTTTGGAAGGAATCTTTCTTATGTATACCATACATGGTACTCATTCACTTTCTCATCAAAATTACATGAACAATGTTTTTTATATTATACCGCATGAACTGATTTTTATTGCTTCATAATTCCTTCGTTACATGAAGCTTCCTTTACGAAATTTCATGATTTTTTTATACTAAATTATTATTTTTTAAATTGTGTTGTAGTATGTGAAAATAATTCATTTTTGATGAATAAATGATATTTTCCTCAAGATTTTTGTTCAAGTGTTTTATCAACAATAGTTTCCTTCTAAGATGACACTCTTAAGTAGTTTAATGTCTCATTAATTATTATTAATATGATTTTCTTTTTTTAATGATGGAATGATATTTTACATGGATTATATTATGATGGAATGTTTTCTAATAATCCCATTTTATTTCTTTGTTAATGATATGATGTATGAATTATGTTATTGTAAAACATGTAATAATGACTTCATTATAAGATGTGTGAGACCTATATCTCCCTCCAATGCATTGTGTAATGATTTATGTATCATGATATAGACATTACTGGAAAAATACTAAATCCAATTCAGTAATACTTGGCTAGAATGACATGTAAACCCAGTTCAGTAATGGAAATTTTCACCTATGATGGTCTTTCCATCAATGCCTTGGTTTCTAGGGAAATAATATTATGTTCTTATTAGTTTTCCATAATTAGATGTTTTATGAAAATTCTATTCTATCATGGTTTATTTTTATTTTTGATCTATTCATTACTTAATGTAAATATTTATTTCATGTGTCATGATTTTGATGTTTATATATTATTTTCATGTTTTTATGTCCAAATTTTTATGGTTAGTTTTATGTTATGTATGTTTACCTTTACTGAGCATTTTATTTCACCCTTTTATTTTTTTTTCATTTATCTAGGATATAAAAAATGTATTAGGAAGGAAAAAATAGGAATATATTTATGGGATATATTGAAGATCTTTCACCAAGTTAGACATTTATGTTCTGAGTTTACACAGACTCTAAAATAATATGATCTCTAGGAATATATTGGTGTATTGTATTAAGTATTCTGTAAAATAAATGTAATGTACATGTATGTAAATATTGGTTCGTCATCCAATTAGGTATTTATTATAATTAATTTTCTATAGATGAGCTCCACAGACTCTAATAGGATGTATTGGTCAATAGACCAGGGTCATACACATAATTGGTCTAATACATTATATATCCATCATAGGCTATAGTTGATATTGTTTCATATTTATAGAATTGTCTTTTGGTACATGACATACATCATTAGTCTGATTGGAGGAAATTATAGGTGATTCCCAGGCTGTGACATGTAACTCCTTAGTGATGAACATTTATCAGATTGTTTTCAAGTACTTGATGAATATGGTATTTGTTGCTCAGTATTACGGACCCAAGGATCCAATATTTGATTTTATATTTATGTTAGTTGTAATATTAATAAAATATATGTAGATATATATTTATATTTGTGTGGATATATTGACACATTACTATATATATAAATATAATTATTCAATGAAACCTAATTCATATACATTCCAGCTTAGGCCGATGTATGTATGATTGATATGGATCAATGACCCATGAATCAGTTGTGGTTTATTTTATATAAATTTTTTTTTGTATTTATTCATTTTTTATTAATTACTTTCTTCCTATAGCTTATCTTAAATTTTGAAATGATGTATATTAATGTCTATGTATGTGAATTTTTAAGTGGTACACTATTTAGTTTTGTACCCACCCCATTCTTGAGCAGCCGTTACATGGGTCACCTGATAAGACGTCATCCTAGTTGTAGGTACAAGATGGGATGGGGCCTATGAATTATCAATAAGAATTGATCAAACATGTATGTGAATATTGTGTATTTTTTATAGATATGTGTACATTGTGGATCACTGTAATTTTTTCTATTTTTCTATTTACATAGGAATATATATGGTCAGACTAGTCGAAAATCAATCGTTTATGTATGAAATTGTCAATTCAACCTTTACAATATTCCACTTATTATATCAACCTTGTTATAATTATTTCTTTTTGCTATTTTTCTTAATGTTATTAATGATATAAGCTAATTTTTTCTATTTTATTACTTTGATATGAGGAAATGGTCTCCCACTATCACACCTAGACACTCATTACTAGTTGAAATCCTCTGGAATATATGGATGTTAACATGAGGCATTATGATGTACTAGATCGAGGTACAAGAGTAATGGAATCTACACAATGATTTGTCAAATTTTTATTAGAGCTATTTATTTTATTATTGTATTACTATTTGGGATAATGTAGTTTTTAGTATTAGGAATGTGTTAGAAAAAAAATTACATTAAGAAATTAAAATTCTATTGTATTAGATATATTGTTTTGTAGAAAAAAAATTACATTTTAAAAAACAATTTTTTGGGTATATAGTATTACAGTTATAGTGTGAAATGATGCAATTTTATATGAATTTTTATTTAATATGCACACACATTGTATGATTGTTATGTTATATTTTAGATTTACGGATACTGGCCCACATGTAAGAGGACATTGACTAATTTTGACTCTCATACGGAAAATGAAAGTGGAATCTCAGGAATCATTTTTGGCATGAATGGTATACATTTTATAGTCCAGCTGTAGTGAGATTTTACTAATAATGGAGGGAAAATATTTAATGTTCTACTGATATCATAAATTGTGTATTACCATATTGTTTATTTTTTCTAAGTACACTCAATGGAGCTTCCTCGTGGATATTTCCTTCAAATTGATGGTTATGTGGATCTAATATAAGACATTTTATTGGAGGATTATGATTCATTCCTCATGCACGGGAGGTGTTGTTACCATATTAGTTTTATAGGGAACGTGATTCCCATGTAATGGTATAATTGTTTTATATTTTTTCTAATAATTATTTATTTAATGTGTTAGTAAAAATGTATATAGTGTTTAAAGAATAGTTTGGAATGACATTATACATAACCAAAATGTGAAAATAATCTATTAAACAGATTCCTGGGATGATGTTGTGCACATAATGATGGTCCTTATAAGTCATCTTAGATAGTTAATAAATTTATTTATGTTTATCTTGTCGGATCATCTAGTGTGAAGCCTATAGATATATAACTGTTTATAGTAAACTGGTACCTCTAGGATTATTTCTATTTATAGATGTCTGATGAGTATCTTCTAATCATTATTTCATATCTTATATCTTGATATTGTAGCTACAGTATGTTTCGAGGATTCTTGGGAAAGATCAGGTCCATAGTGGACTGATTCATGATAGATTTTCAAACCCAGGGGTTATTTTTATCAATAAATCTATTAGATATTGTTGTAATGTGTGTTATATTCCTTAATTTTAGATGGGTTCATCGGTGATTCCCTCCGAGATATGATAATAGATAGGAGAAATATTTGGAGATAGGTGGTTAGACCTAATGAACCTCGCATGAGAATTCATTAGTAGATATAGGTGTGTGACTTAGATTACATTAGTATATTATCATAACCATGCAGGTCGATGTTTCATTTTGATTTTGGGAAAACATAAATCGAGGATTCCCTTTGTTTATTGATTTATTCATGGAAATTATCCACTTAATACACTTATGTTGATGCATTACCATGATATGTTCTCATCTTTTTGAATATAAGAAAGGTTATTCCATCAATTTTTGAGAAGGAACCTACAATGACTAAGTTTCGATGCTATGTTTTATGGGTAAGTCTATTCAACTGCCAGAATCTATTGAATAATTAGTGAATTTTAGCATTTTATTAAATCATGGGTATATAATCGTGATTAAAATAACTCAATGTGATTGGAATTTGGGTAATACATTGTATCATAAGCGAGGTGCCAATATTTAATATTTGTTCAAAGGGAGATTTCAGATAATAAGACTGATATAATTTGTATAATTGGTAGTTTGATCGGGTAATGGATGAATCATAGGAGAATGAGTTGGTTGATCATTTTATGTGTCAGTTACCTACGCCGCAATATATATCATAATATAGTGAGTGTCCATGTGAGAACTAATTAATGATTGTCTAAACAAAATTAAATAATCATTGTTACATGGATGTTGTTACTCAAATGAGTAATGTCACTTGTTGGTACAAGGTACATAGAGAGTAAATAATGTGAATGGACGTAGTTGACCCATTGTTAGACATGTACACGCATGGTCGTGATACATGGTGTTAGGTGATGGATGCTTATTTTTTTGCATTTTTTTATCTGAACATTGGCTTGGGAGACTGATCCATTCTAAACAATGGAATCATAGTTTACTCTTTAATAGAGAATATCATTCCCATTATCATTACATCATCATGATTATTATTTGATATTATCAGCTACTTGTCAGGATGGTTAGGTATCATTGACTTTATATGAAATAATTCTTATATGTGTCTTAGAGGTTCATATTAATGGTATTATATATTATTCGTAGAAAACCAAGGGATTCATGAGCCTGGTGATCCTAATTATTTTTTAAATTTTAATAAGAATTTTGGAAGTTGTTCTCGGGATGAAGGAATGAGTCTGAGGAGACATATAAATTATCACCACAGATAAGTTAATTATACAAAATTCCTCATGTTATGTTCAATGTAACACCCCAAGCATCCATAGTACATTTCCTTTTGAATAATGAAATAGCCTGCATTGTACGCAACTTTGAGATTCTAACACACCGCGACCAATTAAACTAGTTGATATGAATAGTAATACCCACTTCATGAAATTTTATAAATTTTATCCTTCAAAATGGACTTCATTTTTGTTTTTTGAATTTCGAAATTATCTTAGGGTGAATTTTTGGTATTTTTTGGAAATCATTCAATTTTTTATGAATAGTGAAAAACACTACGTTATTTTTTAAAACCATATTTTTAATTAAGTATTTATTTATTTTATTTAAATTTATTTTAGGTCCCAATAGATACATAATACCTATATATGTTCAAAAAATATTGTAGGAGTTATTTTCTAATAAGTTTAGATATATAAAATTTAATGGAACTTTTTACCGTCTTTTACCCACCTCCTAATAGCATTTCCGAATTTTTATAAAACATAATTTTAGAACTTCTGTGAGTTTAATTTCAAAAATCTGGGACACACGATTGATATGAGTTAGTAAAATGTGGTTCAATAAGATAATAATAATTTTTGGTGAATAATAACTTTTGACTTTTATTTACAACGGTTAAAAGTAAATAGGGTCATTATAGGTAAAAATGATATTATTATTACCATAACACATGAAATAATTCTATTAGATAAGTGTAATTTGACCAAAAACAATCTTAGTAATAAAATATTATCCTTTAGGTCAACTTGGATTAGATTAAGACGTTTATTATTATCTAATTCAAGGAAGAGTTAAAAGTGTTAAATTAAATTTTTAATAACTAAACAATATTTAATATTGGGTTACAGAGAAGATAAATTCAACTATAAATAGTCATTCGAAAGATAAGAAGATTTCCTACATAAGTTTATTTCATTTATAAATTTTATAAATTAAATAATTTAATTTATTTATGACACAATGATGATGCAGTAATTACCTTATTAATAAATTATTAAAATAATTGATATTATAAATAACCAAATAAATATAATTTGACACTTTTTATTAATTAAACAGATTTTATAAGATAATATTACATGATAGAGTTGATTAAAATTTTTTTAAGTAATAATTCTGTTAGGAATTTATAAAAAACCAAAATACCAAATAGTGTCAAAATTGACATAAAATAGTTTTTAAAACAAATATTATATTATTAATTGGAATTATATTTCTAAAAATTAAAGGTCATCCCAATAGTCTTAAATATTACTATATATGTCATCAATGAACCACTGGGGGTTCGTTTGGAATTTTATTGTAAGTCTATTAACCATATAATATAAAAATACAAGGAGACATGGTAAATGTAAAACTTTTTAGATAACAGTTAAATCTAAATGACAAGGTTAATATAGTGAACCAAACCTATATAAATCCTATTGGTAGAGTTATTTTCGACCCACCCCCACATTATCCTTTAAATAATTCATTTTGGATCCATTAGTTACCGAAAACAATTTTATTATAAAATAAAATTTCAATCTTTTCCAACGGTGCCCCTCACCCCTCTTATAAAAGGGCACACCCCCTTCTCTCAAATTCACACCTCAAAAGCCTTTTTTCTCTGCGAACCCCTTCCCAAATATCATTAAAATTGTCCTCCCTTCTTCTTAGATGCCTTCCTTTAGTCATAAATCCATGCTATGGATCCCTTTTGATCTAATCAAAATGAATAATTCGATGAAGAGGTAAATATTTCACCACCTCTTCCAAGTTCTTTTCTTCTTCCACTTATTCTTTCCTTGTTGTTTCAATTATAAAATTACATCTCTAGTATCTTCTACAAAATTTTATGTTATTATAAATATGGTAAAACCATATTCATTATTTTATCCATCCTATGAATGACATTTCACCATACGTTCTTAAGAACGGCTTACCGTCTCCACGTCAAGGTGTAGTTGTTATTCAATACATTATTATTTAGATGGTTATAATAATGATGTATAATTGAAGTAAATAATAAATATAACATTTTAGTGGTTCTATATATATGATATAACATCTATTTAAATACTATTTTAAATCAAAATATTGATATTGTCGCTCGTGCGTACTTTTGGATTACCATCTCCACGAACGCGATGAGATTCATTTCCACATCGTAATAATTCAAGAATAATTTTTATTTTATGATTAAAAATAATGTTTAAGAACTCAATATCATTCTGGATATGAATCAGATAAATTCTATACACAAAAAATAGGTCGTATGTAAAAATAATATATAGGAAAACAAATTCGTTAACACCCAAAACGATGATAATAATAAAATATTATTAACAAAACAATATTAGATGATCATATATGATATCATATTTATATATAAGTTTATTTTATAATTTAATAAAAATTATTCATCTATTATATAGGTGTTTATCTTGCCCTCAAACAAGGAAAAGTACATGGTAAGAGGTAATTCTACAATCTATTCATTATCCCAGGTTTTTTTATACGTAATTATCTACTAGAACTTCATTATCATCCATATCCATGATTCTTAAAAATGTATTTGAAAATGTTTTTACTATTTACTAGAATATTGGTTAAAGATAAATATACCCATATTTTAACTTATATTTTTTGAAAGGAATCCTTCATTTGTTTTCCAAACAAGGTACTTTACAACCTTTTCAACAAAATTAAGGTAAGAATGACTTTATTAACTTATACGGCTAGTGGAGTTATTTTCTGCAGCTATAACATCATCAATGCTTCCCATACCTGCTTATAAGAATATTTTCAAAATGTTTTTTTATATAATTATGTACCTTTATATTATTTCAAAAAATAAGTATATATTTCTCCCAAATAGTTTTGATTTCATCTTTGTCAACATCCTTTGATGGATTTTATACTTGTTTGAAGTCGATTCATTATGATACAAATCTTCCATATTGTATTGATGGTATTGTGATATGTTTGACTATGGATGTGTTATTTTTATACCATTCATGGTTTATGGTAAATTATTGACATTTTTTATGATAGTTTTAATTCAAATGATTATGTTATATTTTATCATTTTCATATGAGAAATGTATTGGACTTAGTAAGTGACGGGTGGAGACCTCTATAGATCCTCAATGCATTGGAATGTCACATGATACAACTAGACGTGGAATTTTCTAAGGCCTTTCCCAATTTGATATATTGTTTTGACTGAGGCCTAAATCATTTTTAGAAATCTTGGTAGAGGCTTGGACAAAATTATTCTGAATTTCCAACATTATACATTCCCTCATTATGAAAATAATATTGATTGTTCATGTGGTCATTCGACTAGTAGATTACCAAGTATTATGTTTTATTATGAAATTATTTACTCAACTGATATTACGGAAATAAAATTGTTCATTTTTATTATTTATAAAGGTATATGTTTTAAATTATTCACCATGTTTAATATTTATGCAATCTTCCATGGTATTGCTTACCCCTTCTGAGCATTTGAGCTTAACCCTATCTTATTATTCATTTTCCCAGGATATATAGAATTTAGTTATGAGTGAAGTTCAGGCATAATGAAGGATTCTTGGATGTTTTATATGGAATAAATTAGTGTTGTATTTCTTTTCATGTTTTAATGTTGATCTTATGTATGAATCTTGTTTCCAAAGATACTAAACTGATCATTCTTCCAGGACATGATTTCCTTATGATCATACCAATGTTATGTAATAATTCACCAACTCTAGGTAACTTGGGATGGTGCGTTACAGTTGTTATTAGTGGATGTTAGTACAATCCTTTGAAACTACATTTAGTTAAACTCTGATTAGAGCACATTATCCTAAGATAGTCATTGAGGATTAGTATAGAAGAACTTTCTAGAATTTTGATATTGATGTGATTTTGTGAATTTTCCAAGAAATACATCCTTTTCTAGATACGAGTAGGTAGAGGTGGATCTGGAAAAAATGTACCAAGGGTTAACAAGTGAAAACACTGCTTCGAGCTAGACTCGAATGAAAACTGGTGCATGACAATCGGCATTACTGCACTCTCAGTTACGACACTCTTGGGGGATATCCTTAGGATAATTCTCATTTTTCTTTACAAACCATTATAATGTTTTTATGAGTATATACTTCGACAGTGAAAACATTTTTATGATTATAGATTATATCCATAAACCGTTCAATTTGTGTTAAGTGTTTTACAAGTATGGAATTATGTATTTCTATTCATAAACTAATATAGTTTATGTCTTTTTTTTTAAAATGGAACTTAGTGGAAGGAATGGAAATCGTATCAATATATGTAATCCATGTCGGGATTTCCCTCATACTCTTGATAATTATAGTAGAGAAGGTGATGCAACTGGTGATAATCAACTTATCACCATACTGGGATACTCACTCATGTTATGAAAAACAACATTACATGGATGGAGCACCCTGATCCACAATTTAGAGGATTGATATTAGACCACTAAATGAGGATAAAACCACCAAAATTCAATGGGATTACAACTCCAATAGTTGGTGAGAAATGGATAAATTCCTTAGAGAAAATATTTCATTCTTTGGAACATAGAGAAAGGGAAAAAGTTGTCATGGAAGTATATCACCTCACTGGATATGTTGATCCATGGAGTTCAATGATTCAAAACACAAAGGAAGATGAAGAAATGTCTAGTATGGAATGGAGGGAGTTTAAAGAAAATTTCATAAAAAAAATACTTTACTCATGACCATCGAGTGGATATGGAAAAGAAAATTTATGAGTCTGAGGAAAATGGAGGATGGGAATTTTTCAAAAAATGAGGCTAACTATACAAAATTATCAAGTCCTGCTGTAGATTATATATATAATCCAAGAAGTAATATTGAAAATTTAATTGATGGGTTAGAACCATTTCTCCGTCATGCATTAGTATCACAATCATTTTCATAGTACGAGGATATTGCATCATGTGCTATCAAGATAGAAAAGGAATTCACTATGTCTTATGACATTAATGAAAATAAATAGTAGAAGATATCTACTGAACTCTCTGAGAAAGGAAATAAGGAAACATGGATGATAGGAAGAATTGAATTTCCACCCTATGATAATTTTAGAAGGAAGCACATTGGTGCCAGTCTAAAAGAAAAAGGATAATGGAAAAAATAGGGATAGAGAGGCCATATTACTGGTGATTTTAATGGAAGGAAAGACTCTAAAAATGATCAATTCTACAATTTCATTGAGATGGGACATTATGAAAATGAATTTCTTAACTGTCAAAAAAATTGACCTCAAAAAAGGCAAAGGGATCAAGGCCAAGCTTATGCGATAACTACTTTTGAGGTTGATGCTCTGAATGACGTGGAGGAAGGTAATTTAATGGTTTCCTCAAGTTTATCCAATGCATTATTTGATTCGGGATCATTGTTTTGTTTCATATCTTCCTAGTTTTTTATTAAAATTAGATATTTTCAATTTTACATTATAGGGATGTTTTCAATCAAAACGCCTAAGGGAAGTATCATTTCAACAATGTTTTGCAAATAAGTTCCCATTAGGTCATATAAATGTTCTTTATCTACTATTCTAATCATCATACCCATGATTGTATTTGATATAATCCTTTGTATAGATTGGATTTCAGACCATGAGGAAAAAATTTATTGTAAGAAGAAGAATTTTACAATTTTTTATTATGATAATGAGTACCTTATCTTTAGAGATGAAACATCAAAACATGATTCTTATCTAGATCCACCCCCAGTAGCACAACTAAATTTAGTTATTTGAGAGGAAGAGAAGAAAATAACTATGTGTGGAACAGAATATTCAAATAGAGGATGTACCTATTTTGGAAGAATATGTTGATTTGTTTCCACAAGATTTACCTCGGCATCCTCCAGAATGAGAAATATAGTTTTTCATTGACTTAATTCCTAGTTCAAGTCCAATATCAAGGACAACATATAGAATGGCCACTATGGAATTAGGGAATCAAAAAAACAACTAGAGGAATTGATTAGTAAGGGATTTATTCCCCGTAGTTTTTCTCCATGGGGAGCCCTTGTTTTTTTGTTAAGAAGAAAAATGGATCTATGATGCTGTGCATTGACTACAGGGAGATGGATGTTTTAACAATAAAGAAAAAGAAACCCCTACATTACATTGATGATCTCTTCGACAAACTTCATGGAGCTCAATATTTTTTCAAAGATTGACCTTCTATTTGGATATCATCAGTTTTGTGTGAAAAAGGAAGATATTCTGAAAACAACATTTCAAACCAGGTACGGACATTAAGAGTTTATAGTAATTACATTTGGATTGAATAATGAACCCCTTGACTTCATGGATCTAATGAATATAGTTTTCAAGGAATATAATGATGAAATTTCAATGGTATTTATTGATTATATCTTTGTATACTCTAAATGCTATAAAGATCATGAAAATCAATTGCACATAATTCTAAAGACCCTCAGAAGAAATGAATTATAGGGTAAGTTTACAACAGGTAATTATTGCTTCAAGAGATTACATTTCTTGGCCATATTGTCTCTAAGGATGGAATATCTGTTGATCCTTCAATGACATGATCAATCCAAGAATTTACAACACCGACGTGTATAATTGAGGTACGCAGATTTATGGGTTTACGGGGTTATTATCGATGTTTCATCTAGAAATTTTCCCAGTTGGCTAACCCATTAACAAATCGCACATGTAAAGGGGTTAAATTTGTTTGGAAAAAAGAGTGTGAAGAATTTTTTGATGAACTAAATAGAATATTAGTCAAAGATCCAATATTGACTCTACCATTGGTGAATGACAGTTTTTTATATATAGTGACGATTTAAAGAAAGGACTTGGTTGTGCCCATATGCAAAATGATAGAGTTATTGCCTATGCATCACATCAGTTAAAAATTAATGGGAAAAAATATCCTACTCATTATCTTGAGTTAGAAGTTGTAATCATTTCTTTGAAGATATGGAGAAATTATCTAATTCATGAAAATTTTGAGTTATATAACGATCACAAGGGTTTGAAGTATATTTTATCATAGAAAGAACTCAACATGAGGCAAAATATATGGAATGAACTACTCAAGGAATATTATTGCACTGTACAATACCACCTGAGGAACGAAAATAAAGTGGTAGTTTCTTTGAGTAGATAGGATCGTGGAGTTTTGAACAAGATGAAAATTTAAAGGGGTCCTATTTTCATTGATATAGTAAAGATGGATTTGGGAATAACCATGACAGGTGAAACATAAATGATATTTAAAATGGTTTCAAAACCATATTTAATAGAAAGTATAATGTTTTTTCAGACTGCTGATGATGAATTTCAAAAGAAAAGTAAGGCTGTGAACGATGGGAGATTGAGTGACATTATATATGAAGATAGAATTTTGAAATTTGGGAAAAGAATTTGTATTCCTAACATACCTAATGTAAAAATGGAATTGTTGGATGATTATAATAGATCCAATTTCCCTATAAACCCTTGTAGCACTAAGATGTATAATTATTTGAAGGAACATTTTTGGTGGGATAATATGAAGAGGTAGATTGATAATTTTGTGTCAAGATGTATGGTTTGTCAACAAGTAAAATCTAGAAGGCAATAGCCTAGAAGACTCACGCAACCTCTTCCCATACCTACATGGAAATGAGATAATATTACGATGGAATTTTTCATTGGGCTACCAAAGACACCTAGAAAAAATGATATAGTATGGGTCATTGTTGATCGTGATACCATGTCCGTACATTTTCCGGTTATAAGAGAAGATTTTCCACATGAACATTTAGCAAAAATGTATATTAATAGAGTTTTAAGACTTCATTCAGTACCCCTATCGATTATTTCTAATCATGATCCACATTTTACATCATTATTCAAACAAATTCGTTAGAAACCTTGGGATACTGAACTTTGTTTGAGCACTACCTACCACCCTCAAACTAATGGAAAATTAGAACAGACCTTTCAAAACATAGAATACATGTTGAGATCCTACTCACTAGACTTTCAAGGTATGTGGGATCAATAATTACCCCTATTAGAATATTCCTATAACAATAGATTCCATTCCAGTATTCATATGGCACCATATGAAGTGTTATATGGAATGAGATGTCAAACTCCATCATGTTGGGATGATGTTGGTGAAAGAAAACTCATAGGCCCAAAACTAATTGAGGAAATGGTGGAAAATGTGATGGTTATCCAAACCCACATTGTAACGACCCAATCTTTTTGAGTAGTATATTAACTTACTCTTAATGATTTAATAAGATGTTAATGGTTAATGCAGAAAGAGGAGTCGATGACTTCATCTAGTAGACTCAACCCTTATGAAGCCCACTTATTAGAGCTTGGGAAGGAGGTAGTATCTGTGGGCTTCGCTCTGGACCAAGCCCAAGCCGAACTCCAGCGTGTCAAGCTTGAACGGAAAATCTTGCAGGAGAAGTTCAAGATAGTGGAGGTTGCTACTAGGGCAATGTTATCTGAGCCTCCCTCAGATTCCCTCACCATAGCACACCTTACACTTAGGTCTTATGCCAGTGTTATAAGGGGCTATGTGATGAGACCCTAGTTTCCTTGTGTAATCCTTTCGGGTGAATAAATTGAGATTTCTTCCTTTAGTGATGTTTGTGAAATTTCAAATGTTCGGATAATTTTAGAATGTATTTTATTGATGAATTTCGAAAAAAGGATATTTTAAAATATTTATGTAAACCCTAAATAACTAATGATGTGTAATGATTTTCAAAAAATGGTCTTCTACAAAAGTGTTCAGTAAGGAATTTGGGGTCTAATAAGATCAACATAATTTTTGATGAATAGTAAATTATGAATAGTGATTTTACGCTTCGGATTAGTAATGTGACCAAATGGATTAGTAATCTCACTTAAAGCAAGTTTTAATATAATTTAGACACCTAGATTAAGTAATGTGATTCAATAAAATGGGTAAATAACGGTTTCATAAATTATTATTCAAGTATTAGTTTTTTCGGATGAATAGTGTTTTTTAATTAAAAATTTAATTAAAAATAATTAGAAAATTATTTTTATAAAAATGACTTCATTTTTGAACTCAGAGCATCGATATTATGTTATGGTAATTTTTGGGTTTTTTCTGAAAAAAATGAATTTTCGGTGAATAGTGTATTTATTTAAAAATATAATTAAAAATATTTAGAAAATTATTTTTATAAAATGGAGTTAATTTTTGAAATCATAGAATTGATATTTGGTTAATGTGTAATTTTGGGATTTATCTGAGAAAGTTGAATTTTCAGTGAATAGTAAAATTACAGTTTTAGGGTTTCGGTATGTTTAATGACATCATAATGGAGTCATGATGATGTCATGAGATCTTTTGACGGTTGGCCGGACAAGGGTGATGAATTATTGTTTTGGGGGCCCCATGTGGCCTAACTCCATGATAAATGCCATGGGAGAGCACATGGGTTTGAGAAAAGCACATATGAGGTGTCCCTTGGCCATTAATGCTTTGTCCCCTCACTTTCCCTATAAATACCCACCCTTTCCTCCCTTAGTTTTCACTCCCAACTCTCCCCCAACGATGTTCTGGTCTTCTTACCTTCCATGGAGTCCTCCCAAGGTGCCCCTAAGCCCTCAAGGTCCAATCCTTTGAGTTTCAAGAGTCACGTTTTAAGGTAAGGGATCCGACCCCTCTCTTTCTTTTCATGTAATCTCTTTTATGTCATTCCTATTATGCTCCTTGTTTTTATGTGAGAGGATGTTCTTTTATATTCCTCTTACTGCCCTTTCATGTTTATATGATGAGAGATCCCCTCTTACTCTCATCATTTCGTTTTATGAAATTTTATGTGACGCTGTTAGGCTGCCGAATTTTTAAGGGATTCTTTCACCCTTCTCATTTTTCAAGTTCGATTTTCATGTCAAGTCTTTCAAGTTCCTTTTTATTATGTTGGGGTATGATCTATATATCTATCATACTGATGTCTTATGATCATATTATGAGGGACCCTATTTGATCTTGTCAAATCATTTTCTTTTGAAGTTAAGTGACGCCGTAAGGCTGCCGAATTTTCATAAGAGAAATATAATTTTTTTTTCCTTCCATGTTTTTCATTTCAAATGGTATGTCCCTAATATTTCATTACCATGTCCATATGTCCTTCTTATTCATTCACCATACTGTTTTATGGATCATTTATGAGTGGGTGACCCATTTCCCCTCTCATTTCAATGTTTTCTAAAACCCCGAAACTTAGCCGTTATGCTGCAGAATTTTCCCCTCAAAATGCCTCTCTCTTTTCTCAAAAATTATTTTATGTTATAAAGTGAATACTCAAAGATCTTATTTCTACAAGTTTATTCACATATATATCAAAATTTTCCATTTTAAATTCTGGGATTTACATACATGAGACCCGCTTTCCCTTTCCGTGTGTTTAAAGTGACGTAAAGATCATGTCTTTAAAGCAGTTTTTAAAACGTTATGATTATGAAATGAAACCCATTTAATTTATGCTATGTGGGTTATTTATGAAATGTTTGATGATGATATATGTGGCTCACATGATAATAAAGGCAAATTTAAGGGTGCACCCTGATAGCGCTCCAATGCATTCGGTAATGATGTAACCACTAGAGATTACAATTTTCACGATACCTTGGTGAATAACCTTAGTAATTTTCAAATGACACCTTGGGGATGGACCATGGTGATATGTTCATGATTGTCTATGTTAAATGATGTAGCCACATCTTCAAGTTATGAAAAATATTATTTTTATTATGAAATGCCTCATGATTTCTTTCTCATGCCTTAAAGTTCTTTTCATGTCCTTATTGAAGTATCTCAAGTTCACATGTAAAATTTTCCTCTTGTTTCCCTTACTGGGCCTTCTGCTCACCCTTTCTTTTGATGTATTTCCCCAGGTTATGAGATGCAGTAATGTACCTAGAATGAACATAAGGAGACGCGTTGCAAGTGTTTAAGAAGAATTTTTTATGTTTTTTTATGTATTATGATCCTTGTTTCCAAGACACTAAACCTTAACGATCCTCAGATTTGTGTAATGTAATGAAAGTTTTTGTTATAAAATGGTGGGATGCTATAGTTGGTATCAAAGGATGGTTTAGTTATTTGTGGAAATTAGGATATAAAACTTTAGGAAGAACCCTATAGAAAATTTTAAATATAGGAAAACTTCCTGGTATTTTGGTAAGTATTGAGTAAGTGGTTTATCAAACAAATACATCCCTGTCTGGATACGAGCAGGTAGAGGCGGCTCTGGCACAGATGTAAATAGGGGTAAAACCCAAAAACACCGCTTTGAGATAGACTCGAACGGGAACTGGTGCACGATAACGGGCCTTGCTGCACTCTTGGTTACGACACTCCCGGGGGATATGTTTAGTTAATCACAAGCTTTTTATGAATCATTATGAAGGAATTATAGAGAAGTATAATTGTCTAAGCACGAAGTCTTAGTTAAAAGATTCATAAATGAAATAAGTTTCTCACTAAGGTTTAATTCTTTTAGAAAATGGCGGGCAATAGGAGGAACCGTTCCGATGGTGACCGCAATGCACCATGTGCTGGTGGCCCTCCGATGGAAGCCGGAATGGAAACATTCATGCGAATGATGAACCAACTGACTCAAGTTATGAGTAATAACTTGAATCAAGCTGAGAGGCCGACCTCACCATGAAGGGAACAACTTTCTGTTGAGTCCTTCATGCGTCAACGACCGCCAACATTCAGTGGATCTACTGACCCATTGGTTGCGGAACAATGGATAAGCTCCATTGAAAAGATCTTTTCTGTACTTCATTGTTCGGAACAAGAAAAAGTCAACCTTGTTGTTTACCACCTAGAGGGAGAAGCTGATCAGTGGTGGTCACTGATCAAAAACACGAAGCCACGAGGAGAGATGGAAGCTATGGAGTGGGAAGACTTTCGGGGGATTTTCTTTAACAAGTATTTCCCTCGTTCCATTAGAACGAAAATGGAGAAAGAGTTTCTCGAGCTGAAGCAGAAGGAGAACGAATCTGTCGGAAGCTATGAGATGAACTTCACAAGGCTTTCCCGTTATACCTCAAGCTTTGTCATGGACCCTAATGGGAAGGTTGATAGATTCTTTGGCGGACAATGACCACATCTGCGGAAGAATCTAGCCAACATGGACTACGATAGCTATGAAGAAATAGTTCGAAGTGCTATGAAAGTTGAACTAGAGTATGGGGAGACACAATGGTCTCACAAATCTAATGAGAAGAAGAGAACTCTAGAACCAAGCCTGGGAAGAAGTTTTGATCAGGAAAGAGGTGGAAAGCATATGCAACATGCCACATGCAATAAATGTGGGAAGAAGCATCTGGGAAACTGCTTGATCGGAAGTGGTAAGTGCTAAAAATGTGGAAGAGAAGGCCATATTTCTCGGAATTGTCGTGGTGATGTGAAGCCTCAACTTCCCAACACTAACGATAGAGGAAAGATGGTTATGGCCTTACCTGAAGTCACATGCTTCAAGTGTGGACAGCTTGGGCACTTTGCTAATCAATGTCCAAATCCGAGGGCGATGGAGGGGAATCACCATCAACCTCAGCAGAGGCCAAGGGAGCAAGGTCGTGCTTTCGCTATCACAACAATTGAAGTTGAAGTTCCAAACGATGTGGTAGCAGGTACTCTTGTTGTCCTCTCAAAACTAGCAAGTGCTTTATTTGATTCTGGTTCTACGCATTCCTTTATTTCTTCCAAGTTTGCAAAGAATATAGAATCAATCCCCGAATTGCTTGAGGTAGAGTTGTCAGTCAAGACTCCAAGTGGGATTATCCATGCATCAACAGTGTTTAGATACTCTAGTGTTTACTTTGGTGAGAACAATCTTATCGCAAATCTAGTAGTCATTCCCATGATGGAATTTGACATTATACTAGGGATGGACTGGCTCTCAAAGTATAATGCTAAGATCAAATGCAGAAGTAAGGAAATCTCTGTAGTCTTGAATGAACGACCTACAATTATCTTCTGAGGAGAGATATCCCGAACTGATCCCTATCTAGAAGCACCTCCTATAGCTTTCTTTATGGAGTTAATCGGTGATGAGGAAGAAGGGAAAGGGAGCATACAAATTGAAGATGTTCCGATTGTTCAGGAATACATTGATGTATTTCCTGAGGAGTTACCTGGACCTCCCCCAGAAAGAGAGGTAGAGTTCTCCATTGAACTCGTACCTGGGTCTCAACCGATATCAAAGACTCCGTATAGAATGGAAAATGTGGAGCTAGAAGAGTTAAAGAAACAACTTCAAGACTTGTTGGAGAAGGGGTTTATCCGACCGAGTGTGTCTCCTTGGGGAGCACCAGTTCTCTTTGTGAAGAATAAGGATGGATCAATGCGGCTATGCATTGATTATAGAGAACTGAACGGGATTACAGTGAAGAACAGATATCCTCTTCCAAGAATTGATGATTTATTTGACCAACTTCGTGAGGCTCAATTCTTCTCTAAGATTGAACTTCGATCTGGTTATCATCAACTGGGGTGAAGAAGGAATATATTCCAAAGACTGCCTTCCGATCAAGATATGGGCATTATGAGTTTATTGTTATGCCCTTCGGCTTGACTAATGCTCCTGCTATTTTCATGGATTTGATGAATAGAGTCTTTAAGGACTACCTTGATAACTTTGTGGTAGTTTTTATTTGATGATTTTTTGATATATTCAAAAAGTCGTGAGGAGCATGAAGATCATCTAAGGGTTATATTGAAAACTCTGCGGAAGGAGAGGCTCTTTGGGAAGTTCAGCAAGTGTGAGTTTTGGTTACAACATGTGGCTTTCTTGGGGCACATCGTAACCAATGAAGGAATCTCGGTTGACCCTGCAAATACAATGGTTGTGGAGGAGTTGCCTCAACCCACAACAATAACTGAGATTCGTAGTTTCCTTGGTTTAGCAGGATATTATAAGAGGTTTGTGAAAAACTTTTCACGGCTTTCTAATCCACTAACCAAGTTGACTCGAAAAGGGGTTAAGTTCATCTGGGCAAAGGAATGCGAGGAAAGTTTCCAAGAGCTGATGAAGATATTGGTTACTGCACCTGTGTTAACACTACCCTCTATCATAGAAGGATTCGTTATTTTTAGCGATGCATCTCTGAAAGGGCTTGGGTGCGTCCTCATGCAAAATGACAAAGTAATTGCTTATGCATCTCAACATTTGAAGATTCATGAGCAGAATTATCCTACGCATGATCTAGAGCTGGCGGCAGTTGTTTTTGCTCTAAAGATATGGAGGCACTATCTTTATGGGGAGAAATGTGATATATACACTGACCACCAAAGTCTAAAGTATATTTTCACTCAGAAAGAATTGAACATGAGACAAAGGAGATGGTTGGATCTTATTGAAGACTATGATTGTTCAATTCATTATCACCCTGGAAGAGCAAACAAAGTCGCGGATGCGTTAAGCAGGAAAGATCCTGTTGTTCTGGCAACAATGAGGATCCTAGGAGATCCCTTGATTAAAGATCTAGTAAAACTGGACATGGGAATTATAAGGAAAGGGACATCATCAACCCTATTCCAAATTATTTCTCAACCTTCATTACTAGAGAAGATCAAGAAGGCCCAAAAAGAGGATCCTTTGCTGCAGGAGAAGTTCGAGGCTGTAATGGATGGGAAGTTCCCTGATTTCAATATTGATCAAGAAGGTGTATTGAAATTTCGTACAAGACTATGCGTTCCATCTATTCCGGAGATAAAGAAAGAATTGATGGATGAAGCTCATAGCTCTACATTCTCTATACACCCGGGAAGCACTAAGATGTATAGAGACCTTCGTGATCATTATTGGTGGGATAACATGAAGAGGGAGATTGCTGATTACACTACAAGGTTCCTGGTGTGTCAGCAAGTAAAGGTAGAAAGACAACTTCCTAAGGGGGTATTAAAACCGCTACCCATACCAGTATGGAAGTGGGATAATATCACCATGGACTTTGTAACTGGTCTCCCGAAAACATCCAAAGGAAACAATGCGATATGGGTTATTGTGGACCGTCTCACCAAGACAGCCCATTTTATCTCTATTCGGGAAGATTTATCTCTCGATCAGCTTGCCAAGATATACGTGAAGGAAGTGGTAAGGCTGCATGGGGTACCACTATCCATCGTATCTGATCGTGACCCACGATTCACATCAAAATTCTGGAGAAGTCTTCAACATGCTCTGAATACTGAATTGAATTTTAGTACTGCCTATCATCCTCAAACTGATGGCCAATCTGAAAGGACTATTCAGACACTCGAAGACATGTTGAGATTATGCTCAATGGAATTTAATGGTGGATGGGATCAAAACCTCCCATTAGTTGAGTTCTCCTATAACAACAGCTTCCATTCGAGTATTCAGATGGCACCCTATGAAGCTCTATATGGAAAGCGGTGTAGAACTCCTACTTGTTGGGATGAAACTGGTGAGAGGAAGCTTCTTGCGACTGATCTCGTGCAAGAGATGACGAAACAGGTTCATGCCATCCAACAACACATAAAGGCTGCTCAGAGTCGGCAGAAGAGCTATGCTGACAATCGACGAAGAGACTTGGAGTTTGGTGTTGGTGACAAAGTCTTCCTTCGAATCTCTCAATGGAAGAGATTCATGCGATTTGGGAAGAAAGGGAAGCTCAGCCCTAGGTACATTGGTCCCTATGAAATCCTTGATCGCATAGGAGCAGTGGCCTATCGTCTAGAACTTCCACCGAACCTAGCTCAAGTTCATGATGTCTTCCATGTATCTCTCTTGAGGAAGTACATACCCGACCCTTCGCATGTACTGAACCCAGAGGTGGTACAACTTGAACATGACCTCTTTTATGAGGAGCAGCCAGTGGAGATCTTGGACAGTAGAGACAAGGTCCTACGAAACAAGACTACCCACCTTGTGAAGGTGTTGTGGAGGAATCATAAATATGAAGAGGCGACTTGGGAGCCTGAGGAAACAATGAAGCAAAAGTACCCTCACCTTTTCGACTAGGCCTCAAGTGTAAATTTCGAGGGCGAAATTTCTTAAGGGGGAAGAATGTAACGACCCAATATTTTTGAGTAGTATATTAACTTACTCTTAATGATTTAATAAGATGTTAATGGTTAATGAAGAAAGAGGAGTCGATGGCTTCATCCAGTAGACTCAACCCTTTTGAAGCCCACTTATCAGAGCTTGGGAAGGAGGTAGCATCTGTGGGCTTCGCTCTGGACCAAGCCCAAGCCGAACTCCAGTGTGTCAAGCTTGAACGGAAACGCTTGCAGGAGAAGTTCAAGTTAGTGGAGGTTGCTACTAGGGAAATGTTATCTGATCCTCCCTCAGATTCCCTCACCATAGCACACCTTACACTTAGGTCTTATGCCAGTGTTATAAGGGGCTATGTGATGAGACCCTAGTTTCCTTGTGTAATCCTTTCGGGTGAATAAATTGAGATTTCTTCCATTAGTGATGTTTGTGAAATTTCAAATGTCCGGATAATTTTAGAATGTATTTTATTGATGAATTTCGAAAAAAGGATATTTTAAAATATTTATGTAAACCCTAAATAACTATTGATGTGTAATGATTTTCCAAAAATGGTCTTCTACAAAAGTGTTCAGTAAGGAATTTGGGGTCTAATAAGATCAACATATTTTTTGATGAATAGTAAATTATGAATAGTGATTTTACGCTTAGGATTAGTAATGTGACCAAATGGATTAGTAATCTCACTTAAAGAAAGTTTTAATATAATTTAGACACCTAGATTAAGTAATGTGATTCAATAAAATGGGTAAATAACGGTTTCATAAATTATTATTCAAGTATTAGTTTTTTCGGATGAATAGTGTTTTTTAATTAAAAATTTAATTAAAAATAATTATAAAATTATTTTTATAAAAATGACTTCATTTTTGAACTCAGAGCATCGATATTATGTTATGGTAATTTTTGGGTTTTTTTCTGAAAAAAAATGAATTTTCGGTGAATAGTTTATTTATTTAAAAATATAATTAAAAATATTTAGAAAAATATTTTTATAAAATGGAGTTCATTTTTGAAATCATAGCATTGATATTTGGTTAATGTGAAATTTTGGGATTTATCTGAGAAAGTTGAATTTTCAGTGAATAGTAAAATTACAGTTTTAGGGTTTCGGTATGTTTAATGACATCATATTGGTGTCATGATGAAGTCATGAGATCTTTTGAGGGTTGGCCGGACAAGGGTGATTAATTATTGTTTTGGGGGGACAATTTGGCCTAACTCCATGATAAATGACAAGGGAGAGCACATGGGTTTGAGAAAAGCACATATGAGGTGTCCCTTGGCCATTAATGCTTTGTCCCCTCACTTTCCCTATAAATACCCACCCTTTCCTCCGTTATTTTTCACTCCCAACTCTCCCCCAACGAATTTCTGGTCTTCTTACCTTCCAAGGAGTCCTCCCAAGGTTCCCCCAAGCCCTCATGGTCCAATCCGTTGAGTATCAAGAGTCACGTTTTAAGGTAAGGGATCTGACCCCTCTCTTTCTTTTCATGTAATCTCTTTTATGTAATTCCTATTATGCTCCTTGTTTTTATGTGAGAGGATGTTCTTTTATATTCCTCTTACTGCCCTTTCTTGTTTATATGATGAGAGATCCCCTCTTACTCTCATCATTTCGTTTTATGAATGTTTAGTGACGCCGTTAGGCTGCCGAATTTTTAAGGGATTCTTTCACCCTTCTCATTTTTCAAGTTCGATTTTCATGTCAAGTCTTTCAAGTTCCTTTTTATTATGTTGGGGTATGATCTCTATATCTATCATACTGATATCTTATGATCATATGATGAGGGACCCTATTTGATCTTGTCAAATCATTTTCTTTTGAAGTTAAGTGACGCCGTAAGGCTGCCGAATTTTCATAAGAGAAATCTAATCTTTTTTCCTTCCATGTTTTTCATTTCTAATGGTATTTCCCTAAAATTTCATTACCATGTCCATATTTCCTTATTATTCTTTCACCCTACTGTTTTATGGATCATTTATGAGTGGTTGACCCATGTCCCCTCTCATTTCAATGTTTTCTAAAACCCCGAAACTTAGCCGTTATGCTGCAGAATTTTCCCCTGAAAATGCCTCTCTCTTTTCTCAAAAATTATTTTATGTTATAAAGTGAATACTCAAAGCTCTTATTTATACAAGGGTATTCACATATATATCAAAATGTTCTATTTTAAATTCTGGGATTTACATACATGATACCCGCTTTCCCTTTCCGTGGGTTTAAAGTGACGTAAAGATCAGGTCTTTAAAGCAGTTTTTAAAACGTTATGATTATGAAATGAAACCCATTTATTTTCTGCTATGTTGGTTATTTATGAAATGTTTGATGATGATATATGTGGCTCACATGATAATAAAGGAAAATTTAAGGGTTCACCCTGATAGCGCTCCAATGGATTGGGTAATGATGTAACCACAAGAGATTACAATTTTTACGATACCTTGGTGAATAACCATGGTAATTTTCAAATGACACCTTGGGGATGGACCTTGGTGATATGTTCATGATTTTCTATGTTAAATGATGTAGCCACATCTTCAAGTTATGAAAAATGTTATTTTTATTATGAAATTCCTCATGATTTCTTTCTCATGCCTTAAATTTCTTTTCATGTCCTTATTGAAGTATCTCAAGTTCACATGTAAAATGTTCCTCTTGTTTCCCTTACTGGGCCTTCTGCTCACCCTTTCTTTTGATGTATGTCCCCAGGTTATGAGATGCTGTAATGAACCTAGAATGAACTTAAGGAGATGCCTTGAAAGTGTTTAAGAAGAATGTTTTATGTTTTTTTATGTATTATGATCCTTGTTTCCAAGACACTAAACCATAACGATCCTCAGATTTGTGTAATGTAATGAAAGTTTTTGTTATAAAATGGCGGGATGCTATACACATCAACGTAGAACAATGTAGGCAGAAGAGCTATGTCGATAAAATAATGAAGGATTTTGAATTTTTTGTAAGAGATTTTGTTTTCATGATGGTATCTCCACGAAAGTGAGTTATACGATTCGGTATGAAGGATAAACTACATTTAAGGTACATCAGGCCTTTCTAAATTCTAGAACTAATTGGGGTTGTAGCATACCAGGTGACAATATCTCTAAGTCTCTTTAAAGTTCACGATGTGTTTCCCATATCACTATTAAGAAAATACATGCATGACCTGACACATGTACTCACCTATGAGAAAATTGAATTGGAACATGATTTTTCTTATTGTGAAGATCTTTTAAGAGTTCATGATACCAGAGAACATGTGCAGAGAAACCGGACGAGTCATCTGGTAAAAGATCTATGGACAAACCAAAAGATGGAGGAGGCAACGTTGGAACCAAAGGAAGATATGATGACGAACCACTCGAATCATTTTTTGTGGTATTATTATTGAAATTTCACGGATTAAATTATTTGAAGGAGGGAAGAATGTTTCATCTCAAGCTTCCACAGTACGTTTCGCTTTGAATAATGTAATAACTTGCATTGTACTCAACATCGAGATTCTAACACACCACGACCAATCAAACTAACTGTTATGAATATTAATACCCACCGTTTTAAATTTTATAAACATTATCTTTCAAAATGCACTTCATTTTTTGGATTTGAAATATTGAAATTACCTTTGGGATAATTTTTGGTATTTTTCTTAAAACATTCAATTTGGATGAATTGTGAAAAATACTACATTATTATTTAAGACCGTAATTTTAATTAAATAATTAATTATGTTAATTAAATTTATTTTAGATCTGAATATATATATAATACATATATTTGTTCAACATAATTCCTTAGAGTAATTTTATAATAATATTAGATATATAAAATTTTATCGAACATTTTATCGTATTATACCCACATCCTATGAGCATTTCCAAATTTGTATAAAACATAATTTTAACTATTTTGGGAGTTGAATTTATAAAATTTTAGAGACACGGTTGATATTAGTATGTAAAATGTGGTTCAATAAGATAAAAATAATTTTTTGGTTTATGGTAACTTTTAACTTTTATTTACCACGGTTAAAAGTAAATACGGTAATTAAAGGAAAAAATGATATTATTATTACTATAAAACATGTCATAATTCTATTGGATAAGTGTAATTTGACAAAATAAACCTTAGTAATAAAATATTATCATTTAGTTACACTAGGATTATATTAGAACATTTATTATTATTTAACTTCAAGAAGAGTTAAAACTGTTAAATTCAATGATTAATAACTAACCCATTTTAAATATAGGGTTACACATTAGATAAATTCGACTATAAATATTCATTAGAAATATAGAAAAATTTACTACATAATTTTATTTCATTTATAAATTTTAGACATTAAATAATTTAATTTATTTAGGACACAATGATGATTCATACATATCTTTATTAATGAAATATTAAAATAATTGATCTTATAAATACCCAATTAAATGTAATTTGATAATTTTTATGAAATCCACTAATTTTCTAGGTTAATATGAAATGATAGTTATTATTAAATGGGTTTTCTATAATTAATAATTGTGTTATATATTTAGAAAAAACAAAATACCAAATAGTGACAAAAATGACATAAAAGAGTTTATAAAACACAAATTATATTATTAATTGGTATTATATTCATAAAAATATATTGTTAGACCAAAGGGATTAATTACTATTATATATTTCATTAATGGACAATGATGGGTTCTTTATGAAGTTTATAGTATGTTTATTTACCATATAATATAAAAATAAAAAGAGACATGGTAAATGTCAAACTATTTAACTAAGAGTAAAATCTAAAAGATAATGCTAATTTAGTGACCCAAATCTGTCTAAAACATATTGGATGAGTGGTTTTAGACACATACCCACCATAGAATTTAAATAATTCATTTTGGGGATATTTTAAATTGAAAATTATTTTATTATAAAATAATATTACAATCCTTTCCTAAGGATCCCATCACTATTCTTATAAAGGGAACTCCCCCATTTCTAACATTCCAACATCAAAAGACATTTGGATAAGCCAAAACTAGCCCAAATATCCTTTCAACTATACTTGATTCATCCTAGAGGCCTTCCTTTAGTCATAAAGGAATCAAAATGATAACTTATGGTCAAATCAAAAGAAAGAACCCGAAGAAGAGGCAAATATTTCACCACGAGTTTCAAGTTATTTTCTTATTACACTTTTTATTTCCTTGGTGTTTCCATTATAAAACTGTAAATCCCGTATCTTATATATAATGTGATGTTATTATCAATAATTTACAACCATATTCAGTATTTTATCCATATTATTAGTGAGATATCACTATACGTGCGTATGTACGACTTACTGTCTCCACATCGTGGAGTAGTTGTTATTCAATACATTATTATTTGTATGGGTATAACCATGATGTAAAATTGATGTAAATAATAAATATAACATGTGAAATAATCTTTATATATTATATAACATCTATTTACATATGATTTTAAATCAAAATAATGATATTGTTTCTCGTGCGTACATACGGAAAAGGATCTCCAAGAACACGATGAGATTAATTTCCCCATCGTAATTAATAAAGAATATTTTTGATATTATGATTAAAATTAAGATTTAAGAACAAAATATCATTATGGATATGAATAAAATACATCCTATCCATTAAAGCAACATCTTATGTAAAAAAAATATAAATGAAAACAAATCGGTTAACACCCGAAACGACGATAATACTAAAATATTATTATCAAAGCAATATTAGAAGATAATATATGATATCATATTTATTTATATGGTTATTTTATAAATAAATAATAATGATTAAACTATTATACAGTAGGCTAATGTACCCTTATCCAAGGAAATGTTCTATGTAAGGCATAATTCTAAAATCTCTTCATTATTCAAGGTTGTTTATACGTAATTAACTACTCGGACCACTTTATCATCCACATACATGTTTCATAAAAAATTATTTCAAAACATTTTTAATATTTACTAGACAATGGGTTACGGTCATTTATATCCTTATTTTAACATATGTGTTTTGAAAGGAATCTTTTAGTCATTTTCCAAACAAGGTACTTTACAACCTTTTCGACAAAATTAAGGTAAGAATGTCTTATTTAATTTATATGGCAGGTGAAATTATTCTCTACCATTATAACATTGTCAAAACATCCCATAAAATCATATAATAATATTATCAAAATAAATTCTTCTTTTTATAATTATGTACCATTAAAAGACTTCAAAAACTAAAAAAAAATATTTCCTCAAATAGTTTTGATTTCATCTATGCCAACATACTTTGGTGGAATTTAATCATTTTTGAAGTAGATTAATTATGATACAAATATTCCATATTGTATTGAAGGTTTTGTGATATGTTTGACTGTAGATGTTTTATTTTTATACCATTCATGGTTTATAGTTAAAGTATTTCCATTTCATAGGTGAGTTTTAATACGAATGTTTATGTTATTTTTCAACCTTGACATAAGAGGGATGTACTGGACATTGTAAGTGATGGGTGGAGCTTACTATAGCTCCTCGATGCATCTGTATGACTCTTGAGAAAACTAGATGTGGAATTGGCCGAGGCCTTACCCCATTTGATATATGGTTTTGGATGAGGCCTAAATCATTTTTAGACATCTTGGTCGAGGCCTTGAAAAAATGTTTCTGAATGTCTAACATTATACATTTCCTCATTATGAAAATAATATCGATGGTTCATGTGGTCATTCATCTAGTAGAATCCCCGTGATTATGTTTTATTATGGATTTATTTACTCATCTCATATTCATTCCATAAAAGTTTTCATGTTTATTATTTGTGAAATCATGTGTTTTCAATTATTCATCATGCTTAATATTTATGTTATCTTCCACTATATTTCTTACCCTTACTGAGCGTTTGAGCTCTCCCATTTATTATGTTTCATTTTCCCAGGACATGAAGGATTTAGTTATGAGTTACTTGCAGGCATATTCAAGGAGGAATTAATGATTCTAATGGAATAAATTAGTGTTGTATTTCTTTTCATTTTGTCATGATGATCGTATATATGAAAATTGTTTCCAATGATACTAAACTGATTGATCTTTAGGGGCATGATTTCCCTATGAGCACGCCAATGTTATGTATTAATGAACCAACACTAGGTAACTGTGGACTGGGTGTTACAGTTGGTATTAGAGGATTTTTAGTACAATCCTTGGAAACTAGATTTAGATAAATTCTGATTAGAAAACGTTATCCTAAGACAGACTTTGAGGAATAGAATAGAAGAACTTCTTATAATTTTGGTATTATAGAGATTTTGTGAGTATTCCAAGAAATACATCCCTGTTTGGATACGAGGAGGTTGAGGTGGATTGGGTACAGATGTACCTAGGGATAAAACTCAAAAACACCACTTTGAGCAAGACTCGAATGGGAACGGGTGCACAACAACAGGCCTTGCTGCTCTCTCGGTTCTGACACTCCTTGGGGATATGCATAGGATAATTCTCATATTATTTAAAACCCATTATAAATGGTTTATGATTATATACTTCATCCATGAAAACATTTTTATGATTATGGATTATATCCACAAACTGTCCAATTTATGTTACGTGTTTTATAAGTATGGAATTATGTATTTCTATCCATAAACTAATATAGATTATGCCACTGTTTAGAAATGGAACCTAGTGTAATAAATGGAAACCATATCAATGCACATAATCCATTTATGGATCTTCCTCCTACTCAAGATAATTATAGGAGAGGAGGTGAAGCAAGTGGTGTTAATAAGCTTATCACTATATGGGGAAAACTCACTCAAGTTGTGAATAATTACCTTGCCCATATGAAGCACCATGATCCAAAATGTGGATGATCAATGTTATACCACTTCATTATAAAACAACCACAACAATTTAATGGGAGTACAAATCCATTAGTGGATGAGCAATGGATAAATTCATTAGAGAAATTATTTCACGCTTTAGAGAGTAGCGAAAGGGAAAAAGTTTTAATGGTAATTTATCGCCTCACTGGAGATGCTAATAAAAAGTGGTAATTGATTAAAAAGACAAAATAAGATGAATAAATATATAGTATGGAATGGAGGGAGTTTAAATAACTTTTCATAGAAAAATACATTCCTCATGACCATCGAGAAGATATGGAAAGGCTATTTCCAAGTCTGAGGAATGAGGATGATGAGAATGTTGCAAACTATAAGGATAACATTAAAAGATTAGGAGGGAATGATATAGATTATATACATAATATAAGAAGAAATATTGACCATTTATTTGATGTGTTAGAACCAATTGATCGTCGAGAATTAGTATCAAAATCCTTCTCATTGTAAGAAGATATAGTCTCATGTGATATCAAGACAGAAGCCAATGAGCACGTACCTGAGTGGTAAGGGCTCCCGGTTGGCATCCAAGAGATCCATGTTCAAAACCGGGTGGAGGCGAATTTTTGGGTACTGTAGTAATACTATAGCATTACTATATCGGTCACTATTTAGTATTGTAGCAGACGGAATTATTCAACCAATTTGGGCCTTCGGGCCACAGGTTTGGACCTCCGGGTATCCAGGGCATTCGGGTCATCAAAGGCCTTCGGGCCTCAGGACCTTCGGGGCACATAGAACATGGTGTAACCCAGTTCACATAGAAAAGGCATCAGAAGAGGATCAGAGCAATAAGAGTAGCAGCCACCAAATGAAAAGCTAACAGGATTGGATGAATGAGTGGGTAATGCAGACGCCATCGGGACCAGGTACCGTGCAGCATTGTACTGGGAAATGCTAGTCGATCAGCAATTCAAGGTGGGGAGCTCGGTCATCAATGATGAAGAAAGCTGGGGAGGGTCAGTTCAAGTGTTCTGGGCCTACGGGTCATGTATTGGGCATGGTATGCCTCTGGGCCATCGGGTAATGTATTGAGGGTTTTTCAGGCCTTGTTCCTTGGACCTACCGGTCATGTACAGGTTCCCCTTCAACCCATAAAAGGTGGATTATCCATAATAAAAATAAAAAAGGCTTTCGGGCCATTCGGGAAAGAAATAAAAGGAATTCACTATGCCTTATGAATTAAAAGCAAAGAAAGAGAAGAAGATATTTTTTGAACACTATGGGAAAGGAAATAAAGAAACATGGAAGAATGGATGAATTGAATTTCCACCCTATGATAATTGAGGAAGGAAGAGCCCTGATGCCTATTTAAAAAGAAAAGGAGTATGCTACAGATGTGGACAAAAATTCTATCTTGTGGGTTCTTTTAAGGGAAAGAAAGATGCTAACAATGTTCAATGATACTATTGCAGGGAGATGGGACATTATGAAAATGAATTTCCTAAGCATCAGGGAATATAATATCAGAAAAGTACAAGGGATCAAGGCCAAGCTTATGTGATAACAGCTACTGATGTTGATGCTCTAAAAGATGTGGTGGCAGGTAATTAAATGGTTTCCTCATGTTTAGCCAATGCTTTATATGATTTTGGATCATCGCGTTATTTTATATCTTCCCAGTTTGCTATGAAAATTAGATATTTTCAATTTTACATGACATGGGAGTTGTCAATCAAAACACCTAATTGAAGTATCATTTCAACAATGTTTTGTGAATCAGTTCCCATTCAGTCTTGTAAATGTTCTTTATCTGTTGGTCTCATTGTCATACTCATTGTTGAATTTGATATATTCCTTGGTATGTATTGGATTTCGTACCATGATGCGAAAAATTATCATAATAAAAATGAGGTTACAATTTTCGATGATGATAAAGAGTACCTTGTCTTTAGAGCTTAAACATCCCCACATGATTGTTATCTGGATCCACCCCCAATAGCTCAACTAAATTCAATTATTGTAGAGGAAGAGAAAAAAATAAATATGGGTGAGGAATGGAATATTCAAATAGAGGACGTAACTATTGTGAAAGAATATGTTGATGTGTTTCCATAAGTTTTACATGGACATCAAACTTAATGAGAAATTGAGTTTTCCATTGATTTAATTCCTGGTTCAAAGGCCATATGGAAGAAAAATAATAGAAGTGAGATTGTGGAATTATTGGAACTAAAAAACAACTAGATAAATTGAGTAATAAGGGATTTACTCCCCCTAGTGTTTCTCCATGGGGAGCCCATGTTCTTATTGTAAGGAAGAAAGATGGATCTATGAGGTTATGCATTGACTATATGGAGATGAATTATATAAAAATAATGAACAAGTATCCCCTACCTCACATTGATAATTTAATCGACCAACATCAGGGATATCAATATTTTTCAAAGAATGTCATTCGATCTGGATATCATCAATTGTGTGTGAAAACTAAAGACATTCCTATAAAAACATTTCGATCCAGGTACGAGCATTACAAGTTTACTGTAATGTCTTTTGGATTAAATGATGAATCCTTTTTCTTTATGGATATAATGATTATAGTTTTCAATGAATATCAAGATGACTTTTAATGGTATTTATTGATGATATCTTCGTATAATCCCTAAGCTATGAAGATAAGGAAAATCACTTGTGCATTATTCTAAAGACCCTCAGAATAAATGAATTATACGTGAATTATAGAAACTATAAATTTTGACTTCATGAGATTTATTTTCATGGCCATATTGTCTCTATGGATAGAATCTCTATTGATCCTTCAAATAAAAGAGCAATCCAATAATGTCCAGCACTGATGACTATAACTGAGTTACGCAGTTTTATTGGTTTAGCAGGTTGTCAATGATGGTTTGTCCAGAATATTACCTGGTTCGCTAACCCATTAACACATCTCACATGAAAAGGGGTTAAAATTGTTTGGAAAAAAGAGTGTGAATAATGTTTTTAAGAACTAAAGATAATATTAGTCAGTGCTCCTATATTGAATCTACCATCAAGGATGATGGTTTTTTATATATAGTGATTCTTCAAAGAAAGGACATGGTTGTGTCCTTATTCAGAATGATAGAGTTATTGCCTATGCATAACGGTAGCTTAAAATTCATGTGAAAAAACTATCCTACTCATGATCTTCAGTTAGCAGCTGTAATATTTTCATTGAAGATATGGAGACATTATCTCTATCATGGTAAATTTGATATATATACCTATCACAAGTGTTTGAATTATATTTTATCACAAAAAGAAATGAACATGAAGAAAAGGATATGTCATGAACTACTCAAGGATTATGATTTCATTATACACTACCACACGGGGAAGGAAAATAATGTGGCAGATTATTTGAGTAGAAAGGATCATGGAGTTTTTAACATGATTAAAATTTAAAGGGATGTTATTTTCATGGATATAGTAAAGATGGATATGGGAATTACCATGGATAGTGAAACATCACTGATTTTTCAAATGGATGATGAACCATATTTTCTAGAAATGATAAAGATTTCTTAGAATGATGATGAGGAATTTCAAAAGAAAACTACAGCTATGAATGATGGTAGATTGAGTAACATTACATATTAGGATGGAATTTTAACATTTGGGAATAGGCTTTGTGTTCCTACTTACCTGATGTAAATAGGGAATTGTTGGATGATTCTCGAAGCTCCAATTTCTCTATACACTCAGGTATCACTAAGATGTATATATATTTGAAAAAAAATTGGTGGGACAAAATGAATATGGAGATTGCTAATTTTCTGTCAAGATGTGTGGTTTTTCAACAAGTAAAAGCTAGAAGGAAATATCTTTGAAGAGTCATGCAACCTCTTCCCATACTCGAGTGGGAATGAGATAATATTACGATAGAAGTTGTCATTAGGATACCAAAGACACCTATAAAAAATGATTCAATTTGTGTCATTGATGATCATCTTACCAAGTCGGCACATTTTCTTGTTATAAGAGAATATTTACCACTAGAAAGTTTAACAAAACTGTATATTAATGATGTTTTAAGACTTTATAGAGTACCCCTATTGATTGTTTCTGATCGTGATCCTTGTTTTACATCAAGATTATGGAAATGTCTTCAGAAATCCTTGGATACTAAACATTGTTTGAGAACTGCCAACCACACTCTAACTGATGTAAAATCAAAACGGTCTTATCAAACCATAGAATACATGTTGAGATCTTGATCACTTGACTTTCAAGGTATTTGGGATCAATATTTACCTATGGTAGAATTTTCCTTTAACAATAGATTCCATTCAAGTATTCAGATGGCACCAATGAAGCGTTATATGGAATGAGATGTCGCACACCAACTTGTTGGGATAATGTTGGTGAAAGAAAACTCATAGGCCCAGAACATATTGACGAATTTGGGTTGTAGCTTATCAGCAGACAATGCCACCAAGTATCTTTAAAGTTCACGATTTGTTCCACGTATCAAAGTTGAGAAAATACATGCCTGACCCGATGCATGTACTCACCTATGATGAAATTGAATTGGACCATGATTTGTATTATTTTGAAGAGCCTGTCAAAATTCATGATACGAGAGAACAAGTGCTGGGAATATGGACGACTCGTCTAGTAAAACATCAATAGAGAAACCATTAGATGGAAAAGGCAACCTGGGAACCCGAGGAACATATGATGAAGAACCAATCGAATATTTTTGTGTAGTATTATTATAGAAATTCTGAGGATGAAATTATTTGAAGGAAGGAATAATGTAAAACCCCAAATTTCCACGGTATGTTTCCCTTTGAATAATAAAATATTGTGCATTGTACAATACTTCATGATTATAACACATCACAACAAATCAAACTAGTTGTTATGAATAGTAATACCCACCATTTTAAATTTTATAAATTTTTTCATTCAAAATAGAATTCATTTTTGGATTTGGAATATTGAAATTTTCATAAGTTGAATATTTGGTATTTTTCTGAAAACATTCAATTTTTGATGAATTGTAAAAAACATTACGTTATAGTTTAAAACTGACTTTCAAATTAAATATTTCATTATTTTATTTAAATTTATTTTAGGTAAATATAAATACATAATATCTATATATGTTCAACATAATTAATTGGTTTCATTTTATAATACGTTTAGATAAATAAAATCTTATCGATGTTTTTACTGTCTTTTACCCACATCCTAGGAGCATTTCCAAATTTGTATAAAATATAATATTACCTCTTCTATGTGTAGATTTTAGATATATTGAGAGACATGGTTTATATTAGTAACTAAAATGATGTTCAAAATGATAAAAACAATTTTTTTTGAATAGTATGTTTTGACTTTTATTTACTACTTTTGAAAGTAAATATGGTAATTAAAGGTAAAAATTGATATTATTATTACCATAAAACATGACCAAATTCTATTGGATAAGTATAATATATCCAAAAAACAATAGGAATAAAATATGATCCTTTAGTTCCACTTTTATTAGATTAAAATATTTATTATTATTTATTTTAATGAAGTTTAAAAGTGTTCAATTCAAAGTTTTAAAACTAAACCATTTTTAATATAGAATTAACCATAAGATAAAATCAACTATAAATATTCATCAGAAAGATAAAAATATTTCCCACATAATTTTATTTTATTTAATAAATTTAGACCTTAAATAATGTACATTATTTATGACACAATGATGATGCAGTAATTACCTTATTAATGAAATATTAAAATAATTGATATTATAAATACCCAAATAAATGTAATTTGAGACTTTTTATGAATCAAACTAATCATAAAAGATAATATAACATGTTAGGGTTGATTAAATGAATTTTATTTGAAGTAATAATGCTGTTATAAATTTCAAAAAAAACAAAGTTCCAAATTGTGTCATAGTTGACATAAATGTGTTTTTAAAAGAAATATTATATTATTAATTGGTATTATATTCTTAAAAAACATAGGATTGGCGAAATGGATTATATACTATTATTTATTTCATTAATTAACCACTTGGTTTTCGTTTGATAGTTTATAGTAAATTTATTAACCATATAATATAAAAATACAATGAGGCATGGTAAATGTCAAAATTTTTAACTAAGAGTTAAATCTATAAGATATGGTAAATATAGTGACCCAAATCTGTCTAAAACATATTGGATGAGTGGTTTGAAACCCATAGCCACCTTATCCATTAAATAATTTATTTTGGAGCCATTAAAAACCGATGATTATTTTATTATAAAACAATATTTCTTTCTTTTCCTATGGAGCCCCTCACCCCTCCTATAAAAGGGCACTCCCACTTCCCTCAAATTCACACATAAAAATACTTTTTATTTGGAAAAATCCTACCCCAATGTCCACTGAACTATCCTACCTTAATCTTAGAGGCCTTCCTTTACTCACAAATCCGAACTAAGATCAATTTTGATCCAATCAATAGAATGAACCCGAATAATAGGTAAATATTCCATCACCTCTGTCATGTTCATTTCTACTTCCACATATTTTTTCCTTATTGTTTCCACTAAAAATTTATAACTCTAGTATATTATGGATACATTGATTTTATAATAAATATGTTACAACCATATTAATTATTTTATCCATCCTATTAATGATATATCACCATACGTGCGTACGTACGGGTTACCTTCTCCACGTCGTGGTGTAGTTATTATTCAATACATTATTAATTGGATGGGTATAATAAAGATGTATAATTGATGTAAATATTAAATATAACATTTTAATGATTCATTATATATGATATACCATCTATTTACTTATGATTTTAAATCAAATTAATGATATTGTTGCACGTGCATACGTACAGATTACCGTCTCCACGAACGTGATTAGATTCATTTCCCCAATGTAATAATTCATGAAAAATTTAGATTTTATGATTAAAAATAATGTATAAAAACTAAATATCATTATAGATATGAATCAGATACATCTACAAAATGAAAAACACGTCTTATGTAACAAAACATATAATGGTAAACAAATCAGTTAACACCCGAATGAACGATAATACTAAAATATTATTAACAAAGAAATATTATAAGAACATAATTGATATCATATTTATGCATATGGTTATTATATAATTTAATAACAATTATATAACTTTTATACAAGATTCTAATGTACCCTCGACCATGGAAACTTCCAATGTAAAGGTTAATTTTACAATCTCTTCATTACCCGATGTTGTTTATACGTAATTATCTAATAGGAACTCTTTATCATCAAGATCCATATTTATTAAAAATTCATTTCAAAACATTTTTATTATTTATTATACAATTATTAAAATTAATTTACACCCTTATTTGTACTTATATGTATTCAAAGGAATCTTTTAGTCATTTTCCAAACAATGTACATCAAGACCTTTTCAACAACATTAAGTAAAAAATGTTTTTTTAACTTATACGATAGGTGCGGTTATTCTCCTCCCTTTTTACATTGTAAAAACAACCCATAAATACTGATAATAATTTTTTCAAAATAAATATTTCTTTTTATAAATATGTAACTTTAAATGATTTCAAAAAAGAAATGGATATTTCTCTCAAATAGTGTAAATTTTTTCTGTGTCAACATCCATTGATGGATATTATACTTGTTTGAAGTAGATTCATTATGATAAAAATCCTTGATATAGTATTAATGGTTTTGTGATATGTTTGACCATGGATGTGTTATTTTTATACAATTCATGGTATATGGTTAATGTATTGACATTCATATGACAGTTTTAATACGAATGTTTTTGTTATTTTTCAACCTCTTTATAAGTGGAATGTATTAGACTTAGTAAGAGATGGGTGGGGCCCACAATAGCTCCTTGATGCATCGATAGGTCTCATGAAACAACTAGAAGTGTAATTGGCCATGGCCTTTCCCAATTTTCTACATTGTTCTGGACAAGGAATAAAATCATTTTTAGAAGTCTTGGACGAGGCCTTGACCAAAAGTTTCAGAATGTACGGAATTATACATTCCCTCATTATGAAAATAATATTGATTGTTCATGTGGTCATTCGACTAGTAGAATACCCATGATTAAGTTTTATTATGACATTGTTTACTCATCTCATATTCTTACCATAAAGTGTTCATGTTTATTGTTTGTAAAGGAATGCATTGTCAATTATTCACCATGCTTAATATTTATGTTATCTTCCAATGTATTTCATACCCTTACTGAGTGATTTTGCTCACCTCTATATTATGATTCATTTTACAAGGATATGAAGGAGTTATTTATGATTGACATGCATGCATAATCAAGGAGGCATTGATGTTACTAATGGACTAAATTATTGTTGTATTTCTTTTCAAGTTGTAATATTGAATTTAAGTGCGAATAGTTTTTCCAAGGATACAACATTGATCGGTCTTTCGGGACGTTATTTCCTTGTGATCATGCCAATGTTATGTAATAATAAAATGACTATGGGTAACTTGGCTCGGGGCATTACATTCAAGGAGGAAACGGATTAGGCTATAATGATTTGGCTTTCATTGCATTTGTGTGATGAAAAGAATGCTAATAATGTAAGGAGTAGTATTCATGTTACTGGTGATTCAACCTCACTTGATATTTATGGAGGGATCCCACACTAGTCATTACATATTCATTTCGCTCTTGTATTATATAAAATTAGTGGCCCAGTGTATAAATTGATTTATTTGGGAATTTTGGGTATGTGTTAATGTCTTTAAATAATCTAGGAACAAACATGGTATTAGTTTTCCTCAATATCACTAATTTTTATTGATGAATTTCAATAATGATCAAAGAAACAAAATTGTCATGCCTTGGGATAATGGAATTTGGATTAGTTTTTTGGGGACACATCGGCTATGTAAACAAATCATTTTTTTAGAATAATCATTCAAAACCTATTCAACATTAATGTTTTATGTATTTTAATATATCTAGTATATAAACACATCAAGAATGAAGTTAGAATGAGATAGATATAGAATGAATGTAAGAAAATGCTTTTCATGGAAGAGTCAATATGATAAGGATGAGATTGGTTGATTGGAGTTTGTCCGTTAGAAATAATAAAGAATAAATGAAAGAATATGTGGGTGTTATAAGATGATTCAATTAGATAAAACATGTTGGGGGAATCACATGGACACTAGGTAAATTTCTCATTAGGAATTTATAATGATTGTACTGTCATGCCTCAAAAATGGCCAATGAAAAATTGAACATGTGGATGGGATTTCCATAGGATTTTTGATCAATCAGGTTACAACATGATCATAGTTGGGTGAGACTGGTTTGGGTAAGGTCTATATGTATTTTTTAGTAATGGTTGTGAGATTTGTATCAGTTTTCAAATTTATGAACCACTTGATTGATTTAGTTCTTAGAGGAACATTGGGAAATCACCAACAAAACATGACCATTCCAACTTAATTTGTGACCCATCTATGATGGGTTTTCTAAATTCATTCCCATTATGGATTATGAGGTATGAGAGGTTTTATTCTGGGGAGATTGTTAGACTTTGTGATTTTCAGATATGGAAATATCTAACGGTTTTTGAATCTTCTAATACTGGTCTAGAAATTTTTTGATCATAGATGTATAGCATAAAATCAATTGTCAGAATACATATATATATTATTATTTTTTATGAAGGCTATTCCTCGGTCAAAGTCCAAGACATAATTTTTACAATAAAAATATGGAAATTAAGTTAGTCTTAAGGAGGGGATATTATTACAAGATTGTTTATAAAGAGGGAGAAAATTGATCGATGATCATCCATCCTGGAAATGCCCTGGTTGATTCCTTTATTAGCAAGTCCGTCCGCAACTGTGTTTGATTCATAGAAGGAATGAGTTGCAATGTATTTGTTCCCCTGAACCAAGGCAAGGAAACTCATCTAATGGGTATTAAGAATCCATACAAGGTGAACCATACCATTCAAGATATAATGGTAAATTATGGTTGAGTCACATTCAATACTTTTGTTGTTCTAGCCCTTTTTTAGAAAATTTCTACAACAATAATCACTTCCATAATTTTCGATTCTAAATAAGATAAAGCATCACACCTATTGAAGAGGAATCCTTGATAATGGTCATGGTAGCCCCTGAAGACAATACCATATCCCACTAGTCCCGGGATTCCTTTGGAAGCCCCGTCCACATTAATTTTGATCCATCCTGGGAGCGGGGATTGCCAAAACACCTCAAGGGTATGCCTCTGTTGTCTGTAAAGACCATCTATCCTAAAATAATGAAGGACGACATAATATCCAATAGTTTTGTCACAATAGGATTTCATATAAATTAATTTAATCATATTTTTAGACTGTAGTTATCCAAATCTGCATAGGGGTTTGGATCCTAAATCCAATTTTTTTGTAATGGTATAGAAAAAGATACAAAATTGGGACATGGTTCGTTCTAGTAATGTGGCCTGACCATATAGGTCATTTTGTATAGGTTCGTGGATTTTTAATCTATATGTTAGGGTAGAGGTAATTTTAAAAGTATATTGTTATTTTAAGCATACATGAAAAAATATATGTTTATGGTTTTCCAAACCATGTACAATAATTGTGCGAGGTACAATGTTTCTCATATATTATATGTAAATAGTTGGAACATAGTTTATTAAACCATGCACTATAAGAATTTGAGAGGTGGGTCCAATATAGTACCAATAGAACAATTGATTCATGGTGTGGTAAACCATATAGCCAAATCATGAAACTCATTGAAATGAAAAAATTACCATGTTCCCTTCTGAACATAAAATGTTTGGACACTCTTTTTTCACCCATTCTCCTCCACATAAACATCCAAACCTCTCCCTTTCACAATGGTAGTTCTCCATTAATCGTCACCAGAATAGGATTTCTCTTGTGCATTAAAACCATAGAGGTAATCCATTAAATTCATTACTCCATATTGAATTATTTTTTCTTCTTCTTCTAAACATGGCTTCCTATATTAATGTTTTTAATTGAAGATTCCACTGGATAATGGTTGTATCAGATAGAAATGTTGGGTTTTTTTCTATTCAAGGAAGAAGATAGCCCGATATGTTTTCTATACTTCTCCATGATTTTTTTCTTCTAAGTATGTAACCATGGTGAATTTTTATATAATATAAGAATAAATTAAAATTTATGAATGGATGTTTTAACACTATTTCTTATCTCTTATTCCGGGATTGAGTTTTTGATTATGTTTCTGAATATTAGTTAGCTATTATGGTGTAATGGGATCATTCGATAATATTTTTGGAATTAGGACAATTTTAAAGATATATTTCAAGAAATTATTTTTATTGTTATTAATATATAATTACAATTGTGTCATAATGAATACATTATGGTGTTTTTCAAGAAACATTACCCAACATGACATGATTGAGATCTGATAGGCCTTAGAAGGTGCTATCAGCTTTTTGAAAATAAATGGTTACTGATTCATAAATTTTGATTCTCCATCTTACTGAAATAATAATTGTAATGTTGTTGTAGTATTTGTTTTATTGGAATTTACCTAAAGGGAGATTCCCCCTATTTAAATTATCTAAATGGAAAAGTTAAATTAATGTTTTTAATTTGTAAATTGAATGGATGAATTCCATGGGTCACTAAATTCCCATATTCTTTAGCCACACGCTTTAACATTACATTTTGGTCGAAGATCCCTAATGAGATTCCACTACATACGATATAATCGAGATAATCCCATCAAGGATTCCTCGTTATTCTTGATCCTTTTTAGGACTCCATAAGGGATGCACATTCTAATTTTTTAAATTACAGGATCCTATGCTAGATGCCTTAATTTAGTTGAGAACCATGATAATCTTGGGTAAGATGCATATCATATGCACTGAACTACCAGAACCAGGGGGTTCTATAATTTTTAACTGATTGTGAGAATGTATTTCACGTATTTGGATAAATACAATTGTTTTAGGAAATTAGAAACTATCATAAACTTGTATGATCATGAGGCTATTATAGAATTTGTGTGTTAGAAATTAAGATGAAAACCCTCTTTTCATTATTCTTATACTCATATTTTATTTATTTGAATATGATTTTAAGAGGTGATTCTGAGATTTTGGAGGATGAGGCTAATGTGATGTGGTTCCCTTCAGGGATTCCCACAGGAAATTCCTAGGATCAAAAATCTAACCCTTATTATATATATATGGATATTATGGTATGCCACCGATGATGAGACTTTTGGTATATCACTTACAATGCCTTACATTATTTGATTTCAAAATGAGTATGTTATGGATGTGGTCCATGGACTCAAGGAAGACATCTTGGAAATGTTCTAGTGTCATAGCCCTTGTAGTTCTATATTATATGATTTTTCTATAGATATTATATGGGGACTTGAGTAGGAAGCCTCAGTCAGTGGACTTGGGATAGGTCCATAGTGTTTACAATTATAATAAGATTCCAATATATAAGAACAATGAAATTGAATATAATTTGTTGGTCAATGTCTCTGGTTCGTATCCCACATTGGTCTGATACATGATACATTCGACATATAATACTATTGAGGTAGTTATATATTGAAAAGATTTTCCATTGATAATGATCATCCTTCATTATAGCTATTTGTGGCTTGTATGGGTGAAACTTGCACTTGAATATGTACCCCCATTGGTGACATATCATTATATGAGATTTTTCTAGCACTAGACAGATCAGGTATTATTCATTTTATATTGAGGACCCATGGATCGACTATTGGTTAACATTATTTATTTTATTTTTTGTATTACTCACATATAAATAAATATATATTTTATATAAATATATAATGGGATATATATATATATATTCATATATATATATAAGAACATTTTTATAGAAATTCCGACTTTTTCTAATATAGGTATGTTTGATTTGGATCAAGGACACCTAGATCAGTTATGGTTTTTCTATTTACATATTTGTTTCAATTTATTATTTTTTGTTTTATTTATTTTTTCCTTGTAGTTGATTACATTAAATTAAAATTACTAAACAAAATTATATATATAGGACCTCATTTGTGTATCCCGATATAGTTTTGTACACACACCCTACTTAACCTACTATTACATTAGGGAACTCAAGAAGATAATATATTGGTTGCAAGCATGATAATGGGTGGGGCCTAAGAATGAACTAGAAGGATTTCTAGGACATGTATACAAATATTGGGTATGTGTTATGCCGTAGTATACATAGAAAATAATTTTAAATTTATTTATATTTAAACTATTTACTCTTTTATTTGTATGGTCAACCTAGTAGGTGATCAGTGTTTTATGTATGACTTTGTTTTTCTAGCCTTTGCTGCATTCCATATTATATAATTATTTTATATATTTATTTCATACAAAATATATTTATTAATGATATGAATTATATATATTTATTACTGTGGTTTTTATCTCTAAAATGAGGGAATATTTTTCCCACTAGCACACCCTAGGTCCTCACTACTCGTTAGATGCCTCTTGTATACATTGAGGTATTCTTAAGGCCACGTGATGAACATGATCAAAAGCTATATTAGTGGAAACCAAGTATGAGAATTACATATTTAATAATATAATACTAAATAATCACATAAACTTGGTGTACATATTTGTGTTCTACTAAACCATACGTGGAACATTCAATAATCCATCAAAAAATATAACCTACGTGGAATTAAATATGAATAGAATATTAATATTTGTGATCATTTAATTATTCTTGTATCAATAATAAATTTTCATATTAGGACATGGTTAATATACCATAAATATGTTAAATCATTGAGTAGAAAAATTCTTTAAATCACTCATGGTGAAATAGAAATCAACCATAAGAATGAACAATAATAACAACAGCCCCATCCATATCCACTCATCATTGTCCCCATGAGATGTTTGATCGCTAGAAAAACTACCATTTACTATGTACTAAAAAATTTATATTCCCACCTGCCCAAAATTGTAATAAAAATGGAAAAAATAGTTTTTTAATAAATTATTCTAACATCCTGCCCCTATAGCCAGTAAAATGGTTTAGCAGGAAAGTCACTCACATGACCTCAAGCACACTTGCCAATACGATATAGGATTTTGACTATCTGTTAGGGTCCAATTATGGTATGGTTTGAAGAAAATACCATTATGATGAGAGTCTCACATTGGTGTGAGAACTAATCAATTTAGAAGAAGATAAAAATAATAATTAAATTTCCAATGACAAATACACAAACATGAATTTTTATTTGATGGTATTGTGTGTAAGTAGTAGTCACACATCAGGTAATAACTAAATGATAAAATATTCATGACAAATTCCTAAAAAGATTTATCTCTAAGAATACTATGCATGGTCTTCTTCCATGGATCTTATGATACAATGTACATGTATATCTACAAAATAATTACCCCTAAACATAACCTTCAACCATGAGGATTTTTTAGGATATCCAATGCAGTAAAGACTTTAATCGGGTGTCAGATAAACATAAAATTACACTACCAATACTTTCTAGAGGTATCCTTACAATGATTATAATATATATGAGTGTGAAATTATAAAAAAAGGTAGTAAATAAAAATGTATAAACAATATGGACTCATGTTCCTAAATTGAAACCGAGTGGAAAATACCTTCCCCAGCCTAATCCCAATCACCCCTTAGTATGTTAAAATAAGTAATTAGTTTTGTATATATATATATATATGTTCAATGTATATAGTGACAGTTATAGGTATATATATATATAATATAATACTATCCTGGACCTATGTTGTATCCCAGGTTTAAATTATTAGTACAATGAGTATCATAGTCTTTAAGAGGAACCCATGCCCAAAAATCATAACCAATAATGGATGTCATGGCCAAATGTCATGATTCAATAGGGATTCCATTCTTGAGTATCATATGTAAAGAGGGATTACATACCTGACTATCTCAATCATGTGGGGATGCAATACCTAAATATCACAATTCATAAAGAGATTACATGCCCATGAATAAATAGTGATGAATTTCCAAGGAATAAATTGAGATTCTATAAACATGAATAAATAGGAATTATTTTTCTATGAATTAATTGGAATTCCATTTCCATGAAGAAATATGAATACTATTCCAATGAATACAGAGGGACACTATTCTCATGAATATGTAAGGACTTCATGCCCATGTGTCACATTAATGGGGTTCCATTATATAGTATCACAACAAATAAAATATGATTATGTATTCACATTAATAATTCAACATGGGTCATGTCACACACATATATATATATCCATACCACGAAATGTCTTATCATGTTTTATTTAAATTTAATCTAATTATATGAATTTTGTAACTCCATGTATAAAATTAGTCTATAGTATAAGTCGATTTAACAACTGGATCCAATCTATTTACATGTAAATGTTGAGGGTTACATGAAGGTTCATACCCCTAAAAATGTATCATATGTGGCGAGTCAAGTATTCTAATTAAAAATTCACTCATGTCCAAGGGTAAATCCTTTCCATTGACATTTGAGTCAATTATAATTATCACTTTTTTCATGAGGAATAAATCTATAATATAATTTATAATGTTATTAATATAATAGGAAAACACCCACACTATTCATTATTCATATAACTCTATTATGAATATCCTTGAAAAAGCGGTAATTCCAAGAACATCAAAAATTATTTTTCATTAAAATACTATGAAGAAAGGTTATGGTTTATGAATGTACACAAAAGGGGAGTTTTGAGTCATGTTATAAATACAATAATAATAAATTTTAAATTATGAGGTGAAATATGAATTCAGGGATTAAAATTTATATTTTTTTCGTTTCATATTTCTTGCATGTATGAGATATTTGGCACATATGACAATAGAATATTTCATAAATATACTAGTCATAAAGGGAAAATCATGCGCACACCTACCTCATGAAAATGATTGTCCATTCATCAAATATTGATCTTTGGTACATTCTGGTTGAAGTGAAATTATATAAATAGTCATATGATATGAAAATAGGGAATAAGAGATCATATGTATTTAGTATCACATAATATAAGGGAAATAAATAAGAAGAAATTGATGTTGACATTTTATAGATGTGATTCCATCCCACATGAAGTAATTTGATTTGAACACCAGGTGAAGAAGATCCATCTTAGCCTAAATGGAGTCCCATGAGGTGCTTCAGCTAGCTGTTGCATATGGGAAATGAGGGAGGAGAATACAATAAAGAGAGGGTAAATAGTAAAATGACCGATTTTAATGAACCATATTTTTGAATACACAGTTATGCTACCATTTTCTAACAGTGCTGTTCAACGTCATTTTTAGAACTAAGGGTGTGAGCGAGGTGAAAGAATTTCCAAAACTATGTGAATCTTGTGTACAACCCTTGGTAGTACTCTTTAGAAACCCTTGCATGATCATGAGGCCCTAGGTTCGTGGTTTTAATAGCCATGAGGTACCCTATAGGATGATACAGAACGATTCACAGTATCCCCTTAAGACCATACAATTTCATAAAATCAGGGCCCTATTAAAAAATCCCACATGATTGTCCCACAAAGTTATAAATAAAAGTGCACCCCAGTCAACTTCTTTTGAAACTGGGGTTTTTGGGTCTAACTCTCCTAAAACTCATAAAAACTATTAGGACACCTCCTAGAAATTAATCCACTTATAAAAATTAAAATTTTCAATCTAATTCTTTGATATACATTACAAATAATTAATTAGATTAACTCTTATCCATTAAATAAAAAGATGCAATTACATTAGGAATTTCTGATGTATCCAAAACATGTGATGTTACATTTCACTCATTAAGATGTAATGAAAGGGATATGGTTTTCATGGATGTTTATCATACCATAGGTGATGTGGATCAATGGTGGTTATTGATCAAAAATAGTATGTATGATTTTCAAATATTATTCATGGAATATAAGTATATTAAGGATCATTTCAGGGAATAGTACATTCTTTGAGAACACCGAGTCGATATAGAATGAAAATTCACAATTCTGAGAGAAATGGATGTGGGAATTTTTTCTTTATATGAATTTAACTTAACATAGTTTTAAAGGAATTCCATGAACTATGTATGAAATACAAATTGAACGATTGAACCTTTCCATAATGAGATTAAACCAATCCTTCGAATGGAATTTAACTCACAAACAATGTCATTATATTTGGATACAGTATCCAGAGCTATGAAGACATAGAATGAATTATAAATGTCTTATTTGATTGATAAAATATAATATAAGAATCATATGATATGGAAAAAATAGGATATAAGGAAGAATAGGATAAAGAATTCTCCATCGTGTGGTTCTTATGGAATGAAAACCCATGGTTAAATATTATAATTGAAAATATTTTTCATCATATGTTAATAAAAATACAATGATTATAATAAAAGAAAGGGTTTGGGAAAAACCATCAATGTACAATACATTTACTATATGGATATGGGAAACCATTCAAATCATTTCTCCAAATATCGAGGGAACTTGCTAAAAAATGACAATGGGATAACACAAAGCTTATACAATTATAACATCCAATGAGGATGATCCTGAAAAACTGGTGTAAGATACATTTAGTATTCATTAAAAAAATTTAATGGTATTATTAATTTCTAGTTATACCCAAACTTTTATATATGGAGTATATTATAAGGGTATCACATCATCAACTAAATGATTAGATGTATAGTTCATAGTGAATATACCAATGGAAGGATTGTCCCATTACAAGAGAATAATACATCTCATATTGAATTCTAAAGGAATGTATTTGCTAAAAATCATATTTTTTACTCTCATGTTGAATTTGAAAAAGATTATGAATTTATTGCATTTATCTACATAAATTCAACATTAATTTCTTCAAAATGGAAGTCACATTTTGTATTATGAAATAATAACTGAACACTGATACGTGTGATGTAAAAATGGAACATCAAACTGAAATAAAATTCCATATATGGGTCTCAATTTCTTTTTAAAAAGAGTTATTTATCTCATATGGTTAGATGAAAAGTCAATATAAATGATATGAATAATATGTGAGTGTTTTTAATGTATTTCCAAAATATTATCTTAGACTTCATCTGAGTAATTACATTCATTTTTAAATATAACACTTTCCTGGAATTACACCTATTTTAAAGACTACATATAGAATTTATTCAATTGAGTTTCAAAAAATGATGAATAAACTCTAAGAAAACATTGTTAATTGATTTATTTGTACATGTACCTCACTATGCGGTGAACCTATTATATTTTATAAGGAATGATGGATCAAAATGTCTCTAAATTGATTGTCACAAAATTAAAAATATCATTCTCAACATCAAATATCCTCTACCACATATTGATGACTTGTTTGATCAAATGTATGGGGATCAATACATATCAATGACTACCCTTCATTAAAATTAATATTAATTGATGACTAAAATGGAGATATACATAGGAACACATTATGTATATGTTATGGACATTATGAGTTTATAGTGATACCATTTGGTTTTAATAATTCCCTGGCTATCTTTATTTATTTAATGAATAAATACACTAGATATTATTTTAATCAGTTTGTGGTATTATTTATATGTGATATTCTTATATATTCAAAAATAAAGGAAGAGTGTGAATATCAATTTAGTATTTCACTTAAGACCATATAGAAGGGAAGTAAGTATGAATACTTTTCCAAATGTTACATTTGAATAAAATAAGCCTCTTTTTTGGGACATAGAATCTAGAGAAATGGTATATATGTGGATCCATCAATGAGAGAAGTTATTAAAAATGGACAAGGTAAACAATGGTTACATAGAACCTTAGTTTCCATAGGATGTCTGGCTATTATTGATTATTTAAAAATAATTTCACATGGATGTCTGACTCACTCACTGTGTTAACAATGAAAAGGAGGAATGTTTCATTGGAATGATTAAAGTGAGGAAACAATTATGCAATATAGAATAATTTTAATCAACACACAATTTCACAAACTACATTATATTGAAAAGAGTCTTTAATTTATTATTATTATTTATATAAGATATTAGAGAGAATCCACCTACAAAATGATATTATGACAGAATACTCATCATGTCTACTAAATTTCTATCTGCAAGATTACCCAAATCATGATTTGGTGTTATTTTTGTTAAATTGTACATTAAAATTAAAGAGGGATTATCTTTTTAGTGAATAGTGTGACATATATAATGATAATTAAATCTAAAATTATATTTTAAAAAATTATTTATCATTCCTTATGTAAAATAGTTAGACATTATTAATGATTATTTCTACTAAATAAATTACCACACAGGGTATGTGAAAAATGTGAAAAATGTACTTAGACAAATGGATAATGCAAGCTAAACAATAATAAGGTTAAAAAGATACCAAATTTACTGAATTAAAAAGGATGGATTTTGAAATATTTATGGATCATGGGATAGTATTTCTTTCCAAAATAATTGTACTCCCATAAATCCATAGGAGGATTAAAAAGGCATATAAGAAATATTTTGATTGTAAAAAGAAGGTGAGAGAATATTTTTATTTATTATATAATTATGATGGAATGATATGGCTCAATAATTCTATTAGTGTACGATCCATCAAGGATTTGAATAAGGAGCTACTGGTTGATGATAATCCTCCTTAAATATATATTCACCTCCAAAGTAAAAATGATGTATTTAGATTTGAAATGTTATTTATAGTGGGAAAACATATAGTGACTTATTTCATAATATGTTACTTGGTTCTTGATTTTTATGAAATGTAAGTCTAGGATATTGAAATCAAATGTGTTTTTACAACAATTTCCCAAAAAAATCGGTAGTGGGAATACATCACCATGGTTTTTATCATTGGACACCCAAAAACACCAATATGGAACAATACTATATCGGTAGATGTTGATCGCCTTATGAATTCCACAAACATAATATACAACAATGTTGAAATGAATCTTCATTAAATTTCCATAATATATATTATGTAAGTGGTATGGTTTCATAGACTACTGCATTCTACTATATCAAATGGTGATCAAGGTTTTACCTTGATGTTCTAGAAATGTAATCAGTGATCATTGGTCACATATCTGAGATTCAGAAAAAGATATCATCCTCAAATATAAGGTCAATATTAGGGGGTGGGGTCATTGAAACTCTCAACATCATTTTGAGATCTTATTATATGGATTTCAATGGTGGTTTTAATCAGCACCACCATTTTAATGTAATTTTCATAAAACAATTGCTTTCAATGGATCATTTCAATGTTACCTTGATAATGCATCTATGGAAACATGTGAAAAATTCCAACATACTGAACTGAATTTGTAGAAATATAGTAATTGGGACAAAACCCAGAAGTGAAAATAATACTAAAGGACAGAGTCATTCATCCACATGGTGTATCCCCTCAATGTAGAAAAAAAATGTATAATGACATTTTCAAGGAAAATCTAGAGTATGAAGTTGGTGACAATGTATTTACATGTATATATACCTCGAAGATGGTGGAATGATTTTGAATTAAAGGACATTTATCAATTAGGTATATCTATCCCCTGAAAAATCATGATTATATTGGGGTGGTAGCTTATCGAATATAACATCCAGCAAATATATCTTTTTTATGATGTGTTATATATATATATATCTTGAAAAAGTACATACCTTATCCATTACATGTACTGAACAGTGGTGGAACTATTTGAGAATATTATTTCTTATAAGGAACAAAAAATTAAGATTCTATATTATATTGAAAATGTGCTAGAAAACATGACCAGTCACCTTGTAGTTAATTTTAGTGAAACCATTAATTTGAGGATTCTATGTGGGAACTTGAGGGTGTGATGAGGAAGATGTATCCTCAAATGTTGATATTATATTAAATGATTATAAGGAAAAAAATAATTGAATCTATGGTAGAATATAACACCTTGATAATTTTTATTATATTTATATCAAAAAATTATATTTCATCAATATCATGTGTTACAGTAAACACCATGTTTAAACAAACCATAATTATCATTTAAAATATTATTGATTAGTTTTAAGATATATATATTATTGGTGGTTATCAATATGAATTAATAAATTATGAATTATTCATGGTTGACATATGTGTAAAATAAATTAATTATTTATCATTTGATATGAAATGAAAGTAATAACCTTATGAAAATAATAGAGTTTTTTTATGAAAAAAATATTTTAATGCTTGATCTTTGTTTTTTCCTAATTAATTATATTTATCACTATGGTTATGATTTTTATTGTATTTTAAATGTTATATTTTTAGACAAATTAATCATAAACTCTCTAATAATTTTTCTGAAAATGTGAAAATAATATAAATCAAGCATTATTCATAAAAACTGTATTTTTCACAAATTTGGTTTTTCATACATTTTGTGAAATTATTTTAAAATTAATTTATACTAATTATATGTATTGGAATTGATAAAATATATTCCATAAAATTAATCATTAGATCCATATTTTCCAAATAAGACACTTTTATTTTGCTTCATTATGGATAGTAATCATGTTAGAATGTATTACATCGTTCAGGGGTAAATCATGTAAACCGAAGATAAATCTACGTGGTAAGGTAAATATTACTCATTCTAATTTTTTTTGATAAATATAATTCTAAATTAATATCCCTATGATAAAAATTGATATTTTAATGGAATAATGGGCATGATAATCACTAATGTAATATTTATGTCAATGCACGTTAAAAAAAGACACTCTGTTAGTTTAAATTATCTTTGACGTGCTCACATAGGGACGATAGAATGTTTTGAATGAACAAAAATTTCAATTTTATGAATAATAAAATTTTATTCATGATGATAATTTTTTATTAAAATTTTCTGATTATATAATTACATTAAATTCATTCCCATCAGTAATATAATATTTACTCAATTATGATAAAAATAAAATAGATGATATTAAAAAGATATAAAGATATATGATTTTCATGATTTATAGTGTGAAAAGAATATATTAGATTTATAAAAAATATTATAGATGTTTATATTTTTTAAATTCAATTAAAACTTGTTTATGATTTATGTGAAGTAAAATTAAATAAATAGTTTCAAAATTCACAATCATGATAATTTATCCACTTCATATTTTATTAAATTATTTAAATATCGTTAAAAATTTAAAAAAATATAACATTTTGTTCTAAATTTCAACTCATATAAATTTATTATTAAATAAATATATAATATGATAAATCATTACCCTTTATTCGTGAATAATATGTTAATGTTGTTAATGATAAAATACATAAACTATGGGGTTCACCCAAATTCTATTTATTAAAATACTAAAAAACCTATTGAAATTTTCATGGGTGATGATATTTATCTCACATTATATCCTATGAATAAATACATATCCAAATGGCTTCATTTGAACTGATAATGACTTTTTTATAATTTAATATTTTATGAAATTTTAAAAGTTACCCTCACCTTAATTATAAATGGGAACCTCATTATTCATTTCATTACACAACATTAATCTCTATATCCCAAAAAACCTATGAAAATTTATCTAATAGTCATTCATAAACATGTTCTAGAGACTTTTATTATTCCCAAAGACCTACCATAATTCCATTATTAATTGTTCTAATGGATGTCTATTGAAGAAGAAAATGTCCATTATACCAAGTCTATCATGTTTATTTAATATTATACGACCTCTAAATTTTTTTAACCCATAATATTATAATAGATGGAGTATCATCAATATAATAATATTTTATTATGTTTATGGGAAATCTCTATTCCCTCTCTATTATATCCTAGAAATCATTAAAATGTCTCTCATGCATACAAACAATGTACCGTCTCAAGATTTTGGTGTGATTCTTTTTTATCACAATTAAAATGGTATGATTATGGTTATTTAAATAATAAATAAATATAATATTTAACACAAAACTATCCTTCTATAATAATGTATGACATATAAATTCTTAAATTTTAATATTTTAGAGATAAATAATGTCGCTCAGGCTTTTGTTTGGGCATCCACCTCCATGAAGTGATGTGATCAATTTTTTATTTTCATTTTACATATTTGGAAATAAGGATGGATTACATGAATTTATATGTTATATATGATATAATAATGATTCTATAAATGAGTGTGATTATTTTATATTTTTTTCCATTTGTTGAAAAATTAAAATAGAGCTCATATATACATATGACCTAACCATCAATGAATGGCTTAATTCATTTTTCTACAAATTAAATTTAAGTACGAACTTGAATAACTATTTATAGAGGATAAATGATAATTAAATTAGTAATATCTTTCTCGTAAAGATATAACCATCATCAACGTACAATGACAAAATCTAAGGAACTGATACTTATATGAAAATGAAGCTATTATAATGTCCCAAGACATTCATAGATAGATATTATAAATTAATAAAAAAATCCATAAATGTCACTAATACATGACAAATAATCATAATGGTATAATTAATTTGGATAAAATTTACACAATAATCTTATTTTATTAATGTTCATTAATGTATCCCATAACTATTCTCCCATTTAGTACTCTTCATAGGCATTCTGTACATAACCCAGTTTTCATAACCCATAGAAAAAAGCATTGAAAATGATTTCCCACAAGATTCATAATGTTAAATATGTAATGTTAAAATGTAGAATCTTTTTAGAGAATAATATAAAATTAATTGTTTGAGATATGTAATATAACATATAATGTCCTTACCCAAAATATCATGGATTTTGAACAATATCTGTGTTAGAAAATATCATAATTTGAATATGAATGAACCATAAGAGTGTGAATTCATCATAAATAAATCATGAAATGTATGTTCATGTAATATCTCTACGAAACCATCATAATTATATAAATCATTTGACATGTTAATTTAGTCATCAAGGATCATAAACTCATAATGGATCAGGAGTTAACACATATTTTGGATTTCCTAATAGAGTTGGCATCATCACTAGTTTCCTATAATTGATCAATACAATAGACCTATTTCCCATAGTTGATCAATTGGATAAACTTATTTGAAAAACCTATCTCACGATACATAATAAATTACTAAACGAATTAAAGTTATATATAAGTCCCACAAATAACATAATCCATAAATTTTTGTTTATCAATATAATAAAAATTTAATCTATATAAACAAATATAAAAGAAATGGGTTCAAAAATATTTCTTTATATTATAACCATTATAAATTAAATCAATTTCATAAACATGTTATCATTATACACCACATAAATTGAAAATGGGTTTTATAATCAACTCATCAATTAAAAATATCATAACACATTGAAAAGGGAATTTTTTCATAAAAATAATTTAATACCAATTTAAAAAATAAATTATTTTAATAAAATTTCAGGATAAAACCATTTTGTCATATTATAATTAAATCGCATGAAAATGAATGATTTTTTTTCAATTCTGAAAGGATTTTTTTTAAAATATCACTAAATATTCTATAGGTAAATATCCTTTCCATTTTGAAATCACATTTTTGTAATATAAAAATATTGAAAATATTAAAAAAATTGTTTCCCTAAAAATATCCTTGAAAATTGTGAAGAATGAATCAAATAATTTATTATCCATGAAGGTGGACCATTCTACACATTTTTTACATTTTAAAATAAAAATTTTATTGACATTTTCTATAAAAAAATCAAAAAAATCTTGCTTAAAAAACACCTGAAGATTTCATTAAAAAAAATTTGAAAAGAAAATTTGGGGAAAAATATTTGTTTGAATAATAATTTCAGAATAGTTAAATATTTCGTTATAATATTTTTTTTGAAATACAAGGAAATTGAAAAATGGATTTTCTAATGAGGATAGTATTAAATTTTTATTTTCTGTAACAAATCATCTTCAATAATTAGTACATATAGTGAAAAAAATGAAATGATAATATGTTTTTTCTATAAATAACCATAGGAGAATAAACTAAATTATTTTCCAAATAGGTATATAATAGGATCACAACATTGGATTCATATAACTATCAATCCTGATAAACAATTAGATAGTAAAATTTATCATTTAAAACATTAATATCTTTTCAATGGTAATTCCCTTGAATGAAAGTGGGTATAATGGATATTTATATTAGACATTTATCAGTTTATGGATTATTAAATTTATTAACGTGATGTTTATACACCACAAAAATGCATGTTTTTTATAAGGCATCTGTCCCAAACAAATAAATGTGAGATGAAAATAACTTATCATAATTCATAATTTCCACCGTACATTTTCTATCATCCAATATAATAATTATTAGATAATTATTATTTTATTAGAAAACCATAATTATATATATGATAAAATATATGATATAATTATTCCCTTTATTAAAATTTTATTATTAATTACTTTTTAAATTAATGTTTAGGGTAATAATTGTTTTTTTCTATGTTTTGGTTTAGTGAAATCAGTTACTATAACTTTATTAATGATCCATCATCTCTTTAATTTTGAACATGATATAAATATCATATATATATATTCCAAAAATATATATTTAGAGTAACCCATTAAATTTATATATATAAAATGAATTAAATTGATCATGGAGACTGACATCCACACGTATGCAAGAACACTATTTTTATTTTCTCAATGATTAAAATAAATTAATGGTAAATAATATATTAAATATTTTAGAATCAATTTTTTTTAATAGATATCAAATATTTTCACTTAACCTATCTTTATTATCTTATATGAAAATTGTAATAGAAGAAAGATTCACAATTCCTCGTGATGATGTAGTTAGGAATTCACATGAGTAATGTTATCGTATTCCCACATAATGGAATGTAAAGATGTATACATTATATTATAATTCAATCTATTTAATTTTTACATAAATATTATATTTTTTTTAAATAATTCATTATATCTAGGTATGAATGGGGGTGATGGAAAATTAAATACATCGATTAAAGAGTCTTCTCCTTCTGTACACATGATTAATTCTTCATTTAAATAATTCATATATGAGGAGATTTTTAGAAGTGTGTGATCTTATAATATAAAATATTTAATTTATATCTTGTGGTACACTAAAAAATGAGCTTAAATGAATCATGATATACTATTAAATATCATTATTTTATCATGACCATTATATAATTGATATTATGTTGGTCAGTTTGAATAGGATAAAAAATATTTTAAAATATACATTAATTTCATATTCAATAAAAAAATATTTATTCATCAAATATAAGATCATATTTTTCAGTAATGACATTTTACTTGTTAGATATATGTTTTCTTAATAAGGTCATTTTTATTCATTTCTTATGTTAAAATAAAAATAATTGTTTTTGAATATTTTAAAAAATGTATTTCATAAAATGAACTCCATTATTAAAATCGTTATATTGAAATTATCTTAGTGTGAAATTTTGTTAATTTATCTAAAAACAGGTATTTTCCAGGGAAAAGGGGAAAATACCACTTTTTATTTTAATTCCAACCATTAAAAATATAATTTTTAATTTAAAATGTTTTAATAGTAAAATTATTTTTATCAGAATATAAATTATCCAATTAAGTTACCTGAAATAAATGTCATAATAGAATTTGTTATAAAATCATTATTATGCTTAAAATAAATTAATCTAAAAAATTGTTCGTGGTTGTATTTTTTGGGTTTAATGGTAAATAAAACTATTCAATGTTTATTTAGATAATATATTCCATATTTGAAACTAGGGAATCTAAATTACTTAAATTAGGCCCCTTTAATATTCATCATAATAAATAGTAACCATCGTGTTTTTTATTATAACGGAAAAGGGAAAATATGATAATTAGTTGAAAATATTTTGATAAGGAATATGAAATGACAATAACAATTTCCAAAATTATATTGGATGATTTAATTTCATCCCCAATAATTCATAGTTTGGTTATATTATAAAGTATTTCTATTTTATGATATTATGACCTTTATCGTATTTTATTTAATGAAAACATAAAATATATCTCATTCATATTGTTGATATTTATAACATATTAATAAAATTTTATCCAGAAGATATGTTTTACTATACATATTATAATAATATATAATAAATTTATCTAAATCATGGTTACTTATTTTTAATATCTAGTGATAAAATAATTACCTTATCATCATAGACAATGCTTATGGATTAATTATTCAATTAATGGAAAATCCAAATAAATGGTATTGATAATATATAAAATATTATATTTTTCTATTAATTATTCCTATAAATGAATTTTATAAATTAATATGACATATTAGGGTTGTATTAAAATATTTTTTTTTCTAATTTCTCTTCATTTATTTATATTATTAATATCAATGTAATGAATATTGTCAAAATTGACAGCAATGTTATTTAATGGATATAATATTTTATTCATTTATTTAAAAATAATATAAATATTAACTCATCATAAATATGATAATATATGGTCTAAAATGTAATAATTTATTCTTTTATAGGTCATTTAGAATCATTTTTATCTAATATGGTTATTTTATGTTTTAATATTTTCTAAAATTCTAAAAGTGCCACTCAATGCGATTATAAAAGGGCACCTCATCTATCATTAAATCACACCACAATGAGAATTATAAATCCAAAAACCACTGAATATTTGTCTAATTTTTTTTATCTATGTTCTACTAGTTTTCTCCATCCAAAAGACCAATAATAGAACCCAAGAGAAGATATCTAAAGCAAGCCCACTGAATTATAGGAAATCATTTTTTAAAAACACTTTTGTGTTCATTTCTTCTTCTAATTTCACATAATTTGTTATTTCAATACTAAATTAACAAATAAATTTTAATATATATATATATATCTATGTTAATTATATGACCATTTTCCACTTTTTATCCATCCCTTGATAAATGAAAGCACTGTATGTTTGTATACACCACATATTGTCTCAATTTAGTGGTGTAATTCATTTTCCAGCCCCACCTTACATGGATTGTTACTAGGATAGAAATAATTGATATATATGAGAAATAGTACATGATATTGATTCTATATAAATAAAATATCATCCATTTAAATACCCATTCACTATTAAGGGAATGTAACTGTCCCTCGTAAGTACATATGACCTACCGTCTCTACAAAGAGATTCGAAAAATTTTCCATGGAAAGAATTAATGAATTATTCTATAAATTTTTTTAAATAATAAATATGATATTTTTAAAATATTTATAAATATGGAGAATATGTTCCTATATCCTATTCAAGAGAAACTAGACTATCCTGAACATACATGAAGTAGAAAATAAGGAAAATAACACTTAAAACATTAAAAATAATGAAATATTATTATCAAACCATTCGTAAGATGTTATAAATAATCATATATGACTTGAAAAATATAAATAGGGATATTCTATAATTAATGACAGGTTTATGATCATTATACAACATTTTTGAACACTTTTATAAGATGTCATACGTAAGGTAAGGGACTTTGTTGAAATTTTAATTCGTTGAGGAATATTTTGATGTTATGCACATATATTATATTATGAAATGTATATAAATATCCATTAACATGTTATATAATTAATTAATTTTGCCTTAGTGTATTTAGTATTTTGGTAAAAAAAATTCTTTCATGGGGAATAAGATTCAACTTATTATAATTTGTTAAGTGTTTATTGTATCACTTTTACATTAATGAGACATATGCCAAAATAACCACTTATTTTTTTATATTTTATATATACTACAACTATTATAAATTAAATAATTAATATACTTGTATTAATAGTATTTAATGTTTCATTTGAAATTATTTCCTTCATGGGGAATACTATTGATATAATACCCTAATGGCTAGGGTTTATTTCATAAACTCATTATTATTGCAGAACATATATGTTAAAGTCTCTACTATGAAATATATTTTATCCATTTTAATGATTCCTAATTAAATTCACCGAGTTTTTAATATTGATTAAAATAATTTTTATCCCTTTTTTACATTCTACAATATAGTTTTCACATAATCTTTTTTGAATTTTCTAAATGAGGTTCTTATTACTTCTCTGAAAAAATAATCCCTTTTTATCTTATATGGAATGAATTTATCTTCCCATAATCAACATTACATAATGATATTAAGATTCCATTAAAATATTAGTTGATTATTTTTAATGAAATTTTGGTTCTTTTTATTCTTGTTGTTTATTTTTAAAAGTTAATTTGAATGTGAAAATTATATTTCTCCTTAAAAAAATTTAACAATATTTTATTCGAACTTGTATTCATCAATTTAGAAAATATATTATTTCTTCAATGGGTTTATGTTAATTGATACCACCATAATTATTCATCTGGATGGTTGATGAATATTTTGGGCAAGCATATTATTGACAGTCACTTCTTTATTTCATATTTTTGGTCATTAACTATCCCATTAAATATTAATATTAATTATATCATTATACATTAATTTTACCCTGAATATCCATTAAATATATATTTTTAATGTTTAATCCATGTGTTATTTCATTATTTGGTGTTTTCAATATGATGTTTTCATATTGGATGGGGAAATATTGATCAATGTGTATTTGTTACTCAATAAGAATGTTTTATAATAAGGAATAATGATTCATGGATTAAATAGTCTCGTTGATATATGAGGAATTGTTTGGACCTACATTGATGGGTGTGGCCTAGAATTATATAGCCCCTAAATGAACTGGTAAGTCTTATTAGAAAAAAAATGAAATCTAGCATTAAATATGTTCAACATGTAGTTCAATCCCTCTAGTGAAAGGTCATGATAAGAGAGTATTATGTTCATATTACATGACATCCAATAATTAATCATAATATTAATTTACATTATTATTATTGTTCATAATATATTCACAATGATATTATAAATGGATTGATTTCATTCTTAGGTTATGAATTATATGGAATTGGTTTTTGGTTATTTACTATGCTATATTAATTAAACAGTGTCTATTCCTGCTAGAATGTTATTTAAATTGAATGTGTATTTAGTCATTTAACATCCCATAATGATTATAAATTAATTTTTCATTATAGACATTTTTTTATAAAATGTAATTTTTATCATGTAATTTACCATTCCATATTGATTTTATAATATTTACTGAGGATATCTTTAACTTTATGTTACCATTACAATGAATTTTATATCACCCCTTTTTTAAATTAAATTTTACACAATATTACAGGACATTTTTTATGATTGATATGAAATGATTTTATATAGATAATATTGTTATTCTTGAAAAAAGGTAATAATTTATGATTTCAAATTTATTATGGGAATTTTGTATGTATTTAGCTTATCAATATGGATAAACTATTAGATTTTTTTGGATATGATTCGTTGCATCCTATTGAATTTTAACAAGTTAGTCATCGAATTTGGGATGATAGGGCCAGTTTTTTATAGTTCTTCTCATATGGATTTTATTATAAACATTTAGTAAATTTATTTAGAACAAATATATCATGGAATATGACCCTATGAATTGATATGATGTTCGTGTTTTGATACACAATAAGGTGAATCTCTCGATGACTTAAAGCTCCACCTCTATGAATTCCCAGTGGGTAGTGGATTTTTCCCTAGAGCCCTCCCCTCCCCCTGAAAAATGGCTATAAAGTTATTCATTATTCTTCTCCGGAAGCTATGTCTGACAACTTCATGATCTCCTCTAATATGAATTTTCATCCTACATTCCTGGGCATCACGATTTTCTATTTAGTTACATGACTTTTTGGTGGCTCTCCTCAATATGAGCTTTCAAATTTGGAGTTCACTAAAGCTGTAAGAGTTATGGATTGGAATGTGGAATCATACATCAAACACCATCATCCATTGGTTGATTCATTCGATGTTTCTATCATTGGATCTTGGAGTCTTTATGAATCTTCAATTTTTGTGCCCCTTAAAAAATGACACATAATTATCTTTTTTTATCTATGAATGACTTGGTACATTCAAATTCTAGATATCCCCAATCATTTAAAGGTTGTTATTTATATTTTTTCCAATGATCTTATAATTTTCACAAGAATCGTGATTCTCCTTTTTATTTAAATGTAGGTATGCTTCCCCAAACCACATTTTACTTTCTATTATTCGTAGGGTTTAAAATTTAGTTTCTTTTCATATATTCTCCTATAGATGAAAAAATTATTCCTATTATCCAATATATCCATGAAATGGTGTCGAAGGCGATGTGTCCATTCCACTAGTGGAGTGGGTATGGATTTCTACATGGGGTAATCTTGCTATGAACAAGTGGTCAATTTTGAGCACCAAATATATTTCTATTCAAACTATGAACACTTGGGGCACTGTGTTTCAACTTGTTAGTTCCAACATTAGTAGTAACATCTCTGATAACAATTTCAACAAGAGTATTTCGAGCATCCAAATTGAATCAACTTGATAATAAGGATCTACAAACTACTAATCTCATCTAAAATGAGGCAATACCCATGAATCACAACAAAAGGATGGCTAAATCTTTAAATTATTAAGACATGATTTGGTTAGGTCCATTTCAGAAAATCATTTCCTATTCGAACAAAGATTAATTGATCAAAAATATAATATTTTCCCCCTAAATACATTAATAAATACAAAAAATCTTATATTATATGTATATGTTGTTTGAATGGATGATGGTTCAGTATAAGTATAGGATGAAAAAGAATGTAACCCATATTGCTACAATGATCATGGGATATATGATAAGGGAATGATGGATAGAAATGGGGATTGAGTGAATGTTAGTAATAGGTCAAAATCCAAATGGTCTAACTAGACTATTAAATTGTGTTATATTTCTGAAGGCTTGGAAGTTGAATATCCAGTTCGATAGCATCGAGACTCAACTAAGGATGTGATGGGTATCCAACGTACAAAATTGTTGGAAAATATCACTGATCGGAAAGGAATTTGAGAGGATTATTCACTATAAGAGAAATCTAGTATAGTCTCAGTTGATAGTGCATAATGTATACATGGAAAAGGACTCCAATGACATATGAGATAATAAGAGCTAAAGATAAATAAGGATTCATGGATTTGCATTGATATTTGGGTGATGATACCAAATGTGAATATGTATTAATTTCCTATGCCCAAACCTATGGATACTAGCTCAGCCAAGATGCTAAGGGGTGATGAAATGGATGAAGTTACCACTAACGTTTAATAGGTAGGATAAATGGTTTACAATATTCAAAATGATAATCAAATGTTTGATTGTGAGTTTGATAGGGAGAAATCAATGGTTTATGATGTTAGGGAAGTTTGAAATCAATTATAGTAATCTATGGTGGTTATAGATGAATTTTTCCATGCTCTTAACATAAATATTGAGGCTCACACTTAGTTGGTTCTTGATGATCCAATGTGGGAAATTGGTGAGGAGAAAAAATTAATTGTTATGACCTGTGAGATTATCATACACTCTAAGGAAGAAAAACCGGAGGAGACTCTCAAGATAACTACTTAGAAATTGGATGATAACTATAGGTTTAGATAAATGACTCAAATTTCAAACAATAATGTAATATTTTGGTAGATCAATAAGTAATATATCATATTATACAAGGTTTCAAGGAAATAAAGATAAAAATTGACGAGTACATTCATACCTATTCCAAGATGGCCTACCATTTTTAAGATCTTCACATGGATGACTAGAGAATGATGGTATCTTGTCTATAATAGTGTTTATACAATGATAACAGTTCTGTTAACCTCAAACATGCTCTTAAGGAATTTTTTATTTTTTACTACCAACTGAATATCTATTTTACCCTTGAAGTTTTACAGTTATTTCATAAAATTGTTCTTATTAAAAATTTAAATTTTAATGTGACATTTATGATAAGTCCAAATACATGATAAAATCCTCTGGGATTGGTATTGAGCATAGATTACATATGATAAACAAAATTACTCATATAATGAAAATAAAGTTTTATGGTTGATCCATATATAGAATAATATTTCATGATTAATTGTTATCCCAATCTGATTATTTTTAGTTTTAGTATTACACATTAAATTTTGGTTTCAGTCAACAAAATAAACTAGAATGATTTAGTTAAATATCGAATGTGATAAAAAATGTGTTGAATATTTATTTCAACAATGTTATTATGTTTATAATTATTATAAATAATTTAAGGGTTTGTGATATTTTTTGAATCATATCTGTTACAAAAACCATTAGGGTTTTATTAGTTTAATGTTGATAATAGGTTACAATTCTTAATCACCCTTTTAAGGTTTTCTATTTTCATTGTTAATTAAGATTAATCATGTTTTGGGAGACAATTTTTGAAATAAAACCAATAATTTTAGTATTTGATAAATTTATTTATGTAAAAATGCTTTTAAATTTTGTGAAAATATGTTTAATGGTGCAGGTAAGACTTTCGGTTTATATGAATATTAATTTAAAGTTAATTATGGGTTATTTTATTTTTCAAAATGAAAAATTAAATATAATAGATTAGATTTTATGTTAAAAAATTTCAATAAATATGAATATATTAATGGTTTTTTGGTAATATTTTAGATATTATATTAATATATTTTTTATAAAAAAAGTCAACCCAAAATTTGGTTAAAAACCCATTGCATCTGTCAAGGCCTTGGGGGTTGAATCATCATCCAAAATATGATAAGGATGAATTTTTTATCACTGCCTATGTGATTTCCTGGTTAGTATAACATTTTTTTAATTTATATGAAATATATATGTTTAATTAAGGGCATTATTATAGAAATTTGTTATATTAAATTAGTTTTATTCATATTAGGGTTTATTATTTTTGGGAATTATCATATCTTGTTATGGCCAATTTTTTTATTTTTAATAATAAGAGGAATATATTATAATTGTTTTATAGATATAATTATCCATAAATGTTCCTTCTAGTATGTTAGGCATAAAAAATGACACTATTCATAAGATAAAAAATATGAGTTTGTGGTGGAAATTTTTTAAATGATGATAGTGTACATTTGAAGTTAGTTTTCTTCATATGATATTAGTAATGGGAGTAAAGTATTTCCTCAAATATATGAAATGGATTTTTTTTAACAAAAAAATTATCTATATACATTTCATACAATGAAATCAATGGCTATTTTAAAACTTCACAAATTTATGATTTTTTGTTGGCCACCATTATAATAACCATGTTCATTATTACTCTCCAGTAGTCATTCAATGATATTATTCTCATCCATATCCAGGTTTTCACTTCCACTAATGGTCACCTACATGGAGTCCGTTTATTTTTTATTCTAGATGACCATTTTACTTCTCTCTCTCCATTTTCATGTGTTGTTTTTATTAATCCATTTTACTATGTGGGTTTCCCAAAAAGAAATTTTCAAATATCAACCATCAAATTTTCAATTATATTTTTGAATTTCTATATTCAATTTTATTGAAGTTGGGGAGAATACAAAATCTCTATAGTTTAGAATATATAAACTTTAATTGGTAGCTTATGGTACAACAACATTGAGTTTAAATGAACGACAACATATAATTAAATATTGTTAATTTTACAAGACCGGTATAAAAAAGAAATTGAATTGGACCGTATAAATAGGATTAAATATAACATATAATATAAATTAAGATCATATTCAATACAAATTTATTTCTTCCAAGGGAGTAATCATATGTTTTTTAGAAAATTCATATTTTTCATTAAAATTATATTTTCTTCAAAAATTAATTTTTTATTTCATTTTACGGAAAAATAAATATAAATAAATTTAATAAATTTAGAAAATTTATATGATAAAATGAACTTCGGTTTTTAAAATTATCATTTTATAAATATCATATGGTTTATTTTTAGTAATATTTTCAAAAAAAATTATTATCCTATGAATTGAGAATAATAAATATTTTTATTGACCATCATGATCATGTTTAGATTTGGATAATAAAAATAGAGTCACATTATTTCTTCATGAGGCATAAATAAACAAACCAGTTCAACCCAAGGTGACACACATCGATAAAAGAATCCTTTTTCCTGATTCTCCATTAGTTTCTCCATCTATTACAGTAACTCAAATTTTTATAATCTATATAGAGTATGTGAAATTGGTGTTTCACCATATATGATATATTTTGAAAACACATATTGTGTTTCACTACTTTAATATCAAAATATAACATAATTACATCACCAAACTCCTTAAAAATATCCATATCATCAATGTTGAGTTTCTTTGGAAAAAAATTAGATATACTACCATAAATAATGGGAATTAGAACACATCCAATTGATTTTATCTCAATAATATTTTAATATTAATCATCACTATGATAGATGAACATAGGTTTTTTTTGGAATATGAATCATTAATCCCATCATTTATAATCAATGTTGTCTTTGTATAGAGATAAAAAAATCATTCTGAAAACAATGCCAATTAAACCAGAGTGAGAATAAACATATCGGAAATAAGTACATTCCAACAAATATCAATAAGATAAGTGTAATGAAATTTATATGAGATCATTGAACCCTGGGTTTTCACTACTAATTAAACACCTAATATCTGAGGTTGTACTCTGATACTCATAGAATGTTTTTGAATATATATTAGGGGGTAGATCTAGAATCAAATAAGATATTAGGAGTGCTATGTTTTATTGAATGTGTACTATTCACCCTGTCATTGTCATATCATTATTAGAAGTATATATCAAATTATATTTTTATTTATATCTTATCTTAAGAGGTACTTCAATTTGTCATCTTCCATATACTTTTTATTAGATCACATGATAAAATAATTCCCATACTCCTTGAATTTTGAACACTAGAACGTGGGTGGAGTGTTAGTGGGAATATTCTTCTCATCCATTGTGTTAACTGGATAATGAATTTACATTTGACATTCTTGGTATTTAATACACAACATTCTTTATATAATATAGTTATGAGTTCAATTCAATTAGTTAACTTGTTGATTATACACACATTTCTAACATGAAAATGAATGGAATTTCTCTCCACCATTTGATTTATTCGAGTTTCTATTATAAATTTTCAATATATTCCAAAAAAACCTTTATAATGGTTGGAATATCCACAATCCATTTCTACCTTGAGTTCAAAAAAAATAATGTTTTCATAGATACTAATTTATCTCATAGCTATTTCCTTTTAGAGACTTGGTTTTACACCACCAAACAACTTTAATTTCATTATGGATGACAATAAAAGAGAAACTCCACATATTTCATGTAAAATATTGATCATAATTACCAATGTATTCATCGTAAATCAACTTCATCATAGAGAATTCATTCTCCATCATTATATGAATAACATTTGAATGTTCTTATTTAAAAAAATCTCTTAATAGTATTCAACTCAATACATATAATTTATTCATAATCTCTTATGTTCTTGATAATATTCCTCCTTTAAAATTTATCACCTAAAAAATGATAAATCCTGAAAATTACTTTTTCATGGTCTAAACCCTAGTGAATGGAAAATATACTTTATATGATATTCATCCATTTCTCAAAACCTACTATCACCATAGAACAACTAAAATAATGTGGGTGTTACTTAATGTTAGACTCAATATATTTATAACCCCTCCATTGATAACATGGATTACTGTAATGGTCAATATCATCAAGGGTTTTTTCCATCATAACAATAAAATATACATTCTTGCTCCAATAAAATTTGGTTTTATTGGAGGAAAATCATTTCATTTTAATAATTCTTATTATTAAACTAGTTTATTCATTGTCATTATTGATATCATTTAAGATTGTTCCAAATTATTTTATGATTTCCCTAGTCAATTCCCTTCAAAGTTTCAACCCATGTGTGAATCAAGTCCCTTTTAACATGCACCGGGTAAATATTGAGTCATTATCTAATGATACATTTTGGAGTAATTACCCCAAAGTACAACTATACCAGAGCCACATCCACTTGTAGTATCCATATAAGGATTTAATTACTTGAAACCCACTAACTCTATTGTAACATCCCGACCTGGGTAACCACTAAACTGGTGGCTAGACCAATCCCCACAAGACCTCAAGCACGCCTCCCTATACGCTAGAGGCTTCCGAATAGCAGTGATGGTCTAAGGATATTCAGTGGAGAGACTATACCCTCATTTTAGTGTTCAAAAATAGAAAAAGGCAATAAATATCCGAAACGGTATAATAAATGAATAAGCAGCGAAAAGCATATTTTATAAATCTTGTACCAAACAGATGGAAAAAGAAAAATTATATAGCAGACGCATGCATTACATGCTAATGATACAAAATTAGAAAATAGTGAAAAAATAGCATGATATACATTTCAATTCATAAATAAATAAATAATGACTCAAATACCCATGGGCGATCTCCTCTAGCATCCTGAGCCTCCACTCGATCTTGTGCTCATAACTCCCATGTAAATGCAAACAACATAGTACTGCAACGAAATAGAATCTACTCGGGTACCCAGTAAAATGTCGATCAAAGTAGGGTGTGAGATATAAATCTCATTAGGTCGGGACCATTGGTTTCTACCCCAAACCACACATTTAATAAATAAATTATAACATGTTAAGGCATGCATAAATTACGTAAATGGTATAATGTAACTATGTACCCATGTACCAGCATCAGCCCTCAACTGGTGTCTGAACCTTCATTATAAATTTCTCATATATACTCAAAATTCATTACATAATAATTCATCATTTATTAATTATTCCAATAATAATAAAATATGAAGGTCATGAGATTCTTCATACACCCAACGTCTCTGTGGGAAGCGCCGCTTTTTTCATGAAAAAAGTGGATGAAACATTGAGGCTATGTGTAGATTATCGTAGACTTAACAAAGTTACAATAGAGAATAGATATCCACTTCCACCAATTGATGAATTTTTTTGACCAGTTGAGGGGATCCCAGTGGTTCTCCAAGATCGACTGAGGTCGGGATATCACCAATTGCAGGTGAGGAAGGAGGATATTTCTAAAACTAATTTCAGAAGTAGATATGGCCATTATGAGTACGTTGTAATGCCCATTGGTCTAATGAATTCACCTGCGGTGTTTATGGAATTAATGAATCAGATATTTCAGAGATATCTTGATTCATTTGTGGTGGTGTTTGTGGATGATATTCTGGTGTATTCAAAGACACGGGTGGAGCATGACCAGCACTTGAAAATAGTACTGGGGATCTTGAGGGATCATCGGTTGTATGCCAAATTTTCAAAGTGTAAATTGTGGATATAGAAAGTGCGTTTTACTGGCCATGTGATTTCTGAAAGGGGTGTTTCAGTGGATCCACAAAAGATAGAGGCTGTTATCTCGTGGAAACCGCTAAAGAATGTGTTTTAGATATTGATTTTTCTTGGTTTAGCTGGGTTTTATCAGTGTTTTGTTTGTGATTTTTCACGTTTAGCTTCGCCGATGATATCTTTGATAAGAATGAATTCTCCATTCTGGTGGAATGAACACTGTCAGCAGTGTTCCGATGTTCTAAAGGATCGCCATACATACGCACCAATTTTGGTTTTTCCAGAACTAGGAAGAGGGTACGTGGTGTATTGGGATGCATCGGGATCAGGGTTGGGGTGTTTTCTCATACAGAGATATCATGTGGTAAAATATGGATCATGGTAGTTTACAGTGCACGAGAAGAACTACAAAACCCTTGATTTGGAGTTGGCAGTAGTGGTCCATTCTTTGAAAGTGTGGTGTCATTTTCACATCGTTGAAAATTCATGGTATATACAGATCATAAGCGCTTGAAGCACATTTTCTCATAGAGAGATTTGAAAATGAGGCAATGAAGATGGATGGAATATCTCTATATATTTGACTTTGACATGATGTACACACCAGGTCAGAGAAATTTGGTGGAGGATGCATTAAGTAGGAAATCATATTCTCAGGTGGTGAAACAAGCATCAGACTAGTGGTAGTTGAAGTCAGTTGTAGCTGATATGTGGTTAGAATGTGAGGACCAGGGCGATAGAGCGGTATTCTTTTCGGTGTCATTGATTCTTGACTTGGTTGTCCTAGTTAGAGAGGCATAGATATATGATTCTGAGTGTGTGACCATGTGGTCGGGACTCAATGGTGTTGAGACCATTCAAGGCTGGCGACTGAATGGAGATTCAGTTTTGTGTTTTCAGAATCAGATGGGTGTACCAGTTTCTTGTCAGGAGGATCTTCTCAGGGCGTATCATCATTCCAGGTGGGTTGTTCATCTTGGGATTCAGAAGATGTATAAATCGTTGAAACTGCAGTTTTGGTGGGATGGTATGAAGAGAAGTGTGGCTGAGTTTGTTTCGAGATGCTTAACTTGTCAGTAGGTCAAGGCAGAGCATCAAAGGACAACATGAATGTTGCAGTCTATACCAATCACAGTTTGGAAGTGTCATCAGATAGGGATGAATTTTGTCATAGGTCTCCCAAGAATAGTTAGGAAGCACAATGCCATTTGGGTGATAGTGGATCAGATAACGATGTCGGCCCATTTCATCCAGAATCATGAATCTCATATAATGAAGGATCTGTCCAAAATCTATATCCAGGAGGTAGTAAAGAGGCATTGTGTACCAGATTAGATTGTATCAGATAGAGTTCTGAGATTTAGGTCTCGTTTCTGGAAATTCATGCAGCAAGCCCATGGGACGCAACTGACTATGACTACAATGTAACACCCTCAGAAAGATAGTCAATCCTAGAGGACGATACACACTCTGGAGGATATGTTACGGTCCTGTCTTATAGATTTTGGTGTCTCGTGGGAGGAGAGCTTGTCTTTGGTTGAGTTCTTGTACAATAACATTATCAGGCATCCATACAAATGGCTCCGTTTGATGCATTGTATGGGCGGTCGTGTCGTACTCTACTATGTTGGGTGGAAACAGGTGAGTCTTCGATGGTTAGACCGAGCCTTGTCCCGGAGAATACTGAGAAGATCATGTTTATCAGGAAGAGAATTGAGACGGCTTAGAGTCATAAGAAATTGTATACAGATCATCGTCGACGACCATTGTCATTTGAGGCGAGTGATCATGTCTTCATGAGGATCTATCCTAGGTTGGGACATCGTCGGTTTGGGATGCATGGAATGTTTTCTCCGAGGTATATTGGGACTTTTGAGATTCTTGAGTGGGTTGGTGAGGTGGCTTATCATTTGGATTTTCCACCATGGTTCAATGTAGTGAAAAATTTGTTTCATGTATCACAGTTGAAAAAGTATCATCTGGATCGTGACCAAGTGATTCAATGGGATCATGTTGAGCTCAAACTGGATGCTTCGTTGGTGAACGTGCCATTGCGGGTTATGGATAGGAAAGAGAATGTATTTCATGGTAATTTCGTCAGTTTAGTTCATGTTTTGTGGAAACATGGTCAGATTAAAGAGAAGGCTTGGGTGCGGGAGAAAGTGATGGTCAAGAAGTGGGCCGAGCTCTTTTGGAAAAGGGTGGGTTCACTACTTTCCGAGGATTGAAAGTCTAATGGTGGGGAGAATGTAGCACCCCCGATTTGAGGTATGTATCTTTTTTTTATTCATTTTTATGTGTTTTAAGTGCATGGAATGATTCGGGAATAGTTTGGGAGAGTTTGGAATGGTTTTGGATGAGTTTGGAAGCTTTTATAGGGGTGCACGGTTTGAACACGGTTAGTAGAAACCATGCGGATTCCCCAGGAAACCATGAGGACCCTTGTTCTCGAGACAGTATGCCTCACATGGCCTGCACTCGATTTCCCATACCATGCTAGGAAACAGTGAGGACCCTGGCTCTCAAGGTAGTGGTGTGCGCACGGCTAGCACACGGTTTGCCAAACCATGCTGGCTAACCGTGTGGCCACTTAAAATTAGGGTTATAAAACCCAGGCTCACCCGTTATTGCCTCATTTCACTACTCACTTCCTCCCACTCGATCCTCACTCGGGATTTTGGGTTCTCAGGGGTTTAGGGTTCTCTCCCACTCGTTTTGGAAGGATTTCTAAGGGGTTTCAAAGCGGGTTAAAGGTGGTTTCTCCCTGGTAAGTCTCTCCTCTTGTTCCTCTTGTGTTTTACTCTAGATCTACATCCCTATATTTCTTGGTTTTCTATATCTACACTTGTTGTGGGTAGATATAGGGTTGAGGTTAACTTGGATGTTAATTTTAAGGCTTGTGATGGTTAGGGAAGGTGATCTAGAGAGGTGTCAGTGGTGCGTTCGCCGGATTTGAGGCATGGTTGGTTGTGGGTAGAGTTTGCCGGAACCCTAAAGGTAGGAGGATTCTCTCTCGAATCCACTTGGTTAGAACTAGTCGTTACATGTTACAATTCATTTTTTTATTGAAATTAATTGTATGATGATGTGTGATTTTGTTTGGGAATCCATTTGGGGGTTTTGGGGAAAAAGGGAGTTTTATTGTGAAATGTTTTCTTGTGGATTTTAAAATGGATATTTTAAAATGGGATGTTGAGATTGATTTGGTCAAATGGTTAATGAAAAATGGTATTCAATAAAAAGGATTTATTTATTGAAAATGGGGTTTTGGCATGGAAAGTGGTTTTCAAAAAATGGGTGGTTTATTGAAGTGGATTTATATGAAATGAAATTTGGTTGATTGCATGATGTTGTATGCTTGGTTGAGAGTGTTAAAATGTGTGTGGAAGTTGGTGGGAAGTACCACTTTAATGAAGAGGATGGATAGTGTATGGAAGAGCCACCATCAAGTATAAGGTGATGGGAAGTGACACTAATTGTGAATGGGTGAAAGGGTTGGACGGAAGCGCCACCTTTTGGTTTTTTTGGTTGTTGTTGTGCATTGTTTTGCAAGATGGAATTGTTCTGCTAATACGTGATAAATGGAATGGATTATGGCATATTTATTTGGATTTACCTTAGTGGTTTGGTTTGGTTTAAATGGATTAGTAAGGGTGCGGTTGGCTTATGGTAATGGTTTCACTTTTGATTTAATTAATATATACTGTTTTATATAAATTTTCTAACAGTTTTATCCTAGTGGCGTGTGTAGGGAAGTAATTTGGTGAAATCCTACTGAGTTTTAGTACACACCCCCTGCTTTGGCATGTTGGTGTCTTTGTAAATGTCGTGTACCATGACGTGGGCAAAGGAAACGCATCAACCTCCTTTAGTGGTGAGTTGTGATGTCTTAGTGGAGCGTGGAGCTTGGAGCTGGGGTGTGGAGCTGTGGATGTGTCATGGCTCGTGGTGCTTTGGATGTTTAGTTTCCGCGATGTATAATGATTTGGGTAGACATGTATAGTTGTTTTGGGTTTTGTTTTCATTGTAGAAAAACTTGGTTGTTAATGGATGGTCTGTTTGGTTTTGTTGACATGCATCATATAGTTGTGTATAATTTGGTTGGTTTTGTTTTAATGGATAATCATTCCCAAATCTGTTCTCAGAGCCCTCAAAATTTATTTCTAGCCTTTGGATTCTTGGGAACGTCGCTTAAGGCCATGTAACCCTCATCGCCTCCTCAGGCCAATGAGGTAGGGGTGGGGTTTTCCACCTCTCACCCTTTTGTGAGCCTCTGGTCCCGAGATGTTTCACAGTTCTCTCCAAAATCGGAAAAGGCATCCAAGAAATTAGATGACATATTCATTGTATGTAACAATTTACTAGCTATATTAACATTTTTCTTCATATTACTGTTCTTTAATCTAATATTTAATATTAAATACATAAATTAAACTGGTATTTGTTATTTAATGATTTCTTTTTTCTTTATAATAACATGTTCCTACTCAATCTACTATAAAAACAAGTTCTTGTTTTGGTTTATTTTACCACATATATGGGCATTATTAGAGTTTTTATCTCGTAATTGTTAAGAAAAAATATATACATGTAATAAGGTATTATAATTATTAATTAAAAATCATATTTAATAATTATGTGTGTGCTATTATTTAAAAGTATATTTACTTTTAAATTCAATAATTTTGTTAATTCAACAATTTTTTAAAAAAAATGAAATTTTTATGTGTTTCTTTAGAACTACCACCATAAAACCCATTAAATAAATATTGTGAACTAGAGAAATATCAAAAACATTAATATACTTATTAGTAACATTATATAGATGTTCAACATATGAAATTAATCAATGAATAGAACTACCAAACCAAGTTAGTTTATGGAAACAAAATGGTTTACACATGAATAATAAACAATATACAATAAAAAGAGTTTTAATAATGAATAACAAATGGATGTCATAAATTAAAATAATTATGAATAAGAATATTTTTTTAATAACAAATCAAATTTAATTCAAATTGAAATTATAGTTTTTCTGATTGTATTGATGTTTTCTGAAACGGTTCTTTTTCAAAATTTTCATTTTCCATAGACATATTTCTTTTTATTGGAAATTTTTTTATAAAATATCATATTTAAAATTTACAATACAATATTTTATCATATATAATATATTTTATGATATTTAAAAATATTTTTTACATTCTCTACACTTAATGTTTTTATTCATTACCAAACCCAAGCATGGAATCTAAACAGATTTTAAATTTAATTTCTTATGTAATTATTCAATGATTATTTACAATAGGATTATTAGAGAATTAAAAATTTAAGATTATGATAACTTTCTACTATATTTATTTTAATATTATTTTCTTTTAATGAATATTTTTTTATATATTTCTACTTCATTTGTTGAGCTCTAAGAAGTGGTATTTGTGTTAATTTCACATTATTGAGACAAGTTATATGTTCTTCACCTGTTTTAATTTTCAATTTTTTAGATGTAGTTTCCTTGGTCAAAGTCCACATCCAATATTTCTGGTAAGGATAAAAAGGATAACATCATCCTAAAAAATGGTATTTTTTACAATCTTTATCTTAAATAGGAAGTAAATCAATGGGGAGATCATCAAACATAGTAATGTCATGGTTGAATTACATTTTCATTTAAATTGTTTACATTCCACAAATTTGAATTAATATACAATAGAAATATTTAAATTTAGGATATCTTCTGTTCCTTCTTATGTTATTTCTTTCAATGGGATTTTTATCTTCAAATCCATCAGATGTTTTATTTAATACAATTACCTTATATGTTTTCAGGTCAATGTCAAATCAAAATATATTCCATATGAATATTTTTTTAATAATTTCCATCTATATTCACAAAAGATTATTTGATTTGATTTTTTACTATATTTTACATTACATAAAAAAATTTAAAAGCAGATATTTTTAGTAATTTCCACATCAGTGATTTTTAACTATATTATAAAGGGGTTAAAAGAATGTTTTGTAATATTTAAAACATGATAAAATTTCCCCATGGTTATGTATGTTATTCATTAATATTCTTCTCATCAATGTTTTCATCATTTACTAACGAAAAATGCATTCAAATTATAATAATTTTTTTGTCATTTTATAAAACAATATTCAAATTGAAATTATAATTCATTATATTTCATAGTAAAAATTTAAAATAAATGTTCATTTCCTCTATTTCTAAATCCTTCAATTTTGATTATTATTTACTATATTTATGTTCCAATTATTCCATCAAAATTATATCTTTGGGTGGACTTTTTTCCATTAATGAAGCTTTCATAAAACTATTTTTCTGACATGTGTTAATAAGTATATGCAGCAATGGGTCATATTTCCAAAATATTGTCACACACATACATATAGTATATAATTATTTGATTGGTTTTTTTTTATATTTCAATCCAATTAATTGGTTAAATATTTAATTAACTAATTGTATAATTTAAATAAATTTGTTTCCAGGCCCAATACACTATGAGATATAGGTAGTAACACATGATCCACTCCATTATGTGGAAGTGGTAGTGATGTCATTTTAACATATTTAATGATTTAATTTTTAAATTATTTCTACTAAAATAATGATGGTTACCATAACATTATTATCCATTATATTTTTTTTCTAGGACCCATATGTATCTATTATTTTTAAGGGTTGGGGTTGAACCGAAATAGGAAAAACAACACATAATTCAAAACAACAAATAGAAAGGTTGGGAAAAAATTGAGATGAACCATATAAGACATGATATTGTGGTGCATTAAAATATCATGAAATATTTTGGGGGATCAATAAATGAATACCATATATGTAAGGATAAACCAATTCCTACTAATGTGTTCATCATATGACAATAATAACTATCATAGATGTGACACCGAGCCACTAGTCATCATCTCAATGAACCAAAATCATCACAATATTCCAATGTTAGTAGGTAAATAATAGGGAGTTGAAGATTAAAAAATAGAATATAGTAGATTATAATAGCTATTTAGAACCAAAATATCTGATAAAAGTTGAACAATCAATCCGACAACCAATGAAAAATTGTCCCAATGCTATGATCACCCACCTAATGTGCCATGATAACTATCCCCATACATGAAATAAAATTAATTAATTATAAATATGTAATCATTTGTAATGGTGAATAATATAATAAAAACATGGGAATAAAAAAATGGGCTCCCATCAAAGAAAATACAACTAATTAAAGAGTATGTTAAAGTTGTCTTACTGATGTGATGAAAACCAAAGATGAAACTAGACATGGGATCAAACTCACACTCAAATATTAAAGATCAGAAATTACATTGTTTAGATATATTTCATGGTCTATAAATATATTCATCATCACCCAAAGAGGACAATCTTATCCCATCCGAGAGAAAAATAGGGGAAAAACTGACTGGAACCCAAATACATAAATGATAAAAAAGTAATATGTTCAAAATCTTATTAGACCAATATTTCATTAATGAATAATAATTTTATTATATAGATATTACATATTTGTAGATGAAAATTCAATTAATTTCATAAATACATTCCAAAGTATGGATATAGGTTAGTTTTCTGGAGACTATATATATAATCTTCTTATTTCATGAAATATATTAAACATATAGAATAACTTTTTTCCATCAAATTAATCATCATAGAAATAATTTTATTAAAACAATTCGTCATAACATATTGAATGTTAATAAATGAAATGGGGATCTTAGATCCTCAGTAATATAAAGCATAGGGATACCAATATAACATGAGCCTATGTGTATGAGATCATGAGAATAAAATTTTAAAAACATAAAATGATATTAATTATCATAAACATGATCCATGAAAATAATATTATTAGTTTATAATACATGAATCCTAATGGAATCAAATAACATTATCCATGAGAATATAACATCAGCATAAAACATAGACTTGAGGTATACACACACACATAGAAATCCTTATGTCATGGGTTTCCACAAAACCATTCGTATGATATTTGGCATGGGCTAACCAACAATGTTATTTCATTAGGGATGGGAGAACCTTCGATATTCCATATTTTTTTATTTGGATAACCACCATTGTACCACTTTTTTGGATTGAAAGAACCTCTCGTCTACCCTCATATCTCATATAACATTAAAAATTATACCACGAATTACAGGGATATTTAGCCACCACCCATCCCAGAATCCAATCATTTATATTCCATGATATCATAAAAAATTCAAAATGTTTAGACCCATGTAATGAAATTGATATCATATATAATTCACCATATCCCAACCTTTGAAAAAGAAAAGAGTTCTATAATAACATTTTTATTTTGTAAAAACAAAAACTATTGAAAGGGAACAATTTTAAAGAATAACATTTCAGATTATAAATATACAATATATAGAAATAATAATAATTGTATTATTGAATGACATATATTATAAAGCATAACTAACATCAAATGATTTCATCAAAGTTGAGGAATTATTTCAAAAGATTATATGGAATATTTATTGAGAAAAATATACTCTCACAATTAAATCACTTATATAAAATATAAATACATCCATAATATTTTATAAAATAGTTACACTAATAATAGTCTTGAAATTATATAATTTAAGCATTATATCATTGAGTGGTCAGGAGGGTGGTAAAAATTATTCATCATATACATATTAAAATTAATATTCCTTTACCATTTTTCTTAAAATCGCAAGGGATTTTTTTAAATATATAAGAATATTCATTGTAAAATAAATATTAATAATTATATTAAGGGTAAACAGGTATTCAAAAATTAATCTATCAATAGATAAACAATTTACTAAATGTTTTTTACAACACATTAACAATGATGAAAAGGTTCATTCTATTAAAGTGAGAAATACATTTAGTATTTACTTAAAAACATTATTTTTGTAATATTGTCTACATAAACATAGGAATATTAAATAAAAACAAGTAATTTTTCAAAATAACCATTGGATAAAAAACCTCATGAGTTTTATGGGAGGTAAATTATAATATCCCATCATAGAAATCATAATCATAATCACTCCAGACAAGTAATGGGATTAAAAGATAAAACATTTACCACTTAGGCAATTTTTTAATGAAAAGACCAATTAAATAAATAAACATACATAGATATGTATATCCCATTATTATCATTATAATAATCATCAAATAATTTACCTTTCAGTATATGCACCACTAAAATAAATCAAGTGGTGAATATGTGTTCAAACCCATAAAAATAAAAGTTAGATGAAAAATCACTTATCACACAAAAAAACTATTGAAAAACAATACACCTATAAATAACTTCAAATAAATCATTAAATATCATTAAAATAAGTTCATTAAATGTAAAACATGTTAAAAGGGTACTTCATCTGCCACACAAAAGAAACCAATTGTGAATTTGGAATATGGATCCTATAAATAAAAGAGAGAACCAAAACCCCTTATCATATGTTTATAAATCCTTCATACATGTTTAGACATCTTTTATAATAAATAAAGGTTTATTATAACCATTTTTAAAAAAATATTTATACATATCATAAAAATGTTATTTTCTTATTACGTTTTTTACAAGTTTAGTAATAATTTGTGGTTAAAATCATGTTTCGGTTAATAAAATTGTAGATTATTATGTACGTTTATGTTTGGTATTTTTTTATTTTTACATTGATAATTGTTAAATCATCTATAAAATATAAAACATTTTATATGTATCATATATTTAAATTATTTATTTATTTATAGTAATTCATAAATATTATATATAAAAAATGAATTACAAATTTCATTGAGATTGTAAGTCGTACGTATACATGAATTTTATTCCCATTTTCTCAATTGTTGGAATGTAAGAAAAGTAAATATTATTTCAACATTACATAATCATTAATATATAATATATGTCATATATATTTATTAAATCTATCCTTCATACCATACAAGTCATAATAAAATGAAAAATGTATCAAATTACTTTTCAGAGATGGTATTCCACACATGGGCACAAGCGATGTTATCACTTCCTAATGGATTGAATGGTAATACGGTAGATGAGATATTATAAAAAAATAAAAATAATCATATCATAAATATCACATATAAAAATTAAATCCATTATTATCTCCTTTTATGAGAATTGGTGAAGTAAAACTGTCAATAACAGTCCCAGTGGGGCCCGTGACTCGACTCCCCAATCCTACCTCCTATAGTCCAAGGGATAGTGACTAGAACCAAGTAAGAATATCATTATCATTAGTGGTATATTCAAATTACATGTAAAAGTGCACATATCTCCAGGTCCCCAAAATAATGTAATTTAAAAACAAGTGAAAAACCAATGCATTCATATATCTATTCCCCACAACCTTACTATGAGAAGAAGTAAAGTAAACATGGCCAAATATAATCCCAATACAAAGAGTCTGTAACACATGTTCAACCTAAATGTAAACATACTAGTTCTGCTATCTAAAAGCCATATGAAAACATCTCATTCTATCCAGTCTCACTAAGCACTATATGGCCATGGTTTTTCGTGGACTCCTTTATAAATGTCAATCATTTTCAGAATACAGGACACGTGCGGCATAAGATCAGGTAGTGGTGAGTATAACAATAATGAGTAGGACACCTCAAAAATAAAAACAACATATAATAATGGAAATTACATTCATCTCTACACTATTATTTGTTTACATCACTTATACCAATAATATATAAACATTATTAACAATGACACAAAATATAGAGGTATGTCATAATTATAATATACCAACCTAGGATTCTAGATTGAAGATACGATGAAATATTCGAATGGGACAACACACTCTTGTGTCTGATAGCACTGATGATATCCATCCATGTGGTGTTGATGATCAGGTCTTGTTATGAGAAAGAACATGCTGATAAATTTGAATGTAATGTGATACACAAATTAGGATCACATCTAGGTCTATTGGGGGATACAAAAAAAATCAAATTAGTTTATCCCACAATGTAGAGGATTGACGCATAGTAGGATTGGTCGTGTCGATACCCAAAACATATCCTAGGGAATGAATATGAACAAAGCATCCCATTCTAGGCCACTTGGGGGAATTTTGAAAACTATATCCAAGATTTCATATGGATGGTCTCATAATACTAGGTGTATAAAGTGATTAATTCCAGACATTATGGAAATGATAACGGTAATGAAACTTGTCTACGAAATGAAGGAATATAGTTCTAAGACCTAAATTAATGAGTACATTTCATGTAGAGTGGTTACATATTGTTACCAATAACCCTAGGATCTACCCATGTAATCATCCTATGCCATTAAACCCGTGTCTATGTAGTGGAGTACATTCCTTATAGGTAACCCATATAGTCCACCCTCTGTGCTAGTACATGACTCTACCAGTTTACTCAGCCAACCTGGGTCTGTGTACACTATGGTACATGTTGTGCTAATCTAGGAGGGTCAACATTTATTGAAGGCCTATCCAAACACTGTGTAATACCTTTTTCTTACCCGAAACCCTGACCTCTACATAGGGGGGCCTCACACTATGTTATCCGAGATTACACACTGTGTAGATTGGGATTTACAGATTCCCTAGTTCTTCCTCCCACTCATGCCTGCACAGCCATCGCCATGAAATCTATCTCCAATCTCACTAGAGTTCTTAGATCTACATTGACCAAGCATCATCGTCATCTAGAACTATATTCTGTACATAATATTTACATAGAAAATAGAATTGCTCATCGAAATCATCATCTATGTAACTCATACCTAAATTGGGTGATTTTTAAACAAGTCTAATATATTCCTCACAAAAGTCATCACACCTTTTCCACATCTAGTCATACCTGGATGTCTAATCTCGGATCATTACACCATGAATAATATGTGTAATGATCAATTCATCGAGGTTTGTTGAACCAAAAACCAAAGGGGTAACCCAGGATGAATGATAAAGGAGAGAGAAAAGAACAAAGAACACCCAAGAGGAATGAACCTCAGCTGATGTTGTAATGCCCTGACCGCAGTTACCCTAGGTCGGTGCATTATATTAATACATTGGCCTGATTACAGGGAATAAAGCCCCAAAGGACCGATCACATTAGCAGTATCAGAAAATAGATTACATACATGAATTCAACATTACACATTAGAAAATAGAACACAGCATAAATTATCCTTTGAGAACTCCATTAATACCCAAGATAAAACCTTCTTATAATTCATAATACACTTCTTTGAATCATGGGAAAATAAAACATAATAAAGGGGTGAGCTCAGATGCTCAGTAAGGGTAAATAATTTAGCATAATCTATAAACTTTTAAGGAAAGATGTGTGATAAAAACAACTGCCTTTTTAAACATAAACTTGAACTTAATATGGAAAAAATAAATAAAACATTACCATATAAACATGCACATGGATATTCTACTAGTTTAATGATATCTTTTAATAACTACTTTCATAATGAGGTAATGCCTAACGCCGGACATCATTACCACATAGTCAAGGCCTCATGCCAAGGCTACAAATACAACTTTTTTCAAGGCCCTATGCCAAGACAACAGTTTTTCTCATGAGACCTACCGATGCATCAAGGAGCTATATCAGGATCCACCCGTCACTTACTAAGTCCACTGCATTCCTCATATGAATATTTCAAACATAACAGAAACATTCGTATGAAAACTAGAATATGAAATGTCAGTACATTAAACATAAAACATCAATGGTATAAAAATAGAACATCCACAGTAAAACATATCATAACTCATTCAATACAATATGGAAGATTGTATTATAATAAATCATCCCCAATCATAAATAATATATAGTAAATGATGCTGATAATGTTGAAAATGGTGAGTAAATATTTTTGAGAGAAATATCGTTTTTGTAAAATCATTAAAAAGTAACACATTTATAAAGGAAGTAATTTAAAAGATATTTTTGAATCAAATTGTCCCTTACCACTTTTAATCTTTTGAAAAGAATTATTATTTCAAAACATTCATGTCCATATAAATAAATCCTTGAAATCATTTTGAAAACATGGACATTAATTAAAACGATTTAGAAAGATAAATCTTTAAAACATTTTAAATTATGATCTTGATAAAGTGTACCTTTAAAAAATCATTCAAATATTCATTTTGAAATCAATTTTATAAGAAAATTAACATGGATGATAAAAATTTCCCAGTAATTTTTTACAGCAAAACAATCGCGGATAGTAATGACATTGAGGAATTAACCCTTACTGTAAACATTCCTTTAGTCGAGGGTACGTTTAACCTCCTATATGAAGATCGTAATATGTTATTAAATTATACCAGAACCAATTTAATATTTATGATATTATAAATGATTCATTTATAACTTTATACTACCCATTTAATAATAATTTCTATGTTAAATTAACATTTCGGGTAATAATCACTTTCTTTATCGTATGTGTTTTAATTTGTTACTCTTGATTGCATCACATAGATCAAGATTTAAATACATATAGAATATAATATATATATATATATATCATATATATTTAGAATATAAATATGTATAATAGACATATATATTAAATTAAAATCATAGTTTATTGAGACGGTAGTCCGTACATACGCATAAACGCTCTTTCTGTTTTCATATCGTATTGAACATAACTAAGTGAATAAGATATATGTAAGTACACACACACAAAAACAAACACTAACATATATATATATATATATATATCTCCATTAGTATTATTATGTCATATATTACATACTTATTAGTATTATATATCTTTATAATCGTCGATGAATGGTGAACGTGGAAATGAATATCATCGCATTGTGGAGATGGTAATCTGAACGTATGCACGAGCGACAATATCATTTATTTAAAGGCGTAGAATTGAATGGTATATTAATTTTACAAATAAATTATCATATTATTCTCATTATTTATATACATATTACTCATCATTATATACATCTAAATAACATAGTGTTGAATAACAATTTACACCACGGTGTGGAGACGTTAAGCCGTACGTACACCCCCATGGTGACATTATTATTCATAAGATAGATAGAATAATGAATATATTTGTTCCATATTAACAATAACATAACATTATATATAAGATACTGGGGTTATTATTTTATAATGGAAACAACAATGAATGAGTAAGTGGAAGAATAAGGTAACTTGAAAGAGGATGGTGAAATCAATACCACTTCTTTAGGTTCTTCCTTTTGATTTGATCGAAAGGGCTCCATAGGTTGGCTTTCTAAATAAAATAAGGCCTCTAGGTTGAAGTGATGGAGGTTGAGAGAATATTTGGGAAGGGGTTGGTGGAGCCAATCGGCTTTTATGGTGTGAATTAGAGAGAAGGGGGAGTGCACTTTTATAGGGGGGGTGAGAGGCACCTTAAGAAAAACGTAAAATATTATTTTATAATAAATTAATATTCGGTTTATAATTTATCCAAATTGATTTATATTTAGGATAAGGTGGGTATGGGTCAAAATACACTCAACCAAGAAGAATTAGACAGGTTTTGGTCACTTTATTATCCTTATCATTTAGTTTTAACTCTTAGTTAATTAGTTTGACATTTACCAAGCCTCTTTGTATTTTTATATTATATGGTAAATAAACATGCTATAAACTTCCAATAGACCCCCATGTGGTCCCTTTATTATACAACTATCATGACATAAGTCCATTGGAAGAACCGTAGATTTTTCGGAATAGAATATCAATCAATAATATAATATTTGTTTTAAAAACTCTTGTATATCAATTTTGACACTATTGGGTATTTTGTTTTTTGATAAATTCATAAAAAAATTATTACATCAAACAAAATTAATTTATCCAATAAAAATATGTCATATTAACCTAGAAAATTATTAAAATTTATAAAATGTCTCAAATTACTTTTATTTGGGTATTTATAATATCAATTATCTTAATCATTTATTAATACGGTAATTACTGCATCATCGTTGTGTCATAAATAAATTAAATTATATAATGTATAAAAAATATAAATAAAATATCATTATTTAGTAAATAATTTTATATTTATAATGAATATTTATAATCTAATTTATCTTATGCATAAACTTATATTAAAAATGTTTTAGTTATTAAACATTGATTTTAACTCTTTTAAATCTTCATTAAATTAAATAATAATAAATGTCATAATCTAATCCATGTGAACCTAAATGATAATATTTTATTCCTAAGGTTGTTTTTGGTCGAGATAAACCTGTCCAATTGAATTAGGACATGTGTTTGGGTAATATTAATATCATTTTTAACCTTAATTGGTGAATTTACTTTTAATCGTGGAAAATATAAGTAAAAAAGTTACTATTCACAAAAATTATTTTTATCTTATTGAACCACATTTTACTCCATCATATAAATTTTGTCTCTCGGATTTTCGAAATTTCACTCACATAAGCGATAAAATTATGTTTTATGTGAATTTGTAAATTCTCCTAGGAGGTGGGTAAAAGACGGTGAAGTGTTCTATAAAATTTTTATATATCTAAAATTATTATAAATTTACTCCAATTAATTATATTAGAATTATATAGTTATTATGTATCTATTTTTACCTAAAATAAATTTAAATAAAATATATAATTATTTAAATTAAAATTTGGTTTAAAATGATAACTGAGTGTTTTTTCACTATTAATCAGAAATTGAAATTTTTCAGAAAAATACAGGTAATTCACCGAAAGATAATTTCGATATTCCGAAACCAAATTTTTTTTCTATTTTACCAGATTAAAAACTTATATGTTGCATTTATTAATTTAAAATGAATTCCCGTTGTCAAAACCAAAAGATTTATTTTTATGAAATAATAACTATCAAAAGATTAACACTTGTTTATGTCAAATTTCAATGTAAAATTACTTACAATGAAAAGAATTGGATTAAATGGTAAAAATATAATCTATTTATAATTCCAAAAAAATTAAATTTTATAATTTAACACTATAAATTTTTTTGATTATATAATTTTTTTTCAGTTAAAATATAGTATTTTTCACTATTCCACAAAATATGAAAGTTATCAGAAAAACACCAAAAATTTATTGAAACTAAATGATTATGTCCTGATTATAAAGAAGAAGTTTATTTTTTCAAATTTAATATATAGAGGTTTTATAAATTGGATTTATAAAGGGTTCTCCATTAAAAGGTTGTAAAATTTAATTTTTTGAAAAATATTTCTTTTATCTAAAAAATATATTTTTTCTTAAATTATGTCTAAGATACTCATAATATGGATTCTAAATTTAAGTATTATATAATGTTCTAAATTCAGTTTATATTATTCATAACCTCTTTTGAACAGCTAGTTTGGTAAGTTATGGTGCATTTGAACTCAGTGGTGTGTGTAGTGGAAGTTATTGAATTACTTTAAAGAAATAACGTACTATGAAATCAATGGGTATTACATTCATCCATCCATCGATAAACTGTGTCTGCATAATTTGAAATTGTTCTTCGAAAATAAACGGTTGAAAATAGTAAATACCTTTTTGAGAAAACCCAAATCAGAAATTGGGTTAATAAAATTTAGACCTAATAAGAGGATAAGGGGAATGTAAAATTCACCACCAAATTAAGATCTCTATTAGGAGATATTTTTTGGAAATTAGAAACACATTATTGGAGGTAAAATGTAAATATTTATAGGGAGTGATTAAGTTCATCTGTCACAATCAATTGTAGAATTGATGGCCTCAAATCCATCAATCTATAATGAATTAAAATACCCTCGGTTCAACAAAATTTAAGTTATTAGGATAACTAATTTTTGGTTTTATGATCCCTTCCCTAAAGTTCAACAATTAATTTTTCTATAAAATAAGTTGGAATATATATATATATATACATGACAAGTAGAGTCAAATACTTTAACTAATTCCTACCACAAACTCATCTTTCACATTAAAAGACTTATTTTTTTTCTATTTAACCTAATTGTATTGCGTTCCAAAAATATGAATTTATAATTCAGATATCAGAACCTTTAAAAACATTACATTATTAAATTGAGGAAATAACATGGGTCAGTGATAGTTGATACACCCTTGCCTCCCTTCGGTTTCTGGTTCATGTTTCGCGGCCTTTCCAGATGTGACGGGTTGCCGCCCAACCTTTGGGTTGTCCTTTTTATGGAAATCCAAAAATATCCTTAACAGTAGTATTAGATTTCAAACTTAATCCACTCCGACCTTTAGAATTATCCAAAATACATATATTCAAACTCTCAGTACAATGTTGAGGTAGTTATTCATAATGAGGATCCTTTTTCCAAGTAATAACATGTAATCATCTTCATCGTGTATTCTTTTACAACACTGTAACATTCTGAATTACCAAAATCAGTCACCTCTTATTCCAGAATCACTACCTCATAATAATGACCACATTAAGGATTAACTTTCCTTCAACAATTTATTTTTCAAAAAGTGTAGCATACTATTAAGTCACTTTTGTTAGAACCATATAATCTCAAATACTCAATAAAATAGTACTGTAGTGCAATCCTTATTTATCTCCATAATTCATGTAACCAATATACTATTGATACAACACTCAAATGAAATAATTATATAATAACAACATAAGAACACTAGTCATTCCTCTTCATCTGAGATAGTATCATAACTTGATTATTATCCAATAACATCATTTGTGGTATACTATTATGAATAGGACATTGATTTGCATAGTGTCTCAACGCCTTGCAGATGAATTATTTTACATTGTAAAACATTTTCTTACCTTTGCAATCACACTCATGGTGTCCTTTTTCTCCACACTTCTAAAAAACATTCATTCCGTTCAAAAATTTACCGAGGTCATTCATTCCACATTGATCACATATTGAAAAACCCTTCTTTCCATATTCCCTTTATCTATATTATTTTATACCATCATTTTCTTCCCTGGCATCCCTTCAAAGCTATAGGATTTAGAGAATTTGTTACTGATCTTATTAACAGATGATACTATTTATTCATATGATGATAATATGTGAGGGACTATTTCCTTTCTAAATTTTGGATTAATACCATGAAAGATATGACCCTTATTACTATTTCGATCATACGTATTTTTGATGTTTTCATTCCTTCTACTAGGAGCCATTTCTAAAAAATGACACACACTAGGTCAGTTTATGATTCACAATTCATATTTCCAAACATGTAAAATCTCTAATGTAAATTGAACAGTTTATTGATATAATACATAATCATAAAAAACATTTCTTTAAGGAGGTTTATACTAATAAACCATTAATAGTGGTTTGTAATGAAAACGAGAATTATCCAAAGTATTTCACTCGGGATTTCCCTAACCAAGAGTGCAGAAATGCCCGCTGTTGTGCACCAGTTCCCATTTGAGTCTAAATCAACGTGGTGTGTTCCGAGTTTACCCCTAGGTACATCTGTGCCAGAGATGCCTCTACCTGCTCGTATCCAGATAGGGATAGATTTCTCAGAAAACTCACAAAATATCTACAATACAAAAATTCTAGAAATTTCATCTATACTAATCCTCAAAGTCTATCTTAGGGCTATGTGCTCTAATCAGTGTTTATTTAATCTATATTCCATGGATTATACTAAAATTCCTATGATACCGACTGTAACGCCCCGACCCCAGTTATCCAGGGTCGGTGCATTATTTTAATACATTGGCATGATTACAAGGAATCAAGTCCTGGAGGACCGATCAGTTTAGCAGTTTTGGAAAATAGATTACATACATGAACGTTACATTAAACATTATAAAATAAAACACAACCTAAATGATCCTTTTAGAACTCCATTAATCCCCATGCATAACCCTGACTATCATTCATAATATAGTTCTTGGAATCCTGGGAAAATATAACATAAGAAAGGGGTGAGATCAGATGCTCGGTAAGGGTAAATAATTTAACAGAAGCTATAAACTTTTATGTAATGATGTGTGATAAAAACAACGACCTTTTTAAAAATAAACATCAATATAATATGGAAAAAATAAATCAAGAATTACAATATAAACATGCACATTGATATTCTACTAGTCGAATAGTCACATGTAATAGCTAATTTCATAATGTGGTAATGGCTAATGTCAGACATCATTACCACATAGTAAATGCCTCATGACAAGACTACAAATAATCCTTTTGTCAAGGATTTATGCCAAGACACTAGTTTGTATCATTAGACCTACCGATGCATCGAGGAGCAATAGCAGGCTCCACCCATCACTTACTAAGTCCACTACATTCCACATATGAATAGTTAAAACATAACATAAACATTCGTATTAAAACTAGCGTACGAAATGTCAATACATTAACCATAAACCATTAATGGTATAAAAATAGAACATCCACATTCAAAAAAATCACAACTCATTTGAACCAATATGGAAGATTTTATTATAATAAATCAAACTCCATCAAAAATAATATCCAGTAAAGGATGATGATATAGTTGAAAATGAGGAGAAATCCTTTTTTAGAGAAATATCCTTTTTGTAAAATCATTTAAAAGTCACACATTTATAAAGGAATTAATTTAAAAGAGATTTTTGAATCAAGGTGTCCCATACCACTATGAAACATTTGAAAAAGTATTATCCTTTCAAAACATTCATATCCATATAAATAAATGCTTAAAATCACTTTGAAAACATGGACATTAATTAAAAATATGTAGAATGATAAATCATTAAAACATTTAAAATTATGATATTGATAAAGAGTACCTTTCAAAAATCCTTCTAATATTCATTTTGAAATTATTTTTATAAAAAAATGGACATGGATGATAAATATTTCCCAGTAGATACTTACACATAAACAATCTCAGATAATAATGAGATTGAGGAATTAACCCTTACCTTGAGCATTCCTTTAGTCAAGGGTACATTTAACCTCTAGTATGATGATGGTAATATGTTATTAAATAATAATATAACTATATTAATATTTATGATATCATACATGATTCATTTATGGCTTTATACTACCCATTTAATAATAATTTCCTTGTTAAATTAACATTTCGGGTAATAATAGCTTTATTTATCGTACGTGTTTTAACTTGTTACTCTAGATTGAATCACTTAGATCAATATTTAAATACATCCAGAATATACAACATGATATATATATTATATATTTATAATATAAATATTTATAATATACATATATATTAAATGAAAAACACTGTTTATGGAGACGGTTTTCCGTACGTACGCATACACGATGTTTCCATTTTCATATCATATTGAATGGAACTAAGTAAATAAGATATATGCAAGTAAATATATATATATATCCAATATAATTATTATTTCATATATTAAATACTTGTTAGCAATATTTATTATTACAATTGTCGATGAATGGTGAATGTGGAAATGAATCTCATCGCGTCGTGGAGACGGTAATCTGTACATATGCACGAACGACAATATCATTTCCTTAAAAAAGTGGAATTGGATGGTATATATTTTACAAAGACATTATCATGTTATTTTAATTATTTATATACATATTACACATCATTATTTCCATCCAAATAATATAGTGTTGAAAAACAATTTACACCACGACGTGGAGATGGTAATCCGTACGTACGCACGCATGGTGACATTATTATTCATAAGATGGATGGAATAATGAATATAGTTGTTCAATATTTATAATAAATTCACAATATATAAAACATACTGGAGTTATTATTTTATAATGGAAACAACAATAAAAGAGTAAATGGATGAATAAGAGAACTTGAAATAGTGTGGTGAAATCATTACCTCTTCTTCGGGTTCTTCCTTTTGATTTTATCAAAAGGGCTACTTGGATAGATTTCTGATCAAACTAAGGCCTCTAGGTTGAAGTGAGGGAAGTTTATAGAATATTTGGGTGGGGTTTGGCCAATCCATAAGGACTAGCGAGAAGGGTGAGTTCCAATTTATAAGAAGGGTGAGGGGCACCATAGGAAAAACATAACATATTATTTTATAATAAATTCATATTCAGTTTATAATGGCTCCAAATTTATTTATTTCGGGGATAAGGTGGTAATGTGTCAAAATATACTCCACCAATAGGTTTTATACAGGTTTGGGTCACTTTATTAACCTTATATTTTAGTTTTAACTCTTAGTTAATTAGTTTGACATTTAACATGTCTATTTGTATTTTTATATTATATGGTTAATAAACATACTATAAAAATTCAATAGACTCCCAAGTGGTCCATTAATGATACCCCTATCCTGATATAAGTCCTTTTTCTGAACATTAGATTTTTAGGAATCGAAAATTAATTAATAATATAATTTTTGTTTTTAAAAACTCTTTTATGTCAATTTTGACACTCTTGGGTATTCTTTTTTGATAAATTAATAACAGCATTATTAATTCGAAAAAAATTCATATAACCAATTATAAAATGTCATATTAACCTATAAAAGTATTGGAATTCCTAAAAAGTTGAAAATTACATTAATTTGGGTATTTACAATATCAATTATCTTAATCTTACATTAATACGGTAATTACTACATCATCATTGTGACATAAATAAATTAAGTTATTTAATTTCTAAAAATTAAAAATTAAATACCAATATGTAGTAAGTCATTTTATCTTTATAATTAATATTTATAATCAAGTGTATCTTAATTATAACCCTATATTAAAGATGTTTTAGTGATTAAACATTGATTTTAACTCTTTTAACTCTTCACCGAATTAAATAATAATAAATGTCCTAATCTAATCCAAGTGAACCTAAATGATAATATTTTATTACTAAGGTTGTTTTTAGTAGAGATACACTTGTCCTATAGAATTAGGACATTTGTTAGGGTAATATTAATATCATTTTTCCCTTAGTTAACCTATTTAATTTTAATTGTGTCAAATAAAAGTAAAAAGGTACAATTCACCAAAAATTGTATTTATCTTATTGAACCACATTTTTCTACTTGATATTAACCGTATAAGTACCCATCCTTAAACATTAATTAATATTATATTAAATGAATAATTCACATTGTGGATCTTCTTAGTTTTAGTGTTTTAGAAGATTAGATCATAACTATTACATCTCAAAAGATTACATAGAATACACTTCTACAATGTTTCCTTTTTTTACAAATCATGAACTCTTAAAAAAAGGTAATGTCTAGTTACATGTTTAAGACACCATGACTTTTCCTTTATCACATCCTTGACCCTATTCCACATTATTTCATATGAAAAAAATTTCAAAAAAACTTGGGGTGAGCATAAAAAAGCTCAATAAGGTATACACAAAGAAAAAAACTGTTAGTTTTTCAAAACAACAAGTAAACCATGAATACATTAGAAAAGAAATAATTTTTAACCTTATGAAGTAGTAAAAAATAGTCACTGAATAAAATATCATTACTTAATCTTTTTTAACCAAAATATTACCATAAAACCCTTATAAAGAACACATTACCTATAAATGTAACTTGGGACATTAACATACTTAAATGGAATAAACATATGATCGACTTCCACACATATCACTACATGGAATAACCATACGGCTAACTTCCATACCCAATTCATTGGAGGTTATAACGTTACCACCCATTCTAGTATTTACGGCACCACCCATCCTTTGGTTTATCACGTAACCACCCGTCAAATGTCCCAGTACCATTATAAAATCATAACACATAAAACAATAATAAAGGGAAGAAAACATTTACACATTTCAATCACAATATATCACATAAATATATTGACATAAAAAATCCATTATCGAAACCATTTTCAATACCAAAATACAGAAAATAGTATTTGGTATTTATTTACTTTTATAAATATTACGGCTTGTTGAGGAAACCATGATAAAATAATACACACGGCGGTGGAAAGGTCGTTGTCACCGCGTACGTTAAAAAGAAATATACCTTTTGTCATTTACTAAAATGATTCGTATATAAAATACTCATTTTGAATAAAAGTAGAAGTCAATGGGGTTTATACTGTGTATAAAATAAAGTCTTGTATTAGAACAAAATATGCCTCAATGAAAGAAGATTGGGACGAAGTCCCTTACCTCATGTTTGACGTGACTCGATTGCTCTTTAATCTCCTGAATAATAAACTAAAGTTAATTTTTACTTTCTTAAGAACCTTTTTCAATTTTTTTATTCCATTTATATAACTTATTTCCATGTAATAAATATTATGTAATCATTTAAGTTAATAATGTTCGTTTTGTCGATATTTGGTACTTAAATAAATAATGGACTTCTTACAATTATATGTTTTCACGTGTTCATAGGTTCATTCTATCCCGAATAATATTCATGATTTGGATATCATATATATCATATATATCCAGCATATACATGTATTAATAATAGTAGATAACATTTAGATGTAATAAATGAAATGCATCGTTCATGGAGATGGTAAGTTGTACGTACGCATGAACGCTACATTCATTTCTATTTCATATTTAATGGAGTTAAATCATAATGATATAAAGGTAAATAAAAATTCCAGTATAATATCATATATAATATCATTAACTCCCTCCTTTATACGTCCTACATATGTCATTAACGAATCAAATCACTTTGAGGGGGCGGTAGTCTGCACTTCTTAAACTGAAATTATCATGTTTACCCAGAATGGAATCCATAAAGGTATGCCATAAATGAAAAAAAATACAAAATCATAAGGAAAACATATAAATAATATATATCATATATAAATAGAGTGACATCTTAATTTCCACCATGAAAGATGTTAAAAGAATATTGAACAATCATCGTTTCGTGGGGCATAAATTCGCCAACCACAGAAACAGTATGTTATTTAACCATTAGACAGAGGTATATGTAAGTGAATCTCGAATCCGTCTCATAAAAACATACTAATATATTAAAGATACTTTTTTTGTCAAAAAATAAAGTAATAAAAATAGTTTATGGGGTTGGAGAAGAAAAAAAAAACAAAAGATCACAAGTAAAGATATTACCTTCAAATCGGGTAACTGCCTTTTGTTTGAACCAAAAGGGTTTCTTGAAGAGCATTATGCATAAGGTAAGGCTTCTAGGATGAAGAGATGGATGTGTAGAGATAAAATGAGCAGATATTGGAAGATACAAAGGCTTTAGAGGAGTGGGTATGGTGGTAGTGGTGGGCTACTTATATAAGTGGAGAGGAGGGTCACTCTTGGAATGTTATAAAATGTATCTTTATTTTAAAATGAGTTTCGGATTTTAAAGGTCCCACAATTATTTATTTATAGGATAAGTTGATAATAGTTTGAAATCCACCCATCCAATAGGTTTTTTATAAGTTTAGGACTTATATTTTACATTATTTTACATTTTATTTAAATCTTTAAATAATGAGGTAATCATTGCATCATCATGGTGTCATATATAATTAATTAATTTAATGTATAAAAATTATAAAAAAATACTATGATGTAGGAAATACTTTTATATTTCCAATTTATATTTATAGTCAAAATTATGACTTGTATAACCCCATGTAAAAATTGTTTTAGTAAAACAATACATGTTTGTGACATTTTTATTTTAACTTTAAATTAAAAGTTATTAATGTAATTTTCATACCCAAGTGGATCCATGGGGTCCCCAAGATGAACCATTGAATTTTTTGGTCGGCCATGACACATACAATAAGGGTAGGACATGTGTAAAGGTAATTTCATATTATTATAACATTATTTTTACCTTAAATTACACTAATTACCTTTAATCGCGATTAATAAAACTTACAAGTTATTATTCCCCAAAAAATTATTTTAATCTCATTGAGCCACATTTTACAAAATGATTTCTATTTTAAAAAATTCAATACATATAAGTTGAATTAATTAATTTAATAATTAATTCCCATTGTCAAAACAACTAGCGCGTTTTTATGAAACAATATATATCAAAAGATTGACACTAGTTTAAGTCCAGTTTCAAAGTGAAATTAATTCCAAAAACCACCATTGGATTAAGTGGTAAAAATATATTGTAATTTAACATTAAAACCAATTCAAAAGATAATCCAATCATATAAACAAATTAGATTAAAATAAGGTTTTGAATTAAAATACAACATTTTCACTATTCATTAAAAAAAGATCTTTATCGGAAAAATACCAAAAAAATTACAGAAAGTAAAATTTGTTGTCCCAATTCTAAAGAAGAATTTTTTGTCCAATAGAATGTATAAGAGTGACCAAAACTATATTTAAAAATGGTTATCCATCAAAAGGCGATAAGTCGACCTTTAGTGAATATTTGAGTATTTATGCTTAAAATTGAATTCTTTTCTTATTTTAAGCCATTATCGTTTATTAGATAAATGTAAAAACATTTAACAAACATATATAATCATATTTTAGTTATTTCAATTCATTATCTCCAATACAACGTCTATGTGTTAACTAACATTTGAAATAATATTATTATATTATTACTGTGCAACATAAGATTTCAAAGAAACTCTTTGTTGTGTATCAGGTACGATATCGAACATAGCAACCCCATTAAAGTAAAATTAATATTTAATTTGAAAATATTAATAAATATGAAATTGTTTTATTCTTTATTTAACTATGATGTTACATCCTTCCCCCCTTTTGTGAATTGTGTCCTAGCAATTTTATTCACTTATCAAAATAGGTGGGGGTATTTATCCATCAAAGCATTTTCAGATTCCCATGTTGCCTCTTCAACCATATAGTTTTTTCACAAAACCTTTACCTGGTGAATTACCTTATTCTGAAACACTTGCTCTCTACGGTCAAGAATCTGGATTGGTTGTTCTTCATAAGAGAGATTCTCTTCCAACTGAACTACCTCTCGGCTCAAGACATGAGATGGATCTGGCATATAATTTCTCAACATAGAAACATGAAATCCATTGTGTACCTGGGACAAACATGGAGGTAAATCCACTCAGTAAGCAACTGATCCAACCCTCTCTAGAATTTCATATGGTCTAATGAACCTTGGAACCAACATTACTTTCTTACCAAATGGCCTCACACATTTCCATGGTGAAACATTGAGAAAAAAATTATCACCTACCTCGAAAGATAGATCCTTCTCCGGTTATCCGCATAAATTTTCTTCCTGCTCTGAGCTGTTCACATGTGTTTCTGAATCAACTGAACTTTTTCTTCCATCTCGTCTACCAATTCTGGTCCAATCAGCTTCCTTTCCCCGACTTCATCCCAAAAAGCTGGAGTTCGACACCTATTTCCATATAATACTTCAAACAGAGCCATCTGTATACTAGAATGAAAACTATTATTAAATGAAAACTCAACCAAAGAAATATGTTGGTAACAACATCCATAATAATCCATCGAGCAAGAACATATCATGTCCTCCAAGGTTTGAATTGTTTGTTCTAACTTCCCATCTAATTGTGGATGAAAAGATGTAATGAAATTTAATTCAGTACCCAACGACTTCTGAAGGCCTTTCCAAAAGATAGAAGTGAACTTGAGATCACGATCAGATACAACGGAGATGGGAACTCCATGCAACCTGAATATATGTTTAGCATACAACCGAGCAAGCTGATTTAGAGACCATGTATCTCGAATTGGAAGGAAATGAGTTGATTTAGTCAATCGATCAACTATAACCTATATTCCATTATTAACTCGAGATGTCTTTGGTAATCCCACAACGAAGTCCATGGGTAAATTTTCCCATTTCCACTCTGGAAGCGGTAATGACTGCAACATCCCTTTTGGTAACTGCAGCTCCACATTAACCTGATGACAAGTCAAACACATCACAGTAAAATCGGCAATATCTCTTTTCATTCCATCCCACCAGTAATACTCCCGCAGATCCCTGTACATCTTAGTACTTCCAGGATGAACTGAAAATAGCAAACTATGAGCCTCATATAACAACTCATTATTCAAATGTGAATCACAAGGCACACATATTCTCTTCCCAATCCTTAAAACACAATCATTGTCAATGTTAAATTCAGTAAACATACCATTCTAAACGAGTTCTACCGTTTTCTGCAACCCACTGTCTTTCTTCTGCACATGCTTAATTCTATCTGACAGAGAAGATCTCACTTACACCTGAAACAAAACAGAAGAACTTCTTGCACCAACAACATCTATGCCAAAGTTCATCAAATCAAAATCCAATGGATCTTGTTCTAAATGTAGCATGGTTAATGAAGCATTTCTCTTTCGACTCAAAGCATCACCAACATTATTTTCTATTCCCGGATGGTAATGAATTGTACAGTCATAATCCTTAATTAATTATAGCCATCTCCTCTGTCTCATGTTCAATTCTTTCAGAGTGAATATATACTTTAAACATTTGTGATCAGTATATATTTCACACATTACACCATAAAAATGATGCCTCCAAATTTTTAGAGAAAAAACAACAGCAGCTAATTCCAAATCATTTGTAGGGTAATTTACCTCATGTGTTTTCAACTGATGTGAAGCATATGCAATTAACTGATCATTCTTCATAAGGACACAACCATGTCCCTTCAATGAAGCATCACAGTAGATAACAAACTCACCATTCCTAGAAGGAAGTTCTAAAACTGGAGCATTCACCAATCATTTTTTCAACTCCTAAAAACAATCATCACATTATTTTGTCCAGATAAACATAACACCCTTCGAGTTAGCTTAGTCATTGGACTAGATAACCATGAAAACATTTCAACAACCCTTCAATAGTAACCTTCCAAACCAATAAAACTACGGATCTCGGTTACATTTGTGGGTCTTGGCCATTCTTCAACAACTTTTTTTAGTAGGATCAACAGTTATGCCATTTTTTTAAACAATGTGACAAAGGAATGAAATTTGTTGGAACCAAAACTCACACTTGCTGAATTTTCCATACAGTTTATTTTCTTTTATGGTTTTCAAGATAACCCTTAAATTACTTTCATCCTCCTCTTTACTTTTAAAAAACACAAATATATCATCAATGAAAACAACCACAAACTTATCCAAGAACTAAAGGAAAATTCTATTCATAAGGTCAATGAATACAGCAGGTGAATTGGTTAACCCAAAAGGAATAACTACAAAATCAAAATGTCCATATCTAGTACGAAACACAGTCTTCAGAACGTTTTCTTCTTTTAATTTAAACTGATGGTACCCCGACCTCAAGTCAATCTTCAAAAAATACTGAGCTCCATGGAGCTGATCAAACAAATCATCGATATGAGGAAAATGATACTTGTTCATAATAGTGATGTTATTCAATGCTCTATAATCAATGCAAAGTCTCATTGAACCATCGTTATTTTAAAAAAACAAGACAGGATCACCCCATGGTGATGTGCTAGGTCGAATGAACCCTTTATCTAATAACTCATGTAATTTATTCATTCACTCTAAAAGTTCAACTTGATCTATTCGATAAGGGGGGTTTTTAATTGTCTTAGAATCAGGAACTAAGTCAACAATAAATTCAGAATCCCGATTAGGAATAATACCAGGAAACTCATCACGAAAAACATCAAGATACTCATTTACCACTGGAACATCATTAATCTGAACAGTTCCTTTATTTTCAACAATATGTTCAAGGTAACATTCATTTTCATATTTTACTAGTTTCTCATCTTCCTGATATTTTATCAAAAGCAAGGGTTCATTCAAGTACACAAACTGAAAATATTTCTAAAAAGAAACCATTTTAGCTCTGCATTCAATCTTAGCATGATAAACAGAAATCCCATACATGCCCAAAATAACATCAAACTCTACTAGAGGCAAAAAAATAATGTTTTTAGGTAGATTCATTCCGCACACAAGTATAGTAACATTCTTATTATTTATTTTTGTCTCAATGTTTCCTCCGGGTGTTTTTACCATAAGATCAAGATTGATATCTTGAGATGGAATTCCCCATTTAGTAGAAAACTACTCAGAAATGAAAGAATGTGTAGACCCTAAATAAACAACACATTGGCATAATCTGAACAAACAAACAGTGTACCTGATACTACTTCATTCGATAGCCCAACATCTTCTAATGTAGTTGCAATGGATTTGACCACCCCTTTCTTCTTGTAGTATGGATGATTTTGTTTATTTGAGTCTTCGTTAGACACTCATTTTCATAATTACCCATTTCATTACACTTAAAACATCTTAACAATGGATTTTCATTTCCGGCTTGATCATCTTTTTTACAGTTACGATCAATATGACCGGACTTACCACACCGAATGAACTTTCCAGAATTGGATAAAAATTCTCCAGGATGCATTTTACCACACTTCTCACAGGATGGAAATTTGGTTTTCTTACCTCCTTGCTTCTTTGATGAATTCTTTCCCTTTGACTGCCAACTGGACCTCTTATTCTATTGTTTGTCAGAGAACACCTGATCATCGGAAAACACCATTTCCACTTTCTCTGCACACCAAACAAGTTTTTCATAACATTTGAACTCACGAGAAGCAAAAGCCCTTCGATACTTTGGCTTTAACCCTGAGTAAAAATTGTTTATTTTACTATCAAGATCTTGTATGAAATTTGGAGCATACCTTGCCAGTCGAGTGAACTTTGCTTTATAAGAAGCCACTGAGTCATCCTCCTGCCTCAATTCTAGGAATTGTTTTTCCATCCTAAGATGAACCACCTTAGGAAAATATTTCTCAAGAAACATACAATTGAATTCATCTCAGTGAAGATCATCAATCTCATCACTGTGCCTGATATTTTTCATCATCGACAACCACTAATCAGCTTCACCTTCAAAACAGTAAACAAAAAAACTAACCTTTTGATGTTCTGAACACCCCATGACATAAAAAATCTTCTCCAGTGCTTTAATCCACCCTTCATCTAGCACAGGTTCAGATGATCCTCTAAATGGTGGGGGATGTTGCCTCATGAAATGTTCCACCACTGACATGTTCCTATGCGGTTGATCTGGCTGATCTCATGAATGGATACCACCACCATTTATAGCCTGAGTCAGCTATGCCATTACGGCAACAAACTGTTCATTTACGATTCCGACCATCTCAGGTTGCTGATTTGGAAGGTTGCCTTTCTCATGATGTCGTCCCAACATAGCTGCCTTGTTTCCTCTGTGGAAAACCATTCTGAACACAGAAATATCTTAGGTAAAGCAACATGGTAATCTTTAAATGCTACACCATTTCAATCATACCATAAATTAATTTATAACGTAAAATTTTTAACTCCTAAAGTTGTCTAAACCAACCTCTGATACCAACTATAAAGACTCATCCTTAAACATTACTTAATATTGAATTAAATGAATAATTCAAATTGAGGATCTTTTTAGGTTTAGTTTTTTAGAGAATTAGATCATAACTATTACATTTCAAAAGATTACACAGTAGACACTTATACAATGTTTCCTTTTTTACAAAACATGAACGCTTAAAAAAAGTCATGCATAGTTCCATGTTTAAGACAACATGGCTTTTCCATGATCACATCCTTGACCCTATTCCACATTATGTCCTGTGAAAAAAATTTCAAAAAAACATGGGGTGAGCATAAAAAATATTAGTAAGGGATACACAAAGAAGGAAAACTATTAGTTTTATCAATAAGACAAGTAAACCATGAATACTTTATCAAAGTAATAATTTTTACCCTTCTGAAGTAGTAAAATATATTCACTAAATAAAAGATCATTATACCCTTTTTAATCCAAAATATTACCATAAAACCCTAATAAAGAACACATAACATATAAAGGTAACTTGGGACATAAACATAAATAAATGGAATAACCATATGTTTGAATTCCACACATATCACTACATGTAATAGACATACTGACGACTTCCATACCCAATGAATTGGAGGTTATAACGTAACCACTCTTCCTGGTATTCACGGCACCGCCCGTGATTTGGTTTATCACGTAACCACCTGTCAAATTTCCATGTACCATTATAAAATCATAACAAATAAAACAATTATAAAGAAAATAATACATTTACACATTTCAATCACGTTATATCACATAAATATATTGACGTAACAAATCCATTATCAAAACCATTTTCAATACCAAAATACATAAATGAGTATTTGGTATTTATTTACATTTAAAAATATTACGGCTTGTTGAGGAAGCCAACGATCAAATAACACTCGCAGCGGCAGAAAGGTCATTGTCACCACATACGTTAAAAAGATACATACCTTTTTTCATTTAGTAAAACTATTTGTATATAAAATATTCATTTTGAATAAAAGTAGAATTAAAAGGGTTTTATACATCTAATAAATGAAAGTCTTTTATTAGAACAAAATATGCCTCAATGAAAGTAGATTGAGACAAAGTCCCTTACCTCGTGTCTGACGTGCCTCAATTTCTCTTTAGTCTCTTGAATAATTAACTAATGTCAATTTATACTTTCTTAAGAACCCTTTTCAAGTTTATTATTCCTTTTATAAAACTTATTGACATGTTATAGACATTATGTAATCATTTAAGTTAATAATGTTTGTTTTGTAGATATTTGGTACTTAAGTCAAAAATGGACTTCTTACAATTACATGTTTTCACGTGGTCAAATGTTCATTATATCCAAAATGATATTCATGATTTGGATATCATATATATCATATATATCCAGAATATACTTGTATTTATAATATTACATGACATTTAGAGGTATGAAATGAAATGCACTGTTCCTGGAGACGGTAAGCCGTATGTACGCATGAACGCTACTTTCATTTCTATTTCGTATTTAATGGAGTGAAATCATAATGATATAAAGGAATATTATAATTCCAGTATAATATCATATATAATATCATTAAATAAATCCTTTATATGTCCCACATATGGAATTAACAAATCATATCACTTTGAGGGGGCGGTAGTCCGCACTTCCTAAAATGAAATTATCGTGTTTACCCATAATGGAAACCATAAAGGTATTCTATAAATGAAAAAATAGAGAAGAATAAGGAAAAAATAAACATAATATATATCATATATAAATATATTGAAATCTTAATGGCCACCATGAAAGGTGTTAAAAGAAGATTGAACAATCATCGTTTCGTGAGGCAAAAATTCACCAACCATAGAAACAGTGTGTTATTTAACCGTTATACAGAGGTGTGTGTAACTGTAGATCGAATCCTTCTCATAAGAAATTCAAAATATATTTAAGATACTTGTTTTGTTAAAAAATAAATTAATATAAATATTTTATGGGGTTGGAGAAGCAAAACAAAACAAAAGAGTACAAGTGAAGACATTACCTTTAAATTGGGTAACTCCCTTTAGTTTGAACCCAAAGGGTTTTTTGAAGCGATTTATGCCTAAGGTAAGCCTTCTAGGATGAATATAGGTATTTGGAGAGATAAACTGAGTATATATTGTCTGAGAAAAAGTCTTGAGAGGTGTGGGTAAGGTGGTATAGGTGGGGGCCTTTTATAAGAGGAGAGGAGGGGCGCTCTTGGAATGTTATAAAATGTAACTTTATTTTAAAATGAGTTTTAGACTTTAATGGTCCCAAAATTATATATTTCGAGGATAAGGTGATAACAGTTCTAAATCCACCAATACAATAGGATTTTGACATGTTTAGGTCTTATATTTTCATTATATTTTAATTTTATTTAAATCGTTAAATAATGAGGTAATCGCTGCATCATCATGGTATCATATATAATTTAATTTATTTAATGTCTAAAAATTATATAAAAAATTATTATGTAGGAAATATATTTATCTTTCCAATGAATATTTATAGTGAAAATTATTACTTGTATTACCCCATGTAAAATTGTTTTATTAAAACAATACATGTTTGTGACATTATTATTTTAACATTAAATTAAAAGTTATTAATGTCATTTTCTTACCCAAGTGGCTCCATTGGGTCCCCAAGTTGACCCATGGATTGTTTGGGTCGGCCATGACACGTCCAATAAGGTTAGTAAATGTTTCAAGGTAATTTCATATTATTATAACATTATTTTTACCTTAAATTACACAAATTACCTTTAATCGCGATAAAGAAAACATAAAAGTTACTATTCACCAAAAAGATATTTTAATCCAATTGAAAAACATTTTACTTCCGAATGAAAAATATGTATGCAAGATTTTTTAAATTCAATTCACAAAAGTGGTAAATTTTTATTAATACGAAAAATCAGTTTTTAACTACCTCTCAGTGGTTTCACTATTCATCAAAAATTGATGTTTTTCAGAAAAATACCAAAAATTCACCCTAAGATATATTTGATATTCCAAATTCAAAAAAATTTCCAATTTACAAAATTAAACACATATAATTTTCATTTATTAATTTAATAATTAATTCCCGTTTTCAAAATAACAAGCGTGTTTTTATTAAACAATATATATCAAAAGATTGACACTAGTTTATGTCCAATTTCAAAGTGAAATTAATTCTAATGACCACCATTGGATTGTATGGTAAAAATAAATTCTAATTGAACATTAAAACCAATTAAAATGATAATCTAATGTTATAAACAAATTTTATTAAAAGGTTTTTTTGAATTAAAAGACAACATTTTTCTCTATTCATTAAAAATGAACTTTATCGGAAAAATACCAAAACATTACAAAGAGTAAATTTTGATGTCCCGATTCTAAAGAAGAATTTTATTTCGTCAAATAGAGTATATAAGAGTGAACAAAAATATATTTAAATATGGATCTCCATCAAAAGGTGATAAGTGAACCTTTAGTGAATATTAGAGTATTTATGCTTAAAATTGATTTCTTTTCTTATTTTATGCCTTTATCTTTTATTGGATAAATGAAAAAACAATTAACAAACCTATTTAATCATATTTTCGTTATTTATATTCATTCCTACCAATACAACATATATTTGTTAACTAAAATTTGATATAATATTGTTATATTATTAGTGTGCGACGTAAGATTTCAAAGAAACTCTTTGTCGTGTATCGGGTACGCTATCGAACATAGAAAACCCATTAAAGTAAAATTAATATTTAATTTTAAAATATTAATAAATATGAAAATGTTTTATTCTTTATTTACCTTGTATTTTACAAACTATGTCTCTCGGATTTTAGAAATTCCAATCACAGAAGCAGAAAAATTTAGTTTGATGTGAAATTACAAATTCTCCTAGGAGGTGGGTAAAAGGCGGTGAAATGTTCTATAAAATTTTTATATATCTAAAATTATTATAATTTGACTCCAATTAATTACATTGAACTTATATTTTAATTATGTATCTATTTTGACCTAAAATAAATTTAAATAAAATAAATAATTATTTAAATAAAAATTTTGTTTTAAACGATAACTCAGTGTTTTTTCACTATTGATCAAAAATTGAACTTTTTCAGAAAAATACCAAAAATTCACCAAAGGCTAATTTCGATATTCCAAATTCAAAAATGTTGTCTTTTTTAATAAATTAAAAACATATAAGTTTCATTGACTAATTAAAAAGTAATTCCCGATGTCAAAACCAAAAGGTGTATTTTTAAGAAATAATAACTATCAAAAGATTGGCACTTTTTTATGTCCAATATCAATCTAAAATTACTTAAAATGAAAATAATTGGATTAAATTGTAAATTTATAATCTTTTTATACTTCTAGACAATTAAAATGTATAATTTATCACTATATATAATTTTTATTAAAAAAGTAGTTTTCAGATGAAATATAGTATTTTTCACTATTCACCAAAAAAATGGAATTATCAAAATAACACAAAAAATTTATGGAAACTAAATTATTATGTCCTGATTCTAAATAATAATTTTATTTTTTACAATTGAATATATAAAATTTTTAAATATAGGATTTAAAAATGGTTCGCCATTAAAAGGGGGTAAAATTGCATTTTTTTAAATACTTCTTTTAACTAAAAAATTTTATTTGTTCTTACATTATGTCTAAAGAACTCATAATATAGATTATGAAATTATAAGGATTATATAAAGTTCAAAATTCAATTAATACTATTCATTACCACTTTTGAACGGCATGTTTGGTAAGTCGTGGTGCGCTTGAACTCAGTGTTTCGTGTAGTGTAAGTTATTTCATTACATTGAAAAAATAACGTACTATGATATCATTAGGAGTTACATTATTCCCTCCTTCAATATATTGTGTCCTCGCAATTTGAAATTGTTCTTCGTAAAAAAATGGTTGAAAATAGAAAATACATTTGTGGGAAAACCCACATCAGAAATTGGTTTAATAAAATATAGTATTAATAAGAAGAAACAGGGAATGAGAAAATCACCACCAAATTATGATCTCGATTAGGATAAAATTCTTGAAAATTTGAGACACATAATTGGCGGGAAAATGTAAATATTTATAGGGACTGATTGAGGTCATCAGTCACAAAAAATTGTTGAATTGATGGCCTCAAAGCCATCAATCTAAGATGATTTCAAATACCATCGGTTCAACAAAACACAAGGTATTCGGATAACACATTTTTGGTTTTAATATCCCTTACCTAATTTTTATTAATTATTTTATCCATAAAATAAGAGGGAATATATATATATATATATATATATATACTTGAAAAGTAGGGTTTTATCCTTCAACTAAATCCTACCACAAACTCATCTTTCACTCTAAATGTATTCAAAAAATATATTCTATTTAACCTAATTGTATAGGGTTTCAAAAATAATGAATTTATAATTCAATTATCAAACCCTTTAAAAAATATCATTATTAAATCCAGGTCATCAAGTGGGTCAGTGATAGTGGATACACACTTGCCTCTCATCAGCTACTGGTTCAAGTCTCGCAACCTTGCCGGACATGAGGGGTTGTCGCCCGACCTCCGGGTTGTCCTTTTTATGAAAATCCAAAAATAACCATAACAATAGTATCCAATTTCAACCTTAATCCTTTCCAACCATTAGAATTATCCAAAATACATATATCCAAACTCCCAGTCCAATGTTTATAAGGATGTTAATCATAATGAGGATCATTTTTTTCATCTAATAACAGGTTAATGACTTCATCTTGTATTCTTTTACGACACTACAAAATCCAGTATTACCAAAATCAACCATCTCTTATTCCAAAATCACTACCTCATTATGAGGACCATATTAAGGATTACCTTTCCTTCAACCATTTATTTTCCAAAAAGTATATCATACTATTAAGTCACGTTTCTTAGAACCATATAATCTCAAATCCCCAACAAAATAGTACTGCAGTACAATCCTTATTTATCAACATAATTCATGTAACCAATATACTATTAATACAACACTGAAATGAAAAAATTCTATAATAACAACATAAAAACACTAGTCATTACTCTTCATCTAAAGTAGTATCATAACATTATTATTATCCAATAAGATCATTTGCGGTATACTGTTATGAATGGGACATTGATTCCGGTACTGTTTCAACACCTTGTAGATGAAGCATTTTACATTGGAAAATTTTTTCTTACCCTTGCAATCATGTACATGGTGTCCTTTTTTCTTCACACTTATAACAAACTCTCATTCCCTTCAACAATTTACCAAGGTGACTCATTCGACATTTATCACATATTAGAAAACCCTTCTTTCCCCTATTCCCTTTGACAATCTTATTTTCTACCATCTTTTTATTCTCTGGGTTCCCTTCAAAGCCATAGGATTCAGTTAATTTGTACTAATCTTATTAACACATGATACTATTTATTCATATGATGATAATGTGTGGGAGACTATTTCCTTTCTAAATATTGTCTTAATACCATGAATGATATGACCCTTCTTACTATTTGGATCATACGTATTGTTGGAGTTATCATTCATTCTACTGGGCGTCATTTCTAAACAATGGCATACACTAGGTTAGTTGATGAATCTCAATTCATTTTTCCAAACAAGTAAAATACCTAACATAAATTGAACATTTTATGGATATAATCCATAATCATAAAAAAAATTCATTAAGTAGGTATATACTCACAAACCCTTCATAGTGGTTTGTAAAGAAAATGAGAATTTTCCTAAGCATATCCCTTGGGAGTGTTGTTACCAAGAATGCAGCAAGGACTGTTGTCATGAACCAGTTCCCAATTGAGTGTAGCTCAATGTGGTGTTTTCAGATTTTATCCCTTGGTACATCTGTGCCAGAGCCACCTCTATCTGCTCATATCCAGACAGGGATGTGTTTCTAGGAAGACTCACAAAATATCTACAATACCAAAATTCTATGATGTTCTTCTACACTAATCCTCAAATTCTATCATTGGGTTATATGCTATAATAAGAGATTATCAAAATATATCTTCCATGGTTTATACTACATTTTCTCTGATACCAACTGTAATGCCCCAACCCCAGTCACCTAGGGTCGGTTCATTATTTTAATACATTAGCATGATTACATGAAATAATGTATAGAAGGACCAATCAATTTAGCAGTCTTGGAAAATAGATTACATACATAACCATTACATTACACATTAGAAAATAAAACACAACATAAATGATTCTTTGATAACGGCATTAATCCCCATGCTTAACCCTGCTTATCATTCATAATACACATCTTGGAATCCTGGTAAAATAAAATATAATAATGGGGTGAGCTCAGATGCTCAGTAAGGGTAAATAATTTAGTGGAAGATATAAACTTTTAAGGAAAGATGTGTGATAAAAACAACATCCTTTTTAAACCTAAAAATGAACATAATATGGAAAAAATAAATCAAACATTACCATATAAACATGAACATTGATATTTTACTAGTCGAATAATCACATGTAATAACTAATTTCATATTGAAGGAATGCCTAATGCCAGACATCATTTCCACGTAGTCAAGGCCTCGTGCCAAGACTACAAATAAAACTTTTGTCAAGGCCTTGTTCCAAGACACTAGTTTGTCTCCTTAGACCTACCGATGCATCGAGGAGCTATAGCGAGCTCCACCCGTCACTTACTAAGTCCACTGCATTCCTCATATGAATAGTTGAAACATAACATTAACATTCGTTTTAAAACAAGCATACGAAATGTCAATACAATAACATTAAACCATTAATGGTGTAAAAATAGAACATCCATAGTAAAACATATCATAACTCATTCAATATAATATGGAAGATTGTATTATAATAAATCAACCTCAATCAAATATAATATCCCCTAAAGGATGCCGATATAGTTGAAAATGACGAGTAAAACATTTTGAGATAAATATCCTTTTTGTAAAATCATTTAAAAGTCACACATTTAAAAAAGAAGTAATTAGAAAGATGTTTTTGAATCAAATTGTCCCTTACCACTTTGAAACTTTTGAAAAGAACTATCATTTCAAAACATTCATGCCCATATAAATAAATGCTTAAAATCATTTTGAAAATAAGGACATTAATTTAAAAGATTTACATAGATATATCTTTAAAACATATAAATATATGATCTTGATAAAGGGTACGTTTAAAATCCTTAAAATATTCATTTTTAAATCATTTTTATAAAAAAATGGACATGGATGATAAAAAAGTCCTAGTAAATACTTACACATAAACAATCTCGGATAATAATGCAGTTGAGAAATTAACCCATACCTTGAACAGTATTTTAGGCAAGGGTAAATTTAACCTCTTGTATGAATATAGTAATATGTTATTAAAAAATACCATAACCATATTAATATTTATGATATCATACATGATTCATTTATGACTTTATACTATGCATTTAATAATAATTTCCATGTTAATTAATATATCGGGTAATAATCGCTTTCTTTATCACACAAGTATTAGCTTGTTACTCTTGATTGTATCACTTAGATCAAGATTTAAATACTTCTATAATATAAACCTTGATATATATATCATATATATTTAGAATATAAATATGTATAATAGTCATATATGTGAAATTAAAAACACCATTTATGGAGATGGTAGTCCGTACGTTCGCATAAACATTGTTTCCATTTTCATATCGTATTGAATGGAAGTAAGTTAATAAGATATATGTAAGTACATATATTTATATCTCTCCAATAGCATTATTATGTCATATATTACATACTTTTTAGTAATATATATTTTTATAATCATCGATGAATGGTGAACGTGGAAATTAATCTCATCGCGTCGTGGAGATGGTAATCCCTACGTACGCACGATCAACAACATCATTTCTGTAACAGTATTGAATTGGATGGTATATATTTTACAGAGACATTATCATGTTATTTTAATTATTTATATACATATTAATCTTCATTATATCCATCCAAATAACAAAGTGATGAAACACAATTTACACCATTGTATGGAGACGGTAAGTCGTACGTACGCACGCATGGTGACACTATTATTAATAATATTGATGGAATAATGAATATAGTTGTCCTATATTTATAATAACATCAAAATATATATAAGATACAAAAGTTATTATTTTATAATGGAAACAACAAAGAAAGAGTATGTGGAAGAATAAGAGAACTTGAAAGAGGGTGGTGAAATGATTACCTCTTCTCTGAGTTCTTCCTTTTGATTTTGTCAAAAGGGCTCCTTAAGTGGGCATTATGATAAAACTAAGGACTCTTGGTTGAAGTGAGGGAAGTTGAGAGAATATTTGGGTAGGGTTTGGCCGAGCCAAAAGGTTTTGAATGTGTGAATTAGAGAGAAGGGGGAGTGCCCTTTTATAAGAGGGGTGAGGAGAATCTTAGGAAAAACATAAACTATTATTTTATAATAAATTCATTTTCGGTTTATAATGGCTTAAAAATAATTTATTTAGAGGCTAAGGAGGGGATGGGTCGAAATCCACTCAACCAATAGGTTTTAGACAGGTTTGGGTCACATTATTAAGCATATCTTTTAGTTTTAAATCTTAGTTAATTAGTTTGACATTTACCAAGTATCATTGTATTTTTATATTATATGGTTAATAATATTAATATAAACTTAAAATTGACCGCATCTATTCAATTAATGATAAAAAGATCATGATATAAGTCCTTTGGCCTATCTATAGATTTTGAGGAATAGAATATTAATTAATAATATAATATTTTTTTTAAAACACTTTTATGTCAATTTTGCACTATTGGGTATTCTTTTTGATAAATTCATAGCAGCATTATTACATCGAAAACAATTATTATAACCAATCCTAATATGTAATATTAGCCTAGAAAATTATTGTAATTCATAAAAACTCTCAAATTACATTTATTTGGGTATTTATAAAACCAATTATCTTTATCTTTCATTAATTCAGTAATTACTGCATCATCATTGTGTCATAAATAAATTAAATTATTTAATGCCTAAAAATAATAAATAAAATACCAATGTGTAGGAAATATTTTTATCCTTATAATTAATATTTATAATCTAATTTATCTTATGTATATCCCTTTGTTAAAAATATGTTAGTTATTATACATTAATTTTAATTCTTTTAACTCTTCTTTGAATTAAATAATATTAAATGTCCTAATCTAATCCAAGTGGACCTAAATGATAATATTTTATTCCTAAGGTGGTTTATGGTTGAGATACACTTGTCTAATAGAATTATGATATGTGTTTGGGTAATATTAATATCATTTTTACCCTTAATTACCCTATTTACTTTTAACCTTGTTATATAAAAGTAAGAATTACTATTCACCAAAAAAACTTTGTCTTATTGAGTCACATGTTACTCCTTGATATTAACCATGTCTCTCGTATTTTCGAAATTCCACTCACAGATGAGGTAAAATTAGGTTTTATGTGAATTTGAAAATTCTATTAGGAGATGGGTAAATGACGGTGAAATGTTCTATAAAATTTTTATATATCTAAAATTATTATAAATTGACTCCAATGAATTACATTGAACTTATATATTTATTATGTATCTATTTTTTCCTAAAATAAATTTAAATAAAATAAATAATTATTCATATAAAAATTCGGTTTTAAACGATAACTCAGTGTTTTTTTACTATTCATCAAAAATTGAACGTTTTTCGAAAAATATAAAAAATTCACCCTATGCTAATTTTGATATTACAAATCCATAAATGTTTTCAATTTTATAAAATTAAAAACACAGAAGTTGAATTTATTAATTTAAAATTAATTTCCTATGTCAAAACCAAAAGGTGTATTTTTAAAAAATAATAATTATCAAAAGATTGACACTTGTTTATTTCCAATTTCAATGTAAAATTACTCACAATGAACATAATTTAATTAAATGGTAAAAATATAATCTATTCATACTTTAAACCACCAAAATGTATAATTTAACACTATAAATTATTTTTATTAAAAATGATGTTTTTAGTAAAAATGTAGTTTTTTTCACTGTTCTCCCAAATATGAAATTTATCAGAAAAACAGTAAAAAATTATTGAAACTAAATTATTTTATCTTGATTCTAATTAAGATGATTATTTTTACAAATTGAATATATAATAGTTTTAAATATTTTATTTAAAATGGGTTCTCCATTAAATGGTGGAAAAATTTATTTTTTGAAACATACTTATTTTATCTGAAAAAATGTATTTATTCGTACATTATGTCTAAGAAACTCATAATATAGATTCTAAAATAAAAAGGATTATATAAAGATAAAAATTACGTTAATAATATTCATAACCTCTTTTTAATAGCTAGTTTGGTAAGTCGTGGTGTGCATGAACTCAGTGTTGCATGTAGTGTAAGTTATTGAATTACATTTAAGAAATAACTTACTATGAAATCATGGTGTGTTATAGATGTTCATGTCTACCTCAATTATTTTCATTCGAACAATAAATGAGTAGGAATTGAAATAACAAAATAAGTCTCCAAAATAAACACAAAAATTATACTGATCCCGCAAGATGATTGAACTAAAAAAATTATATGATCATTCATTGGTCCTTGATTGTCAAAGAATTCATGAATGAGGATAAAATCTAAATAAAACACATTTCTAACGATGATTTGGTTTCATTAATAATAATGAACAATATATTATCAACATCATCAGAAAGATACATCAAATATGTGGTATTTCAATATTTTATTTTTTATTATTTTCTTGAAAGGATTCTCTCAGGTTCTCCCTAAAGATCATCTATTGGTTCCAAGGTTATTCTAGTAATCTAAGAATTCTGATATAATAGTATATTGAAATGAAATAATTTTATTCATACTGTTTTATACATTTTTTTGCTTGTGGTGACTTTTCCACAAGCTACCCCTTTTAAAAAATGTTATGTTCTTCCAAGGATGATCTACATGTTTTGAACTGAACAGTGCCCTCAGATTTTGAATTTGAGTACCTATTTAGAAGTTATTACACTTTTTTAAGAACATTGTTTGGTTGTGAAATTGAATATATTTTATATATTTTAATTACTTAATCTAGTATCCTAGGGCCATAGAAGTACATTTCGTCTTAGTTCATGGACTCAATAATAATCCATATAATAATTACAAAATAATAAATAGAATATCATAGAAATTACAAGAAGAATCAGTTTGTGAGGTAGTTGTCCACCACACAAACAACAGAAAATATTGTTTCCCATTTGATGAATGAGGAGAATGTTTTATGCCCTAAAATTACTATAATAACATATCAATATATGGTTGATAATTATTTTATTATATAATATAGTTTTAATATTATATTAAGGAGTTTTTTGAATATGTAAAATGAAAACACATGGTTAAGAGTTATAACCCTTCTTTGGACAACATTTTTAATTTTAACATTGAATCATTCGTAATTAGTTTTAACAGATAGAATAATGAAACAATGATGTGGTACAGAAGTATGGTATTGTATTTGGTTGGTATTTTATGAAACATAAGGGTTTTTAATGTGCAGTGGATATGAGATGCAATTATGTTTTATAAGTGGGGGAGATAAAATGCTTGGATTTTTTCAAATTTAAAACATGTAATGACGTTTCAAATATGAAAAATAGTGCAAAATAGATCATTATCAATACATAGATGAGATAAGATCTAAATATGGACATTAAATTAGATACGTACAATTTTATATCTATTACCCATTATGTATTTAATTTTATACTATGAAAACTAGTTTAATTGTTAACTGTGGTAATTAATTTTTTTACCATTTTTACTATTAATTTTCACCAAAAATATATTTTAACATATTACAAAATATTAGATTTCTAATTAAAAATATAGAATATTCTTTTTCAAATTACATTAACATAAGTGGAAGTGTTTTATTTAAAATTAAACCCCAGCGGAGAAGAAAACACATTTTAAAAAAGATAAATGTTTTCATAAGTAATGAAAATATAAATATATAAATTACATAATTAATTTATTAAATCATACTAAATTGTAATTATAAATATATAAGTGAAATAATTTTACTTCTATAACCATATAAAAATTAAATTGCAGTTGTAAATCAATTAAATTAGAAATAATATTATAATAAAAATTGTTATTTTTTAATAATCATCCAAATATTAATCTCCATTGAATATTAAAAAATGATCAATAGAATATTATATTAACATTTAGATTTAAATATATATATATTTTCAATATCTTTCCTAAATGTTTAAAAACATTCATTAATTCTTTTTTAGATTATTATTTTATATTTTATTTCAAAAAAAATGTTTTTCTGATACATATTAACATTTTACTAAAAATTTAGTGAATTTAATAAATTTTTTTATTTATATAAAACCATTATATATTATTTTTAAAACATTTATATACTTATTCATACTATTAAAATTAATTCCTAGAACATAATAGTGATTTTGAAATAATAACAGTAGAATATTTTGGTTTGTTAAAACTTGATGGTACATGTAATGCAAGATATTGAAGAAATTAAATTTATTTCAAAAAATCATATTTCATAAAAACATGGTGAGTAAAATTCTTCCCAACTAAAATTAATTTTTCTATTAATATTCATCAATCTGATTTAAAAAATTAAGAAACTTAATGATCTTCATATCCTCATTTTTCCACATATATTTTTCAAATTGGTAGTTTTTTCACAATACATTGACAATGTGAGTAGTTATAATATTTAATAGTTTCTATCTATAATCTAAAATCTCTATAGGGTTTTCTTCGGAGGAAACAAAATGTTCCTATAGTATGACCGTTGATATTAAAATATTTAATTGATTAGTCTATTTCATCCTTGGGAGAGATATATGTAATACATTGTGTACCTGAGAGTGTTTTGGAGGATATGCCTATTAATAACCTATCGTCCTGATAAAATCCAGAAGTTGTAAGGGACCAAAATTATTTGTTCATAGTTTACCTTAACTAAATATTTCATTACTATGTTCCATGGTGAAATTAATAGAAGAGACTTTTCATCGTATTCAATTTCGTGATCACATTGTTGGTTGTGATCATAAATTTTATTCTAATAATATATTCCCCAAATGGGTTGTAGAGTGTCTTTATCCTTCACTTTTATTTCATCATCTAGATCTGGACCCAATAGATATCTTTCTTCAATGTCATCAATTTATTTTAGAGTTATAAATTATTTTACTTATAGGGATTAAAAAGGACCCATCTGAATTCTTGACTGAAACATATTGTTTCATGAAACTCAATAAGTGTGAGGTGCTGATCCTAACCACCTTTTAAATCTATAGACAAAATATCAACATATAATTTATGTCTGGAATTATTCTCTATAGATGATAATATTTATGGGGAAAATATGTATTAGTGAAACACACATATATATATATATATCAAGTGCATGTTGAAGAATTCCTGAGAATATTGTGAGAAAACTAAATTCATAACCATATTCAATGGAATGAACTTCTCCATATAACCTTACATCTTACTAAAACTATATCCTAGATAGATTATATAGATATTAGTATTCATTGATATTTTTTAATTGTGATGAATTTATTTTTATAGTGACAAAAATCCCTATAGATTTATTCCCTTCAGATTTTCCTATAGAGTTTTACATTAATATCTATTGTGATGTTTTTTTCATTTCCATTCTGGAATGGGTAATAGTTGTAACATCTAATTAATCCATTTACTTATAGTATTATATTTTGAACATACCCAGCACTAGGATACATATTTTATAACATCTCTATTCATTTCATACAACTATAAATACTCATTCAGAATGTTATACATCATTGTAGTACTATGTAGAATAGTTAATGAAAAAAAGATGTGAATCCCCTATTAGCTACTTTTTCAAATCTGATTTTCATGGAAAATATAGATGTTCATTATAATTTAACAATCCTTTATAACTAAGGTTATAATCTAGAACATTTGGAACATATTCTACAACTCTACAACTTAATTGTGCATCACATTAATTATTACATTGATTAATTGTTGAATAATCATTTAATAAAGCTAAAACATCTCCACATTCTTCATTATTTCAACATCCATCAATTCAAAATAAACAAAAATTGTATATTTTTACCCTAATTATATATAATCATGAATGAACATTCTAACTGAAGGATTTTCCCACCTTATTCACTTTCCAACGGTGGTAATGTTTTGAGAAGTTATAATAATTAATCATCTCAACTATCTTCTATAGAGCATGTTCAACTCATTATTTATTAATATATATGATAAAAATGTATTATGAGGGTATATATCACACATGTTTTCCATAAATATAATGCCTCTATATTTGAAATTCAAAACATACCATAGGTAACTCTAAATAACGTGCTGATTAATTTTTCTAATGATCCTTCAATTATCCTGGGGCTTAGGAGATCAAAAAATTATTATGCATAAAAAAAATCCCAATTTATTTATGTATGAATCAAAATATATTACATAGCCTCTTACACTATGTGATAATATATGAACATGTTCACTGAATGACCTTATCTTCAGTTAAGTCTATTTTTCCCACATTCATCTATCTATTAGAACTTGTCTCCGATTTATATAATAATAGTGACTGGATTGGAAAAATGTAATAATTTTTTTGAAAATAATCAATAATATCAATCCAATAAATGAAAAAATCATATCTCAGTCATTATATTTGTTCTATGATAATTTTTTTTATAAAATCTGACATTTAAGGATCCACCGATATACCCTCTCCTTAGATTGTATAACAAAAAAAAAGAATCCTTTTTAAAAAAAATTAAATCATAGTAAATTTGTAATGTAATTTCTCATTTCATATGATCTTTAATAAAAATATCTTGTTATCTGCATTCCATTACATTCTCTTTCAGTTTACAAGAATATTTTCTTTAAATACTACCATAATAATATTGTATCAATATCCAATGACTATATTAATTAAATCAATTACGATCATAGGGGAAATCAATAAGATTAAATCAGTTGACTATATAGTAATAGTTCAAATACCTTGTGTGGAATATTTATTTACTATATCCCACTTATTTAATTTAAATTGATGAATTTAATAATAACATCCAATCATGAAATTTATATACTTCAATATTATTGGAGAAACAAACATTAAATAAAGAGTAGATGAAGATTTTTCTGGACTGTGAACTTTTGTAGTCCCCAAAATCAATGTATAGTCACATCCAACCATAATTATTCTTAAAAAATATGATATTTTCCCCCTATGGTGAAACAAATGGATGATTAAATACCATATCTTTATTATCATAGACATGCATCTTGAATTATATCAAATTTATAGTTTTTATTCGATATGGATTCTATGAAATAGTAGTGTCACCAAGTCGGAGTTATATTTAGAACTATATTTCATGATTTAGTGGAAGAATATGAAACTATTATAGAAAGACCAAAATATCATGCATAGTTGTAATATCATCTACATTGTTTCTCACCCTATCCATCTTAGAAAAGAATTCTGTTTTAAATAAAACTTTTGACCCATACAATAGGTGTGATTTTTTTTTATGTTCATATTGATCATCATACTCATAGAAAATCATAGGTATGTTCCAAATATCAATTGTAAATTCAATTTAAATGATATTTATGTGTTATTTTTATAAATAAATCTAATCCATTGCTAAAATAATATAAAATTTAACACGATGAAGAATAAAAATATTTTTAGGAATAATATATCCACAAACTTCAATAGGGAATGAATAGGAATAATGGGATGTGATAATCATTCCATTAGTTTTTTTCACTAATAATTTATTATATAATTATTAAAGAAAATAACCAACACCCATTGATACATTTTAGGATAAAAATTATTCAGATAACGAATTCCAAGATTCTTACTTCAATAATTTAAAATATTTTTTACCATCTCAACACTATCATTATATATTAAATACATTTGAAAACCAATATAGTCAATATAACCTTTAGGAATCTCTAATTTGAGTGATCATATCATTCCAAGCATACTATATAATGACACATAATATTCAATCTATGACACATTGTGTCTAACCTGGTTCATTGTTAGTCAAAACTTATTCAAATCTCTCATAATGGTTTGTGAAATGTTTTTGAATATCTAAATAATATCCCGTGACATTGTCAAATAGGGTGTGCACCAAGGCCTATTATTTTGGACCAGAAAAATGTCATGTAAAATCCCAATAATCCATTATCAATGATTTCCCGGTGATCTACTTCTATGACATACCCACATACACATGTCGTATCAAGATAGTGATTTATTTTCATGGATAAAAAATGCTCTATCCTTCAAAAAAAATCTGGGGAATTTTCATATACACGAACGTTCCCTTAAACGAATCTTTAGTATATTAAATAATTATTTCTTATCCTTCTTCTAATGTATAAAAAACATAGGCACTAATATGATCTATAATGACCATGAATATTAATATATAGTTACTTCATCTCAATAAATTATTATGGAATACTTTCCAAAATGAAACGGTATGGAACCTAATGGTTTATTGTATTTTGATACATGATGAATCATTTTCCTATTTTGTAATATATTTTTAAACATATACCTTTAATATATTCCCAAATATTAAATCATAAGAAAATACCCTATATAATACCATTCTTCATATCCATTGTAATTTAAACATATCAATGTGTGAGCTTATATTCTCAATATGTCTAAACGTGGGGGATATCAACATTACTTGAGCATAAGGTTATAAGAAAATGAAATTTACATTTAAAAACCATATAGTGAATATCAGATATTATAAACATTATTTATGTAACAAGTCATTTATGTTTAGAATACATGAATAATAATGGAATTAGAGAACATTTTCCTTGAGAGAATAACATTGGAATAATAAAATTATTTCTTTTATAAATATATGTAATGAAAACCTTATCTTCAGGATAACAACATTTACCGTACTAAAATCTTTATATTTATATAACCACTCATGTACCTAAATTAAAAATTGTATAAACTCTCATTTTCCATATTTTTTGGTCTTGATATAACTTCTTGTGTATCATTTTTTATAATTGGAATAACCTCTAATTTACCAACTGTTCCCATAAACCATTAATCATTACTCAATGTAATAGAAGAAGAAATTATCACCACCAATCTAATAATACATAAATTTATAGTACAAATCATCATGAAACATTCATCATATCATAAAAAATTAAATAAAATGGGTTTAATAAACATTTTATCATGTTATAACCCGGTTTGAATAAATGGATTCAATAATCATGTCATCATTTCACCATAACATTACCCATGGAAGGTTAATGGGTTTCATAAAAAATATTTCTATTATAATATTAATCCATCCATATAAATAATATCATTGATATAATTGGATCATATATTCTATAAATAATATTTATCATCAACGGATGTCAATATAGATGAATAATAATATCAAAATATCAGTAGGAACATTTGTTGACATAAATACACATTCTCTTTGAAATAAGTTATTCAAAATACAAAAACATCCTAAATATTAAAGAAATAAATATCATTTACAATAACATAAATATTTTATAGTAATTATTATATCATTTATTATTCATGATAGTAGGAAATACCATTACAGTCGAACAAGTGAAATTAATGATTCCTTTAAAATATTTGGTAAAAATCAAAATGTTCTTATTTGGAAAATCACAAGAATATTTCCATAAAAAATATAAAAAATTCAAACATGGGTATAATTTTAATTAAAAAACAACTATTGAATATAAAAAAATTAAATACATTTTTTTTAAAACATGGATATGATTGAAAAAAAATTGACCTAAGGGATAAATAAATTCATTTTATTCGTAAAAACAATTTTGTCATAAATGGTAAATAAATAGATAAAAATAAAAGTGAAAACATGTTATATGATGAATATAAAAATAATAAGAAAGTTAACGAGATTCATTAGAGTTAGATTTTTTATCTCATTATTGGAAGCATAATCATAAAAAATATGGCTAAATAATGTGTTTCTAGCATAATAATTTTACCACATTAGCATCCGTTGAATTGTAATATCCATGAATTAAAGAATCATAGATGGATATATATATATATATATATCCCTTAATTATAATTACATCTTTTATAGAATAAATTAATGAGTATTATATAAACGACAATAAAAAATTGTGTAGTTAATATGGCATGTGTCCGACAAATATAAAGGTGAGGCAAAAATTCCCTTACCACATTGGAATCATTTTCCATAGAACCCCATAAAATAAGAAAATAAACCAAAAGAATAAATACCCAGAAATGAAATATATTCATGATATATATTTTCAATGTGGTTTTATATACATATAATAATTGAAATGTGTAGTGAATATGGAATATGTCTCCTAGAAATAATATAGAGATGAGAAATTTAATACCATAAGTATCGACATCCTTCATACAAAGTTTAATTTTTAATATGTTAAATATATAATTATTATAAATAAATTTTAGATTTATACTTTTATATATATATTACATTATATATATTGTTTCATTATTTCATTTTATTTCTAATTTTTTAACAATTCCATGATAAAATCATGTTTCTTCTAATAATTGAATTGTTTTTCAGGTATGATTTTGTTTGGTAAAACCTGTAACATTTCATTGATCATAGATCCATGAAATGAATAAATTTATTCATGATATAAAAATAATATATTATATATATATATATCTTAGTACCTTAATGTTATATATTTAAAAATAATTACATCATTCATCGAGATGGAAAGATATATTTATGATGACTGTTGTTTCTCTTTTCATGAAAAAGGTAATGAAATATTAAAAAATATTAATTCAACATTATATAATTTATTTTAACATATATATAATATATATTCATTTAAATTATCCTTATTTAAATCCAAGTGAAAATAAAATGATAAACATATCACATCGCTCCGTTGAGGTGGTATTCAATAGATACTCATTATCAACGTTATCATTTCCCAAAAGATTATAATCAAAGAAATAATTTTTGATTTTATAAATATAAAATTATAATCATGTCATGAATATCATATATAATATTAAATCCATCATAATATCTATTGATGATTGGGGTGAAATAAGATGAATTACATCGGTTCTTGAGTCGGTAGTCTATTGTACGCATGATCGATAGTTTTGTTTTCCACATGATGAAAAAGGATAAATATGTAGGTCATGTAATTAGATAAATAACATATACATAATTGTGATATATTTATGTAGTCATATAAACATGATCTAGGATTATTTTATAGGGTTAGAGGAAAAATAAAATGAAAATGCATGGTTAAGGACAATGCCTATTCTTCATAGAAGTCTTTCCAATTTTCACCTAAATCCAAAATATGCGTATTAACTAATCAAAGTACTGCCTCTAGAATTTGGTGAGGGTTTAAGTAATGGATTTTATAAGGGATTAGCTAAACCAAATGGATTTTTAATTATGTACACATGTCATAAATATTCCAAAATATCCATAATGGATCATTCTGGATACATTATTGAGATAAGGATTTAATTTGGACATCAAACAGGAGTTGGACAATTATATAGCCCATTTATCCCCTTTTATTTTATTTTCACCACTTTTAATCCCATTTTACCCTTAATAATGATAATTCAATTTTACAATATTTACTCCTCAATTTTACAAAAAAATAATTTGACATAATTATCTAATTTAAACATATTCATTCAACGTTAGAAGTCCATTTTACAAATTTCTATTCACTAAAGTCAAAATTTATAATTTAAAATTATCCCCACATATATGATGAAAAACAATATTTCTTTGAGGAAAAAATTCAAATGTGTAGAATGTTTTAATATCAAAATTCAATAAAAAAATTATTACAATGATTTAAATTGGATTGGTAATTTTATAATTGAAATAATTTTACAGATAAAAATAGTTTATAATATATTGGAGGTTCTATATTATTCAATTAAAAATACAATTCCAAATTAAAAAATTCATTTTTTTATATTCAGTATAAAATAATCCATTGAATGAAATTATCTAAAATTAACTGAATGTTAATTTTATCTTGTTGATTTCAAAAATGATGTATATTTTATATGATAAATTTCAAATAGTGGAAAATTTAATTTTATTATTTTGATATATTATGTAATAAATCAATATTTTAGAAAACAATACTTTCTAAATAAATAAATAATTTATAATAAATTATGTACTTTTTTATCAATAGTATTTATTAATATAAAAATGTTACATTTAATTTTTTAATTTCCTTTATTCCTATTCATAATTCAATATTTAATGATTATGTTATAATGATCATGTTTATATAATTATATTAATATAATTTTATTATTTTTTAAATCATGATGTTTCATGTAACACAAGCTATCAATGAAATTATATTTAATTGAAAAAATATATTTCATAAAATTTATAGAGTAATAATGTAGAAGATATAAAAAACCAGTAACCTTCTTTTGGACACAACAACAAGATAGGTACACTCCAATGACAACACATATGAATAAGTACCCCTACAATACTGTACAATCTGGATGCACAAAATGTTCACCATGTTTTTATATGGATCATAATGCACCATGTATCCCACATGAATCCAAGAACAATACATTATTGGAAACCAAAATCAAAAGATAGATTTGTAATAAGGAAAAATATTGAGAATTTTAGAATATAACTTATAAAGGATGGATCCCCCAAAGTATGTGAGAATCAAATTTGGAGGAATATGAAACCCTAGATGGTTAAGGGTGATTTGGTGAAACTAAAATAATTTGGATCCCTAGGCCAGTGCGGCACCATTGTATAAATAATTTTAGGCAGGTTTTTCATTTATAATATGTATTAATGTCCTTAGAAGTCATGCATTGAAATATGAATTGTTATTATTATTATTTTTTCCAGACATTTATAAAAAAATTATTTTAACAATGTAATATTTTCATTGTTTATGATTATTGATTCATGATTTGACACTAATTTGACTCATGTTTTATGTTATGTTAAATAATTAATCCATGTATTATAATTATTTATCCATGTTTCATTATGAATGAATTTCTAATGATATAGACATATACATTGATTATATTCTCATAAAAATATGATTTTCGTATGTTTACTTTTGACCATTTATTATTAATTCTTATGGTTACCTTTACTAAAAATTTGGCATCACCATTATTATGAATCTATTTCAAGAATTTATTATGATGAGTCTTTTGATTTAAAAGTCAATATGGTTATCATGTGTGGATATTATATTTAGAGATGTTATATATTTCATTTTTAATATGAAATATTATTTTAATTTGGAAAATACTTATTGAATGAAAAATATATGACTTTTTTTATTTTCGTGAATTTACAAATTATCTAAAACTATAAACCAAAAAATTCATGGGTATATATGTGAATATTTATTTGTTTTTTATGTTTTAATTATGGATGGTTAAATTTGGGTTGATTTAATTTTTATGAATGATAGAATGATGATAGTATGTTTTTAGCACCAGATCTGGGTGTACAGGTTTAGGAATCTAATGTTATTTGATGCTATAGATTTGAAAATAATAATTTATGAATAATGAATTATATATTATAATATATATATATATATATAACTATTTATATAAGTCAATAAAGGTACAATATTTATATTTTTTATGTCCTTTTTGGAATGACCTCATGATACTAGTTTTCTACCTTTTATTAAAATATTATAAAGTAATATAAAAACAATATTTATGAATATTATAGTTGAAATAAAATAACATAAAACATATTATTGAATCCAAAATTATTCTATAAATTTTGTTTTTAAATCACTAAAGAGATGTGATGATAATATTTTTTTCATCATTCTATGATTTTTAATTTTTATCATATGTTATATTAAATTTTTATTTTCATTTGAATATTATTTTATATCCCATAATTATTTCCCATAATACATATTTATAATCCCAAAAAACTATTATATCATGAATAAAACATGTTTAGTAGGGGATATGAATATAATAGATATTTTTCATATACCGATTTCAGCACATATAAGGATGTTAAAATATTTTTTTTTGTATTTGGTATTAATTACAAGTTTCTATTTGAACAGAATAATCTCATTATATCACACTCAAAGATACATATATTAATTTATTATTATGGTCATGATTTACCTATCCTAAATTGATGAAAATTTTAATATTGAGTTACTTGAAAATCAATTTATTTGAAACTTTGGTGAAACATTTTTAATTTGGATTTCTCTCATTAAACTTTTTTAATATAGATCAAAAACACCATTTCAATAAAGGGTAATATTATATTACATTAATAAAATTAGTAAAAATATAAATAATTAACCATATATAGTTTTACTCAGGTTCAATCATGTCATTAACATATGATATTCTTTATTTATAAATGAACATTAATACAATAAATTTTACACACTTTTATAATGTAATTATATTGGTGTATACTATATAAATACTGATTTGAAGAAATACTATTTTCCTTCAAATTCATTTTTATATATAAAGAATTTTTTTCATAAATATGCAACGAAATATTTATTGTGGGTTCTTGGTGGGAACCATATCTGTTAAATTATGGTTTTTTTTCTAACACATCCATGTTTTCTATAAGTAATATTTTTTATGGATATGATTTTTATATGGAATATATTATTTAAAATGGTAACCATAACTGACCGATATGAGATCACTCGTTTAATTATTTTTTTATTTCTCATTGATTACCTAATGAATTTACAATTTGAAATTATTTATAATAAAATAATTAATATATGGAATAATTTTATAATATTACAAATAAAATTTCATATTCACCATATTTTATATGTAATATTTTAACATGTATCATGTCAGCAGAGGATACAAAATATTTTATATTTGAAATAAATATATTGGTGTGATTAAAAAACTAAAAAGCACCATTGACTTGGGTTGAATATTTTTAGTGTATGCACACAATAGAGTATAGTACACAAATTTTTTTTGTTTACTATTTTAAAATTTTATATATTTTTAAGTGTTGTGGAATATTTATTTAGTTTGAACTTGTTTTTATTATTTCAATATGGGTTTCTTCATGGACGTGAAGATAACAATTATACTACTTGAGATTATTGAAATGGATTTTTGTTCCATGCATGATAAATATTCAAAGTATATATGTTGACTGGGCTAAAACTAAGAGAAATGGAATGAGAGATATTGTGTCTCTAGTTGGAGTCATTGGCTATAGAATACTAATATAGTGGCCATAAATGTTATTTTTGATGTTTTGTTCATAAAATAAATCATTTCCTTTGTTAGTAGATATATATTCAAAATATAAAACATCAGGGGAGAAGTTATGAGTTTCATGATAATATATGGATACGATTTGAGGATTCTATACTTCAAAGTGAAGAAAATATGAATTTTTATATGTGTGGTTGATCCTTTTATTGTTCATAAAATTCTAGATATTTTTTTGATCCACTAACCATATTAGACAGAGTAAGGAATGGTATTTTCACATAATCATTTTGTTTCCCATTAATTCAATATATGGTTTTTTATATGGTTAATACATGAATATGGTTGATATAGAAAAAAATAGTTTCATTAAGGAAGAGTACGAAAAAGTATTTGGGAAATGAATTATCATTATGATTTAAGAGTAGTATTTTGAAAGGAGGACAAAAATTATATTATTTGGGGAATTAAGAATTTTTTTCTTATTGTAATGATTTTGGACTCAGCCAAAATATTTTTCATATGAAAATATTGATAGTAAGACCTTTATATGATATGAAATTGTGTTTTTAAACCTTGGTGAACATAATTCATGGATATGATCATATACCACTATGGAATTGTAAATATTCAATGTAAGGTTAAATTACATAGATAATGTTTTGCTGCGTGCTAAAATGAAGTAAAATATAATGTATGATTCCCACCAAAAAATTTAAATGCCAATGGTCAAATAATATATCCATAAATTCACATGGATATATTGATGATTCTATATATGAAAAATTTATTGAATATTATAAAGACTGAAACACAATAATCTCAAGGTTATTTAAATAGAGTGTGCATGTGTGATAAAATAAATAATATTTTTGATTGATTTAAAATATTAATGTCAATATAATCTGAATATAATGGAGTTTCTAAAAAATAATCTAAATATTAAAATGATACAATATTTCTAAAAATTATGAACATAGGGATGAAATGTATTAGAAAATACTATTTATATTGGAATATTATTCTATGAGAAAATATACTTAGTATCATGGAGAGAAGAAGTAAGACAAATACTTGATTATATGAAGGAGATATAACATTTTATTTAGAAAATAGGGAAAATTCATATAGATATAGAACAAGATAGTGTTTCCCAAAAAATACCTACTCCTAATTATTATTAATTATATTTAAGAACTATACATGAGTTATATAGATTCTATACACTAATTAATAAAGACAACCCTTGTATTGTCGATAACATTATACAACCAGAATAAATAATTATGAAAAATACTAGATGGAGTGTATAACTATTCATAAAATATGGATGATTGTGGTGTGTAACTTATCCAATAAGATGTTTTTGTTTCTAGGGTGTAGAACCTAACATAATAGGATTATTGATTATTTTAGTGTATAACTAGCTTTATCCATAGATAGGATAAGGTGGTTTTAATATACTAAAATTACTATGGACCAATGAAACCATTTTATTTTATAATAATATTATAGTTGAAATTTAAAGTTAGAGAATCAATCTAATATGTCATAGAGTTTTATTTTTTGTCTACCATTGTAAATATTATTTATTAAACCTAAATTAATTATTACTACAAAAAATTCTTTGGCCATGATTAATAATTTATTAGATTAATAACTCTAATATGATTAAGAGGATAAAATAATGTAATTTATAAAAACTGTTGCTTTCTTGTTAACTTCCACTTACTATGGCACATAATTAGATCTAGGACTAACAATTTATATCAAAGTAAGAACATTCCCTCTAAAGAACCATATCATTTCATTATTTCATTATGTAAAATAATTAATTGTAGATGTTATAAATTTTCTAGTTCCCCTTTATGAATAAAAAAGAATGATATTACAAAAAATAAAAATAATTATATTTATATTAAGACTCAAAAATTGGAGGAGAATATAGGATAACATGAAAAAAATGAATCCAAAGGAAAAAAATACAGCCAACGGGAGGAATCCAAAGTATTATAATGAGAAAAAAAAAACATTTTCCAATGATTTTTCAAAAAAGTTTGTCTATTATTTTATAATGATATATGACATTGTGATATTCAATATGAATAAAAATTTAGTCCAATTAATGTTCCCACAGATGTGGTAAACTGTTGTTTTGGTAATATTAAGGCATATCATTTTGATATAGCACATCTAGAAGAATATGTCTCATAATTGGATAATTAACAAAGTCATGTGTCTGAAATGTTCATTTATCTCACATACCATTTAGATGAAAATGAGGATTCATCATCACATTGAAACAAAATATTTTCATTTATTGAAGTGTAAATATATTCGTACATCTCGGAGAATATTGTCATATATATTTTATTTATATAATAATTCCTTTGCCATGGAAAATGGAATAACATATTCATGTATGTAAAAAAAATTATTAATTATATGTTAACGAAAAAATAATAAATGATCATCAAAATTCAATCAAAAAATTAATAATATTTGATATAGATAAAAACAGAAATCTAAATTTGAGACAGAAAATTACATTTATTAACATTAAAAATCATGGATCAATGATCTAGTGATATAAATTTATGTTTAATTTTGTTAAATAAATTCTATTAATTAAAATTAAAGCATTAATTCCCTTAATTATCATGTGGATCATTTTATTGAAATTTAGTTATCAATTTTTTAAATATCTAACATACAATAAAGATAAAATTTATTATTATAATAATGGAATTATGATCATGATGAAATTATGTAGATGTTAGTGTGTTAATTATTCATGTCTATCATTGTAAATGCATTCATCAATCTTACGATCGGGTAATACCCCTAGTGATTTTTTTCAAATTTGGTCACCACTATATCATCGGGCCCATTTCATTAATCTTGTAACTAATAGTCTCCCCGTACAAGATAATAATTATTAATTTTAATAATATATTTAATGATATAAATTTAATAGTGTTTTGTTTTTTGGTTGTTTGGGTTTTAGGATAATATAAAGTTAAATAGAATGATAATGTGTTCGTTTTAATTATATATTTTTTTACTTTGAGATGTAGGAAATATTCCCATACATTAATACAAGGACATGAGAGACTAAAAGGATAACTTAACCTTATGAAAATTCTGTTAATGATTCAATGGTATGTGATTTTGATATGTATTCACATATTTGGTTGTAATGAAATAGTTATCTCTGTCGCTCATCTCATTAGTGGGAAAATGATTGATTAATGTAGTGTATATTCAGTGTCGAAGAGTTTGATATTATAGAGACAATTTCTAGTGTTCACTTTTGGTTATTATTTAATTAAATTCAATGATATGTTGTATTTAATCTTTGTTAGATGATGAAATTGATTAATGAATGAAAAATGACCTGTTTCATATAAAATTAGTTTTATTTATAGATTAGATTCTTCTAGTATGGCGGAAACATAGTTTTTTTCTATCCCAAATAAAGTTATCCACAATAAAAAATTATTGTTATATTTTTTACATAATTTTATAATTATATTTTAGAATAATTGATAATGGGAATTTTTTTCAATTTCATATTCTACAATGAAAAACTCCAATCATTCTCAGCATTAAATAATATCTATGATACTCACCACTTTCTACTATTTTTCTATAAGAATCCAGAATGTGTCTATTAATTTAACCCAAAATACATGTTTCTTCTTACCTTATTCTTTCTCAACTCTCCTTGATTATATGAACTACTATAACTATAAAATGATATATGATTTAATCCTTCAAGTGGATATTAAATATATGGATTTTCATTTTTATTTTTTTGATTATGCTGTAAATTTCATTTTTGGGAAAATAAGGAACTTTTTCATGGATCATGTATTATTTGGGATTTTACATTAAAATTTTTCTTTATAGTTGATTATATGTATACATATTTGTTTTTATATTTTGGTTAAATACACACCTAAGTATATATTCATCTATATGGAGAAAAAATACACACACACACCCACACATACAGATATATATATATATATGTATATATGTATTATATATAGATACATAAATAAAAAATAATAGAGACATAAGTTTTCTGCATTTTATAATTAATTTTAGGAAACTTATGTTTAATAATATGATTTGAGTATATGTCCCCTCTCAAACATGATATAATGTGGTTTTATTCTTAATTAATTATCTTAACCCATATCTAGTATTGATAAGATATGTGTATATATCCACTATTATTTTATGTTCATAGATAATGGAAATTTTCATATATATTTATATATATGTATGTATATTCATTAGAATTTGTATTTATATATATATATGATTTTTATATATTATGTATATAAGGTCATACAAAAACATATATATAATTGTTCTTACTTATTGTTATGTGTCTTCACAGTGATTGTATATACATTATTTTATAAAATATTTTTATAAGTTTTATTTATGTTCGTATGTTTGTGTGTGTGTGGATCTATATAAGATTATGAGTATATATATATAATTAAGATGATTTGATGAATGAAATATTATGAATATGAATCAAAATTATATAAATTATAATCAAATGACTTCAGATCCAGAGAATTTTGTAAAATACTTCATTGAATTTCTAATGGATTATGAAATGTAACTTTTTAAAACATGGGTATGTTACTATGTTTCTTTCATTACAATAAAATTAGTTAATCAGAATTTTAAAAACAATTGATTTGTAATATAATTGATAAATGTTATTAAAGTTGTTAAAAGGATGAAAAAAAACTACATATGTATATCATGTTGAATAAAAATAAATATCCCAAAGATATAAATATAAGTATAATTTTATAAAATGAAGTTCATTATTTTGAAGAAATGAAAATTTAAATTAAATATTAACTTTTATAATATGTTATAATATTTGATAAATTCTAATAAAATGTCTAGATATTTTATTATTATGATTATTGTAGGAAATAAAATACATACTCAACAGTACAAATTCTTTATAACTAGAATTAAATTAATAAATAGAGTGATTCTAGATTCACATTTCTACATTATATTTTGATGTAAATTACACTAGATTATAATAACATTCATTTTTAAATATTTTAATATAAAATAATATTATATTCAAGGTTTAGAGATGTAAAAAATATATTATTTTTATTATTACTACATATCATTCCATAAAGAGTATAAATTTCTACTAATATTTTGCATGTTCAATGAATCATTAAAAAAAATTATCCCTTAAAATGTTTCATGATTACACAATCGTTACATAAACATTATTTATATATTTAATATAATTACATATCACATATCATAATAATTAAAACCCATTGAACCACATTTATTTTTATATATTACCTTCATAACTAGCATATTTTACAAAACAATATATGTTTCTTACATTTATCGGTCCCCACTCTATTCCATTCTAGTTATATCATACATTATATAGTTAATAATTTCCTTGGGAAATAAATAAATTATGAAAAATGAAATCAATAATTCCTGGTATAGAAATAAATGAAAATGTCATAAAATATTTATCACCAGATAAAAAATGTCATAAACCAGTAAAATGAGAGAAATAATTGACTACTATAATATTATTATAAAACTATATAAAATTATAGTAAGGAATTAAATCAGAATCATAGAGGATTTATTATGAATTAAATCCTTCAATGGATCATTGTGAAATACTAATATATAGCATATGACAATAATATGAAATAATAATGTCAATCAAGGGAGAAGTAACTTTTAAATGTTCCAGAAAAATAATTATAAATTACCAAAAAAAATGTCAATGTTTACAACCAATATAATATTGTCATCATAAATAACAACATATGTGTAGATAAATAATATAGACATTCATATCACTTTAGACTAAAAGTGATACATATGTTACATAACATAATGCAATGTGATGAAAACCCATGTCCATTAACATAATTAATTTTGGTCAACCGCCAATTCCCCCTAATAATATAATGAGATATAAATATTTTACAATTTATTTTGAATGATATATAATTTCCAGGACAATGGTCATTTATTTATAAAAAAACATTTTTTTGTAACATGAAATAAATCATACAAAAACCCATGATTAACAAATGACAATAAAAGTCATTACCAAATATTTTCATAAGGTATTTCTTAAGGTTGAATTCTAATTAGGATTAGATGATATAAAAAATTAAATCACTAAAGTAATAATATCACATGAGAATTATTTTGGTTATACGTGAATGATATGAAAAAGTAAAGGGAGCAAGATTATCAAAATAACGAAAAGAAATTTTATGAGAAATCAATAAAAATATTTCATAATGTTTTTATAGCATAATTTTAATATAATTGATATAATAATATGAATAATCATTTTAAAATAGTGTATTAAATTATTTTATTATGTTATTATTTTTATAAAAATCCAAATAATAGATCATTAAAATGAATAAAATTTAAATCATAATAAATATGGTTTTAATGATAAATAAATGACAATGAAGTGGAAATAAATACATTTTAGAGCCTTGTTAATTATTTAAATATATCATATATCAATAAAATAATATAAAATATCATTTTCCGTTGAGATAAATAGAAACGGAAAATTTATAAAAACAATACATGTTTAAAATTAAAAATAAATATATGTATATGTTATGGTCTGAAATATTATAGGCATGGAAACGAAATGAACAATATAAAAGATGAGAATAGTTCCTGGTAGCATTGTATTTTTATGGTGTAATATATCTATTAAATAAGAATATTTTGATTTGAAAATATGATTACACAATAATTAAAAGAAAATATACACTATAATGTAGATAATGGGGAGAATACAATATAATATTGGTAATAGTGTCTATTAAAACTCATCTATCAATGATGTAACATGATCAGTACATCGGAATATGAATAAGTTGTTATTGATGCCATCCTAACTAACTATAGTATTTTTTTATTTCAACTGATGATGTTTCTATAATTATATATTTAAATAGAGTCTCAAAATAAAGAATTGGGAGGTAGAAATATAATTGAAATCTATAAGGCATACAATCATATATTTCTTTAACTACATGTTCTCTTATAGAACATTTATTTTTTTTTCTCATAGAGCTCTTATAAAAAGATAATCCCGTTTTAAATTAATTTTAATGATATTTGTATTGATATTTTTAATTTTTCATTAACTGATCAAGCAAGGTCAATGGATTTTGGGATAATGATGATACTATATTTATTAATCTTTTGTGATCAAAAGAATTAAGAAATTATAATATAGAGCTCGTATATCTAGTCTGTAAATAGCCCTTCTTCGGATAATCATTATTTAGGGATTCCATAGATATTAATATAGAGTGTATGATTTGTATAAAATCATGGATAATGTGCAATAAGTTCAAATTGGATGTTTCCATAAATTTATTTTAATGATCTATCATTCACTTTTCATTATAATTGTTTCATTAATAATATACATTTAAGGAGTATTTTTCATTCTCACAAATACTCTTTCAACATCATTTAAAAATATAATAGAAAGGAATATTTTAATAAATGATTTATTAAATTTTCAATTAAAATTTTATTTATTATTTTAATTTCCATCTGTTATAATTAAATTTTTAATATTTTCATAATCTTATGAAATGTTTATTTATGTTGTGTAGTCAATATACTGTGTGATTTATAAATCTACTACTTCCTCTATTTTAAACTAATATTTATTTTTAATTGAATTTTTATAATTATATTATTCATAAAACATATTGTTTTGATGAATAATTTTTGATTTTTTTATAATTAATTTATTTCCCCCCACCTATAGTAGGAAACCTATATTTCATCATTGGAAAAACATTTCATATTTAAAATGATATAATTCTAAATATAAATATAATTAATTTTTTGAGTAGAAAATAATTAATATCATGTTTAAAATAATTTTTAAAATACATAATTATATTATATTACATCGATTATATATTGTGTGATGTTTTCCTATAAATAAAAAAAATAATTTATACAAATATGGAAATACTCATTTTAGAACCTTAATGAATTTTGAGAAAAATTGATCAATGTTAAGAAAATAGTATTGATCCATTGAAAGTTTTTCAAGAGAAAATGTAACTCAAATAAATTAAAGGATTATTTATATGATAAATGTTTTACAATATTTTGGTGAGAATGACTTTTATTAGGATCAAATCATTTAAAATATTTTTGTGTGTATTAAAAAATAGTGAGAATGATAGAGGAAGTCAATCAAAGACACTAGTAATTTAAAAATTACATGTATTGATATTTAAATTAAAACATTCATGAAATATTAGAGAAGGAATAAATGATATTCTGAAAAATAAAAAAAGCAATAATGGATCAGTATTTTATTTTAACTTATATTGATGTAGATCAAATGTAAGTGACCACAGACTTTCTCAAATTTTCTGAATGTTGAATAATAATGAAATTAATATTATATAGTATAATAATATTTAGGATAGAAATGCGAAAAATAGTAGGAAAATAGTTTTATTCTATTGAATCATTTTGTAGAATAGAAATGACATATTGTTATAGTATTGGCTGAATGTATGAAAAAATAAAATTTGATTTAATGATTTATTATTATTCTCTTGATTATTATACTACTTCATCTGATGATGAAAATGTTAATCCATTGACTGATAAAAATTTAAATAAAATAAAATACTAGAATGATATACACACTATTTCTAGAATAGAAATATATATAAGAATAATGTAAAAAATTTAAAAAAACTAATATTTAATTTTGATTTTATAGAAGCTATGGATATTCAATATCAAAAGAAGGCCTAAAATATTAACCTAAAAGATTCCAAAATGTTTAAATAAATCAACTTCCAAAACAAATTTGACTATTTATTCTTTCAATAATAATTTATATATTTTGAATTTATTTAATATTAATTTTTTTGATCAATATTTAATAATTCTACTTTAATCTATAATTTGTATTTTAAAATATTTATATTCAATTTTATATATAGTAATGAAAATTCTGAGTAAATTTAGAAATAATATAACCATATATAAATTATCCTTTATTTGTTTTAACTTATAATAATAATAAGTGTCAAAAAACTATTTTTTACTGAAAATTCATCCCATTTTCACAAACTGTTAAAGGGGAGGTCACTAGAACAAATCTATTCATTTAATAAGAGTTGAATATTTTTTATTTCATAAAAATTATATTTCTAATAAACCTTTAACTTTTCATCATTGAATCATTGTAAAAGATGGTGTCCTAAAATCATTTTTTATAATGTAAACGAACCCGAACATTAAAGGTACCAAGGAAAGAGATTTAAATTTCCTGGAAAAGATGAAGAGTACCAAAAATAGATAAAGTTTATATATATTAGATGTTATAAATATATTATTAGGGAAAATATCATTTTTTTAAATATTTTAAAATTGAATGAAGGATGATTCACATTTGGAGACAATACATATTGTGAAAACATATATGTTGTTGATATTACATTTATAGAAAAATAAATAATTTCAAATGATTAATGTTGTTTTGCTATTAATGAAAAACATATACTATATTATTTGATTCTATTATGGGTTATATCTTGTAAATTTCTTAGAGTAATATATTTAATATTAAATATATCGAATCTACCTTCATTATTTTATATTATAGGAATGAGAATTTTTTCACACTAGATTTGACATGATTCATAAGAGTATTCTTTGTCTATGTAAATCTAAGGACTTTTTTAAGAGATGAAATAGGATATTATGATATTGAAATTTCATAACCTTTTCAAAAAATTCTAATAATAAATCTTTTAGGGTATTACAGGAATATAAACTAATGTAATCCCTATAACGGTTTCCAAAAAAGATGGTTGTTAATATATTTCTTGTTTTTAATAGTAAAATGAAACCATAAATACCATTTAATAATCGTTAGATGAATTGGATTTATTTTATCCTATTTATTTTTCAATATTTTCAGGAAATATATATATATATAATTCATGGTTAATTTTTACACAATATTTACATTGATCTATTATCTATCATGAAAATTCAAATATCGTTCCCATGTAGTAATTTTTCTCAATTTTTGTAATAATGGTAAAACAATAATTTTGTTATAATCTATAGTGATAATGGGTAAGAGATTGGTATCACATAACATTAAATGTTTTATGTAAATAATGTTTTAATAATAATTTTTCACCAATAATAACACCACATTAAAATATTTTACCAAAATGAATAAATTTTTTTTTTCAGAAAATACTCAAACATTCATAATTGAATATTTTGTTGTTATAAGCATTTTGGATAAGTTTGTCTATATATTTATTCTATAAATTATGTTTTACTCATGCCTCTTTATAATAAAACTCGTTATGTGTTATGGATGAGAACATAATAAAATATGTATTGCTTTAATATTTTTTCTTTTAAGCCATTTAAAATAAATACAAAATATTATTTACATAAAATTGATCAAAATATGATAATTTATTTTTCATTTCTTATTCTATAGTGACTAAATCATATATAACCTTTAATAAATGAAAAAATATTGTTGATATAATATTTCATGTGATGTTTGATGAATCTAATTATATTTTCTTTCTAAAACTAAAAGAGAATTCAAATTTTATTGACATTTTTAATAAAATCATATGTTAGTGTATGAGAGGATGATACATTACTACCGACATTAAAACCTCCATAAGTAAGACCATTATATTTCCAATAACCAATAATTAAATCTATATAATATTTATATTAATTAGATCAAAATCAACTTAACACGTTACCAAAAAATCAACTAATCTTTTAGAATCATCCATAAGATTGTATCATTTTTAATATTAGTGAAGAACTTAAAACTAGATTATCTCTAATAAATCAATTTGATAATTGTTCTTTCTAATAATAATTTTATCATAAAAATGAAATACGTATTTCTAGTGATAAATGTTGGATAATTTCTATGAAAGAAGAGATTATTGAATTTAAATAGAACCATGTTTATAGTACAGATGAAATTTTTTTATATCTACTAATAATTAGACTAAAAATGTTTTGTAGGAAAAATTGTGACAAAATGGAATAAATAATAAAAATAAATATTTTATTATTGCTAAATGTTATTCTCTAAAATAAGTCATATAATCATGTGAATCATTCAATCTGGTTTCTAGACTATAATCAATCAAATCCTATTAGAATTTATTGATTATTTTATTTTATATTATTTCAATTGGTTATAAAAATTTCTTTCATTAATGGTTATGTTCCCGAAATAGTTTTTGTTGAAAAAACATATGTTTTTTAGAAAATTAAATTTCTTGAAAAATATTAAAACATACGAAATCACTCTATGGACATAAAAATCATCAAAGAGCCTTGTATTGTAGATTATTCATATATTTACATAAAAATAACATTTCTGAGGATGTATTGATCCATATATTTTTATAAATAATATTTCCAGGAATACAATCATTATTCTAATATTTTTTGATGAATTTATATATGGTTCCTTTTAAAATTCAATTTCTATTTACTTTTATGAACATATAAAAATGATTTTGGAATGTTTCTAATAAAAGGACATTGAATTTTTCATCATTTCTAGAATTATCAAAAATTAAAAGGAATTATATTAACATAAAATAATTATAATAACATTTACTCAAATTTTTTGATTTTGACAATGACTCAAATATAGAAACATCATTAGTAACTTTGTTAAACATGATCCTAAAGAATCTAGTAAATATCTACTTAAAAATATAAATAAGATATGATCTGGAGATTACTATATTTAAGTACAAGTTGACCATATATTATAATTTTTTATATATTTTGTGAAATTTCATTAAATAAAAATGAATCTAATTTAAAAGAGGTAATGTTATTTTTCCACTATGTAAAAGAAAATTTGAAACATAGATTATCCTATTCTTCCATAAATTATTCTTTATTAAAAGTTAGTCAGATAATTACATTGGTGTGAATACTTTAGAAAAATCTACACCTATAAAATTACATCTTTAAGGAAAAAATTTAGTTTCATTGTCAATTTAGAAGATATATTTTTTATCACTATCCACTTTCGAGTGGAAAATGTAGCAACTATAATTTTTTCTTCTCATGTGATCTAGAGGAAACATACAGTCAAAGAATTTAGTACGAGCTTCACTGAAACTCTAAATATTTGTGAATAAATAATATTATTTTATTTTTTAAAATCCTATCACATCATTCAAAACAAAATGACCAAAAGGTAAGAAACAATTTATTTATTTATTAAAAAAGGAAATATTGTTTTTGAAATTATCTTAAATAAATAATTGCATACTAATTATTTAAAAAACTAATACATCTTATATATTAAAATTTTTAAAAACATATCCTGAATCATATAAAAAATTGTCTTAATTCTGCTTCTTGTTGTATTTATCAACATAAATAAATAACACCTTACGTAAAAAATTATAAATATTTTATTTGTTTAGAAACATATATAATTATAAAAATATTATTTTATTTTAAACAATATCAATATTTATAGAATAATTATTTATTTTTGGATAATAGTTACATGAAATTTATATTACATTAATTAGATATATATTTTTTCTGAATGATTTCAAATTTATAAATAACAATTTTTTGAAAAATCCCCAAAATTAAATAGTTGACATCATGAGTAAATATGTTTATATAATGGATGTTGGAAATGTTTTGGCTATTTTTCCATTATCATTTTAGTTTGATCCCATGGTTGTAACGTCTCCGTTCCGGAAGCCACCTAGGGGCGCCCCGTACCCGGTTGGTCACATGGCCTCAAATGCATTTCCCCTAACACCAGAGGTTGTCGACTAGGAGCGAGGGGATTGGGTGCATTAGTGGGAAAAATATGCTCACTTTGGTAAAGTACACAACATTAGTAAAAATAATACATACAATTACGGAAGTAGTAAATATCCAATAGTAGTAAACAGTAGAAAACTGAAATAATAAGCAATTAGAGCACACACACACACACATATACGTATATATATATAATTATGCATGATACATATGTGTATGAAAGAATCCAAACAAGTCACAATGATATAAATACAAACAATACTATGCCAAAGTACAAATAAAAGTATAAACATCTCATCAACATCCCTAGCCTATGCTTGGTCCCATGCTCTCCAGATCCACAGCAAGTCAAGTACATGAAGTAGAATGGTGCTTTCCTTTATCTATACATATAAAAATATAATCTCTTTGGGCCCATAATAATGAGCCAAAAAGGGTGTGCGACTAAATCTCAGTAGGAAACCACCCATTGATTTGTTCCAAATAGTTGGTGATTTTATGGAAGGTAATGTACCGAAAATAGTAGGCAACAAAGTACTCAGCAGTAAACAATCAACAGTTTCAAAATCATGCAACAGCTAATCAAACAGCTAAGCACATACAGGTAACCCTATGGGAATTACTCACATCCATCCCCTCTATTCCTACTTAACAAGTACGTTCCACTCTCTGGGAAGTAGGCTCGGCCTTACCCATGTGGTTATGTATGTAAAGACTCTCTAAGGAAGCACTCAAGGTCAATTCCCCATATAGTCTAAGGTAGTCAAGAACTCTCTGAGGAAGCACTCACAGTCAATTCCCCTTATAGCCCCATGGTCAAGGACTCTCTGAGGATGCTCACTCGGTCAATTCTCCATCTAGCCCCAAGACAATCTAGGCTCTGCTAGGAAGCTCACTCAGTCAACCCCCTTATATCCTAATGTGCTCAATGAATCTCTGAGGAAGCTCACTCATTCAATTATCCATATAGACTACTATACTAGGTTCTCATGGCCCCATGTAGGTCAACAATCATAAAAACAAAATATGAATAAAGAAAACCTACAAAAATTCTTGGATAAAAATTCCACAATATATCAAGAAAATCAGAACACAAACTCTCCATCCTACAACAATAGTCATGGAAAACGGGAAAGGTAGTCAAAGTGGCTAAATGGGACCAATGACAGTAAAAAAAACATGTGTGGGAATAAAATACATCCAAATCATGGAAAACACCCTACTAATATCCAAATAACCTCTACAAAGGAATACAATCCTGGAGGGAAAACAACAGGTTTAAAACAGTAAACACGCAATACCCCGTTCAAGGGTATTGGTGGAATATGCACATAATACTCAAATACTTTGAACGGAAAGGCACTAAACACCTACCTTGGAATTTGGAGATCAATATATATGAACCTCGATTCTTGATTCACACTAGAATGACGAAGATCTACAAAAACGTCCCAAATGTTCAACCCAAGATCACATGAGAAGGAATAGGAATCATGAAACGAGACTAAAGGAGAAGAGAGAACTCATTGATGCAATACCAATTCAACCGACAGAGTTATATTTGGAGGACAGAAGCACGCTTGGGGGTTCATTGCAGATCCATAGCCGTACAGATCCCTCTATCGAACAGGACCTAAAATAAGAGAGTTCTGGTGATTAGAAGCGACCCCAGGTGTTTAATGGAAAAAGTACACAGTGTGTACTTTTTATGTTCACGAAATGTACATTCCAATTATGTACTCCCCTTTATGAGGCCTCCAATTCACTCTCAGATGGACGTGGGGGTGGCTACTATAGGGCCATCACACAGACTGTTGTGGCAATGAAGTACATGGATTGTACTCATATATTACAAGACCTCTTCTTAGAAAATTTCCATAATTTCCTATTTTTCTAAAAAATGACCAAAAAAGGAAAAAAATAAATGAAAGAAGGATCCTAGTTCTTAAAAACATCAACCCTTAATGAAATTCGTCATCGAATTTCCCAAGCGTGGTAGAGAAGAAGAATACCCAAATAGTTTCTTCCACTGTGCTCATACATTGGCCTCCCTCTCTTAAGTCTCATCTTGTACTCACTCGTGCTACCATAGCACTCATAGTAGTGGAATAGACTCGATAAGTAGAACCTTTTAACTACTATCAATAGTCCAGATATGATACTCCTCGAACGATGCATCCACTTCATCCTCAAACTCCTGAGGTTGAATGACATGATAATGGTCTCAAAAGAAACGTCAGAGAAGAAAAATGTGAAAAACATCATGCATAGCATGATACCTCTGAGGTAACTACAACCGATAGGCAACCTGCACAACTATCTCTAACAACTCAAATTTCTAGAAATACATCAGCAAAAGCTTACCCTATCGCTTAATGCTCATGTGTCCAAACCTCGATGTGACACGCTGGAAAACCTGATCCTCGAACTCGAAATCCAGAGGTTGTCGCTGCTGATCGGCACAAGACTTCTGTTGAGACTGTGCAGTAGCCATCCTCTTCCAAATAATCTCTATCTGCTCTATGATCTCCTGGACAACATGAGGTCCCAATTAAGCTGCCTATCCTGCCTCCAACCAACATGAGGGTGATCATCATGGCCTACCGTACAATGCCTCATATGGTGAAATCTAAATTGTTGCCTGAAAACTACTATTGTAGTAAAAATCCCCAAAAGGTATATACCTCTCTCAAGAACCTCCAAAATCTAGAATTCATGATTGGAGCATGTCCTCAGGCACCAGAATCGTATTCTCAGACTGGCCATCTTTATGGGGATGGTAAGTTGTACTCAAAAGTACTTGTGTACCCAATACCTTCTAAAGCCCATTCCTGGCCCAAGAAGAAAAACGAGCATCCTTTTTTGAAAAAATGTAGTGTGGAAATCCATGCAGACAGACAATATTTCAGATGTACAATCGTTCCATATCAACAACACTAAAGGTCTCCTTGATTGGAAAGAAGTGAGAAACCTTCATGAGAATTTCAATAACAACCCAAACTGCATCATTACCTCATGGTTACCTCGGTAAACCTATCACTAAATCCAATGTGATATCATTCCACTTCCACTCAGGAATGCGTAACTGCTTTAAAAGCCCTGCTGGTCGCTGATGCTCTTCCTTCACCTGGTGACAAGTGGAACACCTCATGATGAAACCAGAAACATCCCACTTCATACCTGGCCAACAATACTGATGATTTAGATCATGATACATATTGGTGACGCCATGATTAACTGCCCCAACTGAAGAATGAATGACCCACATCAGCACCTCGCGTATGTTTACTGGAACCCATACGCGCCCCTAGAAATGAAATATTTCATCCATGCCTATGTTCCATCCAGGAAGAGGGTCCTTTCTTGACATGATCTCCCATCGGACTAGGCCTTTTGAATCTGATAGTTTCCTCATTCACACTTGATCAATATGAGTAGAGGTAACAACTACATAATATAGAAACATCTATCCATGTTTGTCGTGCACCTCTAAATTCATCTCATATAATAGATCCATAAGGTGCCTCTCACTAATGATTTCCAGACCTGTATGTACCTGGATCCTCAAGCTCAGCACATCAGCCACTACGTTTCCATTCCCTGGTGTATAGGAATCCTCAAAATCGAAGGACTGAAGGTACTTAACCAACCTTCATTGCCTCAAATTCAGATCAAGCTAAGTGAATATGTACTTGAGACTCTTTTGGTTGATGAAAACCAAAAAATTCTCTCCCATATGATAATGTCTCCAACAATGTAAGGCAGAACAACAACTGCCAACTCCAGATTGTGCATCGGGTAGTTCCTCTCATGTTGCCGCAACTGCCGAGACCCGTACGCAACGACTCCTTCTCCTTGCATAAGCACAACTCACAGCCTAATACTTGAAGCATTAAAGAACACAATATAGCTCTTTCCCAGCTCTGGAAAGACTAGTACCATTACTGAATTCAACCTCCCTTTCAGCTCCTGAAAGGTTGACTTATAAGAATCTGAACGTTTTAACTTCACACCCTTCTTAGTCAAACCCGTTACTGGTTCCGCTAATCATTAAAAGTCATAAATGAAGCGTCTATAATATCTAGCTTGCATTAGAAAACTCTATACCTCAAATAAGTTCTTTGGCTACTCCCAAGAAACTACATATCTCACTTTATCTGGGTCAACTGATACTCCTATCTCTGAGATCACATGACCCAGGAATTAAATCTGATCCATTCTAAAGTGGAATTTTGAGAACTTATCATTTTACTGATGCTCTCTAAGTTTACTAAAAACGATCTCATGTGTAGCATGGTCATGTCGAGTGTGATTTTACACTAAAATATCATCCACAAATACAACCATGAAAGAATCCACGTATGGATGGAACACTCGGTTGATCAGTGCCATGAGTACTGCAGGCCTGTTCGGGACCCAAAATGGCATAACCATATATTCATATATACCATACATGCTCTGGAATGCCATGAGAGGTATATTAGATGGTCTAACATGCAACCGATGATAACCAAACCTGAAGCCAATATTCGAGAACACTTGGGATCCTCGAAACTGAACAAAGAGATCATCAATCCTCGGAAAGGGATATCGGTTCTTGATAATCAAACGGTTAAACATCCGATAATCCACACAATGCCTAAGGGTATCATCTTCCTTCTTCATAAATAGGATAGGTGGACCCCAAGGAGAAGTACTGGGTCAGATAAAATCCATTGCATGTAACTCCTCCAACTACTTCTTGATCTCCTTCAACTCTTGTGTAGCCATCCTATACTGATAAATGGACACCAGTGTCACCCCTGGAACAAGCTCAATAGAAAGGTATATCTCACACTCTAGAGGAAAACCTAAAAGGTCCTCTCGAAAGACGTCTTTGAAACAATCCACCACTGGAAGAAAGTCTAACTGAGAAGTCCCTTGATCATCTAGATAAATACTAGAAATCTAGGCTATAACACCTCCTAACCCATGATGATCTGGACCTGCTATCCTTGCATGGACATCCCACTCTCTCTTATGAAGAAACGATATGCCCTCTGGTGTTGTGAGACTCACCCTACGATGATAATAGTCGACAACTACCTAGAAGGGATCTAGTCAGTTCATTCCGAGAATGACATCATATCATGTCATCTCCAGGACATAGAGGTCCCATAAAAAGTGACACCCACCAACCTCAAGAGGGCACTCCTTGCATTTTCGTACAATAGTCATTATAGTCCCCAACGGTGTGTCTAGGGTCATGATATCAACATAAAAATAGATGCAAAGCCTATGGATATCCATAACATCAAGAGATATAAAGATATGTGAAGCACTTGTATCGAAAAGAGTAGAAGCTAAAACTGAGGCTACTAAGATCCTACCACGAACTGTAGAAGGTTCGGGATCCTACTCTTGCTAGGTCTACTCCACTGAAAATTTTTGGCCTGCAGTGTGGCCCTGTGACCTTGCCTAACCACCCTAAGCTGATTCACCCTATTGTCATTGCAAAGCGGGTGACTGGCTACCCCGATCACGACCAATTCCTCATCTCGAACAGCTAGAATAACATCAGATACCCAATGACCATGAAACTTGTGTTGCTACTCGTGAACGTGGAGTCATAGAAGAACCCTATTCATCAGCTCCTGGTGAGAAGATCTGATAGAAGTGCTACAGATGACCCATCTTGTCGCATGATCGGTACTCCACCGAGACCCTTGGGAAATGCAGTGTCGTATAACCGCTACCTCCGCACTGGTAGTATACCACCTCGATACCATAAGATGCATCCCACCTACTCTGATCTCGTCATGTATTCTCCATGTGGCACTTGCAAAAATCATTAGGAGGAATACTAACTCTAGATGTTGAACCTCTCTGGCTCACAGCTCCATTATCCCTTAGATTATGCTCTGTAATCAGCGTCTGGTTGACGATAGAGGATGTTAAAGTCAACCTGAAGATGTTAATATGAGATCAGATGTCATGCCTTAGACCATCCTCAAACTTCTGAGCAAGGAATACATCATAACCTCCTAGAATACACGTGAACTGATGTATCTCGGTGACGTGAGAGGTATACTCCATAACAGAATGTGTACCCAACTCCAGAATCAAGAACTCTCGGGCTCGATCAACCTTCATTGTCTCAAGATAGAAGTAATCATAGAAGATGCGCTGAAACTAATCCCATGCAATATTCTGCTGGCATCCCGCATATGATATCACATCCCACAACCTCTTGGGGGAGTCTCGAAGCATCTAGTTAGCGAGCTTAACCCTCTTCTCTGGAGGTATCTCCAAATTCTCGAACATCGTCAGCATGTCTTATATCCATGACACCAGGGCCTGAGGTCCTCCATCCCTTGAGAATGCTGGAGGGTTCTGCTACTGAAATACCCACATCAATTCATCCATCGACGGGGCAGGATGCGGTGCTCCCTGAATGGTCTGAATCATTCTAAAAAAACCCTCTCTGAACTGTGCATCAGCACCTATTTTGGGTATGACAGCTGGTACCAAGACTTGCACAATGGGTGGATCTTTAGGTAGTCCCTGATCAGCCATCTCCGATGTTTGATCACCACCTGACCACTAGAGTACAACTAGAGGATGTCTCGGTCGCATGACTCTACAAGGTAATGTGCACACCTTATATCATGATTATCAAGGACTAAAAATTATAAGCGTAAGAGGGGAACAACTGAAATAAATCATTGAAGTTTTAAAAAACATGACTATAGGGCATGTGAAATTCATACATGGTGTATTCCATTAATTCATTTACATGGGCATGTACTCCTGCGTAAAATGGTTGTCTAACTCCCAAACCACTCGGCATGTTCTCATATCACATGATGTTTAATTGAACCCTCTTTCCCTACCCAAGTCCTTTTAGACGGTTAGTCCACACGGCTCTACTAAGGCAAGGCTACACAGTGTGTTCAAGGTAGACACGACATGTTCTAAAAAAGCATCGCCTAGATCATGTGGTTAGTGACATGGTCTGAAACACGAATTCCACTACACGGAATGTTCTAGATGGACATAGCGTGTTCATGAAGGATAACACCGACCCGTTTTGTTCATGAAAAAGTCAGGTACTTGGGTTAGACTACATGGCGTGTTCAGTCCAGACACGGCGTGTATAACTTAAGGATTATCCATCTGTGTTGTTAGTTACATTGGTGGACATAGGGTAAACACTACACAACGTGTTCAACTGATACATGGCATGTTCCTACATGAAAATCCCTATCTCTTGTCTCTTCCCACATGGTCTATTACACAGTTAGAGACTACACATTGTGTAACTAAAGTACACAATGTGTACTTATGAAATACAGTTTCATCTCGAATTGAAGAACACATGGCATGTAGTCGAAACTACACGGTGTGTATTCTGGGTGTTTTTGGATAACATGCCACAAAAACTACTCCGGAACCCATAAAACACTGAAATGAAAGTCAAAGTGCCAAATTTCGATCTATGAGGTCCCATACTCATCAGGAATCAAATTTTGGTATCATACACATCTTATAACAAGAAAAAAACAATTATCCACCAAATTCCCATCCCTGAGGGTCCATAACACCTCATGAACCAAATTTTTGTGTTCATTCAAAAAAACCATACAAAAACAATACCCTATCAAATAGAAGGTAATTTTGTTATCAGAATCTATCATAACAACATGCATATTCTACAAAACATCTATCAGAACAACATGCAATCCCGAATGCATCCTAAATAGCAGTGAAAGAATGCATGACATTTGATATCTAATAAGTTCCTATACGATCCATGAGATGGCATACCCTCATCTCATCAGTTTGCGACAAAAATAGATCCTCAATAACATCAAAAAACATCAAAAATCATATGAATCACTCAAGGTGAAATAAAATCAATTGTACACGTCAAAAAACATTAAATTTCAATAAACAATGTAGGTTGTATTTTCCTTGTACACATGATAGCTACTCCCTGGCACAGCTTATTATCATGTTCCTATTCCTTCATATCCCTGGCTAAAAGATCCAAAAAGTATATCAAGTGAAAATAATTTCTTTGATACCACATTGTAATGTCTCAGTTCACGAATCAACCAAGGGGCGCCCCATACCCGATTGGTCACATGGCCTGAAGCACATTTCCCCTAATTCTAGATGCTGATGATTAGCTACGAGGGACTTGGTTGTAATAGTGGGGAAACTATGCCCTCATTGGTAGAGTAAACAGCAGAAGTTAACAAATACATACAACAACAGAAGCAGTAAAAAACCAACAACAGTAAACATTGGAAGACTGGAATAATAAACAACTGGAGCAAACAAACATATATACAAAATTAAGCATGATACATATATGTAGGAAAGAATCCAAAAAAGTCACAATGATGGAAATACAAACTATAATACGCCAAAGTACAATAGAAAAAGATAAAAATCTCCTCAAGATCACAAGCCTAAGCATGATCCTATGCTCTCCGGCTCCACAACAAGTCATGTACCTGATGTAGAAGGGCACTTTCCGTTGTCTAAAAATACAACAATATAATATTTTTGGGCCCAAAATCAATACCCAAACAGGGTGTGATACTAAATCATAATAGTAAAATAACCAAAGATCAGTGCCTAATAGTGGGTGACTATATGGAAGGTAAATTACAGAAAACATTAAGCCGGAAAGTACTTAGTAGTAAACAATCCAAAGTTTCAAAATGAAGCAACAACTCATCAAATAGCTAAAAATAAACAGGTAACCCTCTGAGATGTACTCACAGACATCCCCTCTGATCCTACCTAACAAGTAAAAGATACCCTCTGGGCTGTACACTCGGCCTAACCTCTATGGTTCGGTATGTAAAGACACTTTGTGGAAGCACTCATGGTCAATTCCCCATATAGTCTAAGGTAGTTAAGAACTCTCGGAGGAAGCACTCACAGTCAATTACCTTTAAAACCCCAAGATCAAGGACTCTTTAAGGAATCACACACGGTAAATTCCTCTTTTAGCCCCAATTAGTTCTTGGATCTCTAAGGAAGCTCACTCAGTCAACCCTCTTATAGCCTAAAGTGCTCAAGTACTCTCTGAGGATGCTCACTCTGTCAATTCCCCTTATAGTCTACTACACTAGGTTCTCATGACCACATGTAGTCCTATGAGAATAGAAATTCAATATGGACAGAGTAAACCTATAGAACTACTTGGATAAATATTCAAAAATATATCAAACATATCATAATTAAAAATATCAATCCTACAGTGACATGTATGGAAAATAGTCAACGTAGTTAAACTGGCTAAATGGTACCAAATAGTTATAAACAGATCATGTGGGGGAAAAATACATCCAAACCATGGGAATACACCCTAATCATATCCAAAAAACCACAACATATCCATTAAATCATTGTAGGGAAACAACATGGGTAAAATAGTAAACACGAAATACCCCATTCATGGGTATTCATGGAATTTTCACATAATACTCAAAGACATTGAATAGAATGTCACAAACCACCTACTTTGGAATAACGAGCTCAATATATGTGAACCTCGATGAATGATTCACACTAGAATACTAAATATATACAAAAACATCCAAAATATTCACCCCACGATACCATTATAAAGATGAAGAATTATGAAATGGGGCTCAAGGACAAGAGAAAAATCATTGATGTGATTCCAACGTAGATGACGGTGTTCGATTCGGATGATGGACACATGCTCGGGGGTTCATCAAAGATCCGTAGACATACGGAGCTCTCGATCGAACAAGACCTAAAAGAAGACTGTTCTGGCGATTAGGCGCCAGCCTGGTGCACTTAATGAAAAAACGAAAGTACATGGGATGTACTTTTGATATACACGGTGTGTACATTACGTTTCTATACTCCGCTTTAAGTGGCATCCATGTAACTCTCATACAGTCGTGTGTGTGGCTACGACACGACCATCACACATCCTCTCGTAGAATAGAAGTACACGATGTGTACTCATAAAGTACAAGGCGTGTACTCAGAAAATTTACATAATTTAATCTTTTTATAAAAAATGACCAGAAAAGGAAAAAATTACCTAAAAGGAAGATCCGAGGTCCTGCAATAGTAGATCCATTTTTACCATTATCATGGTAAATATTTTTTTTAATGTTTTCATTAGTAAATTTTGTAAATAATTATAGAGGACTTATTATATAATATAAATTATGCTGAATCCAAATATTGAATCCAGTTATCCAAATTTCATTCATATATTTTTTGAAATGTAATTTAGAATTAATCCCATAGACATGCCATTAAATATGGTATTTAGGAGAAAATTTAAAAAAGTGTAAATGTTTTATATCAAAATTTAAAATAAAAATGATACTAATAACATAAATTGGATTTATAGACTTTAAATTGAAAAACATTTCAATTAAAAAATAAAAATATGATTTTATATTATAATTTATTAACACAAAAAGAATTTTTCAATTAAAATTTAGTAATTTCCTCTATTAATCAAAAAATAAAATAATTTAGAAAAATAACAAAAATTCACCTGAAAATAATTTTGACATGATTATTCAAGATTTATGATTATTTTATAAATTTAATATTCTATTTGGGTAAATAATATTAATTTAAATAATTTAAATGGAATGAATAATAATAAATTATTTAAAAAATATTATTTTTAAAACAAATAATGAAATTATAAAAAATTATTCATTTTTATATCAGAATTTTCTCATTACATAAAACCATTATACAAAATATTTAAAATGTATATTTTACAATTTATCTATCAATGTTCAACTTCTATGTTGTAATGGTCATGTATGAATTACTATATCAAAAAAATTATGGTTTTATTAAAACATAGTGTCATGTGTAACACAATTTAAAATAATGTGGAATGTTGCAAAAGAAAAAATATTTAATATAAATAAAGATATCAAAGAAATTTAATTTATTCAAAAATATTCTTAAAAACTCATGGTGTAAAATTATCCTCCCCTTAAAATATATTTATACCGCACAATTCATCACCCTGATAAAACAATATGTGGATACTTTTTCCTCATCATATCCACATATTCCAAAATATCTTCCCATAATAGGTAGTTTTACTAAAATAGCATTGAGCATGTTACTGTTCTAATATCATGGAATATTATCAGTATCATCTTGTATCTACAGCGGTTTTTCCCAAAATTAATGATCATTCTTTAATGGTATAACACATGAGGTCAATACATGAGAATGGCCCTGTGAGTACATTATAAGGAGAGATAAATGGAAGAAATTGTGAAATTGAGATAGGCCTGGTGAAGGCGCCAAGTGATAGGCCACAATCCCGATATGATCATGAGTTTCAGTGGGACCAATATACCTAGGGCATAGTTTCCCTTTATTATTTAATCCCATATACTTTTTTCATGGATAAATAGTTAATATCACCTTATCCAAAATATTAAATTCTATATCATTCAATCTGTTAATATCATACACTTTTCATCAACATTGGTACACCATAATGATTTTCTAAATGGATATGATCTTTTTATATATCAGTAATTATCTCACTACATAATAGCTTCCTTTTCATAACATCATTCCTACACATTGGAGCTATACATTTCATTTCATGGAAGTCATCCTAAGGATCCAAATGAAAGCTTGTGTAGATGTTATTGTTTTAATGAAAATAAAATATAGGATATTGTTGATCCAGACCACCTTTGAAATCAACAAAACAAGAACACAACATTTATTCTAGGGATTAAAATTTTCTCTAAAACTAATAATCTTTTGGAGGATATTACACAATGCTAAAACTAAACCCTGTATCAAGAACATGCTGAACACATAACCAGAAATATGTGTTAAAACTCATATCCCAATCAGACGTAATAGGAATTGGTACTCCATTGGGAGTATAGTACTGTAGTGTACTATAGTAGCAGCGACACTATAGAAACGGTGGTAATTGTACGGTAGTATGGTATTATATCAGTGGTGTGTACTATTTGGTACTGTAGAAGTAGAGTTACTATAGCATGACTATTCACAGAATGGGCCTTGGGCCAAAAAATGGGCATGTGGGCCATGTAATGCACTAAATGCCCACTAGGCCTTTGAGCTATGTAATGGGTATCTCTCTACCCAATTAATGAGGTCTTTGATTTTCCATAATAATAAAGGAGGCTACGCGAAAAATATATATATTATTATGCTCATTGTACATTTTTCAGAGTCTAATTACTATATACATGGTGACATTTTCCCATTTACATTCTATTATTTCCAATGGATGTTACATACACATAGGAATTTTTTTCAGCCATAAATTGTTGACATACCAATCACTAAGATACAAGCTCCATTATATCAGTCATCATTCCATCCCACAAGATGTATTCTTTAAAATATCTATAAATCATAATACTTCCAAGAAGAATAGTTAATGAAGAACTATGGGATTACACTTACAAATACATACTCAATCCCAGAGTGGGTGGAACACATACATGGTTTCAGAATCATTTCATTCCATCACCATCAAGGCTATACTCAAGAACATTGATAACCTAATATTGTAGATGTACATCTCAATCCACCCCACAATAATCAATGCATAGATAAATGGTTGAACATACAATCGAGACAGTAATTATTTCCCCCCTGATTAAATATTTCATGATCCATCCTTATAAAATAATGAATTATTTGTTCTTTTTTATTCCTTGTCATAGAAAATAATTCATTATCCATTCAAATAATAGAACCAACCACCTTTCTTTCCATCGTAGGGTGGTAGATTATGAATAATTCAAACTATTTTATATTCTTTAACCATATTCAACTCCTTATTTATGAATATAAACATATATCTTTTTGGAATATATATGTATATATATATATCAAACATTTAACAATTAAGATAATTCCTCTATATCTATAATGAAAAAATTACTGCATCTAAATCTAAATCAGGTGTTGATTAATTTAACATGGGAATATTCAATTTTGCAGAGGGATAATCTATAAGGAAGTCATTTTTTTATGAACACATACTAAACCCTTTGTGGATTCCTAAATATATTTTAAAATCCCTTATCATCTATATGGTAATGAAATCACGGTATCATTGACTAATCTTCTATTAATTTCTTAGAAATTTAATTTACATTCTTTTACCCATAGGGACATAGGTCCCATTTATTTTACCAACTTTAGTGTATTATGTGGTCCTGATAAATTATTAAAAGAACATTGATAATATCTAGAAAACCCAAGAACACTATGTTTATTAGTCATCGTGGTGGTTCTAGGACAACATCCAATATCCTCTATCATTGATGAGTCTACTTTTATACCCTATAATGAGATCATATAAACCAAAACTGAAACCATTTTCATCAAAAATTCACAATTAGTAAATACTTTTTAAATTTTTTTCATTCTTTAGGGTATTTTGAAAAATTATCTTGTTGCCATAATGATATTCTATTCATTTTAATGGAGTAAAATATAATTTATAAGGACTAACACAAACATATAAATGTAATCTATTATGGAAATATTCACTAAATCCATAAAGATAACATGGGAACATGTAAGGCCAAATTGAACAAGTAAATATTCATACATTCTATATCTTATGTGAAATGTTTTATTGGGTATATCCTTCTTCATATCCATCGATTGATTATATTGAAGATGATTTTCAATCAAGGAAATGTTTCAGGCTCCTTACAGTATATAAAATATGTAATTAATAGGGGGAAGAGGGTAGCAATTATTAATTATGATATTTTTAATATCCAGGACGTCAATGCAATGTTGCATTGATCCATCATAATTTGTAACAAATAGTGTAGGTTAACATCAAGGAGAAACAAATATTTTAATGAATACCTATTCATGATACTCCATTTTTTTCGTCATAATTCATATAACTCAATCCAAACCATTCAATTCGGGGTCATAAAAATTGGTGTTGCACATGGTATGAGTTATATGGTGAAATAAACATCAGGTTTTGAATGAAGGATAAGAAAATGTCTTGGAAGGACAAAAATATATTCCCAAACAATAGGAATTCCATTGAAATTGCGTTTCTCCTTAACCATATGAAAAAATAGACATTCTGAATTGGTGTTAATACACATATAGTGGATGTGATCTCTATCAAAATTTCATACATATCACCCCAATGATATTTGGTCATAGGTCGGTCTAGATTATAAAGCAATAATTCCATTCCTAAATAATTAATGTCGTATTTTTATAGATAATTATAATCTCTTACCATGATAACATCTAATAAAACCAAATGAAGAATGAAAGGATTTATAGGATGAACATTCCTACCAATGTCAAATAAAGTGGAATCATAGAAATGAGTTCATATCATTATACCATATAGGCTTTACACTACTGATTCATTATGTAATAAAATGGTTGGAATATTGATACGAATATTAAATTATTCATATATGAAATAATGGGTATATATAAAGTAAAAAAAGGTATTAGTAGTTCTATATTGTATGGTATGTGTACCACTCAACATGTCATTATCGCACCCTTCTTCTGAAACATTGATAATTTGAGATTTCCTTTTAAATATCAGATTAGTACGATTAGAATGTATATCATAATCATTAACATTTTTATTTTTTATCAAGTTAGGATTTTTCCAAATTACATTCATTTGAAACACTAGACAACAAGTGTTGTATTCGATTCAGCTTTCTCTTTATTTTCATCCCTACCTATCATCATCTAATAGATTCGGAAATCAATTACTCAATGACCTTACCTACCAAAATTAGAACATTTAATAGTACTCTTAATACTATTTAATACACTCATTATCCAAAAAGTACATTATAAAGGAATTATTATCTTGTAATATATATTTTAATTCCATTTTCATATTCTTATCCAAACTATGAGATTGATATGTAAATCTAACCTGATTTTAAACCTTTATTGTACATAAAACAATATATTCATTGGTACATAAGATTCTAAGGGATAATTCCCATAAGATAATTAGTTTTAGTTCAATGAATAATTAATAAACTCGACATTCATGTTGGATTATAATACCAAAAGTGTACATCAACAATATTGTAGAAATTGACTCGTAACAGATTTTTCCTCCCTTTTCTTAAACTCAAGGAACTCCTCCATATTCATAAAAATAATACATAGAAATAAATATATATAAATTTTATTGTCCTAGTATAAGTCTAAGGATTCAGTTTTATCATATTACCTAGTATATTGATAATATTCCACTATTGATCCACTTTACCTTCCAAAAGGATGTTAGCTAAAACAACATTTTCATGTTCCAAGCACTGGATAATGGGAAATATCATTTTTTTGGAATGAATCCATATCTCAGAAACAATAGTATGAATCATTAATTCTATTAAAGGTGGATGTTACCTCATAGGGGTTTTAATAGAAATTGTTCTATACTTTTTCTTTTTGGATGATCTGCCTGATTTATATCTTGATAATTTATGTGGTCACGATAACATATTTTTTTTCAATATCAAACAACATTTTAATGCTAATGATGAAAATATTTATTATTTACATAGAATTTTTTTTAACATGATTTTTTCAATATCCCTAAAATGACTAAAATACAATACATAATTCGAGAAATAATAATCAATGTGGATAGCCACATAATCATGAAATGAAACATATAGGTTGTCCATATCATTAAACGTTATTTAATCTTCAGAACCGTAAATTTATCATTTATCATTGATAGTTATAATCTAATTAAATCCTTAATTAGAGTTTTTATAGTGTTTTAGATTTTCCAAAGAGTATCCCCTGTGTTTCTCAAACTAGGATTGCAACAAGGACCATTTTCGTGGACCAGGTTATGATCCATTCATGCTCAATTTTTTCTTTTTCAGAGTTATTTAAACATGGGAGTTTTTTCGAGATCCATATTCACTTATAGTATCCTGATAAGTATATAATTTTTTTGAATCCACTCAATATATCCCTATTCACAATTTTAGGAATTTATTTACATTTACCCATCCTTAGTAATATATATAAAAATATCCTCAGGGATCTCAATTAGTTATTATCATCCTTATTTCCAAAGGACATATAACCATATCCTTAGAAAACAACTATAGATACTCAGTCATATCATACATAGATATTACAACATTTTAAAAAAATATTCACTACATTATATAAACACAGTTTTGAGGACAGTTATAGATTAGATTTCTTCCAAAAGGGAAACACAACAGCATGTCTATAGGAAAACTACATCATATACCATTACGATATCCATAACTAGAAACCTTCTTAGACATATCATATGTAAATGATATCTTTATAACACGTGGAATGTAAACATAACAAGTAGTGTTCTTGAATGCTTAGTAATGGAAAACATAGAATAAAACTAATCATAACATAGACATAATGGTATGTGAACATGATCATAACATTTTAAAACCATAACCTACATATCAATGATCATAAAAATGAGTAGTCGAATAAATATTTGTAGTTATTAAGACATGAATAATAAGATAATCAATAAACATGATCCATGATATCCTAACATTGGAAAAATAAATATATCTTTGGCATGCACATAATAATAGATAATCCTTTCCATGTTAGTCAACTCTCATTTACAAGGATTTCATGTTATACTTAGATCATTCTCGAAACTATCCTAGTAGTGAGTGTTCACTCCCAAAAACATCATAGTAGAAAAATGCCCCTAACTAAACTGTGTTCACTCCCTATTCTTGTCCATTCATTCACATGAAATATAAATCATTACCCAAAGAAATAAAGGGAGACATTTGTCCAAACCATATCATAATGAAAACTATATTAATGTGTTCCACAATATCATAAAACATTAATCATATCATAAACTATTAAATGAAATATATTTCATAAAAATATCATCATATGATAAACTATAGAAAATAGATATGTTTCATAATGATTTAATCAATTAATTTTGGAAAACCCCATGTAAAAGTATTGGGGTTTACCCGAATTTTATCCTGTAATAACCCATAAAAGATAAAACATTTCATAAATATTATTCCATCATAAAAATAAACAATTATTAAATGTAATATTAATGGTATCTAGGGATTATATTCCCTGTAAAAAAATGGAAACATCCATGATTTCCATGCTATCTTTAAAATTATTTTTAATGATCATTTAAAATATTTAATGGGAAAAATATAATTTCCTATTAATAATAATTTTTATAATAATTTTTTAATATATTCCTTTGAAAATAACAATAATTAAATTTTAAGGAAGATTCAAAGAAAATCTATTTCATGACAATGGGATGTTTTTTTCATTCTATAAGCATTTAAACAATGAGTGCATTATCTTTTTTGGTAACATCCCAATGATCATTATTTATAAAATTAATTAAATATTCCATTAAATTTTATTGTAAAAATGAAAAAATCAATAGATTTTTCTTTTAAAAATAATTTTATAAAATAAAAAAAATTGATTTTTTTAAAATATAGTTCTAGAATAAAATTGAATTCTAATTAAAGAGACAAAATAATTAGGATTTTCTTAATAAAAACTTCATAATCATTATATAGAAAAACAGTAAAAATGGTACTATTTCATTAAAATATCATGAATGGCCATATGATATGAATGTTTATGATTTTTTTAGATATTGATCACAATATTTTATCATCAAAAACATAATAATAAAGAATTTTGATAGACGATGAGATTAAAACTCAAAATACTTTTCTATTTTATAATATTAATTGCTAATCCCAATAAAATAATAACATAAAATAATATTGATGAAAAATAAATTTATTATATTACATTTCGATGAGTTTTTATATACACATCAAGAAAGAATATAGGTTCATAACATAATGAATGTCACAAATAATAAATTTTATTCTAAATCCCTTATCATTTTGTGGGATTATCAACCATAAACCACATTAATGTGATATCCATATATGTATATGTTAAAACTGGTATCTTTCGTGGGAATAATCGTACTAAAAATTATTGGAAATATAAAAACCATATTAACAAAAAAAGTTGGAGAATATTACAGGTGTCTCATAAATGTAAAATGATAGAGGTAAATCTCTTAACTTATGTCTTTAATTCCATCATTCATGTTTAAAAATAATATATAATGATTATAAGTTAATTATACATATATTAAATGAAAATATTTATATATATAATACCATATATAATTTTTGTATGAGATTTTTTGACATGTTTATTTACGATTCCCTATAAATGTTATGCTTTGGGTTATAACAACATTATTTTTCATATATGGTTGGAATTATAATATATGGTAATCCAAATTTAATAATTATAGAATAATATCCAAAATTAAAACCATGATTTAAATATTATATATATTTAGTATATATGTATTTATAGTAAACCATATAGTTATGTGTTAGAAAATGAAATACAATATTCACGGAGATAGTAGGTCGTACGTATGCATGAATGTTATATTCATTTTTCATATTATATTAAATAAGAGAATGGAAAATGAATTATTAAAAAACTATAATAATTTATATGTTATATATGTAACAATTTTTCATTTAATCCATCCCTAATAAATTATATTTATTGAGTGAATTCATCACATAACTTCATGTGGTAGTAGTCCGTTTTACACAAGAGTGATGATATCTTATTCACAAAAATTTGATAGCATGATGGTATGTGTGATATAAAAATTCCATAAGTATAATAATAATATATATATATATATAATATATACACAAAAAAACTATAATTTATTCCAATCTTTAGACATCCTAATGGAAAACTAATGACATCGATTCGTGAGGCGGTAGCCCGTTGTCAGAAGGAGGAAAATTTATTAAACCATTTGAAGGAAGTGGATTTTTTTATAGGAAATTACATTAATATAAAAAAATAGATATATATGAAAAATAAATATGTTTTTATATTATAATTTTATAATAATAAATGAAGTATGTGGATAAAGAAATAAAAAATTCTTATTGATGAATGTGACATCTTTTTTAGGTATCCTTATTAGGTCTACACCAAAATCTAAGGTTGGATTTTTGTGGATAATAAGTATTTTAGGTTCAGAGGAGGTATTTTTGAATATCAATTGGGAAGGTAGACTAAAATAATATGGTTTTATGGTGTGATCAAGAGAGGATAGGTTGTGGCCTTTTATAAGTAATGTGACAGGCATACTTGTAATTTTTTTTAAAAATATCCAATCATACCCATGTTTTTATCATTACAAGAACATTAAAATGTTTTATTATCGAAAATATAAGATTTTAGTTTTAAATATTTATATAAAATTGTTTTTTATATGTTTTGATATTTTTTACTTGAATATTTTTTGTTTTCCCCTATGGGTAATCCATTGTTACCATTACCATAATAAATAAATTTTTACTGTTATTACTATTTATTTTTGTCAAAAATTATGTTTAACATATTAAAAAATATAAATTTTACTTATTCGGAATATGTAATATTTTTTCCAAATTCAATGGATAGATTTGGTAGATTTTATTTCAAATATAATCTCATAAACATGATAATAAAGTGGGATTTTAAAGAGAAATTTTTTAATAATATTCAATGTTTTCATGTAAAAATTAAACTTGAACATAATTACAATTATAAAAATTAAATTAATTGATATAAAATTGAACTAACCATAATTAAAAAAATTTCAAAATATAATTTCAAGATATAAATTAATTAATTGAAAATATAGTTTTTAATTGAAATTCATTATTTTTCACTATTAATAATTAATTAAATAATTAATAAATATACCACAAATTAACTAAAATATATTTATGAAATTATAATTATAATTTTTTTTATAAAATTAAATTTCTAAATTCTTCAAAATTTATTTATGATTATTGTTCAAAAAATGAAATTATTTTTAGGACAAAAATGTATTTTAGAAACATATAAAGACATAACAAAAAATAATAATTCCTTTCTGTATCAATATGTTTTCTTACTATAAATCCATAATACATAATTTTTAAAAATTAATTATTACTATTCACCTCACTATGTTTAGTGGTAAGGTTATAACTATTACATTTGACCAACTATATTTATAATATATCATAGTTTTGTTAAAACTCAATGTTAGGTGTAATTTATGCTATCCCATTATTATGGGTAGAACAATATTAACATGGTGTTTTGTATAATGAATTAAATCAAAATAACTTATGTTATTAAAAATAACATAAAATGCAGGGGTATTACACTAGTTATCTTTTCTACATGACCTATGTTTCATGGTCGATAAATTGTGTGAAAAAAGGTATTGTCTAGTTTAGTTGTCATAGAACTCATAGAGCGTAAAGCATGGATAAATTTTATGATCAATTTTCAAGTGTTAGTTTCTGTATATGTACCTCTTGAGACACATAGTAATGTTAATTTATTAAACAATATAGTGTGTGATTGGTGTCCATACACAATTTGATCCTTATAAAAAGCATGAGCCTTGTTTAATTCTCTTCTTTAGTGGGTTAGACATGCCAAGGGTGTATCCTTCCACTTATTAGTTTTGTGTGATCCTCATTCTTCAGTGATTTAAAACTTGATATACCATCAGCAGGAATAATATTTATATGGGAAAATATGACTATGCAATTAATCATCTATATATCCCTTCAATTATAAGGAAAGATATTTTCAATAGTAATTTGGATACAATCAAATGGTTTTCGTTGGGTTGATGAAATCTTATGGTGGTTAGCATTGAAATATTTAGTACGTATCCAATCTATATAATCGTATAGTGATCCATATGAGATTAGTGTAATTTTTTTTCAACATGGTATGTTGTGCAACATTTTCATGTAATCTCTAGAGTAGTTTTAGATGGTTGATAGATGAAATTGAGTTATCCCGACACTACTAAATGAAATTGAAAATTGGTAGGGTGTTATAACACTGCACATTTCTTTATTTTGGGCTTATATGACTAATTTATATGTTGTTCATGAGCATATCTCGGAGGAGAGGCATATGTACATTAAAGGTTTATATGACCGAGTCTTAATGTATTCGGAAATTTGTTACCTATTTTTATAATTGGAACTGGGTAATAGACTGTTGGTATAGACTCAAACGGTGGTAAATGTTTGGTGAAAAGTTTATTCACAGGAATGAGTTCCTATTCTCAATAAATTTTATCTAGGAAAATATAATTTTTGAAGTGTGACAACGATCATGTTTTAGCAAGTCCTTCCATATAAGTAGAGAAAAAAGGTAAAAACATTTTGGACACAGTTAGAATTGATTTCGGAGGCATGTGAGGCTGGTGAGTTTGAGTTTCTATTCCATTAGATAGTGCTCATGTTGAAACCAACTATGATTTTGGATTGGATTTTTCATCCAAATTCAGTCTTACTGTGAATGAGTAACCATGGAATGTAATGAGTTAATGGCATGTATGTTTTTCATAGGTAGTGGGATGATGAAATAGTTAACATTTTCTGGAACCCTTGTTGACAACATTAGTCAAAATTTAACTATAGTGGTAGCTAAGAAATAGTAATTGAATGTATAATTTATAAGTTAATTGAAGCTAGTTAATGATGATGAATCAATAAATATATCCAAGCTCATCTAAACAATTAATTACTCTTAGTGGTTCAAATTTTTTTCTTATTAATTGTTGGATTTGTTAGATTTGAAACCATGTCAGGAACTTCATCATTGATATGACAAGAGTATATAAGGTGATGTTTGTAATCATTAGAATCCACTTAGAGTTCCCTTTTTTATTGACGATTGTGTTTCTTGTATTGAAATCATCTATGGTAGATTAATAGACTATTAGTTATATGAAATGTTAAATTACAATGTCAATCCCCATGTTGGATTGAAAAATATAATCTTTTGGAGTTTCACTCTACAAATATGGATAGTCATAGAGGCATGTGTTTCATGAGTAATACAATGATCCCAATCTATAATGGACTTGTACGGCCGCATGGATAATAACTAATTCAATGAATCGATCGACATGAAGGATAATGTTGTTGTTCTTAGTTTGAGTTCCTAATAGGTGGATGAATATGCTATGTACCAATATCTCACATGAAAATAAAATATTTTAGAATAGTTGGTTGAGCTCATTGGACCCCTGTGGATGATTTTGAGTTTATCCCGAACATACATTCGAGCTCAGTTTTTTTTAATTTAATGGTGACCATTGAAGGGTACTAGATTGGATATACACATATGTTCATCTATTGTACTGAGAAAAAAATATTAACTACATGGATATAGATTTCATTGGGAACTAGTTACAACATGTAGTATGTGTGCTTAAAATGAACATGGTATTCCTAGGATTGGTGGAATCATAAATAGGTTTTGATGTAGTAGATACTAAATTTATATGCTTTTGAAAATATTCATCTACTAGTGTATCACCATTACATCATTTAGTCCATATATATTTGGTTAGTAAGGAAACTCATTGGGAAAATATGTGGGATGATGATAATGAAGTGAAATGGTCAATTGATAATGTTTATGGACAAGATAATGAGACTAGGATATATGAGACCGGCTGAAGTCCATGATTTGACCAAATATTGAAATGTATCAATGTACATTTGTAAAATTTGAATGGAATATTTATATAGAGAATAACAATGATGAGTAGAACTATGGATTAGAATAGGAAGGTCAAAATGAAATCTATAATGGGAATCACCAAAAACTGAATGGTGAAATAAATGGATTTGGGATCATGTATATCATTAGATGGGATTTGGTTTGCATTTTCTTGATATTTCAGTTCACTTAATTATATATAACATAAGAATTTGGGTTTTATGTTTTTAATGGTTAATCAAACTCTTGGTGCGGAATTGCGTGCTTTGAAACAAAACATGAATAACTTAATGTGGCTTCACAACTCATGTAGGTCAAGTAATTTTTTTTCCCATGGAATCGTAGTGATGAGAACTTATGTAGTGTGGAGATCGAAAGATCCATTTTTTTACCTAATAGAATTTTTTGATGGAATTTGAACTATTCAATCAGGGGATTGGTTGAATTAAAATCCATGATTCAAAATTTAAATATGAGTATTTTAATTCATAAATATATTTTTTTGGAGGAGGATTATGACCTCTAAGTTGTCTTGGGTGTTCATATTAGTTCAAGGAGAATTAGAGACCAAAAAATAAATTTATAATTAAATTGACAATGAAATACAGTTTTCACAGGGTTAGTGTTAACTATGAGAAAAAACTGTGAATCCAATTTTCAATAAATTAATGGGATTTTAAAACCATGAATTCCATTGGGGTGATATGGAAACTTGGTTTAGGATCATGGATTAGTTCCCATGGTTTATAAAATATTTCACTTGAGGGAACATAACTATGTGATGTGGTCTATAGGATACAAAATAGGGAGTTCATGAGATGCAAATTGTTTTGAAAACTATGCACCTAGACTAAACCCTTAGTGACACATTGATGGATTCACTACACATTTCTCTCATGGTTAGGATAACCTTGTGGGAAATATATATTGTTCATTAAGGGTATAATTTTACCCATTTTCCATTGTCTTCTATAACGGTTTGTCCTACCTAAATCTCCCTCACATCCAAAACATGTAACCCCTCACAATATATTCCTTGTTATCCTCGATTTAATTCCTCGATCTTCTTCATCGTATTTATAAATGCAACATTTTTTACGGTGTTGGAGGAATGTCAATAAACTTTTGACTATTCAATATTATTATTTTATTTTCCATCCCTACATGGAATGATAATCCTAATAGGGGATTTTTAAATATTTACATGGTTCTTTTCTATTTCTAAAATTTATATTAGACTAGATCGAATAGAATCATTATATTATACCACCGAGCAATCTTAAGAAGTAGTTATATGGTATCGTTTTTTCCCTCACATTCAAGCATGTTTTTGTAACATGGTATAATACTGTGCTCAATATTTTACACCTACCACCTCTTTAATGAATGATTAAAAAATTAAATTTACTATGCCTAAATGTATATTTCTATTTCAGATTTAAATTTATCTACTACTGGATATCATCATTTATTAAATCCACCGCTTTGGGAGTGTTTCTCAAAAGTGTTGACCTTTTTACTTGTTACTGAAATCCATAATCACATATCAAGGTGATTTGAATTACTCCTTCATGATTGAGACACATGAGGTAGTTAAATGAATTAATAATGGAATTGGTGATTCTACCATAGCTTATGATGATTTTCTATAATATGGATGAGTCTTACCTCATGAGAGAAAGGGGTACCTATAATTTAGTAAAATTATTATGTTATGTATTTCTATATTTCCTTGAGAATATTATTAAATGAAATGTTCGACTCATAACACATGATATATTGGTAGTGTCACAGACTATCCCATAAACCTCTATATTTACTTATAAACTTATTGGATATAATTGAATTATTTAATTATGGAACCCATACATATGGACACACCCATACATTAATTATATAATTAGGCTAAGTTGAATTAACACAATGAATATAATCATAGAATGGATATTTATATGTATATCTCATTTCCCAAATTTATTTATTATCATGTTTTCCTATACATTATTTTATAAATTTTGATACTTGGGATTGGTGTCACATTAATGTGATAATTTTCTTTGGTGTCCCTATTTATTAATGGGAATTGAATCATAATTTATTCAATGTCATGATGACCTTATATTTTCAGGGTCATGACAACCTTACTGATTCATAGTCACGAAATGCCTATTTTTTATTGGGAATGGTTTTATATTGTGTATTGTCATATTCAGGAATAATGTCCCATCATGGTAGAGTTATCTGATCATGGAGACCCTCTATTATTATGATACATTGGAATGGAATACCACTTGTTAACTAATAAGTGGGAATTAGGTCCCCTATTGATTATATATTTTTTGGGATAGAGTCCCTTAACAGTTTATGAGACTCAATCTATTATCCATAGATTGGTGAGATTAACCTAGGGTCCTGAAAAATATTAGTATCATGATATATTATTATAAATGTCACTATGTATTGAGACCATATATATATATATATTTATTTATATCTAAATATTTTTTTCACATACACATTACTGTTCCATCTTAAGAATAATTATATATTATTAGTTGGGTGTCCATTTAGTAAGGCATGTCCATGATGTTTTCATTTTTTTTCTTTAGTATTATATATGAAAAATAAAATATTTTAAACTCATGGACTAGATAGCTTTAGACACAGTTGGTGGTACCCTACAATGTTTATATCTCACCCTCTTTGGTCATCCACTATTCTGTGAATCACAAATAGTCATTCTAGTTGTATGATATGGTTCATGGGTTATTCTTATGATACTATACATGTATATGGGAGCATAAGAGCACAATATTCATATGAAACTCTATATTATAATAACGTCATACATTAAGGATTTTTTTGTTTCTTTTTGTTACATTTATCTAATACCTGACATTAGACTAGAAGTATCAAACTATAGAATAAAATGGACATACATGGTATGGTATTTGGTGTTTTCTATTATATAATTCATTATTGTCATTCTCTACATAGTTATAGTATTAAATAATCTTTTTATTAATTTTCATACCTCTATTTTACTATTATAATGAATGTATAATCTCTCCATTTTTTAATTATCGGACTCTTGTTTCTAGTCGGAAACATCTGGAATATGCAGAGGTATACATGAAAAAATGTGGCAGACTTTCTCAAGGAATAGTTTTAGTGGATTCATGGTTGATACATTATAAGAAATATTTTTCTTAAAGAACATATCCATTCATTATATAAAAATTAATTTATAGTCCCATTAAATGATGGAGGTTTTTGATGCATGAGTTGGTTTAACATAATTACACTATGTTTTGGGTTATCTACCTGCTCGATACAAGAAATGATATTGCTCACAACCCGAGTAAGCTCCCTTAATATATTGAAAAAAATATGTTTTTTATGAATATCCAACCCTGTTTTTTTTCATTTGAACTAGGGTAGTCCCATCATATTTTATGTTCATTAATATTGTTTCCATTAATACTGCTATGAATTATTTCTAAATAATGGATTATACTATGTTAAATCATAACATTCTGATACTTACTATTTCAGTTCAAAAATTGTGAATAAACATTACATAAACTAAAAATTTTAGCAATAGAAAATCATGTAATAAAAACATGATTTCTCTGGGATTAATCTCAAAGTCAGTCATAAGGATATGTTCTCTAGTATATGCTTTCCAAAATCTATTTCCCATGGATTCTGCTAAACATTCTCTAATATAAATTATTAATTCCTCAAACCAAGTATCTTAGAAATATTGGTTATGTCATTAAATTGGAACTAAATATAATAAATAAAATAAAAAATTGTTTTATAGTTTATTAGTCTTGGGGACCTAGATTTATTCATTTAGTATCACACTAAAATTTAAAAACATATAATAAAATTGTGAATTTTGTTCAAGAACGTCACTGTCAGCACTTATATATCACATAAAATTAATACTAATACATTTTTGTGTATGTCTAGTGATTGAAATATATGAAATGGTTTAGCTAAAATTCTATTCAAAGGTATTCATCTAGTGGAACATTTATAAGGCATGTAAAATATGGTTGGAAATAAATAATAATAAAACAATACTATAAAAATAATTACATGAGCTAAAACATGTGAATGGGAATAAAAACTATTAGAATAGTCACATCGACATAAATAAGTGAGTTTGTAATGTTGGAATGAATAATGGTGAACATCTAAAACATTTCATTGCGGCCTTGTCTCAAGACATCATAATCAGCATGTCAAGGCCTCATGATAAGACATATTATATAAATGGTTAAGGCCTCAATAATGTATTGAAAGTTGTTTTTTTCATAAGACCTAATGATGCATTGAGGGGATATATAATTATTTTCTTCACCAAAAACATAGTCCTTCCAATTCATTTCCCATACGTATATATAAAACAACACAATAAATATTACATAAAACCAATAACTACCAGTATTTAATGATCTAGAATCCAAAATATCAATACTCAACCCATTAAAATGGGTCATAAGCCATCAAGTTGAAGAAAAAATATAGTATCCTTATTAAATTTCGTCAGTGGAACATTAGTTAAAATAATTTTATGTTATTAATGAATATAAATTCCATAACATGATCCTTAAGGTTTTGTTGTGGAAAGTTTCATTTTCAACCAAAAAATTCTATTTTTAAAAAAAATAAAATTTTCATAATTAATAAGGAAATTATTTATTGAAATTAATCTTATAAACAGAGAAGTTAATAATCATATAATTAATTTATGATTATGGTGGTAAATTTTATTCATATCATATAAGTTTCAAAAACACACGTTTATAAATATCAAAACCTACATTATTCGGAAAATAAAAAATCACTCCTTTTGAAGAAATTTTTCAAATTTTAAACATGGAAAGAAATTTATTTAAAAATAATTTTTATTAATAAAAAATTTATTCTATAAATATTTTGAGAACACATATATGGATGTGAAATTTTTCACCACATATACTTAATCACAAACAATCATGAATAAATATGAATGTGTGATTTTAATACCTACCACATTGGTATCATTTGAATCATAAGTCAATATAAATAAATAAAATAAAATGAAACATTATATATGACGAATTTAAAGAGAATCATGATATTGATCATCAATGAAGAATTATATAAAACAATGAATAATTGTTGAATATAGAATTTGTCTCATGCATGTAAAAGTGATACTGGAAACCCTTTCCTCTTTTTTGATTTCCATTGTACATGTAAGAGCGAAAAATATAATAAATAAATATTTATTATTGATATATTATACAACAATAAATATTTATTTAATACCATATATTTTATATTTATACCATCTTATCACATATTTATTAATAATTTATTCTTAATGTCATTGTATGGGGTAATAAGTGAATCATTTATCTTTTATGATGTTGTTTTGTTATTCTGGGTCCTTGTACATTGATCATTGTAATATTATGTCCAACATTTTAATAATGATACTATTATAATTTATATTAATTATATACATATTTTGGATTATTTTTTAATGTTATAAATATAAGAAGAATTTAACTGTTCGTGGAGAATGTAAGATGTACGTATACATGACTGATGATTTCATATTTCAATCGATGGAAAAAAATATAGGTAAATAATAAATAATAATTAAAAATGGTTATTATATAATATAAAATATATATATTAATAAATTAATCCCCAGTTTCCTTTTATCCAATGGGTACATGAAAAAAATCATATCACATGGTTGTGGTTGTAGTCCACACTTTTGCTTCAGCGGTGTAATCATTTTCCAATGGATGATAAGGATATAAGTATTATGTAATATAATTATTCTAAAATGATATTTTTTCCATTAATATTATATCTGTTCATTATTATCATCCTTATAACCATCCATGTGAGATAGTGTTCAAAAACAAATTATACTATGATGTAGAGATGATAAGATATATGTACAAATGAGAAATGTTTTCTATTATCATGGGATGAAATGAAAATAAAAATATATTGTCGAAATTGATATAATAACATCCTAATATAATTATGACACTTGATATATTATCATAATATGGGTAGAAAAATTATAAGAGGAAGTTGGAGTAGGATAAAAACATGAAGGGCATTTCTAAAGAGAATTACTTTTTATTCGGTAAGACACATATATTGTGTCACGACTCGTCCCCTGGGGCCCATGCCATGACTACCCCAAGCCTGCCTCCCATAGTCCAGGGGATTGATCCTATCACTAAAGGCATAATTCCCTAAAACTGGTAAGGCATTTCCTTTATAACCTGTAACCCACACACAACCAAGCACACATATGGACGAAACACCAAGTAATCAGTATAAAAAAGAGTGCTGAAAGATAAAAGGGGGCTAGAATAAAAGATCAACTGGAAATTACAAGTACAACATAAATTTAATACAACTTAGGAAAGAGAAAAGGCAGTTTTGGATCGTCCTCTGAGGATCCTACATGAAGGGTAGGTATGGATCATCTATTAGCAATCCGCGTTCGTCCATCTACTCCATGTACTGACAAACCATATGGTCCACCTCCGGGTACCATCTACTCCTGGTACTCTCAGCCTAAGTCAGCACTATCCGTCATCTACATCCAACACAACATGGTGTGGGAATATCCTGTGCAGGGGTGAGTATAACGATGCTGAGTATGGACCCCGAGACACTCAAGGTCTCACAAAATCTGACAAGGATAAACCACAAAGTATGAAATCAATAGATAACCCTACATAGGTTTATTCCCATACATATAACTATGTTATTAATTAATCCATCTCAATCATGACTAAAACACAATAGTACTCACTAAAGACAACTAGGATTTTATTTTAGGGGTAGTATCTAGTTACATCCACAGTCACATTATCGAAGCATTGGCTGCTGGAGAACTCCTTCTAAATCGAGTAAAGTGGGCCTGCAGTGACACCAAGTGTGCTTCCCACTACGCATTGACTTATAAGTTACTCCTCCCATCGATTACTATGGTTTTTCCACGTCACATAGAGGCGCTCCCCACCGTGGGTCCGCCGTGTCCCCAAGCACGATCCCACTTGTAGCCTGCTGAGGAACTCCTCCTGTCGAGTACCATGGTTCTGCCACGTCACCAAATTTTCTCCTCCACCATGGGGTTTGCATGACACAAAGGCGCTCTCCACTCAGATAGTAGAGTCACTCTGAGTCAAACAGTCAACAGCCATTAGGTCTGAGCCATCTACTAGGTCTCTGCACTATGCTCGCTCGTCTCTAGGAGGATCCACCCCATGAGCTACTAGTCGATACTCCATCTATCCTGAAGTCCCACGAATAATTATCTCAAAGGTCTTCCACATCATATGAGTCTCAATGCAATATACAGTGTGTCATTCAGACGCCTAGTCTGTGAATTATTATTCTTTTATTCCTGGGGGCCCAGTTGGATTCGTGCACGATCCAACCTGAACATATCTCAACTATAACCCAAACTCTAGTGGGATATACCCAAATGGACCGTCATTCTCCAATATTACTAGCGCCACTGATGGCTCATCTAATGGACGACTTGAGCCAACAATATGGCCAAAAGAATATAAAGGGTCATAGTGGGCCTGGGGTCCGGTCCTACAAGATTAGAGCGACCCGGCCCAACCTAGTTTGGGCTGACCCAGTTTAGGTCAACCCAGCCAAAACCAATGGGTTCGGCCCGGCCCACTGGACCCGGCCCAGTAGGCTTCCAGGGTTCGTGGAGGGCCGAGGTGACGTGGACCGACAGCGAGGGTGCAGACCGACCATGAGGGTACAGAACGGCCGCGGGCCGGAGAGTGGGTGGTTTGGTCCGGAGGGTGCCATGTGGGAGGATCATCTTAGTGGGAAACATGAGGGAGGCTCGGCCTAGGGCGCGGGGTCCGTTCGGGATGGGCAACGTGAGGGTCTGGTTCAGCCGGGGGCTCAGATGTCAGATGGGCTAGCACGGCCTGGGCGACATGGATGGATGGTGGGCTGGCACCGCCAGTGCGGCTCAGGAAGCCGGGGGGGCACGGCGGGGGTGGCACAAGTGGTAAGCTTGCGTCACGAGCCGGTTGGTGGTGTGTACGGTGGGCAGTGCGACGACGCTTGGCGTGCTCGGTGGGCGGCACAGATTGGCTTGGGGTGGCGGACATGGTTCGGTCAGGCACCAGAGTGTCGTAGGGGCGGTGTGGGTCATGGATGCCACATGTGGTGTTTTTGTTGCCTTCATCACCTTCGACGCATTTGTCACCTTTATCCTTTTAGATGAACACCGCAATGAATAATAACGGGGTGTCGGCCATGTTTGTTTGGCCTGCACCCTCTATGTTTAGAGTGGTAGCAAGTGGTTCATCAAGAACATAAATAGAGAATATTCATGGGAAATATATTATAACATCAATTCCCATAATCCCTCGATAATTTCTATTCCCAACCCCGCAAATAAAAAAATTGGGGAGAACATGGGAAATGTTAATCTAATATTGAATAAAACACTATAACTTCCCGCATCAATTTATTCCCAACACGCAAGGAAAACATCCGCAGACCAACATGATAGTAAGTTGATCTGCATTATTTGTTTTTATAATGAATGAGTCAATGGAATTAAATCATAATTAATTAAAAAACCTATATTGTTCGATGTTGGTTGACGTTGGTGCGAGATGGTGGTTGTCAAGTCGTTTTTGACTGACATGTCCTACGTCGAAGGAAGTTCCGAGGAAGTAGGTCAAAGTCGATGTCATTCTTCGTTGTCGAAGGCGTTCCTCGTTGGTGGAGCATTTTTCGTTGGGAGGATTCCCCCAAGTTCCTCCTCTCACCAATTTCACCAAAGAGAATTCGTAGCCAAAATAATTGATTGAAATATTTATTATGTCATTGGCATAATATTCAATAATGATAAAATAATTAATTGATGTTATGGATCAATTAATTAAATAAGAGGATTTGGGATAATAAATTACATGCGTTGGAACAATTAAATTGTGGAGGTGTTGAAGAGGTGCCCCACACATTTGTTATAGGAGTTGATAGGTTTTCCTATCCTCTCATTAATAGGGGTAGGGTGGTCCCCACCATAATAAATCATGATTTAGTTCCGGTGGACCCCACCCCTTAACATCCACATGGTGGGTGGTTAAAACAAAATAAAATAAAATATGAATTTATGTAATTTTATTATTTCCATTAAAAACCAAAAACTATCTTTCACTCTAGAGCCACTACCATTGAGATGAAAGTCTCCTTAAGTGAATATCGGTGTTGCGGTTTCAACGGTGCCCTCAAATTTCAATTCCGAGCACTAGTTCAAAAGTTATAAAAAACCCACTCTCGCGTTTACTGAACCTACTTGAATTAAAAGTCCAAAATTCATTCTGGGCACTTTGGGCTTTAGAATCATGCGTTGTTAATTTTCGTGGACTCGTAAAATTCCCATATATTTTAAAAAACATACATGGAAATTTATGGTCATCAATTTCTCCCCACCTCTGGGCTTTACATCCTCATATGCTACAACACAACTAGGTAAACAAGTGGGAGTATTGAGCACACATCTTAGACTCCCACTCTCATGTGCACTTACCGAGGTTCATATGCTTCCAGCAAATGTAAATACCCATAAATTTCAGTGAATTTCTTTTAAATAAATACTTTAAAATTTTACGAGTCTGTGGCCTATGACGGTGCTTGATTCTAAGGCCCAGTGTGCCCGGAATCAATTTTCGAATTTTACCATTGGTACGTTCAGTGAACGAACGAGTGGGTTTTTCTAACTTTTGAACCGATGCTCGAAATTAAAATCTGAGGGCGCCGATTAACTCGCAGCGCCGGTAATTGCTTAAGGGGACACTTACCGTAGTTGCGTTTGCAAAAGAGAAGAAGTTATTTTTTAGGGGATTGATTAAGAAATAAATAAAAATTGTCAGAACAATTTTTAATACTAAATGAGGTTACTCTCTCCCATGGGTAGTTAAGGGTGGAGCCTGCAACCACTTAATTACCCATGTGAGGAGGTTAGAGAGGTGGGGCCCACACGAGTCCCACCATTTAATTTCCTATGACCTCATTTATTCCCATACCGTTTCCTTGACATTTCCCCCATTAATATCCCCAGATTAATTATTGAGTAACTCCTCATTTCGATTAATGAGGAACCTTCATTTTTCCATTTTTAATTTTAAACTGCCAATGCTTTTAATTATGTGGAACCTTCTCCCTCCCTTATTTTGTCAACACATTTTAATTAGTGTGGTGAATTAATTACGGGAGAGTTTCTTTGCCTGTTAAATTAATGTATACGAGGATCCTATTATTTAATTTTGGGTGAGCACCGTTGGTGAAGGAAAGAAGGTGGTAGAGCTTTTGAGATTTGGACGATGAACAATGGCCTCTGACGAAGAATGCTGGTTCCTTGGAGATTGATGATGCACCACCAATCTCCCTCCACGCGACGCCGTCTACCACGACACCGTCTACCGTGATGTCGAAGAACACCTTTTTTGTTGAGGTAGTAGTTTTTGGTATAACATTTCTTCATGTGTTACTTCTATACTCTCGGTATGGCTTGTTTTTTATGGTGTTTTTTAAAACCGCTAACTCGGTGGGTGAGGGCAAACAAACAAGCCCGAACCAACCGTAGTTTTTTTATTGGTGTGAGGATTAATTAGAGGTGAGGAAATGGTACCGATTTGGCGATTAGAGGCTGTCACAGTAAAGTACGAGTTCCGAGACGACCGCAGGCGTAGACGAGAGCTAGAACGGACAACTGGAATGACTCCGGTGGCCCGCTGAAATCACCAGCGGAACGGGTTGCCAGCGTGGCTGAATCAGCAGTGGTGGTAGACAAATCGGGTGGTCTCGCGGGATCCGGGGGAGACGCGGTGCCAAGAGCTGCGTCCGCGAGACAAAGGTGGGGACCGCGTCCCCCATGCTCGGTCGCTGGCTGAGCCAGCGCAACCCCTCGGCCGGGCCGTGGCGGGTCACACAGACTGGGCCAGTCAGCGCCCTTTCGTGCCGGGTCATGCCCTACCGGGATGAACCCTGACCTGGGTCGGGTGGCCTGGTTTGGGCCGACCCAAGTGGGTTGGGCCAGGTCGGACCAGGCTCAGACCCCCCATTTCGGACCACTTTCGGTCTTTTTCCCATAACATGTGCTACGAACCTCAAATCGATGCACCGTCAGTTGCTTATGAACCCTTGGATCATTACAGTCATTTCGGTATATTACAGATGAGGTTTTGGAATTGTTTTTGAATGGCCGAGTTGGTTCGGACTCAAAACCAACCGGGCCTTTGGAGCAGAAACACTTATATCTTAAGGACAAGACATCCGATTGACGAGCCTTCAATTTCGATGGGATCCTTTTGTTGAGAAGGTCCTTTTGTATTACTCCTCTTGAGGTTTGGATGCAGTTGGAGTACGATCAGGTTGGTTTTAGCTTAAAAACCAACTGGGCCCCTTGAATGGAAATGTAAATGACTCTCAGACCGGGCATCCAATTGACGCACCGTTTGTCGTGTAGGTTTTCTTTTGATGAGGCAGAACATTGGGATAAATCAAATTTGGAATTTGTGGTAGTTGATGTATCAAATATCTTTTGCTCGAGGAGCGGACCCTCCTGGAATCGAGCATGCTGTGTGCGGGCACCCGGGAGCTGGCTCCGACTTCGTTGGTGACGACTGCACTTGGATCCTCCATGGGTTCGGCAACGAGGAAAACTGTACGAGGATCCTATGTGGGTTCGGTAGCGAGGATGACTGTATGAGGGTCCTCCATGGTATTGGAAGCAAGGACGACTCTACATCGATCATCCATGTGTTTGGAAGAGAGGAAGAATGTACGTGGATCCTCCGTGTGATCGGCAGCGAGGGCGACTGTACGTGGATTCTCCGTGGGTTCGGCAGGGAGGACGACTGTACATGGATCCTTCGTGGGTTTAGTAGTGAGGACGACTGTACATGGATCCTCCTTGGGTTTGGCAGTGAGGAAAACTGTACTTGGATCCTCTGTGGGTTCAGCAGTGATGATGACTGTACTGGGATCATTCGTAGGGTCCGACAACGATTACCAATGTTCTTGTATCCTACGTGGGTCCGACAGTATGACCTCTGTACTTGTATCCTGAGTGGGTCTGGTAGAGTAGTTGTTCTTGTATCCTTTGTGGGTCCGACAGCTTAGCTGGTCTTTTATCCAACATGGGTCCGACAACTTAGATGAATCAGTGACTACATCTAATCACCTCCATCGCTATACGAAAGATGCATACCTGTGTGAGCTGAGTCTTGATTCTCAATCACTATCATTTATGTGTTTGACTTACTTTCCTGCTTGGATTGGGTTGTTCTTTCTTGTGTGGACTAGGTTGTCCTTGGGATCGAGAGTTGGAGCCATTCTATAATGGGTGATGTAGGTATATGTATGGGTATATATCTAATTGGATTCATTTGATACTTTGTGATTATATATTTACCTTTGTGGTTTCCCTCGATGATTCTGAGAGACCTTCGTGGGTCTTGGGATCCCTACTGAGAATCATATACTCTCCCCTCCACGGGTTATGCCTGCACTACGTTGTCTTGGATGCAAAAGATGGACATCGCTGGTCGAGGTGGAGGCCTGTGGGGATGGATGGTACCCGGAGGTGGACCACATGGTGGGACGTACATAGAGTGGACGGTCAGACCGAGGAGCTGAAGAGACTATCTGATCCCACCCTTCAGGTGGGATTTACGGAGGACGACTTGGTGCTATTGATTTACCTTATGTTGGTGTAATTTCCTTTTAGTTGTACTGTACTTTTAGTTGGGTTTGTATACTATCCCATTTTCCTTTTTCAGCACTTACCTTGTACTCAGTTTTTCTTAGTGCATACTTCACTTGCGCACTCTGTTGTGTATGTTACTTCATAAAAGAAATGTCTTCCCTTCTTTTGGGATTTACGCCATTGGTGCTAGTCGCCAGACCCTGGCCAATGGAAGGAAGGCTTGGGGTAGTTACAACACGGGCCCAGAGGATGGGTCGTGACAATTGGTATCGGAGGAGTCCGTTCTACAGTTGAACTCAGGACTTTGATAATTTCTTCTCCGTGGAGCAATAGTGATAAGAGTATTAAGTCTGGTTTTTAGTCCAGGGAGTCCAGTGTTGGTGCTGCGGCCGACGTATCCATACAACAAGACCCAGACTTCTGATTTCTGACTCAGTGCACGAAAATACTGATTGCGAGTGTGTTTAATTTCAAATGTTGTATTTGTGATTACTTTGAGTCAGCTCACCAGGTATAATGTATTAACTGTGGTGCACCTGTTTCTTTTCATGATGGCCCCACCACAACATCCAGCTGGGGTTCCCAGTTACGTGGGAGGTGGAAGCCCATCGAGCGTCGAGGCCTCGATGAAGGGCCCCATTTCAACAGAGGCACCGAGGGTACCTCTACCCGCCGAGCCACCGATGCCCCCAGCCCCAGGTGTAGAGAGTTCACGACGCCTGAGTGTGTAGCACGAGTTTTAGTGTCAGAGGTTTCTAGGGTTCCGCAGAGAGACGATCCCTCAGGCAGCCGAGGATTGGCTGGAGGCAATCGTCCAAGTCTTCATATTAGTATGGACACCAACTTACCTCGTGGTGATCCTAGCAGCGAGTCTCTTGCACGCAGCACCAGGTAGATGGTGGAGCCTGATGCTCCAAGTGCACGATAAGTCATCTCTACTTTGGACGGATTTTGAGAGCCTCTTTCGCTCGGATTTTTTTCCAGCCACCATCTGTGAGGTGCGCATCCAGGAGTTACTATAGCTGCTGTAGGGTAGCATGTCAGTTGCCCAGTACTCGGTGAGATTTACCGACCTCTCGGGCTACTCCACAGTCATGGTACAAGACCCAGTCTTCCAGGTCCGGACCTTCGAGCAGGGATTGAGGCATGAGATCAGGGCTTCGATGATCTCCCTCAACATCCCGACACAAGAATGGGTGCTGGAAAGATCCCTTATAGTGGAGAGTTTTCTCGTTGAGAAGACACTAGCAGAGAGACCCTCCGTAGGACAGCACGTAGTGGTGTCTTCTGCACCCGACAGTAGATAGCAGAATCAGGTGTCCAAGCGGACCAGACCATCTGGTGGGCGACCATAGGATACAGGTTCGACTGTGTGGGGCACACAGCATATATCCAGCCATATGAGGAGCAGGCAGTTCTAATCTTGTGGCGGGCAGGGTCACAAGACTCGAGAATGCCCGACCCACCCTACAGATGAGTAGCAGGTGATAAAGGGACCTCCCAGGCAGAGGTTCAACTGTGGTTGTCCTCCAGGAGCAAGAAGACGTGGAAGAGGGTTTGGAAAAGCAGTAGATGGTGGACGATGTTTCAAGGCACTACCACCACCACCACCACCAGGAGGACCACCTCGACCGTAAGGAATGGCTGGACGTGGGAGAGCTCAGCTTCAGGCAGCTGAAGCATATGATTACGAAGCTCCGGAAGCTGGTGTATAGGAGAGGGACTAGGCATAGAGGCCTTTTTTCTTGGTGTTTTAGTTTTCATATAGTCGGTGTTGTGTTTGCCTTGTGTCTTTGTACTACGAGCGGCAGTAATAAAAGAAACTTATCTTTGTGACGTTTACTTTTCGGTCCACTTGTATGGTTGATACTAAGAGGTTTCAGTTTAAAACTGTTGACTGGTTCCTCTATTTCTAGAAACATACACGAAGAGACCCAGTGACCACACACTATTTTCGACAGTGTGACTCGAACCATGGAGGTGAGAGTAACAGTTGGATCTTTTGGTAGTAGCATCGAGGCCTTACGGTGTCGTCCAAGGCATGAGATAGTACTGTTCATGTTAGTATTGACTGTATTAGGCAAAGAATGTGGTTCATCCAGGGGATGAGAACATATTTCTCTTTTCAGCAGAAGAGAAATCTCAGCATCTCTTTGGTGGAACGTAGATGAAGAATGGTGGAGATGAGTTCTTACAATCAGCTATTCTCACCCCTTGTCGTTGAGAGAACGGTTTCCAGTGGTCTTCGACTCTTTAGTATCAGGTGTTTTTTATCGCAGAAGGACCTTAACATGAGACATCAGTGATGGCTCAAGTTCCTCCAGGATTATGACTATGAGATTGCCTATACTCCCAGGAAGGGGAACGTTGTGGCTGATACTCTCAGTAGTAGATCATGAATTCAGCTACTTGGAGAGGAGACATAGTAGTTCACCGCTTTGCAGATATCCTTCATGGATAGAGATGTGGCAGCCTATCTTCAGTCCCTCATAGTCACTCCTCCACTACTCTAGCTGGTCAGAGGGGCACAACATGGGGATGTTGACTGTGAGGTGCGACGTGCTCAGATATCCTCAGGGCTAGCACCTGATGGATTTTCTGAAGGTGGAGAGAACGTCATCCTCTTCTAGGGACGTACCATGGTACCAGTTAAACTACAAGAGGAGGTGTTGAGGGAGCTCCACACTTCCCCTCTAGAGGTACAACCTGGGGTATCAAAGATGTACCAGGACCTCAGACGACAGTACTGCTGCCCAAAGTAGGTATTAATGTTTTGGGTTTCATCAAAAACCTAGTTAGTTTACATCGTTAGTCAATTTTTGAAACTATTTACTTTATATTGTTTTGTTCATTAAACAACTGAATACATTTTTATAGATTGGATATTGTCTTCGATGATGTTAGTGGTGGCCGAATATGTCTTTCACACACAGTACGTGGGCTTCCTGATCAGTACATGAATATAATTAATATTTGTAGGACATGATATGGGAAAGCGAAGTATGTTAGATGACTATGATGGGATAGAAAATGGTTGATGTAGCCATACATGATGTCGGGACTCACTTGAGAGTGTCAGTGTGTATTTATTTAAGTGTTGTAATTGAAACATGAAGTGTACATGGAATGACATATCTACTACTTTAGTTTTGGATATTGTATTCCAACTTTAATCATTATGTGTTACTACTATATATTTGATAATAGAATTATTAAATTCATTGGCTATGATCATTTGGTTATTGCTAGGTTACATATGATGTTATCTTGCTTTGATAAAGAGTATACATTTTCTCCAAGATATATATATAATACCATAGATTTTATTTAAGAGCATATGTCGTGAGGGGAGGTGTGGATGAGGTCATGAAACCGACTAACTCGCGGTACTCGTTTGTGGAACCTGGGTCAGGATGTTACATAACATTATTAATACATCAGTACATTCAAATGGAATAAGAAATATTCTTGACAAAAATATCTACAATACAATATGCATGGGATGGATTAAACAAACCCACCCCTCCTTGATATATAATGAAACAATACATTCCTAAATAATAATGTAACCACCCATATATGGTTTAAAACAAAACCAATAATCCAGGGTTTATTCTAAAAAACCAATCATTATAATCAATGTCAAAGAACTGTATCATGAATAAATTACATAGATAAATTATTTCATCATAATATCTTTGAAACAAACATTATTAATATCATAACATGATTAACATGTGGAATAGTATTTTGAACCATAAAAAATATCTTTGAAACATGGTTGACCCCTGAAAAAAATAGGTTCCACATTAATCTATTTAAATCATTATCAACAAATGGAAAATAAATTTGTTCCTTTTAAATATGTTTGAATCATTATTAAACGGTGGGAATGAAATGGGTTCCATAATAATCTCTTTGAAACATGATAATCCTATGCAATGAAATCGGTTCCATAAAAATCACTTTGAAACATGACTAACCTATGGGAAAGAAATGGGTTCAATAACAATATTTTAAAAATATTCAACGTCCATCTAGAGAAAGAATGCATATTTTATCATCACAAAATATCCCCATTGAATCATAAGTAATAAAAAGTGTTGTTGACATTGATGAATGGAAATTCCATTAAAATATTTTTAAAAACTATTTTGATGAAAATAATATTATTATATTGAAAAAATGATATTAAAACTAAAAATGAACAAATATTATGAAAAAAACATTATTTTAAAAAACTCATTGAAATGTATAATGGGTGGTTCATAAAACACAATAGTCGTGATGACTGGAAATTAAATTCATGTTTTAAAATTGAAAAACAATCATTCATTTGAAAACATTTTTAAAACAGAGTCTATAGTGAGTCATTTGGAAATCAATTATAAACTTTCGATTATTATTTTTTAAATAAATTCAATGACAATATATAATAGATATTAGAAATAATATATTTTTTGGAATTGATTTTTTTAACTATTTTAGAAAAACTTTATATAGAATAAAAATATTCCTTATCTAAAAGAAAATACAACAATAGTATCACTTTCAAATGACATTATTGATTTTTAATTATTTATTAAATGAGTATATGAAAATTAAAATTATCAAAAATATTCATTACCAAAGGATAATTAAATATATGTGTTTCAAGAAAATGATCTCTTGTTATTTCTTCTAAAATAATATTCAACATAACAATTCCTAAAAGAAAGGAGATTATAACATAAATCTTTCACCACATTGGTAACTCATAAATTGCGAGCCTCATGAAAACATAACATCAAATAAAATAATAATTATGATTAAAATTATTATATCTATTATATAACATTAAAAAAATTTATTATTACAAATTATAAACAATATTGGTGAATATCATAAATATATGTCCCAACTAATTACATTTGAGATGATTAACACTTAAAATGATCATATCACATAATTTAGAGTTAATGAATTTATTTACTATGTGTAACTAATTTATGTACAAAAAAATTGAAATATAGAATAAATCATATTATATATCAATTCACTCATGATCATATTATAACAACATAAATAATGTTGTTTTATAACCCCTAAAAATTAAATTGTGTTAATAAAAAAATTTAACACTTAGTTAATTTAAAGTCAATCAAAAAGTAAAAGTTAATTAAAATTTAAATATAATATAATATGATATATGAATGATTCATGATACTATAAGTAAAATGTACTTTATATACTCCACAAAGTAAAACATGAGTGGTGAATATGAAATATGTCTCATAAAAGTAAAAGTGAGTCAACTAATGCTAATCTCAAGTACATACATTCATTTTGATTCCTTTTGTAACTATTCAATAAGATTAAGTTAATTATTTGATATTTTCAAAAAAAAATTATTGGACTAATTATACATAAATAATTTATTTAGTTTCAATTTATTGGAACATTTAATATTTATTCAGTTCTGTCCACATCGGGAGTTTTGGGGGCATTTGATTCATTTTTTCAAAACCGGTTCATTATGTTTTCCATGGGAAACACATTATTTATTTGAATATATAAGGATTAAAAATCCATAAATAATCGTTATATTTATTTATTAATTGTAATTTTAATGTCTACAAGGAAAAAATTTCATGAAAAATGATCTAATTATGATCACAAATATTGTTGGTCCTACATATGAATGAGTAAAATTTCCATTTTGGAATGATCATTATTCAATAAAGGTATGTGTTATCTAATAATTCAATTATAATCATAATATAGTAATAAAACCATATTATTTTTAAATATAATAATATATATCATTTCTGTGACATAGTGGTGAACTTCATATTATGAAAATATTCTATATTTTCCATGGAGGAGTGGAGACACATATCGTACCACAACCCACTATCAAGGCCACTAAACAAAAACCTCATGCCACCTTATTCTATCCATTACCATTCCAAGCTACTCACCATAACTAGGGATCACTCTGACACCATAAGAAATTATAATGTTCTCAAACACACAAGTTAATAGATGTCAACCAACACACCTAGATTTTATACTCTTTCAGATGAAACTAACTCACCCACATAGTTTTAGATCACGTCCCAAGAATGGGACTCTATGGTGGAAGTGTTCCTATTGCATTTGTATATTATTCCATGGAATACAACAATAAAATAGAGCTATATCGCTACCCAACATCACCAAGGAGAAGTATCTCTAGAATGACAACCATTGGGAGGGGTACTATATAAGTAGGATATATCCCACCTCATGTTCATGCTTGTTTTAAACTATTAAAATAGGGGGATCCTATCTCATCAAAAAACCAAAGAGGTCTCTCTTTACGAAAACTACTATGAGAACATAAAAATTGTCGTTCATCTATAGGTATGTATGGAGGAAAATTTTTTCCCAAAATGAATAATTTTTTCCAACAAAACTATATAATCAGTGAGGGTCTCAGTAGACAAAAAAATCTTCACCGCTCCCTCAACACAAACAACTACTACCTTAGGGCTAGTCTCGTCAGGGAACCTCAGTGGTATCTATAGTTAGAACTCACATAATGCACCATGAATATGTTTAATATAATCATATCATAATGTATCTATTGACTACTCAATATGTGGATGATGTAACACCCCATGATTTTTTGAACTATTCTTTTTGAATTAATTTAATCTTTCCAATATTTTTCATTTAACAAAATTTTGAATATTGATTTTTCTAAATGTAAAACACTATGTTGGGATTAAATTATACACAGAATCATATAAATATTTTGAATTTTCAGACACTTATTATAGATTTCATTATATGCAACACAATACTTGGTTTGTGTGACAAATAATTCAATGTATTTTGAAATATTACATTACATGTAAGGCCATGTTTTACCAAATAATAAGATATTATTGAAATTTCATTATAAGTTATAACATTTACAATAAATTATAAGTTAAGAATAATCATAAATAACTTATAAAAATATAAGGTTTATAATATTATTTCATTAATTAGAAATAAATTATAAATTAAAATATAAATCAATTGTATATCGAGGAAATAGTTTTATTTTTTGCTACTATGGTATTTTTTAATAATAAATTATTTTAATAATAAATAGGGACTAATATTAATGAAATATTTATATATATAAGTTATATGTAAAAACAATTATTTTTTATTTTTATCCAAATTATTTTATAGGTGTTTGATTTGAAAATACCCAATTTTACACATAAAACGCAATATTTTTACAAGGGTAATTTTACCACCTTTTAAAGGAAAACCCATTTTAAATCTAATATTTGAAACAATTATAATTTTATTATAATAATATAAACTTCATCATTGAAATAATAATATCAAAATTTGTTTTGAGTAAAATTTTCATATTTTTCTGAAAAAATTCATGTTTTGATAAATAGTGAAAAATAATATCTTTCAATTGAAAACAACATTTTCGTTGAAATAATTTATATTTATTAATTATATATTTTAATAATTTTATATAATAAGTAGTAATTTATTAAAAATTTATTCAAATTTAGTTCATTGAAATAAATTTATGATTGAATTTCTATAAAAAAATATGTCAATACATTCAACATTTTCACATTAAAAACCAATTTTCTCATTCCGTCAACAAGAATAATTTTGAATAAATATGAAAAACTATAATAATTTGAAATATCAAAAATGTATTTCATATTATGAATGAAATTTCCAAATTTTTTTAAATATTACCCTATTATTTTTTGGACAACATAAATAGTAACTTAATTTTTAATATAACACTTTACGGTAAATTAGGTAATTATCTGTAAAAGTAATATAATAAATATCCAGAAACTACACTACCACGTGAAAAAAAGATATTATATGAATATAATTAGACCATTTACTCATAATTATATAATTTTTATTATTGTATGGACACATAGACATGAAAATGAAATAAATATTATTAAACACAAATAAAGTGACAAAATGTCACCGTAATTACATATTTATTGAAAAAATTAATTAAATAATATTATAAATATGAAAATAAAAATAATTGGACATATGTAAGGTGATTAATTAATATTATGTTTTAATATGACATTTTATGGGTGTTTTTGGTAAATTCTTTCTAAGTGGTATTATTTTATGTATTTTTATAAAGTCAAGGCAATGAATAGTGTCAAAATTATCACTTATGATATTTTATGAAATTTTTTTTATTATATTATTTTTACAAAATAAAAATATTAAATAAATACAATGTGATAATATATGATCACAAATATATTAAATTGTAAATTTATTATCCAATTTACACTTTTTATGTCGAATAAACATTCTATGAATTCTAAAAATGTTGTTACCATAATAAAAATTAAAATGTCATAACACAAGGTTATTTATAATTATATGGTTTAAAATGAAAAAAATATTTATAAAATATTTATGTTGATTATATTATAACCTTATAATATATTTTAATATAATAAATGGAATTTTAGAGGTATTTGTATTGATATTTCTTTTATTATAACTTAATCTTTTTAGAAATTCCAAAACATCCCTTCCCCTCTCTTATAAAAGGGTACCTCTACATCTCATCTCCTTGCACCTCATGAAAAATTTGTTTCTTCAAAAATCAATCCAAAATTCCCAAAACAATTCTCATCCTTAATCCTAGAATAAATAATTTTTTACAAATAAAACCCAATAATTCCTTTTGTAAAAATATAAATGAGAAACCCAATGAAGATTAAACGTTCATAAAAAAATTATATTTTATTTCTTCAATAAAAAAATTCATTTCGTTTTTTTAATTTTTATATAATATCCTTAGTATCATCAACATACGATGATGTTTTTATATTAATGGTTCAATGTACACTCACAAATAGATCCATCTATTGGCTACCAATCTTACCATTCTTGTGTATGGTGAACTTTATTCTCAGGAAACAAAGTTGTATGTTTTTCATTTTCCACCTATTCATGATATTAATTATGATGAAGAATTTATTTTTATATGTTATTTATGAAAAAAAAAATTTTTATAATGAGAATATCATATATACCTTTTTACCAATAAATATTATTGGGAAATGATATCGTCATGCATATGTACATGTGGCATACCATCTCCACGATGAGTTCATATTCATTTCCCATATATATTCCACATGGATGGTAATAAAGATGAATTTAATAAAAATATATGATATATATAACATTAATATGTTTCTAGAATGATAATATATAATATACATTTATTTTCATTTAAAATGAAATGTAAATGAAAATAATTATCAAGTATACGTAAGGCTTACCGTCTCCATTAACGTTGTATTTTATACTCAATATGTATGTTTTGTGAATCACCATGAATAAATATACTCTGAATATATATATATAGTATATATAACATTTTTATCATTTTTTAAATTATTATTCCATGATCTATGTAATATGGCCTTGAATAAAAATTCAAAAAATGAAAGAAAAACAATGTTGTTATTACCAGGAACAAAAATTTCACAAGAAATTTTGAAATGCGGGTAATTGATGGCCATATGTAAGTCAAATATTATATGATATGACTAAATAATGTTTATAAATATATTTATAACAAAATTTATTTAATTAATAAGAGGTTTTATTGTGTGAAATGACAATCAAGACATATTGTAATGGAATTTCATCTCACATTTAATTTTAGTGAGATATATGTCATATTCACCACTTAATTCTTTTGTATTTTGTATATACTAACTGATGAAATTTTATATAATTAAATTTCTTTATTTAATCATATTAACATATTCAATTGATGATATTGTGTTATAGGATTCATGAAACTAATGTTACCCTAGTAGTAATCATTTTTTGTCTCTCTTTTATTTCTAAGGGACACATGCCTTATATACTACTTGTTTCTTCTACGTGGTATATATACTACCCATGAATACATTTTTTGTGCCTTATACATTAGATTAAGGTATCCTTATATCCATAAAATTTTCATCATTTCATTTGAAATTTGATTCTACTTATTATAAAAAATTATTATTTATTTCACTATATCATCAATATTTTGGATTGTTATTTTATGTATCAATTAGAGAATATTTATATTTATTTTCCACGTTTTCAAAAACTATTTTCATAATTATTTTTTCAATGTTTTTTAAAGGTCATTTTAAACAATTTTTTACTTTTTACATCATTTTTTAAAATTTAACCTTATTTCGTTTTACAAAAGATATACTTTGTTACTTTTCTAGAAAAGGTATGAGTGGTGTATATTATTAATCATATAAGAAATGAATGGTGTTTTTCAAAATCCTGAAGCCTTAGTGATTTTATGTAACATTTAATATATTTCAAATTTATTTTCAAGTAAAATTTTTTATTTATGTTTTATGAGTATTTTTAATAGATAAAAAACGTTTTAAAAGAAGAATAAATATTTTACAGAAGAATTGTTTTCAAGTGACATATAAAATTAAATTTCCATTAATGATATTGATATTTTTTTAATTATTTTTTAAGAGAGATAATCTAAAATTCTATCATTATCATTCTTTCAAATAATTTTATAACTTTATATGGGAATAATATTTATAAAATCCAATTCTTTTTAGTTGGTTATAATATGATTAAATGATGTTTATGAATCTCATTGGATTCCATGGTTTTTGATATGATGAATTATTTTTGTTCTTGGGACACACATATGTATGGATTTAATTGTTTTAAGGGTGGCACTAATATCTTTATCCAATGCATTGGGTAACGATTTATATGACTTGAGAAAATGATAGGAATCATATCGACAGGCTTGATCCAATATAGTAATATGGTGATACTTGGTCCTCTATTGGATGATTGGGAAACCAAATCACTTATATGGAATGAAATACAATTAGAGATGATGGTATTTCCATTCCAATAGGTGTAGTCCCCAAGAAGTTCCTTAATTTGTAATAGTAATGTGTCATGACTTATAGGTATTGATATTACATGTTTATATAGATTCCATAATTCTATGTCTTACAAATATATTATTCTTTCATGGATTATACTATTTATTCCCTTATAATTCATGTCTTGTGAACTACCAATCTTTATTCCATGATTCATGGTTATGATCTTTGATATGCAAGGTATGATCTTCTAATGTTATGATCATGATTTCATACCAATATGATTTTTTTTATTTTTACATGTATCCCTTGTTTTACCATACTAATAATCTGAACTCACCTCTTTTTATGTTTCCTTTCCTAGTTTACAATATATTTTTTATTTTGATGTGTCTAAGAGGGGTTCATGTCATGATAAACTTAATGAGAGATAATATATGTTAAATATATTACAGTGTTTATGTTTCTGTGTTTATAAAAGAACTAGAATAAAACATTCACTATGATTCTATTTGTTTACTGTATTAAGTATTATATAAAATTGATGTAATTTCTATGTATGTTAATCAGATGTTTTTATAGTTATTATCATTGAAAACTAATTATTATTTTTCGAAACGTAGATGAAAAATCATAATTAGAAACATATGTTCATGTCTAAGGGTATGTATAAGGATAAGTAAAATTTCCTAGAATTTTGGTAAAAGATAGCATTAGAGGATTCCAAGATATACATCCCTGTCTAGATACAATAAGTGGATTTTTATCTAGAAAAATGTTCCTAGATGTTAAAAAATCGAAAAGGTTCATTGGGACTTACTCAAGCATAACAAGGTACACGAAAATGAGCCTTACTTCACACTTGGTTTAACACTAATAGGGGATATGATTTTGGAATTCCCAAACACACCATGAACCATAATTAAGGATTTAAATAAAAGTAGTATTTTAATGACCAAAGATAATACTAAGGAAATAGATGCTAAGTGAGGTGTAACAAGTTAAACATCCTTTATGCTATTTTTAATGATTATTTGGTTCCTCACTATGGTAACTATAAAACACAATATTTATTTTGGTTTTTGATATTTGTTGGAACCCAAAGGAACATTGTTAATGGTTATTGTAATGGAAGTTTCAATGATCACTCTATTCAGCATACAAATGATATGCTAACTAGAATAAAAATTCGTATTTATTTGATCATATATCATTATCAAGCTACGAATCATGTTGAGAATAAAAATGAGTAAAATAGAGAAAAAATGATCTATTGAGAACATCAGGAGGCAACACCCACCTTATTTTAGTGGGTCTTCTAATCCACTTGTTTCTAATGAACAATTTAGTACCATTGAAATGATATTATCTATTCTTTAGTGATCAAAATTGGACAAAGTCTTTTTGACTATTTATTTTTTGAAATCTGAAGGAAACAAGTGGTGGACTCTAATAAAGATTAAGAGGAATAAAGATGAAATCCAATCCATGAATTTGGTGTAGTTTATGAACATATTCTTTAATATGTACATTCATCATGTTCTTCATACAATGGTTGAAATGGAGATACTTTAGGTGAAGTAAAAGGATGTTGAATCAGTAAGAACGTAAGAGTGTTATTTCCTAAGACATTAAAGGTACAATTTTGGTATTACCATCTAACTTGAATGTAAATATAATAGGTTATATAGTGGATTAAATCCATTTATCATAATGGCGTTATCTATAAGAGGCTTTAGTAGATATGGAGTGTTTGTCCATTTGGAAAACAATGTTGAAATAGAGGATGGAGTGATGTATCAAAATCATGGGTTTTTCATGAAAATGAATACAAAGTTTTGAATAAAATCTAAAAACCGTATAGACAAGAATTAAAATAATTATTTATGCTCTATGTGTGGAAAGAAGCATTGATGGAATTTTCCTATGGGGTTTAATAAATGATTAATGTGAGGAAGGGAAGGCAATCAGACAATTGATTTCTGAACTATTGAGAAGAATAAGTTTTCCAATGTTGTGAATATATGGAAATATGTATAGGATAAACCTCTCATATTTCAGTTATTCAATTTTATGGAATATGTACATTATAATAATCAATAGCAATATCTAAGGGTTAATGATAAAGATCACTACTTGTATCCTATTAAATCCAAGGACAATGTGAAATTTCATGTGATCACTATTAAAGATATGGATTGTGAAATCAAATTTGAATAATTATTGAGTATTTATGTAATGGATTTTAAGAATAATATTGTAGAAGTACTTTTATAGTATTATAGAATAATGAAACAAATTTTTATTTTCCCACTATAGTTTTTTTATAATGATTTAATAGAATATTCTGAATGGTACTGGTAACCATGAAGTGTCATTGCGGTAATAAGGCAATATTTAATGGGAAAACATGATTATGGAATGGATAAACCTTAATATGTAATGGATAATGAGATAATCATATATGAAAAAATTTATGTTGGATATGAATATATATGTTGAAGATACTCATTTTCTTTTGAATTTTTTATGGATTTGTTGAAAAGTTTCGTAAACAATCATTGAAGATGTTTAAAACATTTTAGACATACAAAATATTTCTAATAAACATTAGAATTTGGAAAGGTTCATGTTTCTAATAAGTATTTATGGTAATTACCATGTTTCAAGAATACTTGATGAAGGTATTCAAATGATTGGAATTTGACAACAAAGAGATCCCATATTATAAATGGGGGAAGATTTTATACTTATTTTTTCAACTTCATTTCCAATGTTTTGGACTTTCATCTTTATGAATGGTAATATGGTTAACCATTTGTTTAATGGTTTATGTAAAACATATAATAAGATTTCAGAGATTAAGGTATTATATCACTATATGAGGATTTATGCATATCACATAACATTTTCATACATTTTTTTATGATAAAGTCATATTGAATTAACAATCAATCTATTTATGAAAATTATGATCTTATAGCACCATAGGAATATCAAATTCAACTTTTGTGAAAATTGATCAAAGAAAAACAAAGGTTGTTATTGTACTGAATCAAGTAAGTATATCATGTCATGATAATTTTTTAATCCTAGTAAAATGATCTCAAACCCAAAAAGATGTCATATTACCTTCTTTTACTATGAATCAAATGGCCCATTAAGTCATCATAGATGTGTTTCATTTTGGTTATTAATGGTCTCCTGTCAATGTTCTCTATTAATATCCACCATAACATGAAGGTTATATTTCCCTTCCATATTGATTTTTTCACATCCTACCACAGTTCTCTTATGTGGAAACCTAGTTATTATTTACATTAGGTAATTTTTATGTTTCTAATAATCCTTCTGAAAAGGGAGTCGAAGTATTCATTTTTATGAAGTGGTTTTCTATAAATATAACTTTAAAGTATTAAACCATTGATAATATAGATGAATTTAGAGGGAGAAATTCATTTTTGGGGGTATAATGTAACTCCTTATGATTTTTTAAATATATATTCCTAATTAATTTAATATTTTTGATAACTATCATTTCACAAAATACTGAATATAGATTTTCTATTATGAAAAATATTATATTTGTCTTCTGTTATATAAAACCCCATGTCAAAATATTTCTATTGGAAAAAATTATATTGTATCGTGGTATATTAAACACTATTATTGGATTTTTTATGCATAACATCAAGTAATTTTGAAAGCTCGCATTACAAGCAAGACCGAGTTTTACCAAACCATAGTATAATATTGAAAAATTATTATAAGATATAACCTAGAAATGAAATAACTTTTTATGAATAGTATTTACTAATATATAATAATATATGATATGTAATATAAATTTATTTATTATTAATAAATTCTTAATGAATACATATACCAATTTATTATAAAGGAAATTTTTTTATTTTAATGCTCCAAAAACATTTTTTGTATTAATAAATTTAATTATGAATAATAATTAATGGTATTAATGAAATATATATTTTTTATATGAATAAAATATTTTTTACATTCATCAAATTTATTTTATAGTCAAAAGAAAAGAACAAACCCAATTTTATGCATAAACCTCTATTTTTTCAAAAGGTTAAATTTACCACCTTTTAAAAGTTACCCCATCTTAAATATAATTTTTGAAACATTTATAATTTTTATATAATAAAATAAACTTATTTTTTGTATAAGGGGTATCAATATTTACTATGGGGGTATTTTTATTATTTTTTGGTTTCGTTTCATGTTTCGATGAATAGTGAAATATAAGGAATTTTTATTAAAAAAATATTTTTTAGTAAAATAATTTATAGATTTTAGTTATATATTTTATTGGTAATCAAGAATAATTACATAAAAATTATGCCTTTTAATAATATTTAGGATAATGGACAGAATTTCACATTGAATTGTGATATAAAAATAAGTCATTATTTAGTACGTTTTAAGATTAAAAATGATTTTTTCTCCTTCCATAAATGGTAAAATTCTTATATAGATTTATAAATATAAATGTTTTTATTACAAAAATTATGGATATAATATTTGGAATCATAAGGTCCAAATTTAGTAAATATGTCCCTTTTATTTCTAGACAATATGAATATTAACTTAGTAGTTTTTAATACCACAGTTAAGGGTCAATCAATAGTTATGTGTAAAAAATATATAATAAATAGTATAAAAAAACCCTAACACATGATTAAAAGATATTAGATGACAAAAATTCCACCCTTATAATATAAGTTACCAAATTGAATAATTCAATGGACCCATTTCTATGGAAATGAATTAAATATTATTATACTCTAAGGGAGTGAAAACATGTCACACTCCTAATATTAATAATTATATTATTTTTAATATGTAGATAAATATTTGATATGATCATCTATATATATTATTTCTAAATATAAAATATTTATATACATCATTTTAATTTATTTAAATTTTTTGGCACTGAAAAATTTATCCTAAATAAGTATAAAATTATGATGTAGTAATAAGTCAATTAATGAAACAATTAATTAAATGATATTAGAATATTAAAAGTAATATATTATTACTTAATTAAATTAATTAATGGATTTAATGGGTTAATATTACATGTTAGGGTGTTTTTTTTTGAATTGATTCATTGTGGAATTGTTTAATGTATTTTGAAAAATTAATCTTATCAAAAGTGTCAAAATTGACTCTCATGATATTTTATGAGAATAATATTAATTTAATTATAAAAAAATAATAAAATATTATATTACTAAAATTATATGATTTATGATCTAAAATAGAATAAATTTTCAATTTATGTTCCAATATACACATTATCTATAAAAATTACCACTTCATATTAAATACATTTTTAAAATAATTAAAAATAAAAAGGCTTAACAATGGGATAATAAAAATAATATGGTTTAAAATGAATTCATAAGAGTTCAAAAATATATTGATTGATTATATTAAAAAAAAATTAAAACCTCCAATTTGAATCAATGTTATTTTGGAGGTATTTGGATTGAGATTGATTTATTTATAAATATATCTATTGAGAAATTTTAAAAGTTTCCTTCCCCTCTCTTATAAAAGGGAACCAATCTTCTCTTCTAATAACACATCATAACCAATTTAGATCATCCAATATCCTTCCAATTATCCTACCAACTTTTATTCCTTAATCATAGTATTCTTACTTTGGGATGATATCAAAACAATGATGTCCTTTTGTGCAAATCGAAAGGAGATTCCCAAAGAAGAGGTAACATTAATCAACAAACATTTCAGTTTTATTTCATACCAAAAACCCTTTAATTTTTTTTATTTACGTTTTATATAATAACATTAGTATACGCAATATATTGGTGTTTTTTATGTTAACGGTTCAAACTGAACTGTAACACAATTCCATATAATGGTTTATGATCTTACTAGTTTTGGGTAGAGAGAAATACCGCCTCACGAAACGATGTTGTATCTTTTTCTTTTACCACAGATCATTGTTGGGAATTATGATAAAAAATTGATTTATATGATATTTATGACATAATTATTTTTCTTGAATGATAATATCATATATAACGTTTTACCTCCAAATTATTTGGGAAATGAAAACGTCACTCGGGAGTACATATGGCTTTACATCTCCATGAAGCGATTTGATTCATTTTTCATCAATATGTCACATTAATGGTTAAATGAATGTATTTAATGAATATACATGATGTATATATAGAAAATAATTATATTTATTGAATTGTAATATATTATATACTTTATTACATATAAATATTATATGAAAAATGAAAACAACATTCATGCCTACGTATGACCTACTGTCTCCGTGAACAATTTATTTTATTTTCTATCTTTTGAATTTAAAATCATTATGAATAATTATATACTGAATATATATATATCAATTTTATCATTCTATATATTATTATGTCTTGGTATATTTAATATGACCCAGGAGAGCTAGCTAAAACATTGCTGAAAAACAATGTGGTTATTACCCAAAACATAACATTAACATGGAATTATTGATAAATGGGAAACTTAAGGCCACATGGAAATCATATGTGACATGATATAATTAAATATGGTTCATTAATTTAAGTATACCAAATTTATTTTTATTACATAGGAGGTTTTCATGTGTACTAATAGAGTGAAAAAATAAGTTAAGAGAATTTTATATCAATTTTTATTTCCATGAGATAAATTATATATTCACCACTCTCTTCTTTTTTAGTGTATATACAGACCTCTAAAATTTTATATAATTATTTTCCATTATATAAAGTTATTAAAATATGCAACTTATGATATTCTTTTATAGGATTCCAGAATAAAGAGTTACTCTAGTAGTTATTGATTTATTACTCACTTTTATTTTTATAGTACACATGCCTTGTACAATACTTATTTAATTAACATATAGTATATAACACCTATTAGTGTATTTTATTATTATTATCCAGAATATTATTGAATATTAAAATTACTTTATTTTTCTCAATTTCACCAGGAATACAATTCTACTCATTATAATGAAATGACTATTTATTTCACAATCTAGTCAGTATAAAGGTATGTTTCATTTTAAGTCTCCATTAAATAATATTTATCTTTCAGGTCCATTTTTTATAAAAATAATTTCCAAAATGTTTTTAATATGGATGTTAAATGTAATTTTTTCTTGTTTTTTAATATTTCTTAAATGGTTTAAAAGGAATTATTTTCATTATTTTCAAAATGCCGTACTTTGTGACTACTCTGGAAAATGTACTAAGAGAATGTTTTTTTATCTTATATAGCATGAACAAAATTTTCCACCAATATGTGGCCCTAAAAAATTAATTATTCCATAACAATAATAAAACTTCATTTTTTGGGAAAATGATTTCATTTGAAATTTCATGGTATTTAATGAAAATAAATTTTTTCAATAGATGATTGGATATTTTCCTCAAGATAACTTTTAACGTGATCTCTTAAAATTATTTTCCAAGTATGATAAATAAAATTATTTTACTTATGTTTTACAAGGGATTTAATTTAATTCTCGCAATATTATTATTTCTAATAATAGATTATTATGATGATGGAATAACATTTATGAAACACATTAATTTTATATGTTATATTTTAGGTCTGGAAGATGTTTATGAATACCATTTCATTCAATGTGTAATGCTTCGATGAATGACATATGATCTTATGGAACATGTATGTACGGTTTTCATTATGTGATGATTGGGACATATATCTCAATATTAAACACTGGATAATGATTTATATCTCATGAGATAATGATGGAAATCAAGTTGGAGGCTTTTATCCCCTATGGAATGATGGGGAAAACAAATCCCCTTTTGTATAATGGGGTAACCCAATCCAATCCTAGAAGATGGGGGAACCTGATCCAATATGGGATGATGGGGATACCTGATCCACTATGGCAAGATGTGGAAAACTGATCCATTATAAATAAATGACTATAATTGGGGTGGTGATATGTCCCTCTATGTATTTGTAGTTCCTATGATGTACCATGATATGTACTAAATATGCATATTGGCAAATAAAGAATGATATTATATGTGTTTGTGTGGCCATAATTCGATGTAGTACACATATGATATGATTTCATGGCTTATGCTCTAGATTCCCTTATCAATTATGTCTTATTAACAACTAATATTTATACTATTATTCATGTTTATGATCATTGAAATTCCTTGAATGATATTCTAATGTTATGATCAGGCTATCATACCCATATGCTCATGTTTAAGATTACATGAATCCTTTTTTACCATTAATGAGCATCTGAGCTCCCAAATTTTTATGTTCCCTTCCCCAGCTTATAATGAAATTTATTATGTTGGATGTGTCAAAGAAGGGTTATATTAATGAATAATTGTGTGGGTGAAAATGTATCTCACTTTTATACATGTTTTTAGGTTTCTTTGTTTCCTAATACACAAGAATAATATGATCAATGGGAATCTATTTGTGTACCTGAATTTTTTTTCACAGAAGGGATGTAATTTATATGTAAATAGTGTCAGGGTATTTATATATGATCATTTGGTTAATCCATATTATAATCCATGTGTCACTGCAAAGGTGGTAGCACCATGTAGTAGATGCCCAGAGATAACACATCATGGGTGTGTCCCTGAACTAAGTCAACATTTCCCAAATGGTCATCATCAAAAAACTGTCTCTCAATCATAGATGTATATTATTTGAGAGACATCTTAAAATGTTGTAAATATGTACCACAGTAAATGATAATATATGGGGACATGAAATGAAATGCATTTAAATGGACTCAACCCTATGTGATGAACATGAAATTAATCCCTATGAGGGATGTCTTGGTATGGCGATTCATCTAGTAGTTAGTTAGAGTCCTAGTATATGGATACATTTGATAACACACCAACATTGTTTTCCCTACCATTAAATCCACACTCTAAATACATTGACATTGTTTACCTATGTTCCAACCGAATCCCCATCATGGTTTTACTTCAATGACAGACCCGAGGATGAACCTAAACATCAAACCCATAATGTGTAATATTGATTCAGACATGGTAATCCCTTTGATACCAATCTAGAATGACCTAACCATTTGGGGCCCACCTATCCGAAGGATGGATGAGCAAAAACTACCACATCTCTGCCTCCATAGGCTAGGGTGTGGGGAAAAGTGATGAAAGGAATTACTAAATTCAGTGTCATTTATCTAGAGTACATATGCACATTCATCCAAACATCTCCATGTAGAAGAGTAGAGAAATTAAATAAGACAGTTACATATAGAGTAAAAACCTTGAATATAATAATACAATGGTAATTAAAAAGAGTTTTTCATTGTAAACTAAAACATAAACGTAAAAAATTCACCCGAACCAAAAAATAGTTTCCTACCTAGCAATAAATAGAGTAGTATAATCTGAGAGAATCCATCTTGAGATCTCCACTTCTCAACCACCATAAATGGTCAAATACATGTTGGAATCCCTATACACTTTTGAATTACCTTTTGAAATGTCCATAATCTACCAGATAAATCAACCATTTAGTCATATCCTATATTATTGTGAGTATATATTTAACTAGTGGGATGTTTTTCCTGTTGATGGAGCTATCGGCAGCGATTTTCGTGATCGTTAGGGTTCTCCTTCCTGAAATCATTTCGGTGTGATTGAAATTTCATGATCTTGATTAACATGGCAGGTTTCGATTCGGACTGGGAAAGGGAGCTCTCCTGCGCAGAAAATGGGAATTTGGTGAAGAAGGAAGATCCTGCACCGATCAAAAAAACCAAACTTATCTCCTTCCTCGAAGCACTTAAAGGCTCGGATCTGTGCTCGGACCCCTCGAAGAAACCCTCTTTTTCCAAGGAATTGGATGGTGGCCTTTCGTGGTGGAAGAAGATCCAGGTGCGCTGCAGCAACGAACAGATCTTTGTAAGTTCTCGGTAATGGGTCGTATTTCCTATCTGAAAGGTGACAAACCATGGTTGGCCATGGATCTCATACCGAGAATTGCGCACATTTGGGGATTCAGTGATTGGAAGCTCATCCTTATCAGACGATGATACTTTCATATTCTTTTAAGCTCACATGAAGCATATGATCGCGCATGGAGGCTTGGTAACATCCAGCTGAAGCCAGGACTCCTCCGAATTTCTGTTTGGGATTTCACCTTCAATCCAAAAACCAAAAGAAATACAATGGCACAAATCTGGTTTAGGTTTCATGGGTTGAATTGTTTCTTTTGGCATCCAAAAATATTGAGGGATTTTTCCTTTTGCATCGGAACCCCGATGAAAATAGACCCTCGAACTCTAAATGCTGATTTGGGGATGTACGCAAGGGTGATGGTGGAGGTAAATATGGATCATAAGCTTCCTGATGCCGTGAATTTTAGTGAAAATGACTACAAAAAAGATGTTTGCTTTGAATATGAATGACGCCCACCTTTCTTAGAACTACGTAAAACTGTTGGTAAATCCATGCTAAATTTCTGTGTGATGAAGAATCAGGTGCGGAGTCCTGAGGTCCAAACGATGAACGATGAATGGACGTAGGTCCGTAGGAAGAAGAAAGACCATGTGACTGCTTCTCGCAAGAATGATTCCCCTGTGAAAATAGTTCACAGATGGTTAAAGAAATCACCACAGATCGGTGATTCCTCTGGTGCTAAATGGTCGGACCTGGTGGAGAAGGAGAAGTCTGAGATTGACGATGTCAATATGATGGTGGATATCGAGTAGATGGTGCAAGGTATTCTCGTGCAGTCGTAGAAAATACCTGAACCCCCTGCCTCATGCATCCATTCTTCAGGTTATAATCTACAGGCAGAGGCTTGTAAGGAATCCCCTAAAGAACCTGCCTCATATCAGACAACCTCAGGTGGAGGACTACAGACAGTGTCTATTCTGGATGTGCTAGGTGACACAGGTACACATAACATGATCATTGCTGCAGGAATATCTCCAACTCCTTCTTGCACTGTGAATAAGGACCGCACAACTGCAGTGAATTCACAAACCACTACTGTTGATAGTGAACAATTTAATGGACATCTTGCCCAAAATAATCAATCCGGTTTTATTTCTAAATCCAAGGTGATAGAATCAAATGACCAGAGAGTGGCAGTTGTCTCTTTGGTCACTGTGACTGTCTCTCCAAACACCTATGATGTTTCTAAACCTGATATGACTCCAATACTTTGCTCAATGATCCCAAGTGGTCCTGTAACCCCTTGGAAAAAAATCAGGGTACTGATAATAAAATTACATCTAATGTCTCGGCTCCCCCCTCCAAGAATAAATAGGGGAATAAATCCATCCCAGCTTCTTATCATTGACCCAGAAGGTCAGAATGGAAAAAGGGCTCAGGTGGTGCAAAAAAAGGGTGTTCTGCTTCCAAACGCAGGTTTAAATGAATTGTTTATTTTGGAATTGTCAGGGTATAGCAAACTCTGACACTTTTATAGTGCGTAATAGATTTATTTTGACTCACAAACCTAAATTATTTGCTATTGCTAAGCCTAAAATTAATTTTTCTTCGAATTACTTGCATTTAGGCTCTTTTTGATATAATTTTCTTGGTGCTTGCAAGGAGGGAACTGTTATTGAAACCCATGGGAATTTTGTACCATTCATCATTGCAATATGTTAATGTTGTTAAATTTTCTGATCAAATGTTTTCTTATGAATTTTCTTCTGCTGGGGTTTATACTTTCTCCACTTTTATATATGCTAAGAATAGGTATCAAGAGCGAAGAACCCTTTGGAATGACCTTCTTTTACTCTCTAGATTTATCCAAGAACCTGATTTGTGGATTGATATTTTAATTCCATTATCATTGCAAGTGAAAAGATTGGACCATCACACTCTTCTATCTCCTCTCAAGAATTCAATGCTTCTATTGAGGATTGTGATCATATAGAAATTAATCCCACTAGGGATAAATATACTTGGTATAGAAAGTACCTTAATAGGGTATTGGCTAGCAAACTTGGCAGGGCCTTCACCAATTCTGATGCCCATAACAAATGGGTTTCCATATCTAGTATTACATTACCTAAGATCGACTCTGAACATCATCCCATTATTGTCAGTTTTTTCTCCAAGGGTTCCAAATCTCCTATTCCTTTTAAATTTAACAATGCCTGGGCTGCAGACCCAGACTGCTCCAATAAGATAAAAGATTTTCGGATCGGCATGTAACATCAAAATTATTCTTTTTCTTGAATTACTAAATTAAATCTCCCGAATCAATGCCTTAAAGGCTGGTGCAACTCTAAAACAAAACAACATGACAATGACATATCCACCTTGGATAATGACCTTATTCATATCCAAAGATCTAACACCAGCTCTGATTTTTCTATCGATCCTCTATCTGAATTTACTATGTCTTTGAAGCTCAACTCCTTACTTAAGCTCAAAGATTACTTGAGAAATAAAATATTCAAAACCAAATGGCTTTCGGATGGGGACAGAAATACTAAGTTCTACAATTCTCTTCAATGGGTCAGGAAAGCCTATAGGTCACTTGCCTTTCATAGAGTAGATGACACTCTTCTCGACACTGAGGATTCCATTTCTAATCATGTTGTCAACTACTTCTATAACATGTTAAATGGTCCAGAGGTCTGAAAATACCTTCTCCCTGATATCATTCCTTATATGGTCATGGTTGAGGACAATGACCATATTTTAAGCATGCCCCGGGATCATGAAATCAAGGACACTGTCTTCAGCCTCAACCCCGATAGTGCTCCTGGACCTGACAGTTTCAAAAATGGTTTTTTCCAACAATACTGCGAAATCATTCATGTGTATGTGTGTAAATTGGTCAAATCCTTTTTCTCCACTGGTTTCATTCCACATGGGATAAATGCACAGTTCCTTGCTTTGATTCATAAAGTGGAAAATGCTGCCGAGATTCATCTTTTCTGACCTATTTACCTCATCAACATAATATTTACAATTATTACTAAACTCCTTGCAAACAGATTATCCCCAATCTATAACAAAATTGTTTCCTGGCATCAATTTGGCTTTATCAAAGGTAGATCTATTCAAGATTGTATATGCCATGCCTCTGAATGTACTAATATGCTGAATAAAGTCACTAAAGGAGGAAGTGTTTCCATCAAACATGACATCTCATGAAGGAATTTGACACCATGGATTGGAGTTTTATTTTAAGGGTTCTGAAAAGCTTTGGGTTTAATGACTCTTTTACAACTATGATTCGCTCCTTATTCAATTCGGCTACTATTTCTGTGCTGGTTAATGGGACTCCTAAAGGCTTCTTTAAATGCACCAAGGGGGTTCGGCAATGTGACCCTCTCTCTGATATCCTTTTTTTCTATTTCCAAGGATTACATATGTAGAATTCTCATGAGCCTTGTAAATCAAAACAAGATTCACCCCATCCAGGCTTCTAGAAACTTAAATGTCCCTACCCAGCTTTTATATGCTGATGACATTATTCTGTTTTTAAGGGTGTTAAAAGGAACATTAAAGACCTAAAAAGTGCCCCGACTCACTATGAGGATGTCTCGGGCAAAGCAGTAAGTTTGAAAAAAAAATCCTTTGTTTTCTTTGGAAAAAGGTTTTCCCCCAACAGAAAAATATATATTATTAATTATTTAGGAATTAAAGAAGGCTCATTCCCTTTTACTTATCTTGGGGTTCCTATCTTTTGGGGAAGACCTAAATCCAGCTACGTTCACATTATCATTGATCAAATCTCCAAACAACTCTATTTCTGGAAGGGTAAATCTCTTTCCTTGGCTGGCAGAATTTGTCTTGTCAAATCTACCATTGTCTCCAAACTAGTTTACTCAATGTTGTTCTACACTTGGCCTGCAAGTATGCTTAATCAAATCAACATTTACATAAAATATTTTGTTTGGACTAGTAGTACAATTGAAAGAAAACTTGTCACCATTCCTTGGGCCACTTATTGTAAACCTTTGGATAAGGGTGGTCTTGGCATCAAAAACCTTAAGCTTTTCAACGACTCTCTTCAAGCTAATATGACTTGGAATCTGATTCACAACAATTCTAATTCCACCACATTTCTCAAGTATAGATTCATCACCAAGCATAAAAAGGGTAATTTGAGTTACATCACTTCTTCCATTTGGCCATCCATTAAATTCTCTTTATTTAATATCATGAACAACTCTAGATGGATGGTTAGTGCTAATTCCACTTTGAATTTGTGGCTAGATAATTAGACTGGCACTCCATTGATCTCAATGCTCACGTCCACCACTCCTCCTGGCAATACCAACTCCTCTATTAGGGACGTTCTTAACTCCCAAGAAATCACTCTTCTTGATGACATTGGTCACATCATTTACAATTATCGTTTCTCCGACACTGATGATTTCCTCATTTGGGAACCCTCTTTTAATGGTGTTCTTGATTCCAAAAGTTTCTAAAAAAACAATTTTAGAAATTTTTATTCTAGCTTGGCCTGGTTGAAAAATTTTAACAAACCTTGGATCAAACCCTCAAGATTTACTCTTATCTGGCATATTTCCCATAACAGGGTTCCCACTAATATGTGATTACAATCCTTTGGGATTACTCCTTTCTCTAGATGTCTTATGTGTAATCAACACCGAGAGGATGCTAATCATTTGTTTTTGTCTTGTGCTACAGCTTTAGCTCTTTGGAATTACATTTTTGACATTTTTGATTGCAGATGGCCGATTATTGACTCCATCGTCTCCAAATTACAATGTTGTGCTAATGGGGCTTGCTCCATGAAAATCAAGAATCCTTTTCTGACAGTAGTGGTGGAACTCCTGCATGTAATCTGGTTTGACAGAAATAATTTACTTCATAACAATTGTTATTTTAGTCTCAATTTAGGTAAAACATGTATTCTCATGGCCATAAAGGATGCTTCCTCTATTCAGAAGGATCATTGTGACAATTATGTTGGCGATTTTATGATCCTTTACCTTCTTAGGATTTCGGGATCTTACAGACAGCCTCGACGCACTTTTGAAGTATTCTGGAAAGCCCCACTTCCGAGATGGATCAAAGTGAATGTCGAAGGCGCCACACGAGGAAATCCGGGTCCGGTAGGTTGTGGTGCCATTATTAGAGATCATCTTGGCAGGTGCCCTGGATGCTTCTTTGGTGGCTATGGAACGGCCTCGGCTCTGGAAGCTGAAATGTTGGGTGTGATTCATGCAGTGGACTTTTCCAAAAAAAATGGGTTGGAACAAGCTGTGGCTTGAAAGTGACTCAACCACTATGGTGCAAGCTATCAGGAAGGGGGTGGTGCATCTTACCTGGCCGCTCACTGCTCTTTGGATGAAATTCCTTGCTACGCTCTTGGACCTTAGCTACATTTCCACACATGCTTACAGTGAAGCAAACATGGTTGCTGATAGTCTCGCCAACAAGGGAGTCAAGCAGGATATTACCTGGCTTGTTGATTTGCCTGGTGATTTGCTCTCTCTCTATGATAAGGATTGTAATAAGATTCCTTCTTTCAGACTTTTGTAGTTTCCCTTTTTTTAAAAAATAATTTGTGCCTCGGTCTTTTACTGAGGCACCACCTTCTAAAAAACTAGTGGGATACTTTAAAAATTGACGAGGATGTGATAGACTACATGATAGAGGTATTGGCTTGTCAAAATGAAGGTATGTAAATATGTATATGATACAAAAACTATATAAAATTACAAGATATTTTCAACAAAAGTACAAATCCAAGAGAAGTAGGATCTCCATATCCATTGACTAGCTATGAACAATGAGACTTCCAATATTTCCAATATTCCATTACTGATTTCTCGTGTCTCTCAATTCTATTGAATTAAGTTGTATGGAGGACCCACACCTTGCTATAGTTTATCATAGTTATGGGGGAACAATATAAAAGGAAATGAGGGAATATATACAAATGTGACTATGGAGTACCATCTTCATGAATAGAGGACATTCACTTCAGTGTGATAGTGAAGTACCATCACCATCTTCACAATAATTATAGAGGAATCATGACCTGATACAAGATAAGAGTAAGGTGACCAAGGTTGATAACTCATGTCCTAGTCTGACTGAGTTGTACCACCTCTATCATCAAAATGATAATAAATGAAAAACACCTAGATGAGACAAGGTAGTATCATTTCCAATGATAGAGGACTCGTGCGCAAGTGCGATAACGGAGTGATTCCTCTATCCGCACAACAAGTATTGATGACATGTACCCTGATGTGATAGTGTAGTATCGTCTACATGCATATTGTACCCTCATAATTATGCAATATGAGAGTATTATATATATCTATTAATGGAATGTGGAGGATCCACATAATGATATGACAATAGAGTACCATATCTATGGATAGAGGCCATACACATTGATACGAAAGTGGAATAGAATATCTATCTTGATAACGAATGTTGAGGACGTACACATTCATATGAAATTGAAGCACCATCTTCGTAGATATAAGCACTACAAACTGATATGAAACCTGATTACCGTATTTATTTCAATAATCAATGAGGGTGAGCAACACACATACATTAAAATAGAGTTCTATCTCAATGGATGAGGACCTTCATAATGGTATGACATTGGAGTACCGTTATTATCTAAAAAATGAATTTTGAGGACCCAAAAGCTAATATGAAAAAATAGTAAAGAATCTATGGATAGGGTACATTCATGTTGAAACATCAATAGATTGTCGTCTCTATCATGATAAGTAATGTGATGGAAACACACAAGGATACAATGGTAGAGTAATATATCCATAGATAAGGGACTCTCACACAGATAGGATAGTGGAATACCATCTAAATCTTGATACAGAATGTGGATGACCCACAAACTAATGTTAAAATGGATTACTATCACCTTAGATTGTGTAACCATATGCTAACACTATAGTGGAGTTCCATCTCTATCTAAATCATATAATGATCTTGCCCAATAAATTTCATCGTTAAAAACAAACTACATGAGTGCCACATTTGTAACATATCACATAATATCTCTATATATTATATAAAGGATACCATCAAATTCTATGTGGAAAAACACTCTGGATATGCTACTCACTAGAAAAAATGCAGAGTAAATACCAAAAAGTTACGTTAGAATGAATATTATTTAATAGTACATTTTGTGTAAGGTGTCGGCCCAGAGTGAAGTCACATAATTCAGCCTGAACGTGTCCTTTCAAGAACATGTTTTGATGCCCTTGTATTATTATATGGTGTTCAAGAGTACTACTCGATGTGTCTCAACCAAAAACCCTATGAACGCATGAGACTCGTCATTGGTACGATGGGATAAAATGCCAAACCAGTGATATGTCTTCAAAATTTATAATGAACGGTCATATAACTCACACCATTGTGATTATCATGAAAATAAAACATTGGTTATCCTAATAACATTCTTAAATCAAACACCAAATAAAACAATCCATTTTCACTATATCATGCTTGTACACCTCATGGTGGGTGCATGATAGAAGTCTTAATAAAATACATAATATTTGATTACAAATTATTGTTCAAAATCAGGGTGAAAATTTTTTATACTATTCACCACTCAGATACTATATGTGGATGATACAAAAAAATCAGGTTTCTGATAACAATAATAATAGTAATAATATATTATTATTATTATTATTATTATAAACCATTTTCTCTAAAGTTAAGCTGAAAGCACCAATTTCCCTCATTACATATCACCAACACCCCCATGGGGTATCTTGTATTTACTCATTTATTTTATATCCATTATTATTAATATTATCAATAATATTTTTTTGAAGGTATCACCACCCTTCAATATACACCACGTGTACACCATGTCACATTGGTGCATGCCATTGTCCTTTTCCAGCCCATTCACCAACCTCTCTTCCTCATTTCTTATTATAAAATTATTATAAATGAACAAATATTTCATGAATATAACCCCACAAATGGATTAATTTGTTTTTATAATCTAAATTTTTTAATTAAAAGTAAAAAATATTAATTATATTAAAATTGTATACAAATTTTCTTTGTTAAGGTTAAACCAGTAACATTCATTAACCACTAAAACGTATTTTTTATATATTATTATGATTATTAATGAATATGAGTAGGACCCACTAGGATGAAATCATTCAACCGACTCAAAAAATATCCAAATTCAGCCACAATCATGCCCATACCAAACCACTTCCTCGATGAGACCCTATGAACAACCTCCACTCAGAACCGATCACATCGCACTACAAATCATCACCAAAAACTACTTATAAAATAGGGATCCAAAATCTTAACTTGAAGAACCTCCTATTAACTACTATACTCCTCCCACATCGATTAAATCATCAATCTAGGACACACACCCGTAGTTACAATCTGATCCATATATGAAAAACATCCTTGTAATTTATATGTTTGTCCAAAAATCATCAACAATTTATATTTTATGCTACCAAAATGAATCCATGAGTTCAAATATGCTCGAACATGCCCCAGGGATGTAGAAAAATGGACCTGTTGGCCAATGTAGTAGATTGTGACAAACAGAGAGGGGAAAGAATAAGTGAAAAGTGAAAGATCATTGGCCAAATATGTTTTCTAGTGATTATATAAATGGGGTGATAACAAATAAAATAAGAGAAGAATTATAAAATATCACTATAATCAATAAATTATAAGGCTCTTGTGAAGAAAAAATATCTCAAATAAAAATTAGATAAATTTCATGCTCAATGTTTTAATAAAAAAGTAGAAAACCAAAACTTTGTGTCATACCTCTTATATAGATTGATCATTAGTGATAAACGCATCCACAAGCTATGAATGTGATGATTCTACAGCAAGAGTCATTTTTCTGACAATTATCCATCACCTGATCATCATTCAACCTTAGATGTTGGTCCAAAATTTATGAAATTTCCAATCCTTTGAGATCTAACATTAGTTATGAATACAACATTGTTAGAATTTTTAAAAGATAGGGTATTTATAGATGATTTAATTAAGGAATTTAAAAAATCAAATAAATGATTTATTTTTTTATTTTAATTATACATACCCAGTAATGATAGCTTCATCAAAATGATCATCCCTAATAACTATAGGGTGTTCCATTGGAAAAAACTACATTACAAATTCTACCATGTTCTCTAATTTCTTATTGCAGAAAATGATTGGGAGTTATTAGAATATTTAAGGAAATTTTAATGAACATGATATAAATGGTATTTAATATTTTTATAAAATTAATTCCAGGAACACTGATCCTTGGAATCATGTTCCATCTCTCTTCATGTATCCTAAAATGTTTCTAGAGATATTATAAAGCCTATAATGAAAAAATAGAGTCATTAAAACTGGATACCATGATATATTGCATGCCTATAATTCTCATTCATGATACCTATCAATGCAATGATGTTATATATATTACAAGACCCTACCTGCCATATTTATGTCTTATTTATTCCATAAAGATGATCAATGTTGTCATTTTATAATGGATGGAATGCTAAGAAGGTAGATGATAACGTATAATATCAGAATAAAAATTATTTTATAAATAAAATATATATTCATAAATTCCATATTTATAACCATACATGTAATGGGGTGATGAAAACCAATTAAACCAAAATTCGGAGACGGTAGGTCGTACATTCACATGAAAAATGTTTTCATTTTAAATAATATGGAAAAGAGATAGAAAATGAATATACCATTAGCCAAACCACATATAAGAATGATTTATATAATGATGAATTTTTTATATGGTTATTGAATATTTGGATGAGATTAAAGGATAATGGAAATTGAAAAATCTTGGTAATAACATATTTTTCTATTTTTGAATCCACTATTGGATGACACATTATTCCTTTTTTGAAGTAGTTTCTTAATTTATAAATACTTCAAGGATGTGTAGAGGTTGTTTGCGTTGTTATTTATGATGTGTTTTATAATATAATTAGTTCATGTAGTGTGATGAATATAGGATATGGTGTTTCATTTTATAAGTGAGGTGTGTAGAAGCCTATTAAATACATGAAAATCTGTTATATAATATATGTCTTTCTTATGTAAATTTGCACCCACATTTCATTTCATGTAACATCATATGGATAATGAAAAAATAAAAGCATCTACATATAATTCATAAATGTTTTTTATTCTATTTATTCATTTTCCTTTTATTTATATCTCTTTTAAACCATTTTACCCTTGACAAAGATGAATTATATTTACCATAGTTAGTATTTAATATAACCAAAAATTTATTTAATATTATTAACTAATATAACTTATTATCATTATACATATTTACTCCATTTCATATGATTCAATTTTTATGAGATATAGAAAATTTAATTTAATATTTGTTCAAAAAAATAAATAAAAAAACGATGATTGATGAATTTTTGTTATACAGAAATATGATTTCAGAGGAAATAATTTTTAATGTTGGTTATAATGGAATTAATTGTAATAAGTTAAATTAAAAGATAAATAATATTTTTTTCAATCCAATCAATACCTAATGTGATCATTTTGAATAAATAATTATGTATGGAAAACTAATATGTATATATATATGAAAAAAAACATTAATTAATCACCAAAAATGTTATTATTGTATTCATATGTTCAAAATTATATTTATATATTCATAACATACATTAAAAATATATAAATTTTCAATTTGTTTTATTGAATATTCATGTTTTTCTTATATACTTTTAAAATGTGATCATTTCTGTTAAATAGTTATATTTCATTATTAACCTAAACAACCATTATTTCTAAAAATATACACAGAATTGCCCAATGCTAATTTTGATATTATGAACTCAAAAATGAAACTCAAAAATGAAATTAAATTCATACAATTTTGAAAAACCTATGTTTGAATAATAATGATGAAGATTCATATGTGCATCTTGTAATAGTTTATTTCAAAAAAATGTTATATATGATAATTAAAGACTAGGAGTTAAAAAACAATTGAAAAACAATAAATTTATAGATATTCTACCAAATCATATTTTAACATTTAATTTTGAATAAATCAATCAAAAAAATCATCCATTCAAGTAAAATATGAATACAAAAACCCATATATAATTAAAACCAATAATATTTATATATAATCAAATATATCCAAATAAAACACCATATATAATTTTCAAAACACACTATTTATCAAAATAAAACATTTTATTACTAACATGATCTTATAATTTCCATTCATATCAAATGATATTGGGTAAAAAAATTAGTAATAATATATTTATTTTAAAATGCGTCCATACCAACATTCGATCATATGGAGAATGTCATCACCCATTTATACATATATACCCAGACAAATCCATGAAAATAATCAACAAAGAAAGATGGTAACGATACAATCCGTACCAAAATAGACCTGAAATCCATGATTAACACATAAAACACCAAAGAATAAATATTTCAAAAATTATCTTCATATTACATCCCATCATTAAATATAAACATTGTTATTCACTTAAATTCATTTAAAATAAATAAATAGATAATAAAAAATTATTTAAGTTCAACACCAAAACACATAGGTCAAAAACATGTCTTGTAAGAATTTTTAACAAAACACACACATATAATTAACCACAATTAATATAGTATTCTTCTAAAATGAAAATATTTTATTGAATTAAATGTGTTCAACAAAATTGAAGAATGCCGGTAAATTGTTCCTTCTGAAAATATAATAACAGAAACCAGTGATTTAATAAACTATCACAATATATATTAGTGAATGAGAACTTTATCAAACCATTAATGATATAAAACACAATTCTTCAACTATAAATTTTTATTAATCAATAAATATAAGAAAGTATCAAATACATCTACTTATAATACTGGTTCATAATATCAATAGATATTGATTATATAGACCTCAATTACCAACAAATTACTCCAATAACTACAAAAAAAATTATTTATATAAATTATATAATCATTGTATCACTGGACAAAAAAAATCACTAATACTTATTCTAAGTGAGGTTATAGCAATAAATCACAAAATAATATATTCCAGTAATGATATACAATATACCTATTGTAAAATTGGCCAAAACTAGTGAGAAATTATTCCAAAGATAATATAAATGCTTCAATGTTATATCAAGAAACCACAAAAAGATAAATGCTTCCAAAAAGTTATTAATATTTGGATTTTTAGTTTTTTAATAATATACATTTATTTTAATATTATGTTTAATTGAAAATATATTTATATTATTATCTTATTTCAAAATAATTTAATTATTAATGTCAAATGTTATTAAAATAATTGTTTTATAAATATCGGGATTTATATTTATGAAGTAACTACTTAATTATATCTAATAGTTAATTTATTTTAATTTAATAATTGTTATTAATTATTTCTAAAGAAATAATTTTTTTGTTATTATTAATATTTTATTTCATGAATTATAAAAAAATACGTGGGAATCATATTTTATAATACCCTTATTCTTGGAGAATTCACTACATAATGGAATTTTTTTTCCCTTGAACTTCTTAGATACCCTTTGTGGCGTTTAAAAACAATATTGAACATTACATAGATTTTGGAGTACCATTATGCAAACCTAAGAAATCATGTGTTTGCCCTTAGGTGAATCTAAAAAATATTGTTGTACCTTTACATAATAATTGTTACTCATATGTAGATCATACATGCTATGTATGGGTACTAATATTTTACCCTTATGTTTATTTCACGATAATTATACTCTTACACATTCACAATACTCTCACTACCTTTATGAAACTATTATCCTTACACAAATTTTACCATTTCTTAACTGATGAACCTTACATGTCACACTTATTCCTTGTGTTTTCTTCAATATGGTTCAAATGTTCATTTCAGTACCACCAGCAACAAAATTATTTTTATTATTTAAAATTGGATTATTTTTATTATTACCATGTACTTAATTTGATTCTCTTCACAAATACTGAGATCCCTTCTATACGGTTACCATGCAAAAAGATAACACTATATCAATTTTGGTGGAATCGTGAGCTTCTTCACGGTGGCACCATTACACATATATAACACATGAAGTACAATAATATTGTTGTTCCCCTATTTGATGTGCACGATACCATATTTGAACTTATCATAATCATGATCACATAGTACATCTCCACTGGAATATTTAATGTCTAACCTATCCTCTTCACATTACCACAATATTGGACATCATCACTATAGTAGCTCGACTGGCCTCACTATTCACCATGATTATTAAATCTCTTCTCCTCCCTAATAATGAAAGTCACCAGTAACTTTCTCAAAATATATCATCATTTTCCAACAAAATTAGTATGTATACTCCCAATATCTTATCACCACAATCCTTTTAAAAGTAGTATAATTATGTTCAAATGGTAGAAAATGTTATCAATAGTCGCAATCCACTATTTTAGCTTCAAGAATTAGTACCTTATCACCTTCTAACGGTAGATACCATTTTCAATAGAGATAACATGTATATCTATTCTAATTGTAGAAACCATTTTTTTCTAGTTGTATCATGAACTATAATGGTATATACCATTATTTAAAGTGGTAGAATTAACAGTAATGGTAGAAGCTCTTCTTTATAGTGGTTTCAGAAACAATGCTGGTAGTATGAATTTGTGACTATTAGTTAAAAATATAGCTCCATTTGTCAGCAATAAATTATTGGACTGGTTATTATTTTTTAAAAATAGATTTTTATTTTATTTTTTAATTACATCATTATATATAATTTTTTTGATTTTAAAAGATTTTATTTAGAGAAAATAATAATTACTTGTTTAATTTAATATTTTTAAAATTAATTATTTTTAAAAACTCACTATAGTATTTCTATAATGATTCCCAAGTGTACATTATTCATTATTTTAATAAAAAGACTTTTTATTCCATTTATTTATAATTATTAAATTAATTAGAAATGCTATATTTGTTTTTATAATAATATGTGATGTATATTAGAGTTAAATCATCTATAAAGAAAATATTGTAATAAATATTTGATAATGAGAATGAAAACTCTAATTATAGGTAAATAGTATTATTATAATTATCATTATTCTCATAATGTCAACAAAATATGAATGGTTTTTTTGAATTTCCATTTCAATCATAATGATCATGGTGTTATAGATATGCGATTATTCAGTTGGAATTTGATCAAAGGGGGAACATGATTAAATAAACTGGAGATTATTTATTCAAAAACTATAGATAAAAAACTAATATCTCAAACAAGAGATTTGAATGCATACTACAACTACTGTTTCATGATTTGTGAGAATTATAGACTCTTTAGATTGAACATCTACTGCATATTCTATAATATGCCTGGTTTTTAGTGATAATATAATCCTCTTTGTAAATATTTTAACGGTATTATATCAGAAAAAGTTATTTTTCACTAAATACATATTAAAAATTAAAAATGTTTTTATTAATTCCAAATCCCTATTAACACAATGTAATATTCAATGGAATGTTTTCATTATTATTCATTGAAAACTCAAGAGATTTGGTGTCCCGTAAAGCCTCAATATTTTTATAATAAAAGTATTAAATATATTATAGAACACATTCCTGATTTTTATAATATAATGGAATTTTTTATGAATATTGGATCAGATGGGAATTATGAGGCTTCCCTTAAATTTTTAATGTGGTTATTACCCTAGGTAAAATATAAACATTGTGGGCATAATTTATTTTCATAAATCACATGTAAGACAAAATATATTACATCATGCACACATGATTGTCAATAAATAATGTAATATCATTTGATAATGTCTCGAAAGGGAAATATGGGTCCTCTATGAGGTCAGAATTTTGGGTTTTATCATATGAACGACAAAAATAGTGGTGTGTATTTGTTTTTAGTTTAATCACATGCTAGGGTAACTTATTTATTATGTTTATTACATTATTTATTATTTTTATTATTTTACATTAATTGAAATATTTTCCAGCATCCCACACCACATTCCACTTTACTATATTTTTTTCCTGTTTAACAAACCAAAATCTATCATTTCAACACATTTTAATATTTAAATTCAGAAATTCCATAGAGGAGTGAATTTAATGACTCCCACATAAATCATTGTTTGAATCAAATATTTATATGGTGTTTTTAATTTATGATGAAATTTTATTTGAATTTGGGGGTTTCAATAACTAAATAGACCAGTTCTATCATTGGCAGAATCAACTCATTTTGTTGAATGTTATAAAAAAATTTATATGGTCGATGAGTTCTCTAAAAATCATTTCTAGGATCCACTACCTGATGATGAGGATGCTAAGAGTTCCCCTTCATCCCAAGTTAGTTTTATGATATGTTCTTATTTTTCATTTTGAAATTAATATTCATTTTTTTCATCTTTTTCAAATGATAGGAAAAGAAAAATTTAAATTTAAATGATAAATCATAGAATTAGAATAAATTAATTGTATAATGTTTTCAATATATAATTTCATGACATTATCAATAATGATATAATAGAATTATCTAAAGATAATTTATAATAAAAATTCTCATGTGATGGTTATCAATGATTACATTGGTAAAATGAAGAAATTATAATTTTAATAAATTATTAATATATAATTTCATATAATTATGAAATATAACATTGATGAATTATCATTGTATGGTTATATCATTTATATAAATGACATTTTATTAAAAAAAATAAGAAATTAATTTTTTTATGAATTCAACAAAGGAGTGATTAATGAAATTCTCAAAACGCAATTCCATTGAATTAATAAGAGAAACTTTTAGAAGAACATTTTATAATCAATCATCAAGAGAAATATATAATAGGAAAATTTATAAAAAATTATCCATATATTATAAAAGAATAATTTATATGAAATAACGAAAATATAAGTATAAAAGGATGATTTGTAAGAAATTATAAGAAGATAATTCTATACTAATATAATTTAATAAATAATCAAAATATCATTATAAGACTGTTTGTTAATGAATTTATAAAGAGATAATTATAAAATGATAAATTATAAGAAATTTTCAAGGGAATATTAGAAAATGGTTATTTATAAGTGTTTTTTATTATATTATTATCGAAAAATAATTTACAAAAATTTTTCAAGATATAATTATATAAGTATAATTTATATGAAATTATAAAAATATTATGAAATATTTATTTATAACAAATTATCAAAAGATAATTATTCTTGAAAGGATTATTTTTAATGAATGCATATTATTAAAATGAATACTTGGAATTATCCAATACAGATAATGTTTCAGAAAATGTGATTCTTTCAGTATGAAATAAAATATTTAGTTATATATACACACCCCCTTGATGAACCTGAAATGTTTACATGAATATTACAATAATAATAAGTCAACAGAGTAAGTGTTATTTACTAAAAAAGTGTCCACTACATCATTCAAACTACAAATAGTATTTTATCCCTACTGTTGACCTCATCGACATTGAGGATGGATGGTCTATAACTATCTACGATTTTTTCAGACATGTTGCCTTAGTATTGTATATGTGTTAGCCTAATTTATCAATAGGATTTATTATGATCTCGTGAGGGTATGTGTATCCCCATAGAAGATTATTTGATATATTTTTCCTAGAGTACATCATAACTTATTTTACATGGTCGAGTTTGATCACATGTATTGTTTGTGAAACATTAATGATTACGACGTGATGTTCTTTCACATATATCTTACCATGTTAGGTGTTAGTTTAATGAATTTTTCTCGTATCATGAGTAAGGTGGAATATTGTGTTATTTTTGTCCTTTATAGGGAGATGGAACATGACATGAAATGTTTGGTAGTGTGGGACCCATTACTATGGTAGGGATTTGATAATTCCTTTGGTACATTGTGTGAGGAACTCGATGCATAGTGGATGCCAGGGGCATTGTTACATGATTCATAAAAAATCATGAGAAGCTCTCAATAGATAGTGGATACAATGAATTTGAATTCCATGATTCCTAGTTCATGTTGAGTTGTTTGATCACACATAGCTATGTTTCATCAATTATTATCCTTATGGATAATCCTTGATTACATCTAACTAAATGACAATCCTTCTGACATGGAACTTAAGAACGTATATCTAGGCATTGTGGTTGATTTATTAACACACAACCACTTGGTTTTGGATTTTATGTCATTATTCTTGATATAAATATTTTATTTTGGCATACACTTGTATAATATTGAAAATCTACTTAAAGACATATTAGTAGTTTCCAAATGATTATTTTACTCACACATTACTCTAGAATTTTGTTGATCTTGTTGATTTCTTTACTAGAGATTTAATGAAGGGAAATTATCCAATAGTGATTGGTTAATTCAATTAACATAGAGCGGGTGGGAAATTAGTATATACATCATAGGACCTCACTAAATATGTTTTTATTACTCAATCAATTTTTAAATTGGAACAGTGTTCTACTATGGAGGAGCTTATTATTGTATGACATGTATTTCATTTTATAATTCAACATGTTCACTATATTTATTAATAGTATTGTTTTGATATATTATATATCATATGACATGATATTGAGGGTCAACTCTCCACATTAATGTAATAAGATAATCACTTATATAGTATAGCCTCTTGTATATATGGAGGCATGAATGGGGTTTTGAGACGTTCTAGATCGGAATTGTTTGTTCGTGCTGGGATTATATGAAATGGTATTAGAGGAAACTGAGAGTAACTAAATTTTTTTCTTTTATTTTCATTGATTTGAGATAGGGTATACAATATATAGGAATGTTTAGACTAGGTTAGGAGAAATATGATAGTGTCTATGTGGATTTTTATAGTAGAAATCCAATTTTAAATAAATAGGGGAAAAATTATGTTTTGTAAGATTCACTGATTAAATTTTCATTTGGTGATTCATATTATTTTGGTATATTATTTATTAGATTTTTATTCCCTTCATGCATCATGAATAGGAAAATAAGATCACTTGAAATTTAAATAAACCTATTATTACGATAGAATGAGATTATTTAATTAAATACCGTGACTTTTTCAATCTACCAAGGATGGATCTTTTACTGTGATATATCTATCTCACCATGCTATTATGATATATATATTAGGCTTAATTTTATTAACTAAGGATGTTTTTTTTAGTTTACATATGATGAATATGACCAATGTTATGGGGTGATGTCTTGGGTTAGTGTTTGGAGTGCAAAGGATTGGGATGAGGTTAGACTACAATGAGAAACCATTTTCGATACCATGGAATTGTTAGGTTTAATACTAAAAACATTATTTTTACAAACTATTTCCTTGAAATTATAGAACATGTCATCTACACATACTCTTATTGGATTAATTGGGAAGAATATTGGAATACACCTAAAAGGGAGGATGTTTCATAATTATTAATTAAGGTGTAGAAAAATATATTTCAGTATGATTAAGTAACTTGTATATGGTTTATGTTGTAGGAAAATTTTGACTAGAATTCTTTCACATAGTTTATTTTCATGGAATATAAGTTCAAAACAATGGTAAATTATTCCATGAATTTCAACTCATGATTTATTTATACTTCTAGGGATCCTAAGGAGCTAAATATGATTAATATTGGGTGGAAATCAATGATGAGTTATTGACTACGTAGAAATAATTATGAACCAAAAAATAAAGTTTAGATAAAGATAACATTGGGTGAACAACCCATTTCAATACCATCATATAATATAACCCCTGCTAATATGAACTATTTCATGTTATTACCTGAAGTCATAAGTCATATATATTTTTCATGTTGAGCACTTCACTATGGGATCACTTGTGGTGACATACAAGAAATAATATAGAAGTTTTTGGTGACAGGATGTTAAACCATGTGACCTTGAAGAAATTATATAGCCTTCCATGGATATATTTTTTAATAGTTATGGAGATAATTTTTATTCTCCCAGATTTATATTTGATCACGATATCACCATTTTTTTAGGTGATTACTTTTCCAATATGAAACATCAGGAGAGGTATGGGAAGTATGGACACATGGTAATGTAATTTGAATTTACCAAATCACTTATAGTATTAATGAGAATCATATACAATATCATACACCCATTTACAATCATTTACATTGTAGTTTTTATAAATGAAATCATAATCTACTCATCAACACCAAAGAAATAAACTAGGAACCAAGAACAACCCTTAATTTTTGTTGAGTACAAATGTTTTTTTACCAAAAATCATGCATGCTACATCTAGATTTGTGAGATGACATTCCCCAGACATGTTTTGTTTTATATGGTTATATGAATATACCTATAGATTTTATTGAGTCTCATGTTATTGGAACAACCCCAAAAAGCATTTGAGATCAAGAGAATTCTAGTTTTAGTTTGAAATTACCAATGGTTTACCTAAGTCATCTCTCAAAAAATAATCCCCCATGAAAACATTGATATAGAATAGATAATAAATATGTGGATATACCCTAGTGATGAATAATATTTTTAGATAGTGGGGGTTTTAATTTAGATTTTCTAATGATATTTATTGATCCATATATTTAATAAATCATATAAAATAATGCATCTGGTGCTGGTTTGGGCATAGTATAGATGTAGTGGATGAATGCAGTAGCATATGGGTCATGTCACCTTTGACCTCAAAAGGTGAACCAAGAAACTAAGTATATGAAGTTGGATGTTTTTCCCATGCTATGATTTTGTGGGGACACTATCTCTTTTGATAGTGATTTTTTACACATACCATAAGATGATTTGATATATCATTACACATTGGTACTTGAAGAAGCCACAAAGTCAATGGGTTGAGTAGATACATAATATTGAGTTGTAGATGGATTATTCACTAAGGATATGAAACATAATTATGGATACTAAATTTAGAGATACCAAACCCGACGTCCATGGACATTACATTACTTTTTCTGAATAATTAATACATAACAAAAACTAACACTCAAGGATCGTAATATTTTAGTGTCTTTGGAAACTCGGAACAAAATCATCTAATCAAGGTTAAAGGTCTTAAATATCTCTCAAAAAAATATTCCCCTTTTGTTTTCTTACCTAAAACATTTCTTTATATCCTGGGGAAAAGAAAACATAAAATGGGTGAGCCCAAATACTTACTATGGGTAAACATAGAGAACAGAAAACAATCTATAAACAATTGAATGCAAGGAAAACATGATCATAAAATCTAATCATCAAAATATTGAGCAATAAAATAAATCTTGGAAGTATGTAAGTTATATATCATAATGGAAATTCAATCATGATAAAATAGAATGGGAATAAAACATGTAATTGTGGAAAAACATTAAGCACATGATATGATTTCCATAGTATCCAAGGCATTACTTCCAAGACCATCTTAGTGGACAAAGTCCCTTTTTGAATCGAGTTCACTCCTCATTCCAGTCATGTAACAATGAACCGGATTAAGATACCATTCTATCCATGTATATCTCATGAGATATAAATCTTTACCCAATACATTGGAGGGAGATATAGGTCCCACCCATATTATAATGAAATCATTGTTACTGGTGTCATAAAATAAACATAAATCATTTATCATAACCCAAATAATAAAATAGGTTTCATAAACATCATCCTATCATAACATAATACATATAAAACAAATGGATATCATTTCATAATAAGAAAAATAAAACCATGTAAATAATAGATACATTATACTTGATTCGTAATCATACTAAATAATGTCATCTTATATGGAAAATAGTTTTGACAAAACACTTGAAATGAATTCTTGATGAAAATATACTTTCTTCTAAAAAATGATTTTCTTTTCCGAAAATGCAATGAAATTTTAAAGTAAAATGATTCTGTTGAAAATATTCATGAAATCATGTAGATTATGTTTCATGAAACTATAAAACTCTGTTCATGCTGTATAAGTTAAAAAAACATTATTATGGTAATTTTGCTGGAAAATTTAAAAAGTACCTTGTTTGGTAAACTAAAGGAATATTTCTTACATACCATGTAGTAAAAGTAAAAACTGGCAAAAAAGGACATTAAACATACATGAAACCACTTTTATAAAATAGGGACATGAATGATAAATATAACCCCAGTAAATACTTACGATTAAACAATGTCAGATAAAAACGAGATTGGAAAAGTTATCACATACCTTAGGTCTGATATGCTTCGTACGTATCCGAACCTCTTGTATAATGACTTAAATAATTTCATTGAATTATTAAAGAATCATATTTATTGTTATGATATCGTATATGGTTCACTTATGACTCTATATTACCCGTTCTTTTGTAACATCCCTGTTAAAAGAATCATTTTGGGTAAAATCGTTTTATTTATCGTAGGTGTTTGGAATTGTTGTTCCTGATATTATTATTTCTTATATCATGATTTACTAACTTCCAAAATGTAAATAATAATTTATATATCATATATATTCAGTATATATATACATAATTGTTAGATAAATGAGATGAAATACATCGTTCATGGAGACGGTAGGTCGTACGTACGCATGAACGCTGTTTTTCTTTCCTTATTGACTTGAATGGAAGTAAGTAAATGATATATATATATATATATGTATGAATAAATCCAGTAGCTTAATTAATTCATATATTTCATTATTATTCATTATATATACATTATAATGATTCTTGAATGGTTATCATAGAGAATAAATCTCATCGCGTTGTGGAGACGGTATTCCATACGTACGCACGAGCGATGATATTGTTCCCATAATTATTGAATGAAATTGGAGTGGATGATATAATATTTAAGAATCTGTATGATGTTGTAATAACCATATATATTTATTCTTTACACCATTATACCCATCTAAGTAAGGTGGTGGTGGAAAAAATATTACACCATGGTGTGGAGACGGTAATCCGTACGTACGCACGCGCGATGATTTCATTTTCCGTAATATGGATAGAAGATGAAATAGGGTTGTTTCATATTTATAATAACATATTTTTATATTAGAGATTCTAATTTTATTAATTTATGATGAAACAAATTAAGAATACGAAGTAGAAGAAGAAATAAATTGGAAATAATCGGTAAAGGTTATTACTTCTTCTTTGACGTGCCTCTTCTTAACCTCCTCTTATGGCACTAGAGTTTATATTATGAAGATACTTTAACCTATATAATGTTTCTAGGGAAGATGATAAGGGAAATTATAAGGGGTTGGCCGAGCTTGAAGGCTAAAATTTGTGTAAAGAAAAGAGGGAGGAGGTGACCTTTTATAAGAGAGGAGAGGGGCACGTTAGGAAACCTCAAACATATTAATTTATAATAATTTAAAACCCAACATAGAAACATAAAAAATGACTCAAATACTAAAATAGATTAGATAGGGTTGTAATCTCATAATAAAAATTTTTTACATGTTGGTAATTTATTTTAAACATTATCAGCTTGATTTATGCTTATTTAATCTATTTAATTTTATATGTGGTTATAAGATTCTAAATTTAAATTTGTTATAAATAATTACTAATGTGTTGTGAATTGTCTATAATTGGATTATTGATGACATTTTAGACCATATAATGTTTTATTTATAATTGTTAATATTTTTATTTTTAAACAATTTAATATTATTTCATTTTTATAAAATAAAAATAGTGTCAATTTTGACATTATTAATTTATTTGAATTTAAATAAAATCCACCCAGAAGATATGTTAGAACTAAAAGCTTTAATAGATTCATAAAATGTCATATATATCTAATACATTAGTGTATAACATTAAATAGTTCATATAATATTTATTTTAATATATTTAAAACCATTTATTTGATATTTCAATCAGTAAAATAATTTCAACATCACTATTGTATCACCTTTAATGATAATTATTTATTCCCTAAAAATTCTAAATAAATTATAATGGTGTAGATAATTTTATTAGATTTATGGTGAATATTCATGTTTAGAGTATCATGAAGTTTATCACTAAATTTAAATAATTATACTTATAAGATTTAAGAGAGTGACATGTTGTCACTTTCTTTAGTTTTAATTATAATTAAATTATTTTAATGGTCAAAAGTCCATGAACTGAATCTATTCCGACCCTTAGGTGATATGGGTATAATTATAGTCATAAAATATAATTTTGGAAGGTTTTAGGGTAATTTTATAATATTTTTTAGCATTAATTACTCGATACACCTTTAACTATATTAAATAAAAATTACCGTAGTTACTATTCATTATATCAAAAAACTAAAATAAACCTATTAAAAAAATTTGGACCCACTAAATTCACATATATAATCCATTTAGCATAATTAAAAACATAGAAGTTTCATTAATTATTTTAAAATTATTCATGTTATTAAGAAAATGTGTTTTAAAAGGTAAAACATTTCTAAAGATCGAAATGTTTTTACCTATGAATTCAATGTAAAATAAATGGTAATGACATAAGTTATATTAAATGGTAAAAATAAATTCTATTTATACTTTAAAACCATTCAATATTATAATTTAACCATATAAATTATTACGATGAAAAACGTTGTTTTTAATTAAAATATATCGTGTTTTTACTATTCATTAAAATATGAATGATATCAGAATAATATGAAAAATTTATCCAAAGTAAATTTTTATAACATGATTCGAAATAAAAATTTTATTTTGTTAAATTTAACTTATAAATAGGTCAAAACAAAATTTAATGTTGGTGCACCATCAAAATGCTGCAAAACTGCATTGTTTTAAAAATAATTATTTTACCCGAAAAAATTATTTTATTCTCATACCATGATAGATAAAATGCGTAGATACTACAATTCATAACTTCTAGTTCAAAATAATATTATAACAATATATCAATGTTTAGTGAAACCTGGAATTGCATACTCCACACGCTATCGAGGAAGGATGCGATTGCATGTAATGCAAGCCAATTCAAGGTTGCATGTAGTGAAATCTCCCTTTGTTTTTCCATATAACATAATCAAAACTTATTTTATTTATAAATTAAACAAAATATATACATAATCTTTCATAGAATAATTTCTACAAAACGAACATGAAATTGGGTGTAACACGAGCCATGAATAGTGTTGCATATACTGTAAGCTAATACGGTGTTGCGTATAACACAAGATGATTTTGGTGTAGCGTACAACACAAGAAATCAATGAAATTAAAATGAATAATTCTCATAAAATCTCAGGTTGTTACATTCTACCCCATTAAAAACAGTTTCTTTGTCAAAATTTGTCGGGGTTATAAATTTTTTACTACTTGAGGGTTTCATTCATAGAAACCCACTTCGTAAAATTGAATACATAAACTTAATTTTAATAAATTAGTGATAGAAACAAAATAGATACCCAAAATGACTGATCACTTGGGTTCCCACATAGGTGAAAAAAAGGTGAAAATATGGATATGGAAGAAAAATCAAACCGTCAGGTTCTAATAGAGAGTGGTAGAGAATAGGTCTAGGAAAAAATCCAACAGTCACAATGACATAAATTTGTAATGATCTACGGTACCATCGGATTCATCAGATATTAGAGCACTAGGACAACATTTTTGGTTTTCAAGATCATTTCCCAAATTTTGAAGAATTTTTGAATTAAAATAAATACTTACTTGATTTTGGTACAATCTCAACTTTTCTCGTGCCTCGAACAATTTCCACTTCATCTCTTAAAGAAATTAAGTTGAATTTTTTTTTTCACAATGTTTTAGCAGATCATGCGTTAGAATGATAGGTCATTCCATCTGTCCCAAAAATAAGTTATCAAAAGTTATATACATAAGTCCATCTATGGTGAGGTTAATCATATATGGTTCCAAAATGGTCTAATATTTCATCTATCATCCTGTTTAATAAAATAAAACTAGTTTCTACTAACCAGGGACTTCTTGTAGGCCAGTGTTAGGTGATAAAGGCTTGTCACACTTCGGTTGTGGGTTCGATTCCCACAACCTTTTTCGATGCGATGGGTTGTTTCCCATCCTGCAGGTTTTCTCTTTTTCTAAAACTACATTATTATAACATTCCAACAATAATATTTAAAAACTTTATAGCCTTAAACAATACTAACTTATTTCCAACATAATCCATTATAGTATTTAGGCTTATCCAAAATAAATTTGTCTAAGATCATAGTATAAAGAAAACAATTACTAAAATGTCATCTGTCGAGCATGGGAATACCATCATTTATCCCCCATATATCAAACGATGTATCTTTTTGGTCACATTCCAAACATGTGAATACCTTAGTCATGTATTTTCATGAAAAATGAATACACATTGAACCTTAGTGAAAACATAAATTCTATCAAAATTTAACTCTTTCAACATACCAAAATCACAAAATTTCTATATACTCAAACCATGATATATCATTGTCCTTATATGAGTCATGAGTTTATTTCATTTTCTCTTTATCCTTTCAGTATACGCAAATCATCTTCTTTCCAAAAATATTTGAATAACCTTTCATGGTTACTGGTACCATTCAACATATAGTTTCAATACTCAAGAAAAGGCAACAGTGTAAAAATCCTTAGATTTTTCATTATTCAATAGTACCATTAAAATACCTATACAACATAACTCTTGATAATCATACAATCAATCCACTGCCTTTTTAAACCATTGATCGAGCTTCCTCATTTTATTCCTCAACACTACTTTCATCTCATATATCATTTGTAGTCTCTTTGTCATCAACAACATAAATACTACCCATACGACCATGCTAATTCTCTTCATGAAATTTTCCCTTAGGGTATTGGTTTGCATAATGCCCATACATTCCACAATTAAAACATTTAACTGTTGTTGATGTCTTTGCAATACCATTATCATTTTCCTTGGTGTTAACTGATCCTTTTCTTTTGCAATTACTAGCTTTGTGTCCTTATTAGCCACACGTAAAGAATCTTCTAGTTAGTTTGAATCATTCTCTCTGATTCCTCTTACCACATGATTTACATGATGGAAATTGACCTTTCATTCCACTATGACCATCATGAAACCCCACCTTTCTCTTATTAGATGTGTCAGGAAACTTGCTAATGATGAAATTATTGATCATATTATGAGATTGCTGATTATGCATAATAACGATGTTTAGACTTCCAAATCCTTTTTCATTTGGTTGCTAATGAATAATATCATTCCATTGTCCATCATATCCCCCATTATTGTGAATCTTCTTGTTTCCATCAATTTTCTAGAACCCCAAACAAATAGTGTGAGAGGAAAAAATCATACTATGAAATCAATATAATTAAGGGGAGTACATTCAATCTCTAACATCTTAGGTTTAATGATAGGTTATTCACAATCGTTATCACAATTCTAGGACTCTAACATATACTTATACATATCATTGGAAACATCCCTTGGGTTCCCACATAGGATAAAAAAGGTGATAATATAGATATGGAAGAAAAATCTAACCGTCAAGTTCTGATGGAGAGTGGTAGATAACAGGGCTAGAAAAAAATCCAACAGTCATAATGCCATAAATTTGTGATGATCTGAGGTAGCATTTGATTAATCAGATATTAGAGAACTAGGACAAATTTTTTGGTTTCAAGATCATTTACCAATGATGAATAATTTTTTAATTAAAAGAAATAATTATTTGATTTTGGTACAATATATATGTTGATCGTGCCTCGAACAATTTCCAGTTCATCTCTTATAGAAATGTTGTTGAGTTTGTTTTTTATAGAGTTTTAGAAGATCATGTGATAGAATGATAGGTCATTCCATCTGCCTCAAACATAAGTTAGCAAATGTTATATACATTAGTCCATCTATGGTGAGATTAATCAGATATGGTTCCAAAATGGAATTATACTTCATCTATCATCCTGCTTAATAAAATGAAACTAGTTTCTACTAACCATGGACTTCTTGTTGGCCAGTGGTAGGCGATAAAGGCATGTCACACTTCGATTGTGGGTTTTATTCCCACAGCCTTGTCTGACGCGATGGGTTATCGCTCGTCCTGCAGGTTATACCTTTTTCTAAAACTACATTATTATAACATTCCATAAATAATATCAAAAAATTTTCTTGCCTTAAACAATACTAACTTATGACCAACATAATACATTCCAATATTTAGTCTTATCCAAAATAAATTTGTCTAGACTCTTTTTAAAAACAAAACAATTACTAGAAATGTCAACTGCTGATCCTGTGAATACCATCATATATCCCCCATATATCATATGATATATCATGTTGGCCACATTCCAAACATGTGAATACCTTAATCATGTATTCTCTTAAAAAATTAATACCCCTTGATCCTTATTGAAAACATTAATTCAATGAAAATTTAACTCCTTCCAGATACCAAAATCCCCAAATTTCGATATACTCAAACCATGATATAACTTTGTCATTATATCATTCATGAGCTCATTTCATTTTCTCATTATCCTTTCATTATGCGCATATCATATACCTTCCAAAAATATTTGAATAACCTTTCATGGTTACCGGAACCATTCATCAAATACGTCCAAAACTCATGCAAATGAAACAGTATAACAGTCCTTAGATTTTTCATTATTCCATAGTACCATTAAATTACCTATACAACATAACTCTTGATAAACATACAATCATTCCACTACCTTCCTAAACCATTTACTGAGCTTCCTCATTTTATTTCTTAACACTTATTTCATCTCATATATCATTTTTATTCTCATCATCACCATCAACATAAATACTACACATACAACCACACTGATTGTCTTCATGAAATTTTCTCTTAGGGAATTGGTTTGAATTATGCCCATACACACCACATTTAAAACATTTAACCATTGTTGAAGTCTTAGAAATACCATTATCCTTTTCCATGGTGTTAACTGATCCTTTTCCTTTTCAATTACTGTCTTTGTGTCCTTTTCCACACCAAAATCATCTTCCAGTTCCTTTGAAACATTCACCACGATGCCTCTTACCACATGATTTACATTTTAGAAATTTAACTTTAATTCCACTATGTTCATCATGAAATTCCATATTTCTCTTATTAGATGAGTTAAGAAAATTACCAATGTTGATATTATTGATCATATTATGAGATTGTTGATTAGGAATAATAACGATGTTTAGACTTCCAAATCCTGTTTCATTTGGTTTCCCATGAAGAATATCATTTCATTGTCCATAATATCCTCCATTATTGTGAATCTTTCTTTTTCCAACCATTTTCTAAAACCCAAAAAGAATTGTGTGAGAGAAAAAAATCATACTATGAAAACAACATAACAAAGGGGAGTACATTCAATCTCTAACATTTTTGGTTTAATCCGAGGTTATTAATGATCGTTATGATAATTCTAGGACATTAACCTATACTTATACATAACCTTAAGAACATTCCTAGACATACCATAGAAATATCTCTAGAGATCTCACTGATGATTTCGCATCCTAGTTTCCAATGGTTTACTAATTCATTCCTATGATACCAACTATAGAGACCCCAAACTTGATGTACTTGTACATTAAATTACTTTTGAGGAATACTTAATACATAACAAAAACCAACACTCAAGGATCGTAATAGTTTAGTGTATTTGGAAACTCGGAACAAAATCATCTAATCATGGTGAATGATCTTCAACATCTCCCATAAAGATCTTCCCCATGTTTTATCTTACATAAAATAGTTCTTTATATCCTGGGGAAAATAAAACATAAAAAGGGTGAGCTCAAATTCTATGTTAGTGTAAACATAGATAACATAAAAAAATCCATAAACATTTGAATTCAATGAAAACATGAACATAAAATCTAAACATCAAAATCTTAAGAAAAGACATAAATATTGGAAGTACGTAAGGAATATATCATAAAATACCATCAATCATGATAAAAAAGAATGGGAATAAAACATGTAATTTTGGAAAACCATTAAGAACATGATATGATTTCCATAGTAGCCAAGGCATTGTTGCCAAGACCATCTTAGTGGACATAGTCCCTTTCTGAATCGAGTTCACCCCTCGTTCTAGTCCGGTAACACTGCACCATATTAACATACCGTTCCAGCCATATCTATCTCATGAGACATAAATCATTACCAAATGCATTGGAGGGAGATATAGGTCACACCAATCTCATAATTAAATCATTCTTACTTGTTCCACAAAATAAACATAAATCATTCATCATAACCCAAAGAATAAAATGGGATTCATAAATATCATCCCATCATATCATAATCCATATAAAACAAATGAATATCATTTCATTATAATAAAAATCAAACCATGTAAATAATATAGGAATTATACGTGAAACATAATCATACTAAATAATGTCATCTTAGATGGAATATAGTTTTTTGACAAAACACTAGAAATGAATTCATGAGGAAAATATCATTTCTTCTTCAAAATCATTTTCATTTCATAGAATGAAAGGAAATTTTAAAAGAAAAGGATTTTGTTGAAAATATTCATGAAATCTTGTAGAGGATGTTTCATGAAACTGTAAAAATCCATTCATTCCTTATACGTTAAATAAAACATTATTCTCATACTTCTGCTGGAAAAGTCAAAAAGTACCTCGTATGGTAAAAAAAGAAATATTCCTTACATACCATGTAGTAAAAGTCAAAAATGGGTAAAAAGGACTTTAAACATACATGAAACCATTTTTAGAAAACATGGACATGGATGATAAATATAACCCCATGAAACAATTACGAATAAACAATCTTGGATAAAAACGATATTGGAAAAGTTACCCTTAACATAGGTCCGATATGCTTCGTACGTATTCAAACCACCTGTATAATGATTTAAATAATTTCATTGACTTATTACAGAATCCTATTTATGGTTATGATATCATATACAGTTCACTTATGACTTTATATTACGCAATCTTTTGTAAATTCCATGTTAATGCCGCGTTTTTTGTAAAATCGTTTTATTTATCGTACATGTTTGGACTTGTTGTTCGTGATATTATTATTTTTTATATCATAATTTAAATAATTCCAGATTGTAAATAATGATTTATATATCATATATATTCAGTATATATAAGTATATACATAATAGATATATAAATGAAATGAAATACACCGTTCATCAAGACGGTAGGCCATACGTACGCATTAACATTGTTTTCCTTTCCTTACTGACATGAATGAAAGTAAGTAGATGAAATATATATATGTATACATAAATCCAGTAGATTAATTATGTCATATATTTCAATATTATTCATTATATATACTTTATAATCTTTCTTGAATGGTTATCATGGATAATGAATCTTATCGCGTTGTGGAGACAGTAATCCATACGTACGCACGAGCGATGAAGTCATTCCCATGATTATTGAATGGAATTGGAGTGGATGATATAATATTTTAGAATCAGTATGATGTTATAATAACCATATATAGTTATTCTTTACACCATTATACCCATCCAAGTATGGTGGTGGTGGAAAACAGATTACACCACGGCGCGGAGATGGTATTCCGTACAAACGCACGCGCTGTGATTTCGTATTCTGTAGGATGGATAGAAGTTGAAATAGGGTTCTTTAATATTTATAATAACATATTATTATATTAGTGATACTGATTTTATTAATTTATGATGAAACAAATAAATAAGAATACGTAGAATAAGAAATAAATTGGAAAGAATTGGTAAAGGATATTACCTCTTCTTTGACACGCCTCTTCTTAACATCCTCTTATGGTGCTAGAGTTGGTCTTTTGAGGGGACCAAAAGCCCTATAATTTTTCACGATAAGTTGATAAGGTAAATGGGTAGGGGTTTTCTGAGATTGAAGGGTCAAAATTGTGTAAAGAGAAGAGGGAGGAGGTACCCTTTTATAACAGAGGGGAGGGTTACCTTTGGAAACCTCAAAAATAATAAATTATAATAAATTCAAACCCCCCATAAAAATATCCAAAATTACTCAAATCAGAACATAGATGATATTGGATTGTACATCCATCAACCAATAAAATTTAATCATGTTGTTACTTTATTATAAACATTATAAACTTTATTTATCCTTATTTAATCTATTTAATTTTATCTGTGGTTATAAGATTCTAATTCTTAAATTGTAATAAATAATTACTTATGTGTTGTGAATTTTCCATAATTGGATTATTTATAACATTTTAGACCATATAAATTTTAATTTTTAATTTTTTAATATTTTTTCTATTTTTAAAAAATTTTCTATTATGTGATTTTTATAAAATAACAATAGTGTCAATTTTGACACTATTCATTTATTTGAATTTAAATAAAATCCACACAGAAGATATGTTAAAAATAAAAGCATTAATTGATTCATAACATGTCATATTTATCTATAAAATTAGGGGATAACATTAAATAGTTCATAAAATAGTTATTTTAATATTTTTAAAACCATTTATTTGATATTTCAATCAATATAATATTTTCAACATCACTATTGTGTCACCTTTGATGATAATTATTTAATCACTAAAAATTATAAATAAATTCACATGATGTAGATAATTTTATTAGCTTTATGGATACTATTCATGTTCTAAGTTTCATGAAGTCTACCACTAAATTAAAATTACTATACTTATAAGATTTAAGGGAGTGACATGTTGTCACTTTCTTTGGATTTAAAAACAATTAAATTATTTTCATGGTAAAAGGTCCATAAAATGAATCTATTCTGACCATTAGGTGATATGGGTCTAATTTTAGTCATCCAATATAACTTTGGAAGGTGTTTCATTAATTTTATAATATTATTTCTACCCTTAATTACCAGATTTACCTTTAACTACAGTAAAAAATTACCGTAGTTACTATTCATTATATCAAAAAAATAAAAGTAACATATTAACATAATTTGGACCCACTGAATTAAAATATGGAATCCATTTTCAGAATTCACAGCACAAAATTTGTAGTAATTAATTTAAAAATAATCTCTTTGTTAAGAAAATGAATTTTTAAAAGTTAAAACATTTCCAAAGATTGAAATGTTTTTACCTATATATTCAATGTAAAATAAATGGTAATGACATTAATTATATTAAAGGTTAAAAATCTATTCAATTTATACTTTAAAACCATTCGAAATTATAATTTTACCATGTATATTATTGTGATGATAAAAGTTTTTTTTAATAAAAATATAGCTTGTTTTTACTATTAATTAAAATATGAATGTTATCAGAATAATATGAATAAATTATACAAAGTAAATTTTTATATCCTTATTCCAAATAAAAAATATATATTTAAAAATTTAACTTATAAAAATGTCAAAAACTAAATTTAATGTGGGTGCGCCATCAAAAGGCAACAAAACTAAATTTTTTGGAAAATACTTATTTTACTGGAAAAATTTATTTTGTTCTCATACCATGTTATATAAAATGTGTAAGATGAATTATAATGTAATAAAATTCAAAATGTAGATACTATTATTAATAATGTATAGTTCATAATAAGATTATAACAAATATATATTTGTTTAGTGAAACCCGGAATTGTGTACTACACACGCTATCGAGGAAAGTCGCAATTGCGTGTAATGCAAGCCCGGTCAAGGTTTCTCTTTGTGAATTCTCCCTTTGTTGTTGTGTATAACATAATCAAAACTTATTTCATTCATAAATTAAACAAAATCTATACATAATGTTATGTAGAATAATTTCTACATAACAAACATGAAATTGTGTGTAACATGAGCCAAGAATAGTGTAACGTATACTCCAAGCTAATATGGTGTTGTGTATATAACAAGATAATTTTTGTGTAGCATAAAACAAAAGTCATAAATGAAATTAAAATGAATAATTCTCATAAAATCATGGGTTGTTACATTCTACCCCCTTAAAATTAATTTCATCCTCAAAACTCATCGGGGTTATAAATGGTTTACTATTTGAAAGTTTCTTTCATAGAAACCCACATCGTAAAAAGGTTTACTAAAACATAATTTTAAAAAATGGACGTTAGAAACAAAACGGATACCCAAATTAACTCATCACATGGGTTCCCACATAGGATGACAAAGTTGAAAATATGGACAAGGAAGAAAAATCTAACAGTCAAGTTCTGATGGAGAGTGGTAGAGAACATGGTTATGAAAAATCCAACAATCACAATGCCATAAATTTGTGATGATTCAAGGTACCATCTTATTTATCAGATATTATAGCACTAGGAAAAAAATTTTTGGATTTCAAGATCATTTCCCAAATGATGAATAATTTTTGAATTAAAAGAAATTCTTACTTGATTTTGGTATAATCTCAAAATTTCTTGTGCCTCAAACAATTTCCACTTCATCTCTTAATGAAATGAAGTTGAATTAGTTTTTGATGAAGTTTTAGCAGATCATTCAATATAATGATAGGTCATTCCATATGTCTCAAACATAAGTTATCAAAATTTATATACATAAGTCCATCTATGGTGAGATTAATCAGATATGGTTCCAAAATGGACTTATACTTCATCTATCATCCTGCATAATAGAATAAAACTAGTTTCTACTAACCAGGGACTTCCTATAGGCCAGTGGTAGGTGATAAAAGCCTGTCACACCTCGGTTGTGGGTTCGATTCCCACCGCCTTGTCTGATGCGATGAGTTGTTTCCCGTCCTTCAGGTTGTCCCTTTTTCTAAAACTACATTATTATATCATTCCATCAATAATATCGAAAAAAGTTATATCCTTAAACAATACTAACATATGTCCAACATAATCCATTCCAATATTTAGGCTTATCCAAAATACTTCTGTCCAAGCTCATAGTTTAATGAAAAAAATTACTAGAAATGTCATCTGCCGATCATTTGAATACCATCATTTATCCCCCATATATCATACGATATATATTTTTGGTCACATTCCAAACATGTGAATACCATAATCAGGTATTCTCTTGAAAAATGAATACTGATTGAACCTTATTGAAAACGTGAATGATATCAAAATTTAACTCCTTCCACATACCAAAATCCCAAAATTTCTATATACTCAAACCATGATACAACTTTGTCCTTATATCAGTCATGAGATCATTTCATTTTGTCTTTATCTATTCATTATGCACATATCATCTGCTTTCCAAAAATATTTGAAGAACCGTTCATGGTTACCAGTACCATTCATAATATACTTTCAAAACCCAAGAGAAGAAAACAGTGTAACAATCCTTAGATTTTTCTTTATTCGAAAGTACCATTAAATTACCTATACAAAATAACTCTTGATAAACATACAATCATTCCACTATCTTCATAAACAATTTACCAAGCTTCTTCATTTTATTCCTCAACACTTCATTCTTCTCATATATGATTTGTAGTTTCATCATCATCATCAACATAAATACTACCCATACGAACATGCTAATTCTATTCATGAAATTTCCCCTCAAGGAATTGGTTTGCATAATTCCCGTACATTCCAAATTTAGAACATTTAATTGTTTTTGATGTCTTAGCAATACCATTATCCTTATACATGGTGTTAACTAATCCTTTTACATTGTAATTAATGTCTTTGTGTCCTTCTTTTCCACACCCAAAGCATCTTCCAATTCCATTGAAACATTCTCTAGGATTCCATTTACCACATGATTTACATGATGGAAATGTGATTTTCTTTCCACTATGATCATCATAAAACTCAATATTTCTCTTATTATCTGAGTCAGTAAACTTACCAAAGTTTAGATTATTGATCATATTATGAAATTTCTGATTTGGCATAAAAACGATGTTTGGACTTCAACATCTCGTTTCATTTGGTTGATCGTGAAGAATATCATTACATAGACCATCATATCCTCAATTATTGTGAATCTTCCTGTTTCCATCCATTTTCTAAAACCCAAAAAGAATAGTGTGAGAGGAAAATATCATACTTTGAAAACAACATAATCAAAGGGAGTACTTTCAATCTATAAAATCATATATCTATCCATAGGTCATTCACGATTGTTATCATACTTATAGGACTATAAAATACACTTATACATAACCTTAGGAACATCCATAGACATACCAATGAAATATCACTAGAGATCTCACTAAAGTTTTCACATCCTAGTTTCAAAAGGTTAACTAATGCTTTCCTTCGATACCAACTGTAGAGACCCCAATCTTGATGTACATGGACATTACATTACTTTTTTGGAATACTTAATTTATAACAAAAACCAAAACTCAAGTATCGTAATAGTTCAGTTTCTTTGGAAACTCAAAACACAATCTTCTAATCATGTTGAAATATCTTCAACATCTCCCATAAAGATCCTCCCCTTTTTTTCTAACCTAAAACCATTATTTATATCCTGGGTAAAAGAAAACAAAAAAAAGGGTAAGATCAAATTCTTTGTGAGGGTAAACATAGAGAACATAAAACAATCCATAAACATTTCAATTTAAAGAAAACATGAACATAAAATCTAAACATCAAAATCTTAAGCAAAGACATAAATCATGGAAGTACGTAAGGAATATATCATAAAGGAACTTCAATCATGATAAAATAGAATGGGAATAAAACATATAATTGTGGAAAACCATTAATCACATGATATGATTTACATATTAGACAAGGCATTACTTCCAAGACCATCTTAGTGGATGAAGTCTCTTTCAGAATCGATTTCACCCCTCATTCCAGTCTGGTAACACTAATCCAGATTAACATACCATTCCAGCCATGTCTATCTCATGAGATATAAATCTTTACCCAATACATTGGAGAGAGATATAGGTCACACCCATCTCATAATGAAATCATTCTATCGTGGGTCTCCAAATAAACATAAATCATTCATCATAACACAAAGAATAAAATGGGTTTCATAAACATCAACCCATCATAACATAATCCATATAAAAAAATGGATATAATTTCATCATCAGAAAAATAAAACCATGTAAATAATAGAGACATTATAATTGAAACATAATCATACTAAATAATTTCATCTTAGATAGAAAATAGTTTGGACAAAACACTTGAAATGAATTCTTGAGGAAAATATTATTTCTTCATCAAAATAATTTTTTTTTCACAAAATGCAATGAAATATTAAAATAAATGGATTTTTTTGAAAATTTTAATGAAATAATTTAGAGGATGTTTCATGAAACTGTAAAAATCCATTCATGCCGTATAAGTTAAAAAAACATTATTATCGTACTTATGCCAAAAAAGTTAAAAAGTACCTCGTACTGTGAACAAAAGAATGATTACTTACATACCATATAGTAAAAGAAAAAAATGTGTAAAAATTAATTAAAACATACATGTATCCATTTTTAGAAAATAGGGATGTGAATGATAAATATAACCCTAGTAAATATATATGAATTAACAATCTCGGATAAAAATGATATTGGAAATGTTATCCCTTACCATAGGTATGATATTTTTCATACTTATCCGAACCTCCTATATAATTATTTAAATTATTTCATTGACTTGTTATAGTATCATATTTTTTTTTTATGATATCATATATTGTTCACTTATGATTTTATATTACCCGTTCTTTTGTGAAATCCATGTTAAAGCATCGTTTTGGGTAAAATTGTTTTGTTTATCGTACATGTTTGGACTTATTGTTCTTGATATTGTAATTTCTTATATCATGATTTTATTACTTCTATAATGTAAATCATTATTTATATATCATATATATTCAATATATATATATATACATAATATATAAATAAATGAAATAAAATACACCGTTCATGGAGACGGTAGGTCGTACGTACGCATGAAAGCTATTTTCCTTTCCATATTGACAAGAATGGAAGTAAGTAGATGAAATATATATATATATATACATAAATACAGTAGCTTAATTATGTAATATATTTCGTTATTATACATTATATATACTTTATAATCATTCTTCAATGGTTATCATGGAGAATGAATCTCATCGCGTCATGGAGACGGTAATCCGTACGTATGCACGAGCGATGATATCATTCCCATAATTATTGAATGAAATTGGAGAGGATGATATAATATTTAAGAATCAGTATGATGTTATAATAACCATATATAGTTATTCTTTACACCATTATACCCATCTAAGTAAGGTGGTGGTGGAAAAAAGATTACACCATGGTGTGGAGACGGTAATCCGTACGTACGCACACGTGATGATTTCATTTTCCGTAATATTGATCGAAGATGAAATACAGTTGTTTCATATTTATAATAACATATAAGTATATTAGTGATACTTATGTTAGTAATTTGTGATTAAACAAATAAATAAGAGGATGTAGAAGAAGAAATAAATTGGAAGGAAACGGTTAAGGATATTACCTCTTCTTCAATGCTGCTCTACTTAACCTCCTCTTAAGGTGCTAGAGTTGGTCTTTTGAGCACACCAGAAGATCTATATTGTTTATAGGGAAGTTGAGAAGGGAAATTGGCAAGGTTTTTCCGAGATTGAAAGCTCAAAATTGTATAAAGGGAAGTGGGGGGTGGTGCCCTTTTATATGGGAGGAGAGGGGCACCTTTGGAAACGTCAAAAATATTAATTTATAATAAATTTAAACCCCACATAAAAACATACAAAATGACTCAAATCTGAATTTATAAGAGATAGGTTTGTAATCTCATCAAAAAATAAAATTTATACATGGAGTTAATTTATTTTAATCATTATCAACTTGATTTATCCTTGTTTAATCTATTTAATTTTATTTGATGTTATAAGATTCTAAATTTTAAATTGTTATAAATAATTACATATGTGTTGTGAATTGTCCATAATTGGATTATTTATGACATTTTAGACCATATAAATTTTAATTTATAATTGTTAAATATTTTTGTGAATTTTAAACAATTTTATATTATGTTATTTGTATAAAATCTCAATAGTGTCAATTTTGACACTATTCATTAAGTCGAATTGAAATATAATCCAAACCATATATATGTTCGCAATAAAAGCATTAATAGATTCATAACATGTCATTTTTATCTATAAAATTAGTATATCACATTAAATAGTTCATATAATATTTCTTTTAATATTTTTAAAACCCTTTATTTGGTATTTTAATCAATAAAATAATTTCAACATCACTATTGTGTCATCTTTATTGATAATTATTTAATCCATAAAAATTATAAATAAATTAACATGATTTAGATAAATTTATTATATTTTTGGAGACTATTCATCTTCGTAGTTTCATGATGTTTATCACTAAATTAAAATTATTATACATATAATATATAAGAGAGTGTCATGTTGTCACATTCTTTGGCTTTAATAATATTTATATTATTTTCATGGTCAAATGTCCATAAACTGAATCTATTCAGACCCTTAGGTGATATGGGTCGACATTTAGTCATCCAATAGAATTTTTGAAGGTGTTAGGGTAATTTTATTATCCTTTTATTACCATTAATTACATGATATACATTTAACTATAGTAAATAAAAATTATCGTAGTTACTATTCATTATATCAAAAAACTAAAAGTAAAATTTTAACATTTTTTAGACCCACTGAATTCAAATATGGAATCCATTTTTAACAATTAAAAACACATAAGTTTTAGTAATTAATTTAAAATTAATCTTCTTATTAAGAAAATGATTTTTAAAAGTTAAAACATTTTCAAAGATTGAAATGTTTTTACCTACGAATTCAATGTAAAATAAATTGTAATGATATATATTATATTAAATGGTAAAAATATATTCTATTTATAATTTAAAACCATTCAATATTATAATTTAACCATATAAATTATTGCAATGAAAAAAGTTGTTTTTAATTAAAATATAGCGTGTTTTTACTATTCATTAAAATATAAAAGTTATCAGAATAATAAGAAAAATTTATCCAATGTAAATTTTTATATCCTGATTCCAAAGAAAAATTTTATTTTGTCAAATTTAACAAATAAAAATTTGAAAAATTAAATTCATTGTGGGTGTGCCATCAAAAGGGGAAAAAACATCATTTTTTTTTAAAAATACTTATTTTACCCGAAAAAATTATTTTGTTCTCATACCATGTTATATAAAATTGGTAAGATGAATTATAATGTCACAAAATTCAAAATGTAGATACTACTAATAATAATGGCTAGTTCCTAATAATATTATAACAATATATCGTTGTTTAGTGAAACCTGGTATTGTGTACTACACACGCTATCGAGGAAGGTCGCGATTGCGTGTAATGCTAGGCAAGTCATGGTTGTGTGCAGTGAAATATCCCTTTGTTGTTGCGTATAACATAATCAAAACTTATTCAATTTATAAATTAAACCAAATCTATACATAATGTTGTGTAGAATAATTTCTACAAAACGAACATGAAATTGGGTCTAACACAAGTAATGAATAGTGTTGCGTATACAGCAAGCTAATATGGTGTTGCATATAGTACACACTAATTTTAGTGTAGCATAAAACACAAGACATTATTAAAATTAAAATGATTAATTCTCATAAAATCTCAGGTTGTTACATTCTACCCCCTTTAAAAAAATATCTCCCACGAAATTCGTCGGGGATATAAATGGTTTACTAATTGAATGTTTCTTTCATAGAAACCCACATCGTAAAAATGAATACTAAAACATAATTTTAAAAAATAACTATTTGAAAAAAATGGATACCCAAAGTAACTCATCACATGGGTCCCCACATAGGAGAACGCAGGTCAAAATATGGATATGGAAGAAAAATCTAACTATCATGTTCTGATGGAGTGTGGTAGAGAACAGAGATATGAAAAAATCTAACAGTCATAATGCCATAAATTTGTGATCATCTAAGGTACAATCAGATTCATCAGATATTTTAGCACTAGTGCAACATTTTTGGTTTTCAAGATCATTTCCCAAATGCTGATGAATTTTTAAATTAAATGAAATACTTACATGATTTTGGTATAATCTCAACGTTGCTCGTGCCTTGAACAATTTCAACTTCATCTCTTAAAGAAATGAAGTTGAATTAGTTTTCCGCGAAGTTTTAGCAGATCGTGCGATAGAATGATATGTCATTCCATATGTCTCAAACATAAGTTAGAAAAAGTTATATACATAAGTCCATCTATGTTGAGATTAATCGGATATGGTTCCAAAATGGACTTATACTTCATCTATCATCCTGCATAATAAAATAAAACAAGTTTCTACTAACCAGGGACTTCCAGCAGGCCAGTGGTAGGTGATAAAGGACCATCGCACATCATTTGTGTGTTCAATTCCCACAGCCTTGTCCGACGTGACGGGTTGCCTCCAATCCTGCATGTTGTCCCTTTTTCTAAAACTACATTATTATAAAATTCCATCAATAATTTCAAAAAAAAATTCTAGCCTTAAACAATAATAACTTATGTACAACATAATCCATTCCAATATTTAGGCTTATCCAAAATACTCATGTCCAACATCATAGTATAAAGAAAACAATTACTAGAAATGACATCTGCCGAGCATGTGAATACCATCATTTATCCCCCATATATCATACGATATATCGTGTTGGTAAAATTTCAAACATTTGAATACCTTAATCATGTATTCTCTTGAAAAATGAATACCCATTGAACCTTAGTGAAAACATGAATGCTATCAAAATTTAACTCTTTCCACATACAAAAATCCCAAAATTTCTTTATACTCAAACCATGATATAACTTTTTCCTTATATCACTGATGAGCTCATTTAATTTTTTCTTTATCCTTTCATTATGAAAAAATCATCTGATTTCCAAAAATATATGAATAACATTTCAGGGTTACTGGTATCATTCATCATATATTTTCAAAACTCAAGTAAAGGAAAAAGTGTAACAATCCTTATATTTTTCATTATTTCATTGTACCATTAAATTAGAAATACAACATAACTCTTGATAAACATACAATTATTCCACTACCTTCCTAAACCCTTGACCGAGCTTCCTCATTTTATTACTCAACACTTCTTTAATCTCATATATCATTTGTAGTCTCTTCATCATCATCAACATAAATACTACCCATACGACCATGCTTATTCTCTTCATGAAATTTTCCCTTAGGGAATTGGTTTGCATGATTCCAGTACATTCCACATTTAAAACAATTGACCATTGTTGATGTCTTAGAAATTCCATTATCCTTGTCCATGCTATTAACTGATTATTTTCCTTTGCAATTACTGGATTTGTGTCCTTCTTTTCCGCACCCAAAGCATCATCTAGTTCCATTGAAACATTCTCGCTGATGCCTCTTACCACACGATTTATATGATGTAAATTTAGCTTCCATTCCACTATGATCATCATGAAACTCCATCTTTCTCTTATTAGCTGAGTCAGGAAACTTACCAAAGATGATATTGTTGATCATATTATAAGATTTCTGATCAGGAATAATAATGATTTTTGGACTTCCAAATCTCGTTTCATTTGGTTTCTCATGAAGAATATCATTCCATTGTCCATCATATCCTTCATTATTTTGAATCTTCCTATATCCATCCATTTTCTAAAACCCAAAAAGAATAGCTTGAGAAGCAAAACTCATACTAGGAAAACAACATAATAAAGTGGAGTACATTAAATCTCTAACATATTAGGTTTAATCATTTGTTATTCACGATCATTTTCATAATTCTAGGATTGTACCCTATACTTATACATAACCTTATAAACTTCCCTAGACATACCATATAAATATCTCTAGAGATCTCAATAATGTTATCACATCCTACTTTCCAAAGGTTAACTAAACATTTCCTCTGATAACAACTTTAGAGGCCCCAAACCTGATGTACTTGGACATTACATTACTTTTTCGGAATACTTAATACATTACAAAAACAAACACTCAAGTATTGTAATAGTTTAATGACTTTGGAAATTCGTAACACAATCTTCTAATCATGGTGAAAGATCGTCAACATCTCCCATAAATATCTTCACCTTTTTATTCTTACCTAAAACCTTTCTATATATCCTGTGGAAAGGAAAACATAAAAAGGGTTAGCTCAAATTCTCAATAAGCGTAAACATAGAGAACATAAAACAATCTATAAACATTTGAATTCAAAGAAATCATGAAGCTAAAATCCAAACATCAAAATCACGAGAAAAGACATAAATCATGGAATTATGTAAGGCATAAATCATACAGTAACTTCAATAATGATTAAATAGAATTGGAATAAAACATTTTGTTGTGGAAAACCATTAAGCACGTGATATGATTTCCATAGTAGCCAAGGCATTGCTTCCAAGACCATCTTAGTAGACAAAGTCCCTTTCTGAATCGATTTCACTTCTCATTCCAGTCCCGTAACACTGAACCATATTCACATACCGTTCCATCCATGTCTATCTCATGAGATATAAATCATTTCCAAATGCATAATAAGGATATATAAATCCCACCCATCTCATAATTAAATCATTCTTACTTGTGCCCCAAATTAAACATAAATCATTCATCATAACCCAATAAATATAATGGGTTTCATAAACACATCCGATAATAAAAAAATCTATATAAAATAAATGGATATAATTTCATCATAAGAAAAATCAAACCATGTAAATAATAGAGACATTATACTTGAAAAATAATCATACTAGAAAATGTCATCTTATATGGAAGATAGTTTTAAGAAAACACTTGAAATGAATTGTTGAGGAAAATATCCTTTCTTCTTCAAAATCATTTTATTTTAACTAAATGAAATGAAATTTTAAAATAAAATGATTTTGTTGAAAATATTCTTGAAATATTGTAGAAGAATTTTCATGAAACCGTAAAAATCTGTTCATTCCGTAGAAGTTAAAAAAACCTTATTCTCGTATTTTTTATGGAAAAGTAAAAAAGTTCCTTGTATGGTAAACAAAATAAATATTCCTTAAATACCATGTATTAAAAGTAAAAAATGGGTAAAAATTACTTTAAACATACATGAAACCATTTTTAGAAAACAGGGAAATTAATGGTATATATAACCCCAGTAAATACTTACAAATAAAGAATCTCGGATAAAATCTGGATAGAAAAAGTCATCCCTTACCTTATGTTCGATATGCTTCATACGTATCCAAACCTCCTGTATAATGACTTAAATAATATCATTTAATTATTACAGAATAATATTTATTTTTATGATTTATTATATGGTTCACTTATTACTTTATATTACCTTTTCTTTTGTGAATTCCATGTTAAATCAGTGTTTTAGGTAAAATCGTTTTATTTATCGTACGCGTTTGGACATGTCGTTCATGATATTATTATTTCTTATATAATTATTTAATTACATCCATAATATAAATAATTATTTATATATAATATATATTCAATATATATATATATATAATAGATAGATAAATGAAATGAAATACACCGTTCATGGAGATGGTATGCTGTATGTATGCAGGAACACTGTTTTCCATTCTTTACTGAATTGATTGGAAGTAAGTAGATGACATATATATATATGTATAAATAAATATAGTAGCCTCATTACGTCATATATATCATTATTATTTATTATATATACATTATAATCATTCTTGATGGTTATTCTTGGAAATGAATCTCCTCGTGTCGTGGAGACGGTAATCCGTATCTACGCATTAGCGATGATATCGTTCCAATTATTATTGAATGGAATTGGAGTGGATGATATAATATTTCAGAATAATTATGATGTTATAATAACAATATATATTTATTCTTTACACCATTATACCCATCCATGTAAGGTGGTGGTGGAAAACAGATTACACCACAGCGTGGAGACGGTATTCCGTACGTACGCACGCGCGGTGATTTCATTTTCCATAGGATGGATAGAAGATGAAATAGGGTTGTCTCATATTTATAATAACATATTAGTATATGAGTGATACTTATGTTATAAATTTATGATGAAACAAATAAATAATAAGAAGTAGAAGAAGAAAAAAATTGGAAGGAATCAGTAAAGGATATTACCTCTTCTTTGACGCGCCTCTTCTTAACCTCATCTTAAGGCAGTAGAGTTTGTATTCTAAGGAGACCAGAACCTCTATAATGATTATAGGTAATATGGGAAGGGAAATTGAAAGGGTTTTTCAGATCTTGAAGGCTAAAAATTGTGTAAAGAAGAGAGGGAGGAGGTGCCCTTTTATAAGGGAGGAGAGCGGCACATTTGGAAACCTCAAAAATCATTTTTTATAATAAATTCAAACCCCAATTAAAAACTTTTGAGATGACTGAAATCTGAAATCTAACGAGATGGGGTTGTATTCTCATCAACAAATAATATTTAGACATGTTTGTAATTTATTTTAAACATTATCTACTAGATTTATCCTTATTTAATCTATTTAATTTTATTTGCGGTAATAAGATTATAAATTTTAAATTATAATAAATAATTAATTATCTGTTATGAATTGTTAATAATTGCATTATTTATGAAATTTTAGACCATATAAATTTTAATTTATAATTTTCAAATATTTTTGTAATTTTTAAACTATTTTATATTATGTTATTTTTATAAAATAACAATAGTGTCAATTTTGACACTATTCATTTATTTGAATTTAAATAAAATCCAAAAAGAAGATATTTTCCTAATAATAGTTTTATTAGATTCATAACATGTCATATGTAACTAAAAATTAGTGGATAACATTAAATAGTTCATATAATATTTATTTTAATATTTTTAAAACCATTTATTTGATATTTCAATCAATAAAATAATTTCAACATCACTATTGTGTCACCTTTAGTGTTAATTATTTCATCCCTAAAAATTCAAAATAAATTCACATGATGTATGTAATTGTATTCGATTCCTGGATACTATTCATTTTTGTTGTTTCATGACGTTTATCACTAAATTAAAATTATTATACTAATAAGATTTAAGAGAGTGACATGTTGTCACTTTCTTTGGTTTTAATAACAATTAAATTATTTTCATTGTCAAAAGTCCATTAGCACAATCTATTCATAGACTTAGGTGATATGGTTCTACTTTTAGTCATACAATAAATTTTCTACTGATGTTAGGGTAATTTTATAAGTTTAGTTTTACCCTTAATTATACGATTTACCTTAAACTACAGTAATTAAAAATTTTCGTAGTTACTATTCATAATATCAAAAAAATAAAAGTAACCTGTTAACATAATTTGGACACACTGAGTTCAAATATGGAATCAATTTTTAAAAATTCAAAACAAAATAGTTTCAGTAATTATTCTATAATTAATCACTTTGTTAAGAAAACATGTTTTAAATGTTAAAACATTTCCAAAGATTGAAAAGTTTTTACCTATGAATTTAATATAAAATAAATGGTAATGACATAAATTATATTAAATGGTAAAAATATATTCTATTTATACTTTATAACCATTCAATATTATAATTTATCGTAAAAAATTATTGCGATGAAAAAAGTTGTTTTTAATTAAAATATAACATGTTTTTTCTATTCATTAAAATATGAATGTTATCAGAATAATATGAAAAATTTATCCAAAGTATATTTTTATATCCTGATTTCAAATAAGAATTTTATTTTTTCAAATTGAACTTATAAACATGAAAGAAACTAAATTTATTTTGGGTGCGCCATCAAAAGACGAAAGAACTGCATTTTTTGAAAAATACTTATTTTACTCGTAAAATTTATTTTGTTCTCATACCATGTTATATAAAATGTGTAAGATGAATTATAATTCCATAAAATAAAAAATGTAGATATTATTATTCATAACGGATCTTTCATAATAATATTATAACAATATATCGTTGTTTAGTGAATCCTGGTATTGCCCACTACACATGCTATCGAGGAAGGTCGTGATTACGTGTAATGAAAGTCAAGTCAAAGTTATGTGTAGTGAAAGAAACCTTTGTGGTTCCATAAAACATAATCAAAACTTATTTCATTTATAAATTAAAAAAAATCTATTCATAATTTTGCGTAGAATAATTTCTACAAAACGAACTTGAAATTGTGTGTAACACGAGCCAATAATAGTGTTGCATATACTGCAAGTTAATACAGTGTTGCGTATAGCAAAAGATAATTTTGGTGTAGCATACAACACAAGACATCAATGAAATTAGAAAGAATAATTTTCATAAAATCTTGGGTTGTTACACTAAACGACGTAAAAAATAGGTGGATCAGCGGCATGGTGAGTGGGTAGTGATACTTGATGAGCCTTTTTCCCATCTGGAGGATTGATACATCAGAGTACCAAGGGTCAAAAAATTAATTGCCTTTAGTGATCTCATACCTACTTATAGACCATGAGAATACTATACTAGATTCTGACCATGTCTGTACTATGATGTGGTGAAAATGAGGGGGAGATGACTCAATACCTGGGTAGAAAACGAATGATGATGATTTGATCAATGTATATAGGACTATGGTAGTACATGTTCCCATCAATGAGGAGCTGATGCGAGAAATTCCACAACACATAATTGGTGTCACATTCCATTGTGTTGTAGATATATCATGGTTACAAGAGACAGTTTGGGTGTTCCTGGATGATGGGATATATCACTATGTTTACGTCCCATTTCTATACCTACAAGATGGTAATGGATGATATAACAATCGTTTTCATTATTACACACTTAAATAAGATTAAATAAAGAAAAATACACATAAGAAAACACTTAGGATTTATTAGATTATGTCTTGATAAATTTTGTACATTACATTACAACTAATGTCATAAAAATATAACTTCATTATTGGAAACATGATTTATCATGAGTATACCCCCATTTTACTTGATGTATAACGATTCTAATCATTACCAAATGCATTGGATCGTTATTCGGGCAAACCCTTCTAAATCTTTTAATTTCATACATAAGTTTTCCACATAGATCCCACAACATGGATTCATCAAGAATCATAATTTAATCCAGGAATAAGAGATGTGAAATACATAAATGTATGTCCTAATTCAATAGGTACATGTGCATAATAGTGAATACCATTGATAGATAAATGGGTAAAGTATTAACTTACATGATGATTTTGGCATGGAAATTTTGTTGTAACATCAGCTGCATAACGACGTGAAATAGAATTTGTAAAATTGGTTTGATGAGAGATAAAGGGGCATCCAACCATTTATACATGAAATTTATAGAATTTTGGTCATTGAACATAATATCCCTACATATTTAATGATATTTAGATGCATAAGCTAAGAGAACTTCATGAATGTAAATGAGAAGAGGGAAATTCTTTTTGAATTTTGTCATGGAAAGAGGTGTACATAAGAAACATAAATTAGAGAGAAAGAGGTATCTAATCATTCAAGAATAATTATGGAATTATGTGGTAGGTTCTATATTATTCCCAAACATTTTTAATATAAAATTAACTGTTTTAACAACATAAAGAAATTTGGAAAAATTTAAGAAACGAATAAATCCCATACTTGGATGTGTAATCCCGAAGGCATGGGTTGTGCTTGAGAGAGGATTCATGGGAAAAAGGGGAATCTTGGAAGGAATCTAGAGATAGTAGGGAATAGTAGAGATGTTATACAAAGATTTTTAGTGAAGAGAAGATTGATCTTGGGAGGTTTTATATTGAAAAAGAGATGGAATTCTTTATTATTTAGGTTTTGGACACTACACATTAAACTAATTAAAAGCACAAGCCATCCCACGATTATCTCCAATGTTTTATGCAAACGGTTAGTGGAAAAAAGTATTTTATAAAGCCACTGTGCAGAATTATAGTCATTTTAGGCTTTCTTAGGAGGAGGTGAGTCATACACTCAAGGAAATCATTATAATATAATAAAATGTTTTGGAGGGTCCACTAAGGCATTATAAAATATATCAAACAAATAAAAAATCACATTATTTTAAATGTGAAACATATATATATGCTGAAAGTCCATTTTTATGTATTTTATTACATCACTATTGGGTCATTATGATGTCATAAAATGTAATATATATTTAAACTGTATTTAATTTTCAACCAAAAATTTGACTGTCTCATAAAATAATTATAAATTAACAATTATAGAATTTCAACATTCTGAATTAAAAAAAGATATTCATTTTATCTAAATAATTTTCTAAATATGCGAATTTGCAAAATTAAATTAAAAACCCACCATTTATTGAAAACTCATGGGTTTTGACAAAAAATATCTTTCAAACCATAATAAAAATGGAAATTTTATTCCTAAAAATTATCCAATAATTTATATTTAATAAAATTATTTTATATATATTATTGTATTAAAATATTATTAAATTTTAAAGTACATTAATTTGTCGAATTTTTTTTCTTAATCAAATTTAAATATTAAGTATGAATATTATTTCTCTTAAAAACTCATATAAAAAGTAACAATTATTATGTAAATGTATAATATTTATATAAAAAATAATAATTCACATGATAATAGTGTGAGGAAATTATTAAAAACACCTTAAAACACTTTCAAATGTTTTAAGGGTAAATTGTGCGATGGCGACAGACTCTTGGCACGGCTCAAATAACATCACTCTAGTGGTAATCTCCATTAACTTTCACATCTATTGTATGCTATTATGTTCATGCTTAACGTTTAAAAGCACATCTTGGGACTAGTCAAGAGAGAATCCTAGTGACTCTACCAACATTTTGAGCTCAAAAAAATGGTCTTTGTTGCATAAATTCTACTTGATGTGGCTATCCCTTCCATTCTATGATTAAATTGGATTTTTTTAAATCCCTATATTTATAGTAATCATGTTATCATTGTTCAATGGATATATTACCAATGGTTTCATTTCACAACCGTATTTTAAAATCCAAAAACATAAAACCAAGGTTGTGAATATGTTTTATATAACCATTTTACATAATAAGACATTTAATTTGATCAAGATGAATTTTCATTAATAAAATATTGGGTCATTACAATCTCCCACCTTATGAAATTTCACCCTAAAAATTTCTTTTTTCCACTCTATTAAAGATGAGGTTAACAATGCTTCATCAATTACACGATTCCCATATTTCTTCTTCATACTTGCAGTTTCTCCACAACACCTTGATGATGAGAACTGTCCTATTTCATCGAACTTTTTCCCTATAATCTAAGATATTAACCGGCTTCTCTTCATATGAGAGGTCATTATCCAATGTTACAACCTCTGGATTGTGTATATGCAAAGGGTATTGTTTGTACTTCGTCAAGATTGATACATGGAATAAATCATGTACTTGAGATAGGTATGGTGGTAGTGCTAGTCGACATGCCACTGCTTCAATGTGATCAAAGATCCTAAAAGGGTTCATTTACCTTGGAATAATCTTTCCCATCTTCCAAAATCTCATAAATATCTACAATGTTGATAGGCGTAGAAGTACCATATCACCAACTTCAAACTCCACGTCTTGTTTATGATTATTAACATATCTCTTTAGTCAACTCTGAGCAGTTTTAAGGTGATATTTGATAGTCATAACCTTCTCCGCCATTTCTTTAACCATTTCTGGACCTAGGAGTTTTTGATCACCGATATCATCCCAACAAGACGGTGTACTACTCTTCCTCACATAAAATGGATTTATAAGGATCCATTTGGATGATTTAGTAAAAAATTTTATTGTAAGAAAACTCTTCTTCAGGAAAATGTTGATCTTATCCTTCTTTGAAGTCCATTGAGCATGCTCTCAACATGTCCTAATGTTTTTGGATAGGACACTCAGATTGGACATCATTTTGATTATGATAAGACATAATGATGTTCATCTCAGTATTCAGAATGTGTTGGAGACTCTTACACAACATAGAGGTGAATCAAGGATCTCAATCAGATACAGTCGATAGTGGTAGTCCATGACGCCCTACCACTTTTATTCTATATATATGTTCCAGTTGATACAATGAGATATCCTCTCCAAATGAAATTAAGTGTTATATCATTGTTATAACATCCACAACAACGCAAATAGAATTGTTTCTATATGATGTCTTTGTAATTCTAGTGACAATGTCCACGGTGATGTTCTCCCATTACCATGTTGGTATGGGTAATGGTTGCATCATCCCCTTATAATTCTTCCTCTCTGCCTTTACTTTTTAACATACCATGCACATTTATGTATACTTAGAAATCTCTTTCTTCATGTTATACTACCAATAATCCTCTCATAAATCTCGTTACATCTTTGTGTTTCCTCGGAAAATGAAGAAATTTGAATTATGTGATTCATCAAAAAGTTATTTAATTAACTTTCGATTCGATGGAACACATAGTCCTCTCAAAAATCTCACAATTCCTACTTCATTTATATTTAACACCAAGGATTTGCCTTTTCTGATAGTGTTTACTATAATCTATATTTCCATATCATCTTTTTGACCATCCTTTAGCAATTCCATAAGAGATAGTTGAGAAAATAATTTGTGAAAGGATTTATTATGTTCCCTTCATCATGATTCCAATGTCCATCATCATCAAATCTAAGAATATTGTATCATTTTCAATTCACATTAATGAATGAGTTGATGGATCTTTTCTACATAGAGAATCTACCACCATGTTCGCTATTCCCCAGATGGTAGTGACTTAACAAATCATATTTTTTGACTAGCTCTAACCATCTTCATTGGTACATATTCAACACATTCTGAGTGAATATATACATGAGGCTTTTGTGATCTGTATATATTTCACATTTCTACCAAAAGAGGTAATTCCACCATATTTATAAAGCAATGATTACTGCATTAAACTCTAGATCATGTGTTGGATAGTTTTTCTCATGAACATTCAATTATATTGAAGTATAAAAAAAAGGATTTTTCATATTACGTCAACACACAACCCTGACCCTTCTTTTAAGCATCACTGAATATTACAAATAGTTCTCCACTAGCGGAATGTGTGAGCACGAGTGCAGTGATAAGCCTTTTTTTTAATCCTTGAATCTCTCTTCTAATTCATCATTTCCTGAAAACTTGACTAAATTATGAGTTATCTTAGTATGATAATATTACAACTATGATAAATTTCTCAGAAATAGGAGATAACATCCATCTAACTGAATGAAGGTACGAATATTTGTCACAGATGTTGTCCTTATACATCCCTCAAATTATAGTTTTCATAGATGGATCCCCAAAGATCCAATTTTTTTATTATATAACGAATGAATGTGACTTCCGTCAAACAGAACTCACACTTACTATACTTTTCATAGAGATTCTCCTTTTGAAATTTCTCTAGTATAGTGCAGAGATGATCCTCATTTTCCTCCATGGTTTTCGAGTATATTAGTATATCATCTATAAAGGCTACCAAAAATTTGTCGAGATAATATCTTATGACTATCTTCATCATGTACATAAAGATTTATTTGGAACTAGTGAGTCTGAATGGCAATAATATGAATTCATAGTGCATGTACTATGTACAAATAGCTGTTTTGGGGATATCATCTTACATTACCCTTCCTTGCTTATATCCTGACTGCAGATCCACACTGGAGAGGTACTATGCTCTATGTAGCTGATCAAACTATTCATCAATTTGTGGAAGATGATACATGTTATTTATAATGATTTTTTGAGATCACAATAATCAAGAAAAGGTTCATTGACCCATCCTTCTTATTGATGAAGAGAACTAGTTCACCCCATGGTGAATCACGTGGGTGTATAAACCCTTTATTCCGATTATACTATGGGTTTTCCTTTATCTTATGATGCTCCATATATTTCATTCTATAGAGTTTTTTGTATATTGGTAATGCCCCAGGTATAATATCAATTGAGTAATCTACATCACTTCTAGGAGGAAGGCCATGCAATTCCTCAAACACCCCTTCTGCGAATTCCTTCACAATAGGCATGTCTTCATGTATGGGGGCATCCTTAAACATAATCATCTATTCATGATATGACTGCTCATACGTTAGTGATATCCATGATTGAGATGATGGTGCTAAAGAAGATTCATCCCCCTCCCCGCACTTGTAAATAATTGGGTGTCGATTCACCATAAAAAGAGTGATTTTCCCCTAATGGAAAATTAGGATGGTTCTTTATGTAAAATCCAATCAATACCAAGAATTGAATCTAATTCCACCATATAGAGTTTGAAAAAGTTATCAGGAATTTCAATCCCAAAATTGTGATAAGGGAGGAGTTATATTCGTGGGATGCGATGATTGCCCAATTATCTATTCTCACATACATCTTTACATAAATGATTTTTGGTGGTGTTGGGATTGTTATAAGAATTTGGGATATAAAATAATGCATAGAACTAGAATAAAAAAATAATGTTCACCATTTATCAATGAATAACTAGTGTACCTGTGACCACTTCATTGTCAGGATTTTCTGTGGTGGTAGGGATGGAAAAAACATCTCCCTAGCTTCTTTAGAGGTTTTTGGTTGCCTCAAAAATCCCTTGTCATAGGGAAGTAGTCTGAAAAGTGCCTTGGTTTATTGGAGTTGAAGAAATGAACAATCCATTGTGGGTTAAAAAGTGTGTTCCTCTCTTCCGTCATAGCGGTGGATTTTTCATGTCAGTAGTTAATGGCCATGTGACCTTCTATTCCATACGGAAATATTTTCCTCACCCCCTTCATGAAATTTATAGCGTAATTATTTCTACAACATTTGAAAGTGGTGTGTTGGTATTTCATAACACCATTGGATTTATCCATCGAACTTCTTGAAGAAAGTACATCTTATATTTCTTATCCCCATGATACCCTTGAGATTCACCCTTTTACATTTTTACTTTGAGTTCACAACGGACAATTTGTTCAGATCTATCAAAGTCACAAATTTTCATGGCTTTCCTTATGTTAGGTTTTATCCCTCCAACGAAGTGGGAAACCATTAATTATTGGGTAACTACAAAGACATAGGCTAATAATGAAAGCCTTCTGACAGTATCCTAATACTATTTTATGGATTGATCATTTTTTTTCATTAGGGAATGAAAGTCCCTTTTCGTCTCAATTCAGAGCGTGAACTAAAATACTTATCAAAAAACATTTTTCGGAAATCCTTCCATTACAAAACCTCGATATCTTCCTTGGAATTCGTATTTTTGATCAATGTACACCGTTGATCAGCTTCACCCTCCAAATGATATGCAGCCATAAGAACCTTTTCAGGTTTGGAACATTGAGTTATGGAGATATATTTTCAATGTAGTTGATCCATTTTTTGAAGATTCAGGAATTAGATAATTCATTAAATGTAGAGGAATTGTCTCATGATGATATTTATTGCATCTTTTTCTTTCATTGGGTGGGGGGTTGGACGTTCTTAATGACCAATGTTTCTATTCAAAGCATGAGTTAACTGAGAGTGTGTTGTGGCAATTTTTTGGTTTCATCCACTCATCGGATTACGTATCTCATCAGAATTGTCATCACATTGATCTTCGTATTGAATTTTTCCCAAGACTGTATATTGTTGTCCATTTTCTAGAATAAAAGGAATGTTAAGTGTAACACATAAAGGGGAATCCAATGAAAAAAACAGATAACCTTTAAATTTCATTTATTTCATTAACCAATGAATTTATTGTCTTCACTAATTGTTATCTATGATCTACATCCCAACATATATTCCGAGATGAATTTTTTTATATCTTTAAAAATGGTTCATACAATTGTTCTGAATTTACCAAATCACATCCCCTTGAAATGTCGTAACAAAGAGTGTATCAAGGCCCATTTTTATGCACTAGTTCCAACTTGAGTCTATATTAAAGCGGGGTTTTCATGTTTTTCCCCTAAATAACTCTATGCTAGAGCCACCTCTAGTTGTTTGTATCTAGATAGGAATTTATTTTATTGATAAACCACAAAATCTATACTCACCAAAATTTAGGCATGTTTCAGTTAATGTTATTGCTACACATAAGGCATTCACTAGGGGTTTTTAATCATTATACACAAATAACTAATCCTATACTCTGATAGAAACTATAACAACCCTGCTCTTTATTACACTATTAAAGTTGATTTATTAGATAAAAAATCAATTAAGAGAACTATGAGGATCGCAATTTTTTGAGTCTTGGAAATTTAGGGACATTACATGACAACTTAAGAGATAAAAAAATACAACATCATTATCTAAAACATCCTTTACATGACCTTTCCATTCCCTCGTACATAGCATTGCATTGGATAACCTCAGGACATAAATGTGAGAAGGGAAAGTTATAAAGCCTAGTAAGGGGGAAAATATGGCATAACATGATGAATAAAATACATGTAATAAATTGGGAATATCCATGGATCATAAGTGAATCATGGTCATAATAGAATGATATAGAATGATAATTAAAACATGAAAATGTAACAACAACAATTAACATGATATTATCTTGAACCAATGATCATTGCACATTGATCATGAGTAAACACTTATTTCACATGAATTATAATGAGTAAACCATAATTGAACATGAAATATAATGATAATAATCATTACCCATTGCATTGGAGCGTTATTAGGGCACACCCTTCAAAATAATTTCATTTCATGCATAACTTTTCCACATAGATCATAAAAAATGGATTCATTAGATATCATAATTTCTTCCATCAATAAGAGATGTGAAATACATAAATGTATGTTCTCAATCAAAAAATATATGTGCATAAAGGTGAAAATATTTATAGAGAAATAGGTATGATATACACTTACATGATGATTTTGGCATGGGGATTTTGGTGTAACATCGGAAGCATAACGACATCAATTAGAAATTGAAAAATGTGTTGACTGGAGAGAAAAGAGTATCTCACCATTTATAGATTAAATTGAATGTCAGGGGGTCATCGAATAGAATATCCCAAAATATTTAATGGAATTTAGTTGAATAAGATAATAGAATTCCTTGAATGTAAATTAGAAAATGGAAATTCAATACTGAATTTCCGCATGGTAACAGGTGTACGTAAGAATATTTCATGAGAGATATAGAGGTATATAATAATTAAATCATAAAGAGGGAATTATGTTTTAGGTGTGGAATTTTACTCAAACATTTGAAATTGAATATAAAAGTGTTTAAAAATAAGAAAAAATTTACAAAAAATAAAAAATGATGAAATCCGATACTTGAAGTGTGATCCCAAAGGCTTGGGAGGGGATTGATAGAGGCTTCATAAGATCATGGGGAGCCTTGAGTAAAATATAGAGAATGAAAAGAAGATTAGGGACGTTCTAATGTGGTTTTTTATATTAAGTTCGATCATGGGTGGATTTATTTAGGAAAATAGTGGGAATTCATTATTATTTAGGTTTTGAACACTACACATAAAACTAATCAAAACCACAAACCATTACATGGATTTTTCACATGGTTTTATGCCAAAGGGGAGTGGAAAAATTATTTTATAAATTAACTAGACGAACAAATTAAAATATTTGGCTTTATTATGTGGAGGTGAGTCACACACTCCAGGAAATCATTTAAAAATGATAAAAAAATTTATATGTCTTGGAGGGTCTATTATAGATTTGTAAAAAAATTCAATCAAATATTAAATCACATTATTTTAAAGATAAAACATATATTGGAAGAACAACCCTTTTATTGTATTTTATTACATCACTATTGGGTTATTATAATGTCATAAAACACATTATATATTTAAACTGTATTTAATGATTATCAAAAAATTCGACTGTCTCAGAAAATTATGAAAAAAATACACATTGTATAAATTTGGCATCATGAATTAAAAAATGATATTCATTTTATGTAAATATTTTCATAAATATGTGAAATTTCAATTCCAAAATTAAAACCAAAATTTACTGAAAATCCATGGGTTTTGACAAAAACGGCTTTCGAATAAAAATTAAAATTTTATTCATAGGGAGTATACATTCATTTATATTTAATAATGTTAATTTAGAAATAATATTTTATTAAAATATTATTTAATTAAAAATATATTAATTCAAAAAATTATTTTTCTTAATTGAATTTAAATATTAACTAAAAATGTGATTTCTGTTTAAAAACCCTGATACAAAATAACAATAATAAAGTGAATGTATATTATTTTTTATATAAAAAATAATGCACATAATCATAATGATGGGATCTTGTTACATAACCACTTATAACACCCACATAGGACCTAGGGGAATGGTGTGTGATGGTGAGAGACTCTTGGGGTAGCTCAGATAACATCACTCAGGTAGTAATCTCTATTATCATCCACTTATCCCATAGACGATTCCGTTCAAGATTAAAGTATTGAGACATAGCTTGGCCTTAGACAAGAGTAAATCCCAGTGATGCTACGTCTGTTTTGGGCTCCGAAAAATGTGCTTCAAATGGAGAAATTCTACTGGATGAGGCCATCGCTTCCTCTGTCTGGGTAAATTTGATTTTTTAATGCCATATATTTATTCTAATCATGACTTCAATGTTCAATAACTATGTTAGAAGTGGTTACATTTCTTAATGAAATATTATATCCAATAACAAAAAAAATTGATGTTCATATGTTTTATATAACTATTTTAAATAATGATTCATTTAATTAGATCAAGAGTAATTTTCAATAATAAATTTTTTGGTCATTACAGCTAAGCCCCAGTTTCCTGTTGAGTTACTCTAATAAATTCTTTTTCCATGTGGAAATGAGAGTATGTAATGATGAACTGTGTGATTGGTTTACCCAAGTCCCCAATGAGTCATGATAATATATATGTGACTATTGAATATATTATTAAGGATTCTAAAATTTTATTGATTATAGGGACACACTCAGTGTTTGAGCTTGAAAATATATATGTATTTGATATATTATAGTTACAAATAGGTCCATTGAGAATTTTTTCAAATAGTGATGCAGGTTTTATGTTTTATTTTGTAAAAGGAATTTTTACATTACAAGGTAGTTATATGAGGTTCAAAAAATCATGACATCTTCATGTTGATGAATAGTTTTAGTGGTTGATGCATATATTAGATGATATTCATATACCATTTGATCTAAAAATTGCAGATCATTAGATGGGCATATTTATTAGGTCGGGATTTTATAAAAAAAATATTCATGCATTCATTACATATGGAATATTATTCGAATCTTTATGAGTGATCACATAGATCACCCCATTATTGGAAGGCGGTGGGTGAGGTAGTGGTTATGGGGAACTACATCTTTTTAGAGACATTTGAAAGAGCACCACTAATTAAGAAGCTTTTGATCACTACTCAAATAATATAGAGATAATTTTCCTACAATATGAGGACAACATTTGAATTATCTATTGGAAATATTGTTTTGTTGAATGTCATTCCTTGATTAAACCTTTGACATCTGAGGGAGCATGTTAAGATAGCCCTGATATTTTTTACAAAATTTTTGATCAATAAATGGATTGTGATATTGTTGTATTATTTGATTATATCCTCCAAATAAATTAATAATGCAATATGTATTTCTCATGTATCAATTCTAGAGAAATTTACCAAATCATGTGCTTATTATCGACCATGATTATGTCGAGATATATCCAGAAGCATCATAAAAGGAGAATCAATTGTAGAATATAGACCATATAGATAAAGGCACACAATGGATGATGGAACTACTCTTTTGTGTTTCATGGATTCATGGATGATTCAATAAAGAGAAATAGAAGCATGAGTAAGATGTTTGAACCTAGTTTGTTGAGTTTTTCAGCAAGAGCACTATAGTTACTTTTTTGGGAGATAAATCTATATAAATAGAAAATTGTAGTATCATTAACTATTACGAATTTCATAATTAAATATCCTAATAATTTATGTGAAATTCTATTTTATTTTTATTATTAAAATTTCATTAATAAGTGTATTAAATTATATACATTACTGTAACACACATATTAACACCATAGAATATTCGATGAAATTTTTACATGTTAGTAAATGATTTAGAATGGTATTTCGGGGTCCATAGATCCTCAGTATTGATATAATAAAAAATGTAAATATATAATATCACAATCACATGATTTATCATAAATAATAGAATGTGATAAATATGGTGTCCCAAATGAAAATTTTAGTCCACCCATATATATGGAATGTGGTTTTTATCCATTGTGTGATGTCTTCGTTCGGTTCATTATGTTTTTTGTATGATTTTTTATTAGGGTAAATATATTATATTATACATATTTTTTCAGAAATAAATTAATATTTCATTAATGGTATCAGAGATGAAAAATATGAGGCATATATTATGTTTGAAATTCTAGTTTTACTCTATGTGCAAAATAACATTTTTGTATGTCAAATGTCTTGTTAAATAACATGTGATGTTAATTTAGTTAATATTTTTATAACATTATTATTTATTATTATTATTATTATATGATTCCCGTTTTTCCTCTTTCCACACCACAAACCACATTCCCCTTTTTCCCCATTGACTATAATACAAAAGAATAGATTTTATCTTATTTTGACCATTTAAATTCATTAACTCATCAATGGGAAATATTTAATAACATGACCATCAATCAAAATTTGAATATCAAATTAAAATGAGTTTTTAATTATTTTTTTTTCAAAATGTGTTGCTCCTTTTGGTATTTAATAATCGATATATTCTCTTGCATCCTTGGTGGTATCAATGAAATCGCTGAAACCCAATAACTATATTTGGTTTAATCATAGAGGTCTCAAATGACCAGATTTGGGTCCTTTTTCAAACACAAAGTAGATGATATGTTCACATTCATCCCCGCACATTGTGTGCATATAGTTTTGTGTTTTTTTATTTTTAAATTAATTGTCATCTTTTATTTTTATTTATGAAATGATATAAAAAGTATAATTTGATATAAAATTATTAAAAAGTGTTGTATTAGATGTTAATTTCAATGAATTATCAAAGTTTAATTATGTGAGATTATCATGGATAATACTATACAACCATCAAATATAAATTGATATGAATTTATAATAATATATTTTTTTATGAAAATTTTATTGAAATTATCAATGGATAATTAAAAAGTTAATTAAAATAAATTTTTACATATAATAATCCAATATAATAGTAATTAATTATCAATTAGTTACAACATATATTCGAAGGATAATATATTTCAAAATAATTATGAGTATTTATATTTTTTCTATATTAAAATAGGATAAATATAATAAATTATCAAAACATAGTTTCATTTTCATATCAACAGATATTTATATAAGTATAATTTAAAATAAATTTTAAATAAATAATTATAAAATGATTATTCATAAGAAAGTATTTAATGAAAATTTAAAATGTGTTATTTATAAGAAATAATTAAAATATAAATATAAAAGGATGATTCAGAAAAAATTATCAATAGATAATTATAATTGGAAAATATATAATACATTATAAATATAGAATTATAAATGGGTAAATTATAAGAAATTCTTAATTCTTAATTATAAAAGTATAATTTATAAAAAAAACAACCAATATATTATTATAAAAAGATAATTGATAAGAAATTAAACAAATATAATTATAAAATGAAAACATATTGATAATTATCAATATATTATTATGAATGGATATTTAATAAGAAATTATATTATTCATGGGAGGGGGAAGACTGAAAACACATATATTGATCTAAAATGATAATTTGGTATTATATAACAGAGAAAATGAATCACTTGATATGATATTTTTTTAAAAAAAATCCAGTTCTTGTTATAAGAACCACTGATGAACCTCAAATAGGGACATATTACGAACAATGATAATAATTCTATGGAGCATGTGTGATTGAATAATGAGGTTTCTACTCAATCATTTAAACCATAGTTTATGGTTTATCCTATAAATTTACATCAACATCAATGAGGTTGAATGTTATTTAATCTCATGGATTTTGTTAAAAATATTTTGTTAGTATAATCTATACGTTGGAATAATTGATTATCGTTCCTAAATAAGAACACATCTGTTTGTGTGAATCCCTGAAGATCCTTATGTGAAAACTATTTCCATGAGTATTTCATATATTATTATACATTTTTGATGTTTATCACATGTATTATATTTGATAATTTAATTATGATGATGTTCTACCCTTTATCGTGTATCCTTCCATGTGACGCCAGATTTTATGGATTTTTCAGGGATCCCATTTTAGGTGGACCATTGTGACATACATATTCCTTAGAGGTGGGTGTCATGGATTGGAATTATAGAGACAATGGATGTATGCATGTCATATGGATAAAATGATTCCTCATGTATCTCATGTTATGAACATGAATAATAGTGGTTTCCAATGGGTATATTACTCAATGTCTAGTGAATTCTGAGTAGCTCATTATTCGTAGTGGATGTTAAGATTATTACTTCCACAATGCCTATTTTTTAGTGAGAAGCACCCTCAGACAATGTTAAGATGCATGATTTACTATCTATGTGGACAGTCCTAGATTACTTCTCAATACTGTTATTATCCCTATCAAATAAAGATAGTGAATGTATGAATACGGGGTGTGGTGTCATGATTAAATCCCGACCACTCAGTTTTTTATTATATATAGTTATCCATTTTTAAAAAAATATTCTGTAATACAGATATATACTAAGTCATATAATTTTAATGATTCGTTGAGGGATTCATAATTTTGGTTCTAATAGTAACATAATATGGAGAATAATTGTTCTCTTATATTTCATGACTAGAGTTCTGATTAATTACAAAGGCTCGGTGCTAAATGATTCCTTAGAGGAGCACAGATTTGGTAGTAGACCAAGGAAGCCTTCATAGAACCAAGCTTGTATCACTTTGACATTTTAATAGAAGAAAAATATATTCTATAAAATAAAGGACAAAAAACATAATATATAATTTTGTAGACACAAAAATGAGTTTATATTGTGATACATGCTACAATGAGTTTCTTCAATAGCATCTATTACAAGTAATCCTGAGTCTTACCAAATAATAATATAGTAACATTATTATTATTATTTAACATGTTAGTTATCACCTAGAAGATAGAATGAATGGAATGAACATAATTAAATGAGTTATGAAAATACGTTTTACACATGTTTATATATTAATATTTTGTGACCAATTAATTAGAAATGAAAAAACCAATTTTAAAAATAAAAGGAAATATTTTTCCAAAAAAAATATCTAAATGTTATTTTGTATATTATATATAAATGAAATAAAAAAATCACCCTTGTTAAATTATATTAATTATAATTATTTGTAATATATTCACTATAATATTTAAAATTTATCGTATGTGTGTTTTAGATAGTATATAAATTTAAATTTAACATAATTCCTAAAATCCCTTATATTTATAAAATTAAATTTTCCACTTTATTTTAAAGATCCCTTATTTTAAAAATATATTTTGATAATTTTATAGTATTTATATGAAAAATGAACATAATAATTGAAATATGAATAAAAAATATTCTTAGGTATAATTTTTGGTATTTTTCAAGAATGTTTCAATTTTTGATGAATGGTGAAAAATAATGTTTTTTAATTGGAGACTGTCTTTTAAACTATATTATTTAGAATGTTAAATTTAATTTTAATTTATTAATATTACAATATAATTGAAATTTTTTATAAATTAATATAATGAATTTTGTTCAAACCATATTCATTTTAAATTTAGATTTAAAAACATATCCTGCTTTTAAAAATTTTCACTTTAAAAACACTATTTAATAACCCATGTTTACGATTAATTAAATATTTTATTTTTCCAACAATGTGAATTGAATTGGGATATTTTAATTCATTATTTTGAATCATTATTATTTATATTATCTAAGTTTTTAAACTCAATTGGTGACCATTCTTATTTGTTAAAAAAAGTAAAATTAATTATAGTCATTAAGAAAAAACGAGTTTAATTAGTGGTTAAAAATATAATAGAAGGTGTAAAAACGACAAAATACATGTCTAATACCCATTTTATTGAATTAAATATATCCCTTTTCCATTATTATAGTTGTCTATGAGTTTATCTAGAACATTTACATTCATGTGACCCATATAATAAGAAAAAAAAGAACAATAAAAATATATACATTTTTTTATTTTTATTTCAATAATGATTTTTATAGAGGGAAGAAACTACATAGGTTCTATTAGAAATATTATATTCAAATATAAATGATTTATTATTATAATAATTTTTTATTAATTTTAAAAATCTATATCATTAAACTAATTTCTAATTATTTGTCAATGCATATATAATTTAGTAAATAATAAATAATATATAAATGGTAATAAAAATATTAAAAGAGATGAAATTTGAATGAAATACTATTTTCCATTAATTGAGATTATAAATATATCATTTTAGAATTTTTTATTATTAATATATTCATGTTCCATCATTTTATTGATATTTTTGAATTTAAATTAAATAAATAATGTCCAAATTTTCATTTCTGTTATTTTATAATGAATGATATTTTATTAAATTGCATAAAATTATATAAAATCCTATCTTTATCCAAGTGAATTTTAAATTTTAATAAATATAAAAAATGATCGATTAACGGGCCAATTTATCTTTTATGAAGAAAATATTGAACCCTAAATAGTAAAAACATTGATGGTAGTGTTAGGGTTATACAATTCTGTTATTTGCATGTTACTCGATCTTCTGTTAAAACTAGCATCCAATATATATAGTATTTCTATTTTACTAATTTTATTACATATTTATTCTCACTAGGTATAATTTTTCTATTTTTATCACATTAAATCAATTCTAATGAATAAATAAAATTATTTATAAATGTATTTACCTCAATGTAAAACCAAATTGAAAACAATAAGGAAGCATAAAAGTTAAGAAAAAAAATTCTTAAAAATGTATTTTGTTAATTTTTTTGGAGGGTATTCTACACCAAATAATCTATAACATCCATTATTATTCACTTTTTTCACCACATGAGTAATTTTAAACAAAAAAATATTAACTAAAACGAAGTATTTACAATAATGTCACTTCTCCACAAATACAAAATGGCCCTCATTATCCCCATTAATTCACACCACTCAATCCTTTTTATCATCCAATCCATTCCTAAATAAATTCATATGTTCCCTAAAATATATTACAATCATTTTTGTGAATAAATATAACCAGTCATTGTATTATTTAGAACCATATGAGGATACTGAATGAAGTAGTAATGTTCATCTAAAGTGTTCTTATTTTAGTTCCTTCCCTGCATCCATGAATAATTTGTATATCATGTTTATAAAATAAAAAAAATTTATGAAACATATTTATTTGTTTTTAGGTTAATGGTACATCCTTAATCTACACAAATATCCATAATATGGCTTATGACATCATCACTCATGCAATCAATTGATTTCCACTTCGGGAACCGATGTCATTAATATTTCCATTACCATTTTGAAGGGTTGGGAATAATGATGAAAATAATATTTATATATTATATTTATCATATTAAGTTGTTATTTTTTTTATTTGTTATATAATGCAAAAATTCTAGATTTCCCTTTTTTGGGAACACAATAACGTCATTTGTGTGTACGATGGACAAAAACCTCATGATGCAAGGTGATTCCTTCAGGATTTTCATGGATTGTATTAATGATGAATTTAAAAAACATATATGAAATATAGTGAATTAAAATTCTATTTTAAAATTATATATATATATATCATTTATTTTAATTCTTTCATCACTATATGAAGGTGGAAACTGTGTTCCATCTCCGTGAACTGTGCATTTCATTTCTTAAAACTATTTTTTTTGGATTTCACATAATAAATATATAATGAAAATATATAATATTTATATAATTTCTCATGTTATTGAAATTAATAAGTAATTATTTTAATAAATAGGAAAACAAATAGAATGTCAAAACATATATAAAAAATAATGTGGTTATTAACCAAAATACTACATGAAAATGGGATTGGTAAAAAATGTCTAATTATGGGACATAATAAAATGAAATATTATATATAAATTATTAATATAATTATATAAAATGATAATAAAATGTTTAAAAATACATTATGGTAGGTTAAGGTGTGTTTGAAAAAAGTGTAGCCTAAGGTATGGGTTTTCTCTTGTCTTACTTGTATATTAGTGATATACATTCCATATTCACCACATAATTTATTGTGTGGTGTATATAATTACAATGAATATATTTTAAAAATACTTTACTTATGTTTAACTGGATTTATATATCAATTTGATGATCTATGTTTAATGAGATTTACTATTTCAATGTTACCAAAGTGGTAATTGATTGTTGTCTCAATCTGCCATCTTTGAGACATATGATTTATAATACACTTGTCTTCTTTCATGAAGTAAATATAATTCTCTTTTAAATGATTTATCATAAATCTAATTAATTTATAGATATTATATGTTTCATTTATTTTAATCCTTCATGGGGAATATGATTAAAGGATAAAAATGTCAGAACGGTTTTTTATTATAAGCTCATTATTTATCAGGGTTGTTCTTGTTTGCGTCTCCAATGTTGAAATATTATAATACACATTACTTCTCTTATAATCTGATTATTTATGAGAAATACAAGTAATTTAACCATTTTTCCACTGATTAGTACTTATAATTTTTTATAATTTATTTTTAAGAAGATCTGACTTCATTTATTCTTTGATCCGAAATCTATGTTATTTAAAAAAATATTTCAAAAATAATTCCAAATGTTTTTAGATGTAATATAACGATATTTTTTTGAGAATCAATTTCAAAACACATATTTCTTGAAACATTTCCAAAATTATTTTGAAATATACCTTTATAGGTTTTCTTGGTTATTATCATTGACCTTTTATTCGAAATTATTTATGATTTAAAAACTTATTTTCACTATGAAAATGGTATTTTCAAAAAAAAACATTAATGATATTTTAATTTTATTTCCATTCGTAAATCTCTAAAACTATCATTGTTACTAATTCTTCAATGGGGTTATTTGTAATGATAACAACCTTATTGTTTCTTCGGATATATTAATATTATTTTAATGGGGTTATTATAAAATCCATTTCATCACCATGGGATATGTAGGTGTTGAATATATTTTTATTAAACCCATTCTCTTTCCATAGGTTGATCATGTTTCAATGATATTATTATAGAACCCATTTATTTTTCATATTTTAATCATGTTATGAAAATAAAATAGTTTGTTTGAATGAGTTATGATGAAATGAATTCTCTATGATCCTTATTCATTATTGGGTTCCTAGAAATTATAAAATAAGTAGTTTCAACTAGATAGAAATGGGTACTTATATAGTAGCTTAAATGATGGGTGAACCCAGATTGTTCTCTAATGCATTGGGTAATTATTTTTAACTATAGGGAATTATATTGGAATTCAACCACAAGGTTATAGCAACTTCCCAATGTTTTATAAGTGTTTAGAAATTGTTCTTTGAGATGATGTCCTAGATAACTTCACATGTTATCAAAATTGAAGAATATGTTCGATATAATACAAGATAAGCTGCATCCAGTGTAAACAAAAATTGAAATAATATTATTTAATGTGCACATTATACCATAGCCATTAAATTTTAGGTAATTAACAATATAAACGACATTATGAAATATTAATAATTATAAAAGTCATTTATAATGTATTAATTAATTAATTAATTGTGAGTAATTAATTATTATTAAGATTGTTCTATTAGATATATTAATAATGTGAAACAATTAATTAAGAACTTATTTTATTTAAAAAAAGTAATTTTATTGATTTTTCAGAACAAATAATAAAAATAATTATTTATAAATTTTAAAAATGATTTTTATAAATTCAGCATAATGATTTAAATTAGAATATATAATCATCTTATGATGTAATTTTGACAATTCTCTAAAAAATTTTATTTTTGAATATATAGGGTAAAATATTAGTTTTTATTAAAAACATATATTATTTTTAATGTAAAATTATGATTATTAAATTTTTTTTGTCTTTTAATAATTTAATTTTGATTTTAAATGATTCAAATATTTTTTAACTGGTTTGGTAATTAAATTTAGTAAAAAATCATTTTATATTTCAAACGATACATTTTTCCAACAAAATTATATTTTGTTACATTGTTCCTTTTGGATTATAAATTAAATTCATCCACATATGTGTTTCAAAATTGGAAACATAGATTCCATATTTGGAATCATAAGTCCAAACATATTAAATTACCCTCTTTTATTTTTAGACAATATGTTTAGTAGACATTGTGGTTAAGAGTAATTAGTTAATTATATGTAAAAGTAATTTCATAAGAACTATGAAATTACCCTAAAATTTTTATGAATAGTCTTATATGAGTATTTTTCAACAAAATCAGCCATTGATATAATTTATTATCTCTTAGGGCCATATATTTTCATTAATTCCCTTCTAATATTATATAGTATAAAAAATAAAATGTTTATAAGATTTTTTAGAAAATATGAATACCAATTTTTATAAATGGTTATATGGAAGATATGTTAAACCATAAAATATTTTTTTTAATGGAAAAAAAATTTCATACATTATGGTATCTTTTTTAATATTTAGTCTAGAAATATTTACTTTATAGGCATGTACAATGTTGATGTAGTAATTGAAAAAATAATGAAAAAAATTAAATAAATGTTATTTAAAATTTGAATATATATATAATTTGAATATTCAAAGTTATCCAAAAATTATCAAGATAACTATTAAATGTATATGATATATAAAATATTATTTTTTCAAATTTTACTCCATATTTTTATTTGTTTAGTTTCATAGTTGTGTAGGTCATTTTGAAAAAGGAGCATTGAAACATTTTTTCAAGATTTGGAACCCTAACAGTGTGTGTTGTTTTTTAAATAATTCAAATTAATTACGTTAAAACATTAAAATGAAAATGAATTAATTTTTTTAAAATAAAAAATTAAAGAAATAATAAATAATTGTTTTAATCAGGATAATAATAAAATATTATTATTATTATTATTATTATTATTAATTTTTTTTTTGATTTCAATTAGGTTTTTTTGGATAACCCCTAATGATTGTCTCCCCTCTCCCCTCATTTGTTGTATCGCACCCCAAGGGGGTTCCCCCGTAGTTGTGTCTAGCCCCCCTCTCCTATGGCCTGCCCTCCTCCGAAGATCCTTACTACAATTCGACCAGTTTGACATCCGAATCACCGAGGTTGGATTCTAACTTCCTTATTCTCCCTTATTTCATTCATTTTTAAACCTATTCATCACCCAGTGTGTTTTGGATAAGCCAGTTTTCCTTTGGGTTGATTTTGACATTGGTTTTCTTCTCCTCAAGAGTCTTGCAGAAGGTCATTGGAGTGTGTTCATGTGTGTTTCGGAAACTGTCGCCGAAGGTGAAGCAGTTTGGGCGGTTTCTGTTGCTCAATTTTTTTTGGAGGTATGTTTTTTGGGTAATTCTTGTTTCACACCTATTTAATTAGGGTCCTTATGTTATTTTATCCCTATAAACCAATCGATAGGGAGTAGCATTGTTTCATGATGTATTAGGTGGATTTGGTTTGCTGCTGCCAACTGAGTTAAGGATTAAGGCCTACTGTTTGGTTGTGTCCATGTTAAATGGTGTCATTTGGTTGTTTTATTGTTGCTAGTATTTACCATGTATTGTTCAGGCCCCTATAAAGTGGTTTCATGTTGCCAGAGTCTATTGTGACTCACCTGCATGTGCATATGTATGTAAATATATGTATGTGGGATCTCCTGTAATGTTTTTGGTCACCCACGTTTGTGATTATCCATGTATGTGGATATGTGTGACTATTTATATATATATAAATCGATGAACATGTGTGTTGAGATAGACATATGCAAATAAGAACATGTGTAAAGATCCCCTTGCACATGCCCATGTTCACGCAGGTGTGTGCATAGGTGATAGGTATTCATTCATATATGTGAAGTTGCATATGACCAATGGGGAGAATCAACTTTTATATAGAAAACATGAAGGGACGGATTGGATGGCATAGTTCTACATTAGATAGGATCCTATTCCTCGACCCTTTAAATTAATGAATTCATTAATTAATATCTTTAATAATTTTCTTACCCCATTTTTATTAATGATTACTTAATATAGTATGTATATATTAAATATGTTTTTAAAGTGAATTGAGTGCGATTTATGATTTAAGTGTTAAATTTTATATATGGTGTATTGATAAAAAATTCATGGTTTTATAAAAAAACTCCTCCAATAGAGGTGCGATGTATGTGAAAACACACTGTGATAATTATGTTTAATTAGTTGATCAACTCATTGCATTAGATTTGTGTTGAATGAGATTTAGAATAAATGTTTAAAATAATTCAATTAATTTTGCGATAATTTAATTCCATGATTTAATAATAAAACCCCTCCAATAGAGGTCCCTGACATCAAAAGCAATGATTAGTGATAGTCATTCATATCATGTGTATAATTGGTCTGAGTATTCAATATCCCTCTTATTGGAGTTCGTTTTGGGGTTAGATAGCTTTAGTTCTCTTTGAATAATATAAATTGAATCATCATGCTCGTTTAGCATAAATTTTGGAGTAGGTATATTCCTTGATCATGAAACATTAATTCTTACACTTGATTCATATAAATTAAATTTTCATGTGTAGGTAAAGTGAATGACTTAGTATATGGTTGGTATAGTGTGGATGATTATTTTCCTTTATTGTATTTCTATTTAGATGTCCCAGTCATAAGTAAATCACAACAAACATATGGTTCCACATTTCTATCATTTAATAAATTGTCTTGTTTGTTTAAAATTTCCCATTATGGCCTTCACATATGGAGAATCCCGTTCGGGGTGTTCACCTGGCCTCATGGACACCCCTTTGGGTGTGCCCCACCAAAATGCCCTCCTACCTTGTTTTGTAGGTTATAAATGCAACGTTATATTTTGAGTTGAATGCCATCATTGAACAATTTGGTTATATTGTAATATATAATGGCATTAATATGCTTTTATAGAGTCATGTTGATGCTATATGTTTTTGTTTACATTCTATTGTTCATGAATGTGAAAAATCTTGATGACCTATTCTAGTGGTTTGGATTTCATTCGAAACATAGACTCTTGAGAAAATGTGAATATTGTTTGGTTCTCCTGTGATTTCTAAATACCTATCAAGGATACCGGTTCAAAAAGGGATTATTGACTAAGGACTTGTTGGCATAGTTACTATTCCAATACTTGTGTGATACTTGGACACTATTGTGTGCTACCGAGATAGGCTCATGGTAAATCCATTCCCTGAGTGATAGATGGCCTCTACAAATATAGCCTTGGTTGGGCATGTTGGTATTTGGTAATTTGAAGGATATATCGAAGTGATAACTTTTGGGAATGGCTCGGAATCTGACTCTAAAAATTGATCATAATAATAATTAAGATTGTTTGGATTCCCTGGGATTTCTAAATACCAATGAGTGATACCGGTTCTCAAAGGTATTATTGATGACGAATTCATTAGAAATGTGGCTATGATAATTCTCGGGTGATACTCAACTTGTTCTGTGTGATACCAAGATAAAATCATGGAAAACCATGGCTTGATAAATACATGGCCTTTTGAAAGATTTCCTTGGAAAAAAATTGTGGTATTTGATAATATGAAAGATGTACTGAAGCGATTTTTTTGGACAGGCATAGACATTGACTATACAAGTTGAACATAATTGTAATAAAGATTATGTTTGGTTTCCCTTAGGGTCTGTGACACCTTTGGGAAATCCTATGAATCTATTTTTTGATACATATATTGGAAGTGGAGTTAAATCACTGGCTTTGGGGTACGATTCCTTTTGGTTTGCCTTTGGGTTTCTATCCTTTTATAGATAAATATATATCGTACTTCATACAGGTACTCGATTCATATTTTTGGCTTAGGACGAAGAAGGTGGTATAGGAATGTTTCCATTTAAGAACCCAGACCAAGTTATGAGATTTAATATCTATTACTCAACATTATTTTATAATACACCGTTTATTATTTACTATTCATTTTATAGATTGGGTTAGACACCGGTGTTGCCTTCCTACTGAGATTTATATCTCACACCCTACTCAGGATATAATTGCAATGGGGTACCCGAGTATACATTTCCTGTTCAAATGACTTAAGATGATGATTTTTTGATTATCTTGTGTTTTCTGTGTCTGGGAGTTAGGATTAAATGACTAATCTGGAGCTCAGGATGGTCATGGAGATCGACTGTGGGGATTTTATATCTTTCCTTTATTAATGTATTGGGTTATCGAGAATTTTGTATTTATTATAAGTTTCAATAAGAATAATCATCATGATATTAATTCATTTTCTATATATTTGGAGTTGGATACTTTTATAAATTTGTTAATATTTGTCATTAGTTTCATTGTCTCATTTTTAATTTCTACTTCCACTATTATCTTTAATATATACTCTATTATTCCACTGTGAATCTCTGATAAGATGGTTTTGTATCCCCACTACCTCCTCCCAAGTCTATCACTACTAGTCGGAAGCCTCAGGCAAACTGGGGGACACCCCTGAGGTGTTATGACCCACCAGTCCGGCCACCATCTTAGAAGTGATCCAGGTTGGTATTTGACAATGTGATACCAAAGGGAAGGTACTTTTTCGTTGTCTTATTGTTTTTGGGTTAGTAGATATGAGACTACAAATGTGTCGATGGTTGGTTAATAGTCACATTTGGGACTGATCACCCCATATATATGAAATGACCAAGTGACTTGTGTTGGGATTTCATGTTCATGTTTTTTGATAATACAGTTGATATTATATCACCTCAAGAGATTGGTGTAATTTCCATTGTTTTTGAATTTATGTAATTTGTGTTATTTTAACCTTCAACTTTAATGTAATGTTTGAAACATAAGAATAATCATATAAGGAACATAGAAATTCACATTCCATGCATAGTTCATGCCTGTTTACTAGCATGTTTTTCTAGTAGCATGATCTTTATTGTAATTATCATGTATCTGAGTTTAACGTGACATGCCTTGGTGTTATAGTTTCATGCTTAGTGTTAGCTGCTTGTAGAAACAGGATTTCCCCTTGGGGGAATTAGCAAAATCAATTATCTTGTTTTTGTTTTAAAATGGGTGCATGATATTTCTTTTAAAACATTTATATTATTAAACAAAAGACAAAAGTGAAGAAATGTAAAAGGATTTTCAATGGAAACTATATTTTGGTCTTTTATAAACCCTTGTGTAAGGATAGTTTATGTTTCTCGTTGAGATTCCTATGTGATTGAAGTTTGGTTTGTATCGACCGGGGTTTTCATATATGATTTCGTAACCAGGGCCTTATGTTCGATGTACAATTATCCTCTTTCTTAATGTTAAATCTTATGGTGGGCAGTAACATTGACCATATGTTTAATGAGGCGAAGAAATGGTCATGTCACTAGCTGAATGTGTTTGGATGGGTATTGAATTAGTGAATCAGCTGGAAAATGAGCTTTGGTGCAAATCTTAATGTCATATGTTCCGCTTTCCTTATCAATTCTTGTATGTACATTGCGAGGCAAGACATGCAATGCGACCTTTTTGGTGAGACCTCATGAATCGTGTGGATCGAATGATGGTTACATTGTTCCCAAATGTTTCTCGAGAATGATAATTTATATTGTGGGAATGTTGTAACATTTCAAATTTTTAACCGGATGAAAAAGTTTAGGAAATTACCTTTTTTCATTAGCTGGGAAGACCATTTAAAAAATAGAGCTTCAAAACGTTTTTTTGGGGGTTAAACCCCCACAATGTTTGTTCTTTTTTAATTAATTCAATATTAAATACAATAAAATATTAAAATTAAAATGAATAATTTTATGTTAAGTAAAAAATAAAAGAAAAAATAAATAAATTTTTTCATGATGATAATAAAAATATTTTTTTTTGTCAAATATAAAAGCACAATTTATTGATAAGAAAAAGGTTACATAAGGTGAAAAGATGGAATTCTTTTACAATATCTATCAAACAAAAATAATAAGTCTGCAGGCAAAGAGTTCTGCCAAGTCATGGTCTGAAGAATGCCTTTGTTGGCAAGCGCATCTGCAATAGTATTCGCTTCCCGATAGACATGAGTAGCTATGTAGTCAATCCCTTGTAGAGAGTTGAGACAATTTATCCAAAGAGTGGTTAGAGGCCAATCAAGATGGATGGTGCCATTCCAGATGGCCTGAATAATAGTAGTAGAGTCACTTTCAATCCAAAGATTTCTCCCGCCTCTTTTAAGGGCAAAATCAACGGCGTGGATGACACCCAGCATTTCTGCTTCCAGGGATGAGGAATGGCCACAGCCAGCATAGAAACAGCCCTGAAAATGACCAGCCGAATCGCGAAAAATATCCCCACAACTGGCAGGGCCTGGATTACCTTTAGAGGAACCGTCAACATTCACTTTGATACATCCCGACATTGGAGATTTCCAGAATACTTCAAATGAACGTTTGGTCCGTGGGAAGATGCCGGGCAGGCGAAGGTGACGAAGGATCACAAAATCACCAACCGAGTTGTTGCAACAGTCTTTTTGAATTGAAGCAGCTTCATGTATCGCAATAAGAATTCGAGATTTTCCTACAATTATACTAAATGAGCTCTTATTAGGAATAATGTCATTTCTAGAATACCAGATCACAGGAAGAAGTTCCGCTACCGCCGTGTGCAAGAGATTTTTAACCTAAGGAGAGAAAGCATTTCTAGTGCACTTGTTAAGAAAAAAACAAATATTTTTCAGAAAGGGACCATCTGCAATTAAATAGATCAAAAACATAATTCCATAAAGTAGATGTCGTCGCACACGACAAGAAGAGATGATCAGGATCTTCCCTGTGTTGATTGCACAAGCGACAAATAGAGCAGAGTTGAATGCTAAAAGTTTGAAGACATGCTTTAGTGGGTAATCTATTATGTGCAATACGCCAAATTAGAGTGAGTCTAGAAGGTTTGATCTAGGGCTTATTAAAATGACTCACCCAATGTAAGTTAGAATCACTTCCATGAAAATAATGTTGGTAAAAATTTTTGGAATCAAGGATGCCATTCGGAGCTGGTTCCCAAATGAGGAAGTCGCCATTAGGAGAAAATTGGTAATTATCAATAATCTGCACAATTTTTTCAGGGAGAACATGTCTGTGATAATGTAAGACATTCTTTATCAAGAGAATAGAGAAATCGGTAGTGGTATTAAATGGAAACAGGTATATCAAAGGGTTACCACACCATTTATCGCACCAAAAATTGATGGAAGAGTCAGCACTAACCATCCATCTCTAATTAGTCATGATCATTTGGAACGAATCTCTAATTGAGGCCCAGATTGAAGAATTAATGTAATTAAGATTCCCATTTAGAAGTTTGGTGCGGAATCTAAGGTTCAAGAAATCAGAAGCTTTGGAAGTACAATTAATAATATGCCAAGTAAGACGGGCCTGAAGAGCATTATTGAACATCTTTAAATTTTTAATACCAATGCCACCTTTGTCAATAGGTTTGCAACAGGTTTTCCAGGGAATAGTGACAAGTTTCCTTTCTAGAATATTGCCCGTACAGATGAAGTTTTTGATATAAGTATTAATCTTCTTGAAAATGCTAGCAGACCATTTGTAAATCATCAGAGAGTAGACCATCTTAGAGACAATGGACGATTTGACAAGACAAATCCTACCAGCCATTGAGTGGGATCTTCCTTTCTAGGTAGAGAGATGGTTTATAATTTTTTCAGTGATATTATTGAAGTAACTAGCCTTAGGATGACCCCAAAATATTGGAACACCCAAATATGTGAAAGGAATGAGACCCTCTTTAATTTCAAGGTAGGAAGTAATGCTATTTTTTCTTCGAACAGGAAAGTTCTTTCCAAAAAAATTATATGATTTATCCCAAGATATCTTTTGTCCAGAGACATCCCCATAATGATGAAGAGCTTGTTTGAGGACATGAATATTCTTTTGATCGGCCTTAATAAAAAGAATGATGTCATCGGCATATAAAAGGTGGGAGGGGATATTTAAGTTCCTGGCAGCTTGAATGGGCTTTAGAGATCCTTGAGAAACCCGATTATTTAAAAGTCATCTTAAATAGTCCTCAGCAATGACAAAGAGGATGGCTGATAGAGGGTCACCCTGCCTGACACCTTTAGAACAGTTGAGGAAGCCCCTAGGAGAGCGATTAATTAGAATGGAAATAAAGGAAGATCGGAAAAGAGTTTTCAGTCTTCCAATGAAAGAGTCCTGGAAACCAATGTTTTTTAAAACCCTGAAAATAAGATTCCAATCAATAGTGTCAAAGGCCTTTCTGATGTCCAGTTTGATGGCCACACCCCCCCCCCCCTCTAGTGTTTTTATTTAGACTATTGATACATTCCGAGGCCAGATAGATTCATTCCTGAATGGCCAGCCTTTAATGAAACCAAATTGATTCCATGACACAATTTTGTCACAAATGGGGTCCAGTCTATTCAAAATGATTTTGGTAATGATCTTATAAAGAGAAAGAGCAATGGGTCTGAATTGATGAATCTATGAAGCATTATCAACCTTAGGTATTAAAACTAAAAATTGAGCATTAATACCATGAGGTAGAGAACTGTGAGTAAAAAAATTCTTAACAAGCTTAAAAACATCCTTTTGGATAATATTGCAATGCTTTTGGTAGAAACCGTTATTGAACCCATCTGGACCAGGAGCACTGTCTGGATTAAGGCTAAAGACAGTGTCTTTAATTTCTTGATCAAGCGGAGTGCTTAAAAGAGTTTCATTGTCTCTATCATCAACCAGTAAGGGGATAATATTAGTCCTGATGTCAATATTTATTTCCGGGCCATTAAGAATGTTGTAAAAGTACGAGGTGACATGATCCGTTATGACTTCTTTAGAATCGATGATCGAATCATTATGAATAAGTTTGTTAAGGGTACGATTATCCATTCTTATTCTTTGAAGGGAATTATAAAATTAAGTATTACGATCACCATCAGTTAGCCATTGAGTCCTAAACATTTTCTTGCGCAGATTATCCTTAAAAGTGAGAAAGGAATTAAGTTTTAGGGCGAGATTAGCTTCCAACTAAGGATCCATGTTGAAATCCAACATAGTGTTTTGATTTTGAACACAGCCACGCTCATTTTCAAGAGAGGAAATTTCAAGCTCAATTTGAGATCTTGTAGATTTACACCAACTTTTAAGGGCCTGTTCTAGGAATTTCATCTTATACATAACGAAAAAGGAATCCTTATGGTGATTCATAGAGTTCCATGTGCGATGTATAAGAGAGACACAATTCGGGTTCGAGGACCATGCATTATTAAATTTAAAGGGGAGAATAGGCTTACGGCTGGTCATACAGAAGCTTAATAAGATAGGGTGGTGGTCAGAGTTAATTCTAGGTAGACTTATAGTAGAAATATTATCCCATATATCAAGGGCCTTCATGTTGACAAAAGATCTGTCAAGCTTACTGGCAACCATTTTATTATAATGTTTTCTGTACCAAGTATATTTGGCACCAATGAGGGAAACTTCAAAAAGGCTACAATCATCAATAGCCGACCTAAATTCTTTTGAAGAAATAGAAAGATGTGAGGGACCAATTTTTTCACAAGAACTTATGATGGAATTAAAATCACCCATAACAACCCAAGGCTCTTGAATTGAGCGGGCCATATCAGATAACTTATTCCATAGAGTTCGTCTGTCTTGATATCTATTATTGGCATAAACGATGGTACAAAGAAAGAGGCAGCCATTCAACAAGAAATCACATGTAACTTGTTGTTCGGTGCTTTTAATGATTTGAACATTTTGAAGGGAATTATGATAAAAGATCCACATAGAGTCAGTTTGAGGACCATGTTTACAAGAACCAAGAAAACTGTAATTAGGAGCACCAAATCTCATGTAGTTGGTTTTGAAGTTAACTTTTGGTTCTGATATAGCAAAGAGTTGAGGTTTATGAGTGTTTATAAGCCTCCTAATTGGAGTGGAGGTGTCATTGTTGGCTAATCCTTGGCAATTCCAATATATAAAATTCATTACTATTTGTGTTTTGGGTTGGAACACTTCTTTTTTTTATTTTCCAGAATCATTCTTCCTTTGCGATCGAGTAATCATAGGTGAGGAAGAAGATTTTTGTTTGTCTGTTTGATCATTGTAATTCGAAGGTGCCTCGTTGATAGAAACAGAGCTTGGCATGCACTCAGAGGCTGGGTTGTCAAGACCATTAGCTTGAGCAGTAGAAAGATCAGCTAAAGAATGTGAGGTATTCACCTTGGCAGTACAAACCATGGGAACAGAACAGACCTCTACTGTTTTTGGAGGGCTCTGAACCAAGGGATCAGAGGCAGTGAATTTTTTATCAATTTGAGATGTATCAGCTGGGTTGAAGGATTGATCAGGAGTAGAATGTATGGGTTTTGTAGAGGTAGTTTTTTCCAGTTTAGATGTCTGCATTTCAGCAAGAGGGGAAGGCCCAACATTTTTAACATAACAGGTGTTATCAGAAAGAGTTGATTCAATGGGAAAAAAGGATCAGGAGCAGTGCTGTGGGCAGAGTTGGCCATATCTATGTCAATATTTCCAATATGGGGTATCAGGATTTCAGATTCAAAAGCAGATATTGGAAGATTTAAAATAGAAACAGATGAAGCGGGAGAGGATTCAGAAGCGTGAGCAGTATTGAGGGAGATGTTGTGTGTAGTGGTAGTTGAAAAAAGCGAAGTTAATAGCAACATTTTCAGGATTAACAGCATACTTAGTTATAGTAATCATTTCAGGAGCAGTGGAAGGAGATGAAGAACCTGGGTATGCAGATTTTACCAATTCGCCTGTTGTTTTATTGAAGACCACGGAGTCAGCAATGCTATCCGTTGGGGCAAAGAAAACCGACCCCAAGAAGTTTGGGAAGTTTGGGTCCACTGTTTTTTGATCCAAGGTATGTTTTAAAGGTTTATTATTGCATACTACCTCTTAAATTATAGACTTCATATTCTATTGACTCCCTATAAATTAATTGTTAGGGCGTTGCATTGTTCTGTGTGGTTTTTAGATGATTTGGTTCACCTCCGCCAACCAAGGTAAGGATTTAGACATGCTATTTGGTTTCTCCCAAGTTAAATGGTGTTCAAGGGTGTTTTAGAGTTTATAGACTTTACGTTATAGTTTTTTTGGCCCCTCTGATGTGGTTTTGAGTTTTCAGAGCCTAAGGCGACTCGCCTGCATGTGCATAGGTAAGTAAATATATTCTCGTTGGTTCCCCTGTTATGTGTGTAGTCATCCATGGAAGTGATTATCCATTTATATGTCTATATGTTACCATTTATATATATATATTAATTAATTCACAAGTGATTTGAGATGGACATATTCATATAATAACATGTTTAAGGATCCCCTTCTGTTTCCCAAGGCCATTTGGGTGTGTGCATAAGGGATAGGTGTCCTAGCACATGTGTGATGGTGTATATGCCCAGTAGGGGATATTTAGCTTTTAGTAAGAAATCATGAAAGGATGGAGTGAATGTACCAGTTCAACGTAAGGTAGGATCCCATTCCTAGGCCCTTTAAATTTAAGAATTCATTAATTAATATCTTTAATAAATTTCTTTCTTCACATTTATTTGTTTTTACTTAATGAACTATTTATAGGTTAAATTCCATTATAATTTGAATAGAGTGTGATTTCATAAAGCAGTGTTAAATATGTTAAATGGTATCTTGATAATAAATTCATATTTCTTTTAATAAACTCCTCCAACGGGGGTGCGCTGTCTGTGAAAACTCACAGTGATTGTTTGGGTTATTTAGTTACTTAACACATTGAATTTGATTTTTCATGAATGATTTTTTTAATAAATGTTAAATATATTTAAATGAATATGTTAATAAATAAATTCCATGATTTTATAATAAACCACTTCCAATGGTGGTGTGCTGACTTCAAAAAAATTATTAGTGATAGTTATTCATATCATGTTTTTATTTGGCTTGAGTTTTCCAATTTCCGCTTGATTGTTTTTTATGGATAGTTATATTTTTTTATCATTCAATAATATAAATGGAATCTTCATTCTCATTTAGATAACATTACCGAATTTGTATATTCCTTGATCATGAGAATCTTATTTTTACCCTAGAATTTTACAAATGCAATTTCTATTATTAGTTAAAGTAAACGAATTGATAAATGGTTTGTGTTGGGTGTATGATTATTTTCAACCTTTTTGTTTCTCTTTCGATTTCATGGTTTTGTGCATCTCACTACAAACTTCTAGTGATGTGATGACCTCTATTACTAATTTGTTTAGTTTGTTCAATAGTTATCATTGTGGCCTTTGCTAATGGTGAAAGCCATTCGGTGTGTTCGCCTTGCCTCTTGGCCACCCCTTTGGGTGTGGCCAACCTTAATACCCTTATACCTTTATCCGTAGGTTATAAATGTAATGTGATAATTTGAGATAAATACCCTTCATCAAAAAGTAGGATAGAATTTTCAATTTAATCTTATTAATAACTTATTGTGGAGGAGTGTTGATTCCATTTGATTTTTCATAAAATATATTGTACATGAAAGGTCCAAATTGTGATTCCCTGTTCTGGTGGTTCGACCTACACTCCAAACATATTCAATTTAGAAAATGAAGTGGTTTTTCGGTTTCTACGGTATTTCTAAATACATATGAGTTAGATAGTTCCTAAATGGATTATTAAGGATGGACTCATTGGAAAATTGGATATGCTAAGTTTTAGGTGATACTAAACCCCTTCCCTGTGATATCATGATGAGCTCAGGGTGATGCCATGTCCTGAGCGATACATAGCATTTGAGAAGATATCCGAGTATGGGCTCAGTGGTATTAGATAATTTGAATGATTTACTTAAGAGATACCATTTTAAATGGGCACAGACTCAGACTCTACAACTAGTTTATTATAATAATAAAAATGCTGTTTGGTTTTCTTGGTATTTCTAAATATTTATAAGGGGTACCTATTCCTAAAGTGATTATCGAGAACAAACATAATATAAAAGTGGATGTGGTAATCCTCAAGTGATATTTGATCCATTTTGTGTAATACTGAGATGGTCTCAATAAAAAAGGCTTTCCCTGAGCGAAAAGTGGTCTTTAGAAAGATTGCATTGAATGGGATTGGTGGTATTGGGTAATTTGAAGGATGTACAATAGTGATACCTTATTGGGACAGTATAAGAATATGACTCTATAACTTCAACATAATGATAATTAATATGACATTTGGTTTCCCTTGTGGTATTTGACTCTTTCTAATATCCTATAATGCTCATTGTTTATACATATATTAGACTCGAAGTTAAAGAATTGGCTTTTTGGTATGGTTCCTTTTTTATTACCTTCAGTTTTCTATCCATTATATATATAAATATACACCCTTATTCTTATAGGTACCCATTTCAGATTTTTGGAATAGGCTAATATATGTGGTATTGGAAGGGTGACAGTTTAGGAACCCAGACCATGATTCTAGTTTTAATTACTGTTAATCGACATTATTTTATATTACACGCTTTTTAATTTATAAATCATTGTTTGTATTGTGGTTGACATCGATGGTGCTAGTATACAAATATTTATATCTCACATCCAATTTGGGAAACATTTCACTGGGGTACACAAGTAGACTTTTCTTTTTCTTAGGACTACAAATAATGATTGATTGTTTATACTGTGTTGTTTGTGTCTGAGAGATTGGAGAAAATATCTGAGATGGTTCTCGGGATTCTCAATGAGATAGACCTTTGGGATTTGTTATATTTTCCATATTATTCTATTGGGTTTTAAAGCATGTTGTACTGTTTATCTATTTCAATAAGTATCACCACCATGACATTAATTCATCAGCTATATAATTGGTATTTTTAACTTTTATAAAATTTTATAATGTTTAATTCTATTCCTTTGTGTCATGTTTAATTGATGCTTCCTCTATTTTCTTGTACTTATAATTTATTACACCATTGTTCAACTCTGAAAAGAGGGTATAGTCTCACCACTATCACCACCTGAGACCCTCGCTGCCAGTTGGGAGCCTCTGGTGTACTGGGGGACGAACCTGATGTCATGTGACCCACCGGCCCGGCCACTGTCTTAGAGGTGACATGGTTTAGTTTATGAAAACTCTAGTATCATAAATATAATATAATTTTATATTGATAATATAAATATCATCCTACCAAAATTTTTATGAGATCCTTTTATTCAATGAAAGGATTCCATTGTTCAATTTATGGATATTTACCATCTACATTGATAATGAATTTTTTTCATTATCAATTTCAATTAAATGATGAAAACTATTAATATAGTTGAATATTATTTTATAAATTATATTATATCTTATTTCATGTTATGGAACTAATATAGAGATATGAAATATAATAAAATAAATCATATTTATGACGGTCGGAAAAAAAATTTATAATATACTAAACTGTTATCATTACTAATTTAGCCTATCAATAATCCTCATGTAAAAATGAAAAAAGGAATATAATACCATGTAAACTTAAAATAGTCAATTAATTCAATATAAATTGTTATCTAGATTAATAATCCCATTTTACATGTATATCCATAATATTTTCATTTTATCCCACCATGAAAGGAATGCTCCCAGAACGACACTTTTGATATTTATAACTCATCAGTTTTGTAATAAATGAAATTAATCAGATTATAATAAATAAAATATATTTGGAATATGTTAATTATTATGAAATTAATGAATCAAATTTAATTATACCTGAAATTAAGTGTGATTGTAAAATACATCAGAACACAGGATAAGGGAATTATTAACTAAATTTTCATTTTTTGAGTTAATCTTCTACTCTTTTATGTCATTATAATATAATGTGTGAAATAAAATTTTATTATCTTATGTAATAAATACACTTATTTTTTGTATTTAAAACTAACAGACATAATAAAATATATTTATTTGTTCTCACTTCAATGACATGATATATGGATGGGTCTTTCTTTTAGAAATCCCATTTTAATATATCTTTTTACAAAACTCAAAATGAATTTTTTATACAAATATGGAATTAGTAGAATTTTTTGATTTCATAATGCCTTAAGGACTTAAATTTTCGTTTAAAATATTAAATGACTATTTTCAAGGAATATTCTTTCTTATATGTGAACATTATTTCATTAAAAAAGTGATCTTTCGATAGGGAAAAATTATGAAAATTTTCATGCTTGTTGATTATTTTATAGTTCATTCGAATTTTCTATAACAATGGGTGGTTATTTTTAAAATCAAACGTCCGTGTGTCCATGATATCCCAACAATATTTTAGGCATGATTGAAGTTGATTGTATTGTCCTTCCAAAATTAATGACAGTGTTTACACCAGTTATAACTATGATGGATATCTCATATATAATGGTGGTGGTTATTTTTATAGTCATGAGGGTTTGATCATATGTAAATATTGAAACAATGAACCATGTTAGAAATTTTATTTGTTCAATTTTTCCATGTTACTCTAGAAATATCATTTTTTCATGAGGTACATCATTGGGTTCATCTTCACAAATAATGTATGTGTTACTCTTGAAGGGTGAAAATTACACCTCTATTAAAACGATTTCATGAGTTTTTAATGATTTCAATAACTATTTTTTTAGATTTATATTATTTATTTAGACTTCTTATTAAATATTTTATTTACATATAATAGAAGGAAAATTTATTTCCTGGGTATGAAAATGATTATTTTATTCAAAAATATTATTATGAAAAACCAAAATTTTTATAAGTATGGAAAGAAAATATATTTCTCTCTATTTTCACATACTGAAATTTTTATTAGAATTCAACATTTTTTAAAAAAATTTCAATAGTATTAAGGTAGTATATTGGAAATGGTGAGAACATGGAGAAAAGTATGAATATTTATCATGAAAATAAGTCATGTTTTAGTTTGAGGACACATGTTCGGCGGAAAAAAGGATACCACTACTTAAAAAATACCATATATCGATGGTTTGGAACCATTCGAAGAGGCCTCCAAACCATTGTTATATCCTATGCCAATGGTTTGGAGAGACAAGGGAAAGTAAGTGGAGGGGATATGTCTATACCAAAATATTTTGGAATACTTTTTTTATAGACATATAAAAATGGGTTTCAAAACCATTGGTATATGTAATATGAAATACTATACCAAAGGTTCCATAAAACCGTTGGTATAAGTAATTCAAAAAAATTATTTCAGCGGGTTTGGATCCCAACAACTCCCATTGGAGATTTAACGACCTAAAAACTAACCTAACTTACTTTTTTGAACATAATTTCATAAATATATATATGTATTATCATAAGTATTTTATATTTTGATTTATTTAATGTCCTCTATACGAATATTCCACTAAAATTCCATGTACCTATACCAACGGTTCTCAAAACCATTGGTATAGACCTATACCAACGGTTTTGAGAACCATTGGTAAAGGTTCTTTGATTTTTGGACCCATACCAATGGTTTTGGACACACTGTTGGTATAGGGGGGACCTATACCAACGGTTTGGCCAAAACTGTTGTTATATAGTCTCTATAAAGGAACTATAACAATGGTTTTCCCAAAACCGTTGGTATAGATCCAAATTAGTGAACTATTACAACGGTTTTCCAAAAACCCTTGGTATAGATCATATTTCTAGTAGTGTACATAGTTGAGGTATCTGACCTATAATATATGAGATTCATAGGTAATAGTTATACCCTAATTATCTAAAACTAGAATCCTGAAATAATCTTCAACTGATAGAGAATAATTTCTTTACATAAACTCAATATTATGTGATATTAATGGTTGGGTCCTTAAAGTTTGTATCAGAAGTCAGTTTAGACATCTTTAGAGGTTATGATGTAATTGAAGCACAAGTTTCATGTCATATATGATAATAATGTTTAATATGGTAGGCATAGTCATAGTTATTTTTGGATGAGAAGAACTTTTATTGGCATAACATGAACAAGGATATAATTGTGTTTATACTCCTCAAATGATGGTATTTGATGATTTTGTTGATATGATTAGAATAAACATTTTAGTTTTAATAAATAGTTGGATATAGAATGCAGAAAAGTAAATATAGTTCTGGTGGAAAATGTAGCAGCTTTTTGAAAGATCTACAAAAGGAAACATGATCATAAATAAAGAAATATGGTGATTATTATAATGTAGTTTTTATAAGTAATGATTAACCATTGGAATAATTTTATGTTTATTAATCTATCAAGTATGAATGACATGATTCATTATGTATGTTCATGTGAAAATATAATAAAGGTAAATATATTCAATGACCTATGTCTCAGAAATGTAGGAAAATATCATAGGAAAATGTAATCAATGTATGGTAAGATATTAATTGTGGTAATTGAATCATAATGTAATATTATTACAAATAAAAATAAAGTGTTTTGTTGACTCTATGAAGGGGAAATATGTTAATCTCGTGTTTTCAGTTAAATGTTCTAAATGTGGGGATTATGATCATTAATCATATTGATGGCCTATGAAGAATAATCATGAATATGATCAGTATAACCATAAAAATACCAATTTTGAAATACCTAATTCCATTAAAATTTATAATGGGGACACTACAAATGGCATATGAAAGGTAATGATTATTTCTTCAATCATTTTTTGACATTGAAGATTCATAGGACTAGATTATTTTAATTTTAATATGAAAGAAATAATAAGGAATTATATATAAAATCCTAGAAAAGAGAGTATTAACAATGATTAATTCTTAATATGAATATGTATAAGGGATTCATGACTTATGGTGTATTTAACGATGACTAAATAATGAAATATATTTACACACATATGAAGATGGGAGTACATTTTAAGACATATATTGAGATTTATTTATATATAGCCCCATAGTTATTCATATGGAATTTTTATTTAAGGATTAAATTACTTTTCACTCTATGGATAAAATTTTAATTATATCTATAACAATTGGGGTTTATATGATCAATATTTTTGAGGAAAATAATTAAAAAAAGAAAGGTATTTGATACATTTTGAGGTAATTTTTTTTCTTAATGATGTATTTATTGTGATTATTTTTAGGATGTTTCCAAATATTCTATCAATGTTTTACTTACTATAGTTTAATAAAAAATGAAAACACATATGCTAGGTGTCTACCCATTGTGTTCGATAAGACCATGAGATTTAAACCAACAACTGATGGGTAACATGTGTGAATCACCTTCAACCATCCTATTTCATTTCCGGATTAGTATGGATGTTATTGAACAATTTAATAGATGAAAATTATGTTTATTTTGGGAAATATGTTTTATCTAATATATAAGCACGATAGTGGGAAATTTTATTGTGGTTATGTGATTAATGTTATTTCATATGACAATTAATATTTTGAGAAAGCTATATGATTTATTTAGGAATAATACTATGAGATTTTATTTGTTTAATAACGGTTTAAATACATTTTGGAAGAATATATGGTTTTATTTTTTTATTTGTGAGGATTCATGTTGTTTATAGAAATTCCAATATGATCTTAGAGATAATGTAATTTAAGAAATTAAATTTTTTGTTTGAGACATTATGTGTGGTATATTTGATTTTGGGATAAATATAAATTTATCTTGAATTGATATGCAGTCAATTCCTTATATTGGTTTTTGATTTTAATCATAGTAGGTAATAATTTTGAGTTGTTTTGGGGATTGTTATTTATTGAATTTTCTTTGTTGAACATCGGTTATACCTCTATAATTTCAGTGATTAAGTGAATTTAGTAATTATATTATATTATCGTAAAAAATATTGGTTTTAATAAATGTACAATGAAAGTTTGATGATATTGTTTTTCTTAAGTGATTTTTTTGATCTGTAAAATTGGATTATAGTGTTTCATGCTTGAAAAATTAATACTCATCATTTGGGAAAAAGGTGAGTTTATGGTATAATTGTTTTTATCATGCATATAAATGTTTTCATATTATTAGAGTAGGTAAAAATGTAATCATTAAAAAAACTGTATCCATTCTATTTTATTACATAGAAATCAATTTCTATTCAACCCACCACATATTTATAGTTTTTAATGGTTAACTTCCTCATGGCCATGTTGTACATCACTCTATATTAGTATTTGAGTGTTAATTTTGTATTTTATATCATTGTTTTCATATCCCAGTTATGTTATAAGATATGAAAACCAAGTATGTGTTATATCATGAGATCTTCGTATCTCCGTTACTATCTATTCAAAAGGATGTTTTACTAATACATTTTATGATGTGTGATTTAGAAAAAGGTATTTTGGAAATTCAAACCCATAGTTTTTTTATCCCGAGTTCAAAATTTGAGGATAAAATTTATTAGGGGGAATATAAAATTTTTATTTATTAAAATTATATAATATGTTCAATATAGTACAATATACACCACCTCAAGCTTAAATAATAAACAAAATATTATTTTTTAAATATTTAAATTACAGCATATGCTTTAAATTGGTTGGTTTGAATAGTAGTAAAAACATTTTAAAATATATATATTTCTCATCCTCCTTGATATTTTATTTATTAATAATTTTTCAATAAGTGATATATTTTTATTAAATTAATTTTTAGATAATTAATAATGAAATTATATTCATAAAAACCAAGTTTAATTAAAAAATAATAGTTATTGTTTTTCATGTAAAAATAATATAAACAATTTCTTTAACTAATAGAAAATTTATTTTACAAAATACTAATAATTTTGGAATCCATCATATCAAAAATAATTAAATAGATGAATTTTGATAATATTTGTAAATATTAGATTTTTTGAATAAATATTGAAAAATATTTGTTTACATTAAAACACAATATATTATTTACAAGGTAAAATAATGATTAAAACATTTTAAATTTTAAAATGTATATTTGGATTTAAAATAGTATTATTATTATTTTAAATTGATTTTAAACTTTTATTTATTATAAAATCATTTTATATTTTAAAAGAGTAATTTTCCCGAATAAGAATTTTTTAGTTCATTATTTCGATTTAGTTAGAAGTTAAATTATTAAAATTATTCATTTTTTATTTTAAATAATATATTCCAAATTTGAATGAGCAGTTGAATATTTTTAATATGCCTCTTTTATTTTTGGATAATATAAATATTATACGTGGTAATTTTTATTACATTTAATAAGGGAAAATAATGTAATTATTGCTAAAAATAATATTATAAGGAATATGAAATCACACAATCATTTGTACTAATTTTATATTATGGGTAAGTTTAATCCCAAATCATCCATTAGTAGAATTTATGTCTTTTTATAGCCATTTTGATGAAATTAATTCCTTTATTTAATTTTATTTAAAGAAAACCCATACATATCCCAGTATTATTTATAATAATAATAAAATTATTAATATATAGTGATCCACAAGATATTTTCATCCATAAATATAATTTTGAAATTGAAAATTTTAATATTCATCATATAAATTTATAAATGAAAAAACATTCATAGAGGCTTTCACAATGATGATGTAGTAATTATTAAATTACTTGAAAAAACCCATAAAATATATTTACAATATTAAATTAAATATAATTTGAGATATTAATGGTTATTGAAAAATTCCCTAAAAAATTATTATATGGTTAGGATATTAAAAAAATATCTTGTTCAAATTAGAATTTTAATTAATTTTTGTAATGTCATTGTAATTGATTGTATCAAATTTGACAATAATTATATTTTATGAATATAGTTTATTAACATTTTTAATAAAAATAAATGATGCCAAAAAAGATATTATATGGTTTAAAATTTTATACCATAATAATTTAAGGAGAATTTTTATTTATTTTACTCTAGAATAATCATTTATATTTTAATATTTTTTGATATTTATGAAGCACCACACACATCAATTATAAAAGGTAACACCTAACATCACATCATTTCACAACCATGACCCTTATAGATCAATCATACACAATTAAATTATTTTATACACATACCTAGTCACATTTATGTGGTTCTGGTCTCATCAAAATACCAATTCTTTGTTCCTTAAGGGATCCTTCAAGGTGTTGATATTCAAGAGGTGACTTCCTTAAACCACGTCTCTTAATTTATTTTCTTCTTATATCTTATCCTCCCCACCTTAATTCATCAATTAACAAAAAATAAATTATCATCTATATACTGGAATGTTATATTTTTAATGTAATATATTTTATCCATAATATTTCTCATATCCTCTTATTTAATGAAAGGAAACCACTGCCAAATTATAGAGATTAAATGTCCCTAGGGATAATTAGTTTACATTTTTCATTACCAGAATCAAGGTTGGTCGAAAAACAATTATTAAGTTTAAATATGATTATAAAAAATATATTATTAATTATTAAGTGTTCTTAACTAATATATTGACATTATATCAAATATAATTAAAACAATTCATGTTGGTTAGAAAATACACCATAAAAAACTAAACAATTATAATTAACTTTTATAAAAAGGATTATCCTCATGTGAGAAAAAATTATGTATTTCACTAGTTATACATATAGAATATATTTAATTAAATATAATTTCACATATGTGGCACTATTCTCTTTTGACATGAACATCCATAAATGTACACTATATAACTTAACATGAAACCCTGAAACGAAGGCTCCCAGAACAAATTTTTTTATTTTCATACCTAATTGAAATGGGTATAAATGAAAATATAAAATATAAAATGAATAAATTTTTTAAAAGAGGTTATTAATTTATTAAATAATGTAATATTATTTGACTATCCAATACAGTAAGAGATAGGTCATAACTCATTTAAACATATTGTAAAGGAATTATAAATTAAATTACTCTTTGTGGAGTTAAACTTCTATATCATTATGTCATGAAATGATTATGTGTGAAATTTATTTTTATTATCTTATATTGTATTTCCTAATTTTTTATGTTGATTTAAAGATAACCAAAAACATATATTCAATTTATATTTTATAATTTCTATTGTCACGACATGTCCTGAGGGACCTTGTCGTGACTACCCCATGCCCGCCTTCCATAGGCCAGGGGCTGACAACTAGCACCAAAGGCGTAAATCCCGATAACTGGGAAAGAATTGCCTTTATAAAAGTAAACAAATAACCACAGAGTACAAGACTAAGTAAAACACTAAAAACAAAAGGAAGTGATGAAAATTAAATGGTCCTGAATACAAACCCAATTGAAAGTGTAGCTACAACTGAACAAAAGTACAACAGAAAAGTCAAGAAGCTGGAAGAATAGAAGAAGCTCCTAGGTCGCCCACCACGGATCCTACCTGAAGGGTAGGTATAAATAACACATCTCCTGGATTGTACACCACGGATCCTACTTGAATGGTAGGTACATATAGCACAGATCCTAGATTGTTCACCACATATCCTACCTGAAGGGTCGGTACAGATAGCACAACTCCTGGATTGTCCACCACGGATCCTACTTGAAGGGTAGGTACAGATAGCCTCCACAACGCTCTCGCCCGTCAACCTCCAACGAGTATTGTCACGTCGTGAAGACCACCTCTAGATACTGAATCATCGTGAGTTCCATCTCCGGGTACCATCCAGTCCTCGAAAACTCGGCCTCTGTCAGCACTGCCTGTCGTCTCCAACCAACACAACAAGGTGCGAGCATAGCCCGTGCAGGGGTGAGTATAATGATACTCAGTAGGGACCCTAGGACCCTCAAGGTCCCACTAAATCCAAAAAGGATAACCATAAATAAAGATCTCAACAGATAACCTCTACTTAGGTATGCACCCATACATATACCTAAGTTATCAAGTAACCCATATCAATCATGAGGAAACACAAAGGTCATAGACTCAACTCAAACCAGGATTTTCATTATCGAAACTATATCTTCTGATGAGACGCTTCTCTGGAGTGTACAGTGATCATGTCATGACTCTGAGGTACTTCTCACAATCCTTGGACTGCTGAGGTACTCTTCCTGTCGAGTACCGCGGGTCAGCCACCCAAACACAATAGTGCTTCCCGCCGGGGTCTGCCACCTAAACACATTAGTGCATCCCCCCTAATAGCCTGCAGAGGTACTCTCCGGACGTGTACCGCGGGTCTGAACCCAAACATAGTAGTGCTCCGTCTACCATGGGTCTGCACCCAAACAAATTAGTGCTCCGTCCACTAGGCTAGTCGACTCACTTCAAGTCAAGTCGGTCAAGCAGTTATCAGGTCTCAGCCAGCTACACGGTCTCTGTACTCCCTACGATCATCTCCAGGAGGGTCTTCTCCACGAGCTATAGTTCGATACTCCAAGTATCACATAGTCCCACAAAGAAGTATCTCAAAGGACCGCCTTGTAATAGGGGTCTCAACGCAACTGACGGCGCGTCAATGGGACGCCTGGTCTGTGAGTTGTTAGCATTTTCGTCCCAGGGGCCCGGTTAGTTTCTTGTGCAAACCAACCCGGCCATATCCTAACTGTACCCTGTACTCCCATAAGGTATACTCATAGGGACCTTTTTTCAACGTGATCACCAACGCCGATGACGGTTCGTCAAATGGACGTCCGGTCTGAATGTTATCAGCTTTTCTGTTCTAGGGGCCCGGCTGGATTTCGGGTTCAATCCAACCCGGCCACTATCCAATTGCATGCAAAACTCTGGTGAAGTATTCCAAAAGTTCTGTTTCATCAGGAGGAATCCAACAATGTCGACGACATGTCTATCGGACATCCGGAGCTCAAGATATAAGTGTTTTCGCTCCAAGGGACCGGTTGGTTTCGTGTTCGAACCAACTTGGCCGTGAAAATAGTTCTCGGAAACCTTGACTGTAATATACCGAAACAATAGACTCTATCCAAGGATCGCATCGCAACTGATGATGCGTCGATCGGAGGTTCGTAGCACAAGATATGGGCATTTGAACAAAAACTACCTGAAAATATGTGGTTTGGGCCTGGTCCGACCCGGCACGTGACCCCTTGGGTCGCCCCAAACTTGGTCGACCCTACTCGGGTCCGGGTCTGGCCCACTAGGGCGCGGCCCAGCCCGGTGGCCGGTTGGCCTGCCACGCTCGTGCGGCCCGCGTGGCCTGATCTGCTGGCCAAGCTGTGCGGAATGGGGGGGGGGGGAGGCGTGCGCCCCCCCTGATTGAAGTCGGGGCTCCCGCGTGGGGGCCGCTCCCTGCCAGTGACGTGGCACTGGCCACCACGTCTCCCTCAGACCCATGCGGCCGCGGGACCGCCGCTTGCCACCGCGGATGAAGCCGCGACGGACCTTCCTTGCGGGGCGCCGGGCGCCGCAGCCTCCTGGAGGCCGGCTGGTGTTGGCCGGCGCCTCCGGCCGCCGGGGCGCACCGGCAGGGTCTTCTGCGGACCACTGGAGTTGCTCCGGTGGTCCGTTTTCAATTCTTTCTGCGTCGATGGACCTCCCAAGAGCCATAGATTACTACGAAGGATTAAAAATGCCTTTACGGCCTGCCTCTTCATCATCCGTCATTCTGCACTTCGACAAAAAACTGCGGAGGGTCTGGGCTTTGTTTGTTAGCCCGTGCCCTCTGCGTTAGAGGTTTTAAAAACAATATCAAACTCAACCAAACCCGAATATTCACCCCGCAACCACCCCGCATTAACGAGCGATCCGCGGATCAACAGACAGAGATTGATCCGCACTCGTCGTCCTTTTTAAATTGATAAAGGGGAGACCAAAAATAATTCCCCAACCTAGAAATTGACGTCACACGTCGTCAAGTCGTGGAAGTCGAACGTCGCGGTAGTCGGGTGTCGTAGAAGAACGGTATCGATTCCATCGATGTCAGAAGAAGTAGAAGAACGTTTTATTGGCGTCGGCCTCCACGGTCGGTGTCTCCTTACTTTTTGCGGAAGAGGAAGGTTGTCTTTCTTCATTAAAAAAGATTCTTTTTTCATTGAAGAGGCGTCGTTCTTCAATGAGGAGAAATTATTTCCTCTTCCTTCTTCTTCTTCTTCTCCCAAGGCCCTCTCTCTCCATGGTCCTCAACGCAAAGAGTGTCCCCCAAAATAAAATAAAAGGATTCCACCAATTATTTTATTATCACATGCAATTTGAAATTCAAAACTCAAAACACATAATTAATTAATTGAGTAGGTTCAATTAAATTAATTTGTGTTTGTTGGAAAGAGTTAAGAGAGGGGGTTTTTCTTTGAGAGTTACAATTTTAAGAGGGGATATGTTATGAACGTTTGGGGAAGGTGAGGGTTGGGCTCGTGTGGGCCCCACCCCACCATAATACTCACAAAGGTAGTTAACTACATGTGGGTCACACTCCCAACGTCCTTACTTAGGTTATAACCACAAAAGAGAGGGAAAAAGTGTTGTGACACAACACCTAATCCACTTAACATGAAATAAAAATATAATTGTAAAACAACTATATTTTTTTCCTCGTTTTTTTAACAACTCCACCCGAGAAAACGCAACTCCGGAAAGGTTCTTTCTAAGTCATTATCGGCACTGTGGTTTTATCGGTGCCCTCATATTTCAATTTCGATCATCGTTTCAAATGTTATAAAAACCCACTCATTCGTTCACTGAACGTACCCGAGCTAAACATCATATATTGATTCTGGGCACACCAGACCTCGGAATCAGGCGCCGTCAGAAACTGAATTTTTTTAAAATCCCAAACCAATTACAAAAAATTTTCCCTTGAAATTTCCGGGTCTTTACTTTACTCCGACTTTAGGGCTTTCCGTCCCCGTAAAGCTTTGACACAAACTAGAGATACAAAAGCGGTACTGAGCACGCATCTGAGACTTCTGCTCCCATGTGCTCACCTGGAGGTTCTCGTACTACCAGTGAAAGAGAAATAGAGGAATCGACCGTCTTCATAGTATCCACTCCTGTCAATCCTTGATCCCTACTAGAACCTCTGTGAATGTCACTCTGCCATCAACGTCCTACTTCTTGAGGTCGATGATGTGTGATGGATCATGCACCTGGTGCAACTGAGGTGGAAAGGATAAGTCGTAAACCACCTTACCTACCCTGCTAAGGTCCTAGAAAGGTCCATTGAATCCCAGAGTTAACTTCTCTCCTTGACCACATCTCTGTAAACATCGTTGAGGTGAGACCCGTATAGGGACGTGATCACCATCCTCGAACTCTAGAGGCATTCATTACCTGATTAGAACTGAAACTCAAAACTACTGCTTCCATGAGGGTAAGGTTGGTCGACCCAAGAGTGATCAGCCACACACTCCTATGCATGAGTTTATTTAGTGCTGCCTGGGGTTTCCTTTTCGCCGACCAAGGAAAACCACATCCAAACGTTGTAGATAAACTACAACCTTTTTGCCTAATATAGTCAATCCATGTATAAACTATGGATCCAATCCATTCTCAGACGAACATCATAAGGACTTGACGCTTCCACCAAGAGATACCAACCGAATCTCTCTCCTCGTGGGTCATATCACACTGTCGGCGTAAGTGTGATTATCGAGTCTCCTCCCAAGGAATCTCCAGACATGAGGGTCAAGTCTACGTCTTACCGGAAACTCTATGTATGGGACAAGATTAATGGAAGGAAGGAATGATTCATATCAAATTTTGTTACTACGGAAGCTAGTGGTGGAAATAGGCGGTCCCATGAAACATTCTTAGAGCCATTGGGTCACACTTATTGAATGCATGCAGCTACTCTCTTCCCTTTCCCTCCAGCACCCTGAGCTTGGCCGGGAATACAAAGGCGGGTGATTGTAACATGTCGAAAAGTACACCACCTCATGCTACTCTCATAGCACTACTTCCACATCTGCTACTCTGTAGAATTATCTGTCCTTAACATTTCTTCTTCTTGAAACATTTTACATGCCCAAGTCTCCGAGACTGGCCCCAGTTTCCAGCTTCCCACTGCTAACCTTCACGGACTGCATCTATTCAACAAAATAATTCTCAACCACAAGGGTTCTTTCTAGCACCCCAGAATAAGTAGGAATGCATATGTAAAGGAGTTCTTACTCGGATATCCATTATAAACACCTCGCTCTGAGGCCCGAGCTCTAAAGCACTGATCGAATCATATTCATCGAGTACCCAGAATGTTCAGTACGCCTCGATGAATACTTATCTACCGACTCGTCGTCCTGCCGAAGCTATATAAGCTCTAGAAAACGTTCAGCCACCTCCTCGATCCAATCCTCAACCACCTGTGAGTCAGGATCACCTCGGAACATGAGGGTCTCTGATGTTGGAAAACGTGAAAGGAAGTAAGCCTACATGTGTCACCTACCGGTACCGCCGGTTGTCACTGCTGACCAACAGGTAGTGATTTATAGCGAACACACTACCTGAAGGAACTATCTCAGACATCGGTCCACGTACCAAAGCCTCGTCACAATGCGGACCATCCTCATGGTCACTCACTGGAAAACACTAGTACACAAGTCTACCTTCCACTCCACTGCTGTCTCAGCTAGGTGGAAAACTCTAGCAATCGCCTCCAGATAGTCCTCTGCTATTTGGGAATCTGCCTCGCCTCGTAACCTCGAAGGCCGCTGCTACATGAACTCATGCAACGCGCTCGGCCAGCGTGCATAGTTCACTTGTATGGCTGGTAGAATCTTCTACCAAATAGGTGGTGGTGCTGCTGGTACACCACCCAAGGGTGCCAATATATTAAAAAGGGCCCCGCACCAGTGCCTCGTCGCTCGGTGGGCCGTCATCGAGTACTCTCTCGGAACTCCAACTGACTGTCTGCGTGGAGACATCCTGAACAGATGTGATATGGTCAAACGATTTATACATGGTGAGATTACCTAGTTTGAGCTGACATTTAAACCTTTTGGAAACACACACACAATCAATGTTTTTCATGCACAATGTCGGAAATCAGTAGTCAGGGTCCTGGTGTACGGATACGTCGGCCGCCACACCAATAATGGACTCCCTGAACTGAAGACCACACTCGGTACCCTTAACAGTATTGCCTCACATGAAGAAAAATATTAGAGTCCTAAGTTCTATGGTTGAACAGACCCATCTGATACCAATTAATACAATGACCCAGAAATTTCATGGAAAAAATTTTCCTTGAAATTTTCGGGTCTTTACATCAATGATATGATATTTTCAATGGAAATTACTTCAAACATTCTATTTTAAACTATTTTTTTACAAAATTAAATGGAATGACTTTTATCATTTACATAATGTGCCTATTTTATAAAATATATTATTAAATAATGATTTTATTTTAAATTTTCAAAATAAAATATTTATCTTCAGTGAAAATTATGTTCTTTGTATGTATGCGATATTCTTTTAAAATAAGTAATTTTCATCAAGGAATGACTCTTATGATGAAATTATTCATGTATAATGAATTTAATGGTTTATCGGAATTATTTTTGAAGATGGGTTGTTTCATTATAAAAAATAATGGTGGGTCCATGATATCCCTCCAAAGTATTGGGTATGTTTGAATTTGATCGTATTATTATTCCAAATGTTACTACGATGGTTATACAATGCATAATAGTGATTGCTATGTAATGTGGAACTATGTTTGACAATTATTGTTATACGAGAGGTCTACACCATATAAAATAATAAAAATGATGGACCAAGTTACTTATATGATTTATTATATGGTTTCTATGTTTCAAAAAATATGTCCTATTTTCCAAAGAAAATTACTAGGATACTATTCAAAGAATGGTATCTTTTACTCTTCAAGGGTTAAAATTATTACATTGTGAAATATCTTTCATTAGTTTTTCATGTTTTCAAAGAAGCAAGTATGTGTTTAATTTTGAAAATTGATAATTACTATTAAATTATTTATAAAATTCCATTGGAAGAAAAAGGTGAATTAATGGGTATGATAATGATTATTATGAGGGAAATTGTTATTTTGAAAATAAATATTTTTAAAATTATTCACAAACTAATAGTTTCATTCCTTATTTTTTGTATCACACTAAACATTTTGTGCCAATATTTTTTTAAAAATAATTTATATTTTTTAAGAGGTAGTAGGGAAATGATGATATCAATGATAAAATTTTGAACTAATATTATTAAAAACTAATCTTTTTTTAGAATACAATATTTTGGTGGTGAAAATGGATACTAACGTGAAGTTACATTCTTGAAATATAAGGGGTTTTGATGTAAGAGTAATGAACTAATTATAAAAAAACTCTTTATATTAAAGGATACCCAAATGTAGTAGATTAATTTTTTCGACTTAGAACCCAATATTATGTTATGTTAATGGTTATGTACTTACTTTCCATGAAACCAATATTTTTTATCTATCCCTTAATGGGATTATGATGTTCTTTTTTATCAATATTGATAACACATTTCTTCTAATTATTGATTATTATATCTATTTCCTTTGTTAAATCCCTATTCTATTTTTTCATGTTTCATGATCCTGGTAATCATGGGTATGAGTTATTTTATCATTCTATTATTCACATTGATTAAGTCTCCATAACTATATGATATACATATGATCAATAAAAAAATTCATTTCTTAAAGAATACATTTCCCTAAATGATGATTTGATATCACCCTTCCAAAATTTCCTTTTCACCATGTCATATATAATGGATTTTATTGAGTAATATCTAGAAGGTATTTCGTATCATTATTGATGATGAATTAATTTGAAAATTAATAACATGGGATAAGTGGGAGAAATATTCTTTAAATTTTGTATAAATTGTTTATGTAAATGTTTTCCTAGTTCTCAAAAAATATAAATCTAAATGGTCTTAAATTTTATAAGTGGTAAGATATTTCCTTTTTAATGTTTTATGGTTTAGATGAAGAAATGAGGTGGTAATTATTTTCCACAAATACATAAATGTAATTTTCATAATTTCAGCATAGGATCTGAGAGTGTTAGTTATAGGCTATTTTTGTTGGTATCACTGTACATTTTTGATAAATTTCGAGATTATGATTATTTCATGTGATTTTATATTAAGGGTTGTGGATACCATCATAGGTATATAAGATTGATGAAGGATATATTTTTAACTTCTTAGAAATGCCATTTTGGTTTCATATGGGGAGATCATTAAGGTATTGATGGCATCTTTTGGGTCTTTTTATTATGATGGTGTATTTATAACACTAGGTATCAATATGAATGTTTATTTTGGGGAAAATTAATTTTATGTGTTTAATGAAAAAAAGGAAAACCTGAATGATGGGTGAAAACCTATTGCATCCAGTGAGGCCGTGATCCTTGAATTAAATAGTGACCGTGAAAAGGGTGTAGATCCTTAAATTGGACAATGTGATGACATAGTTTATATGACATTATTAAATTTATTGATTTTACATATTTAAACATGTGGGATTTTGTTTTAGGAATAAATATTTATTTATATTGATGTAATATATAATCAAATCATTTTAATCCATTGGTTCCAAACATAGTCAATAAATATTGAATATTAATTAAGGATATTTATTTATCGAATATCATTCTTTGACAATTGGTTATTAATAATTTATTTTTGTGATTAGTTTATCATATGAATGGTTATTCATTTTGGTAATTATCTAAAAAAGTGATACCTATTTTGGTCCTACTTAGTGTTTTTATATATAAGGAGTATCTTATTATTACCTTTATGCTTTTAAGACCTTTAAATTTTTATTTTTGTTTGTTATACATATAAGAATCCTTCTATAATAGTACTATTTCTGAGAAAATTATGATAGTGTTTATGGGAAATGATTAAACTATGAAATTGTACTCATCAAGTATGTTTATTTCAAAATTCTGTTATTCTAGATGGTAATATAATTCCTAAAATCTAGGAAAATGATTATGAAACAAAATTTGATCATATTACCATTATATATTATGATATTATTGGACTTTACACATCTATTTTACTTATAGTTATGTAATTGTTACATTTATATTGATAATTAAATTTTTTTAATGATGGCCTCAATCACTCAATATTGTTATTTGGGTTTTATGTTTTTCTTAAATGTCTAAATATTCACTTCTCACCTATGTAATTTTATTTGGAAACCTGATATGCGTTATTCTAGATAAACCACTTACTTGACTTCTAATTTTTTCAAGTGTATGTTTTTTATCCCTTCTTATAATTTTGGATTGGAAAAAAACGTATTTTTAAAACGTACACCATTTGATTACCGAGATGATTTTCCAATTGTGAGGACATAATTTTTTAAACTGGGAGGATGTAACACCGTTTAATTTTAAAATATGAAAATTATATTTAATATCATAATTGAATTTCATCATTGAATTTATCTTCTGTTGAAAAAAAAACTTATTTTATCTTGTCATAAATGCAATAATGAGTTCCAAAAATTGTATATGTTACACACAAGATCGAGGTTTACTAAACAACAATATACTATTAAAATTATTATTTAAAATGATTTTTATCATCTATTAGTTGGAATTGAGTGCATGAACAAGATTAAATGAGTTATAAAAATAATTTTTATACTTGTTTATAAAATGAATTCATTGGGGACTAGTTAAAGTCAAATGTAAGTAAAACCCAATTAGAAAATAAAATGAATTTTTTTCTGAAAAACTATATAAAGCCATAGAGGTTTCTTTTATACTAATAAAATAAAAAAAAAAGTTTTATTTTACTAATTATTTTTTTAATAATATATTCAATTTATTTTTAAACATTCATAGAATGTGTTTTCTATAAAATAGATAAAAGTATTTCCAATTTTAATCATAAACCTGTATTTTTTCTAAAAAGACATTTTAACACATTTTAATGGAGACATTATTTGAAAAATAATTTATTAAAATTATGTAATTTTTAATTAAAAAAATAAAATTATTAGTTAAAATCCAAACATTAAAATTTTTTTGGATAACTTTTTAATTTTTTTCTTTTAAATTATTATATTCCATAATAACAGTGTAAGTGAAAATTTTAAATTGAGAACTTTTTTTTCACCTAAAAATTTTAGAATGTTAAATTAAAATTAAAATTTTATTTAATGTTACATGAATTAATATTTTTGACAAATAATACAATTATAATTATTATTAACATTTTAAAAAAAAATTAAATATAAATTTTCTGTAAACATTTAATCATTTTGACTTTAATAACCCGCTTCCTCATCGCATATGCATGATTAATATTATGATAAATGATTTAAATAATATGAATTGAATTTGGAAAATCGATTCTATATTTCGAATAAGAATAACTATATATTATTTAAATATTTCATGGAAATTTTTTTCCTAATTGACTATAGAAAAAATTATTTTTAATTAAAGTCATTAAAGAAAAAATGTGTTTTCCAGGTGGCTAAACATAGAATAGAAGGTGTAAAAATGACTAAACACATGTAAAAGAACAATTGGATGGTTGTATATCAAACCTTGTGACATTATTGTCGATTATTATGTGTTTTTGGGACAATTTTCAATGATAATTACCCATATAATATTTTATGTAATGAAAATGACACAAAATGTACCTTTTCATAAATTTAATTTCTATAAAAAAATTTAGGATATGGAAGAAACTACATAGGATATATTTTAAATATTATATTATAATATAAATGAGATATTGTTATCATAATAATATATCATTAATGTTTTTATCTTATATAATAAAATTAAATACTTATGAAATTCTAACATATGGATTATATAGAATATAATTATATAAATTAAATGATAGAAAAAAAATTAAAAAGTGATGTAAATTGAATTATTATTGTATTAAATAATTTTTGTAGATGAATATAACATGATACATTGGTTTCAACTTATCATATTAAATTAAATATTTCTAATGATTTTTAAATATTTAGCCTAAATAAATATTTTCTAAATTGACATTAATGTTATTTTATAATAAATTTTATCTTATTAAATGAGTTAAATTTTCCAAAAAAATTGTATTTGGTCAAAATATATTTAAATGTTAGTAAATATCAAATATGGAAAATTAATAGACCAATTGATTTTGTTAATAATCATATTGACCACTAAATATTATAAAAATTCTTTGTATAGTGTGGGTTATAATAGTGTTTATGGCGCGTTAAATGCTCTTATAGTAATCATGACATCATAAAAACGTGGGTTTTTTTATAATTTGGATATAATATTTAAAATAATTAATTATTATATTTATAGTATATTTCACTTTAGTTTAGTCTTACTGGATAAATTACATACGTTAGAAGACATGTTACGTTATGTTACCATAATGAAAATCTAACAAGAAATAAATAAGCAATTATAGATGTTGAGAAAAAACTCATTAAAAATGAATTTATTTTATGTGTTAGATATTTTAGTTTTAAAAATAATACTAAACATCGTTGCTATGCTATTTCGGTGGAACATGATGTATGTGATACCTCTAAATAGTAATTGATTTTGAGTGTGTACAAAAATGCCACACCTCCTCAACAATAAAAGTGAACTTGCTCCCCCAACTTCTTTGCACCTCTCTAGACTATAGGATCATCAAAATCCATAAAAATCACATTCCAAAATCCTTAAGAAAAGATTATTACCCTCATTTTTGGAAGATATAAATCCTTTCATGTTTTTCGTGATATTCTACAGAGGATACCCAAATATTAGGTAATGGTCTTCTAAAAGAATTTTGAATTTATTTTCCTCCCCAATGCCTTAAAATTTTTTTATATCATTAGTATAAAATAACCTAATTAACATAAATATACAAAGACAATTTAATGTTATTATAATTACAAACTACCATAAACACTTTGATAAAATCGGTTTTTAAATCATGTTTCCTGTGTACGACTGTCTACCACATCACGAAATAATGTCATTCTTTTTTTCATTACCACCATAAAAAGATGCATGTAATGTTGAAAATATTGTTTATATTTGATATTTATAATTTTTATGATGTTATTAATTTCTTTAATTATTATAAAACACATAAAATAATGGTTTACATTTTATGGAACACGATAACATCATTCTTTTGTATGACATATAGCCTCCTCATAGAGAGACTTGATTTGATCATGAATTACATGGAATTTATTTTGGATGATTTTAATAAAACTAAGTGAGGTCTATTAAATTATAGAATAAATATATATATAAATATAACATTTATTATTCATTCATTCAATATGACATTAAAATTGAAACAACATTCTAGAATTCAAATAACTAACCATCTCTATGAGTCATTTTCTTTTTCATATCAGTAGAATTTATGATTTAATATAAAATCATACATATATATATATATATATAAATATATTTATATCAATTTTCATATTATGGATAATATTTACCACTTATTTTTTTATGATGAATAAAAGTATGAAGTCAAAAATTATATGAAAAATAAATCGATTGTTACCTAAAACATTACACTAACATGACATTGTTATTGAACTAGTAGTAAAAGTGTTAATGAAAATAATATATGGAAATAAAAAAAATTATATGGTTATTTAATAAGTAAATAAATTTACCAATACCACCATATAAGAGGTTAAGACATGTTCGTCCAAAAATAAGTATAAGGTATGCATTTTATCTCGTACCACTTTTATTTCTCTATGATATATGCCATATTAACTACTCATATTATTGTGTTGTATATATAATTCTCATTACTAAATATTATGATGCTTATACTTAAATTTATTTTTACTCACAAATCCATTTGATTATTTATCCTTCACAGGGTATATAGTTTTAATGGAACCAAATAGGAGATGGAATTTTGTATCAATTTTCATTCATTGAGATGTCTGTTATGTTATATACCCATATTCCTTTATGAGGTGAATATAATAGTCCTGTAAATGTTATAACTTTACTTATCCAAATAGCAATAAAATATATTTCTTATTTTATGTTATTAACTTTTTTGGTATTATAAATGAATGTTAGAAAACTGGAAAGTATCCTTTGTTATTATCTCTTCATTCATCAGGATTGTGAATGAATAAGTAACTGATGATGAAAAATTATAATTCAGTTGAATTATATTCTACTATGGTTATTCATGATACCTATTTTTAATTGTAGTAATTTTACTACATATTAGTACTTATAATGATTGAGAAAGTTATTAATGAAAATTTTACTTCATTTCACTCTTATATCAGAAATATATGTTACTTCAATAAGATTTTTTCTAAAAATGTTTTCATAAATTTTTAAATGATATTTTAATATAATTTTTTGAGAAAATGATTTTAATTTGTTTTTGTTTTTCGAAATGTGTAAACTTGTTTTCAAATAATCCTTTATATGTTTTCATTGTGGTTTTAATGGAAATTTGTTTTCAAAATGACTTATGACATAAAAAGGGATTACAAAAATAAAAAATATGTACTTTAAAAAATAATTAATTATATTTTAATTTTATTATAATTCATAAATTTCAACAACGTGATTTTTACTTATTCTTAAATCGGGATATTTTTTAATTATAGCATTATCATTCTTTATCTATATGGATTATGATTGGTTCAATGATATTTTTATGGAATCTGTTTATATTCCACGTAGTAACCAAGTTTCAACGTTTCGATATAGAACACATTTCTTTTCCAAAATTAGATCTTGTTTCAAAGATATTATTTTGGAACCCATTTTTTCTATCAGTTAATCATGTTAAAAATAGAACAAAGTCTGTTTGAATGTATTATGTTGAAATTGAATATCTATGGTAAGTATTTATGATTAGGTTTATAAACATTATAAAGTATATGTGTTCCTAAATTGTATTATGAGATATTACTAAAGATTAATTGATGGGTGTGCTGAGATAACACTCGAATGCATTGGGTAATTGTTTTATTTTTCAGATAATTATAATGGATGTTGGCCATATGGTTACTCAAACTATCATGGGATTTAAAATTGTTTCACTATTAAATATTCATTGTAACATCCCGATTATTTGTTAAAAATACAATGTTTGATAGATTACAATATACAACACATAGAGCATAAATGAATAGTGAATTCTTGTTATATGAATATGAAAATTTTAATATTTCCAATAAATTGTTTGTAATGAAGAGTATAAATGAAATTTTGAAATATTTATAATATTCATAATAATTTATAATGTATTTATTAATTCTTTGAATATATTTACTATGTTTTTTTTGTAAAATCATTATATTATAATTTTAGTAAATCTATTTCATTCTTCCAGAACAAAATTTCATTAAAATCGGATTTCGATTGATTTTTATATAGAAATAATATAGATAATTTATAAATTATATCAAAAATTAATACTAAAAAATGGAACGAATATATAAATTCATCATATAAAAAATTTCAAATAGTGAAATTTTGAAAATATTTAGAAACGTTGGATATTTCAGTGAGTAGTCAAAAAATTAAATTCATTCAGAAATCAATTTTACATAAAAGATAAAATTATGATATTGATTTTTTTTAAAAATATATTTAATAAATTTTAATTAAAAATAATTCTATTATTTCCTTTATAATGGTTTTTAAAGATTAATTTAGTAATGAAATATTTTCTATTATTAAATTGGTATTTTCCTGAATTTTTTTTTCTCTGTGCATTTTTCTTGTCTAATTTTATATAAAATGAATTTAATTCTACAAATTAAAAATTTAAAAATTTATTACATAGTTTTATTAAGAATATCCAAATTTATTAAATATTTCCCTTTTATTTTTGGACAATAGAAATTATATTCATAGTAATTTTTATTAACATAGTTTAAGGTAAATCGGGTAATTATGGGTAAAAATTATATTATAAGGAATACAAAATTACTTAAACAATTATACCAATTCCATTATATTATTATTTCTCTAACAAAATAAAAAATTAGTGTAATTTAGGACCCATGTTCCTATTTTTTTTACATTAAGTCAATTATAGTATTTTATTTCAAGAATAGTCAAAACTGTCACAATATTGTTTTTAAGAAGAATAAAACATTAATTATCTGGTGATCTTGAATATTTTTTCTATAATAATTATATTTTTGAATGGTAAAATATGTATCTTTTTCAAGGAATTTTGTTTTTCATTCTTATCAAGGATATTATTACTATAAATACATTCATAATTATGATGCAGAAATTATTAAAATAATGGTAAAATAAAATATATGACATTTAAAATATTAAATTAATTATAATTTTAATATTAAATGTGATTCAAGAATCCTATAGATAACTATAAAATTTTTAGTATATAAATAAAATAATTATTTTTAAAATTTGGATCTTTATTTTGATTTTTAAAGACATAGTAACGATTATTATAATATTTGACTGTAATTAAATTTTTAGAATATAATATTTTATTAAATTATTAATAGATCATTAAAAATATTAAAATAGAACATATGGGATAATATGTGTTATAAAATATGACCCCTACTAATTTGAGGTCTATTTAAAAAAAATTGACTATAGAATAGTCATATTATATTTTAATATTTTTGAAAAAATTATGAAGTGCCTCTCATGTCAATATAAAAGTGAACCCCTTCCTTGAATTAATTTCACCACATTTATCCTTTATTATTACCACCATATGGAAAATTATAATATAGAACAAACTGTACACATTATAAAGGTGATAGTGTCACAGAAATACCATTTCTATGTTCCTTAAGGGATCATTCAATATGGTGATATTCAAGATATAACATCCATAATCCACCTCTCCTAATTTATTTAATTCATATTGCTTCTATTCCCATAATAATCCATAATGTTATATTATATCAAGTATAATGTATATAAGAAAATGTTATATTTTTAATGTAATATCTTACAATAATAATTTTTCATACAGGCTCTTATTGAAAGGAATGAAACTATTGTCTAAATTATGGCGATTAGCCTTCTCTATGGATAATGTGTTTTTTTTCATTACAACCTCCAAGACATGTCATAATACTATTATTATGACAAAATATGATAAAAATTATTCTACTATAACTTATTTATTTTTCTATAATATATATAGATACATAATATTAAATAAAGTGAAAGTAATTCTTGATGGCCAAAAAAAGGCCAAAATCAACTAAATAATTATCATAAACATTTTTTCAAATGTATAATCCTCATGTGAAAAGTGAAAATGATATATTAGACCATTTAACCATATTAATGTTCATTAATACAACATAATTATAATTCTATATTATTATTTTCATTCAACATGATCATCCATAAATATATAAAAAATTTACCAACCATGAAATAAAGAAATGAATGCTCTCATAAATACAATTTTGATGTTTATAAGTCATCAAAATGAGAATAAATAAATTAACTAAAATTTTAATAAATTAAATATATAGGTAATAGGTTCTTAATTATGTAATTAATGAATATAATTTGATTATAATTTTCATTATACGATATTGAAGAACACATTTGATCCCAAGATAAGGGAATTATTATAACAATTTCCCTTCTTTGAGTTTAACCTATAAAAAATTTTGTCATGATAATATTTTTTGTGAAATTAATTTTAATAATATAATGTGTATTTCCTCATTTTTAATATATATAAAATTAAAACACAAACAATATAATCAATTTATTATTTCTCACATCAATGATATGATATTTGTATGGGAATTTACTTTTAAAAAACATATTTTAATGTTTTTTTACAAAAATTAAAACGAATGAGTTTCTTAATTTATTTAGGATAAGATGATTTTCGATAAATCATTAATCATAGTGATTTAATATTTTGTCTAAATAATATATGGATATTTTCAAATTAAATATTTTCCCGTTTATACTCTCAATATTCCATTAAAATAATGTATTTTCAATAAGGAATGATTGAATGATGCAAGTAATCATGATGAATGATTAAGGGATAGTTATGAGGTATTTGTTCAGATTATCAGTGGTTCTATTATAAACAAAATATTAGTTTGTCTATGATATCCATAGAATGCATTGAAAATGTTGTAAGGAAACTATATCATTATTTTAAATGTAACTATGATGGTTACTCAAAGTATAAATGTGAGGGTTATGTCATTTATTACCATAAGGGTTAATTTATGTTATCCACGAGGGTTATATCATAATTAATTATGAAAATGATTCCCAATGTTTTTTATATGATTTATTTCATTATTTCTATGTTTCTTTAGAAATATAATCTATTCATAAGTTATTTTATTAGGATTATTTTCAATGAAATTAGATGTTACTCTTATATAGTGTAAATTTTGATATGAAAAAAATTTCTTCAGTTTTTTCAATTTCCAAAAAATCCCATTATGGGTTTTATATTTCCATTGAGGATCCTTATTAATTTTTCTATGAAAATAATATGGAATAAAATATTATTTTATGTGCTCTAAATTTTATATTTTTAGCCCATGAATATATTGAAAAAGGAAAATATTTTTATGTAATCACGTAATAAGAATTTATTTATGTCAATTACATCCCTTAAAATGATTTTTGTGCTCAATTGATGTTTTTAAAATATTTTCCATAAGTTTCTATATATATTATTAGAAATGATTGGATCAAGGATGAGATTTTGAAAAAAATTCATCAATAAATCATGTTTTATTTTAAATACATTTGTTTCATGGAAGAAATGGATTCTGAGTTGTAGTATACTAAATGTAATATATGGATCTGTTATGATAATATTTTGACCTCATACAAAAAAAAATATCAATCCAAAAAATTCAAAAAATATATAATAATGATTTATTGACTTAAAAATAAATATTATGTGATGTTTAAGGATGTTCCCATATAGTTGGAATCTGAGGATTGTTTAAATAAGATTTGTGGTTAAGATGAAATTAAATCACAAGTAAGAAAAGTCATATATAACATTAATGGTTATCATTGTGGGAAGAGTAATAATTATTTTGGATAACATGAATGAGGAATGACATAACATGAATAAGGATATATTAGTTTTTATTCTCCTCATAGGAGTGTATTTCAAGATTTTATTGATATTCTGACACTATCCTTATTGGTTTTTTTTATATTGATGGATTTAGAAGGTACCAAAGTAAAAAATTGATAGAATGATAAAGAGGTGGTTTTCATAATGAGAAACTAAATAAAATGATAGGTTCAATGAGAACTCATTACGTAATTAAAAACATGTTATTAGATGTAATGGTTTTCCAAATAACCATTTTTGGGTTTCATAATTCATCAAATATGAGAGAAATGAATCCATGTGAATATTTCAGTGAAAATGATCATAATGGTAAATATAATAAATGACTCATGTTTCATTAATATAGAACAAAAATGTAGTAAAATGTATTATAAGGATGGAATGTTGTGTTAAATTTGTTAAAAGATTTTATAAAGTAATAACTATTAAAATAAAAATGAATTATTCTAATGAATCCCTGAAATGGAAAAACGTTCTTACCAAGTTTTCAGTTATTTGTTTTTAATTTGGGGTGTGTGGTCATTATGAATATAAATGTCCTAAGAATAAGGATCATAAATATAATTAGTATGACCATAAAAATGTCATTTTAGTAGAACTAAATTCATTTACAAATAATGATTATGAAATTATAAATGAGATATAAATGTTTTGTATTATTTTTGGGGTTTTGTTTTGACATTATTGGATATTTGGAATGGATTCATGTATTTTTTATAGTAGAGAAGTATTAATTAAAAAGAATTAAAATTATGATAAATGGATTACTAAGATCACAAAATTTATTATAATATCTACATATATGGTATTCGATTGTTATGGTAGTCTTAAGGATGATAAAATGTTTAAAAGAATTAATAATATTATGAAGATTGAAATATATTTTATTAATTTTATTCTGTTTGAGTAGTATCTAACCCATATTTTTTTCTTGTGTAAATTTCATTTATGAAGAAACCTACTATGTTTTTGTTCAAATAATTTTAATGGCATGGTTAATCTTTAGGGTTTATATGATCATTGATTTTGTGGTAATTATGGAATAAAAAATGGTCTAAATTACCATTTATTAATGACATTTTAATTAATGATGAATATATTATTGTTATTTTTTTGATGATTCTCAAAATTCTCAGAATTTTCTAGGGAATATTATATTAGAAAAGGGACAACCCATAGGCCAGGTGACACCCTATCATTTATTAATAGGTCATGATGATTTAGCCTAGATCTGAAGGGTGGAAATGGTGAAATTCCTACCACTGTACTATGCTATGTATTCATTCATATTATATTTCAAAATAATTTTACATAAAATGAATAATAATTTTTTTGAAATAAATGTTTTATCAAATAGAAAACCAAGGGATTATAAAATTAATTGGTGATTATTTGACTAATATTATTTTGGAAAATATTTTCTATTTTTTGAACCATACATGATTATGGTAATAAAAACATTATGATATTTTATTTGGGCAATAATTGTTGAATTATGTTTTGGATGTATATAATATTTTCTTATGGATTTATTGGAATTTCCGTTATTTTTTTATGTGTTTAGATGACCTTTGATAGTATGTAATTTATGAAATTAGATTTTCGGAATGAGATATTACGAGTGATTATTATGATATGGAGATAAATATTAAATTTATCATGGAAGGATATGTGATAAAATACATATGGTTTTTGGGATTCAATATTATTATATAATAATGTCTATATATTTTGGGGATAGTTATTTGTTTAATGATATATTTGGACCATTGAATATTATTATTTAATTTTTGAGATTAATTTTGTTTTGTAATGATCTTGTATTATCCTACTAATTTTTTGTAGTCAATGTATAAATTCTGGAAGACTATATTTTTTTCTTTTTTTGATTTTTTATCCATATAAGGTTATTTTTGTGCATCATGGATGAAAAACTCATTCACATTATTTGGATAAAAATTAGTGTTTTTTTGGGAATTATTTATAATATGTGTGTAAATAACATATTGTTATTATACTATGTACTAAGGTAATATTTAAATCAGAAACATTATGCATGTAATTTTCATGACTAGATTTCAATTTCATTTAAACCCATCAATAATTTATTGTTTTGTTATTGTTAACTACATCATGTCCATGTATTCCATCACTCTACATTTGTATTCGAGAGTCATCTTCATAATATATATCCATGTTTTTATTTCCCACATATTTTATCATACATGAAAACCTAGATTGTTTCATATCAGATGACCTTCATATTTCCCTTAATTTCTTCTTAAATGGATTTTTTATTAATAATTTTTATGATTTGGGATTTTAATAAAGGTAATTATCAGAAGAGAAACTGATAATTTTTTATTGAAAGCTAAAATTTGTAGGAAAATATTTAGTAAATGGGGGAATAATACAACATTAGAGGTTTTTAATAATAATGACTATGTTTGATAGCATACATCATATGCCAAAAAAAGCTTAAATAAATAAATTAATATTATTTTTTAAAATTATCAATATAAAGAATCCATTAAATATGAGGGATTGAAAACTATTAAAGATGTTTTAAAAAACATAAAATGGTCATAATATTTGGTAATATTTTAATTAAATTTTATAAATATTTAATATATTTTTAGTGAATTCACTCTATTAGATTTTTTATAATCACTTGTTATTCATCGAAAACATAGTTTATTTAGAAAATTATATTTATTTAATATTTATATAAATAAATATATATTATTTCATGAGATTTTATAAAATTTATATGATAAAATAAAAATAATTTTTGAAAGTATCATATAAAAAAATTATATGGTGAAATTGTGATATTTTTTTGAAATACTGGATTTTTCAATGAATATAGAAAAACACTAGTTTTTATTAAAACATTTTATTTTAATTACAATTTCAAATAGTTATTTTTTTTAAAATTTTAGTTAGTTTATTTTGAATTAAATTAATGCTTTTTTTTGTGTCTAAATAATTTTTATTAGAATTTAGTATAGAAACATTTTATATTTTAAAAGATCCATTTTTCCAAAAAACCTTTTCTTCGGTGAATTTTACTGGTATTATATTAAAATAGGTTATAGCGATATTTTTTTTTTGAATTTCAATAAATAGATTCCATGTTTTTTATTTAAGTGTCAAATTTTATTAATTATGCATATTTTATTTTTGTATAATATTAATAGTAAACAAAGTAATTTTTATGTACATGGTTAAGGGTAAATCATGTAATTATTGGTAAAATAATATTATATGGACAATGAATTTACACTAATACAAGTAATAATATTATTAAATGACTAATTTTTTGAAAAAATATTAAATTGGTCAAATTTATTACTTCTCATATCCGTTTAGATTACATCAATTTCATTATAGTTTTTCATTATTAGAAAAATCAAACTTAACACGCTATTGTTTTTAATAAGTATAATATATTTAATATATTATCATATAGAAGATATTTTGGACCATTTATATTATTATGAATGATAAAATATTTAAATTTATCATCATTAGTTATTTTTTAATTTTAGTTAATAAATTTCTTTTTATATGACATGCGGAAAAATGGAGGAAAAATTATTAAATTAATTGAATAATCTAAGAAAAATAATAATATTCCCAAAATAAAAATAATTTGGGATTATAATGGTTTTAGAAACATTCAATAGACAAATATAACCAATATAAGTCATAATATAGTATTTTTTGAGCTTAACTATTTGTATTGATGAATTTATAGTTATAGTAATGAATATTATCAAACCTACCCATTATGATATTTCATGAATATAATTTTTTATTAAATTTTAAAAATATCATATAATTATTAAATAACACCATATGGGATAATATAATGTCAAAAATTAAATTCTTAGTGAATTTAGTGGCCATTTTGAGTTATTTTACTATTGAATTGTATTATAATGTTTTAATATGTTGAAAAATTCAAATAGTAACCCATTCAACCATTATAAAAGATCACCACTTACATAACTTAATTTTACCACCTTGAGAATTGTAGATCAACCATGCTCTATAATATTATATTCTCCACTCACATGGACATGGTTTATGGGTGATGGTATCACTAAAAGTCCAATTCCACATTCTTTAATGGATCCTTCAAGAAGGCGATATTCAAGAGGTAACTTCCTTAAACCACCTCTTTTAATTTACATTCATATTTTATTTTTACCTACATGATTTTGAGATCTAATAATAATAAATGTCATATCATTTATATAATTGAATGATATTTATATGGTGGAATATATTTTATCCATACTTTTTATCATCTCCCATTATTCAATGAATGTATATCGTTGTCCAAATTATGATAAAAAACCCTCTCCATGGATAATGACTGTTCAATTATCACTACCCCCATTAAGGATGTTAATAAAACTACTATTATAGTTTAAAAATATTTTAATAAGTATATTATTATGTATTTCATGTTCTTTAAATTATATATATATGATATTAAAAAAAGATACTAATTCTTATTAGTTAGAAATACAACCAAAATAAACTACAAAATTATATTTAACATTTTATAGTAACCCCATTATCATTTTATAAGGAGAAATGACATATCCGACTATTTAAACATATTTAACATTATAAATACCATATAATTTCTCTTTTTGAGTACTATTCACATTCTACCTTAACATATATAAATATTAACTAATTAACCACCCAATAAACCGTGAAACAAACACTATAAAAATGGTGATTTTGATCTTAATAACTCCTCAAAATTGAAATAAATGAAAAGAATAAAATTATAGTAAATAAAATATATTTGGAAGATGTTTTTAATTAATTAAATAATTAATTAATATAATTTTATTATCCAATACATTTATATAAGGTGGATAACACATTAAAAAAAGGTAAGTGAATTCTTAAATCAATTTCTAGTATTTGAGTTAAGCATATAATTCATTATGTCAGGAAATTATTATGTGTCAAATACTGTTATTTATCTCATGTACAACATCAAAGAAAATTATTTTGATTTACATCAAATACACATAATATACTCAATTTATTATTTCTCACATCAATGAAAAGATAATTTTAATGGTTATTCTATTGAAATTACTATTTTAATTTATATTTTTACAAAATTCTAATCAAATATTTTTTTATCTTATAATGAATGATCATTTATCCCAAAATCATGATGATATATTTTTTTGTCTCCTTTAAAATATTAGATTATTATTTTCATAGAAAATGATTTAGTTTTTATGTGAGAATTATTCCTTTAATGTAATTGATTTTCGTAAGGGGATGATTTATTATGATTCCACTATTATTGTTTCATGATTATATTATAGTTCTTGGGAATTTTTAGGATGATGGGTGGTTCAACTATAAACCAAGTAAGGGTGGTTCAATGATGGATCTCAAATGTAGTGTTCATGTTGTAAGTCGACCTAATGGTTACACTTAGTATAACCATGAGGTTTATGTCAAGCATAACCATGAGGGTTACATTATAATAAATAATGAAATTAATTTCCATGATACATATAGGTGTTATTATATTCATCTTATGATTATTGAGGAATATTATGTTTTCTAAAGGTATGTTATTAAATTAATGATAAATAAATGTATATGTTACTCTTCAAGGGTGAAATTTATAACTAATTTAAAATTTTTCCTTGTGTTTTTCATGTTTTCAATGAAAACTTTAGCAGTTTTATTTTATCCATTAATAATTTTTTTAAATGTTTTATAAAATTATTTGGAATGTAAAATATGGATTCATTGGTAAGAAAATTTATATTTTGAGCTCAATGTTTATTTTCAATGAGGAATGTTTTTATAAGTATTCATGGGAAATAGTCTCATTATTTATTCTGGGTCTTATACAATGATTTTTTTTCACATAAAATGTTTTTAAGAAATGATTTATTGTAATTAATTAATTTTTTGGATATTGATGAGATCATAGAGAATATTGAGTTTAATTATCAAGAAATGAAATATTTCATTAAAAAAACTTTTTTGGTAGTAAAAATAGATTCTGAGTTAAAGTATATTACATTTAATATATGGTTTTGTTATGATATTATTATGACATAATTTTACAAAATAATAAACAAGATACAATAATAAAATTTTATAGAATATTTTGATGACATAAAAAAAGATTATGTGATGTTTGAGTTAACATCCTACCATTTAAAGATACTAATATATTTTATCTATTATTTACATGTATTTATGATGTTTCATTTATCATTATTGATTTCACATGGCTTATGATTATCGATTCATAGTAATATTTTCTTTATTTATAAACATATTAAATGTTTTCATGTTTCTAGATCTAGGTATCCATGGGTATTATTTCTTTTATGCTTCTCTCATTCACGTTGAATATTTCATTATTCCCTTTAACACTACTTATGTCCAGTTATGATTTTTAATTGTTAGTGATTATATTTTCCCTTACTAAGAATTTTATCTCACCCTTCATATGTTTTATTTTCCCCATGTTATAATGAATAACGTTTAATGTGCTATTTCCTAATGATAATTTATATGGTTATTGATGATGTCTTAATTAGAAAAAGATATATTTGGTTATGTGGGAGAAATATTCAGTCAATGTAATGTGAATTATTATATAGGAGTTCATCTTATGTATCAAAAAAATGAAAATAAAAAAAGTATATCATGTAATAATTGATACAATTTCTCTATTTTATGTTTTATGGTTTAGATGTAAAAAATTGGGTCGGAATTATTGTTATCAAAGCCATAATTTTAATAGTCATAATTTTAGTACATGATTTAGACATGTGGTTCTTTGAACGTTATAGTTTATTAAAATAGACATTATAGAAAAATTTGGATATTATGATGATTTCATGTGAGGTTATATGAAGAGATAAATATAATGGCATTGGTCTATAATCTTAAGGATGATCAAAAGATCAATATTTTAAACACCCATTTTGGTTTAATGTGATGAGATCTGAAATTGAATATTGATATTTTTGGAGACTTTTTTATGGGATTTCCATATTTGTAACCCCTAGAATCAAAATGATGTTTTATTTAAGAAGGAATAATTCAATAATTTTTACTGAAAAAAGGAGATACTGAAGGATGGGTGATAACCCATCACATCAAACAAGCCTTTGGGGCTTGAACATATAGCTGAAGGGAGACAAGGGTGTAACCCATACAACTGGACTACGTGATGTAACGGTTAGCATGAAATTTCTAAAGGTAAATAAAATTTTTATTTTTCAAAATTAGGTATTTTATTCATTCATTAATGGATGATCTATGTTGAATAAATATATAATAAATCCTGTTAATCCATGGTTTTTAAACCTTGTCCTGAATTGATTAATGAAATATAAGTATAGTTTTTATGTAATAATTTAGTTTTAGATTTTGGTATTACTATTTTATTTTTAATATTAGTCTATAATATGAAGGTCTAATCATTTTAGGAAATATCGTAACTTGTTTACATCATTTTTTGTGGTTAATGCTTAAGTACAAGAGGAATGACTGGTTATCTCATTTATGGTTACATAGTCATGAAAATTTTATTTGTATTCCTTTAGACATAAGAATAGTGATCTTGAATACACTATGATTGGATAGAAATATGATATTTTGGTTGAAATTTATTACAGGATGAAACAATACTAATGAAGTAAATATATTTCCATATTTTATTGTTCTTGATGGTTAGAAAAATCCTCATATATAGTGAAAGGATCTTAAAACAAATTGTTATCCAATTATAATCATCTGTAATGAAACAAATTAAATTTTTCACACATCCTTGGTTTATTTTTTTGGGATTTATAACATTATTTGGATCATTAATCTTATAGTGATTTATGATTCCTATCTCTCTCTATCCTTTTTTGGGATTTTTTTTCTTTTCCATGTCAAAATCATGATCGATTTATTATTTAAATAATGATGATAATATTCTTTATAGGTGGAGGATGTAACTACTTGAGAATATTAATGAAGAAAATAATTCTAAATAAAATCAATGATATTCGACAATAATATTATATTTATTTACACAAAAAAGTCAGCTTATATTATGATACATACTATAACAATATTCATCAATCACTTATGTTACATGCAAGTCTAGGTATTACAGAACAAAAATAAATTATTAATATTATTATTTAACATGGTAGTTTTCACTAATCCATTGTAATGTTGGGTATGAACTAGATTAAATGAGTTAGGAACAAATTGTATACATATCCATATATAATTATACCTTTGGTGAATAGTTAATAATATATTAAAGTGAACCCCCCATTTGAAAATAAAATAAAATCTCTTTCAGAAGAACTATTTAAAACCGCACTAGAATGTTTTATAATATCAAAATTATAAATTCATTCTTATTAGATTACAGTAATTAAATTTATGTGTAATATATTCTATCTATATTTTAGCATTCATCATATCTCATTTTAGAAAATATATTGAAATAAATCAAATTTTATGCTTATCAAACTGTGTTTTTTTAAAGAAGTTATACTCCTTTTATGGAAAAATATTTAAAAACAAATTTTTGATAATATTAGAATTTTTATATTAAAAAATAATATTTATTTTTGAACAAATAATACAATCAATTTCATGTGGTGAATTTTTTGAATTTTTCTGAAATGATAAAATTTTGATTAATAAGGATGAATATAGATTTTTAATGGTAATTGTTTAAAAAAAATACTTTACATTGTATAATTATATTTTTAATTTAATTTAATGTATAAATGTTTTAATTTTATATCATATAATCCAATATATTTAATTGGAACCTTTTAAAATTAATTTTTGATAAAAAAAATATTATTAAATAGATAATCATTTTGACATCAAAAATGAATATTCTCATTAAGGCTCTGGGATTAATTTTAAATTAAATTATAAAACATCTCTAAATAGAATTGGGAACAAGATATCCATTATCTGGAATCATTAAAATTTATATTACCTAATAAATTCACCATAATATTTTTCCTATGTGATTACTGAAAAAAAGTAATATTATTTACTGTGATTAAGTTAAAAAATTGTATACTTAGTAGTTAAAAATAGAATACAATGTGTACAAATGACTAAACACCTGTAAAAAACCTATTTTATAGATATATTTAGTCTTTAATGACGAAATCATTGAGATTTATATGTTCTTTGAGACATTTTATATGATATTAGACCAAATAGCAAGTTAAATAAAGAAAAATACAATTAAATGTACATTCATTCCATTTAATTTCAAAAATGTTTTAGAGATATGGATAAAAGTACATTAGTATGAATTTAAATATTATACTGGAAGATAAATGATTTACTGTTAAAATAATAATTTATATTTATTTTTTAGATATGATATAATTACATTAATTTCATAAGAAACACTAATGCAATGATTATTTAGTTAATAATAAAATAAAAAAACAGTAATAAAAATAATAAATGTTAATTAAATTGAATGATTTATTGTGTTCCATTAATTTTATAGATGAATATTCATTTTTAAAATATTTTATTTTATTAAAATCTTATTCCATTTTTTTCCTGATATTATTTAATTTGATATAAATAAATAATGTCATAATCGACATTAATAATATTTTTTAATAAATGAAATTTTATGTAATGATTTAAGATCACTAAAAATATGATCATCTGGAATGTCATTTATAAATTATAATAAATAAATTTTTTCCCATTAATGGAACACATTATATTAAATAATTTTTATATTGACCCCTATAGAGTAAAAATATTGTTGGTAGGATTAGGTTTATATTAGTGTTTTTTGTGAGAAATATGCACTTCTATTAAACATAATTACCACATAAACGGGATTATTATTTTATAATTCTGGTTTCAAATTTAGATTAAATTTGTATAATTTTATTATGAAGTTTCAATTAAATTAATCCTTAATGGAAAAATTACTTTGGTTCAAAAAATATTTTTTTTATGGAAATACAATAATGAAAAAAACAAGAAAACCTACGAGTTAGGAAAAAAAATTTAAAATTGATTCTTTTTTTGAGGGATGTTAGGAAAATCACCATTGACCTCCATTGTTATTCAGTTTTTATGTGATATTATTTAAGGGAGACCTTTCGATAATAAATACTTTTATGCATTTAATAGAATGCATGTCCTCCCATGATAAAAATTGACACTCACTGTCACCACTTATTCAAAGCTCTCACGTATTTTTCCACACCCTACACCTTACTAAATAACTTCCAATTATCCCTATGATAATCCATAAAAGAATTATTTTTTGTGTAAAGAAATAATTTCATGGTTTTAGGTCAGACCTAAAGAGCATGCCCAAATAAGAAGTAATGTTATTCAAGAATCATTTTTTTTTATTTCCTTCTTTACTACATTAAATTATTTTTATATCATGAGTATATAAAATTATAAATATCATTAATATAATATAATTTTCTTATAATATGGTTAAATACTAAAACCACATTCACTTAAATAAAATGGGTTAATAAATCATCATTCGTGTGTACAAAAAATTACTTCTTTACAAAATAATGTCTTTTTCCCCATTACCCCCGTAAAGGTTAGACATAATGATGGAAATATTATTTTTATATGACATTTATTATATTTAATATGGTAATATTGTATTTATTTTTTATATAATAAAAACCTTAATGATTTCTATTTTATGTAAACATGATAACTATATTTATGTGTATGACAGACTACCACTTTCTGATGTGATGTGGTTTGTTCACGCTTTACATGGAATTTATTAAGGAGGGGTTTAATAATAAAATGTGGTACATATTAAATGAAAATTATAATGGATGGATAATATGTATATAGAAAATTAAATTTTATTTCATTAAATATGATATGAAAATGAAAATAGCATTCATGATTTTGTACGACATATGAGCCCCATAAAAAGTGTATTTCATTACTAATCACTAAAATTTATGGATTATTATATCTATATATATTCATTATAAATAATATATCTATATTATGGTCTAAAATATGGATTTTATAAAATATTGGTAAAATTATATGAACCAAAAAATATCATGTTATAACATATTCGAAAAAATAATGCATGTTTTAAACAAAACATAGCACTAACAAGGAAATGTTAAGAAAATGTTAATAAAATGTCAGAAGAAAAAATTTATGTTACTATAAATATAATATGGTCACATTATTATTTATTTTAATGTTTAAAACCAATATATATTATTTTAAATCAAGTTGACCTGATGTAAGTTCGAGGTAACGGTTTTTTTCTCTGCTCCGTTTTATTTTATTTTTTGATATATTCCATACTCAACCCTTATTTTTTTGTAGTGTATTTAATTCACATGAATTTAGTTAGGATTTAAATAATTAATTTTCTGTCTATTTACATATCCATTTTATGATCACTATTTTACATGGTTTACAGTTTCAGTGTAACCAAATCATTAATGGATTTTTGTCTCAATTTACATACATCGAAATGTATGTTTTGATACACACATTTCTTATTTTAAATTGTGTATATACTACTTATTTGAAATTTTCAATCATGAATATACTTAATCTCATAAAATTATAATATTTATTTATTTTTATAACATCAATAGGATTATTATTCAATGATAAGACAGTTTTAATAGTCTATTTTAATAGTCATATCATTTATTGTGATTATATTTGATTGAGTATCTCATATTGAAATAATATAAATCATAAAAATTATTACATCCAAGGTATTAATGATACATATATGTAATGGTAACATTATTTAAATTCTTCGGTACTTAAAATGTTTGAGAAAGTGTTTATAATAAAACCTGACATCATTTCTCTCTTTGGTTGGAAATCTGCATTTTTTCAAAAAAATTGTTTCGAAATGTTTTTATGTGATTATTCATGATCAATTTATGGGGAATGGATTTTTTTATGATTTAGAATGTGATTTAAATTATTATAATATATTACATTTTATCTTATGAAGGTAATATAAAAGGAAAAAGGGTTTTAAAATCTATTATGTTTTAAAATGTAATTGTCAAAATGCAATGTGTATTTCCCTCTGAAAAAAATTAATGATATTTTGATTTATTTAATTTCATAAATTTCAACAAATATCTATGATACTTATCATTAATTGGGGAAATATTATAATGATATCAACACCATTCATTCTATAAATGGATTTAGATAGTTTCATTGATATTGTTATGGAATTTGTTTGTTTTAAATGGGATAACCATGTTTCAATGAGATTTATCTGGGTCCCAATTATTTCCATGAGTTTATCATGTTTTAAAGATATTATAGAAGAACATGTTTTTTTTTCAATGGGATAATCGGGTTCTAAAATGAATAAGATTTATTTTAATGATTTTTGTTGTGATGAATTCTCTATGTTCCTTAACCATTATTTGGTTTTTGAAATTTGTAAATGATGGGTGCTCCCAGATAGTGTCGATTGAGCATACTATATCATAAATGATAGTTACATTAAGATATTACTCCAATTAAGAGGTTAATTATTATGTTATCTAAATAATTTTTTGAGATGATATACTTATGGTTATTCCAATATTAAAGGGGTTTGTGAGGGTTCTGTGACAAATGATCCATGATAAGAATATGTTTTATCTATGATTAGTATTTTTTTATGATTATTATTTTGATCCATATTAACATCACATATCTCATCACTATATTTTTTTTTTTGAATATTTCGTTTTTTAAATCCTTATGTCATGTTATCAATTTTCATGATTCAAGTATTCAAGTGTATGTGTTCTTTTATGACATTCCCATTATCATTGATTGATTCATCATACCATATGATATACTTATGTTCACTAATTAATTAAATAATTATATGGTTTCCATTACAATTCATTTAATCTAACAACTCTAATTATCAAATTACCCTAGATTATATATAATTAGTATGAATTATTTCTATATTCATCTGATTTAGTATAGATGATGATGATTTCATAATGTAACACCAATATGATGGGTTAATAGGGATAAATCACCATTTACGTGACATGAATTGTTTATGTTGGTTTTTTTCTTAATTCCTTAAAATAGTAAAACTAAAATTTCTTTTAGGTTGTAGTGGAACAGGTGTTGTTATATTTCATCTTCCTTATTTATTCATTTTTTATTTATATATTGTCAATTATTTCCACTTTGGCATGGATTTATTATTATATGACATGTACTCCATTCTTATTTTTAGTAAGTTCACTCTGGTTAATTGTTGAATTTTTACTAAATTATTATTCATCCTATGACATGATTTTGGTGATATAGTACCCTCACTAACAGAATATGAATATCAATTCTAGTTAATAGTATTATGTATATGGGGTGGAACATACGAGGTTATATGACCATCTAACTCATACTCAGGGTTTTATCCAGTGATGTTACATATTTTATTGATGTTATTCAGCAATATTGATAATCATCACCAACTGTTCAACACTTTTTACTAATTTTATTCTAGTTTTATTTATCAATTATTTATACATATAGTTGTAATTTTATGTGTTTATTTATAATTTTACAAATCAAAATAATGTATTCCATGGTTTTTATGACTACCAAATGAAAGGTTCTATGGTTGTTAGTAATGAGGAAAATTCAGGTCATATTTCATTGGGATTATAATATCATATCATATATTGGTTACATATCTATGTCTTTAATAATGAAGGTTTTATAAAGCAGTTATAAAATAGTTAAAAGTAATTTTTAATTTTGTGTACAAATATTCTCATTGAGTAGAGAATATTAAATTTTATTTTAGGATCACATTAATCCAAACTACTACAAAAATATTTTGTTCATAATTTTATTTCTACTAGATTAAATTTAGAGCACTACACTATAATTTTCATTCATTCAATAATAAGTTATAAATTATTATTCACATAAAATGGTTTAATGGAATATTAACCCACCTCTAGTTCATTACATAAGTGTCTTAGATTCAATAATTAGTATTAGATAAAGTTATAATCCTTTTTTTAATATTATACCAATAATTTATATCAAGGGGTTGGTTCTAATAGATTGAAGTTATATTCTATATTTTTGGGAATTGTGCTAACTTAAATTAATCTTGGCCATAGAGTGTAAGGAAAAAAATCCATTCGTGATGATGGAAACTTCTAATAAAAATGAAATATGGATACCTAAAAATACAACACTATTCAATGTAATTGATTATAATTATTTTCAATATAGAATACAATTATATAAGATGAATTTAAGTATGGATAATTTAAAATAATGGATAATAGATATAAATTTCATGAAATAGATCCATCGACTCATGTATTCAATTATTTGGTAATGTTTGTTATTTCCCATTAAAAGTAAAAAATATTATTTACTATTTTATATGTAGATGTGTGTATAGACATGTTTGAACCTATAATAAAACCTACAACATTTTAATATTTCTAAATGTTAAATAATACTGGACTAAAAAAATTAAATGAACCAATCTTTAAATGCTAATTTCAATATATATATATTTTAAGGTGGGGGGAAATGGATTATGGAATTATATATTAATAATATTCTCATGTATTAATAATGGTGTGAGTACAGTTGTTGATGTACTGGATATCGCAGATCTAGTTGAAACGAATCAAAGAGAATTACATGAATTATTGTAAGAAAATAAATTCAAAATTCATTGAAAAAAATAATTTTAATGTGTAATCATTAGTTTAACTATTATTTTGATTTATACTATATAAACTTGAATTGAAAATCAATGATGATGAGGATCCTAAAAAATATATTGATTTTAAATTATATATAATTGATATATCTATATACTATAAATCTGTGTCTTGGGAAAGAGATTATGATTATTCTATAATAACAATAAAGGTTTTCAAATACATACAAAATTTTTCAAGATGTAGTTTAGATGGAATAATAAAGATGAATATAATGATTTATATATATATAATAATAATTATTATTCAGATTTCACATGTTATGAGTGCAATAAAAAGGGACACAAAAGTACTAATTTTCTTAAGAATAAATATATAAAAAATGAAATATAATAAAACAAAATGTAAATGAAATAATCTTTTAATGGGTAGTTTTTTAGATAGATCATATTCAAATAGTTACTCTGGAAGTGAAGTGGAAATTCACACCCATACTCGGGTTTCATGACAATGCTACGTACCTGATTCATTAATTTTATGATTGAGAAAAAATATATAAATTCATTGGGTAAATGTTTTAAGGAACATGATTCACCATTTAATATGATACTGGAAAATGATGATCATGATTCTCGTACATATGAATGAAATTAAATAGATTATAATTCATGTTGTGATATAGTTTTGTATATTCTATTATAAAAATGAATGTTGAAATATTAATATTAGTGTTTTATATGTTGTGTAATATTAATAGAATTATGATTCTCAGATATATATATTAAAATAATAAAATGAAATAATTAATGGCTTTGTAGAATTAAATGAAAAATATCATTACGAATATATAATTTAGTTATGGATGGATTAACTAGAATTTGGAAGGAATGTGTGGATCTCGTGAAAGGAAACAAACAATTTAGAATTATAGATTCCAGTTCTAATAAAAAACTCCATACTAATTTAAATGAAATTAAAAAGGTGATAATGGATTTAAAAAGTGATATTTCTAATAAAAAAGTATCTTAATCAATATTGGTTCAAGTAAAATACAAATATGATAACGTTCTGTCAATGATGAATCCAAACTATAATAAGATAGTTTTTTATAAAATCTTTTACTCAAAAATGAAAAATAATACATCTACTAAATGATCAAAATGGAGTATTTCAAGTGTGAATTTCATTAACTGTTGAATTAAATTGTATTAATATAACAAAATATCATTGATATTTACTCGATGATTTTTTCATAAGAAAAAATTATTATAAGAATTTTTTTCCATAAATTACCATAAATATAATTCTACAATACTCTTCGGTGGCCAAAAATTCAATTATCAATTCGATTTATTATAAGAGAGCATTGGTACAAAAATGATATTACTCAAATATTATAGGACTTAAGCTAGTAAAAATTCAGTGGTATGTATGTTTTTATTGGATTGATTTCATATTCTATGCTATTTCAAAAACAATAATTATAACATGTATAAAAAAATATTTTTATCTTGTTATTTAAATATTGTGATTTTAGGAATATTCCATGATAATATTTTTTTTAGAAATTAAGAATTTTCAACATTATTTAGAAATTAAATTTAGTTTCATATATGAAAATTATGTTTCTATATCTCATATAATATTATTTTTAATATTTTGTAAACTATAATTTGAAAAATTATTTATTTAGTGGGGGTTACAATTTTTTTAAATTAGATGATGTATAAAAATCCTAGTTTGAAATTATTTTTTTAAAATTTTATGATATAAATATTTCATTTAATATTAATTCGTTTTAAATTATTTTCATAAATTGATTTAATGTTTTTTGAATAATTTTTTAACATTATTGGCGTAATTTTATATTTTTAAACATCATAAGAAAAAATTCTTTAATTGTATTTTTTTAATTATTTTCTTAAAATACAACTATCAAAACATTTTATTCATGGAAGTCTTATATATCTTCAAAATTGATATTAATCATTATGATTTTAAATATCATAGTATTTATTTAAAAAAATTAAAATTTTAATATAGTTTGTATTGATTATTTCTATATAAAGTAGTTTGTCTCTATACAGGGATAACATCATTTTTTAAATATTTCTTATTTAGAGAAATTCATTTTTTTGGATCACTTATTATCTTCAGTTTTAAATGTTAAAATAAGTTATGAAACTTATTAATCCAATTTTTTAAATTTTTATAAAATAATCATTTTTTATAAATGGTTTCTAATTTTTTTATTTGATTTAGTTATTTAACATCTTTATAAATTTCACAATGGGGGTGGATTTTTTATATTAAATGTTTTTTGTTTCAATTTATGAAATGTGGGATATTTTTGTTACTGTATGTTTTATATTAGTAAATAAATTCATTTAGTAAAATGTTTTATTAAACATTAAATCCATACATTTAAATTACATTATTAAAATCCATTTAATTACGAATGATTGATTTTTTTTAAAATAAATGTATATTTTTTTATTAATAATATTATTATTTGGGTTAATATTTTACTACTATTACAAATTAAATAGTTATTTCTGATTAATTATTAATTTTATATTTTCTTGTAATTAAATACTAATTTTTTTATTATGAATTATATTTCAATAATTATAAAAAACTGAATGAAAATTAGATTTTTCCTATGTGCTTATGTGAGGGGTATGCATTGGTAATGGTATTGTTTACATATATATGGCCCATTTATTTGTATATGGGGGTTTCAAAATAGATTCTCTATTAAATAGCTTTCATATTTACCTTAAATTAACTAGAGGGAGTCTATAACTGCACTTATACAAGATTAACAAATATATGATATTCCATTGTGTGAAATAATGTTACACATAATCAGATCATATATGTTCTGTATTGGTGAAATGATTTTACCTATATGCAACTTACCTGACCATTACCTAGAAACCCATATGAAATTATCAAGATTCACCTATATAATTTTATCATATACATAACATTTACCGTTACCAAACTGACCACCCTTAAGTGATTTTCGTCTCGCTTGGGAATTCATCCATATGGTTTGATGGTGATTTTGAATGAAACCATCCAAACAGTTATTTTTATTATTATGCATATAATTATTTGTATTATTACTGCATAAATCATCTTCTTCTATTTCCCGATGCTTAGCTCCCCACCAGCTAGTACCCAAGCACAATAACAATACACGATCATGTTTTTTGGTTGTATGAGCTTCATCAATGTAACACCAGTGCACATCCATAACACAATTAGATTATCTTGAAAAGTGTTCCTATGTCATGTATTCATGGTATCATGTTATTTATTCATCATTCTCATTAATTCAGAACAAATTTCCATTGATATGGCCATAATAGACCCCATCCTTATTAGTTAATTAAAATAATGGAAATCTCTATTGTAGAAGATCTTCGTTCCTCAGACATCACCATGGTCATCACATAACTTATCTTCACAATTTTCAAAGGACAGTATTATATTTTAATAATTTTACAACAATTCCTTTTAACTATTTCTTCTATCCTCCCATAATATTATCACTGATTTTCTTCTCATAGTAGCTGAATAATCAACTAACTATATCACATTTTTTAAATGGCAGCATTCCCCTATTTTATCATTCAGTAGTATCTTCTCATCATATTATAATGGTATTTTTTCTTTTGTTAACATGAATATCTACTCCCACTATATAAAACAGTTTCTAATAATAGTAGCATAAATAGTTTCTATAAAAACAATTTTTATTTATTGTATCTTCAATAGTAACAATATCACTTATTCATTATATATAAATATTGAATAATTATTGTATAACGCTTCTGTTATCATCAGTTTAAAATATATTTTCTCTTGTTTGTTATAAAAAATGCCTAAAAATATGTTATTCTTAAAATATAATCATTTTTATTTTTAAAATACATTATTACATAGAATGTATATGAATTATTAATAATATTATATTATATATAAAATGTTTTTATATGTCGAATTGTATATATTATAGAAAATTCATTATTAATAAGCATTATATTATTTTTTTAATGATACTCTATTTTAGTTATATTTTTATTTTATTAATATAATTTTTTATTAAATTTTTTAAAAAATGATTTGATAATTCTAATAGATCTATTTCCCATAATAATTATATTTTAGGTATTTGAGAGTCTTTTCTATCATTAATTAATGTGCATGAGAAACCTTTGATAATTTGTGTGATAATTAAAATTATAGGTAAAGGGTATATTTATAGTTATTCTTATTCTAAACCCCATGGAATGTTAGGATTCCATATTAATACACACATTCATACACAATAATATCCTTTAGTTAATTACATGGGATTAAACTATTTGAATGGGATTAAAGGAAAAAATGATTAAATAAACTTGTCATAGTTTATTCAACTGTATATATAAAGAACTAATACCTCATATAAATTTGGAACGTATTTGAAATTAAAAATAATTCAGTTGGTTCTTTCATGAAAGAATTCATCATTTGATTGTATAATAGTAATTTCATCTATATGCTTGAGATGCATCTACAATCATCATTGTCTTCCAAAATAGCTATTATTAGATTCATTCAAGTTTTCTTTATTAAATATTTTACTCACAATTATGTAATTATTTTTTTTAATTTTTAAATTTTCAAAATCAAAATCATGTATGCCTTGGTAATTCAACCATTCAAAAATATGGTCATTGGGTTATGATTCCTAAATAGTTTTAGTTTACATTTGGTTTTGAACTCTATAAAATTTATGTTATTTTCTGTGAGTCTATGTATTGTAAATATAATGTTCTATAAATAGAACCTCACACTATTTAAAGGGAGGATTCATAGTGGGTACCGATTTTAACAGTAAGTATAGAATATTGAAGAGTCAAGAAGGATATTGGTAAATTGATCTAGTATGGAAATAATGTGTTCAAATTTTTATTTCCACTACATTAAATTTTGAATACCTCACTACATAGTTGTTTCTTTCAATTAGAAATAGTGATATATTATTTATATTATAATAATTAATGTTCTATGCACCCACTCAAGTCAATTATTTTTATTTTCTGATCCAACAAGTGTAATGTTGATAAATGTGATCAGGTTGTTCAAATAAAATATTTTAATTTTATCATAAAAAATATTTTAGTGTCATTGTCTAAATACCATATACATTAATCATAGAAGGAGAATATGTATCTTTTTCATATAATCTAGGAAAAAAAATTAATTTTTTATAAATAATGTACTGTAAAACCTAAAATTAAATTTTCTAAAACTTTATAAATTAATATTTTAACAAAAGTATCATAAAATATTCTCTAAAACAACTCATTACACAAAAGATTCTTCAAAATGTTATATCCAACTCAAAACTAGGAAAAAAAGAAATTATAACTCATATAAAATAATTATGGCATAAAAATACTCCAGGTAAGGATACAAATACCTTTAAATATAACCATCCATACACATTAATGAAAATATTATACTATTTTGACTATATATGAGATTGTATCTGCCTTGTATCTAATAAAATTAAACTATTTTACAATAGTAAAAATATAAAGGGATTCTTCTCTCTATCCAAACATTCTCTCAAATATCAATTATACATGACTATTTATTGTCATACATTATATTATGTCCATCAATACTATATCCTAATTATTTATATGATAAGGGTTTTCATGATTTTTTCTAAATTAAAAACAACGAAAATATTATGAATTAAATTATATCCTGATAGAGGATCATTAAAAATGAAAAAAAACATCATCCTAATCATTAATTTCAATATTAAACATATTCTGGTGCATTAATTTTATTTATGTTCAATGTCATAAATATTCAAATTCAAAGGAATAGAGAAGAAAGAATCAACATGTAACATATATAATTGTAATCATTAATTATCATTAGATTACTTTTATAATATTTATTAATGATATTTTCATTCTTATTATCAAATTACACATATCCATAGAAACATAAGAATATGGAAACATCAAATACCACGATCAAATTGTTGTGAAACAGAAACAATGATGTTGAAAATGAATATCTAGTCGTGTAAATCTTAATCCATCAATTAATACATTATATTTCTTCAATAATATTCATGATGATGGAAACCTAGAGGTATCCATATTTTTCTATCCTATATAGTGTACCTAAAGGATAACATTATTCACTTAATACTTCATTGATACTATTTATCCTTCCCTAGCGTGACAATATATCATTGAGTAATGGCGTGGGGAGAAGAGTGGTATTTGGAGATATGGATTCCCCAAAAATAGATAAAGTATATAACCACCATCATGTCAAAGATACAATCACCTTTTTTATTCCTCAAGGATACTCCTTGAGTACAAATTCCATTCCACTAAGGTTTATGGATCATTAGATTACAATAACATGTTACATTAAATTTTAAACCATCATATAATATAATTTCAGTAAAAATTTCATTTTATAAAACGTATCCATTATGTTATCCAACATAGGAAATTTTCAATGATAACAAGTGTTATTTTCATTCCTAATAAATCATAAGATTCATATTAAATAAATTTCTATAATAAATTGATGGTAATTTAGCCAATGTAGATTTATAATTTATCATTATATCATATTAGGTGTTTTACAAAATATATTATTATATACCATTTGAATAATTAATTTCGTATTCCCTAAAAATAACAGAATATATTATTATATAGTGGTTTTATATCATATCTCCTTCAAATTACAACTTCCACAAATTCTGTAAAAACAATTTTCCATTCCATTTTATATTTTATCATATAGAGTGACATATAAAATCATAACAAAAAATCATTTTGGATAGAATATAAAATAGATTTATAAAGCTACTATCACGTCTATCTTATACCACATAGCATATACTATTATATCACAACTCATCACCAACCCTTTCAAATAAACTAAAAAACAAATTTAAGGGATACCATTGAGTAATAAATCAATAACACATTCATTATCCACAATGTGTGTCCCTACATGATATCATATAATTGAAACGAAATATAATTCTTAAATTTAAATATGTAATCAAAGATACTAATTTTGGAAAAAAATAATGTTAATCAGGTCATAGATTTATTAATTCTGATCTCCATTTAACACATGTATCCTTATACCTGTGTTAACCAACTAAAATATATATATATATATGAATTTTAATATGATCCATTTACAATATAAATTTAGGGACCTAATGGAATTATGTAAATAATTTCCATATAAAAAATAATATATTATTGGTTAATTGAGAATAGACTGACTAGGTCGATTGAAAAATCACATGCTATTTAGTTTCGGGGATAAGAACATCACTTGTCCCACACTCGAAAGATAAATATTTCAAATGTTTTTACTATATATGACAATAAAAATAATTAGAGTATAATAATTGGGTGATCATATATTATATATTTTATATGAGAAGGAAAATACCATCTTTGTTATGATCAAACCAATGAAATGATCCACAATATTCCCAACCACACGATGATTTTTTAATTACAAGGGATTCTATATCGAGAGTATTTAATTATTATATTTCTCATTCGAGATATATAGGCCACCATAGGCTTAGATAAATCTTTATATGAATAATGAATCAATATTATACAAATTATTTATTATATGGCACTCCATATTGTTTAATTCACAATTTATTTTGTACTAAAAATACTTTTTGTGGATCATGAGTATATTTAATTTACTTATACCGAATATTATTCTTGGTAACATTAGAAATTTATCATAATTCATAGTAATTTTTTATAATATATTAGGTTTGGATATTTCCAATTCATACACTGAGAGGTTATTTACCTTTTCACAATATGAGAATATTCATTCTACATTAATGACTGACCAAGTGGATTCTAAATTTTTTTATAACATGATATATTTTATAATATAAAAAAATTATTAACATTAATAAAAAAAATTAATTCATATATAATGATATTAAATATTATAGAAAAAAACAGTCAATATGGTTCATAGATAATTCGTTCTTTCTTAGTTGAATTATATCACCATGTAATTCCCACCACATATCTATGTGATTACCTAGTACAATTATCCAAAAATATTTTTTTTGAAACTTCTAAGATGTATATCATTTAGAATAATAGTGAGCCCTATAAAATATACATATATATTTGTGTTATTTAAAAAATATTCAATCCTCTTATATTCAAGAAATCTAATGTTACAATTTTTTGATGTTCTTATTTTCTCATAAAAACATTCTTTGTTCATCATTATTTACATCCATGGAATTCATTCCATGAAACAATATTTTAATATCATTATAGATACAACATTCGATTATCTACATTATTCTTAACGACACTTCCTAAAATCCAATATCATAGGTTACGAAGTGACCCCATAAAGCCTGCATCTAAAGTCTATTAAAATTATATTAGAATAAGATAAAATAAAATAGTATCCCAAGTGATAAAAAAAATTGTATTCTTGATAAAAAAGTTATGAACAGGAGCCTTTTATTAAAAATATATACACAAATTACAACATCAGTTTTTGAGGGATAATAACATTATTCCACATAGCATATCCTTGAATATAATTTTTAGTAAATATCATGATATGTTGGGGAAATGAAATATAATAAATGTTAGAAAAAATGATCGATAAGTGTAAAGTAAACCTGAATCAATTATGAGTAAATGAATTTTTTAATATGGAAATATAATAACAAAAGACACATGACATGAAATCAATAAACATAAAAGGTGGGGCGTAAAATATATGTCAAGGTAATTAATTGAAGACACATTCCATTTAAGTAAGTGGATTAGGTAAAGAAATATGGAAATATAATAAATTGAAAAAAACATGTAATTAATTAAAGGGAAATGAAATGAATCCATATAAATTTCATTGAAAAATATCATGTATAAACAATAATTGAATATAAACTAATGATGTGATTAAATATTGTATCCCATGTTCCCTAGATACATATAATAATCCCCGTCATGACCACTCACAATATGGATTAATATATCTGGTAGAAACCCATATAATCCTATGAAAATAACTCATCCCATGAGAATACAGATGCATTTAGGGTATATATATATAACTGACCACAACATATATCATACATGTACAAAGAAGTCCTCATATATCGAATTATTGATTTCAAAATGTGTGTTGTCAAATATCTGAATAGAGTAGATGATATAAACATATCAATATATTCAAAAATAATCAAATAATAATGAGAATAAAAACTGTATGAAAAAATAATGTATGATTTTGGAAATTAACATATCATTGTTAAATAATATGGATGATTTGGGGAAATTAAATGTTCCATAATCATAAAAAGTTGAATATTTCAGGGGGAAAATGAGATCTAGATAGTGAATACAAATAATATCATTGATCAATGTATTACTAAACCATATATAGTAATAATAATGATGATATCAATACATCATATCACATGTGGAGTAAAATGTTGAGATTTTTTCTAATTTGAAATAAAATAATATAAAAAGATATTTTTGGAAGATTCTTGAGGAAAATATCCAATTTTTTTATTTTATTGTAAATCAATTTTTTACATCACATTTGAAAAAAATTCATTAAAAATAATCCATTTGAATATATGATGGATGATTCAATGAAGTTATGGTGGGTAAAACCATTAATTTTATATGAGCTTAAAGGAACATTTATTTTTTATAGAAAAAAGCATACAAAAATATCTTTTTTGGAAAGTGGAAATTAGATTCCATTGAAAAAATTAGTAAAAGACTAAAGGGCTAAAATGTCAGTAATAATTAATTTTTTAATTTTTTGAAAAAATTTGAAAACATTTATAGGGAATTTTTTTTAAAAAAATAAAATGGGTTCTCCAACAAAAGAGAGAAATGATCTTTGTTTTTCATAAATAAATTTTAAAAAATATGGTGAGTACCAAAGAGTGTAAAAAATGAAACTACTACTTGAAAAAAGTCTTGAATAACCATAAGAAATTAAAATCAAATGGTTTCATATTCAATGATAATATAGTATTTTTATATGTAAATTGAAGTGTAAACAATCTTGATTAAATTTATATTGTCATGTATACCCTAAAATAGACCATAATTTTGATGTGAAAATTAATAAATTAATACATTATGTGTGTCAAATTTAAATGGTAAAAAATCAAATATAAATACAATATTATAGTGTAAAAATAAATTATACACAGAATCATATTATATTTATTACAACATGGAAGTAATATAACACATATAAGCTAAATTTGTTTATAAAATCATTTACAACTCGGTAACTTTTAATTAAAATCAAAATAAATGAAATAATTTAAATTGAAACTCAAAATTTCAGGAATAATTAATGAATCTTATTATTTTATATCAAAATAGGTAGTATAGATAGCAAAAAAATAAAATTTTGGGGAATATGAACGTTATCTCACAGATGTAAAAAATTAAGATGAATATCTCATACCATCAATTTCTGTTTTTGTTGAACCTCCTTTATCCACATATATAATTGATTTAAATTCATCACAAACATATACCTCGATAATACTCATATTTATATTATCATTTATTAACTTCTTATATTATCTTATTACCCATTTTTTAACAATCATTCATTATTTTCACTATTTCATTTGTTAAGTTCCATGTATTTATTATATCTTAACTTTTTAGTAGTTGTACTTAATAATCAGATCATGGTTTCCTCATCTTAGTAAATGAAAAAAATGATTTAAATATAAAATATTAGTAGTATATATGTATTTAGAATAATAGAAAATTTTTAGATATAGGAAATGAAATTAACAGTTCATGTAGATAATGGGACGTACTTACACATGAACACTGCATTATTTTCCATATCATATTTTTATAGAAATAAAAATGTATGTTTTAAAAGTATAAATTTATTACAATAATGGTATAATAACTATATCATATATGTTACATAGTAATATTTAAACCATCTTGTATACATTCAATGTATAGGGTGAACAATGTACATTGCTTTGAGGTGGAGGTTGTCTGCAAATCTACAAATAAAGTTATAGAATTCCCACAAGACAAAAATCATAAAGTTATGTGTTATAAAATAATTAATGAATTATAAAAAAATTATAAATATAATATATAACTTATATAAACTGATTTTCTATTTTAATATTCAAACAAGATAGGTGGAAAAAGAAAAACGAACAACGTCATTTCATGAGTTAGTTGTTCACCGCACAACCGAATGGTAAGTTAGTTACACATTATATGGATATTTGTGTAACTATATGTATAACCCATAACATAAAAATATATAAATATATGTTGGATACTTTATATTTATATTAATGGAGTGATGATTACTGAAATGGAGGAGAAAGAAATAAATATAAATATCTTGAGGAAGAATGTCACCTCTTATATGGGTAACTCATTTTTGTTTGCAATAATGGATTTTATGAATTGAAATATATCCATGCTGAAGCATATAAAATTATAGTATAGATTTTGATACTCTATTTGTTTTGATCTTTGTGGATCTAATGTGGCTTTAGAGGTGTGAGGAGGTAGGAGGGATGAGTGCCTTTTTTATTATGGAGGAGTGGAATTCTTGCAAATTTTTGTTAAGGGAATTCAAAATTTATTTTTACCATATCACGTAGATCCATTAGTTTTAATAATATGACCAATTGTAGGATCAGGTTGCAATATAGCATGAAAATGGATTTTGAAAAGTTTCTAGGTCATTTTGGCCTTTATGTTTTATAGTTTAGTCACTTATTATGCCTAATTTACCATAATCTTTGTAATTAAATTTAATTATATTCTGTAATATTTTTTTTAAAAAAAATATGTTGAATATATTAGACATTATAAAATATACTAATTCCAAAGTTATAATGTATTTTTCTAAATTTTAATTAGATATATGGTAAAAAATAATTCCAATTTAGTCGCATAGGTCTGACAAAAATATTGGGTTTTAATGTAAAAAAATTCATATATATCGGATGAATATGAAAAATAATTTATTTAAATAAATAATATATATATCATTGATATCACTCAATAAATTTAAATTATTTAACTTATTAAAAAAATCATATTTTTGAGGAAGAAAATAATTTTTTTGGATTGTTCTTATTTTACTCTTATAAAATATATTGGAGTAATATAAAAAATAATTAATTTAATATAGTATATATATGTCATTGATATCAGTAAAAAAATGTAATTAATTTAATTTATTTATATAAAACATCATTGTGAGAATGAAAATATTTTTTTAAACATTCCCTTTACATTAAATTGGTTATTATATTCATTTCTAATCAATTTGTAAACAATGAATTGATTTTATATTTGGGTAAACGATAGATTTTCCTATGTTATTTATTACTATTCATAATATCTAATTTAAAATTTAGGTTTTTCATAATTATATAAAATAATATTATTTTAATAATACATTATTCATTTGTAAAACTTGGTCTTACTTGTAACGCAATCCATTGAAGAATCTTTCTTTGTCTACGACATACACAATCCTAGTGTCAGGTGCATTAAAAGATATAAATTATTTTAAAATTATTTAAAATATTAATTATATTTTAAATAGTTGGAATATTATATTCCCTTATGATCTTGGTTTTTTGTGTCATACACGCCATAACATACAATGTTCAATCATTATAATTAAGACGTGTGACATAATCCCCATCATATATAAATTGGCCCCACACATTTTAAAGATGACCTTGTTAATATATTTTTTATATTTCATTTGAGGGATTCCCTCATTGTGGGTATTTTTTGTAAACAATTATATAGAAAAAAAATCATAAATTAAGAGGTCACATTTAGAAACAAAATACATGGTCTCTGACTAAGAGAACTTTTGGGGAATGTAGAGATACATACATTGGAAGAAAACCATACATATTTATAGGGAGTGATTGAGGTGAAATTAAAAATCAAGGTAATGATCATTTGAAATTTTAGGGCCTCAGTTCCATTAATATGTTATAATTTAAAATACCATTGTATCAGTATAAATTATGGTATTTGGACAACAAATTAATTCTTAGTTATTTTCCTATTGAATGTTATTTATTTTACTACATATGAATATAAGTAAATATACATACATTAAATATTTATATTATCAAATTTTCATCTTTTTTTATATATCAATGAATTTCTTAATCATCCATTACTTCATGTAATGGATATCCAAAAATTAACAATGATGTATAAAGAACAAAAATAATCTTTTAAGGGATCATAAGACCCCTAAAATAGTGAACATTCTTACTATTTTTTATTACTATTATCCAAACCTTATATGGTTCAGACATTATTCTATATGCCAACAGGTAACAATATTGGTTCATTGTTAAAATTTATTCATCAATTTTTTATCCAAAAATAATTACATATTAATAATTACATTGTATTGATTAGTGGTTTGCATTAAAACCATGCTATATTTCAGTGATGTGTTAATGACCCATGGAATTTCCAAACATGACTGGTTGTCACCCAGAATAAACAAAGTTCTTTTTTAAACCAAATTAATATAATTTGCAAAATTAATATGTTGGACATAATTGAAATAAGGTTATCCACAAAATATTCATTTAACTATGGTTTTCAATATAACCACAATTCATAAATACTTAATCCATTAATTTCTACATATTTTTTTCATTTGTATAAGGATTAACATAGACCATTATTTTTCATTACCTATCCAAATCCATTAAAATGGGTTATAAATAAAATTTGAATTATCCTATGAATGTCCCCTGAGATTTTCAAAACCATTTCCGCAGTAAGTCCCAATATCGTGTATAATGTTAAATAGAGTCTAGGTCGACACACCATGTCATTTTTGTTACTCCTAGGTACATCTGTAATAGAACAACCTCCACTTGTAGTATCTAGATAGGGTTATATTTCTAGGAATACCCATATAATCTCAACCATATAATTATCATCAATTTTTACCTTAGGGTTATGTTCTTTAATATATATTTTTTAAAATATACTTTCCATGGTTTCTAAAGAACATACGTTGATACCAACTATAGCAACGCGACACCAAAAATCATTGAGCCGGTGCCCACCTCCAATACATTGGAATAAGATACATGTAAATTGAATCCCATAAGAGAAAACATTTTAGTATTCTTACTAAACAAAATACACACGTGTTTCTTATTTTATAAAAGGGCACAATAGTTAAATTATTTTCAGATTTAAAGGATAATGACTTTATTACATCTATTTTATCCTTGTATGTCATTCTTAGTATAATTTATGGTATCATGTGGAACAAAAACATAATAAGGTTGAGTTTAAATTCATAGTAAGGGTAATCTACCATGGAAGTAATAATGAATCATTTAGAATATTCAGTATGAAAATATAATAACAGATAACACAATACATGTAATCCATAAACTGAGAAGGTAGTCTGTAAAAAATATGAAAAGGTATGTAACATAAAACACATTCCATTTATCTAAATGGATAAGGAATAAGTCAATAGTTAATTGTAAGTCACTAAAAACACATTCCATATAATAAATTAATAAATAATGAAATGAATCCATATATATGGTGAAATAAAAAAAATCATGTATAAATAATTCCTGAATATAAATTAAGGAAATGCGTAGTTGTATAATTCAATGGTTATTTTTTACATGGAACTATTTCCAACTTGACCATTCAAAATATAGTATTGCATTTTGGGTAAAAACGCATCTAAGGCTAGCCAACTAACTCATCCCATGAGACAACCCATGCATTGAAGGGTTATCTATAACTAGACCCACCTATTTCGTACCTATCGAAAGCATCTGATACATATTAAATAACTAATTTAAAAATGTGCATTATCAAATATCCATATAGTGTAAAAGATGTGGAATTATCAATATTTCCAAAAATAATAAAATAACATTCAAATTAAACACCATTTGAAAAAATTGTATATGCTTTTTGGAAAAAATATCTCTGATAAATAATAAGGATAATTATGGGAAATTCAATGTTCAATGGTCATATGATATTGAATATTTCAAGGGGAGAAACAAAGGAAATAAAATTAGTGAATTTCAATACAATTATTAGTCAAAAAAGTCATAACCCATCCGGAATAGGAATAAGGATGGTATCAATACAATATATCCTAAGTGGATTAAAATAATATTTTTTTCACTGATGAATATAAATACTATATAGATATATTTTGTGAAAATTATTGAAGAAAATCTCATTTTTTTAATTTCAAAATACATTTAAAAATAATCATCATTGAAAATCACTTTAGAGAAAATTTTATTTAAAAATAATATTTTTAGTCATACAAATGATGCTCTAAGAAATGAAGATAGGTAAATCTATACATGTCAAACGTGATATGAAGATGATTCCTTTTTCAAGGAAAAATGATAAAAAAATTTATTACTTTGAAAGAAAGGGAATATTCCTTTGAAAACATTGGTAAAATAAAAAATGATACAAATTTCACTAAATTATCATTTTGTAATGGTCAAAGACATTTTTAAAAAAAAATTACCACATAATATTTATTTAAATTAAAATAGTTACCTTGGAAAAAGAGAGAAAGGATGTCGGGTTGTCGTAAAAACATTTACAAAAGATTTTTTAAGAACAAACTGTGAAAAAATGAAACAATTACATGAAAAATTTCAAGAATTACCGAATTAGAATAAAACGAATGTGTTTGGTACATAATGATTAAATAATTTCCTATAATCGATATTCTTGTTTAATATTTCCCAAATAAAATGAGAATGTAAAGTATACCCAAAAAGGGTATACTATTGAAGTGAGAATTAAACAAAAAAATAGATTGATTGTGTCCAATTTAAATTCAAATAGAACAAATGAAAATAAAAAAATATAGATTAATAATATATTGCGTGAATAATCTTATAATATTAACGATAATGAGGATAATTAAAATTGAAAAGAAAAGTTATTAGGTTATGAAATTATTTAACACATGGTAACTATAAATTTAAATCCCTATAGAAGAAACAATTCATATTTAAATTGATAATATAATAAATAATAAATGAATAATGTTATAATATATGAAAATGGGTAGTAGATAATCCTAAAAACATAGAACTTTTTAATATCACATTTCTCTCATAGATGTTAAAAGTGAGATAAAAATCTATTACCTGGTGTTTTGTTTTTGGGTTAACATCCTATATAATATGTATAATGTTTTAGAATTTTAATTAACATACTCAAAAAACCATAATTATATTTATAATATCACATATTAATTTATGATAAAATATTATCTTCCATTTTCTTACAATCTTTTACTATTTTCATTATTTTGAGTGTTATTTGACTAATTTTTTTAGTATTATTTTACTTGTTACATCATGTTATTATTAATTTTACCATTATTTAAACTTATATATATTTTAATACATGATTTAAATAAAATATATAACCATTACATATTGACTTATAATAGTGCATAATGTTTGGGGACTAGAAATGAAAGGAACTGTTCATGGAGACGGTAGGTGGTACGTAATCATAAACACTACTTTAATGTTCTTATCATAAATTAAAGGAATTAAAAGTATGGGATACATATACATTAAAATATATAAATATTAACAACAGTATAATATATTTTCAATATATGTTACATGTGATTATTAAAACCATACATCATATATTCCATGTATATAGTGAACAAATCACATCAGTTTGTCGAGGTCTTAGTCTATACTTTGACAAGTGATGTTATCATATTCACAAAAGTTGGTAAGAATAAAATTATTGTTTTATAAATGAATTATTTAAGTTTTAAGATATTACAAATATCATATATAACATGTATAAATATAGTGTTAATCATAATTCCAAACCATGATAGGTGGTAAAGGAATAATGATAAACATCATTTCGCGAGGAGTTAGTTCTCTATATACAAAAAACGAATTGATCGTAGCACATTAGATGGATGTGTATTTTTGTGTAGCTAAATCCCATAATATGAAAACATATAAGTATATTTATTATTCTGGTTTTTTTATATATTCATGGAATGAGTAGAATTTATAGAGTGGAAGAAAAAAATGAAGATCTTGAGAAACATTGTTAATTCTTATTCAGGTAACTCCTTTTGTTTTTCAGCAAATGTATTCCAAGGATGGATTTTTGACCATGGATAGGATTCAATGATTATTATATTTATTTTAATAAACAATTTGGTCTGATATTGTTGTAGCCAATTGGTCAGGAGATGTGTGAAGAAGTGTAAGTTATGAGTGCATTTTTATAATGGATGAGTTACACGATTGTAAATTTTTTTGGAATCGATATTCCAACCACAACTTCCTGATGTCATGTGGAACCTATAAGGTTCCAAATTCTATAAAAAATATTATAGGGTTGATATATGTCCATAAAATGGATTTTGGACATGTTTTTAGGTTATTTATCCTTGATGATCAAGGTTTAGTAACTTATTTTTCTTAATTTCACATTAATTTTTATAATTAAATTAAATTAATTTAACTAATATTTTTGGTAAAAAATTATGTTTATTTTATTATAAACAATAATATATTTCTATTCATACTTATTAATCCATTTTTCATATTACTAGTTACTGAATTGGCAGAAAACAATTTAAATTAAATCTCAGAGACGGGGATATACTGTGGGTTTTCAAAGTAAAAATCACTATAAGATTCCTATTTTTAATATCAAATGTCAAAGTGAAATTGATAACAGTTACCTAAATTGTATTAGATGATAAAAAATAAATATAATCAATATTTATGATTTTTTAGATAAAATATTTCTCCTTCTAAAAAAATTTGATGAAGAATATGTTTTGATTAAAAATCACATTTTTCAAATTTTCATTAAATGATTGAATCTTCTTAGAAAAGTACTAAAAATTCACACCAACATAATATTTATGTTTTTATATAAAATATCAGTTTTATTTTGACATACTAATACAATAAAAGTGAAAAACTTTGGATTTAATATAGGTTCTCCCAAAAAAACGGAAAAAGTACATTTGTAAAAATATAGTATTTTGTGAAATATTGGTTTTTTTAATCATATGTTTAAAAAATATATTGAATTAATATTTTAAATAATTCCTTGAATATATAAAATAAAAATTTCTAAATTATTACTCACTAAGGAAAATTAATTTAAAATTTAGGATAAAAAATAATTTTTAGCATAAAAATAATTTATTTAAAAAATCATTTTTTATGTTGATGTGATTATTATATGAATTTATAATAAATTATTAACCATAAAATTCATTTCATATTTAAATTTATCATAAATTCTCATAATATAGTGTATATTATTCATAACCACATACTTAATATCTATGTTATTTCATATTATATTAAACAATTACATTTAAATAATATTTTTTTGGGTAAAACTCATTCTGGCTTGTAATGAAAGCCCTTCAAAAACTCATTGTTGTGAGCGACATAACATATATAAGTTTCTAATTAATTTCATGCTATAAAAAATATTGATATTGTTTACAATGAAAAATAGTATATATATATATATATATTCTGTATATTATATTCCCTTATTCTCTTGGTGTTGTGTGTCATACACTATTGAATATAATGTTCCTACTTGAGAATTTTTGGGTGTTACATCACAAGATGATATATTCACTAAATAATTCTATCAAAATGTAATTCTTCACAATTTTTGTTAAATATATACCCTAATATCTTTAAAGATATTTTTTATTATTCACAGTTAATTTTGATTAGGGTAATCCTTTATTTGTAAACATGAATTTCCTTATATATTGTCATAGTCCAACTATAGTCTTAGATACAATATTATATTAAAAACATCATGTTCATATAAAAAACTCCTTTGTTTAATAAATATAAAAATAAATTCTTCTAAATCCAAATTATTAATATAAAACTTGTATATCTATACATTTTATATTATTTTATTTGAATGTAGTGTTATATATCATCAAAAGATTTATGTAATAATATTATATATTTATATAATAGTTTCATTTGATACTATATTTGAATAAAAACTACAATATCAATCAATTATTATCATTATTTTTATCAATTTTATAGTTATCAAAATTTTAAATTATTCATTCGATGTTTGATACCCATCCATATCAATGATTTCATTCTATAAAAATTATACATGACATAGAATCTCCATTGGTCTTCTTAATCATGTTGATGTTTTTCAAATAATCAAATTCTGTGGAAACCATTTCCTTCCTTCCTGAAATAACCTTTTAGTATCAATGACCAAGTATATCTATTTGACAAATACAATTATTTATTTCATGCATAAAATTTTTACAAATTATATTTCAATTAAAAAACCTAAACTAGATCAAACTTTCTTAGTTGAGAAATTTTAATTTTTTTTATAAAATGGGAATAACTTTTCTCATCAAATTAACATTTTAATTATTTTTCTAATGATGTAAGAAAAATCAATTCCACAACTAGAACATTTTATAATGAATCATTCAATATCTCTAATTATTCTATATATGTAATCATATTACATAAATGTGGGGAGTGTGAAATTACATTATTCATATTTATTCTAATTCTTGGAAACATTATCTAAAATCTTTCATGTCACATTTACGAATCATGATATGGTTTTTTTAAGAAGAACAATAATTGGTTTCTTATATAGGTGTTTCTTTGACTCAAATAATATATATATATACTTAAATGTAATATTTATATATTTATGAGTCTATGTATAGTCTCATAATATGAGAATTATTTCACTAGGGATGATATAAAATTAAATATTTCCTGATGATTATATTTGTATATAATAAATATACTTTTTTCATATGTGAATAACGAATTAAAGTAATTTAATTAATTATTTTATGAAATCTATTTAAACAAAAAATATATACTTAAAAAAATATTTTATATGAATTTTTTGTCAATGATCCATATTTTACTACACATTTCTTATTTTTATCTTTACTCCAATCACATAGATATTTAAGTAGATCATTGTGAGTAACACCCCGAGATTTTGTGGATGATTGATTTTCAATTTAATTTAGCCTTTATGATATTTTTCATTTCACACAACACTTATGTTTTGTTATTTTATATTAAATAACTATGCTTAGCATGTGTTGTATGACCATAAGATATTAAAATCAAATGGTTTCGTATTCAATGATAAAATAGTATGTTTATATGTAAATTGAAGTGTAAACAATCTTGAGTCAATTTATATTGTGATGTAAGCCCTCAAATAGACCATAATGTTGAAGTGACAATTAATAAATTAATAAATTTTGTGTGTCAAATTTAAATGGAAAAAAATAAAATATAAATACAATATTATAGAGTAAAAATTAATTGTACACATAATCATATTATATTTATTACAACGTGGAAGTAATATAACACATATAAGAAAAACTGTTTTGTGAAATCATTTACAACTTGGTACATTTTAATTAAAATCCACATAAATGAAATAATTCAAATTGAAACTCAAATTTTCAGGAATAATAAATGAATCTTATTATTATATATCAAAATATGTAATATATATAGCAAAAAAATAATGTTTTTGGGAATATGAACGTTATCTCACAGATGTTAAAAATTAAGATGAATATCTCATACCATCATTTTATGTTTTTGGTGAACCTCCTTTATCCACATATATAATTGATTTAAAATTATCACAAACATATACCTCAACAATACTCATATTTATATTATCATTTATTAACTTATTATATTATATTATTACCCGTTTTTAACAATAATTCATTATTTTCACTATTTCATTTGTTAAGTTCCATGTATTCATTATATTTTAACTTGTTAGTAGTTGTTATTAATAATAAGATCATGGTTTCCTCATCTTATGAAATTAAACGATGATTTAAATATAAAATATTATTAGTATATATGTATATAGAATAATAGAAAATTTTTAGAGATAGGAAATGAAATTAACAGTTCATGTAGATAATGGGACGCACTGAAACATGAACACTACATTATTTTCCATATCATATTTTTATAGAAATAAAAATGTATGTTTTAAATGTAAAAATTTATTACAATTATGGTATAATAACTATATCATATATGTTACATAGTAATATTTAAACCATCTTGTATACATTCAATGTATAGGGTGAACAATGCACATTGCTTTGAGGTGGAGGTTGTCTGCAAATCTACAAATAAAGTTATAGAATTCCCACAAGACAAAAATCATAAAGGTATTTGTTATAAAAGAATTAAATAATTGTAAAAAAATTATAAATATAATATATAACTTATATAATCTAATTTTGTATTTTAATTTCCAATCATGATAGTTGGAAAAAGAAAAATGAACAACGTCATTTCATGAGTTAGTTGTTCACCACACAACCGAATGGTAACTTAGTTACCCATTATATGGGTATTTGTGTAACTGTATGTATAACCCATAACATAAAAATATATAAATATATTTTGGATACTTTATATATATATTATTGGAGTGATGATTATAGAAATGGAGGAGAAAGAAATAAATATAAAGATCTTGAGGAAGAATATCACCTATTATATGGGTAACTCATTTTTGTTTGCAATAATGGATTTTATGAATTGAAATATATCCAAGCTGAAGCATATAAAATTATAGTAGATATTTTGATAATCTATTTGTTTTGATCTTTGTTGAACCAATGTGGCTTTATAGGTGTGAGGAGGTGGGAGGGATGAGTGCATTTTTTATTGTGCAAAAGTGGCATTCTAGAAAATTTTTGTTAAGGGAATTCAAAAGTAATTTTTACCATATCACGTAGATCCAATAGTTTTAATAATTTGGTCAATTGTAGGATTAGGTTGAAATATAGCATGAGAATGTATATTGGAAAATCCCCTAGGTCATTTTGGCCTTTATGTTTTATAGTTTAGTCACTTATTAAGCCTAATATCCCATAATCATTGTAATTAAATTTAATTATATTCTATAATATTTTTTGAAAAAAAAACTTGTTGAATATATTATACATTATAAAATATATTGATTCCAAAGTTATAATATATTTTTCTAAATTCTAATTAGATATGTGGTAAAAAATAATTTCAATTTAGTCGCATAGGTGTGATAAAAATTTTGGGTCTTAATGTAAAAAATTTCATATTTATCGGATGAATATGAAAAATAATTTATTTAATATAAAAAATATATATATCATTGATATCACTCAATAAATTTAAATTATTTAACTTATTAAAAAAATAATCTTTGTGAGGAAGAAAATAAATTTTATGGATTTTTCTTATTTTACGCTTATAAAATATATTGGATTAATATAAATAATAATTAATTTAATATAATATACATATATCATTGATATTAGTAAAAAATTGTAATTAATTTAATTTATTTGTATAAAACACCTTTGTGAGAATGAAAATATTTTTTTAAACATTCCATTTATATGAAATTGGTTATTATATTAATTTCTAATCAAATTGTAACCAATGAATTCATTTTATATTTGGGTAAACCATAAATTTTCCTATGTTATTTAATACTATTCATAATATCTAATTTAAAATTTAGGTTTTTCCTTATTATATAAAATAATATTATTTTAATAATACATTATTCATTAGTAAAACTTGGTCTTGCTTGTAACGCAATCCATTGAAGAATCCTTTTTTTCTACGACATACTCAATCCTAGTGTCAGGCGCATTAAAAGATATAAATTATTTGAAAATTATTTAAAATATTAAATATATTTTAAATTTTTAGAATATTATATTCCCTTATGATCTTGTTTTTGTGTGTCATACATGCCATAACATAAAATGTTCAAACATTATAATCAAGACGTGTTACATAATCCCCAACTTAAATAAATTGTTCCCCACACATTTTAAAGATGACCTTGTTAACATATTTATTATATTTCTTTTGATGGATTCCCTCATTGTGGGTATTTTTTGTAAATAATTTTATAGAAAAGAGAAAACCATAAATTAAGAGGTCACATTTAGAAACAAAATACTTGGTCTCTGAGTAAGAGATCATTTGGGGAATTTAGAGATACATACATTGGAATAAAATCATACATATTTATAGGGAGTGATTGAGGTGAAATTAAAAATCAATATAATGATCAATTGAAATTTTAGGGGCTCAGTTTCATTAATAAGTTATTATTTAAAATACCATTGTATCAGTATAAATTAAGGTATTTTGACAAAAAAAAATTTCATAGTTATTTTCTTATTGAATGTTATTTATTTTACTACATATGAATATAAGTAAATATACATACATTATATATTTCTATTAAAACATTTTCATCCTTTTTTTATTTATCAATGAATTTCATAATCATCCATTACTTCATGTAATGGATATCCAAAAATTAACAATGATGTATAAAGAACAAAAATTATCATTTAAGGGATCATAAGACCCCTAAAATAGTAAACGTTCTTACTATTTTTTATAACTATTATCCAAACCATATATGGTTCAGACATTATTCGATATACCAACAGGTAACAATATTGGTTCATTGTTAAAATTTATTCATCAATTTTTTATCCAGAAATAATTATATATTAATAATTACATTGTATTGATTAGTGGTTTGCATTAAAACAATACTATATTTCAGTGATGGGTTAATGACCCATGGAATTACCAAACATGACTGGTTGTCACCCAGCATAAACAAAGTTCTTTTCTAAAATCAAATTAATATAATTTGAAAAATAAATATGTTGGACATCATTGAAATAAGGTTAGCCACAAAATATTCATTTAACTAAGGTTTTAAATATAACCACAATACATAAATACTTAATCCATTAATTTCCACAGATTGTTTTCATTTGTATAATGTTTAACATATACCATTATTTTTCATTACCTATCCAAATCTATTAAAATGGGTTATAAATAAAATTTGAATTATCCAATGAATGTCCCCTGAGATTTTCAAAACCATGTCCGCAGTAAGTCCCAATATCGTGTACTATGTTAAACAGAGTCTAGGTCAACACACCATGTCATTTTTGTTACTCCTAGGTACATCTGTGATAGAACAACCTCCACTTGTAGTATCCAAATAGGGTTTTATTTCTATGAATTACCATACAATCTCAACCATACAAAAATTATAGGATTTTAAAATATACTTATCATCAATTTCTACCTTAGGGTTATGTTCTTTAATATACATTTTTTAAAATATACTTCCCATGGTTTCTAATAAACATACGTTGATACCAACTATAGCAACACGACACCAAATATCATTGAGCCAGTGTCCACTTCCAATACATTGGAATAAGATACATGTAAATTGAATCCCATTGGAGAAACCATTATAGTAGTATTCATAATCCAAATACACACCTGTTTCTTATTTTATAAAAGGGAAGAATAGTTAAATTTTTTTCAGATTTAAAGGATAATGACTTTATTACATCTATTTTATCCTTGTATGTCATTCTTAGTATACTTTATGGTATCATATGGAATGAAAACATAATAAGGTTGAGTTTAAATTCATATTAAGGGTAATGTATAGTAAAAGTAATATTGAATCATTTAGAATATTCATTATGAAAATATAATAACAGATAACACAATACATGTAATCTATAAACTGAGAAGGAAGTCTCTAGAAAATATGAAAAGGTAAGTAACATAAAACACATTCCATTTATATAAATGGATAAGGAATAAGTCAATAATTAATTGTAAGTCACTGAAATCACATTCCATATAATAAAAAAAATAATGAAATGAATCCAGATATATGGCGAAAAAAAATTGTGTATAAATAATGCCTGAATCTAGATTAATGAAATGTTTAGTTTTATAATTCAATGGTTATTTGGTACATGGAATTGTTTCCATCTTAACCATTCAAAATATAGTGTTGCATTTTGGGTAAAAACCCATCTAAGGCTAGGAAACTAACTCATCCCATGAGACAACCAATGCATTGAGGGGTTATCTATAACTGGGCCCCACCTATTTCGTACCTATCGAAAGCATTCTATACATATTAAATAACTGATTTAAAAAATTCTCCTTATCAAATATCCATATAGTGTAAAAGATGTGAAATTATCAATATTTCCAAAATTAAAAATATAACATTCAAATTAAACACCTTTTGAAAAAATTGTATACGCTTTATGGAAAAAATATCTCTGATAAAAAATAAATATAATTATGGGAAATTCAATGTTTAATGGTCATATGAAATTGAATATTTCAAGGGGAGAAACAAAGGAAATAAAATTAGTGAAATTCAATACAATTATTAGTCAAAAAAGTCATAACCAATCCGGAATAGGAATAAGGATGGTATCAATACAAGATATCTGAAGTGGATTAAAATAATATTTCTCTCATTAATGAATAGAAATACTATATAGATATATTTTAAGAACATTATTGAAGAAAATCTCATTTTTTAATTTCCAAATACATTTAAAAATAATCATTATTGAAAATCACTTTAGAGAAAATTTTATTTCAAAAAAAAATTTAGTCATACAAATGATGCTCTAACAAATGAATATAGGTAAATCCATATATGTCATACGTGATATAAAGATGATTCCTTTTGCAAGGAAAAATGATAAAAAAATTATTACATGGAAAGAAAGGAAATATTCCTTTGAAAACATTGGTTAAATAAAAAAGAATAAAAATTTCACTAAATTATCATTTTGTAATGGTCAAAGACATTTTTTAAAAAAATTTACCACATAACATTTATTTATATGAAAACAGTTACCTAGGAAAATGATAGAAAGGATTTTGGGTTGTCGTAAAAATATTTACAAGGGATTTTTTAAGAACAAACTGTGAAAAAATGAAACAATTACATGAAAAATTTCAAGAATAACCAGATTAGAATAAAACAAATGTGTTTGGTACATAATGATTAAATAATTTCCTATAATCGATATTCTTGTTTAATATATCCAGAATAAAATGAGAATGTAAAGTATACCCAAAAAAGGATATACTATTGAAGTGAGAATTAAACAAAAAATAGATTAATTGTGACCAATTTAAATTCAAATAGAACAAATGAAAATAAAACAATACAGAGTAATAATATATTTCATGAATAATCTTATAATATTAACAAAATTGAGGATAATTAGAATTGAAAAGAAAATTTATTGGGTTATGAAATTCTTTAACACATGGTAACTATACAGTTAAATCCATATAGAAGAATCAATTCATATTTAAACTGATAATAGAATAAATAATAAATAAATAATGTTATAATATATGAAATTGGGTAGTATATAATCCAAATAAACATGGAACTTTTGAATATCACATTTCTCTCATAGATGTTAAAAGTGAGATGAAAATCGGTTACCTTTTGTTTTCTTTTTGGGTTAACATCCTATAAAATATGTATAGAGTTTTAAAATTTTAATTAACTTACTCAAAAAACCATAATTGTATTTATAATATCATATATTAATTTCTTATAAAATCTTATCTTCCATTTGTTTACAATCATTCACTATTTTCATTATTTGGAGTGTTATTTGACTAATTTTTTGAGTATTATTTTACTTCTTACTTCATGTTATTATTAATTTTACCATTTTTTCAACATATATATATATTTTAATTCATGATTTAAATAAAATATATAATCATTACATATTGACTTATAATAGTGCATACTGTTTGGGGACTAGAAATGAAAAGCACTGTTCATGGAGATGGTAGGTGGTACGTAATCATAAACACTACTTTAATGTTCTTACCATAAATTAAAGGAATTAAAAGTATGGGATACATATACATTAAAATATAAAAATATTGACAACAGTATAATATATTTTTAATATATGTTACATGTGATTATTAAAACCATACATCATATATTACATTTATACAGTGAACAAATCACATCAGTTTGTGGAGGTCTTAGTCTAAACTTTGACAAGTGATGTTATCATATTCAAAAAAGTTGGTAAGAATAAAATTATTGTTTTATAAATGAATTATTTAAGTATTAAGATATTATAAATATCATATATAACATGTATAAATAGGGTGTTAATCAAAATTCCAAACCATGATAGGTGGTAAAGGAATAATGAAATACATCATTTCACGAGGTGTTAGTTCTCTATATACATAAACTATATGATCATTTCCCATTATATGGATGTGTATATTTGTATAGCTAAATCCCATAATATGAAAACATATAATAATATTTATTATACTAGTTTTTTATATAGTCATGGAATGAATAGAATTTATAGAGTGGAGGAAAATCTGAAGATCTTGAGAATCATTGTTAATTTTTATTCAGGTAACTCCTTTTGTTTTATAGCAAATGGATTCCAAGGATGGATTTTTGAACATGGAGAGGATTCAATGATTATTATATTTACTTTAATAAAAATTTTGGTCTGATCTTGTTCTAGCCAATGGGTCTAGAGATGTGTGAGGAAGTGGTAGTTGTGAGTGCATTTTTATAATGGATGAGTTACACGATTGAAATTTTTTTCGAATGGATATTCCAACCACATCTTCCTGATGTCATGTGGAACCTATAAGGTTCCAAATTATATAATATATATTATAGGGTTTATATATGTCCATAAAATGGTTTTTGTACATGTTTTTAGGTTATTTATCCTTGATGATCATGGTTTAGTCACTTATTTTTCTTAATTTCACATTAATTGTTGTAATTAAATTTAATTAATTTAACTAACTTTTTAGTAAAAAATTATTTTTAATTTATTATAAACTATAATATATTTCTATTTTTACTTCTTAATACATTTTTCATATTACTAGTTACTGAATTGGCAAAAAACAATTTAAATTAAATCTCGTAAACGGGGACATATTATGGGTTTTCAAAGTAAAAATCGCTATAAGATTCATATTTTTTATATCAAATGTCAAAGTGAAATTGATACCAGTTACCTAAATTTGATTAGATGATAAAAAATAAATGTAATTAATATTTATTATTGTTTAGATATAAAATTTATCCTTCTAAATAAATTTGATGAAAAATATGTTTTGATTAAAAATCAAATTTTTCCAATTTTCATTAAATGATTGAATCTTCATAGAAAAGTACTAAAAATTCACGCCAACATAATATTTATGTTTTTATATAAAATATCAGTTTTATTTTGACACAATAATACAATAAAATTGAATAACATTAGATTTAATATTGGTTCTCCCTAAAAAATAGAAAAAGTACATTTATAAAAATATATTATTTTATGAAATATTGGTTTTTTTTCATATGTTTAAAAAATATATTGAATTAATATTTTAAATAATTCATTGAATATATAATATAAAAACTTCTAGATTATTACTCACTAATGAAAATTGATTTAAATTCATAGGATAAAAAATCATTGTTAGCATAATAATAGTTTATTTAAAAAATTATTTTTTTATGTTCATATGATTATTATATGAATTTATAAAAAATTATTAACCATAAAATTCATTTCATATTTGAATTTATCAAAAATTCTCATAATATAGTGTATATTATTCATAACCACATAATTAATATCGATGTTAATTCATATTATATTAAACAATTACATTTAAATAATATTTTTTTGGTAAAACTCGTTCTGGCTTGTAATGCAAGCCATTGAAAAACTCCTTGTTGTGTGCGACATTACATATATAAGTTTCTATTTAATTTCATGATATAAAAAATATTGACTTTGTTTACAATGAAAAATAGTATATATATAATCTATATATTATATTCCCTTATTCTCTTGGTGTTGTGTGTCATACACTATTGAATATAATGTTCCTACTTGAGAATTTTGGGGTGTTACATCACAAGATTATATATTCACTAAATAATTCTATCAAAATGTAATTCTTCACAATTTTTATTAAAGATATACCCTAATATCTTTAAAGATATTTTTTATCATTCACAGTTAATTTTGATTAGGGTAATCCTTTATTTGTAAACATTAATTTCCTTATATCTAGTCATACTCCTACTATAGTCTTAGATACAATATTATGTTAAAGACATCATGTTCATATAAAAAAACTCCTTTGTTTCATAAATATAAAAGTAAATTTCTCCAAATCCAAATAATTAATATAAAAATAATGTACCTATACATTATATCTTATTTTATTCGATTGTAGTGTTATATATCATCAGAAGATATATATCATTATATTATATATTTATATAATAGTTTCATTTGATACTATATTTGAATACAAACTACAATATCAATAAATTATTCTCATTTTTTATCATTATTATATTTATTAAAATTTTAAATTATTCATTCAATGTTAGATACCCTTCAATATCAACAATTTCATTTTATAAAAATTATACATGACATAGAATCTCCACTGGTCTTCTTAATCCTGTTTATGTTTTTCAAATAATCAAATTTTGTGGAAACAAGTTCCATCCTTCCTGAAATAACCTTTTATTATCAATGACCAAGGATATCTATTTTACATATACAATTATTTACTTCATGCATAAAAGTTTTACAAATTATTTTTCAAATTAAAAACCTAAACAAGATAACACTTTCTTAGTTCATAAATTATAATTTTTTTATAAAATGGGAACAACTTTTCTCAATCACATTAACATTTTAATAATTTTTTTAATGATGTAACCAAAATCAATTCCACAACTAGAACATGCAATAATGAATCATTCAATATCGCTAAGTATTCTATATATGTAATAATATTACATATATGTGGGGAGACTGAAATTACATTATTCATATTTATTCTAATTCTTGGAAACATTATCTAAAATCATTCATGTCACTTTTACAAATCATGATATGTTTTTTTAAGAAGAACAATAATTGGTTTCTTATATAGGTGTTTATTCGACTCAAATAATATATATATAATTAAATGTAATGTTTATTTATTTATGAGTCTATTTATAGTCTCATACTATGAGAATTATTTCACTAGGCCAGAGATAAACTTAAAATTTTCCTAATGATTCTATTTATATATAATAAATATACTTTATTCATATGTGAATAATGATTTAAATTCATTTAATTAATTATTTTATGAAATCTATTTAAACTAAAAAAATATACATAAAAATATATTTTATATAAATTTTTTGTTAATAATACATATTTTACTACACATTTATTATTTTTATCTTTACTCTAATCACATAGCTATTTAGGTAGAGCATTGTGAGTAATACCCCGAGATTTTGTGGATTATTTTTTTTCAATTTAATTTAGCCTTTTTGATATTTTTCATTTCACACAATACTTATGTTTTGTTATTTTATATTAAAGAACTATGCTTAGCATGTGTTGTATGACCATAAGAAATTAAAATCAAATGGTTTCGTATTCAATGATAAAATAGAATGTTTATATTTAAATTGAAGTGTAAAAAATCTTTAGTAAATTTACATTGTGATGTAAACCCTCAAATAGACCATAATGTTGAAGTGACAATTAATAAATTAATACATAATGTGTGTCAAATTGAAATGTAAAAAATATAAAATATAAATACAATATTATAGAGTAAATATAAATTTTACACATAATCATATTATATTTATTACATCATGAAAGTAATATAACACATATAAGCTAAATTAGTTTATGAAATCATTTACAACTTGGTACCTTTTAATTAAAATCCACATAAATGAAATAATTCAAATTGAGACTCAAAATATCAGGAATAATAAATGAATCATATTATTATATATAAAAATAGGTAGTATATATAGCAAAAAATTTAAATTTTTGGGAATATGAACGTTATCTCACAGATGTTAAAAATTAAGATGAATATCTCGTACCATAAATTTATGTTTTTGGTGAACCTCCTTTATCCACATATATAATTGATTTAAAATTATCACAAACATATACCTAAACCTTACTCATATTTATATTTTCATTTATTAACTTCTAATATTATCTTATTAACCATTTTTAACAATCATTAATTATTTTCACTATTTCATTTGTTATGTTCCATGTATTCATTATATTTTATCTTGTTAGTAGTTGATCATAATAATCAGATCATGGTTTCCTCATCTTATTAAATTAAATTATGATTTAAATATAAAATATTATTAGTATATATGTATTTAGAATAATATATAATTTTTAGAGATAGGAAATGAAATTAACAGTTCATGTAGATAATGGGACGTACTTACACATGAACACTACATTATTTTCCATATCATATTTTTATAGAAATAAAAAGGTATGTTTTAAATGTATAAATTTATTAAAATTATGTTATAATAACAATATCATATATGTTACACAGAAATATTTAAACCATCTTGTATACATTCAATGTTTTGGGTGAACAAAGATCATTGCTTTGAGGTGGGGGTTGTCTTAAAATCTACAAATAAAGTTATAGAATTCCTACAAGTGAAAAATCATAAATGTATGTTTTATAAATGAATTAAATAATTATTAAAAAATTATAAATATAATATATAACTTATATAAACTGATTTTCTATTTTAATTTCCAAACATTATAGGTGGAAAAAGAAAAACGAACAACGTCATTTCATGAGTTAGTTGTTCACCGCACAACCGAATGGTAAGTTAGTTACCCATTATATGGATCTTTGTGTAACTGTATGTATAACCCATAACATAAAAATATATAAATATATTTTGGATACATTATATATATATATATTAGTGGAGTGATTATTATTGAAATAGAGGAGAAAGAAATAAATATAAAGATCTTGAGGAAGAATGTCACCTCTTATATGGGTAACTCATTTTTGTTTGCAATAATGGATTTTATGAATTGAAATATATCCATGTTGAAGCATATAAAATTATAGTATAGATTTTTATAATATATTTGTTTTGATCTTTGTTGATCCAATGTAGCTTTAGAGGTGTGAGGAGGTTGGAGCGTTGAGTGCCTTTTTTATTGTGGAGGAGTGGCATTCTTGCAAGTTTTTGTTAAGGGAATTGAAAAGTAATTTTCACCATATCACGTAGATCCCATAGTTTTAATAATTTGACCAATTGTAGGATCATGTTGAAATATAGCATGAAAATGGATTTTGGAAAAGTTTCTAGGTCATTTTGGCTTTTATGTTTTATAGTTTAGTCACTTATTAAGCCTAATTTCCCATAATCGTTGTAATTAAATTTAATTATATTCTAGAAATATTTTTTGTAAAATATATGTTGAATATATTATTAGTTATAAAATATACTGATTCCAAAGTTATAATATATTTTTCTAAATTCTAATTAGATATGTGGTAAAAAATAATTTCAATTTTGTCGCATAGGTGTGACAAAAATGCTGGGTTTAAATGTAAAAAAATTCATATATATCGGATGAATATGAAAAATAATTTATTTAATATAAAAAATATATATATCATTGATATCACATAATAAATTTAAATTATTTAACTTATTTAAAAAATCATCTTTGTGAGGAAGAAAATAAATTTTTGGGATTGTTCTTATTTTACGCTAAAAAAATATATTGTAGGAATATAAAAAATAATTAATTTAATATAATATATATATCATTGATATTAGTAAATAATTGTAATTAATTTAATTTATTTTTATAAAACATATTTGTAAAAATGAAATTTTTTTTTAAAACATTCCCTTTATATTAAATTGGTTATTATATTCATTTCTAATCAATTTGTAACCAATGAATTCATTTTATATTTTGGTAAACCATAAATTTTCCTATATTATTTAATACTATTCATAATATCTAATTTAAAATTTAGGTTTTTCCTAATTATATAAAATAATATTATTTTAATAATATATCATTCATTAGAAAAACTTGGTCTTGCTTGTAACACAATCCATTGAAGAAACGTATTTTGTCTATGAAATACACAATCCTAGTGTCAGGTGTATTAAAATATATAAATTATTTTAAAATTATTTAAAATATTAATTATATTTTAAATTTTTGGAATATTATTTTCCCTTATGATCTTGGTTTTGTGTGCCATACATGCCATAACATACAATGTTCAAACATTATAATTAAGCTGTGTTAAATAATCCCCAACTTAAATAAATTTCTCCCCACACATTTTAAAGATGACCTTGTTAATATATTTTTTTATATTTCTTTTGATGGAATCCCTCATTGTGGGTATTTTTTGTAAATAATTATATAGAAAAGAGAAAATCATAAATTAATAGGTCGCATTTAGAAACAAAATACTTGGTCTCTCAGTAAGAGAACATTAGGGGAATGCAGAGATACATACATTGGAAGAAAATCATACATATTTATAGGGAGTGATTGAGGTGAAATTAAAAATCAAGGTAATGATCAATTGAAATTTTAGTGCCTCAGTTCCATTAATATGTTATTATTTTAAATACCATTGTATCAGTATAAATTAAGGTATTTGGACAACAAATTATTTCTTAGTTTTTTCCTATTGAATGTTATTTATTTTACTACATATGAATATAAGTAAATATACATACATTATATATTTCTATTAACACATTTTCATCCTTTTTTTATTTATCAATGAATTTCTTAATCACCCATTACTTCATGTAATGGATATCCAAAAATTAACAATGATGTATAAAGAACAAAAATTGTATTTTAAGGGATCATAAGACCACTAAAATAGTGATCGTTCATACTATTTTTTATAACTATTATCCAAACCTTATATAGGTCAGACATTATTCTATATGCCAAAAGGTAACAATATTGGTTCATTGTTAAAATTTATTCATCAATTTTTTATCTAGAAATATTTATATGTTAATAATTACATTGTATTGATTAGTGGTTTGCATTAAAACCATACTATATTTCAGTGATGGGTTAAAGACCCATGGAATTACCAAACATGACTGGTTGTCACCCAACATAAACAAAGTTCTTTTATAAAAACAAATTAATATAATTTTCATAATAAATATCTTGGACATCATTGAAATAAGGTTAGCCACAAAATTTTCATTTAACTAAGGTTTTCAATATAACCACAATACATAAATACTTAATCCATTAATTTCCACATATTTTTTTCATTTGTATAAGGTTTAACATAGACCATTATTTTCCATTACCTATCCAAATCCATTAAAATGGGTTATAAATAAAATTTGAATTATCCTATGAATATCCCCTGATATTTTCAAAACCATGTCTGCAGTAAGTCCCAATATCGTGTACTATGTTAAATAGAGTCTAGGTCGACACACCATGTCATTTTTGTTACTCCTAGGTATATCTGTGATAGAACAACCTCCACTTGTAGTACCCAGATAGGGATGTATTTCTAGGAATACCCTTATAATCTCAACCATACAAAAATTATAGGATTTTATAATATACTTATCATCAATTTATACCTTTGTTTTATGTTATTTAATATATATTTTTTAAAATATACTTCCCATGGTTTCTAATAAACATACGTTGATACCAACTATAGCAACGCGACACCAAAAATCAATGAGCTGGTGTACAATTCCAATACATTGGAATAAGATACATGTAAATTGAATCCCATAGGAGAAATTATTCTAGTAGTCTTACTAAACCAAATACACACATGTTTCTTATTTTATAAAAGGGCACAGTAGTTAAATTTTTTTCAGATTTAAAGGATAATGACTTTATTACATCTATTTTGTCCTTGTATGTCATTATTTGTATACATTATGGTATCATATAGAACGAAAACATAATAAGGTCGAGTTTAAATTCTTAGTAAGGGTAATGTACAGTGGAATTAATAATGAATGATTTATAATATTCAGTATGAAAATATAATAATACATAACACAATACATGTAATCCATAAACTGAGAAGGTAGTTTGTAAAAATATATGAAAAGGTAAGTAACATAAAACACATTCCATTTATATAAATGGATACGGAATAAGTAAATAATTTTTTGTAAGTCACTGAAAACACATTCCATATAATAAATAAAGAAATAATGAAATCAATTCATATATTTGGAGAAATAAAAAAAATCATGTATAAATAATGCCTGAATCTAAAATAATGAAATGCTTAGTTGTATAATTCAATGGTTATTTGGTACATGGAACTATTTCCATCTTGACCATTCAAAATATAGTATTGCATTTTGGGTAAAAACCCATCTAAGGCTAGCCAACTAACTCATCCCATGAGACAACCAATGCATTGAGGGGTTATCTATAACTGGGCCCCACCTATTTCGTACCTATCAAAAGAATTACATACATATTAAATAACGGATTTAAAAATGCACCTTATCAAATATATATAGAGAGTAAAAGATGTGGAATTATCAATATTTCCAAAAATAATATCATAACATTCAAATTAATCACCATTTGAAAAAATTGTATACGATTTATGGAAAAAATATCTATGATAAATAATAAGGATAATTATGGGAAATTAAATGTTCAATAGTCATATGAAATTGAATATTTCAAGGGAAGAAACAAAGGAAATAAAATTAGTGAATTTCAATACAATTATTAGTCAAAAAAGTCATAACCCATTCAGAATAAGAATAAGGATGGTATCAATACAATATATCCCAAGTTTATTAAAATAATATTTTTTTCATTAATGAATATAAATAAAATATAGATATATTTTAAGAACATTATTGAAGAAAATCTCATTTTTCAATTTGAAAATACATTTAAAAATAATCTTTATTGAAAATCACTTTAGAGAAAATTTAATTTAGAAATAATATTTTTAGTCATACAAATGATGCTCCAAAAAATGATGATAGGTAAATCCATACATGTCATACGTGATATAAAGATGATTCCTTTTCAAGGAAAAATGAAAAAAAATTTATTACATGGCAAGAAAGGGAATATTCCTTTGAAAACATTGGTAAAATAAAAAAGGATAAAAATTTCACTAAATTATCATTTTGTAATGGTCAAAGACATTTTTTAAAAAAATTTACCATATAACATTTATTTAATTGGAAACAGTTACCTTGGAAAACGAGAGAAAAGATTTTAGGTTGTCGTAAAAACATTTACAAAGGATTTTTTAAGAACAAACTATGAAAAAATGAAACAATTACATGAAAAATTTCAAGAATAACCATATAAGAATAAAACGAATGTGTTTGGTACATAATGATTAATTAATTTAATATAATCCATATTCTTGATTAATATATCCCAAATAAAATTAGAATGTAAAGTATACCCAAAAAGGCTATACTATTGAAGTGAGAATTAAACAAAAAAAAGATTAATTGTGTCCAATTTAAATTCAAATAGAACAAATGAAAATAAAACAATACAGAGTAATAATATATTTCATGAATAATCTTATAATATTAACGACAATGAGGATAATTAAAATTGAAAAGAAACGTTATTGGGTTACGAAATTCTTTAACACATGGTAACAATAAATTTATATCCCTATAGAAGAAACAATTCATATTTAAACTAATAATAGAATAAATAATAAATTAATAATGTTATAATATATGAAAATGGGTAGTAGATAATCCAAAAAAAATATGGAACTTTTGAATATCACATTTCTCTCATAGATGTTAAAAGTGGGATGAAAATCTATTACCTTGTCTTTTCTTTTTGGGTTAACATCTTATAAAATATGTATAAAGTTTTCAAATTTTAAATAACATAATCCAAAAACCATAATTTTATTTATAATATCAAATATATTAATTTCTTATAAAATCATATCTTCCATTTTTTACAACCATTCACAATTTTCATTATTTTGAGTATTATTTGACTAATTTTTTGAGTATTATTTTACTTATTATGTCATGTTATTATTAATTTTAAAATTATTTCAATATATATATATTTTAATACGTGATTTAAATAAAATATATAATCATTACATATTGACTTATAATAGTGCATAATGTTTGGGGACTAGAAATGAAAAAGCACTGTTCATGGAGATGGTAGGTGGTACGTAATCATAAACACTACTTTAATTTTCTTATCATAAATTAAAGGAATTAAAAGTATGGGATACATATAAATTAAAATATATGGATATTAACAACAGTATAATATATTTTTAATACATGTTACATGTGATTATTAAAACCATAAATCATATATTCCATGTATACAGTGAACAAATCACATCAGTTTGTGGAGGTCTTAGTCTATACTTTGAAAAGTGATGTTATCATATTCACAAAAGTTGGTAAGAATGAAATTATTGTTTTATAAATGAATTATTTAAGTTTTAAGATATTATAAATATCATATATAACATGTATAAATAAGTTGTTAATTATAATTCCAAACCATGATAGGTGGTGAAGGAATAATGAAAAATATCATTTCGCGAGGAGGTAGTTCACTATATTCATAAACTGTATGATCGTATCCCATTAGATGGATGTGTATTTTTTATAGTTAAATCCAAAAATTTGAGAAAATATAAGTATATTTATTATACTGGTTTTTTATATAGTCATGGAATGAATAGAATTTATAGAGTGGAGGAAAAAATGAAGATCTTGAGAAACATTGTTAATTCTTATTCAGGTAACTCCTTTTGTTTTTCAGCAAATGGATTCCAAGGATGTATTTTTGACCATGAAGAGGATTAAATGATTATTATATTTATATTAATAAACAATTTGGTCTGATATTGTTCTAGCCAATTGGTCTGGAGATGTGTGAAGAAGTGGAAGTTATGAGTGCATTTTTATAATGGATGAGTTACACGATTGTAAATTTTTTTGGAATCGATATTCCAACCAAATCTTCCTGATGTCATGTGGAACCTATAAGGTTACAAATTATATAAAAAATATTATAGGGTTGATATATGTCTTTAAAATGGATTTTGGACATGTTTTTAGGTTATTTATCCTTGATGATCAAGGTTTAGACACTTATTTTCTTAATTTCACATTAATTATTGTAATTAAATTAAATTAATTTAACTAATATTTTTGGTAAAAAATTATGTTTATTTTATTAAATACTATAATATATTTCTATTCATACTAATTAATCCATTTTTCATATTACTAGTTATTGAATTGGAAAAAAAAAATTAAATTAAATCTCGGAGATGAGGATATACTGTGGGTTTTCAAAGTAAAAATCACTATAAGATTCCTATTTTTTATATCAAATGTCAAAGTGAAATTGATAATAGTTACCTAAATTGGATTAGTTGATAAAAAATAAATTTAATTAATATTTATGATTGTTTAGATAAAATATTTCTCCTTCTAAATAAATTTGATGAAGAATATGTTTTGATTAAAAATCACATTTTTCCAATTTTCATTAAATGATTGAATCTTCCTAGAAAAGTACTAAAAATTCATGCCAACATAATATTTATGTTTTTATATAAAATATCAGTTTCATTTTTTCATACTAATACAATAAAATTGAAAAACATTGGATTTAATATAGGTTCTCCCTAAAGAATGGAAAAAGTACATTTGTAAAAATATAGTATTTTGTGAAATATTGGTTTTTTTTATCATATGTTTAAAAAATATATTGAATTAATATTTTAAATAATTCCTTGAATATATAATATAAAAATTTCTAAATTATTACTCACTAATGAAAATAAATTTAAATTTTTAGGATAAAAAATCATTTTTAGCATAAAAATAGTTTATTTAAAAAATCATTTTTTTATGTTCATATGATTATAATATGAATTTATAATAAATTATTAACAATAAAATTCATTTCATATTTAAATTTATCATAAATTCTCAAAATATAGTGTATATTATTCATAACTACATACTTAATATCTATGTTATTTTATATTATATTAAACAATTACGTTTAAATAATATTTTATTTGGTAAAACTCGTTCTGGTTTGTAATTCTAGCCATTGAAAAACTCATTGTTGTGAGAGACATAACATATATATGTTTCTAATTAATTTCATGCTATAAAAAATATTGATTTTTTTTACAATGAAAAATAGTATATATTTAATCTGTATATTATATTCTCTTATTCTCTTGGTGTTGTGTGTCATACACTATTGAATATAATGTTCCTACTTGAGAATTTTTGGGTGTTACATCACAATATGATATATTCACTAAATAATTCTATCAAAATGTAATTCTTCACAATTTTTGTTAAAGATATACCCTAATATCTTTAAAGTTATTTTTTATTATTCACAGTAAATTTTGGTTAGGGTAATCCTTTATTTGTAAACATGAATTTCCTTATATCTAGTCATAGTCCAACTATAGTCTTAGATAAAATATTATATTAAAAACATCATGTTCATATAAAAAACTCATTTGTTTAATAAATATAAAAATATATTTTTCCAAATCCAAATAATTAATATAAAACTAATGTATCTATACATTTTATATTATTTTATTTGATTGTAGTGTTATATATAATCAAAAGATATATGTAATTATATTATATATTTATATAAAAGTTTCATTTGATACTATATTTGAATAAAAACTATAGTATCAATCAATTATTATCATTCTTTTTATCAATTTTATATTTATTAAAATTTTAAATTATTCATTCGATGTTAGATACCCATCCATATCAATGATTTCATTCTATAAAAATTATACATGACATAGAATCTTTATTGGTCTTCTTAATCATGTTGATGTTTCTCAAATAATGAAATTCTGTGGAAACATTTTCCTTCCTTCCTAAAATAACCTTTTAGTATCAATGACCAAGGATATCTATTTGACAAATACAATTATTTATTTCATGCATAAAATTTTTACAAATTATATTTGAAATAAAAAACCTAAACTAGATCACACTTTCTTAGTTCAGAAGTTGTAAATTTTTTTTAAAAAATGGGAACAACTTTTCTCAGTCACATTAACATTTTAATTATTTTTTTAATGATGTAACCAAAATCAATTCCACAACTAGAACATGTTATAATTAATCATTCAATATCTCTAAGTATTCTATATATGTAATCATATTACATATATGTGGGGAGAGTGAAATTACATTATTCATATTTATTCTAATTCTTGGAAATAGTATCTAAAATCTTTCATGTCACTTTTACGAATCATGATATGGTTTTTTTAAGAAGAACAATAATTGGTTTCTTATATAGGTGTTTCTTTGACTCAAATAATATATATATACTTAAATGTAATATTTATTTATTTATGAGTCTATGTATAGTCTCGTACTATGAGAATTATTTCACTAGTGATGATATAAAATTAAATTTTTCCTGATGATTCTATTTGTATAATATAAATATACTTTTTTCATATCTGAATAATGATTTAAAGTAATTTAATTAATTATTTTATGAAATCTATTTAAACAAAAAATATATACATAAAAAAATATTTTATATACATTTGTTGTTAATGATCCATATTTTACTATACATTTCTTATTTTTATCATTACTCCAATCACATAGCTATTTAAGTAGAGCACTGTGAGTAACACCCCGAGATTTTGTGGATGAATGATTTTCAATTTAATTTAGCCTTTATGATATTTTTCATTTCACACAACACTTATGTTTTGTTATTTTATATTAAATAATTGTCCTTTCCATGTGTTGTATGAAACACAATGTTAATTATGTATTATATGAAATAAAAATATTTTATTCCTCTACATAGAACACTAAGGTTTGCATTATAGGAATCAATCAATTTTATTCATGACTTATGTAACAAATAAGTCTGTAGTTTACTAAATAATAATATATTATTAAAATATGATTATTTAATATAATAATATAAATTCATGAAGGTAAATAGGAAGTTATGAATATTACTTACTATTTTAAAAAAAATCTAGTTTACACAGTATGATATGAATTCCTTGGTTACGATATAATTATAAATCAATATGAAAATTGATTGAATAAAAAAGTAAATATTTTTATGGTCACAAAGTTGTTTTACATAATAAATAAAATTTTCATATATGTCTTATAATTCACTAATATAAACATTCATTTCACATGTAATTTATTTAGATTACTTTACACACAATACTGACTTTGCATTTGATTCCTGAAACATTGAATTTCAAAGAAAAATATTTTTTATATAATTATATAAATGAGATAATTATAACCTATCATTTAAACATAGTTATATGAATATTAATAACTACTTTTAAAAAAATGTTGTTTTATATAAATAAAACACATCTATAAAGAAGGATATATGTATCCGTAATGTATTTTTATGTCATAAAATACCATTGTCTTGAATAAACCACTTTTAATGTCTTCTGTGAAAAATAATGAAATTAATTTTAGACACATTTTAATTTTTTTTAAACTCATTTGTTAATTCAGAACATCTAAATTATTATAGTGTGAATTTTCTGGAAATCTTTGAGAAATAACATTTTTTATGAATAGTGAAAAAACTACTTTTTAGTAAAAAATTGTCTTTTTGATTGATTAATTATTAATTCTCAATGATATTAATTTTTTTATGTTCAAATTAGATAAATTTTTAATATATAAATATTGTTTAATTCATTATTATCAATTTCAATTTATAATTGCATATAAAAACTTAACATGCTTTTGAACATTGTTCTACTTTAAAACCCATTATTTAGTCCCATCTGTGGGATTAAAATTAATATTAATTTTCCCAATTGTATGAACTGGATTTGAAAAGAAATATACAACATACTAACATGTATAATAATAATATTCCAATAATATCAACTAATAATTTTGAACGAACATATTAGTAAATCTCTCTAAAATTAATCCCATGGATTAATGTCAAATTAAAATTAAATAGGGACTAAATCATAAAATTATAATCCTATGTGACATATAATCTTATATAAATACCTTTTTATATCATTTTTTAGTCGAATTCCATCGATTATTTATTTAGGACTTTTATTTATGACTTTTGTTAGGTAAAAAAATGTGTACACCTACCTTGTTTTCAAAAATTATAATGAGTCCTTTTCCTTTTCGATATATGGTAACCACCTACCAATTCTCCACACCTATAAAACCACTTAATATCATACAATATATGCTCAATACAGTTACTAATATTCCAATATTCCAATGAGAATCATTCCCTTGGTCAGAAGTCAATCCAAGGAAGCCTTTTGGCACAACAAAAAAGGAGTTCCCACATTTGGAGGTAACATCTACAATTAAGACCATTATTTTATTTTTTTCTCAACACCCTCCATAAACATATTTTCGATGATTGTATAAAAATTTATCAAAAATATAATATCATTTTTTAATTATAATGGACATATCTACACATATATACAAATCTATCTATTGGGTAACAAACATAATGTTTCTCTATAAGATAAACTAATTCCTCACAAAATAATGATTGTTCATTTTTCGTTTACCCACAAACATTGTGTACATTATGATGGGAACACTAATTATTTATATAAAATATATCATTTTAGTTATTATTTTAATATCCTATATTACTTTTTAAAACACATACCTTTTTACGTTTCATTTGGTGTTAATACGGTAATCTCTTTGAGGATGTGTGTACTACCAACCACTTAATGTGATTTGATTCATTCACATACTAAATAAATTAAATTAATGGAGGGATTAGTGAAATTTAATTATATATTTTACATTATAATTATACATTAATTATAAATCATATATATACACGTATATTTCATTTTCTTTCTTTCTTTCTAAATGACAATTAAAATTGAAATAACATTCATGCGAACATATTGATTAACATCCCCATGAACAATTTATTCCATTTCATACATATATATTAAAAAAATTATTATAAAATTAATATACTGACTATTAATGATATTTATATCATGGTTCACATTCTAGAAATCATTATATATGTATATGGCCCAAATATATAATAAATTAAGACACATGCAAAAAAATAAATAATTTATTACCTAACGCGTTATCTTAATATGGAATTGGTTACAAGAGGTTAATAAAATGTCATAATAAATCCATATATGTAATTATATATAATAATTTTTTTAAAATATTTATTATAAATAAATATCTATCATACATTAGTTCAGAATGTGTACGACGAGTGTCAAGACATAAGGTAAGGGGATTCGATCTCACTTTTTATTTTCGTTAGATACTTGGTATGTTTTCCACTCTATCATATTATGTGGTGTATGTAGTTACCATGATTTTTTATATTTATCTTAAAATTAAATTTATGGGTATTCCCATGCCCTTTTTAACCTTTTTACATGTGTATTACATTTCAATAGTTACAAAATCGGCAAAATAGTTTTGTCTCAATTTGTCTTCTTTGAGAATCATGTTTTGTTATTCACCTAAATTATTTTTCATTGTTTAAATAAATCCATTTTACATGTTATATAATGAATATAATTTTATTCATTATATTATATGGCTCATTTAATTTCCTTTTCTTACATTGAGAGTTTGATCCCAAGTTACCAAGTAATAAGACTCTATTGAAACAATCTCATTGTTTTTCGAGATTGTTAATGATTGTGATTCTTTGATGAAATCATTTGATCAATATGTCAAGAAAATTTACGAATTTTCTTCTCCACTATTTATAAATTATTTATTCATATATTTGTACAATTTTATACTATATGGTACATAATATTGTTAAGATATTAATTTTTAGACATCCCGACTTTACCATCTTTTCAGTCGAAAATATTTGTTCCTTGAAAATAATGGATTCTAAAAAAAATTTACAATAATATTATACAAATACCTTATAGAACATTAAAATAAATTTATACACTTTTTTATTTTACCACTATTTTTAAATAAATCATAGTGTTACATTCCTAATTATGTAATTTTCTATTATTTTCACTATGAAATAAGAATGTTCTTTTTAAATTTTACAACTTGTTCTGATATATCTATTGTTAATACTTTGATTATTTTTTATTTAATAGATAATTTTTAAGAAAAAAATAAAAATATATTTTCAATTACAATGATTTCAAATTTATTTTAGACGTTTTCAAGAAAAAATGTATTCAAAACACTTTCATTCTTATTTTGTATGTTTTTAATACATATGGTCTTCAAAAGGATTTCAAGATTCATTTATATGATTTCAAATAATATTCAATGATTTGTTTTTCAAAGCATTTTCAATTTTTCATTAAAATTTTTCTATGTGTTTTCGATGATATAGTTTTTAAAATGTTTTAAAGCTTATTTTATGTTTTCAACAAAATATGTTATCAAATTATTTTATGTATTCTTTATAACATTAATGGTAATTAATATTAAAATTATTTTCTAATGGTTTTATGTAATAAAAAACTTTTTTCAAATAAGAAAGGATATTTTCCTCAAGAAACATTTTTTAAAAGTATTTCTAAATTTTTCACAATCCAAGAAGGCATCTTTTGATGGTACTAATTCTTTTATTGAAAATGATCTAAAGGTTTTCGTTGATATTATTTCTATGAATGGGATACCTTTAATATCACATCTTGTATGAAACCCAATTATCATTCATGATTTATAATCTATTAAAACTTGATTCGTTTCTTGGGTTATGTTTATGATGAAATGATTATGAATCTTTTCATTTTTTATAGGTTGTAACTTGATTACATATTTATATTACCCATTTAATTTCATGGTTTGTGATATAATTATTTATGATGTCGTGGTACTTGTATGTACAGTTTAATTTTGAGACAGGTGGGACCTATATCTTTTTCCAATGCATAGGGTAATGATTTATATCTCATGAGATATTCTAATATGGAATATCAAATGATCCATGACTATTAAAATGGAAATGGGTGTAATGTATGCCTATCAATATGGTATGAGGAGTGAAATCATTATACTAAGATAGCCATGGGAGTGAACCATGACTACCATGATAGTATAGGGATTTAACCCATACTACCATGATGATATTGGAAGTACTACCTTGGCTAATATGGAAATGATATTATATTTTTATGTGTCGACCATAATTACATGTTTTATTTCTACATTCTGCTTTCATGGATTATGTTCTTTATGTCCTTATGATTCAGGTCTTATGAACCACCACTATTTTTCCATGATTCATGTATATGATCTTTTAAATGCTGGGTAATATCTTTTATTTTCATGATCATGGGAACATCCCCATATGCTCATGGTTATCATTAGATATCCCCCTTGATTACCCTAAATGAGCGTTTGAGATCACCCCTTTCTTATGATTCCTTTCCCTAGGTTATAAAGAATGGTTTTAGTTTTAAGTACTAAATGTAATGATATTTATGGGAGATTTTGAAGATATTTCCCTGGAATATAATATTTTATTTCTATTATTTTAAATAAAGTAAACTATTATGGTCCTCAGGCAGTTATTATTGTAATTTTTAAATATATTACTAAAATGAGTCAATATCCATGTACATCAATCTTTGTTTTCTATAATTGGTATAAAATAAAATTAATAGTCAACCATTATAAATGATGACGATAAAACTATAGTGGGATCCCAAAAATAATTTAAACCGATATATTTTGGGATGACACTAAGGATAAGAATTAGGATGAGTAATGGTTTGGTACAATGTCATGGAGTTTTGGTAAAGGATAGTGTGTGTGGTTTATTAGAAATACATATCTATTTAGATTCAACCTCTAGATGTGGCTCTGCCATAGATGTACCTATGAGTAACAAACCTGACAAGATGTCTTGGGTCTGACTCAAGGTAATCAAGTACATGATAACGAGGCTTCCTGTACAACTAGTTTGACACTACTGGGGGATATTATTTCAAAATTCACAAACTCCTCAGGAACCATCATGAATGATTTTGATATATGGTGGTCATTAATAACCTTTTATGAAACTAGGGTGTCTAATATTAAGTATGGTGTCTTTATTTATAAATCCCATAGGTAAATATTTTCATGAATATGCGGGCTTTTACAATGATTTTAATGATCACAGATTTCTTCTAGTATTATTAAATAGAGGAAACCATAATGAGTTATTTTAATTTTGAATTTGATGGATGATTTTAAAATGAGAAGTTAAGTGTTATGAAATCATGTTTTAAATATGTCGTGATCATGCATAATTAGTTTTCAAGGAACATGATTAAAAATGTGTAGCTTATCCAACTCTTAGACTCAGCAAGGATGAGAAAGAATGATTTTGTTGGGAGATTTGGTAATGGAGACCATAGTGTAAGGATGATTTGATTTCATTTTTGTTAAGAATGTGGAAAGAATCCACTATGTTAAATTATTAGAGGAATATGATGATGTTTTTACTATGGAAAATAAGGAACCAGGTCAAGTTACTGAATGGAAAAAATCAGGTGTTCATTTAATGGAATAGATGATAATATTATCCTAACTAATATATTATTGATGGTAAACTATTTTAAATGTTGGGTAAATGGTCATTATGAAACTCATATTCCCAATAAGAATTCTCATGAAGTAGATCAACAAGGTTGTTCTTGTAATGGTTACATTGTTGATAATATAGAGACTATATATGAAATGTGGGATGAAAGAGTCATTGTGTAATAAGATGAGGTATCCCTGTTAATGACATAAATATTAATTGGAATAATCAATGTTTAAATGTATTTGGATTCAAAAATTATGTTACATGAATAGTGAAATAAATAATGATTTTTGTTCTCTAAGGATATAGAAGATTATGTTGAATGTTTCCAACTGAATCAAAAAGTGATTCAATTATAAGATAATATTTATACTAAAGGAAGGTTACCCTTAATATGTTATTTTTTCGTAATTCTTTTATGAATAAGTATATTGATGGTACTGGTTAAATTGAAACTAATTAAGGACTTGTTAACATGTGGATTATGCTCTCACTAATAAAGTTTATGTAATTTTTCTATCTATATAATATATCTATTATACATTTGAACAATGAAGAATTTATGTTTTACAATATGATTTATGCTAATTAATGTTATTAAAATGTTTGAAGGGAATATAAGATAAGGGTATTCACATGTTTTGGAATGTAAAAAAATGAAACGTTGTGATATATGGGGGATCTATGGTAAAATAATTTCATTAATTTCATTCAGAATATTTGGATTTCTATATTTTTGATGGTTTATATGGATAACCATTAATGAAACATTTATGTCAACATTCGGAGGATGTATTTATGTATTGAATTTCTATTGAAAACCTTTGATAAAATGCTATTTAGTGATTAACCATATTTCAAGGATGTCCATAAAATTTTTTTTACTGTTATATCAATGTTGTTTGTGAAACGTACATCATGTATGTCAGGTGATAACTAACCATTTTTTGAAAGGCCATGGTTTTTAAACCCATTCCCGAAGGATGATAAGGGTTTTACATCAACCATTGTCCTACACGATTTCCTGGTATATATATAATTATTTTTTATGAATAATTATTTATTATGAAATTAAAGTGTTATTTGTTATGTTTATATATTAATTTGTTAAGCATTTTTTAAATAAATGTTATAGATATATAGAAATAACTTTCATTATTTTTTGGAAATTAATATCTACTAAAAGAATATTTTAGTGCTTCTGGAATAAAATTTAATTTCAAGAAATCAGTTCCTTAAAGCAACAAATTAGTTGTAAATAGATAAAATCATAGCCAATGATAGAAATTTTTTTGTATTCTTGGAAAATAAATGAATTTCTCAGTTATAGGATAATGATAAAAATGAAAAATGTGTTGTTATAATACATTGAATTTTTCGAACCGATAGGCTTTTAAATCAATATAGATTTACGAATTGGAGGGCATCAACTTTTCTTTGATAATTCAATTTATTGTGATTGATGACCTCTATCAATCACTATAAATATTTATTCTTTTCCTCCATGTCTAATAATAAATCCCAACTTATGATCCTCTATATGGAAACCTAGTTATATTTTTCTTTACGTAACTGTAATGGTAAAAACTATCCCTTTTTAAAGGAAGAATTAGTATTCATTTTCACGATGTGGTATTATATGAATAAAAAAATTTGGTATGAAACCATTGACAATATATAAGAATTTTAGGGGAGAAATTCATTTTAATTGTGGTATAATGTAACACCCAAATGTTTTTGATTTTTTTTAAATTAGTTTATCCTGTTGGGTTTTTCTATTTCTCCAAATACTAAAAATATGATAGTTTATATTTAGAAAAAAAGGTTCTCTTGTGTTATATGAAACACTAAGTTAATCATTCGCTATACACAATCAAAACATTGTCTTCTTCTATAAGGAACATCAATGTTATCTTGCATTATGGGCAACAATGACTTTCCTCAACTACTTGTGTACCATGATGGATTAACGTTTCCAGAAAAAAATTATTATTAAAATATGATACTTTAATATAATAATATAAAACCTTGACATTAAACTAGATTTTATAAATATTATTAATTAATTTATAAAAATATATTGTTTACAAAATATTATATGAATTCATCTGTCACCAATTAATTATATATGAATATAAATACCGATTGAATATAAAAGGACATATAATTATAGTAAAATTTTTTTTACCGTAATAAATTAAATTTTCATATAGTTCATACAATTATTATTGTCAAATATTCCTTTGAAAAGAAACTTACATGGCGTATGTTATACACAACACCGGCTTGGTGTACGATGCACACAACATTAAGTTTCTACGAAACATATGTTCTTCATATAATCATTTAAATGAGATAATTATAACCTATCCATTAAAATTATTAATAGGAAGAGTAATAAATAATTTTAAAATATTTTGTAAATTCTTATATATATAACATATTTATATTCATATATATGGTTTTTGGAAGAGACATTTAATGTCTAAAAATACTTTTTTCTAGAATGAGCAGCTTTTATTGTCATTCTATGAAAAATAGTAATATTAATTTATAAAAATATATAAATATATTTTTGTAAAATAATCTTCATTTATGATTTTAGATTATCTATATTATATTAGGTTTAATTTTGGTTATTTTTATGAGAAACATCATTTTTTTATAAATAGTGAAATAATTGCTTTTTAGTTAAAAACTACCTTTTTGTTTCATCAAGTATTAATGATAAATGATATTATACATTTTAATGAAAAATTGGGTAAAACTTTAATTTAATTATTCAATTTAATTTATTATAATCAATTTCACTATGAAATCTATTATAAATTCTTAATAAACATTTGATCAATTTTCTACTTTAAACCCCTATTATTTCGTCCTGTTTGGTTTGTTAACAAAAATTCTAATTTTACCAATTCTATGAACTGAATTTTGAAAAGAAAGATATAAACCATTTTAATCAATATAATATTTAGAGTATAATATGATCAACATAATTTTTGTGAAAAAATATTATTATAAGTGACTAAAATTAGTCGTACTTATTAAAATTAATCATACTTATTAAGGTCACATTAAACACAATTAGGGACTAATCATTATTATTAATGAATATAATGACATTTAAATATGTAAAACACCCATTTTATATTATTATTTTAGAAGGATAACTTATATTATTAATTTGGGATGGTTTTTGATAACTTTGGTTAGGTAATAACATGTTTACACCTAACATGTTTTCAAAAATTCGATATGTGTCTTTTTCGTTTCCTATAAAAAGAAAACACCTCTCCCACATCCTCACACATCTCAAACCTCTTATGATCGTTAAATACCAACCAAATACACTTGAAAAAATATCAATATTTTTCTTAGAATAATTCTTTTAGGCATAATGCAATCCAAAGAATCCATTGGGCACACACCAATGAGATTTACCAGATTTATATGTAACGTATTCTCCCAAGTATTTTCATTTATTTTCATTTCCCACTCGACATTATTTTTATACATAATTGTATTAAAATATAGTATCATAAATATACTAGTATTATTTATGTTATGGGTTCTACCTACACTTACACACACCCCTATCTAAAGGGTATGTAACATACTGTTTTTGTGTGTGCAGAACTATTGCCTCATGAAATGATGATTGTTTTTTTTTCTCATTAACACCTATACTCATGGAAATTATGATGGAAAAATTGTTTAAATATCCAATATATAATATTTATTATTTATTTATTCTTATTTATTACTTTTTCAAAACATACATTTTTACTTTTAATTTTATGTTAACATGATAATCTCGTCGGAGGAAGTGTTGACTACCGCCCTCTAAAAGCGATATTATTCATTCACACTCTACAAAGAATGTATTACGGATGATTTTAGTGAAATTATATGATATATAAAACTTCATAATTATAATATAACAAAATTATTTACCTATACCCTTATATTTAAATTTCATTCATTCCTTCAATACCACAATAAAAACGAAAACAACGTTCATGCGTACATATGACTAAGTGTCTCCATTAACGATGTATTCAATTTCATACATATATATTATAAAGATTTTTATAATAAGAATATAATGAATTTGAATGATATTTTTATCATTGTTTAAATTTTGGTAATTATGATATATTTATAAAGACCATAGATATAAAAAAATAAAGCACAATAAAAAAAACGAAAATATTACCCAAAGCGAAAACTTAACATGAAATTGAATAAAAGTGGGTATTATAAAGTCATTATAAAAAATTATAAGGTATTAGATATAATAATATGGTTCAGTAAATGATTTATAATAAATATATATATTTATTATAAATGATATTTGAATAAGTACAACAACAGTTAAGAGACAAGGTAAAAGTATTCAATCCAACTTTTTATTTTCATGAGATGGATATTATGTTCGACACTCTTTCCTTATGACGGTTGCATGTAATAACCATTATATATTTATATGTACCATATAAAAGAATTTTTGGGAATTAACATGTCCATTTTATGATCCTTATTTAATGGGGTTTATGTTTCATAGATACCAAATCAGTAAAATAGTTTTGTTTAAATTTTTCTCCTTTGAGACTCATGTATTTTATGCAACTAAAATCTTTTTTAGGATTATATAATTCATTTTTACATGTTATATCTTGAATATAATTATTTTCATGATTTTATAACATTTATTTAAATTCATTTTCTTAGATGGATTTTATTATCCTAGGATACTAATTGATAAGAGTTTATTAAAACAATCTCACTACTTTTCAAGATTGTTAATGATTATGATTAATTGATGAAATAATATGATACATATCCCTAAAAAATTCATTAATTTTATTCTAATATGGGTTTTCATTAAATGTGCATTCGTTTCAATTATTATCTACTCTATGGTACATAATATAGTAATAAATGTTTTTAAAAATCCCGATATTAACCTTTGATCGACAAGAAATTTTTTTTTCTTCAAAACCATGATTACTAAAAAGTGTTTCAAAGAATATGAAATAAATACCATATGATAACTACAAAAAATAAATTTTTTTCCTTTTACCACCATTTTCAATGGAATCTTGCTGTCTCTTTCCAAATAAATAAATTTTCTATCATTTTCACTATGCAAATGGAATGTACTTTTTACCTCATAACACATGTTCAGATGTCCCCACTATTAATCCATTGAATATTTTTATTTCATGTTTATAAAATAATTTTTTAGAATAATTTTTTAAAATATATTTTCATTGAAATTTGTTTTCAAAAATATTACAATATTAATTTATCAGTTTTTATGAAAAAATGCTTTCAAAACATTTTCATTCTTTTTTTATTTGTTTTCATGAAAAATTATTTCTAGAACATTTTTACGTTTTATTTATATGTTTTCAAAATATTTTTAATGAAATTGTTTTCAAATAATGTTCAGGATTTCTATATATGTTTTCAATTTTTTTGAATGAAATAGTTTTAAATTGTTTTAATAAACATTTATTATGTCAAGAAAAAAGGTTTTCAAATGATTTCATGTATTATATATAGGTTTTAATGTTATTTAATAGGAAAAATATTTTCAAATGGTTTTATATATTAAAAATAATTTTTAATGAAAAATTATATTTTCCTAAAGAAACATTAGTGAAATATATTTAAAAATTATCTTCCATTTTAGATGAGATATTTTGATGTTACTAATTCACTTTTATGAAATTATATAATGGTTAAATTCATATTATTTATATGAATGTGATACACTTGATGTAATGGTCTTTATTAGACCAGTTTCTCTTTCATGTGTTATATATTTTTATTGCGTCTTTATTTTCATGGGTTATGTTTATAATGAAATGATTATGAAACGTCTCTTTTTCAACAGGTTATTATATTATTAATTATTTAGAATACACATTTAATTACATAGGTTATGATATGATTATGTATGATCTTGTGGAACATGTATTTATGATTTCATTAAAAGATTGGTTGGAATTATATCTCCCTCTAATGCATTGGGAAAAAATTTATATCTGATGAGATAGACTAATATGGTCCTTCAGATCAACTTTGATTACAAAGATGGCCTTGAGAGTGAACCATGAACCACACGATGGTATGAGGAATGAAATCAAGCTACTATGATATCCATGGGAGTGAACCTTGACTACCAAGATGGTATGGGGAGTGATCACATGCTTACATGATTGTCTTGGATGTAATTCCTTAGGTACTATAAATGTAATATTATAATCTTATGTGTATTCCCCAATTCTAGGTTTTATTTATATGTTCTGATTTCATGGATTATGTTCTTTATTTCCTTATGATTCATGACTTATTAATATCCATTATTTATAACATGATTATTTGATATGGTATTTGATATTTATGATATGATCTTCTATTATAATAATCATGTTCGCATACCCTTATACTCATTTAAATTCTTACATATCTCCTTTATTTTCCCCTAAGGAGAATTTGAGCTCACCCAATTCATATGTTTCCTTTCCCCAGGTAACAAATAATGATTTTAGGTATAATTATTAAAGGTGTAAATTTTTATGGGAGATGTCAATGATCATTCACCAAGAGAAAAGATTTTTTTTCATTGTTTCCAAAGACCATAAACGATTATGGTCCTCAGATATGTATTATTGTAATGTACTGAATATTCATATAAAATGATATAATATCTAGGTATATAAAGGATGGGTCACTATATTGTGCTAATCATATATTATATGAAAGTATATTTGTTGAGTAATCAATTCGTATTCAAATTATTTATGTGGTAAGGCAAAACACTATGCCTCTCGTATCAAAATACATTTACGGTATCATTGACATATGTTTATAAAAAATGAGAAATGTTTAACCCATTCATACTATGGTAACCCATTACCTATTATTAATACACATGATAATCATGGGGATACTAAATTTATCATGATCAACTAGGATGGATGATCATGGTGATGAATTGTTTTTATCAAAAGTAATCATACACATATAATTTTTAAGTGGATATAATCTCACCATCTCATTTCATGTCATTACCATTAGGTTTATTCATGATTATAATGATTTATTTTTTCATTATATCACATAAATCAAATATGTATGTTCAAAATTTAATGATAAGTAACTCTTTATGAATCACATAACATATATTTCTTAACAAAATTAAAACTCACCTAATTTTTAACTCATCAATGTGCATATCATTCATAATGTACATGGAATAATTTAATTTGAAGTGTTATAATAACATGGAATCAACAAACCGCATAACAATAATACTTTAGATGTAGATAATCAATCACCAATTTTCTATACATGCCACAATCTTCTAGGAAATTTACTAGTCTTTTAAAAAATTCAACAAACTAGACCACATTAGTTAGTACATATTATTATAATATTATAATTATAAAAAATAATACATATAAACTATAACCAATTATTACATTTCATCTCATAATCTAATAGAATACAATTTATAAGTAATAGATAATTTAATAAACTATCATTTCTATAATGTAACTCTTTATATGCATATAAATTAGTTTATAGAAGTAGTTTAACAATTTTACTTAATATTACTACCATTTGTAATATAAAAAATTCATATTTAATAAAAAAGTAAAAAAAATATTTGAATAGAAACGAAATTAAAATATATAAACATGAGATAAATTATTTACGAAAAATTCATAGATATTGTTAAGTAATAAAAATTTCTGATTTACACTTGAATTTTGAATATTACATATTTAAAAATGCATAAGAACATTATATTTATTTTCATGTATAATATTTATGACATTTTCATTCAAATGGGTTTTACATTAAAATTTTAAATCAAATGAAATAAAATTATTTTCCATACCATGACCATTATGTAAAAAATATAAATGATATATATATCATGTACCTACTTTTATTAAAACTCTTCTCATATCAAACATATAAAATTATTTTCATATGGATTGAAAATAATTTCAATTATAGAATTTAAAATTTATATCATATATTATTTAATATTAAATTTAAAAATATTTATTATAACATTTTTAATTTTTAAAATATTTCATAATTTACAGAAAAAATATTAGTTACTTTTTAAATTTCAATACTAACTCTTTATATCCATATTATAAGTCATGTAATATAAATCGGTAAATAATATATATCAATTCGTAAGTAATATTTGGAAATTTGTAATTATTTAAGATCAAAATAACATATTTATATAAAAAATAACTAATAATTAATAAATTTTAAAAAAAAATTATAAATATATAATTTAGTTATAACATGAAACTTTATAAAATTTAAAATTTCATGCTAGTGTATATTAATATATATAATATATCATATCTACATCATTCAATTTTTTGTATAATATTTTTTTATAGATAAAGAGCGACTACAATACTATTACTTAACACATGGTAATCACATCTTATGTCATCACCTATATGACAAGAGTAATATCATGCTCTATTATTTGTGATGAAATGATCATATCACCATATTTTTTATCCTTATTTCTTATTTTGTTAGATTTTGAAATTGAAGGACTTATAATGAGTTTCGACATATTTTATCACGTATCATTTAGTTTAACATCATCATATCTTATGAATTCTTCTATTGAAAAAAAACTCCATAGGAAAAACTCTCAACCATTTTGAATGATTAACAGTAAGAGTTTAACTATTATACCATATTCCTTCATTTTAATCAATAATTCATGAATCATATAACTTCATATTTCATTGATTCCATTAATAGGTTTCTATTTATAATATAAATACATTTCATGGAAACAGATAAATATAAAAACCTAAAATTGCATGATTTTTTATTCATGAAATTGGATGGATTCAAGATCACAATAAGATAAATTATAATTCATTATAAAACATAGATCCATTATATATTAGCATACAATCATATAATTAATAAAGAAAACTAAGATTCAACCATATGTATCCATCCATTATATTGAATCCTTGGGTTTCAATGAATAATCTAACTCTCAGACCATACTCGACTACATTCTAGGACATAGTAGTGATATAAGTGATAATTGTAGGAGAAGGATATATCTTTGTGGAAAAGGATAATCAGTAACAATATAATTAGTTAAAACCATCAATAATATCAATTACATACGAACATTTTATAGACTACAAGGAAACTCCTTGTGTTTTCAGTCACTTACATAAATTTTTATAAAACCAATCAATAATGTTATCAGTTATAAGGCATATGAAACCCTCATAAAATATAATTCTAAACTAAATTTAATATTGTAAAATATCTCAATTATTGATAGCCAATATCATAGAACCTCAATAAATAGTTATTATCATTCTCAAACCCAAGATATGTTTGGTTTTATAAATACTCATATATTATGATTGGTGAAAAAATGATATATGAAATTTATTTCCTCGTGATATCATTATATCATAGGAAATGATATAAACAATGGAATATAGCTTCCATTTATGTATTATTTCAATCCTATTTTATGATACCCATATCAAATATAATGATATGCTGGTTTTATGGAATATATACTCCATATAAAGCATTCTATTTTCTGATTAGATTATTCAAATTCAACATTTATTATACATAATTTGTAAAAAGAATTTCACTCTCCCCAATTTCAATCTAATATAATTATTATTAAAAAATTATACTTTACCAAATATGAATGTCCCTCACATGAATTACATAATTTTGAAAATTCATTATGGTAATACTCTATAAGGTACTATAGTAAACCTTGATATTAAAAAAATGAGGTTATATTTTTTAAGAAAATCATCCATTGATGAAATGATTTTTAGTAATTTGCAGTCAATGATTTTTTACTCGTTTTTAACTTGTTTTCATGTTATTTTTATGATCATTCTGGATTCGTTAAGTTAATTATAGATGGTTTTTTAAAATAGTGATTTCCATAAATCCATAATGTGTAACTAATCCCTTCATATAAACCATAACAAAATCCTTTATTGAATATATTGAATTAATAGTGCAGAATATGGATAAAATTTAAAGTATATCAATAACAACATAGATATAATTATTCATTTGAACTCATACTAGTATAAAAAATTAAATTTCATGAAATATTCCACTATTTACATATATTAATTAGAACAGGTTTTCATTTCCCCATATATCATTAGTGGTATTCCTTCTTGTTATGATAAGTTAATTTATGGGATCAAATTTTATATTTAATTTTTCATTACATTCCACATAAGGTATTTATTATCATTGTGAAACATCAATATAGTTCTAAGATGAATGGCCATTATTTATTCTGAGAAAATTTAATTTATTTTATTTTAAATCATCAGTAAGCATTATTTTATTTGAAAATAAAAGTTTACAATCAAATACCAAAATAAATCTATTAAAGATAGCTCCACAATTTAAGGTTTCATGAATTGTATTACCTTAATAACAATTTAAGTGAATCTCATTCAAATATTTTCTAATGGTACTCACAATATTAATCTAATATATATTATCATTTATAATTATTTTATTTCTATATTAATGTTGAATTTAGGAATTATTTGCATAAATTTTTAATGATTCTATTACTTTCAAGGATGTTTTTTTTCAAATATGAAATATTAAATTAAATAATATATTTTCACCTCTCAATTTATATACCTGATTGAGGACACAATATTAAATATACTAAATAAATATTAATTACCATAAATATAAATCAAAAGGAATGAATATATACCTAAAAAATTTATGATCTATATTCACAATTATTTTTTTATAGAATAAAAAAATAAGTTTGTTTTTTAAATAATTGAATATGTTACATAATTTAATTTACATCGATAGTTCTCCTTGTGTGCCTAGATTTACTCAATTAATTGGAATCCAAGATATTTACTCTCTTGGTAAATAATATAACAAACATATAATACATAATACTATGACATATAACACACACTTGGTTTATGTTACATTTAAAATTGAGTTAGAATAATGAATTTTTGAAATATATATACATTTTATTATAAATTTATTTATTTATTTTAATAAAATGGATTTATAAATCAATGTCCTCATATATGAAAAAAGATAGATAATATCTTAAATTAAATATAGAAAAGAATAAGAAAACACATAGAACTATTGAAGTAATAAAAAAATATATGTCATTCCTAGGGTATGAAATCATTTATTTAATATTTATTCCATAAAATATCTACCATGTAAGATGCATTTCCTTTAATACACATTTTTGGAATCAAAATTTCATAGATAAAGGTTAGTTATGTAACTTATTTTCATTTAGGTTCCCTATGAAAATATATATATTCATATCATTGCTATATTTATACCATTAAACAATTTTAATTATATTTAAAAATTCAATAAAAAATATAATCATATATTTATAGGAATTTAATTCATCTATGCTATATATACCACTAGTGTATCAATTATCCAAGATATAATCCCCATATAATCTTAAATACATCAATTACTTTGGAATTTATTTTTTGGGAATTTTTTATTCATTACCCTCATAGTATTATCACCAAATTATAAATAGATCACGGAAAAATCTTATCTTCATCAAATTGATTGAATATTTAATAGATTACTGTAAAAAATAAGTTATTTTTTAATTATTGGTAATGTGAAGTTTCTATAGATCATATATAATTAAAATATTTATTCATTTATGTTAGGAAACAATTTTGATATCATTAATGCTAAAAAACTCATTAGAATGAATTTTTTCATATATATTTGCTTGATAACCTAGGTAATGATATGATAAATGATTTTAATATTTATTAACATGATTTGGATTATTATATTCATTTTAAAATTATTCAGAAATTTTAAAATCAAAAAGGAAATAATTTTAGGAAATCTATTTTCTTATAACCATTATATTAGAAAACTAATTTTTATATTATATTATTTTAAATGAAAAATGGATTTTTTTAAAAAAATAATATAAAAATTATAATAGGGTTAAATTTTTGGATGTTTTTATACAATTTTATTTCTTGGTGAATAGTTATGAATAATGATTTGGTAAAAACTTTATTTTCATTCAAGAAAGAAATTAATTGAAAATTACCTTTTTTTAATAGTTTTATTATTTAGTGCAATTATAATTTAGTTATATTAATCCAATTACATTATTATGAATATTTGTTATATTGGAATTTAGTATAAGTTTAATTTTGAGATTAAATCTTGATATTTTTGAAAACTATTTTAATGTATATAATCATTCCTTAATGCAGTTAATTTAAAAACCCCATAATAATGAATGGTTTAAACTAATTTTATTGATTAAATTTTGATAAATATTTATTTATATTCAATAAATTATGATTAATAGTCATATAGTTAATTACAAATCAGCATTTACTTGTAAAGAACACATCTTGAAAAATGTTGTTTTTATCTCATTTGTGGTTTTTATTTTAAATTTTATTTTTTTCAATTATATTATTTGAATTTCATATAATAGAATAAATATTTGGAATTATAATTGTTGATGTTAACTAATAAGGTAATCATAATTTATAACAGTAATGAATAGTAAATGAAATAAAAACTAATTACTATGGTTAATGTAAAAACATATTTTTCTGGCGGTTATACTAAATGATAGGGGTTAAAATGAATAAAAATGTATCTAAAATAAAAACTAATTACTATGGTTATCAGCGGAAATTAACGTCTTATAATTATATCATATTTTATAATTCAAATTTAATCACATAAAAGACATAATATAATCATTATAAATGAATAATTAATGAAATAATAAGTATTTATAGAAGATAAGAAAGCTATACTAATGAAATATTTGCTTTACCTTCGCAATAGTAATATGAAAAATATGAATAATATAGAAGAAAATGAAATATAAAAATCACTTATGAAAGAATAAATGAAATTTAACTAGCATATAAATGAAAATATGATATAATTTTATCATAGTATAAGTAAAAAATGTATCATAAATAATTAATCATGTTTTTATGTTTTTCCAAAATAAAAATAATTATTTAATATATTATATTTAATATATTACATTAAAATAAAAAAAATTCTTCCTAAAATGTATTAATATAATAATATTTTCTTATTTTTGACAAAAATAATATTTTATGGACCATAAATAATTATTTACAGTTCTACAAAATTTGTTAGAATTTTTAAATTGTTATTTTTGACTAAAATATAATTTTTATTAAAATTATAATGTCATATTTAAATAACTAATTCTGTAGAATTGTGTTCATTTTTCATTTATACACATCAGAAAATAGTTAGGGTGAATTTTTTGTATTGTTCTAAAATACATGTTTTTTTGGGGAATAATACAATTTGGGAATTTATTATATTTCTACATTATAAATTAAATACAATATTCCTTGAGTCGTGGAAAATTTAAGAACCATAATCTAAAATTATAAATAATTATTTAAATATATATATGGATAATTCTCAATATATTCATAGTCATCAAGATAAATAATAAAATAATTTAAAATATAATTAGAAAACACTCTATCTTATCTTATATAATACCACCAATCACCACCCATTATCCTAACACCTATCAAGATTTGAGTTTTAAAAAACTTTTCCCAATACTATTCCCATGCCCCACCCCCACTTTACGGAGCTATTTTCTCATCGAAAGACAACCTTTTCCCTGAGTAGGATCTCAAGGAAAAGAATTTAAAGAGGTAAATTCCTCTTTTCTTTTCATTTATTATCATTTCATGGTTTTTTTGTTTCTTATTATATCATCACAAACCCTAATAAATATTTCATTTTAACTCCATTACCCTACCTATAATGTAATTTTACTTTGATAATGTAATAATCCATCATCAATACCCTTTCTCCTCTCCTTTTGTCCAAAAAAATGAAATCATTCCCTATGATGTGTTAATATTTAAACATCAAGGATGGTGGAATTTTATTATTCATGAATTCCTTAAACTCTAGTCAGGACACAATTTTAATTATTAAACCAAATTATAATATCTATATTCCATCCTATTATATGTTCAAGAAACATTATATACAAATGATGTTAATTAAACAAATACTAGAATGTGATAATAAAATAAACACCCAAATTAACATAATTAATTATGACTAACTATTTTCTAATGATTCATCTTATACCACAAAATCACATTATTTATAAGATCATTTAAACATAATAATTTTCATTATAAATAATAACATCAATTTTGGATTTCTATTTCCATATTACATGAACATTCGCACTCTTATATAAAAAAATTGACTATGAAAATTAACAATATGAGAACTCTCGAATGATTATGTTGAAGACTATAACTCATAAAATATTATAACAATGAAAATAATAAAATTATAATAATTCAATTAAATATAGGAAGATGTTATTTACTTATTAATTAATGATTCAAATTTGATTATTCATCAAATTAAGATCCTTTGCTGACCCATTTTAGACACATGGTAAGGGATTCGTCCCAAACCCCCATTATTTCCATGGTGTCACCGTCTCTCTCTCCCATAATACTACAATGTAATGATTATAACATTTTATATAGTTATTCTAAATTATGTTTATATGATCATAAATCATATATCTTTATCATGTCATCCTTATTTTTTGGAAATAAATGGTTAAAAATGTTTCACTTCTCAAATCTTCTGGATAAGCAAGACTGATTAAAAGGATTTTCATGATTTCATACCCTTTCTAATGTGAAATATATAATATATTTTAATCCACATTTATTTTTCTAATGTGGAATTTTTTTATGAATAATATCTATCATGGTTCATTCTGGGTTTTTTTACAAACAATTATTCATTTTCCGTTTTAAATACCTATTAATATTTCCCCTTAAAACCGCACCATAGCGGATAACATTAATTTTTCTTAAACCACCTTTTAAAATGTTTTAACTCTTTATTAAAAACACTTTTCCTGATCTATTCATATTTTTACGAATGTCCATTTTTTCTCTAAATCCATTCATTCATGGACATTTTTATGAAACACCCATTTTTAATTACATGTGACATGATTATAATACCCTTTTTATTCTATGGGTAACTCTTATATTATGTTTGAGTTGTATATATGATTATCTATGAGGCACATATATTCATGAACATGATTTTATGGGTGAACCTTGATAGCACTCTATTGCATTAGGCAATGTTTAGTCTCATGAGACATCATGTGGGGACATGGAGTGAACCAGATTCCTTTAATGGACATTGTCTCCCATGCCTTAACATCTATCCTAGACTCATATTATGTATTAATTTCTACATTCATATGATGTCATTTTAATATTTTTAAATTTTATACGTGTTTTTATTTATTATTTGTATTCATGTTCCATTTGATTATATCATCATGTTAATTCATCTAACCCATGTTCTATGTTTTATTCAAATGATTATTTCAATACTGGGCATTTTAGCTCATCCCATTGGATTCAGTTTTCCATAGGTTATCCTATGTTGAAATAGGATCTCAATGTAAGGGAGGATATCAATATAGATATTAAATAAAATAGGTTTTCCCGATATTTAATTATGTACCTATACTACCAAAAAATTATACTTTATGATCCTTTGATTTCAATTTTCATGGTTAATTATGTCTAATATCATTTTATGATTTTTATAAAAGGATATGGTTTCTATAGTTTTAATAAAATAAAGATAATGTTATTTTAAGGATTTGGATTAGAAAACTCTAACAAAATTCTTGTCCATAATATAATTTATAAGAAAAATATCCATAATTTTTAGTTAGTATAGTGTATGTGGTATATCAAGAAAATACATCCCTATCTAGATATTACACATTGACGTAATTCTAGTAAAAATGATCCTAGTAATAACCACTCTAACAAGGTGTTTGGAGCCTGGTTCGGGGTGACCTAGTATAAGACAACATGACTTACATGTCCCCTGGTATAGCGCTCCTAATGTATATTCATCCACAAATTTTTTAGTACATAATGAACCATTATTAATGGAACAAAAAGATACCATAACAAAATATGTTATGAAATAGATAATGGAAAACCTTGATTGAAACCTATAGAATCCCAAATTTGGACACAATTTTCATAGAAAATTTTATACTTAAATATTCAATGTTATATTTTTACAATCATATTAGATAAGTATTTAGGCCCCATAATTATACTTGTATTTTATTTGTCAATGACTAAAAATAGAAGAACCCATGACAACAAACAGTGTGATAGGAAGACCATCCTTTTCCTAATAAAGAACAAGTTGTCAACAATCCCTTTATGTCGTAGAGGCCTCAAATGTTTAGTGGATCATCTTATCCCATCCACATAGAAAAACATAGTAACTCTTTTGGTAATATATTATCTATCAACCTTTGTGCAGAAGAATCAAATGATTTTCTAGATGTTTATCCTTTTTATGTCAATGATCATCAGTAATGGCCACTAATCATGAAAACCAATTAAAAATATGGGAATTTATTCCACATATTTGGAGGAATTCATGAAATAATTTTCAATAATTATTTTCCATTAACCCTCCATCTCTAGATGAAAATGCAATTCCTCGGATTGATGCAGATAGATGTTGAGTCTATTGGGGAATGTGAGGGAAACTTCACAAGGCATTAAATATGTGACTCAAATAGTTTCATGAACACAGAATGAAAGGTGGAACAATTTTTTAGGGGAATAATGATGAGTCTATGAAAAACATTGGTGATTCAATACTAGGAAATGTATGATGGGAATTTAAATTTTTCCCTGAATATTGTAATGGAGATCAGAGAAACTTAGTGGTCATGTAGTCCCATTCAAAAAAGTGGAAAGTGGATTTAATATGGGTGGTAAATCCCATTATGGAAATTATAATATACATACCACATGTCAAATGTATTAGAAGAAGAATCCTTGAAACTTCATAAATGGAACCAGGATATGCTTCGGAAGTGGAAGGGAATGGAATATGACTAAAAACTACTAAAGGGATGTGAAGGATCCCACTAATGAAGAGTAAGAAATGATGGTTTAGATAAACACATATCCTATAGTAGAGTTTTTCAAATATAAGGAACATGGGAATTATTAAAACCATTTCACTAGGAAAGAGGTTGTTGGAGGTAATCATCATCAAGGGAATATGCTATCACTATGATAAAGATGAACCCAAAAATGATATATTGACAAATCCACTAGTTATTCATTAAAAAATAATAAACATAAAATTATATTGTAGTTCTATGCATTATATTATATATTATATTTTTAGTATAATTATTCTACCACCACCTTAAAATTTGGAGGTTGAGTAATGTGTGAGTACAGAAAATGGTGATATTATTGAATACAATTTTTATAAATCCACCCTAGTTAATGTTTGTGGAATGTACCTCCCATAAAATAAAATCAATCTACATTTTTTAGATTTTTATGTTAATTAGGCATGTATATTCTATCTTTATATAAATACATCATCAACTATTGGGAATGTGAGATCACTCATCAAATCCCAAAACATCCACCAATTATTTAATAATGTATGGAGGAAGATGAATCTCTTTCAGAATCATCATCTCAATTATGGATATTATTTCTTTATCATGAATAATAACTATCACAAATTCCTAATAGAAAGGAGAGAATCATGCTCGATGTTAATCCCATAATGTGGGGTTACACTAAAGTATTATTTGAATGATTTCGTGGACTTTATCCAGAAGTAGATGATTAATTCTCAATTGAACTGATTCTTGGATCTCTGCCTATATCAAAGAATCAATATAGAATGGCCATCACTAAGGTGGAATAACTGAAGAAGTTGTCATAGGAGAATGTGGATTACGGTTTTATAGGCCCAAGTCCATCACCGTGGGGTGCACCTATCCTATTTGTTAAAATGAAGGATGAATCAATGAGACTTTATATTAATTATTGTGAGCTAAATGAAATAATGTAAAAGAACAAGTATCCCCTACCACAAATTGATGGATTTTTTCATCTCTTATGTGGTGCTAGTTATTTCACTAAGGTGGACCTTTGTTTGGGATATCAAAAATTAAAAATGAGGAAGGATAATATTATAAAGTCTTCCTTTTGAACACGGTATGTAAACAATGAGTTCATTATGATTCCATTCATACTCAATAATTCTCCACCAATTTTCATGGACATGATGAATATAATATTTAAAGACTACCTCAACGAATTTATGGTAGTCCTTATTTATGATATTATGATATACTTGCTGAGAAAGGAGAAAATTGATGTTCATTTAAATACTATTATAAAAAAATTGAGAATGATGAAAAAATATTCAAAGTATAAAAAATTTTAGTTCTAGATTGAGTATGTATCATTCATGGGGAATGTAATCTCTTGATATGAGATATATACGAACCCTTCTAAGAAAAAGGAAATTGAAGAGTGGACCAATCGAACATCTATAATAGAGATAAGTAGTCCCTTTGATCAATATTGGTATTACTAGATATTTTTTAATAACTTATAACACATCATTAACCCATTAACTATTATGAATCAGAAGGGATATCATTTTTTTCTGACCAATAAATGTGAAAATTTATTTAATGTGTTGAAAAAGAGGCTTACCACATCCCCATATCTCTCATTAAAACAAAGTGGCGAACATTATATGGTATATAGAGATGCTAAAATGATGGTCCTTGTCTGTGTTCTATTGAAAAATGATAAATGGATAGCCCATGCCTCATAGAAGTTCAAAATCCATGAGATAAACTATCTGACACATGATCTGGAGTAGGAAACTGTGATTAATGCTTTGAAAATATGGCAGCATTATCTCTATGGGGAGTAGTGTGCGATATATATTGATCCCAAGATTCTCAAATATATATTTATAAAGAAATATATTATTATATATTTCATCTAATATTGCTAGAGCACAATAAGGATATTGACTGCTCAATCCACAACCATCCTGGTAAGGAAAATATGGTGGAATATTCTATTTTTATAATAAATCATTTAATATTATCCAGAATGGGAATTGGTATAGATCCAATCATCTTAGACATAAAAAGGATATACATGGGAACTATTAAGGAAGTAAATTCATCAATCATTTCTCAAATGATTTCTCATCCATCCCTTATAGATAAAATAAATGAGGCTAAAACAAATGATTAGGAAATTTAGAAGAAGGTGGAAGACATGAGCAAAGGGAAATAATCAAATATAAAATTAAATGAGAAAGGATTTATGAGATGTGGGTCATTACTATGTATACCATACAATGCATAGATAAATGAGAATCTTCTGAATGATGCACATTTCTTAACCTTTATTTTTCACTCACGGATAATAAATAGGTATCGAGATCTCAGAGAGAATAATTTCTTGGACAAAATGAAAAACGATATCATTGAGTATACATCAAATTTCTCGGTATATCCACATGTGATGGTTTAAATGAATATATCTAAGGCGATAATTCATCCACTACTAATAAAAATATGTAATTTTTAGAATATTATTATGGTCATAGTCACTGGACATCCGAAGACATCCATATAAAATGATGCAATATAGGTTGTTGTGTATTGTCCTACAAATACATGTCACTTTATTTCATTTTGGAAGGATTTCTCCCAGGATTAACATGAAATGATATATATTAGAGAAGTGTTAAGGATATATGGTGTACCACTATCGGCTGTGTAGAATCAGGATTTTAGATCCAACTCAATGTTATGAAAATGTATACAAAAGCCTTGACATACGTACTTGAGCTTCCATGCGGCCTATCATCCCCTTACTAATGGCTAAACATGGAGGACTATTCAGACATTGGAAAACATTTTGAGAGTTAGTTAAATTGAAATAAAAATAGGATAGGACCAATATCTGCCTTTGGTAGAGTTCTTCTAAAATAATATTTTCCACATAAGCATCCAAATGGCTCCATATGAATCCCTCTATTGGAAGTGATATAGAAGGTCGGCATGTTAGGATGAGTTTGATGAATGTAGGATTCTAGAAAATTAAATGGTAGAAGAAATGGTGGAAATTTGAAAACCATTTAGTAACACATAAAGTCGGCATAAAGTCAAAAAAATAGTTCTTCATAAATTCATCGATGATACATTGAGTTTATAGTAGGGGATATATGCTTACTCTAAATATCCCCATGTAAGGGGATCATGATATTTGAAATGAAAGGAATGTTATGTCCCAAGTATGTTATCCCGTTAAATATTCATGATTTCGTTGAGCTACGACCTCTCTTCGTGCACTTACACCTACCATTCATCAAGTACATGATGTATTCAACGAATTCTCCATAAAGAAGTACATACCAGATCCTTCACATGCACATAATTTATAAATAGTAAAGTTGGAAAATAATATCATATACAAGGTGAAGCCAGTGAAGATCGAGGATCACAATTATAATTTTTTGTGCTTCAACACTACTAACTTGATCAACATACTATTGAGTAACCCTAAGTATTTATAGGAAACATGAGATCCTAAAACAAAATGGAAGTTAACTACCCACACATGTTTCCGAAAGACAATGTAAAATTAAATTTTGACTGAATATTTTCATAAGGTGGGAAGAATGTAATGACCCACAATTTTTATTAATTAAAATTCCCTTTCTTATAATTATTTCATATAGTATGAACCCCATTAAATTACATAAGGAACACAATATAGACATTATAAAAGAATAATGAATGAAATAAAAAGTATTTCTATAAATTAATGAACCTATACCAATGAAATAGTAATTGGTCCTTTAGAAAAGTAATGGGACCCCTAAGAATTGTAAAAAAATGGAATAGTAACCTCACATATGAAAGAATAATTAAAAATCATCCATCCTATAAATGAAAACAGAATATAATTATATCATAGTATAAGTAAAAAATGTTTCAAAAATTATTAATTATGTGTTGTCATTTTTATAAAATATGAATTTTAAGTTAATGTTATATAATTAATAAAAAAATTTAAAATAGTTTTTTTTATAAGATGCATTCATATAAAGATATTTTTTCCTTATCAATATAATAAAATTTACTATGACCTTAATTAATTTTCATAGTCCTCTGAAATATTTAATTATTTTAAAATTTCTATTTTCCGAATAAATGAAAATTTTATTTAAAAATAAACTTTTCATAATTAGAAAATTATATTAATAAAAATGAGTCTATTTTTTAATTGTGAATTTTTAAAAATGTTTAGGGAGAAATTTTTTTATTTTTAGAAAATACATGATTTTTTATGAATAGTAAATTATTGTAGTTTATAGTATTCCTTCATTATTAATTATACATAATTTTCCTTCATCCAGGGAGGAATTAATAACCATAATCTAGGACTCATATTAAAATTGTTAACATACTTATTGATAATGTTAAAACTATTCATAGTATGGAGAAAAAATAATAAAATAATGAATAAAAAAATTAGAAAACACCCCTCTACTCTAGTATAAATATCACCCATAACCACCTCTTATATTCACTCTTCTCAATCATTGAGACATGTCCAAAATTTTCCTAATGATATTATCAGTCCCATGTCCCTCCTCTTGGATCTCTTGGTCTCATTAAAAGACAAAAAACATATCCCTATGGAGGCTCTCAAGGATGATAAATTATAGAGGTAAATTCATTTTTTCATTTTATTTTATTTTCTTTTCAAGTTCTCTTCTTTTCTTACTATCCCCTCACCTAACCTTATCCAAATGGAATGAAAAATAAATTAAATTACCTATTCAATGATTATATTATGTTAATATAATAATTATTAATCAATACACCATAATTTTTCCCTTTAAATAAAAATTTAAATCGTTACCCATGAGGTGTGGAATTACTGACATTGTGAATGCCGCTTTTTAATTTTACATTAACGCCTTTAAAGGAAGTCATAAGACCAATTTTATTGTAAAGAAATTATAATATATTTATTTCTTAATATTTAATATTATGTAATAATTATATACAAATGAAGTTATTTAATAAAAAACCATCTTTGTGATGAATGAAAAACAACCAAAATTAACCTAAACACTTATCATTAACGATTTATGATCTAATTCATCCTCATACCATATAACCAAATGATTTGTAATATCATTTCTTATTTTAAATTGTCATTCATAAAATATAACATCAATTATGGATTTCTATATCAATTTCACATTAACTTCCATACTCTTGTATAGGGGAACCGATCATGAATATTAAGAAAACAAGCACTCCCGAATGATGAAATTGAAAACTACAACACATAGAAAATGAAAGAAATGAAAAAAATTATAAAAAATTTATTAAATTTTGGAAAAATATCCTTAATTATTAATTAGTTAATATAATAATATTATTCCATAAACAAATATCATGTGTTCAACCGTTTCAAACATTATGTTAAGGATTCTACACAAACACCCATTTTTCTTTTATGTTACTCACTCTCTCTCCCACTCTACTCCAATGTAATGATTTTATTAAATCCTAAAAATTATTTTTTTCTGATCCAACTTCACATATCCAAATCATATCATCCATTTTTATGATAAATACATGTTTCAAAAAGGTTCTTTTATCAAATATTCATGATAATAAAGGTCGATTAAATGAAATATCTTGATTTCTTACACTTTCTAATGTGTAATCCATAATATATTTTAGGAATATTTTATTTTAATAAAATCCCTATTTTAATATGGAATAACATTATTATTTCATTTATTTTTTTAAAGGAATTATTCATTTTCCATTTTAATGATACTTTAATATTTCCCTCATAAAACTACACTAAAGTCACTAATTTCTAATGTTTCTTGAAAATAATTTTGAAATTAATTCACTCATTTTTTTAACATAAATAATCATGATATATGATTAATATGCTTTATCAATGTCCTTTTATATAATTATTTTATTATTTCAGGGGATCCTTTATCATATGTCGATTTGTAATACCTTACAAAATGATTATGATACCATTTTCATTCCATGGGAAACCCATATGTTATGTTTGATTCCTGATGTATGTTTTTTCAAGTGGAAGATAAATTTGGGAACATGTTATGATGGGTGAAGTAGGACGTTCTCTAATGAATAGGGTAATTTTTAGTCTCATGAGATGTTATATTTCTACAAGTAGTAAACCTGATCACTTTATGGATTTTTGTCCACCATTTCCTGGCAGTCATCCTAGACTTATGTTTATGTCTTATTATTTTTTTTCACATCCCTAGGATGTCACTTTTTTTGGTTAAATGGTTATACATGTTATTATACCTCATGTATTCGTGTTTCATGTCATTATTTCATCATGTTATGTCCTCTAACACATGTTCTAAGGTTTATTCCTATTATAATTTTTGAACTCTGCATTTTATCTCATCAATATGGTTATTGTATTCCCTAGGTTATCCTAGGAGGATATAAAAGCCCAATGGATGATAAGAGATCATTATTAAGATTAAATAAAATATTTTTTACTGGTTCTTTATTTTGTACCTAGAGTTCTAAATATAGATGACTTCACTATCCTTGGTTTGTTATTTTGATTGTTAATTTTTCAAAAATCATTCAATGATATGTCTAAAAGGTTAGAGTTTCTATAATTAATGTCCATTGGATTGTACACTAACTACCAAGATATCTTCCATAATTCCATATCCACGACCTAGGTCCATTATTTTTTTCATAAATCTATCATATGAATGATTTTGGTTCTTACCTAAGGAGGTTTTCCAAATAATTACTATCACACTAAACTGGGATTTTTTTTATTTCATCTTCAACCATATTAAATAGTTTTTAAAGTATGTTTATCTAATTTTAAATGTATATAATATATTATTATATGTTATAATTTAAATCTCGAAACCCAAATCTATCCATTCTTCAATAAAATGGGAAATAGAATTATCATTCGTCTGAATAGCGGACAACCACCTCATGAACCGATGTCATTTATTTTTCACCATCATATCTCATTACATGTCTCTATAAAATATTTAAATTATATTTAAATACATGATATTTGTAACATATTTATACATATATAGTTATAATATCACATATAACATTTTACATTCCAGTCAATTGGGGATACGATAATGTTGCTAATGTGAATTGTGGGATACCACCTTGTGATGTAATGTGAATCATTTTTCAATAACAATTTACATGGAAATTGGTAAGGGTAAATATAATTTTTTTATATTATATAAATGAAATAAATAGAATATAAATTAAATATTTATCATTTTGATAATTTAATCTATCATTTTTTTTATTACATAAAAAAATGATGACGATGTTCATGTGTATGTGTGAAATACCACCACCATGAACTGATGGGACTATTTTTTCATCAATAAATCACATGAAAGATAGATATATATATATATATATATATATATTAATATAGTGTTTTTTATGAAATGATAATTTTATAATGATAAAAAATTATTTACTTTCTATACATAATGATCATTGAAAAATAGAAATGTTTATACTTAATATGTATGACCTACCATCTCAAGTATCCTAACATAGTTAATTTTTCATAAACATATTTCATTATTTTTTATTAATAAATGAGGTAAAATTATTGTAACTAATTCATTATTATTATTATTATCTATATTTTAAAAAAATATATTTTCAACCATTTTCAACCTACTAAAGTAAATTTGGACACATAAGTTGAATAAAATAAAATCCACTAGCATAAAAATAATTTATTATTTAATTTAATTTTACATTTTATGATGTGAAATCAAAAGGTATAATAATATTGAAATTTTTTATTACGAATATTTATAATTAACTTATGTTTATTATTTTGAATGAAAAAATAACAAACGTGATGATTTAGACCGAGGTTAGAGAAAGTCATCTCAATTTCCTTTCATTATGGAATATTTTGATGTTATTCACCTATATTAATTTATAAATTTTATATAAAACCTATTTTACATATCATATCATGAATTTAAATATTGTCATAATATTTAATTTTCTATTACTTTTATTATTTCATGGGGCTTCTAATTGAAATGTTAATAATATGGAAATGGACTTTCATTTAAAAAAATACACATTTAATATTCCATTAAAACACTTTTTCTCCCATGTCAATGTTTTTATAATGATTTAATAAATTTTATTATATAGAAATAATAGTTTTATAAAATAATTATTTTTCAATCATTCATTGTTTTTAAAAACATATATCTTTTTATGAGGTGTTTTAATTTTTTTATAGATGGAAAAGGAAATGTTTTATTTCAGAATATACAATGGAAATGACTTTTTACACTTATAAAATTGTTGTATCTTTTTTTTATTACATTATAAAATCTCAATTTTTTAAAAAAAACCCTCTTTCCATTGATCTTGGTATCTATGGTTTGAAAATTGTATTTAAATAGACATGATATTTATCTATCTAATTTTATTTTTAAAATGTTTTTATAAGTGTTTTTCTAGAATTTAGTGATGAAATGTTACAAGGATAAAATGTTTTATTCAGGATATGATCCATGGAAATTTTTTATAACTGGTGTTCCAAGATAGTGTTGGTTGGTCATTTTATATTATATATAATGGGTGTTCCAAAAAGATCTCTAATTAATTGGGTAATGATTATGTTCAGTTGATAAATATACCGGAATTCTATTATATGGTTGTTCTAATTTTAATGGTTCTATAAGGGTTCTATGATATGGTCTACCAAGTCCCCTATATGACTCTTATATTAATTAAAATGAGTTTTCCTGTATTTTTATTCAAATGTACTATAATTTATTTATTAAATGAATGATGATCAAATTTTATGAAAATAAATTTATGTTTTTAGGAAAACGTTTTCTAATTGATTTTATATATATCATAGGTCTAATGGTTATCTTATTTTCCCCCCTATTGAGTGTGTTCTGCTCATCCAATGATTTATGAAATTTAACATGGTTTAATAGTGTTAATGGGAAATTAAGTTGTCAGGTTGATGTTCATGAATATTTTTCATTAAATGAAATGTGATTTTATTTTTTATATTTATTTTATGATGGGAGAATAAATACAGATTAGAAGTGTTCACTTTTTATTATATATTATTATTATGTTTTATTTTGGACCAATTTACAGAGAACACTTAACCTGAAAAAAGAATATAATGTAAGAGACTAAATTATGTTATAAAAATTTATGACTATGTATTGATTATATACAATTCCATAATGTTTTTTTCAATGGAATGGTTCATATAACAACAGAGGTTAGGATAATATTAATGACATGAACTTGGAAGATTTTAATTTATTTTTTTGTTGAAATGATATAGAATTTTCATATTACCATGTTTCATTTACAAAAATATTTATGATAGGAATTGTATTTAATAGAGGAAACAAATATTTTATAGTAGGAATAAACCAAGATTTTGATGTACTTCAAAATCTATGTCTCAAAACGGTTGTAATTGTAATTAAGATTTTTTTTAGTGTGATGGCCTAATTGGATAATGATAAAATTGGTTGTTTCATTCATGTTAGAGAGGAGACATATTATTTATACAGAAACATGTTAATAGTTTAATATTTTATTAGAAAAAATCCTATGTAATTTAGTGGATTTAAAGAACTATTGGTATTCAAATACTGAATCAATTATATGAAAAAGATATTCAAATTCAGGATATGATTAGAATTTCAAAATGAAACCTTTTCAATTCATTATTTTCATGGTTATGCTATTAAATAGTGGTATCTGATTATGAATAACAGAGTGAAAGGTTATCTTTCTCACGTAGAGTGGGAATAATTATGGGTATTTTCCGTGTGAAATACATACCTATGGTTTTTTACTCTGATTGGAATTAAATTTTTTTGGTAATAAATAAAATAGACGACATTTTAATCACCACGTATGAAGCCATTTTTACAAGACCTGGAAAGGTACTTTGTGGATTTTTATCATGAAATTCATGGTAAAGGGACTATAATTTACTCCATATTGAAACCAATTAGACATATATATTTTTCTGCATGAAAATTTAAATGATATGAGAAAGTTATTAACTTTGTAGAATATTCTTTGATAGTTTTTCCAACAAATAAGTTTTTTAAGATGAAAAGTGTTTTTTTATGTTGAAATAAAATATAGATGTTTCATTCAATGAAATTTTAGAGGTATGAAAATCAAGATGTCAAATTTTAATAAATGTGTTAAAAAATAACATTGGAATATTTCTTATGAAATCATAAGGTTTTACCAATGTAGAAATCATTGTATTGAGGCCCCTTATTGAGATGAAAATAATCCTAAAGAATTTATTAATATAGTAATAGATAATCATCCAATGGTTATATGTTTTGTTTTCAATGAATTGCTTCATTATTCTAACATGGTTCTGATGTTTTTATCTTTGGTATGAAATCATAAATATCATTTGCAGAAGGGTGTGGAAAAATATTTTTCTATGACAAAATATGATAATGGGCCAACAAATAATGTTGTTAAAGTTATGACACCTATACATTTATATTATTCTCTAACCATATTTTTCACTTTATCTTTATATTATTTCATTTAATAGAAATGTGAATATAAATTGGGAATATTACATATTGAATTTAAGGCGAATATTTTGGTGAAAACTCTGGGTGGAAGTATTAAAGAAAAAAATATTTATAGGAACCTTCTTAGTTTCAGTAGTGGGATAGTGTATCAAAATAATAATTTTTAAATAATAATATTTTTTTCCTTACATTATGGGTGTGGATTGTATTTCATTATATTTTGTAAATATAAATTTAACAGCCAAAAAAATTATTAAATGATTTCATACCATTTATTACATACAAATAAACTGATAAATTGACTTAATATGGCTATGAATGTTATGTAGATCATGTTTTTAAAGTGAAATAAATTATTCTTGTTAATGATGTATAATAATCATTGAATTTATGGTTATATATTCTGATGATTTTTCTTGTGTTATTCTAGATTGAGAGCATAAATTTATTGCTGGAATAGAACATGACTCTTTACCTATTTTAAAACCCCCTCACCAAAATGGATCAATTATAAATAATAGAATTGAAAAATAAATTACAGGAATTTTTAGATAAAGGATTTATTCGACCAAACACATGACAATGTGGTGATCATGTTTTTATTAAATAAATATATATCAAATAGACTTTGTATATATTACATAGCCTTAAACAACCATACAATTAAAAAAAGTATCTTTTACCTAATATAGATGATTTCCTTGATTGTCTCTAGAGAGCATATTATTTTTCAATGATTGATCTCAAGTTCAGTTTCTATCGCCAGATGGAGAGGGGGGGTGAGATTTTGAAGATAGTGTTTTAGAAAATATATGGGCACTATGAGTTTGTAGTAATACCCAATGGTTCATCTGATGAACCTATTGTATTTAAAATGTATTTAACAATAATAATGAATTAATTCTTATATTTATACATCAAATACACTTTTTAAAACCAATAATGAATGATTGTTATAAAATATTAATGACATTATTATCATAGAGATTGTAGGTTGTATGTATTGATGAGTAATTTTTTTATTTTTCCACAATAATTATCAATATAATGATAGTAATATTTTATCTTCATATAGTTATAATAATACCAAAATATGATATTATATTTTTAAATATTCATAATCATATCATTCAATATTTTTATTGATGAAGAAAGTCATATCTCTCTAGGGACATGGTAGTCCACACGTACACCCAAATGACATATATTATATGAGATTAAAATTTATATTAACATATTAAAATTATAAATATGTCCTTAATTTCATCATTATTCCGTTATGAAACATATATTTATTAAAAATCTTTTTATTACGTTCCACTTTAGGCGTTATTGAAAAACCAAATCAAATCACTTCATGAGTTGGTGTTCTGTTGCATACATGAACAATCTCATCATATACCATAACAGAATAGAAATTATCAAGTTAAAAGTTATATAATAATTCTTTTAGTGTAAATATGTTTCAAATAACACATATATACCTTAAATCCATCATTATAACAATCCTTGATAGGAGATGAATTATAATGAATGTCATCATTTCATGATGAGATTGTTTAGCACATACAAGAATGATGATTTCATATCCCATTTAATAGTTGAGGGGATAGATTTAGGTTAATACAATAATATAAGAAAATATATGTCTATGGTATAAACTTGTGTTATTATATTATCATTATTTAAATATATTTAAAGGATACAGATTAAGAAATAAAATAAATATGTTCTGTTATGCATAATACTTATTATTTGAAAAATATCTATAGGTAAGCACCAAATTAATTTCTAAAATATTTTTTATCTAACATATGGATATATCAAGTTATTAGGGATGTTATGATGTTTTTTGGGAACGTCATTAAAAATAAAATTCCATTTATAGTGTAAACAAGAGATAATTGGGGTGCCTTTTATAATTGATGTCATATGCAAACTTGTACTTTTTGAAAATAGAATGGTGTACCAATGTTTTTAAAATGAAAAAGTTAAAAAAATTGAGTATAATCAAGAAATTGACATGATATTAATTAAACATGGTGAGAAAATATATAATATAAAAGTTTTAAGATTAGTTTAATAATTATTTTTTCAGTTTAACCCCTAGTAAAGTTGTTTTCTCTTAAACCATGATAGGTAATTTATACTATTGACATAATATAATAATTTCAAAAATTATGATTCCCTTTTAATAAAATTTAAATTTTTTATGAAATATTTATAATACACTTTAAAATTTTAATTCACTCAATAGGAAAATTTTAGCTTAAAATTTAACACATAGTTGTGATGAAGTGACAATTTTATGAGAATTTTATTTTTTAATAAAAAAATGAATTTATATCAACTATATAAATAATAATAATCATTTAATAAATCCCAATTAAGTTTCATGGATATATTATCTATATAATTCATTCAAAATATTCCTCATTTGTTATTATATTAATTAATAAAAATGGAATAAGCAATAAAAAAATTTAAAATAAATCTTGTTCTTTTCTAACGAGATTATAATTTGATCTAATCATGGTAAATGTAGAAGTATTTTTTTTGGTACCATCCCACCAATAATACTCAATAGTTCACTGTACATATTATTTCATTCTAGATAAATTGATAGTGGATTTGTACAATCCTCAAAAAATAAATTTTATTTAATTGAGAATCAAAAGGCGGTCATAATACTTTTAAAAATTCTAAAACATGTTATTATTCAATATTAAAATAATTAAACATACCATTCATAAGGAAATTTACGTTTTATTACTATAAATAATCCTCTTTCTAATCATTCTTAATTCATTTTGAATAAATTTTAATATACTGAATCTTGAATCAAAATTGAGGTTTTCCTTATATCAATAATATCTATTCCAAATTTCATCACATCATTCAATAAAACATCATGTTACAAAAATAACATGGAAAATATGAAATTATTTTTCTCACACAAATCAGAAATAACTATATTTTATTTTCTAGGATACTAATTAAATGTGGAATAATTATTCGTGATTATTTCCATGTAACTTCTTTGTATCTTGTTTAATTAATTCAAAGTGAAAATATACATTACTATATTATGATAACATTATTTTTCCAACATTACTACCTACAAATTATGCCTCAAAAAAATTAATAAAAATACCACAACGGCTACTTCTAGATAATGGTTAGGTTAAATTATCTCAATAGGATTTAGCATACCTGAATCAAAAAATAATTAACTTATCATTCAAATTCAATGCATTTCCAATTATATTCCATGAAACATGATTGAAGTTAAAAATTTCACAGTATCTTGAAGTCTTGTCTAATCATGATAACTCATCAATACAAATTTTTCTTCCTTATGATAGTCATAAAACTTCTTTGTACTAATGAATTTAACTCCTTTTCGAGTTAACTTAATATGTGTTCTAGGCATTTAAAAAATGTATTCAACAATCCAATGATAAAAACATTCATATAAAATAATATTGTGACCCTATAATATATTTCTAGGCCTTTTACACTCTTCAAAATTATTATTTTTGGATGGGTCATCAATTCTTCCATATATATAATCATTATTTCCAAGAATGGGAATTATTTAAACCAATATTCATAATTACTAAATATTTTATATAGTTTCATTTATTTTACTATTTCTAAAAATATCCTTATATGTCATTCTTGTTCCTCTTTAAATTTATCATATACCAAAATATCATTAATAAACTAAAAAAAATCTTAACAATGATTTAATGGATACATCTATTCTTATGATCCATAGAAACCTCAAGAACAATAAACAACCTAAATGGATAAATTATAAACTATAAATTCATGTATCATGTAAAAATTGTATTCCTAAAATTATGTACATCATTCAAAATAAACATATTATACACTGATATGAAATCAACTATAAAAAATAATGGACCCCATATATGATCAAACAAATTATCTATATAAGGAAAATTTAATTTTTTATTAATATGCAAGTTATTAAAACAACTATATTCCCACGAAAGTATCATTAAAAAATATTTATTTTTAACTAATAAAATATTGGATTTCAAATGGGATGTTATAGGGAGAATGGAACCTTTATCAAAAAACATCAGTAATTATTTTTTCAATTCTAAGAGTTTCACTTGATCCATTAGATAATTTTCTTTAGAAATAGGATCTTTATTAAGCAGTATTTCCTTATTAATCTGAACTACCCATATAAAAATAAACCAAATATTTCATCAGTAAATACATCAACGTATTCATTCACTATTGTCACATAACTAATTTTAATAGTTTCTTTCATTCTAACAACATGAGCTATGTAACATTCACTAACATCTCTAATCAATTTCTCACCATCCTAGTAAGTTTTATAAGACTCTAAATCATTGAACATAACCTTATTAGATCTAAAACCTATATTATAATGATAAATAAAAGCTAATACATACCAGGAATTATATCATTCTATATTATGGATAGTTCATCAACATTTGCAGGAATGAACATCCCACTAATAGAAATAGGAAGAATGTTTTTAAATCATTGTTACATTAATACTTCCTCATTAATTTTACACTAAAAGGATCATCATACATTAATGAGTTGATATTCCAAAATTATTTTTAACTTTTTCCAAAATAAATATATATGATGATAAAGAGTCATATAGGGGATTGATATAATTTTAATAAACAAGTAAAAAATAAATCATAAACTTATAAGAAATCAAAATATCAACCATGGATGTAGAAAAAGATTTAGAAACAAATTTATTCTTTCAATATAGATGATTTATTACCTTGTGGACTGTATTTAGATACACATTATCCATATTCCCCATCTCATTGTAATTGGAGCTTCTTACTATCATTTTTCTATTTTTCATATGCTCATTTTCATTGTATTGATGAGAGATACATCCAGACATCCTATATGAAATTATCTTTCTGTACATAATAATACATGACCTAAGATAAATATTACAACAATTTTCACAAGAAGGGAACATTGTTCTCCAACATCCATATTTCCTTGATGGATTCATATACATTTTCATCAATTAATTCCTTTTATTACAAGTTTCATATCAAACACAAAAGTTTCAAATAACTCTATCCTATATACTTAGTACACTAAAGAACATTATTATGTATATTAAATTAAATAAATAAAAAAATTTATTAAAAGGGATTTTATATGGAATAAAATATATTAGTGTTTGTCTTAAATTTATGAACTATAATTGGAATGAACATTCAATGTCCAGTAAATGTTTAGTCATACATGGCCATAATATATTTATATTTTTGAAAAACATTTTGAAATTTTATATCAATTCTTATGCAAAATACTCTAGGGTAATAATTGTAAAGAATATTATTATAAAATTTGTCTCATTGCATGGAATCACGATCCTGTTTTTATATGGTGTTCATTACTAGAGACCACTATCGATCAGCTCCCTATAAAAATTATAATATGAGAGAGTTTTAATTTTGACATTCTAAAAATACCATGACATCAGATATCATCTATTGGAAATTGATAAATCATTTAGATTCCAATGGATATGAAGATCTATATAATACTTTAGGATGATATCTCATAAGATGTTCCACTATAGACATATTCCTTCATGGTAGACTGGGTTTCTCTCTAGCATGGATACCACCACAATTTTTATCTTGGGCCAACTAAGCCATCACTTCACAAAGATATTTTATTCCAATTATAATAATATTGGGATTCTTATTTATAATGAAATTATCGACATATTTCCCTTCCAACTATAGAATCCCTTTGTACTCTATGGAAAATCATTATCAATATTCATTGTTTAGATGATGTAACATGGAAATATTTATATTCTTTATAATTTCAATCTAATCTTAAGTTAAAATCATTCAAGACCATTATATTATCATTATCCCCAATTCTGAGATTATATATACCAACATCTATTATAAAATATAATGATATGGAATCAAGAATTATGTTATCATCATTTTTATATCAATAAATCATTCTCTAATCATTGTGGATTTTTCATATTTAGTGTTCTGTTACATTATCTAATAAAACATATAATCAAAAACCACATAAATACAAATAGTACATATCCATTCTTGATCAATTTTCCAGTAATATAAATCTTATAAAATAAAACATGAATTCATTTCAGGTCATATCATCCAAACATTTAACATGAACACTTACTTTTACTTAAGCATCCTTAATCCATATGAATAATAATCTAAAACATGGGATTGAAAAAAAGAGGATTAATTAGGGGTATGAAAGGAATAATTTTTTACTCTTGTGAAAAAAATTAAAATCACTAAATCGTTTACCTTTATATCAATGTTCATTAATATAAATTACTGAAATCATTTTCACATGAAATTACGAACACATTTCATTCTCAATGAAGTCAATTTAATTCTATAAAAATATATGTAAATTATGTATATATAATGGGACATCATCATTGATATAACATTTAAAAATGGAATAACTTATATAGACTACTTATATATTTGGATTTTCTAATTCATTAGTGGGATATCACAATGCCACCCATCTGTGGTTTATCTTATAACCACCCATAACTCATTAATAATGTAACTACCCTTGTATTTTTTATTACCGAACCTCCAATCCAAGGTTTATCATCGCACCACCCATCTTTTTATATCATGGAACCACCCATCCATATTAAATTATGCAGCAATCCATCCTAGTTTTATAGTAGGACTACCAACACTTAGTTTATAACAAAACCCCCCATCATCATACACAATGTGAAAGAACAATAACATAAAAAAAATCATTAAATCATTAATTATATTTATAAAACCTTTTTATGAACATTTTAATCCAATATAAAAAAGTCTTACTAGAATTCATACAAACATTTATTATAAAAACCAATATTTAATACAAAAATACCTATTCGTAAACAAATATTAAACACCAAAATACTTATAATAAAGGAAATATTGGTTTTTATTGATGAAAATATGAATGGTTTTAAAGGTATCCTAACACAAAATAATGGTTACAATGGAGGGGAATTTATTTCTCACCATGAATGTTAATATAAAACATAACTTTTTGAATTTTAAATAATCAAAAAAAAATCCATACAAATATTCATTTTTCGAATAAAAAATTATATAAAGAAAATAATTTCCAACATAAATATTTTGAATCTACATAATCATAATTGTAATAATATTTGAAAAATATGAACATGGATGAGAAATAATGTTTGAATAAAATCATTAAAATATTATTTTTATGGAAAATACCCATAGTATTGTAATAAATTTGAATTATAATCACCACGAATGAATAACATTTGAAAAAATTAAATTCAATGAGAATAGTGATATTTAGGCAATAACAGGTCAATTGGGATATATATACACCACATAAATGAGTATAGGTAGATAACATCAATATTTCAGTCATCCTATGGATAGAGTTGAAATTATTTACCTAGACTTTGATTCATCATGATTGTTCATTACCTCCATAAATAATACAATACATTAATTATTTACATGTTTATGAATTATTTTAGTTTTATTATTGTATTTACTTCAAATTTTTCCATGATAAATGAAATAACATAATCAATTATTCTTAAATCATATATTTTTAATATATTTGGATTCTATGTCAAAAAATGATATTGGTAGGATAATTATTGTAAAATGATTAATTTTTTATAGCATCTTAGTTTTGGAAGATTGTTAAAAATCCTCAATAACATTGAATTTTTTAGTTTGGTGAGAATGACAACATGAATTATTGAATTAAGATAATAATTATAGGATTTTTATTGATAAAAGACATTGTTTATGGATGGATTTCAAGGACCAATATGTTCCTTGAGGATTTGGGTGAGTTTAATGTACGTGAGGGCCTAGAAACTATTTTTCTAGAATCAACTAACAACAGCTCTTGGTTTTTACAAACTGTATAGCCTCCAAGGAGAAACCACATAGTCTTCCTAAATAACTATCATAGTTTGTCAAACCATGAATTTAGGTGTTGAATTTCTATGCGATACCTATAAATTTTTTACCAAATGGACATTCCATTGTCAGTACATGGTTTGAAAATACGTGTTTCTAGTTCCTACATGTGTGGTTCTTAGGAAGAGATAACTGCACAATTGGGGCATGGTTATTGAAACCATGTATCAATATAAATAAAATAATTTATTAGGTTTCAATTATGAATTTCCTATTCCATCATATATATTTTTTATCCTATTTTCTTTGTTATCTAGTGCACGGAAAATGATGATCTTCCCATTCATACCTTCAACCTATGAATTGACCCAATTTTTTAATCCAATCTCTGATCATTGATCCACTAGTGGCTATGAATACGTACGATCAAGGCATTAAATTTTATATCCCCATTTCTTCATTTATATCACAATACGAAGTGCTAAATACATGAATTCTTTATTAAACAATTTTTATCTTATTCCTCTAAAAGTATTTTATTTATAATTTTTCTTTAGTTAAAGGATGATATCAGAAAACCGATTTTCTAATTGTTTAATTTAGGTTGTAGCTAGGATTCACGTTAATTTTTTTAGTGTTAAAGGGGTGAGTTCATATACTTCATCTGAGTTGTCGGATAGAGTCCCTAATTAAATAAATGAATTCATATTAAATTGTTATATTGATGATATAAAATTCCTATTTGAATGATCAAACTCCACTATGAATGGTAATGTTGGGAAATGGACCTAGACCACCATGGAATGTTTTTTTGGAAAATAATTTAAATAAAATTGATCACTTATATTTATTTCATGACTTCATTGAGAATGTGGCAGTCTAGGACAGATGATTGTGGTGGTGTTGATCACGTGGACTAAGGTAACTATGTTCATTGAGCTGGTATTTCCCATGATACTCAATGTGATGATGATCACATGGTTTATGTGACATGGTCATCTAATTTATGTGGCCTGATTTTCAAGATGATGGCATTGATCTCGGGGTATTTGTGGAGTTGACCATTACTATTTAGCGATGTGGTTGTAGGGGCACGAGGTGGTGGTTAATGTTTCTTTGGAAGTTAGTGATTTATACACAACTTTCATCAGACAACAATGTATTAGAGTTTTGTATAGAAAAATATGAATTAGTATAGGTGGTGGAAACAACTGATTATGGTTACAGGCCCTCGTAGACTACATGTCTTATGGGATATTGTTGACCATTAGTTATGATAGGGGTGATAATCGTACAATTCCATATGGATATTTATGGATGATCAAATGACAAAGTTGAGACCATTGGTTTGGGATGAGGATCATTGTAATATATGTGGACTTTTGGCATGGATATTGGGAGAATAGATTACACTATACCTTGGGACATTGACTATTGAACCGATCATTATTATTTTTAGCTAAAAATCATTTTTCTACCTCAGGATGTCATGATTCAAGCCAAAAATGGTTTATTTAAAAAGGTATTGGGGACTACATAAATTCTAACTGGGAATATCCATCGGATGCTAGATATTTACTTTATAAAACAATGTGTCAGGTGACATGATTTTAGGTTGAACATGAGGTTTCCCCAACAATGACATTTTCAAGGGGTTCCATGGGTTCTGAGATATGGATCCTCATAACTATAATTATATATATATAGAGATCTATTATATACTATATTTATAATTGGGGCCATGTATTAAAAAATATTCATCAATAGAGGATGTAAGTAATCAATTTCTTAAGGCTTATGATCACAGTGGAAGAAGGTTATTTATTAAATTTTAATGTGATAATTTTTATTTATATTCCACATACACCAACAATATTAGGTATCTAATGTAAAAACATAGTAGTTTCATAATGAGAGTTATTATCATGCCCTATGTGGTCCATTTAGTGTGTGCGTTGACTTTATTCCTCTATGGTTATGTATGGTTTCATGCTCATGAGATGGACCATAGTGATCAATTCATACATTCTCTAGGGATGGATGGAATTTCATCATGGTGGTTATTTTATTCTATGGAGTTTCTTTGTGGTTCTTAACATGATTCATATATGTATGTACTAATTCTCGACCATGGGTTACATTATTTCCTTAACTATTACTTGTTTTACCTATTATGGATTATGTTTCTTCAAATGGAATGTTTTTATATTTTATTCTACTTATTGATTATGCTTCCATAATGTTATAGTACATTTTCCTAAATTTAAATGGGGACTATTTTTTCGTCAATGTCGTAGCTAATAGTCTCCCTGTAGTCACCTCTCACACCCACATGTCTAGTTTGAATAATTTGGAATATATATAGGTTCACCTATGGCCTAGTTTTCAACCATCCAAAAGCATTTTTCATGTGAGAAACTGGTTTGTGGTCCGACAAATGGTATAAGATATGTTTTCGTTACTTGTATTTTTTATAAGAGTTTGAGTATCTATAAATTGAATAAATGGATGTTTTCCCCTATACTGTCTTATGAATTGGGATATTGTAGACTATAGATTATGATGTAGTTGGAATTGGTTACGCAGATTGCTTTTTCTTATATCCCCATGAACATGGGACATAGAATGTTTTTATGGTGGTAATTTTATGTTCTTTATTGCTCTTTTATTATTGATTTTATTTCCCTCTCTTTTAAAAAACTTTGGTGTGAGGGAAATCTATTATGTGCATTTAGAACACTGAGCCGATATGGTAAGATAGGATTGATTAATGTATCATGATATAAAACTAAGAAAATTTTATGTGTTTTTCATGTGATTGTAATTTAAAACACATATTTTATTTATAGGGGTTGGGTTGATTAAATTGACAAAAATGAATCTAAATAGTGTTTTCCTTCCTATTATATGTTAGTAGAATTATACTCTTCTAGCCCATTAATGTTGTTCAAATGTGATCTATATTTAATGCTACGTGATACTATGTGCATTTTATATATGGTTATCACTTCTATATGAGTAGGAAATGATAATTATAGGGGGTCAGTTGTTTAAAGTGTCAAAAAATGAAGCTAAATAGTGTTTTTCAATATAGCTTCTTTGGTGGAATTCCACTCATCCACCCCAGATTGAGACATGAAATGTGATGAATGATTCCAATGTGGGTTTGAATGGTCCATGAGGCTAGGTTACATGTGGTTATTGGGCATTATTTTGTAAGGTAAGGGGACATGAGGCCTAATGATATTTGATACGTAGTCCTAATATGGGTAGGTAAAGGGCATTAAGGTTAGATTTCATGTGAAAGGGTGTGGTAGGGGTGTGGAAGGTTGGTTATATGCACAAAAAGTAATATATTTACATATCTGTGATATTTGTTCATATTATGCTATGCATATCTAACCATCATGATTGGTATTCAACTTGATTCAAACAGGATGGATTCCATTAGTGAATCAATAGGGTACTGATATGGTGACACATGAGTATTAATGAGATGGGATCCTTGAGGGTCACGATGATTTTTTTCTATAGGTACATGCTCTAGTATTTGTATTACAAAAATAAATTGAATAATTTGTGTCATAGATTGATAATTAGCTTAGGGGGATCCCGTTATTAGTTATATAGGGTATTAATAGGTGAGCTCAGTGAGATGAGGAATCTATAGATTATATAAATCTAGAGTTACAATATTAGTGCCCACTTATATAACATGGGGATAGTGGGCCTTAGGAAAAGGATAAGTAGATTGGATCGATTCTTAAAATCATTGGCCAACTTGATATAGCCCCAGGGTGGAGGGTATTCCTGCTGACATACACGCTTAGGGTACTACAAAAGAACTGGTGGGATGTTTAGGTCCATGCTGGAAGACATGAGGGTCTACCTGGGAAGGATTTCAAGGCCATGTCGTTTGAGATCTTATTTGTGGAGATGTTGAGGGTAGGCGATACCAATGAGTTGTGGAATCTCCAGAAAGAGGATACATCAGTCATGGATTATGCTTCCAATTTCACAATCCTTCCATGTTTTTCACATGCTATTGTGGGATATGAATTCCCCATGGTGAGGAATTTTTTGGATGTATTGCTGCATTATATCAATGTGAGGGTAAACATATTCATGATGAAATCCTTCTTTATAGGAAGCCAATCAAGAACTGATGGCCAAGGGGAACATAACGAACTACTCATATTCAAACCTATCAACAATATCTGGTGATGAAAGTAGTGATTATTAATTTCATAAGAAGATATGATATGTGTTTTCTAAATAGGGAATACATGTAAATGCTATAGGTAAACTATAGAGGTGTGTGTAGTCAGTAGTGTGCTTCAATTGTGGGAATTTATGGCTCATGTTGATCCAGTGTGATCGATTTCAAAATAAGTGTCGGGAATTCAACTAGATAGAACACTTGAGAGGATATTTTGGAATCCTTCATGGATTTCTATGATCCAAAGATGAAGATAAAATGATGTATATGAGGAATGACCCTGGGAAATACTAGGAGTTAGTAAGCCTAATTCAGCTGCATGTGGAGGTCCTAGTAGAGATAGTCTAACACAGCTATTGGGTCAATGGATGCTTGCCCATGAATCTCTACATGGAGGCCAATACATAGGTAGTTAGGCTTTAGTAAGGGTGAAAATAATGGTGCTGTCAGGAATTGGGACGGTCGAGAATATGAATATATTTTGAGGAATTCTGTGATTATATCCATGACCATGTTTTCCTTTTATTTTGAATTTCCAGTATTGATACATGAGGTACAAATTTAATTTCTTGGAGTAACCATGATTTTTTAATTTGGATGGAATCAATTATTATACATTATTTATATATATATAATGTGGGTAAGAAACAATATTTTATTTGGAATCAATGAAATGTTTATTTTTTATGAGGTGTGTAGTCATCATAAAATATATGAAATGTAGTTTTTATATAAGATGCATAGGAATCTGGAAATATATGCGATGCATGTTCTACATGAGTTATGTAGTCATAAGGATTTTTATTTGAATACATATGAATATATGATGTTGGATAATCTTTGATCATCTATAGAGATGAAGGATCATGGTAATTTGATGAGATACATGATTTTATGAGTGTCATGTAATGCAGAGTTATTTTTTGGAATCTGATGAGATTCATGTTTTTATGTGTGTCAGATAGGGACAGGTTGTGATTTTATAACTTGATGAGGTGCAGATATGATGATACATAATGGGAGGACTTTTTTCTATATTTTTGGTGGACTATCATATGATTGTTTTGGGTTAGAAAGTGACCGAGTAAGTAACTCATATGGTTGGGAGAACCTTGAGGGGTGTTGACCTATGACACAATTACCAGGGTAGACCATGATTATTTTGATGAGTTGGGTATGTTCAGTACCATCAATGGCAAATAATTTACAGCTTAGTGAGAAGCTATGTCAATGTGGGGAGATTGTAGCATCCTATATTTTTCAGTCTTTAAAAAATATTCAAACTATTTGAATTTCTGTGTTTTGTGAGTGTGATTAATTATTTACATTGGAACATAATTATTGGGGTTTTATTGACCTAAGTCCTTTTTAGAGGGGTTTTGTGAATATAAATATTCCATGGGGTTTCAGCTGATTTTTGTTTGTAGGGGGGCCCAAAAAAATGCATCTAGAAAGCATTGATAGAGGCGCATGGTTAGGAAAAATTTTGTGGCCACCCATGGGTAACCATGAAACCTACTTGTAGCACTTTACATTCTTTTTAAAACTGTGAAGATTGGTTTGAACATCTATTTGATAACTCTATAATTTTTAAGAGAGATTGTTTTCACGGTCAAGGCATGGTTTGGACCACCATGCACCAGTCTTGGGCATGTGTGGGGATTAGGAATAGAGCATATCATTATTGGTGCATAGTTATCCAAACCATTTGACTAATCCCTGAAGATCAGTTATTTGTCTAAAATTTCAATTTTTTCCTTCCCACCTATAACTATTTCCCTCCTCATTTTTTCATTCCTCATCAAACTGACTATGTTGCACTTCCCAATTTCATTACTTCTGGTCTTTGGGCCAATTCTTCCCTCTGAACACCAATTATTGATTCATTGGTGGATACAGATTTTTCTCAGTATGTCCTTCAATCATCTCTCATATATATCTAGTTTATATTTCTATATGGAGCACTGAATCCATGTGATTTCATTTAACCTGTTTTCAAGTTGTTCTGATAAAATGAAATTTTAACGTGTTTCATCTCGAGTTAAATGATGATATATGATGAAATATATCCTAGTAGTTCACGAAAGGATGTGAATTGATTTCTCCGTGATTTTTTTAGTGTTTCAGTGGAAAATCATATACATCATTTTTGTTTTATGAGAACAACCCTAATTAATTAAATTTATGCTTATTAAGTTATTAAATTGAGGACATGAGATTCTTATGGGAATGATATAGCTCCACTACCAATGCTCAAGTTGGATAAGGGGTTTGGACTAGCTTGCGTAGTTTTAGATAGGTGTAAAATTTAATTTAAATTGAATTTTTATATTTATTGTTTCAGTTACATGGGAAAAAGAAGGGTAATCATGAGGATTGAGATGATGATTATAACCAAGAATTTGGTGACAATGTTTATTAGGTTTTTCTTGGACTGAGATACTTATGTGATCACCCAATTGTGTTGACATGGTCATCGGTTTGAGGCAATGAGGTCATCAAGGTTATGGAATGGATCTCAATACATTCGATGGTGTCAACCATCTGGATTTAGGATCATTTTCTGAGAGGAAACAAGGTTCTGGATGATGTGTAATCATTTTCTATAGATTTATCCTCACCATTCATTAGAGGACCAATTGTTGGAGTAATGTGGAAACATAAAGGACACAATCTATGTTCTGTTTTCCACTCATTGATCGTGATGCCCCCCGTGAACTATTCATCTTATGTGATGGAGTTTCCCATTAAAAATTTTGGAAGTGATCACCATATATTGTCATGTCGCTGGTGGTGGACCATTGTTTAATTATGTTTTGTTGATCGGTTGGGGGATGTGTATTTTTGTGATACATGATTCTATTAGACAAGGATTATGGGATGATGGATATCAACATAACTCGAGATATCAGTAGTTGAGTAGATAATGAATATTATTTGGAAGACTGACATCACTATGCCTTAGGGAATCTTCCTTTGAATCAACGGTGATTTCGAAGATGTTTCTCAAGAAACATGTACTAACTCATTAAGTGTATGTTTTTGATGACTAATATTTAATTTATTCAATAATTTTCCAGGGAAAATAATTTTATGTGAATCCTAAAAGTTCACCATTGATGATATCATAATCACATTCCATGGGTAATGATCCATTGCTCCTTTAAAAGGAAATTATGTGTGTGTGTATTCTATTATATATATATATATATATTGAAAATATTTTGAGCTTTCAAGAATTTTTAAAAGCATTCAATCACATCCTTATAGCCACTGAGCACAATAGAATTCGGTAATTTAATAAATGATCATGTGGTAATTTTTTATATTTTAATAACACTTGGATAATAGTGGATGTAATATGGGATTAAATTTGTGGGTTCGTACATAGTGATATTGTCACACCCTAAAAATCCCTTCCGGATGCATTTATATTTTTAAACGTTGCAGTGAGGAACATGATCAACCCTAGGAGTCATACCTTAGTGATTTAGTAATACCATTTTGATGGTATGGATGAAATTCTCCTATGGTGGTTGTTGAGTAAGATGTAGTTTAATTTGTTGTTAATAATGCCTCCTATATGTATGCACTGATGGTCAACCATGGGTGATCCTATTTTTTATCTACTTTTTTTATAACCTCATATGGTATATGTGTCTACAAAAGGTATGATTGGAATCATTTTTTATGTGAACTGATTATTCTTTGTCATTGTTTTATTCACTTCATTCAAATATGTTATGGTTCTTTTTTCAATATTTACATGTGTACAATTATGATTTTCATCACCATATGTTATAGTATCCCAAATTTCCCCACTCATATCATAACATCCATTCTTTTGCCTTTGGCCGATTGGGATTCACTTCAAAAGCCTAGTGGTCAATCAACACCTAGCATTATTTAGGTGAAAAACATTGTTGGGGAACTATACTTTTCTACATCTACTAAATAATAATCATGGAACAATTTTAATAATTATAAATAAATTATTCCTTATAAAAACAATCATTTATGAATCTTCTGAAAAATTAATTAATTTATAATCATAGAGATGGTAGTCCAAACATACGCATTTGAATCATTTCTATTTTTCAATGTTCTCTATGGACAGAATGTAAGAAATATTTTATCTTTAGAGAATGATAATAATATCATGAATTCCATATAAATTATTTAAATACACAAATAAGTATATATATCATCACCATTTTTTGGTGATGAAAATTTAGTCACATCGGTTCGTGGAAGTGGTAGTCCAAACGTTTCCATGAACAACATTATCATTTTTCAGTGTAAGAAATAAATCTATACAATAAAATTTCAGATTTATAATTATCTAATAAATATAATTGTTATGTAACTATAATAACATATATTAAGTATCATGATTCATATTAGATTCATTGTAATTGGTTAGTGAAGAGAATGAATCACATCCCTTCATGAGATGGTAGTATAGAGTAAATATGGGAGAAATTATCGTATAACTTAAAGAATAGAAACTGAAAATGGTATATCTGATATCATAACACCAGAAGAATAAATATATTAGAAATATCAGGTGAATACTTTATAAAAATCATGGTAACAAATTGTGAGAGCTGATGATGAAAAATGAATGCCATCATTTACATGACAGTACCCCGCCACACAGACATGATGATTTTTCATCCCCTTGGATGGATGATGGTATGGATTTATATTATAAAAGTAAAATAATAATATTTAAGGATATGGGAGATATATGATGTATTATATAAGCATAATTGATGAAAAATTTATGGATGTGGAAGAATAGTTAGAATAAAGATGCTAGGTTAAGAAAGATACATCTTCATTGGAAAACCTCCATAGGTAAGAACCAAAAAACTTCATAGGATGGATTTTTATCAAACTAAGGAATATATGTTATGGGTGGGGTGGTTATAAATATATTTTACTAGGTAGTTTCCATGAAAAAATGGTTTTTATAGTTTGAAGAGGATAAAAGAGGGTGTGTCCAATTATTCTTGAGGTGTGTTGCATTCTTGTAATTTCAGAAAAAAGAATGTTTTTTGTATGTTTTTCACCATTCATAAAAGGAAATAATATACCATTTTAAATGCATAGAAATTATAAATTCAATAAATATCTATAAAATATACTTTCAAATTTTTTTGGTCATTTTTACAATTATCTATATAGTTTAATCCTTAGTAAACTCATTTTCACAATAACTACAATAATAATTATTTCAGTTTTCAATATTCATTATTGTAAAAAAATTATTTTGAACTAGATCAAAATTAAAAATAATTCTGTATTAAAATATGGAATCCTTTTTTTAAATGTAATTCTTATTAGTTAAAATTTTTAAATCAATATTATGCATAAATGATTAATAAAAAAGTTTCTTTTCTAGAATTGTATTTTTCACAACAAAATTGTTTTTATTTTTAATATATGAGTAATAAAAATAATTTAATGAATATCAATAAATTATTATATATATATATAACAAATAAATTTAAATTAAAAATTTATTTATCAGGTATTATTTTCAACAATCAAAATAAAGAAACATTATTTACATTAAAAAAATTCTATCAAATTCTACAATTTTAAAAGAAAAATAAACATATATTAAAATAAAACAGAAATATGATTAAAAAGTAATTAAGTGGGTTAAATATGAATTATTTTATTATCATATTAAAAACATAATGTATCTTTTAAAATATTTAAATTATTTAAAATAAGAGACTTTTTCTTAAAATTTTATATTTATAACTATTCACCTTAAATCAATTTTTTATGAAATATCCAAAAAAATTACCATATGTTAATTTTGATCAGATGAATAAAAAATGATACTCATTTTGAAAAATTAAATGTATAAAATTAAAAAATTAATATTTTTAATAAATCTATTATATGAAATAATTTTAGTTCAAACTATTTCCATTTTGATGTACAAATTACATAATTTTTTATATTGAACATAATAATTCAATTCATGTAAATGATTTATTCTATCATTAATTTGTCTTTTGAACTATTTTTGGAATTTCTCAATTGATATAGCGTACATTTATTCTGTGATGAATCATTTTTAAGGTACATTTGTATGTACTGATGTAGAATGTTAATGTCAATTATTTTGATTCATTTTAGTAAAAAACATCTTAAGATAAATTACGAAACCCAGGATCTATAATAAGTAACAACTATTTTTCATTAACAAATTATATTAATATTTTTAATGGATAAAATTTTATTTATATAATAAAAATTTATTTAATTATTATATTTTATTTTAGATGGAGTTAAACATAAAATAGTGAAGATTCATTGAACTTGTCAAGGATTGGGATTTCAAGATTCATTACCATTATTGAAAAGAAAACAATGTGACTGATAGATGACATTGTAAAAATAATGATATATTATCAATTTTATCTTGAGTTCATATCCCCGTGGTTAAATATATTATTAACTCATGACTATAAATTTCTGATATAGGGAAATCCAATTTTTCAAATTTGAGTGCATTCAATTTTGTTAGGTAGAATTATGAAATATTAAAAGAGTTATAATTATTTTTAAGAAAAGTTAGAATATTTTAATAATTTAATATTTCTTGAGTTTAATTTTTATGAATAATGTGTTATATATTTGTAAAAATATTATATTTATTGATTGAAACTCATTTCACTATATTTTTTTCTTCAAGGATGTACTATTATATACTGAGACCATTAGGGGTATAATTTATTGGATCTTATGAAAAGAAGATATTTTTTATTTTAACATTAATTTGTTTTCTTTTACATAGGTTAATGAACAGACAAAATTTCCAAAGGTAATGATTAAAAACAATCAAAATACAAAGTGAAAATGAGGAAATATATCCTTGGATTCATGAATTGGTTTCCAAAGAAATATTGATGTAACAACATTGTTTTTGTTAGTGTTGATTGATAAAACAAATCTAACATTTTCCTCCATTTTACAAATCATGTATTTTGATCATCATTCTAGAATATATCTTAGGGATTTTGTAAGGTTACATGGAGTTTCTATCAATATTATATCATACTGTGATCATAGGTTAACCCTAAATTCTTAGAATAGACCTCATAAATCATTTGGTTCTGTATTACATTTTAGTAAACCCTTTCATACCCACTTTTGTGGATTATTTGTGTAAAAAATTTATATTGTGGAAGTTATTATTTGTTTTGGTTAAATGGATTTCAATTGATGTTGGGATAAAAAAAAATTCATTTTTTATGTTTTTTCATATAATAATAGTTTTCATTATATTATATATATGCCACTTTTTGAGGTATAGTATGTAAGGGACAGTTTTATTCATTATTTATGTGATAATATTGGATAAAGAAACTTGATGGAAACATAGTTTTGGGATGAATTATCATTGAAGGTTAAATAGATTGAGAAAATTATGATGAGGACACAATGACTAAAGAAAAGTTATGTGGAAAACTAATAGAATGATAATTTTTTTGAGGTAGCTGATTAAATTTTTCTTATAGTATCATCACAGTGATATGTTAATAATTTTGGAAAAAATGGGAAGATATATCCATGATTCTGTGGGCTATAAAATCATTGACATTTTTAGTTCGATTTTATACCAAGTGACATTTCCTTTAATTCTAACCCATGTATATAATGTGTTTCATGATTCACTATTAATGAAATATGTTTCAGAATTATCTAATGTTTTGATCCCTTAAGTTGTCCAGTCTGAAAATAATATTTCATTTTATATAATAATGTCCAAATTCATGACCATATAGATATTTTTTGAATATAATGAATCACTTCCTTAAGACTTTATATAAAACCACATGTTTTCAGAAGCAACATGGAAATCTTAATATACTATTAGAGAAAGACATCACAACTAGTTTAAAAGAGAATAAAATTTGAAATTAAATTTAAAATGGCGGAAGGAGAATTTAAAAACAGAGGTAATTATATAAGAAATCATTTTTATGCTTATTAATATGAATTAAATATTTATATTATTATAATAATATAATTTTTTTAAATCGAAAGAGGAATATTTTTAGCTAAACTCTTTTCTTATATGTTTTTATTTAAACGATATATTTTCAAATTATGTCATTTTTGTAAAATAATTAATTAATATTTTGAATTTAGAATATCAAAATTATGTAATTGTGAAATTTTAGGATTTTTTTGAAAATATTGATTTTTTACATAATAATGAAAAATACCTATCTTTCTACAAATGATATTTTATTCAAAAAATTATGAAAATTTAAAAGTAATATTATCATTGAATCTGATTTTAGGAAAAAAAAATATAAATTTTTAATATTTAATCAACATAAAATGTTTTCAATAATAATTATAGTGTTTTTTAGTATAATATTAATTTTTTTTGAAAATGATATTTTTAAGAAAAGTATTTAAATTACATAATATTTCTCTATTTTAATTAAATAAAACAAGCCACTCCCATGAATTTGTTAAATTCAATTTATCGATTATATTTTATTAAATATTAATTTATACTTAAAAAATTAAAATTTCTAGTCATAGAGTAAATAATACAACATCATTTGATTAAAGAATACGCTCATTGAAAACCCATTTATTCATCACATTTGATGGTTTAATTTGAAATTAGAATATTCCAATTATATGAATTCAATTTAATAAACTAGATTCTATCATTAGAATTAAAAAAATTAATAATTTATATTCTGTTCAAAATAATTATTTTTTTAATACATAGTGAAAATGGTAACAATTAATTACCACGGTCAATGTAAAAAATGATTTACTAGGATTGAAAATAACAATATACGGGTAAAAATTATCTAAAACCATTCCCAAAATTATTTTATGGAAATAAATATTCTGTATAAATTATATTTCATGATAATGGACAACTTTTAATCCTTTTGGAATTTTAAAAAAAGGTACAATGTTTTCATTCCAAAAAATACAAATATACTACTCACCTTACATATAAAAAAATACCCATATCCACTACTCTTCATGTCCTCAAATCCATTTAGATCACAGAAGAATGACAATAATATATTCCTTAAAAATGTCTTCATTAATGTTTACACTTTTTAGATCAAAAATTTATTTTAGTAAGTCATTTTGTGATTACATAAGTTGTTTGTCTCAAGAAGGGGTATTGTAGTTATCCGAGCATTTTTATATTATTTGTTATTCTAAAAACATAATATATGGTTAACTTATTATTAAATATTAACACAATTTTCCCTCATATAATGATATGTTAAGATAATTTTGAACCTAAATCCATCTCTTTTTTATGTCAAATGTGATTCCAAATCATAATTCAGCTGTACAAATAACTTTTACCATGTCATTCGATGTCATTTGTTTTCCATCATCACCCCTCATGGATATTTATAGTTATGTATTTGATGTAAAATATTATTTTAGTATCATATTTATATTTATCAAGTTATTATAAACATTCTTATTTTCCATAACATGGTAGATATGATAACATCGCTCGAGTGATTGACATATTCTCATCTCGTGAAGCAATGTTATATGTTTTTTTCTACAGATTTTAAGAGGATGTTAATAAGGATGTCATAAATAATTATATGTGATATAAAATACATAATTAGGATATTTGAGATATATTAATAACTATAAATAATTAATATATCATTTTCCATCGTACATTAAAAAATGATATTGATGTTTGTGTGTCTGTTGGTACTACCAGTATTGAGAAGTTATGTGACTATTTTCACATAACTAAATCACGTTGATGAAATATATAAGAATAATTAAAAATTAATATTGTGATTATAATATTATTATATTTATAAAAAAAATAAAATATTACTTACCATCATTCAACAGTGATCATTGAAATATTGAAATGTTACTCATTTAGACATACAATCTACAATCTCCATTATTGTAATATATGTAATTTCTCATATCTATCACTCATGAATAGACATTCAAGTATAAATTATTAATAAAAATGCTAATCTTTTCATAAATATGAATCTATAGATGTTTATAAATGACTTTTCTGACCATATTCAACCAATCGATGTTATTTCTGCACATAATCCAAGTCTAATAAAAATATAACGCAAACTAAATTTATTAACTAATTCATTATAAGTTCATAGTAATTGAAAGTAAAAATAATAATAAATTTGAAAAAAATTCTTATTATTGTAAATATATAAGATAATTATATTATTCAGAGTGATTCATAACATACATGATGGGTCGGAATCATTGTAAAATACTTCATCTCAATTTCATTTCATTGAGTAATATGTTGATGTTATGAACATGTCTGATTTTATTATAAGTATTTATTGACACATTGACTTCTCATGTCAAGAATTTATGTATTATAATGATAGGTAATGTCTTAACCACTGAATTAGATGGAGAAAACATTATTTTACTTTTTATTTAAAAATTAATTTATAAAACAACAAACCCTATAAAAAACTCAAATCAATATTTCTTTTTTTAAACATAATTTTAATTTTTAATAAAAATAAATATCCTTAGTATTTTAAAAATATATAAGAGTTAAAATCATTCTGAAACCCATTTTAAAACATGTAATGGATTGAAAATATTTTTTTTTATATGGGGGTGAATTAATCTAAAAATTGACATAATTTTATCATGATGAAATCAATTAACGAGGATGATTAGAATAAAAATCTTTAAAATTTACTAGAGGAAAATGTAGTGTTCAATTTAAAATCATATGTTGGATTAAACCATGAATTAATGAAATATGTTAATGAAGAGGTGTTATAGCTCAATTAAAAGTGATTTTTGTTTTCAAAATGCTATACCATTTTATTAACATTGGATTCTAAAAACCTTCCAAATAGATCGCGAAATGAATTTGTAAATTGTTTCATAATATAAGATATTGTAACTACTCAGGTATTTATTGAATCATACATTTACATATCTATTAATACATATAATATATTAATTTTACATTACTGGGGACACTATTTCTGATAACATACTCGACACGTAACAACATGTTTTTTCTGAAATCTTACATCGCACAAAACATTGGGTTATACCGAAAAAAAATACATTAATATTATAATTATTTTAAATGGTAACTAACGCCATGTTATTAGAATGGTTGTAATGAATATTATCAACGAAATTTTGAGATATGATTTACACAAGATAAAATAATGATTAATTTGTTACAAAAATTATTATAAATGGAAATAAAAAACAATTAATTATAAAGGATGTGATTTTAGAAAATCCAATTTAAAATAGAATTATCGTGTTTATAAAATAATATCAGTCTTTAGGGACTTTTTTTAATGAATAATATATGTTATATATTCAATTTAATGTTTTAAATTTTTCTTATATGTGTTTTAGATGGGATATATAAAAATCAATTTTTTAGATAATAGAAATATTTTCTAAAAATACAATTTTACAGCCTTTTGATTGAGAGCCATTTTAAAATTTTTGTTTTTGAAACATTAATATATTCTATTTGAAAAAATTATCTTCTTATTTAGAAGCAAGACATTAAAATTTACATTGGATTAAATTTTGATATTTTTTTATAACATTCATGTTTTGATTAATAGTAAAAATACACTAAATTTTAATTGAGAACAACTTTTTTCCATTGAAATAATTTATATAGTTAAAAATATTATTTAATAGTTTTAAATTTTTAATAGAATATATATTTATCATTAATTAAATTTTTTTCATTGGAAATAATTTCACATTGAAATAGGACATAGACCTATGTCTATCATTTAGTATTTTTTTCATAATAAAATCACACTTTTTTTGTGTTGACAACAACAATTAATTTTAAATTAATTTCTAAAAACATTATTTTTAGTATTTTGAAAAATGGATTCCATATTTTGAATCATAAGATCCATATTAATTGAATATATATCTTTTATTTTTTCCATTAGGAATATTTACTTCAGTAATTATTTCATTTACCATGATTAATGGGCAAATATGTTAAATTAGAGTAAAACATAATATAATAATAATATTAAATTAACAAAACATATGTCCTAATACTATTGGATGATCTATTTATAACAATGGTTATCCATGGCTGGATTTTAGGACCCCATGGATCTACATGGGTGTGATAATGACATGTCCTAATAATTAATTTAAAGTAAATAGAAAATTAGCATAAACATGTATATTCTAACAAAATAATTTTTTACATGTGGATATATAAGTAATCTATTAAACTATAAATATTCATTATAAATATAAAAATATTTTCAACATCATGATATTTTATTTATTATTTTTATACATTATATAAATAGATTTAATTATGACACAATGATGATGTAGTGATTGATTCATTAATAATGGATTCAAATTAATGAAATTATATATTAAAATAAAATTAATTTGTTTTACATGAAGCCATACATCAATTTTATTGATGATATTGACATATTTTATTTGATTTAATGCCTTTGGTTCAATGGAATCAGGTCGTTATATGTTTTTAAAAAAATGAACGAATGAAGAGTGTCCAAAATTGACATAATTATTAACATAAAACATTAAATAGTTTATTAATTTATATAAATTTACTAAATATATATGTTTCATACAACTTTTTAATAAATGTCCAAATATTTTAGAAATGTATTTTTTGTTGTTTGATATGATAATGTATAACACCACAACCGTAGTTACCCAGAGTCGGTGAATTATTTTAATACATTGGCATGATTAAAAGGAATCATGTCCCGAAGAACCGATAGGTTTAGAATTCTTGGAAAATATATTACAAAAATGAATGATACATTACACTTTACAACATACAACACAACATAAATAATCCTTTATGAATTCCATTATTCCCTTAGTTTAACCCCACATATCAATCACAAAACACTTCTTGGAATCCCGAGAAAAATAAAATATAGAAAGCAGTGAGTTCAGCTGATCAGTAATGATAACAATATTAAAGAATCATCTATAAATAATCATAAACATTTAAGAAAATGTCTAATACTATAACAACAGCCTTTTAAAATTAAACTTCAGCATAATATGGAAAATATAATAATAAATAATTCCATTTACATACTCACATGGATATTATAATACTCAAATAATCACATGCAATATCAATAGCCACTTTCATAAGGATGGAATGCATAATGCTAGACTTTATAACCTCATAGTTAAGACCTCGTGCCAAGACTACAAATAATATTTTTTCGAGGCCTTGAGACAAGAAAATAGTTTGTCTCATGTGACCTACCGATGCATCAAGGATCAATAGAGGTCTACACACATCACTTACTAAGTCTAATGCATTCCTTATAAGAAATGGTTTAGACATATCATAAACATTCTTATTGAAACTAGAAAATGACATGTTAGTAAAATATCCATAAACCATGAATGTCATAAAGACAAAACAGCCACAATAAAGATTATAAAAAAACCACCAAACAAATATTGAATATTTGTATCATAATAAATCAATAAAAAACAAGTTTAAAATCCATCAAATGATGTTGATATAGATGAAAATGATTTGTAAAACACTATTTGACAAATATCCTTTTATAATAAAAACATTTAAAAGTCACACAATTTAAAAAGTAAGATATTTAAAGACATTTTTGAATCATAGTGTCCCATACCACATTGAAACATTTTAAAGGAATTAAAATATAAAAATAATTCATGTCCATATAAATAAATCCTCAAAAACTATTTTGAAAACATGGGCATCAATGAGAATTATTTAGAATAATAAATATTTAAAACATTTAAATTTTTTTAGTAAAAAAGTCCTTTAAAGAGCATCCCTTTGAGAACTATTTTATGGAACATGGACATGGATAATAAATATTTCCCATTAGATACTTATGTAAAAACAACCTCAGATAATAAAGAGACTGCGAAATTAACCCTTACCTTGTACATTCCAATAGTTGAGGGTACGATTATCCTCCAGTATTAAGATTGTAGAATGTTATTAAATTATACCAGAACCATTTTAATACTTATGATATCATAAATGATTTATTATGGACTTTATACTACCCATTTAATTACAATATCCAACTTAAATAATCATTTCAGGTAATCATCACTTTCTTTATCGTACGTATTTTAAATTGTTATTCTTGATCGTATCATTAAATCATGATTTAAATACATCCAAAATATAAACCTTGATTTATATATCATATATATTTAGAATTTAATTATTTATAATAGATATATATATGAAATGGAAAACATATTTTATGGAGACTGTAGGCCGTACGAACGTATAAACGATGTTTCTGTTTTCATATCATATTGAACAAAAGTAAGTGAATAAGATATATGTAAGTAAATAAATACATAAATATATATTTATATACATACATATATATATATATCCAGTATCATTATTATGTCATATATTACATACTTATTATTAATATATATTGTTAATCATCGATAAATGGTGAACGTGGAATGAATCTCAGCACGTCGTGGAGACTGTAATTTATACGTACGCATGAGCGACCATATGATTTCCTTAATGGTGAGGAATTGGATGGAAAACTTATTCCACTGAGAAATTATCTTGTTGTTTTTATTATTTATATACATATTACTCATCATTATATCCATCCAAATAACATAGTGTTGAATAACAAATTACACCACGACTTGGAGACAGTAAGTTGTACCAATGCACGCATAGTGACATTATCATTAATATGATGGATAGAATAATTAATATGGCTGTGAAATATTTATAATAACATCACATTATATGTAAGGTACATGTGTAATTATTTTGGTATGGTAATAACAAATATGAAGTAAGTGGAAGAAAAAAGAACTTGAAAGATAGTGGTGAAATCATTACCTCTTCTTTGGGTTCTTCCTTTTTATTTGATCAAAAGGTCTCCATAGGTTGAATTTATGAAAAATTTAATCACTTTAATAATATTTTAGGATAGGTGGGTGGAAATTTGGTTTGGGGTTGGCTGAGCCAAATGGCTTTCAAGGTGTGAATTTGAGAGAAGGGTAACTGCCTTTTTATAAGAGGGGTGAGGGGAACCTTAGGAAAATATTGAAATATTATTTTATAGTAAAATAATTTTCGGTTTCCAATTGATAAAAAATGAATTCATTAATGGAAATGGTGGGTATAGGTCGAAAAACACTCAGAAAATAGGTTTTAGATAGGTTTGGGTATCTATATTAACCTTATATTTTATATTTAACTCATAGTTAAACAGTTTGATATTTACTATATCTCTTTTTATTTTTATATTATATTGTTAATAAACAAACAATTAACTTCCAAGAGAACCCGAAGTGGTTAATTAATGAAATATATATTATTACATAATACCTTTGTCTGAACCATATATTTTTATGAATAGAATACCAATTTATAATATAATCATTGTTTTAAAAACCCTTTTTTTGTCAATTTTGACATTATTTAACAATAGATTTTTTAAAGCCCTAAAACATCATTACTTAAAACTAAATACATTTAGTAAACCCTGAAATGTAAGAGTCACATAAAAAATTTTCTCATGGTATCAGAACTTTCAAATTATATTTATTGTCGTATATATAATATCAATCATTTAATTGAATCATTAATAAAGAAAATACTATATCATTATTCTGTCATATATGAATATATTTATTTTCTGTCTAAAAATAAAATATAAAATATTCATAGGTAGGAAAACATTTTATACTTATAATTAATATATATAGTCAAATATATCAATTATATAACCACATATAAAAATTGTTTTACTAAAATATATTTCCTTCTAATATTTTTGTCTTTAATTTAGATTATTTATTATACAATGTCATTAACACTTCAAAGTGGATCCATGGGGTCCCAAAATCAACCCAAGGATGCTAGTGGTTAGACATGTATCATAAAATAGGATTAGGACACGATTTAGGGTAATTGAATATTATTACTATATTATTTTTAACCTTATTTTCTGGATTTACCACTTTAACCACACTAAATAAAATATGTACTGAAGCAAATATTCATAATGACTAAAAATAAAATTTTCATATTTACACAATTTGGACCTCCTGATTCCAAATATGGAATCCATTTTTCCAAATTGAAAAAAAAGCGGTAGAAATTATTTTAAAATTAATCCCCATTGTCAAAAAAAGATTGTTTTTAGGAAATAATAACTATCAAAAGATTGACACTTGTTTATGTCTAGTTTAATCTTGAGATTACGTCCAATGACATAAATTATATTAAATAATAAAAAAATAATCTAATTATATCTAAAAAAATTCAAATTAATAATTTAACATTATAAATTATTTCAATTAAAAAAATTTAATTAAAATATAGTATTTTTCCTATTCGTCAAAAATTGAATGCTTTTAGAAAAATACCAATAATTCACCCTAAGATAATATCAATATTATGAATCCAAAAATGAAGTCTATTTTGAAAGATAATATTTATAAAATTTCATAAAAGTGGTTATTATTATTCATAACAGCTAGTTTGATTGGTTGTTGTGTGTTAGAACATTAAGTTGCGTATAACACACACTATTATATTATTAAAAGAGAAGCGTATCGTGGAAGTTTGAGGTGTTACATTCTCCCCCCTTAAAATATTGTCTTCCTAGAAATTTCTAGAATATTATTGTATAAATAGACCGGTGTTGTTCTTCATCATAAGTTCCTCAGGTTCCCATGTTGTCTCTTCAATCTTATGGTTTCTCCATAGAATGTTTACTAGACGGGTTGTCTAGTTTCTCAACACATGTTCTCTTGTATCAAGAACCTTGATAGGATCTTCTCAATAATACAGATCGATTTCTAGTTCTAATTATTCATAGGTGAGTACATGCATTGAGTTAGGCAGGTATTTTCTCAACAGTGATATGTGGAACACATCGTGAACTTTGGAGAGACTTGGTGACATTGCAGAATGGTAAGCTACAACCCCAACTCGTTCTAGAATTTTGAATGGTCGGATGTACCAAGGACATAATTTTCCCTTCTCATCATAATGTATAACACCCATCCATTGAGATGACTTCATGACATCAAGATTTCATACATGAAATTCCAAATCCTTCATTTGGTTATTGACAAAACTATTCTTCCTTCATTGAGATGCTTTGATGTGGGTTTGGATTACCATCAACTTTTCTATCGTTTCCACCACAATTTATGGGCCAATGATATTTATTTCACCAACATCATCCCAATAGGTTGGTGTGCGATATCTCTGTCTGTATAACGCTTAATATGGTTCTATTTGAATACTTGAATGGAAGATATTGGTAAAGGAAAATTATACCAGATGTAAATATTGTTCCCACATTACTTTAAAGTAAAGTGAGCATGATATCAACACGTCTTCAAAGGTTTGAATAGTCTATTCTGATTGTCCATCATTTTGGGGGTTGTTGGTAGTGCTTAAAAGAAGTTCATTATCCATGGATTTTTGAATACTTTTCCAGAATCAAAATGTAAAATGTTGATCTCGTTAAGAAACAATCGATAGGGGTACTCCATGAAGTCATAGAAATTAATTAATATATAATCTTCTTAGATGTTCAAGGGTTAAATCTTCTCATAAAGTAAGAAATTGTGCTGAATTGGTAAGACAATCAATAATGACCCATATTGCATTGTTCTATGTAGGATTCATTGGTAGTCCCATGACAATTTCCATCGTAATATTATCCCATTTCCAATCAGGTATGGGAAGAGGTTTCATGACTCCTCTAGGTTGTTTCCTTCTATCTTTCACTTGATGACAAACCCTACATCATGACACAAAATCAGCAATCTCCATCTTCATGTTTTCCCACTAAAAATGTTCCATAAAATCTCTATACATCATAGTGGTACCAGGGTGTGTAGAGAAATTGGGACTTTGATAATCATCTAACAATTCCTTTTTTATATCAGGTATATTGGGGACACAAAGTCTCTTCCAAAATTTCAAAATTCCATCTTCCAACACAATGTCACTCAATCTCCCATCATTCATAGCTTTAATCTTATTTTGAAACTCTTCATCATCCATCTGAGAACTCATTATCCTTTCTAGTAAATATGGTTTGGAATCCATTTGAAAACGTTTGGATGTTTCACCTTCCATGGTCATCCCCATCTCCTACTTTACTAGATCCTTGTATATAAAATCCTTTTCAACTCTCATCTTGTTCAGCACTCCATGATCCTTTCTGCTCAAAGCATATTCCACCTTATTTTCCATGATCGGGTGGTAGTGTATTGTGCAATCATAATCCTTGAGTAGTCCAAGATATCTCCTTTGCCTCATGTTGAGTTATTTATATGATAAAATATACATCAAAATCTTGTGATTGGTATATATATTACATTTTTCACCATATAGATAATTTATCCAAATATTCAAAGCAATGATTATAGCTTCTAACTCAAGATCATGATTAGGATTGTTTTCTTTAGTAATTTTTAGCATTAGTGATACATATGCAATAAATATATCATTCTAAATAGGGACACTACCAAGTCCTTTCATTGATGTGTCACTATAAATAACAAACCCATCATTCCCTGATGGTATAGTTATCATAGGATCATTTAATAATATTCTCATCAGTTCTTAAAAACATTCTTCACACTATTTTTTCCAATCTAAATTATCCCCTTTATGTGTGATCTTTGTTAATGGGTTTGCCGATCGGGAAAAGTTATGATGAAATTTGAATAATAACATGCTAAACCAGTAAAATTGCATACCTCAGTTATAGATGTCGGTGCTATCCATTCTCGTATTGCCTTTGTCTTAAAAGGATAAAAAAGATTCCATACATAGAGACAATATGGCCAAGAAATGAAATCTCCTAAAGCCAGAATTGAAACTTGCTAAACTTCCCATATAATTCAGTCTTCTAAGAGTCTTTAGAATAACACGCAAGTGATTTTCATGATATTCATTGATTTTGGAGTGTATAATTATTACATCAATAAATACAACTACATATTTATCAAGATATTATTTAAAAACTCTATTCATTAGATCCGTAAAGACCAAGGGTGGATTATTCAATCCAAATTGCATTAATGTTAACTCGTAATGCATGTACTGGGTTTGAAAGGTTGTTTTCGGAATGTCTTCCTTCTTCACACACAACTCATGATATCTAAAATGAAGTTCAATCTTTGAAAAGTATTGAGCTCTATTAAGATGGTCGAATAAGTCATCAATGTGAGGTAGGGGATACTTATTCGTTATTCTTATAGCATTGATCTCCCTGTAGTCAATTCACAACCACATAGATCCACCAGTCTTTTTTAAAAAAAGAACAGGGGCTCCCCCAGGAGAAACACTCGGGAGAATAAATCAATTATTACTCAATTACAATATTTTTTTCTCTAGTTCCACTAATTCCACAATGTCTAATATATAAGGGGTCTTCGATATGGGCCTTGAACCATGAATTTAGTCAATGTAAAAATCAATTTCTCATTCTAGAGGATGTCCAGGTAAATATTCTGGAAACAAATCAACATATTCTTTCACAATTGGTATATCCTCAATTTGAAGATTCTTTTCCTCACCCACAGTTATTTCATTCTATTCCACCCCAATAATTGAATTTAGTTGAGCTATTGGGGTTGGATCTAGATAAGAATTATGCGGTGAAATTTCTACTCTAAAGATAAGGTGTTCTTTATCATCATTATCAAAAATTGTATCATCCTTATTCTTAAAATAAATCTTTGCATCATGGTCCTAAATCCAATCCATACCGACAATTATATCAAATTCAATCATGGGTATGACGATGGGATAAGTACATAAATAAAGTTTATATGACCTAATGGGGACTGATTCACAAAACATTCTTGCAATACACTACCATTAAGAGTTTTCACTGATAACTCCCTTGTTAAATCAAATTGGAAATATCTAATTGTCATAGAAAACTGGGAAGATATGAAACAATGAGATGATCCAGAATCAAATAATGCATTGGATAAACTTGAAAAAACTATTAAATAACATGCCACTACATCTTTAGGAGCTTGAACCTCAGTAGTAGTGATAGTATAAGATTGGCCCTGATCCATTAGCCTTTTCTAAGGAATGTTCCCCGGACGCTTAGTACATTCATTTTCATAATTTACGATTTCTCTACAATATTAGAATTCAAAATTAACAGCCTCTTTCTTCCCCTTGCAATCATTAGATTTGTGACCGTTTTCACCACACATGTAATAGGCTCCCATTACCTTCAGATAATTACCAGGGAGATTCCTTCCACATTAACTGTAGGATGGATATTCAACTTTTCCCTTCATCCCATTATTTCAATTTCCATAGTGTTTAGTAGATCTCTTCTTCTCTTTCTTTTCTTTAAATTTGTAAGACTTAGATAATTATTTTTCTATCTTGATAGCACATGAGACCATATCTTTATACTATGTGAAAGATTGTGAGACTAATGATCTATGTAGAAATGGTTTTAACCAATCAAAGAAACGATCAATATAACTTTTTGGGTTATGTATATAATTTTTAACATCCCTCACTAACCTTGTAAAATTAGATTCATATTTTGTGACATTATCATCCATTTTTTTCCCCAGACTCAGAAATTTTCTTTCCATATCTGCTTGATGGTCATTTGCAATGTATTTTTCTATGAAAATTTCATTAAACAGCATTCATTCCATTTTTTATACCTCATCATCTTCCGTTTGGTTTTGAATCAATGACCACCATTGATCAGCATCTCAAGTGAGGCTGTAAACTGCCATGAAAACTTTTTCCATTTTGCTACTCCCCAAGGCGTGGAATAATTTCTCTAAGGAATTTTTCCAATGCTCAGCTACTAATTTATTTGTAACCTCATTGAATATTGGTTGTTGTTTCCTCAGGAATCGATAAAACATTGATCCTCCATACTACATATCAGGTTACTCTATATGGGAAGGTTATTATTCATAACCTTAGTGATTTGTCCAAGTATAGTGATAAGCCGATCAGTCCTAATTGTGTCACCACCTCCACTATAATTATCTTAAGCAGGAGGGAAATTTATACATAGAGTGCATGCATTGATACGGTTTTCAATCCATCTAGTTGGCGCCATTTCTAAACAATGGAATACACTAGATTAGTTTATGAATCACAATACATAAATCTAAACTTGTAAAACACTTAACATAAATTAAATAGTTTATGTATAAAATCCGTAATCATATAAATGTTTTCTTTGTGGAAGTATAAACTCATAAACCATTCATAATAGTTTGTAAAGATAACAATACATATACTATGCTTATCTCCCCTGTGTGTCATACCAAAGAGTGCAGTAAGGCCCGTTTTTGCGCACCAGTTTCAGTTCGAGTCTAGATCACAGTGCTATTTATGGGTTTTACCCCTAGGTATACTTGTTCTAGAGCGGCCTCTATATGCTCGTATCCAAATAGGGATGTATTCCTTGTAAAACAAAAAAATCTCTAAAATACCAAAATTCTCGGAAGTTCCTCTATACTAAACCTCAAATTCTATCATAGGGATATGTGCTCTGATCAGAGTTTATCTAAATCATCTTTCCATGGTTAGTACTAAACATTCTCTGATACAAAATTTAACGTCCCGACCCAAAAAGCCCAAATTTGTTTTAATATTATGTATCATTGGCATGATCACAAAAGAACAAATCTTGAAAGACCGATTAGTTTAGTAGCCTTGGAAGTAGTAGATAGATTCATAATGTTTACACTGCATCATCAAATAGGAAACTACAACAACATTTTTTCCATAGACAACACTGAGATCCCATATACTATCCCTACAGGTCAGTCATAATATACTTCTTCTCATCCTGGGAAAAATAAAACATAGTAATGGGTAAGCTAGGATACTCAATAAGGGTAACAATATAGTGGATTCTTTCATAAATAAGAATAAAAATTTATGAAAATATATAATACTAAAACAAAAGCCTTTTAAAATTAGACATCAATATAAATATAAAATATAAAATCAAATAATGCCATTTACTTATTCACATGGATATCCTACTAGTAGAATAATGACATTCAATATCAATATCCACTTTCATAATGATGGATTGCATAATGCCAGACATCATAACCACATAGTAAATGCCATGTTCCATGTCTACAAATAATATATTGTCAAGGCCTTGTGCCATGAAACTAGTTTGTCTCATGAGACCAACCGATACATCGAGGAGCTATAGAGGGCTCCACCCGACACTTACTTTGTCCAATTCATTCCACAATAGAAAAGGTTTAAACATTATATAAAAAATCATATTAAAAATAGAATATGAAATGTCAATACTTTATTCATAAACCACGTATGGTGTAAAAATTACACATCCATAGTAAAACATATCAAAAAACCTTCAATACAATATGGATGATTCGTATCATAAAAAATCAACATTAGACAAGTTTAAAACCCACAAATTATGTTGATATAAATATAAATTATTTCTAAAAATAATTGTCAGAAATATCTCTTTTTCATAAAAACATTTAAAAGACACACAATTTATAAAGGAATAAATTTAATGACATTTTTAATCAAATTTTCTCATACCACTTGGAAATTTTTTAAAAGAATTAACATTTAAAATACATTCATGTCCTTATAAATAATTCCTTAAAATGAATTTTTAAAACACGGACATTAATGAGAATGATTTAGAATAATAAATATTTAAATCATTTAAAATGATTTCTAGTAAAAAGGTACCTTAAAATAATCCCTCTTAGTACTCTTTGATAAAACATCTACTTGGATAATAAATATGTCCTAGAAGATACTTACGTAAATACAACCTCAGATAATGAAGAGATAGTGATATTAACCCTTACCATATACTTTCCTTTAGTTGAGGGTATGTTTAAACAACTTTATATAGATTTTAGTATGATATTAAATTATAATATAACCATATTAATATTTATGATATCATACATGATTCATTCAGGACATTATACTACCCATTTAATAATAATTTTCATGTTTAATTAACATTTCGGGTAATATTCACTTTCTTTATTGTACGTATTTTAATTTGTTATTTTTGATCGTTTCATTTAGATCATGATTTAAATACTTCTAGAATATAAACCCTGATTTATATATCATATATATTTATAATATAAATATTTATAATTTATTGATATATGAAATGGAAAACACCATTTATGGAGACAGTTGGTCGTACGTACGCATAAACGATGTTTTAGTTTTCATATTGTATTGAACGGAAGTAAGTGAATAAGTTATATGTAAGTAAATAAATAAATATATATATATATATATATCTCAAGTATCATTATTATGTCATTTATTACATATTTATTAATAATATATATTTATATAATCATCGATAAATGGTGAACGTGGAAATGAATTTCATCACGTCGTGGAGATGGTAATCTGTATGTACGCACGAGCGACTATATAATTTTCATAATGGTGTGGAATTGGATGGTATATTTATTTTATAGAGTCATTATAATTTTATTTCAATTATTTAAATACATATTACTCATCCTTATATCCATCCAAATAACATATTCTTTGATAACAAATTACACCACGACGTGGAGACGGTAAGTCGTACGTAGGCACACATGGTGTCATTATCATTCATAGGATGGAAAGAATAATTAATATGGTTGTTCCATATCTATAATAACATAATAGTATTTATATGTTACTGGAATAATTATTTTGGTATGGTAATAAAAATTAAAGTGTATGTGGAAGAAGAAAATAACTTGGAAGGGGTGGTGAAATCATTTCCTCTTCTCCGGCTTCTTCCTTATGATTTGATCAAAAGGGCTCTTTAGGTTGGCTTTCTGATGAAATTAATTCCTCTAGGAAGAATTTTTGATAATTTTTAGGATAATATGGCAAGTCTTGGTAGAGCCAAATGGATTTGGAGGAGAGAATTTGAGAGAATGTGGACTACCCTTTTATAAGAGGGGTGAGGGGCACCTTAGGAAAAGAATGAAATATTATTTTATAATAAAATCATTTTCGGTTTCTAATGGCTGAAAAATTAATTCTACAAAGTATAAGGTGTTGATGGGTCTCAAAACACTCAAAAAATATGTTTTATAGCGATTAGGGTCACTATATTAACATTAACTTTTATATTTAACCCTTACATAAATTGATTGACATTTACCATGTCCATTTGTCTTTTTATACTATATGGTTAATAAACATACTATAAACTTCCAAGATAACCCTGGGTGGTTAATTAATGACATATATAAATGTATTTATTCCCTTTGGACTATCCTTATATTTTTAGGAAAATAATATCGATTAATAATATAATATTTTTTTTAAAAACTCTTTTATGTCAATTTTGACATTATTTAACAGTGTATTTTTTTAAAGTCCTACAACATCATTACATAGAAATAAATACATTTATTAAACCCTAACATGTCATAGTAACCTATAAAATGTTTTTATGGCATCAGAACTTTAAATATATATTTATTTTATTATTTATAATATCATTTAATGATTGTTTCGTTAATAAGGATAATACTACATCATTATTGTGTCATATATAAACATATTTATGTTAGGTTGAAAAATTATAAATAAAATATCCTGGGGTTGGAAATCTATTTAGCTTTATAATGACTATTTCTAGTCAAATAGATAAATTATATATCCTCATATTAAAATTGTTTTACTAAAATTATTTTCTTTAGTTATTTTTGTCTTTACATTATATTTTTTAATATAAAATGTCATTATCACTCCCATGTGAATCCATTGGGTCCCAAAATCGACCCATGGAGCCGCATGGTCGTATATGTATCATCCAATAGGGTTAGAACACGTGTTAGGATAATTTAATATTATTAAAATATTAATTTTTTACCTCAATTAGTTGATTTAACTATTTAACCATGGTAAATAAAATATTTACTAAAGTAAAAATTGCTAATGACTAAAAATAATTTTAACTATTTAGATAATTTGGACTTCCTGATTCCAAATATGGAATCCATTTTTTCAAATTCATAACATAGATGTGGCAGAAATTAATTTAAAATAAAATTCCGTTGTCAAAACCCAAAGCGTATTTTTATGAAATAATAACTATCAAAAAATTGATACATGTTAATGTCTAGTTTAATTGGAAGATTACATTCAATGGATTTAATTATATTAAATGATAAAAATATAATCAAAAGATACTTAAAATCCATTAAAATTTATAATTTATCACAACAATATATTTCGATTAAAAAATATGTTTTTAATTAAAATTTCATATTTTCACTATTCCTAAAAAAATAATCGTTTTCTGAAAAATACAAAAAAAATCACACTAAGCTAATTTTAATATTCCGAATCCAAAAAAGAATTCCATTTTGAATGATAAAATTTATAATATTTTAAATATATATATTACTGTTCATAAGAGCTAGTTTTATTGGTTGTGGTGTGTTAGAACTCGAAATGCTTACAACACACGCTATTATATGAATCAATGATAAGTGTACTGTGGAATCTGGGAGTGTTTCATAATGTAACTACATTAAACCACAATGTGTAAATAACATGATATCAATTTAATTTCAAAAGGGTAAACTATGGGTTAACCCCAAAAGATAAGGATAAAAAAATATTCTGAATTTGCCCAAAAATTATTGGATGAGGAGTATTAGAACCAAAGTAAACTTATATTCTAATTAAATGTGTTACAGACCATTTTTAATTGAAATTGAATTTATATTAATTTAATATCTCAAAACATTATTAAATTTCCCCTCCTCCCTCTTATAAAATCTATCCATCTCTACCGAGACAACTTAATCCAATCAAGCCCCTTAGCTCATCCAAATTTTGCAAATATATGCTCCCAACTTCCCTCCTTTAATTATAGAAGCCATACCTTGGGCATAAGGAATTTCAAGAAATCCTTTTAGCTCAAATCAAATGAAGTTACTCGATTTAGATGTAACGTCTTCTCACATGTTCATTTCCTTTATTTTCCTTCTCCACTCGTTGTGCTCTTCTTATTCATTTATTACATAACTACACCTATATCCTAAAAATACAAGGTTGTTTTTCTAAGAAGTAATGTTACTACACTTACATACACTTCCATCTAATGGATACGAATATATTATTTATGTTTATAACGAACTAATGCCTCTCAAAACATTCACTGTTCAATTTTCCCATACCAACTATCATCGTGAAAATTATGATGGTACTGTATTAATATATGATATAAATTATATTTATATTGTCTTTACACTTTTTTATTTTTTATTTACAACATAGATTTATTCTTTTAATAATGTGTGTATATTATTATTTCATTTGAGTAATGTAGGGACTACCTCAACCTCAATGTGATATAACACATTCATTCCATACATGGAACATATAAAGGATATATTTAATGAACAAATGTAACTTATATAACACTGATATTATAATAGAATTATAAAATTCCAATTTATCATTTAGTTTTCATTTCATTAATATGACAAAGAAATGAAAGTAGAATTCATGTGTACGTACGACCTACCCTCTCATTTAATGGTGAATTTTATTTCATATTTCAAATTGTTATATATATTATAAATAAATATATATACTGGATATATATTATAACTAAATCATGAATAATTTTATGGATATAATGGAATTTTCATCTCATTGAAAATTGGTAATTATAACAAGTTCATTTTCAACTCAAGTTCCAAATTTCAACAAAATGACATATATTAACTTGAATAATGATTGTATTGTAATAAAAATGTAATAAGTGATATAAAAGTAATAATAAACCTGAAAGAAGTTTAGAAGAAACTAGAAATAACTTATGTTTATTATTCATGGAGAAAAAGAATGAACATTACAATTCAGACTCAAGGTAAGGTACATCATCTCAATCACCTTTCATTGAGGAATATTTTTATGTTATACACCAACTTCTTTTATATGGTGTATAATGATACTTTTTTTACATATTTTAGTACTGAAAATGGTTTTGATAATGCATTGATTATTTCAATATCTGGATATCATATATTGTTATTACAATATTGAAATGTTATCATTCCTTTTTTCTTGTTTTATGTGTTATGATTATGTTATAGTTATTTGGTATTGCTTATGTATACTGGTGGTTTTATGATAAATTGAGTGCGGGTGATCTCGATAGATCTATCAAATGAATTTGGTAATTTAACGGAGGTGAAAATTAATATTTCTCTTAACAGATTCAGCAAGCATACTATGATTAGTATTCCAAACGTAACCATGAAGGTTACTTTCTATGTGGATGTGAAAGCTACAATGTAATTATGTTATGAATGCCTCAAGTTACCATTATGATTTATGATTTCTATGAATTATTTATAAATATTAATATTTCATGAGGTATGTTAATGGTATTATGTTTACGAGTAAAAAGAACGATTTCATTGATATTTATGTATTCATCGATTGATGTATTATTTCCTTATTTTATAACCGTTACTAATCTTTTTAAGCTCATCCCACATTTTTAAAATATTATTAACATGGTATAAGTAAGCATTATATAATGGAATAATTCAAGAATATTTTTATCATGAAAATAATTCTTGCTTTATTTAAGGAGTAATATTGTTGTGAAAACGTTTTACAGATTAGAAGTGTCTACATAGTAATATTAGAGATGTAATGTGATAGTTATGGCATAATTATCTAAGAATCATATCCGGAAAATTTCCTCCAAGTGAATTAAAGTAATATTAAAGTATTATTTAAAGATTATGTAATGTTTAAGGTCATGGTTTTTTAGTTTTCATCTGAGGTGAGTTTAGATAACATTAGATGTTAGGGTGTAATTTCAGAGTATGTAAAGGATCCCATATATCCTAGAGGGTTATTATAATATTAATATTTTTGTAGGGTTATCATAAAATATATTGTTTGGATAAATACATGATTAATGGAGATACAAGGAGGTTTATTTATTAGAGTAATATAAAAGTTTTTATCTTACCTTTTCCCTATAAGGGATTCTTTTTTTAATGAAAAATTGTTTCATGTTTCTGTGTTGATTGTTTCTAGCAGATTTAGGATCATTTCTCAATATGGATAGAAGGTGATCTCTCACACACTTTTTATCACTCCCTAATGGTTTGATCATCCCTATTATGATAAAATCTAGTTTCAATGATTTTGATAGATTTTTGAGGAATCAAATCACCTACAATAAATAGTTTCAATTATCCAACACCAATACATTTTTAAGAAATTTAATGGGTCATGGTATCTTTTACATATGATTTCAAGATATCAACTTGGCTAACTCTATCAAAAAGTGAAATTATAAGAGTAGAGTGATCATATACATTTTGAATGTAGGACAATATGTCTAAATATAAAGGAAACATCCTGAAGATCTTGATACCAGGATTCAATGTATGATTTAGTTTCTTATTCATTAATAATGATTCATCTTTGGATTGATATTTATAAATGATGAGAATATTCGATCTGCAAGAATGGTGTGTTGTTAAATAATGTATAAATTCATATTTAATAGATTATAAAGAAAACTGAATTAGTATTTAGCTTACGTATAAGGATTCAAGAGTTATGGTAGATTATAGGATCGTGAAATGTTTAAAATTATTTATCATATTTTGATAATGGGATTACATTAAAAGAATTATCATAGTATATGTGACCATTATGTTTGATATGTGAAAATTTTATTCAATTATTAATTATCTTTTATTCTTTGGATGTAATGGATAACCTTATGGGATCATCCGATCATTTTTTGAGGTGATTAATGGTTATTAAATTTTGGGATGAAAAATAAAAGGTATTATATAACATTTGAGGATAAATATGGTTATGGTTATTTTTTTAAGAAATTATCTTATTATTGACAATGTTATAAGAATTATATGGTTTTAGACAAAGGAAAACACATAGGATTGGTGGAATCCTGTCACGTACGGCAATCTCATCTGAATTGAACCCAAAACCAAAGGATGAAAAGGGTGCATCTCTTACAATTGGCCAATGTAAAGTCTGTAATTACTAACAATTATTATTTTTAGTTAAATGATTATTTGAATCAGGAGTAAGTTGATTTAGGGTACTTATATTTTATCATATGGATATCCTTAATATAGGAAATTGATTTTGTTATTATGTGATAATTGTTATTTTGGAAGGAATTATTTCTTTTGGGAAAACTATATGCCTAAGGAAATTATAATACTACTGGATTTATTTTGTGGGCTAGCTGTTGAAATATTATTTTGGAAGAATAAATATATTATTGTGGGAAAATGGAGATTTGTGTTATTTATGGATTTTTTTAACCTATCATAGAGAATATGTGATTAGATTAATTATTTTACATCATGAGAAATCGATAGTAGTCGATGTTATTTTGAGATAAATGTTATGATTAATCATGGACGACTATGTGATCAAATCCTTCTGAATTGTGGGTTTAAAACTTAGATTGGAATATTTATCATAATATTATTGAAAATTGTTTATTGAATGCTCTTTTTTGAACATTGGGTATTATTTATCAAAATTTGGATATTAAAAGTAGTATTTTTTTTATAATGGATTATTCATTTTTGGGATTATCAGATCATTACATACTATTTTGGTTAGGGAAAATTTCTAATTATTGGGGAGATATGTAGTTAATAATTTTATATTTATGTGAATCTCCAGACGTTGATTCTAGTGCTTCAGGTGTGACCAAGTCATCTTGTTTACTAATAATTTGGAGAAAAATGATTTTTATGGTATATACTTATAATAGGATGAAGCACTTCTTGAATAGTTTTTAGGTATCCTTATATTCTTAGTCAAAATCGTAATTAAAATCTTCTATATTTGGAAAAAAACTTAAAAAAAATTCTTATCTTTTTCTTTTAATGTTGGAAAATCAAGGACCATTTCACACATCACATGTTTATGGTGTTCAGATAGTTATCTATCTCCTAAATATTTTTTCTACCACACTACATCAGAAGATGATGTATGGTTTTTACTTCATTTCTATGTTTTTCAACATGGATCCCTAGTATGTGTTGTCTTGGTATACCATTGTATTCCTCTATCTCTCATTTAATGTGATATATTTGTTGACTCTTTTTTTTATATGGGAGTCTCAATCATATTTCTGAGACCAATTTAAAAATTGTGAGCATGTAATTTCAAGAGGGGGAATATTGTAACGACCTAAGTATTTATAGAGACCTAAATTTTCATATATATTAATATTGATAAGACATTAATTTTATGTTAAAAGGGATGATTTATCTGATATCTTACTCAACATGAAAAAATGAGTTTCTCTGAAATCATATGTTAGTCACAACATTGAGTTATATCGAAAAACAATACAATAATAATATTGTTATATTAAGTGGTAGTTAGAACCGAGTTGTTAGAATGGATGGAATGAATAGTATCAGCTGAATTTTTAAATATAGTTTACACATGTCCAAATATTGATTCCACTGTTACCAAAATTATTATAATTTGATATAATAATCAAGTAAATATAAAGGATGTGTTTTTATGAAAACATATTTAATGGAGAGAAATTTTGTTTATAAAATCATATAAATCTTATAGATTTTTTTATATGAAAAAAATATTTTATATAATCAATATATAGTTTTAAATTATTCTTATATGTTTTTCAGATATGATATAAGAACAAATTCAATTTTTTGGGATAAATGATGTATTTTTCTAAAATAATATTTTTACCGCCTTATTTTGTTGAACCGTTTTTAAATTTTTTATTTGAAACCATTATATTTTCTATTTAATAAAATAAAATTATTCTTTAGAAACAAAACATCAAAAATTACTTTTGTTGAATTTTTTATATTTTTATCATAACTATCATGTTTTGATGAATAGTAAAAATAGGCTAAATTTTTATAGAAAATATCATTTTAAATTAAGATAATTTAAATGGATAAATAATATTATTTAATGGTATTAACGTATAAATATAATATATTTTTACCATTTAATCAAATTTTTATCATTACATGTAATTGTACCATGAGATTTGGCATAAACACATTTCAATCGTTTGGTAGTTCTTACTTCTTAAAAACACGTTTTTTGGGATTACCGACAAGAATTAATTTTAAATTAATTTCTCCCAATTATGTGTTTTGAGTTTATTAAATTGGATTTCATATTTTGAAATATAAATTATAAATTTTTTGAACAGGTAACTTTTTTTTGAAATTATGAATTGGGACATCAGTTATTATTTCATTTAACATGGATAAAAGGAAAATTTAATAAATATTTGTTAAAAATAATAATATAATAATACTAAAGAACTCTAACACATGTCGTAATCATATTGGATGAAATATTTTTGACAATGGGCATCCATGGGTCGATTTTGGGACTACATGGATCCACTTAGGTGTGATAATAACATGTCATAATAATTAAATTAAAGTAAAGAGATAAAAAACATAAACATGTATCTTCATAATAAATCAATTTCTATATGTGGATTTATATGTTATCTCTTCGAGTATAAATTTTTATTAGAATGATAAATATATTTCTATCATCATGATATTATATTTATAAGATTTATAAATTGTTAAAGTAAATTTAATTACGAATCAATGATGATTCAATGATTAATTCATTAATAGAGGATCCAAATAAATGATATTGTAGATATTAAAAGAAACTTAATTTGAATAATTTAATTCCCCCCATGAATTTTATATATTATATTGATATATTTTATTTTATTTTATTCCTTTGTTTTTCAGGAATCAGGTAGTTATGAATTCGTAACAAAGTCAATGTGAATAGTGTCCAAAATTGATGTAATTCATAACTAAATACAAAAAAGTTAATTAATTGAAATTGAATTCCAAAAAATCAATGATTCAACCAAATAATTAATAAAGGTCGAAATATTTAATAAATTAATTTTTTTTCGTCGTTTGACATTATAATGTAATTACACTAACCAACATTATATAAATAACATGATATCATTGTAACATTAAAATATGTAAAATAAGAGTTCAACAAAAAATGTAATGATAAAAAAATATTCACAATTTATCTGAAAATAATTGGATTATGGGTATTCAAACCAAAATAAAATAATATTCGAATTAAATTATTTTTGGACGTTTTTTAAATGGAGATTTAATTTATAATAAATTAATATTTATATACATTCTTAATGTGCCACTCCTCCATCCGATAAAAGGCCACCACCTGTACCCACATAACTCACACCCCACAATCCCCATGGATAAACCAATTTATTCCCAAATAATATCCCAACATCCCTTTATTCCTACCAGAATCATTACCTTGGTATGAATGGAATTCAAGAAATCCTTTTTGCAAAATTCATAAGAAGTTGCCCAATTTTCAGGTAACATCTTCTCTCAAATTCAATTACTTTATTTTTATTATCCACTCCCTATTCTATTAATATTATTTTTTTACAAAAAAAATTATCCTAAATATACTAGGATGTTTTTATGAGATGTAATCAAAATAAACATACACAAACCTTTATCTAATGGATATGAACATATTGTTTCTGTGTTTGGAGAATTGTTGCCTCACTAAACGATGATTGTTAAAATTTATATTACTACCTCTCATGGTGGCCATTATGATGGAAAATTAATTATATATTATATATAATATATTTATTTTGTCCTTATGATTGATTATTTTTTATTTTTGGCATACCATTACGCTTTCCAAAATGTGTAAATACAATAATTTCATTTGAGGAAGTGCGGACTACTGGCAACTAAAAGTTATATGACTCATTCATGCCCAACATGCAATGTACAAAAGGTATAATCAAATGAAAATATGTTACATATATAACATATATGAAATATTTTAATTATAAAATACATATTTATCATATATTTTTTATTCCTTTATTATAAAAAATAAACGAATGTAGTGTTCATGTGTATGTACAGCCTACCGTCCCCAAGAGTAGTGAATTTCATTTCTTATCTCAAAATCTAATGTACTATTATAAATACATAGTTATACTTTCTATATTTGATATTTAACTCATTAATTCTATTCTAGATATAATGTAATTTTTACTACAAGGACAATTTTTATTTATAACAAGTTCATTTTTGACTGAAGTATTGAATAAAAATAAAACAACCGATATGAACATGAATAATTATATGATTCTTATAAAAAGGTAATAATTTAATAAAATGGTATAATAAAATTGAATAAGGTTCTGAATAATGTAAAAATTAAATTATGCTTATTACTGATGGTGAAAAATATTGAAGAAGACATGTCAGACTCACGGTAAGGGAATTAATCTCAATATCCTTTCTTTAAGTCATATTTTGATGTCATAGACCACCATATTTTATAAGTTGTATAATTATACCCTTTTTATATACTTTGGTATTAATAATTGTTTTGTGAAAGAATTGATTTTATCAATATCTTGAAATGTTATATTTTGATTACATTATGGAAAGGTTATTTTTACTCTAAGATTGGTTTATGTGTTATGATTGTGTTGTGGTTCATGGGTATTGACTATGTATATGGGTGGTTCCATGATAAACCATGGGAAGGTGACCATGAGATAGCCCCCTAATTAATTAGGTAATTTGAAGAAGGTAATCATTATGGTTTCTCTTACGATATTTAGTGAATATAATGTGATTGGTATTACAAACGTAACTATGAAGGTTACTCCCAATGTGGATGTGAAATCAACAATGTTAGTATGTTATGGACGCCACAAGATACCATTATGATTTATGATTTCTATGTGTTATTCATAAATCATATAATTTCATGAGGTATGTTATATATCTTATGGTTTATGAGTAAAAATGTTTGATTTCATTGATTTTTATCTATTCATTGATTAATGTTTTCATTGTTTATTTTATAACCCTTACAAATATTTTTATGATCATCCCACATTTTTGAAATGTTTTGCAAAAGTTATAAGGAAGGAGAAGAGAAACGAATAATTAAAAAAAATTAAGAGGAAATGAATACCAGTTTTATTTAAGGTGTTTTATTATTGTGAAAAAAATAGATAGATTATAAGTGTCTACATGTTAATATTTGAGATGTAATGTAATTCTTATTGGATAATTATTTAAAAATATAAACCTAAAAAGAACATAGAAGTGAATTATAGTCAAATTAATGACTTATTTCAAGATTAAGTAATGCTTAATGCCATGGTATTAAAGATATGTTTAGGGAATTTAAATTTGAGAAAAATAATCTCATTCCCTAATTCATTATCATACCAACATGATATAACCAATGATAACAATAATATAAGTTATTAATAAATAATTTTTGAGACATATTAATATATATTTTATTTTATAAAAATCATTTATATTAATATATAACAAATATGTAACCCAATTATAGTTTATTTTTTATCAGATGTCGTGATATTTTTTTATTTTTTGTAGCGTACACGATTCATAGTGAATGGGGTCAGTTAAAAATTATTGTTTTTAATTTCCTAATTAAATTTTTTTAAATATCGAATTATTAATTTTTCAAATTGATTTTTTATACCCAATTTCTATAGTTAATGGACATGAATATGGTTTTTGAAAAATGTAATTATTAGGGTCATGTTTCTTTGTGTTTAATGATCGAAAAGTTGTATTTTAATAATTATATTAAATAGTAATAAAAATGTTATATAATTGTTAAAAAATCATGGATAAATTATTATTTCATGAAATTAACATAATATAACAGTCCATAAATATTATTTGTATACCATTATAAAATCTATTCTTATTGTTGTATAACCGAACAAACCAAGAGTATGATATAATTATTTGATGAGAAAGGAAATGTTTTCATATAATGTTAATATTTTTTTCATACTCAAAAATAATTTCACAATTATTATTTTCCTATATTGAATTCATTACAATATCCATCCTTTTATGGTGTCATTGATGAATGATATTCTTCATTCATGGATATGGAACTAATGACATATGCATGATTAATGAGTAAATGTTTATTAAAATATTTTTTTAGTGAAGTTATATGATGAATTAAATTTTTATAATAATAATTCTGATATATTTAACATATTAAATAAATAAAATAATCCATTTTTAATAGTATAATAGTGGTGAACCAAAAATTTCACATCTTTGTTTGGTGTTTTTAGTAAGAATGTACACATAATTGATGGTTGTATATTTTTTCTAGTGGATAAAAATGATCGAATAATGGTTGATCTATTAATATAATAAAATTACTTAAAATTAATTATATTTATTTTTTATATTGGATTTTATAAAAAAATGTTTCAATGTGGATGATTAAGAATAAAAGACCAATGATTAAAAAATAATTATAATGAGAACTTGGAATTTATCATGGAAATATCCAATGAAATATAGAACATAGGGTGACTGATTGTGATCAGGGTCTTGTTAAAATGGGAGATTTTTATTGATTTAGAAAAATGTAATAGGTTTACTAATTATTTATATTGTAAATTTTTAGGGCGATGTGTTGGAAGTGATCCCCTTTTATAAGTATGGATAAGGTTAATTGTTGTAATTCCCATTAGATTTCAATAATGGTATATCAATATGTAAGGGTCAAAGGCTGCAATAGTTTGAATTAATGGAGGAAAAATTTATTTTATGATCCAATAATCATCTAAAAACATGGATTCACATTTTTCAAATGATTTGGTCCTATTACAATTAGTAAAAATTTAATACTTATTAATTTTACTATGGTTACTATTATTTTTAACCATGGTAATTAATATTAATGAGAAGAAAAGTTGGTGATGTTGAATAATTTGAACTTTATGATTTAATATTTGAAATTAAATTTATCAAAAAATTATCAATTCTCTATAAAATTGAATATCATAATGAATTCCCATGCTAGGTAAATATGGTTTTTACAAAATAATTACTTTAGGCATTAATTTTTTACATGAGTTAAAAGTATAAAAAAATTTCTTTTAATAAAATACATTTGTTTATTATTAAATAAAGTTATTTATTTATTTCTTTAAAATCATTCTAAAACAATTATTTTCTTACTTAAAGGATCTTTGAAAGAAAAAATATTAAACAACATTTAAATTAGTATAAAATCATAGCATATTCTTAAAAAATAAACATTTGTATTCTATATTCTAAAAAAATAATAAATGCAAAAAATTACCCAATAAATACATCATTAAAAAATTAAAATTTTCTATTATATGTATTTATCATATATAATCACATTATAATAAAATGCATAATTATGGTAAAAAATTTATTTTTCATTATTTCGATGAATGTTAATTAGTTTTGAGAAATAGAAAATAAATTATATTTAAAAGAAACAAATTTTTTGAGTTCAGATGTGCTATTTATATTAAAATTTTAATATTATTACATTAATGTCACGACCCGTCCTCGAGGCCCGTGTCATGACTACCCCATGCCCACCTCTTATAGGCTTTGAGCTGGTGACTAGCACCAAAGGCATAACTCCCTAAAAACTGGAAGGCATTGCCTTTTTAAAACATAGACACAACCAACCAGAGTAAAAGCGGAAGTAATACACTAATTACAAACGAAATTACTAAAATTAAAATGGGCCAGAATACAAACCCATTTGAGAAGTACATCTACAACAAAACTAAAGTACAACAGAAATGACAAATAGCTGGAAGATAGAAGCACCTCCTAGGTCGGCCACATCGAATCCTACCTGAAAGGTAGGTACAGATAGCCTCATCAATGCTCTCGCCCGCCAACCTCCTCTGAGTACCATCTCGTTGTGAAGTCCACCTCCGAGTACTGACTCATTGTGAGATCCATCTCCGGATACTGACATGTCATGAGGTCCACATCTGGGTACCATCCAGTCCATGAACACATGATCTCCTCAGTGTTGTCTATCTTCTGCATCCAACACAACATGGTGCGGGCATAGCCCGTGCAATGGTGAGTATAATGATACTCAGTAGGTACCCTGAGACCCTCAAGGTCTCACTAAATCCAACAAGTATATCCAAAAATAAGAGATAAATACACGTTTTATCAACCAACTCCACTTAGGTATATACCCATACATATACCTATGTCATCGATCCCAGTTTGGCTCCAACTCATGAGCACAAGTACAACCCAGTCCACACAGGAAATCACAACACAATCCACAATGGAAATCACAACTCAATCCACACATGAAATCAACGGACAACATATACATAGGTATATTCCCATACATATACCTAATTTATCATGTAACCCATCTCAATCTTGACATAAACACAAAGGTAATGACTCAGCTCAAACTAGGATTTTTATTCATGATGACAAAAACACAACTGCTGCAGAACTCCTCCTCTATCAGGTGTAGTAGTCCTGTCATGACTCCGAGGTGATACTCACTAACCTTAGACTACTGAGGTACTCCTCTTGTCGAGTACTGCGGGTCTGCCACCTCAAAAAGTAGTGCTCCCCACCATGGGTCACCCACCTCACACAGTAGTGTTACCCCTCATATCCTACAGAGGTACTCCTCCGGTCGAGAACCACGGTTCTGTCACCTCACAATGTATTGCTCTTAATCCATGGTTCTTCCACCCCACAGAGTAGTTCTCCCTACTGGGCTATACCAATCACTCTGAATCGAATCGGACAAGTAGTCATCAAGTCTCAACCAGCTACAAGGTCACCGTACTCTGTATGCTCGTCTTCGGGAGGATCCTCTCCATGGGCCACTAGTCGAAACTCCAAGTGTCTCAAAGTCCCATGAAGAAATATCACCAAGGACATCCTCGACACATGGGTCTCAACGCCACAGACGGTGCGTCAATCGGACACCCGGTCTCTGAGTTATTCTCCTTTTCATCCCAGGGGTCCAGTTGGTTTCTTGTACAAACCAACCAGACCATATCTCAATTGTGCCCTTAACTCTCATAGGGTATACTCAAAGGGTACATTTCTCAACGAGATTAACAACGCCGCTGATGGTTCATCAAACAGACGTCCAGTCTGAATGTTATCGGCTCTTTCGTTCCTGGGGCCTGGTTGGATTTTGGGTACAATCCAACTGGTCCAGACACTAACTACATCCAAACCATAGGTTATGTATTCCAAATAATCCATCTCGTCAAAAGAAATCCAAAAAAGTCGACGGCACATCAATCAGACGTCCGAAGCTCAAGTTATAATCATTTCCTCTCCGAGGACCTGGTTGGTTGCGGGTTCATACCAACCCGGACGTAAAAACAATTTACTGACAGCTTGAGTGTAATATAATGAAATTAACTTCTTGATCCAAGGATCCCTATGAAACTGATGGTGCATCGATCAGAGGTCTGTAGCCCATGATATAGGTGTTTGAACGAACCTGGTCCGAAAATAGGGGGTTCGAGCCAGGTCCGACCTGACCCTATTCCCCCTAGGTCGGCCGGAACCAGGTCAACCTGACCCGGGTCTGGGTCTGGACCAATTGGGTTCGGCCCACCCCGGATGGCGCGGCCCATCCCACCGCTGGAGGCCCAACCCGGCGCGGGCGAACCGGCCCAGCGCGGGCGGCCCGGCCCAACGCGGCCTACGGCCCGGCTCAGAAGGCGGTCGCAGCTCGGCTTGCAGCCGAGCGGGTTGCGAAGGGGGGTGCCTCCTCCTTTTTTGTAGAAAGGTGGTCCCTATGGGGTCTACCCTAATTGACTGGTGGGGGGGTTACGACCCCCCGGGTTCTTCAAACGGACGGCCAAAGGACGGTCAACTGTCTAACCTCGGGTCCCCCTCCGGTCCCACCTCCAGGTGACGTCGGTGGCCAGGACAGTCAGCCACCTCCTTTGATGACCGCCACTGCCCTAGACCGCGGCTCCTGTCTGACCAGCACGGCACGACAGCACCACGACCCTCCGCCGCGGCCCGCCCAGCCGCGGCCCCGTTGATGCTCCGGTGCAGCGCGACGGCACCGTGCCCCACCGTCATGGCATGCTCTGGCTGCTGTTCCTTCATCCTCACTGGCATAGTGCGATGACACCGCACCCCATCGTCGTGGCCCGCTCCGGCCATAGTCTTCTTCATCCCCGCGCGGTGCAATGACACCATGCAACCTTCACTCCAAAACAAAAATGATGATCAACAAAAAAGGGGGAGGAGAATCGGTCATGTTTGTCCGGTCTGATCTCCTCCCATTACGATGATATCAAGTGGACAAATTATAAACGAATAAGATCGATGATTAAACTTGAACAAAAGAATAACCATTACCTCGGAAAGATATCGCACGTTGTCGATCCGCAGGAAGAAGCAAGCTCCATGATGATCGGACGTCGCGGAAGATCGGTGTTGACTCCCTTGATGTCGGAGGAAGAGGAATGTTGTCGTTGGCATCAGTCTCCATGGTGGCGTCTTCTCCCTTGACGTGGAGGATGAGAAGAGTATATGGTCGTTCTTCGTCGACAGAGAATGTTCTTCATCGTTGGAGGAAAACTCTCCCTCCTCATCTTCTCCTCCTTAGTTCCCCACCAAGAAAATCAGCCCCCCAAAAATAATAGTGTTTGCCCTCTATTATTTTTATGGCACAAACCCAAGAGTCATCCCTTATAAAGTGAAAACACATGGTTTAAATGTGGAGAAATGAATTCAAAAGACTTAAATTAAAAGAATGAACTAATTCACGTCATTGACGGTGGAGTGTTGGAAAAGAAATAAAGGAAGGGGAGTTTAAAGGGGGTTTCAAGGGAGATAAAGGGTTGGGGCTCGTGTGGGCCCCACCCCTCACTTATCCACACATGGGTGGTTAGGTAAAACCCTTAACTCCCCTTTGTATAATAAAACTACCATAGTTATAAATGAAATTGTACACTACCAATTTTATTTATTTTATTCTAGATTCCCAAATAAATAATTCTCAACCCGCTTAAAACACAACTGCTGTAAAGGATCCCTTAAGCAAATACTGAGGCTGCGAGTCCATCGGTGCCCTCAGATTTTAATTCCTAGCACCTGTGCAAAGGATAGAAAAACTCACTCATTCGTTCACTGAACATACCCGAGCTAAGCTTTGGAAATTGATTCCGAACACACCGAGCCTCGGAATCAGGTACCGTCTAAAACCGCGCATTTGAAAAATAATAAAGAAATTGAAAAAAAAATTTACTTGAAATTTATGGGTCTTTACATTACTCCCACCTCAGGGCTTTACATCCCCATAAAGAAACAACACAAACTAGGGAAACTAAAGGAGGTATAAAGCACGCATCTGGGCCTTCCGCTCTATGTGCTCTCTTGGAGGTTCTCGTGCTGCCACGAAAGCGCACAAGAGGAATTGGCCATCATCGTAGGACCCACTCCTATCGATCCTCAACCTATACTATAACCCCGTGAAAGTCTCCCTGTCATCGATGTTCATCTCTCCGTGGTTGATTATGTGTGATGGGTCATGCACGTATCTCCTCAACTAAGATATATGGATGACATCGTGCACCCAGCGCAACTGAGGTGGAAATGTCAAGTGGTAAACCACCTCGCTTACCTTACGGAGGACCAAGAAAGGTCCTTTGAACCTCATAGATAACTTGCCACCTCGACCACATCTCCATAAGCTTCTTCGAGGTGAGACCTATAAAAGATGTGGTAACCATCCTCGAACATCAGTGTTTTCCGTATCGTATTGGCATAGGACTTTTTTCTCCTTTATACAGTCTCAATTTTCATGAACCATCTATGGTTCTACACATGCTGAATCCTTCACAATACACAAAGGATATCTGAAATGTGTCCAGATATTTCCTCTCCACTCATAACAACTAAATTCCTGATCTCCCACTAAGATCATCTGCTACATCGTCCCCCCTCTCCAAGAGTATAAAGTATCTCTAAGTCATAGTCATGCAGGAATTCAAGCCATCATCGATATCTCAGGTTCGGGTCCTTCAATGAGAAAACAAACATGAGACTATAAAGTTTATAGAGAACATAAAGTTTTCTCTAAACGAACAATGAGTGAGATAAGCCAATTGTATGAACTCATCTCCACCCTTCATTTTTTACGTTCTTCAAGAGCTACTGAGATTTATCCTCTTCCGAAAAGAGAAATCTGGTCTCATTCCCTAGATGAACCGCATTCTTTGCCTAATACAGTCAATCCTGACATGAAAGGTACAATTTCATGCCATGGACGACATCATAAGGCCTTGAATATACTACCAAGAGATCCGACCATTACTCTTGCCTCCAAGGGTCATGTCACCCTATCGGCAGCAGTGTGTGGTCACTAGGTCCCCTCGAGTAGGTATCTCAAAAGTGAGGATCTAGTCAACGATTTTAAACCAGATCCTCTTAGTATCAACCATACAAAGTGGATAGGAATGTAATCGTCACAAATAATGGTGTCTTTTATTACTACAACTCAAAGTACAAAGACACGTACAACTACAACAATGACAACATGGAAGCTAAAAACACCAAGAACAAGGGCCTACATGCCTAGACCCGCTCTTTTCCACTTACTTCTAGAGCTCCGTAGTCTTATGCTTCAGCTGCCTGAAGTTGAGCTCTCCCATATCCACATGTTTCCTATGGTTGGGGTGGTCCTCCCGGTGGTGGTGGTGGTAACACCTTGATGAGTCGTCCATCTCCATCTGCACGGCCAGCTACTCACTGTCAGTCATGATCGAACCTCCACATCTGCCTAGGAGGTACTTCATCTCTCTGTTGATCGTCTGAATGGTGGTTCAGACAGTCGCGAGCCATGTGACCCTGTTCGCCACATGTGTAACATAGCATGACATGTCTGGCTCTGTCTCTACCCTTGGTTCCTTTCACTACCGATCCTAAGTCGTGCGGTCGACCACCTGTAGGTCTGGCCCTCCTGGACCTCTACATTGTCTGTCTACTGCCACTACAGAAGACTCCACTATATGTCGAATAGTGGTGGGTCTCGCTGCTGGAGTCTACTCCACAAGGAAACTCACCACTAAGAGGGCTTTCTCCAACACCCCTGCTCGAGTCAGGAGGCTGAGATGGATCGTCGATTCTCTGACCTCGTGCCTTAGTTCCTGCTCGAAGGTTCGGGCCCTGATAAACGGGTCTTGTACCATGTCTGTAGAGTAGTTCAAGAGATCTGTGAAACTCGCTGAGTACTAATCCACACTAAAGCTACCCTTCTGCAGATGAAGTATCTCCTGTATCCAAACTGATTGAAGGTCGGCTGGTACAAACTCTGTCCAGAATAGGTTCTCAAAATCTACACATAGAAGTGATGTCTCGTCATAAATCTAGAGCATCAAGCTCCACCATCTGCCTACTGCTTCCAGAAGGAGGCTGGCCGCAAGGATCACAATGAAGTCCGCTGGTGTACCTAGTAGCCTGAAAACTCTCACCACAGACTACAACAAATCCTCATCCACCTATGGGTCCGTCTCTCCCCAAAACGTGTGTGGCCTTTTTCACTGGAACTCATGCAGCGCGCTCAAGCGATGTGCACTGCCTGCTGCTGGGGTTGGTGGAATCGGTGGCCCAACGGGTGGTAGTACCATGGGTGCCTCCGCTGGTGCCTCAATTGGATGAGAGCCCTGTACTGAGGCCTCTTCGCTCAGTGGCCTATCACTACGTGCAACTCTCGAGGCTCTAGTTGGTCGTCCGTGGGGAGGCATCCTAAAAATAACAAATGTGACACGGTCGAAATACTATACCTGGTGAGCTGAACTGGTTTGAGATGACTTGAAGAAGCTTTATTAAAACACGAATGCATTCCGTGTTTTTGTGCACTAAGTCGGAAATCGGAAGTCAGGGTCCTGGTGTATGGATATGTTGGCCGCCCGCAACAACCCTGGACTCACTGAACTAAAAACCACAATTAGTACCCTTAACAAAATTGTTTCATAGAAAGAAAATATCAGAGTCCTATGTTCTATGGTAGAACTGAATCCTCTGATACAAATTTGTCACGACCAGTCCTCAGGGCTCGTTTCATGAATACCCCAAGCCTGCCTTCCATAGGCTAGGGGCTAGAGACTAGCACCAAAGGCTTAACTCCCTAAAAATTGGAATGCATTTACATTATAAAACAAAGAAACAACCAACCAGAGTACAAAAGGAAGTAATACACTATGTACAAAAGAAAATACTGAAAAGTAAATGGTCCAGAATAAAAATCCAACTGAGAAGTAAAATTACAACTGAACAAAAGTACAACAAAAATGACAAACAACTGGAAGATAGAAGCAACTCCTTGGTCTTCCACCTCAGATCCTAACTGAAGGGTAGGTACAGAAAGCCTCCTCAACATTCTTTCCCTCCAACCTCCACCGAGGACCATCTCATCGTGAAGTCCACCTACAGGTACTGGCTCGTCGTGAGATCCACCTCTGAGTACTGACTCATTGTGAGGTCCACCTCTGGGTACCGTCCAGTCCTTGAACACTAGATCTCGGTCAGCGCTGTCTGTCATCTACATCCAATACAATGTAATGAGGGCATAGCCCGTGTAGGGTTGAGTATAAAAATACCCAGTTGGGACCCCGAGACCATCAAGGTCTTACTAAATCAAACAAGGATATCAACAAAGAACATATAAAAACATGTAGTATCAACCAACTCTACTTAGTTATATACCCATACATATACCTAATTCATCGATCCTAGTTCGGTCTCAACTCACGAGCCCATGTACAACCTAGTCCACACAAGAAATCGCAACCCAGTCCACACCAGAAGTCACAACTCAGTCTACACAGGAAATAAATGGATAAACACTACTTAGGTATTTTCCCATACATATACCTAAGTTATCAAGTAACACATCTCAATCATGAGGTCAACACAAAGGTCGATGACTCATCTCAAACCTGGATTTTTATTCACGATGACAAAAACACGGCTGGTGGAGAACCCCTCCTCTATCGAGCGCAGTAGTCCTGTCACGACTCCGAGGTGATACTCACTAACCTTAGACTTCTAAGGTACTCCTCATGTCGAGTACCATGGGTTTGACACCTCACAAAGTAGTGCTCCCCGCCATGGGTCTGCCACCTCACACAGTAGTGCTCCCCCTCATAGACTACAGAGGTACTCCTCCTGTAACGCCCCGACCCCAGCTACCCAGAGTCGGTGCATTAATTACATAACATTGGCATGATCACAAGAAAGATCAAATCCCGAAAGACCGATTGGTTTAGTAGCCTTGGAAACAATAGATATAATCATAAAGTTTTACATTACATTTCAAAGTGAAAAACTACTACAACAACAAAGTCTTCATATCCACACTATTAACCCCTCATAATATCCCTGCAAGTCATTCATAATTTACTTCTTCACTACCTGGGAAAAATAAAACATAGAAAAGGGGTGAGCTCAAATGCCCAGTAAGGATAACAATATAGCGGAACATTCAAAATAATCATAAACATTTAAGGCAATGAATTACTAAAACAAAAGCCTTTTAAAATTGAACTTCAACATAGTATGGAAAAAGTAAAATGAAATAATGCCATTTACTTATTCACATGGATATTCTTCTAATCGAATAATCACATGCAATATCAATAACCACTTTCATAATGTTGGAATGCATAATGCCAGACTATCATAACCACATAGCCAAGGCCTCGTGCCAAGACTACAAATAAGATTTTGTCAAGGCCTTGTGCCAAGACACTAGTTTGTCTCATGAGACCTACCGATGCATCGAGGAGCTATAGCGGGCTCCACCCGTCACTTATTAAGTCCAATGCATTCCCATATGAAAAGGTTTAAACATAACATTAACATTCGTATTAAAACTAGCATACGAAATGTCAGTAATTTCACCATAAACTATGAATGGTATAAAAATAGCACATCCATAGTCAAACATATCACAAAACCTTCAATACAATATAGAAGTTTTGTATCATAATAAATCAACTTCAAATAATCTTAAAATCCATCAAAGGATGTTGACGTAGATGAAATCAAAATTCTTTTTAAAGAAATATCTCCTTTTATTTTGAAATCATTTAAGATCCATATAAAATAAAACATTTTCTTTGAAAATATTCTTATAAGCTTGTAAGGGAAGCTTCGACGATTTTATAACGGCGGAAAATAACCGCACCCGCCGTATAAGTTAAAAAAAACATTCTTACCTCAATTCTGTCGAAAAGGTTAAAAAGGACCTTGTTTTGAAAACGACGGAAAGATTCCTTTATAAACCTCTTATAAAAAGTCAAACAAGGGTATAAATGACTTTAACCCATATTCTTGTAAATAGTAAAAATGTTTTGAAATACATTTCGAAGAAACCTGGATGTGGATGATAAAGAGATCCCAGTAGATTATTACGTATAATACAACCTCAGATAATGAAGAGATTGTGAAATAACCCTTACCTTGTACTTTTCCTTGGTTGGGGTAGGTTAACCTCCTGTATAATGGTGAAATAGTTGTTATTAAATTATACAAGAATCATATATATTAATATGATATCATATATGATCTTTTAACATTGGTTTGTTAATAATATCTTAGAATTATCGTCGTTTCGGGTGTTAACTTACTCATTTTCTTTATATGTTTTGTTACATAAGCCATGGTTGTTGTATCTTATTCATATCCAGAATGATATCTAGTCCTTAAACATCATTTTTAAATCATCAAATGATAATTATACTTGAATGGTTACGATGGAGAATGAATCTCATCGCGTTCGTGGAGACGGTAGTCCGTACGTACGCACGAACGCTACTTCCATTTAATTTTTATTTTAAAAGAATTGAATCCAAATGATACATAGGTATATTACTATTCCAGTATAATATAATATTTTATATATGTTACTTAAGTTCATTAACACCATCCTTTATACGTTCCATGTGTGGTATGAACGAGTCATATCATTTTAAGGGGGTGGTAGTCCGCACTTCCTCAAATGAAATTATCGTATGTATATACAACATGAAACGAATAATGGTATGAAATAAAATGGAATTACAGAAGCTTATATATAAAATATATATCATTAATATCATATTTAATTACAGTGCCATCATAATGGCCACCATGAGAGGCGGTAAGATGTATTTGAACAATCATCGTTTCGTGAGGCGTTAGTTTGCCATCCACAGAAACATTATGTTCATCATCCATTAGATGGAGTTGTGTGTATGTGTAGTTTGAATACTTCTTATAAACACATACTAATATATTGAGGATACTGGTGTTGTTATAAAAGAAAGGAAATAAAAAGAGTTTGGGGGTTGGAGAAGCAAAATAAAAGAAAATAATTTAAGAGAAATCGTTACCTTTAATTTAGGTAACTCACTTTGGTTGGAACCAAAGGACTTATTGAAATGATTTCTGCCTAAGGGGAAGCTTCAATGAGGAGAAGAGGGATGTGGGGAGCTTAGTTGGGCAGAGTTTGGACGAGCCAAGTGGCTTGAGAGGTGTGAGGAATGAGTAGAAGTGGTCTCCTTTTATAAGGGAGAGGAGGGGCTCTTTAGGAAAGAGTGAAAGTATTACTTTATAATATAATTATATTCGGTTTATAATGGTCCAAAAATCATTTAGGTCGAAGATAAGATGACTCATATTCTAAATAACATCAACCAATAATAATTGTACAGGTTTTAGATAATATTTTAATCATTATAATCGTATTTATTTAAATGATTTATTAATGAGGTAAACATTGCATCATTATTGTGTCATTAATAATTTAAATTATTTGATGTCTAAAAATTATAAATAAAATATCATTATGTATGAAATCTTTTTATCTTTCTAATGAATATTTATAATCGAAAATCCAACATGTATAACTTTATGTAAAAATTGTTCTTTTAAAAGATGTAAGCTTATGCCATTTTTGTATTCATTTTAACTTAATTAAAATAAAGTGTCATTATCACTTACAAGTGGATCAATGAGGTCCCAAAATTGACCCAAAGATGCCCATGGTAGACCATGTATCAACCAATAGGGTTAAGACACCTTTAAGGTAATTTAGTATTATTATAATATTATTTTTTAACCCTTATTTACCGGATTTACCCTTAACCATGGTAAATAAAATATTTACCGCAGTAATTATTCAAAATGTCTAAAAATAAAAGTTACCTATTTACACAATTTGAACATCCTGATTCCAAATATGGAATCCATTTTTCTAAATTCAAAACACAGAAGTGGCAGAAATTAATTTAAAATTAATTCCCGCTGTCAAAACAAAAAGCGTGTTTTTAAGAGGTAATAACTATCAAAAGATTGACACTTGTTTATGTTCGGTTTAATTGTAAAATTATGTCCAATGACCAACATTATATTAAATGGTAAAAATATATTCTAAATATACTTTAAAACCACTCAAATTCATAATTTATCACTATTAATTATTTTGATTAAAAAAGTTGTTTTTAATTAAAATTTAGTAATTTTCACTATTCATCAAAATATGAAAGTTATCCGAAATGTACCAAAATTTCACCTTAGGCTAAATTCGATATTCCGAATCCAAAAATGAAGTCCATTTTTAAATATAAAATATATATAATTTCAAAAAGTAGATATTAATATTCATAGCGGCTAGTTTGATTGGTTACGGTGTGTTAGAACTCGGTGTTGCGTACAACACACGCTAGCGTACCGTGGAAGCTTGTGATGTTTCATTTTAAAATTTTGATGTCCCCATTTAGTCAAAAAGTTTAAAATATAGTATCTAAAAAGGGTTCACTATTAAAATTTGGTAAAAGTGAAATACTGAAAATGAATTTGTTCTTACATTATGTCTAAGAAACTCATAATATGGATTCTAAAATTATAAGGATTATATAAAGTTTAAAATTTAGTTGACACTATTCATAACCTCTTTTGAACAGCTTGTTTGGTAAGTCATGGTGCGATTGAACTTGGTGTTGCGTGTAGTGAAAGTTATTGAATTATTTTGAAGAAATAACACACTATAAAATCTTGGGGTGTTACATTCTCCCCTCCTTCAATAAATTGCGTCCTCGCAATTTGAAATTGTTCTTCGAAAATAAAAGGTTGAAAGTAGAAAATATATTTGTGGGAAAACCCACATCGGAAATTGGGTTACTAAAATTTAGTCTTAATATAAGGAAAAGAGAAATCAAAGGGTCACCACCAAATTATGATCTCGATTAGGAGAACATTGGTGGAAATTGGAGACATATAATCGGGGGAAAAACGTAAATATTTATAGGTAGTGATTGAGGTCATCAATCACAAACACGTATAAAATTGAGGTCCTTAAATTCATCAATCTATGATGAATTGAAATACCATCGGTTCAACAAAACATAGGGTATTAGGATAACACATTTTTGACGTTTCAAAATATCTTAGTTGAAATCCCACATCGAAAAATGAATTAACGAGGCCTCTATTTAAAATAAAGAGTGGAAAGTATGAAGATTACCGAAAATAACACATACTAGGGTTCCATGTAGAAAAATATGGATATGGAAGAGAAATCTATCCATCAATTATCTGATGGAGAGTGGTAGAGAACATGGCTATGAAAAGGCCAACAATCCTAAAGCCATGAATTAGTGATGGTTTAAGGTACCATCTAGGACAACATTTTTGTTCAAAGTTGCTTTTCTTAATATTGAGGAATTTATTTATGAGATTGGCTAAGATCATAAGGAGATATACTTACTTTATAATTAGAGTTTTATCCATTAATAAATTTCTACCACAAACTCATCATTCACTCTAAAAGATAATAGAATGTAAAAAAAATTCTATTTACACTATTTGTATAGGGTTCCAAAATAAACGAATTTATAATTCATCTACATGATCTTTTAATAAAAACTACATTATTTAATCCAGGACATCTCATGGTCCAGTGGTAGGTGATACACCCTTGTCGCGCTTCGGTTGCGGGTTCAAGTCTCGCAGCCTTGCCGGACGCGAAGGGTTGCCGCCCGACCTCCGGGTTGTCCTTTTATGGCAATCCAAAATAATCCAAACTAGAACTATCCAAAATACTTCTGTCCAAACTCACAGTCTAACATTTATAAGGAAGGTAAACATAATATAGATCCTTTTTACCCCGTAATAGCATATGAATACCCTCATCATGTATTACCATATTCCTTATTGATTACATTCATGCTCCCTTATTCCATATAGAATGCTGGATATACTTCATCAATCCAAAAATGTTTTAAACCCCAACAATGATGGAATATACAAATCATTAATCAGTTCCAAGGTAGTCAAGAATATCCAATATATTTTTTCCAAAATAATCATGTATTATTCGAAAATCACCACCTCGGTATCTGAACCATATTATGGTTTATCTTTCTCTCAACCATATATTTTCCAAACATTTAACCTGCTACTGAGTCACTTTTCTTTGTTCCACACCATCTCAAGTCCTTAATGAAATAGTACTGCAGTACAATCCTTATATACTCCATAATTATTATAACAAGTACATTGTTGATACAACACTCAATTGATATAATCAACATAATAACTCTAATCATTCCTCTTAATCTGTGGTAGTATCATAACTTGATTATTATCCAATAGCATCATTTGCGGCATAGTCTGATGACTGGGACATAGGTTCGCGTAGTGTCCAAACTCCTTGCAAATGAAGCATTGTACATTTGAAACCATTTTCTTACCCTTGCAGTCATGTACTTTGTGCCCTTTTCCTCCACACTTATAACAAACTCCCATTCCTTTCAGGAAAGTTCCAGGGTGTTTCTTTCCACAGTTACCACATATGGGAAAATTCTTCTTTTCCCTCTTCCCTTTATCCATCTTTCTTTCTTCTATCCTTTTCTTCTCTTGCTTCCCTTCAAAGCCATAGGACTCAGTAAACTCTTTACTTATCTTATCAACACATGATATTATTTCTTCATATGATGATAATACATGGGAGACTATTTCTCTTATAAATTATAGCTTAAGACCATGAAATATATGATCCTTACTTCTCTTTGGATCATGTTCATTTCTGGAGTTCTCATTCCTTCTACTGGGCGCCATTTCTAAAGAATGGAATACACTAGATCAGTTTATTAATCAAAATACATAATCCCATACTTATAATACACTTAACATAAATTGAACTATTTATGGATATAATCCATAATCATAAAAATGTCTCATTTGAGGATGTATATACTCATACACCCTTCACAATGGTTTGTAAAGAAAATGAGAATTATCCTAAGCATATCCCCCGGGAGTGTCGTAACCAAGAGTGCAGCAAGGCCTGTTGTCGTGCACCAGTTCCCGTTCGAGTCTAGCTCAAAGCGGTGTTTTCGGGTTTTACCCCTAGGTACATCTGTGCTAGAGCCACCTCTACCTGCTCGTATCCAGACAGGGATGTATTGCTCGGAAAACTCACAAAATCTCTACAATACCAAAATTCTAGGAAGTTCTTCTATACTAATCCTCAAAGTTCATCTTAGGTCTACGTGCTCTAATCAGAGTTTATCTAAATCTAGATTCCAAGGTTTGTACTAAACTTCCTCTGATACCAACTGTAACGCCCCGACCCCAGCTACCCAGAGTCGGTGCATTAATTACATAACATTGGCATGATCACAAGAAATATCAAATCCCGAAAGACCGATTGGTTTAGTAGCCTTGGAAACAATAGATATAATCATAAAGTTTTACATTACATTTCAAAGTGAAAAACTACTACAACAACAAAGTCTTCATATCCACACTATTAACCCCTCATAATATCCCTGCAAGTCATTCATAATTTACTTCTTCACTACCTGGGAAAAATAAAACATAGAAAAGGGGTGAGCTCAAATGCCCAGTAAGGATAACAATATAGCGGAACATTCAAAATAATCATAAACATTTAAGGCAATGAATTACTAAAACAAAAGCCTTTTAAAATTGAACTTCAACATAGTATGGAAAAAGTAAAATGAAATAATGCCATTTACTTATTCACATGGATATTCTTCTAATCGAATAATCACATGCAATATCAATAACCACTTTCATAATGTTGGAATGCATAATGCCAGACTATCATAACCACATAGCCAAGGCCTCGTGCCAAGACTACAAATAATATTTTGTCAAGGCCTTGTGCCAAGACACTAGTTTGTCTCATGAGACCTACCGATGCATCGAGGAGCTATAGCGGGCTCCACCCGTCACTTATTAAGTCCAATGCATTCCCATATGAAAAGGTTTAAACATAACATTAACATTCGTATTAAAACTAGCATACGAAATGTCAGTAATTTCACCATAAACTATGAATGGTATAAAAATAGCACATCCATAGTCAAACATATCACAAAACCTTCAATACAATATAGAAGTTTTGTATCATAATAAATCAACTTCAAATAATCTTAAAATCCATCAAAGGATGTTGACGTAGATGAAATCAAAATTCTTTTTAAAGAAATATCTCCTTTTATTTTGAAATCATTTAAGATCCATATAAAATAAAACATTTTCTTTGAAAATATTCTTATAAGCTTGTAAGGGAAGCTTCGACGATTTTATAACGGCGGAAAATAACCGCACCCGCCGTATAAGTTAAAAAAACATTCTTACCTCAATTCTGTCGAAAAGGTTAAAAAGGACCTTGTTTTGAAAACGACGGAAAGATTCCTTTATAAACCTCTTATAAAAAGTCAAACAAGGGTATAAATGACTTTAACCCATATTCTTGTAAATAGTAAAAATGTTTTGAAATACATTTCGAAGAAACCTGGATGTGGATGATAAAGAGATCCCAGTAGATTATTACGTATAATACAACCTCAGATAATGAAGAGATTGTGAAATAACCCTTACCTTGTACTTTTCCTTGGTTGGGGTAGGTTAACCTCCTGTATAATGGTGAAATAGTTGTTATTAAATTATACAAGAATCATATATATTAATATGATATCATATATGATCTTTTAACATTGGTTTGTTAATAATATCTTAGAATTATCGTCGTTTCGGGTGTTAACTTACTCATTTTCTTTATATGTTTTGTTACATAAGCCATGGTTGTTGTATCTTATTCATATCCAGAATGATATCTAGTCCTTAAACATCATTTTTAAATCATCAAATGATAATTATACTTGAATGGTTACGATGGAGAATGAATCTCATCGCGTTCGTGGAGACGGTAGTCCGTACGTACGCACGAACGCAACTTCCATTTAATTTTTATTTTAAAAGAATTGAATCCAAATGATACATAGGTATATTACTATTCCAGTATAATATAATATTTTATATATGTTACTTAAGTTCATTAACACCATCCTTTATACGTTCCATGTGTGGTATGAACGAGTCATATCATTTTAAGGGGGCGGTAGTCCGCACTTCCTCAAATGAAATTATCGTATGTATATACAACATGAAACGAATCATGGTATGAAATAAAATGGAATTACAGAAGCTTATATATAAAATATATATCATTAATATCATATTTAATTACAGTGCCATCATAATGGCCACCATGAGAGGCGGTAAGATGTATTTGAACAATCATCGTTTCGTGAGGCGTTAGTTTGCCATCCACAGAAACATTATGTTCATCATCCATTAGATGGAGTTGTGTGTATGTGTAGTTTGAATACTTCTTATAAAAACATACTAATATATTGAGGATACTGGTGTTGTTACAAAAGAAAGGAAATAAAAAGAGTTTGGGGGTTGGAGAAGCAAAATAAAGGAAAATAATTTAAGAGAAATCGTTACCTTTAATTTAGGTAACTCACTTTGGTTGGAACCAAAGGACTTATTGAAATGATTTCTGCCTAAGGGGAAGCTTCAATGAGGAGAAGAGGGATGTGGGGAGCTTAGTTGGTCAGAGTTTGGACGAGCCAAGTGGCTTGAGAGGTGTGAGGAATGAGTAGAAGTGGTCTCCTTTTATAAGGGAGAGGAGGGGCTCTTTAGGAAAGAGTGAAAGTATTACTTTATAATATAATTATATTCGGTTTATAATGGTCCAAAAATCATTGAGGTCGAAGATAAGATGACTCATATTCTAAATAACATCAACCAATAATAATTGGACAGGTTTTAGATAATATTTTAATCATTATAATCTTATTTATTTAAATGATTTATTAATGAGGTAAACATTGCATCATTATTGTGTCATTAATAATTTAAATTATTTGATGTCTAAAAATTATAAATAAAATATCATTATGTAGGAAATCTTTTTATCTTTCTAATGAATATTTATAATCGAAAATCCAACATGTATAACCCTATGTAAAAATTGTTCTTTTAAAAGATGTAAGCTTATGCCATTTTTGTATTCATTTTAACTTAATTAAAATAAAGTGTCATTATCACTTACAAGTGGATCAATGAGGTCCCAAAATTGACCCAAAGATGCCCATGGTCGACCATGTATCAACCAATAGGGTTAAGACACCTTTAGGGTAATTTAGTATTATTATAATATTATTTTTTAACCCTTATTTACCGGATTTACCCTTAACCATGGTAAATAAAATATTTACCGCAGTAATTATTCAAAATGTCTAAAAATAAAAGTTACCTATTTACACAATTTGAACATCCTGATTCCAAATATGGAATCCATTTTTCTAAATTCAAAACACAGAAGTGGCAGAAATTAATTTAAAATTAATTCCCGCTGTCAAAACAAAAAGCGTGTTTTTAAGAGGTAATAACTATCAAAAGATTGACACTTGTTTATGTTCGGTTTAATTGTAAAATTATGTCCAATGACCAACATTATATTAAATGGTAAAAATATATTCTAAATATACTTTAAAACCACTCAAATTCATAATTTATCACTATTAATTATTTTGATTAAAAAAGTTGTTTTTAATTAAAATTTAGTAATTTTCACTATTCATCAAAATATGAAAGTTATCCGAAATGTACCAAAATTTCACCTTAGGCTAAATTCGATATTCCGAATCCAAAAATGAAGTCCATTTTCAAATATAAAATATATATAATTTCAAAAAGTAGATATTACTATTCATAGCGGCTAGTTTGATTGGTTACGGTGTGTTAGAACTCGGTGTTGCGTACAACACACGCTAGCGTACCGTGGAAGCTTGTGATGTTTCATTTTAAAATTTTGATGTCCCCATTTAGTCAAAAAGTTTAAAATATAGTATCTAAAAAGGGTTCACTATTAAAATTTGGTAAAAGTGAAATACTGAAAATGAATTTGTTCTTACATTATGTCTAAGAAACTCATAATATGGATTCTAAAATTATAAGGATTATATAAAGTTTAAAATTTAGTTGACACTATTCATAACCTCTTTTGAACAGCTTGTTTGGTAAGTCATGGTGCGATTGAACTTGGTGTTGCGTGTAGTGAAAGTTATTGAATTATTTTGAAGAAATAACACACTATAAAATCTTGGGGTGTTACACCTCCTGTCGACTACCATTGGTCTGCCACCTCTCAAAGTAGTTCTCTTCCGCCATGGGTCTGCCACCCCACATAGTAGTGCTCCCCAATGGGCTATACCAGTCACTCCAAATCGAATTAGATAACCGGTTATCATGTCTCAGCCAGCTGTAAGGTCACCATACTCCGTATGCTCATCACCGGGAGTATCTGCTCCATGAACCACTATTTTACACTCCATGGGTCTCAATGTCCCACTAAGAAATATCAATAAGGACTTCCTCGTCACAGGGGTCTTAACACAACAGACGGTGCGTTAATCGGACGCCCGACCTGTGAGTTATTTTCCTTTTCGTCCTGGGGACCCGGTTGGTTTCATGTAAGAACCAACCAGATCGTATCTCAACTCTACCCTAAACTCTCATAGGATATATTCAAAGTTACTGTTTCTCAATGAGATTAACAATTCCACTGATGGTTCGTCAAACGGACGTCCGGTCTGAAAGTTATATGCTTTTCCATTCGAGGGGCCCAGTTAGATTTTGTGTACAATCCAACCCAGCCATACTCCAACTACAACCAAACCTTAGGTGACGTATTCCAATAGATCTGAGTCATCAAAATTAATCCAAAAAAGTTGATGGCACGTCAATAGGACGTTCGGACCTGATGTAATAACCGTTTCCGCTCTGAGGACGCGGTTTGTTGCAGGTTCATACCAACCCGGCCATAAACAAACTTTACGAAAAGCTTGAGATTAATATACCGAAATGACCGTCTGAATCCATGGATCCAAACGCAACTGACAGTGTGTCTATCAGAGGTCCGTAGCCCAGGATATATGCGTTTGAACAAACTTGGTGTGAAAATAGGAGGTTCGAGCCCGGTCCAACCCATCACAATACCCCCTAGGTTGACTCGTCCTGAGTCTGGGTCCGGCCAGATTGAGTGCTTTCTGGCCCAGCCCGGCATAGGTGGCTTGGCTCGGATGCCGGCCGCGGCTCGGCTCGCGGCCTAGCGGGGTGCAAAGGGGGGCACCGGCCCCGATTTGCGGAACAGCAGACCCTATGGGTTTCGCCCTAATTAATTTCTGGGGGGGTTACGACCCCACGGGTTCATCAAATGGTTGGCCAAAGGCCGGATGGTTGTGTAACCATGGGACCCCCTCGTGTCCTGCCTCCAGGTGGAGCTGGCGGTCAGCTCAGCCGGCCGCCTCCTTTGAAGACCGCCGCGACACGACGGTGGCGCGCCTCTCCACCGTGGCCCGCCCCGGCTGCGGCCCCCTTGATGCTTCAGCGTGGCATGAGGGCACCACACACCACCGCCGTGGACCGCTCCGGCCACTGTTCCTTGGGCGTCACCGGCGCGGTGTGATGACACCACGCACCATCACCAAGGCCCGCTCCGGCCGCGTTCTCCTTCGTCCCTACGCGATGCAACAACACCATGCCACATTCGCTGCAAACAACAATAAAGATCAACAAAAAAGGGGAGGATAATCAACCATGTTTGTGTGGTCCGATCTCCTCCCATTTCTATGATATCATGTGGAAAAATTTTAAATGACGAAGTTCGATGATTAAAATTGAAAAAAAGAATAACCCCTACCTCGCAAAGATGTCGTACGTTGTCGAGCCGCGTGAAGAAGCAAGCGCTGTGATGATCGAACGTCGCGGAAGATCCGTGCCAATTCCCTTGATGTCGGAGGAGGAAAAACATTTTCATTGGCGTCAGTCTCCACGGTCGGCATCTTCTCCCTTAACGTGGAGGAAGAGAAGTGTAGATGGTCGTTCTTCTTTTAGAGAGAATGTTCTTCATCATTGGAGGAAAACTCTCCCTCCTCTTCTTCTCCTCCTTAGTTCTCCACCAAGAAAATAAGCCCTCCAAAATTAATAGAGTTTTCTCTCTATTATTTTTATGGCACAAACCCAAGAGTCATCCCTCATAAAGTGACAACACTTGGTTTAAATGTGGAGAAATTAATTCAAAATATTTGGATTAAAATAATAAATTAATTCACTTCATTGATGGTGGAGTGTTGGAAAAGATATAAAGGAAGGGGAGTTTAAAGGGGGTTTCAAGGGAGATAAAGGGTTGGGGCTCATGTGGGCCCCACCCCTCACTTATCCACACATGGGTAGTTAGGTCCCACCCTTCACTCCCCTTTTTAGAATAAAACTACCGTAGTTATAAATGAAATTATACTCAACCAATTTTATTTATTTTATTCTAGATTCCCAGATAAATAATTCTCAACCCGCTTAATACGCAACTCTGGTAAAGGTCCCCTTAAGCAATTACAGATGTTGTGAGTCCATCGGTGCCCTCAAATTTCATTTCTGAGCACTGCTTCAAAAGATAGAAAAACTGACTCGTTCATTCACTGAACGTACCCGAGCTAAACTTTGGAAATTGATTCCGAACACACCGGGCCTCGGAATCAGGTTCCATTAAAAACTAGCCACTCGAAAAATTCCAAATATATTAAGAAAAAAATTCCTTGAAATATCAAGGTCATTACAAATAATAAATTTATATTTTATTATATCTATTTATTAAGAGAATTTATATATCTTCAATAGGTTGTGTTATACCAAACACTTGGTTTAAACAAAATACGATATTATACTGACATTTTATATAAAAATGACAATTAAAATCCATACATTAGATTGAATAGTATGAATATATAAATATAAATTATAAAAAATATAGATTTTAAATATGCTTGTAATTTACCTATAGATTATAAATAAAAATTATTATCAATTGAATGAAAAAAATTATATAAAACTTGATGTTTTTCAATGGAACGGTTTCATTACATCTTGTGAACATATCATAAAATTAATTTTTAATATTTCAAAAAGTTTATTTGATAAAATAAACTTCATTTATAGAATTAACATAATAAAACAATCATAGGGAAATTAATTTATTTTTCTAAAATTATTTTTTTAATTAATATTGAAATTACAAATTTCTTTTTTGAAAACTTCTTTTTTGATTAAATTATATGTAAAGGTAAGTAATATTATAAAATTTTAATGTAATATTTTTTCAATTATGTTTTAAATAGTAAAATTTAGTTTATTTAATTAATAAAATTTTAAATTTTGGATTTTAAAACCATATATACTTTTCAGAATTATCTATTTGAAACCCAGCATTTTCAACGCATCAAAATGATTAATGTTATATTGGATTATGCCTCTAATATGAATTGATTTTGAAGAAAATGGAATCTATATTTTGAATCATAACAATTTTAATTGTATAATATGTTCTTCATTATTTATAACCACTATGAATATTAAAATAAATAAAAATTAATTATTTGGTTAATGGTAAAATTGGATTTACCTAAGGTCAAACTAAGAATATAATGGTTAAAATAACCTACCATAATGTAAATGACACATTTAATATCCAACATTCTATCATATAAATCATTATAGTCAATGATTACCTATCTTTGGTGTCCTATGTAATTATAAAAATAGTTAATGTAATTTATTAATTGAAAAAAAATTTATGTGTTTCCTCAACCCCAAATATAAAATGACACCCCTCTCCTCGCATCACCGGACATCCAATTCTTTTTTTCATGGCTAATAAATACCCAAATAACATCTAAAATACCCTAAAAACATCCTATATCACTTTTTTGATCATTAATTCTTCCTAGAACGGATTTTTTTGTGAACCTATAGAATTCCTTTGAAGAATAGTTAACATTCTTAAATGATCATTTTTTTAATTTCATCTTCCACATCTTTATAATATTATTCAATTAGGGTAGTACAGTAAAATTATAATCCCCCGTATAATTATAGTTTCAATTTTTTATTATTAATTACTCATATCTATCCCCTCTTTAATAAAAATGGGAAATGAAATCATACAATGCGTGTATGACCAACTGTCACCCTGTGAACCTGTATACCTCGCTTTACATCAACACATCACACTGTTAAAAAAATTGATAGGGAGATTTTTTATATATAAATTTTATGGTAAAAATATTATCTCTAATTATAATATTATATAATCAATCTTAAATTTCTTTTTCTTTAAAATTTGATAATATCGCTTGTGTGATTGGTGGACTACCATATCGTACAAAGATTTGATTTGTTTATTATCAAACTCTTTATAAGAAATATAATAAGGATATATTTAATTAATATTATATATATATATGAAAATATATAAATTCTATAATATTAATATTTAATAATCTCCCTTAAACATTCAACTATCATAGGAACTATATCATCCCTTGTGTATACATACGTCTCATTGTCTTCGGGAAGGGATACATTTAATTTTTCATTCCTTTTGTTTAATATGGTTCTAATGATAAATGAAATGAGTAAATATGATATTTATAAAAAATTATAATTATATAAATGATGTTTTTATATCTTATTAATAGGAACCAGATCATTCATTACAAAACACGCTTGAGAAAATAAGGTAATTAAACACCATAAATAATGAAAAAAATAAATATTATTAACAAAAGGATAACAAAATGTTATAAGAGGATCATATATGATATTATAAATATGATTATGGTTCATTTATAAATTAATAAAATGATCTAAACCATTATATAGGATGTTAATGCATGTTCAACTAAGGGATACCATTACCTAAGTGATTTCTTTTTAATTTCAATTTCATTGGGTCATATATGTCAATATACACATATTCAATTTTATGTGAGAAATATAATTTTTATTTTATTTATGTTACATTAATAACTATTTATTAATTATGATTATTGTTTTTCATGTTTATTAATCTATGGGATGAAATTTAAAACACACTAAAGTGGTCAAAAATATTATAAATTCTCACTTTCCATTGTGATTATTAATTTTATCTTAAAAATCACATTATTATAATCACATTTCAATGGAAACTAAATTTATGTAAAGTATACATATTATATTAATAATGTATTTTATAAATTCATAAACTCTAAACCACTTATATAAACAATTTTCACATTTAATTTTATTTGACTAATTTGGGAAATATTAATAAATCTATATTTGATAAAATATATATATATATATATATTTGTTGATAAGAAATAACAATTAAATAATTAAATTTACTATTAGATATATATGGAATGATTGGGAAATGTATTTACATTTGGGTATTCTTATTGATATCCCATCGACGCATCGATAGATCTGATTAGACAAATCAGTTGGCAAAATCAGATGGGTTTTTACCCATGGTTTAAACAAAAACGTAATTGGTCTTGAAAATAGGGGAATCGTGATTCTTATGATCTTGATATCCAATTTTTTTTAAAAAAATTCTTATTAATATATTCATTATTATCACATATGATACTTTTTTAAATGATATTATATCTCTATGGTTTTCCTTCACTATGTATTGATTAAATTGAATTTTTTATCATTTATTTACCATGACATATCGATTATATATTATCGAATTTTGATATATTCCATTATTTTTATCCCTTAATTTGTATTTATGATCACCCTTATTTAGTTTCATTTACCCATGTTATATGAAAATGAATCCTTTAAATGGGTTCCAATGATAATGAGTTTTTCCTAATTTTATGATTTATATTCTCTTCGTAATGTAAAATCATTATCATATATGTTTCTATGTCTCTAAAAAACTAAAATGGTCAAAACTTAGTGATTTTATCCCATTGTATCTATTCTAATAGGATAATTTAGTAACTTGATTTAGATTAGTGGAGTCGGGTTGTTACAATTTATATTGGTGATAGATTAGTAAAACTATATGATGTGGATTAAGGAAAACATGGATTATTGAACATAATGATATGATTGTATTTGAGGATGAACATAAAATAAAATCTATATATTTTATTAAGGAATATATTATGTGGTTTTTCCTAGAAATACATATAACTTTTTATTATAAATTTGGATGTGGTTCTAGAATAGATGTATCTTGGGGTAATAACTCTGAAAAGGCTACCTTGGGCTTCACCCGATCATCACCTAGGGCACAAAAATATACCATACTATACACCTAGATTAACACTCCCAGTGTAATTTATTTGGATTGTTAAAATTTTCTTTAATATATATTATGATGGATTTCCAAATAATGATATCCCTTAACAAACCATGATTTTTATTTTGAGATTAAAAAATCATAGATTTCTAAATTCATGTTCAATGTTTTACCATAATTAAAATTATAAATAATGATTAAAAATTTAAAATAAAAATTATGATATAATACTGTATATTCATATATTTATAAATTTATCCTGCTAGGAATAAGGGTATCACCACTTGTAGAAAATTTAGGGATTTCCCAACTGAAGGTGTCATTACAACTAGTATTGGAACCGGGCATTTCATGGTTATATTTGGGAAGCATAATTAAGTTATTTAAAAATAATCCTTGATATGGAAATCAATTTTTCCATAAAATAATAATCCTATGTTGGATCAAATCAATTTTTAAAATCCCCCAATTTTTTGTGACTATTAGTCCAATAGTGGATGAGTAATTGATTTAGTATATAGAGAAGATACTTATAACCATGGGATGAAATTAAAATGAAATAGTTATGCTTCTTGTGTAATATATCAAAGTAGATCATGATTTTTGGTGATCATTGATTTATAATAGTAGAGTAAACAATGAATTATAACACACATAATTGAGCGATTCTAAGGATACATTCTTTGAAAAATATTTTCCTTGTGAAAAGCTAACTAAAATAAAGATAATGATCTTTATCATAAAGATAAGGATGAACAATGTATTTTAGATTATGAGGAATCATTAAATAAAATTATAGCTATGTTTTTTATCATATACACAACACATATTTCTTGATTGAAAATTTCATTGAAGGGACTAATCCATCTCTTTGTTCTTCAATGTTCTCTATATTATTTTCATTATATGATGAAATTGTTATATGTTCTCTCAAAATATACAAGGAATTATCATTATAATATATGTTCAATGGTAATCAAGAATATAAAAGGCTGAATTATCAATATGAAAAGTTTTTTTCCATGTAATAAAAGTATAATGAATATACTTCCATCGTATGAAAACTATGGATATAATTTACATGGGGAATTCATGGAGGCCTTGTGGGTTTTTATATGTTTTTATATATGGTTCATCATGATTATGAATGAAAAAAAAATAATGAAAACACTTATATTCAGTGTTATAACTACATGATGATGGGATGTTATATATATAAAATCCCCAAGTGTCGAGGTTCTCTACAACAAAAGAGGGAATGAGGAGAAGATAATTATTATGTGATCACTACAGTATAGGTGAATGTACCTAATGATGTGGTGAAGGGTACATTAATCATTACTATAATTTTTATATTATTAATTAATTATATTGGAATCATCACAATCTTTTATATGATACATTTATTACAAGAAAATTAAATATTTCCACATACTGTTAATATTTATTATTTCATAACAAATCATAGAGGAAGTCTCTCTACAATATGTATGGATCATATTATCCCCATTATAACACATACTAGTTCTTAAAAAAATTCCCTTATTATAATATCTATGATTAAAATGGATTAAATAATTTATATAGATTGCATTTAAAAAATTAAACCACAATTGTAATGATGGAATAAGGAAATTAAGATTCATGGTAGAGTTATATAATTGATTATTTTTAAAGTAGAGACTTCTTAATGGGAGTCATGTATAGATCCTCAAAAAGAGGGTATTCTAAATCCAATTCATGTGTAAGAAGATAAAACAAAATCTATGGATGGATAAAGTAATAATTTTTTTATGTATATAAGTTATACGAATAAAATGATGTATTTTTTAAGGAAATATATTGATATAAACTAGAGAATGATGTTGATTTTTCCATTTATTTAATCAATGTTGAGAGACCAATATCAATGTCTCCCTATAGAATCATCAATATGAAATTAGTATAAATGATAAAACAACTGGAGGAGTTTTTTGATAAGGGATTTATTTACCATAATGTTTTAATAGTGGGAGATTGTATTATCTTCATTAAAAATATAGAATGATTTATGATGACATTGATTAATTTTTTGGAAATGAATGCTATTACAAGAAAATAGATCTTATGCATTACATTGATCGTTTATTTATAGAAATTCAGAGAGTATATTTCTTTAATGATATTGAATTTTTATCTTGGTATCATCAATTAAGAGTAATTAATGATGTCATTATAGTGAAAAATTTCTGAAATTGTATGGAAATCGCATGTTTATAGTAATTAAATTTGGATTCATAGAATTATCATTTATTTTATTGATCTAATGATTAAATTATTGGAGGAATATCTTTTTGATTTGTTTTTTGGTCATCATTTGTCATTTTTTTTGTGAAAAAAAATCTATGTGGGCCATGAGAATAATGTTGATAACATTCTGGAGACTCTTAAATTGATTGAATTACTTGGAAAATTTAGTAATTGTGATATCTAGTATCAATATGTTTCATTTTCGGAATAAAATGTGTTTAAGGATGAAATCTCAGTTTATCCTATAATGATATAGGTAATTAGAGAATGAACTACACCAATAAACATATCTATGGTAAAAAAGATTTATTTTTTTATGTTTACTATCATAAATTTATTTGTATTTATTCATGTTTCTCTAACCCATTTAAAAACCATACATCTAAATGGTTTATGTAATATTTGAAAATTAAATTAAAAAAATTCATGAACCAAAGATGATATTGGTCAATGATCAAATTCTTACTCTACCATAAGAAAATAACTCGTTCGTGATATATGTTGATTTATTAATAAAGGTACTTGGTTATATCCTAAATAAAATTTATACTGTTTTTATATATGATTTAATGAAATTCAATTATCATGAACTCAAATTTCCATCCAATGATCTTGGGTTGATATCTATAATAATTTCATTGATGATATGGATTAATTATCTCTATACTGAAATATGTAACATATTTATTGATTATAAAAGCATAAGATAAATCATTTTAAAAAAAGGGATCATCCGGTTGAAATGGAAGAATCTCAAGCTACCTAATGATTATGATTTTTCAATACACTACTAATTGGTGATGGTAAATACGGAAGATTATACTTTGAGTTGGAATTATCATGGATTTCTTACAAGAATGGGGATCGAGAGGGGTCAAATATACATTATTTAATAATATATAGATGGGAATTATTATGGGTGGAGAGGAATATCTATATTTTCAAATGATTTTGAAGCCATATTTATTATAAAAGATACGAATTTATAAATCTAATGATGAGAATATTTAGAAGAAAATCACAATAATAATTGATAACATTTTTTCTAGAATGATTGTTGAAGGTAGTTTATAAAATTTATAATCAGATTATATGTTCCATATATACCTAATATAAAAAGGAAATTGTTTGTTTATTAACATATCATAAACTCTTCTGTACAATATAGTATCAAAAAAATTGTATATGTATTTGAGAAAAGAATTTCGGTGGGATAACATGATAACAGAAATTATTGATTGTGTGTCAAGTTGTTTGGTTATTTAATAAGTGAAACATGTGATATGTCATCCTCTAAGAGGTATGAATCCTCTTCTTATTCCTATGTGAAAATGGAATAAAATTATTATTGACATTTCCACTTGAAAACCAAATAGTCATTGGAGGAATGATGAAATATTATTTATCATCGATGTCCTAACCATATATAATAATATTTTTACTATAAGAGGATTTTTACCACTAGAATTCTTCAAAATGATCCATATTAATGAATTTGGAAGACTTTATGGAACATGTATTTCAATTATGTCAGATCACGATCATAGTTTTGTAGAAAGATTCATGAAGTGTCTTTAGATTTTTCAAAAAAATAAGAAACATTTGAGAAAATCCTACATTCCACAAACTAATGGATTTTCAAAAAGAACAATTAAAACAATGTGATAAATTTTGAGGAAATGATCTCATTATTTTCAAGGTATCTGTGACTTCTGTTTAAATTTGGCATAGTTTTATTACATTAATAGTTTCCATTGAAATATTCCAAGTGGGCCATTTAAAGCATTATATAGAAATTGATTTTATACAACAACATGTTTTGATGATGTTGCTAAAAGAAAATTTGTATGAACCAATATTATTGAAGATCCAGAAAAAAAATTTAAAAACTATTTTGACACATAATGAAAGAACTAAAAGTAGAAAAATGATTAATGCTTAGAAGCAGAGGAATGATTTGTAATTAAAAGTGGGAGATCCTATTTTCAGGAAAGTATCTCCATTGGATCAGTGTTATAAGAATTTTTTTGAAGATATAAATGATACATAGTCACATTATACACATTCAAATTTTGGATCAAAATGGAAAAATGTATTATTGGATGGAAAGGCCACCATGTATCACAATATTACATGATGTGATCCGTATATAATTTTAAATGAATTAAAAACCAGGCCATAAGCATTCACTCACCTATAATGAAACAAAATTGGAACCTAACCTATATTTACCTTTAGAAACCATATATATTCTTTATACAATAGATTTTTCATTTATTAGTTTTAATAATTTATTAATAAACGGACTTTGGGGAAATATAAAATGTAGGAAGAAACCTGAGAACAATAGGATACTATGAAGAAGAAATACCCTAAACTATTTAGAAGGTAATATCTATGAAATATAAAAGTTAAAATATTTTTATGATAGAATAATATGAATCCTTGAAACATTATATATTATTTCTTTTTAAATATATTCAATCATATTTATTTATTGTGATGCACACAACACTTGGTTTAAAAAAACATGATAGTCTATAAATATATTATATTGTCATGTGAATTATATGATAAGTATTATATTGGAATATAAAAATGTGAATAATGAAATTATGTAACATATATAGCTTTAAAACATTCATTGGTTAATTATTTATTAGAAATAAAAATGGTAAACATTTTTTTATATAAGAAAATATTTCTATTGAAATATAATTTTTTCAATGAAAAAGAATTCATCGCTACCAACACAGGTATGGAAAAATTAAATTATGAAATTCATAGGTAAATTATTTTATTAAAAAAAATTATTTTTTAAAATAATCATAAAAATATTATATTTTAGTGAATTTTTTAGCTTTCCTAAAATGAATACTTTTTGTGATGAATAGTGAGAAATACTGATTTTTATAGAAAAAATCATTTTTAATTAATATATTCTATAATGTACAATTATATTGTAAATTTATTTAAGGTAATATTTTTTAAATTATTTTACAAAAAATAAAATTTTATCCATTTAAAACAATTTTATATTAAATTTGTATGTTAAAACATTATACACTTATAGAAAATTTCCCTTTGGAAACAAAATATTTCATCACATATACGGGTATAATTTTAAATTTAATTATTACAATTTTAGTAATTTAATTGGAAAAAATGAATAATAACTTTTTAATAACTATATTTCTATAATTAAAAATTGTAAATGTAATTATTGACTATTTTATAATAGTAAAATAAGTAAAAATAAATTATCGTGGTTATGGTATAATCTGTTTACCTTAGGGATTAAACTATAATGATAATGATACAAATGACCAACCAGCTGATCCAAAAAACATTTTAGGAAACTATATCAACATTATCACATTCGTAGGGTCTATTGCGACCCATTTTGGTATCTTTTGAAATTATAAAAATGTGGATGTAATTTATTCATTTAAACAGTTTCATGTTTGTACCCACCCTCAATAATAAGAGGATCCCCCCTATTGTCACTAACTAAAAATAAAAATCAATTTTGATCATAAAATATTAACCAAAATATACTCTTTCATCCACAACAAACATCTTATATACCGTTCATTGATCATAATGATTTAATAGGAAGGAATTTCATACAAATTTAAAGAAGTAATAAAAAAGGTAATATTCTTAAACATCATTATTATTTTATTTATTCTTACACTTCATTAAATTTTATTAAATAGTTTTATTATAATAAAACTATAATGTGAAATATAATGATATTTATTAAATTAAAGTAATTACATATGTCTATCTCCTCTTCCATAAAATGGGAATCCAAATCATTGTTTGTGTGTATGTAGGACCACCACATAGTCCACTGATGTAACTCAATATTCATCAAAAACACATACAGTTTTATATACTACTAGAATTATGATTCAATATCATATTTATGAAATAAATTTAATTTTTTAATTTTCACATCTTGTACACCTTCTTTCATTCTATTTGTTTTAAATTAAAATAAAGTCATTCTTGTGTACATCTGAATACCACCTCAGAAAGTGATGTGAATTATTTTTCACATTTTTTTAACTTGAACTTAATAAGGATAAATTAAATGAATATTCCTGATATAAATGACATGACATATATTATATAACATTATTATATCATACAATACATTTCCCATTAACCCATTAATGGAATTATAACATTACATGCATGTGTGTACGACCTACCATCTCCACAAATTGATGCCATTCATTTTAAAAGCCCCAATTTAAAAAATTCTTCTAATAAGTTATCTAATAAGTAATAATGGTATTTTTTAATTAATTAATATTATGTAGATTAATGATTAATGTCCTATGTACATGACTTATATCTTTCTTGAAAACACATACATTAGAATATAAAGCAATTAACGCCCAAAATAAGGTAAATAATGAAATATTATTAACAAATATGTGGTAAAATTTTATAAGGGGGTCACATATAATAGTATAAATCTATTTATGGTTATGTGAATAATTAATAATATTCTCAAAACCATTATACATGAGGGTAAATCATGGTCAGATATAAGAAATCATGAGGTAAGGGATTTTATCTAATTCTCCATTTCATTGAGAAATATATGGTAGTATTGACCTATTAAATTTTTTTGGTTTATATACTACTTAATTAATGTGATTTACTTGAATAAATATTCACACATAATGGATAACACTTCATTTCATGTTTAGTTTTCATGGGGTTAATATTTATATTTACAGAAAGGTAAAAATTGTTGTACACTCCTATTTGGTTTTTCATTGTCAAATATATCTAGAAGAAATCACCATCTATTTATTATTTCTCATTAAAAATATATTTATAAAAAATATCAATATTATGCATCTCATGGATATTAAAATTTCATAAACCATACACTATTATAACATACACTATTGGATTTGGTATTTATTCAATTAACTGGGGAAATATTGTCAAATCTGTATTCATCACTCAATGGGGATATCTGATGATAATTATAATTTATTTATGAATTGAATAAACTAGTTTATATACGAGGAAATATTTTGAAATTTAGTTATGGGTGTGGACGGGTTATATATATCCCCTTGTTGCATCAATAGGTTTCATGAAAACAATTAGTTGTCCAAATAAGATGGGGTTTTACCTATAGTATGAAACTATCTTGTGAATGTTATTGAAATTAGATGTATCATGATTCATAATAACATTACATCAAATAATGAATCATCTCCTTATTTTATAATTTTTATTTTTATTATAAATTATATTTTCACAATGATGATATCTATTGATTCATTTCATTCCCAAATTATTGATTAAATTGAATGTTATTTTATGTTATTTATCATTCTATATTTATTATTCTGAATAAAAATATGATAGATTAACATGTACATAACCCATCATTATAATTGGAGATCACACTAATTTTTTTCATTTCAATAATTTATATGAAAAAATACATTCAATAAGTATCATGGATGATGAGAAATTTCTTTTCCCCTATTTTATTTTCTATTATCAATGTAAATTTGAATCACTTATGTATATATTTTTCCCAAACATCTAAAATAATGTTCTCATTATGGCTTGACCCCTTTAATCTATTCCAATGTAATAATTCATTCACTAACATTTGGTTAATGAACATGGGGTTGTTTAAAATTCATTCTCTCCACTGATTATTTTTAATAATGTAACTAATGTCTTTGACTGAGATAAATAATTATAATGGACTAAATGTTGTTTTATATACTGAATAAAAAAATATATTAAAATCTAAAATAGGAAATCATTTTATGAAATTAATCTTATATGAATTACAAATTATAATTTAATAATTAATGCACATGACACGTAAATAATATTTTCATGGAAACTGTGTTTTTTTGCATTAAATTTATGTGGGTTTAAAATTTTTATTTATTTATAAATTTATTTTAATTAAATTTATTTTATTTTTGAAAAACATTTGTTTCCTCCAGATAAATAAAATTTATAATTGTGATAAATACATTCTTTATTAATGGAAAATTATAAAAAATTATTATGAATAATCCATTAAATAAGTCCAAAAAATTAAATAGAGGAATAATGATTTCATAACATATATTAAAATTAATTATTTAACCCATTGAAAAGTATTTTTCTGAATAAAATGTGTAAAAATTCATATTTCCTCCATATATAATGATAGATTCATAATATTACATTCTTTGGTAAAAACTATATTTTTCTCTATTCAATTGATAATTAATTATTTTAGAAAAATCTAAACATTTTAAATTAGTATAGTTTTTAAATGAAGAATTCAAAAACTAAATTATATTTAAAATGTTACAATTCATTATTTCAATATTTTATATTTTAATTGAAAATATAATCGATAATGAAAAAAATTTCAATTGAAAATTTTATATTTTTAAATCCATAAGTATTATTAATCTTATGGTGATTGTATTTAAAAATTATTATAATATTTTCATTTAATTGTTAATTTATAATTCATAATTTTTTTTAATAATATTGATATTAATGTATCATTTTTTAGTTTCTCATTTCATGTTGTAGAAACTATCAAATGAACTATCAACATTGATAAGGATACATTCTAATATATTAGTATGTTACAAGGAACAATGTATTTTTGGTGTGGGAATCATGAAAGAGAGTGCTCCTCACACACTGCACCCATTAAAATTTTCATGACTATTGCATCCCTTCCAATTGACTCCCAACCATCACTACTTGCAGTGACTGTTTTCGATCCTGACTCGAATGGGGTTGTTCTTTCCCCTAGGTCGTGGGATGATCCTAGCTCCTCATATAGTTCCCCCTCTTATGATTTGTCTTTCAATGATTCTCTTTGCTCTTCATCTTTTGGCCCTACCTAATTGCATATTCTGTCAGTGGCCCCTCTTGCATCGTCTGGCTCGAGAGTAGACAAGTCTCTGTCAGTGGAGGTCCTGGTGGGTGCCTTTGCGGAAGTAGAGGCATGCCTCATGTATACATCGGTGGCCCATTATGGTTCTGATAAACCTCATCTCTTGGCCAACCAATTTTTGTTGGGTCATGGGGATTTCATTATCTTGTGAAAATCTCTACAATCCACTAGAACATCTTCTACATTTTTCTTATCTAAAGAATTAAACTTCACCCACTATTGCTGTTGTGCAATTTGTTCTTTCAGTAAGTGGAATTTAAATGTTTCTCGATGGTCACTTGATGTCAATAAGGGGAAGGAATGCCCCTCAGCTACGGTTTGGGTCTCACATCCATGCCTTCCACTCCCCTTTTAGAATTCAGGTTTCATAAAGGCCATAAGGGATGCATTTATAGGATTTCATTGCACTGATGAGAACACTCGGTGTTGCTCTGATGTGTCGGTTTCATAGATCTGTGTGGAAATGGACATATTCATCATTCCTTCTAAATCCATATCCCTATGAGTGAAAGACACCATCATATGGTTTCAACCCATCTCTTACTCGGTCTATCAAAGGTTTTTTTCTTCCTACTTACTTCAAGGAAACTCTATATAAGTTTGTCAGAACCGACTTTGGGGTGGTCGTCATGGTTTTTTTCACCACTTATTTATTACATGTGGTGTATTTTGTATTTCCATTTTATTTATATTATCATGATTCTATTTATTTTCATGGTATTATGTGATTCATTTGGTGGTTATCAACTTTTTCTTATATGTCTTAATTGATTACAACGTGGTATGGTTTTTTAATCTCAATTTTTATTCACGTGAGATTCATGCTATATTAGCCACTATTTTTATTTATTTGGTGGATGTACTACCCATTGTTTTATTCTTTGTTTAATATACATTAATTTAGGGGAATTAACATATATAATGTGTGATCTATATTTCATGGGGGTGTATGTTTCATAAGATACCATATCGGTAAAGAAACCTTTCACCCTCCTCTTTTTAAAAGACTTCTTCTTGTTATGTCTTTTAATATACCTCTTATTATGTTGGGATATGTTCTTATATATCCACATTGATTTAAATTTTATGTGAATGTGATGAGATATCATTTTTTCTCTCATCATATTATTTTCTAAATTTTAATGTGACACTGTTAGGCTGTTGAATTTTTGTAAGAAATCTTCTTAACCAAATTTCAATTTTTGGGTTAAACATAAACGTCCTGATTATGTCGTGCTACGAATATATGTGAATAACCTCTTATTGTTATAAAAATAATATACATTTGTATTGGGTGTATTTATATTTTGTACCCATAATTATGTACTTTATTTATCCTTAATCTAAGGATTCCGTCTTTATAAGGGATTTCGTCTCAATTTACATTTCCATTGATACTTTATTGTTGATATGTACCAATTCACGCTTATATGTTGTATATACTATCCTTTGGAATATTATATGATTAATACCATTATTCTCATGATATTATTATGTTTTGATTAAATGTTATTCCACAATTATTTGTATTCTAGTATCATTCGTTTAGTTAAAAACTCTTTAACTAAAATATATTTTTAAATGTATTAGAGGATTATTCTCTTAAATCATTCACATTAAAGACCATGTTATAATAATGGTTTTAAAGATTTATTCATATGAACATGAATGTTTTGAAATTGAAATTTCATTCAAAAGCTCCAATGTGGTATGGGACACAAGGATTTAAAAATATGTTTAGTTAATATTTTGAATTGTTTTGAAAATGGTTTCATAAAAGATTTGATTTTTTAAATATTTTGAAATGATATATTGTTATGGAAATGTATAATTTTTATCTTCTCATTGTGTTTTTTATGGGTTATTAATATGTTATGGATATTGGGCATTTTTTACCTATACGAGTGGTTTCTTGATAAACCTATGGTCGGTGAGCCCTAGATAGCTCTCCAAGGCACGGGGTAATGTGACAGAGGTAAACATGAATGTTTAGCCTAAGAGATTTAGATAATATTCTGTGATGGGTATTCCAAATGTGACTCCGTATGTATCTGTGATAGCTATAATATATTTTTGATATAGATTCAACAAGTTACCTTTATGATTTATGATTTCTGTGTGTTATTCATAAATCTTATGATTTCAGGAGAAATGTTATGATTGAAAAGAATGGTTTCGTTGTATTATATTTATTGTTGGGATAATGTTTACATTCCTTATTTTATATCCCTTACTGAGATTCTTATGATCATCCCCTGTTTTTAAAATTTTTTCCACAGGACATAAAGATAAATAAGGGTTGATGATGGAATCAAGGAAAAGTCATGATATCTAAAACAACGAATTAGACATGACTATTTCTTCAAGAGTTTTTTAATGAAGAAAAATTGATACTAAGTAGAATTTTCTACACAAAATATTCATGATTTTCTGTAAATTTTATGACCTAATTCTATAAAACTATAAACCTGAAAATATCTTCAATGTGAATTACCCATTTAATTCAAGATAATGCAATGTTTAAGGCTGGGCCCTTACAGTTGGTATCATAGGTCAGTTTAGAAAACTTTAGGGGTTAGGGTATTCTTTAATCATAAGTTACATTTCCATAATGGTTATGATTTTATAAAGAGTCATAATTATTTTAAATAAAGTGAAAGGATTTATGATAACATGAATAAGTACATATTTTTATCTAACCACCTCATATGATATTATATGATTATTTTTCTGATATACAAAAACTGAACCTTTTGGATTTAGTAAATGGAAAGATCTAATAGGAACCAAAGTAACAGTGGATGTGAAGAAATCAATGATGGTTTTCTGAATGAGAAACAGAATGAAATGAGAGAATCATTTAGACCTCTTGTGGTTATTCTCAACCATCTATCTAGAGTCATGATTGACAACCTGGAACTTGGTTATTTTTATAAGGCATAATTTTTGCGAGAAAAAAATCCCTACAAATGTTGAGATAATATTCAAAAAGGTAAGTATATTAAAAAACCTACGTGTCAAGGATGTGGAAAGAAACACATATGAAAATGTTTCGAAGGGACAGGAACATACTATAGATGTGGAATTGAAGGTCATAAAGAAGGAACCTTCAATGAAAAAATTAATCATCCAGTTGACTCTAGAGAAGAGAAATATGTTCTTTCTAAGGGATCAATTGAATGTTTAAAATGTGGTGTGGATGGTCATTATGAAAACAAGTGTCCTTAGAAGAAAATACAGGAATGGGATCACCAGGATCGTACAAATATATGTTTAACAATACCTAATTCCATTCCAATTGAGGATGAAGAAACTGACAGTGACAAATGAATGGTATGGATTATTTCTTAACATATGTTTCGACATTATTGATTTTTTTAATATGATTCATGATTTTGTTTGTAGGAAAGAATTATTTACGAATAAGTTGGTAAATAATGGTTAATGGATCATGAAGAACGTTGAATGAGTACAAAGTCAACATATAAGGGATACAAGAGTTATGGTAGATTTTAGGATTGTTAAATTCTTAAAATTATTAAGGATCTTTTGATGATGGGATTACATTGGAATAATTTTTATAGTATGTGTAACCCTGAAGTTTTATATTTGAAAATGTTATTCATGGAATAATTATTGTTTCTTCTAATGATTAATGGCGGAATTTTATTTTGGGAGAATCTAAGTTTTTATTAAGGACATATGGTGATTTGAGTTATTTATGGAAATTATTAACCTATCATAGAGAATATGTGATTTGGTTAATTACACATGAGTATGATACATTATTTTTGGTTCATTTTAGTTGGAGATAAATGTTAAGATTTATTGTGGAACTATCTAATAAAATCCTTCTGAGTTTTGGGTTTCCATATTATTTTGAATTATTTTTAATAATTTTAAGGACAATTGTATATTGAATGGTCTTTCATGAACTTTGGGTACTTTTGGTTGAATTTTGGAGATTAAGAGTTGTACTTATATTTATAAATGATTATCCATTTGGGGATTATCTGATCACTTAATAACCCATTTTGATTTTGGTTAATGTATGAAGATGAGGAAAATATATGGTTCATATTTTTTGGATCATTTTATTCTCTAGAAGTTGATTATAGTTCTTTCAATGTGAACATGTCATCATGAATACTTACTATTTGGGGAAAAGATGAGTTTGTGGTAGAATTTTGTTAATGGATGACACTCTACATAATGAGTAAGTATATTTCCTTATTATATTTGTCATGTTGTTAATAAAAATTATCAACTCTATGAAATGTATCTTGAAGAAAAATTGTTAAGAGCTCTCTTTTTTTCATCAGACTTTTACCCAACCACCAATTTTTGGTATTGGGGTGGTAAAATTTCCATGATCAAATTCTCTATCACTCTCTATTAATCAGTGAGAGACAGTTTCTCTTCCATTTCCATGTTTTCATGGAATCCTAGTATTTTTTTTCTGGGGTAACCTTTTTACTTCTATATCCTTATTTTAAAGTGATAGTTTTATTGACTCTTTTTACGATGTGTGACATTCAATGATGTTTCCGAACACAATTTTAAAATTGCGAGGACGTAATTTTTAAAAGGGGGAAGGATGTGACATACCAGCTAAATAAAGAACATGAAATTTTAATATTTATTAATAATTGTGGATTAAGTATTACTTTTACTCTATAGAAGATGTTATGTTCCATGGCCTACCTGATACACAACAATGGGTTTCATTGAAATCTTACATTGCACACTAATAATATAATCTTATTATTTTTAATGATAGTTAGCACCTAGTCATTATATTAGCTAAAATGAGTAGAACTAACTAAAATATTATTATACATTTTTGTTGAATATTTTTACATTTATTAAATAAATGTTAGAGGCTTAAAAGGTAAATGAATCTAAGTATAAATACTAAAATAATAATTAAAATGTCTATTTACTGCCTTTTGATGTAGAACCCTCAATAAATATAGTTTTGGACATTTTTTTATGTTCAATTTGAAAAAATAAAATTCTTATTCAGATTTGGGACATTAAAATATACTTTAGGTAAATTTTTCTTATATTTCTGATAAAGTTAATTTTTTAATGAATGGTGAAAATACTGTATTTTTACTCAAAATTTCCTTTTAATATAATATATTTATATGGTTAGAATAACTCTTTAATTGGTTATAAAGTGTAATTAGAATATATTTTTACCAGTTAATCCAATTTTGGAAATTTGAATTAATTTCACATTGAAATTGGAAATAAACAAGTGTCGATCTTTTGGTAATTATTATTTCTTACAAACACGCTTTTTGTTTTGACAGCGGGAATTAATTTTAAATTAATTTATACCAATTATGTTTTTTTAATATAGAAAAATGGATTCCAAATTTTGATTCAGAAGGTTCAAATTGTGTAGATATGAAACTTATATTTTTAGACATTTTAAATATTTTCTTATTAAATATTTTATTTACCATGATTAAAGGGTAAATATAGTAAGTAAGGGTAAAATATAATATTATAATAATATTAAATTACTCGAACATGTTTTCAAATTCTATTGGGTGATACATTGCCGACCATTGTCGTCCTTGGGTCGAATTTGGGACCCCATGGAGCCACCTGGGAGTAATAATGACACAATATTAATTAATTTAATGTAAAGACAAAAATGAAATATACAAATAACCTTTAGTAAATCAATTTTTTCATGCGGTTATATATGATATAATTTAGACTGTAAATATTATTTGGAAATATAAAAATATTTCCTACATCATGTTATTTGTTTATAATTCTTGGACATTATATAAATTAAATTATTTATGACACAATAGTGATTCAATATTTACATCATTAATAAATGATTTAAATAAATAAGATTATAAATATTAAAACAATATCCAAAACATGTCCAATTCTTATTTTATTATATTATTTCTACCATGAGTCATCTTAAATTTGATTATAATGATAATATGGCCTTTTGAAACAAAAGATCAGGTTATAATAAAATAATTGTTTCAAACTTTCCTAAAATCCCCTCCTCTCCCTTATAAAAATCCCTCACTTCCTACCGATTTTTCAAACTTATCAAGCCTTTGGTTCATCACAATATATTCTAATAAACTCATATGATATCTCTCTTCATCCTTGAATCCTTACATATGGCATAAAACACTTCAAGAAACCCTTTTGGTTCAAACCAAAGAGAGTTTCTTGATTTAAAGGTAACATGTTCTCTTAAGTTCTTATGTTTTATTTTACTTCTCCAACCCCATATACTCGTTATATTTATTTATTTTATAACCACACTAGTATCCAAAATACACTATGATGTTGTTATGATAAGGATTCGATCTACACATACACACACCTCCATCTAATGGGTAAAGATCATACTGTTCCTGTGGATGGAAAAATAACGCCCCACAAAACGATGGCTATTCAATAAAATTATAACACCTCTCATGGTGGACATTATGATGACACTGTATTAATATATGATATATATTATGATTAATCTTACTTTATTCTTCTTTATTTATTAGGTATAGCATACATTTATGGTTTCCATAATGGGTAAACACGATAATTTCATTTTAGGAAGTGAGGACTACCAACCCCTCAAATTGATATGACTCGTTGATGCCTTTTGTGGGATGTATGAATGATATATTTGATGATATAATATATGATACTATACTATAATTATAATATACATATGTATCATTATGTTTTAATTCAAATGAAGTACGTAATATAAATGAATGTATCGTTCATGCATACGTACGTCTTACCGTCTCTATGAATGGTGTATTTCATTTCTTATGTCCAAATTTTATGTACTATTATAAATACAAATATATACTGAATATATTTGATTTATATGATATTTAATTGATGAATATAATTCTGGAGATAATATATTTTTTATGACATTGACAACTTGTAATTATAAGGAGTTCATTTTTACTAAAGCACCAAATATCGACGAAACAACCGTTAATATGTTAAATGATTAAATAATTTTTATGAAGTGGTAATAAGTGATACTATAGTAATAATAAACTTGAAAAGAGTTCTTTAATAAGGTAGAAATTATCTTTAGTTTATTATTCAGGAGATTACAGAATGATCGAGTCAAGTCGCACATGATGTAAGGGATTTCTTTTCTCACTTTTAATTTCGTGAGATTTCAAATGTTCACCACTTATTTATTTCATGTGGTGTATTTTGTACAGACATTTGATATATATTAACATGATTCTATTTATATTAATGGTATTATATGATTCATTTGGTGGTTATTATTTTTTTCCCATACGACTTGATTGATTGCAACGTGGTAAGGTTTTTTCATCCCACTTTTTATTCCTGTGAGGTTCTTGCTATATTATCCACTATTTCCTTTTGTGTGGTTGATGTAATGCCCATGAATGTATTATTTGTGTAAAATAATGTAATTCATGTGTATTTACATATTCATTGTGTGATCTTTCTTTTATGGGGTGTATGTTTCGTATGTTACTAAATTGGTAATGGAACCTTTCACCCTCCTCTTTCTAAAAGACATCTTCTTTTTAAGTAAATTAATTTATATCTTATTATTTTGGGATATGTTCTTATATATCCTCATTACAGTAAATTTTATGTCGAAGTTATGAGATATCATTTTCTCTCTAATCAACTAATTTTCAGAATTTTAAATTGACGTCGTTTGGCTGTTGAATTTCTATAAGAAAACTTCTCAACCCAATTTCAATTTTTGGGTTAAACATATACTTCTTGATTCTATCGTGCTTTGAATATATGTGAATAACCTACGATTGTTTTACACATAATATCCATATATATTGGGTGTATTTATATTTGTCTCACATAATTATGTAATTGACTTATCCTTAATCTAAGGATACCTTCTTTATAAGGGATTTCATCTCAATTTACATTTCTATTGAGACTTCGTTGTTGATATGCACCCATTGACTATTATATAGTGTATATACTGTCCATTGGAATATTATATAATTAATAAAATTATTCTCAGTATATTATTAAGTTTTTATTAAATTTTATTAACCAATTATTTTTATTCTAGGATCTCTCATTCTGTTAAAAACCCTTTAACTAAAATATTGTCTTAAATGGTTTAAAGTTTTGTTCTTATAAGTCATTCACATTAATGTACATGTTTTAAAAATTGTTTTGTGGGTTTATTTATATGCACATGAATGTTTTGAAATTGAAATTTCTATCAAAAGTGTCAATGTGGTATGGGACACATTGATTTAAAAATCACTTTATTTATTTTTTAAATGTTTTTTAAAATTGTTTGATAAAATCTTTGATTTTTTCAATATTTTGAATTGATATATTGTGATTACAATGTGGAAATGATTTTTCCCATTATGTTTGTTTTATGGGTTATGAAAATGTTGTGACTATTGGGCATTGTTTACGTATACAGGTGGTTCTGTGATAAACCTATGACAGGTGAGGCCAAGATAGCTCTCCAATGCATTGGGTAAAGTGATAGTGGTAAATGTGAATGTTTCTCTTAATAGATTTTGGAAATATACTGTGATGGGTATTCCAAATGTGACTCTCAATGTATCTGTGATAGTTACCATGTATTATTGATATGGATTCCACAAGTTACCTTTATGATTAATTATTTCTGTGTGTTATTCATAAATCTTTTGATTTCATGAGGTATGTTATGACAAAAAAGTATCTTTTAATTATTTTGTATTTATTGTTGTGCAAATGTTTTCATTCCTTATTTTATATCCCGTACCAATATTTTTAAGCATATCCAATATTTTGAAATGTTTTCCACAGGAATTAAAGATGAATAAGGTTCAAGGATGGGATCAATGAAATGTCATCCTATCTATATCATAGAACTAGACATGACTAGATTTTTCAAGAGTTTTTATATTATGAAAAAATGGGTATTGATTATAATTGTCTACATGAAATATTCAGGTTGTTATGTAAATATTATTACATATATCTCTAAAACAAAAACCTTAAAATATCCTCAACATGAATTATCAATTTAATTCATGATTACGAATTGTTAAATTTCGGGTCCTTGCATCTTTGTTTGATATCATCATTCTATAACCTATCACGCCCCTCCAATTTCTTTGGGTTGTCTCTCCTCTTCTTCTTCCCTCTTTCCCCTCCCACTTCCCACTCCTCCATCCCCCATTCATCTCCCACCTTCCCCTCCACTCATTTCTCTACCTCCTCTTACTTCTCTTCCTGTACCCCTCACCCGAGATTCTAAAAATCTTAAACCTAGTTCCTCTTCTTCACGTCGCAACAAGGACCCTAGCTAGCTTCATGATCTAAAACCCCCTCCCCCTTCCTGTGTGACCACACCATGTAGTGAAGGTAGGAGTGCTAGGGCTAAATCTAAAATGCTGAGGGATATCTCCACCACCATCTCCTCAAAACCCATGATTTCTAGGGCCAGTGCTGAGACGCTCCTCGCCAAATTATTCCTTCAATATTATGGAATTCCCCTGGCCATTGAGGTCTTCAAAAAAAATTCTTCTCAGCTTCTGTTCGCAAACACACGGTCAGTATCATTTCTGTTATAGAGTTGAAGGAAAACTACTCCAGTATTTTCATCTTCTCTAAAAGGCTCTCAATGCATGTGTATATTCATGGGGACCTAGTCGACAATCATATTTGGATATTCTAGCATCGAAACATTTCATTTTATCTCATTCATTATGATGACTGACATGTTACCACAAAGGTCACACATAGAAAATGAGTGTTCCTTGCAACTTTTATCTACAGGAGAAGCGATGCTCATCCCCTCAAGTTTAATTGGCATGATCATTCTCATATTAACTTGGGAAGCTACCCTTTGTTCCATATAGGGGACTTTAATTCCATTTTGAACTCAGAGGAAAAGAAAGGTAGATTCCCATTTCTCAATAATTCTAGCATTTCCATTGCCAAATTCATGGCTAACAATGGGCTTATGGATCCTGGATTCAATGGAGATAACTTTATGTGGTCAAATAATCAACGAGGCCTTTGCCGCTTATGGGGCTATATGAACTGGTTCATGGCTAACATGCAGGCCATCTCTCTCTACCCAAATACCCAAGTCACCCTATATGGTGTGCAGACTCTACAACTATTCCTCGATCCTCATTAACATTTCTGCGATTCTGGATAGATAGGACAACATTCACTATCTTCAACACTAGGATAGTTTGTATGGTTTTCACCAAGTGGTTAGTGAGATGTGGCATGTGCCTGTCTGGGGGAGGCTATGGGTGGCCTTTCACAACAAACTCAGAAAAATAAAAGGCAAACATCATGAAATTTCAATCCTACTCCCTTAGTCAGACAAGGATACAAAAGATATCATTATGGAGATCAATCATCTCAATAAAATTATTGAGAGTTCTTGGGATTATCATACATTCAAAGAGCATTCCACAAAAAAAAAGGATACTCATGCTGAATTTATTCTTTGCCAGGAGCATCTAGTTATAGAGAATGAGAGGATCATATAGTTAGAGGAAGGCGATCGTAACACATCTTTTATCCATGCATGTATCTTGGAATGAAATTCCTGGATATCCCCATCATCTCAACGCTAGATGGGTCATTCTTTGATGGAAAATATGTTGTTCGGAGCCATGATCACCCTCACTTCAATGATCTTTTGGCAGGCCTAAACACTTGATTTCCTGAAAACTACCCAAGAGGGGAAGTGAGCTTTCTGGATACCATTTTGGCCCTTGTATCTCCCTAGATCAATGATTTCACACCCAAGTCTTTATTTTTCCTTGGTCCCTGCCCAGGTCAGGGTTCGAGAAAGGCCATGTCTAAAATTTTTGAGCGTTGACTTAAAAATTCATGTTTTGGGGATTGGCGACATCGACTGCACGGGCAGAGTACAGTCCGGATATCATGTCGTTGTGCCCAGAAAACCACATGATCACTTCTGTATTGGATAGATCCCATCACACAGTTCGCACATGGCCACTTGAGCCATACACGGACTGCGCAGTTACCCAACATTCCCAGAAATGATATAAATAAAATAAATACAAGATGAGAATAATAATTTAACAATTTAATGTAAAGAAAATGAAGTGTTGAAATCTTACATATATTATTATTGTGGTTGTAGATAATAAAATTATTATGATTAAAAATGGTCTTGTTATCTTCATTATTAAAATTTTATTACTGTTATAAATGTCGTTATAGATAATATAATTAAAATGAATGTTAATTGTTATAACAATTGAGAAACATTATTACTGTATTTTTTAATAGTTATTTATTTATTTATTTATTGTTTCAAATTACTTGTGTGGAGACACACCTCCTTTCCACATACCTCATGCACAAACCATCCCTCTCCTGCCCTAACTCTCGCACCCCTCCTATTTTTCCAGCCACCTGCAGCCCCTAGAATTCTCCTACTCCGCCTCCTGCGTGTCATCTAGCCAGACGCGCCACCCAGCTGGCACGTTCTGATCCTGTTCCCATTTCCCTGCTCTGGCCACTCCTCCCAGGACTCAGACGTGAAACCTGCTACATCCTCTCTTTATCTTGGTGCAACCCTCCTCCGGTAACCCCTTGAATCGTCTCTCCTTACCTCTGTTAGCAGCACAACACCCCAGAGGCGCCTCAGACTCCTCCTCACACCGGCAGCACACCCTCTTCACCCCGGCTTGATGGCCCTGTGCACCGTCCTCTCCCATCCGACACGACCTGCTTCTACCATCTTGTCTCCCTACATAGTGACCTCCGGCCATGACCAGCGACCTCCATCCATGACCCACGACCTCTGGCGCAAGACCATCGAGAAGGTCTCTCATCTTATCCCTTGAGTTTTTGGGTTATCGGTGGGTATGAGGTTCTTTTTATTGTTCTATATTGATTCCTTTTTGTTCTAATTCTTTATTTACGGTATAATTTGGTTCCCTCATGGTGCGTTTTTTTTGTGATTGGTGCTTGGCACCATGTTCTGGGAGTTATTGACACCTGATGTAAGTTGTTCTAAAGATAAAAATTTTTTGGGCTACTTGTTTGTTTGTGTGATTAATTTACTATTCTTATGAGTTTATCGGTGTGTTACTTAGTCTCTCTTTTTTGTGGTGCGAATGGTATTTTTTGAATGATTGGTGTGTTTTCTGATTAGAAATTAATTTTTTTAAGGTTCTGTCAATGTTTTCGGTTGTTTTAGTGCAATGTTTTCAAAATGGGTTACTTACGTTGTTTTCTTGGTGCGAAGTTTAATTTTCTTAAAAATGAACTTGGATTATGGTTAATATTTTGTAGCCTACTCATGGGAATTAAGGTTCGTTCTGGTAGAAGACATTTGTGTGCAGTTTAACAATTTTTTTTATTAATTTCATAAATTTTTTATTTTAAATGTGCAAGTAGTGAAAGCTCTCTTATGGTGTGTTGCAGGTGCACGTTTTATTATAAAATGGGTTTGGAGCATGTATTGGGTGTGTAATGTCATGTGGTTTCTTTATAATTGTTTTACAAATTCTAAAAAGGTTTATTAAATAGAATCGATGGTGCGTGTTATGTTTTGAAAGTATGTCAATGTGGTTTTTGCACCGTTTGTACATCTGAATTGTTTTATGTCAAAGGTTATGTGATTTCAATTGTTTTCCATTTTTTTGAAGTGCATTGGCGAGGTAATTTGGAAATTCTGTGATCACCATCTTGCACAAGTTAGTGAACCCATTTGAGGCATCACGTGCCATTGTGATTGGACATCGACCCGAGGAAGGTCCCCCAATGCACTCGGCTTTAAATTCAAAATTTATTAATTGCTAGAAATTTTATTAATTTTAATACATGGTAAATGATAAAAGATAATTAATTTTTAAATTATTATTTGGTGTAAAAATAGCTGTTTATTTTATACACGACACTTGAAATAGTTTCTTGATTAACGAACACCCAATAGTGAAAGAAATCATGTTTGGACTTTATGCATAATTCACATAATTTAAAATGTAGATTTGCCTTATTGATAAATGATTTATTTGGAAGCATGAACAAGTGTTTTTGTTCTCTTGGGAAATGTGTATTTTCATTGAAATTGGTGAATTCCCGTTTGACATATTAACAAAATAAATTATTTTGGAAAACACTCTTCAGTGTGATGTAGGGGTGATCTTTGGTGTATGTTGACTACATGAGTTGTGTGTGATGTTTTTCATACTTGATTAACTTTGTTGACTCACCCCTTTAATTTTTATTATAAATGTTGACATGGTAATTTGGCATAGAAGTGAATCTTTTGAGAATGATTGTTGAAGTATATTAGATTACGCACTGGATAGTGGACCATTGTACGGATTATACTCTGCTAGAAGATTGGGCCCCTCAGTTATGCCATGTAGGGAAACATCAGGCATTAGGGCGTTATAACGTCATCGAGAGTATGCATGCCTTCAGAATGAGTCGCATCTGTATAATGTTCGGGATTATTCAAGAGATCCTAGGTTCGAACCATGTTTTATTTAGTGTCTGTTTATATGCGGTGGAAAATTAAGAGGTCATGTTCTGTAGCTGTCCCATGTGTGCCACTTTTTCCATTTCCCTTAGTGTGTTTTGTTTGTTGTGTGTGGTTTTCCATTTTACTAATAATTAAATGTTGGATTTCTATATTGTTCTCAAAAATTTTTAAAAATGAAATGAACATATTCCTTTGTAACATTAAACATGTTTTTGAATTAAAAAGTGCAATGAACTGTTACTTTTTTTAGAAATAAAAGTGTTTTGTGGAAACTAATATTTTATATAATTTATTTCAAACATGGAATTAGTGAATTATTTATTTATTGGTATGTGCATTGTGAATAGAATTATATGGGCCTACCTGGTGAGTTTTATTACTCATGACTATAGTGTTTTTCTGTTTTTAGTTTCTGTTGCAGGTTTGACTCAAGCTTGGTCATTGCTGGTGAGAGTTGGTTGTGGTTTTGTGGGCAACTCTCAGAGTCACGAGGATTTTTTGTCATGGTCATGTTAGTTTGTTTGTGTTGATCGTATTTTCTTTTTCATGTTGTTTATTTACTTTGCATTGTCTTATTTTCTTCTCACTGCATTATTAATTTTTATTTGGAGAAATCATTCCATAATTGTTCTCTGTTGATGCCCTGTCACTTCTCGCTAGCCCGGGGGGATCATAAATACCTCTTGAGACATGTCGTGGACTGGCTCGGGTGATCAGTTCAGGGCCAACCCGGGTTGGTTATGAAAATATAGTTTCTGAGGTGGTCATATCTTGAGTAGACCTTCTTTTTTCAGAGCGCACATTGTTATTTTGGTTCATCATTTTAGAAGAAGTGGAATTGTCAGGACATCAGGCATGTGGGAGAAAAGGACGTCAGGAACTATTGTTTTTTTCGAACCTCAGGTTACCATGGTATGTCTGGGTTTGTCGATGTCCTTTGATTCTTATGGTTTTTTTCATATTGGGAAATGAAATGGGAGTCGGGAAGGTGACCTCCGTGAGAACTCATGGTCTGGAAAGCCATGTGGAGTAGGGGACATTACCCTAGAATTCTCTCATTGATGATGGTGTGACTGGAATGTGGCCGCAAACCATATATTCGAGTCACCCATCATCACTACTTTCCCCCTAGTGAAACTTTTGAGTTTTCCTTGATTCTAAAAATTGTTTTGTAATGTTTTATTTTAGAGTTTGTGAATAGTTGAATTTGACATTACAATGACCATGTATTGATATCAGTCCTTGTTTTCTTTTTCCTCAGTGTTCACCCCCTCGATGGTTTGATGGATGCCCAAGGTGAAGCCTCGTGAGGTGCATCCGTAGAAAATCCTCTAGTTGATCAACCTATAGAATATGTTCTAGAGTTCCATAAGTTCAACCCTCCCATATTTTATGGTCAAGAAGAACCATTTGAGGCAGAGGAGTGGTTATATATTATTTAGAGGAAGTTACGATTCATTGGGTTTCAGGATTCGTTAAAGGTGAAGATGGAAACCTTTATGTTTTAATGTACAACCTGGAAATGTTAGGAGTACTTGTCTCTGAATAAACCAAGGAAAGATCTAAAATGGGAGTTTTTCAAGTCATCGTTCATCCAACACCAATTCTCTGAGTTGAAAAATCTGAGAAAGAGGATGGAGTTGTGTTGTCTTTAGTAGGGCATTGAATCAGTACTGGAATTCAATCAACATTTCATAGACCTAATTCTGTATGATCAATGGTTCATTGTGAATGATCCTGGGAAAGATCAACAATTTGACTCTAGACTCCAACCTGAACTGTGATCAAAAGTGGAAGATCACAACCTAACAACCTTCTAAGATGTTGTGGGGAAATTATTTATTGATGAATCTGATCTAGCTGGAGGGTTTAAGATAGAAAATCATCCCCTACCTTGGGAAGCAATGCAGAGGATGGCGAAAGGAAGAATGATATTCTCTCGGATGTGAGTTGTTGTAATAGAGGAATCATGAGGCATTCAGACCAGCCGTCTTCTTCTTCACAGCGCAATGATGGGATCTATCATTGGTGTGGTAGGTAGGGTCAAAAGAGGCCAATGTGTCCAAGTTCTCCTAGACCCTACCACACCTGTGGAAGTTGGGGTCACTTGAAGTGATTTTGTCGTGGTGTTTCTAAGAAGCACTCTGAAGCTAAATGTGGCTCGTCGAAGGTCTCCTCATCCCTTCATTAAGAGTTAGGTGATGTTTGGGGGATAGTATGAGGTTTTCTCTTTGTACTGCTCCTTGGATATAGTAATCATCACTTGTAGTGTTTTGTGGTGTTTATTTTATTTTAGCTATAAGAATGGTTGGGGTGAAACCTCTTTGAAAATTTTATTTTATTTGAAGTGTGTTTGGTGAAATTCTGGTGTGGGTGTTATGTTTGGTAATTTATAAAGCCTGACTATGAGGCAGGATATGCTTCAATCCTCGGTGCTCCTGTCATAGGCCCCAGAGTGAAGTTGGGATATAGTTAGGTGAACCCCAACAGTGGAATAAGGGCCTTGGATTAATTTTGGTATTTAGTGCATCATGGTTTGTGCTATACCATGGGTGTGAAGTTTTTAGGGTAGTTATGACGGTAGTTTTGATAATCGATCGATTGGGCCATTCCATTCCCTCACCTACCCTTGTTGTGGGGTTTATTTTCATGTGGAATGTTTTTAAGTTCACTTAATCTCGTTAGTTCTTATAGTGGGGAGACCCATAGTGGGTTTAATAGAGTTACACCTAATGTAATTTAGAGTAAGCCCAATCCTTATGGTAGGGAGTCTATTTGGGACACTCCATGTTAGTATCAGAGTTTCTTTTCATGTATCTTTTGGTGGTACGTGGTCTCGTGCGGAACCACGTAATCCTATGTAGGTCCTCTAGTGTAAATGTTGAAAATGGAGTACACACAATGGGTTTTTTAGACTAATATTATGGGAATAAGTGTTAGAGGTAGTTAAAGTTAATTCATTCTCTAGTTGAGATGGATGGTTTGGGTTCTGCTTGGTGACATTTACGGTGATCGTGTATTAAGGATGAGTTGATTGTCATGGGTTTTTGGTGAATGTTTGGATGGATCAATTGAAGTCTCATAAACAATTGGTTGTGGGTGAGACTTGATGTGTTTTATAATTGGTTCTAGATCTTGTTCTGGCTTTTCGAAGTCAGAAAGCAATATGCAGGTGAGAATTGTCACAGCAGGGTTTTTATTTTTTCCTTAGTCCTTGCCTGGGTCGGGGTTTGTGTGAGACCCTGTCTAAAATTTATGAGCTTTGACATAAAAATTCCTGTTTTGGGGCATGGCAGCTTCGGCCGAACGGGCAGAGTATGAACCGGAGATAGTGTGGTTGTGACCAGACACCCGCGTGATCAATTTGTATTGGATAGAACCCACCGCATGGTTCACACAAGGCCACTTGAGCCGCACACAGCCACTTGAGCTGCACACGGACTGCACAGCTGCCCATCATTGAAATAAATTATATAAATAAAATAATGACGAGATGAGAATAAGAATTTTACAAATTAATGTAAATAAACTGAAGTGTTTTAATATTACAAATAATATTATTATGTTTCCAGATAATAAAATTATTATGATTAAAAACTGGTCTTGTTATCATCATTATTAAAATTCTATTACTATTATAAATGTTATTATAGATAATATAATTAAAAACAATATTAATTCATGTAGCAATTAAGAAATTTTATTATTGAATAATTTTTTTTTTTGGTTTACCCTATCTTTCCTGTCACCCCACCCCCTTTCCCCCTACCTGTTGCACGAACCCTCCCTCTCCCGATTTGGATTGTGTGCAGAACCCACAAAGCTCCTTCCCTCCTACCCTAACACTCACTCCCCTTTTGTTTTTCAAGCCACCTGCAACCCTCGGATCCTTCGTACTCTGCCTCCTACGTGCCATCCAACCAGCAGCTCCATCTAGCCGGCGCATTCCGACCCTGACCCCTAACCCTACTCTAGCCTCACCTCCCACATGTCGGGCCAGCAGCCCGCCGCATCCTCCCTTTATCCCAGCACCACCCTCCTCCAGTCACCCCTTGAATTGACCTGTCTACCCTCTGTCAGCAGCACAACACCGCAGAAGTTCCTCGGGCTCCTCCTGCTCAAACAGGCAGTGCACCCTCTTCCTCTCGGCCAGTCGGCCCTACGTGCTGTCCTCTTCCATCCAACCCTACCTACTTCCAACATCATTTCTCCTTGCGTGGATACCTCTGTCCATGACCAGTGACCTCCATCCATGACCCGCGGACTCCGGTGAAAAACCTTTGAGATGGTATATCCTCTTATCCCTTGTGTTCTTGGGTTTTTTGTGGGCTTAAGGTACTTTTTAGTGTTCTATTTTGATTAATTTTGGTTCAAATTCTTGATTTAGGGAACAATTTGGTTCCCCCATGGTTCATTTTTGGTGTGATTGGAGTTTTTCACCATGTTTTGGGAGTTATCGACACATGATGTTTGATTTTCTATCAATAAAGTTTTTTGGGCGGATTGTTTCTTTGTGTGATTAATTTACTAGGATTATGAGTTTATCAGTGTGTTCTTTAGTCTCTTTATTTGTGGTGTGAATGGTAATTTTTTAGAATTATTGGTGTGGTTTATGCTTAGAAATGAATTAATGATTATGGTTATGTCAACGTTTTGGGTTGTTTTATTATATTGTTTTCAAAATGGGTTTCTGGAATTGATTGGATGGTGGAAAGTTTAATATTTTTAAAATGAACTGGGTTTATGTTTAATATTTTGTAGCCTCCTCTTGGAATTTAAGTTGCATTCTAGTGAAATCAAGTTTTGTGTTGTTTAAATTGTTTTTATTAATATCAGCAATTTGTTATTTTAACTGTGTAATTAGTGCACACTATGATATGGTGTGTTAATGGTGCATGTTTAATTTTGAAGGGGATTTTGAGAAGGTCTTGGGTGTATAAAGCCATGGTATTCTCTTTAGAATTGTATTAAAAAATTTAATGGGGTTTGTTAAATAGTTTTGAAGGTGCGAGTTCTGTTTTGAAAGTATGTTGAGGTGGTTTATGCAATTTTTGATCATTGAGATTGTTTTTAGTCTATGTTTATAGGATTTCAATTTTTCTGCATTTGTCACATCTCATTGGAGAGGTAATTCTGCAATTCTGCGATCGTCATCATGCACATGTCAGTGCGCCCGTTTGAGGTGTGACACACCATTGTGTTTGGACATCAAGTAAAGATAGGTCCCCCACTACACTCACCTTTAAATTCATAATTTATTAATTTCTTGAAATTTTATTAATTATGATACATGGTAAATAATATAACATAATTAATTTTTCAATGATTATTTGGTGTAAAAAGAGCCATTTATTTTATACATGACACTTGAAATATTTTCTTGATAAACGGACACCCAGTAGTGAAAGAATTTCCATTTGGCCTTTAAACATAATTCATAGAATCTCAAATGTAGTTTTGGTTCATTGATAAATTATTTCATTTTAATACTGAACAAGTGTTTTGGTTCTCTTGAGAAATGAGTATTTTCTTTAAAATTGGTGATGGTCCATTTGGCACTTTAATAAAATTAATTATTTTGGAAAACTCTCTTCAGTGTGACTCATGGGTGATCCTTGGTGTATGTTGACTTCATGAGTTGTGTGTGATGTTTGGGCTACATGATTGACTTTGATGACTCGCCCCATTCATTTTTATTATACATGCTGACATTGGGACTAGCCATAGTAATTGGATCGTCTGAGAATGTTTGTTTTAGTATTTTAGATTATGAACTGGCTAGTGACACTTTGTACGTATTATACTCGACTAGGGGATTGAGCCCCTTAGTTAGGCCATGTAGGGTAACACCGAGCGTTAGAGATTTATGATGTCATCGAGAGTAGGCATGCCTTCACGTCTAGTCACATGTATAGTATGTTCTCGATTGTTCACGTGCTCCTACGTTAGACCAATGTTTTGTTTAGTGATTGTTTGTATGTGGGGGACAATTGAGAGGTATAGTTAAATTGCTTGCCCCTTTGTGCCACTTTTCCCATTTCCCTTAGTGTGTGTTGTGTGTTGTATTACTTTTGACTGACAACTAAAATTTGGATTTCTATATTGTTCACAAAATTGTCTTAAAATTCAATGAATCTTTCCTTTCAAACATTAAACATGTTTTTGAATTAGAAAGGGAAATGGACCATTAATTGTTTTAGAAATGAAACTGTGTGTGGAAACTAATATTTTATATAATTTAGTTCAAACCAAGAATTAGTGAATTCTCTATTTAATGATATGTACATTGGGAATTGAATTAGTCGGGCCTACCTACTGAGTTTTAATACTCAAGCCTATAGTGTTTTCATGTTTTTAGTTTCTGTCGAAGTTTTGACATGAGCTTGCTCACCACGGGTGAGAGTTGATTTTGGTTTGGTAAGAGACACTCAGAGTTGATAGGAATTTTGGTCATTATCATGTTATTTTTTCTTTGATTATCGTTCGTTACTTTTCATGTTGTTTATTCACATTGCGTTGTTCTATTTTCAGAATGATTATTTATTCATTTTTATTGGGTGAAATCATTCCTTGGTTGTTCTATGTTGATTCCCTAGCACTTTTCGCAAGCTTGGGAGGATCGGGAATGCCCCTCGGGCCATGTCGTGGACCGACTCAGGTGACTGGTTCAGGGCCTACCTGGTTTGGTTCGTGACAAGTGAGGAAATGGCGGCCTTACCCAAAGAAGTGTAAGTTCAAGATGCAATTATGCAGATCAATTTCGATACCTCTCTAAATATTGATAGTTTTCTAGGTTCCATCTACAGAGAGGCCCAGGAGGTCATCAAAGAGGACCTTATTGCGGTTATTCAGGACTTCTTCTGTGGAGGATGTCTCCCTAGAGTGGCATGTTCCACATCCTATGTCATCCTTCCAAAAATGAATCAACACTCTTCTATACATAACTATCGACCAGTTAGCCTTTGAAACATCTCTTACAAGGTCATATAAAGTGTTCTTATTACCATACTCAAGGCCCACATAACCCACTGGATCTCTTGAGAATAGCATAGATATGTGAGAGGTCACACAATTCAGGTTACTGTTTCCTTGTTACAATAAATGATCTGAGACATCAACACAAAGGTGCATGGCTTTATCCTTGTTCTTATGCATGATATGAACATGGAATTTAATTGCGTCGAATGGGGTTTTATCAACAAGGTCTTCTTAGGTATGGGATTCTCCCCCTAGGTTACTGATCTTTCCTTCTGGTCTTTTATTTCTGCATGGTTGGCTATTCACTTCAAGGGAAAATCTCACGAATTCATTAATGCTACAAAGGGATTAAAGTAGTGAGATCTTATCTCTCTAACCCTATTTATCTTCTCCAAATAAATTCATAGTCGACCCATTCACCATTTTTTTCCAGTGATAGTAAACTCCCATATAGTATAAAGTTAGGATCTCCAACAATCTATCACCACATGTTTTCTGATGACACCCTCATCATCCTGAACTCTTATAGTAAATCCATCTGATGGTTGACCCATGTATTAGAGGAGTACTATCATTAGAGTGGTAATGTTATCAATAATCATAATATAATGCTCTTCATATTGCATGTATGTGCCCCTCTCATGTTTGCCTCCATTTGAGATATTCGGGGAATCCAACAGTGCTGATGGCCTTTGAGTAATCTATGTTCCCCTATCTCCCCCAGCCAATAATGAATCCATGATTTTTGACATCATCATGTGCCGGATCACTGATAGGGTTCCAAAATGGAAAAACAAGTACATCTCGTTTTGAGCTTGGATCACCATGGATAATATTTTTCTTCTCATCCCCTCTGTTCTTGATCTTTCTTAACTCAAAGATCCCAAATGAGTAATTTCAAAAAATGACAAGGTTTTTTTCTACTTTATTTGGGAATCTTGGACTTAGGTAAAACATCATGGGTGTCATGGGGGAAAATGTAGAATCCCATTCAAGAAGGCGGAAAATTGTTTAGATCCTTGTAGATACCCTTCCCACTCATCATGCTAAAATTGTATGGTATCTTCTTGAACATCTGACCTTATTGGGAAGGACCACGGGTGGCCCCTTGGCAGACAATGTGTTGGATGTTAATACATGTAGGTCCCCATTTATTTTTTGGTTTCTTCCCATTTTAACTGCCATTATCCCCCACGTTAGTAGGGTCATTGGGAAAGGAAAATAATCCTTTTTCATCATAACTGTATGGGTGATTTCATTGGATTTCATGGTTTCCTAGCTTACATCTTTACGTATGAGGAGGCGAGCATATCTCTAGATTTCATTGAGACAGTTCACAACATGGAATAACTAAAAACTTTTCGCCTAATTAATATCATAGAGAAGAAAAAGAAGTGTGTTTTCACCCCGTCAGATGCGGGAACTTTCCCATCCATAGATTATGGTCGTGCCCTTATGCCTCAAACGTATGAAAATCAATGGAATGTCTTTCTCTGGAACAAAAAAAATATCTACGAAATATAACATCTATACATGAAGAATTAGGAATACTTTTCTCACCTGAGATGAATAAATTAAAAAATGTGGTGTACTCTTTATTTCCATGTTTATGTGTTGCAAATAACTCAGTGAGGAGAGCACTGAACACCTATTCATTGATGGTTACTGGGCGTGGGAGGTCTGGTCTTCTCTTTGTGGCTTCACTTATGTGTGTATTCATCCACCGCTTGATCTGCCTTTTTTCTTGATGTATTCACGACTCGGGTGATTTGGGTGTGGAGCACAATTCTAAATCCTTTATTATCCGTGAATTTGTGTGGTAAATCTGGTATGCTTGAAATAATTCCAGGTTAAAGGGTGTTGGCTCACCTGGAAAAGTCATCTTTGCCCATGCCCGCAGCCTTATTCTTGATCTAACCAGTTTCCTGTATAATTGGAGGTGTGTGACATCCCTTCAGACCCTCTTCCCATATTATCAAGCCTGTCACACATCCAGTTTTCCTAGTGGTCATTGGGTTAGGTGGCTCCCTCCTCAATCAGGTCTGATGCTCAATAAGTATGGAACTAGTATTTTGGGATACATGAGGGGAAATGGTGTGGTATCAGACTCCTAGGGATACATGGTTATGGTATTCATAAACATAAATTGTAGAGGTGCGTCTCTTCAGGAGAAAACTATTGCATTTCCCACTCCCCTCACCCACTATGAACGAGGAGGTATCGTCATTGAGGAAGCAAGGACGGAATCCCTAACACTTTTCAACTCATTGAATGACAATGTCAATTACCCCTAGTCAATATCTTACCCCATCTAAAAGTTTCATTCCCTCATATCTCAAAACATTTGGCTGAGACACACATGGAATGAGTTGAAAAAACGGGTGTACCACATAGCCAAGTTTGTGGTGAATGGTCCGAGAACTACATGTATTTACAACCCCACAAATATTAAACTCGAGAGTACAATTCTTATTAGATGGAATTCCCTTTGTCTCCATTATTTCATAGCCATGTAGGGATTTCTTATTTTTTCTTCATTCTTTTGTCTCTCTTATTTCATTAATAAATAAAGAATGATGATGATGAATGAACATGTTTTTTCATCATTTTGAAACATCTTTGTTATGATGTGGAATATGTTATTTGATATCAATTTCTGGTGTATAGTTATGGTAATAGTTATGGGGTTGTTGTATATTGATATGGAATATGGTTTGTAGTTATGGTGGGATAATTATGGATAGGATGTTTTTTTTGATATGTGTAGTTATATAAATAAAGAATGAGTGTGAGTTCTAGGACATATGTCATTGGATGAATTTTATAAAAAAATATACTAAAGATGTGAGTTTAGTGTATATATATCAATATATATATGTATATATATATTCATTTAATTTTGTTAATATACTTATATTGAAATTTTTTGTGGGAGATATGGTGAATTTTAGTGGTAGTTAACATTGAATTGGTAATGACTTGTTTGTACTTTTCATTAACTAAATCATTATCTTACATTATCTACATTCACATAAGAGAGTATAAGGATGAACTGATTTGTAATAATTACTTTCACTTCCCTATCTTATGTATCATATTTTTATTGTAAATTTATAGGATACATTAGAATATTGGGTTTGACTTTAGTAGCTCATGTTATAGAGGTTTCTACTATCCAATGTGTGGTTGTCTTTGGATTTTAATACTTTTTTGTTATTATTTATTTAGAGGCCTTGATTTTTCAAACATCAAAATTTTATATTAAATTTTTCATGTATATCTAAATGTTAGTTTCATATATATCATGGAATAATTAGACTAATTACACCAACTATGGGTATGTTATACTCATCGTGATAAATAATAACCAATTCCATATTTGAGGATATATATGGTGTTAAACTAGGATTTACTACTATTGTATGAAGGTTTTTATCAAATATAGGTCGGGACATGGATTGATACATTACTAATTATCATGCATAAAACAAAATTATAGGTCACAACAACAAAAAATAAAATTAATTAACTTATAATGATTTTATTATACTATATAATGTTGACATTATTTCCAACGTCATAATTTGAAAATTTGAATAAAATTATAACTATCTCACAGTTTCATTTCTATCATCCATGAATTTTTTTACATAGTCATTACGTACATATACTAATAATGAAATTACATATAATTTTTTTAAAAAATAATAATATAATGAAATAAATAACTTAATAATCATAGATTTCTACAATTTATTCATCATAATTATAGTGATATCACATATCTCTATCTTAAATAATCTAAAACATTATAATGGGACAATAAATCATGTCATTAACAATTAATTTAATATGGGATTTTCGAGCCCATATAATTAATTCTATATTATAAAATACCTTCTAATTTTTATTTCAAAATGGTATACAGAAAAAATTTAATTTCATATTTCTTTTTTGGAATCAATCATTCAAAAAATATTTTATGATTCATTTTTAGGATTTTTTGTGATCTCTTCAGTTATATATTTTACCTAGAAATAATTTTGAATAATTTCTTAAATTTTCTTATTCTCAACATCAAATAAGGTTGTGATAAAGTGTATATTCATTATCCTCCATGGTTTTAATGAAATTTATTAACCACTTATAATGGTTGATTCATCAATTTAATAACTTCTTGATGGGTATTTTCTGGTTTAGAAACCTGAAATTTTATTTCCATTACCAATATAATTTTTTTATTAATTATTATTCCTTGGTTTGGCATATGGATTTCTCACTAAATCGACAACATTAATTATATTGAAATCAATTATTTTTATAAAAACATATTTTTATCACATATTATTAAAATATTTTAGTTCAAATATATTTTCTGGAATTTTGTTGATGGAGATGCAATAATTTATTTGGAAGAGTATCCATGCGTAGATACCAACATCAAATCAAATCATTCATATCTAAACTACATATTGATAATGAACCACATACTCTACAATATTCATATGTATTTTAAAAATATTTTTTTATAATTTTCATCATGTATGGGATCATCATTTCTATTATATAAAAATGTTACTATTAATTATGAAAACCAAAAAATATTTAAACAGTTACAAATTAATATTCTATTTATTTATTCATTAATTTTATACGACCCAAATTTATTATTATACTATTCTTCCACTAGTGAAATTATTTTTGATATGGATTTTAAAACCTCGAACCATAATACATTATTTTCTGTTTTCAAAGATATTGCAAATTTGATAAAAAAATTAATTATGATTTTATATTATGTTATAAAAAAATATTATGATAAAAAATGTTTTAATCTAATATTAAATTTAATGCATCATTATATTTTAATTTTAAATAATAGTTGAAACACCATTATAATTTAGAAGGATTGTAATAATAAATTAATACTATGATTAAAAAAATTATAATTTGACATAGTAAACTAAAATAATGGATGATTCATATTACATTGATAGACAAATATCTATTGACACTGAGAATACAATGTAAATTTTCATTAAAAAGATTATAATAAAGGTAAAACCTTATGTAAATAAATAAAATTTACAAAATGAAATTTATTCCATAATAATATTATTGTTCTCAAAAACAATTTTAATTCTTCCAGAAAAGAATGAATTTATTAATATTAATTGATATTTAAATAATAATTAATAGAAAGTTGGATTTCATAATGAATGGGACTTTTATATATGTCATGATTTTTATTTTCTTAAATTAAATTGACCACTGAATGTGATTATTATAATAATATGAATCAATTAATAAAAAGAATTATTACAACTATCATCAACTAATAATTTTTATGTAATTAGATTAAGACTACATATTATTTTCAAAAGAAAGAATTATTTAAAATTAGTTTTTTTCTAAATATATTATATTTTTATTATATATTGAAAATAATAATATTTAGAATTTATTTATAAAACAACTACAATTTTTTGAATAATAAATGTCATTTTTGGTAATTTCTTATATTATTTAGGTATTAATATTAGTATACACGAGTATAAATTAATCACCATGAAAAAGGATGAAATGATTATAATAGATTAATCCAAGTGTAATGTAAATAAATATCACGAAATGACATAATAAAATGGATAGAAATTGTACAGAATGACCAAAAAATATATATTACATATTAATGATCAATTTCTGATAAACATTCCCTTAATATGGATTCTCATTTTTGTGTTATAAAATTATTAATTTCAAATGTGCCACCAGTATCACATATAAAATAACCCCTTCACAACCCCATTTCAATCATAGTTAAAGATTATTAGCTCGACCAAAACCCTACAATACCCAGAAATCCTAAATGCCTGATGGTTGTTTTTGTCTTCTGAGAAGAACAATGTAGGATTTCATAAGGGGTTCTCTAATGGATGATATCCAAGGAAAGGGAAATTGTTTTAACAACGTTTTTTTCTTCATTTATTTTTATACCATATCCCAATCATCTTTATCCATCATTATATAATGAAATAAAAATCAATATTTTATTAAGAATATATTATGTTGATTGAATATCACCTATAAACCTTCCTCCAATTTCATTAAATGTGAATATGATTCATGTTTTGCGACCAAACTACCATGTACATGAATGATGTATTTCATTTTTGAAGTCTTATTTATTTGGATGGATTAAAAAATCAATTTATTGAATAAAAATGATATTATTTTCTTGATTAATATTTTGGAAAGGTAATATGAAAAATATACTAATAATAATGATAATAAACTTTCAACATATAGTATAACGGCCTAAGAATCGAAAACTAGGATTCTTCTCTATACATGAATCTATTTTTGGAAATACATTATATTATATATTTTTTACCTATTATATATTATATTAATATGTAAATAATTGTTTTTTATTTTTTATTATTGCAATATTAATGATTAATGGATTATTTTTATATCAAATATAGTTTGTAAAAAATTACTAAAATAAGAACGTTATGGGTTTCATATTTAATAATCATACCTAAAAAACTAATCAAATGTCCCTATAAAACTATAAATAATTAAGGAACAACCATTCAACTAAAATTAACATTCAATAAAAAAATTTAATCATTACTATAACATCTCACCCTTAATCATTGGCTTCAGAAGGTGAATGAACTTTACTTGGCCTTAAGGGACACACCCAAGGTGCCAAAGGATGGAAATATATTCCACAATCATCAAAAAAATTGGTGGAGGATTTACACTTCGAGAAATAATACAACCCAGAAAAACATTTAACAACCAAATGACCACCACATGATGCATTAATACCATGTAAAACAACACAAAATAATATCAAAGATATCCATGAAAAACTACAAAAAATTACCACAACAGATTGCTACAAAAATCATAGTACACAATATTAGAAAATAAAAAAAACTCAAAGACTCCATGAAATAACTCCACAGCTACCAAAAAGCTCCATGCTCAAACTCCACAATATAACCTAAGTATCAAAATGTATCACTAAAGAAGTTTTACGCCTTTATGTTACATATATCCTAATAGACAATATCTGCAAAAGCACCAACATGCCAAAGTGGTGGTGGGTAATGAAACTACTTAGCATTTCCCCAAATGAATTCCCTAGTCATGCCTCTAGGATATAAAACGCTATTGTACTAATAGTAAAAAATTTATATAAATGTTTTTTAATGAATAGAATAATTTATAAAAAATGATATCAAATTTATGTCAAAATAGTATTCTAAAATAATACAATTTCTAAGGAAAGTGGCAAACAAGTCCTTAATAAAATTATTAATCTTCATTAGGGAATAAGTAAATATATTTCATAGAACCAAAAAGAAACACTATCAACCACACATACAAGGTGTTACCATTGATAATGTATCTTCATATCCCTAACTCATCCTTTGATGTTAGTACTTTACGACCATTATCAATCATATTCAACTAATTCATATCCATTTAATTTTACCAACTATCAATCCATATTTTCCAAACCATTTCAATAAAACAATCCTTTCACTAAAACAACATTCCCATTCATCAAAACAAGAAAACCATTTTAAAATAATCATTTCAAAATCATGTTATCAATTTCATATTTCACCAAAAACCAATTTTTCACTATTTCATAAACTGTCACCAAATATGTTTTCCATCATAAATTTCACCCCAATTTCAAATTAAATTCTAATAAAAATAAACAATTGAAACTAATACATCAATTTATAATAAGATAAGTTGGGGGTGAAGCCACATACCTCATGAATTGTGATGAAAACAATTAATGGTTTGGAAAAAAACCCCAATACCAGGTTGAATCACACAAAAACTACTTTATATCTCTTATTATATCACACAAAAGGCCAAATATAATTTTTATTGGCGACATCACCCTTATAAATATAAATATAAGACTATATCTGAGAAAACATGAGAGGGACGAATTTATATCTAAGAAAAACAATGAAAAACTGCCACAAAATGAGACTTTCAAATGAAATTTTGCTTCAATTCACCATGAAAATATGTCGAATCAACTCTAAATCAATGGGGAAAGATTCAAAAGTCTTTGGGGGAATGAAATATGCAATTATGGCATAATTGGTGAAAAATGAGGGGTTGAAAGTGTATCCTCACCAAGATCCTCTTTTGTAGAGTCATTTTATTATCATTGAATGGTTAGTCACATGGTTTTGGAAAACTGTTCTCTAACCTTGATTAATCCTCTTCCTCAAAGAGAAACATGCATGGTTGCCCACATGATTATGAAAACCATGGGACAACTATGTAAATTCTCACTATCTGACATTCCATGATTTCTCATATGTGTTGGTATGGTTTTGACATAGCGTGAAACTGAATGTATGCCAAACCATTACAAAATGTTTCACATGAAAGGTTTTGTATAAGAATTTGATGATATGAACTAACAGTACATCAACTGTTAAAATTTAGAAAACTTCAAAAAAAAATTCCAAAAGCCTTCCAAACACTTCCCAACCTACCCCAAACACTTTCCATAGATAAAAATTATAATGAAATTGTTACATAATTGAAACTGGGATAGAAAAATTCTCCAATCCATTTTCTTTTCCTTCCCCAAAAAGTATAAATCTAGAATTCCCCTAAACAAGTTATGGTCATTTCATAACCATTTATTTCTCCATTTTCCATGTCTCTTCCGGAATCTGACCGTGTATGCACAAAAAACTACACTATACTGATGGGTTAACCAAGAATGTATATTTATTTAATATCCCTTAATCTTTATTAAAACATGGAGCTGTGAATCATCAAGATTTAGGTCAATGTGATCAAGTGAATCACATTGTAAATATTAGGATGATACTTTTTTAACTAGGATACATGAAACCCACTAGAGACAACACTGAATTCTGGTGTCACGACCAACTAATATTTTACCTCACTAACACATTCGTGTATCTCAAATGGATTTATGTATCTAGGATAAAACATCCCCTTATTTTCAAAATGAGGATGTCCATGACTTATATATATTCTCAGTAACACAAGGTCAATCCCCTTTAACAAAAATCGTTGTTGATGATGACCTATATTCAGTTTTTGGAGATTCTATGCAGTATAATTCCACTTATAGTTCAACTGAACATTCTCCATTATTTATTAGGCATGGCTCAGCCCATCTAGTCTAGTCTCGCATGTTTCTAACATACAAATTGGATAATCTAAGGGACTACCATACATTACATTAGAAGGATTCATATGTATCCAGGCTTGATAAAAAATGTAATATGATAACTCGACAAATGTGAAATTCTCATCCCATTAGCCAAAAAAATCCATGACACATGATAGAAGAATGACATCAAAAATTTCTATCATCCATTCATATTATTTATATGTATGAGGATGAAACATCATACCCATTGTCAACTACATTCCAAAGGATTACTATGTTGATTTTTGAAAATGAGACATAAACCTTGAATATCGGTCTAACACTATCAAAATTGGAATTCCATGCCGATTTTCCAGTTATATGGTAAAGATTTTTGACATGTACTCTAACATATGAGACTCACGAATATGGAGGAAATGGGCCAACTTTTTGTTTGGATACATTATCACCCATTTGGAATCATGTTATTGAACTATTCTTATGACACCTATTGCAAAATCCATGGTTTTATTTCCCCTTTTCCAAATAAGAATAAGTCAATAATGTGACATAACTAATTTTTGATGATGCGCAACCATAACCTGATAACATGTTAAGCATCTCAAAACAATATTGTTCACCTTCATTTTTATACGAGTGGACCAAAATTTTCATTTCATCTCATTATAAATTTTGTTATTCTAGGATGAATAGCCCATCTCGATAATTGGTAAAAATGAATAAGTTTTTCCAAAAAATCCATATGTATGACCATCAAATTTTGAAACCACAATATTGATCTCCCATATAGATTCTATCCCATATACTCTCACTACTATTGATTTTATTCATTAAAAATCAGATTTTTGCGACTTGTTAACTATTGAAAAGGTTTGAAGAATAAAAGAAAATGGGATGAAAACTAAAACATCACCTCAGTATTAAGATTCCTTGTTCATGTCTATTATAACTAACATCAATTTCCACTGATCTAAATCCCCTTTTTCCGACTGAGCACATGAATTTTTTCTGAATGTGTCAGCCACCATATTACATATAACCAATATATACACAAAGTCAATATAGAAAATTCGATACCATCCATCCATATTCTATTATATAGGTTCAAATCCTTTAATGAGGAAATATCCTTCAAAATATTATGATTCTTAAACAAAAAGAATTTATCACTAAGGAGTTAATGACATCATGTCATCAATGAATAGACTATAAAATATAACTCCAAATCTTGTTTTGGGAATTTTTTCTCTTGAATTAATATCTATCTTCAGCCATATGAAACAACATGATATACTTTCCTGAGAATACATCTTATCCTAGATCCAGACGTATCATAATACACCCCATAGGCTTGTCTTGATTCTAATTATGTGACAATTGATATAAATGTATGTTGAATTTTCACCTCATAAGAATTATTGTGACATTCCTCATTCCATTGGAATAGAACATTCTTCCTCAACAATTCTATCCTTGGGTAATCTAGTTATGAAAATTCATGAAGAAAGCATTAGTAATGAATAGATAGACTAACGAAACTTTAAATCTTTAAGGCATTCTTTGGCGGTTTCAATGTGATAACATCATCTATCTATTCTAGATCCATAAAAACACATTCTTTCATAGATTACATGGCCATTGAAAAGTACTGCGTATATCTTAAGATCACACAATGATAATTTTTAATGTATCCAATGATATTTCAATATTACCAGCGCTATCTACATGTGTTTCTCATATTCATTCCTTTTCAATGAATACACCAATATTTAATTAACAAACACCACAAAAAAAGAATCTACATACCGTTGAAATATATAATTCCTTAATTTCATTAAATATTATTTGTGTATTAATATTACAAAAAGGAATAACCATATAATCATAATATTCATATCTACTTTTGAATTATATTTTCAGAACATCCTCCTTCCAAACATGCAATTAATGGTATCTTAATCGCAACTTAATTTTGAAAAACCACTTAGCTCCCCTCAATTGATCAAATAGGTCATCAATTTTGTAGAACTAGATATGTAATCATTAAATCAACATGGTTAGCCTTAAAATAATCAACACATATATGAAAATTTCCATCTAAACATTTGAAAAATAAGATCGATGTTACCCTCGAAGACATGGTAGGTTGAATAAACCCTCAAATCTCTATCTCATTCATCTACACTTTCAAATCCATTAATTTAGTTGGTTTCATCTGGTATAAAAATGCGTAAAAATTAAAAATCGCCATATGATGATCAATTATAAAATCCACTTACATTGCGGGTGGAAAACACAGGAATGTTTTTGGAAAAAAATTGGAAACTGATTAACAATCGCATGAAAAATGTTGTTCTTGATCTCTATCATTGATGCCAAATTAAATGCTACTAACTATTATGAGATCATTCCAACGATTATAGCCAAAAAACTATTATACCATCATTTTTATTACAGTCTCCACTAAATATATTCTCTATGCCATTATCCATCAAAAATAAGGCTCTTCATTTATAAGAGTCGTTGTGACCCTTCATAATATTCAACCAATAAATACCCATGGTTATGTCATAGAAATCTATTTCATATATAAAGAAAACACATATCAACTAAACTCTTTTAACAGTTATTGAAACTAGTTTACTCACAAAGGCTCGACATTATCTTTTACCAAGATATGTTTTATGTTTTAACATAGAAGGCATCATCCAAACATTTAAAACCAAAAAATCAATAGCACATGTTGTAATAATGGTATATGATTCACTCGAATCAAAAAAAGATTTCATAAGGGTAAAATTCAAAATAATAACACCTCACTTATTCGATGTTATAGATTGATCAACAACAATAATTATATAATATCAATATAATTTATTAATCATTTAACTTTTTCCATATTTACTTTGTTGTTATTTTCCCCTTTTGGGAGTCCTAAGATTCCTTGAATAACCATATCAAGATTTTCTCTATTGATGAGATGTATTCCACTACCCTCATCCAATTAAAGCATAAGATGTAAGATAAACATGATAAGTGTCCCAAACACCCGACCATGGAGAATGGTGTCATTATAAATGATGATTCCCCCATTTAATTGAATTTATATCATGATCTAATTTTTTTCTTATACTATATATTGATGTGGCCATGGAACAAAATTGGAAACATTTTGCTTTCTCTTTGGTATTCGAGAAAGGTTCCATGATCCAACCATCAAATTTTGAGTGATAATCTCACTGTGGGAATTGTTTTCTCGATTATACGTATTCCCAACATTGGAGTTCGTAATGTTTCATAAATCTGTAAATATACTACCTCTACTTGTTGCTCTAGAGATTTCAATTTCTTCCACAGTCAATATTTGAAAATCTTTGTAAAATAAGTTAAACAATGAATGGAAATATTTGAGGAAATTTCTTTCATGTGAATTGATTAAATGATGTATTCCGTCATAGATTCAACAGTATAAACATTAGGTGGAAAGATGGAAAAATTCATGAATTTAGGAACATACTCTTTCAGTATGAGTATCTCTTTCTTTAAGCTGAAGAAATTTGTTATTCTTGAAATTCTGAACGTGTGATGATATAATTGTTTATTAAACTATTAATAAAAATATTCCCATGAAATACCTTTTTATATTTTATCATCAACTTCTAAATCCAACCATAAATGAATATTGTCCTCTATCATATATGTCACAACTTGACTTTCATCATTACTGGTGTACTATGGAAATCAGTTGTGTTATTCATCCAGTTCAAAATCATTACTAGATTTTATGGGTCATAATTGTAACACCCCGAGATTTTATGAAAAATATTCTTTTTAATTTCATTAATGTCTTGTGTTGTACGCTACACCAAAAGAAGCCTGCACAACACACATCCTTGACTTGACTTTCATTACACGCAATCGCGACCTTCCTCGATATCATGTGTAGAACGCAATACCGAGTTTCACTAAACAAAGATATGCTATTAAAATATTATTAAAACTAACAGTTTGGAATAATAATAAACACTTTTTGAAATTTTGTAAATTTTATTTTTCAAAATGGACTTTATTTTTGGATTTGGAACATCAAAATTAGCTTAGGGTGAAATTTTGGTTCTTTTCGGCTAACTTTCATTTTCTGATGAATAGTGAAAATTACTAAATTTTAATTAGAAACAACCTTTTTAATAAAATGATTAATAGTGATAAATTATTAATTTGAGTGGTTTTAAAGTATATTTAGAATATATTTTTACAATTTAATATAATGTTGGTCATTGGATGTAATTACACATTTAAACCAGACATAAACAAGTGTCAATCTTTTGATAGTTATTATCTCTTAAGAACACGCTATTTGTTTTGATGATGGGAATTAATTTATATATTATTTATTGCAACTAATATGTTATGAATTTGGTAAAATAGTCATCATTTTTGAGTTCATAATATCAAATATAGCTTAGGCCTAATTTTTGATAATTTTCTGGAAACTTTCATTTTTTGATGAATAGTGAAACCACTAAGTGGTAGTTAAAAAAATGAATTTTTCATAAAACATAATTTTACTGCTTCTGTGAGTGGAATTTCAAAACTCTGAGAGACACGGTTGATGTCAGTAAGTAAAATTTGGTTCGATGAGATGAAAATAATTTTTTGTTAATAGTAACTTTTTAATTTTTTTACCACGATTAAAATTAATTAGGGTAATTAAGGGTAAAAATGATAATATTATTACCCTAACACATGTCCTAATTCTATTGTATAAGTTTAATTAGACCAAAAACAACCTTAGGAATAAAATATGACCATTTAGGCCACTTGGATTAGATTATAACATTTATTATTAATTTATTTAATGAAAGGTTAAAATAGTTAAAATCAAAGTTTAACAAGTATATCATTTTTAATATAGGGTTATACATAAGATAAATTCGACTATAAATATTTTTTAGAAATATAAAAATATTTCCTACATAACTGTATTTTATTTTTAATTTTTAGAAATTAAATAATTTAATTTATTTATTACACAACGATGATGCAGTAATAATCTTATTAATGAAATATTGACAAAATTGATGTTATAAATACCAAAATAAATGTAATTTGAGACTTTTTATGAATTCCACTAATTTTATAGGTTAATATGACATGTTATTATAGATTTCATTATCTTTTTTCGAACTAAACATTCTGTTATGATTTTCAAAAAAAAATCAATTACTAAATAGTGTCAAAATTGACATAAAATAGTTTTTAAAACAAATATTATATTATTAATTGTTATTGTATTCCTAAAAATATAAGGTTAGTACAAATGACTTATATAAGGTTATATATATTAATAATAAACAACTTGGGGTTCATTTTACTTCTTATAGTAATTTTATTAACCTTATAGTGTAATAACACAAAAAGACACGGTAAAAGTAAAATTATCTAACTTAAAGTTAAATATAAATGATAAGGTTAACATAGGATCCTAAACTTGTCTAAATTATATTTTATGAGATTATTTCGACCCGTCCCCACCTTATCTTCGAAATAAATAAATTTGGAGCTACTTAAAACCGAATTTGGCTTTATAATAAAATAATATTTTTAGTTTTACCAAAGGAGCCCCTCTCCTCCATTATAAAAATGTGACTCCTCCCACTTTTCCTCACACCACTTTTAGCCTTCAAGAACGGCCAATCCCTGAAAAATTCTCTTCTCCACTTCCCTAGAAACAACCTAGAGGTTCTTTTATTCTTCATAGACGAATTTTAGTGCCCTAAAAGGAGATCTCAAAGAGATGCTTCAAAGAAGAGGTAATGTCTGTTACCGATTCTTTCAACTTTATTTCTTCTTCCACTTCTTTTATTAGGTTGATTAATCATGGAGTAATAACATCAGTATCACTCATATACTGATATGTTATTATAAGTATGAAACAACCCTATTTCACCATTTATCCATCCTATGGAAAATGAAATCACCGCGCGTGCGTACGTACGGAATACGGTCTCCACGCCGTGGTGTAATCTATTTTCCACCACCACCTTACTTGGATGGGTATAATGGTGTAAATAATAACTATATATGATTATTGTAAAGTGATAATTATTCTAAAATAGTATACATACACTCCAATACAGTCCCACGATCATGAGAACGATATCATCGCTCGTGCGTACGTACGAACTACCGTCTCCACGACATGATGAGATTCATTCTCCACGTTAACCATTCATGAATGATTATAAAGTATATATATTAAGTAATCATGAAATATATGACATAATAATGATACTGGATTTATGTGTATATATATTTATGTCATCTACTCAATTCCATTCAACTCAATAAGGAAACGAAAACAGCATTCATGCGTACGTACGGCCTACCGTCTCCATGAACGGTGTATTTCTTTCCATTTACTGATTTATTATATATATGTATATTCTGAATACATATTATATATAAATAATTTTTTATATTCTGGAACTAAGTAATCATGATCTATGTAATCATATGAATAATTACAAGTCAAAACACAGACGACAAATGAAACAATATTACCTAAAACACTCTTTAACATGGAATTTACAAAAGAAAGGGTAATATAAAGTCATAAGTGAACCATATATGATATAATAAAAATGAGTATGATTCTTTAATAAGTCAATAACATTATTTAAATCAATATACAGGAGGTTTGGACACTGACGTAGCAAATCAGACCAAAGGTAAGGGAAATATATGTAACAACCCAAGATTTTATGAAAAATATTCTTTTTTTTATTTTACTAATGTCTTGTGTTATACGCTACACCAAAAGGATCTTTCACAACACGCATCCTTGACTTGACTTGCATTACACGCAATCGCAACCTTCCTCGATAGCGTGTGTGGTACGTAATCCTGAGTTTCACGAAACAATGATATGCTATTAAAATATTATTAAAACTAGCCGTTATGAATAGTAATAACCACTTTTTAAAATTCTGTAAATCCTATATTTCAAAATGAACTTCATTTTTGGATTCGGAGTATCGAATTTAGCCTAAGGTGAAATTTTGGTACATTTCGGATAACTTTCATATTCTGATGAATAGTGAAAATTACTAAATTATAATTAAAAAACAACTTTTTTAATCGAAATAATTAATAGTGATAAATTATTAATTTGAGTAGTTTTAAAGTATATTTAGAATATATTTTTACAATTTAATACAATGTTGGTCATTGGATGTAATTTCACATTTAAACTAGACATAAACAAGTGTCAATCTTTTGATAGATATTGTTTCTTAAAAACATGCTATTTGTTTTAACAGCGGGATTTAATTATAAAATTAAATAATGACACTTTTATGTTATGAATTTGGTAAAATATACTTCATTTTTGAATTCGGAATATAAAATATAGCTTGGGATGAAATTTTGGCATTGTTCTGAAAAACATCAATTTTTGATGAATAGTGAAACTACTAAGTGGTAGGTTAAAAACTGAATTTTGCATAAAACTTAATTTTACCGCTTCTGTGAATGGAATTTCGAAAATCCGAGAGACACGGTTAATATCAAGGACTAAAATGTGATTCAATGAGATGAAAATAATTTTTTGGTGAATAGTAACTTTTTACTTTTTGTTACCACGGTAAATAGTAAATAGGGTAACTAAGGGTAAATATGATATTAATATTACCCTAACACATGTCCTAATTCTATTGGACAAGTGTAATTCGACCAAAAACAAACTTAGGAATAAAATATGACCATTTAGGCCCACTTGGATTAGATTAGGACATTTATTATTAATTTATTTAAAGAAGGGTTAAAATAGTTAAAATCAAAGTTTAATAAGTAAATCATTTTTAATATGGGGTTATACATAAGATAAATTCAACTATAAATATTCATTAGAAAGCTAAAAATATTTCCTACATGATGGTATTTTATTTGTAATTTTTAGACATCAAATAATATAATTTATTTATGACACAATGATGATGCATTAATTATCTTATTAATGAAATATTGACATAATTGATAATATAAATACCAAAATAAATGTAATTTAAGACTTTTTATGAATTCCACTACTTTTCTAGGTTACTATGATATATTATTGTTGATTTAATCAACTTGGTTCGAACATATAATTCTGTTATGACTTTCACAAAAATCATATATCAAATAGTGTCAAAATTGACACAAAAGAGTTTTTAAATCAAATATTATATTATTAATTGTTATTTTATTCCTAAAAATCTAAGGTTCTGCCAAATGACTTAGATAAGGATATATGTATTAATAATATATAATTTGGGGTTCGTTTGGCATGTTATAGTAAGTTTATTAACCATATAGTGAAAGAAAACAAAAAGACACGGTAAAAGTTAAATTATTTAACTTAGAGTTAAATCTAATTGATAAGGTTAAAATAAGAACCTAAACTTGTCTAAATCTTATTGGTTGATAGGATTTAGACCCATCCCCACTTTAGCTTCGAAATAAGACCCTTTGGAACCATTATAAACCGATTTTGACTTTAATATAAAATAATATTTTGAGATATTCCTAAGGTGACCCTCTCCTCCCCTATAAAAGGACACCTCTTCCCCCTCCTCCTCACACCAATTTGAGCACTCAAGCTCGGCCAACCCCTGCCAATTTCTCCTCTCCACTTCCCTAGCAACATCCTAGAGGTTCTGGTCTTCCTCAAAGACCAATTTTAGTGCCCTAAGAGGTGGTCTCAAAGAGGCACTTCAAAGAAGAGGTAATTACCGTTACCAATTCTTTCATCATTATTTCTTCTTCCACTTCTTCTTCTTAGGTTGTTTCATTATGAAGTAATAACATCAGTATCACTCATATACTGATATGTTATTATAATTATGAAACAACCCTATTTCACCATCTATCCATCCTACGGAAAAAGAAATCACCGCGCGTGCGTACGTACGGAATACCGTCTCCACGCCGTGGTGTAATCTATTTTCCACCACCACCTTACATGGATGGGTATAATGGTGTAAAGAATAACTATACATAGTTATTACAACATCATATTGATTCTGATATATTTTATAATCCACTCCACTTCAATTCAATATTTATAGAAATGATATCATCGCTCGTGCGTACGTACGGACTACCGTCTCCACGACGCGATGAGATTCATTCTCCATGTTAACCATTTAAGAATGATTATAATGTATATATAAGAAATAATAATGAAATATATGACATTATAAAGCTACTGGATTTATGTATATATATACATATGTATGTCATCTACTTACTTCCATTTCAAGACAATAAGGAATGGAAAACAGCGTTCATGCGTACGTACGGACTACCGTCTCCATGAACGGTGTTTTTCATTTTATTTATCTATCTATTATATATATATATATATACTGAATATATATGATATATAAATCATATTTTATATTCTGGAAGTAAGTAAATCATGATATAAGTAATAATGATGTCAAGAACAACAAGTCAAAACACCTACGATAAATGAAACGATTTTACCCAAAACGCTTCTTTAACATGGAATTTACAAAAGAACGGGTAATATAATGTCATAAGTGAAACATATATGTTATCATAACAATGAATATGATTCTGTAATAAGTCAGTGACATTATTTAAATCATTATACAGGAGGTTCGGACACATACGAAGCAAATTGGACCTAAGGTAAGGGAAATATCACAATCTCATTTTTATCCGAGATTGTTTATTCGTAAGTATTTACTGGGGTGTATTTTATCATCCAAATCCATGTTCCCTCAATATGTAATATTATTTCCATCCACATACAATTGTTTAAATCCAATTTTACCCTTCTAGGAGTTTTTAGTAAAGGATATGAAAGGAATTTTTTTTTCGTTTTTCGTACGAGGTACTTTTTGACTTTTCCGACAAAAGTACGAAGAATGTTTTTTTTAACTTATACGGCACGAACGGATTTATACTGTTTTATAAAGCCTTATTTTCATGAAGCTTCCTCTAAAAGATTTCATGACTATTTTCAATAAAATCTCTTTCTTTTAAAATTGCATGATGTTTTGTGAAAAGAAATTGATTTTGAAGAAGAAAGGATATTTTCCTCAAGAATTCAATTCAAGTGTTTTATCAAAATTATTTTCCATATAAGTTAATAAAGGGTTCTGTTTCTATCCATATTTTTACATTGATTTGACTATGTTGTGATGGAATTATGTTTATGAATTCCTTTATCTTATATTAATTGATTTATGATGTCATGATGTTTCAAGAATCCCATTTTTGTTACATGTGTTATGCGATGATGTATGTTTTATGATTATGTGGCACACATAAGAAAAGATTCATTATAAGATGGGTGGGACCTATATCTCCCTCCAATGCATTGGGTAAAGATTTCATATCTCATGAGATAGACATGGCTGGAATGGTAGGTTATACCGGTTCAGTGAAACAGGACTGAAACGAGGATTACTCGATTCAGAAAGGGACTTTGTCCACTAAGATAGTCTTGGAAATGAGTCTTGACTAACAAGAAATGATTCTCTATGATTATGTGTGTATGCCACAATGAGTAATGTTTTATGTTATGATTTCATTTCACTACTATGATTTATCCCATGTTATGAAATTATGCTCTCTTTTGCAGGTTAAGATTTCCAAAAATGTTATGTTCTTATGAAAATTATGTGATTGATATTTCTTTTGTTTACCCTTGCTGAGCATTTGAGCTCACCCTTTTATGTTTTCTTTTCCCCAGGATATAAAGAAAGGTTTTAGGTAAAAAAAAAGAAGATCTTTATGGGAGATGTTGAAGATCTTCCACCACAATTAGAAGTTTATGTTCCGAGTTTCCAAAGACACTAAACTATTACGATCCTTGTGTGTGTGTTTTTGTTATGTACTAAGTATTCCGCAAAAGTAATGTAAAGTCTATGTACGTCAAGGTTCGGGTCTCTACAGTTGGTATCAGAGGAAAGGTTTAGTCAACCTTTGGAAACTAGGATGCGAAAACGTTAGTGAGATCCCTAGAGATATTTCTAATGTATGTCTAGGGATGTCCCTAGGGATAAGTATACGTATAGGTTATAGTAATAGAATTACGCTAACAATCATAGAATTAAACCTAAGATGTTGGATATTGAAGGTACTCCCCCTTTATTATGTTGTTTTCCCTATCATGATTTTTTCCTCTCACACTATTCTTTTTGGGTTTTAGACGATGGCTGGAACCCGAAGGAACCGTGTTGATCAATGCAATGGACAATGCAATGATTGCCCTCATGAACAAACAAATGTTATGGGAGATGGAGTGCAAAATCTTATTGCTATACTTACACAAGCTATGAATCATTCTGGACTTCCAAATGAGCAGAGAAGGGAACAATATTCTATTGAGTCCTTCATGAGGCAACGTCCACCTTCTTTCAGTGGGTCTTCTGATCCACTTGTGGCTGAACAATGGATCAGTACTACTGAAAAGATATTCTCAGTTCTTCAATGTTCTGATCATGATAAAGTCATCTTAGCAGTACATCGTTTGGAAGGTGAAGCTGATCAATGGTGGAATATTATCAAGAATACGAGGCCAAGAGATGAAATTGAGTCCATGGAATGGGATGAGTTCAAGAACATGTTTTTCAGTAAGTACTTCCCTCGTATTCTTCGAACAAAGATGGAGAAAGAGTTTCTTGAACTGAAGCAAAGGGACGATGAATCTGTTGGTACCTATGAAGCAAATTTTACAAGACTTGCAATGTATGCTTCTGGAATTATCATCCAACCTGAAAGTAAAGTTGATCGATTTTTCAGTGGCTTAAAACCAAGTCTTCGAAGGGCATTAGCTATAAGAGACTTCAGTAGCTATGAAGAAATTGTGCGTTGTGCTATCAAGGTAGAAATGGAAGTTGGTGTTACATATCCATCTCATGGTTTTGACAAGAAACGAAAGATGGAGTTCAAGGAGAAATCTCAGAATAATGGTGAAAAGAAGATGAATGTTTCCTTATGCACAAAGTGTGGAAAGAATCATGGTGGAGATTGTCTTAAAGGGACTAGAAAATGTTTTAAGTGTGGAAAAGAAGGTCATCGAGCAGCTGAGTGTCGATGTAATGGAAAAAGGGTTTCTAATGATGTGAATAAAGCAAACACTGCAGAGAACGCACCGCCAACACTTCAATGCTTCAAGTGCAAGGAAATGGGGCATTATGCTAATAATTGCCCTAATCCAAGGGTTAGTGATGATCAACATGAGCAACCACTGAAGGCAAAGGACAAAGGGAAATCACATGCGATCACTATTGGCAATGTTGAATATGACAACGATGTGGTGGAATGATTAAGTGTTTATGTAATGGGATAATGTTGTATCATTGAGTATTGCAATATTTATTGATGTGGTATTCAAAGTGATTGAGATATTTTTTGGAAATAAGATGATATGCGCATAATGAAGACGAGAAAATGAAATGTTTAATAGTATTCATGAGCTCATGATTGATATAAGGACTAAGTGATATCATGGTTTGAGTATATAGAATTTTGAGGATTTTGGTATGTGGAAAGTGTTAACTTTTAACTGCACTCATGTTTTCACTAAGGTATTCAAGAGAATACACGATTAAGGACTTTGAATGTTTGGAATGTGACCAACAAGACATATCTTATGATATGTGGGGATCAACGACAGTATTAAATCTCTGGTAATCGATGTCACTATATTATGAGAGTGGACTGCAGTATTATGTATAAGCCTAAAGATTAGACTGGATTATGTTGGACATAAGTTAGTATTGTTTAAGGATAGAAGATTTTCGATATTATTGATGGGATGTTATAGTAACGTAGTTTTAGAATAAGGACAACCTGCAGGACAGGCGACAGCCCATCGCTTCGGACAAGGCTGTAGGAATCGAACCCACAACCAAAGTGCGACTGGCCTTTATCGCCTACCACTGGCCTACAGGAAGTCCCTGTTTAGTAGAAACTAGTTTTATTATATTAAGCAGTATGATATATGAAGTATAAGTCCATTTTAGGAACTATATATGATTAATCTCACTATAGAATGACTTATGTATATTTAATAACTTTTGCTTACCTTTTGTTTGAGACAGATGGAATGACCCGTCATTCTATCACATGATCTGCTAACACTTCACGAATAATATATTCAACTTCATTTATTTAAGAGATGAAGTGGAAATTGTTCAAGGCACGAACAACAGTGATATTGTATCAAAATAAAGTAAGTATTTATTCTAATTCAAATTTTCAACTTTAGGGAAATGATCTTGAAAACCAAAAATGTTGTCCTAGTGATCTTATACCTGATGAATCAGATGGTACCTTAGATCGTCACAAATTTATGGATTTGTGATTACTGGATTTTCCATAGCCATGTTCTCTACCACTTTCCATCAGAACATGATGGTTAGATTTCTCTTCCATATCCATATTTTCACCTATGTGGAAACCCAGTGATTAGTTTATTTGGGTAATCGTTACATTTCATACTTTAGTTTTTAAAGCCAAGTTTTGGTATTCCCTTTTACGATGTGGGTTTCTATTAAAGAAACTTTCGAATAGTAAACCATTTATAACCCCGACGAATTTCGAGGGCGAAATTCATTTTAAGGGGGGTAGAATGTAACAACCCAAGATTTTATGAAAAATATTCTTTTTTTTATTTTACTAATGTCTTGTGTTATACGCTACACCAAAAGGAGCTTGCACAACACGCATCCTTGACTTGCCTTGCATTACACGCAATCGCAACCTTCCTCGATAGCGTGTGTGGTACGTAATCCTGAGTTTCACGAAACAATGATATGCTATTAAAATATTATTAAAACTAGCCGTTATGAATAGTAATAACCACTTTTTAAAATTCTGTAAATCCTATATTTCAAAATGAACTTCATTTTTGGATTCGGAGTATCGAATTTAGCCTAAGGTGAAATTTTGGTACATTTCGGATAACTTTCATATTCTGATGAATAGTGAAAATTACTAAATTATAATTAAAAAACAACTTTTTTAATCGAAATAATTAATAGTGATAAATTATTAATTTGAGTAGTTTTAAAGTATATTTAGAATATATTTTTACAATTTAATACAGTGTTGGTCATTGGATGTAATTTCACATTTAAACTAGACATAAACAAGTGTCAATCTTTTGATAGATATTGTTTCTTAAAAACACGCTATTTGTTTTAACAGCGGGATTTAATTATAAAATTAAATAATGACACTTTTAGGTTATGAATTTGGTAAAATATACTTCATTTTTGAATTCGGAATATAAAATATAGCTTGGGATGAAATTTTGGCATTGTTCTGAAAAACATCAATTTTTGATGAATAGTGAAACTACTAAGTGGTAGGTTAAAAACTGAATTTTGCATAAAACTTAATTTTACCGCTTCTGTGAATGGAATTTCGAAAATCCGAGAGACACGGTTAATATCAAGGACTAAAATGTGATTCAATGAGATGAAAATAATTTTTTGGTGAATAGTAACTTTTTACTTTTTTTTACCACGGTAAATAGTAAATAGGGTAACTAAGGGTAAATATGATATTAATATTACCCTAACACATGTCCTAATTCTATTGGACAAGTGTAATTCGACCAAAAACAAACTTAGGAATAAAATATGACCATTTAGGCCCACTTGGATTAGATTAGGACATTTATTATTAATTTATTTAAAGAAGGGTTAAAATAGTCAAAATCAAAGTTTAATAAGTAAATCATTTTTAATATGGGGTTATACATAAGATAAATTCGACTATGAATATTCATTAAAAATCTAAGAATATTTCCTACATGATGGTATTTTATTTGTAATTTTTAGACATCAAATAATATAATTTATTTATGACACAAAGATGATGTAGTAATTATCTTATTAATGAAATATTGACATAATTGATAATATAAATACCAAAATAAATGTAATTTAAGACTTTTTATGAATTACACTACTTTTCTAGGTTACTATGATATATTATTGTTGATTTAATAAACTTTTTTCGAACATATAATTCTGTTATGACTTTCACAAAAATCATATATCAAATAGTGTCAAAATTGACACAAAAGAGTTTTTAAATCAAATATTATATTATTAATTGTTATTTTATTCCTAAAAATCTAAGGTTCTGCAAAATGACTTAGATAAGGATATATGTATTAATAATATATAATTTGGGGTTCGTTTGGCATGTTATAGTAAGTTTATTAACCATATAGTGAAAGAAAACAAAAAGACACGGTAAAAGTTAAATTATTTAACTTAGAGTTAAATCTAATTGATAAGGTTAAAATAAGAACCTAAACTTGTCTAAATCTTATTGGTTGATAGGATTTCGACCCATCCCCACTTTAACTTCGAAATAAGACCCTTTGGAACCATTATAAACCGATTTTGACTTTAATATAAAATAATATTTTGAGATATTCCTAAGGTGCCCCTCTCCTCCCCTATAAAAGGACACCTCTTCCCCCTCCTCCTCACACCAATTTGAGCACTCAAGCTCGGCCAACCCCTGCCAATTTCTCCTCTCCACTTCCCTAGAAACATCCTAGAGGTTCTGGTCTTCCTCAAAGACCAATTTTAGTGCCCTAAGAGGAGGTCTCAAAGAGGCACTTCAAAGAAGAGGTAATTACTGTTACCAATTCTTTCATCATTATTTCTTCTTCCACTTCTTCTTCTTAGGTTGTTTCATTATGAAGTAATAACATCAGTATCACTCATATACTGATATGTTTTTATAATTATGAAACAACCCTATTTCACCATCTATCCATCCTACGGAAAAAGAAATCACCGCGCGTGCGTACGTATGGAATACCGTCTCCATGCCGTGGTGTAATCTATTTTCCACCACCACCTTACATGGATGGGTATAATGGTGTAAATAATAACTATACATAGTTATTACAACATCATATTGATTCTGATATATTTTATAATCCACTCCACTTCAATTCAATATTTATAGAAATGATATCATCGCTCGTGCGTACGTATGGACTACCGTCTCCACGACGCGATGAGATTCATTCTCCATGTTAACCATTTAAAAATGATTATAATGTATATATAAGAAATAATAATGAAATATATGACATTATAAAGATACTGGATTTATGTATATATATACATATATATGTCATCTACTTACTTCCATTTCAAGACAATAAGGAATGGAAAACAGCGTTCATGCGTACGTACGGACTACCGTCTCCATGAACAGTGTTTTTCATTTTATTTATCTATCTATTATATATATATATACTGAATATATATGATATATAAATCATATTTTATATTCTGGAAGTAAGTAAATCATGATATAAGTAATAATGATGTCAAGAACAACAAGTCAAAACACCTACGATAAATGAAACGATTTTACCCAAAACGCTTCTTTAACATGGAATTTACAAAAGAACGGGTAATATAATGTCATAAGTGAACCATATATGTTATCATAACAATGTATATGATTCTGTAATAAGTCAGTGACATTATTTAAATCATTATACAGGAGGTTCGGACACATACGAAGCAAATTGGACCTAAGGTAAGGGAAATATCACAATCTCATTTTTATCCGAGATTGTTTATTCGTAAGTATTTACTGGGGTGTATTTTATCATCCAAATCCATGTTCCCTCAATATGTAATATTATTTCCATCCACCTAAAATTGTTTAAATCCAATTTTACCCTTCTATGAGTTTTTAGTAAAGGATATGAAAGGAATTTTTTTTTCGTTTTTCGCACGAGGTACTTTTTGACTTTTCCGACAAAAGTACGAAGAATGTTTTTTTTAACTTATACGGCACGAACGGATTTATACTGTTTTATAAAGCCTTATTTTCATGAAGCTTCCTCTAAAATATTTCAGGACTATTTTAAATAAAATCTCTTTCTTTTAAAATTGCATGATGTTTTGTGAAAAGAAATTGATTTTGAAGAAGAAAGGATATTTTCCTCAAGAATTCAATTCAAGTGTTTTATCAAAATTATTTTCCATATAAGTTAATAAAGGGTTCTGTTTCTATCCATATTTTTACATTGATTTGACTATGTTGTGATGGAATTATGTTTATGAATTCCTTTATCTTATATGAATTGATTTATGATGTCATGATGTTTCAAGAATCCCATTTTTGTTACATGTGTTATGCGATGATGTATGTTTTATGATTATATGGCACACATAAGAAAGGATTCATTATAAGATGGGTGGGACCTATATCTCCCTCCAATGCATTGGGTAAAGATTTCATTTCTCATGAGATAGACATGGCTGGAATGGTAGGTTATACCGGTTCAGTGAAACAGGACTGAAACGAGGATTACTCGATTCAGAAAGGGACTTTGTCCACTAAGATAGTCTTGGCAATGAGTCTTGACTAACAAGAAATGATTCTCTATGATTATGTGTGTATGCCACAATGAGTAATGTTTTATGTTATGATTTCATTTCACTACTATGATTTATCCCATGTTATGAAATTATGCTCTCTTTTGTAGGTTAAGATTTCCAAAAATGTTATGTTCTTATGAAAATTATGTGATTGATATTTCTTTTGTTTACCCTTACTGAGCATTTGAGCTCACCCTTTTATGTTTTCTTTTCCCCAGGATATAAAGAAAGGTTTTAGGTAAAAAAAAGAAGATCTTTATGGGAGATGTTGAAGATCTTCCACCACAATTATAAGTTTATGTTCCGAGTTTCCAAAGACACTAAACTATTACGATCCTTGTGTGTGTGTTTTTGTTATGTACTAAGTATTCCGAAAAAGTAATGTAAAGTCTATGTACGTCAAGGTTCGGGTCTCTACAATATAACAATCTCATTTTTATCTGATATTGCTTATACTTTCGTATTTACTGGGGTATATTTTATCATCCACATCCATGTTTTCTCAATATTTTATTTTATTTCCATACACGTACAATTGTTTAAATCCAATTATACCCTTTGGTGTGTTTTTAGTAAAAGATAAGAAATGAATCTTTTGTCATTTTTCGTACGAGGTACTTTTTGAATTTTCTGACAAAAGTACAAGAAGAATGTTTTTTTAACGTATACGGCATGAATGGATTTTTAAAACATTATTTCCCAGAAGCATCATTTACAAGTTTTCATGTTTATTTTTAATCAAAATCTTTTAGTTTAAAATTGTATGACATGTTAATAAAGGAAAATGATTTTTAAGTAGAAAGGACATTTTCCTCAAGAATGGAGTTCAAGTGTTTTATCAAAATTATTTTCCATGTAAGATAATATATGGTTCTGTTTATATCCCTATTGTTACATTGATTTGATTTTGTTGTGATGGAATTATTTTTATGAATTCCTTTATCTTATATGAATAGTTTTATGATGTCATGTTTTTTAAGAATCCCAATTTTATTACATGGGTTGTGCAATGATGTATGATTTATGATTTTGTGGAACAAATAATAATGGTATCATTATGAGATGGGTGGGAACTATATCTCCCTCCAATGCATTGGGTAAATATTTTATATCTCACGAGATAGACATGGCTGGAACGGCAGGTTAAACCGGTTCAGTGAAACAGGACTGAAACGAGGAGTGAACTAGGTTAAGAAATGGACTTTGTCCACTGAGATAGTCTTGGCAATGAGTCTTGACTAATAAGAAATGATTCTCTACAATTATGTGTGTATGCAAAAAAGTTTCATGTTTTATGTTATGATTATTGGGATTACATTTCACTACTATGATTTATCCCATATTATGATATTATGAAATCTTTTGCAGGTTAATATTTCCAAAATGTTATTTTTATGAATATGATGTGACTGATATTTCTTTTGTTTACCCGTACTGAGCATTTGAGCTCACCCTTTTATGTTTTCTTTTCCCTAGGATATAAAGAATGATTTTAGGTAAAAAAGGGAAGATATTTATGGGAGATGTTGAAGATCTTTCACCATGATTAGAAGATTATATTCCAAGTTTCCAAAGACACTAAACTATTACGGTCCTTGTGTGTGTTTTCTGTTATGTACTAAGTATTCCGCAAAAGTAATGTAATGTCCATGTACGTCATACTTCGGGTCTCTACAGTTGGTATCAGAGGAAAGGTTTAGTCAACCTTTGGAAACTAGGATGTGAAAACTTTAGTGAGATCCCTAGAGATATTTCTAAGGTATGTCTAGGGATGTCTCAAAGGTTAAGTATAAGTATAGGTTATAGTCCTAGAATTGCGCTAATGATCATAGAATTAAACCTAAGATTTTAGATATTGAAGGTACTCCCCTTTTATTATGTTGTTTTCCCTAGCATGATTTTTGTCTCTCACACTATTATTTTTGGGTTTTAGGCGATGGCTGGAACCCGAAGGAACCGTGTTGATCAATGCAATGGACAATGCAATGATTGTCCTACTGAACAAACAAATGTTATGGGAGACGGAGTGAAAAATCTTATTGCTATACTTACACAAGATATGAATCATTCTGGACTTCCAAATGAGTAGATAAGGGAACAATATTCTATTGGGTTCTTCATGAGGAAACGTCCATCTTCTTTCAGTGGGTCTTCTGATCCACTTGTTACTGAACAATGGATCAGTACTACTAAAAAGATATTTTCAGTTCATCAATGTTATGAACATGATAAAGTCATCTTAGCAGTGTATCGTTTAGAAGGTGATGTTGATCAATGGTGGAATCTTATCAAGAATACGAGGCTAAGAGATGAAATTGAGTCCATGGAACGGGACGAGTTCAAGAACATATTTTTCAATAATAACTTCCATCGTATTCTTCGAACAAAGATGGAGAAGGAGTTTGTTGAACTAAAGAAAAAGGATGATGAATCTGTTGGTATATACGAAACGAATTTTACAAGGCTTGCAAGGTTTGCATCTAGATTTATCATCCAACCTGAAAGTAAAGTTGATCAAGTCCTCAGTGGATTAAAACCAAATCTTCTAAGGGCATTAGCTATAAGAGACTTCAGTTGCTATGAAGAAATTGTGCGTTGTGCTATCAAGGTAGAAATGGAAGTTGGTGTTACTTATCCATCTCATAGTTTTGACAAGAAACGAAAGATGGAGTTCAAGGAGAAATCTCATAATAATGGTGAAAAGAAGATTAATGTTTCCTTATGCTCAAAGTTTGGAATGAAGCTTGGTGGATATTGTCTTAAAGGGACTAGAAAATGTTTTAAATGTGAAAAAGAAGGTCATCGAGCAGCTGAGTGTCGAAGTAATTTAAAAAGGGTTTCTAATGATGTGAATAAAGAAAATACTACAGAGAACGCACCACCAACACTTCAATGATTCAAGTGCAAGGAAATGGGGCATTATTCTAATAAATTCCCTAATCTAAGGGTTAGTGATGATCGACATGAGCAACCACTTAAGGCAAAGGACAAAGAGAAGTCACATGTGATCCCTATTGGTGATGTTGAATATGACAACGATGTGGTGGAATGATTATGTTTTTATGTAATGGTATTCCAAAATAATGTTGTATATAGTATCGTGGAATATTGGAATATTTATGTATTGGTCTATTGTGGTTTTCAATGGTACTGGTAACCATAGAATGTGATTGAGATATTTTTGGAAAAAAAGATGATATGCACATAATGAAAGGAAAACGAGAAAATGAAATGTTTGACCGTATTAATGAGCTCATGACTGATATAAGGAGAAGGTTATATCATTGTTTGAGTATATAGAATTTTTGGATTTTGGTATGTGGAAAGAGATAACTTTTGACTGCATTCATATTTTCACTAAGGTTAAATGGGTATTCATTCTTCTAGAAAATACATGATTAAGGTATTCACATGTTTGTAATTTGACCAAAAAGATATATCTTATAATATATGGGGGATAAATGATGGCATTCACATGATTTTTATGTGACATTTCAACTAATCATTTTCTTTATACTATGAGCTTGGACCGAAGTATTTTAGATAAGCCTAAAGATTGGAATGGATTATGTTGGACATAAGTTAGGATAGAACTTTTTTCGATATTATTGATGGGATGTTATAGTAATATAGCATTAGAAAAAGGACAACCTATAGGACGGGCGACAACCCATCGCATCGGACAAGGCTGTGGAAATCGAACCCACAACCGAAGTTTGAATGGCCTTTATCGCCTACCACTGGCCTACAGGAAGTCCCTGGTTAGTAGAAACTAGTTGTATTTTATTACACGGTATGATATATGAAGTATATGTTCATTTTTGGAATCGTATACGATTAACCTCACCATAGATGGACTTATGTATATTTGATAACTTTTTCTAACCTATTGTTTGAAACAGATGGAATGACCCATCATTCTATCACATGATCTATTAACACTTTATGAATAACAAATTCAACTTTATTTCTTTAAGAGATGAAGTGGAAATTGTTCAAAGCACGAACAACAGTGAGATTATACCAAAATAAAGTAAGTATTTATTCTAATTCAAAATCATCAACTTTAGGGAAATTATCTTGAAAACCAAAAAAATGTTGTCCTAGTGCCCTTATATCCGATGAATCAGATGGTACCCTAGATCATCACAAATTTATGACTTTGTGATTGCTGGCTTTTCCATAGCCATTATCTCTACCACTATCCATCAGAACATGATGATTAGATTTCTCTTCCATATCCATATTTTCACCTATGTGGAAACCCAGTGATTAGTTTATTTGGGTAAACATTATGTTTCATACTTTTGTTTTTAAATATTGGTTTTGGTATTCCGTTTTACGATGTGGGTTTCTATTAAAGAAACCATCGAGTAGTAAACTATTTATAACCCTGACGAATTTCGAGGGAGAAATTCATTTTAAGGGGGGTAGAATGTAACACCCCGAGATTTTATGAAAAATATTCTTTTTAATTTTATTAATGTCATGTTTTGTATGCTACATCAAAAGAATCCTGCACAACACGCATCCTTGACTTGCCTTGCATTACACACAATCGCGACCTTCCTCGATAGCGTGTGTAGTACGCAATACCGAGTTTCACTAAACAAAGATATGCTATTAAAATATTATTAAAACTAGCCGTTATGAATAGTAATAACAACTTTTTGAAATTTTGTAAATATTATTTTTCAAAATGGACTTCATTTTTGGATTCGGAATATTGAAATTAGCTTAGGGTGAAATTTTGGTTCTTTTCGGCTAACTTTCATTTTCTGATGAATAGTGAAAATTACTAAATTTTAATTAAAGACTACCTTTTTAATCAAATTAATTAATAGTTAAAAATTATTAATTTGAGTGGTTTTAAAGTATATTTAGAATATATTTTCACAATTTAATACAATTTTTGTCATTGGATGTAATTCCACATTTAAACCAGACATAAACAAGTGTTAATCTTTTGATAGTTATTATCTCTTAAGAACACGATATTTGTTTTGACGACAGGAATTAATTTCTAAATTAATTAATGCAACTGACATGTTTTTAATTTGGTAAAATAGACATCATTTTTGACTTCATAATATAAAATATATCTTATGCCTAATTTTTGGTATTTTTCTGGAAACATTCATTTTTTGATGAATAGTGAAACCACTAAGTGGTAGTTAAAAAAATGAATTTTTCATAAAACATAATTTTACCCCTTCTGTGAGTGGAATTTCAAAAATCATAGAGATATGGTTGATTTCGGTAAGTAAAATGTGGTTCAATGAGATGAAAATAATTTTTTTTGAATAGAAACTTTTTACTTTTTTTTACCACGGTTAAAATTAATTAGGGTAATTAAGGGTAAAAATGATATTATTATTACCTAACACATGTAATAATTCTATTGGATAAGTGTAATTTGACCAAAAACTACATTAGGAATAAAATATGACCATTTAGGCTACTTGTATTAGATTAGGACATTTATTATTAATTTATTTAAATAGGGGTTAAAATAGTTAAAATCAATGTTTAATAAGTATATGATTATTAATATAGGGTTATACATAAGATAAATTCTACTATAAATATTCATTAGAAATTTTAAAAAGCATTCCTACATAATGGTATTTTATTTTTAGTTTTTAGACATTAAATAATTTAATTTATTTCTGACACAACGATGATGCAGTAATTATCTTATTAATGAAATATTGACATAATTGATGTTATAAATACCAAAATAAATGTAATTTGATACTTTTTATGAATTCCACTAATTTTCTAGGTTAATATGACATATTATATATTTAATTAACTTTTTTATAACTAGTAATTCTTTTATTATTTTCAAAAAAAATCAATTACTAAATAGTGTCAAAATTGACATAAAATAGTTTTTAAAACTCATATTATATTATTAATTGTTATTTTATTCCTAAAAATCTGAGGTTCGGCCAAATGACATAGATAAGGTTATATATATTAATAATAAACAAATTGGGGTTCTTTTTTCTTCTTATAGTATGTTTATTAACCTTATATTGTAAGAACACAAAAAGACACGGTAAATGTAAAATTATCTAACTTAAAGTTAAATATAAATGATAACGTTAAAATATGATCCTAAAATTGTCTAAATTCAATTTTATGAGAGTATTGCAACCGATGCCCACGTTAGCTTCTAAATAAAACAATTTGTAACTATTTAAAACCAAATTTGGCTTTATAATAAAATAATATTTTTAGTTTTTTCCAAAGCAGCCCCTCTCCTCCCTTATAAAAGGGAACCTCCTCCCTCTCTTCCTCACACCACTTTGAGCCTTCAAGCTCGGCCAACCCCTGAAAAAATCTCTTCTCCACTTCCCTATAAACATCCTAGAGGTTTTGGTCTTCTTCAAAGACCAATTTTAGTGCCGTAAAAGGAGATCTCAAAGAGACGCTTCAAAGAAGAGGTAATGTCAGTTACCGATTCTTTCAACTTTATTTCTTCTTCCACTTCTTCTTCTTAGGTTGTTTCATTATGGAGTAATAACATCTATATCACTAATATAATAATATTTTATTATAAGTATGAAACAACCCTATTTCACCATCTATCCATCCTACGGAAAATGAAATCATCGCGCGTGCGTACGTACGGAATACCGTCTCCATGCCGTGGTGTAATCTATTTTCCACCACCACCTTACTTGGTTGGGTATAATGGTGTAAATAATAACTATATATGATTATTTTAAAGTGATAATGATTCTGATATAGAATACATACACTCCAATACAGTCCCACGATAATGAGAACGATATCATCGCTCGTGCGTGCGTACAGACTACCTTCTCCAAAACGTGATGAGATTCATTCTCCACGTTAACCATTCATGAATGATTATAAAGTATATATAATAAGTAATCATGAAATATATTACATAATAATGATACTGGATTTATGTGTATATATATGTATTTCATCTACTTAATTCCATTAAACTCAATAAGGAAACGAAAACAGCGTTCATGCGTACGTACGCCCTACCGTCTCCATGAACGGTGTATTTCTTTCCATTTACTGATTTATTATATATATGTACATTATGAATATATATTATATATAAATCATGTTTTATATTATAGAATTAAGTGATCATAATCTATGTAATCATGTAAATAATTACAAGTCAAAACACAGACGACAAATGAAACAATTTTACCCAAAACGCTCTTTAACATGGAATTTACAAAAGAACGGGTAATATAAAGTCATAAGTGTACCATATATGATATCATAACATTGATTATGATTCTGGAATAAGTCAATAACATTATTTAAATAATAATACAGGAGGTTTGGACACTTATGAAGCAAATCGGGCCTAAGGTAAGGTAAATATCACAATCTCATTTTTATCCGAGATTACTTATACTTTGGTATTTACTGGGGTGTAATTTATCATCCACATCCATGTTTTCTCAATATGTAATTTTATTTACATACAACAAAAATTTTTTAAATCCAATTCTACCCTTTGGTGAGTTTTTAGTAAAAGATATGAATGGAATCTTTTGTCGTTTTTCATACGAGGTACTTTTTTACTTTTCTGAAAAAAGTACAAGAAGAATGTTTTTTTACTTATACAGCATGAATGGATTTTTAAAACATTATTTCCAAGAAGAATCCTTTACAAGTTATCATGTTTCTTTTTAATCAAATTTTTTAGTTTAAAATTGTATGACATGTTAAGAAAGGAAAATGTTTTTGAAGTAGAAAGGATATTTTCTTCAAAAATGGAGTTCAAGTGTTTATCAAAATTATTTCCCATCTAAGATAATAGAGGGTTATGTTTCTATCCCTATTATTACATTGATTTTATTATGTTGTGATGGAATTATTTTTATGAATTCCTTTATCTTATATGAATTGTTTCATGATGTCATGTTGTTTAAGAATCCCATTTTTATTACATGGGTTATGCAATGATGTATGATTTATGATTTTGTGGCACACATAAGAATGGTATCATTATATGATGGGTGGGACATATATCTCCCTCCAATGCATTGGGTAAAGATTTTATATCTCATGAGATAGTCATGCCTGGAATGGCAGGTTAAACCAGTTCAGTGAAACAGGACTAAAACGAGGAGTGAACTCGGTTCAGAAATGGACTTTGAGCACTAAGATAGTCTTGGCAATGAGTCTTGACTAATAAGAAATGATTCTCTATTATTATGTGTGTATGGAAAAATGTTTTATGTTTTATGTTATGATTATTGGGATTAAATTTCACTACTATGATTTATCCAATGTTATGATATTATGATCACTTTTTCAGGTTAAGATTTCCAAAATGTTATGTTCTTATGAATATGATGTGACTGATATTTCTTTTTTTTACCATTACTGAGCAGTTGAGTTCACCCTTTTATGTTTTCTTTTCCCCTAGGATATAAATAAATATTTTAGGTAAAAAAGGGAAGATCTTTATGGGAGATGTTGAAGATATTTCACCATGATTAGAAGATTATATTCCAAGTTTCCAAAGACACTAAACTATTATGGTCCTTGTGTGTGATTTCTGTTATGTACTAAGTATTCTGCAAAAGTAATGTAATGTCCATTTACGTCAAGCTTCGGGTCTCTACAATAATCACCAAAAATTATGGGTGGATTATTATTTTAGAACTATAAGGAGTGATCAACTTGTCTTGGTTCATCCTGTCAGTTCATGTTGTCCACAACTTGAATATGTTGGATTATACTCTAACCAGGCTATTGGTTCCCCTGCAGCTCAGGTGCAACCAAATTCTTTGTAGATTCTTTTGTTTGATTTCAATGATTCCTATTGGTATTAAATTTATATAAAAACAAAAACCATCATTACTCTCACTTATTACAAGTAAAGACACATCAATTTCATGTTATACTACACCATATATCAGATCATTTCTTTCTAAATATGAAATTTTTCACATTCAGCCTTTTTTGAAATATTTAAACCTTCATTTGAATATAAAAACATCATCAAAATATCAAAAACATGCTCTATTAAAAATATCACATCGGATAAAATATTTATAACTTTTCATAAATATTTACATTTCCACAAAATCATAAATAATTACTAAAAATTAAATAGGTTCTCTTAGTGGAATGTCATTTCTAAAAACAACGACATGCTTGTCTCATTAGCTAAACCCATGAAAATAAAAATCCAATTTCTATAAGTGTGTATAAAAAAATAATGTACCCAAGAGTCTGGTAACATGATGTTCAATATAAAAATGTTAGACACATATTTTTATTCTCTATATTTCAAGTCCAAAAAATCCGTTTCCTTCATATAATCTAACGCAATAAATAGTCCAAAATAAATTTTGACTCGATGACTGCAAAAAAATGATTCCCAGATCAAATAATAACAAAGATTAAAAGTTTTTTAATGTTAAGGGATAAACAAGATGATACCACTTATCCAAATATAAGGAAGTACTGAAAACGACTAATATAATTTGTACAATCTTGCCCCTTATCATTGGCATGAGAAGGAGAAAGAACATTACTTAGTTTTATGTGACATACCCAATATTATAAAGTCTATAAATAAATCTCAAGGGCTTCAATACCCTTGTGGGATGATTTTCCCTTTCAGAAATAAAACTACCTAACAAAACATGAAATAGAAAATTGGACACTCCCTAATTAATGATAACTATGTAAAATAACTCAAAATAATATTTTCAATCTCAAAACTAAACTAAAGTAATATGGAACCATATAAGACTACCAACATCAAATTAAATAGCTAAATACACAATATAAAAACACAAATAATCCAAGATATAGCTCCAATAAACCCAATATCTTCCATGATACAACTCCATAATACATCCAAAGTATCATTAATTACAACTCAATATCTATGATACCTTTATGTTAACTATATTACAATAGAATATATCTAAAAATCATAAACATGACAAACCAGGGGAAAGTAATTAAACTCAATATCATTTACACAAATTACTTCTCAACTTATGACACTAGGATAATACAATTTATGACAATTTTATGATAGATTTTTTGTAAAAACAAGTTTATTATGTTAATAAAATTATTACAACACCATGCAATTGCATTAGAATACAATATTCTAAATAAATTCATTTTCCAAGGAAATAACCGAAACTAGTCATTAATCTTTTTCTCAATTTCAATGTCTGTATAACCTTTTCAATTCAGCATAACCAAAAAAGTGACACTCTCAACCATTACACCATAGATTCACCATTAATGGTAGAACCTCACGTCCCTATCACATCCCTTTGATGGAAGTAGTTCAAGACCATTATCCATCACAGTCAGATCATTATTAACCATTTATGAAAACCATATTTGAATATATCATATCGCAACCATTTCAATAAAAACATATTTTATTTGAGAAAAATGTTACATTAACCAAAAACCAAAAAACCATTTTAAAAAAAAATTTAAAATCATTTATCATTTTTCCCATTCCGCCAAGACACCCAATTTCCACAATTCCATAATTATTCAAAAGGATGGTTTCTATCAAAAATTTGAACACAATTTGACATAAAATTTCATTAAAAACTTTAATTTTGAAAACAATCCTTCATGTTCAAAATTTTTTACTTGGTAATAAATCCACATACCTCTAAAATTATGATGAAAATGGGAAAGACCAAAAAAATCCCTCAAAATGTGTTCAATCACCAAAAACCAGCCTTTCGTCTCATTACTTGTCATCAAAAAGGCTAAATATGACCACTAATGACATTAAAATCCGTATATCTATTCACAGATAACTATATCTAAGAAACCTAGAGATGTAAAAAAATAGATCTATGAAAAACTATGAAAATATACCATAAAAAGGAGACTTATCCATGGAATCTAGCATCAACGAAACAAGAAAATCCTTTGAAACACCTCCGAGTTAATGGGAAAAGCTTCCAAATCATTTAGGGGGAATAAATTATCAACTAGGGAATAATTTGCAAAAACAATGATGGTTTTAATGTGAATTTGGACCCATATCATCTTTTTAGGATATTATTTTTATATCATGCTTGGTTAGTTACATGGGTAGAAAACATTGTATGCTATCACTAGGATACCCTCTACCTCAAAGAGGACCCCCACACTATTGGCCCACATGGTTATAAAACCAATGAAAAAGCTGTGAAAATTATCTCTATCATAATTTTCAATGCTTCTCCTCGGTGGTCACACGTTTTGGACAAAACATCTTCCAACCTCTACACCAACCATTAGAGAATTTCTCACTATGCATGGTTTCTAGTAGAAGATTCATGGTTTCCAATAACTATAATCCAATAATGAATCTTTATAAAATTCCAAATAACATTCAAAAAGTCTTACAAACCCTCTTAATCTTAAACAAAACTCTATACATAATATAAAAACATAAGAAAATTGTTACTTACATGAAATGAGGGGTTTTACATTTTCCAATGAAAGATAATAAAATCAATATATTGAATCAGAAATGGAATATTTAACACTACAAACAAAAATGTTCAATATTAACATAAAATTGAAACTAGCTGTAAAGTAAATGATTATTTAATGTAAAATATTTTTAAATTTAATAATGATCATAAATAAAAAATAAATGTTTCATTGATTATTGTACATGAGGTTAGAGAACATTCAACTAAGTTGTAATACATTTTTTGGGTAATTTTTTTAATTTTAAATTCCTTGTGACTGTTCATCAATCCCAAAAAAATTATATTATGATTTTTTTTTGGATAAACTAAATTTTTAAAATGGGTAAGCCAGAACCCTTACATGGAACGTATGCCAAAAGTCACTAGGACATTAACATTTTGTAAGGATTATTTTGAACATGATAAATTTTTTTAATGTAATAAAAAATATTGATGAAATTCATCAGTCAATGTTTTTTTCATCCACCCCAATATTGTATTTATTATACTAAATAATTTCTTTTGGTGGATTACATGTATTACTAACTTTTTAGCACTTTTGGTTTCACAATTCATCCAAATTGGATCCTCTATGTGTATTTGACCAAATGTATCCTTTACTATCAAGAATAATCTTCTTGAATGTCCATTTTCATTAAATTATATTATTACTATTATATTATATAATTAAATGACTCTTTAGTGAAATTTATTTAATATATTAATATTTCAATTTGACTATGATGGGGTTTTACTATTAAATACATGATTAATTTGTTACCATATTTAAAAAATTTGGAAAATAATCTATAATTTATCATTTAGAACATAACTATGTTTTCATGATTATGTTCATTATTTAATACCAATATTATATTCCATGCTTCAATGAATTATCATAGATAATTTAACTCCAAAATTTCTATGACATTTTCTATAAAAAATGATAAAATTTTAAATGGATAAATAATGGTATTTCATTCAATAATGAATATTTTTATATTCCACATGAAATATCCAATTATTATCATCATTTATTATTAGGGTTTTCATATTTTTAATTATTTTTTAAATCCATATTTTCAATTTCATCTTTTCACCACATATGGTGGATATTTTAAAAATACATAGATGTTTTTTTATTCCCATTTTATAAAATATAAACCATGTTTTTAGTAATTTTACTTGTAATTTATTCTGAAACTATAACATATATAGATTTTTTTAATTCATTTTTCATGTATTTACCTATAATATCCATTTTGAATTTATAACGTATACCTTAACTTGATCTTTTAGATTGTGTTCTCTATCACTATTCATCACCCTCATGGATATATTTTACTTATTTTTAGCCATATTAGTTAATTTAGTGTATATAAAATATATCACACCCACTATTTATATATATTGGTTTCTTTTGTAGACATATCCTTCTACGAGATAATATATATGGTCTCTGTTTGAATGATGTTTACTAAAATTTTATTCCATTATTTACTCTTGAAATTTTTACACTCTGTTTCAAATTTATTTCATTACAAAGGCGTGGTGTTTATGAATTGTTTTATTTAAGTATTCATTCATAATATGAATTTATTGGTCTTAAATAGTGATAGGTGGTTGTAGGAATTATATAACCCCCAGATGTGTTGGTAAGTCTATTGGGTTAATCTATTATGGGTATCTACTGTAAATAAAACCAATTTATATATGATTTCATGGAATGATTCTTTGAATGAATATTTAAATATTCATACATTATTCATTCTATGAACACGAAATTAGATAATATATTCCATATGAGTATATAAATTGATATATTTTCCCTGGAAATTTTATATTCTCAGAACATAACTTATATTTAATTAATTGATTATTATGTATTTAATTTGTGTTATTTAAGCCTCAATCATTTAATGATATAAATTATTGTATGATACCCCTTACTAAGTATTTTATCCCACCCTTATTATGTTTTCTAATCCCATAGATTATTTAGAAGAGTATTATGAATAATATTATGAATACTCATAGATAAAATTCATGATATATTTTCATTTATTATATAATAATACACATAATACAACCATAACATAATGTGGGGGACTAGTTATTTTGTGAAAATATGTAAATACGTAATAAAATATCACTTAGGTATAATACATTTATTTAAAAACTAAAAAACATGTCCATATATTCATTGGATCTTGTATAACTGCACGAGAATCCCTGTTAACATTGATACGATATTGGTGAGATATAAATACTTTTAAGGGAATAATAAGTTCCTAAAAATGATATTAAAGCATTTTAAAATATATGAATATCAATGAGAGATAAATGGGATGAGAATCAAAAACATGAATATCAATTTATCATACAAGATGATATTATGAACCAAACATTACGATGTTACAACCACATAAAACAAGACATTATTAACATAAGTGGATCCTAACAACCCAAAATTTATTAAATAGTGTTCTTTTTATAACCTTTAATGCATCATACATGAAATCCCATGAGATAAAATCAACACTGAATGCATTGGTCTGCTATATAATTGTTAGAGCACTAGTCAAATTCAAATCATTTATATGAATATGGGGGCCATAGGGATAATTCAAAATATGTTCATATTTCAACTGATTTAATCCCATGATTATGGATTAATGGTTATATATATATGGATGTTCCTAATTAATGATGGATTGGTACCTCTAGGTGAGTGCCTACAGGTGGAAATTTGGATGGGTATTCACCCCCCAAATTTTTTTGCATAAAAAATAAATGGATTATTTTCATGGAAGAATGGCGTACATAATGGTTCATGGATGGGTTAAATGATACTGAAAAAGATCTCTCAAACAAGGAAAAAAGTTATGGTATGATTAATACTAGAATAAATATCCCATCATGAAAACTTAAATATTAAAGGCTTTACATAAATAAGGTTATTGAATATTGTGGATATGTTGGGGATCCCTTACCTTGAGAAAGTTCTTCTAAAATCCCAGAAGATATTAATAAGAGATTAGTGGAACCTAGGATGGGATCTATAAAGGTAAGGATACAGTATCTTAAATATATATGTTTTTTGAGTGAATAAGAACCTGATGTTCGGTGGGTTAATATTTGAAATTAGGGGAGATATCATTATTAATTTATAAATATATGTTTTGGACCATATATAATATATTAATCCCATAAAAAACATCCAATTAATTTTGAACAGGATTTCTTCTAGAGGGGACTGGAATAAAATGTGTTATAAGGACAATAGATTAAATAATTAAAATAATACCCATGTTAATGCATAAGTAAGTCATGTTTAGAAAAAATTAAATTTAAAACCCTAAAATATATTATATGTTATGTGATATTCATTAAAAATTTATAAAATTAATAAATAAAATAAATTAAAATTATTTTTAAGGGGTAACATATTTTTTTTCTTGGATACACTTTACAGTATTTATTAAATCACTTTATTGCTTTTATGATAATGTATTGCACACTGTATATTTATAAAATATTTATTTTCATCCAAAAAATTTCACAATATCTAAAAATTATTAAAAATTCAAAATTGGATAATGAAAATGTGATGATTTAAAAAAAAATCTATTTTCTCAAAATATTTCTATTTACTACTGTATTTACAGTTTAAATAAATCCATGTTTATTGAAAATTATTGATTTTTTATAATACCTTTATATTGTCCCTTATAAAAAATACAATTTAAATCATATAATTATATTATCTTATATTTTTTTAAAAAAATAGAAATATTAATAAATTACTAATATACCATTTATTAGAAAAAATCTTTAATTTTTAAATAATAGAGTCTTTATTTCAAAATATATATTTCATAAAAATTTTATTTCATTGTATCAAAATATAGTTCTTATCAAACACATTATTTATTAATATTTAAAATAATAATATAAATAATAAATATATTAATTACTTTCATTAATGAAAATATAAAAATTCATAATATACAGATCTAGAAGCTAATCCATTATTACATTAGTGAATGACATAATAGTACGGTTTGTGATTGTGATATTTTATTTTGGTGGTTTAGAAAAAATGGTTTGTGCTGTGATCATGATGTGGATGAAATTATCCAAAAAAATGGTCTCACTGTTGATTTAGTTTTTAGATTATGGAATGGGATTGGGAAAGATGAAATCCCAGTCACAATATATCACATGTATTCTCTAATAAATGGGATTCATATCATATGACTCAACTAGTCGATGACTTCTCTTTTTTCCTTCTATTTCAATTTGACATTATAAAAAAGCTATCATATATACTACATATGATTTCGCAATTCAATGTCTATTTTATAAATTATTATACAGATTAAAATTTATTTAAATCCAATAGGATATAAATTATAATGGTTTAAAATAAATAATGTAGTTCTTTTTTTCTGTGACAACCTCACAAATTAATGAATTTATTTATTCAAAATGAGAATATATTTTATATTTTTTTAACAGCATTCAACCCCATTATTGAATTTCTCCCTTGAAATAATAATTTCATAAATCAAAGTAGATGGATGTATTTTTCTTTTTTATCCTCTTCTAGTTCCCATGTCACTCCTTAAACAATTTTTATGCCATAAAAAATTTTCCTAGTGAGTTCTATTATTTCAAAGAACAACATTTTTTATAACCTATTATCTGAACTTCTATCTCCTTGTGTGAATAAAAATTCCTAAATGATATAACCTTTTTCTAGTACGTGTGATAGGTCTCTTATGTACTTCCTGAAGATGGAATAGTATAATACATAATGTAATTGATATATTTTAAGTGGGAGTGTTAGTTGATAAGTTACTGATTTGATACGATCAAGTATCTCAAAGAAGATGATATATACTAAAAGAGTATTTCCCTTATTCATAAAGATTATTAATTTCTTGCATCATGATATATGAAGGAACACATTTTCATTAACATCATTCTCCAGGTATCATGGACAATTTTCAACAAATATTTTCTATTAAAATATTTATAATTTATATAAAACTGAATGGTTAAAACCTTATATATTTTCTATTGGACAAGATAAAGTCTCAATATCTATTAATCTCCGAATATTTCCTATAGTGTTGGAATCTGATACCTCTTCCAATATCGAGCTCCTAAGGAATCTTTTGAATTATAGAATGGAAACTACTTTTATATTATAACTCCACTAGGGTAATGTGTTGATCCCAACATCTTATGAAATCCATTGTAAAAGATCTCTGAATTTCCACAATATTATGAATGGTTCATTCTATCTAACCATGTTTAAAATGGTGTAAGTAGTGGTGAAGCTGTGCTCTAAATATAACTCTCAATTATAGATTTTCATGAACCTCTATTTAAACCTCATATCTTGATCAGATACAATAGTGTATGGATATCCATGTAGTCGTACCACTCCACTAATGTATATCACGGTGACTTGGTCAATAGGGAGATCATCATTGATATCAATGAAATGAGGTGACTTTGTAATGGGACATACTTCAACCCAAATGGAATTACACCCCTTAGAGGTATTAATGAGTTATAACCTGAATTAAATGGTTATGTTTTTCAAATTTCATAATGGTATATGAAATGGTTTCAAAATAACCTTTAAAATTATATAATTAATCCATGACATCTTTCCATACCATGAACCATGATAAAAAATAATAAATCTCCCACTTCATGATATCCAAATATAATAATTTCAAATAATATATATTCATATCAGTTATTATTTTAATAATAGAAAAATATAATATATTTTCACTCTACCTAAATTCCATTATTATTATTTTTCATGCGACACATATCTACGTTCCAAACATAATAAATCCAAATTTATAATATTTGAAAAAAAATTATATTGAAAAAAAATTCCTTTATCACCACAACATCATTTTTAGCCTATTTGATTCTCTTAAAAATTTATAGAAGTGTATTAATTTTAGTAATATATGGTAAATATATAATTATTATACCCATATCCCTAAATAGAATGTCTGAGAATGATGGATTCCCTTTAATAATCACTAGGGATAAGGATGTGGGGTCACTTCAACTAAAAGATTTTTCTACCTTCTTGTTCATTTCTATGATGTTAATGCACTGAATAATAAAATTACTTGATTAGATCCAACAAAAATAGTTGGAAAATATTAAGATCATTTTCGGTGAAAATATACATGATGCTATTAGCATTGGTATATATGATAATATTTCCCCTATAGATATAATTTCACAAAATATTCAATGTCAATATCATCATTGATAAATCTAGAATATGTGTTTGGAATTTCTTTTTATGGATCATTAATTGGAGGGAGTCATAGACTATCATGTTTTCATTAAAGAATATTATACAAACCAATGACTTTTGGATGAATCACTATGAATCAGAAAACCTTCTCCAATATTTGATAATGTTAGCCTTGGTGAAGTGATTATCCTTTTTATTAACTATTTATGTGTCACAACCCCAAATTTTTTCAATGTAATTTTTTCTTCTTGTAGATTCTTTATGAATAATGAAATAAATAGTATTTATTGAAATTAATGAACATATACTGATGGAATAGTAACCTAGACGTGAATATAGTAACATAACCATTAACAATAGTAATATAGGCAATATAATAACAACCTATCCTATGAAAGAATAAATTTTTTTGGGAAAGTATAAATGAAAAAATAATATTGTTATATTAGGTTATAATATTTTTTTTAAATGATAAATTAATTCTTCATATTTTTTCAAAAAATTTCACAATTAATAAAGTTTTTATAAATAATATAATGATATGAATGAAAATTTATGTTGATCAAGAATATTAAAAAATTTATATTTTTTTATATTGTAATTATAAGATAATTTTATGAGACCTTAATTAAATTTTAAATGATATATAAAATTTTCCATAATATTAAAATTGGTATTCTCTATATAAATGATGATTTTAATTAAAAGTGAAATTTATAATAATTATAAAATTAATTTAATAAAATATAGTCCATTTTTAATTTCAACATGTCATGAAATGGATTGGGTGATCTTTGGGATTTTTCTAATACAATTGTTCTTTTGGTGAATAATGGAAAACAATAAATTATGATATAAGATAAATTATTGGATTATTGATTCAAGGATGATGTATGGATGATGTAATATACCATTAATTTAATAAACCCATTACCATTTAATTTGTTTTGTTACAAGAAAAAAAACTATTGATAAACAAGATCCAAATACGAAACAAATGAATAAAATATCAAAAAACACACCTCTCTTTTCCTATAAAGACTACCCCTAACAAATCATTATCCTCACACCATAAAATTCTTGTAGCATTAAAAATTTATTACAAATTACCTTGTTATTTCCATGGCCAAGGTATACTATTTGCAATGAAATACCAAACCCACATGCCTTAGGAGGTTCCCAAGGAGACAACATTCAAGATGTAAAATCCAAAATCCCTCACATTTAATTAATTTTATTTTCTTATCATCGCCTCAACATAACTATAGAAAGAGTTATGATAACTCCAATATAAAAAAAATTTCTATAAATTTATTTTCTTAATGAAATATCCATCATCACACTTTTTCTCTTAATCTTTTATTCAAAAAATGAAAACATAATATTTGTTTTGTTGATTCACAACCTTCATGGATGAAATTTTTTTATTATCCCTTAACACATTCATGGATGGTCATATAACCATTATTATGACTAAATAATTCTTATATATAAATATTATAACTTGTATAAGTTACCCAGACTAATATATAAACATGATTTTGAATAACATGACACAAGTAATTGATGGTCATATGAAACATCCAATATAAATTAAAACATTTTCATCAACATTTTATATTTTTAATAACCATAAAATAATATAATCAAATAATATATAACAAAACAAAAAATTATTCATGTTCATTATTAGAAAATAATTTCAATTTTGGAAATGTTATTCACATGTTTCAACCCCCCCCCCCCAACCCCCCACCCACAACATATTTTTACAGTATGAGACTATAAATAAAGTAAATTAACACCGCCAGAACGCCATAACGTATCTCTATAACCAATTAATATGGGCATAAATTATATTCATAAATTGTTAATAAATAAATTAAATAAATAATAGGTTCTTAATTTTTTAATTTTTTAATTTTATTTTATTCTAATTTTATTAAGTGAATGTGTAGAAGGAATTCAGACAGAAGGCTAGGAAATTCTCAAACAAAACTCAATTTCATTAGGTTATAACTATTTTCTTCAAAATTTTATTATTGATATTCATTTACTGTTCCATAAATATACTTTCAATGTTTTTACATTTTTATTTTCATGTATATGCATTTTTAAAATAAAATTTTATGAATAACCTTATGATTTTCCAAAATATCATTTTATTCCAAATTCAAATCATTACTCCTCTTGAGATTTTTTCATAATAACTCAAGTGTGATGATTATTACACCATATATGTTCTTAAGTTTGGGATTTGGGATCACCAATGATTATTAATCAATGTATTCTTTATTAAATTTTCATGAAACCCATTTTCGTTCTCTGAGTTTTTATGAAAATGATTATTATACATTCTATATGGCATGCTTGATTATGAAAATGTTATGATGTGACGGTTTCACCCAATTTATATATCCCACCAATTAATTGGGTAATGTTATGTATATCAAGATACTATATGTATTATGTGTGATCATAATGCTATATTTGTTCTAAATTATGAGTTTTGGATTATGCACATATCTTAAGAGTGACCATTATGCTAACCTTGTTGAACTACATGTTGTATTTGAAAACTAAGACATTATGTTTCATTTATATGTGGTGTGAAATACCATGAAATTATCTAATTCTTCCCATAATGATTATGATAATGATCTAATGAATATTATAGGATGTTAATGATAATTTTTCTCACCCATTTTATATTAATCAATGTCCTTATTTTTTATCATCCTGGGCTTTTAGTTCACCCCTTTAATTGATTTTTATTACTTGGTGATTATTTTTACTATAGAAAACATGAAATTTAATGGGATAATGAATAATTATTTTAATAAATTTTAATATTGAATAATTAATAAGTAATTAATGGTCCTAATTTCCCATGTTACTAAACCATTGGTTCCAAGATTGTAAATTTTTTGTGTTTTTATCCTAAAAATGATTTAATAGCCATATAAGAAAAAATAGGGTTGTTATTGTTGGTATCAGAGGAAGAACAAATCATTATGTGTAGTGACTCTAACTAGGATGAGATTTAGGGTCCACAATGGGGAATTTTTTCTCTAATGGGAGGTGAATGTAACATCGTAGTATGATAAACTATTTAATAACTAAATGATATTAAAAATGTTAACAAGATGCACCACTCTTCTCCGTATCCTACCTGAATAGAACTCTAAATTTATGTGTGTATTTCCACGAGTATTTATTAAGTGGGTGACCTCCAATAATGTTTCTTAATTTTGTGGATGACAGAGGAAAAATAACCCTATAAATAAAATGTTCTATTTTATGGGGAAAACAATTAGTCTAATGACCCATTCGACAACATGGGTGAGCCTAAAGGGGGGAGAAGTGTTTGGGGGATATTGGTGGTACATGGAGGGAAAGGATTGGATGTCCATGTTAATGTGGGGCGTATGCGTTATCAATAGGGACTCTTTTTTAGATTGGTATCACAATAAATTTTAGTTAATTTGGGAATTAATATTAGAGAATGTTAGTGAAAATCATTAGGATACGAATTTGTGTACGAAACATTGTTTAAAAAAATGCATAAAATAGGGATCCCATAATATATTCCCATAGTCTTAATTGAGTACAAAGATAAATTATTCATTAATTTTTTGACATAATAATTTTTAAATAAATTTTTATTTTATAAATGTTTAGGAACTAAGAGAAACTAGTCCAAAAACTCTTGTCTGATAAAATTCAATGAATTTTAGAAGGAAATTCCTTATTTTATGGGAGGGGAGTTGAAAAAATTATGATGATTCTTACCCAGCAAGCTTATGATATCAAAAAAAAAATCAATTGGAATTTCTATGTCCTCCTAAGATGAGTAGTTATATATTTATTGAGTTTTGTGACAATGACCATCCATAATTAGTTGATCTTATGATCCAAGAATTTTGAAACAATTATTTAACTCAATGGGTATGATCATTTCTATGCTTCACTATTTTAAGAAAGAGAAGCTGACTCTATATGTTTATCATTTAGATAGAGAATCTGATTAATGAATGCATTGATAAATAAACCCAAATAAATAATGAAATGGAAGATATGGTGTGGTAAAAATTTATGAAAATATTTTTTACCAGTATTTCCCCTTACACATCAAAAATAGATATAGAGAGAATTCCTAGAAATAGAAAAAGGAAGGATAATCTATGATAGATTCTGAAGAGAACATCATAAGGTTTTTATTGTACGCCTCAGGTATCATTATCAATATGATAAAAAAATATTGGTTATTTGTTTCTCTAAACCCACACATTATAAATGTTGTAGATATTCCAAAAATTGAGAGTTATAAAATTTGGTCGGATGTGCTCTAAATGTAGAGATGGAGTGCAATGAATGGTTCAATCATTTTGGAGATAAGAAGAGAATAATTATGTTCAATAATAGTGTGTAAAATTACAAAGGAGGAAAAAGGATCACACCACCCACTTGTCAAAAAGGTGGGAAGAAGCATCATAAGAATTGCTTCAATGTAATAGGGACATGCTTCAAGTATCAGAGATATCCACACCAAGATCATGAATTTTGAGGAGTCATAGATAATCTAGCCCACAAGATGGATTAATGGAGAGCACCACACAAGTTTCATTACATAATTAGTTTGGATAAAGGTTTTTATGAATTACAGTGACCTAACCCTTAACTCATTGATGGTAATTAGTGTTAATAGCCACAAAATAATTATTAGAAAATTAAATGTTATTACATAACTATATATGATGGGGATAATATGAAAAAAATCCATACCAGTTATAGTTCATATTCAATCAATAAAAGAAAAGTGTTGTTGGATTCTTATTTTATGAATTTCATTATATCTTGTCTGTTATATTTAACTATTTAATTGATTCCCAAATACCATTATGTGGAGATATCTATAAATTTAGAAATTTGTCAGATAATTAAAACCCAATTGTGGGACACTTATCTTATTTGATTATGTGGAATGATTATTCCATCTCATATCATAATATTTCACTTGTTTGTATTCGATGATATAATAGGAATGAATTAGCCCCCATTTTGTAGATCATAAATCATCTATGAAGAAAATTAAATATAGTTTCATGTTATTATCACTCCATATCTACTATAAAATTACAAGGAAGTCCATGAATCCTTATTAGTAAATCCTCCAATGGTTTGGGTGTTGATACACTCTGGAGAAGAATACCTCGCTCAAATGGTTCTATCAAATGAAGGTATAAACATGAATTAAATAACCACTGTGAGGGAATATAGTGATGTATATCATGAATTGTTACCCATACTTACCAAATATCATGCTGTATATTTCTAAATAAATTCATGACCAGAGAAATTCCTATCTTAAAATTCCCATGTAGGATGTCCTTGATCAAATTTGATGTGTTAAAGAAGAAGCTGTAAGAGAACTTGGAAAATGAGTACATTTTCCCATGTGGATCACCTTGGGGTGTTCATGTTATCTTCATAATGAAAATTATTAGATAAATGTGGTTGCATATAAATTTACGGGAGATGAATAATATCACCATAAAAGATATGTACCATCCTCTAAGGATTGATGACTTTTTGATCAACTATGAGTATCTTAGTACTTCTCAAATATGTATCTTTATTTGGGATATCAGAAATAGAAAGAGAATAAGGATGATACTCTAATGACTAATTTACATTCATGGTATGAGAACTATGAGTTTCTTGTGATTCCCAACCACAACAATCATTATGTATCTCATGAATATAATAATAAAATGCTACATTTATATTTGTTTTGTAGTTTTAATAACATATATTCTCATATACACCATGTTTAAGGAGGAACATAAATATCATTTATTTATTGTACTGGTGACAATATAGAAGGGTACATTTTATAAAAATATTAGTAAGTGAGATTCTTGGATGCCCCAAATCACATTCTTGGGACACATGATCACAATTTAGGGAATTTTTCAGGAACATTAAAAAAAGGAAATTATGGAATGGCCCAACTCACATGTTTCATCAATATCTATAATTTTATTTGATTAAAAGGGTACTACTAATTTTTTTAACAAATATATCATGATTTTGAATCAAATAATCTAAGAAAATAGGATTATGATCAAGTGTGTCTTGATGCAAGAATGTAATAAAATATTAAAGGATATTATTGAGAGGATAATGACTGTACCCCTGCCACACCACCAACTCATGGATAGTGATTTTTGATACACAATTATTATTCAAAGAATGTATAAGGTTGTATACTAATGAAAAATGAAAAATTTATAGCCTACTCCACATAGAGGATGAATATACATGAATAGAACTATTTTATGAATGATCTAGAGCTATGAGTTAGGATTTTTTCAAAAAAAATGAATAATTTTATCTATGGTGAGATGTGTGCAATATTTACCAATTATATGAACCAAAAGTATACATTCACACAAAAAGTTTCTCAACATGTATCAAAGTAGTTTGTCAATGATAATGATAGACTATTATTTCTCTATTCATTATTATCCTTTGATGGAAATCAATGTATATGATGCTCTAAGAATAAAATAACCTCTTACTATATCCATGTTGTGGATTGAGGAAGACGTTGTCTTCAATGATATTCAAAAGATTGATTAGAAAATCATAATGGCAAGGACTTCATCCTACATTTCTAAATTAATATTCCATTAATCTATCAAATAGAATATCAACGGTTCATAATGGGATTATATGGATTTACAAAATAAGGTGAATGTAGAAATTGATGAAATGATACATGAGATCCAAATTAAAGATGGTGGTGTGATTCATTTTGGAACATGGTTGTGTGTGCCTTCATCCACTGAGATAACAGAGAATATATTGGATAATTCACATTGATATCCTTTCTCTATCCATCATGCACTACTGGAAAAATAACATATACCAACAGTTTGGAACCATTGGTATAGGCCTCCAAACCAATGGTATAGCCAATACCAATGGTTTGGAGAACTATGTCCATGAAAGTCGTGGGGATAGTTCTATACCAATGGTTTTCCCAAAACCGTTGTTATAAACCTATACCAACAGTTTTTAAAACCGTTGGTATAAGTAATATGAAAAATCTATACCAATGGTTCTATAAAAACTTTGGTATATGTATTCCAAAAAAGATTCATTTGGCGGGGTTTTGATCCCAGTACATGCAGTTTATTATTCAATGACCTATCCACTAACATAACTTGACTTTTGTGAACATGTTTCTACTAATTTATATATGTATTATGATAATTATTTTAAATGCATATTTATTAAATGTTATTGGTAAGAATATTCCATAAAAAATACATGTTACTATACCAACGGTTCTCAAACCCATTGGTATAGGTTATTTGATTTTGGTACCTATACTAATGGTTTTGGCCAAACCCTTGGTATAGGGGGAACCTATACTAACAGTTTGGCCAAACCACTGGTATAGGGTACCAATAATGGTCTTAAACCAATGGATTGGCCCAAACCATTAGTATAAGTCCATATAAGCGACCTATACCAATGGTTTTGGCCAAACCGTTGGTATAGGTCAAAATTAGTGATCTATACCAATGGTTTTCACAAAAACGTTGGTATAGATCATATTTCCATTAGTGATGGAAGAAACAAGACGTACCATGATCTTCATGAACCCTTCATGGGGGGAAACATGAAGTAGGATATTGTAGTTTACATATCATGATGATATGTTAGAATTTTTAAGTATAGAGACAAAAATATAAGGGAATGATGCAACAATTTCCTATACACATTTTAAAATTATGGAATGTGGAAATGAACTTCTTCATTAGTCTTCCTAAGGCATCCATTGGAAAAAATGTGATATGGGTTCTTGTTGATTGAATTACCAGGGCTACCCACATAATAATATTAGATAATATTTCACATCTGAACAACTGGCTACGATATATGTGAAAGAAGTTGTGAGGATTCATTGGGTACCACATTCAATCATCACTAATCATGACCCAAGAGTTAAATATAAATTTTTGAGATGTCTTCAATATTATTTGGGCAATTCATAGATTTTCAGAATGGACTATCTCCCCCAAACTGATGGCTAATATGAATGAACTATTTATAAACCCGAGAAAATGTTGAGAGCCTACTCAATGAATGTCAGTGGATGATGGGACGTGTATCTTTCATTTTTTTCATCTCTCATAAAACTAAAAATTCCAGTGGAGTTTTATAAGGGCTCCATACGAATCTATGTATGGGAAGTGATGTAGAAAGACACCATATTGGGATGAAGTTGGTAAATGAATGATATGTGGACCTCACATTTTTTGTGAGATAATCAATAAGTCTCTAGACTTATAACTACAAATAAAATATAATTAGAGTCATAAAAATAGCTATAATGACATCCATCGATGGGATTTGAAGTTTGTGTTTAAACATAGTTTTTTCTATCATATATCAATATGGAAGTGTTTAATGTGGGATAAAAAGAAAGGGAAACTTAACCCAATGTACATTGTCCCCTTTGATATCCTTCATCACAAAGGATCAGTGGCCAATAAACATGAAATTCCACCAAATATGTCTCATGTTCATGAGATATTCCTTGTATATCTCCTAAAGAATTACATACCATAGCCCTCACATGTATTAAATCCAGATGTGGTATAACTGATGAATGAACTATAATATGAATGGAATTTTCTAATGATCGTAGACCAAAGAGTCAAATTCATACACTATAAGACTACTCACACGGTAAAAGTGTTGTGAAATAATCTTATGTATGTAGAAGAGATATGAGAACCAGAGGATGTGATGATGGAGAAGTACCTTCGATTATTTTCACCATAGTATGTAAAATGAAATTTCAAGGAATAATATATCAAAAGGGTTGAAGAATGTAACTACCCAAACTTTTATAAATATAATTTTTCCTTCTTATATTAATGTTATGAAGAATGTAATAAGTGGGTTTTATTGAAATTAAGGACCCTATACTAGTGCCACAGTATCCCATCCATTATAATTTTAAAATAGACATTAGGAATAAACATACAACCAATAAAATAATAACATCACCTATAAAAGTTTAAATAAAATATGTGCTTTTTATAAATCAAAAAATAATATATATATATATATATATAATATATACCATTGAATAATTAAATAAATCTTTTTAAAATGATAAATTAAGTGTATGTATTTTTTTAAACATTACAGATTATATTTAATTATGCAAAATATATAATGATATAAAAGAATTTTTTTTCATAAAATCTATTCATCAATTAATACATTTTTATTATAATTTTAAAAAAATTTTGAGACACCATTGTAAGTTTTTCAAAGTGTCATAAAAACAATTATAATATTAAAATCTATATATTTTGAATGAATGATTTTTTTATTTAAAAATAAAAATATTAATATATATGAAAATATATTCATAAAATGGAGTTAATTTTTAAATTTTACATGTTAATAATGGTTAGGTAATTTTTTTTGTATTTTTTTCAAATATTTAATTTTTTTTATTAGTGAAATATAATAATATACTATATAAGCTAAATACAGTAATTATTGACTCATGGATGGTGTAGGAATAATGTATCCAAACATAGGGTAAAAAATTCATGGTCTGTTTACAATATTTATTCTCAATAAAATAACTATTCATTGCCTTGAGGAAAAATAATAAGCAAATGAATAAAATTATCCAAAAAACAGAGCTCTCCCCCCTAAAAATACGACACTCACCACCCTATCTACTCAAAAGATCTTGTCCTTGTAAAATTACTAAAGTATTCTCAATTACCCAACAATATTTTTCCCCACATCAAAGGTCTAATGTTCACAAAAAATACCAAAATCCAAGTTCCTTAAAGAGTTTACCAAGGAGAAACATTCTTGAGGTAAAATCCACAATCCCTCTCTTTCAATTTCTTTTAATTCACTATCCTATCCTCGCATTTCCTTTATAAAGTAGAATGATAAAAACAATATAATATTTATACTATAATTTTATTGTGTTATTTTAATATCCATCATCATATCTTTTCTTATCTTCCTTTATTAATAAAAGGATGTTGTCATCTATGACGTGTCGATTCAGAACCATCAAGGATAATTATTTTTTGTTTTCCAATACCACCTTCATAGATGGTCTAAAAAATTTATGGTCAAATTATATTTCAATCAACATATTTTAACATTGATCATGTACTTGAAATAATAGATAGAAATGATATTAAATAAATTGATACAAGTTCATGATACCTGTATAAACCACCAAAATAAATTCTATCATTTTCATCAGTGTTTTATCTAGTGAATCGTCTGCATTCCATTTATTCGAATGATATATTTAACAATTTAAAATTGTTTATGTTCATTAATTCTAGAAAATTTCAATTTTTTAGAAGTTATTCACATTTGAAAACAACCCCCATAATTTTACTCAAATGAACTGACCATAAACCATGAAAACAAACACTCCCAAATCAAAGAGATTAAAATATAAAATTCATCAAAATGGACGAAAATGAAATGTATAAATATATATGAAATAAAATAAATATATAATATATTAAAAATTATGTAATAATTTAATTAAATTTTTTTATCTTGGTCAATATTACAATTTTTTATGGTATTGATAAAAGTTAATGGGATTCTCAAACCCAACACACTTTCTTTGTTTTATAAATATTCCATTCCAAATTTTATGGATGAAATTAATTTAATGTTATGTATATATAATTTTATTGTTATTACATCTTTCATTTTAAGGATATACAAGTATATAACATTGTTTTATAGAAAATGTAATGATTTTCAAAAAGATATATATATTCTAATTAACATATTGAATCCTATTGAGATTGTTTCTTCTTCACTCAAGTGTGATGATTCTTATAACATATATGTTATTTGCTTTCCCATTTGGGAACCCTAATCACTATTCATGAATTTAAGAATTATTTTGTTCTGATGAAACAAATTTTCATTCCATGGGATATTTTAAGACTAATATTATTATAAGATCTAGGTGCCATACATAATTATGTAAATATAATTACATGAATGTAGGCCCTGAATTATATAAACCTTTAATGCATTATAAAATGTGATGTATCTCATGAGTTGATTTGTATAATTTATTAACATGATATTATCCTTGTTCAAAATTATGATGTCATTATTATGCACATATGTCGAGCATGAACATGTTTCTAACCTTGATCCCTCTTATATGAAGTATTTGACCACTAAGACATGATTTTTAATTTTTATGTATTCACACATTCAATGAATTTATCTAATTCTTCCTCTCATTAGTATGATTTTGTAATGAATATTATTATATGATGATTATTATTATGCTAACGCATTTTTTATTGATTCATGTCCTTATTTATCCTCTTACTGTGCTCTTAGTTCACCAATTTAATTGATGTATATCAATATATGAGTACGTGTACAATGGAGAACATAAAATATAAATGGGTAATAAATAAATTTTTTAATAAAAGATTATGTTTTATTATACATATGTGATGTATGGTCCATATTTTCCTATGATACGACACACTTGGATCCCATATTGTAACATTTTTATATTTTTATCTTAAAAATGGTTTGATAGAGATATAAGAAAAAGAAGGGTTGAAATATTAATACTCTTTGGGCATTCATTATTTTGAAAATCAAGACTCCCTTCCATGTTAGCTCAGTATGTAAACTTCAAAATCATGATTAAATTTTCATAAATTGATTATAGTTGTAATGCCAATGATTTAATCAAGTTATGAACCATATGAATTTTTATTCAGAAACCATATAAAAACCCAGGGTGCATACATACTATAAGGCCCCAGTCTTAAACCTTACTTAATCATGAGTTATTACAAGATTACACATTGGGGATCTTTTCGGGTTTATAGTTTTAGAGAATTAGATCATAAAACTTGCATTACATTCCACATTTAAACAATGTGGTTACATAAAAATAGTATTCATTTTTTTCCCATCAATGGAACATATTTAAAATAAAACATGGATTATTTCTTGACACTTCTTGACACTATCATCATATCATGTACCTTTCCCTTGACCTATGAAAACATTTCAAAAAAAAATGGGATGAGCATAAAAATCTCAGTATGGGATATAAAATATGGAAAGGAAACATGAGTTCATATATACATAAAAATGAAATCATACTTTACCCATAAAACATAAGAACATTAACATACCTCATCAATTCAAGAATAAATCATAGAAATCATAAGACATATAGGTAACTTGATGCATTCATAACATTCTTACGTAGGGAGTAACCCTCTTGGTTACGTTTGGAATACCCATCACAGTATATTCCCTAAATCTCTTCGGAGAAACCTTAACGTTTCACTCCTTCACGTTACCCAATGCATTGGAGAGCTATATCGGGCTCACCTGCCTTTAGTTTATCACGGAACCACCCGTCATCATAATAATGCCCAATAACCTCAACATAATCGTATCACATAAAAGATGCATATAGGAAACATAACATTTCCACCTTTCAATCAAAAGATATCAATACAACACATTGATATAAAAACATTATGAAAACAATTTTCAATACCAAAACAAAAGAAAAGTAAAACATGGTATTTATTTTTCTTTTAAAAAATGGTATGGATTGCAGAGGAAGCTGAAACTCAAATAATGGTCACAGCGGCCGAGAAGTCATTATCGCCGCATAAATACGACAAAAACATTCCCTTTTTTCATTTAGTAAAACGCTTCGTATAAAAAATATTTCTTTTGGATAAACGTAAATGTCAAAGGGGTTTATACACCGTATAAAAGATGGTTTTGTATAAAACAAAATTTTCCTCAATGAAAGGAGATTGAGACGAAGTCTAATACCTCAGGTGTGACTTGACTCGGTCATTCTTTAATCTCCTGAATAATAAACTTGAGTTAATTTCTACTTGTTTAAGAACCTTTTTCAAGTTCATTATTCCTTTTATATCACTTATTTCCATGTCATGAACACCATGTAATTATTTAAGTTAATAACGGTCGTTTTAACGATCATTGGTACTTGAGTCAACAATAATCCCTTTATAATTACAAGTTGTTCGTGTATCCATTATATCCAGAATTATAATCATTATTTATATATCATATATATCATATATATACATTATATACATGCATTTATAATATTACATAATCATTTAGATGTAAGAAATGAAATGTACCGTTCATGGAGATGGTAAGCCGTACGTACGCATGAACGCTACTTTCATTTCTATTTCGTATTTTAGAGAAATTAATCATAATGATATAATGATATATTATAATTCTAGTGAAATATAAATTATAATATCCTAACTCCATCCTTTATACGTCCCACATATGGTATTTAACGAATCCGATAACTTTGAGGGGGCGGTAGTCCACACTTCCATAAATAAAGATATCACGTTTACCCATAATGGAAACCATAAAGGTATGACCAAAATGAAAAATACATAAGATTAAGGAAAACATAAAAATATTTTATATCATATATAAATATAGTGTCATCTTAATGTCCACATTTGAAGGTGTTAAAATAATGTTGAACAATCATCGTTTCAGGAGGCCAAAATTCACCATCCACGGAAACAGTATGTTCTTTAACCATTAGATGTAGGTGTGTCTAAGTTTACCTAGAATCCTTCTTATAACAACATCCTAGTATATTTAATATACTATAGTTGTTACAAAAGAAATGAATAAAAAGAGTTAAGGGGGTTGGAGAGGCAAAATAAAACAAAAGGACTCAAGTGAAGACATTACCTTAAAATCGGGTAACTCCCTTTGGTTTGATCTCAAAGGCTTCGTTGGGAAGACTTCTTCCCAAAGTGAGGCTTCAAGGAGTAAGAGAGGGAAGTGGAGAGACAAAATGGGCGGTGTTTGGCTGATCCAAAGGCTTTGGAAGTATGGGTAAGGTGGTAGAGGAGGAGGCCTTTAACAAGAGGAGAAGAGGGGCACTCTTGGAAAGTAAAGAAATGTTACTTTATTTTAAAATGATTTTCGGATTAAAAAGGTCCCACATTTATATAATTAGAGGCTATGGTGATACAGGTTCTAAATCCACCCATCCAATAGGTTTTGGACAAGTTTAGGTCATATATTTTACATTATCATTTCATTTTATTTAAATCCTTTATTAATGAGGTAATCGCTGCATCATCATTATGTCATAAATAATTTACTTTATTTAAAGTCTAAAAATTATAAAACAAATACTATGATGTAGGAAATCTTATTATATTTCCAATGACTATTTATAATCAAATATCTGACTTGTATAACCCCATGTAAAAATTGTTTTAGTAAAATAACTTATGTTTGTGTCATTTTTACTTTAACATTAAATAAAAAGTTATTTATGTCATTTCCCAACCAATGTGGCTCCATGGGGTCCCCAAGTTGACCCATGGATTTTATTGGTCAGCCATGACACATCCAATGAGTGTAGGACATGTGTCAAGCTCATCTCATATTATTAAAACATTATATTTACCTTAAACTACACTAATTACCTCTAATCGTGATTAAAAACACAATAAGTAACTATTCACCAAAAAATTATTTTTTTCCCATTAAACTACATTTTACTTATTTATAAAAACCATGTATGTCGGATTTTTGAAATTCAAAACACATAGATGGAAAAATTTCATTTAAACGGAAAATTAGTTTTTATAAGTACCACTTAGTGATTTCACTATTAATCAAAAATTGAAGTTTTTCAGAAAATTACAAAAAATTCAAAATAAGATATATTTGATATTCTGAATTCAAAAATGATGTTGATTTTACAAAATTCAAATCATATAAGTTACTTTAATTAATTTAATAAATAATTCCCGATGACATGAAAAATAGCGTGTTTTTATGAAATAATAAGTATCAAAAGATTGACACTAGTTTAAGTCCAATTTCAAAGAGAAAGTTATTCCAATGACCACAATTGAATTAAATGGTAAAAATATATTATAATTTCACTTTAAAACCAACTCAAATGATAATGTGATCATATAAATAAATTATATTAAAAAGCAGTTTTCATGTAAAATGCAGTATTTTTCACTATTCATTAAAAAACGAACATTGTCAGAAAAATACCAAAAATTCACACAAAGTAAATTTTAATGTCCCAATCATAACGAATAAGTTTATTTTTACAAACATAGCTTATAAAATTGTCAAAATATAGATTTAAAAATGGTTTTCCATCAAAAGGAAGTAAAACCATCTTTTAAAAATATAAGTGTATTCCATGATAAAGATTGGATTTATTTTCATTTTAAGCCTCTAAAACACTATCTAATTCATTAATAGTCATAGATAAAAATATCTATTATTCATTACTTACTTGGGATGTTACATCCTTCCCCCTTTAGAAAATTTCATCCCCACAATTTGTTTACTTGTCGAATAAGTGGGGGTATTTATCCCTCTTTTCATTTTCAGATTCCCATGTTGCCTCTTCCATCATGTGGTTTTTCCACCAAAATCATTACCTGATTAGTCACCTTATTCCTTAACACTTTCTCCGTGTGCTTAAGAATCTGGACCGATTTTTCCTCATAAGATAGGCTCTCTTCCAACTGAACTACCTCTGGACTCAAAACATGATATGGATCTGGCATATACTTTCTCAACATCGAAACATGAAAAACATTGTGTACCTGAGATAAACTCGGAGGTAAAGCCACTCAGTAAGCACCTGATCCAACTCTTTCTAGAATTTCATACGGTCCAATGAACATTGAACTCAGCTTTCCTTTCTTACCAAATTGCATCACACTTTTCCACGGTGAAACTTTGAGAAAAACATGATCACCTATCTCAAAAGAGAGATCCTTCCTCCTGTTGTCTGCATAACTTTTCTGCCTACTCTGAGATGTTCTCATGTGTTTCTGAATCAGCTAAAATTTTTCTGCCATCTCATCTACCAATTCTGGTCCCATCAACATCCTTTCACCAACTTCATCCGAGAAAGCTGGTGTTCGACACCGCTTCCCATATAATGCCTCAAATGGTGCCATCTGTATACTGGAATGAAAACTGTTATTATATGAAAATTAATCCAAAGAAAGATGTTGGTCCCAACTTCCCTGATAATCCATAGACCAAGAATGTAGCATATCCTCCAATGTCTGAATTGTTCGTTCTGACTGCCTATCTGATTGAGGGTGAAATGATGTACTAAAACTTAATTCATTACCCAACGACTTCTGAAGGCCCTTCCAAAAGTTAGAAGTAAACCTGGGATCACGATCAGATACAATGGAGAGAGGAACTCCATGTAACCTGACTATCTCTTTAAGATACAAATGGGAAAGTTGATCTAGAGAGAAAGTATCTCGTATAGGAAGGAAATGAGAAGATTTAGTCAAGCGATCAATAATAACCCAGATTGCATTATTACCTCGAGATGTCTTCGGTAATCCCAAAACAAAGTCCATGGATATATTCTCCCATTTCCACTCTGGTACTGGTAAAGGCTGATGCATCCCTTTTGGTATCTACCGCTCTGCTTTAACCTATTGGCAAGTCAAACACTTCACAGTAAAATCAGCAATATCTCCTTTCATTCCATCCCACTAGTAATACTCCCACTGATCTCTGTACATCTTAGTACTGCCAGGATGAACTGAAAACGGAGAACTATGAGCTTCACATAACAACTCTCTCTTCAACTGTGAATCACAAGGCACACACAATCTCTTCACAAATCTCAAAACAAAATCATTATCAATGTTGAATTCAGGAAACTTACCCTTCCGAACTAGCTCTACCTTTTTCTGCAACTCACTGGCTTGCTTCTGTGCTTTCGTGATTCTATCCGACCGAGATGATCTCACTAATACCTAAAACAAAACATAAGAACTTCCTTCTCCATCAACTTCTATGCCAAAGTTCATCAAATCCTTAACCAAAGGATCACGTTCTAAATTGAACATTGTTAATGAAGAATTACTTTTTCGACTCAAAGCATCGGCCACTTTATTTGCTTTTCCGGGATGGTAATGAATTGTACAATCATAATCCTTGATTAATTCTAACCATATCCTTTGTCTCATGTTCAATTATTTCTGAGTGAATATATACTTTAAACATTTGTGATCGGTATATATTTCACACTTTACTCCATACAAATGATGCCTCCAAATTTTTAATGCGAAAACAACAGCAGGTAATTACAAATCATGTGTAGGGTAATTTACCTCATGAGTTTTCAATTGTCGTGAAGCATAAGCAATTAACTGATCATTCTGCATTGGGACACAACCAAGTCCTTTCAATGAAGCATCACTATAGATAAAAAAACTCACCATTCCTGGAAGGTAGTGCCAAAACTAGAGCATTCACCAATCTTCTTTTCTACTCTTGAAAACAATCATCACATTCTTTTGTCCAGATAAACTTAACTCCCTTCCGAGTTAGCTTAGTCATTATAATAGATAATCGTGAAAATTTTCTAACAAATCTTCAGTAATAGACTGCCAAACCAAGGATGTTACGAATCTCAGTTACATTTGTGGGTCTTGGCCAGTATTCCACAACTTTTTTTTGCAGGATCAACAGTTATCCCATCTTTTGAAACAATGTGACCAAGGAAAAAAATTTGTTGCAACCAAAATTCACACTTTCTGAATTTCCCATACAATTTATTTTCTTTTAAGGTTTGAAAAATAACCCTTAAATGTCTTTTATTCTCCTCTTTACTTTACGAAAACACCAAAAAATCATCAATAAAAACCACAACAAACTTATCCAAGAACTCATGGAAAATTCTATTCATTATGTCCATGAATATAGAAGTTGCATTGGTTAGCCCAAAAGGCATTACTACAAATTCATAATGGCCATATCTTGTATGAAACACAGTCTTCGGAACATCTGCCTCCTTTACCTTCAGCTGATGGTACCCCGATCTCAGGTCAATGTTTGAAAAATACTGAGCTCCCTGGAGCTGATCAAACAAATCATCGATATGAGGCAAAGGATATTTGTTCTTAACAGTGATGTTATTCAAGGCTCTATAATCAATGAAAAGTCTCATAAAACCATCTTTTTTTTAACAAATAAAACAGGATCACCCCATGGTGACATTCTAGGTCGAATGAAACATTTCTCTAATAAATCTTGTAATTTCTCCTTCAACTCTAAAAGTTAAATTTGATCCATTCGATAAGGGGGTTTTGAAATTGGCTTAGCATCAGGAACTAAGTCAACAGTAAACTCAACTTCACGATCTAGTATTATTCCAGGCAACTCATCAGGAAAAACATCAGGATACTCATTTACCACTGGCACATCATTAATCTGAATAGTTCCTTTATTTTCAATGATGTGTGCAAGGTAACATTCATTTCTGTATTTTACAAGTTTCTCAGCCTCTTGATATGTTATCAACAGTAAGGGTTCATTCTTGTAAGAAAACTGAAAGTCTTTCTGAAAAGAAACTTCTTTTTCTCTACAGTCAATCTTATCATAGTAAATAGAGAGCCAATCCATACCCAGGATAACATCAGACTCTACTAGAGGTAGAACAATAAGGTTTGCAAGTAGGTTCTTTCCACAAATAAGGATAGGAAGATTCTTATAAATTCATTTGCCTCAACAATTCCCCCAGGTGTTTTTACCAAAAGTTCAGGAGTCATTTCTTGAGATGGTATTCCCATTTTACTAGAAATGTTTTCAGAGATGAAAGAATGTGTAGACCCAGAATCAAACAACACACTGGAATAATCTGAAAAAACAAACTAAGTGCCTGATAAAACTTCATTTGTTGGCCCGAAATCTGCTGAAGTAGTTGCAAAGGATTTCACCACCCATTTTTGCTTGTAGTATAGCTGCTTCCAGTCACTCAAGCTATTTTTCAAACACTCGTTTGCATAGTGACCCATATCATTGCACTTAAAACATTTCACTTACTGTAAATCAAATTTGGTCTTACCATCACCCTGATCTTTTTCAGTGAAATCACGAGCCTTATGTCCCATCTTACTGCATTGGTAGCACTTTCCAGAATTCAGAAGACATTCCCCAACATGCCTTTTCCCAAATTTATCACAAACTAGAAACTTAGTTTTCTTACCATCAGACTTTTTTGAAGAATTCTTCCCTTTATCCTGACACCTCTGTCTCTTCTTCTAACGGTTGTTATAGAACACTTGGTCATAGAAAACTCCATTTCCACCTTCTCATCACATCGAACAAGCTTTTCATAACTTTTTAACTCACGAGAAGCTAATGCCATTCAATATTTTGCCTTTAAACCTTAGTAAAAATGATTGATTTTACTATCAAAGTCTCGGATGAAATTTGGAGCATACCTTGCAAATCGAGTGAACCATTCTTCATAGGTAGCCACTGAGTCTTCCTCTTTCCTCAATTCCAAGAATTTTTTTTCCATTATTAGTCGAACAGCCTTAGGAAAATACTTCTCAAGAAACATACCGTTAAATTCATCCCAGTCAAGAACATCAATCTCATCGGCATCCCTGATATTTTTAACTATCGACCACCACTGATCTGCTTCACCCTCCAAACGGTAAATAGAAAGACTAACCTTTTGATTGTCTGAACACCCCATGACATCGAAAATCTTCTCTAGTGCTTTAACCCACCCTTCAGCTAGCACAGGGTCAGATGATCCTCTAAATGATGGGGGATGTTGCCTTATGAAATGTTCCACCACTGACATGTTCCTCTACGGATGATCGGGATGATCTCATTCATGGATACCACCACCATTAATCGCTTGAGTCAATTGTGCCATTACTACAACAAACTGTTCAGTTCCAATTCCAACCATCTAAGGATGCTGATTCGGAAGGTTATTTCCTTCTGTATGCCTTCCTAGCACTGCTTCCCTGTTTCCTCTGCGGAAAACCATTCTGAACAAACATGTCATAGATGAAGGAACATGGTAATCTTCAAATTCTATATAATTTCAATTTGACCGTAAAAAAATATTTTTTGGATAATCATTTAATAGAATTCTAACTCCTAAATTTATCTAAACCGACCTTTGATACCAACTATAAGGCTCCAGCCTTAAACCTTAATTAATTTTGAGTTATTACGAGATTACACATTGATGATCTTTTTGGGTTTAGAATTTTAGAGAATTAGATCATAAAACCTGAATTACATTCCACATTTAAACAAAGTGGTTACATTAAAATAGTATTCATTTTTTCCCCATCAACGGAACATATTTAAAATAATACATGGATTCTTTCTTGACACTTCTTGACACTATCATCATATCATTTACCTTTCCCTTGACCTGTGAAAACATTTCAAAAAAACATGGGATGACCATAAAAACCTCAGTATGGGATATAAAAATAACGTAAGGAAACATGAGTTCATATATATAGTAGAATGAAATCATACTTTATCCATAAAACATAAGAACTTTAACATACCTCATCAATTCATGTATAAATCATAGAAATAATAAGATATAAAGGTAACTTGAGGCATTCATAACATTCTTACGTAGGGAGTAACCCTCTTGGTTACGTTTGGAATACCCATCATAGTATATTCACTAAATCTCTTCGGAGAAACCTTAACATTTCACTCCTTCGTGTTACCCAATGCATTGTAGATCTATATCGAGCTCACCTGCGCTTATTTTATCACGGAACCACCCGTCTTCATAATAATTCCCAAGAACCTGATCATAATCGTATCACATAAAACATGCATATAGGAAACATATCATTTCCACCTTTCAATCACAAGATATGTAACATCCCAAGTAAGTAATAAATAATAGATACTATTATCTAGGTCTATTAATGAATTAGATAGTGTTTTAGAGGCTTAAAATGAAAATAAATCCAATCTTAAGCATGGAATACACTAATATTTTTAAAAGATTATTTTACTGCCTTTTGATGGAAACCAATTTTTAAATATATCTTTTGACAATTTTATAATCTATGTTTGTCAAAATAAACTTATTCTTTATGATTGGGACATCAAAATTTACTTTGTGTGAATTTTTGGTATTTTTCGGACAATGTTCATTTTTTAATGAATATTGAAAAATACTGCATTTTAAATCAAAACTGCTTTTTTAATCTAATTTATTTATATGATTAGATTATCTTTTTAATTGGTTTTTAAGTGAAATTAGAATATATTTTTACAATTTAATCCAATGATTGTCATTGGAATCAATTTCACTATGAAATTGGACTTAAACTGGTGTCAATCTTCTGATACTTATTGTTTTATAAAAACACGCTATTTGTCATGATAGCGGGAATTAATTATTAAATTAATTAAGGTGACTTATATGTTTTGAAATTTCTAAAATGCACTTCATTTTTGAATTCGAAATATCAAATATATATTAGGGTAAATTTTTGGAATTTTTCTGAAAAACTTCAATTTTGATGAATAGTGAAACCACTAAGTGGTACTTATAAAAATTGATTTTTCATTTAAATGAAATTTTACCACTTCTGTGTTTTGAATTTCAAAAATCAGACATACATGGTTGTCATTAAGAAGTAAAATTTGGTTCAATGAGATTAAAATAATTTTTTGGTGAATAGTAACTCTTATGTTCTTAATCGCGATTAGAGGTAATTAGTGTAGTTTGAGGTAAAAATAATGCTTTAATAAAATGAGATGAGTATGAAACATGTCCTACCCTAATTGGATGTGTCATGTCCGACCAGGAAAATCCATGGGTCAACTTGGGGACCCCATGGAGCCACTTTGGTTGGGAAATGACATAAATTACTTTTTATTTAATGTAAACGTAAAAATGACACAAACATGACATGTTTTACTAAAATAATTTTTATATGGGGTTATAAAGATCAGATATTTGATTATAAATAGTCATTGGAAATATAAAAATATTTCCTACATAATAGTATTTTTTATATAATTTTTAGACTTTAAATAAATTAAATTATTTATGACACCATGATGATGCAGCGATGACCTCATTATTTGACGATTTAAATAAAATGGAATGATAATGTAATATATAAGACCTACAGATGGCCAAAACCTATTGGATGGGTGGATTTCAAACCCTTATCACCTTATCCTCAACAAAATTAATGTGGGACCTCTTAAATCAGAATACCAATTTAAAATAAAGTTACTTTTCTTTACCTTCCAAGAGTGCCCCTCCTGTCCTTTTATAAGAGGCCCCCATCTCTACCTCCTTACCCACACTCCCAAAGCCTTTGGATCGGCCAACCCCTGCCCATTTAGGCTCTCCACATCCCTATATTACTCCTTGAAGCCCCACATTGGGCATAAGTCTTCCCAAGGAAGCCTTTGAGCTTAAATCTAAGAGAGTTACCCGATTTTAAGGTAATGTCTTCTTTTGAGTCCTTTTTTTGATTTTGCTTCTCCAACCCCTTAACTCTTTTTATTCTTTTCTTTTGTAACAACTTCAGTATCCTCAATATACTAGGATGTTTTTATAAGACGGATTTGAGCTACACTTACACACACCTGCATCTAATGGTTAAAGGACATATTGTTTCCATGGATGGTGAATTTATGCCTCCCGAAACGATGATTGTTCAAAATTCTTTTAACACCTTCAAAGATGGCCATTAAGATGTCACTATATTTATATATGATATTTAATATGTTTATGTTTTCCTTAAGCTTATGTATTATTCATTTTGGGCATACCTTTATGGTTTCCATTATGGGTAAACGCGATATCTTCATTTAAGGAAGTGCGGACTACCGCCCCTTCAAAGTGATTTGATTCGTTAAATACCATATGTGGGACGTATAAAGGATGGAACTATGATATTATATACGATATTATACTGGAATTAAAATATACATATATATCATTATGATTCCATTCTATAAAATATGAAATAGAAATGAAAGTAGCGTTCATGCGTACGTACGGCTTACCGTCTCCATGAATAGTGCATTTCATTTCTCATCTCTAAATGATTATGTAATATTATAAATTAATGTATATACTGGATATATATGATATATACATAATGATTATAATCCTAGATATGATGGATACATGAACAACATGTAATTATAAAGGGTTTATTTTTTACTCAAGTACCAATGATCGTTAAAACGACCGTTATTAACTTAAATAATTACATAGTGTTCATGACATGGAGATAAGTGATATAAAAGGAATAATGAACTTGAAAAGGTTATTAAACAAGTAGGAATTAACTCAAGTTTATTATTCAAGAGATTAAAGAACGACCGAGTCAAGTCGGACCCGAGGTATGGGACTTCGTCTCAATCTCCTTTCATTGAGGCATATTTTGTTTCATACACAACCTTCTTTTATACAGTGTATAAACCCCTTTGACATTTACGTAAATTCAAAAGGAATATTTTTTATACGAAGCGTTTACTAAACGACAAAAGGGAATGTTTTTGTCGTACGTATGCGGCGACAGTGACTTCTCTGCCGCTGTGACCATTATTTGAGTTTCGCCTTCCTCTACAAGCCATACAGTTTTTTTAAAAGAAAAAGAAATACCATGTTTTAATTTTCGTTTATTTTGGAATTGAAATTTTTTTTCATAATGTTTTTATATCAATGTTTTGTATTGATATCTTGTGATTGAAAGGTGGAAATTTTATGTTTCCTTTATTCATGTTTTATGTGATATGATTATGTTGAGGTTCTTGGTCATTATTATGAAGACGGGTGGTTCCGTGATAAACTAAGGGAGGGTGAGCCCGATATAGCTCTCCAATGCATTGGGTAACGTGAAGGAGTGTATCGTTAAGGTTTCTTAAAAGGGATTTAGGGAATATACTGTGATGGGTATTCCAAACGTAACCAAGAGGGTTACTCCCTACGTAAGAATGTTATGAATGCCTCAAGTTACCTTTATGTCTTATGATTTCTATGATTTATTCATGATTTGATGAGGTATATTAAAGTGATTATGTTTTATTGGTAAAGTATGATTTCATTCTTATGTATATATGTACCCATGTTTCCTTTCCATATGTTTATATCCCTTACTAAGCTTTTTATGCTCATCCCATGTTTTTTGAAATGTTTTTCACAGGTCAAGGAAAAGGTACATGATATGATGATAGTGTCTAGGAAGTGTCAAAAAGAATACATGTTTTATTTTAAATATGTTTCCATTGATGATAAAAATGAATACTATCTTTATGTAACCACTTTGTTTATATGTGGAATGTAATGCAAGTTTTATGATGTAATTCTATAAAACTCTAATCCCGAAAAGATCCTGAAGGTGTAATCTTGTAATAACTCAAGATTAAGTAAGGTTTAAGGCTGGGGCCTTATAGGTGGTATCAGAGGTCGGTTTAGATAACTTTAGGAGTTAGAATTCTATTAAATGATTATCCAAAAATATTTTTTTTATGGTCAGATTGATGTGATATAGTATTTGAAGATTACCATGTTGCTTCATCTAAGACATGTTTGTTCAGAATGGTTTTCCGTAGAGGAAACAGGGAAGCAGTGCTAGGAAGGCATGCAGAAGGAAATAACCATCTGAATAAGCATCCTGAGATGGTCGGAATTGGAACTAAATAGTTTGTTGCAGTAATGGCATAGTTGAATCAAGCGATAAATGGCGGTGGTATCCATACACGAGATCAGCTAGATCAACCACATAGGAACATGTCTGTGGTGGAACATTTCATGAGGAAACATCCCCCATCATTCAGAGGATCATCTGACCCTGTGCTAGCTGAAGGGTGGATTAAAGCACTGGAGAAGATTTTTTATGTCATAGGGTGTTCAGACAATCAAAAGGTTAGTCTTGCTATTTATCGTTTGGAGGGTGAAGCAGATCACTGGTGGTCGATGGTTAAAAATATCAGGGATGCTGATGAGATTGATGCTCTCGACTAGGATGAATTCAAAGGTATATTTCTTGGGAAGTATTTTCCTAAGGCTGTTCAACATAGGATGGAAAATAAATTCTTGGAATTGAGGCAAGAGGAAGACTAAGTGGCGGCCTATGAAGAAAGGTTCACTCGATTGGCAAGGTATGCTCCAAATTTTACCCGAGACCTTGATAGTAAAATCAATCATTTTTACTCAAGATTAAAGCCAAAATATCAAATGGAATTAGCTTCTCGTGTGTTTAAAAGTTATGAAAATCTTGATCAATGTGCTGAGAAGGTGGAAATGGAGTTTTCCGATGATCAAGTGTTCTATAACAACTGACAAGAAGAAGAGACCGAGGTGGCAAGAGAAAGGTAAGAATTCTTCAAAAAAGTCTGATGGTAAGAAATCTAATTTTCCAGTTTGTGATAAATGTGGAAAAAGGCATGCTGGGGAATGTGTTCTGAATTCTGGAATGTGCTACCGATGTGGTAAGATGGGACATGAGGCTCGTGATTACACTGAAAAATATCAGGGTGATGGTAAGACCAAATTTGATTTACAGTTAGTGAAATGTTATAAGTGCAATGAGATGGGTCACTATGCAAACGAGTGTCCGACAAAGAGCTTGGGTGATGAGAAGAAGTTAGACTACAAGTATAAAGGGGTGGTGAAATCCTTTGCAACTACTTCAACAGATGTCGGGCCATCAAATGAAGTTGTATCGAGTACTTTGTTTGTTTATTCAGATTATGCCAGTGTGTTGTCTGATTCGGGGTCTACACATTCTTTCATCTCTGAAACCTTTTCTAGTAAAATCGGAATACCATCTCAAGAAATGGCTCCTGAACTTTTGGTAAAAACACCTGGGAGAAATGTTGAGGCAAAAAGAATTTATAAGAATCTTCCTATTCTTTTCTGTGGAAAGATCCTACTTGCAAACCTTATTGTCCTACCTCTAGTAGAGTTTGATGTTATCCTGGGTATGGATTGACTCTCTATTTACCATGCTAAGATTGACTGTAGAGCTAAAGAAATTTCTTTTCAGAAAGACTTTCAGTTTGTGTACAAGAATGAACCCTTACTGTTGATAACATGTCAAGAGGCCAAGAAACTTGTAAAAGATGGAAATGAATGTTACCTTGCACACATCGTTGAAAATAAAGGAACTGTTCATATTAATGATGTGCTAGTGGTAAATGAGTATCCTGATGTTTTTCTTGATGAGTTTCCTGAAATAATACAAGATCGGGAAGTTTAGTTTATTGTTGACCTAGTTCCTGATGCTAAGCCAATTTCAAAATCCCCTTATCGAATGGCTCAAATTGAACTTTTAGAGTTGAAGGAGAAATTGCAAGATTTATTATAGAAATGTTTCATTTGACCTAGCACATCACCATGGGGTGCTCCTGTTTTATTTGTTAAAAATAAAGATGGTTCTATGAGACTTTTCATTGATTATAGAGCCTTGAATAACATCACTATTAAGAAAAAATATCCTTTAACACATATCGATGATTTGTTTGATTAGCTCCAGGGAGCTCAGTATTTTTCAAATATTGAGTTGAGATCGGGGTACCATCAGCTAAAGGTAAAGGAAGAAGATGTTCTGAAGACCACGTTCCATACAAGATATGGCCATTATGAATGTGTAGTAATGCCTTTTGGGCTAACCAATGCACCTGTTGTATTCATGGACTTAATGAATAGAATTTTCCATGAGTTCATGGATAAGTTTGTGGTGGTTTCCATTGATGATATTTTGGTGTTTTCTAAAAGTAAAGAGGAGCATGAAAGACATTTAAGGGTTATCTTGCAAACCTTAAAAGAAAATAAACTGTATGGAAAATTCAGCAAGTGTGAGTTTTGGTTGCAAAAAATTTCATTCCTTGGTCATATTGTTTCTAAAGATGGGATAACTGTTGATTCTGCAAAAACAAAATGTTGTTATAGAATGGCCAAGACCCACAAATGTAACTAAGATTCGTAGCTTCCGTGGTTTGGAAGGCTATTACCGAAGGTTTGTTATACATTTTTCACGATTTTCTGGTCCAATGACTAAGCTAACTCGGAAGGGTGTTAAGTTTATCTGGACAAAATAATGTGATGATTGTTTTCAGGAATTGAAAGGAAGATTGGTGAATGCTCCAGATTTGGCACTACCTTCCAGGAATGGTGAGTTTGTTATATAAAGTGATGCTTCAGTGAAAGGACTTGGTTGCGTCCTAATGCAGAATGATCAGGTAATTGCTTATGCTTCACGACAGTTGAAAACTCATGAGGTAAATTACCCTACACATGATTTGGAATTAGCTGCTGTTGTTTTCGCTTTAAAATTTTGGAGGCATAATTTGTATGGAGTAAAGTGTGAAATATATACTGATCACAAAAGTTTAAAGTATATATTCACTCAGAAAGAGTTAAACATGAGACAGATGAGATGGGTGGAATTAATCAAGGATTATGATTGTACAATTCATTACCATCCGGGAAAAGCAAATAAAGTGGTTGATGCTTTGAGTCAAAAAAGTAATACTTAATTAGCAATATTGCGCTTGGAACGTGATCCTTTGGTTAAGGATTTGATGAAATTTGGCATAGATGTTGTTGGTGCAGGAAGTTCTTTTGTTTTGTTTCAGGTATCAGTGAGATCATCTCTAGCAGATAGAATTGAACAAGCACAGAAGCAAGACAGTGAGTTGCAGAAAAAGGTAGAGCTGGTTCAGAAAGGTAAGTTGCATGAATTCAACATTGATAATGATTGCGTTTTGAGATTTGGGAAGAGATTGTGTGTGCCTTGTGATTCACAGTTGAAGATAGAGATGTTATGTGAAGCTCATAGTTCCTCTTTTTCTGTTCATCTTGGTAGTACTAAGATGCACAGAGATATGTGGGAGTATTACTGGTGGGATGGAATGAAAAGAGATATTGCTGATTTTACTGTGAAGTGATTGACATGTCAACAGGTTAAAGCAGAGCGGAAGTTACCGAAAGGGATGCTTCAGCCTCTACCAGTGCCATAGTGGAAATGGGAGAATATATCCATGGACATTGTTGTGGGATTACTGAAGACATCTCGAGGTAATAATGCAATCTGGGTTATTGTTGATCGTTTGACTAAATATGCTCATTTCCTTGATATACGAGATATTTTTTCCCTAGATCAACTTTCCCGTTTGTATCTTAAAGTGATAGTCAGGTTACATGGAGTTCCCCTCTCCATTGTATCTGATTGTGATCTTAGGTTCACTTCTAACTTTTGGAAAGGCCTTCATAAGTCGTTGGGTACTGAATTAAATTTTTGTACAGCTTTTCATCCTTAATCAGATGGGCAGTCAGAACGAACAATTCAGACCTTGGAGGATATGCTACATTCTTAGTCTATGTATTATTAGGGAAGTTGGAACCAACATCTTTCTTTGGTTGAATTTTCATATAATAACAGTTTTTATTCCAGTATACAGATGGCACCATTTCCGGCATTATATGGGAAGTGGTGTCGAACTCCAGCTTTCTGGGATGAAGTGGGTGAAAGGAAGTTGATGGGACAAGAATTGGTAGAAGAGATGGCTGAAAAAGTTCAGCTGATTCAGAAGCACATGAGAACAGCTCAGAGCAGGCAGAAGAGTTATGCTGATAACCGGAGGAAGGATCTATCTGTCGAGGTAGGTGATCATTTTTTCTCAAGGTTTATCTTTGAAAAAGTGTGATGAGATTTGGTAAGAAAGAAAAGCTGAGTCCAAGGTTCATTGGACCATATAAAATTATGGAGAGAGTTGGATCAGTTTCATACCGAGTGGCTTTACCTCCGAGTTTATCTGCGGTACACAATGTTTTTCACGTTTCGATGTTGAGAAAGTATATGCGAGATCCATCTCATGTTTTGAGTCCAGAGGTAGTTCAGCTGGAAGAGAACCTATCTTATGAGGAACAACCGGTCCAGATTCTTGACCACAGGGAGAAAGTGTTACAAAATAAGGTGATTAATCAGGTAAAGGTTTTGTGGAAAAACCACATGATGGAAGAGGCAACATGGGAATCTGAAAATGCAATGAGGTATAAGTACCCCCATTTATTCGATAAGTAAATAAATTGCGGGGACGCAATTTTCAAAAGAGGGGAATGATGTAACATCCCAAGTATGTAATTAATAATAGATATTTTTATCTATTTCTATTAATGAATTAGATAGTGTTTTAGAGGCTTAAAATGAAAATAAATCCAATCTTAAGCATGGAATACAGTAATAATTTTAAAAGATTGTTTTACTGCCTTTTGATGGAAAACCATTTTTAAATATATCTTTTGAATATTTTATAAGCTATGTTTTTCAAAATAAACGTATTCTTTATGATGGGGACATAAAAATTTACTTTGTGTGAAGTTTTGGTATTTTTCGGACAATGTTCATTTTTTTAATGAATAGTGAAACATACTGCATTTTACATCAAAACTGCTTTTTAATATAATTTATTTATATAATTAGATTATCTTTTGAATTGGTTTTGAAGTGAAATTAGAATATATTTTTACAATTTAATCCAATTATGGTCATTGGAATCAATTTCACTTTGAAATCGGACTTAAACTCGTGTCAATCTTTTGATACTTATTGTTTCATAAAAACATGTTATTTGTCATGACATCGGGAATTAATTATTAAATTAATTAATGTGACTTATATGGTTTTAATTTTTTAAAATAGACTTCATTTTTTAATTTGGAATATAAAATATAGCTTAGGGTGAATTTTTGGTATTTTTCTGAAAAACATTAATTTTTGATGAATAGTGAAACCACTAAGTGGTACTTATAAAAACTGATTTTTTGTTTAATTGAAATTTTACCACTTCTGTGTTTTGAATTTCAAAAATCTGACATACATGGTTGTCATTAATAAGTAAAATGTGCTTCAATGAGATTAAAATAATTTTTTGGTGAATAGTAACTCTTAAGTTCTTAATCGCTATTAGAGGTAATTAGTGTAGTTTAATGTAAAAATAATGCTTTAATAAAATGAGATGAGCTTTACACATGTCCTGCCCTCATTGGATGTGTCATGGCCGACCAAGAAAATCCATGGGTCAACTTGGGGACCCCATGGAGCCACTTTTGTTGGGAAATGACATAAATAACTTTTTATTTAATGTAAAAGTAAAAATGACACAATCATGAGATGTTTTACTAAAAAGAAATTTACATGGGGTTATTAAGATCAGATTTTTTATTATAAATAGTCATTGTAAAGATAAAAATATTTCCTACATCATTGTATTTTCTATTATAATTTTTAGACTTTAAATAAATTAAATTATTTATGACATCATGATGATGCAACGATGACCTCATTATTTAACGATTTAAATAAAATGGAATGATAATGTAAAATCTATGACATACGCATTTCCAAAACCTATTGGATGGGTTTATTTATAACCCTTATCACCTTATCCTTGAAACACATCAATGTGGGACCTCATAAATCCTAATACCATTTTAAAATCAAGTGACAATTCTTTACCTTCCATGAGTGCCCCTCCTCTCCTCTTATAAAAGGCCCCCACCTCTACCTCTTTACCCACACTCCCAAAGCCTTTAGCTCAGCCAACCAATACACATTTTGGCTCTCCACATCCCTCTATTACTCCTTGAAGCCTCACATTGGACATAAGTCTTCCCAAGGAAGACTTTGAGCTCAAATCTAAGAGAGTTACCCGATTTTACGGTAATGTCTTCTTTTGATTCCTTTTGTTTGATTTTGCTTCTCCAACCCCCTTAACTCTTTTTATTCTTTTCTTTTGTAACAAATCCAGTATCCTAAATACACTAGGATATTTTTATATGAAGTATTCGAGCTACACTTACACACACCTACATCTAATGGTTAAAGGACGTACTGTTTCCGTGGATGGTGAATTTATGCCTCCCGAAACGATGATTGTTCAACATTCTTTTAACACCATCAAAGGTGGTCATTAATATGTCACTATATTTATATATGATATATAATATGTTTATGTTTTCCTTAAGATTCTGTATTTTTCATTTTGGTCATACCATTATGGTTTCCATTCTGGGTAAACACGATATCTTCATTTAAGGAAGTGCGGACTACCGCCCCCTCAAAGTGATTTGATTCGTTAAATACCGTATGTGGGACGTATAAAATATTAAACTATGATATTATATATTATATTATACTGTAATTATAATATACCTTTATATCATTATAATTCCATTATATAAAATACGAAATAGAAATGAAAGTAGCGTTCATGCGTACGTACGGCTTACCGTCTCCATAAACGGTGCATTTCATTTCTCACCCCTAAATGATTATGTAATACTATAAATGCATGTATATACTGGATATATATGATATATAAATAATTATTATAATCCTGGATATAATGGATACATGAACAAATGTAATTATAAAGGGTTTATTTTTTTACTCAAGTACCAATGATCGTTAAAACGACCGTTATTAACTTAAATAATTACATAGTGTTCATGACATGGTGATAAGTGATATAAAAAGAATAATGAACATGAAAAAGGTTCTTATACATGTAGGAATTAACTCAAGTTTATTATTCTGGAGATTAAAGAACGACTGAGTCCAGTCGGAACCGAGGTATGGGACTTCGTCTCAATCTCCTTTCATTGAGGCATATTTTGTTTTATACACAACCTTCTTTTATACGGTGTATAAACCCCTTTGACTTTTACGTATATTCAAATGGAATCTTTTTTATACGAAGCATTTACTAAACAACAAAAGGGAATATTTTTGTCGTACGTATGCGGCGACAACGACTTCTCCACCGCCGTGACCATTATTTGAGTTTCGGCTTCCTCTACGAGCCATACAGTTTTTTAAAAGAAAAATAAATACCATGTTTTACTTTTCTTTTATTTTGGTATTGAAAATGGTTTTCATAATGTTTTTATATCAATGTGTTGTATTGATATCTTGAGATTGAATGGTGGAAATGTTATGTTTCCTTTATGCATGTTTTATGTGATACGATTATGTTGAGGTTCTTGGGCATTATTATGAAGACGGGTGATTCCGTGATAAACTAAGGGCGGGTGAGCCCGATATAGCTCTCCAATGCATTGGGTAACGCAAAGGAGTGTAACTTTGTGGTTTCTCTGAAGAGAATTAGGGAATATACTGTGATGGGTATTCCAAACGTAACCAAGAGGGTTACTCCCTATGTAAGAATGTTATGAATGCCTCATGTTACCTTTATGTCTTATGATTTCTATGATTTATTCATGATTTGATGAGGTATGTTAAAGTGCTTATTTTTTATGGGTAAAGTATGATTTCATTCTTATGTATATATGTACACATGGTTCCTTTCCATATTTTTATATCCCTTACTGAGCTTTTTATGCTCATCCCATGTTTTTTTTGAAATGTTTTTCACAGGTCAAGGGAAAGGTACATGATATGATGATAGCGTCAAGGAAGTGTCAAGAAATAATCAATGTTTTATTTTAAATATGATTCCATTGATGGGAAAAATTAATACTATCTTTATGTAACAACTTTGTTTATATGTGGAATGTAATCCAAGTTTTATGATCTAATTCTCTAAAACTCTAATCCCGAAAATATCCTCAAGGTGTAATCTTGTAATAACTCAAGAATAAGTAAGGTTTAAGGCTGGGGCCTTATAAGATATCAATACAACACATTGATATAAAAAAATTATGAAAACCATTTTCAATACCAAAACAAAAGAAAAGTAAAACATGGTATTTATTTTTCTTTTAAAAAAGGTATGGCATTTAGAGGAAGCCGAAAATCAAATAATGGTAACGGCGGCGGAGAATTCATTGTCACCGCATACTTACAAAAAAAACATTCCCTTTTGTCGTTTACTAAAACACTTCGTATAAAAAATATTCCTTTTGGATAAATGTAAAAGTAAAATTGGTTTATACACCATATAAAAATGTTTTTGTATAAAACATAATATGCCTTAATGAAGGGAGATTGAGACGAAGTCCCATACCTCGGGTCCGACTTGACTCGGTCGTTCATTAATCTCCAGAATAATAAACTTGAGTTAATTTTTTCTTGTTTAATCACCTTTTTCAAGTTCATTATTCCTTTTATATCACTTATTTCTATTTCATGAACACTATGTAATTATTTAAGTTAATAACGGTCGTTTTAACGATCATTGATACTTGAGTCAAAAATAAACCCTTTATAATTACAAGTTGTTCATGTATCCATTATATCCAGAATTATAATCATGATCTATATATAATATATATCATATATATCATATATATCATATATATCTAGTATATACATGAATTTATAATATTACATAATCATTTAGAGGTAAGAAATTAAATGCACTGTTCATGGAGACGGTAAGCCGTACGTACGCATGAACGCTACATTCATTTCTATTTCATATTTAATAGAATGTAATAATAATGATATAAAGGTATATTATAATTACAGTGTAATATAATATATAATATCATAAATCCATCCTTTATACGTCCCATATATGGTATTTAATGAATCAAATCACTTTGAGGGGGCCGTAGTCCGCACTTCCTTAAATGAAGATATCGTGTTTAACCATAATGGAAACCATATAGGTATTCCCAAAATAAAAAATACAGAAGCTTAAGGAAAACATAAACATATTTTATATGATATATAAATATATTTTCATCTTAATTTCCACCTTTGAAGGTGTTAAAAGAATGTTGAACAATCATCGTTTCGGGAGGCCGAAATTCCCCATCCACGGAAAAAGTATGTTCTTTAACCATTAGATGTAGGTGTGTGTAAGGTTAGCTCGAATAATTCTTATAAAAACATCCTAGTATATTGAACATACTAGAGTTGTTACAAAATAAATTAATAAAAAGAGTTTAGGGGGTTGGAGAAGAAAAATAAAACAAAAGGACTCAAGTGAAGACATTACCTTAAAATCGGGTAACTCCCTTTGGTTTGAGCTCAATGGCTTCCTTGGTAAGACTTCTGCCCAAAGTGAGGCTTAAAGGAGTAAGAGAGGGAAGTGAAGAGACAAAATGAGAACTGGATGGCCGAGCCAATGGCTTTGGAAGTGTGGGTAAGGTGGTATAGGTGGGGGCCTTTTATAAGAGGAGAGGAGGGGCACTCTTGGAATGTAAAGAACTGTTACTTTATTTTAAAATGAGTTTCGGATTCAAAAAGTCCCACATTGATATAATTAAAGGATAAGGTGATAAAGGATCTAAATCCACCCATCCAATAGGTTTAGGACATGTGTAGGTTGTAGATGTTACATTATCATTTCATTTTATTTAAATCATTTATTAATGAGGTAATCGCTGCACCATCATGATGTCATAAATCATTTAATTTATTTAAAGTCTAAAAATTATATAAAAAAATACTATGATGTAGTAAATCCTTTTAGCTTTCCGATTATTATTTATAATCATAAGTCTGACTTGTATAACCCCATGTAAAAATTGTTTTAGTAAAAAAACTTATGTTTCTGTCATTTTTTTCTTTAACATTAAATAAAAAGTTATTTATGTCATTTCCCAACCAAAGTGGATCCATGGGGTCCCCAAGACGACCCATGGATTGTCTTGGTCGGCCATGACACATCCAATGAGGGTAGGACATGTGTCAGTCAAATCTCGTATTATTAAAACATTATTTCTATCTTAAACTACACTAATTAGCTCTAATCGCGATTAAAAACTTAATAAGTTACTATTCCCCAAAAAAATCATTTTAATCCCATTGAACAACATTTTACTTCTTAATGAAAAAAATGTATGTCAGATTTTTGAAATTAAAAACACAGAGATGGAAAATTTTCATTTAAACAGAAAATCAGTATTTATAAGTACCACATAGTGATTTCACTATTAATCAAAAATTGAAGTTTTTCAGAAAATTACCAAAACTTCACCCTAAGCTATATTTGATATTTTGAATTAAAAAAATGATGTATATTTTACAAAATTCAAATCATATAAGTTATATTAATTAATTTAATAATTAATTCTCGTTGTCATGACAAATAGCGTGTTTTTATGGAACAATAAGTATCAAAAGATTGACACTAGTTTAAGTCCAATTTCAAAGTGAAATTGATTCCAATGACCTAAATTGGATTAAATTGTAAAAATATATTCTAATTTCACTTTAAAACCAATTAAAAAGATAATTTAATAATATAAATAAATTAGATTAAAAAGCAGTTTTGATGTAAAATGCAGTATTTTTCACTATTCATTAAAAAATGAACATTGTTAGAAAAATACCAAAAAATCACACAAATTAAATTTTTATGTCCCAATCTTAAAGAATAAGTTTATTTTGACAAACATAGCTTATAAAATTGTTAAAAGATATATTTAAAAATGGTTTTCCATCAAAAGGCAGTAAAACAATCTTTTAAAAATATCAGTGTATTCCATGCTTAAGATTGGATTTATTTTCATATTAAGCCTCCAAAACACTATCTAATTCATTAATAGGCATAGATAAAAATATATATTATTCATTAATAACTTGTGATGTTACACATACACACCCAATTACATGTCTGAGGAAACAATTAAAATTAAATATATAAGTTCTCATGCTTTTTGTTAATTTTTTTTTATCGCACCATAGTATGTCGTTTCAGTTAAAAATAATTTCAATGAGTTAATAATGAATAAAAATAACATAATGTGAGAAAAAAATAAATAAATAAGTCAAAATAGTGTTGGAAAAGTAAAAAAAGTTAAAATGGGGAAAACCCATTTTTAATAATTATTTTCATTTATCCATCTATTTTTTATTTTATTATATTTTTTATTTCCATTTTATATATTATTGTTATTATTATTATTATTTTCATTCTTTTAGTTTTATTTTTGGTTTTTCTTTTTTTTCATTCTCTATTCCTTTCCTCCCTCTCTTTGGTTTGTCACACCCTTCTAAGTGGTGCACTCGACCCTCCCATCTCATTTAGAAGCATGTTGTAGCCTCATTACTCCTCTGATTTTGATGTCATTTGGTGCACTATAAAGTTCTCGGTAAGGCTAACCACAAGCAACAAGAATCTTATGATCTCCTTTTCTATTGGTCATGTGATCTTTTGTGGAATATTTTTACGTGATATCAGTGTTTTTATATAATCATATGATTCCTTCAATTTTATGTCAAATAAAAGATCACTGCTCAGAATATTATCATCTATTAATACATGCTAGTGTGTCTACTCTCTTTCCCCTCATTTCATGATGTCTCTTAAATCACATGTTGTGCCAATCGGCTGGGCCAACTAGAAATGTTCAATTTTACATATTTTAATTTAATTAATATACTTAGCCCGATCATTTCAACTTTTTTAAAGATAAATTAGTTTAATTAAATTTTTGAATCATTTTGGACACCCCTTTTTCTATATAGATGTGTTTGGCCTATTTTCCATTAGCCCCGCATAATTATATTAATTAACTTCATGTGTTATGTGACTGCTTTTTGTTGTGTTTTAATTAAATAAATTATTTAGGATAATTTTGAACCATGAACATTGGGTTTTGTTGGTTTATTTATACCTAATGAAATTTTTGTGTTACAATTATTATCATATTGTGATTTTTCCTTATTTTACTAATAATGTGTTTTGAATATGACTCTCTAGATTAAATGATTAAGAAGAATGTGGCACTTTGTTGATTAATTTTTTTTTCCAATTATAAATGTATACTCTGTCAGATCTTTTTCCATGAAATCTAACTAAAATCAGGGCATCGAGATAATGTGAATTACATATTGAGGACTACGTATAGACTCCCCATTCATGACTAGTTACACATTATGCCAGGTATGCAACGTTTCAGGATTTTACAAATGAGGGTTCCCTAGGATTCTAAACACTCATTAGTTATACTGGCTCTCAAAGGGACAATAAATGATGGATTCATTGGAAAAGTGGTTATGCCATGCCTCAAATGATACTTTACCCCTTACATATGATACGAGGATAGACTCATGATAAATACATGCCTAGAGTGATACATGTTATTTTTAAAGATACAATGTATAGGCTTTTGGTTATGGGAATAATTGATTGATTTATCATAGATATACCTTTGGGATGGGCTTAGACTCCCACTCTCAACATGAATATAAAAATAATGATAATTTGTTAAAGGATAATAATTTTTATTCTTGAGTTCTGTGGGAATTTTGATATCTTCTGGTGTTTTGAATCATAGTTTGGTAACCTATAAAATAGGCCCTTGATAAACCAAAAGCTCAGGGGTATGTTCATTTTGCCTATTTTTATTTCTTGACATTTTTTATATATGAATCATTCTTATCCGAAGTAACATATTTATATTCCTGGCCAAGGATGAAGAAAGTGATATGAGATAAGTGCCATTGAGAACTTGGAAGGACATATATGTATTTTATTATGTTTCATTGATTGTTTACCTTCATCATATATTGGAACACTGCTATTGATTATAGGATGAAATGGAATGGTTTACCCACCATGGGTATTAGTCTTCTTGTAAATTATCTGATTCCTTGCTCGGGTGCTGTTTGGAATCCTAGTAGAGAGTATGCACGATGTTACAGATAATGGGTATCATGCTTCTCTTAGTGCTTGAGAGTTTAATGATTTTTACGATGGAGCTTGGGGTAGAGGACCAACTTTATTCTCGAGATGAATTTGTTCCACATGTGTTGTTTTTAATTCAACATTGAATTCATGCTTTTATTCTTGTTTTTGGTACTTCTAATTTGGCACAGATATCATATCATGACATCATTGTGTATCTCGTTTATTTATTAGTATTTTCACATATTATTAATTTAGACAGGGTTAATTAATTTCATTCATTTCGTTTTGGTTATATTTATGCTTCCACTATATGTTATCTACTTGTTTTATAACTATTTATATAACCTATTACCTATGAGGTTATATTCATCACCATGGACACATTAAAAAGGGCTCTCAGCGCTAGCCAACAACCTCTAGCATTTTAGAAGCTTCACTAGAGGTTCTGTGGAAAACCATCTCATAGAACCTTCCCATTGGCTTTTAGGATGATGATGATACAAAGTTGAATCAAATGAGTTGTTTTCACTTTTTTATTTATATGTATGTTAGAAATTATACTAGGATATAGAGATTTGTAACATACCCTATTCATGGATGTAGAAAACCAATGTACAATGGAATCCCAAATTCCAAGGTTTGGATTTCAGTTCTTCACAATGGAAATTAATGCTAATATTGTTTTACTATTCGATGACACAATTGTATTGTATCGTTATTGATATTTGTACAATTGAGATAATGTATTTTTCCATTACATCCCAATGATACTAGGGAAATGAATTTACCTACATCATATTAGGTACCATAGGAATCAAATTACTTGTTTATTTCCATTCCATATCTAATATTAGTGGGTATATTCATGTTTACATGTGAGTGTCGTTCTTCATAGTTTTACAATATTGGATATTCCAATTTGATAAATATAATTTGGGATATATTGTTAGATTATAACTTTACCTTACCAAATAAATAGGTGGTAGGCTTCATTTAAGGGTTCCTTCTATGATTTCTATTCCTTATCTTGACCTGCCACCTAATGCGGGAATCCATTATGTAGTCCAAATAGGCAGGCTATATACCTAACCTCTTTATAGAACATTTTCATGTATTCATCATCTCCTATGGATTATTTATAACAATGTGTTTTTTTTAATTGTAAACCAATGATGTTGTGACATCTATTTGTCATGCCTCGAGAGAGAGACATTGAGCACACTCTATTGATGGTGGGTCTGAAACCACAAAAAGTGCCTATTGGAGTGCCTCCCCTTGAATTACATATAGTAAAACATGTGGTACCACTTAATTCTGATCATCTTATGGGACCATAAACTTAGTTCAGGGACAATCTCATTAGGTTTATGCAGTAAGTTTAGAATGTTCATACACCTTCCCCATCTATGGAAATGCTTCCATGGTACATTCTATAGCCTCACACTCCCAACTTCTCAAGGAGTGGAAATTATCATGTATCATTGTCATGGATAGAATAAATGAAGCCTATCTTTTTTCATTATGGTATGCTTCTAGATTGGAGGGTCAAACCAGCAATCTGCATCCTTCATGACTTCTCCAAGCATTGGTGGGATGTTATATCATAGGCGGATCACACCTGAGACATGGTTTGGGAAGACTTCCAAGAAACATTCTACGATCACTTCTTTCCACATATATTTAGATATGATCATGCCAGAGAATTATTAAATCTTCAACATGGATATATGTCAATGTTTTAGTTTTCTAAACATTTCACAGATCTCTAGTGATTTCCCCCATTTCATGACTAGTGGCACATTGTCCACTACGAGGAACATTGAGGATGGTCTTGGATATAACATATACTCACTATTTAATGCCTTTCATTTTGCTATTCTTACAGATATCGTTAATTAGGACCTCATTTCGTAATGAAATTTCAGGGAAGCAAAACCCTTGAGCCAAGGTCATTCAGTTCCAATATATTAGGATAGATCATCATGAAATAAGAAGTTCCATTTTGAATGTTCCCATATAGGAAATCCTAGACAAGCACTACATCTTGAATTTTTTCCCATGTCATTAGTGCCACATTTTTTTCCATAACATTCCTTCGAGAATGAGAGACCCATTGTAGTGTCGGGCGTTCAACAAGTTGGTCCACATTCAACATTTATTCCATTCATTCTATTAATCATTTAAGGGAATATGATCTGTACTAATACCTATATTAGGCATGGGAAAGATGAATCCACATCATGTTGGAAGATATTTTTCCACTGGATGATAAGGCAGAGGTAATTTTGGAGGTCGTGGTCAAGGAAATAAAGTCCCATTCTATCAATGTTCGAAGAGTAGACCTGCTCAGGCTAGTCATGCAGCATCTAAGGGCTCTGGTTCAGGTCATATGTATATAGTGGAACCATCTTTTGAGGACTATAGTGAAGGACCATACACAGTTAGATGTCATCTTCTAGTAGCCTCTAAATTAGTTTTTGACATTTTGGATATAGGTGCATATCATCCATTTTTATCTGATGCTATTGGGGAATTATTTTTTTTTACAATCGAGTGCCTTTATGACATCATGTCTAACAACTATCTTTTATGGGTTATGATAGGGGGTATACACCAGTATCAAGAGTTCCCCATTGAGATTCGTAGGTACCATCTACATTGTTATTTTTTACATCCTTGAAGTGTCTAACATCGACGTTATTCTTCATATAAAATGGATCGCTTCTTATCATGACCAAGTGGATTGATATGGCTTCCATGTTTCCTTCGCATCCTATGAGGGAGAAACAGATCTACGAAATGATGAATGGGGTATGCATGAAGATAAATATGGATTTAAATGTGTAGCACTGTGAAGAGTGACAATTAAGTGTCTTCTGATTCATTCAGGGAATATAGAAAGTGGGATTTCCTTCTATTTTGGATCATTTTAGGGGCATCAGCCATTAATATTTCTCTGGGTTACCACCCATGTGGGATGTGGATTTCACTATCAAGATAGTTCGAGCTGAGGAACTAGTGTTTATTCCTTCTTATAGAATGGGACCTATAGAGCTACATGAACACAAAACAGAATCATAAAGACCTCTTGGCTAAGTGTTTTATCAGACCTAGTACATCAATGTTGGCTTCACAATTTCTTTTCACCATCAACGCATATGGTACCATCATATTATCTTTGTATTACCATCGGCTCATCTAAATTACAATAGATTATAGTTAGGAATTAATATTTATTGCCTTGTATAGAAGAACTCTTCAATATCTCTGAGGAGAAACTATTTTCTCCTAGACTGATCTAAGGTCGAGATATCACCCATGTGTCTGCGACTATTTCACTTACCACGCACAGCATTCTGGGGAATCTATAGCTTATATGAGTATATGGTTATGCCATTTGGTCTCAAAAATGCACCTGTTGTCTTTATGGCTATGAAGAATTGGTTTTTTCTCCTATACCTTGATTCCTTTGTGTTATTTTTTTATACGACATGTTGGTGTAATGAAATTCCATACACGATAATGAAATACATCATCAGATAATGTTGAGTATACTGAGAGAGAACCAGCTTTATGAAGCGCTGAAGAAATGACACATTTGGATTGATGATGACCACTTTGTGGGTTATATAATATCAAAGACATGTGTATCAATAAACCCAAACTATGTTAGTGTTGTAGTTTTATCATAGTAACCCAAAAATGAATTTGACATATTCACTTGGTTCAGGAGAGATGGCTATTATAAGTGTTTTATTTTGGATTTCTCCCACTTAGTAATGCCTCAAAGGGCTCTGAATATGAAGGGTGTTTAAATTATCTATTTAAAAGGTTTTGAAAAAAATTAGAATTTAAATGGAATATTAACCTCATCTTGGATAATAAATCTTCATGAGTTAGGAAGATGCTATAATGTTTTCTCAGATGCTTTATAGATCAGAATTCGTGGAGTTTCAATGTAGTGAAATCAAGTCACGGCTTGTGGATCCTGATAGGTAATACATCATGAGGGGAACTATCCTATACAATATATTGTGTTAGTAGCTATGGCTCATGCATTTTGTTTCTTGAGAAAAAACATTTTTGGTGGGAGGTTCATTTTTTACACACAGATCATACAATAATGAAATATATCTCCACATTATGAGACATAAATTTAAGCCATTGTAGGTGGGTGAAATACATTCAGGTGTTATATTTTGATCTTGAATATACCCCTAATATGGGGAATTCTATGGCTGATGCTTTGAGCTGCAAGACATAGACACAAGATTTATAAGAAGACAACATTGAGTAGTAGATGATGGAAATGTTTTCTGAGAAGCATCTGGAGGTTTAAGAACAGTGTGGGAAACTAGTTATAATATATCTTATTGTGACATCCTCTCTTCGATAGAGAGTTAATATGTGAGTGTAATCTGATCCAAATGGACTCTTTTTGAGGGAAAGCATCATAGTAGAGAACCATCCTCCTTGTTGGGTTGTTGATGGCAGTGAAACTCTAATTTATTGTGTCCATTTATAAATACCTTATAATATTTCGGATGTACTAGGTATGAAATATCATACCTTAGTTTGGAAATTTAATAACGGACTATAGAATTTGTATAAAGACATGTGTCCCCAATATTGGTGGCTGGGATTGAAAAACATGATTGTGAGTTTCATCACATGGTGCTCTACCTATCAGCAGGTGAATGCAGAGCACCGACCACCTCCTGGAATTCTATATCCTCTATATATTCCAGAGTAGAAATGGAATGACATAATCATTGATTTTGTTACTATATTTACAAGATCACCTCGAGGCAACAATGTAGTATGGGAAATTATTGATAGATTGACCGAAGTAACTCACTTCCTACCTATTTGGAAGATCAATTCAAGTGATTAGATGGTAAGGTTGTATATCCAGGGGATAGTGAGACTTCTTGCAATACATCGTTCAATTGTATTAGATAGAGATGATCTCTTTACTTTAAGGTTCGGGCATGGGTCATAGAAAGCATTAGGTTCACATCTAATCTTATGTACTGCCTATAACCCTCATATCGATGTGTAGTCTGAGCGGATCTTACGAGTGTTAGAGGATATGATGCGAGATTGTATCATCGATTATTGAGCTTCCTAGGAGAAACATATTCCACTTGTTGAATTTAACTATAAAAACATCTTTCGAGTGATAGTTCAAATGGGTTCATGTGAGGCCCTCTATGGTTGATAATGTCATTCACCCATATGATGGCTCAAAGTAGGGGAGACATCTCGGTTTGGTCCTCATACAATTCCAAAGACTTATAGGGATGTTTAGCTAATTCAGAAGAAAATGAATACCGCTCAGTTCGAACAGAAATCTTATTCCAATCATATCCATTGACCTCATTTGTTTGAAGGGGGACATAGTGTCATTCTACAAGTCTCACCATGGTTGGTTTATAGGGGAATCAAGAGACATAGGAAGATATCACTAGGATACTTTCGATCATTCGAGATTGTAGAGAGATTAGTGTCGGTAGCCTATCAGTTTTTGTTACCTCCTAGGTACCATGCCATGAATTATGTCTTATATGTATCACATATTCCATAGTGTCATCCAGACCCATCTCAAAAAATTGATCCTGGAGACATTGAACTCGAAGTAGAATTATCCTTTGAGTGGTGTCTAATTCGTATCATTGACCATATCACGACGTCTCTCCAAGGATAGTTTGTTCCTCTATTTTGGGTGTTATGGAAACATAGACGCATTCAGGATGAGACCAGGGAGCAAGAGACTAATGTGTCTACTCAATTTCTAGAGGATTACTCAAATATCGTTATAGTACCTTCAGAAAGAAACTTACGAATGAGTTGTCTTAAGAATGGTAGGTTGTAACGTACTGGCATTAATAAAGGTACAAACAATTTAAATTATATGTCAAAAACCATAAAGTGATTGAGGGTGCAGACATGTGCACCCTGTTACAGTTCCCAGTTAGGTATTATCCTTAATTTAATTATTTTTCGGTCTTTTGGTAAAAATTATCCATTTCTCCCAAGAATTAAAATCATCTTCAAAATGATTTAAATGAGTTAAAAATGAATAAAATGAATTTACATATAGATAAAAATAAATAATAAAATAAAAACTATCAGAGATAATAAAAATAATTACATTTGGTTAAACCTATTTTTGTTAATTATTATCATTTCTCCATCAATTTTTATTTTTAATATATTATATTTTTTATTTAAATTTTTTTTTCCTTTTATTTTCATATTATTTAATTTCATTTCCTTTTCATTATTTATTTTCTTTTCCTTTTTCTTTCTCACATCCTCCCCTCCCTCTTGTTGGTGCATTGGACACCCCACCTTGCAAGGTGGTGTACAACACCCTCCCATCCCCTTCGGAAGCCTGCTGTAATCTTACTTCTTTTCTGATTTCAACATTGCCTAGTGCGTAGTAAATCTCTCGATATGTCAAACCTCATGGACCTAGATTCATAAAATCTCCTTAACTATTGGTGCATGCTCATCCAAAAATGTTTTAAACCAAAATTGAGGTTTTTATAATATCGATTTATTTCATCCATTGTGGGTTAAATCAAATATCTCCTTTGAGAATAAGATCCTCTATGAGTACAAGGTAGATTATTTACTCTCTTTACCCTCGTTTGGTTGTGTCATTTAAATCAAACATTTTTTTTCTCATCATTGCCTACCGGTGATGTCCAATTTTTACTAATCTAACATAATTTAACAACTTGGCCATATTATAGAACAATTTTTTGAGATAAATTAGATTTTTTTTAAAAAAATTCAACATCATGGACATTCTTTAGTTGTGCTGATGTATTTTTTATATTTCCAATTAGCCACACATAATTAAACTAATTAACTTCATGTGTTGTTTGACCACTTTTTAGAGACCTTTATTAAATTAATGTATTTAGGATAATTTTGAACCATGAAATTTTGGTATCGTTGGATTATTTTTTCCTAATTATATTTCTATGTTAAAATTAATATCGGGTTGTGAATTTTAATGTTTTGGTTGGAAAATTTTTTTTACTAAGACAATATAGAATAAATTATTAAGAAGTACGTAGCTCTGTGCTGCTTAAATTGTATTGTTGTAATTATAAATGCATACTCTATGATAAATTATTCCTTTTAATATAATTAAATTTACCTTCAAAATGCAACATGGTTTCCATATTAAGGACCATATGCAATCTCCCCATTCTTGTCTATTTATACATTATGCTATGGAGGTGATTTCTTTGGATTTTACAGAAGAGGGTTTCCCTGGGTTTTTAATTACTAATGAGTGATACTAGTTCCCAAAGGGACATTTAAGGATGGATCCATTGGAAATGTGGATACCCCATTCCCCAGGTGACACATTCCCTTTTATTATTGATAACATCATAGACTCCTGATAATTCCATGCCTCATGTGATACATGGACTTTCAGGCGATTTCCTTGGATGATCTTAGTAGTATTAGAAAAATTGAATGATTCAACAAAATAATTCCTTCTGGATGGTCTTGGGCTCCAACTCAAAACGTCATCATAATAATAATGATATTGTGTGGAAGGTTATTGTTTATTCTTCTTGAGTTATTTGTAAATTTTGATGTCTTCTAGTTATTTGAATCACAGTTTGTTGACACAATAGGACCCCAAAAAATGCACAAGCTTGGGTGTATAATCTTTTTCATGTATTATTTCATGCCTTTATATATATGTGCATCCTTCTAATCATAGGAACCATATTCTAATTCGTATCCTAGGCTGAATTAGATGATATGGGATGGGTTCCATTGAGAACCCAGACCAAAAAATATTCATTTTATTATGTTTATTTTATTTCATACTTTTATTATAAATTGGAAAAATGATTTTGATTATTGTATAAAATTGAATGGTTTATACACCATGGATGTTGGGATACTGGTATTTTATCTCAATGTAGGCATGGGAGACAATTGGTACTTTATTTTACTTTATGCTTGTAGGTTGGGATACTGGGAAGCATGATTCATTTGGTGCTTCAGTGTTTAATTCTATTTTGGATGAAACATAGGTAAGAGGACTGAGTTTTTTCATGAGATGTAGTTGTTTCACCTAAGTATTATTCATTTATGCTTTGATTTCATTCAATTATTCATGTTTCATATACAATTACATTAGCACAGATATCATTGCATGATATAATTTTGTATCTATTTATTTATCTTCTTCTAAAAATATTATTCATTCAGTTTGGGTTATTTATTTTATTCAATTTCAGTTTTATTATTTTTTTGATTTTGCTACTTTTTGTCAACTAGTTTTCTTCTACTGTATATTAACTATTACCTGTGATGGAATAGTCTTCCTTGTGGACATGTTAAAAGGGGCCCTCACTACTGGTCAGTATCCTCTGGCGTTTTGGGATATGTGCTTGAGATTATGTGGACAACCTGGCTCGTAACACCCTTCTAATAGCTTTCATGTTGGGGATTCTATAATAATAACCTTACAATCAATGGAAATTAATTATTTTTTCATATATATAGGTCTTGTCCATCCATTAACTACTTATACTTTAAATTATCCATGAATTTTCATTTACCATTGATAATCTCCTTTAGGAATGTTACATGCTCTATCCTGAACACACATTAACTATAATTCACATACATAATTTTAATCTAGTTGGTCTTCATTATAGTATTCATATGAACCTCATATTCCTCAATTATTTATCTATATATTAGAATATCATCTATGAAGACTATGGAAGATGTTTGAATGTAATTCATAAAGGAATTATTCATTAAATCAATAATGATTTGTTTGATATTTAGACTATCCAAAATCTATAATAGTGAACTCATAATTCCCAAACCATGTATGAATTGTATTCTTGAGATTATCATCCTTATTCTCATATACTTTATAACACCTCGAACAATGATCCCCAAATATTGAATCATTATGGTTCATGTACATGATCTAAAAATCAATAAATTTTGGGAGAGGATATATTTTCATTATCGTGATCTTTTTATCTCATGATAAACAATGAATATACACATTTAATCATTCTTATTATTGAAATGGAAGAAAAAATGTACCCAATAGTAAAGCACACGGATGTATAAACCCATAATCTATATTATCATATTTCTTGTAATTCATATCATAAAGTTCAATAGGGAAATTGTTTCATCGTTACATGGATATTTGAAATCCTCAAGTAATCAGCATGATTAATAAGATAAACTTATATCATGAAGTTGGATCGATAAATTCTTTATAAATAACATCATTATATTTCCTCACAATGGGAATGTATTCAAGAATGAAATTTTCCTAAGTATCATAAATTTTATCAAGATATACATGCTCAAAAAGAAGTAATATCCATACATAAGAATATGATATCAATAGATATTCATCCTCATTTAGGAAATTGTATAGCACTATAAGATGATTCTTGATATGGTGGGTGATTTCGTTTTCTCGACAATTAATGTTGCCCTATATATAGAAAGACAATCCATATTCAGAATTGTGTCAAATACCATCAAAGGTAGTATCCAAATTATTTTTTGAATTTCTCTCCTGTATAATGTGGATAGGATATAAGTAATATAATTATGAAAAAATAATTGACCCATCCCCAAGTTCATTGATAACACATCTTTCATGTTTTGATGTTGGGTAGGAATAAATAATAAAAAATTATGTGATATAAATGATTTCATTGTACCATCGATGATATTTCATCCTTTCACTATTAGATTCTAGTTCTAATAATATACATCATAAAATTTAGGTGTATTGATTATAATATTAAAAATATTATATATGTAAAAGGAAATAAATAATCATTGAAGGGATTACTATAAAATGAAGATATTCAATAAATAATTATTGTATAGGTTTCAATTTTTTTATCCATGATTTATTTCATAACAAAAAATCATATTTTAATGATTTTCCCATAATAATAGATCATAATGAGATTGATACATTAAAAAAATATACCCTGAGGGTGTAAAAACAAGTGATATGTATAGAAATTTGTTGAAAACTAGTTTATTATTGAGTCTAGTTCATTGTTCTATTTTACTTGTCATTATCTTGAGTTTTTTATGTTCTAAAGACACATAAAATTATAGTATCTCGAAAAGGATGTATTTTTATGGAAACCACATACTCTATACATTACCATGATTTAGGTTTGTTTTCCTATGTTTAGTATTATCACTATGTGTTTCACTATATTCTTATAATCATAATCCACCCAAAAAATGGAAATCCATCAAATACAAAATATGAAAAGACATATCATTAATAAAATTTATTTCAATGTTTATTAAATAAATGAAAACATAATATATCCCTATAAGACCAAGAGACCTAGTTCATTTGGTAATTTTATTACATTACATAATAACTCATAACATGAGTACAATATAAAAATTTAAATATATTAAATCATTATTAACTCAAAAAACCAACACTCCTGGATACATTGATAAAATTATTAAAATTTCAATTATGTCTTCGACACAAATAAATTTCTCCAAATTTTTTCCATCCAATACTTACAATATAAAAAGGAAATATTGTATCACATAAAAAGTAAATGAACTTATATGTTTTGTGTTTTAGATATTTTGACAATGTGGAACACCCAGTTTTCGGTATGTATCCCTCTTTTATTCTTTTTTATCAATATAATATGGTTGGATAATGTTTGGGAGATTGTTGAAGGATTTTTGGAAGGTTTCATGGATTTTATTAGATAACATTATTTGAATACGGTTTGTGAAAACCATCCAGATTCTTTATGAAACCATGAACAAAGAGGAAATATTCTATGGATTGGCACATGATTAAGGTCATGGTTTTCCAAACTGTGATGTTACCCAAGTAAACCGTGAAACATGGGATAATGGTCGTTCACATGCTAGGTGGATAGTTTGTCTAACCATGTGGGCCAACCACGTGGGGTACCCTTTGGGACATTAGTTGGAACATGGTTAGTGGATGTTTTTCAATTCCATGTAGCTAAACCATGCATGAGTTAAAAGTGGTTTTTAAAAAAAATGACCTAAGGTGATTTTACCCATAAAACACCCATTTTCCCCCATTTGAACCATGATTAGGCATTTATCCCCTCCAAGGATAGGTAATATCTTCCACTCATTTTGAAAGAAATTAAAATGGATTTTTAGGGATTTGAAGTTGAATCATCCTTGGTAACTATGCTTTCTTGGTAGTTTCATGTGATTTCTTAAGTCAAGTATCCTCTCTCTCCCAGTTTCATATATCTTGCTCAATTTTTGGTAGATATTGTATTTTTGTTTATTATAATGGTTATTTTGACCCTATTGATGTTAGGATAACGAATGTAAGATGGATTTATGACATTTTCACGTAGATTTGGTGTGCGTTTTGTGCCGGAAGTCATTTTCACCAAATCCCTAATGGTAGGTGGCATCATTATTGACCACAAATTCTAGAACTAGAAGGATTGATATTAAATAATTTTTTTTCATGAAATGTCATATAAAATTGATGTGTGAAGCTTGTGTGTAACCACTTCAGAAATTATTTATGAATTTTTTAAAAAATTTCATCTGGGTGTGAAATGTGCTTTGTTAATGGATTTTAAATTTATGATTTTAATATCAGTATGTTTATTTGATTTATTTAATTGGTGTTCAAAAATGGTAATCAGTTAAAAAATTCAAATATTGATGTTGCTTAAGGGTGTTTTTAATAAATGAATGATATTATTGAAATGGATTTAGCTTGTTTTATTTAAAATCATTTTACATAAATTGCTTCTTCAATAATGGTAATCATTAGTTGATATGTTTTTGGTATTTATTTTTAATAATTTTTTTTGGATTAAGTAGCTATGAATGAGTTGTATTGGTTGGATAGTGACCATGAAGTACCATTATCAAGGGGTTGAATGTGTTCTTGAAGTACAATAATAAAAAGGGGATGAGGAAGGTAATTAAGTTCCACCATCAACGATAACCCAGATCTCATGTGTTTGTGTTTTGGTTGTGGTTAATGTGTATGTGTTGAGTAACGAGAAATAGAATTAATTATTCTAATATGAAATCAATTTAATCATTAATTTCATGTTTGTATTCGTTCCTTTGATGTGTGCTTATTTTGGTAAACTTGTGGGTATGGCTTGTTTGGGTTGTTGGAAATTGTTATCTATTTTAATGGTTTTAGGTAATTTTTTTATATAATTTTTCTAAAATGTTCAATCCAAATGATGTTAGTAGAGAAATCATTTGGGGAATTCCTAATGAGTATTATTAATCACCCCAACTATTGAATTTGGGTTCTTTTCTAGATTTTTTATTCTAGGGTATAGGTAAAGGTAAAGATACTCATTTCCTTAGTGGTTCATTGTGATTCTTGGGTAGTCTCGTGGAGTAGGACTAAAGAGATTGGAATGAGGCTTTGGAGTAATTTCATTATATTTTAACTTCTATTGTTATAGTATTCTACTAAGTTCTATTATTTGGAATTGTGATGTTTTTTTGTTATTATTGTTGCTACGAGGTTGTATTGTAATACATTGTTGACATGAATTGTGTAGTTGTTCTTCTTAATAGTTTGATTGGTTGGTTTTATTATTAAAAATTGAAAATAATCCCTCTAATTTTCTTAGATTGCAAGTAACATATTTCCATCATTTGTTTCATTTTTGATGTCAGTTAAGACCATGTAGCGCTTCCACCTCATCTCATGACATTTAAGAGGGGTGAGATGTTACAAGTGGTATTAGATTGTTCAGGCCTTTGGCATCGACTATCAGTAATGGTGTTGACATTCATTCTCAGTTTATTCATTGATTTGTGATGATATAAAAGATTATTATTTTCATAACATTAAATGTATGACATAAAAATACATATCGTACTAATTTATGTTGAACTACATGTTATCAGGGACATGGGTACATAAGTGTTTTAGAGACAGTTATAGAAGCATAATACCATTATCGTGGGATTATACACTGATATGAATATGGAATTCATGTTACAGTTGAATTCCCACTTGGATTTTATATATAATTCTTAGTAATTATTTATGTTGGTGTATGAATGTGTTAATTTTGAAAAAATATTGATATTGTTTTCAAAAATGTGATTTCAAATAGATAATAGATGTGGTATTTTGAAAATGGGTTCATTTTCAAAACATGGAAAAAAATTCAAAAATTACTTAACATGGGAAAATTATATTTTGGAAATCATGTTTGTGATAGTTTCAATGTGATATATTTTGAAATTCATATCATTCAGTTACCTATGTGTGAGACTTATGTTGGTTCATGAGTTTATAGAAATGGCACTAGGTGTGTGACGTAAAGATCAATTGGAGGAACTTGTGGAACATGTGTTTGCACCTATTCCCCAGATGATCTAGCAAGTGGTTAAGATCATTGTGAATGAATTTAAGGCTATGTATATTGGGAATAAAAGTTATGAGATGAAGCATGTGGATACATCATATCATTTTTAGAAAAGAATCCATCCGTATTTCTCGGTTATTCTGAACCAGAAAGGGAAGATGTGTGGTTAAAAATGATGAATCAAATCATTGATTTCCTATGAAATATATTGGATATGAATGTCATGTTATTCACATACATTTTGGAAGATCTTTCACATTGGTGTTTTGTTTTAGTGGATTAGGATGATGGGTATGAAGGAATTGAATGAAAGGATTTTGGAAAATTGTTCAAAAAATAATTATATCCTCATTTGATCTGAATTCATAATGTAATGTAGTATAATTATATTGAAGGATGTTACACATTTGGAGACTGATTATGTGGATAGATTCATTAATTTATTCTAGTTTTCATCCGAGGTTTCTACTAGTACATCATTGTATGTGTGAATTTTTGAATCGGGTCTGAGGCAGGAAAGCAGTTTGAAAATTGTTGTGCTCTGTATAATAGATTATTCAAAGATGGTAAAAATGAAATAAAATATATGAATGAGATATCCTTGGATCTGTGGGTGAATAAATTATATTGATACATGTGAGAAATGGTGGGAACTCTAATGCGGGAAACTAGCAGAAGAGGGACACTTATTTCCGTGGTGGGAGTATTGCTCAGAATCTGACAACATGATCAATGAATCTTCCCCCACAGATTATGAGAAATACCGGATGTTTCCATTGTTTCCATATATACAACTTGAAGTGAGAGAGTCTAGAACCATTGATATCATGTCATAACTAAAATAAGATGGGACATCCTCAACATTAATGTCACAATACTCCATGGTTGGGAATTCCGGATACATCCCAGGGGTCGCAGGTGTCTGATGCTTTGATGGAGTGAGGGAAACAACACAACCCCCATCAACAGAGGAGAGTTATAAATGGGAATTTTTGGAATACCATGACTCCTCATCTGGGTGCAACTGTTTAGGGTAATAATGAGAAAAGTGTGGAGTGTAGAAATGTGTATGGAGCGGAGCAGGTTAGATGGTTGATCAGTCGATACCATCCAAAATGTGAGGTTTGATTATACTGAATTCTAACATTATTGAATTTTTCTTGATATGGTTTATCTTATTCTTTAATTTATTCATGGTATGTTGGTTATTAGGGATTTAGAGTGTAAATTATGTGTTCTATTTTAAAACATCAAACCCCTATAGGTAAAAGAGATTTTTGAGAATTTCTATGTAGAGAATTTTGTACAATTTATGATAAGGATATGTTGACATTGGAATAATCAGTGCTAGAGACTGATTTTTTTTGATATAATAATGGTTATATATTTCTTGATGATTTTTTCAACACACATCGGCTCTTATGTGTGAATTGTCTGTTTCACAACTGATGATGGAGGTGAGTGTTTTTATTGAGGAGAGAAAATGTATTGGTTGGGTAAATGGGATTCTTGTAACTATCATGTTGGATGATCTCTTAGAATTTGGAGGCTATTTCATTGGAATCAATGGAAGAAATTTTGAAAATTATCTTCCTAGAATTTGTTGATCAGTTTTTTGATGTATTTCTTGATGAAATCGGTGGGTTTCCATATATAAGAGAAGTAAACTTTATGATTGATATCCTAATAAGAAATAGTGGTATTTCTCATTAATCATACCAAATGTAACCAATAGAATTATGGGAATTGAATGTTTTGTTGGAGGAGCAGAAATACAATGGGTTCATTCAGCTTAGAAAATGTTTTTGGGTAGAACCCGTTTTCTTTTTTAGAAATGCAGATGGAATTCATTCGTTGTTTATTGATCATCATATGCTTAACCTTGATTTGATAAATAATCTATATCCACTCATATACATTGATGAACTATTCCATCAATTTAGTGGAGCAATGTGGTTCTCCAAAATTGACCTCTATCAGGATATCATCAGTTGAGGTCATGGAAGATGGATATCCCAAAAAACATATTTCAGATGTGGATATGTCCATTAAGAGAATGTGGTTATTCCAATTGGTCTTATAAATTAACTAGTGGAATTTATAAGATTTATGAATCATAAATTCTAAATATATCTAGATTATTTCATGTTGCTGTTTCATGATGATATATTGGTGTATTCAAGAACAATGGTTGAGCTTGGGAAACACATGGAAACAATTTTGAGGATTAAGCGAGATTTTTTGTAGTTTGAAAATTTAGAAATGATGGATTTTTTTGAAACAATATGTATATTTTATTTTCCATGTTATTTCTATGAATGTTGTTATAGTGGATCTATAAAGTATAGATGTTTTTTTCACTTGGAAACTGCCAATGATTTTTTTGACATACAAGCTGGGTATTATCAGCAATTTGTTCCTAATGAATCTGGACTAGAATCACTGTTGAAATCCCGGACACGGAATAATGTTCCAATTCAATGGTATGAGAAATGGACAAAGTATTTTGATGAGATTATGGGTATCCCTAGATCAACCGAAATATTGGTTTTTCCAAAACCAGGGAATTGGTACATGGTGTATCATGATGAATAGGGAACATGGTTGGGGTGTGTTCTCATGCAAGGTGATCATGTGGTTATTTAAGCATCATGAAATTAGAGGTTTCATGAGAATAACTAATGAATGAATCATTTGGAGTTAGTAGTTTTGGTTCATTCTTTGAAAACGTTGAATCATTATATCTTTGATGAGAAATTCATAGTGTTGACAGATCATAAGAGTATAAATAATATTTTCTCATAGATAGATTTGAATCTATGAAAAATGAGATATGTGGGGTAACTCAAAATGTTTGAATTTTACTTGATGTACACACTATGTAAAGTAAATAAGTTTGTGGGTGCATTTAGCAGAATGATATATAATCAAGTGTAAATAGAATCTTCGAATTAGTGGCAATTGATATTGGTCATAATTGACATGTGTTTGGAATGTAAAGAATGATGTTAAATAATAGTTCTCTATCCAATGTTGTTGGATCCAGATTGGGATGGATTGGTTATAAAGGTGACAATGTCTGATTCAGAATGTGTAGCTATGAGGTTAAAACTCAATGGTGGGGAGAAAATTGAGGGATGAAAACTAGATGGGAATTTCGTTTTGTGGTTTTACAATTGGATGGTTATACAAATGGACTGTTAGGAACACCTTTGTAGGTGATACTCTTATTCTAGATGGGAGGTTCATCTTGGAATCCATAAAATGTATAATACGTTGAAAGGGTAGTTTTGTTGGATGTGTATGAAAAGGAAGGTAGCCATGTTTCTATCTAGACTCTTGACTTTCTAGCAATCCAAAGAAAACAATCTGTGAATTTTAGAATTGTTCCATTCTTCAACTAACCCCATGTGAAAATAGAAGCATATAGTTTTGTATTTTGTTACATTTCTTCAATGAATAGCCATGAAACACGATTCCATATGGGTGGTTGTTGATTGGGTAACAATGTCGGCCCATTTCATTCATTTTCCTGAATTTCATAAGGTTTAAGATATGCCCAAATTTTATATCCATAATATGGTAAAGAGGCATGGTGTTCTAATTTTGATTGTATATGATAGATATATGTGGTTCATGTCTCATTTTTTTTAATCCTTCTAGCAATCCCTTAGACTATAGTTGACATTGATTACAGTTTATCACCCTCAAAAGGATGGGCAATCTGATAGGATGATACAAATGTTGGAGTTCATTTTATAGGTTTTTGTGAAGTATTTTTGTGTCACATGGGAGGAGATCTTTCCATTTTTGGAGTTCACAAATAATAACAAATATCATTCCTGGATACATATGGCTCACCTTAAAGCATTGTATGTGAGTCCATGTCGTTTTCCACTTTGGGGTGGGGGAGGTGAGACTTTGATATTTGGGTCGAATTTTGTACAATAAACAATGAAAAATATTATGTTGATCAGGATGGGAATGAAAATCGATTAGAGTATTCAAAAATCATATACAGACACTCATCGATGGCCTCTATCATTCTAGGTGGGTGATCATGTATTCTTGAGAATTTCTCCTTGGTTTGGACATCGTCCTTTTAGGAATCAGGGAATGTTATATTCAAGGTAAATAGGAAATTTTGATATACATGAGTGGGTTGGAGAGTTATAATAATGGTTTTCTTTGACACCATGGAATATTGTGGTTTACAACATGTTCCATGTATCTCAGTTGAAGGAATATCATCCTAATCCTAATAATGTGATTCAATAGGATCATGTTGGTCTAGATCTGGATGATTCCTTAATACACATTATAGTGCAAATTATTTGATTGGAAGGAGAAGGTTTTATGTGAAAAGATATTTGATATAGTGTAGTTTTTTAGCATCTTGGTCATATTTATGAGGAAACTTGTGAAATGGAGAATTAAATGGATGAAAAATGGCATGGGGTTTTTTAGTGAGTGATGGATTTCTAATTTTTTAAAAAATAAAGACCAATTGTTGGTAGAATTTACTACCACTATTTTTCAGTATGTAACCATTATCTATGAACTTTTTTTTGTATAATGTGGATGGGTAATGTTTTAGAGAGCATATAAGGGATTTGGAATGGTTTCATGGATTTGTTAATGGTACATGGTTTGATAATAGTTAGTGAAAATCATGCAGCTTCTCTAGGAAACTGTGCTCAAGGAGGTAGTGGCCAATGTGTTGGGGCATGGTTATGGCGCAAGGTTTTCAAAACCATGTGGCCACCTAGGAATGTTTTTTAACTTGAGATAGTGTTATATCCCCTGACTAGCACACATTTTTTCATAAAATTTGGGATAACCATGGGGGTACAATTTGGAATATTAGTAGGATCATTGTTAACACAATATATTCCATGCCATGTAACTAAACCATTCACAGGTTAAAAAGTGGTTTTAATAATTGTCCTCACATGATTTCAACCCTAAACACCCATTTGATCCACATTTCAATCATCACATGGTATTTTATCCTCTATAATGTTAGGGAACCGCTCCCACTCATTCACAAATCTGTTCGAAGGGTTATTATTGTGGGTTGAAGCTGAATCATCCTTGGTAAGTCTATTTTCATAGTAGTTATAAGGTTTTCCATAGGCCTTGTCACGAACCGAATCTGGTCGCCACCAAAACTGGCACCAAACCCAGCCCGTGACATGACCCGAAGGGCGTTCCCTATCCCCACGGGCTGGCACAAGTGCCCGGGTATCATTTATTTTTGTTTGGGAACGATTTACCCGAATATGAAGGCATAAAACATTAAAAACAATCAATAAACTGAATCTGAAAAATGTAAACCAAATGATGTTTACACAAAAACCAGAACTGAATACATATGTTTAAAGACACTAAAAGTGGTCTACAAACAAATAAGGACAACATAATGAAATCCCCATGGACTCCACACGACAAGGGGGGTCATCACCCACAAACCTTCTCCGCAACTCCGCCCCAACGATGTGGACTAACACCCTGAACTGCCATCGCCCATATCCTTCCCTTTACCTGAGTCAAGCATAACAAAGTCTACTTACACCCAAGGGGTGTAAGTAGGGTGTGAGCCTAAGCCCAATAGGATACCACCCAATTATTCCATAGTGCTTTCAATATAATGTGAAGAAGCAAACATTTTTAATTTGTAAAGAAAAACGACGATGAAATTCCAAGAAATACAACTTTCATTTAAAAGAAAAGTTTTCAAACTAGAATTTCCAGAATGTTAACATATCTAAATGGAAATGATAGATACTGTAAAGTACTGAAAAAAAACACCCAAATACATGGGTAAATACTAAAAATCCGGTGAGCAACAAACCAGGAACACCCCTAGGCACTAGGTTGTCTCGGGCCCTATGTACCTCGTACCTCGGTGTAAAGCATCCATAGTAAAATCCACTCTCGTGCACGAGCCACTAGTAGGGATCATACCCACAACATAGTGGTTTACAATCATCATCCACATAGTTTAGTTAGAGTTGTCGTTATCCAAATTCTAAGTGAAATAGGGACAACACCCATCCGGTCCACTAGCCGTACTAGTACAAATCCGCCCACCTAAGTACCCAGGCTTCCCCTTTTGTGCTCAAACAGTTTCAGCATGAAACATAAATCTATTTTCAAATAAAACACCAATACTGGTCACACACAATCAATACAGTATCTATCACATTTTTCTACCACTTAAAACACACAATAAAACACTTTGATTTGTAATAAAACAATTCTTCAAAATCACATAGTGTCTTGCACAAAAAAACACCTTGAGAACACCAATTGCACACTATGGGAACATTTTTGAATTACCAAAACATAAATGGAATCCCATTACTTTTAAATTAAAACAACAAATCATTTTCTGGTAAGCCTCATATGGTTCAAGAAGTGACATTATTGTAAAACCTCAATTTTTACACAACACAGCTCTTAGAAATTCATGTGTTTCACAGACACCATTAAAACCAACTTTCACAGCATCAAACACATGGGACAATCATCAAAACAGTATTTTCAATCCTATTAAAGTTCATTAAAATCAACTAATTACTTATAGGTCAGCCCAAAATTAACCAATAAAATATTTGAATGAAAAACCCCCAATCTCACCAAAAATGGAACTTAAAATTAATTTGCATTATAAATGCAACTAAAACCAATTTTTACAGAAACATTCAAGTGAAATAAACATTAAGTTACCATTAACACAGCAAGCTAATTCAAAAAAATTGCACACACAATGGAATCACCTACCAAAACCAAGGAAACCCTTGAATCTCCGTGCAAAAACCAAATCGCACCCCCGCCGCACCAAGAGACAACTAGATCAAAACTAAAACCACATAAATTGGCCAAGAAAGCCCAAAGTTAAACCCTAGGTTCGAAACCCTAGTTTCTGGACATTATTAAACTCAATTATAACCAAAGATACCCAAAGAAAAATGAGTTAGACCCAAAGTAATTTGAAAGAGGAAAGGAAAGAGCTCATTTACTTGAAGTATCTTGAAGTAATCACTCCAAAACACCAGTAGATGAAATTTAAAAGATCCAAAATTTAGGTTTCGTACTCACAAGATGTATTAGGTCATTTAGAAACTGTAATGGAGGAAAAATATTGAGAATTGAGAGAGTTATGAAAGAAAGACTTTACCTCTTCAAATCTGGGCGATTTGAGGAACCCTCTGATGTTCGGCATCAAATATCGATTTACCAGATCTTCCAAGAGGTGGGAGAGGGAATGGTCGCGCGGATGGGTTCATTGGGGTTGGGCTCCACTTCGAATAACCGAAAAAGCCCAACAATTTAATAAGTTATAACATAATCAAAATTTATTTTTAAAACAGGAATTGGGCTTTCGGGCTGGCCCAACCCCTTAGATAAAAACCAAACTAAACCCTGGGTATGGATTTATAAAAGCTCAAAATTTAAATGGTGGTGTTAATAGGTCATGGGAGGTCATTTGTGAAGTTGAATGGGTGAAAAATATTAAAAAATGAAAAAGTTATAAAAGAAACAAAATTGGTTTTTAAATCTGGAATTGGGCTCACGGTTTGGCCCAATTAATGAACACTCTCTCATTCCTCCATAAAAGATTGGGAACCCACCAAAAACAAAGTGTGAATGGAAATTAAATGAAATTTACCTTTAAAATAAGTCATGGGTGTGACAATTCTCCCCACCATAATGCATTCCGCCCCCGGAATGCCACAACAACACCAGATGCAAAAGCAAAGCCCAAACGATAGACCAAGACAGACTTCCTTATCACGTTTTCACCCGCTTCAAAAAGGACGAACATCTCCAGTTGATCAAACGAAGGAAGATAATACTATCACCAACCAAAAAGTACCCCACTTACATAAAATTATGAAAAACACTAAAAACACATCCCAAAACAAAACACCTCAAATACTACAAGACCACGCTCAGGCAATCCACTTGAAACGAACAACGAACTCGAATAACGCTACCACAACATTACATAAATAAAACCATTGGGTGTTCTCCAACCCCAAAATTACCCAACTAACAAATTTTTGGATAGATAGACTTGAACGATACTACCTCCTACCTAGAATACACCAAGGAGAAAACTGAGTCACTAGTACGGGGTTACCCAATCGGGACATCCCACCACCAGGGACAACTCAATTTTCTTAGATAGAATAAGGATAACAATTGGGGAAGGAACGAACGGTCTCCCCATCATAAGGGTTAAACTAAAATTATTCCTTTTCCAAGAGAACATACACGATACCCATGATGGGTATCCCTACCATAATAATGAACACAACTTTCCTTCAGACAAAATCAAGACACTAACAGGGGGCCTCGGACGGAATTACCAGCATTAGGGGTAGATTAATATCAGAATTATTCCAATAAAACTTAAATGAGTCCCATTGTGGGTATACCCCAAACAAAACCCAACCATATTAACTAAATATTATGGGATAACAACAACAAAAACAATAGAATTTTAAGGAGTTGGCATGGCTGCATAGTTGGTTCACACGGTTTTGGAAACCGCAAGTTAACTGTGCGGATCATTCTATCCAAAGAGGAAACTTCACACAGTTTCCTTGGCCAAGGATCATGGACGTGCGAAGACCATGCATTAGCTACTGTCTCTTATCAAACGGTCCCCTGGGTTGGAACATGGTTACTTCTAACCACGTACAAACTATGCACTTCAACCTGCCTAACCCAAATTTTAAACTTTTCTCCAAAAACACAAGGGACCCCAAAGGGGAAAAACAACTCAGGGTACGACATGGGAACAAGGTACTCACACCTCTTTCCACCAAATGTGAGAAATTGGAACAAGGCGACGACACCAGAGGTTTAAACTATTCATATCTTTCATATTGAGGATATGACCTTGACCAAAAGTTTGAACGACTCTAGGATTTCCCCTAACTACGCGCCAGCTTCTCTCCGAGGCCTATGGCTGGAGCTCAATGGATTAAAGCATCTTCGGCCTCGAAGTTAGGATTTGGAAACCCTTAAACTGAACATCTTCTTCCAGTGCCAAAAACAATTATACTGTAATCTCATATGGTCTCATTGAGACATGACACACTTCAAACCCGCTTTTCCACAACCCATCAGTTTACCAAGACAAGAACTTAGAGGATGCACACACATCGCCCATTTTTTTCTTCGGATGCTAAACAGCGGAATGAAAGGACATATAGAAACACATTCCTCTGGAACATAGGATTTAGAATTCCTTATAGGGAGACACACATCCAACAAAAAAATAGTGACTCTCATAAGATTTCACAATCATCACCCTTATAGTCAAATGGACACATGACATCGCAAGGCATCAGCGAACATAACCGTTGTGGATAAAAGAAAACACAAAGAGAGGGACCTTGTACTAAGTCCAAAATAGCACATGATTCCATCAAGTGTCCATAATAGCCACTATTGGCCAGATCTTGCACACCGGTGGCCTAACATGAACTCTTGATTCAATGACACTGACGAAAGACCCAGAGGCCCTTTAAGACATCATTCTACACTGACAACTCTGAACTTCATTGACCTTAGAAAACTTAGGAAACATAAGAAACTAAGGTCTATTTCAACCTCCCACAAACAATCTCCCACTATAGGGGGATCTGCCTAATTGAAAAAGAAGAGGGGTAAACACAATCTCCAAGCCTCAAGAATAATGTCCTTATGTTGATCAACTGGAGGATCATCCAACGGTGAATCACCATAGGCCAAACATGAATCATACATTAACACTTTATGGGGGAATACCCTGGCCTACAGGAAAACCCAATTACAAAACCAAACTGGTCATTTGGTCACAAAAGACCACAAACCTGAACCGAACACATGATGGGAGCCACCACATTAGCCTCCCAAAGTTTTCCTCAAAAGAGACCACTGACCGACACTTCATTCCAACTTATCAATGAAACACCAAACCAAAAAATCGTTCAAACAAGAGGGGTTATTGAACTCGAAACATCCCACAATAATAATCCTGAAAACACATAATCCATACCTCCCAACCATACATTATCAAAACACAACACTTTCCTTCAAAAAAATTATTTAAAAAAAACAGTGTTGGTGGGTTGCACATTTACCAATGGTATCTCATGAGCCTCACACATGCATGTTTACATTCCACACTAAGAACCCACCTCATATCCATCCACATTCCTAAATAAACCTATGCATGTGGTCACCCTTGAGAGCACCAATTACCAAAAATCAAACCTTTCCTCTTTTTAAAATAAAAACTTTAACCACAATTTTCCTTTCTCAAAAACACTAACCATAATATCATTACAAAATTTTTAATCTCAGAAAACAATTTAGAAATGAATGAATAATTAAATAAAAGCACATATTCATGCCGTTCACAATTGTTTCAAAACATTTCAACCCATTTCAAAACAATTCTAATTTCATGAAAAACACCATTTCATAAATCTCCATTTAATTAAGAACTCAACTCTTCTCATTTCAAGACAAGGTTCTAAAAGTTCATAATCTTTTTTGTTCAGTAATAACCAAACCCAAAATCCATATTCAACCCCCACACAAAAATTCTAGAACACTTAATTCAATCCAAAACACTTTTCCACAGTTTAAAAAAAATTCCACTAGAAACATATTTTCAAAACCCCAATTAACATAGTTCATACTTTCAAAAGAGGTAAAAACATATAATTTAACCTTTTGAAATAATTATAAAATTTCATTTATAGACTTTAAAAAAAACCATTTTCACTTTACTAGAAAATAACTTCACAAAAATTCACACTCCTTAATGTGAAGTCATTTTTTTTGCTTAAAAAAAATGATTCCATGATTCCAAAACAAAGAGACACAAGACAATGTGAGAGGAAACTAGTATCGGTGGGTGACTTGGACATATGGTTGGCAGCCATATTCCAATCACTTCTCCATCACAGAGAGTATTCTAGGGAAATATCCACGGCTTCACATGGCTTGCCAGGCCCTGCGAGCTCACTGAGATTATTCGCCCAACTCTCTTTTCATTTCCCATAGTCATCATTAAACCAAGAAAACCAAATGAATCAGATAAATCCATAAATCCCCTAGGGACTTGAATCTCGTCCTGAGGTGTGCTGGCCAGGCACACTACCCATGACTGAAATGTCAAGTCCCGACAATCCTATCTCCAGACTATCCTGACTCTTCCCCAAATAACATGACCCAAGGAGTGAACCTCCCTCTGATACCATTTTGTCACGAACCAAATCTGGTCGCCACCAAAACTGGCACCAAACCCAGCCCGTGACATGACCCGAAGGGCGTTCCCTATCCCCACGGGCTGGCACAAGTTCCCGGGTAACATTTATTTTTGTTTGGGAACGATTTACCCGATTATGAAGGCATAAAACATTAAAAACAATCAATAAACTGAATCTGAAAAATGTAAACCAAATGATGTTTACACAAAAACCAGAACTGAATACATATGTTTAAATACACTAAAAGTGGTCTACAAACAAATAAGTACAACATAATGAAATCCCCATGGACTCCACACGACAAGGGGGGTCATCACCCACAAACCTTCTCCGCAACTCCGCCCCAACGATGTGGACTAACACCCTGAACTGCCATCGCCCATATCCTTCCCTTTACCTGAGTCAAGCATAACAAAGTCTACGTACACCCAAGGGGTGTAAGTAGGGTGTGAGCCTAAGCCCAATAGGATACCACCCAATGATTCCAAAGTGCATTCAATATAAGGTGAAGAAGAAAACATTTTTAATTTGTAAAGAAAAACGACGATGAAATTCCAAGAAATACAACTTTCATTTAAAAGAAAAGTTTTCAAACTAGAATTTCCAGAATGTTAACATATCTAAATGGAAATGATAGATACTGTAAAGTACTGAAAAAAAACACCCAAATACATGGGTAAATACTAAAAATCCAGTGAGCAACAAACCAGGAACACCCCTAGGAACTAGGTTGTCTCGGGCCCTATGTACCTCGTACCTCGGTGTAAAGCATCCATAGTAAAATCCACTCTCGTGCACGAGCCACTAGTAGGGATCATACCCACAACATAGTGGTTTACAATCATCATCCACATAGTTTAGTTAGAGTTGTCGTTATCCAAATGCTAAGTTAAATAGGGACAACACCCATCCGGTCCACTAGTCGTACTAGTACAAATCCGCTCACCTAAGTACCCGGGCTTCCCCTTTTGTGCTCAAATAGTTTCAGCATGAAACATAAATCCATTTTCAAATAAAACACCAATACTGGTCACACACAATCAATACATTATCTATCACATTTTTATACCACTTAAAACACACAATAAAACACTATGATTTGTAATAAAACAATTCTTCAAAATCACGTAGTGTCTTGCACAAAAAAACACCTTGAGAACACCAATTGCACACTATGGGCACATTTTTGAATTACCAAAACATAAATGGAATCCCAATACATTTAAATTAAAACAAAAAATCATTTTCTGGGAAGCCTCATATGGTTCAAGAAGTGACATCATTGTAAAACCTCCATTTTTACACAACACGGCTCTTAGAAATTCATGTGTTTCACAGACACCATTAAAACCAACTTTCACAGCATCAAACACATGGGACAATCATCAAAACAGTATTTTCAATCCTATTACAGTTCATTAAAATCAACTAATTACTTATAGGTCAGCCCAAAATGAACCAATAAAATATTTGAATGAAAAACCCCCAATCTCACCAAAAATGGAACTTAAAATTCATTTGCATTATAAATGCAACTAAAACCAATTTTTACAGAAACATTCAAGTGAAATAAACATTAAGTTACCATTAACACAGAAATCTAATTCAGAAAAATTGCACACACAATGGAATCACCTACCAAAACCAAGGAAACCCTTGAATCTCCGTGCAAAAATCAAATCGCACCCCCGCCGCACCAAGAGACAACTAGATCAAACCTAAAACCACATAAATTGGCCAAGAAAGCCCAAATTTAAACCCTAGGTTCTAAAACCAAGTTTCTGGACATTATTAAACTCAATTATAACCAATGATACCCAAAGAAAAATGAGTTAGACCCAAAGTAATTTGAAAGAGGAAAGGAAAGAGCTCATTTACTTGAAGTATCTTGAAGTAATCACTCCAAAACACCAGTAGATGAAATTTAAAAGATCCAAAATTTAGGTTTCGTACGCACAAGATGTATTAGGTAATTTAGAAACTGGAATGGAGGAAACATATTGAGAATTGAGAGAGTTATGAAAGAAAGACTTTACCTCTTCAAATCTGGGCGATTTGAGGAACCCTCTGATGTTCGGCATCAAATCGCGATTTACCAGATCTTCCAAGAGGTGTGAGAGGGAATGGTCGCGCGGCTGGGTTCATTGGGGTTGGGATCCACTTGGAATCACTGAAAAATCCCTACCATTGAATAAGTTATAACATAATCAAAATTTATTTTTAAAACAGGAATTGGGCTTTTGGGCTGGCCCAACCCCTTAGATAAAAACCAAAATAAACCCTGGGTATGGATTTATAAAAGCTCCCAATTTAAATGGTGGTGTTAATAGGTCAGGGGAGGTCATTTGGGAAGTTGAATGGGTGAAAAATATTAAAAAATGAAAAAGTTATAAAAGAAACAAAATTGGTTTTTAAATCTGGAATTGGGCTCACGGTTTGGCCCAATTAATGAACACTCTCTCATTCCTCCATAAAAGATTGGGAACCCACCAAAACAAAGTATGAATGGAAATTAAATGAAATTTACCTTTAAAATAATTCATGGGTGTGACAATTCTCCCCACCATAAAGCATTCCGCCCCCAGAATGCCACAACAACACCAGATGCAAAAGCAAAGCCCAAACGATAGACCAAGACAGACTTCCTTATCACGTTTTCACCCGCTTCAAAAAGGACGAACATCTCCAGTTGATCAAACGAAGGAAGATAATACTATCACCAACCAAAAAGTACCCCACTTACATAAAATTATGAAAAACACTAAAAACACATCCCAAAACAAAACACCTCAAATACTACAAGGCCACGCTCAGGCAATCCACTTGAAACGAACAATGAACTCGAATAACGCTACCACAACATTACATAAATAAAACCATTGGGTGTTATCCAACCCCAAAATTACCCAACTAACAAATTTTTTTATAGATAGACTTGAACGATACTACCTCCTACCTAGAATACACCAAGAAGAAAACTGAGTCACTAGTACGGGGTGACCCAATCGGGACATCCCACCACCAGGGAAAACTCAATTTTCTTAGATAGAATAAGGATAACAATTGGGGAAGGAACGAACGGTCTCCCCATCATAAGGGTTAAACTAAAATTATTCCTTTTCCAAGAGAACATACACGATACCCATGATGGGTCTCCCTACCATAATAATGAACACAACTTTCTTTCAGACAAAATCAAGACACTAACAGGGGGCCTCGGACGGAATTCCCAGCATTAGGGGTAGATTAATATCAGAATTATTCAAATAAAACTTAAATGAGTCCCATTGTGGGTATACCCCAAACAAAACCCAACCATATTAACTAAATATTATGGGATAACAACAACAAAAACAATAGAATTTTAAGGAGCTGGCATGGCTGCATAGTTGGTTCACACGGTTTGGGAAACCGCAAGTTAACTGTGCGGATCATTCTATCCAAAGAGGAAACTTTACACAGATTTCTTGGCCAAGGATCATGGACGTGCGGAGACCATGCATTAGCTACTGTCTCTTATCACACGGTCCCCTGGGTTGGCACATGGTTACTTCTAACCATGTACAAACTATGCACTTCAACCTGCCTAACCCAAATTTTAAACTTTTCTCCAAAAACACAAGGGACCCCAAAGGGGAAAAAACAACTCAGGGTACGACATGGGAACAAGGTACTCACACCTCTTTCCACCAAATGTGAGAAATTGGAACAAGACGACGACACCAGAGGTTTAAACTATTCATATCTTTCATATTGAGGATATGACCTTGACCAAAAGTTTGAACGACTCTAGGATTTCCCCTAACTACGCGCCAGCTTCTCTCCGAGGCCTATGGCTGGAGCTCAATGGATTGAAGCATCTTCGGCCTCGAAGTTAGGATTTGGAAACCCCTAAACTGAACATCTTCTTCCAGTGCCAAAAACAATTATACTATAATCTCATATGGTCTCATTGAGACATGACACACTTCAAACTCGCTTTTCCACAACCCATAATTTTACCAAAACAAGAACTTAGAGGATGCACACACATCGCCCATTTTTTTCTTCGGATGCTAAACAGTGGAATGAAAGGACATATAGAAACACATTCCTCTGGAACATAGGATTTAGAATTCCTTATAGGGAGACACACATCCAACAAAAAAATAGTGACTCTCATAAGATTTCACAATCTTCACCCTTATAGTCAAATGGACACATGACATCGCAAGGCATCAGCGAACATAACCGTTGTGGATAAAAGAAAACACAAAGAGAGGGACCTTGTACTAAGTCCAAAATAGCACATGATTCCATCAAGTGTCCATAATAGCCACTGTTGGCCAGATCTTGCACACCGGTGGCCTAACATGAACTCTTGATTCAATGAGACTGACGAAAGACCCAGAGGCCCTTTAAGACATCATTCTACACTGACAACTCTGAACTTCATTGACCTTAGACAACTTAGGAAACATAAGAAACTAAGGTCTATTTCAACCTCCCACAAACACTCTCCCACTATAGGGGGATCTGCGTAATTGAAAAAGAAGAGGGGTAAACACAATCTCCAAGCCTCAAGAATAATGTCCTTATGTTGATCAACTGGAGGATCATCCAACGGTGAATCACCATAGGCCAAACATGAATCATACATTAACACTTTATGGGGGAATACCCTGGCCTACAGGAAAACCCAATTACAAAACCAAACTGGTCATTTGGTCACAAAAGAACACAAACCTAAACTGAACACATGATGGGAGCCACCACATTGGCCTCCCAAACTTTTCCTCCGAAGAGACCACTGACCGACACTTCATTCCAACTTATCAATGAAACACCAAACCAAAACATCGTTCAAACAAGAGGGGTTATTGAACTCGAAACATCCCACAATAATAATCCTGAAAATACATAATCCATACCTCCCAACCATACATTATCAAAACACAACACTTTCCTTCAAAAAAAATTATTTAAAAAAAACAGTGTTGGTGGGTTGCACATTTACCAATGGTATCTCATGAGCCTCACACATGCATGTTTATATTCCACACTAGGAACCCACCTCATATCCATCCACATTCCTAAATAAACCTATGCATGTGGTCACCCTTGAGAGCACCAATTACCAAAAATCAAACCTTTCCTCTTTTTAAAATAAAAACTTTAACCACAATTTTCCTTTCTCAAAAACACTAACCATAATATCAATAAAAAAATTTTAATCTCACAAAACAATTTAGAAAAGAATGAATAATTAAATAAAAGCACATATTCATGCCTTTCACAATTGTTTCAAAACATTTCAACCCATTTCAAAACAATTCTAATTTCATGAAAAACACCATTTCATAAATCTCTATTTAATTAAGAACTCAACTCTTCTCATTTCAAGACAAGGTTCTAAAAGTTCATAATCTTTTTTGTTCAGTAATAACCAAACCCCAAATCCATATTCAACCCCCACACAAAAATTCTACAACACTTAATTCAATCCAAAACACTTTTCCACGGTTTAAAAAAAATTCCACTAGAAACATATTTTCAAAACCCCAATTAACATAGTTCATACTTTCAAAAGAGGTAAAAACATATAATTTAACCTTTTGAAATAATTCTAAAATTTCATTTATTGACTTTAAAAAAAACCATTTTCACTTTACTAGAAAATAACTTCACAAAAATTCACACTCCTTAATGTGAAGTCATTTTTTTTGCTTAAAAAAATGTTTCCAAGATTCCAAAACAAAGAGACACAAGACAATGTGAGAGGAAACTAGTTTCGGTGGGTGACTTGGACATATGGTTGGAAGCCATATTCCAATCACTTCTCTGTCACAGAGAGTATTCTAGGGAAATATCCACGGCTCCACATGGCTTGCCAGGCCCTGCGAGCTCACTGAGATTATTCGCCCAACTCTATTTTCATTTCCCATAGTCATCATTAAACCAAGAAAACCAAATGAATCAGATAAATCCATAAATCCCCTAGGGACTTGAATCCCGTCCTGAGGTGCACTGGCCAGGCACACTACCCATGACTGAAATGTCAAGTCCCGACAATCCTAGCTCCAGACTATCCTGACTCTTCCCCAAATAACATGACCCAAGGAGTGAACCTCCCTCTGATACCATTTTGTCACGAACCGAATCTGTTCGCCACCAAAACTGGCACCAAACCCAGCCCGTGACATGACCCGAAGGGCGTTCCCTATCCCCACGGGCTGGAACAAGTGCCCGGGTATCATTTCTTTTTTTTTTGGGAACGATTTACCCTAATATGAAGGCATAAAACATTAAAAACAATCAATAAACTGAATCTGAAAAATGTAAACCAAATGATGTTTACACAAAAACCAGAACTGAATACATATGTTTAAAGACACTAAAAGTGGTCTACAAACAAATAAGGACAACATAATGAAATCCCCATGGACTCCACACGACAAGGGGGGTCATCACCCACAAACCTTCTCCGCAACTCCGCCCCAACGATGTGGACTAACACCCTGAACTGCCATCGCCCATATCCTTCCCTTTACCTGAGTCAAGCATAACAAAGTCTACTTACACCCAAGGGGTGTAAGTAGGGTGTGAGCCTAAGGCCAATAGGATACCACCCAATGATTCCAAAGTGCATTCAATATAAGGTGAAGAAGCAAACATTTTTAATTTGTAAAGAAAAACGACGATGAAATTCCAAGAAATACAACTTTCATTTAAAAGAAAAGTTTTCAAACTAGAATTTCCAGAATGTTAACATATCTAAATGGAAATGATAGATACTGTAAAGTACTGAAAAAAAACACCCAAATACATGGGTAAATACTAAAAATCCAGTGAGCAACAAACCAGGAACACCCCTAGGCACTAGGTTGTCTCGGGCCCTGTGTACCTCGTACCTCGGTGTAAAGCATCCATAGTAAAATCCACTCTCGTGCACGAGCCACTAGTAGGGATCATACCCACAACATAGTGGTTTAAAATAATTATCCACATAGTTTAGTTAGAGTTGTCGTTATCCAAATGCTAAGTGAAACAGGGACAACACCCATCCGGTCCACTAGCCGTACTAGTACAAATCCGCCCACCTAAGTACCCGGGCTTCCCCTTTTGTGCTCAAACAGTTTCAGTATGAAACATAAATCCATTTTTAATTAAAACACCAATACTGGTCACACACAATCAATACAGTATCTATCACATTTTTATACCACTTAAAACACACAATAAAACACTTTGATTTGTAATAAAACAATTCTTCAAAATCACGTAGTGTCTTGCACAAAAAAACACCTTGAGAACACCAATTGCACACTATGGGCACATTTTTGAATTACCAAAACATAAATGGAATCCTATTACATTTAAATTAAAACAACAAATCGTTTTATGGGAAGCCTGATATGGTTCAAGAAGTGACATCATTGTAAAACCTCCATTTTTACACAACACGGCTCTTAGAAATTCATGTGTTTCACAGACACCATTAAAACCAACTTTCACAGCATCAAACACATGGGACAATCATAAAAACAGTATTTTCAATCCTATTACAGTTCATTAAAATCAACTAATTACTTATAGGTCAGCCCAAAATGAACCAATAAAATATTTCAATGAAAAACCCCCAATCTCACCAAAAATGGAACTTAAAATTCATTTGCATTATAAATGCAACTAAAACCAATTTTTACAGAAACATTCAAGTGAAATAAACATTAAGTTACCATTAACACAGCAAGCTAATTCACAAAAATTGCACACACAATGGAATCACCTACCAAAACCAAGGAAACCCTTGAATCTCCGTGCAAAAATCAAATCGCACCCCCGCCGCACCAAGAGACAACTAGATCAAACCTAAAACCACATAAATTGGCCAAGAAAGCCCAAAGTTAAACCCTAGGTTCGAAAACCTAGTTTCTGGACATTATTAAACTCAATTATAACCAAAGATACCCAAAGAAAAATGAGTTAGACCCAAAGTAATTTGAAAGAGGAAAGGAAAGAGCTCATTTACTTGAAGTATCTTGAAGTAATCACTCCAAAACACCAGTAGATGAAATTTAAAAGATCCAAAATTTAGGTTTCGTACGCACAAGATGTATTAGGTCATTTAGAAACTGTAATGGAGGAAAAATATTGAGAATTGAGAGAGTTATGAAAGAAAGACTTTACCTCTTCAAATCTGGGCGATTTGAGGAACCCTCTGATGTTCGGCATCAAATCGAGATTTACCAGAGCTTCCAAGAGGTGGGACAGGGAATGGTCGCGCGGCTGGGTTCATTGGGGTTGGGCTCCACTTGGAATCACCGAAAAATCCCAACATTTGAATAAGTTATAACATAATCAAAATTTATTTTTAAAACAGGAATTGGGCTTTCGGGCTGGACCAACCCCTTAGATAAAAACCAAAATAAACCCTGGGTATGGATTTATAAAAGCTACAAATTTAAATGGTGGTGTTAATAGGTCAGGGGAGGTCATTTGGGAAGTTGAATGGGTGAATAATATTAAAAAATGAAAAAGTTATAAAAGAAACAAAATTGGTTTTTAAATCTGGAATTGGGCTCACGGTTTGGCCCAATTAATGAACACTCTCTCATTCCTCCATAAAAGATTGGGAACCCACCAAAAACAAAGTATGAATGGAAATTAAATGAAATTTACCTTTAAAATAAGTCATGGGTGTGACAGGCCTACTCTCCTATATCTCTCGAGATCATATTTCTTCTTCCATTGAAGATATATATTGGATGTTGTTTTCAATAATGGTTAGTTTTTCCTTTTTTTTATGTTAGGCGAATGGATATATGGTTTATTTGTAGAGTATTCACCCATATTTATTGAGTGTTTTGTGCTAGTTTTCATTTTCTCTAAAATATTAGTGGTAAGTAGATTCCCGTTTAACTCCTTAGACTGTATCTAAAAGGATTAATTTAAATGAAATTTTTTTTCATGAAATTTTTTATGAAATTAATGTGCAATGCTTGGGTGGAACCCTATCATTGATGATTTATGGATTTGGGAGAAAATGTGTTTTTCTTGTACAATGTACATTGTTAATATATTTTAAAAGGATGAATTTAAAATATTTATTTTTGTATTCATTTATAGAAATGTGTTTTAAAAATAGTTATCAATAAAAATATTGTCTTATTGAAATAATGGTGTGACTTAAGAGTGTTTTCCATAAATGCTAGATTTTATAAAATGGATTTGGCTTGTTTGATTGAATTGTTTTGGGCACAAATGGTTGATCTAATTTTATTAATCGTTGGTTGATAGGTTAGTAGTATTTCCTAATTCAATTAGCTATTGGATTAAGTAGTTAAACTTGAGTCGGATGTGATGGATAGTGGCTGTTAAGTACCAACATCAAGGTTTGGAATGTGGTTATTAAGTACCACATCAAAAATGAGATAGGGTTGGATGTGATGTTCCACCATCAATGTTAACACAAAGATTGTGTGGTTGAGTTGTGTCATTGGATGAGGATTATGTGTTAGGATATGGGAAATGGAATTGAATATTTCAATATAAAATGGTTAAAATTGTTGAGGGATTTTTTGGTTACATTCCATGGTAGTGTGCTTATTTGGGTAAACTGGTTAGTATGGCATGTTTGGATTGTTAAAAAATATTGAACAACTCAAACTGTTTTATATAAAATATTTTATATTAATATGATAACATTTTCTATCCTAGTGAATCATTATGAAATTAATTTTGGGAAATTCTACTAATTTTTAGTACTCACCCCCTACATTGGAAATTGGGTTCTTTTTTAGATGTTTCATTTCGGGACACATGTTAATGTAAAGTATCTCATTTCCTTAGCATTTTATCATGATGGTTGGGTGGTCTCATGGAGTTGGATCTTGGAGATTGGCATGGGGTAGCATAGTTATGTCATTGTGTTTTGAGTTATTTTGTTCTAGTATTCCACCAGGTACATTGATTTGGTATTGGTATGGTTTTGTTTTATTTTCATTGTTATGAGGTTTTATTGTAATACATTTTTTGAATGCATCATTTAGTTGTTTTGGTAATTTATAATTTTGTTATTTTTTTAATTCAATGGTAAAATTATCCCTCACCGTTCTTGAGTCTCTCAACATTTATTGTCAACCTTTGGTGTTTGCGGATGTATCTTAAGTACAATTAGAGCTTCCACCGCAAATCAATTTAATGAGGAGGGTTATGGTGTTGTTTAAAAACTCTAAAATAAACAGTACCCACGATATCAAGTGCGTTTTCGTCCAACAAAACTCATACTTTATTATTTTATATTACGTCATCATTATTATATATATGAAACCCTTATTAACATAATTAATTTAATAACATATTTGATAACTCTTAGAGAAGGAATCATAAAAACATTGAGCTCAAATTCCCCATAATTTTACTTATAAAAATTTATAATTCAATGTTTTTAGTGATCATTAGATGATAAAATGGGTATGATTAAATAATAAAAGTCCGTTAGAATAACATAAGGGAACTAATAACCATTAAATCAAGTTAAATAATCATTTGTAATGAAGTTAAACTTTATCAAGTTTAAGATTAATGAGAATCAACAATCATGGGATATTTTATCTCCATGCAGATCAATGTAATTTTAAAAATCCATAACAAGAATAAAAACATGTTGCTACCTTGGCACATCATCATATTAAAACCCTTACAAAAATATTGTAATTTGAATAATCATATGAACAAAAACCAAGATAATTATAATGGGAACATAACCATTACACATTTCATTAGAGATATATAATGGTGCTCACTCATCATATCATGAGATGTAATGAGTCCCAGCCCATCATATAATTCATAACAAGATCACCCAGAAACTATATTGGGGATAAACCCTTTATATAAGAAATATTGAGATCAACAATGAGCTGTAATTGGGATATAAGAATAGAAAATAATTTCCAAGAACCAAAAATAAATAAATCATATAGAAACAATCATTACTCATTTTATAACATCGTTAACATGTCGAAAACGCCTTCTTCCATAGTAATCAGTTGAACACATTTCTATTTAACTAGATAAAGAATAATGATGGTGTCAGTTAAACATATCCATGTGGAGCATATGTATCAACAAAGTATGTTGATTTTGATGATTTTAAATTCAATTAAAATTATGTTAAAACATTGTTGATGAAAATAACCTTTTCAATTTGAGTAACATCAAAGGATTCAATCTTAATTGGAAATGATTTCGAAAGACCACTTGGAAAAATTCATTAGGAAAATATTAATTCTATTTTGAAAATGATTATTAAAATATAAATCCTTCATAAGAGTTAAAGATATCATTTTCTTTCAAATAACATTTTACAATTAAAAGAAATTAATTATTGATTGTTCCAGATGGTTGGAATATCTGATCATGTGGTACATGATAAAATTAAACATTTTTAAAAAAGATTAATAAAGGGTTTTTAAGAGAACAATTAAAAAAATTCTTAGAATGGTAATTGATCATGAAAAAAAATCATTTCCATATAAATTATATTTATAAAATTATAATTTTTTAATCATTTATATTAATGATAATTATTCATAATTATAAATAGAGATACAATATTAGTATTACTTTTAAAAAATATTCTTGATATTTACATAATGAATAATGGTGTAAATAAAAATAAAACATTTGATTAAAACACATATGTAGATTAAAATATATTTGTGGTTCTTGAAATTAATATTTTATTAATTCCACTAAAATAACATTCAACATAACCAATACTGAAAGAAAAATCAGATTCAAACATAATTCCTTGGACACCTTTGTAACTATTCAATGGCAAGCCCCATGAAATAATAATTTCAAACTAAAAATTATATATCCTGAAAATAAATATATCATGTTCATAAAAAATGAAATGGTTAATATATACACATCACAAATGAATATTGGATCATGTAATAAATGTATGTCTCAAATAAAGAGAATTTGAGTCAAATAAACCTTACAATGAAAATGCCATGGATGTTGAAAATTAGTAATCAAATTTATTGTGTGTATAAAATGAAAATAAAAATAAAATAATAATATGTAAAATAAAATATATTAAAAATTAATTATAAGCATAATCTTATAATATCAAACTGAATTATGAAGTAATATACAATAATAAAGGAAATTGTCTAATGAAATTTATTACAACATGCGACCATTCATGTCAAATCCATTAGATGAAATAATACAAATGAAAAGATAAAATACTATTATTTCATAAATATTTATGATATTGACTCTACAATTTTTCGAATATTCAATATTTAAAATAAATAACGTTAATGAACTTTATATATAAACGAATGATGAAAAATTGAGATAAAGTTCCACACAATGAGTTCACACATTCCATGTATGTAATTTAACACATGTATAATAAATTTATATAATTTTTTTATTTTATTATCATCCATTTACATGTTTCATTATTCGTTTAAAAGTAAATTATTTTATTTATTTAAATGACATATTTAATTACTTAATCATTCAAGCCCACATCGTGTGTTTTGAGAATGTTTGGTTCACTATTTTAAAATAAATTTGGTGTGTTAGCAATGGACAAATAGATCTTTGTTCTATATTAACCATATTTATGATCATTTATAAATTATTTATTTTTTCTTAATTTATAATTTCGAAACTAATAATGAAAACAGTTATAAAAATGAACTAAGTTACAATCACAATGATGGTAGGTCATACGTACCTCTGAGTAACATTTTCATTCAATTGTCATAATGGAAATAAGTTATGAATTATTTTACCATTCCATAATGATGATAATATCTTGAATACCATGTTATTTTTAATATTTTCTATCATTGTTGTGTGGTGATGATGAAAGAATCCCCTCACTTCGTAGAGGTAGTAGTTGATGCAGACACAAGAATGACAATATCATTTTTTTATTGAGTGTAATGGTATGAAGAAAATGAAATGTTATATTTAATGAATGATAAATATGATATTAAAAATAAATTTATATATATATATATATCATATATATTCATTAACATTATGTTTTTTACCTTCTATGAATTTTTTTTTAAAAATGATTCACACTACTTCATTAGGCGGTAGTCTTTTGTAGAATTAAGTGATGCTATCATATCCCTCAAGGAATGAAAATAAAAAGGTATATATGATTTAATAAGTCCAAATGAATAATTTTGGGACAAATAGAATATAAATATGCTTTATATCCATCATTATAAATAGTAGCGGGAGGTCATGATGGAAAACAAATTACATTGGTCTATGAGGTTGTAGTATGCCAGACAAACAAATGATGTTATTATTTCCCTTTTGATGGAATATGATGTGGACATGGTTTTTTACATTAAATTAGTTAATAAATACCAAAATTTATATAATTTATTAATTTTATTTCAATAAATAAATAATTAATAAATGTGGTAGGAGAGGAAGAAAATAAGATAGAGTTTATTAAATAAAATCATCATCACATATAACAACGCCCTTTGGATCACTTATTACGAGCCATATGGTTTGCATTATGGAAATACCATAATCCTTGTTACATGGACGAGGATATTGCAGAGGTACATTTTAAGGGTTTTGTCTGTCAGAATGGATTAAGAGTTATGAAGAAGTTAGGGGTGGAGGTGGACTATTATAATGGAGGAGTAAAGATATTATTCCAATCACCATATACTATTTAATAATGGGATATAACTCTCGCCACTTGTCATTAAAAAATATTAATTAAAGGATTTGAGGGATTTTTTGGGCGAGACACATCTTCACAAAAAACATGTTTTAGACACGTTGTTCCTTAACATCAGTGTGTCCTCATATTCACCATGTAATTATCACAACAGTAACAGGTGTTTTTATCTAGGTAATTTATCATTTTTGAATGCAAATAAAACTAGACATATTAGATTATTTCATCCAAATGGATCTACTAAATAATATAGATTTTAAAATAAAATTTATATGTCTGTGGAAAATTAATTTTAGCACAACTAGATGAAACACACAAAACCCCGTTCTACCCATTTTGAGGGAAATAATATTATTATAATTTTTAGGGGTTAATATAATTTTTATAAAATCCAAATTAGTAAAATATTAAAAAAACGTATAAACTAACAAACATATAAAAATTAATTGAAATATAATTGGATTTTTTGAAATTTTATGTCATTTAATAAAATATTATTTTTTTAATAAATAACGTTATTGTCAATTTTTACTATGGTCATTTAGTTTTGCTTACAAATATATGAAGAAAATTGAATAATTTGAATATATTATGCTTTTAAATAAATTATATAATTACAAATAAAATAACAAACTATTACCATCGTGAAATTAATTTCCTTATGATAAAAATTACAGTCAATATTAACTGAAATACTTTTTGGTATCTTTGTGAACACGTAATCAAAACTAAAAAATAATATGTAATATTTTTATGGTTTCATTACATAAAAAATTAAATTGGTAACATTCAAGTAATTTTTTCCCAAAAGAATATAGAAATATAGACTAATGAAATTGCATTTGAAATACTTCAATCTAATATGGTTTTTATAAGAATCTATGTCGTTTTAATCATTATCTATTTTGTTTAACCCACTAATAAACATGTTTTAACCATAACCATGGTAATTAATTGTTTCTATTTTTTATTTATTTTGAAAAAAAATTATGTTGACCTAATTATATAACATAAATTATTCATATTCCAAATATAAATTCAATTTTTAACAATTACATTCAAATAAGTGGTTGAATTTAATTTAAAAATAAACCATCAATCCAGATGAAAAATAGAGTTTTTCATAAATAAAATTTCCATATGTATAACATTTTTTAATATTTGAATTATATATAAAATTAATTCAAATTATAAAAATTGGATTAATAAATTTATAATTGAATTAGTATTATTGTTAATGTTTTTATACAATAGTGGACTTAGTAAAATCAATGTATTGTAAATAATTTGTAAATAAAAATAATTAGTTAACACAATTCAGAAAAATAACTAATATTTTCAAAAAATAAAAATGACTCCCTAAATTAAATTTTATTTGTTGATTAAAAAGAATTCGTTTTATCTAATAAATTTTCTAAAATTCATAAGTATTATTTACAATACATTCTCATAAAAATAAATATAAATCATTAAGAAGATAAAATATTTTTCTTAAATAAATTGACAGTACTAGACATTGACTAATTATTTACTATGAATTTATAAAAAAATCATATTGAGTAAGAAATTTATATAAATTACATATTTTAGGTAAATCTATTAATACTCTATAATTTAATTTATACGGAATAGTTTCCATATATTTAACGGGGTTTTTATCCACTTTGTTTTGTGTTTAATAAGATATCCAATATAATATACTTGTTTTAGAATATTATAGTATTATATCCTACTTTTTTTAAAAAAATCATCATTATAATTTTTTATATGATCTCGATAATTAACAGTCTGAAATTATGTAATACAATTATTGGAAGACCACATCTCAAAATGGTTTAATTAAAATTCCACATGTAATGAGGGAGAGGGATGTAAAATAGTTATGTGGAATTAAACATAACTAGGATTCTATGTAGGAAAATTTTAGTGGATTTTGAATATATAGGGATTAGTGTAAAATGAATTTCCAAAATAATTACGAAGACTAATAGATATTGTTGATTATGGGAAGGTGAATTATCATGAGAAATTTATCAAATACAAAACCATTAACTAAATAGGTGTGAAAAATAACTCATCTCATTATAAATGATGGAAATATGATCGAATTTTAATTTTCAATGTCATTTTCCATGAATTTCAGAATTTCATACCATTTATAAGAATAACATAAAAAGAATATACTAACTTTAAATGTATAATTTCATCTATTAATAAATTTCCACCACAATTTTATTTTATTCTACAAATGATGATTATTCAAGATAAATTTTTCATGAATGAAGAACAAATGTAAAATAAATCAACAAAATGAAAACAAGTTATTACTTCTACTTTTAGTAATTAAAAAATGTTTTTCGCAAGGTATGATAATTCTAGAATTAATAAACCTTAATATCATTAATATCCAACATTAAATAGTAATACCCAATGTTCAAAAAAAATTGTTAAATAAAGCTCCTAAAAATACCTCAAAAATCTTGAATATGATGAACACCAAAAGATTATGTGGGTTTTTTCACATATGATTTTGGGATGATTTAATATTTTTCTCTAAATATCACCAATCACTTAAAATGTTTGATACAGGAAATGTATGTTACTTAATCATAAAATGTTCACTAGAACGTAATTACTCATAATTACCTAAAAATAAAATATATAATAAACTCTAAATTCCATAAATGCAATTAATCAAATGTATAAAAAATAAGTGGTATTCTTCTTCAAATACATAAAATAGAACCAATGGGTAACATATACCTTAACAAAATAAAACTTCTCCCAATATATTTATAATAATCTTAGACTTCCATCACATAGAATCTAAATCAAGGGTGTAAATCACATTTAAATAATTATTAAATTTAAACATCTAAAATTATTATGTTCTACATAACTCTTAAAATAAACTCCATTGAAATCATAATAATCTCCAATGTTATCTAAACCATAAATTGGTACCATTTATAATATCCCGAACCTGCAATCCCGTATTCAGTGCTAAAAATCATTATTTCATTTCTGGATTTAATACTAACAAATTGAGCCCAATTTTTTATTTTAATACACTTTATTTTTAATATAAAATATTTGATAAATAATATTCCCAAAGAGACTTTATGTTTTGAGTTTATGAGAGTTATAAAAAACTTTTACATAAACAATACCCATGTCTTTAACTCAGTATTCCTCCCACAAAACCCACATTTTCTTAATTCACGTTATGTCATCATCCTCATCCTTATGAAACACCACTAGAAATAAATCATTACAAATATTCATTATATCCTATGAAGATAAAACAAAACATGGGTGATCTCAGATTAAATGTAAGGGTCAAAATAATCACTAATAACGTAATTCTATTGGTGCTTATAAGAAGAGCATAAGGTTATTATGACATAATAAAGCTACAGAAGATAATAGTAAGATAACTCAAACCCATACAACATGGATCAAGAAACATTTGGCATGGAATAATGCTTTAAAAAAGAAATAATAACGATAATCAATAATCATGATCCATGTCATTTCAATCATGATAAATTTAAAGATTAAAACTCCATAGAATGACTAAATATAACATATTAGTACCATGGGTAGTCATCACAATCAAAAACCCCTAAGAAAAACCAAATAATTGAATAACAATATGATCAACATCAAATATAATTATATCGATAAAAAATTAATTAACCTAGGAAATATAGATCTATAATTTGGATCACACATCATAACCTGAGCTACAATGGGACTCAACCAATCATATATATTGTATTGGTATCACCTGTGTGCTATAACATGGAAAATACATTGGTAGAAGCTCTATTGGGCTCTTTTAAGAACTATGATAGTGACACAACACATCATAAACAATGTACAATAACCAAAAATTAGATTTAACACTTTTAAAAAAATCATTTGATAAAAACATTGAATCATAGAATATAAATTGGTACCATGAAAATTTGTAACGCCCTGACCCTATATACCAAGAGTCGGTGCGTTATTACCTAACATTGGCATGCTCAAAAGAGCTCAAGTCCCTAGATACCGATTAGTTTAGTAGGATTGGATGTACTATATACATACATAAGTTTTACATTACATCATGAAATAAAAAAACAACATTGTGTCCCCTTTGAACACACTCATATCATTTGGAATGTCCTTTTAGGTAAATCATAATATACTTCTTCACATCCTAGGATAAAAAAACATAAGAAATAGGTGAGATCAGATTCTAAATGGGGATAACAATATAGCGGAAACTATCATAAATAAACATAATCATTCAAGGAAATGTATAAGACTAAAATGCAATACTTTTAAACATAAATTTCATTGTAATATGTCAATGATAAATAAAATAATTGCATTTACATAATCACATTGATATTCTACTAGTAAAATAATAACATGTAATATCAATAGATAATTAAATAATGATGGAATTAATAATGTCAGACATCATAACCACATAATAAAGGCCTTGTTCCATGAAAATAAATATGATTTTTTCAAAGCCATATTCCAAGACAGTTGTTTTCCACATGATACCTACTAATGCATCGAAAATCTATAGCAGACCCCACCCTTAACTTACTATTTCCAATGCATTCCTCATAAGAAAAGGTTAAAACATAATATAAAAATTGTATTAAAAATAGCATAAGAAACATCAATACTTTAAGCATAAACCATGAATGGTACAAAACTATCACATCCATAGTCTAACATATCAAAAAAACATCAATATAATATTGAATATTATATCAAAATAAAACAACACCAAACAAACATAAAATCCCATGAAGGATGTTGACATAGATGAAATCAATCCAAAAAATATTTGAGTGAAATATTTATTTATATATTGAAATAATTAAAAAGTAAAATGACATTTATTTTGAAAATATTATTATAATATTTTATAGTAAGCTTCGATGGTGTTATAATGACAGAAAACGTTGCACCATCAATATAAGTTAAAAAACATACATTCATTAAGTTATCGAAAAGGTCATAAAGTACATTATTCGGAAAGAGACCAAATGATTTCATTCAAACCATTTTATAAAAAGTAAAACAATGGTCTAAATTATATTAACCCATATACTAATAAAATATAAAAAAAATTGAAATACATTTTTATGAAAGACATATGTTGATGATAAAGAGTTCCTAGTAGATACTTTCATAAAAACAACCCTAGATAAATAAAATGTTTGTATTATTAACACATTTCATACATTATTCCTTAGTTGAGGGTATGTTTACCACCATTATAATGGGTAAATAATCGTTTTTAAATTATACAAGAGTCCACATAAATAAATATTATTCCATATATGATCTTATAATAATTCATTGTTAATAATATTTCAGAAGTATCATTATTCCGGATGTGAACTGATTTATTTTCCATTAAATGTTTTTTATGTAAGTCATAGTTTTTATGGATTGAATATATTTGATTCATATCCAAAATGATATTATGTTTTTAAAACATTATTTTTAATCATAAAATGAAAATTACTCTTGAATGATTATGTTGGGAAATGATATCTCATCGCATTGTGGAGGTAATAAACCTTACGTATGCAAGAGCGACAATATCATTATTTTGTTTGTGAAATCATAAGTAAACAGATGTAATATTATATATACATAACAATGATCTTTTTATACATATTATTTACATCAAATTTACCTATTATTATAACCATCCAAATTATTAATTGTTGAATAACAAACTACACCACGACGTGGAGACGGTAAAACGGTTGTACACACGTATGGTGACTTTGTCATTCATTTGATGGATATAGTAATGAATATGGTTGTATCAAATTTATAATAACATCATAGTATGTATAAGGTACTAAAGTTATCATTTTTTTTTGGAAAAAACAAAGAAATAATAATTGGAATAAAAAATAACATTGAAAGAGGTGATGAAATAATTCTCTCTTCTTTGGGTGCTTCATTTTGATTTGATCAAAAGGCATCAATAGGTTGGATTTATGATCAAAATAAGGAATATAGGTTGAAGTGACGGTATTTTGGAGGATATTTGACCAGGGCATGGCCGAACTCCATGGATTTTAATTTATGAAATTAAGTGAAGTGAAAGTAACCTTTTATCATAGAGGTGAGGGCCACTTTAGGAAAAGTTTGAAATATTAATTTGTTATAAACTAATTTTCAGTTTATAATGGCTCCAAATAAATTTATTTTGAGGATAAGGTGGGGAAAGCTCAAAATACTTTCAACCAATAGGTTTTAGACAATTTTAGGTCACCATATTAACCATATCATTTAGAATTAACTATTATTTATATAGTTAACTTTTACGATGTCTTCATGTATTTTTATATTACATTGTTAATAAACACACTATAAAATCAAAATAAAACATCAAATGGTTAATTAATGACATATTTATTATTATATAAGTCATTTGGACGAAACATATATTTTTTGAAATATTATATCATTTAATTATATAGTATTTGTTTTAAAAACTCATTTATGTCAATTTTGATAATATTTAGTATTTTGTCATTTTGATAGTATAAAAAACATGATTACTTGGAAGAAACTAAATTAAATAAATCTTAACATGTCATATTACCCTATCAAATAAATTTTAATGCACAATATGTCTCAATTTACATTTATTTGTATATTTATAATATCAGTTATTTTAGTCTTTCATTAATAGGGTAATTAATGCATCATCATTGTGTCATTAAGAAATTTAATTATTTAATTTCTAAAATTTAAAATAAAAATTATATGATCTTTGAAATATTTAAATTATTATAATTAGTATTTATATTCGAAGTTATAATATATAATCCATTATAAAAAATGGTTTAGTTAATAAATTTTGAATTATACACTTTTAATTATTCTATAAATAAAATAATAATAAATGTCAAAATCTCATCTAAGTAGATCAAAGAGGATCATATTTTTTTCTTATGGTTTCTATCGGTCCAAATAATCTTATCCAATATAATTAGAACATGTTTTTCAGTAATTATAATGTCATGTTTACCATTAATTATAGTATTTAATTTTAATAGTGGTAAATAAAATTTAAAAGTTACTATTCACCAAAAATTATTGTGTTCTTATTGATCCACATTGTATATACTGATATCAACTATTTCTCTCATATTTTGAAATTTGATTCCCATATGGGGTGAAATAATGTTTTATGGCAATTTGAAAATTGCCTAGATGGTGGATAAAAGATGGTAAAATATTCAATAAAATTATATATATCTAATCTTGTGAGGAAATGAATTTCATGAATTTTATTGGAATAATATAGGTTTTATTTTTTTTTTATTTTAAAATAAATTGAAACTAAAAATAATTATTTTAATGAAAAAGTCACTTTTTATCTACAATGGAGTGTTTTGCACTAGTAATTAAAAATTGAATGTTTTTAGAAAAATACTACAAATTAACCCTAAGCTAATTATTGAACATTCGAATTCAAAATTTTTTTCTATTTTAGCATACTCAAAACATAGAAGTTTTATTAATTAACTTAAAATTAATTCTTGTTGTCAAAACCAGAAAGCTGGTTTTAAAAAGTAAAATCATTAAAAAGATTGATATGTGTTTATGTCCAATTTAAATGTAATATTACTTCCAATGAAAAAAATTGTATTAAACAATAAAAAATTATTCTAATTATAATTCAAAATAATACAAATTTATAATTTAACACTATAAATTATTTTGATTAAAAATGTTGTTTTTAATTAAAATTTTTTATTTTTGACTATTCATCAAAATATTAAATTTATCAGAAGAACATCAAAAATTTATCCAAACTAATTTTTTGTCCCTCTTCTGAAGAATAATTTTATTTTTCCAAATTGAATATATAAAAGAGTCAACTATTGGATTTTAAATGGTTTCTCTATCAAAAGGCAGTAAAATTAAATTATTTGAAAAACACTCCTTTTTTTGAAAATTTTAATTTTTTAATATATTATTTCTAAAAACACATAATATGGATATTAAAATTATATGAAGTATATAAAATTCAAAATGATGTAATTAATTTTCATAACCACTTTTGAAATAGATAGTTTGGTAAGTCGTGGTACGCTCGAACTCGGTGTTGCTTGTGGCACATGCTATTGAATTAATTTAAAGACATAATGTATTATGAAATCCTAGGGTGTTATATTCTCCCCTCATTCAATAAATTGCTTCCTCGCAATTTGAAATTGGTCATCAAACATAAAAAATTGAAAATAGAAAATACTATTGTGGAAAACCCACATTAGAAATAGGGTTACAAAAATTTACTCTTAAAAAGATGGAAATGGTAATGAAAAATCAACCTCAAAATTTGGAATTCGAATAGAATAAATTTTTGGGAAATTATAATTGGAGGAAAAACATAAATATTTATTGGTAGTGGTTGAGGTCATCAATTACAAACAACTGAATTGAAAACTGGGGGCCTCAAAACCATCAATATTTGGTGGTTTAAATATCATTTGTTCAACCAAATTTAAGGTATAAGGATAACTCTGTTTTGGGTTTAATATTCTTTACCTAATATTTAATAATTAATTTCTTCATAAAATAATAATGAAAAAAATACATGATAATTAGGGTTCCACCCTTTATAAAATTTCTTCCACAAACTCTTCTTTCATTCCAAAAAATAATAAAAGTCAACAATATTCCATTTATCCTAATCGTTTTGGGTTAAAAATGAATTTATAATTTATCTATCATTATATTTAAATAAGTAAATTATAATAACAAGGAAATCACATAAAATAGTGGTAGGTGATACACCATTGTTTCACTTCAGTTGCATGTCCATCTTTCCCGGCCTTCCTGGATGTGACGGGTAGTCTCCCAACCTCTGGGTTGTTTTTATATAACAATACAAAAATAATCCTAATAAATGATTTAACCATAAAAAATAGAATATAATTCCAAAAATAAATCATTCCAAAATTTATACATATCCAAAATAATTCAGTCCAAATTCAATGTCCAAAATTTATAAGGAAGGTAAACATATTGAAGATCTTTTTTTCAATATAATATCATGTGAAAACTTTCATCATGTATTCTCTTAAAACATTGTAACATACTTAATTACCATATAACCTTATTTATTACATTCATGCACCATTATTTCTTATAGAATACATGATATACTTCTAATATCCAAAAATTTTGTAAACACCAAGAATTATAGAATAAACAAATAATTTATTAGTTACAAGTTAGTCCAAAATATCTAATATAATTTCTCCAAATAAATCATACCTTATTCCAAAATTATTATCTCAGTTTCGGAAACATATTAAGGGTTATATTTACCCAAAAATATATTTTCGAAAAGGTGTAACGTGAAACTATGTTACTCTACGTGGTACCATAAAATCTCAAATCCTTGATGAAAATGTACTGTAGTAAAATCCTTATATACTTAATAATTATTATCACTTGTATATAATTAATACAATACTAAAATGACACAACTATTTAATAACAAATTAAGATCACTAATCATTCCTTTTCATTTGTGGAATTATAATAACATAATTATTATCCAATGGATTTACTTGGGTATACTTTGATGATTGGGACACTGATTCATGTTGTGTCCCAACTCCTTCTAGATGAATCATAGTACATTTGAAATCTTTTTCTTACCTTTTCAATCATGAACATGGTGTCCTTTTCCTCCACTCTTATAACAAACTCTCATTCATTTCAAAAACATCTGAGGGTGATTCATTCCACTTTTATCCCATATGAGAAAAATCCTTTTTCCCTTATTCCCTTTATCCATCTTTCTCTATATCATACCCTTCTTCTATATCTTCCCATAAAATCTATACAACTCAAATAATTCATTACTTATCTTATTAACACATGATATTATTTCTCCATATGATGAAATTCGGTAGGAGACTATTTCCCTTCTAAATGTTGTCATATGACCATGAATGATATAATCCTTCTTACTCTTTGGATCATGTGTATTAATAGAGTTCTCATTCCTTTTCAGGGAACCATTTAAAAATGATGAAATTCACTAGGTTAGATCATATCACATTGTATAATCCAAAACTAAAAAACCTATCAATATTACTTGATGATATTCACACATATAGTCATATAATCATAATATGGTTTCGTTAATGCCATATTTACTCATAATTTTTTTATAATGGTTTGTAAGGAAACTGTTAATTATCGCAATCATATCCCTTAGGAGTGTCATAACCAAAAGTCCATTAAGGCCCATTTTCTTATACTAGGATACCCTAGGTCATGCCTGAAACTCCTTGTCGGAGTTTTTACTCCATGTTACATCCATGTTAGAGCCACCTATACCCTCTCGTATACAGACAAGGAGGTATTTCAAGGAAAATACAAAAAATATCTACATTACCAAAATCTTATGAAGTTATTCTATACTAATCATCAATGTCTATCTCAAGGTAATGTTCTCTAATTAGAGTATTTATAAATCATACTTCCTAGGTTTTTAGTAAACATTCTCTAATACAAAATGTAACACCCTAGACCTAGTTACCCAGAGTCAGTGCATAATTACATAACATTGGAATAATCACAAGACATCAAGTCTTGAAAGACCGAATAGTTTAGTAGCCTTTGATGTACTAGATATATACATTAGTTTTACATTACATTATTAAAAATAATGAAAAACAACATTACGTCCTCTTTTAACACACTCATATCATATGGAATGTCCCTGTAGGTTAATCTTAATATACTTTTTCACTTCCTAGAAAAAATTATAAGAATGTGGTGAGCTCAGATGCTTAGTAAGGATAACAATATAGCAGAAATTATCTTCAATAATCATAAACATTTAAGGAAATTTATAATACTAAAACAGAAGCCCTTTAAACATAATATTCAGCATAATTTGGAAAAGATAAATCAAATAATTCCATTTACATATTCAAATTTATATTCTACTAGTTGAATAATGACATGTAATATCAATTGCTAATTTAATAATGATGGAATGCATAATACCGGACATCATAACCACAAAGTCATGGCCTCATGCCAAGACTACAAAAATGATTGTGTCAAGGACTTGTGCAAAGACACTTGTTTGTCTCATGATACCCACTGATGCATCGAAGAACTATAGATGGCTCCACCATTCACTTACTATGTCCAATTCATTTCTCATATGAAATTTTTGAAATATAATATATACATTTTTATTAAAACTAACAAAAGAAATTTCAATAATTTAAACATAAACCATGAATTGTATAAAAAGAGAATATCCACAGTCAGACATATCAAATAATACTCAACATAATAGGGATGATTGTATCATAATAAAACAACTTCAAGCAAATGAAAAATCCAATAAAATATGTTGACATAGATGAAATCAATCCAAGAACTATTTAAGTGAAATATTTATTTCTATATTGAAAATTAAGGAAAACATTTATTTTGAAAATATTCTAATAAGGTTTTATGGGAATCTTTGAAGGTGTTATAATGGCAGAAAATAGCCGCACATGCCACATAATTTAAAAACCTTCTTTCCTCAATTGGTTGAAAAGGTCATAATGTACCTTATCTAGAAAGCGGAAGAAAGACACATTTCATTCCATTTTATAAAAATTCAAAAAATTGTATAAATTGATTTAACCAATAGTCTAGGAAATATTAAAAAAACTGAAATACATCTTTTTTAAATGCGGATGTGGATGATAAAGAGGACCCAGTTGATACTTTCAAAAAAAACGTCCGATTAATAAAGAGATTATTGAATTAACCCTCTCCTTGTATTCTTCCTTAGTCGAGGGTACATTAAAAACCTTTATAATAGTTAAATTATTTTTAATAAATAGTACAATAATCCAAGTATGGAAATATGATTTCATATATGATCTTCTAATATTGGTTTGTTCATAATATTTCAGTAGTATCATGGATTTGGGTGTTAACTAATTTATTTTCCTTTATATGTTATGTTACATAAGTCATATTTTTTATTGATAGAATGTATTTGATTCATATATAGAATAATATTATGTTCTTAAATATTATTTTTAATCATCAAATGAAAATTACCCTTGAATAGTTATAATGGGGAATGACACATCATCATGTTGTGGAAACGGTAAGTAGTACTAACCGTTGAGCAAGAATATCGTTCTTTTAAGAGTGAAATTATTTTTAATTGGATTGTATATTGTATAAAAATATTAATTAAAATGATATATTTATTATTTAAATCAATTATACTCATTATTATACCCATCCAAATAATTGAGTGTTGAATAACAAACTACACCACGACGTGGAGACGGTAAACCGAACATAGGCACGTATGAAGACATTGTCATTCATAGGATGGATAGAATAATGAATATGGTTGTACTATATTTATAATAACACAAAATTATGTAGAAGGTACTAGAGTTATCATTTTTGTAAGGAAACAACAATGTAAGAGGAATTGGAATATGAAATGAACTTTGAATGAGTTGAAGAGATAATTACCTATTTTTCAGGTGTTTCCTCTTAATTTGATCAAAATGGCTCCATAGATTGGCTTTCGGTTCAATGTAAGGACACTAGGTTGAATTTAGGGTAGTTGGGAGGATATTTGAGTAGGGTTTGGCTGAGCCAAATTCTTTTGGAGGTGTGAAATTATGAGAAATGGAAGTACACTTTTATAATAGAGGTGACAGTCACATTAAGAAAACATGGAAATATTATTTTATTATTAAATAATTTTCCGATTATTATGGCTCCAAATGGAGTTATCTCGAGTCTATGATAGGTATGGGTCTATAATATTTCATCCAATTGGTTTTAGATAATATTATGTCACCATATTAACCTTATTATTTAGATTTAACTCCTAGTTAAATTGTTTAATTTTTTCAATGTCTTCTTGTATTTTTATATTACATGTTTAATAAATAAATTATAAAAACCCAAGACAACCCCAAGTGGTTAATTAATAACATAGATCTCATTATATAAGATCTTTAGATGATCCAACGATTTATAGAAATATTTTATCATTTAATAATTTAGTATTTTATTTAAAAACTCTTTTATGCCTATTTTGACACTATTTAGTATTTGGTAATTTAGAAAGTCAAAAAAATTATTAGTTAAAGAAAAAACACTAAATAAATCATAAAATTTAATATTAAACTATAAAATTAGTGGATGGCATCAAAAGTATAAATTTACATTTATTTTTATTTTTATATATCAGTTATTTTGACTATTCATAAATATGTTAATTACCACATCATCATTGTGTCATAAATAAATTTAAATATTTAATTTCTTTAAAATATAAATAAAATACTATGATGTAGTAAATCGTTTTCTCTTTAAATTGAATATTTATAGTAGAATTTAACTTATTTATAACCCTAAAAATAGATATTTTTGAGTTATTAAAATTTCAATTTTACACTGTTAACTCTTCTTTAAATAAGATAATAATAATTATATTAATCTAATCCATATGGATGAATGAGGATAATATTATATTACTAAGGTTGATTTAGGTTTAAATAAACTTATCCAACAAAATCAGGACATGTGAAAGGTTAATTATAATATCATTTTTACCTTTAATTACCCTATTTACTTTTAACCGTGTTTAAACAATTGAGAAGTTACAATTCACCAAAATATATTTTCTTCATATTGAATGGAATTTTAATTACTAATGTCTAATGTGTCTCTGATATTTTTGAAATTTAATTCATAGAAGTAGTAAAATTACGTTTTATGAAAATCTGCAAATGTTCGTCAAAGGTGCCTAAAATACGGTAAAAAATTCAATAAAATTTTATATATCTAATCTTATTATAAAATGACTTCAATGAATTAAATTGAACTAATATAGGTACTATTTATCTATTTTTACTTTAAAATAAATTTAAATTAAATATATTTATTTAAAAAAATAAGTCGGTTTTTATCTACAACATAGTGTTTCACTATTAATCAAAACTTGAAAGTTTTCTGAAAAATAACAAAACATTTCCCTTAGAAATTTTGTAAAATTAAAAATTAAAAAATATTTTTTATTTTAACAAATTAAAAACATCTAAGTTGAAAAAATTAATATAAATTTCATTCCCATTGTTAAAACCAGAAATCATGTTTTTGAGAAAAAAAAATATCAAAGGATTGATATGTGTTTATTTCCAATTTAAATGTACAATTATTTCCCATGACCAAAATTGTATTAAATGATAAAAAATGATCTAATTATACTTAAAAACACTAAAAATGTAATATATAACACTATAAAATATTTCTATTAAATAGTTGTTTTCAATTAAAATTTAATATTTTGCAACATTCATTGAAACATGAAACTAACTAGAAAAACATCACAAATTTATCCAAAATAAATTTTCATGTCCCGATTCTAATGAAGAAGTTTAGTTTTTCAAATTGAATATATAAAAGTGTCAAGTGTTGGATTTAAAAATGTTTTCCCCTTAAAAGGAAAAAAAATTGTTTTTTAACACTTCTTTTATCTGAGAAATTGAATTTGTTCATATATTAAATCTCAAAGAACATAATATGGATGTTAAACTTATGTGGTGTGTATAAAACTCACAATTTACTTAATACAACTAATAAAACCTTTTTTAATGGCTAGTATGGTAAGTCGTGGTGCGCTCAAACACGGTGTAGCGTGTGGAGCAAGCTATTAAATTATTTTAAAGAGATAATGATTAATGAAATCCTACGGTGTTACAAAATATTTTATAACAGTAATTATTTGTCAAAAATAAATAATCACTATTGTATCATTTGTACATATTTTAGTGTTTCATATGTAAAATCATGGTTTTTTGACATTGATGACTGAAAATTACCCAAAAATATCATTAAAACAATTCAGGTGGAAAATAAAAATTTCACATTTAATAAGATCAAGGAACGTAAGCTTTTTTGGGAGATGATTTCAAAATATAATTGGGAACATTTATTGAGGAAGTTATCCTTTCAATTTTGATTTTTTTTAAAAAATAAAATATTCTAAATTATTCTTGAGATGATTTTATTTCAAAATGTCGTTTGAAAAATAAAAAATAAAAAATAAAAAATCAACTGGTCATGATGGTAATAAAATACATCTATGTTGTAAATATTAAAAATAAACATCATTTTCATACATTTTTTATGGGTTTTAAAATGACCGATTTAGTAAATACTCAAAAATTTAATTATGATCATTTTTAAATAATGTAAAATATCATGAAAAATTTCTTCATGAAATAATGTTTTTTATAAATAAACCCTTGGAAAACATTTTTACAAACCTCTCTATGCAGATAAAGGTTCGCAATGAAAAATAAATATACATGATCGTTATCAATTTGAAACAACATTCTTAATATTTCATAAATAAATAATAGAGGAAAAAAAATTACAAATGTGACCCAAATATATTTCCAAAGAATAACAAAACATATATGGCTAAATATAATAAGATAATATTATTTTTTCCAAAATAAAATTTAACATAAACAACTCTGAATGGAAATGATTTCAAAAATTAATTTATTTTCCACATTGGTAACACTTCAATCATAACCCTGGGGAAGAATAAAATAAAACGAAATTTTATGTATCATGAAATTTATTATATTAATGATGTAACATGTAAAAATGGAATAATATAAACATAAAAATTGAATAATGGTTCATATTATAAATGTAGGCCTCAAGAAAAATAATTTGAGATCAATAACCATTAAAACTATTATACCATTGAATTTTAGAGTTATTAAATGAATAAATTTTGTGTATTAAATGTAAAACCTGAAAAAATTAAAAAAAAATTATATATTAAAAATTCATTATACTCTTAATATTAGAATATTAAATACAATGGGGAAGTAATATTACCCAATGCATATAAATTATGTTTTTAAATTCATTACTACTTAGTAACATTTGATTCAAATTCCCTTTGATGAAATAAATTAAAACGACATCTGAATATTCCATGACATGTGAATTACTCATGATATTAGATGTATAATGTGTTGTATATATACAATAAAAAAATAAATTTGGTTCATGAAAATAAATTTTTCCTCAAAAAGTAAAATTGAGACGAAGTAAATTACAATGATTCTAAACATTCAATGAATTACCTTTATCTCATTTATGAAAACTTATATAAATTGTTTTATTTAATTAAATAATTTTAAAAGTTTAACACCTTATACATAAATATTATTTTAATGACATATTTTAATTATAAATATTTTAACTCCAAATTTTCTATTGTGAGCATTTTTGGTTCATTTGATCAGAATGACATTAATGAATTGAATGTGGTAAAAGATTTCCTAATTCAATCATATATAGAATAAAAATTAATAAATAACTATCATTTTTATACATAACTTTTTTACATTGGAAACCAATCATGATTAGTTTTCATAAAAAATTTACTATGTTACAATCATGGAGATGCTATTGTGTACATACACATGAGTAAAATTTACATTTTTTGATGATTTTTATCAAAAGAATGTAAGTATTATTTTATCTTTATATAATTATTATAATATAATAACTAAAATATTATTTATTTTAATACATATCATCAATTTTATGTTATGATGAAAAATAATCACACCTCTTCAGGTGGTTGTAGTCCACATGTACACACGAAAAAGAGTGATCATTTTTCAGCGAGTGGAATGGTGAGAAAAATGATATATTTTCTTTTTAGAAAGATAAATATATCATTAAAATTATAATTATGTCATATATGTCACACATAGTAATTAAATTTAACCTTTTTACCTTTCACAAAATGGGTTAGTGAAAAATGAATAACATCGCTTTGTGGGGTGGTAATCCACCATACACACGTGTGATGTTATTTTATCACCTAGGGAATGGAAATTAAGATGTTATATATGATGTCATAAATAATTATATATAATTATGTTATAAATATCATATATATTAATTAAATACATAATTTAACATATCCATTAGTGGCGATGTTGGACAACGAGTTACATCGATCTTTGAGGTGGTAGTACGTCAAACACAAGAACAATGGTTTTGTTTCCCATTTGATGCAAGATGAGGTGGATATGGGTTATATCATTAAAAAGTAAACTCTCAGTATATTTTTGATATAATTGTTATTATATTGATGTATTAACACTTGACTGGAGGTGGTAAGAGAATATGTAATAAAGAAAGAGTTTAGTGGAGACAATTAACTTCTCTTAGAAAACCTACATTCAAATCACTTATTAATGACCTTATGATTAATTTTTTGGATTAATAGAAGCTCAATATCATGGATAAATATTTTGTGGAGGTATATTTTTTGAGTTTTATTGAGATAAATTAATTAGGAGGTGTGGATATGTGATGGGAGGAGGTAGCATTTTACAATGCAGGAGTAGTGACATATTTATATACCAAAAAATATTCATTGTTGGATGTCACTTTAACCCCATGTGCCTAAAAAAATTATAATTAATGTATTAGAGTGATGATATTCATGATACAAACCGAAAAAACAAAAACAAAACATGTTATATAAAAGTTATTCCTTAACTTTTGTATTTCCTTACTTTTATCATTTTAGTTTTCAATATCATTAATACCTATTTACGAAGATAATATTTCATTTATGACTATAAATAAAATTATTATTATTAGATAATTTTAACCCAATAGTAATAAAATTGAAATAAAATTAATAAAATAATAATCATATGTGTGTGTAAAAGTAATTTAATCACAAGATCGTGAAACACATAAAACAACATATTCCCATATAATATAGAAACAATGTTTGTTTACTATTTAAGGGTAAATGTAATAAATATAAAAAACCATTTATCCTTGAATAGAAATTTTTTGACATGTTAGATCATATAACAAGTATATGTGTGAGGATATGTTTTTATGGATTTTAAACCATTTAATAGAATATTATTTTCTATAAAAATCAATTATAATTTTGACAATGTTCAATTAATTTGACATAAAAACCATTAAGTAAAATGTACAATACCAATCTATTTTTTTCAAACATGTTAAAAATATAATTTTCTTCCAAAAATTTCATTAAATTCAAAAATTATTTCAAATTATATTACTTTTAATATTTTAGTAAAATTTATTTTATTTTTTTTTCTTAAACAAAAAATTAATGTTTCAGCATTGCTAAAGATTTTAACATTATTATATAATTTATAAAAAATAAAAATAAATTAACCCAATGAAACTAATCATTCAATTATTAATATGACCATCCATAATCAATCACGTATTACTTTTTTCCTTATGTGAACACATTATTTAAATTTAAAACCAATATGGTGATATTTAGTATTTTTCATAAAATGAATTAATAAATTGGTTTCATTTATTGAAAAGTGTCCCAAAATAACATAATAGTTTATCATATGGAATTAAGGGTCAAAATATGGCTGGAAAATAGTATTTTTAAAAAAAAATATGATTTAGTTCTTTTATCTTTTTAACCTCAGGTAAACCCAATTTAATTTTAACCATAGCAAATAATTTTCTCTATTTTTACAATCCATTTTGTCAAAAAGTTAATTTTTTATTAATATATAATACTAATTGTTATTATTTAAAAAATTAAATATAATTCACAAATAAAAAATCATAGAACTATAAAATTTTCATTTAAATTTAGAAACGTAGACATGGTGAAAACAACAGTTTTTTAAAAAAAATTCAAAGGTATAAATTGTCTTTATATAAAAATACCTTATGAAATGGATTAAACTGATGTAATATTTTATAATTAATATATAATTAATGTTATTTTCTTTTAAAACCATTTTAATTAAGAGTTATCGATTTAAATTCAATAAAAAAATTCATTTTTAATAAAAATGACAATTCTGTAGTTTTCAAAAGAAAAATCAATCCAAAAAATTCTCAAAATTGGGCCCTATGTTAATTTTGATATTTTTATTTAGAAAATGAAGTTAATATTATGAATTATTTTTTTCCAAATTTATTAAAATATTTATAATCATTTTTCTTGAAAACTAATAAAAATCAATTTTGAAAAAAAAACATTTTGGTGAATAATGTGACACTACTATAAATTGATTTATTATTAATAAGAATTTCAGAATATTATTTTCTTTAGGAAAATCATAGAATTTTCATAAATTGGTTAATGATATATATACCTTCCAATTTCACTACTAGTTTCTAATAGTAATATATTTCATGATACATCTATGATCGGTGTTGGATGTTTAATATTCTTTCAAAAATAATGTTCTTATTTTCACATATTAGGGTTTTACAATTTTTCCCTTATATTACATGGAACATCTAATAATTCACCTTATAACATGGGGACATACATAAGGAAGTGGGCTATTAGAAAGCTGAGTAATGGAATCATCAATGAATAATATGATGAATTTAATAAATGTTAAAAAAATAAGAATATCAATGAGACATAAAAGGGGTGAAATCATAAGCATGAATGGAGAAGCCTGAAATTAGATGATAACTGTAATGAAGCAAAGGAATGTGGAAAACACTTAAAATATTTTCCATAAGAATTGGTTGAGGAAAAAAACTAATACTATATAACATACTGTTCTTAGGGTAAATTCTCATTCTACAACATGGACTATCATGAGATAAAAAATTAACCCAATGCATTGGAGGGCTGCATAATTTATGGAACCGTAGTCATATTCATATCATGTATATATATAATTTTGCCCCATCTATTTTTAAACCATGGATCATATTTTACACATTAAATCCTAAGATAAAGGGTTTTAGGTTATATACAAAGATGTCCCAAAGATATTAAGGATGTGTATGAAAGGAGGAAGACCGTTGAGTGGAAATGGGGATGGGTATTAACTATACAAATGAATTACATGGAAAATCATAGGATAAATTAAGGTGTATAATGAGGGTGCAATAAAGTCCACATATGGCTTAAATGTGAGTTAAAGGAGTCTATGATCACTTAGAAATAAAATAGATTATAATAGGAAAATGTGAAAACATATCCTATCCTAAATAATTTAAAATCAATGGAATAATATAAAGAGTTTAGATGAATAAATATTGGACAGAGATGATGCCTCACCATGTGAGGCAACATATAAAAGCATCGATGGAGCTTCATAAGATATTAAGTGAACCCTTGGCTGGATATATAAATTTAAAGGATGAGTAAAAACTTGCACAAATGATTTTTAGTGAAGAGTAACTAAAGGTTGGTCGGGTTTATATAGCAAAACCAATTTTTTTTATTTTCTTATCATATGTTTTGGACTCTATGTAGTAAATTTATCGAAACTAGAAAACAACACATGCCTTATTCTAATGAATTATACCAATGTGTAGTTGATTCAATTATTTTTTAAGTCCACTAAACAAAGTCATTTAAATAATTCTCTTGAATATGTGTAATTTAATAATGTTTATATATAATTTATTTTAATGCCTAGAAATATAATAATTCTTATTGTGGAATCATTAATGTTTTTTAAAATTATTAAAATAGATTCAAAAATTAATTTTAAATGGAAAAAAACATTCCTTATCAAAAATATTTTTTTAGTACTAATTATATTTGTTTTTCTTCTATGACATTAATAAAAAGATATTAATTCATTGGTCAGTTAATAATTAAAAATTAATAAAGAAACCAAATTAATTTAAATAGAATGGTTTTATAAAGGACTATTTTTTGTGGAAAAGAAAACTATTCATAATATGATAAATTTATTTTATTAATTAAATTTATATTTTTTTAATTTAATTATATATTTTTTTTAGTCATCCAATTGAATTTATAGGCCTTAATGGAGAAAAACCCAATATTATATATAAAAATGCTATATTTTTATAATGGTAATTTTACCTCTATTTAATGTAGATCTTATTTTAAATCCATTTTATGGACCTTTATTATATCTTGTTTTTCAATAATATACTTATTATTTTAATTCATAATAGATGAATTATGTATGGATGGATTTTTTTATATTGTTCTTGAATGTTTCATTTTTTAATGAATATTGATCAAAACTGTATTTTACCTCATAATATCACTTTCATCTAATTTTATTTATAAAGATAAATAATATATTAAACTATATTTAATTTAATATTATATTTTCATATAAATTAATCCAATTTAGGTCATTGGAATAAATTACAATTTTAAATGATAGATAAATGCATAGTGAACTTTTGATAAATTATACATTAAAAACTGTCATTATTGACACATCTGCGGGATTAATATTAAATTAATTTATTCCAATTCAATTATTTAATTTTTTAAAATGGATTCTATATTTTGAATCAGAATAGTTTTAAATTTATAATAAAATAAACATATTTTTTTTATAAAAAAAATATTCGTTAATGTAATCATAATTAAATAAAACAATTAAGGTGAAATTATGCTTAACGGATATCTAAACCTTATTATTAAAGACTCAAATGTCAAAAAAAAATCCCAAAATCCATTATATTTATATATTTATACATTATAATAAATTTTATATAATTTTTAATATTATTTGATCCACTTTCAATCATAAAAATGTGGTTTGGATTACCTTTTTCTTTAATTTACAAGAGTGTCACTCATCCTTCACTATAAAAAAGCCTCCTCTCATCCCACATCCTCAAAACTATAAAACCACATTTTCCTGACCAATATATTCCAAAATATATTCTGAATATTCTTCCCCTCATCCTAAAACCACCCTGGGATATAATTTCATCCATGTAAACTCCATGTTGCAAACAAAAAGGTGTTACTAGAATATGAGGTAACATCCTTCCATAAGCTCATTATTTTTAATATCATTATCCACTCACACAACTATTATTATTAAACAAATAAAAAAAATAAGTATAATAAATATAATATTGTGTTTTTATGTTATGGTTTCATCCTATACACACACACACACACAATATCATCTAATGTGTAAAAACATATTGTTCGTGTATAATGAAATATTGCCTCCCGAAACTATGATTGTTCATTTTTTATGAACCACTATTCACATTGGGGAATTAAAATGTACAATCTATTTATATATGTTATATATTATATATATTATTTCAGTATTAATGTGTAATATTTTATGAGAACACTCTTTATACATTACATTTTTTATAAATATGATTAAATTGTTTGTGGATGTTTTGACATTTACCTCTTCAAAGCATTGTGATTCATTTATTCTATACATTAAAGATACAAAAGACATACATAATTAATCATATGTGACATATATAACATATATTTTATATCAATGAAATAGTTACCTTTATTTAGTTATAATATATCATTTTCTTTATTATCCATTTCACAGACAAAAAAGTTGCAACATAAGTCGTGGACATGTGGAATACCGAATCCTTGACAAGATGTGATTTCGTTTACATCACAATAATTATATATATAATTATATATGAATAAATAAAATAATTATTATGTTATTATTATAATTTTTTAAGAATATAATTTATATTTATTCTTTCAATAATGATTATGGAAAAATGGAAATGTTACTCATTCTTAAATATGTCCCTCCATCCTCTTGATTGTGAAGTTAGTTAATTTTTCAGAACAATCTTTCATGATTTGTTTAAAAAAATAATTTTTAGAAAAATAAAATAGTTAATTATTGATTATTACTTTATATAGGTCTATATAATGGCCCCTTTGACCGTTGTTGACCATCAAATGTCATTTTTAACACATAAACTGAAACTTTTATAAACACTCGATGTGAACATAATTGTTTAATTAGTTTTCTTCAATATGGTAATAAGTAAGATGAAATAATTTATAAACATTGAAGTTGTGATGAATCAATTACATAATTGACATATGATAATAAGTCAGGAATATAAATAAACATATGACATGGGGAACTCAATGTATGGGATTTCTCATGAATTTACATTCAATTGAGTCTTCTTTGTTGTTATACCCTTATATTCTTTTATATGGGGTATATAATTACATTGTACATGTTATATCATCAATCTCCTAATTATAAATATATTATATATTTCATTTTTTTCTTTATTGATATTATTATTTATAAATTTTTAATGTCGTATGGAACACTTAGTAATGTTTAAAGATTATTCTCCTTAAGAAATCATGTAATGATTGTCGGTGGAATCTACCTGTATTTATGATTATTTAGAATTTAATGAATCAATTATATTATTTTAATCATTTATATAACCACATTCATGGGTGATGGATATTATTATTTCATAAAACAAACACAATTTTTACATATAGTGTTCACTTTGAATGGTATTTGACTGAATGGGGAATTATTGATATATTTTTATTTTTATTTAATATGGATATTTGATATGTTATATAGTCTATTGATTAAATTAAATATTCAATATGAAAAATTATATATACAAGAAATTATGAGTGGGTCCCAAACATTATATATCCACTTAATGCATATACATGTTCTCATGAGACAATTATGTTTAAAGAGGTTCCTATCTTGAAGAAGGATATTGACAGTAAATGTTTTCATGTTCCTTAGACATGAAATCCAATAATAAATCATTTCCATCATAGATATTTCTGTGATCTTTTTTATTATCCGTGTTGTTTTCATATGATAAAATCTATGGATTCATTTCATTATCAATTAGTTGATTAAATTTAATGTTTTTTGAGTTCATTCCATATTATATTTATTATTCATTATATAGTTATTCAAATGTAATTTTTTATAATTTATTAACCATTCCATGTTAATTTATTCTCATTTATTCATTATTAATGCTTATTTACATACCCTTACGGGGGAATTTGAGCTCACCCATATTTTGTTTCCTTTCACAAGATTATGAATATGAATCCATTGAATGAGTTTCAGGTATTTGGTTTAATTCACTTTATTATAGATCATGTTTTTAATTTATTTTCTAATAGTATTACAGGTATCATGTATGTAATCCATTTTTCCATAACTTATCAACTATTTGATACCTTGGAGTTTTAATATTGTATCTATTCCAATTTAATGAAATAATGGACATGTTGTGGACTTCAAGGTCAGGGTGCTATAGCTGGTATCATAGACTATTTAGAAGCATCAATGAAACTAAATTTCAAAAACATAGAGTTGGTATTACGACCATAAGATAATATTTAAGGATAAGTATATCCTACATTTTTTATGAATAGATTATTTGGGTATTCATGAAAATATATCCATATAAATATACTCCACATGGATGTGGTTATTGCATATATTTAATAGGTGTATTAAATTTGATACAGTATCATTCTTTATGAGGTGTAACCTGGTAGAAATTAATGGTCCTTACTAGGTTCCTAGTCTGACACTCTCTTAGGGAAATTCGTTGGATAATTAATGTTTTATTTATAGACAATAATAATGGATTTATGAATAATATTACTATGAATAACCATGAATAAGCCTAATCTGTCATAAATTTAATGATTAAGATCCCTTATTTATGAATCCTATAAGATATTTTTCATGATTAGGTCATTTTTTGTTTTGATAATTGTACCTAACAATGTGCTTTCAGGTTTTATTCATTCTTAGTTAATAGAAGGAAATAGTTTAACATTGAATGTGATGAAAAAGTTTTTGTTGAGATGTTAAATGTAATAATAATTAGAGAGGATGTTGTGATCATTCCTAATCAGTTTTCATAAAATTTGATATGTGATATCTACATTAACTAACTCAAAAACTCAACAATGAAGAGAATGTATGAGTTCCTTGAGTTTCTGGTTAATGGATACCAAGGAGGAATGAATATTCATTTTCTTACTATGTCTTGAATTTGTAAAGAATTACCCATGTGAATATCTTATAGGAACACGAATATGTTCTAAATGTGGAAAATAAGGAAAAAAATCAAGTAAATGAAAATGAAAATGATGAGATTTTTTTAATGCATTGGGTGAATATATTTAAATAAAAATGACATCATCAATGGTTAAATTAATTTTTGTTGAAAGAATGTCCATCATGAAAATATAAGTTTGAAGTGGAAAGCTCATGAACAGAATCATTAAGGTGGTATGAGTAATGGTTTTATTGCTTCTGATGATGAGAATTCGAGTGAAATGTGAATGGAAAGAGGTATTGAAAAGTAGGATGATGTATCATTGTTAAAGTATTAATGATGAAGTGTAATATGAAATGTGTTTATGTATTTTTCTTTAATAAATAATAATTTTTTAATATATGTGGATTTTACTGCAGTATTTTTTAATTAATGTCTTGAGAACAAATTTTGAATTGTACAAATAAAATTTATTCGGTAGCAAGATAAATATTTTAGAAGATATATGGCTAATTTATAGATATGACTTAAAATTCTATAAATGTTGATGAAATGTAGTTTGGATAAATTTATGATTTATCCGGATAAGTTCTCACTACCATTGAATAGATTAACCATTTCTCGGCATGTGGTTTTTCTATCATTCAGGGCATTTACAATACTTTAGGATTAATGAAATATATCTAATAAATTGTTTTTACATAAATAATTAAAGGGAAATAATATTTACAATATTTTTTAATGGTAATTAAATTTATTTCCATGTTTCAATAGAATAGATGATAAAGGTGTTCAAATTTTTGGTACATGATAATTAAAGATCTAATTCACGATTATTGAAGGCTAATGAAACGTTCATTTTGTAAATTCAGTGACCTCCCTTATAAATAGTTTTGAACATAATATTTTAGAAAAGTTAATTATTTTCGTATGCGATTATGTTTATATTTGGACCATTTTTTATAGATTGGTGTATTACTCCCCCATATAAGAAGTAAAGTAGAAATAGTTCAAGTAACTACCAAATAATATGATATTTCTTGAAATAAAAATTAGTATTTATTTATATTAAAATATATTGAAACAATTTCAAAAAAATAGGAAAAATGTTCTTGAAACAAAAATGTTGTCTTATTATCATCATTTTTGTTGATATAAATGACATTTTTATAAAAGTGGTTTAAGGTTTGGTGGTGAGGAACTTTCGACTGAACAAGTTATCTAGGACTCTCTATTAAAACATGATTTTTATGTTTTTTTATCTTTACACTTGTTTCTATTTCCCACTTCTGTTATCCTACTAGATAACCCTGTTACGTGAAAATGTTATTTTTCTATATTATTATGAATATTTTTTATTATCTCTATTCACAATGTGGGGTTTTCAACAATAGTTAATCTTCAAATATCAACCCATAAATGACTGATATTGAGATTAAATTTTGATGAAATTGTTATATTAATATTGGTGTAATGTGACAACCTAAGATATAAAAATATTTATCTTTCAGAATAAATTTACATTGTGTTCCTATATTTCATTTTTCATAACAAAAAGTAAAGATTATGTTACACAAAACATTATGAATGGCATGTTCACAATGGAAAAATGAGGATAGATTGTATTAAACAAAGACACAATTCCCTCGATGGATTATGTAACATGTAATAAAACATTTTACCAAACAATACTATATTTTTATGAATATTATTATTTAACAAAATTTGATATAAAATAGAAATTAAATTGACATTTTGGAACATGATTGACATGAAAATTAAGATATATAGTTGAATTCGTTGGTTTATTTATAATTATAAATAAATTAAAGATCCAAATGAATATATGCGGAATGATTTTATATATAATGCCCCAACCCCAAAATTCCTATATCGGTGAATTATTTTATTACATTGGTATTATTACAAAGAATAAAATAATGAAGTACTGATTAGTTATGTAGTCTTGGACTACTAGATTATATTAATGAAACTCAAAAAACATTGGGATCTAGAAAATAAAATCATGCTAAATAATAAAATGAAATAAAAATTACCTTTTAAGGATTATTCTAAAATTTATTCTTCTTTATCTATAGAAAATTATCATAATAACGGTGAGCTCAAATGCCCAGTAAGGTTATGTCAAGTAGAATAAATAATAAATCAGTGAGCATAAATCAACATTGAAGGTTAAATAGTTGATAACACAATCCAATAAATATCTAGACAAAAAATCAAGATAGAAAGGTATGAAATTATAACACATTCCATTTAATCAATAAACTAATAGTTCAATGCAACCATATATATGTTGATTCAAAATCTCATTGATATGTAAAAATTGAATCAAAATGATGAAAATGAATAATTATTGGATTTCATGTATAAGCCACATGAAAACATGTACCATGATGTCCTTTCATAACATGGTTAAAATTATAGATATAAACCCATTTAATTTGGCCATATTATTCATCTCATGAGAACATGTCGATACATTGAGGGGATATATAATGTTTGGGATCCACCCATAATTACTAGTCTATATAATTCCTCATATCGTATAATAATTTATAATATTCCAAATAAAACATATTTACTGAATAAAGAATAATGTTTTATGAATATTTCCACCATTAATCAAATTACCTTCAAAGTGAACACCAAATGTAAAAAAGATATTTTGTTTATGAAATAATTACATTGTATGTGAATAAATATATTCATGTAAATTCCCAATAAAATATGATTATAATTATGGTCTCAATATAAATTTAACAATCACAAAAAGAAGAGGTATTTTGAAATTAATCCTTACAAAAATTATTGAGGATTAAATTCAATTAATAATCCATAGTGTCCTATACCACTTTGAATCATTTAAATCAAAATTCCTAAAAAGTATGACATTAATTGTTACATTTATTATCATTATTATAAAAAAATTTAGGATATACCATATCAAATGGTAATATATACTCCATATAATATTAGATTGGTTCATAACAAAAAATAAGCCTCAACGGAATGTAAAATGAAATGAAATCATTTACAATGAGTCTATATTTTCATGTGTTTATTTTTATTTCAGAGTAATAAAAATTTGTTAATTATTTACTTTTTTGAGATACATTTTCAAATATATTATTAATTTTAATTCACATAATTCAATGTTTTAATCACCAATTTAAATAACTATATATACATCTGGTTATTTTAGTATATGATTTATGTGTCCAAAACAACTCTGGTAGATCGATTATGGTAAAAGGGGTCTGTATATAAACATATCAAGAAAAATAATCATTACATAATTATCATATATATAAATAAATTATACATTGAAAACCAACCATGAAATGTTATTATGAAAAACGAAACAATGTTACAACCATGGAAAAGGTAGGTCATATGTACGCCTGAGTAACAATCCCATTTTAAGTGATTATAACAAAAAGACGGTAAGAATCTCTATATCGTTAATGAATTATAATTATATTAAAACTAAAATATTATTTAATCATATATAATTATACATTTAATTATTGTGATGTAAAATGAATCATTTCATGTCGAGGAGGCAGTAGTCCACACACCCACAACCGAAGTTATCAATTTTTTGTGTATAAAAATGGTAATAAAGAAAATTAATTATTAAATATCAGTAATTGGATTTGATTAATTAATAAAATATATATTTAATTTATGTTTAATATGTTTAATTGAAATGATTTTTTATACATTCCACGTATAGTGTGAACGAGTCACATCGTTTTGAGGAGGAGGTAGTCAATACTTCCAAAAACGATGTTATCATATTTACAGAAAATGGTAAGAATAATGGTATGAGTTGTAAAATAATTAATGAAGAATAATGAAAAAATGAATTTCATATATGGAATATATATATATATTTCCAACATAATTCCCAACTATGAATGGTGGTAAAGTAAAAAATGAACATTCATCATTTTGTGAGGTTATAGTTCACCGTACACATAAACAGTATCTCCGTTACATATTTGATGGATGTGTGTGCAAGTGTTGGTAGGAAATCACATGTCATAAAAATATCAATTTATATTTAGTATATAGGTATTTTTATATATTCATGGAATCAAGAGAGTTAAGGGTTGGAGGAGTGAAATAAAACTAAAGAGCATAATGAATGATGTTACCTCTTTCTTGGGTATCTCTTTTTGGTTATCACCAAAATGATTACATAGATTAGTTTATTACCAATTTAAGGCCTTTATTATTAGTGGATATATTTTTAAGAGATATTTTCCTATATATTTATGATTCAATTTGGCATTAGAGATGTGAGGTAGGGAAGAGTCAATATCATTATATGATGAAGGAGAAGATGAACTCTTATAAATACAAAAATGTACACATTATCTGGTGGTCTCCATTACATAATGTTACCCCAAAATAGAAATCATAATGTTTTAAATGGGATTCATGGTCAATGAAATTCAACAAAACAAAAAGATAAGTGTACTTTTACAATTTGGTTCTTTATCTTCTATGTTTCCCCAGTTTTATCATTTTATTTTTTATTAAACAAATGAATTTTATAACCAATTTATTATAACCATTAAGACTAAATTAAATTGATATTTATTATAAAATATAATGCCAAAAAATTATAAATATTATATATAATTTACAAAATAAAAATCTCATCTGAATTGAAAATTAATTTTCAAACAAGTACATGAAACACATTAAAATATTACATGGTCCCTGAATGTGATAATAATGTTTTTACAAACTATGGGTCAATTGGTTAGTTATAAAAGATTAATTTGTCCATAAAATGAAAATATTTAATATTTTCTATCCCCAAAAATATATTTTCAGAATATTTGTTTATTATTAATTTTAACTAATTAAATTAAATATAATTTATTATAAAATAATATTATTGTCAATTAGGAAATTATTTATTTTTTATTAATTTAAAAACATCAGAAAATAGTGGAATTAAAATTAATAAGTTCATATGTTTATAAAATAACATATTCTTGTAAAAAATAATTAAAAATAACAATTCTATCAATTTTTGTAACAGTAAATATATATACTTTCATTGCATTAAGTTTATTATTAATTAAATATTCACAATTGTGTTTTTTTTGTAATATATTCAAGTAACAAATTCATCTAAAAAATATTGAAAAATTAATATTACAAATATTACAAATTTTTATTTCAAATTGATATGTAAAAACTAATATTTGATGTATTTAAAATATCTCAATGTTTTATAAATTTTAAAGGTAATGAAGCTTCAATTTTTGTCTATTTCCTTACATAACATTTCATATAGAAGACATTCACGAAATATTATCCAAATAACCCATAAAATTCAAAAAATGTGGGGATATGATCAAAAAAATGTTAGACAATGGATTTTGGATAAGTTTCTCTACCATTTTGGATATTAAGATTATGGTTCAGTCCCTTGTTAAGCTAAATTTTACCCTAATATGAGTAAATAATTTTAATCATGTTCATGAACACTTTTGGAAAATAAATTAGTTGATCTTATTAGACAATAAATAATATACTTATTAGAATAATGTTTATTAATTTGTCAAAATTTAAATCAAAGCAGTCTGAAATTATGTTTAACACTAATCCCATAGACATGTTGAGGAATTTTGTCTTTAAAGTAAAAACATTTAAAAGTTTTGTAAGTTTTTATACCCAATTGCATTATAAAAACAATTAAATAACAAATATTGGGTGACTAAAGGTATACATGATCTATTTTATTTATTTTAAGTATAATTTGTTATATAATTTAACATAAATAATTATTTAATCAAAAAGGTAGTTTTTAATTAAAATGCATCAGTTTTAAATATTCATCACTAAAAGAAACTTCTCAGAAAAATAACAAAAATTCACACAATGCTATTGTTGACATTCCAAATTTTAAAAAAAATAATTCTTTTGAAAAATAAATATTCTAATGTGATAATTTTTTTATTTAAAATATGTTCTCTATTACAATTTGGTAAAAATCTATCCTCCATGTAATAGAATATAACTCGGATTTGGGTGTAGAGTATTATTGAAATGTTGTTGTGTATAAAGAATGCTAGAAACAAAGTTAATTTTATTCCTAAATAAAAATATTTTAATTACATGGGGTGTAACATTCACCCCAAATAAATTAAATTATGTCCTTGAATTTTGAACATGGTCCCTATAATAAAAAATTTGATATTTGAAAATAAATAATAATTGAAATACCCACATCATATATTGGGTTAACATAACATATTATTAAAAAGGGATAAATGAATGTACAATGATCATTTGAGTATGTTCTCATCAAGGATAATGTTTTTTGTTAAATAGAATCATGGATACAAAATAGAAGTATTACAATCATGTACTGATGGAGATTCATTGAGAACATACATAGGACAAAGATAAAAAGCACAAAGACTTACATCGTTGATGATATAAGGGGCCATCTGATTCATCTGAGACAATTGTACTAGAGAATTATTTTTGGTATGAATAAAATTTTTCCTTAAGATAAATAAGACATTCACTCTCTCAAAATATAGGTAAATATTCCTAAATTGCACATTATTATAAGAAAAAAAAATTTCTCTGGTAATGCATTGAACTATTTCTACATCATCTCTTAAAACAATATTCTTTATATAGTGATGTAATACATTATTATTTAAAAACTCATTCAATGATCAATTAAAAAATTTCATAAATGGTCATATTTTGCAAAATATTGTGATGTAAGACTTTATAAGGATGGACCAAATTTACTTATCATTAGCCTTTGATCGACATGATGTTGATCTTTAATCATCACATTATAAAAAACATCATCATTATTCCCTTGAGATATTGTAATAACATGAATTACCAAAAAAAATATTAGAAACCATCATTATTCTTCATTCCATAAGTTTGATACATGTTATTTGATATATTACTTAAATACAATAATGATGTAAAATCCATAATGGATTCTATAAATCATTACTCAATTCAAAGGTAATAATCACTTATCTAATTTACATTATCTAAACCAATCACTTAATTATCAGAATGTCATTTCATTATCATTAGAAACATATTAAGGGTAATATTTCTATAAACCTTGTTTTTTACAAAAAAAATTACTTTCTAAAGAATAAAATTTCTTGGTACCATTTAGTATGTGATCTAAAATCCATAATGAAACATTATTGCAGTATAATCATTCTATATTACATAATTCTTATATCTAGTACATCGTTGAAAGTATATTCAAAAGAAATAATTCTTGAATTGGAATATAAATTATTCCTCTTCATATGTGGAAGTTGCATAACCTGACCATTATCTAATAGCATAATTTGATTTAAACTCATTTGAATCCTGATACATTGATTTTCATAGTGACTCCTCACCATGAAGTTAAATCATTATAACTTGGAAATATTATTATTATCATTGAAATGAAAATTATGGTTTTCGTTAATTCAACACTTGTAGAAAACTACCATTCATTTTATGTAAGTAGTTCGGTGTTTCTTTAAACAATTATCACATATGGGGACGTGTTTATTTCCATCCTTACCTTCAACCATCTTTTAATATTTCATCTTCTTATTCTCTTGCATCCATTCAAATCAATATGATGTGGATAAATCAGTACCTTTCTCATTAGAACGTGATACTATTTCCATATATTATTAGAATACATAGGTGACTATTTCCCTTCAAAATTTTGTCTTAAGACCATAAAATAAATTATCCTTTTTAATCATTGGACCACATGAATAGGTGGAGTTCATATTCTTTTTTACTAGGTTCCATTTCAGAACAATGTCATATACTGCTTTAATTCATAACATAATTTATAAAAGAAAAACTAGTGAAATAGTTAACATAAATTGAAAATATTATTCCTATATTATCTCATTGTAATATATATGTTATACTTGGGAATATATTAACATCTAATATCATTCACAATGGTTGGTAAATAAAAGTTAATTATCTTAAGAGTACACCATAAGAGTGAAAAACTAGGTTCACAAAAATGACCATCGTCATGTTCTAGGTTATGTTAATTTTGGCCTGACACAAATTGTTAGGTATGTTACCTGTCGATATATCTGTTCCATAACCACATCCACTTGTAGTATCCAAACAGGGAAGTACTTCTAACTAGACACACATAATATCAACTCACAAAATTTATAGGGTGTAATTTTATACTTACCCTAAATGTATATGATAGGGTTATTTTCCCTAATCCATGTTTACTAAATATAGTTTTTATGGTATTTTATAAGCTTCCTTTGATACCATCTGTAATTACTTGAACATGGGGGCCTCAAGAGGGTGCATTATTTTGTTACATTGGGATGATTAAAAGGAATTAAATATTGAAGGACTGATTAGTTTAGAAGGCTTGTAAAGCCATATAATATACATTATAACCATAATACGATGGTGATTATAAAATAAAGACTTTATACATAATAAAATGAAATAAATTTCATCCTTCAACACTTAATAAAATATTTATTCTTTATAACTTGGGGAAATGAAACATAATAATGGTGAGCTCAAATGATTAGTAAGGATAATTAATGAAGATTACATTATTAAATATTTATATTAAATGAACATGAAAAAGTTAATAGTTGATAACACATTCCATTCGTATAAATATATAATGAAAAAATCATGGTCGCAAGGTAATAAAATGAAACACATTACATTTAATAAATAAACATATAGTATAATGAATCCATATATATTTAGATGAAAAATATAATGGATAAGAAATTACTGAATAAAAATGAATGAAATTTTCAATTATTGGATATAATGTATAAGGCAGATGAAAACCTATATCATCAAGACCATTCACATGATATTTAAAACTATAGATAGAATGGTGTTTAATTTAGACAACTTATTATTCATATGAGAACATTGTGACACATCGAGGAGCTGTATAAATTCTAAGAACCAATAGTGAATACATGTCCAATGCCTTCCCAACATCAAAAAATAGAAATAAATAATATTCCTTATCAAATATATATTTTAAATAAATAATACGGTATTATAAATATTTTCCAGTTAATTAGATAACTATCAATGTGAACACTACATGTAAAATGATATAATGTTCATTAACAAAAAAATATCCATTGTATGATAAAAAAATATTTATTTAAATTTCCAATGAAATATTATTAAAATAAATTTTTCCATAGAATGTTACGATAACAAAATGAATTAATATTGAAAATATAGTCATTATGATGATTTTGCGTGAGGGGTTTTTTTAAACCATCCACAGTGTCTTAAACAACATTAGAATATAATGAATTATCCCCGTGAAGCAATTAAATTTAATTATACTTTTAATATCATGAGAAAAAGTAATTTCACGATATAACCTGTAAGAGGTTTTTATATACACCATATAACATTATATTGGTGAATAAAAATAAATATTTCTTAATGGAATGTAAATTGAGACAAAATCCATTACCTTGATTTATTCATGTCACATGTGTGTCTATATTCCTGAATAAAGAAATTATGTTAATTATTTACATTATTGATTACATTTTTCATGTTTATTATTAAATTTAATTCACTTATTTCATTTTTGTAAACAAATATGTTTACATCGACTATTTTAACCATATTTGGTTTATGTTTAAAAAAACATTGGCAGATCGACTATTGTCAAAGGGGTCATTATATAAACATATCTAGAAAAATATTAAATATAAAATTATCATATTTATTCTAAAATTATACATTTAAACCCATTTATGAAACATGGTTATGAAAAATGAGCCAATGTTACAATCATATAGACGGTAGGCCAAACACATGTATTAGTAACATTCCCATTTTTCAGGGATCCTAATGAAAATAAGGTAAGTAACACTATATAATTATATAATTATAATTATATCATAAATACCATTTATTTTCTCATAATTACCTATACATAGGAATCTTTTGATTGAAAAGGAATCACATTGTGTCGATGAGGCGGTAGTCCACATGCCCACGACAGATGTTATCACTTTTTAGTGTGCAATAACAGTAATAAAGAACATGATATATTATATGTCCATAATTGTTTTTAATTAAATAAAAACCTATTGATTGTATTTAGTTTTAATATTTTTAATGAAAACCATCCTTCGTTCATTCAATGTATATTGTGTATGAATCACAAATCATTGAGGAGGTCGTAGTCCACACTTCAAGAAATGATTTTATCATATATATAAAAAATGGAAAGTATTAGAATATTTTCTCCAAAATGTATATATATAAATAAATAAATAATAAATATCATATATAATATAAGAAAACATAGTTTATATCATAATTCCCTTCCATTAGATGAGAAATGGATAAAATGAACAATCATCATTTCATGAAGTGGTACTTCGTCGTACACATAAAAAATATGTTCATTACGCATTAAATTGATGTGGGTGTGAGTGTAGATATAAAAATTATAATAATAAAAACATATTATATTTAGGGGAATGTTTTTTATACAATTATAGAATAAGGACAGTTGATGGGGTGGATAATGATAATAAAACTAAAGAACTTATGGAAAGATGTTATGACTTCTTGGGTAACTCCATTTGGTTAGCACCAAAGGGAATCCATGGATGGATTTTTTCCAACAAAGAGGATTCTATGATGATTTTATTTCTATCTTGGAGCTATTTTGTCATATTTTTATCGAGACAATGTTTCTTGAGTTGTGTAATGTAACGACGCAAACATTCATTAATGAAAATTTATTTTGATGTAATTAAATGACTTATTATGTATAATGGTTTGGTTTAATGTTTTTTGGAAGTAAAAACAACATTAAGAAATTTTACCATTTCTTATATAGTTGTTAAACAGTGATCACATGATTAGTATAAATATAGTTCCTTAACAAAACATATTTACCTAGAAAAAGGAAGTGGTGGACTCATCCAGTATAATTGCTCTCTAAGAATCCCATTTTTCAAGGATAGAAACTGAGGCAGTGTTATTGGGATTCTCTATTGTCCCAGCCCATTCTGAGCTTCAACATTTTAATCTCAAATGGAACCGCCTATGGGTGAAAAAAGGTTTATAGAGATTACCACCCAAGGGATGTTATCAAATCCATCCCAATAGTAGGTCACTATCGTACACCATAGCCTTCAGCCTTGTGAGGATGTTATAAGGGGTTAGGTAACATAACCCTATCACTATGATTATATATATTATTTTTGTATATAGAATATACATTAATTTTAATATTGTTAATTTTTTAATCATATTTAAAGAAGAAATGGTATTTTTATTTAATATTCAAATAAGATATCCATTTTAATGAATTATTGGATTTTTGAACTAAATAATATTTTAATAAAATATTTTTATAAAATTTAATTTTTTTTAAATATATATGATCATATTATTTTTAAGAATACAATTTATATTTTTATTAAGGTTTGAAAGATGTTTTTATCAAGATACGTGAATTATTGATAAATGTCGGCTTTTTATTTTAAAATTAAAAAACACATATTTAGAAAATTATTTAGATGAAATGAATATTATTTTTTGAATTAGGATGTCAAAATTATCCAATGGTAAATTTTCATAATTTTATTATACATTCAGGTGTTTGGACAAAAATTAAATATTTCTTAATTATATAAGGTGTTTTATAACATCATAATGACACAGTAATGATGTAATAAAATACTATAAATGGAATTTTCGGCAAATATATGTTTTTCCAATAAAATAATTTGATTTTAGGTTTGATTGATTAATCTTACAAAGCATTAGTGACCCTCAAATACATATAAAATATTATTACATTTTAAAATGACTTCCTTGAGAGTGTGACTCACCACCACATAAACAAGCCTAATATTTTAAGAAGATGGGCCATTTTACATATAAAATATTGTTTGCCACTCCACTTTGGCTACAAAACAAGGGAAAACTATTTTCTAGATTGTGGTTTGGATTAGTTTGATGTGTGGTGTCCATAACATAAATAATAAAGAATTCCATCTTCATTCCTAGATAAACCCACCCAAGATCCACTTCTCTTTACTAAAAACCTTTGCAGCTTGACCAACCTATGCCCTCTACTCTCTATAATTCTATTAAGGCGCCCTATGCTCCCATGGATCCCCATTATAGCCTCTCAGAGGCCTTTGGGATCAGACATCCATGTAAGAGATTATTTTCATTATCATTTTTGTCCAAATATCATTATGTTTTTATACCATATTTTCAATTACAAATGTTGGGGTATGATTTCTTATCTCCCCCAAAAATCCATACTTATGTTTGAGTGAATATATATCTATTTCACTCTCATTAATGCCTCCCTAGTACACCCGTCACCATTAAAATATTATGTAAGGAATTTCTCTATTCTCATTTACGCTCAAGAAATTATCAAATATTATGAATCCCAATTCCATTATCTATAATGGTAAATGTTTCCATATTAACCCATTACAATGTATTTCATAGTACATATGATGATACAGCCCTTTATCTCTCATCAACCATTTCTATGGATTCTTATTTCACACCGTTATGCTATCGAAATTCTACCGCGATATTCCAAGAAAAAGTCATTTTGTAGTGAATACCATGCCCATTTCTCAATCATGGGTATTCAATGTTATGAAAATTTTTATATTGATTATATAGTTTCATGTATGAATTCCACATTCCTTTATCATGGAGTAAATAATGATGTTTAATGAATCCATGTTCCAAACTTTTTCATTAAATGAAATGATAAAGAAGTGTGCACCCTAATAACTCTCCAATGCATTGGTTAATGATTAGTATTATGATACATCAAGTGCAATGAGGGTTTACTAATTATAGTTCATTTTCACATGAAATGGGAACTGGATCATTCTAATATCATGTTAAATATTGATGCCACATTTCCATGTTATGATAATCATGTTATATCATGCCTTTATGTTCTTGTTTCTCTTATGCTCCACTGATATTTCTATTTTCTAACATGTATTATGTTCTTCATGTTATATCCTTTTTACTCTCTTATTGGGATTTTATAGGTCACCCTTTTCTTATAAATGTCCACAGGTTATCCCATGCAATGCTATGTACGAAGGAATGTGTTTGGTAATGTAAAAGAAGTTTTCAATAAAGATGTGTATTTCATGTTTTGAGTGGTAATGTAATGTTACTATGCCCCAAAGACACTGGAACACTCAATATTCTATGTTGTACCTAGTGAATATTTTATGTAATAAATAACTATTATGTTTGATATAAAGATAATAGTTGTTATAGATGGTATTTGAGGGATGATTAGTTGTTTTGGGATTATAATTTGAAAACCCTAGTCAAAGCCTTAGGGATAAGACTAGGTATTATAAAAACCTCCCAGAATATTTATGAGTACTGAGTATGTTTTTCATCAAAAAAATACATCCCTATATAGATACAAGTTGGTAGAGGTATATCTGGGGTAGATTTATATAGGGGTAAAACCTGAAAACACCGCTTTGAGCTAGACTTAAATGGGAACTGGTGCATGACAACAGGCCATGCTGCACTCTTGGTTATGACACACCCATGTGATATTCTTTGGAAAATACATAATCATAGTATAAACCATTATTAAGGGAATAAAACTAATTGCAAAAAAAAATATAATTGGTAGAAGTTAATGGATAACATAGATTGATGCCAATAAATTCATATTTTAAGGAAATAAAAGTAATTTATAAGTTATCCCTTTTTTCTTTGGATTACACATTATGTTTTACCCCAAACATTCTTTTTTTATCCACCACATGGTTAGTAATAGGAGGACTCAGGCTAAAAACTGATGTGAATATCAATGGGATGACTATTCTAATGAGATGCCCAATCAAATGGGAGAAGAAATCACAAACATTGTCATGATACTCTATCAGTTATCGAGTGTTTTGAATAGAATCTTGGGCCACGAAGACTGATCAACCCCCTATAAAAGAGCAATTCGTAATCTATATATTCATTAGAAAAAGGCCTCATACTTTTAATGGATCATATGGTCCCTAAATTTTAAAACTATAGATAAACTCCATTGAAATGATCTTCTTCGACCACTAATGTTCTGAACAAGAGAAGGTGTTTCTGCCTACTTGTCATATGGAGGGTGAAGTTAATCAATGGTGGACAATGATAACAAAATATGAATCCTGAGTAGAAGGTTGAGGTATTGGATGAAAGGATTTATGGAAAGTGCTTTTTGAAAAATATTTTTCTCGCACCCTCCAACATTATACGAAATGAGACTTCCTTTCCCTCAAGAAAAAAGATGCCAAATCAGTAAGAGCATATGAGGAAATCATCACAAGATTTTCACGATATACCTCTAGCTTTGTCATTACCTCCAAATCCAAGGATGAGATATTCTTTGGTGGGATAAAACTAAGCCTATAGAAATCCATAGAAATGTGTGACTTAGATAGCTATTAAGAAATTGTCTAATGTGCCCTTAATGAAAAAATAGAGATTGGAAAATCTCAGGGGTATCATGGGTATAAGATGTATATGGTGGACTTTAATTCTAGTGGTCTGATGGATAAATCCATTGGTTCATAGAAAATCTAGCTCCCACATGCCAAAGGTGCAGAATGATGCTCCCCAGAAATTGGCTGAAGGGGACGAATAAATGAGTTAGGAGTGGAAGATAAGGGAACCTAGCCATTAACTACCGACAAGAGAAACATGTGGCTGCAATAGAGGATAGGAACTCTCTATTCGACCCTCATCGCATTTTTTATTGATTCAACATCAAAAAACCAGGGAACTTGGAAAACTAGTTCATTAATCCATGTTTTTTTGAGGCAACAAACAAACTCCAAGGCAGCAAAGCAGAGATTTTTCAATCACTACCTCTGAAGTGAACCTCAACAATGAAGTGGTGATAGATAAGATGGTTATTCATTCATGGATTGAAAATGTATTTTTAGATTATGGTTCTAAGAATTATTTTATATCCAAAATTCTTAGTTTAATAATCCCGACAACATGAAAAATCATAGATGTACAGATTTCAGTGAGAATAGAAAATTGGGTAATCATTGAAACCCATGAAAATAACTCCTCCCCTATCACAATTTCTTGATTGAATTTCTTGGAGATCCTCATCAAACATTCAATGGTAGAATTTAATGCATTTCATTGCATGGATTGACATTCCTTATATAGGGATGACATAAATTTCCATGATAGGGAAATCATTATCCATAAGGAAAAAAATCTAAGATTCTATAAATGTGCAAGGAAAAACGATGAATCTTATTTAGCACCAAAATATCTAGCATGGATACTAGTGACCTATGAACATGCATATAATGCTCAGATGATTGATTTGAAGGAAGACACTCTCCTTAGAGAAATGACTATTGTGAGGTACCTCACAGATGTGTTTCCCAAGGAATTTCCCAGTCTTCCTCCTAGAAAAGATGTTGAATTCTCAATTGATTTTATACTGGGGAAGTTTCCAATATTCATCACTCCATATATAATGCATATTATAGAGCTTGAGGAGATGATGAAACAACTATAGGAGAATTGGGATAAAGGGTTTATACACCCAAGTGATTTACCATGGGTTCCACCAGTCCTCATCATTAATAAGAAGAATAGATCAATGAACCTTTTCATTTATTATCATTACCTCAACAAAATCAAGAAAATGAACAAGTATCTTCTACCCTGAATTGATGACTTGTATGATCAGCTATGTGAAGCATAATATATCTCCAAGGTGGATTTTTGGTCAGGATATTACCATGTAAGAGTGAAGGAGGGTATCCCCAATTATGCTTTCCGTACGTGGTACAGGCCCTATGAATTCATAGTAATGCCTTTCGGACTCACTAATTCTCCATAAATCATCATTGACCAGATGAATAGTGTCTTTAGAGATTACCTTGAATAATTTTATGTTTCCTTTATAGATGATATTACAATATACTCGAAAACCAAGGAAGAGGATGAGGAGAATCTAAGCACTATTCTAGAAACCCTGTGAAAGGAGACGCTCTATGAAAAATAAACCAATTGCGAGTTCTGGTTGTAGGAAGTCTCATTCATGGGTCATATCATCAAAAGCACATGGATATATTTGGATCACTCCAAGATAGGTGAAATTTAAGGATGGATAAGGAAATCTTCGGTGACATAAATCCATAGCTTCCTAGGATTAGCTGAAAATTATTTCATATTTGTAAGAAATTTCTAATGATTTTCCAACCCTCTCAACAAGATAACTCAAAAGGGAGTAATGTTTTCATGGAGTGACGAATCTGATGAGATATTCTGGGAGATTAACAGGAGGCTTATCACTATGCTCGTACTTGCATTACCCACATGTGGAGAACATTTTGTAGAATTTAGTGATGCTTCAATGAAGGGATTGGGTTATGTGTTGATTCAAGATGACAATGTAATTTTCTTTGTTTCAAGGAAATTGAATGCTCCTGAGTAGGACTATCTAACAAATGATCTGGAGTTGGCTTCAGTGTCTTCATTTTAAAATTTTTGTTACATTACCATTTAGGGGGAAGTGTGAAATATACAAGGATCACAAAAGCCTCAAGTTACTATTCACAATGAAAGAGTTAAATATGCGCCAACGAAGATGGATAGAGATAAATAAAGACAATGACTGCTCAATCCATTTCAACCCTAGAAATGTGAACAAGGTGGTAGATACTCTATGTAGAAAGGTCACAATGATTCTTTTATTGATGAGAATTGAAAAGGATCCAATAATCATAGATTTGATGATGATAGAAATGGGAATCATTAATATATGAACATCATTAATACTTTCAAAAATTATTTCTCAACCTTCACTTTTGGAAATGTCAAAGGATGGTGAAAAGGATGATGTGGAAATTTAGAAGAAAGTGAAAACTATAATAAAAGGAAAATACTCGTAGATTAATGTTAATGAAGAAGGAATTGTGAGATTTCTATCAATACTAAGAGTTCCATCAAATATGGAGTTAAAGATAGAAATTTTAGATGCCAAACATAGTTAAAAATTATACATTCACCTAGGAAACACAAATATGTGTCAAAATATCTGAGATCATTAGTGGGGAGATAACATGAAGAAGGAGATCGCAGAGTATACATCAATGTGCCTGGTATATTAGGTTATGAATGTTGAGAGGTAGAAGTATGAGGGGATAATAAAACTGTTACACATACCAGCATGGAAATGAGACAAAATCACTGTAGACATTGTCACAAGACTTTTGAAGACATCCAAAGAAGAAAATATTAACTGGGTTATTTTAAATTATCTTACAAAGGCTTCACACATCATTGTAATTCGATAGGTCTTCTCATTGGATCAATTGGAATGGATATATATTAGGGAAGTGATAAGGATATATAGAGTACCACTATATTTTTTATATCATAGAGATCAATGATTCACCTCTAGGTTTTGAAATAACCTTCAAAATGTTCTGAATACTTAGCTGAACATCAATATGTCTTATCATCCTCAAAATGATGTCCAATCTAAGAAAACTATTAGAACACCATAGGAAATTTTTAGATCATTATCAATGGAAATCAATAGAGGATGGAATCAACATATTCCTATAGTTGATTTCTCTTACAAAAAACAGTTTCCACTCCATCATCCAAATGGATCCTTATGAAGCTCTATATGGGAATGGGTGTAGAACAATGACATGTTTGGATGAATATTGGGAGGGAAAACTCGTAGATCTTGAAATGGTCAAAGAAATGGTGGAGAAATAAGACCATAGAGTAGCACATTAATGCTACTCAGAGTCTACAAAAGAGCTATGTTGACAATAATCAATGAGAGCTAGTGTTTGATGTCAGAGACATGGTATTCCTCTTCATATCATCATGGAAGATATTTATGATATTTGGAAAGAAGGGAAAACATATTCCAAGGTAAATCTACCCTTTTGAGATCCTTGATCACATTGGAGCAGTTTCTTATTGACTAGAACTCCTACCAAATCGATCTAAAGTACACGATGTATTTCATGTATCAGTATTGAAGAAGCACATACCTAACCAATTACATGTACTCAATCCAGAGGTGGTACCATTGGAAAATGGCCTCTCATTTGAAAATAAGTATGTGAAGATCTTATATAGTAGGGAAAAAGTTCTATGAAATATTACATTGCCCCTCATCAAGGTGTTGTGGCGAAACTACATGTTTTAAGAGGCAATGTATGAATCAGAATAAATGATGAAGCAGAGTTACCCTCATCTTTTAAGTCTATGAAAAGAAAATTTCAATGGAAAAATTTCATTTGGGGGGAAGATTATAATGACGCAAAATTTTATTAATAAAAATTCTACATGATGTAATTAAATGTATTATTATTTATTTATTTTTTTGTTTTTGATTTCTAAATATTGTTAAGAATTTTTAACGTTGCTAATATAGCCATTGATTAGGGACCACATGAATAGTATAGATATAGGGCTTTAACAAATCAAATTTTCTTAGGAAAAAGAAGTGATGGCCTCATCCAGTAGCATTGCTCCATAAAAAAAACCATTTGTTCGGAGATCGGAAATGAGGTGGTTTCAATGGGCATCACTATTGACCATTCCCAAGCAGATCTTCAATATGTTAATCTTGAACTGAACTAACTATGGGGGAAGTGGATGTTGATTGAGATTATCACTAAAGAAATGTTATCTAATCCACCCCAAGAGTCTATCCCCATATCACACAATACCCATCAGTATAATGTAGGTGTTATAAGGTGTTATGTAACAATACCCAAGCATTATGATTATGTACATTGTTTTTGTATCGAGATTATACATTTATTTTATTATTGTTACTTTGTAAATAGTTTTTAAAAAACAAATAGTATTTTTAGATAATATTCAAATAAGTAATCTATTTTTATGAATTAATGGAATTTTGAATTAAATAATATTGAAATAAAATATTTTTAATAAATTACTTTTTAATAAATATAAATGATCGTAAAATTTTTATGAAAACAATTGTGATTTTTATTAAGGTTTGAAAGCTTATTTTGTTAAAACCCTTGATTTTTTGATAAGTGAAAGTTTTTATTTTAAAAGTAAAAGGTCACACATTATAAAAATAATTTAGAAAAAATGAATACTAATTGTGGATTCATGGTATCAAAATTATCCAATGGTTAATTTTTCCCTAATTTTCTAAGATCGTCAAATATATGTGTAAAAATTAAATAATGTTTAATTATATAATTTGTTTTATGACATAATATTAACCTAAATGTGATGTAATAAAATAATATTAATGGGTTTTTCATCCATTATTTGTTTCACCATTAAAATAATGTTATTTTTGGTTTTTATTTATTTATTTTACAATTTATTAGTGTACCCTCCAAGACAAATAAAACATTAAAACTTTTTAAAATGACTTCCTTGTGATTGTAACTAACCACCACCTAAAAAAACAAATTATTTTTTAATGTTCGTCCACTGGAATTATAAACTAATTTTTCCACTCAATTTTTGAAAAATCCATGGGGAAAAACCATGGTTTGGTTTGTGGATTTGATTAGTTTAATGTGTTCTGTCCAATACCTAAATAATAAAGAATTATCTCTCAGTTCCTATATAAACCCACCCATGATCCCACAACTCATCACTAAAAACCTATAGAGATCGACAACATATTCGCCTATAATCCTCCTAGAGCACCCAAAAATTCAAATAATCCTCTCTCAAGCCTCTCCCAGGCCTTTAGGACAACACTTCCATGTATGGGATTTCATCCTTTCACATTTTGTCCAAATTTATTTATGTTTTTGTACGTTTTTGTTATAAATTACAAATTTCGGGGTATGATTTCGCACATCCCCCATACTGACCTCTTTATTTTATAATTATGAGAGACCTATTTCTCGTTCATTAATGCCTCCCATGTACACCAGTTAACATGATGAAATCTTATAAGGAATTTCTCTCTTCTCATTTACATTCATGGAATTATATTATATTATTAATATAAATTCCATTCCATATGTTAGGACATGTATCTATATGAACCCCATACTATTTATTTAATGTATATAAGATTATAACCCTTTTTCACTCTCATCGACCCTTTTTATTAATTGTTATGTCACGCCTTTATGATGCCAAAATTGCACCGCAATTTTCTATGCCAAAGTCCTTGTGTATTGAATACCAAGCCCACTTCTCTATCAAGGGTATTCCACATTATGAAAAATTACTCATTGATTATATAGTTTCAGGTATGAATTCCTCATTCCATTATCATGGAATAATTAATTATTTTCAGTGAATCAATTTTTTATGATACATGTGGAACTCTTATGCATGGAATGAAATTATTAAAAAGGGTGTGCCCTGATAGTTCTCTAATGCACTAGGTAAAGATTAGTATCATGATACATCTAGTGAAATAAGGGTTTACTAAATAATATAAAAGTGAATGGAGGTTTTACTCATGATCCATGTGTAATGGTTTTTGGATCATGTTAATATCATGAAAAATGTCGTTGACACATTTCCATGTTATGATAATAATGCTATATCATGCATTTATGTTCATGTTTTTCTTATGCTATGTTGATAATCTTATTGCCTAAAATGTACTAGATTCTTCTTGTAATTTCTTATTTACTCAATTTATGGGATTTATATCTCACCCTTCTCATATAAATGTCGTCATTTTATCCCTTGAAATTCTATGTACGAAGGAATGTGATTGGAAATGTAAAATAATTTTTCAATAATGATGTGTATTTAATGTTTTAAGTTGTTTTGTAGTGTTACTAAGACCCAAGGAAACTAGACATATCGATCTTCTATATTGTATCATGTTAATATTTTATGTAATAAATTATGTTTATGTGTGAAATAAAAATAATGTTTTTTATTTTTGATGAAGGGGAAGAGTGGATGCAATTTTATAGTGGAGGAGGAGCGACACTCTTGTAAATACTGAAATATATACAATATTGGGAGGTCTCCATTACCTTATATAACACAAAAATGGGAAATTAATGGGTTAAAGGGGAATAATTCTATATAAAAACCTCCAACATATCATTATAAGTGAATTATTATAATTTGGATACTTAACTTCTATGATTCCGTATTTTTTTTCATTTTGGTTTTTTTAAAGAAACTGGTTTTCGTACCTATGAAATATCACCATTAAGTATAAATTAAATTGATATTTATTATAAAATATAAATCACCGAAATAATTAATATTATATTATGTTTACATATTAAAAATCCTATGATTGTTGGAAATAAATTTTAAATCAATTTTATGCAACTCGTAAAAACACACCATTAACCCGAACTGGGCTAATAATGTTTTTACAAACTAAGGGTAAATAATTTAATTATAAAAGATAAATTGGTCAAAAAATATACCATATTTAATATTTTTTAACACATAATTATCATTTTCCTGATGGTATTGTTTTTAATTTTAAATAAATTTAAAATATATAATTTATTATAAAATAACATTAATTCCAATTATGAAAATATTTATTTCATTTTATATTTAAAATACCCAAAAAATATTGGAATTAAAATATTTTGATTTCACATAATTGTAATATTTTTTGTTCATCAAAAAATAGTTAATTTCTATATTTCATTCAATTTTCATCACTTTTAATATTTATAGTATGATTTATTTTTGTTTATTATTAACTAAATACTCACTAAGTTGGTGTTTAATTAGAATTTTATGTAAATAATTAATCTATGAAAATTAATTATAAATATAATAAATTTAAATATTAAAACAATATCTATAACTAAAATTATATTTTTCTGTACTTATCTCAATGTTTTATAAATGTTCAAGCTATGTAATGTTCCATTTTAGTATTTTTAATTACTTAACATATCATATATATATCCTTCATGAAATTGAATCTCAATAAACAATAAAAAAAATCCAAGAAGTGATACGATAAAAGTATTACCGTCAAATGGATTTTGGAAAAAAAAATTAGGTCACTGTGTCACATATGATTCTGATTTCATCCTTTGTTACGATTAAAATTACTTTAATCATAACAATTAATTTTATTCACTATCACTAATAATTTTGGTTTTAAATTATTTTGGTCTTGTTATACCAGAAATATTATACTTATTACATTCGTGTGTGTAGATTTTTCAAAATCAAAATATTCAATGTGGGAAAATTATGTTAAATTCTAATCATGATGGCAAAGCAAGGAAGCATTTTTTAATAAAATCATCGAAAATATCAACTTTTTTTTATATCCAATATCATTATAAATATGTATCAATTAAATAAATTGAGTTAATATATGATTTATTTATCTATTATATGTTTAAAACCAAATTTATAATGTAATTTTTCATTAATAATTATTTAAACGAAATTGAGATTTGCAACTAAAATGCAGTATTTTTCAATATTCTGCAAAAAATGAAACATCTCTGATAAATACCAAAATATCACCCAATGTTAATTTTTATATTATGCATTCAAAAAAAGATTTCATTTTGAAAAATAAATTTATAAACTTGTAATTTTTTTGATTAAAATAGGTTCACCATAACAAGGTGGTAAAACATGATCTTCTGTGTAACACAACCTAACATAGGGTTGTGTGTAACTTACACTTAACTTGGTGTTTCATATAAATAATGCTACCAAAAAAAGTATTTTTATTACAAGATTAAAATACTGTAATTTATTGGGGTGTTACAATATCCCTAAATTAAATAAATTTCATTCAAACAATTTACACTTTATCATAGTAATCAGTAGTTTGATAATTAAAAATAAATTATTATTCATAACCACACAACATAAATAAGGATAATATCACATATTATTAATAATTTAGAAATAAAAATACAATTTTAATTTAACTACATTACCTAGTACGGGAACATCCTGTGGAAATGTAATCATTGATATGGAAAAAATATAATAATCATATTTTGATGGAGAGTGATAGAGAACATGGTCAATATAAAGTAACAATTAGAAAAGAAAAAAATCACGTTGATCTAAAGGACCATTAAATTCATCAAAAAATGAAAGAACTACATCATCATTTTTCGTTTCAATATCATTTTTCTATAGTTGAGTAATTCTTTCAAAATCTATGAATATAATTATATATACTTATTTGGTATTTTTCTATAATCGCAATATTTTTCTTGAATCATGACTTGAAATATTTCTACTTCACTTCTTAGTGCAAGATGATTCATATAGTAATTTAATAACTTAACCTATAAGACCTCATTAACATATCAATTTAATCCATTTCATAAATGGTCCACTTTTCCAAAATATTGTAATATAACTCTTTATGAGGAACTTCAAAATGATCATATTGTTATCCTTCAATCAATATAAGGTTTCATGTTAATCGTCAAATTATAAAAACCTTCATGACATAGGCTATGAGATATGGTAATAATTGGATTTACCATTAACAATTTTTTTAATTTTTCATTCTTCATTATTCCATAACAAAGAATCATGTTATTTAATATATAACTTAAATCCAAAATTGATGTAAAATCCATCTATGATTGCATAAATTATTAATCATTTCCAATGTAATCATCACTTATCTGATTTAAATTATCTAAGACAGTAATTTCATTATCCAAAAATGGTTATTCTAAAATTAAGAACATATTAATGCTTAAAATTCCCTCAACCATGTGTATTTCAAGAAGTTTTAATTTCTACTAAATCACATTTCTTTGTTTTATTCATTATTTGATCTAAATAACATAATAAAAAATCACTACCATAAAATCCTTATATATTCCATAATTATAATAACAAGTACATCACTAATAAAATATTCAATTGAAATAATTCTTTAATAGGAATACTAATCATTCTTCTTCATTTTTGATGGTACCAGAATGTGACCATTTTCCAATAGTATCATATGGGGTGTATTCCTTTGACGCTTGATTCATTGATTTTCATCATGTCCCATCTACTTGTAGTCGAATAATTGTACATTGGAAACCTTTTTTGTACCCTTGATATCACAAGAATTGTGTCCTTTTGTTTCACACTTATCGAAAACTTCCATTAAATTAGTCAAGTACCCAGGTGTGCTTTTAATAAGTATCACATGTGGGAATGTACTTATTTCCCCCCTTCCCTTCATAAATATTTTTCTCTACCATCCTTTTTTTCATTTAAATACAATCTCTTCCATTATTCATGGATAATTATTCACCTATCACATTAGTACATGATTTTCTTTCCTTATATGCTGAGAATAAATGGGAGACTATTTCCCATTTAAATGTTAGATAAAATACATAGAAGTTAAGATCATACATACTTATTATGTCATGTGTATTAGTGGTGTTCAAATTCTTTATATTATGACACATTTCTAAAAAATGTAATATATTGGATTAAATCATAACATAACGTATAATATCATAACTACTAAAATAATTATCATAAGTTAATAACATTATGTATATCTATGATCAAAATCACAGACAAGCTTATTTTGTGCTATCTTTACATTTTAAATCCTTCATAATAGTTTCTAATGAAAATGAAAATTATGTTATTTGTATCCCCAAGGACTTCCAAACTAGGTGTGCTAGAAGTACCATTTTTGTGTTCTAAGTTACGTCGAGTTAGGATTGAAACACCTTGTTGTAGTTGTTACTCGTAGGTACATCTATTCCATAACAACATCCACTAGTACTATCCAGACATGGATGTAATCAATATAAGACACATAATCTATAATATTCAAAAATTATATAAAGTTCATTAATAAATATCTTCAAATTCGATCTTATTCTTATTTTCCCAAACCAATGATTTCTAAATCTATTATCAAAGGTTGCAGTTAAACATCCTTTGATACCAACTGTAATTCCCTGACCCTCAAAGCCTAGAGTAAGTGCATTATTTTATTACATTTGAATGATTACAAATAATAAATACCAAAGTACCTATCAGATTACCAGTCTTGGAAATCTTATTTATTTACAGGACACCAATAATATATTAGGAAATATAATATACAAACATGATACTTAATAAAATTAAATACACTGAATCCTTGAATTCCTATTCAATGATTTATTATTCAAACCCATGGGAATGGAAACATAACAAGGTTAGTCTTAAACGATCAGTAATAGTATGTTTAGTGGAATAAATAATGATTCAATTAGAATAAATCAACATTACAAGGTTAATAGCTGATAAAACATGCCATTCAAATAAATAGATAAGGAATAATCATGATGGAAAGGTATAGATATTAAACATAAACCATTTGATCGATAAAATGAACATATAATGAATCAATTGATAAGTTGATTAAATAATGAGGTTTTAATAAATATTTCCCCATGTAATAAAATAACTATCAACCTAGAAACAATATATTGAAATGATATAAAGTTTCTTCTATAATAATTTCCATTGTATGAGAATATAGATATTCATGTAAAAGACCAATGAAAATTTATTATAATGAATATTTTAAGAGATAGAAAAAATCAGAAAAGGAAGTGATATTAAAATGTTCATGATTAATAAAATTTTAGAATAAGATAATTTCTAAACATTTTAAAGTGTCCCATACCACTTTGAAACATTTAAATCAAAATACACAAGAATATATGACATTAATTGAAAAATTAAATTTAATGAGAATAAGTACATTAATGATATAAAATTATAATTTGTATTATATACACCATATAATAATATGTTAGTGCATAACAAAAAATTATTCTTAATAGAATGTAAATTGAGATGAAATCCCTTACATTGAGTCAGTTTTCTCAAGTGTGTATTTATATTGGTGAATAATAAACTTATGTTAACTATTTTCATTATTTATAACCTTTTCCATGTTTATTATTAATTTAGTTCAATTATTAAAATATTGTAAAAAACTACTTAGACAACTATGTTTATATTGGGTGTATTAACCTTATTTGGTTTATGTGTCAAAAATGACTTTTGTAGATCGAATATGGTCAAAGTTGTCATTATATAAACATCAAAAAATATTTATAATGAAATTATTATCATAATTATACATCATATATACTTTCAAAACCAATAATGAATGATGGTTATGAAAAAAATGAACTAATGTTTCATTCATTGAGATGGTTGGTCGGACGTAAGCAGGAGTAATGTTCCCATTTTATAGTTATCGTTATAGACCGATGGTACGTAAAAATATATCATCCCAAAAAAATATTTATATATATATGTCATAAATACCATGTAATTTATTCATATATACTTATATACAAAATTCATTGGATGTAAAAAAGAATCAAATAGTGTTTAGGAGACAATAGTCCACATGCTCACGATAGCCGTTATCACTTTTTACTATGTACAAAGAATAATAATGAAAATTATATATTTTATTTTATGGAATTTAATTATTTAAAAAAATAAAAATGAAATTTTGGTTACATATTTTTTATTAAACCCATATTTTATATGATCCATGTATATTAGGAATAAATCACATCACTTTGAGGAGGTAGGACTCCACACTTCCAAAAACGAAGTTATCATATTTTCACAAAATGGAATGTATAAGGGAATGTGTTATAAAATAATTATAGAAATATAAAATAATAGTAAATATCATTATATAATATATAAATATAGTTTTCATCATAATTCCCAACAATTAAATTTGGTAAAATAATGAAAAAACCTTCATCATTTCGGGAGGCGGTAGTTCGCCATACATGTAAACAATCTTTTCATTAATCATTATATAAAAGTGTCTGTAATTGTAGGTCATAACCTTAGCATCAAACATCCTTTTCAATTTACTATACTGATTATTTTTATATAATAATAGAATAATGATATTTGATGGGGGTGTAGAATGGAAATTACTATAAAGTGGTACAGAAATATGTTACCTCTTCTTTGGGTAGCTCCTTTTTTTTCATCAAAGGGATTCCATGAATAGATTTATTCTAAAGGGGGTGTTTATATTATTAGGGATGTGATTTTATGGAGTTATTAGGGAATAAATTTTTTAATCCAATGTGGCATGAGAGGTGTGAGGAAGGGGTTGAGTGAATTTCTTTTTTTAGTCGAGGAGGCACGACAGTCTTATAAACACAAAACAAATATACATTAATTGGAGGTATCCATTACCTAATATACCTAAAAACAATGAAAAAGGTTTCTAGAGGATTTATTATATATTGAAGCTTCCAAAACCCAAAAACAAGTTCATTTTTATAGTTTGGTTCCTTAATATCTATGTTTACCAAAATTTATCATTTTGATTTTTATTAAACAAACTAGTTTTCTAAACTATATAATATAACCATTAAGACTAAATTAATTTGATATCGATTATAAAAAATAGATCTAATTAATGATACATATTTTGTCTAATTAAAAAATCTATGTGTGTTGGAAATAAATTTTAAAATAAGTTCTTGTGATGTGAAAAAACACTACTTTAACGTGGACAATATTAACAAGGTTTTTGTAAACAATGGGAAAATATATTAATTATAAAAGTCAAATTTTTTCATAAACAAACCCTATTTTATATTTATTATCACTTAAAAACATTTTAGAGAATATTTTATTTGAAATAATTTTAAAACATTTAACAAAATATTATTCATTATAAAATATCTTTAATGTCAATTCAGACATTATTTATTTAATATAGATTTAAAAATATCATAAACATTTTTTGAAAAAAATATATTAATTTAACAATTGTGTATAATTATATATCTATCTAAAAATTAATTTAAAATAAAAATTCTAACAATTTTTGACACATTTATTATTTATAGTATCATTTATTTTAGTTGGTTATAAACTAAATAATCACTGTGTTGGTGTTCCATTAGTATTTTAGGTAAATAATTAATCTATAAAAATTAATTATAAAATATTATGATTAATATAACCATTTATATTTTCTAAAGATATTCATAATTGAAAATATGAACTTTTTTCCCTATCTCAATGTGTTATAAATGTTAATGGTAAGGACAGATCCCTTTTTGGCTTCTTACTTTCTTAACATAACATATATGTAATATTCATAAAATACTAACCTAATAAACAATAAAATTACATCCAATAGGGTATATGGTCGAATTATTGTCCTCTAATGTCTATTGATCTATTGTTTTGGTCATTTTGGAACTTAATATTATGGTTTATTATATTTTTACGCATAATTTTACCTTAATCACCAAAATTAATTTTTGTATCTTTCATTAATCTTATTGGAAAAAAATTAAATTTATCTTGTTAGAACAAATATTTTATAATTATGTCAACCATGTGTTTCCAATTTTCAAAATTTAAATAACATATGTGGGAAAATTTATTATAATTCTAATACAACGTATGTGGTGAGGATGTGGGTATTTAATTTAAAAATGTTCAGAAGATCAATATGTTTTTATGAAAAATTTCATCATAAAAATGATTCAATGAAAAAATTGAGTTAATATATGTATAATTGATCTATTTTTACATTAAAAACCAACTTATAATATAATTTGACATAAAAAATTATTTAAAAACCATGGTTGTTTTAACGAAATTGTGGTATTTTTTACTATTAATGGAAAAAGTTATATTACAAAAAAAATACAATTAAAATCATCCAATAATAATCATGATATTAAAAATTAAAAAAGGTATTATATATATATATATATTTAAATGTTTTAATGTTCTAATCCTTGAATTTAAAATAATTTATCCATTAAATGATGGTAATACATGAGCGTGACTGTAATGAAAGATAACTTAATGTTGTCTATAGCGTACATATAAAAATTTCTATGAATAAATGATGCTGGCACCAAAATTAGATTTTTTTCAAAAATGAAAATATTGTAATGTTTTTTAGTGTTACATTACAAAATACAATTTTGATGTGCATCATGAGATTTATATTAATTATTAAAATTAATGATATTAATTAAATTAATATTTTATATATTCAATAATTTAATTTTTTTTATTCAGCCAATAGATTTTATAGTTTTAATATGATAAAAATCCCAACATTACACATGAAAATACAAGATTTTTATAAAGGAAATTTTACCTCCATTTAATGGAGAACATATTTTAAATCCAATTTTTATCATGTTTATAAATATTATATGTCAAAATAATGTTACTCTATAAATAAATAACCTAAAAAATATTTTATGTTGATTTTTTTATTTTCCAATCATTTTTTATTTTTTAATGAATATTTAAAAATACAGAATTTGAACTAAAAACTAATTTTTCATCTAATTTGATTATATGGATAAATTATATTTGAAACTGTTCTTCAATATAAATTTAATAATTTTTTATACATTTATTCACTGTAGGTCCTTGAAATCAATTTCAGAAATAAATTCTATATAAAAACATAGCAATCAATTGAATATTGTTTACTTTAAAAACAAACATTTTCATCCCCTCAACAAGATTAATTTTAATTTATTTCTACCACTTATGTTATTGTAATTTTTTAAAATGGATTCCATATTTGGAATTGGAAATAATAATAAATTATAATAATGTAAACATAGTTTTTTTACGAAAAAATATGATTTCAAGTAGTTAAAATTATTAACAATGATTATGTTGAAATTAACATTAACAGGGGACTAAACAATAATATTAAGGGACCAAATGAACTAAAAAATTTTCAAACCTTTATCTTCTATAAATATTTGGGCTCTACCGTCCCTTGGAAAAAAAATTACAATAATTATATCTAATTTTAGAGGAAAACATCAGTGGTATTTCGATCCGAAAAACATTTCAACAGTGGAACTCCTCCCACACTATAAAAAGGCATCCTCAGCTCACACATCCCCAAGATCTCATGAAAAATTGGATCTAAAATTATCATACCAAATATCTTATAATAATCCCTCCCCTAATCCTAGATTACCCCATTGGGAATAAATCCATCCATATATTCCCTTTGGTGCAAATCAAGTGGAGTTACCTGAATAAAATGTAACATCCTTTCTCAAGATCATTAGTTTTATTTTCATTTCACAGACACTAACGTCTTCTCATTCAATGATTACATAATATAATATGTATTATAAATATACTATGATATATTTATGTTATGTTTTTCACATGAATTTATAGACAGATCCATCTATTGGGTAACGAACATTCCATTCATGTATGGATTACTACTACCTCATGAAATGATGGTTGTTCATTTTTTTCGTTACCACCATTCATGGTGGGAAATTATTATGGAAAATATGTTTATATATACTATATTTGATTTTTTTTATGTATGTATTCTTCAATAATTATTTTATAAGAAGTACCTTCATACATTCCTTAAAAAGTAAATATGTTTCCATCGTTTGTGGAATTGTGGACTACCACCTCTTCAATGTGATGTGATTCCTTGACACTATACATGGAATGAAAAAGGGTGTTATTAATTAGGCATATGTGATAAAAATAAAATTTATATTATAATTATGACATAATTACCTTTATCTAAATATATAATATCATATTCAATATTACTCTATTCACACACTAAAAAGTGATAACATCTGTTGTGGACTTGTGGACTACCGCCTACTCGACACTAAGTGATTCCTTCTACATCGAAAAATTATATATATAAGAATAAATAATTAATTAAAATATTAATTATTATATTAATATGATTATATAAATATATAATGTTATGTGTCCTATTTTGATAATGATCAAAAAAATGGGAACCTTACTCATCCGTTCATACAACGTACTATCTCAATGATTGTAGCTTTAATTCATTTTTGATAACCATATTTAATTGTTTGTTAAATGATTAAATTCTGTTAAAATATAATAATTTTTTCATGATTATTATTTTTTATATGTTTATATAATGTCCCCTTTTCCATATTTGAGCTACAGAAGTCATTTTTGACACATAAACAAAATTAGAACAAAACACCCAATGTAAACTTAATTGTTAATTTAGTTGTATAAAACAATGTAATAAGAGAAATGAAATGAATTATAACCATGAAAAAGGTTCCAAATCATGTAAATAATTGACATAAGTTTACTATTCTAGAATATAAAGACACATGTGACTAGTGGGACTAAATGTAAGGGATTTCATCTCAATCTCCATTTCGTTGAAACATATTTATTAGTATGAGCCTAGTTTATATTATATATTCTATTATTTGAAATTTGAAATGTTATATCATGAATATATTTATTCTCATGGTATGGCATGTTTAATATTATGTTTTTACATTATGGATATTTTTATTCCAACATATCAAATTAGTATGGGAAACATAGGAATGTTTAAAGAATAGACTCTTGAAAAATGTTTTTAATGACTGTAATTGCAATAGCACATTATATAAGATTTCTCACATTATATAGAAATAATCCCAATATTTTAATCATTTAATTATCCACATTTTGGGGGGTATGGATATTATTATTTCCAAAATCATATACCATTATTACATATGGTATTCACTTTGAATGTTATTTTATTAAATAGGGAGTCATTGATAATTCACTATTTTTTATTCAATAATGATATTTGATATAGAATATTTTCTATTGATTTATTTTGTTTATTAGATATGATGAATTATTTTATTCATGAAATTATTGGTAGGTGTTGGACTTTTTTATTCCACTTGAAGAATTGATATGTTCCCATGAGACAATTAAGTTTTCCAGATTCAAAAGGTGTCTACCTATAGTTTTAAATTGAGTTGACGGTGGATTTTGACAGTGTTGGTTTTCATGTTACGGAGAAATTATGTTTAATAATTAACCATTTAATTCCTAAATATTTTATTAATCATTGTTATTCTATTATATGTTATAATAGGATAAAATCGATAGATTAATTTCATTATCATTTTAATGATTTAATTGATTTTGTTTTATGTTTCATACCATTCCATATTAATTATGCCTTACCTAGTTATATGAATTTCAAGTGTTATCAGTTATATTCCTTTACATGTTAATTTATTTTCATTGATCCATTATTTCTTCTTATTTACAAGCCCTTACTGAGGATTTTAAATCACCGTTATTATGTTTTCGTTCCCAATGTTATACAGAGGTATCCTTTGAATGAGTTTCAACGATGAATCTTATTTAACATAACTAAGTATCACGTATTTATTTAATTTTATCAATATATTATGTGTTTCATATATGTAATATAGTTTTCAAAATTTTCTATACTATTTGGTCACCTGTATTTGATTCTTTTATCTATGATAATTTAATAAATTAATTCTCTAGCATCGGGCTTTTGTGGTTGGGATATTACTTGTCGGTCTCATTACCCCTTTTTTAGGGAATTATTTCCTACATTAGTACTCTATTAAAAATTTAAGATATGTTCATGAATAATTTATTATTTTATATATACTTTTAGTATTACACGTGAATTAATGATAAATTATTAGAATGGTAGGAGCTCGAAATCATTTGTATATATCCAGGGTTCCTCATCAATTGAGACATCTGTAAGTATCTAAGGTTCTCCACCAATGGTATTGTAATATGTATTATCTATAGATTCTTTGGTCACTATTATGATGATATTGGATCTTTAGCCACACAATGGGAAACTCTTTAGTGTATATTTATCCAAGAAGAAGAGTGTTCTCATGGTATTGGGATCATACCAACAAAAGAGATTCTGATGTATCCTTGTAAAAAAATCATAACCCATGTAGTCGGGTGCTGGTTAATGGGGAATGTCATACTTTTAAGGTCATGTGATAGGGAGATAACAATATAGTTTAACATTATAGGAAAAAAGATGTTTAGGTGAATGGTTCTATGTCAATGTTTGGGTATTGTACTTATACCATAGAATCCTAGAGAACATAAAAGTGATATGAATTTCCATGTTGAATTAGAATATAAAAGTTATTTTTTGAATAATTTATTTTAGACTTCAAGGAGGCTTCCTACGTATCCCATTTGGATGGTAATCAAATCCTACGTAGTCCAGTGGTGATGACCTATGCCTATATAGGCCCTTTATATTTTTCTCACCAGGGGGTATGAACCTCTCTGAGTATTTAATTGGGGATTACTCAGGAAGAAGATTCCATTTTAAATAAGGTATTTACTAGGACTAAATAGTTATAAGTATGAAAATATATTGAAATTTCTTGGTGATTACTATTATGAAGGATTACCATGTTGTTAAAATGTTAGGGATTATACCATGTAATTGGACCAGGTTTTGGTTAGGGATTACACTTCGAATGAATACAAAATTTATTTGGATCATGTTGATTTTATAACCACTATAAACCCATTAAGCCCACTTGATTCATGCTTGTTTTGACAAACAAGAGGAAATGGAAGATATAGGAAAGAACATAATCTGCATTGATCTATGGTTGGATGTATGGCCCTGAAGACCCACACACAAGGAATAATTATGATGGAATGGGATATGAATATTCATAGTATGGTCCCCTTCAAAACATGCTTTTTATTGGGTGGGTGTCAGGATCACGAATATTCAATGAGGACATTGAGGATTGAAAAACCATACATTTCTCCTCTTTAAATTTTTAAGGGGATGAGGGTATGAATCTTTACTATCTTCAATTTACTTTAGAATGCGTCTAGGGTATGGAGTTGGATGTGGTATGGGATAAGGGGGGATAGGATATGACTCCATACTTCATCCCTTCTCTGACTTAGTGGCAGGGAGGAAGAGAAAAGTAAGAGTGAATCCACATGCAAGAATGGTAAGGGGCTTACTCCATGAGGGATTCCCTAAAATTGGTTCTAAATCAAAAGAGGAGTATCTCATTCCATGTTGGATACAAACTAATGAGTAATCCTTATCCAATATATTTATAAGTAGAGGCTCACGTTCTTAGAAATAAATAGTTTATGTCATGTTCCTAACCCTAGTATATGAGTATGGTAACTCACTAAAATTTTCCAGGGTATAGAGGTCCTCATTAATGATCGAATGCATAACCACATGCTACCCATGTACCTAAACAGCTTGTTAGGAAATGTGTGTGAAAATTCTAAATGAAGAAACAAAAATACAAATGGGAGAAATGATGGTGTTTCCATTTTCATTTTCTTACATGTCTGGAGAATGTGGTGGAGGTTTCAGCATGGTTTCATAGGAATCGATATGATGATATGGACCGACATAGATGGATTTCAAGAAGGACTAATGAGTGTCTCACATAGGATGAAAGCTAGTTAAAACCATGGGGTTTGCATAGGCAGACTGGGGCATTCCAAGGAAGGCTCCCGATGGGTTTATCTCTGAAGGTAGGTCTGGTATAGCTTTTAATAATTTCGGAAATATACGACATGGTTGACTACACATGGATATACCTTTTCACAAGATTTCAAGGATCTCTACAAGTGTTCCTAGAGTTGGATTTCATCTTTCCCTTATTGAAAAATGGTTCCTCAATCTATGGTTTTAAAATTATGTTGAAAAAATATTTCTTGTATTTTTTATGTTTTTTATACCTTGGGAGGACATTCATTTTACTGTCACCATATAATTCCCTCTTATCGGGTTCAATAAGACTACCTAGAAAGTTTTGGAGGCCTTGAGTGATGAAATATGGTGAGTAGATTTTCTGTTGGTATTAAGGAATCTCCATCCTCCAAAAGTATGAAACAAGGTCCTATTTATAGGAAAATATTTCACTGTCTGAGAAGAGTCTTACATTATAAGGTTTTTCACTCAGGTGTCTCACTTCGGCTCTAGCTCAAACAAGTCGCATAGGCTACCTCATTGTTACCCTGAGTTCCAACACTACATTGGGGTATCTGGTCGAAAGGACATTGGATGCTTTTTAAATCCTATGAAATCTTAATTTCTATTATTTTAATCTTCTTGAGAAATTTTCCATATTCAAATTTTCATCCATGTGAAAACATGAAGTATCAACAAATCCCTCCCCCCCTCAGGATCTGATCCAATTGAAGGTAGAGGGATGATTGTGAGGTAAATGAATGAAATGGTTGGATGCTTCTCATAAATAATCCACATAGTTCATCCCAATTGGTAGTATTATTATGTCTTCTTAATTTGTGTGGAATGCTAGAGAGCCACTTAGGGGAACATCAATAATCATCTCTCACGGCCCCATACATTTAGGTCTCTCTCTGCTACTCTCCCGCACAGAACCTCTACTGAAGATTTTTCCCTGAATTAATCATTCATTTATGAATTATATGTATTTATATGAATTATGAATAATCCTAGGTGAGTGACTTTTTTGGAACCATGAGGGACATCCTTACATGAGGAATTTCCATGAGGCATTTGTGGGAGGCACCCAAGTGATGCACCTATGTGATACCGTTACCAAATTTTCGCTATTTGCTTAATATTTTGACATATAGATTTATCGTAACCTAAGTATTTGATTATCATTTTTGGGTTCCATGGCCACTCAAATTACAATAGTCTTTGATATAAAATATTTTAAGAGACTCAAAGATATATTAAAGGTTGTATACATTGAATACTATGATGCTCGTGGTACTACATTGCCCGATCTAGTAGGATATCATAAAAAATATACCCCTGACATTCCTAAGAGTAATTATCTACTTCATTATGCCCAGGTCACAATATGGATATATTTTTCATCTTTAATGAATTATATTAATCTCTCTGTGTTTCAAGACATCATAAATTTCACTATTATTAGCCTTTACATCATGGGTGCATATATTAATGTTGAGACATCATATACAACATGTTTCATGAACCATAGAATGAGGGATATGGATCTAAATCTACACACACATGAATTGATGCCACAATGTTATCGATATGTATTATATGATCCAAATACCAATCCACCAAATTGATGGAAGAAAGAATGTGATTTATGCATACAATGGTGTGTTAATTTTGCATTGATGTGGACATACTAGGTACCCTAGACATGTGAATATTTTAAGAAGGATATGAATGTATTCAAATTATATGAGGTAATCTGGGTAGGTAAAGACAACATATATAAGAATGTAGAATTAATTCCCGAGTTTTTAAGCCTGTGAAGTTTGTAAATATTATTTTCCTACTTGATGCAGGGAGAATTTGTTGTTAGCTTGTTGGACATCCAATAGATCCCTTTGGAGGAGACATGGGATGATGCTAAAAAGGAAAAAATTCTAGCACATGTTCTATTCAAAATAACTCTGGGTATTATGATGGAAGACCCTCTTGGGAAAGAAGTTATACATCCCAGGACATGGATGACTGCCTTCCTTGAGCCTCATAGGTAAGGTAACACTTCCAAACATCCAACTAAATATACCAGGAAAATGAAAATAATCACTCCTGTTACAATTTTCCAATCCATAGAGAATATAGAGGAAACAAATATGGGTAAAATCCATAGACAAGTAATCCTGGAAAGACACGTCTCATGGAATTTTTAGAACTGTGGTTAAGAATCAATCTTATAAATGACCGTGATTCCAACTACATCATTAGCTTTGGGAAAATTTTCATTGATTCCAAACTATTTAAGAAGAATCATGCAGTGTTAGATGCCCATGATGAAAAAAATTAATCTATGTATGCCACGTGTTATTGTGAGTAATTCCCCATTTATTATTTCATGACCATTCCAGGTACATCGATGATAGATGTAGGATTACATTATACCTTATGTCTTGTTAAGTGGGGTCAATATTCCTAGGAGCTCATTCTAAGAAATTGTTCATGTTATTTATTGTGTTTCACCCTTTTCCATAAAACCTGATGTAGTCCTTCTAAGAATGATCTCATTCATGGTGTTCAACATAATCCCACATGGGGGCCCTCCTACTATTATCATTATCAATGATGAATGGTCATCATTGAGATAAGGTTGTATGTCTTTTAGATAATGTGGTCTAGAAATTAGTATCAAAATTGAGGTTATATGTGAGGTCTATATTCTTTTCAATTTTCCGTACTAATTATGGTACCAAACAAAAATAAATGTATCTCATCTAGTGTGTGTCAGATCTGAATATCATCTTAGGGTTTCCCCACAACTATAGATTCTTACGATGATAGAGTTGACGGATGCTATAAATATTCTTCCGTCAGTGGATGAGACTAGTCGATTAACCTCCTTGTATGTTGATGCATGGATTGCATCAAATCCCAAATGAGTGTTTTCCAAATCCATTCCTTGAATTTCGACTGGAGTATCTGCCAAGCATTGGATGTGATGTGGAATGGATCCATCTCTAATAGATGATGTTTCTTCTCCCCCATATGGTTCTTTTTCCTCTTTGGATGATGAGTATATTTTGGTCTCAATTTAACCAAAATAACATAACGCAAGGTTATTTCCACCAACAAGAATAAAAATATCCCTACCAATTTTGATTGCACCTAGATGGTATAGTCCTCACCACCAAGAAGAAACCTGGATTCCATTTTCCCATTATTCATATGTGACAAAGATTGTAGAAAATCCAACGAAATACAAGTGTATTGAATCATCTTCATGAAAGAATTGAGTGTCCTATGAGTTCATATGACTAGAGGAAGACCAATTTTTGTAGGAAATTTCGTCTGATGCTGAAATCATATGGTTGATTCTTTGTTTTGGACTGTAGATTCACGGGAGTGGAGATTCTCAACCACCAAATTATCTTCTCCTAATGTAAACTCCAATTGAGGTGAGGCTTTATATGAGGTAGATAGAGATTCTCATTTATGAAACCTATGAAAACATCACATTAATGAGACAGGTGAAGGAACTGGTTATTAAGGGTGCTGCTAATGTGATTGACCACCTATCTTCCATGGATTGGATTGATTATGTCCATCCCAAGGATGTAGGTTTGTTTTTTCCTTTTTTCTGTTCTTCATTTCATTAATTTAAAAAAAATTCTCTTATTTAGGGTAATTTAAGTTATTTTATCATGACAAGGAAAAATAAATTGAGATTACATAAAAAAAATATTGTCCAATTCATACATTGCTCGAGACTGATAAATCGTCCCACTAATCATTGGGAGCTATCATTGATTCCAAAAAAATATGTAAAACCTGATGGTGGGAGAACATCCTCTACCACTTGTAATACATATCATATAAGAGGTCAGTGTCATCCTACCTCCAATGAAAATGAATATACATCGAAGGATAAAATCATTGGTTAAGATTCAAGTTAATAGGAATATGTTATCTGGGTATCATTAAACTCTTATTTATCTTGTAAAAATGTCCATTCCGTTTCATTAGGAAGTATCTTATTCTCTATCCTCTATCAAGGGGTTAAAAAAAGACCTTCTAGGAATAGAGGAGGGTTCTTCAGACCACGAAATTATCCCTGCTGGTGAGTATGATCCCTCGATAGAAGAAATATCAATTGGATAGGATACATCATCATATCATGTCCCCTTTCATGTTGTTATATTACATACTGATTACTGAATTGAACCCTTATGATATTTTGGGCCCATCTCATGCACTAGATAACCCTATAATGACTGATAATGACACCATGACTATCACCAAGGAATCTATTTGTGGTCTAAAGTTATTTAAAGAGGTTGTTTAATTGGGTCCAGACCCAAATACTCCAATTATCTATAGGTGTGAGGATAATATTGGAATTTTCAATAAATATATTCCATGAAAAATATCTAAATTTCCATTGAATAACAGATGAAACATGCAAATATTCCTCCCACATATCATAATATGAGGTACTTAATTTGTAATTGAATGAACACGATTCATTATTTTTTGTGAAACCAATCTTTTCATGTCTGATTCTCAAATCATGAATACTTGAAATGCACATCTAAATCTATACATAATGTTATGACGATGACACATAAACAATATTTCAAAATACATCATAGTCCTAATGCTATGGCGGAACTGACATGGGTGAATCATGAAATGGGAAATCTCTTGGAGCTTTACTCAATAGATTTGGGAAGACCATGGAGTGTGATCCTCAACAAGATTTTATTCTTCAAACTACAGATGTTTGAGATGTGATGGAGGAATATAACCTGAAAACTAACCCGTTACTGTGTTTGGGACACCATCTAGTCATCATAACCTATTTCTTTTACATATTTTCCTTTTCATGTTAAATGATTAGATTTACCCGTTTTCTAGTTCCATCAGCTTTTGTGGTTGGTTCTGAGGGTGAAGCTAATGACAACCCTGATCTATTATTACACAATTAAACACAATTTATTAAATAAGCATCCCTTGATGATATATAGAATATTGATAGGTCTAGTGTATTTAGGACTTAGTATCATTACAAAACAAAATAAAAACATGAAATACAACATCTTTATTGAAAACATACTTTACATGAACACTGCATTCCCTCGTACTTAGCATTTCATGGGATAACCTAAGGACATGCATAAGAAAAGGGTGAGATATAAAGCCCGGTAAGGGAATAATCATGGAATAACATGATGAATACAATACATGTTAGAAAATAGGCATATCATTATGTCACAAGAGAATCATATACATAAAGTCATGATAAATCATGATAATCATAACATGGAAATGTGGCAATGACACTTAACATGGAACAAGCATGAGCCAAGGCTCAGTGCACATGGAGAATGAGTAAATCTTCATTTCCCATGAACATGAGTAAAACCTCATTTCAATTGGATTAGCATTAATAAACACCCATTGCACATGACGTATCATGATACTATACTTCACCTAATGCATTGGAGTGCTATAAGGGCGTACCCTTCTTAAACATTTCATTTCATGCATAAGTGAGCCACATAGATCATATAACCTGGATTCATAAAACAAAATCATTTTTTCCACAAAAAAAAGATTGTGGAATTCATATATTAAACTTTATAATCAATTAGTAAATGTGCATAATGGTGAATACCATTTATAGATAAATGTGCATGGTATTCACTACAAAATGACATTGGATTGGGAAATCGAATAAATTTTGGCAACGTAACGATGTGACATAACAATTCATAAAAATTATTGATGAGAGAGAAAGGGGTTTCTCAGCATGTGTACATGAAATGGACAGTAATGGGGTCATATATATACATGTCCCAACAATTGTAATGGAATTTAGATTCATTATAGAAAATAATTTCTTGAATGTAAATGTGGAGAGAGAAATTCTTTTCAGAATTTCAGCATAGTAATGGGTGTACATGGGAGGAATTTAATTAGAGATAAAGGAGTGTCTCATCATATGTACAAGAAATGGACAGCAAGGGTTTCATATAAATAAATTTTCCAACAATGTTAATTGAATTTAGATTCATCATGCAAAATAATGTCTTGAATGTAAATGAGAAGAGATAAATTCCTTTCGGAATTTTGGCATTGTAACGGTTGTAGATGGGAAGCATTTAATGAGAGTGAAAGGAATCTCCCATCATTTTAACATAAAGAGGGAAGTTTGGAGGAGGAGTGAAACCATACCCCAACATTTATAAATGATGATAAAAGGGCATACAACATTAAGAAAATTGGACAAAATGGGAGAGGAAGAAAAAACCATTACATGGAAGTGTGCTTCAAAAGCAATGAGAGAGGCTTGAGAGAGGCTTCTTGAGAGCATGGGGTATCTTGGGAGGATTATAGAGATAGTATGTAAGAGGTAGAAAAAACTCCAAAGGCTTTGAGTGAGGACGAAGTGAGAGCATGCATGGGTTTATATAGGAAGGTTGAGGGAATACTTTATTATTTAGGTTTGGGACACCTCACATCAAACTAATCCAAACCCCAAACCAGTCCATGGTTTTTTCTCATGTTTTTTTGAAAAGATATGTGGAAGAAAATATTTTATGAGTCCAAATTCAAAAAATTTTAAAATAAAGGGGTTTCTTATGTGGAGGTGAGTCACAGTCCCAAGGAATACAATTTAAAAAGACAAGTTGTTTAATAGGTCTTGATGGGTCCATTAATTATTTGTAAAATAATTCCAACAAACCCAAAATCATATTATTTTAATGGTAAATCATATATTGGCCGAATATAAAGCTTATAGTATTTTATTACATCACTATTGGGTCATTATGATTTCATAAAACACATTATATATTTAAATAGTATTTAATGTTTACCCAAAAATATGACTGTCTCAAAAAATTATGAATAATTCAACATTTGAAATTTTGATGTAATGATTCAATAAATAATATTTATTATATATAAATAATTTTTGAAATATATTAATTTTCAATTTTAAAATAAAAACATTAATTTATTAAAAATTCACTGGTTTTGAAAAAAATGGCATTCCAACCTTAATAAAAATAAATATTGCCTTCAGAAAATAATATGATCATTTATATTTAATAAAAATTAATTTAATAATAAAAATAATATTTTTTAAAAATATTATTTAATTCAATAATACATTAATTCGTCAAAATAGATTTCTTAGTAGATTATTAACTAAAAACACTATTTGTGCTTTAAGAACTATTTACAAGGTAACAGTAATAAAATGAAAGTATATTCATTATTATATAATAAAATTAATGTACATAACCATAGTTATAATGTCTTGTTACATAACCCCTTATAACACTTGCATAAGACCAAAGAGTATGGTGTGCGATGTTGACAGACTCTTGGGGTGGCTCGAATAACATTACTTGGGTGGTAATCTCTATCAACATCGATTTATCTCATAGGTGTTCCCGCTCTAGCATAAAATATTCAAGCTTGTCTTGGGATTGGTCAAGATCGAAGCCCAATGATAGCTCCTACATTCCAATCTATAACAAATGGGCTTCATATGACAAATATCTACTGGATGAGTTCATCACATCCTTTGACTATGTAAATTGGATTTATTAAAACCCAATATTTATACTAATCAGGTGATCACTATTCAACGACTATATTAAAAATGGTCACAATTATTAACATAAATCCATAGAAGTTTAAATTTTAAAAAAAATTCATAAAGATACTTTTAATTAGATTAACAGGGATTTCCATTAATGAATTTTCAGGTCACTACAATCTTCCCCCCTAAAAAAAATTTCCCTCAAAACTTTAGTTTCCCTTAATAAAACAAATGTGGGTAAATCTACTTCATAATTTCCTCCGATTCCCACATCGCTTCTTCCAAATTTTGGTTTCTCGATAGCAACATGACGAGGGGAATTGTTTTATTTCATAGAACTTTTTCTCTATGATCTATGATCTTCACTAGTTTCTTCTAATAAGAAAGATCATCCACTATCTTTACCACCTCTAAAGTGAGTACATGTGATGGGTTTGGTATGTACTTCTTTAAGAGGGATACATGAGAGGCATCATGTGCCTTGGCCATGGTAGGTGGAATTTCTAGTCGATAGGCCACAACCCCTACACGATCAAGTGTCACGAAGGGGCCGATGTACCTTGGACTTATCTTCCCTTTCATTCCAAAGCTCATGACCTTCTTACAACAAGATATACATAGGAATAACATGTCTCCAACTTTAATCTCAAGGTCTCGTTGACAGTTATCTGCCTAACTCTTCTGTCAACTCTAGGTTGCGTTGATATGCAGCTAATTGTTTTTCACATTCTCTACCATTTCATCGACCATTCTTGGTCTAAGAAGAATACACTAACCAACCTCATCCCAAAATGCCGGAGTTCTACACCTTTTCCCATAAAGGGCTTAATATGGTGCCATTTGGATGCTCGAGAGGAAACTTTTTCTATATGTGAACTCAACCAGAGGAAGATGTTGATCCCACCCTCCTTTAAAGTCCATTGAGCTTACTCTCAACATCCCCTCAAGTGTATGGATAGTCCACTTGGATTAGCCATTAGTTTGAGGATGATAGGCCATATTGGAGTTTAGTTCTGTATTCAGAGCATGTTGAAGAGTCTCCCATAACTTAGAGGTGAATCTTGGATCTCGATCAGACGGAATAGATAGTGGTACTACATGTAGCCTTACCACTTCTCTGATATATATCTATGCCAGTTGATTATATGAGAAACCTTCCCAAATAGAAATTATGTGTGCTTCCTTTTTAAGATTATACACAACAACCCAAATTATATTGTTGGCTTTGGATGTCTTCGGATGTCTTGCGAAAAAATCTATGGTTATGTTCTACAATTTCCATTAAATTATGGGAAATGGTTGCATCATCCCCTTAAACATCAGCCTCTATGCCTTCACTTTCTTACACACAAGGAACTTTTGTGTATATTCCGAGATCTCTTTCATCATATTATCCCACCAATAATGCTCTCAGAGATCTCGATACATCTTTGTGTTTCCTGGGTGAATATAGAAATTTTAACTTTGTGCATAATCCAATAGTTCATTCATCAGCTCTGGACTTGATGGAACACATAGTCTTTTCCCAAATCTCACAATTCCTTCTTCATTAACATTTATCTCCGAGGATTTACCTTTTTTGATAGATTCCAATTTTTCCTGAATAACCACATCATCCTTTTGAGCATCCTTTAACCTTTCCAAAAGTGATAGTTGTACAATCATTTTTGAAAGGATTTATGATGTTCCTTTCATTATAATTCATATGTCCATCTTCATCAAATATAAGAAGATTTTATCCTTTTAAATTCTCATCAATTATAGAATTTCGGGGTCCTTTCTACATAGGGCATCTTCCACCTTGTTCACTTTTCAAGGGTGGTAATGGCCTGAGTAGTCATAGTCTTTGATCAGATCTAACCATCCTTGTTGGTGCATGTTCCACTCTTTATGTTTGAATATATACTTATGGCTTTTGGGGTCTATATATATTTCACACTTCTCCCCAAAGAGATAATGCCTCCTAATTTTCAAAGTGAAGATCACTACAGCCAACTCGAGATCATGTGTTGGATAGATTTGTTCATGTACATTCAATTTCATTGAAGTATAGGCATTGACATATTCATTCTGCATCAACACACATCCCAGAACCTTCTTCGAAGCATCACTGAATTACACAAAAAGTTTTCCACTTGTGGGTAAAGTGATCACGAGCATTGTGATAAGCTTCCTTGTCAACACCATGAAGCTTTTTCGCATTCAAAATTCCAAGAAAACTTTACTCCCTTCCGAGTTAGCTTGGTAAGAGGGTTGGACAATCATAATAAATTTCTCACAAATCACCGATAATATTCAGCTAACCCCAAGAGGCTAAGGATATCCGTTATAGATGTTGTCCTTATCCATCCCTCAATTTCATTTGTTTTGGAGGAATCCACAGATATCCCATTACATGTGATGATATGACCCAAGAATGACACCTCTTTCTACTAGAACTCACACTTGATTTACTTAACATCGAGCTTCTCCTTCCACAAGGACTCTATTACAGTTCTCAGATGCCCCGCATAATCCACCTAGGTTTTGGAGTATGTTAGAATATCTTCTATAAATACTACCACAAATTTTCCGATGTAATCTCATAAGACTCTATTTATCACGTCCATGATGATTTATGGAGCTTTAGTGAGTCTGAAAGGCATTAATATGAATTCATAGTTCCCGTATCACGTACTACAAGAATTCTTGGGGATATCATCCTTCTTCACCATTACATAAGAATATGTAGACAGCTAATCCACCTTTGAGAGGTATTGTTCTTCACCCAGCTGATTGAACTAGAAAACTATTCATGGGATATGATACTTATTCTTTATCGTGATTTTGTTAAGCTCACGATAATCGATGTAAAGGCACATTGAACCATATTTCTTCTTGAAAACATCCTTTACATGACAACTACATTCCCTTGTACTTAGCATTGCTTGGGATAACCTGAGGAAATTAATAAGAAAAGGCTGATCTATAAAGCCCGGTAAGGGAATAATCATGGAATAACACAAGGAATAAAATACATGGTAGAAAATAGGACTATCGATAATCAAAAGAGAAGAATAAACAAAAAGGAATGATATATAATTATAATCATAACATTCAAATGTGGCAACAAAACTTAACATTGAATTAGCATGATCCAAGGATCATTGCACATGGAGCATGAGTAAATCCTCATTTCACAAGAAGCATTAGTAAAACCTCATTGAACATGAATTAGAATGAGTAAACACCCATTTCACATGACTTATCGTGATACTGTACTTTACGCAATTCATTGGAGCGCTAAATGGGTGCACACATCATAAACATTTCATTTCATGCATAATTGTGAAACATGGATCTTATAACATGGACTAATAAAACATCATAATTTATTCCATGATAAAGGAATGTGGAATTAATATATGAAAAATTATAATAAATAAGTAAATGTTTATAAAGTTGAATACCCTTGATAGATAAATGGTCATGGTATTCACTACACAATGACATTGGCTTGGAAAATCGGTGCAATTTTGGCAGCGTAACGACGTGACGTAAGAATTCATAAAAATTGTTGATGAGAGTGAAAGGGGTGTCTCATTATATGTACATTAAATGGGATGTAATGAGGTTATATAAATACATGTCCCAGTTTTTTTAATGGAATTTAGAATCATGATGCATAAGAAGTTCTTGAATATATATGCGGAGAGAGAAATTCCTTTTAGAATTTCAGCATAGTAACTGATGTATATGGGAAGCATTTAATGAGATAGAAACGGGTGAATCATCATATTTACAAGAATTTGATAGTAGTAGGGTCATATAAATACAACTACCAACAATTTTAATGGAAGTTAGATTCATGATACAAAATAATTTCTTGAATGTAAATGAGGAGAGAGAAATTTCGTTCGGAATTTCGGCACAGTAACGGGAGTACATGGGAGAAATTTTATGAGATAGAAAGGTTTATCCCATCATTAAAACATAAATATAAAAGTATGGGGGAGGTTAGAAACCATACCATAACATTTATAATTGATAATAAAATGGCATAACACCATTAAGAAAAGTGGAGAAAAATGAGAACGGAAGAAAAAACCCTTACATTGAAGTGTGCTTCCAAAGGTTTGAGAGAGGCTTGAGAGAGGCTTATTTGGAGCTTGGAGAATCATTGGAGGATTATATATAGAGTAGGTCATAGGTTTTAAGAACTACGAAGGATTTTAGTGAGGGTGATGTGGGAGCTTGGGTGGGTTTATATAGGAATGGTGAGTGAATACATTATTATTTAGGTTTGGGACACCTCGCATTAAACTAATCCAAACCATAAACCAGAACATGGGTTTTTCCTATTTTTTTTTCAAAGGGAAGTGGAAAACTATATTTTATAATTCCTAAGACCTATCTTCTTAAAATAATGGGGTTGCTTATGTGTAGGTGAGTCACACTCCCGATGAAAACAATTTAAGAAGACAAGACGTTTAATAAGTCTTGAAGGGTCCATAAATGCTTTGTAAAATAAGTAAAACAAACCAAAAAACACATTATTTTAATGTTAAAACATATATTATCCGAAAAAAGCTTATAGTATTTTATTACATCACTATTGGGTCATTATGATATCATAAAACACATTATATATTTAAACGGTATTTAATTTTTACCCAAATATTTGACTGTCTCAGAAAATTATGAAAAATTCATTGTTGGATAATTTTAATGACTTTATTCAAGAAATAATATTTATTTTATATAAATAATTTTCTAAATATATTAATTTTCAATTTCAAAATAAAAACTGACATTTATAAAAAATTCACGGGTTTTGACAAAGTGGATTTTAAACCTTAAAAAAATTACGATTGCATTTATAAAATTATACGATCATTTATATTTAATAAAAATTAATATATTAATAATAATAATATTTTATATAAATATTATTTTATTCAAAAATCCATTAATTCATCAAACTAGATTTATTAGTTGAATATTAACTAGAAACACTATTTTTTCTTTAAAAACTATTTACAAGGTAACAATAATAAAATAAATGTATATTCATTATTATATTCAAAAATAATGTATATAACCATAGTTCTAAGGTCTTGTTACATAAACCATTATAACACCCGCATAAGACTGAAGAGTAAGGTGTGCGATGGTGACAGACTTCTGGGGTGTCTCGGATAACAATACTCACGTGGTAATCTCAATCAACATCCATTTCTCTCGTAGAAGGACCCACTTCGGCTTAACATATTCATGCTAGGCTTGGGATTTGTCAGGAATAAATCCCCATGATGCCACCTCCTTTCCGAGATCTAACAAATGGGATTCGTATGGGGCACATCTACTAGATGAGGCCATCGCTTCCTTGGCCTGAGTAAATTGGATTTGTTAAAACATATATTTATACTAATCAGGTGATCACTGTTCAATGACTATATTAGAAACCATCACAATTATTAACATAAAACCAAATAAGTTGAAATTAATTTATGAACACCGTACATAACGAAACATTTAGTTAGATTAAGACTTATTTCCATTAATGAATGTTTGGGTCGTTAGAAAGCTTCTTGGATAATGTTGTCTATACCAGGACAAGAAGAAATTATGGATCAAGAGGAAAATGAAAATGTCGAATAAGTGATTTCATTGATCCCTTAGTATATTTCTCACTTTTAAATTAGCTTATATTCTAATTCACATTTGAATAATTCACTTATTATCACACGTCGTGTGGCATGACATGACATTTAGAGAATAACAACTCATACACTTCATCAATACATTCCTTGGTGAATCCAAAAACATTATTTTTTTGTGTAATTACCAGATATGGAATATTGCATTTCCATATTATTCATTCTACATTGAATGATATTTTTCACAAATCAGAGTGAGAGCATGAGCTTCAATAAAACCTCATCATGTTGAAGCTGATCAGCATCACTGATGACCTCATGTTTGAATTATCCTATGTAAGGTTCTAGAATAACTTGATGTTGGACGAATTTAAATAGTGGATTAATTAGGAAAAAATTCATGTCTCGTTCCAGTGACAATAATTAGAAAACTCTGAAGGGAATCTTATACAATTATACCATGCATTAAAAGGTGCCCAAAATAATGGGTCAGCCAGCATTGAAGCTGCAGTAGAAGCGCTTCACCCAGCCAAAGAGACCGAATTCATTAAGTTGACTAGGACTCAAAAATTAATTAATGAGTCTTAGGAGGCTATTCATAAAATTATGAGTTACATTGATGGTATTTTGAAATTTTTGATGAAGAGATTCCCTCCTTTGGATGTTCCTCTAATTTTTTTGTCTCATAAATGAACAGTGTTTTGTTCCAAATAATCTATGTCTTCATCCCTACCATACTCATGTGATCATAACATTATTTTGGAATTAATTATCACATAAAAAATATATTTTCACCATTTAATTGTAACCAAAGTGTTGGGATGGGGAAATGCTCTAATTTCGTGCCAAAGTTTTGAGGCATAGTGAGCATGGATTGACCGTTGTGAGCGTCACATGAACAAACATAAAAATGTCATATCATTTATTTTATGACTCTATTTTTTTGATAATATCAATATGAAGTACACTTATAATATGAGACATTTCATTTTACAAGGTTGAACATTTTTTGTTTTCAGCCTAATATGTTTTGTTCCTTTTATAGTTTTATCACTTTATATATTTAATAAACCATGTAGATCCCACGTCTATTGAGAAAAGACATGAATTTTTTGAAGAGTTCCCTTTTTGGTTTTTAAATCTAGAGAGTAATATGTCTCTTTTAGTGGTCATTTTAATGTCATGTATGTATGAATAATTAGACTGGTGGTCCTGGTGGTTCAACATTGACCATAGGATTGAATTAATGACTCAAATAGGACTTTCAGGCTATGAATGGTATGTAATTTTTTAGTAATTCAGTGGTGATTCTTGAGACATTATTTTTTGTTTCTCACATACGAAACATGATATGAGGTAATAAAGGATGTCCCTCATTATGACGATGTTTCCACCGATAGGAAAACCTATTTTGAGGGCTATTTTATACAAGGACAACTAGGGTGCATATTGCAAAGTCTATAGTAGAATATTTTGGCTGAATAAATCTAAAATGTATGGGTAACCGATATAAATACAACAAGGGGAATTATATCATACTCAAGAAAATTATTTCTGATGAATTTTGACATTCTATTGTTGATGGTCAACATTTTTTATTAAGAATTATCAATACCTCAATGGGTGGTTTCCCCAAAGGCAGGTGTCCGAGAATGAAGGTTGTATCATTGTTATTACGGTCCATGAGTAGGTAACCACTTATAAATGAGTTATTCTTTATTTATAGAGGGTACATTAGTTTATATGGTCGATGTTAGGGGGAAGAACACCTTTCTTACTAGGGAAAAGTATCAAGCAGTTTAATGTCAGGAAATTAGGATATTGAATGTGTTGTTTAGCGTATTACGGTGGGGATTTTTTTTGTAATGTTTAATTTATGGTGACTGTAATGTCCAGGACCTCTCCTGTCCATTACTTTGTGAAATTTTGGTGTTAGAGGTGTTCCGGGAGGTCAAGTGGACTTATCCCCAACACTTTGCCAATTTTCTATTTCTGTGAACAATGATTCCAGTTTTATGAACAGTAACAGATCAGTCTCACAGATCGGTCTAAAAGATCGGTCTCACAGATCTGTCTCACAGATCGGTCTGACAGATCGGTCTCACATATCGGTCTCACATATCGGTCTGACAGATCGGTCCCATAGATCGGTCTGACAGATCAGTCTCATAGATCGGTCTGATAGATCGGTCTCAAAGATCGGTCTGACAGATCGGCATCACAGATCTGTCTGACAGATCTGTCTCACAGATCGGTCTGACAGATCGGTTTCACAGGTCGGTCTAACAAATCGGTTTCACAGATCGGCATGACAGATCGGTTTCACAGATCGACCTGACAGATCGGTTTCACAGATCGGTCTGACAGATCGGTTTCACAGATCGGTCTGACAGATCGGTTTAACAGATCGGTCTGACAGATCGGTTTCATAGATCAGTTTCACATATCAGTTTCAGAGATCGGTTTCATAGATCGGTCTGATAGATGGGTTTCACAGATCGGTCTGACAGATCGGTTTAACAGATCAGTTTCATGTACAGTAACGGTGGGTGAACAGTGTTTCCAAACTCCTATATTTTTGCCCATTTTGACGTTTCATTTGATGTAAAATACATTTAAAGCCTTATTTTAATGACTATTAAGGCCGATTCAAATTCCATAAATTCTATATTAATTATTCCTAAGGCTGGGATGTATTTACTTGGTCAAACCGCGTGGGTTAATGCGATCCGTTTTTAATGGAAAATTAACCAGATCTTAAATTTTCACCCCATTAAATCTTAAAAAGGGAATAGATATCATTCTCCCTTGATCTTTTTCTTTGTTATCAGCTAAGAGATGCTATAACCTTTCAATCATTGTCGTTGGAGTTGCACAATCAATCTTTACTCCTAGGATTGGTTCTGTCTGTTTTGTATGCGACCGAACTCTGTTGGTCAATCTTTCCAATAAGGTATGTTTTATCGTCGTTCCTTTGGGGATCATCTTCTCTTTTTTCACCCTTCTATATTATACCATGTAATTTCCATGATTATAATGGGTTTTTCTTGGGGTTGGTTGGTACTGTCGTACCGTGGCATCCTTTGGTGGATGCAGTTGTCACGAGATGATGATTTTGACCCGTTGTGTGGATAAAGGACGTCAATAACTCTTCTAGGTAGGGGATTCATGGCGTCTCTAATTGTATATGTGCAATCATATAATTAGCATGATTTATCCCTTGGATCACAATGAAATTGACCTAATTATATACTTGAACCAGATTAAAAGAATTGGTTGATCGTATGTTGTTTCTTTATACCGTGATAATGGGTGCCTCATGTTTTTCAAGATAGAGTGATATCTATGATTTCTTTGAGTTGTTTTTAGTTCATGATAGATATTGATAATGAATGTAAAGCTAGAATTAATTGTTAATTAATTGGCTAATGATAAAGAGGCATGTAAATTAATCTGGTTATTTCCGTTTTTGTAGTTGTTCTAATTTGAGGATAATCAAATTAGGGAAGTAATCGTCGTTATTTAATTGTGATAGCTTACTAATTAGGTATCTCGTAATTGGAACCTACGAATATAAAATCTGCTAATTCAATATCAATTAAAGAACAGATTATGTGGTAATTTCTAAAAGGGTTCTGAGTTACCCTCTTTTTTGTTAAAGGGTCAAGAGCCCATGGTTGTGACTATTGTTTTCCAGCTTCTTGTGTTGTGATGTGAGCCTGTATAGCTTTTTTGATATGTGGAGGCATGGAGGCCATGTGGTTGTGGCAGCAGATGATGCCTAGCGTGGCGAGATGCATCAGTTTATGCATGTGGGTGTCAGGGAGGACACCATGGGTGATGGAATGGGATGGATGTGGTTGCTGGATTCTTGTGGTTTTCTTTGAATGTTAATCTGCTTTTCTTTTCCCCACTGCTCAAGGCAGTTGGTCTTGATACCCTTCTTCCAAAGGAGGAAAAGACGCGTGGGATATTCCACGTGCTTTCTGTGTTTAGCCTCTCGAGGGAGAATGGGTCTATGCTCTTTCTATAGGCAGAAAAGACTTGACGGGTAGTATATCTACTCAACGTGTTGAGCCTCCATTGTGTTTAAAAGAATATGATGCTTTTCAAGATTTCTTGGGAATGTGGAAAAGTAATTTTGTAATGAATGTTTGATTAAATGGTGAAATTCCACGGGGATGGAGATACTAGAATTTAAAGGGGATGTGAATCTCAAAAGGAGCAATTGATTTTTGGGTGTGATTCTATTGAAGTTTAATGTTAAATTTTTAATGGTTAATTAATGTTTAAAGAATTAATTAATGTACAGTGGAAGTAATAAAATGATAATGGAGTAATCTAATAAAGATCTTCAAATGTTTTTGTGCTTATAGGACACCTAGTCTTAGAAGTAGCATCCTGGAGTCTGAGATATGTTAGCTGCAGTTGTATCTAAGACTAGGTAATTCCCATAGTGTGGATGTGAGTTATATATATATTCTATACTTTTTGTGTTTCTATACGCTACTCCACCCTGTCGGTAAGGGAAACTGATACACCAAGGATTTTGAGCCCTGGGGGGGTGTTTACCCCAACATTCTGATGGGAGGTCGAATGGTTGACTACCCCCTTTGGCCCCGCTCTCTTCTCTTGGTAGATACTTGTTCCATGAGTACCAACGGTTAGTTACCCCATATATGTGTGTAGAGGGCTGTAATGGCTTGTGATTATTCACACACATATATTATGGATATAGTATCCTATGGACTACTATAGGTGTAACATGTATAGGCTATGATGGCTTGAGGATCCTTACTCGGAGTATGGGCTGTAATGGATTGAGGTATTCTACCTGGCGTATGATACACGTTATGCGAGCTGTGGTGGCTCTCGGAAACTACTTGGTTACTTTTGGTTGGGAGGATGGTGTGGTGCTTCGCCCAGGTGTCTGTGGGAAAGCCTTTGTGGTGCACGAGGTGCAGATTGCGGAGCTTAGCCCAGGTGTCTGCGGGCAAGCCTTTAGAGAGAGATGCACAAGACGTATGTCGTTAGGGAAAAGCGGAAACCCAGTGGGGAAGTAGTAGCGGGGTACCCTTGATATTCATTATTATATGCTATATTCTTGTATGCATTACTTGGTGAGAGTAGCCATGGTGAGGTTGGGAACTTAGTATACCTGTTTAGCTGACGAGTTAGTTTCACTTGTTGTTCACTGGGCTTTAGCATGATTTCTTTACTTTTGCACAAGAGGTTTGGGGAGGATCCTACTGAGTATGCTGTTATACTCACCCAATGTATATATAAACTATTTTTTAGGTCACTTGGAGCAGGTTGGGGATCAAGTTGGTTACTACTAGCTTGTGGTTGGTGGAGGAGTTGTTCGGGCTTGTGGTCACTGTCGTTTTACATTCTTTTGGGTACCTTTAGTTTTCCCTTTCATTTGTAGTACTTTTGCATGACATTTAATATATGTACTTGGATTTATTTTATATTTCAGTCCTGAGTTGGAGTTGATTGGAGTCTATTCTATCTCACTCTTCTGCATGTGTTATCTTAGATGGTAATGCCTCCCATTTGTATGTTTATTACACCCTCGGTGCTAGTCGCCAACCCGGGGCCTACTGGAGGCGGGACTCGGGGGGTCATTATCTCTCTTCTCACATTGTCGGCCTAGGAGGGGTACACTTTGTGGCGAGGGGGTCGTGACAGAGTGGTATCAGAGGTCTAGTTGAAGGATAGGATGGAGTTTGGAGTTAGGCACAAGTGAGGATGCATGGGATGGTAGGGAAAAAGTGTCATTCATGTATAGAAAGTGGGGTAAACACTGGAGACCGGCAGAGAAATAGGCGTTTAGGGCCCCCTATGATCTATTGCACGGACCTTTAAGTTTATGATGGCTACTAAACAAAGTGATACTGGTTTCAAGGTAGAGACCTAGGAAAGGATCATGCATCATTATTCTTTGCGCCTGTGTTTGAATGGGTAGACCTTGGGATAGGTAACCTAAAATTAATAAAACAAAACAATTAATTAATTAATGGTGAGTCTTCCATATTCTAGGATTAGGAGCTCTAACATTTGTTATTTTACAGGTATGGCTCCAGGTCGACGTCCTCGTCAGGTTTGCGTAGAAGATTCCCAGCAGGCTGTTCCAGCAGATCGCCGCCGGGTAGAGGTTGATGACGATGACACATGGAGGAAGACACTCCGAGAGTTTCAGTGCCAGAGACTAAAGAAGTACGAGGACTCCGTTTCGGATTTATTCATAGAAGACTAGTTGGAGGAGGTCGAGATAGGCTTCAGTTCGATTTGTGCTCTGATGGAACACTAGGTGTCCTTGGTTGTGACGATACTGCGTAGAGAAGCGAGGCAGTGGTAGTTCTTGTTCCTCAGGGATCGTGAGGAGTCAGCGATCTCATGGGTGGAGTTTCGAGACAGGATTCGAGACGAGTTTCTTTCATCGACTGCGAAGGCGTCCAGCCGTCAGGAGCATCTTACCCTTCGACAGGGGAGCTCGAGTGTTCGAGTGTTTGGAATCTGTTTCAGGAACCTTCTACGATATGCTTCAGACCTGTTACCTGATGAGGAGGCCAGGGCGAGGCATATCGAGGAGGCTTTTCATCAAGAGATATAGTGCCAGGTCACCCCATTTATTCTAAAGACATATCTTGAGGTGCTGGAGAGGGAAGAGGTTGTTGAGAGGACTTTGGCCAGGACCAAATCTTCACGAGAGGGGAATCGTCATGATTCCTCACGAAGTAGAGCTGTGGTCCGGGGTTCCCGACTTTCAGGGCAGAAGAGTTCCCGTTCACCTGGGGGTAGGTCCCATCCCTTCCCATCTCATTTCTCCAGAGGCAGCAACTCTCAGGCCTATTCCAAGGGATCAGGAACTTGTTTTTCTTGTGGTGGTCGTGGTCATCAGCAGCGGGAGTGCCCGACTTTTCAGAGCAGTCATCGTGCACCGGGCGCTCCGCTCCAGGTTCCTCCATTGAGGCAGTTCTAGCCGAGGAAGAAACAGTAGGTAGCACCAGATTTAGATCACCAGGGTGTAGATGGAGCAGGAAGAGGAGAGCCCCATGACGCTCCCAGTCCTCAGAGAGCAGAGCACGTCCGTGGTGGCGGTCGTCATCATGGTCAGAGAGGCCATAGAGGAGGTCGTGGTCAGCTTCATGCTCTGGCGTTGCCAGCCCCAGGCGACCCAGATGGCATTCAAGGTACCCTTTTCTTTTTTTCTACTTTGGTGTATACCTTGTTTGATTCAGGAGCAACACACTCCTTCACATCACCTACCCTTGTCCATGCTTTGGGACTTGAGGTAGAGAGGCTTTCAGTGCCCTTGGCATTGACTACGCCAGTTGGAGGTCGAGCCAACTTGTTTGAAGTATGTAGAGACTGTGAGCTAGTGTTGGGGAAACACCGCTCTTGGGGATATTTCTTATGTTTACGAATAGAACCATATGAAGTCATAATCGGCATGGATTGGTTGTATTCGGTGCAGGCTATTGTGGATTGCTACAGGAAGAAGGTCGTTTTCTTTGATGCAGATGGAGATAATGTGGTGTTTGTTGGTGAGAGAGATCCTTGGATGAGTCATAGATGAGTTCCATCCTTATAATCCATGATGGCTGGGATGATACTGAGTTATTCAGAGGTTCAAAAATTGGCGTTTCCTAGGATCACAGAGGAGTACCCTAACATCTTTCCAGAAGAGGTTGTATCCTTACCCCCTCGACGAGAGATTAAGTTTGGGATCAAGCTATATCCAGGAGTGTCTCCTATCTCTATGTCTCCGTATAGGATAGCCCCTTTTGAGTTACGAGAGCTACGTATTCATCTTGATGGTCTGTTGCAGTGTGGTTTTTTTCGGACAAGTGTGTCACCGTGGGGTGCACCAGTTTGTTTATGAAAACGGATGACCGAAGTTTGCGGTTGTGCAACTATTATCGTTGATTAAACAAAGTTACAATAAAGAACCTCTATCCTCTTCCACGGATTGATGACCTATTCAATCAAATGAAGGGTGCAAGTTGGTTCTCAAAGATCGACTTGCGGTCAGGATGTCATCAGATGCGTTTAAAGGATGGGGATATCCTGAAGACTGCTTTTCATTGTCATCATGGGAATTATGAGTTTGTTGTAATTACATTCGGCATGACGAATGCTCCAGCTGTTTTCATGGGGTTGATGAATGCTGTGTTCCGTGAATTCTTGGACAAGTTTGATGTGGTTTTCATCGATGACATCCTTGTGTACTCCACGTCTGAAGAGGAGCATGCAGAGCATATACGAGCCGTTTTGGGAGTACTTCGCCAACATCAGTTGTTTGGGAAGTTTTCGAAGTGTGAGTTTTGGGCTCGAGAAGATTGTTTCTTGGGGCATGTTGTTTCCCAACAGGGAGTAGTTGTAGATCCGTCAAGGATAGAAGTAGTGGTGTCTTGGGCAGCCCCCAAGACCGTGTCAGAGGTGCGAAGTTTCCTTGGTCTCGCATGCTATTATAGGAGTTTTGTAGCCAATTTCTCTTGATTTGCGACCCCTCTGACCGCTTTGACCAGGAAGGATCAAGCGTTCTTATGGACTGATCAGTGTCAGCCTGCTTTCGAGTATCTAAAGGAGATGTTGGTAAGTGCTCCAGTCTTTTGTCTTCCAGCGGAGGGAGTCCAGTTTGATGTTTTCTGTGATGCTTCACATCTGGGGCTAGGCTGTGTTCTCATGCAGCAAAGGTCTGTTGTTTCTTATGGGTCTCGGCAGTTGCGTCCCCATGAATGCAACTATGCCACCCATGATCTTGATTTGGAAGCCATGGTGTGTTCTCTGAAGTTGTGGAGACATTACCTCATTGGTGAGCACTTTGTGGTTTTCACCGATCAGAAGAGTTTAATGTATGTTTTCTCGCAACGTGACTTGAACTTACGGCAGCACCGGTGGATGGAGTTCTTCCAAGAATACGACTTTTAAATATTGTATACACCTGGAAAAGGGAATTTTGTAGCTAATGCACTAAGCCGAAAGTCACGTAATGATGTTGTGCATGAATCTGGTGATTCCTGCAGAGTAATGGAAGAGATATCATCTTTGAATCATGATATGGGAGAAGTTGGTGGTAGTTGCTATCTTTTCCAGATGATGGTGCAGTCATCCCTAATGCAGAAGGTGGAAGAGTCTCAGTTGGGTGATCTAGAGGTGGAAGTCTGGGGAGACAGAGTTGTTTGTGGTGAGGCCCCTGATGATTGGTCGGAGGATGAACAACATCGAGTGTTGTATCATGGTTGGATTTTTGTTCCCTTGGCGATGCACGAGACTGTTCTCTGAGAGTTTCATAGTTTACCCTTGGTAGTACATCCTGGTGTGACAAAGATGTATTGATCATTGAGGAGTCAGTTTTGGCGGCTGGGGATGAAGCGTGTGGTTGAAGAGTGTGTGTCTCGATGTTTAGTCTTCCAGAAGGTGAAGGCTGAACATCATGTTCCTGGTGGTCTTCTACAGCAATTAGAGATTCCTCATTGGAAGTGGGAGGACATCTCAATGGACTTTGTTACAGGTTTACCTCGAGCTCTGGGAGGACATGATGCTATATGGGTGGTAGTGGATCGTTTAACAAAGTCGGCCCACTTCACAACGATGAAGGAGTCGAGCTCAGTGGAGGTTTTGTCGAGGCAGTATCTACAGGACGTGGTGAGACTTCATAGAGTACCTAGGACGATCATTTCTGATCGAGATCCTCATTTTATCTCCAGGGTGTGGAGAGGTCTCCAACATGCATTTGGATCTTAACTGTGCCTTATCACTGCTTTTCATCCTCAAACAGATAGTCAGACATAGCGAACCATCCAGACTCTTGAAGACATGTTGCGCTCTTTTGTTCTTGATTTTGGAGGCTCATGGATGAAGCACTTACCCTTGGTAAAGTTTTCTTACAATAATAGTTTTCACTCTACCATCGGTATGGCGCCGTTTGAAGCCTTGTATGGCCGGCCATTCCGTTCTCCGTTGTGCTGGACTGGGGTCGGAGAGTCAGCAATTCTCGGACCAGAACTATTGCAGAATACAACAGAGATGGTTCAGGTGATTCGTGAGAGGATGAAGACATCACAGGATCGTCAGAAATCATATACTGATCAAAGAAGGAGACCCTTAGAGTTTAATGTTGGGGATCATGTGTTTCTAAAGGTGACTCCTCGTCCTGGGAAGCAAAGGTTTGGTCGTGGAAGTATGATTTCTCCCCGGTTTGTTGGGCCTTTCGAGGTGTTAGCTCGTGTTGGAGCTATGGAGTATCGAGTAGAAATTCCTCCTTATAAGAGTCGGATACATGATGTTTTCCATGTATCACAGCTCCGTCATTATCTTCATGATGTACCTCATGTTATCTATTGGGGAGAGATCGGTATTGATGATGATGAAACCTTCAAAGAGCGACCTGTGGAGATCCAAGACCACAAGGAGAAGGTGTTGCGTGGGCGTTCTATCCCCTTAGATCGTGTCTTGTGGCGACACAGTGGCATGGAGGAGAGTACCTGGGAGCGTGAGTCACAGATACGTGCTCAGTACCCAGAGTTGTTTAATGTATAACTCCTTTCATGTAATGATGTTTCCTTTTTGGTTAGACCATTCATGTTTTATTTATGTACCTTGATGTGATGATATGTTTGACTGGTATGGATATGGATTGTTTGTTCCCTTTCTCATGGGTGTCGTGGTTTTTTCCTAGCTTTAGAACAACTCAGGGTGGTTTTCACCTGAGGGGTATCTTATGGGGTGGTGTTTCGGACCCCTCTTTTCCTCAGGATGGTTTTAAATTCTCAAGGACGAGAATGTTTTGAGAGTTATCTGATGTAATGTCCCAGACCTCTCTGGTCCATTACTTTGTGAAATTTTGGTGTTGGAGGTGTTCCGGGAGGATAAGGGGACTTATCCCCAACACTACCAATTTTCTAGTTCTGTGAACTGTGTTTCCAGTTTTATGAACAGTAACAGATCGGTCTCACAGATTGGTCTGACAGATCGGTCTCACAGATCGGTCTAACAGATTGGTCTGACAGATCGGTCTCACAGATCGGTTGCAGAGATCGGTCTGACAGATCGGTCGCACAGATCGCTCTCACAGATCGGTCTGACAGAGCGGTCCCACAGATCGGTCTCACAGATCGGTCTCACAGATCAGTCTGACAGATCGGTCTCACAGATCGGTCTCACATATCGGTCTGACACATTGGTCTCATAGATCGGTCTGACAGATCGGTCTCACATATCAGTCTGAGAGATCGGTTTCACAGATCGATCTGACAGATCGGTTTCACAGATCGATCTGACAGATCGGTTTCACAGATCGGTCTGACAGATCGGTTTCACAGATCGGTCTGACAGACCGGTTTCACAGATCGGTCTGACAGATCGGTTTCATTGATCGGTTTCATAGATCGTTTTCATATATCGGTTTCAGATATCAGTTTCACAGATCGGTCTGACAAATCGGTTTCACAAATCGGTCTGACATATCGGTTTCACAGATCAGTTTCATGTACAGTAACTGTGAGTGAACAGTGTTTCCAGACTCCTACATTTTTTCCCCTTTTGATATTTCCTTTGATTTAAAATACATTTAAAGCCTTATTTTAAGGACTCTTAAGGCCGATTCAAATGCCATAAATCCTATATTAATTATTCATAATTCCGGGATGTATTTAGTTGGTCAAACCGTGTGGGTTAATGTGATCATTTTTTAATGGAGAATTAACCGGATCTTAAACCGTCACCCCATTAAATCTTAAAAAGGGACGAGATATCATTCTCCCTTGTTCTTTTCCGTTGTTCTCAGCAAAGAGACACTAGAACCTTTCAATCATTCTCGTAGGAGTTTCACAATCAATCTTTAATCCTAGGATAGGTTCTGCTCTATTTTGGATGCAACCGAACTCTGTCGGTCAATCTTCCCAGTAAGTTATGTTTTATCGTCGTTCCATTGGGGATCATCTTCTCTTGTTTCTCCCTTCCATATTATACCATGTAATTTCCAAGATTCTAATGGGATTTTCTTGGGGTTGGTTGGTACTGTCGTACCGTGGCATCCTCTGGTGGATGCAGTTGTCATAAGAGGAGGATTTTGACCCGTTGTGTAGATAAAGGATGTCAAGAACTCTTCCAGGTAGGGGATTCATGGATTCTCTAATTGTATATGTGAAATCATAGAATTATCCTAATTTATCCCTTAGATCACAATGAAAGTGACCTAATTAAATACTTGAACTGGATTAAAATAATTGGTTGATCGCAAGTTTTTTCTTTATACTGTGATAACGGTTGCCTCATGTTTTTCTTGATAGAGTGATATCTATGATTTCTTTGAGTTGTTGTTCGTTCATGATAGATATTGATAATTAACGTAAATCCGGAATTAATTGTTAATTAATTGGCTAAAGAAAAAGAGGCATGTAAATTAATCTGGTTATTTTCGTTGTTGTAGTTGTTCTAATTTGAGGATAATCAAATTAGGGAAGTAAGAATGGTTATTTAATTGTGATAGCTTACTGATTAGGTATCCCATAATTGGAACCTATGAATAACAAATATGATAATTCAATATCGATTAAAGAACAGATTATGTTGGAATTTCTAAAAGGGTTCCGAGTTACCCTCTTGTTTGTTAAAGGGTCAAGATCCCATGGTTGTGACTTTTGTTTTCCTGCTGCTTGTGGTGTGATGTGAGCCTGGATGGATGTTGTGATATTTGGAGGCATGGAGGCCTTGTGGTTGTGGCAGAAGATGAATCCTAGAGTGGCGAGATGCATCAGTTTATGCATGTGGGTGTCAGGGAGGACACCATGGGTGATGGAATGGGATGGATGTGGTTGCTGGATGCTTGTGGCTTTCATTGAATGTTAATATTCTTTGCTTTTCCCCACAGCTCAAGGCAGCTGGTCTTGCTACCCTTCTTCCGAAGGAGGCGAAGATGCGTGGGGTATGCCATGTGCTTTCTGTGTTTATCCTCTCGAGGGAGAATGGCTCTATGCTCTTTCTATAGGCGGTAAAGACTGGACGGGTAGTATATCTACTCACCGTGTTGAGCCTCCTTTGTGTTTAGAATCATAGGATGCTTTTCTAGAATGCCCGGGAATATGGAAAAGTAATTCTGTAATGAATTATTGATTAAATGGTCAAATTCCACGGGGATGGAGATACAAGAATTTAAAGGTGACGTGAATCTTAAAAGGAGCAGTTGATTTTTGGGTGTGATGCTAATGAAGTTTAATGTTAAATTGTTCATGGTTAATTAATGTTAAATGAATTAATTAATGTACTGTGGAACTAATAAAATGAGAATTGAGTAATCTAATAAAGCTCCTCAAATGTTTGTGTGCTTATAGGACACCAAGTCTTAGAAGTAGCAGCCTGGAGTCTGAAAGACGTTAGCTGCAGTTGTATCTAAGACTATGTAATTCCCCTAGTGTGGATGTGAGTTATATAAATATTATGTAATTTTTGTGTTTCTATATGCTACTCCACCATGTCGGTAAGGGAAACTGACCCCTGGGGATTCTGAGCCCTGGGGGTGTTTTCCCCAACATTCTGATGGGAGGTCAAATGGCTGACTACCCCCTTTAGCCCCGCTCTCTTCTCTTGGTAGATACTTGTGCCATGAGGCATAACGGTTAGTTACCCCATATATGTGTGTAGAGGGATTTAATGGATTGTGGTTATTCACACACATATATTCTGTATATAGTATCCTATGGACTACTATAGGTGTAACGTGTACAGGCTATGATGGCTTGAGGGTCCTTACTCAGAGTATGGGTTGTAATGGATTGAGGTATTATACCCGACGTATGATACACGTTATGCGAGCTGTGGTGGCTCCTGGAAACTACCTGGTTACTTTTGGTTGGGAGGATGGTGTGGTGCTTCACCCAGGTGTCTGCGGGCAAGACTTTCTGGTGCACGAGGTGTATATTGTGGAGCTTAGCCCAAGTGTCTGCGGGAAAGCCTTTAGAGAGAGATGCACATGACGTATGTTGTTGGGGAAAAGCGGAAAACCAGTGGGGAAGTATTAGCAGGGTACCCTTGATATTATTTATTATATTCTATATTCTTGTATGCGTTACTTGGTGAGAGTAGCCATGGTGAGGTAGGTAACTTAGTATACCTATTTAGCTGACGAGTTAGTTTCACTTGTTGTTCACTGGGCTTTAACATGCCTTCTTTACTTTTGCACGAGAGGCTTGGGGAGGATCCTACTGAGTATACTGTTATACTCATGCTATTTATATATAAACTGTTTTTCAGGTCACTTGGAGTTGGTTGGAGATCAAGTTGGTTACTATCAGCTTGTGGTTGGAGGAGGAGCTGTTCGGGCTTGTGGTCGCTGTCGTTTTACATTCTTTTGGATAGTTTTAGTTTTCCCTTTCATTTGTAGTACTTTTTCATAACATTTAATATATGTACTTGGATTTATTTTATATTTCAGTTCTGAGTTGGACTTGATTGGAGTCTATTCTATCTCTCTCTTCTTCATGTGTTCTCTTAGAGGGTAATGCCTCCCATTTGTATATTTATTACACCCTCGGTGCTAGTCGCCAACCCGGGGCCTACTGGAGGCGGAACTCGGGGGTCATTATCTCACTTCTCATATTTTCGGCCCAGGAGGGGTACACTTTGTGGGGAGGGGGTCATGATAGTGACTAAGATTTTATGTTATGTAGTTTAAATTCATTCATCAATGATGTCAGTTTATGCAATTAAAACTCTTATTTCAAGGACATTAGTGTGGCTATATTTTTAGGTCATTATGTTTGATAAAGAGTATGATGGTTATCTATTTCATGGGGATCAATCCATAATTGTGCTACCCTTTTAATGTGTGAGAATATAAAATTGTAACCTGGGATTTGTCCATCCTAGGATCTGAAGAGTTATAAGTGTAATATGGCGAATGATGTTATAGTTGACCTCTCTCGAGGATGATGTTAACACTAATTGAAAAATCTATTTTGGGGCATATTTTTTGAATGGAAAATTAAGGTTCATTTTATATAATAGTAAATAGTTTAATCATTTTGTTGAAAAACCCGTATGTGAGATGTTTTAGGAAGATCCCTATGGGGTGTGTTACAACATAGTCAAAACGTTTATTTTAAGAATTCCAACATTATAAGGCTAAATGATGATGGAAATTTTTGTATATTCATATTTCCCCATGAACATTAATTTTTTTATAGGAATATAACTAAACATTGTTGGGTTATTTCATATCAATATTTCATATGGATTTTGGGTAATAGATCTTATACGTAAGTTTTAACTACATACCAGGAATGTGGTGCATGTAGTTTTATGGTCATGTGACTAGGACAATGATATCATGGAAAAGTTTGATGATATGTGGCCAAATGGGCGAATGTTCCTATAGTGTTCTTGGCTATATGGTGTAGATTCCCTTCCATAGATCTAACACATATGTAAAAAACAATAATCTACATTTCCTTGGAGGAATCACTAATTTGGTGACCCAAAATAAAATTCTCTCTCTTAGATATTTGTTTATATACATGAGAGGAGGAACTTTTTCTTACCCCATGGCTAGAAATATGAAATGAGTCATAGTTGTCACTATATATGACACATGAATGAGAATAAAGCTACACATACTTATAAAATTTAACTCCCACGTCAGGTTTGGACTCTTTCATAAAGTGTAAAACTGGACTTCATTGATGATCCTAGGTTATAGATCTAAGCCCCACTACCTATACCATTTTAATGAGAATCAATCCACACGTAGGTATAAAACAAGGCTCTCTATTTAGGTTTAAACATTTACAAATGTAATAAAACAGATTTTTTTGTTTAATTATAGTTGTACCTGAAATAGGAGCCTTGTATATCACTATGTATTTCCTTGTAGTGATAATCGAGGCACAAGTAGTTTAGGAAAATTATTCCCCCACAATAATCATGAATTCAAGTAGGGAAAGGGTATTTTAAATTTTTTAGGCTGATTGTTGGGCATTCAGCTTGAGATTTAGGTATCATTAAACAAGTTTTTGTTATGGGAGTCGAGAAATATTTCTGGGAAAGGATTACTATGAAGATATTATTCATGTATAGGGAATAGGATTGGGGTTCTATTTTACTAATACATTGATGGAACCAATATAGGATATCCAACCAGTAGTATGTTTCTCATCATAATGTCAATCAATCCACAAGTACTTCTTGAATGTCCCCTAAGGAGGTCTAATACATACACACATGGAGTTAAGGGGCCCTTATTTACATGTGGCTAGACCCAGGAATAGAGATTCAGGTGTTCCTACTCATCTCATTAGAATGAGACCCAGACACATGTAGTTGTTATGGAACTATGCCGTATAATGACATGAAGAAAGGATGTTGGACACCTAATGTGAATGAAAATTTTACGGCTTGACCAGTGGAAAAGACCCATGTGTCTCTATGTATCTTTCTAGGGAATGAATCAAGTCACACATAGTTCATGAAGATATTTCATGTGTTAGTCTGATTCATATAAATGGATGAATGGGATTTTTTTATTATGAATAGACTTATGAGAGTAGAACCGGGAATCACTATGTCACTCTCTAGAATGAGACTCAATCCACATGTTGTTCTTGAACTGATTGTGATGTTAACCATCATGCAATATGGATGTGATATTATTGGGTACTATACCTATACGGGGGGCCAATTTCCACTATGATGTGGCTGTGATGTGATTAGGAATTATTCATGGAATCTTCTTGTCCATTCGTCCTCTTGTCCACAAAGGGAGAATCTCATCCCACTAAAGGGTTAGAGGGATGTGATTGATACTTATACTGAAAATGGTGTCCCACATTATGGGGACAATGTGTAGTGTGAACTCATTGTACTTTTATGTTCTCAAAAAATCAAATGAGAGATGTGTTGAACATACATTTTAATGTCATGCGGTGAGGATTAATGGTATCTTGTTGTTTTTTGGTATTATGACATGATGAAACTACCTAGTTTAACGTATCATAAATGTAAAAAATGTTGTGTGATTACAAAAAATATTTTTTTAGGAACCATTTATTAGGGGAATTCATAATAATCTCTCCATCCATTTAGATCCGGGAATAATCTCCGATAGAGAGGACCTTGTGTATAGATTATAGTAAATCCTAATTTTTTCCAAAAATATTAGGACACATTCCTACTGCCATTTGTTACCTAAGGACTAGTATCAATTCTCATTAGATAAATTATTAGAGGAAAAACATCTTCCTAAATGCTCGCATTATTCGATTTTGATAGAATTGTACATTATTCATGGTGTAAAATGTTTTTTTAACAAGCCTATATAATTACTCTATCAAATTAATGGATTCTTCATCTGTAGATAATTGGTAACATAGGTAAATGAAGAAGGATGATAATTTAACCATAATGGGTATAATTTCTTCAATTATATATACATGTGATTAGAGATTTTCCCATGTCTTAGTATAGGTTGTAGGTTGGTAATCCCATAAGGCATCATAGAGATTTTTATGGCATGACATTTTATATTTTTTCACTATCTCAGAGTTTATTTTCTATTGGGTCATGTGGAAATACACTATTTGTCCATTATCAACTACATGATATCAGAATTAATGGTAGGATTTGATATCTTGTTCCTTATACATCTTTTTCGCCATAGTGGAACAAGAATGGGTTCCATTGTTCATAAATATTGTATGAGGGACCCCAAATCTAGTAATAATGTTAGCTTCAATGAAACATAAAATTATTATGGCCCTATGATGCACGCCTGTCGTAGGGAATGGAAAAACAATTATTTCCAAAGTTAAAATGTAGAAATGTGGTAGACCTAGGATGTCTCCCGAAGAGGAGTGCACACAAAACGGGTTGTCACTTTAAAAATAGGGTAAAAATGATGTGCTTTTGAAATGAAATTTGAAATTCAAATGATTGAAATATTATGATACTAAAAAGTGTGATTAGGTCAGGGTCGTATTCCTAATTATAATTCAATCCATGTTCAATTTAATTCAATCCTCATCTTCTTTGATTATTAAAGTGAGTTTCTACAATCGTTTCCTCTCACTTCCTTGGTGAAATTATTATTTTGAGAGAAAACCTTACCAAGATCTCAGTTTGGTCAAATCTCTTTCCATGTGTAAAATAGTTGTATTGAAAATCCTTAATTGAAATGGGAAATACCTGATCGGGTGGTTTTATCCCAAACAATCCATAACATTCACTACACCTTTTACACATAGTGATGATCGTCGGGTACTTCACCACAAATTCCTAGTTTATTCAATCGTATATAATCAGAAATTAGTGGAGGGAGATTATGATTATTTTACCATGGAAAAAATCAATAATAGAATTATTATTCAAGAAAGATCTCACTTGATAAAAAAATCCACTATAAGAAATTGAAAACAACTTTGAAGAAGAAATAAATTTATTCAATTGCGTCCAAGAACTCAAAAATTACAATGTAGAAAACCAACCCTTCCCCAATCACTCCAAATGTTTACACCACCATGGTAAGGGTAATTGAGATGAATTTGGGAGAAAAAGGCATTAAAAACTATGAAAAATAAATAAAATAAAAGATAAAGCGTAAAATATCTCGTTCTTGGTGTCCGGGAAGGAATTGGGTGGAGAATGGGATGATTTGAGAGGGTGGTGCTCTACACCTTTTATAACTAGAATTTATCACCCTGATGTTGAAAAGTTGTAGCCCCATTAAATGACATATTAACGTGTTGATCCCTTCTTTAATGTTTTTTATAATTCTCTGGGCTGTGTCCCATAAAAATCTATGAGGATTTGGACATGTATTACGAGAGTTATGACCATTTTACTCTGAGCATTTATTCAGTCCAGTCAGACTCTCCAAAACTCAATCCACCAGATTAGGGTGATTTAATGACCACTTAAATGGAAAATTCATGTGTCCCTTACTTAATTAAAGATGCTCCAAAAATCCTTGTGTGTCCACCCACCGAATATCACAATATTTGGGCCCACCATGGATGAGTTATGTAGCCCACACCAAAACTAGGCAGAACTACAATCAGTTTTCTTAAGCCACATTAATACCTTCTTTGGAGCTTCCATATGGCTGATTCAGCTATTAGTAAAAAAATAGTAAATGAACACCTGGATGTTTAGAATCAAAAAAAAAAAAGAATTTCCCAATTTGTATCAGTGTAGATAATGGTATGGAAAAACTACAGAAATAATTTAAAACTGTTAAAAATCCAAAAAGGCCAATTTTTACTATTCAACTCAAAATAACACCAATATCATAAAAATGAAACAATTTATATTATAGGAAATATTTTGTGGGATTAAAACAAAGATATTCAATATAAATTAGTTGAGAATATTTTAAATATCAAATCCCCCACACATAGCACTTGGACTACTGGACAAGTAAAAATCAAATCAAATCAAATCCAAAACACATTACAATGAGATCTACCAAACCAATTCTAAGTTACAAAAAGATATCAGAACTCATCAAAAACAATTATTTCATGTTCTCCATTTTATATTTTAATATATTTCCACTTCATTTCTTATCACATGCACACAAAACACCTACCTCACATGAATTTTCTCTTATCTCGCAAATGTAAATGCTGAACAAGGCTTTTCTTATCCAAACTCATACAAAAGTCACCATAGGCATGATAAATTCCTAATTAACCACTCAATGTGAGTAAAGGACATGTTTTTATAATGAGCACTTTTCAGGGTTGTTATGTGGATTCGGGTTGGTAGGATTTAGATGTAAAAAAATCTGAGGCTAAAAAAGGAGGGTTTGGCTCTTTTTGAAGCAAAATTGAAAGATTCTAATTTTTACTCAAGTATGGTCTCCTTATCTTCCCCTTTGTAGAAACTCAGCTCCATCATCATTCAATAAGCTCAAGATTTCATAAGAAAAAATTTCAATCTTTTCAATCATGATTTTCCTTGAATGCTCTAGATATGAACAACTTTCTTTTTTTTTCAACAGAAGCTCCAGAAAGGCACAGCTTCTCATATCAGGAAATCTCCAGAAAGGCACAGCTTCTAAAACAATGAAATATTTATTAGGAACATAATCTCTTCAAAATTTTATATTCCTCTAAAAGTATCAACATATGAGGTAGTACACCACAAGACATATTCCCCCCACACTTAAGTTCAACAAGATCATGAAATTTCACTTCAAGAAAAGGTAGTATAGGGAAATTTGGATTGTAATGTGGCTATCCTAACAGGAAATTCATGGATACTATGGGATACAATTAAGGATAAATGTAAAGGTGGGTCATAATTAAAAGGATTATTTCGAAAAGGGGAATTCGAACCAAATAAATTCCCCAATCATTTAAAACACATGTAACCCAAACCCTCATGTTTTGAAAGAAATAAATCAAATTCTGGTTTCAGAAAGCATGGTCTGGTTCTCTCAGGAAATGAGGTGAATGAAACGAATATGAAAAAAATGGATTAGAAGCTTCACAGAAAAGTTATTTCAATTATATATATAGTGAAATATGGAATGGGTTTCAAAAATCATTGTACTTTTCATGAAATTCCAAAAGATTTGAACTTGAAACAAAATTAATTTTAGCATTCATTTAATCGCAGTTTCATGAAATAGATTGGATAAATCATTTAAATGGGTTCCAAAAATGGTATTGATAATCATTTTAGCTCAAAAGTTTCAGAGACACACCAATAGTTGAAAAATAAACCCCAAATTTTTTGAAAACACGCTTTAAAAAAGAAAATCAAATGAAAATCCTAAACTAAAAAGGTTCCCTCCCCAATACTTAAATGATGCAGTTTCCTAAATGAATTCAAGTGGATTTAACAAGTATGAAGTCTTTTTATTGATTAAAAACAAGAAAGTAAGTATAAAGGAGAGGTACAACCTGACTTATTCACAGTGCAACATTGAGTAAAGCTCTTATGTGTTTCTCTTTGAAAACCTAAAAATGGTAAAAAGATAACATAAAAATTTTACTAAAAGAAATGAAAATATAATTTGAATGAGTAAAGAGGGATAATTCTTGGTTTAATCCCCCAAGTGGGCCCTGGTTTTTTACTGTCTCTAGAGGGGCAGTTCTAATCAGTTATCCCCATTCAGATGGTGGGTGAAGTTTTATGCTCATGAACCAACAAAAACTTTTCTTTTCAGGATGAACTTCTTCCTTTTTCATGAGGAATCCATCGATAAAATGCACCATGTCCACCCTCATTATAATGAGATACAACATTTATGGTGGGGTTAGGACAAAGAATGAGTCCTCCTCTTTCTTGGGTTCCACATGAGCAACATCTTCTTTATTCTCTAGTGGTTGCTGAAGGTATGATACATCTCGGTAAAATCTAAGGGAATTTCAGAGTTTAATTCTATTTGAAAAAAATTAATCCATGAAGAATCAATATCAAATTATTCCATTTAAATGTATGTAGCTTGAGTCTCATTTTCCTATATAAAATCAACTTTGATCTTCTCATGTACTCCCTCCATTAAATGTTCAACAGGTTTGGGGAGCTCTAGATGTTCCTCCATGGATAACTCTTCATTTTCATCATCTTCCTCCATGGAAATACATGTGTTGGCTGAATCTGAAAAATTAAAAGAAGGGGAGGTAATACTCAATTTAGTTTTAACAAAATCAAAACATAATGAGTTTATGAAACATTTAACTCCCTAAGCCTATTTCGATTCAATTTCTTCTTCAATGGGTGGTGGCTCTTGGAGTTGAATTTCTCAAGATAGAGGTAGGCAGTCGGACTCCTCTATCTTCTTTTCAAATTCCACTGCTTGGTCGGTTTCTTCCTTCAATGATGCTAAAAAATATATATTATTAGGAATAGTTGGATCAAGAGGTTCCTTACACTCAATTTAGACGTAATATAGATCTATTTGATCTCCCATATGCATTTCAATAGTTAATTCTTATTCATCACTCTCCTCCAACATTGATTGAGTTCAGCTCAACGAATCTTCTTTTAATTTCATCAAGGCCTCTATTGGTTCTTCAACCTGAAGGATTTGTGGGGCTACTTTTTCAATTAATTTTTCTGGTTCTAGTTCTTGTTCTAGCTCCAGTTGTTCATCCTAGGATGCATGTAATAGTTCTGTTATCCACTCTATTGAGGTCTCGAGGTTTTGAACTGTTTGACTAATTCTCTTGAATTGCGCTTCAAGATCCTTGTGAACTTCCTCTTCATGGTGTTTCATTTTGATCATTTCTTGCCAAAATTCCAGAAAATACTCTTGAAGTTCAATTAATTCTCTGGCCAATCCCTCCAACACTGGGTATTCGACGTTCTTTTTAAGGTTTTAAATGAGATCCTTGAATTTATCCTATGTGATGATTTGGATTATAGCTCTATGAATTTGAATAGCCATGAAAGAAATTTTTATACTATATAGACCAAGGTTATTCAATAATTGGATCTCGCACTGATGGGTAATTTTTCTATGAATTAATGAAATAATCATTTGAAAACAACATGGAAAAATATTCTTTTTAAATTTTTCTTAAAAATTGAAAAAGTCAAATATTAACAGTTTGTTTGTGGCACACCCTCCCCGGAAATGGCGACATGTTTGATGCGTGCATATCATAGGGCATGGAAAAAGAATTATTTCCTAAGTTAAAATGTTGTAATTTGGTTTACCTAGGATGTCTTTCGAAGAGGAGTGCACACAAAACTGGTTTTCACATTAAAAAGAGGTTAAAAATGTTGCGCTTTTGAAAAGAAATTTGAAATTCAAATGATTGAAATACTATAATAGTAAAAAGGGTGATTAGGTCAGGGTTGGATTAGTAATTTTAATGCTATCCTTGTTCAATTTAATTAAAACCACGAATTATTTATTGATTAAAGTGAGTTACCACAATCGTTTCCTCTCACTTCCTTGGTGAAATTATTATTGTGAGAGAAAATGTTACCAAGATCTCGGTTTGGTAAACTATCCTTCCATGTGTAAAATATTTGTATTTAATATCATTAATTGAAATGGTCAATTCCCAATCTTGTTTGTTTTTATCCCAAACAATCATGTACATTCACTACACCTTTTACACGTACTAACGATCGTCGAGTACTTCACCACTAATTCCTAGTTTATTCCATCGTATATAAACCCAAAATTAGTTGAGGGAGATTATGATTATTTTACCAAATAAAAACACAATAATGGAATTAATATTCAAGAATTATCACACTTTAAAATAAAATACGCAATAAGAAATTGAAAACAACTTTGAAGAATAAATAAATGTATTCAATTGCATCCAAGAACTCAGGCATTACAATGTAGAAAACCAACAATTCCCCAATAACTTCAAATGTTTACCCCAACATGGTAAGGGTAATAAAGATTAATGGGGAATAAGAAGGAATTACAAAACTATGAAAAAGAAATGAAATAAAAGAGAAATCCGAAAATTTCTCCTTTTTGGTGTCCCGGAAGGAATGTGGTAGAGAATGGGAAGATTTGAGAGGGTGGAGCTCTCCTATATTAATAGCCAGAATTTATCTACTGGATGATTATGCGTTGTAGCCTCAATAATGACATCTTCATGCGTTGAGTCCTTCTTTAATTTTGTTTATAATTATTTTCGTCATGTACCATAAAAAAATCCTCTGATTTGGACATGTATTCCGAGAGTTATGGCCGTTTTACTCGGAAAATTTATTCTGTTCATTCAGACTATCCAAAACAAAATCTTCCGGATTAGGATGATTTAATGACCCCTTAAACGGCCAATTCATGCGTCCCTTCCTTCATTAGAGATGCTCAAAATCTCCATGTGCGTCCACCCACTGAATATGAAAATATTTGGGCCCAACATTGATTAGTTATGGAGGCCACACCAAAACTAGGCAGAAGTGAAACAGTTTTCATAAGCCAACTTGCTAGCTTCTTTGGAACTTCCATATGGCCGATTCAGCTTTTAGTACAAAAATAGTAAAAGAATCCCTGAATGTTTTGAATCTGGAAAATAAATAATTTTTTCAATTTATATCAGTGTAGATAATGTTATTTCAAAACTACAGAAATAATTTAAAACTATTAAAAATCCAAAATGACCGCTTTTTACTATTCATCTCAAAATAACACCAATATCAAAAAAATGAAAAAATTAATCTTATAGGAACATATTTGTGGTTATAAAACAATGATATTCAATATAAATTAATTTAGAATATTCTCTCTATCACCCTGAAATCATTGAGGGATATCTCTTCTACCCATTTGAAGCTAAAATCAATAGAAGAAAAGATGTTTTTGAACAATAAGTTTGCAAATTTGGGGTATGGCCCCTCAACTTCCATTAATAAAACGTAATCTTTCCTAGAGTATTTATTTTTCTAAAAAAACAATGGGGTTTTTAGGATGAAGTTTGAGTCAACCTGGTATGAATGAAATTTCATAGTGGAATACATGTACTCATGTGTCACAGTTGGATAATAGTACCCAAGCCTTCATGTTTGGCTAGAAGGCTTATATCCTAATTTTTTGGAGCCATTGTCTCATGTGTGTACTTCTTTAATAATGGAAGTGTTCACTTCCCCATAAATATATCCATGTTATACTACATTGAATCCCTATATATTAAAAAAAAATTGGTTTTTTGGGACATCATAAAGAGTTATGCTTACTGTTCTCCCATGGATATTCTCTTTCCCAATTAAATCCAGTGGGAGAACAGTATCCAAAATATAATCCATGATTTCAATAATTCACCCATTGGTATGGCCATATGTCTTAGTAATGTGACTGATCCCCTTAATATCTTCTGTTTTAGTTTGAACAATAGGTTAAACCATTCTATGTTGGGAAATATTGATTTTTATTTCATCTGAGTTTGGATCTTCTAAAGCCATAGTTGAATTTTCCAATGAATCTACCTAGGAATTTTGTGATCATGATACATGATTCAATGTTGGTTTTAAAGGGATCTAGGAAAAAAAAATTGGTCATAATCAAATACGGGAGTAAGATCTTATTTTTGATTTTCATAATCCATGTTCATTTGTTTTTTCACTAACTCAGACAAGCATTTCACCTCCAAGTGGTATAAGGGTATTTTTAGTACAAATTAAAGGCTAGAAATGAGGGAATGATATTCTACATCATTGTTGGTAAAACCTTAGTATTATAGGAAAGAGCACATAAATAGTGCCTTCTAGGGTAGATAAGAACAATCCATATACCAACATTATTGAAAAAAAGGTCTTCCCTTCTCTTCCATGTTGGGCACCAGGATGCACCGTCAAAATAAAGTTTACATGATTCTATATTCATTGAATAAATAACATTTATTCCATTATAAAATTATTATTTTATGGAATATCATTTGTATATGGGTGATAGGTATGAAAATTTTCCAAGGCCTGACCATTCACTACATTTTGAGGCTCGAACATTATATCAATCTACTAGAAAATAACTACTCACAGTGCGAAAGATCCTATCATCATAGGATGACTGAGGATAAATTTTATCTAGTTTATTCATGAAACCAATTGGTACTCTTGATGTTTTTAGGTAGTGACTTGACACCATAAATATTAATATTAATTATATGAATTTCTTCTCAATATCTAAATAACGAATCGCAATGTAAAGAATGGTTCTGCTAAGATAATAATGGTTTGTTACATTCACAACTGTATTATTTTACAAATTGAATGAACTGAGTGATCATTCCATGTACGTCACATATAGAATTAGTGGATTCACATATAAATTTGGAATTAATATAGATGGACTCATTTTGTATTTCTCGAGGATTTCACATTCTTCCTAATAATCACTCATCCACTAATATGTGACCTGCTTCTTCAACAGTTTTGGGAGTGGAAAACACTTTTCTGTAATGATCCCTATAATGTGCATGATGTTTGAAAAATTTCCGTGAAGATATATAAAATTATTCAAGTTTCAAGGTTGAGACATGTTAAATATATCATTATTTTTCACGTGATGAAAATAAATGTCATTATGGTGTACAACTAAACTAATAATATTTTCATAGGGTCCCCAGAAATAACATTTTATGGGTTTTATCTTCAGACTATGATATTAAAGATTGTTGAATATGGTCTCTATATCATTCGGGTGGTTGGAACATAGTTGGGACTTAATCACTATATCATCAACTTAGAATTCAAAAAACTACACAAATAATATTTGAAGATGCATGGAATATAATATTGGTATATTGTGTCTGAATTATTTGATCCAAAATAGAATTACCCTATTGTAGAATACTATTAGAGAGGCCCAAAAAGAGGTCACTTATTCATCATCCACAACCAACCAAATTTGGTTATCCCTGGAGTAGGCATCTATATAGGAGTGAACTTGATAAACATCTATTTAATCAATTATGAGTGTGTGATTGGAACTGGGAAGTCATATTTGTGATAGTGCAAGTTGATATCTCTAAAATCAATGAACAATTCAATTTTCACATTCTTCTTCTTCATGGGAATGATATTGGATAGAAATTTTGGATAATGTACCACCTTAATGAAGTCATCCCCAATGATCTTATCCACTTAAGCCTCAATTTTAGAGGTGTGAGTATAGTGTGTCTTTCTAGATACCCATTTATATATATGGTGGTATTATATTATACCCAAGTGATGGGTGGCCACCTCAGGGTCCAGACATATCATCTCTATGTAATTCCATGGGAACAAATCACAAATATTATTATTTTTGGAATTATATACCACATGTTAATTTAGATTCATCGATGAAATAATTTGAGTGGGTCTTGAATCTTTTTTTGTACCCATATTTATCTGCTAGAGTTCATCCATAATAGTGGATACACCTTCCTCAAATAATGTAGGTGCATCCTAAAGGTCTTCACATTCTTCTTCTTCCTCACAAATTACTTATTTTTCCTCTTCCTAGTAGGTAGGTGATGAAGAAGGAATCATCAAGTTGTTAAGGGAGGAATAATTCTATAGACATGAGGAAGAAAATAAATCATATATGGATCTATCAATTGCATGATGCATTTATTTAGATTAAAAGGGGAGATTATTGACTATGAATGAGAATGCCTATCTTTTCTTAGTGATTTTGAAACTTATTCTAGATTTTCTAATAAAAAGGGATTTTTTGAATATCGATGGGTGGAATGAAGAAATGTTTTCCTGGGAATTTTAAACTACTCATATAGTTGACAACTTCACCCATTCTACCGATTTCAGTAGTCATGAATGTCATTAAGGAAGTCACTTAATGTGATATTGAATTTTCTCCTACCCATTTGATTTCATTGATTATAAGTGCATACTCTATACTGTGTTTCTAGAATGGATTTTCAGAAAACATCTCACGACCATTATTGGAATTAATCCAACAAACATTGTTAGTGTTGTATTCTTTCAAATCCTTTTTTATAGAACCCAACATCAATGAACTATGAATAACATTATTTTAATCTGGCCTTGTCATTTTTAATTGTCAAAATTTGATAATTAAAATGATATATGAGGTGTTGTTGGAATGATGAAGGAATAGTTTAATTTTGATGTAGCCATGGTCTTCGTAGTATGAAAATCAATGTTGTATCTTTCCGAACCACATTGATTTCTGAGTCCAACATGATATTTCTGAACCGAGTTCTATGTCTAATCTCTCTAATATATTTTTCCTCACTCTATTCATAATTATGTAATAGTATAATGGAGGGAGAAAAGTGAGATTAATTGAAACCCACATGGTGATGTGTTTTGATCAGAATGAGGTTGACTCCATATCCATTTTCAATAAAGGCTCATTGGATATCAATGTCATTTATCTTATCAGACATGTACTATAGTATGATGTATCCTTGTACGAATAAATTATCATCCCATACTATCAAATAGATAACTACATGAAATTCCGTTGGATCATTCTCTGCACAACATACTTCATCCATGATATCCTCAAATTCAAAATCTCAGTTTCTTGACAAGGATTTGATGATTTCTTACTGAAGATCTTTTGACAATATCAAAGAATCCATAATGGAAAAATTTCCTAGAACATGGTCTAATTGTTTCAATACATCATAAATATAATACATTGGACTACTATTAATAGAATGAAGATATTTATTCACATGTTCTTTTAGAGTTGATGTTCTTGATGTAGATGGACCATCCCATGAAATAGGAGTTGAATGAGCTAATACTATTGGTGTTTTAGGTTGGCAGGGATTTCCTCCACATAGTGGCTGATTAGGGTATGACATATCATATAATTGTTCTTAGAGGATTATTATGTAAAGGAAAACCCTATAATTTTTGGGGAATTCCATTTTTTCTATGGAGATCACTAGAGATATCTGTAACATAATTTGGCCACCTAGGAAGTTCGAGTAGGTGCATGGCTAATGTAGTTACTCCAAAAATTAACTTTTATTCCCATATACCTTCAACTCTTATGAAATATTTCCCTAGTTCCCAAAACATTTTCTTGGTAATTTGGGATTATAATTCTAGTCATCATTTTAGAAGGGATCCATTTGGTTATTAACATTAACATAACAGAAAATAGACTCCTCCCTTAATGTTCGTCTAGTGGGTGGACTCTTATTGTACCATATGGTGGGTCATGCCTATTATTTTGGGACTGTTAGCATAAAGTCCACTAAGGCCAAGCCAAAAAATTTCATCGATAATAGATCACCTCTCTACATCTTCGACATAACTTTCTATTCACTTTGCTTCATGGAAGACAATATATCTGATACTTGTGTTGTCGATGATGTTAGTTTCAATGTAGTTTAATATGAAAATGGAGAAATCAACATTTTTAATTATGCATGAAGGATTGAATTAGTTTTATATCCCTTTTTTCTGATCATCAAATTAGTGAACATGTGTGCACTCTTTCTCTTAGATTCTTTCCCTTAATTCTCCTCCTTTGGATCAATTAAAGATACTTATTGAAAAATTGTTGGAAAATATTTTATCATCACAAACCTAGATTCTAATATATTTTGAAGGAGATTAATGAAAACTAAACAACCCTAGATATGGTTCCCTTATATTTAATGAATGGAGAAATATTTTGGGATATAATAATCACATTATCTACCATGATTATTAATAATTGGAGAAATGGCCAATTTTTCTTCTAATTTAATGATTATGTAGTTAGGGGCCAGGTTATTTTCAAAAAAATAGACATTATTTTTCATTACCTAAAGCATTTTTCTCATCTGATCACTATGGTAATCCTAATGAGGCGGGTGTTATTCCTTGTTCTTAAAGAGGTGGATATTTAAAATATTGTTAATGTTTTTAAGTATAAGCAAGTACATGTTTGTTTATTTGTATCTCTTACGACATGTTCTTTTCCTTTTATAATTCCTAGGTTCAATGGAATTATTCTCGACATTTCCATATTCAGAGAAATGAAGTCCTATTCCTTTTTTCCAATTTTTGAATGTTCATGATACCCAATTGTATATTTCATAGGAATCAACGGTGTGTACAACTCATCATAAAGATTCATTATATATAAGAGAAACACATTTTCTTGAGGGAATAGTTAGTTTAAGGAAAATTTCAATTCATTCCGCTGAGTAATGAATTTTTAGAAACATTAATTCTCCCATTTATTGTAGTTCATATGATAGAATGATGTTGTATTTTGAAAAATTAAGATGATCTATGAAATAATCTTTTAATTGAGGTCTTCCCATCTAGTGACTGACTAAGACTACAAGCTAGTGCACTATACGAAAGCTACTCACTGTAGTTATTAGACAAATCACTAGAGATTTACTACATAGATTTATTTTGGATTACCCATCATGGGATGGAAATGAGATACAAAAAATACCCAAGTGTTTCTATAAGTATCATGATGCATTAATTATTGGAAATATAGAGTTTCCAATGATTTCCAGGGGAAGACTCAAATATACAAATTTAGGGTATGGATTAATTTCCATATTTATTAGAACACATCTTTCATCAATGTCATCCCATGGTTCCATTAGTGACTCAATAGTGGTCATCATCATTCATGGAATTTATGGCTGAGAAAGAGCCTGAACAGTTGGGGTGGATGGATCCTAAACTTGTGCAGTGACTGGTAAGGTCATTGGTGTTGGAAAAACTGGTATCTCCAATGGGTAACCAATAGGGGTATTCTTATAAAAAAGTTAATGAACTTTTTCTAGATTCCCACTAAATACAAATATATCTTGACCAACTACTGTGGGATCCTTGTATATTGTTGGTTGGCATCCCACGTTGAATGGGAATTCCAAATCATCATCATTTTCTAAAAAAACCCACATTGATGAGGTGTTCTAACAAGAGGTGTGAGTTGATGATCATTTGGGAGAACATTTCTAGAAAAAAGGTTGATTTAGAGTATTTCTACATTGACACTCCTCAATTCATTATTTTCATCCAATTTTTGAGAAAATCTATCCTCATGTGGAAGGGGATCAATGTACTTAGGCGGATGATGGGGAAACTTTTTACCATTTCATTTCTTTTAATATAAATGTTGTAATGATGGATTGTTTGAGGGAGGAACAATGTTCAAGGAAGGCCATGGGTTCTGGGTAAGAACATGTCCTTCAAATGTTTCTATATGGACCCCATTATGAACTATAACATGTTCTTCTAACTCCTATGAATTGGTCTCATGTTCAAAAAAATAAAGGAGGGTTGCGTTGACGAAATTCACAAATGGAAAATTCATTTTTGTAATTATATTTGTGTATTTTTGTGAATTTATTCTTTTATTGCCTCCATGTGGGCTTCTCCACTCCATTACTGAATATATTAGAGATGATTGGAGGACAATTATCTGAAGGGAATATCTAGATGGTTCAGTCATGCATGATCTGACTGAATGTGCCACATAAAATGATGGGATGAACTATGAGGATTCATTTTTCAGCATCTTCCCTAATCAAGAGAAGACTAAATCCCACTTAGGATGGGGTTTTTGTAGGGGAAAATATTGTATCCTTAATGGTGGGGTTAGTTCCTGTTCATCTTTTAAAAATCATCAAGACTAGAAGGATACCCTTGAGGTTTAGGTTAATAAGAACCTCAGCCTGAAAGGATGGGTTGACTCCTGAATTTCTGTGGATACTAATTTTACATATTCCCTTATGATTTTACGGAATTTGGTTTGAACATGGGCATGGTGAATCATTTCATATGCACATGGATCAACCTGTTTCGAAGTGCAATGCAATATTTCTAACAACTTCCATGTCTGATGGTTGACTTGTCCAAAATAGAAATCATTCATGACCATTCCATATTTCTCATGCTACCGTACCTAAATATAATTTTCATTTCTTTCCCTACATTAGGGAGAGTTTTTTAGAGCTTTTTTTTATTTTGATGATCTCATACAATGAATATGGTCCATTTATTGTAACTGGCATAGGGATATTACATTTGATGATACCACCTTCAATAGTATTTACTAGTTAGGGATCTCAGTGAAATGTAATGCTATGTGCCCAGTCCATCCTCTGACATAGACATCTATGGAGAATTAGTGACTATTTTTGAAATATTTTTAACATGTTGATGCACGTGTGTTGAATGGTTCCTTTTTTATTCTATGGTTATTATATAGTTAGGAGATCTTCCAACTAAATATGGCATTGCATCACTTCTATTACATTGACATGACTTTGATACTCAGAAAAGGGTAATAGTTTTTATATCTAGTGATGAATATTTTTCCTTATATTGTGACATATTTCATGCAACACAATCTTCCAATAGTAAAATTGGAATTCCGTATTGATGTGTGAAGAAATTTCATAACATGGATGATATATCATCATCATCCTATTGATTCCAAATGTTTAGTATGACTTCTTCATCTTTCTCCAAATGCTCGTTTACATGGCACGACCAAAGTGGATTCTTTCCTGTCACTTTATAATTTGAGAAAATATCAATGGTGGCTTCATCTTCTTTAACAAAAGTTATGTGTCCCATGGGTGGTATAGAGAATGACCCTCACCTTGGAATGTATTCTATTCGATAAATGATTTCACATGCCAAAGAAAAGGCATTATACATTACTAGAAATGTTTTCACGAAATCCTCAAGATAGGAGGGATTTATATACACTTCTTTTCTAATTATATAATGTAACACCCCATGATTTCACAGTAAGTTATTTTTTTAAAAGTAATTCGATAACTTGAACTACAAGCAACATCGAGTTCAAGCACACCACGACTTACCAAACTAACCGTTCAAAATCGATTATGAATATTATTAACTAAACATTGAAAATTATATAATCCTTATAATTTTAGAATCCATATTATGAGTTTCTTAGACACAATGTAAGAACAAATTGTTTGTTTTTAGATAAATGAGGTATATTTCAAAAACTGTAATCTTACCACCCTTTAATGGAGAACCTTTTCTAAATCCAATATTAGAAATTGTTATATATTAAATTCAACAATGTAAACATATTCTTTAGAATAAGGACAGAAAAATTTAGTTTCAATAAATTTTTGGTGTTTTTCTGATAACTTTCATATTTGGGTGAATAGTGAAAAATACTATATTTTAACTGAAAACAACATTTTTAATCAAAATAATTTTTATTGATCAATTGTTCATTTTAATAGTTTGGAAGTATAATTATATTATAATTTTACCATATAATAAAATGATGGTAATTGTAAGTAATTTCACTTTGAAATTGGACATAAACAAGTGTCAATCTTATGATAGTTATTATTTCTTAATAATACGCTTTTTGGTTTTGACAATGAGATTTAATTTTAAATGAATTAATTAAACTTCTATGATTTTAATTTGGTAAAATAATATTCATTTTTGAATTCGGAATATCAAATTTATCCTCAGGTGAAGTTTTTGTATTTTTCTAAAAACTTTCAATTTTTGATGATTACTGAAAAACACTGAGTTATAGTTTAAACCAAAATTTTTATTTAAATATTATTTATTTTATTTAAATTTATTTTTGGTCAAAATAGATAAAAAATAACTTTATATGTTCAATTTAATTCATTGGAGTCATTTTATAATAGTTTTAGATATATAAAAATTTTATTTAACTTTTCACCATCTTTTACCCACCTCCTAGTATATTATGAAAATTCACATAAAACCTAATCTTAATGCTTTTGTGAGTGGAATTTAAATAATTATAGAGACATGGTTAATATCAATTAGTAAAATGTGGTTTAATAAGATAAATATGACTTTTGGTGAATAGGAACTTTTTTACTTTAGTTTACCACGGTTAAAAGTAAATAGGCTATTTAAGGGTAATAGTGATATTATTATTACCCTAAAACATGCCATCATTATGATGGATAAGTATAATTTGATCATAAAAAACCTTAGGAATAAAATATCAACCTATTTGGTTCACTTGGATTAGATTAGGACACTTAATATTATTTTATTTAAAGAATAGTTAAAAGAGTTAAAATCAAAGTTTAATAACTAAAACATATTTTATATAGGGATACAAATAAGATAAATTAGACTATTAATATTAATTATAAAGGTAAAAATATTTCCTACATAATGGTATTTTATTTATATTTTTTTAGATATTAAATATTTTAGTTTATTTATGACACAATGATGATGCAGTAATTACCTAATTAATGAAATATTAAAATAATTAATATTATAAATATCCAAATAAATGTAATTTGATACTTTTTGTGAATTCCACTACTTTTATAGATTAATATGACATATTATTGTTGTTTATATGAATTTTTTTCGAATTAATAGTGCTTTTATGAATTTATTAAAAATAAAATAACAAATAGTGTCAAATTTGACATAAAAGAGTTTTAAAAAAAATATAACATTATTTATTGATATTCTATTCCTAAAAATACAATATTTAGCCAATGGTCATATATAATGATAGGTGTATCATTAATTAACCACTTGTGGTTCTATTTAAGGTATATAGGAACTTTATTAACCATATAATATAAAAATACAAAGAGACATGGTAAATGTATAACTATTTAACTAAGAGTTAGATCTAAAAGTTAAAGTTAATATAGTGACCCAAACCTTTATAAAACCTATTGGTTGAGTGTTTTTCAACCCAAAACCACCTTATACTTTAAAGAATCCATTTTGAGCCATTAGAAACCGAAAATGATTTTATTGTAAAATTATTTAGCTTTTTCTAAGGTGCCCCTCACCCCTCTTATAAAAGTACAAAACCCCTTCTCCCTAATTCACACCTTCTAAGCCATTTTTATTGGCCTAACTCTACCCAAATACCCTCTAAAAATTCCTCCCTTAATATTATAGGCCTCACTTTATTCATAAATCCATCTTATAGAGCCCATTTGATCAAATCAAATTGATGAACCAGAAGAAGAGGTACATATCTCACCACCTCTTTTAGGTTCCTTTCTTCTTCCACTTACTTTTTCTTTATTATTTCCATTATAAAATAATAACTCCTATATATTCTATATACTATGATGATATTATAAATATGGTCCATCCAAATTCATTATTCTATCCATCCTTTGAATGACATGTCTCTATACATGTGTATGTACGGCTTATTGTCTCCACGTCGTGGTGTAATTGTTATTCAATACATTATTATTTGGATGGGTATAATAATGATGTGTAATTAATGTATAAAATATATATATAACATGATTAGGATTCGTTATATATGATATAACATCCATTTTTATATTATTTTAATATCAAATGAATGATATTGTCGTTCATGCATACATACGGATTACTATCTCCTCATAGTGATGAGATTCATTCCCCATAGTATCCATTCAAGACTAATTTTCATTTGATGATTAAAAATAATGTTTAAAGACTTGACAACATTCTGTATATGAATAAGATACATCCCATCCATAAAAAAGATGACTCACATAATAATTAACATAAAGGAAAACGAATCTGTTAACACCCAAAACGACAATAATACTAAGATATTATTTACAAAGAAATGTTAAAAGATCATATATGATATCATATTAACGTATATTATTCTTGTATAATTTAATAAAAATTATTTCAAAATTATACAGGATGTTAACCTACCCTTGACCAAGGAAATGTACAAGGTCATGGTTTATTTCCCAAGGTCTTCATTATCTGAGGTTGCTTATACGTAATTATCTACCGAGACCTCTTTGTCATTCACATACATTTTCAAAAAATTGTATTTCAAAACATTCTTAAAATTTTATATACTATGGGATAATTTCATTTATACGATTTTTTGACTTTTTATAAGATGATTATAAAGGAATCTTTCTGTCGTTTTCCAATCAAAGTCCTTTTTAACCTTTTCAACAAAATTAAAGTAAGAGTGTCTTTTTTAACATATACGGTGGGTGCGGCTATTTTTCACCATTATAAAATCATTGAAGCCTCCCTGACAAGATTATAAGAATATTTTCAAAGTATATGTTTTATTTTATAAATGTGTGACTTTTAAATGATCTAAAAAAATGAGGTATTTCTCTCAAATAGTTTTGATTTGTCTATGTCAACATCCTTTGATGGATTTTAAGGTTATTTGAAGTTGATTTATTATGATAAAAAACATCCATATTGTATTGAATTTTTTTTAATATTTTTGACTATAGGTGTGTTATTTTTATACCATTCATGTTTTAGGGATAAATTATTGACATTTTGTATGCTAATTTTAATACGAATGTTTATGTTATGTTTAAACCTGTTCATATGAGGATTGAATTAGACTTAGTAAGTGACAGGTGGAGCCCTCTATAACTCCTCGATGCATCGGTAGGTCTCATGATACAAACTAGTGTCTTGGCTCAAGGCCTTGATAAAATCTTATTTGTAGTCTTGGAACAAGTCCTTGACTATGTGGTTAAGATAGTCTCGCATTATGCATTCCATCATTATGAAAGTGGTTATTGATATTGCTTGTGATTATTCAACTAGTAGAATATACATGTGAATAAGTAAATGACATTATTTCATTTTCTTATTTCCATAATATGATGAAGATCATGTTTAAAAGGCTTTTGTTTTATTTATACATTGCCTTAAATGGTTATGTTTATTTATGAATGTTTCCGCTATATTGTTATTCTTATTGAGTATTTGAGCTCACACCTTTCTATGTTTTATTTTTCCCAGGATGTGAAGAAGTATTTTATGACTAACCTATTGAGATAGTCTATAGGATCTCATTGTTTTCTATATAAACAATGTTGTTGTAGTTTTCCATTTTATGATTAATGTAAACCTTATGAATGTATCTATGGTTTCCAAGGAAACAAAACTAATCGGTCTTTCAAGAATAGATATTTTGTGATCATGATAATGTTATTTAATAAAGCACCAACTCTAGGTAACTTAGGTTGGGGCGTTATAATTGGTATCAGAGGAAGTTTAGAAAAAACCATGGAAACATGATTTAGATACTTTGATTATATCACATATCCCTAAGATATACATTGAGGATTAGTATGGATGAACTTTCTAAAAAAAATTATTGTAGAGATTTTGTGAGTTTTCCAAAAGATACATCCATGTCTGGATATGAGCATGTAGAGGTGGGTCTAGCACAGATGTACTAGGTGTAAAGCTAGAAAATACCGCTTTGAGCTTGACTCAAATGGGAACTGGTGAATGAAAATGGGAATTACTGCACTCTTGGTTACGACACTACTGGAGGATATGATTAAGATAATTCTCATTTTATTTACAAAACATTATGAATGGTTTATGAATATATACATCCTCAAAGAAAATATTTTTATAATTATGGATTATTTCTATAAACTGTTCAATTTACCTTAGGTATTCTATAAGTATGGAATTATTTATTCAAAATCATAAACGGATCTAGTTTATTCCATTGTATAGAAATGGCGCATAGTAGAAGGAACATGAAGTCTAGAAATACGTATGATCCAATGATTAAGAAGGGTAATATATTTCACGGTATTAAACCAACATTTAGAAGGGAAATATAATCCCATGTATTTTCAACATATGAATAAATAGTATCATGTGAAAATAAGATAAGTAAATAATTATCTAAGTCACATGGATTTGGAGGGAAGCAAGAGAAGAAAAGTATGGAAGAGAGAAATATGGATAAAGGGAAGATGGAAAATTAGAATATTCCTATATGTGATAAATGTGGGAAGAAACACCCTGAAACATTCTTAAAGGGAATGTGAGTTTGTTATTAGTGTGGAGAAAAAGGACACAAAGTACGTGATATCAAGGGTTAGAAAAAACTTTCAAATGTACAATTCATCATCTACAATGAGTTGGGACACTATGTGAACCAATGTCAAAATCATCAGAGTATTCCCAAAATGATGTTATTGGATATTAATCAAGTTATGATACTACCACAGACGGGGAGTAATGATTAGAGTTCTTATGTTGTTATTAAATAATTATGTCATTTGAGTGTGGTATTAATGATTTACTGGTTATAATAATTATAGAGTATATAAGTATTTTACTGTAGTACTATTTCATTAAGGACTTGAGATTGTGTGGAACAAAGAAAAGTAACTCAATTGAAGGTTAAATTTTTTGGAAAATATATGGTTGAGAGAAAGATAAACCATAATATGTTTCTGATACTGAGGTAGTGATTTTGGAATAATACATGTCTGATTTCAATAAATTATATTGGATATTCCTGACTACTATAAAACTGATTAATGATTTTTTATATTCCATCATTAATGGATTTTACAACATTTTTGGATGGAAGATGTATATCCAGAATTCAATAAGGATTAAAAGATATTGAATATAATCAATAAGGTTTTATGGTAATTTAGGCGTTACCATGTATTAAAATAATACACGATGAAGGTGTTAAAATATTATTACGTGGAAAAGAGGATCTACATTTTGTTTAACTACCTTATAAATTTTGGATTGTGAGTTTGGATAGAAGTATTTTCAAAAAGTATAAAGGTTGAAATGTATTGTGTTTGAAAGGTTATTTGTGGATTTTTATTAAAAGGACAACACGTAGACCGCATGACAACCCATCACATCAGACAAATCTATAGGAATCAAACCCACAACCATAGTGATATTGGGATTTATCGCTTACCACTACACTACGTGAATTCCCTGTATTGTATAAGGTACATTAATTTTTTAAAGAGTCTAATATTTTAATTTTAATTTCATTGTTTTTGGAACCCTATACGATTAGGATAAATAGAATATATTTTTTTAAATCTTTTAGAGTGAAAGATGAGTTTGTGGTAGGAATTAGGTGAATGATGAAACTCTACTTGTCAAGTATATATATACATATATATTTTTCCTCTTATTATATGGATAAATTAATTCTTAAACATTAGGGAAGGGATGTCAAAACCAAAAATGTGTTATCCTAAAACCTTATGTTTTGTTGAACTGAGGTATTTTAAATCATCATAAATTGATGGATTTAAGGCCCTCAATTTTACACTTGTTTGTTATTGATGACCTCAATCACTCCCTATAAATATTTACGTTTTCCTCCAATTATGTGTCATTAATTCCCACCAATGTTCTCTTAATTGAGATCATAATTTGGTAGTGACCCTTTCATTTCCCTTTTCCTTATATTAAGACTACATTTTATTATCTCAATTTCCGATGTGGGTTTTTGCCAAGGGTATTTTTCTATTTTCAACCATTTATTTTTTTAAAAACAATTTCAAATTGTGAGGACACAATTTGTTGAAGGATATAGGAATATAACACCCCAATATTTCATAGTACGTTATTTCTTCAATGTAATTTAATAACATTCACTACACGCTACACTGAGTTCTAGTGCCCCACAACATAACAAAATAACCATTCAAATAGGTTACGAATAGTAATAAGTAATCATTGAACTTCATATAATCCTTATAATTTTAGAATCCATATTATGAGTTTGTTAGACTTAATGTAAGAACAAATTCATTTTTTCAGATTAAATAGGTATATTTCAAAAAATGCAACTTACCCCCATTTAATGGAGAACATTTTTCAAATACAATATGTGAAACTATTATATATTAAATTTGAAAAGAGAAAATTCTTCTTTAGAATCGGGACATAAAAAATTAGATTCAATAAATTTTTTGTGTTTTGCTGATAGCTTTCATATTTGGGTGAATAATGAAAATTACTATATTTTAACTGAAAACAAGTTTTTTAATCAAAATAATTTATAGTGATAAATTATACATTTTAATGGTTATGAAGTATAATTAGATTATATTTTTAACATTTAATCCAATTCTGGTCATTGTAAGTAATTTCACTTTGATATTGGACATAAACAAGTGTCAATCTTTTGATAGTTTTTATTTTTTTAAAATATGCCTTTTGGTTTTGACAACAAAAATTAATTTTAAATTAATGAATGAAACTTCTATGATTTGAATTAATTTAAATAGAAATAATTTTTGAATTCAGAATATCATAATTAACCTAGGGTTAAATTTTGGTATTTTTCATAAAACATTCAATTTTTGACGAATAATGAAAACACTGAGTTATAGATTAAAACCAAATTTTTATTTAAATAATTATTTATTTTATATAAATTTATTTTATTTCATTATATATAGATGATATCTTTATAATTTAAATGAAAATCATTGGTGTTAGTTTAAAATAATTTTAGATATATAAAAATTTTATTGAACTTTCACCATCTTTTACCCACCTCCTAGGTGATTTTCAAATTCACATATAACATAATTTTACCACTTCTGTGAGTGGAATTTTAAAATTATGAGAGAAAAAGTTAATATAAAGGGGTAAAATGTGGTAAAATATGATAAAAATAATTTTTAATGAATATTAACTTTTTTAATTTTATTTACAACTTTTAAAAGTAAATAGGGTAATTAAGGGTAAAAATGTTATTATTATTACCCTAAAACATGACCAAATTCTATATGATAAATATAATTAGACCATAAACAACCTTAGGAATAAAATATTAACCTATTTGGTCCACTTGGATAAGATTCAGACAACTATTATTATTTTATTAAAAGAATAGTTAAAAAAGATAAAATCAATGTTTAATAAATAAAACATTTTTAATATAGGGTTACACATAAGATAAATTTGAATATAAATATTCATTATAATTATATAAATATTTCCTAATTAATATTATTTTATTTATATTTTTTAGACATTAAATAATTAAATTTATTTATAACACTGTGATGATACAATAATTTGCTAATTATTGAAATATTAAAATAATTGATATTATAAATATCCAAATAAATTTAATTTGAGACATTTTATGAATTACACTAATTTTATAGTGTAATATGTCATATTAGGGTTGGTTAGGTGATTTTTTTTCAAAGTAATAATGCTTTTTTGAATTTACCAAAAACAAAATACTAAATAGTGTCAAAATTGACAAAAAAAGTTTTTTTAAAAACAAATATTATATTATTAATTGATATTCTATTACTAAAAATATAAGATTCGGCCAAAGGACATATATTATGATAGGTGTATCATTAATGAACCACTTGGGGTTCACTTGGAATTATATAGTATGTTTATTAACCATATCATATAAAAATACAAAGAGACATGGTAAATATCAAACTATGTAACTAAGAGTTAAATCTAAAAGATAATGTTAATATAGTGACCCAAACCAGTCTAAAACCTATTGGTTGAATGGTTTTCAACCCATAACCACCTTAACCTATAAATAATATATTTTTTAGACATTATAAAGTTAATATGATTTTATTATAAAATAATATTTCAAGCTTTTCCTAAGGTGACCACCACCCCTCTTATAAAAGGCAACTCCCCCTCCTCCCTAATTCACACAATCAAAGCCACTTGGCTCGGCCTTACATTTTCCAAATACCATCTCAAATGTTCTATATTAATTTCAGTGGCCTTAATTTAGTCAGAAAGCCAACCTAAGGAGCCCTTTTTATGAAATCAAAAGGAAAAACATGAAGAAAAGGTAAATATCTCACCACCTCTTTCAAGTTCCTTTCTTCTTCCACATCCTTTTTCATTTTTGTTTCCATTCTAAAATTATAACTGAAGTATCTTATATATACTAAGATGTTACTATATATATGGTATAAAAAAATTCATTATTCTACCCATCCTTTGAATGACATGTCACCATACATGCGTACGTATGGCTTACCATCTCCACGTCGTGGTGTAATTTTTATTCAATACATTATTTTTTGGATAGGTATAATAATGATGTGTAATTTATGTAAATAATATATATAACATGATAAGGATTATTTATTTATGATATAACATCCAATTTTATATTATTTTAATATCAAAAGAATGATATATTCGTTCATGTGTACGTATGGATTATCGTATCCACATAGCTAAGAGATTCATTCCCCATCGTATACATTCAAGAGTAATTTTTATTTTATGATTAAAAATAATGATTAAATACTTGATATCATTCTCTATATTAATAATATACATCCCATACATAATTAATATTACTCACATAACAAATAATATAATGGAAAACATATCCGTTAACACCAGAAACGACGATAATACTATGATATTATTATCAATAGAATGTTAAAAGATCATATATGATATCATATTAATGTATACGATTCATGTATAATTTAATAACAATTATTTCACCATTATACAGGACATTAACCTACCCTCTACCAAGGAAAATTACAAGGTAAGGGTTTATTTCACAATCTCTTCATTATCTAAGGTTTTTATACGTTAATTATCTACTGGGACCTCTTTATCATCCACGTCCATGTTTCTTAAAAAATTATTTCAAAACATTATAACTATTTTATAGAGTATGGGTTAAAGTCAGTTATACCTTCTTTGACTTTTTATAAGATTTTTATAAATTAATCTTTTAGTCGTATTCCAAATATGGTCCTTTTTAACGTTTTTGACAAAATTTAGGTAAGAATGTTTTTTTATCTTATACAATGAGTGAGGCTATTTGTTTCCATTATAAAATCCTAGAATCTTACGTTAAAATCTTATAAAAATATTTTCAAATTAAATGTTGTAATTTATAGTTATGATACTTTTAAATTATTTCATAAAAAAGAAATATTTTCCTCACATTGTTTTGATTTCATCTATGTCAACATCCTATGATGGATTTTATTCTTATTTGAAGTTGATTTATTATGATACAAAACTTCCATATTGTATTGAAGGTTTTGTGATATCTTTTACTTTGGATGTGCTATTCTTATACCATTTATTGTTTATGGATAAGTTATTGACATTTCGTATGCTAGTTTTAATAAGAATGTTTATGTTATGTTTAAACCTTTTCATATGAGTAATGTATTGGACTTAGTATATGATGGGTGGAGCCCGCTATAGCTCCTCGATGCAACGGTAGGTCTCATAAGACAATATAGTTTCTTGGCACAAGGCCTTGAAATAACTTTATTTGTAGTCACGGCACAAGGCCTTGACTATGTGGTTATGATAGTATGACATTATGCATTCAATTATTATGAAAGTGGTTATTTATATAGAATGTGATTATTCGACTAGTAGAATATCCTTGTGAATAATTAAATGTGATTATTTAATTTTATTTTTTCCATGTTATTCAGAAGTTCATGGTTAAAAGGATTTTGTTTTAGTTATACATTGTTGTAAATGCTTATGCTTATTTATGAAAATTTCCACTATATTGTTATCCTTACTGATCATCTGTGCTCACCACTTTCTAGGTTTTATTTTTCCCAATATTTGAAGAATTATTTTATGAATAACATATTGGGACACTGTATGGGATCTCAGTGTTGTGTATGGAAACAATGTTGTTGTAGTTTTCCATTTTATGATGTAATGTAAACCTTATGAATTTATCTACTATTCCCAAAGCTACTAAACTAATTGTTCTTTAGAGAGATGATATTTTGTGGTCATGAAAATGATATGTAATAATGCACCGACATTAGGTAACTGGGTTCGGGGCATTACAAATAATTATCTAGAAAATATAAATTAATTTTCTAGATTGATCATTATCAACAAACACCATCATGGGGAGGCCCACCATAGTGGATTATAATAAGGATAAGTCCTCTGTTCTTCTTCATATTTTGGAAACATGGAGGGCTTTTGGGGCCCTCAATAGGAGTTGAGGTCTTCAGTTAGATTGGATTTTTTCCAGGAATAAATCCTTCATAGTGATGTTCTGGAGAAGAACACTCAAAATGTCTCTTACTTACACAATAATTTTTTAATGGGAGAGTAGGATCTTGAGATTTCATAGATAATAATAGATGGGATTTAAGAACTCTAGAATTATTTAAAGTAGGACTATAGATCTACCTTTCTGTTTCAATCTTCTTTGATGAGGAAACTTATTAGATGCCCTTTAACGAGCAACTAGGGGCACCATCTAGGGGAAGATGATTCCATGGATAGGTGTTAGTTCCTTCCGTAGAGTGTCTATTAGGATAGGTTTGATAACTCTAATTAGAGATGGTGAATGTTCCCAGTGCAATTTTCTGTAAAATATGTCAAATTATACACCATAAACCTCTTGGATGGGAGTAGAGGTGTGTGTCTACTCAAAGGTGACATACTATTGAACCATCCCATTTTTGGGGATAGAGTTGTGTGCATGTCCCTAGGGAACTACTATCAATGTCTATATGTTGTCTTTTATGGTTTTTTGGATGTGGGAATGGATTTTCGTCTACCATTTCACCATTTAAAGGATATTAATTGTGACATGAGTAGTCGTAATGTGTATATTGGCCCCCCATGTATCTGGATTAGGTGTATATGTTTAACCTATTGTCCACTTAATTCTAATAGATACTAGTATTACTAGTGTGTAGGGGAAGGGAGATGATTCTACACCATTCTTGTCATCTAGAATTTTTGATTTACTTATCCCAGTGATGTCAGATGAAACTAATAACAATGTTTATTAATGCAGGTAGGTGTGTGTTCTTGTTTTTGGATTCATGTCAAACATTGTTAGTGGGATTCTTTGAGATCTCCAGGAAATATCTGTTATAGGCATGGTTTGAGATGAAATGCGTATGTTCCTACTCATGTTATGATATCAGAATTGAATGGTGGGATTCCATGAATGTTGTGAGATGAGTCTTCTGGCTAGCTGAATTGATGTAGATGGTAGTATGTTCCTTCTTAGTATTTTCATCCGTATTGGGATGGGGGATTATCAGGATGGGGAAGAGGTGTGACCCATATCCCTATTGATAGATCTCTACACATGGTGGGATATCTTGCATGCCTTGGTCTACATGTCCCAGGCCAGTCATCCAAGGAAAGGACTATCGCCATATTGAGGGATCACTATAGCATATCGTTATAGGTGGTTATTAAAGGAAGGATCCCTTGATTAGGACCCATGTGTTTTCAAGATGATTCTGTATGTGGCCTCTTGAACCACCACTCAAAAATGTGGTTGCGACTGGTTATTTCATTATATGGATAGGCCGTTGAAATAGATATAGACGATAGTGAGTTCTATCTATGTCATTACAACTGTTTGTTGATGAATATACAATCGATTGGGCTTAGTGAGCTGGAGGACCTGTTGGGTAGCCTCTAAGGTTCGGATTGTACCGTGATAATGGTACTCCTAGACCAGTGTGTCAGAGTCCTGAAAATGAATATGTTGGGTTGGGATGACATTCTACATGTCAGTGAAGATCGAAACTGAGTATTAACTAGTGTATCTATCAATGGAATCTATAATGGTACCATTAGATTGAATGTATCTTTGAGATAATTTTTCCTATGATATAAAAAACATATAACAAAACTTCATCAAAGTCACATATCATCTGAATGAACACATGATTGATTGATTTTCTTTTATAACCCTCTTTAATCATGTGAAATAGGCTTGAAATGTGGTAAAAAATCATCCTACTGATGGAGTCCAATCAAGTTCATCATTTTTTCCCTTCCGAATATCAGTCACCAAATGATTTATTTTAAGGGTTGAGTTGTGTGAAATCATTCATGTCAGGTTTACTATATCCAAATGAGTTCCAATGGGTCTTTTCATGCAATAGGGAACACCCAATGGTTCTATATCCTTAAGGTACCTATATACAAAAGGTAGGTGCTCATTGGGGTATTTTTCCGATGAATCATATGAAATCACATTGGTCAAGAGGATGGGAGGTCGAGCTCATACCAGTTGTTTTGGAAGGATATATTGATACTCCATGAATCTCATATAAGATGCTGATATATTATTGAATCCATTATTATTTAATAAGAATGATGTTGGTTACCACTGAAATAATTATCAACTATTATCATGAATGGATCTTGGGGTCATCTATGTGTATCTATTATTCTACATCAATGGATAATCAATTGAATCTATGGTTATACATCAATGGTATCCTTTTATATAATACATATAGAATCGATGGTCGTTATTTCAATGATGCTAGTTTTCTAGCCATTAAATGAAGAACTATGACGTGTATATTAATACAAGGATATGAGAGTTGTTTGGGTGTTGGGATCAGACCCATGGATGGGCATCTGATGTATTCTTCTGAAAGGAATCCGAAACCACATAGTTTTATGCCAATTAATGGGTAAAACATAACTTTTATGTTCATGTTAAATGGAAATTACCATATATTTTATGTTCATATGGCATGGGAATCTAGGTGGATGATTCCTAGTTAAATTTTTGGTGTGGGACTTATTCTGAATCATCCATGGGAAAATGGAAGGGATATGAATTAAATTGCTGAATTAGACCCTACTGGGAAGGTGTCCTAGAGGAAACATGGTTGATTTTGGATAATTGGGTTTGGGCCTCAGGGATGGTTTTTTTGATTTTCATTTGGATGGGAACAAAATCCCACATTGTTTTATGGTGATGGCATTCACCATTAAAATCATTTTTAGATTATTCTCATAGTGGAGTATGGCCCATTACGTAGATAAAATTATTGATCAATTCTGAAGAGAATTCTATCATAATTTATGTTATGATTGGGACATACTCAAGTGGAGGAATCCAATCGATTGGCTTTCCATGGTGATTAATCTAATAGAGGATACCCACATTGGTGAAATGTTGGGGATTATACCAAATAGGAGGCCCTGGTTCGGGTTGGGGCTAACAAATGGAATTATTTCCAAAACTATTGGGATCATATGAATGATATTACCACTATATACATCTAACGCCATATGATTCCTGGCCAGTATAATAAACAAGAGGAAAATAAATATCATGAAAACCATAATACATTCATTTCCATGAGGCTGGATCCTTGGCCTTGATGACCCACTCCCAGGATTCATTCTGAAAAAAGGAAAGTCGATGATTCAATGGATGGAACCCTTATATGACTATAATCTAATGTGGTGGATGTCATGATCATGGATATAAAAGGTATAAGCAAAAGATCCAAAAAAACCACAAACCGAACCTGATCCGCATGTGGATGTGCGTGAGGGTATGACACAAACCTCTCCTCACATTAATCTATAATACGAAAATTGTATTTAGAAGAAAATTGGAAGGTATAAGGATGGAGAGGAGAGGACTCATGTTCCATGCTTTCTCTGACTCAATGGCTTGGAGGAAGAGTTAAGTATTTGTGAAACATCATCTAAGAATGTATGGGTTCTTACTCAATGATGGAATCCCTAAAAGTAATTATGTGTAAGTGGAGAGGATCTTATTACATGTCAAGATGAAAATAATCTATAATCCTTTCCCACAAAACATGGAAATGGAGGCTCCAGGCCAAATAGATGACAAAGGTTGGATGTGAAACTATTCCTAGTATCCGAGACCTAGAACACCCTGACATTATCCTTGGGGTAGTGGTCCATGTGACCGAAGTAATGAAAAACCACATTCTACTCGAGGACCAAATCCATTTGTAAGGCTATGTGTAGTATCCCATTTAACCACAGAATTAAATTTTAAATTGGAGAAATTCTATTAATACCCTTTTATGGTCGTGCATGTCCTGAGGCATTGGTAGTAGTTTCAGCGTGGTATCTTTAACAAAATTTAACTAAAGGAAGATAATAAATTACATGGATGGCTTTTAAAAAGGCATGATCTGTAGCATATGTAGGCTGAAATTTAGGTTAAACTGAGTGGGTTTTCATAGGTAGGATTGGGTGATCCAGGGAAGGATTAGGTAGGGGGAGCTCCGCATAGGTAGGCTTGGGCGATCTACTTATTCCCTAGCTGATGGACCACATGGGAAACTAGACATGAGTGAGACCTTGCTCAAGTATTCAAGGGTCTCCAATGTTTATCCCTAATGTGTCTCATGTTGGTCCCTTGTTACGGAAGGTGGCATCGCTTTAGTTTTAGTCAATTGTGAGGAAAAAAATTCTAACATAGGTGATATGTGTTTCAAACCATGGGAAAAAATTAGATTCACTATCCCTATTTAATTACATCCTCTTAAGATTTAATATGAATTCCATTAATGTGTTGTATGGATTGAGTGAAGGAATATGAAGATCGAAGCATAAGTTGGCCTTTGGGAACTTTCATCCTCCAAATGAATACCCCATGGTATAATTTATTTATTATTATTTGACCATGGGTATAAGGGATACCTCACTCAGGGGTGCCTCTTAGGATTATCACACATGATCTCACTCAAACTATTCGCACTGGTTGTCATGTAGGTACCATAAGTGACGATGCTAGATTAGGGTACCTTGGTGAATGGACATTGAAGTATTTTTTTGATCCATTTCATTTTTCATTTATCTACTTTTCCTCTCCCAAAGGTATTTCACATTTTACCTTTTTCATTGATGTGAAAAAATGGAGTCTCAACAATTCCCAATGGTTTCTATATTTACTTTGTAGTGTTAATCATATTTTATGAATTTCTTTTTCTTTTAAAAATTTTAATTCGTGGTTTAATCATCCGGTAAGACTTCAATCTTATGGAGTATACCATTGTGTGGTCATTATTATTGTTTTATATATTTTGTAACTAATATTAGTTGTGATAATGATTATTATAACAGTATTTATTCATATTTCCATTCTTTATAATAATAAAATATTCATTATGAAAAAATAGATCTATTATTAATGATAATTTTTTTGGTATCTTTATATTATCCCCGATTAAAAAAATCGATAAAATTTGATATTTTCATCAAAATAATTAAGGAATATTTTCTTCCATAACTTATTTAGAATTTCATGTATCTTCTAAAATCATGTTATTTCCCCAACAAAAATTTTCATCTCAATTTTTCTTATTCATCGCCACTTTTTTACACATTTAAAGAATATGGATTAATTCATATTCATATGAAAAAAGGTTACAATCTTGAACTGTAAATAAGAACTATATTTTCTCATTAGAAATATAATTTCTCAATATATTCATACGGATGGCACCATGGACACTTTATAGATTTAAAATTAGTGCTAATCAGTAATAAACTGCACCAAAATGCTTTATAATTTAAAATATTCAAATGTACCATGGAATTTGATTCTCCTTTATACCTAATATCATAAATCCTTTATATGATTATATATTGATAAATAAATGATCTCGAACAGATAGACTTATATCTTCTATTGGATGAAATGATAAAATTTATGTTCACTCTTAGTAGACAAGATGTGTTTCTAAATAACACTAATAATTTTTAAAGCCTCTTCAAAATATATGGTTCTAATGCGTTCTAATCTCCATCTTCAGTTAAAAATACTGTAGATATATACCATTTTCCATATAAATCATTAAATGATGCCATTTGAATACATTTCTAGAAACTATTTTTATTTGATCATTCACTAAGTTGAAGTTGTTCCTCTAAATTCCTTCAAAATAATTTTTTTTGATCATTGCATGACATCCAATGATGTAATTTTACTCTCATACTACCCATAGATTTTATGGTGAAAGGATTTTTGTAATGCCCCGACACCAGAATCTAAAATCCAGTGAATTATTTTAATACATTGGCATGATTACATGGAATCAAAACCTGAAGGATGCCCATGGTTGGCCATGACTCATCCAATATGGTTAGGAAAAGTGTTAAGTTAATTTTTTATTATTATAATATTATTTCTACCTTGAGTTACCCCTTTTAACATTAACTGATGAAAATAAAATTCAAAAGTTACATTTCACGTAAAATTCTTTTCAAATTATTGAACCACATTTTACTTATTAATAACAACCATGTATCTCGGGTTTTTGAAATTCAATTCATAGAAGTAATAAAATTTCATTTAAATGAAAATCTCTGATTTTTAACTACTACTTAGTCGTTTCACTATTCATCAAATATTGAGGTTTTTCAGAAAAATACCAAAAAATTAACCTAAACAATATTTGATATTACGAATTCAAAAATGATGTATATTTTACCAAATTCAAGACATAGAAGTTTTATTAATTAATTTAAAATTAATACTCATTGTCAAAACAAGTAGCATGTTTTTAAGATACAATAACTATCAAAATATTGACACTTGTTTAGGTATAATTTCAAAGTGAAATTAATTACAATTACCAACATTGGATTAATGGGTAAAAATATAATCTAATTACACTTAAATCCCAATTTAATATATAATCTATCCTTATAAATAAATTATATTAAAAGGTAGTTTTTAATTAAAATATATTATTTCTCACTATTCATAAAATATGAATATTATTAGAAAAATACAGAAATTTCTTCCAAAGTAAATTCTGATTCCCCGATCTATAGAAAAATTTTACTTTGTCAAATTGAATATTTAAAAGGGTCAAATATTGGATTTAAAAAGTGTTCATAGTTAAAATGTGGTAAAATTGAATTTTTATTAAAAAATACAATTTTTATCTGAAAAATTGAATTTTTTCTTATAATATGTCTATGAACCACAAAATACATAAGATAAAATTATATGAAGTATATAAAACTCAAAATACAGTTAATACTATTCATAACCACTTTTGAACGGCTAGTTTGGTAAGTTGTGGTGCACTCGAACTCGATGTTGCGTGTAGTGCAAGCTATTGAATTTAAAGAAAATAACTTAATATGAAATCATGGGGTGTTACATTCTATAATCCTTCAATAAATTTTTTCCTAGAAATTTGAAATTGTTCATCGAAAATATAATGTTAATAATAGAAAAATACCTTTTTGGAATACCCACATCAGAAAATGGGATAAAAAAATTTAGTCTTAATTAGAGATAAATGGAGATGAAAATGTCACCAACAAATTATGATCTCGATTAGGAAAATATTGGTGGATATTAGAGACACATAATTGGAGGAAAAATGTAAATATTTAGAGCGAGTGATTGAGGTCATCAATCACAAACAATTGTAAAATTGAATGGCCTCAAAGCCATAAATCTATGACTATTTAAAATATCATCGGTTCAACAAGACATAATGCATTAGGATAACACATTTTCGGTTTTAAGATCCCATCCCTAGAGTTTAATAATTAATTTATTCATAGAATAAGAAAAAAAATATACTTTACAAGTATAGTTTCATCCTTCATCTAATTCTTACCAAAAACTCATATTTCACTCTAAATGATTAGTATTACGATGACTTGGTCACACCGGAAGTGCTAGAATCAAATTATAAAGAATCAAATAATCCTTAATGGGTGAACTATATATTTACCTTTTCATTAGAGATTAACAAAAACAAAAATGGTTAGTAAAAGATCAGATGATCCCAAAAGGATAATATTTTAGAGAAAGAAATACTAATCTTAAATTTTAAAATTATACCAATAATACCCAAAGTTCAATAAATACCATTCAATAAAAAATAGTCCATAATATCTTTCAATATAATCTAAAATATTATTGAATCCAAAAACTCAGAATAATTTGCTTACATCGCCTTCCAAAATAAATAGTATCTGCAAATAATATCGACCACTCTTAAAGTCACATACTTAAAAGTAATTAAACTAATAAAATATTCCCTATGATAAGTAAATAATTTCTATAAATAATCCAAATCTCTATAAATCCACAATAAAAACATATGTAAAAAAACACCATTAATCATCAAATGAAATCCAATAGTATTCTATTTTCCTTAGGCATATAGTATTCCCAATATAGTGAACGTCATCAAAAATAACATTTATTACTTAATCAACAAATCATTTTCCAATACTAAAGATATTCATTTTATAAGACATAAGAATTAGTCACACTAACCAGGGACTTTCCATAGTCTAGTTGTAGGCAATAAATCCCAATCGCACTATGTTTATGGGTTCTATTCTAATAGCTTTGTTTGATGCGAAGGGTTGTCACATAGTCTGTGTGTTAACATTTTTAATTTTTTTTATTATTTTATTATATTCCCAATAATGTGATAGATTCCACAAAATAATCATAACAATATTTAACCACAAATGTTATCTCATACAAAACATTTTCAACCCAAAAATTAATAACCTGCAATTTCCTCAAATTCAAGAATAATAGAAACAAAAATGGTTCTTTATAACTATATTTACAAAAGGGAAGATAATTATACCTCAAATAGATTTTTTAAATAAAAAACTGTCGGGTTATGCATGCAACAGAAAAGCCTTCTAATTTAACCTCATCGACAAAGATCGGTAATAACATTAATCATTGTTCCATCCAATTATTTCCACATCAGTTCTCTCTTGACCAAGAGGTTATCCTATATAATAGGCCATTGACTTGGGTGAACCCAAGGTCCCATACATTTACGACAAATGACCATAATTGGATTCGTAGGATCATCTTTCTTTTTATCCATATTACACATCATTTTTCTTCTGCAATTCTTACATTAGGCCCTTCATTACCACACATAAAGCATTTCATTGTTTCATTAAGACACCTTCATAGGTGTCTTTATCCACATTTCTTGCAAGATGGTAAATGAGATTTCATTTCTCCATGGTCTTCACTACTGGAGCTCTTATCATTCACCACTTTTCTCTTATTTGTTGTGTCTGGGAGTTGGTTAATATATATTATATTCATCATATTTTTGGAAAACTGCTTTGGCATGAAGACAATATCTTTTATTCCTATAAACATTCAATTTCAATTATCACTTCCACCACTATTCCAACATAGTATATCTTGTTCAATGTTACTATGACCTCCTTGGAATCCATCCATTAACTAAAACCAGAAATCATTGTGTGAGCAAGAATAGTCATAAAATTATTTATAAAATATCATCACACCATATTTTCAATCTAAAACACCATATGATTAACCAAGGTTATGTATTCTCATCTTATATAAAAATCCATCAAATCGGGTTGAAAAGAAAATTAGAATTGTCTTAAACATATCCCCCTAGATTTTCGTAACCAAAATAGTATCATGGATCTTTGTTGTATACCAGGATGCCCCGGGTCAAGACCAAAACTCCTTGTTTGTGTTTTCACTCCAGGGTACATCTGTTCCAGAGACACCTATTTCTGCTCGTATCTAGACAGGGTTGTATTGCTTGGAAAATACACAAAATATCTACATTTCCAAAATTTTAGGATGTTCTTCTGTACCAATACTCAAAGTAAATCTTAGGGTAATTTTCCCTTATCAGAGTTTATCTAAATTTAGTTTCCAAGGATAGTAGTAAACTTCATCTGATACCAACTGTAATGCCGTGAACCCAGAATATAGGAGCTGGTGCATTATATTAATACACTGGAATTATTATAAGGAATTAATCCCGTAGGACTAATTAGTTTTGTAGTCTTGGAAACAATATGCATACATAAGTCAAAATTACAACTTGAAAAGAAAAAAAACACTATTTTATTCTAGTAGAAACATCCAAGATTCCATGATTATTCTTGCAAGTCACTTATAACTAACTTCTTTATATCCTGGGATAATGAAACATGGGAAAGGGGTGAGCCCAGATTCTCATTAAGAGTATGAAATACAGTGGAAGATAATATAAACATTTGGCATGGTGAATGATTAAAAACACATGCCTTAATGAATAATAAACAAGAGAACTTTATGGCAGGAATATGAGCTATGTAAATAATTCTATAATAATAAATAGTCATGGGTTTTCTACTAGTCTAATAACCACATGAAATTTTAATAGATAATCTCATAATGATTGAATGAATAATGCTAGATATTCTGAAACTTTTTTCAAGGCCTCAGACAAGACCTCTAAAAATTATTATGGCCTCGGCCAAAACCATATATCAAAAATTGGGAAAGGCCTAAGAAAACTCCTGGTCTAATTGTCTCATGAGACATACCGATTAATCGAGGAGCTATAGTGGTCTCCACCCATCACTTACTATATCCAATACATTCCTCATATTAAATGGGTGAAATATTATCTAAACATTCGTATTAAATCTAACATACAAAAAGTCAATACTTTAACCTCAAACCATCAATGGCATAAAAATAGCACATCAATAGTCATACATAACTCATTCAATACAATATAGAAGATTTATTTATAATAGATTAAAATCAATTGATAATAATGAAGGATATTGACATAGATGAAAATAATCAACAAATCTATATAAGAGAAATATCTCCATTTTTTCTTGAAAACATTTCAATGTCTCACTATTTATTAAGAAGTCATTTAAAAAATATTTTTGAATCAATTTTTACTATACCAATTTGAATATTTTAAAAGGGATTTTAATTTGAAAACATTAATGTACATATGAATAAATTCTTAAAACCATGTTTAAAACATGGTCATTGATGAGAAATATTTAGAAGAATAAATCATTAAAACCTTTAAAAATGATATTTTAGTTAGAGGTTCTAACCAATTGAGAGACGCTTGAATAAAAATAATAGAAGAAATAAAAAATTATAATATCATGAGAATAAATTATTTCATGATATACTATGTCAAAGGATAGTATATACATCATATAAAAGTGAATTGGTCCATAACAACAAAGAAGTCTCAATGGAATGTAAATCGAGATAAAGTCCCTTATAAAAACTCTATCCTTAGGTTGAGGATAAATCAATGACATAGTTTTGTGCGAAAAATAAAAATACACTCAATATAAATGAATATTAATTTTAAATCAAGAAGAGGACATTCACACATATTCTTGTATAAACAATACTAATGGCTTGGATGTTTATCTCAATGAATGGAGATTGAGTTAAGATTACTCTTATCAAGTTCATATCAATGAGTTGTGATATTATAAATGGAGTTATTATGTGTATCAAATTTATATACACAAAAGGGGAGTGGAAATTACTACATAAACAATAAATAGTTATTCCCCACATAATCTTGGAGTAAAATAGTTAATGAAGTACGTGTAAATATGAAAGAGTGGAAATTGAAATTTGAAATTACCATGCTGATTTGGTAACATAAAAAACATACAGCCCATGAAAGAAGGATTATACAATGATGATGTAAATAAACATAAATTAAATTGTATTACATAATGAATAAAATCAGGGACAATACATATTCCAGACAAAATGAAATAGTGGCCAATATAGCATGAATCTCACATGAATAAAAATTGAGATGAAAACCCCTTACATCATTGTAATCAATCGAGTTTTATGACCAATTGTTAATTACCACAAAATGAATCACAGAATACCATGAATATAAATAGAATCATGATCTTATATATCAAATGGAAGTACAAAATAAACCACATTCAATAAATAAGTGATAGACAATGGAAATCTCACTGAATTTAAAGTGAGATAAGAAACCCCTTACCTCAAGTCCGAGTTGTCTAGTATGTTCCTTGTTCTTCCTGAATAAGAAATTTATTTTAATTTCAACTTGATTAAGAATATTTTTAATGTTTATTTTTCCTTTAATATCACTTATGAACTTTCTATAACAATTATTTAATTATTTGAGTTCATATTGGATATTTTATTGATGTTCAGAAAATGAGTAAAAATAAACATGTTATAATTACAATTTTTCCATGTGGTCAAAAGAACATTATCTCCAGAATCATATACATGATTTAGATATCATATATATAATATATATCTAGAATATATATTTATTTATAATAGTACAATACTTTTGACGATTAGAAATAAAATGCACCGTTCATGGAGACGGTAAGTTGTATATACGCATGACCGTTACATTCATTCCTATTTTGTATATTAATGGAATTAAAACGTAATGATTCATAGGTATATTATAATTACAGTATAATATAATATATAATATCATTAACTCCATACTTTATACATCCCCCACAAGTCATTAACGAGTCATATCACTTTGAGGGTGCGGTAGTCTACACTTCCTCAAATGAAATTGTCGTATTTTACCCATAATGGAAACCATAATGGTATGATATAAATGGAAAATACAAGAAGCAAAATGAAAAAATAAACATAATATATATCATATAAAAATACATTTCTATCTTAATGTCCACCATGAGAGGCGGTAGGAGATAATCAAACAATCATTGCTTTGTGAGGCGATAGTTTTCCAACCACAGAAATAGCATGTTTTCACTCGTTAGATGGAGTTGTGTGTAAGGGTAGTTTGAATCCTACTCTTAAAAACATCCTTGTATATTGAGGATACTGGTGTTGTTATAAAATAATGTTATAAAAAGGGTTTAGGGGGTTGGAGAAGTAAAATAAAAGAAAATAAAACAAAATAATTTCAGAGAAACCATTACCTTTAATCTGTGTAACTTCCTTTGTTTTAAACAAAAAAGTATTCTTGAAGTTACATATGCCTAATTTAAGGCTTCTAGAAGTAAGATAGGGATATTGAGAGCTTATTTGGGTATGTTTTGGACGAGCCAAAGGGATTGAGATGTGTGTGGAATGGGTTAGAACTGGTGTCCTTTTATAGAAGGGAGAGGGGATCATTAGTAATGTGTGTAAATATTATTTTATTTTGTAGTGATATTCAGTTTCTAATGGTCCAAAACAAATTTAAGTCGAATATAAGATGACTCATGGTCGAAATAAAATCATGTAATATGATTTGGACAGGTTTTGAATATTTTTTTAATATGAATAATCTTATTCATTTAAATCATTTATTAATGTGGTAAATATTACATCATTATTTTGTCATAAATAATTTAATTTATTTGATGTATAAATATTATAAAAAAATACCATAATGTAGGAAATATTTCATCATTTATTTTGAATATATATAGTCTAATATCTGACTTATATATCCCCTTGTAAAAATTGATTTACTGAAAGCTATTTGTTTATGTCCTTTTTACCTTTACTTTAAGTTAATTAAAATAAATTGACATTATCATTTATAAGTGGCACCATGGCGTACCAAAATCTACCCAAGGATGATTATGGTTGGCGCGGAATCATCCAACAAGGTTATGAGAAATTTCAAGATAATATTGTGTTATTATAATATTATTTTTACCTTGAATTATCCTATTTACCTTTAACCGTGGTAAATAAAAGTCAAAAGTGACTATTGAACAAAAAAAATTATTTTTTTCTTGTTGAACAACATTTTGCTTACTAATAACAACCATATATCATGGAACTTCGAAATTAAATTCACATAAGTGGTAAAATTTCCTTTAAATGAAAACGTCGGATTTTTTAACTACTAGTTAGTGGTTTTCACTATACATCAAAAAATTGTAGCCTTTTCAGAAAAATACCAAAATTCAGACTAAGATATATTTGATATTATGAATTAAAAAATGATGTCTATTTAAAAAAATTCTATACATAGAAGCTGGATTAAATAATTTAAAATTAATTTCTGTGGTCAAAACAAATAGCCCATTTTCAAGAAACAATAACTATCAAATGATTAACCCATTTTTATGGATAATTTAAAAGTAAAAATAATTCCAATGACCAACATTGAATTAAAGGGTAAAAATATAATGTAATTACACTTCAAAAACAATTTAAAATATAATTTAATCTTATAAATAAATTAGATTAAAAGGATGTTTTGAATTAAAATATAGTATATCTCACTATTCATAAAAAAATGATTATTATTTGAAAAATACCAATATTTCAACCAAATTATATTTTTATACCCCTATTCTAAAGTAGAATTTTATTTTTTCAAATGGAATATGTAAAAGGGTGAAATATTGGATTTAAAAAGGGTTCACCATTAGAATGTGGTAAAATTGATTTTTTTTAAAAAAATATTTTCTATCTGAAAAATGGAATTTGTAGATATAATATGTCTAATAAACACATAATACATAATATAAAATTATATGTAGTATATAAAATTCAAAATCCAGTTAATACTATTCATAACTACTTTTGAACGACTATTTTTGTTGGTCTTGGTGCGCTCGAACTCATTGTTGCGTGTAGCGCATGATATTGAATTTAATGAAAATAACTTACTATGAAATCATGGGGTGTTACACAATACCAAGATTAATTATCTATTTATATATTTTTGAAGGACCTCCAGAATGTAAATGTAAATTATTGATCGTGGTAAGAAATAATCGATAATAGTGCTCTATGGAGTATCACTACTTTTAGAATATAAAGGCGAGTTTTACAAAATTGTGTGAAATACACTCTTATTAAATTATTTAGAAACTCTTTCCAATCTATTGATGATTAAAAATATTTAATTTTTTCATAAGGAAGTTTTTGGTATTGTAGGGTTAATGTTTATAGTGACAATATCTCACTTTCATTCAAGTATGTGTAGTTTTTATGAAACCCCACTAGGACGTTTTCAATATTCCTTTACATTTTTACACCCCAATTGCATCATATTATAATCACCAATAAATATTTTCATATTAGCACATTGATTAGGATCGTGATAGTTGAATTACATTTTAAGGATTTTCATATCTGTAAAGAATGTGGAGTCATAAGCTTCATCCTTTAGCTCCTTCTATTCCCCCGAAATATATTGCATACATTACCATATACAAAATATCATTTTAACTTCATAATTGATATTGATTTCATTAAACATACCATATTTCACACCTTCTTTCTTCTTTTTTAATGAACGAATCACCTATTTGAAATTTTATGATCTTCACTGGAAATGAATGTTGAGAAATCATTTTGGAAAGGGTCGAAAATGTTCCATCACTTATGATTATCATTCCCCACAATACGACATCATTAATCAATGGATATCCTTAAATCACCATTATTACATGTGGACTATGATCATTTATACTCAAATAATTTGAGACATTTTTTTCACCTATAGTGTGAGATGTATTGAAAACAATTGACTTTAATAAGGTATATACATATAATTTTTCTCATTTTGGTTACATTTTATGAATATAAACCTCATAGATTAGTAATACATGTATATACTATAATTTACCATTATTTTTATTGTATTTATACCATAATGAAAAACAATTTATCTACCTTAATTATATGAGTAGGATAATTCCATTGATGGGGCTTTAAATATCGATATATACAATTGAACACCTTTTCCTTTTTTATTAGAATATATAAATTCTCATTCAGAGATGTATCACTATAGAACCCAATTCATTCTTCATCAAAGATTAAATTTAACTTAGCTTCACTAACCAGCTTCTTCTTTAATTAGAGGAATATTTATTCACAATATTTCTTCCAAATTAACATCATGCCCTTTCAAGTTATCCTAGTTAGTTGATTAGATAACAAGGTAGTTAATTTCACAAAACAACAATAATATACCAATAAATAATGTACAATATTAATATTAGTTACTATATATAAGGCCCCAGCCTTAAACCTTACTTAATCTTGAGTTATTGCAAGATTACACATTGAGGATCTTTTCGGGTTTAGAGTTTTAGAGAATTATATCATAAAACTTGCATTACATTCCACATATAAACAAAGTGGTTACATAAAGATAGTATTCTTCATTTCCATCAATGGAAACATATTTAAAATAAAACATGGATTATTTCTTGACACTTCCTTGACACTATCATCATATCATGTACCTTTTCCTTGACCTGTGAAAAACATTTCAAAAAAACTTGGGATGAGCATAAAAAGCTAAGTATGGGTTATAAAAACATGGAAAGGAAACATGAGTTCATATATACATAAGAATTAAATCATACTTTACCCATAAAACATAGGCACTTTAACATACCTCATAAAATCATGAATAAATCATAGAAATCATAAGACATAAAGGTAACTTGAGGCATTCATAACATTCTTACGTAGGGAGTAACCCTCTTGGTTATGTTTGGAATACCCGTCACAGTATATTCCCTAAAATATCTTCGTAGAAACCTTAACATTTCACTCCTTCGCGTTACCCAATGCATTGGAGAGCTATATCGGGCTCACCCGCCCTTAGTTTATCATGGAACCACCCGTCTTCATAATAATGCCCAAGAACCATAATATAATCGTATCGCATAAAACATGCATAAAGGAAACATAACATTTCCACATTTCAATCACAAGATATCAATACAACATAAAAACATTTTGAAAACCATTTTCAATACCAAAATAAAAGAAGAGTAAAACATGGTATTTATTTTTCTTTTAAAAAGAAGGTATGGCTTGTAGAGGAAGCCGAAACTCATATAACGGTCACGATGGCGGAGAAGTAATTGTCGCCGCATACATACGACAAAAACATTCCTTTTTTTCGTTTAGTAAACGCTTCGTATAAAAAATATTCCTTTTGAATAAACGTAAAAGTCAAAGGGGTTTATACACCGTATAAAAGAAAGTTGTGTATAAAATAAAATATGCCTCAATGAAAAGAGATTGAGACGAAGTCCCATACCTCGTATCCGACTTGACCTGACCATTCTTTAATCTCCTGAATAATAAACTTGAGTTAATCTCTTCTTTCTTATGAACCTTTTTCAAGTTTATTACTCCTTTTATACCATGTTATGAACATCATGTAATCATTTAAGTTAATAGTGTTCATTTTGTCAGTATTTGGTTCTTAAGTCAAAAATAGACTTCTTACACCTACATGTTGTTAATTTGGTCAAAGGATCATTATATCCAGAATGATATTAATTATTTGTATAACATATATATCATATATATTCTTCATATACATGTATTTATAATATTACATCACATTTAGAGGTAAGAAATGAAATGAACCGTTCATGGAGACGGTAAGCCGTACGTACGCATGAACGCTACTTCCATTTCTATTTCGTATTTCTGGAATGGAATCATAATTATATAAGAGTATATTATAATTCCAGTATAATAACATATATAATATCATTAACGTTATCCTTCACACATCCCACATATGGTATTAACGAATCAAATCACTTTCAGGGGGCGGTAGTCCGCACTTCCTAAAATGAAGATATCGTGTTTACCCATAATAAAAACCATAAAGGTATGCCCAAAATGAAAAAAAACATAAGCTTAAGGAAAACATAAACATATTATATATCATATATAAAAATAGTGACATCATAATGGCCACCTTTGAAGGTGTTAAATGAGTATTGAACAATCATCGTTTCGGGAGGCAGAATTTCGCCATCCACAGAAACCGTATGTTCTTTAACCATTTGATGTAGTTGTGTGAGAGTGTAGCTCAAATAAATCTTATAACAACATCCTAGTATATTTAAGATACTGTTTTTGTTACAAAAGAAGTAAATAAAAAGAGTTTAGGGGGTTGGAGAAGAAAAATAAAACAAATGAACATGAGAGAATGAATTACCTTTAAAAGTGGAACTCCTTTTGATTTGAGCCAAAAGGCTTCCTTTGATAGGATTATGCCCAAAGGGAATCCTCTAGGATGAGGAGAGGGATGTGGAGAGAGTAAATGGGTAGGGGTTGGACGATCCAAAGGCTTGAGGAGTGTGCAAAATGAGGTAGAGGTGGGGGCCTTTTATAAGAGGAGAGGAGGGGCACTTTTGGAATGTAAAGAAATATTACTTTATTTGAAAATGTGTTTCTGTTTTAAAAGGTCCCACATTGATATAATTAGTGGATAATGTGATAAGGGTTTCAAATCCTCTCATCCAATTGGTTTTGGACATGTTTAGTTCATATATTTTACATTATCTTTCCATTTTATTTAAATCGTCAAATAATGATGTCATCGCTGCATCATTATTATGTCATAAATAATTTAATTTATTTAATGTCTAAAAATTATAAAAAAAATAATATGATGTAAGAAATATTTTTAGCTTTCCAATGACTATTTATAATAAAAATTCTGATCTTTATAACCCCATGTAAAAATTGTTTTCGTAAAACATATTATGTTTGTGTCATTTTTACTTTTACATTAAATAAAACGTTATTTATGTCATTTCCCATCCAAAGTGTCTCCATGGGGTCCCCAAGTTTACCCATGGCTTGTATGGGTCGTCCATGACACAACCAATGAGGGTAGGACATGTGTCGAGCTCATCTTATTTTATTAAATCATTATTTTTACCTTAAACTACACTAATTACCACTAATCGCGATTAAAAACTAAATAAGTTACTATTCACCAAAAAAATATTATAATCTCATTGAACCAAATTTTACTTCTTAATGAAAACCATTTATGTCGGATTTTTGAAATTCAAAACACAATGATGGCAAAATTTCATTTAAACGGAAAATCAGTCTTTATAAGTACCACTTAGTGGTTTCACTATTCATCAAAAATTGAAGTTTTTCAGAAAATTACCAAAAATTCACCCTAAGATATTTTTGATATTCCGAATTCAAAAATGAAGTCTATTTTACAAAATTCAAAACATATAAGTCACATTAATTAATTTAATAATTAATTCCCACTGTCAGAGCAAATAGCGTGTTTTTATGAAATAATAAGCATCAAAAGATTGACACTAGTTTAAGTCCAATTTCAAAGTGAAATTGATTCCAATGACCACCATTGAATTAAATGGTAAAAATATATTCATATTACACATTAAGACCAATTCAAAAGATAATCTAATCCTATAAATAAATTAGATTAAAAAGCAGTTTTGATGTAAAATGCAGTATTTTTCACTATTCATTAAAAAATGAACATTGTCAGAAAAATACCAAAAATTCACACAAAGTAAATTTTGATGTCCCAATCATAAATAATAAGTTTATTTTAAAAAACATAGTTTATAAAATTGTCAAAAGATAGATTTAAAAAGGGTTTTCCATCATAAGGCAGTAAAACAATCTTTTAAGAATATTAGTGTATTCCATGCTTAAGATTGGATTTATTTTCATTTTAAGCCTCTAAAACACTATCTTAACCATTAATAGACATAGATAAAAATATCTATTATTCATTACTTACTTGGGATGTTACATCCTTCCCCCCTTTAGAAAATTGTGTCCCCGCAATTTATTTACTTATCGAATAAATGGGGGTACTTATCCCTCATTGCATTTTCAGATTCCCATGTTGCCTCTTCAATCATGTGGTTTTTCCACAAAACCTTTACCTGGTGAATCACCTTATTCTGTAACACTTGTTCCCTGTGGTCAAGAATCTGGACTGGTTTTTCCTCATAAGATAGGTTCTCTTCCATCTGAACTACCTCTGGGCTCCAATCATGAGATGGATCTGGCATATACTTTCTCAACATCAAAACGTGAAAAACATTGTGTACCTGAGATAAACTCAGAGGTAAAGCCACTCGTTATGCAACTGATCCAACTCTCTCTAGAATTTCGTATGGTCCAACGAACCTTGGACTCAACTTTCCTTTCTTACCAATTCTCATCACACTTTTCCAAGGAGAAACCTTGACAAAAACATGATCACCTACCTCGAAAGATAGATCCTTCCTCTGGTTATCCGCATAACTCTTCTCCCTGCTCTGAGCTGTTCTCATGTGTTTCTAAATCAGCTGAACTTTTTCTGCCATCTCTTCTACCAATTCTGGTCCCATCAACTTCCTTTCACCCACTTCATCCTAGAAAGCTGGAGTTCGACAACACTTCCCATATAATGCCTGAAATGGTTCCATCTGTATACTGGAATGAAAACTGTTATTATATGGAAATTTATCCAAAGAAAGATGTTGGTCCCAACTTCACTGATAATCCATAGAACAAGCTCGTAGCATATCCTCCAATGTCTGAATTGTTCGTTCTGACTGCCCATCTGATTGAGGATGAAAAGCTATACTAAAATTTAATTCAGTACCCAACGACTTCTAAAGGCCTTTCCAAAAGTTAGAAGTAAACCTGGGATCACGATCCGATTCAATGGAGAGAGGAACTCCATGTAACCTGACTATCTCTTTAAGATACAAACGGGAATGTTGATCAATAGAGAAAGTATCTCGTACAGCAAGGAAATGAGCAGATTTGGTCAAGCGATCAACAATAACCCAGATTGCATTATTACCTTGAGATGAATTCGGTAATCCCACGACAAAGTCCATGGATATATTCTCCCATTTCCACTCTGGCACTGGTAAAGGCTGAAGCATCCCTTTCGGTAACTTCCGCTCTGCTTTAACCTATTGACATGTCAAACACTTCATAGTAAAATCAGCAATGTCTCTTTTCATTCCATCCCACCAGTAATACTCCCGCATATCTCTATACATCTTAGTTCTGCCCAGATGAACTGAAAATAGAGAACTATGAGCTCCACATAACAACTCTATCTTCAACTGTGAATCACAAGGCACACACAATATCTTCCCAAATCTCAAAACACAATCATTATCAATGTTGAATTCAGGAAACTTACCTTTCTGAACCAGCTCTACCTTTTTCGGCAACTCACTGTCTTGCATCTGTGCTTGCTTGATTCTATATGATAGAGAAGATCTCACTGATACCTGAAACAAAATAGAAGGAGTTCCTACACCAACAACTTCTATGCCAATTCTCATCAAATACTTAACCAAAGTATCACGTTCAAAACGCAACATTGTTAATGAAGCATTACTTTTTCGACTCAAAGCATCAGCCACTTTATTTGCTTTTCCCGGATGGTAATGAATTGTACAATCATAATCCTTTATTAATTCTAGTCATCTCCTATGTCTCATGTTTAACTCTTTCTGAGTGAATATATACTTTAATCTTTTATGATGCGTATATATTTCACACTTTACTCCATACAAATGATGCCTCCAAATTTTTAAAGCAAAAACAACAGCAGTTAATTCCAAATCATGTGTAGGGTAATTTACCTCATGAGTTTTCAACTGTCGTGAAGCATAAGCAATTACCTGATCATTCTGCATTAGGACGCAACCAAGTCCTTTAAATGAAGCATCAATGTATATAACAAACTCACCATTCCTGGAAGGTAGTGCCAAAACTGGAGCATTCACCAATCTTCTTTTCAATTCCAGAAAACAATCATCACATTATTTTGTCCAGATAAACTTAACACCCATCCTAGTAAGCTTAGTCATTGGACTAGATAACCGTGAAAAATTTCCAACAAACCTTCGGTAATAGCCCGCCAAACCAAGGAAGCTACGAATCTTGGTTACATTTGTGGGTCTTGGCCATTCTTCCACAACTTTTGTTTTTGCAGGATCAACAGTTATTCCATCTTTAGAAACAATGTGACCAAGGAAAGAAATTTGTTGCAACCAAAACTCACACTTACTGAATTTCCCATATAGTTTCTTTTCTTTTAAGGTTTGCAAGATAACCCTTAAATGTCTTTCATGCTCCTCTTTACTTTTAGAAAACACCAAAATATCATCAATGAAAACAACCACAAAATTATCCAAGAACTCATGGAAAATTCTATTCATTAAGTCCATGAATACAGTAGGTGCATTGGTTATCCCAAAAGGCATCACTACAAATTCATAATGGCCATATCTCATACGGAACGCGGTCTTCAGAATATATGCCTCCTTTACCTTCAGCTGATGGTACCCCGATCTCAGGTCAATCTTTGAAAAAAACTGATCTCCCTGGAGCTGATCAAATAAATCATCTATATGAGGTAAAGGATATTTTTTCTTAACAGTGATATTATTCAAGGCTCTATAATCAATGCAAAGTCTCATAGAACCATATTTATTTTTAACAAATAAAATAGGAACACCCCATGGTGATGTTCTATGTCTAATGAAACCTTTCTCTAATAAATCTTTCAATTGATCCTTCAACTCTAAAAGTTCAATTTGTGCCATTCGATAAGGGGGTTTTGAAATTGGCTTAGCATCATGAACTAAGTCAACAGTAAACTCAACTTCCTGATCTGGTATTATTCCAGGCAACTCATCAGGAAAAACATTAGGATACTCATTTACCACTGGCACATCATTAATCTGAACAGTTCCTTTATTTTCAACGACGTGTGCAAGGTATCATTCATTTCCATCTTTTACAAGTTTCTCGGCCTCTTGATATGTTATCAAAAGTAAGGGTTCATTCTTGTAAACAAACTGAAAGTATTTCTGAAAAGAGACTTCTTTAGCTCTACAGTCAATCTTAGCATGGTAAATAGAGAGCCAATCCATACCCAGGATAACATCAAACTCTACTAGAGTTAGAACAATAAGGTTTGCAAGTAGGTTCTTTCCACAGATAAGGATATGAAGATTCTTATAAATTCTTTTTGCCTCAACATTTCCCCCAGGTGTTTTTACCAAAAGTTCAGGAGTCATTTCTTGAGATGGTATTCCCATTTTATTATAAAAGGTTTCAGAGATGAAAGAATGTGTAGACCCCGAATCAAACAACACACTGGCATAATCTGAAAAAACAAACAAAGTACCTGATACAACTTCATTTGATGGCCCGACATCTGCTGAAGTAGTTGCAAAGGATTTCACCACCCCTTTCTTCTTGTAGTCTAACTGCTTCCCATCACTCAAGCTCTATGCCAGACACTCGTTTGCATAGTGACCCATCTCATTGCACTTATGACATTTCACTAACTGTAAATAAAATTTGGTCTTACCTTCACCTTGATCCTTTTCAGTGCAATCACGAGCCTTATGTCCCATCTTACCACATCAGTAGCACTTTCCAGAATTCAGAAGACATTCCCCAGCATGCCTTTTTCCACATTTATCACAAACTGGAAACTTAGTTCTCTTACCATTATACTTTTTTGAAGAATTCTTACCTTTCTCCTGCCACCTCGGTCTCTTCTTCTGCTGGTTGTTATAGAACACTTGGTCATCGGCAAACTCCATTTCCACCTTCTCAGCACATCGAACAAGCTTTTCATAACTTTTAAACTCACGATAAACTAATTCCCTTCGATATTTTGGCTTTAATCCTGAGTAAAAACGATTGATTTTACTATCATGGTCTCGGATAAAATTTGGAGCATACCTTGCCAATCGAGTGAACCGTTCTTCATAGGCAGCCACTGAGTCTTCCTCCTGCATCAATTCCAAGAATTGTTTTTCCATCCTAAGTCGAACTGCCTTAGGAAAATACTTCTCAAGAAACATACCTTTGAATTCATCCCAGTCAAGAGCATCAATCTCATTGGCGTCCCTGATATTTTTAAAAATAGACCACCACTGATCTGCTTCACCCTCCAAACGGTAAATAGCAAGACTAACCTTTCGATTGTCTGAACACCCCATGACATCAAAAATCTTCACCAGTGATTTAATCCACCCTTCAGCTAGCACAGGGTCAGATGACCCTCTGAATGAGGGTGGATGTTGACTCATGAAATGTTCCACCACTGACATGTTCCTCTGCGGTTGATCTGGCTGATCTCGTGCATGGATACCACCTCCATTTATAGCCTGATTCAACTGCGCCATTACTGTAACAAACTGCTCAGTTCCAATTCCGACCATCTCTAGATGCTGATTCGGTAGGTTATTTCCTTCTTGTATGCCTTCCTAGCACTGCTTCCCTGTTTCCTCTATGGAAAACCATTCTGAACAAACATGTCTTAGATGAAGCAACATGGTAATCTTCAAATGCTATATCATTTCAAAGAATTTTTTTTGGATAATCATTTAATATAATTCTAACTCCTAAAGTTATCTAAACTGACCTTTGATACCAACTATAAGGCCCCAGCCTTAAACCTTACTTAATCATGAGTTATTACAAGATTACACATTGAGGATCTTTTCGGGATTAGAGTTTTAGATAATTAGATCATAAAATTTGCATTACATTCCACATATAAACAAAGTGGTTACATAAAGATAGTATTCTTCATTTCCATCAATAGAAACATATTTAAAATAAAACATGGATTATTTCTTCACACTTCCTTGACACTATCATCATATCATGTACCTTTCCCTTGACCTGTGAAAAACATTTCAAAAAAACATGGGATGAGCATAAAAAGCTCAGTATGGGTTATAAAAACATGGAAAGGAAACATGAGTTCATATATACATAAGAATGAAATCATACTTTACCCATAAAACATAGGACCTTTAACATACCTCATAAAATCATGAATAAATCATAGAAATCATAAGACATAAAGGTAACTTGAGGCATTCATGACATTCTTACGTAGGGAGTAACCCTCTTGGTTACGTTTGGAATACCCATCACAGTATATTACCTAAAATATCTTCGGAGAAACCTTAACGTTTCACTCCTTCGCGTTACCCAATGCATTGGAGATCTATATCGGGCTCACCCGCCCTTAGTTTATCACGGAACCACCCATCTTCATAATAATGCCCAAGAACCATAACATAATCGTATCACATAAAACATGTATAAAGGAAACATAACATTTCCACATTTCAATCACAAGATATCAATACAACACAAAAACATTGTGAAAACCATTTTCAATACCAAAATAAAAGAAAAGTAAAACATGGTATTTATTTTTCTTTTAAAAAGAAGGTATGGCTTGTAGAGGAAGCCGAAACTCAAATAACAGTCACGACGGCGGAGAAGTCGTTGTCGCCGCATACGTATGACAAAAACATTCCCTTTTGTCGTTTAGTAAATGCTTCATATAAAAAAGATTCATTTTGAATAATCGTAAAATTCAAAGGGGTTTATACACTGTATAAAAGAAAGTTGTGTATAAAATAAAATATGCCTCAATGAAAGAAGATTGAGACGAAGTCCCATACCTCGTATCTGACTTGACCCGACCGTTCTTTAATCTCCTGAATAATAAACTTGAGTTAATATCTTCTTTCTTATGAACCTTTTTCAAGTTCATTATTCCTTTTATACCATGTTATGAACATCATGTAATCATTTAAGTTAATAGTGTTCATTTTGTCGGTATTTGGTTCTTATGTCAAAAGTAGACTTCTTACACTTACATGTTGTTAATTTGGTCAAAGGTTCATTATATCCAGAATGATATTAATGATTTGGATAACATATATATCATATATATTCATCATATACATGTATTTATAATATTACATCACATTTAGAGGTAAGAAATGAAATGCACCGTTCATGGAGACGGTAAGCCGTACGTACGCATGAACGCTACTTCCATTTCTATTTCGTATTTATGGAATGGAATCATAATTATATAAGAGTATATTATAATTCCAGTATAATAACATATATAATATCATTAACTTTATCCTTTACACATCCCACATATGGTATTAACGAATCAAATCACTTTCAGGGGGCGGTAGTCCGCACTCGTGTTTACCCATAATGGAAACCATAAAGGTATGCCCAAAATGAAAAAAAACAGAAGCTTAAGGAAAACATAAACATATTATATATCATATATAAAAATAGTGACATCATATTGGCCGCCATTGAAGGTGTTAAATGAGTATTGAACAATCATCGTTTCGGGAGGCAGAATTTCGCCATCCACGGAAACCATATTTTCTTTAACCATTTGATGTAGTTGTGTGAGAGTGTAGCACAAATAAATCTTCTAACAACATCCTATTATATTTAAAATACTGTTTTTGTTACAAAAGAAGTAAATAAAAAGTGTTTATGGGGTTGCAGAAGCAAAATAAAACAAATGAACATTAGAGAATGAATTACCTTTAAAAGTGTAACTCCTTTTGATTTGATCCTAAAGGATTCCTTTGAAAGGATTCTTCCCAAAGGGAATCCTCTAGGATGAGGAGAGGGATGTGGAGAGATTAAATGGGAAGGGTTTGGCAGTTCCAAAGGCTTGAGGAGTGTGTGAAATGAGGTAGAGGTGGGGGCCTTTTATAAGAGGAGAGGAGGGGCACTTTTGGAAAATAAAGAAATATTACTTTATTTGAAAATGTGTTTCGGTTTTAAAAGGTCCCACATTGATATAATTCCTGGATAAGGTGATAGGGTTCGAAATACACTCATACTATTGGATTTGGACAAGTGTAGTTCATATATTTTACATTATATTTCCATTTTATTTAAATCGTCAAATAATGATGTCATCGCTGCATCATTATTATGTCATAAATAATTTAATTTATTTAATGTCTAAAAATTATAAAACAAATACTATGATGTAATAAATCTTTTTAGCTTTCCAATTACTATTTATAATCAAAAATCTGATCTTTATAACCCCATGTAAAAAATTTTTTCATAGAACATATTATGTTTGTGTCATTTTTACTTTTACATTAAATAAAAAGTTATTTATGTCATTTCAAATCCAAAGTGTCTCCATGGGGTCCCCAAGTTGACCCATGGCTTGTCTTGGTCGGCCATGACACAACAAATGAGGGTAGGACATGTTTCAAGCTCATCTTATTTTATTAAAGCATTATTTTTATCTTAAACTACACTTATTACCACTAATCGCGATTAAAAACTTAATAAGTTACTATTCACCAAAAAAATATTATAATCTCATTGAACCACATTTTACTTCTTAATGAAAACCATGTATGTCGGATTTTTGAAATTCAAAACACAATGATGACAAAATTTCATTTAAACGGAAAATCAGTCTTTATAAGTTCCACTTAGTGGTTTCACTATTCATCAAAAATTAAAGTTTTTTAGAAAATTACCAAAAATTCACCCTAAGCTATATTTGATATTCCGAATTCAAAAATGAAGTCTATTTTAAAAAATTCAAAAAATATAAGTCACATTAATTAATTTAATAATTAATTCCCGCTGTCAGAGAAAATAGCATGTTTTTATGAAACAATAAGTATCAAAGGATTGACACTAGTTTAAGTCCAATTTCAAAGTGAAATTGATTCCAATTACCACCATTGGAATAAATGGTAAAAATATATTCATATTAAACATTAAGACCAATTCAAAAGATAATCTAATCATATAAATAAATTAGATTAAAAAGCAGCTCTGATGTAAAATGCAGTATTTTTCACTATTCATTAAAAAATGAACATTGTCAGAAAAATACCAAAAATTCACACAAAGTAAATTTTGATGTCCCAATCATAAAGAATAAGTTTATTTTGACATACATAGTATATAAAATTGTAAAAAGATAGATTTAAAAAGGGTTTTCCATCATAAGGCAGTAAAACAATCTTTTAAGAATATTAGTGTATTCCATGCTTAAGATTGGATTTATTTTCATTTTAAGCCTCTAAAACACTATCTTAATCATTAATAGACATAGATAAAAATATCTATTATTCATTACTTACTTGGGATGTTACACTATATAAGGATGTGGCCACTCCTCTGCATAAGTCTTCCTATAAAGATTAACTGATATTTCTTCATTGGATAAATTGTTCCCCCAGTTGAAAATTATTGAAAATAGATTAAAAAATTATTAAATTTATCAAACAATTTCCCCTGCATATATGTTTCTAATATTACCTATATATTTTACTAATTTTCCTAAAATATTTTATAATATTACATATTTTCATCAATAAAGACAAATATGAATTTATCAATTTATTCCATATTGTTTCTATTCATAGAATCAATAAAACTTTTGAGAGAATTAGTCAAACTAAAGGAAATTAAAATAAGTTCATAATTCATATATATTAATAGGGAATCACTCTTTTGATAACTTTATTCATTATCTATTGCTTATGATGCCCATAATGATGATCAATGTTATTAAATAATTGATCCCATCAATGTCGGTTAAAGAAATCGTCAATATTCATGACATGTAAATTGTTTGGTACTATTTTCACATTATAGTCACTATAGTAAAATCTAAGCTTCATTGATCCATATTGAATTTTTATAGAGAAAACATTTTCACCCTAAGGATACCAACATGGTTTAATAAAAATATTTCCCATGATGTCTTGTAGTTTATTTTATTCATCTATGTAAATATATAACATATTATATTGGGTATTTAATATTTCATTTGGTATTAGTTGGAGTTCAATTTAGAGCTATACATATCTTTATTGTGGAGTTTTATGACACAATTCTATAAAAAATTAGTGTATTATTTCATAAGGGGTAATGTTTATATCTTCATACTTTTATTTTCTTATCCCTATACACCAATCACCTCTACAAAGAAGGATAATGTGTTGACTTCTATAAAATGATTTCAATTTGATATACCCCCATTAATAATAAATTTGGATTTACATATAATCCCACAAAAATTTCTTATCTTTTATAGTTGATCATGGAATTATTCATTGATATATAATTCATCCCAATATTGTGTCAAATTCCATCATGATAATTACGACAACATTTTTCATTAGATTATACACAATAAATAAGATAATATAGATTTTTATACCATTTATTTTTGGTTAATATCACCACAATACATAACTAATACATCTAATTACATCATCAAATGTCTTTATTATACATTCATTTCAAACATTGTTAAAAAAGGAATTTGTAGAACTATGTTTATTCAAAGTACGTCTTATTTTTGGGAGAATAATTAGAATATGATCCAAAAAATATATTATAGAATGTTTTTTAGTTGTTGATATTGTGAATGAATAACCCTTCAACCTTGGACTATATTGAGGTTTATAGTGGTCATAATACATTATATATTAATTCAAACATTTATTTTCAATGTTCCCAAGCTGTCCCCACTTGAACCATTGAGCGTCAAGTTATCCTCCCATAGTCTTCCCATTATTTTTTTCATTGAGATGTTAATGCCTCATGAAAACACAAAAAATATCTTCTATATATCAATCTATATAACACTTGTATCACCTTACAATAATATTAACGCACATCCCAAAAAGTTTCTTCCCATATTTATATTATTTGGCATATTATACATTCTTTCCTTCTCTTCCAAGATCGAAATTTTTTAAATAGTATTGATTTATTTCTATCATTGTTTCATTTAGTAAATAAGAACACTACATCTCACCAAACACCATTTTAACCATATATACACCCCAAATTATCTCTTTATAACATTTTTTTCATTATTTTCTAAATTACTCCATATATGGGGTCTTCTTCAAATAAAGAACCTACCAAATATCCCCTTCAGATCCGTAAAAATGGTGTTTTTGTGTCATAAATATCTTATAAATCCTATATCTAGGCATTCCATTGATTCATAACATATCTAAATTATATCTATGAATTCTCTATCTATTTATATTCATCTCGAATAATGTGAATACTTATTGAATATTATTCTTATATACTCTTTCCATTCCGTAGCATTAATCTCCCCACATGGATTTCTATTCTAAATTAGTGTCCTTGAACTATAATATTTAACATTAATGTGGTATACATGAAAAATGATATTCTCTAGATATAAACAATGATGTATAAAAAATGTCATTTCTGTGGCCGTAATGCATTCTTCTGCAACTAATTTATCACCATATTCAATAAAAGAATGTGTTGATTGATACAAGATGGACTCAGTGGAATGTTATCCAAATAAAGATGAATTTGAGATCTCAAAATGAATAATGTTACTGTTGATAAAATAATATATTTTATTTATCATTATCAGGACGTTTTCATCCTATATTAAATCATGTTAGGTTTTATTTTAGTGCAACATCCATTTCCATCATTTTTTATTACTCATATTTAGTAAAATTATTCTAAAAGAAGAAATCTTTATTTATATATTTGTTACATTTATCAATGCCTTAATTATAATGGTACTTTATGATTTTTGAAGACAGGTATGAAATACATTATTCTTTATTCTCATCTAATAACATTTACATTTTCTTTATATCTATTAAAATGGATTAAAAAATCATAAATTTAACCAAAAAAATATCCTCTAATAGTATAAAATGAAGTCTTTAAGAAGGCCTTTTTTATTTACATGTAAGGATTAAGAAAATAACCAATTTTTCCTGTTGGGGTTATTACCCTAAGTTATAATAGTTTTTGATTCACATCAACTGGTTGTATCCTAACAAGAATTAAATTTTATGAAAACTATTCTCATTATACATCACCAACATTTCATGATGTTTTACTATAAAAATACATATACATCGAGTTATTATTAATTCTTGGGTTCTTAATTTCCAAAAAAATAAGGAATTCTATGAATACCAACTACGGTGTCCCAACATTTTATTACATAAAATGTTCTTATATAGTACATAATTTAATATTATAGAAAATAATTTTAAGATTAGTATTCTTATAAATTAAGAACATAATAAACGAACAAACAAACATTAATCTAATCCAATTGAAAGGATTTTTCATCAAATCATCCTAGAATATGTTTCCTAAATCACAAACCATGGGGATATACATAAGAAAGAAAGTGGTTATCATTGATTCAGTGATCGTGTAAACATATAAATTATTTATTATTTGATAATATGAAAAAACATTAATGAATTACTATAAGAACTTGTGGAAAGATATTATAATAATATTATGAAGAATCAAATAGGAATTTAGATAAAATAAAATAGAGATACATTTACAAGAGTATCACCAAGTTTCATCAACAAGGATTCAAAATGCATAATTACCTAGTCTACTCACAAATGTATCATAAAACATCTCTCTACTAGAGATTAATTATTTGACAAATAAATTAGATTTATAGAAGGGTTCACTCTTTTTATTTCAAAATTCCATAGTGAAACATATATCATATAAGCAATATTTTTATGAATAATCTATTTGTACTAATAAATTGTTTTCTTCTAAAGTCATTGATATCAGAAATTATTTCATACATGACTATAAATCATTTTTAAACCATGAAATGGTATTATTAGTTTCATTCCATGAAATACCTGTTAACTAAATTATATTTATATCATGGGGAATACCCATGAATAGGGAATATGTTTTGGTATTAACAATATATGATTATTTGAAGTAAAATAGAGAAATTTATGAAATAATTTTTTCTACTTTGTAGTTATACAATGAGAATTTTGGATAGGTAATAATGGGATGGACAGAAGGTAACCCATTGATAAAACACTATTTTCTCATAAATAGGATAATCAAATGTTTTTTAAATTAATTTATTTTATCATTTATAATACATATAAAAAAATATTTTCCTGTATGGAAAAGAAAAATATCGGGGTTCCCATATATTGGGATACAACTTTCTAATGTACAGTGAGGGAAAGCATAGAATAATGGAGAAACAAATGTGGAAATCTAGAGAGGGTAAATTAGAATATTTATTTGGTTAATGTGGTTTTATTTGAGAGGAATTGACGTATGAGTGATTATTTATTATAAAAGAGGAATTGTTTAATAATTTCTAAATATTTTTCAAGTAAATATAAATTTCGGGGGATAAAATATAATTGGGTTACCCATATAATATATGCACCATATTATAAATTTAATTGAAATTTTATAATATTTTTATATATTTTAACTGAGGTCCATTTTTTATTATTTCTTTTTCCAAGAAAATGTAAATTTTCCACAAATTAATGTTTCAAAAATCATAACATACATTTTAGTGTTGTGTAAGTCATTTATATATTTGGAAATAGATCATAATTCATTAAAATACATAATACTAAGAAAATAATTTATTTTTCAGTTGAGAAATTATTTAAATTGATTATTACTTCATTTTTAAGAATTTATGATTTCATACTACCAATTTTCTAATTTACCATATTTTATATTTTTCTAGAAATATTTATTTTCTCATAAAAGTAGGAAAATATAAAATATTTATATTATTGAAATGATAATGTTGAATAATTCATCAATCTTAAATGGTAAATTTTCTGAATATGATAAATTAAATTTTTAAATATAAAATACATAATTATCAAAACCCTACTATTTTTTAAAATGTTAAATTTCTATCCCATCGAAAACCCATATATAAATTTGTTAAAATATTTTATAAATAAATGTAATTGTTTTCATCCTTTTATAAATATTATTTATTTAAAAAGAAAATTTCAGAAAAAATAAACTAATATATATATATATCTATGTAAATAAATTTATGATCACTTTTATAGAAATATATTTTATCATATTTTCTAATAATATGAGTTTTGTTAAATGTTGTAACAGTAAAAAAGAAAAAATACTTATTTTTATTAAATGATTTCTAAAATAATTACAATGTAATATTACTTGGCCCTAGATACATAACCCCATATTACATTTATATAGGATTTAAATGTATGTGGTGTTATGGTGGATGTTTTTTGAGGGGGTTTGGCCAACACTTATCATGTGGTGATATCCACTAGAGGGGATTTCTATCATTTGTAATTATATTCATGTGAAAATTAGTGAATATTTACATTAAATTGATCACTATTAAACCTTATAAATGATACAACCCACACTATATAAGAAAAATGTGGTCTATAAGGCATTATTCTAATGGTTGAGTCCATGTTCTCAACATTTTACATTCAATTAAGTCTTATCATTAATCCTAATATACCCAAAATATAAATATTCACTTTAAAATATTAATGTTACTAATTTTTGTAATGTGAAAATTTTATATAGAAAATTGATCATATTTACTGTAACACCCCACGTTTCTATGGTACTTTTCCCTTTGAATAATGAAATGGTGTGCATGGTACGCAACTTCGAGATTCTAACACACCACAACCAATCAAACTAGCCGTTATGAATAGTAATACCTACTTTTTGAAATTTTATAAATTTTATAATTCGAAATAGACTTCATTTTTGGATTTGTAATATCAAAATTAGCTTAGGGTGAGATTTTGGTACTTTTCGGATATCTTTCATATTTTGATGAATAGTGAAAATTACTAAATTTTAATTAAAACCAAATTTTTTAATCGAAATAATTAATAGTGATAAGTTATTAATTTGAGTGGTTTTAAATTATATTTAGAAAATATTTCTACCATTTAATACTATTTTGTTCATTGGATGTAATTTTACATTTAAACTAGACATAAACAAGGGTCAATCTTTTGATAGTTACTATCTCTTAAAAACGCCCTATTTGTTTTAACGATGGGAATTAATTTTTGAATTAATTAATGCAACTGATATGTTTTGAATTTCATAAAATATACATCATTTTTTAATTCATAATATAAAATATAGCTTATGCCTAATTTTTTTGTATTTTTCAGGAAACATTCATTTTTTGATGAATAGTGAAACCACTAAGTGGTAGTTAAAAAACTGAACTTTTCATAAAAAATAATTTTACCTCTTTTGTGAGTGGAATTTCGAAAATCTGAGAGACACGGTTAATATCAAGGAGTAAAATGTGGTTCAATGAGATGAAAATAATTTTTGGTGAATAGTAACTTTTTAATTTTGTTTACCACGGTTAAAAGTAAATAGGATAATTAAGGGTAAAAATGATATTAATATTACCTTAACATATGTCCTAATTATATTGGACAAGTGTATCTCGACCAAAAACAACCATAGGAGTAAAATATTATCATTTAGGTCCACTTTTATTAGATTAGGACATTTATTATTATTTAATTCAAAGAGTTAAAAGAGTTAAAATCAATGTTTATTTACTAAAACATTTTTAATATAGGGTTATACATATGATAAATTCAATTGTAAATATTCATTAGAATGATAAAAATATTTCCTAGATAATGGTATTTTATTTATAATTTTTAGACATTAAATAATTTAATTTATTTATGACACAATCGTGATGCAGTAATTACCTAATTAATGAAATATTAAAAAAATTGATATTATAAATATCAAAATAAAATTAATTTGAGACTTTTTATGAATTCCACTAATTTTAGAGGTTAATATGACATATTAGGATTTATTATATATTTTTTTTGAAGTAATAATGTTGTTATGAATTTATCAAAAAAAATACCCAATAGTGTCAAAATTGACGTAAAGGAGTTTTTAAAACAAATATTATATAACTAATTTATATTATATTTTTATTAATATAAGGTTATTGCCAATAGTCTTATATCATGATATTTGTATCATTAATCGACCACTTGGGGGGTCACTTGGATGTATATAGTAAGACTATTAACCATATAATATAAAAATACAAGGAGACATTGTAAAAATGAAACTAATTAACTAAGAGTTAATACTTAAAGATAAGGTTAATATAATGACTCAAACCTGTCTAAATTCTATTGGTTGAGTGGTTTTAGACCCATCCTCACCTTAACCTTTAAATAATCCACTTTGGATACATTAAAAACCGAATATTAATTTATTATAAAATAATATTTTTAGCTTTTCCAAAGGTGGCCCTCACCCCTCTTATAAAAGGGCACTCCCCCTTTTCCAAAGGTGCCCCTCAATGTCCCTCACTACAACCTAGAGGCCTTATTTTGACCAGAGAGCCAACCTAAGGATCCCTTTTGATCAAATAAAATGGAAGAACCTGAAGAAGAGGTAATGTTTTCACCACCCTCATTCAAGTTCCTTTCTTCTTCAACATCTTATTTCTTTGTTATTTATATTATAAAATAATAACTCCAGTACATTTTATATACTGTGATGTTATTATAAATATCGTACAACCATATTCAGTATTCTATCCATCCTTTGAATGACATGTCACTATACATGCGTACGTACGGCTTACCGTCTCCACGCCGTGGTGTAATTGTCATTCAATCAATTATTATATGGAGGGGTATAATAATGATGTGTAATTCATGTAAATAATAAATATAACATGATAATTATTCTATATATATTATATACCATCCAATTATATATTATTTTAACATCAAAAGAATGATATTGTCGCTCGTGCGTACGTACGGACTACCGTCTCCACGAACGCAATGAGATTCATTCTCCATCGTATCCATTCAAGTATAATTATCATTTGATGATTAAAAATAATGTTTAAGGACTTGATATAATTATGTATATGAATAATATACAACCTATCCATAACAGACACGGCTTACATAACAATGAATATAAAGGAAAACGTGTAAGTTAACACCCGAAATGACGATAATACTAAGATATTATTAACAAATCAAAGTTAAAAGATCATATATGATATCATATTAATGTAAATGAATATTTTATAATAAAATAACAATTATTTCACCATTATACAATAGGTTAATCTACCATCGACCAAGGAAAAAGTACAAATTAAGGGGTTTCTTATCTCACTTTTAATTCCGTGAGAATTCCATTGTTCACTACTTATTTATTACATGTGTTGTCTGTACTGCCCATGTTTGTATTAATTTTGAAATATAAATTAATTCATGTATATTTACATCATCATTTTATGATCCTTCTTTCATGGGTGTATGTTTTTTATGTTACCAAATCAATAAGGGAATTTGAAATTTCAATTTCCACTCATTCGGCTTTACGCATACTTCATTGATTATTTTACTCCAAGATTATGTGTAGAATCCCTATTCACTAGATTATGTCATAATTTCCACTCCCCTTTCTAGGGATATAATTTTTATACACATAATCACTCCATTGATAAATTCTCAAGTCATCGGTATGAACTAGATAAGAGTAATTTTAACTCAATCTCCATTTGTTGAGTTAAGTATCCAATTCAATGGTGTTGTTTTTACAAGAATATGTGTGAATGTCATCTGATTGATTTACACTAAATATCCTATAATATTGAGTGTATTTATATTTTTCACACATAATTATGTCATTTATTTATCATTAACCAAAGGATATGGAATTTATAAGAGAATTCATCTTAATTTACATTCCATTGAGACTTCTTTTTTGTTATACACCAAATCACTTTTATATGGTGTATATAATGTATTTTGACATAGTATATCATGAATCCCTTTATTCTCATGATATTATAATCTTTTTATTTCCTCAATTATTTGTATTCAAGTGTCTCTCTTTTGGTTAGAAACTCTAACTAGAATACATTTTTAAGTGTTTTAAAGATTGATTATTCTAAATAATTCTCATGAATGTCCATGTTTTAAAAATGGTTTTAAAGATTTATTTATATGGACATTAATGTTTTAAAATTAAAATTCCTTTTAAAAGTTTCAAATTGGTATGGGAAACTTTGATTGTAAAATATATTTTAAATGGATTCTTGACAAATAGTGTGACTTTTAAATCACTTCAAGAAAAAGGGGGATATTTCACTCTAATTGTTTTGATGATTATTTTAATCTATGTAAATATCCTTCATCATTCTCGATTGATGTTAATATGATACAATACAATCTTTCATATTGTACTGAATGAATTATGTTTGACTGTGGATGTGCTATTTTTATACCATTCCTGGTTTTTAGATAATGTATTGACATTTCTTATGCTAGTTTTAATACGAATGATTATGTTATGTTTAAAAAATTTCATAAGAGGAATGCATTGGAATTAGTAAGTGACGGGTGGATCCCGCTATAGATCCTCGATGCATCGGTAGGTCTCATGAGACAAACTAGTCTCTTGGAATGAGGCCTTGACAACATCTTATTTGTAGTCTTGGCACGAGGCCTTGGCTACGTGGTTATGATAGTCTGGCATTATGCATTTCGTAATTATGAAAGTGGTTATTAATATTTTCATGTGATTATTTTACTTATAGAATATCCATGTGAATATGTAAATGGAATTATTTAATTTTATCCTTTCCATATTATGCTGAAGTTCAAGTTTAAAAGGATTTTGTTTTAGTTGTACATTGACTTAAATTTTTATGTATATTTATGAAATTCTCCGCTATATTGTTATCCTTACTGAGCATATGATCTCACCCCATTCAATGTTTTATTTTTCCCAGGATGTGAAGAAGTATTTTATGAATGACCTGTAAGGATAGTATGAGGGGATATGAAGACAATATATTGTTGTAGTTTTTCAATTATTGATGTAATGTAAACTTTATGAATATATCTAGTGTTTCCAAGGCTACTAAACTAATCAGTCTTTCGAGACTTGATCTTTATTGTGATCATGCCAATTTTATGTAATAATGCACCGACTCTGGGTAGCTAGGGTCGGGGCATTATAGTTGGTATCAGAGAAAGTTTAGTACAATCCTTGGAAGCTATATTTAAATAAACTCTGATTAGAGAATGTAGACCAAAGATGAATTTTGAGTATTAGTATAGAAGAACTTCTTAATATTTTTGTATTACAGAGATTTTGTGAGTTTTCCGAGAATGACATCTCTATATGGATACGAGCAGGTAGAGGAGGATCTGGCACAGATGTACCTAGGGGTAAAACCCAAAAACAATGCATTGAGCTAGACTCGAACGGGAACTGGTGCACGACAACAGGCCTTGCTGCACTCTTGGTTACGACACTCCCAGGGGATATTCTTAGGATAATTTACATTTTCTTTACAAACCGATTTGAAGTATTATATATATAAGATGAGAGTAAATGTCCTTGGTTAATCATAATGTGTTTTAAATTGAGAATATGGTGACATGTTTGTCTCTAAATGATTTTATGACTACTGTTACTCACACAATGCTTTTTAGTTTTAGTCAATGGCTGGATTCCAAGGAAGTCATAGTGACTTTGAGAATGATGTACAAGGTGGGAACGGTGGTGAAAATAAGAAACAAAATGGAATTTTGATAGGCATAAAAGATATCGTCTTTATGGAAAATCAATTTTCCAAAAATATGATCAACAATATATATATTAACCAATTTTCGGACTCAACAAAGAAGATAAAGGTGATGAATGATAAGAGCTCCAGTAGTGGAGACCATGGAGAAAGGAATCCTCAATTTCCATCATGCAGGAAATGTGGAAGGAGACACTGAGGAATGTGTCTCAATGGGACAAAGAAATGCTTTACATGTGGGATAGAAGGAAATAAAGTGAATAATTGCCAAAGAAAAATGAAGAGTACTATCGAAGAAGATAAAAGTGGTCCCAAGAATCCATTTACAGTCATTTTCCGTAAATGTAGGGGACCTGGCCATTACCCGAGTGAATGCCATGTTCTATAGGATATTTTCTTGGTCAACAAAGAAGCTATGTGGAATGAAATGGTTGGTAAATGTTTAAAAAGTATTAGTGATCCTTGTTGATGGGTTTACTCAGAAATAATTTTCTCTTGTATTTTTAACCCTACAGTTTTCCATGTGAGAATGATATTTGAGGAAGAATTATCTTTTATCTTGTGGATATAGTTATAAATAACCATTTGGTTTTACAAGATCGTTTGGTTTGAGGAAATTATAAGTTATTATAATTTGAGATGAAAATTCAAGGTATGAGATAAGATTTGTGGTTAAATTATGTTATGGATATTTTGAGGAACATATCTCATTTTGGTAATGTTATAAAATATTGTTTTTGAAAAAGGAGAACATGCAGACCGTGTGACAACCCGTCGCGTCGGACAAAGCTGTGGGAATCGAACCCACAACCAAAGGGCGATTGGGATTTATCGCCTACCACTGTACTACGTGATGTCCCTGGTTAGTGTGACTATTATTTTTAGTTAAATGATTTAACTGGTCAATAATAATTTGATTTTGGATCTTATGTCTTATCAAATGAATACCCATATTATAGGAAAATGATTTGGTAATTATGTGATAAATGTTATTTTGGAAGTTGTTCGCTTTGTTGTGAACACTATATCACCAAGGAAAATAGAATAGTATGGTATTTCATTTGAGGAGTAATGGTGGATTTTTATCTATGTTTTTATAGTGGATTTATAGTGATGTGGGTTGTTTATGGAAATGATTATGTTAATTACTTTTAAGTATGTGACTTTAAGAGTAATTGATGTTATTTGGAGATATAATTTAACGTGGAAGACTACATTCTTATATGTTTTGGGTTTCAATATTAGTTTTCATTATATTGAAGGATTTTAAGGAAAATTGATTATTGAATGGTATTTATTTAACTTTTGGGTATTGATGGTTTAATTTTAGAAATTAAGATTAGTGTTTTTCTCTAATGGAATATCCATTTGGGGGATCATCAGATATTATACTAACCATTTTGGTTTTGATTAATCTCTAAAGTCAAGGTAAATATATAGTTTATCCTATATGGATCATGTATTTCTATAGAATTTTATTCTAGCTCTTCCATTGTGACCAAGTATTCTTGAATACTCATTGTTAAAAAAAATGAGTTAGTGGTAAAAATTTATTAAAGAATGAAAATCTACTTAAAAAGTAAGTATATCACTTTATTTTCTTATTCAGTATCATAAATGAATTCCTTGTCCTTATGTAAAGTAACTTAAAACAAAAAATGTTGTCTGTTTACTTTTCCAACTGGGAGACTAATGACCGTTTGTCCCAACACAAGTATGTGATTTTATTATTGTTAACTTTCTCCTGATCATGTTTTCTATCCCTCTCAATCAGAACTTAACACTTATTTTATCGTCCATATCCATGTTTTCCTACATGTAATCCTAGTATGGGGTATCTTGGGTGACCTTTATACCTCTCTTCCTTTCTTTTAAAGTGACAGTTTTATTGACACTTTTTCTGATGTGGGACTTTCCATTATATTCTCAAGCCCAATTTTAAAAAAAATTGCGAGGACAAAATTTATTGAAGGAGGGGAGAATTTAACACCCCAAGTTTCCATGGTACGTTTCCCTTTGAATAATGTAATGGCGTGCATTGTACACAACTTCGAGATTCTAACACACCACAACCATTCAAACTAGCCGTTATGAATAGTAATACATACTTTTTAAAATTTTATAAATTATATCTTTCGAAATGGACTTTATTTTTGGATTCTTAATATCGAAATTATCTTAGGGTGAAATTTTGTTACTTTTCGGATAACTTTCATATTTTGATGAATAGTGAAAATTACTAAATTTTAATTAAAACCAAATTTTTTAATCGAAATAATTAATAGTGATAAATTATTAATTTCAGTGGTTTTAAAGTATATTAAGAATATATTTTTACCATTTAATATAATTTTGTTCATTGGATGTAATTTCACATTTTAACCAGACATAAACAAGTGTCAATCTTTTGATAGTTATTATCTCTTAAAAACACGCTATTTGTTTTGACGATGAGAATTAATTTTTAAATTAATTAATGCAACTGATATGTTTTGAATTTGATAAAATAGACATCATTTTTGAATTCATAATATCTAATATATATTAGGCCTAATTTTTGGTATTATTCTGGAAACATTCATTTTTTGATGAATAGTGAAACCACTAAGTGGTAGTTAAAAAACAGAATTTTTCATAAAACATAATTTTACCGCTTCTGTGAGTGGATTTTATAAAATCCGAGAGACACGGTTAATATCAAGGAGTAAAATTTTGTTCAATGTGATGAAAATAATTTTTGTTGAATAGTAACTTTTTACTTTCATTTACCACGGTTAAAAGTAAATAGGGTAATTAAGGGTAAAACTGATATTAATATTACCGTAACAGATGTCCTAATTCTAATGGACAAGTGTATCTCGACCAAAAACAACCTTAGGAGTAAAATATTGTCATTTAGTTCCACTTATATTAGATTAGGACATTTATTATTATTTATTTCAAAGAAGAGTTAAAAGAGTTAAAATCAGAGTTTATTTACTAAAACATTTTTAATATAGGGTTATACATGAGATAAATTCAATTGGAAATATTCATTAGAAAGAAAAAACGACTTCCTAGATAATGGTATTTTATTTATAATTTTTAGACATTAAATAATTTAATTTATTTATGACACAATCGTGATGCAGTAATTACCTAATTAATGAAATATTAAAATAATTGTTATTATAAATACCAAAATAAATGTAATTTGAGACTTTTTATGATTTAACTAATTTAATAGGTTAATATGAAATATTATTATTGATTTAATAAATTGTTTTAAAAGTAATAATGCTGTTATGAATTTATCAAAAATAAAATTTCCAATAGTGTCAACATTGACATAAAGGAGTTTTTAAAATAAATATTATATTATTAATTTATATTCAATTCATAAAAATCTAAGGTTCGTCCCAGGGACTTCTATCGTGATATTTTTATCATTAATGGACCACTTGGGGGTCTCTTGGATGTATATAGTATGTTTATTAACCATATAATATAAAAATAAAAAGAGACATTGTAAAAGTGAAACTAATTAACTAAGAGTTAATACTTAAATATAAGGTTAATATAATGAACCAAACCTATCTAAATACTATTGGTTGAGTGGTTATAGACCCATACTTACCTTAACCTTTAAATAATCCACTTTGGAGCCATTAGAAACCAAATATTAATTTATTATAAAATAATATTTTTAGCTTTTCCAAAGTTTCCCCCCACCCCTCTTATAAAAGGGAACTCCCCCATCTCACTAATTCAAACATTCAAAGCCTTTTGGCTCAGCCAAACCATGCTCAAATACTCTCTTAACATCCCTCACTACATCCTAGAGGCCTTAGTTTGACCATAAAGCCAACCTATGGAGCCCTTTTGATCAAATCAAAAGGAAGAACCTGATGAAGAGGTAATGTTTTCACCACCCTCATTCAAGTTCCTTTCTTCTTCAACTTCTTCTTTCCTTGTTATTTATATTATAAAATAATAACTCCAGTATATTTTATATACTATGATGTTATTATAAATATGGTACAACCATATTCAGTATTCTATCTATCTTTTGAATGGCATGTCACCATACGTGCGTACTTACGGCTTACCGTCTCCACGTCGTGGTGTAATTGTCAATCAATAAATTATTATTTGGATGGGTATAATAATGATGTGTAATTCATTTAAATAATAAATATAACATTATAATTATTCTGTCTATATTATATACCATCCAATTATATATTATTTTAACATCAAAATAATGATATTGACACTCATGCGTACGTACGGACTACCTTCTCCACGAATGCGATGAGATTCATTCTCCATCGTATCCATTCAAGTATAATTATCATTTGATGATTAAAAATAATGTTTAAGGACTTGATATAATATGTATATTAATAATATACAACCTATCCATAACAAACACGGCTTACGTAACAAATAATATAAAGGAAAACGAGTAAGTTAACACTAAAAATGACGATAATACTAAGATATTAATAACAAATCAATGTTAAAAGATCATATATAATATCATATTAATGTAAATTATTTTTTATAATTAAATAAAAATTATTTCACCATTATACAGGAGGTTAACCTACCATCGACCAAGGAAAAAGTAAAAAGTAAGGGGTTTTTTATCTCACTTTTAATTCTGTGAGAATTCCAGTGTTCACCACTTATTTATTACATGTGGTGTGTGTACTTCCCATGTTGGTATTAATTGAGTAATATTATTTAATTAATTTATATTTACATCATCATTTTATGATCCTTCTTTCATGGGTGTATGTTTTTTATGTTACCAATTCAATAAGGGAATTTGAAATTTCAATTTCCACTCATTCGGCTTTATGCATACTTCATTGATTATTTTACTCCTAGATTATGTGTAGAATAACTGTTCATTGGATCATGTCATAATTTCCACTCCCCTTTCTGTGGATATAATTTTTATACACATAATCACTCCATTGATAAATTCTCAAGTCATCAGTATGAACTTGATAAGAGTAATTTTAACTCAATATCCATTAGTTGAGTTAAATATCCAATTCATTGGTGTTGTTTTTACAAGAATATGTGTGAATGTCATCTGATTGATTTACACTAAATATCCAATCATATTGATAGTATTTATATTTTTCACACATAATTATGTAGTTGATTTATCCTTTACCAAAGGATATGGTCTTTATAAGATAATTCATCTCAATTTACATTCCATTGAGACTTCTTTTTTGTTATAAACCAAATCACTTTTATATGGTGTATATAATGTACTTTGACATAGTATATCACGAATCCCTTTATTATCTTGATTTTATAATGTTTTGATTACCTCAATTAGTTGTATTCAAGTGTCTCTCTTTTGGTTAGAAACTCTAACTAGAATACATTTTTATGTGTTTTAAATATTGATTATTCTAAATATTTCTCATTAATGTCAATGTTTTAAAAATGGTTTTAATGATTTATTTATATGGACATTAACATTTTAAAATCAAAATTCCTTTTAAACGTTTCAATGTGGTATGGGACAATTTTATTCTAAGATCTATTTTAAATGGATTCTTGAAAAATATCGTGACATTTAAATGACTTCACGAAAAAGGGGATTATTTCAATCTAATTGTTTTGATGATTATTTTCATCTATGTCAATATCCTTCATCATTATTTATTGAGGTTAATATGACACAATAAAATCATCCATATTGTATCGAATGAGTTATTTTTGACTATGGATGTGATATTTTTATACCAGTCATGGTTTGTGGATAACGTATTGACAATTCATATGCTAGTTTTAATAAGAATGTTTATGTTATGTTTAAAAAATTTCATAAGAGGAATACATTGGACTTAGTAAGTGACAGGTGGAGCCCGCTATAGATCCTCGATGCATCGGTAGGTCTCATGAGACAAACTAGTGTCTTGGAATGAGTCCTTGACAAAATCTTATTTGTAGTCTTGGCACGAGGCCTTGGCTACGTGGTTATGATAGTCTGGCCTTATGCATTCCATCATTATGAAAGTGGTTATTAATATTTTCGTGTGATTATTCGACTAGTAGAATATCCATGTGAATAAGTAAATGGATTTATTTAATTTTATCCTTTCCATATTATGCTTAACTTCAAGTTTAAAAGGCTTTTGTTTTAGTTATACATTGCCTTAAATTTTTTTGTTTATTTATGAAAGTTTCCGCTATATTGTTATCCTTACTGAGCATCTGAGCTCACCCCTTTCAATGTTTTATTTTTCCCAGGATGTGAAGATGTATTTTATGAATGACTTGCAGGGATACTATGAAAGGATATGAAGACAATATGTTGTTGTCGTTTTTCACTTATTTATGTAATGTAAACTTTATGAATATATCTAGTGTTTCCAAGGATATAAACTAATCGGTCTTTCGAGACTTGATATTTCTTGTGATCATGCCAATGTTATGTAATAATGCACCGACTCTGGGTATCTATGGTTGGGGCGTTACATTTACACATTGTCTTGAAATAGTAATGTGACAAACATATAGTATTATTTTATTTTGGATTACATCTTATCTATATCACCGACCAAAAACATTTAAATCTTCATTCCTAATGTTTTTTGTTATTTCATTGACAGTTTCTTTCATAGTCATAAAATTTCATCTTATTTTAATATTTTTCATAGTTGGTGTAATCATTCTAGAATAGTTCAATTTAATGGTTTGTAACATCCTATGGTATCTATTATTCTGGTTATATATCCCTCTACTAATCTTAGTTTTATTAATCACACTAATTACATGACATTCAACATTATTATTTTTAATTGTATTCCTCTATAAATCAATTGTACAATATAATAAAATAATTATTATCAAATAAAGTATTATTTTATTAATCATATATGTAATTTTAATGTATATATACATATTTAATTTCATTGGGATAAACATGAATATATAAGGCTCTAACCATCCAATGTACATACAATCCCAAAAAATCATGTTTTCAGAAAATCGTCTCTAAGGATTCAACATAATCCATTAGGGTCACTTAACTACATTGGAAATAAAATAAAGATTCAACCAACTCTGATTATTACAACATATATTTTATAACATATAATGAAGAATTATTTCATAATAAGAAATTATATATGCTATAAAATATTATTCAAATAATTAATAAAATTTAAAAAAACAACATGGAATATCAACATTCCACAACTAATGAAATGTTACTAAATAATACACAACACATAAATGAACACACAAGAAACCCAAACTGGGGTCTCACGGGCTACCCAATATAAATTATTCATATAAATAAAGATAGGGTCTATACCCAATTCATAGATAAATAAATAACATTGAAAAAAATCAATATAATTAAAAAATATGGTAAGGGATTCCTTCCGTAAGTGAATTGATGTCAAATTCCATGATTCACCAAGGAATCATAACCTGCATTGCATTTCACACTTACCAGATCTAACAAACATTTTTATATATCCTATAACGGATCCTACATCATTTACAAATATCTTTTATGTTAATATCTAAGAATAAAATAGTATTAAGAGATTATTTCCCCACTAACATTACACAAGATATTAAACAACAATTATTAATCTGATGCAGATTAAACATGGTCCCTCAATACACTACATCTAACAATGTAGTATCAACAATTAATTGTTTCCAGAATTGACAACATCAAATTCCATAGATTATTATTTTAAATTTGCAATATATGATTCATCAATACAGAGTAAGTCTAAATCTATAGGTAACACAATGAAATATTGTTTTTAGATCATAGACCTTAATTAAATGAACACTCTCAAGTACAGATCCATAAAAAATATTAAAAGGGATTTCTAATTTTCAGAATAGTATATGGATCCTTTAGGTTTTAATTTAGTTGAATAAAGAATAATAATGTGTATATTCCTAATAGTTATTAAAATGATCCTGACCTCATAATCCCATAGTCAATGGTTTATTTATTACATTAATAGTTAATATAATGAATCACATCTAGAGTTAAAAAAATAATTCAATAGTGTTGTCAAAATAGATACATACATGAAACCAAATTTAAATTATAATACATGAAATAAAATATATAAATTTTATGATTTACACCATTTTCCCTTTAACATATCCCTTAATATAAATCATAATACACATCATTTAATCCTTAGAAAAGAAAACATATGTAATGGGTGAGATTATATTATTAGTAAGGGTATGAGTATAGAGGAAGAAATCATGAAAAAAATGATTATTCAATATTTCATGTTAATTAACATTAAAAAATTAATTTAATCAATACCATGATCATGTAGTATATAATGTGTGAATAAATTATAATCAAATAATTCCACATAAATAATCACATGAGATTGAACAAATACAGGGATATTATATGAAATCAATTAATCACATTTACATAAATAATTATTATCCCAATGAGGGAATGGATAATTATATTCATAAAAATCATACACTCTATGCCTCAATACATGGAATCTTATAGAAATGTTTAGGGCCTCATCCATATACCCAAGCTAGTTAATCTCATGAGACGTACTAAATAATGATGGGGAAATTTTATTCCCCAATTATCAAATAGTATTTCAAATTAATTCCTCATTTGAAGGTGTCAAAATGAATCAATGTAAACATTCATACTGAATAAATTTACCAAATATGTTAACAATTACCATAATAAATAAAAACAATCATAACCCATCTAAATTAGTATAAACAGTGGTATCAATATAGTAAAACCCCAGTGTCACGACCCATCCCCTGGGACCCGTGTCATGACTACCCGAAGCCCACCATCCATAGGCCAAGGGATGGTGACTAGCACCAAAGGCGTAAATCCTTAAACTGGGAATGCATTGCCTTTATAACTGAAATCACACACAACAGAGTACACAGATGTATACAATACACTATGTAAAATTTTATAAAAAGAGAGTGTTGTAAAGTAAATGGGCCGGAAATTCAAGTGCAACTGTACAGTACAAGTACAACTGAAAAGAAAAAAAAAGATAAAAGTTGAAAAGTATCTCCTCCATCATCCACCAAGGTTCCTACCTAATGGGTAGGTATAGATAGCCCCCACAGCACTCTACGTCTGTCCGTCTCCTCCGTGTACCGTCACACCGTGTGGAACACCTATGGGTACCGTCCAGTCCTTGTACACTCAGCCTCGGTTAGTGTTGTCTATCATCTACATCAAACATTATGAGGTGTGCGCATAGCCCGTAAAGGGGTGAGTATAATTATACTTAGTAAAGCCCCATGACCCTCAAGGTCTCTCAGAATCCAAAAAGGATAATCCACAGAGTATAAAATCAACAGATAACCCCACTTAGGTATATGCCCATAAATATACCTAAGTTATCATGTTATACATCTCAATCATGAGGAAATCACAATGTTATTGACTCATCTCACACATGTATTAAACATATGTAGAGAGATAGAGATTATCATATGAAACCATTGAATCATATATTCTATCGAACCCACAAAGGATCCAGGAACATAAATTAGAACGGTTGAACCTACATAGGATCCAGGAATAGTAAACGGAGCTGTTGAACCCACAAAGGATCCAGAAATAGGTATTGAAGCTGTAGAAACCACATATGATCCATGAAAATTCTTCAGTGCTATCCAACCCACACAGTATCTAAGAATAGTTATCAGTGTTGTCAAACCCACAAAAGATTTTGGAACAGTCGTCAGTGCACAGCCAGCCATAGGGTTCCACATGAAGCATGCATGATTCCTGGAGGGTACTCTCATAAAGATGAGTATATGATACAAAAACATCCATGAATTCCCCCGAATAAGTATCTCAAAGGCCTGGCAAGTCATTGGAGTCTCAACACAATAGACTACATGTCAATCAGATGCCCGGTCTGTGAGTTATTAGTCATTTGTTCATGGGGCCCCGGTTAGATTCTTGTATGATCTAACCTGACCGTATGTCAACTAAACACCGAATTCTTGTGGGGTATACTAAATGGTATGGATACACTCCCATATTTCATGCGTCGTTGACGTATCGTCAAACGGATGTCTGGTGCGAACGATATGGCCAATGAAAATAAAGGGTCAGAAGTAGGCCCAAGTCCGCTCTACCCCGGTCAGACTGACCCAGTCCGACCCATGGTCTGGCTTGGCCCATTGGGTGGGTAGCCTATTAGGTTTGGTCTGTCCCGCTGGGCCCAGACGAGCAGGCCACAAGGGCTGTTTGGCCCGGTCTCGGGGCCAGTTCGGCCCCGAGCATCGTGATGGTGCAGCTCGGCCCAAAGGGTTCGGCCAGGCCAGTTCGGCCAGAGCGCCATGAGGGGGACCACGGACCAGTTAAGAAGTTCGGTCGGCTGGGATGCGGTTGGGTAGGGCGCAGCCAAGCGGTCCAGTGGGTGGCAAGTTCGGGCATGGGGTGGCCAGCGTGGTTCAGGCAGGCCGCGGCCAGGAGGGACAGTTCGGGCGGCTAGGTAGGGTGCACGGCCAGGCGGGCCAGTGGCCAGGATGCGCTCGGACAGGAGGGCCGGAGGCCGAGAGGCACATGTCCAAGAGGGTCGGCAGTCGGAAGGCGTGGGGATAGGTTTTCTGGCGGCTGGGAGGCACACTGCCAGGCAAGCCGACAGCGGGGAGGTGCACGGCCAGGCTGGCCGGTAGACGGGAGGCACGCGGCCAGGCGGGCTAGTGGCTAAGAGTTGTGTGGATAGGTTGTTCAGTGGTCTAGAGGTGCATGGCCAGACGGCTCGGTAATGAGGGTAGCGGTTCGGCTTGCAGCATCGGAGCACCGTGGGGGCAGTGTAGTTTGCGGAGGATGGGGATAGCTCATCCTTTGTCAATGCCGCCTTCATCTCCTCATTTCTCATCGCCATTCCAAAATTTCAACATAAACAAGATTGGGGGAGGGCTCGGGCCATGTTACTTTGGCCCGCACCCTCCATGTTTAGGGTGGTATCAATGGTTCCATCAAAGATATACGATGTAGAACAATTATTTGACTACCACACAAAAGAATTCATTCTATCTGAAGAAGAGAAAGAGAAAAGGAATAAAACACAAATGTAAACCCCCTACCATTGTTCGTCATTATTCATTCATTAACAGTGTTGCGGAATGTAGATGACGATTTTTGAAGAGGATCGACATTCTTCATCAATTGAGCATTCTTCTTTCTTCATTGGTAGCTTTTTCCCTAGCTCTCCTCTTCCAAAGTTCCACCATATGAAAAATTCCAACTAAAAGAAATATGTCCCCAAAAAATAGAAGATTTCCTATTATTTTATAATTTTCGTTTCATAATTCAAAAGGAAGTATTAATTAATTGGCCCCACCAAATTAATGCGGAGGATTAGGGAAAGTTGGCACAAATTAATTAAACGGGAGTTGAAGAGGATCCCCTATATTAATTTTGAGCTTTATAGTTTCGCAACTTTGATGGGGAGTTTTAATGGGTTAAATTCTCGGGTGGTCCCCAACACAATTCACATGAAGAGAAGGTTGGGATCAGGTGGGATCCACCACCATAACCTCTCATGGGTGGTTATGGTGTGGTGGTCCCACCTCCAACTTCCATGAGGAGGTTTTAGAAACCAAACACTCGCATGGTGGCTCAAATAAAATAAAGTGTCACTCACATTATTTTATTAATACTTTTACATGAAAACATAAAAACAAACATTTATTCTCGTCCAACTGCCATCAAGGTGAAAGTATTTTTAAGCGACTATCGGAACTCTGATTTCAACAGTGCCCCCATATTTCAATTCCAAGCACCTGTTCAAAAGTTATAAAAACCCTCTCGTACATTTTCTGAACGTACCCAATCAATACTTTATATATTGATTCCAGGCACACTGGGCCTCAGAATCATGCACCTTCAATTTTCACGGACTTGTAAAATTACAATGTATTTAAGAAAAAAAGGGAAAAAATTCCCCAGAATTTTCGGGTCTTTACATTCTCCCCACCTACGGGCTTTACGTCCCTGTTAGCTACAACTTGAACTATTGGACCAAGTGGGGGTAATGAGAAAGCATCTGAGCCTCCCACTCCCATTTGATCTCTTGGAGGCCCTATACTGCCAGCATACGTGAAGGAGAGGTATCAATCGTCCACATAGGACCCGCTCCCGTCGATCTCAAATCACCATTGGAAACTCCATAAATGTTACCCCTTCGTCGACATCCAGCTCCCCTTGGATGATGATGTGACAAGGGTCATGCATGTATCTCCTCAGCTGGGATACGTGGAAGATGTCATGCCCCTAGTGTATCTATGGTGGAAGAGCTAAGCGTTAAGCCACCTCACCTACTATGTAGAGGACCTGGAAAGGTCCGGTGAATCTCAGTGATAACTTGCCACCTTGGCCAAATCTCTGTAAACCTCTTCGAGGTGAGACCTATAGAAAGACTTGGTCGCCATCCTCATACTCCATAGGTCTCCATATCATGTCGGAATATGGCTTCTCCCTTCTTTTTGTATTCTTAATCCACTCATGGGTGATTTTTACCTTCGCTATGGTAGCGTGTACCATCTCTGGTCCCACTAGTGGTGACTCCCCTGGGTCTATCCGGCACAGTGGCGATCTACGAGGTCGACTATACAAGGGCTCAAAAGGTTTCATCCCGATGGTGGAGCGATAGCTGTTGTTGTATGAAAACTCCACCAAAGGTACGTGATCCTCCTATATACAACTAATGTCGAGGACACAAGCACATATCTTGTCCTCATGGGTCTCAATGGCCTGCTCGGTCTGACCATCTCTCTGAGGATGGAAGGCAGTGCTCAGAAGAAACTGCATCCCAAAAGCCTACTATGACCCATTCCATAGCTGGGGAGTAAATCATGCATCACGAGCAGAGACAATAGAAGAAGTCACTCCATGTAGCCTCACAATATTTTGCAAGTAGACAAATCCCAAGCTCTCTACTGAACCCACCTCTCTGATCAGTAGGAAGTGTGCCGACATGGAGAGTCAGTCAACGATCACCCGGATAGAGTCATGTCCCTTAGACGTACGTGGAATACATGTCACAAATTCCATGGAAATCCCATCCCACTTCCAATCTAGGACATTTAAAGGCTAAAAAAAGCCTTCAAGTACCTGATGATCTGCAATCACATGCTCACAAGTGGGGAATCGAGAGAAAAACTATGCTACTTACTTCTTCATACCTGGCCACCAGTGCTCTCATCGAACGTCCCTTTATATCTTCGCCACCCCTGGATGTACCGCCAGTGGGGTTGTGTGGTACTTCTGAAAAACATCCTACTGAAGTGGAACTGGCACCAAAGTACGTCCTCTGAGGAGGATGACGTGCTCCCCACCTTTAGAAAATCTATCAGGAGCCTGCCCTGTGGATATTTGTGCATGTTGTGTCTCAAATTCTGCGTCTCCATGCTGTGCCTCCCAGACTCACTGAAGAAGTGGAGGAGTGATTGTATGATTCTGAAGGAAAGACGCTCCATCTTGGTCCACAATGGATATTTGTAAATTATCCAGCTACTCTGTCTCCTCGCCTAGCAGTTGTATACCAGATCTCATATAGAGGGAATCTACTACAACATTCCCCTTCCCAGGAGTATAGACTATCTTGAAGTCATAGTCATGGAGGAACCCAAGCCATCGCTGCTGCCTCAGGTTCAGGTCCTTCTGTGAAAAGATATATCTAAGACTCTGGTGGTTAAATTAGACTGTAAAACACTCACCCATTAGGTAATTCTGCCACATCTTTAGGATGAAGACTACTGCTGCTAACTCCATCCATGGATAGTGTTGTTCTTCTTGTGAAGTCTCAGCTGCTAAGAACTATATGTGATCACTACTCGCTCCTGAAACAGGACACAGGTGAGTCTAGTCTCTAAAGCGTATCAGTAGACTATGTACCCTACGCCTTCTTCTGGAAGCCTCAATATGGGGTAGTAGTCAGCCTCTACTTCAGAATCTGAAAGCTCTGCTTGCATCTCTTAGACCACACGAAGGGTTTCCCATTCTTCATCAAGGCTGATAGTGGTATTGCAACTTCGGAGATGTCTGGTATGAACCTCTGGTAATATCCAACCAAACCCATGAAACTCCGTACCTCCATGACACTCCAGGGTGGCTCCCAAACAAGTATTACCTCAATCTTCACAGGATCCAATGCAACTCCATCCTCCAAGTTGACATGTCCCAAAAAGTGAACCTCTTGAATCCAGAACTGGAACTTTGAGAGATTACCATAAAGCTAGTGATCTCAGAGTGTGTCCAGTACTACCTGCAAATTTTAGGACGGATCCTCCTCAGCAGTTGAGTATATCAGAATGTCATCGATGAAGACTATGACAAAGAGATCAAGGAATGGCTGGAATATCCAGTTCATGAGTCCCATGAACACTGCTGATGTGTGGGTTATGACGAAAGGCCTAACCAAGAACTCGTAGTGGTCGTACCGACATCTGAAGGATGTCATAGGCAAATCCTTAGCTTGAACTCTACTCTGGAGATATCTTTATCTGAGGTCTATCTTTGAGAACCATTGTGCTCCCTTCAACACATAAAAGAGGTCATTAATCCTCTTGTGTTGGTCTTTGTTTTTAACACTCACTTGGTTTAGGTGACGGTAGTCGAAACAAAGCCTTGGGATCCCATATTCCTTATTGGTGAATAGATTCAGGGCGACCTAGAGAGAAACACAAGGATGGATGAATCTGTTCCCCTACAAGTCATCTAGCTATACTTACAGCTCATGAAGCTTAGCGGAAGCCACCTGATATGCTGGTATAGATACCAGTGCCATCCAGGGGTACAGGTCAATGTATAAGTCCACCAAAGTGTGAGGAGGTAGTCCTGGGACATCATCCAGGAAAACATCCACTTACTGGTCCACCACTACAGGATAAGTCGGAATCTCTATATCAACTACTCCGAGGCTATGGTAGGCCAACTGATGAGTGATCTGCTTCACCCTCATCTGAGTATGTCTGTCTTGTGCTACAATGGCACCCTTCTCCTTGGTGAAGGTCAAAATCATCCCACCCATGCAGACACACTGCACATTGCACATAATACAGTCGATCTAAGCATGGACTGTAGATATCCATCCCATACCCAAGATGACATCTTCAGGCCTCTACGCCGCTATGAGGAGATCTGAACCGATCCTCTTTCCTCCAAGAATAATCTCACACTGCCATCACCGGTGAATGATTGTCGAGTCTGCTTTCGTATGAGTCTCTAGCCCTAATGATCCATCCAACGACTATGTCGGAATCTCTGAGCTCCAAACGAGGGTAGTGAAAATAAAAGAGTGACTGGAACATGGATCTATATGTAATATAACTAAGGTGGAGTAGACACAGATTATAGCTCAAATCATCTCTACATCGCCATGATCGTATGCTTCAGCTGCTTGAAGCTGAGCTCACGCCAGTCCACCTGCTCCCTGCGGTCGTGGTGCACCTCCTTGTAGTGGTGGTGGAAACACCTCAAAATGTTGTCCACCGCCAGCTACATGGCCAGATCATGTGCCACGTCCTCTTGTGCCCTACGGATCACATCGATCGAACCACTTCCTCTTTCTGGGATGTCCCTCAACTATCTGGTGATCATTAGAATGGAAGGTAAGACAATCATGAGCCATGTGGCCCTGCTCTCCACATGTGAAACACTACCTATTCTTTGAATGACTGGCTCAGTCTTGTGTGCCTTTCCCAACCAAACTTGAGTCATGAGGTTATCCACTGGATGGTCTGGTTCACTTGGACCTCTAGGATATTTGTCTGCTGTCAACTGCAGAAGACTCCACTACGTGATGCCCGGTGGTGGGTCTCACTTCTGGTGACTACTCAGCATGGAAACTCTCCACTAAGTGGGATCGCTCCAACGCCTCCTCCTATTTTGGGATGCTGAGGGAGACCATCGAAGTAATGATATCTCACCTGATCCCCTGATCGAAGGTTCGATCCCAGAAGAATGGGTCCCTCATCATATCTATTGAGTAGCTTGAGAGGTAGGTGAACATCACTGAGTACTGTGACACTGTCATGATACCCTATTCTAGATGAAGTATCTCTTGAATCCACAACACACGTAGGGTGGATAGGACAAACTCTGCATAAAATAGGCTCTTGAAGTCTTCCTAGAATAGTGTCACCTCGTCATACACCTAGAGCATCAGGCTCTACCAAATGTCTGATGCTGCATGAAGGAGACTCGTAGAAAGGATAACCATAAGGTCTGATGGTGTCCCTACCAGTCTGAAGACTCTCACCACAGCCTCCATCCAATCCTCAGCTTCCAGCAAGACTGTCTCGCCCTTGTACCTGGGTGGCCTCTGGAGCTGGAACTCGTGCAATGTGCTCATGAAGCGTGCACTCTCTACTGTTGGACTAGTGGCATTGGTGGCATGACATGTAGTTGTACCGCTTGTGCCTCTACTATGATTGGGGCCTGTACCGAGGCCGCGTCGCTCGGTGGGATGTCATCTCGTAAAAAACCTGGAACCCTGGATGGTTGTCTACATAGGGAAATCCTGAAAATAAACTGGTGTTCCATTGTCAATACATAATACCAGGTGAGCTGACTTAAAGAGATCACTAAGAAAACATTTTAAACACACACATAATCAGCATTTTTGTGAACTGAGTTAGAAATCAGAAGTCAGAGTCCTGGTGTATGGATACGTCGTCCACCACACCAACACCAGACTCCCTCAACTAAAAACCACATTCAGTACCCTTAACATTATTTCTTCACAAAAAATATCAGAGTCCTATGTTCTGTGGTAGAACCGACACCTATGATAACAATTTTTCATGACCCGTCTCTCGGGGCTCGTGCTGCAAATACCTTAATCCCGCCTTCCATAGGCCAGGGGCTGGAGACTAGTAATAAATATAGAAATCCTTAAACTGGGAAGGAATTTACATTAAAACTGAAAAAACACACAACAGAGTACACAGCTAGATAAAAACCACTATGTAAAACTGTATAATAAGAGAGTGATGTAATGTAAATGGGCCGGATGTACAATCCATACTGTAATGTTAAAGTACACCTAAAAAGGAAAAAACATATGAATAATGAAAAGAATCTCCTGGATCTTCCACCACAGTTCCTACCTGAAGCATAGGTACACATATCCCCCATAGAACTACACATCTGTGTGTCTCCTCCATGTACCATCACGCCATGTGGTCATCCTCTAGTAACCATCCAGTCCTCGTACACTCATCCTCGGTCTGCGCTATCTGTCATCTGCATCCAACACAGAGAGGTGAGTTCCTAGAATGTGCCAGGGTGAGTATAACAATACTCAGTAGGGACCCTGAGACACTCAAGATCTCTCAAAATCCATAAAGGATAATCCGCAGAGTATGAAATCACCAGCTAACCCCACTTAATTATATGCTCATACATATACCTAAGTTATCAAGTAATCAATCTCAATCATGAGGAAATCACAAAGATAATGACTCATCTCACATAGGTATTCAACATATGTAGAGAGATAGAGAAGATTAGATGTATCCACTGAAAAATATATTCTATCGAACCCACATAGGATCCAGGAACAGAAATTAGAGCTGTTGAACCCACACAGGATCTAGGAACAGTAAACGGAGTTGTCGAACCCACAGAGGATCCAAGAATAGTCGTCAAAGCTGTCGAACCCACACAAGATCTTGGAACAGTCTTCAGTGCTGTCAAACCCACACAATATCTAGGAATAGTCGTCAGTGCTATCGAACCCACATAGGATCCAGGAACAGTCGTCAGGGAACAACAAGCCACAGGGTTCCGCACAAAGCATGCTTGATTCTGGGAGGGACCGCTCCTCAAGCTGAGTGTCGATAAATCAACTACCAAGAAGTTCCAATAATAATTATCTCAATGGTATTCCACATCATTGGGGTCTCAATGCAACAGACGACACGCCAATCAGACTCTCGGTCTGTGAGTTATTGGACTTTTTGTCCCGGGGGCCCAGTTGGATTTGTGTGCGATCCAACCTGACAGTATCCCATCTAAACCCAGAACATTAGTGGGGTATACATAAAGAGATAGATACACTCCAAGATTCTAGCACTACTGATGGATCATCAAACAAACGCCTGATGCCAAAGATTTGGCCAAAGAAAATAATGGGTCGGTAGTGGGCCCATGTCCAGTCCATCCCGGTCTGACCGACCCGGTCAGACCCAGGGTCTTTGTTAACGCATTGGGTGGGCCATCCCGTTAGGTTTTCCTCGGACCATTGGGCCCATCCCTGAAAGACGCAAGGGTGGTTCAGCCCAGCCTCAGGGAAAGGTTCACCTAGAGCATCGCGGAGGTTTGACTCGGCGCGGCACGACTCGAAGGGCACGGCTGGGCTGGTTTGGCCAAGGCTCCATGAGGGGGACCGAAGACCGGTTTGGAAGTTCAGGAGGACAGTAGGCAGCTGGGCAAGGCGCATCCATGCGGGATGGCGAGAAGCTAGTTCGGGCAGAGCGCAGCGAGCATGGGCCGACGCAGTTCGGGTAGGGCGCAACTAGGCGGGCCTATTCGGGCGGCCAGGCGGGCCGGTGGCCGGGAAATGCGCGGTGAGGCAGTCCGGTGGCCGGGAGGCACGCAACGAGGTGGGCCAGCTGCTGGGAGTCATGTGTCCTGGAGGGTCGGCGGCCCGGCCTAGAGGGCTGCGGTTCATCCCAGAGCACCAGAGCACCACTGGGGCAGCGCGATTCACGGAGGTCGTGAGTAGCGTGGCCTTTTTGGACCCCACCTTCAATGCCTCATTGCTCATCGCCATTCCGAAAGTTCAACAAATACAAGATCAGCGGAGGGTTTAGGCCATATTGGTTTGGCCCGCACCCTCCGCGTTTAGGGTGGTATGAATTTCTTCATTAAAGATGTACGATGTAAAATAATAATTTCACAACCATGAAAAGAATTATTTCTATACGAAAAAGAGAAAGAGAAAAGGAATAAATCAAAAAAGTAAACCCCCTACCTTGGTTCGTCGTTCGTTGTTCGTTGATGGAGTCGCTGAAAGTAGACGAAGAATTTTGATGATGATCGGTGTTCTTCTTCCGTGGAGCGTTCTTTTTTCTTCATTGGGAGCTTTTCTCCCCATCTCTCCTATTCCCGAGTTCCACCAAATGAAATTTTCAAACCAAAAGAAATATGTCCCCCAAAAATAATAGATTGTTTATTATTTTTGAATGATGGATTTATAATTCAAAATCGAATATTGATTAATTGGTCGTACCCAACTAATGTGGATGATTAGGGAATGTTGGCACAAATTAATTAAATGGGAGTTGAAGAGGCTCCCCTATATTAATTTGTAGCTTGATAGTTTCTCTACATTAACGGGGAGTTTCAAGGGGTTAAAAGACCGGGTGGTCCCCACCACAATTAACATGAATAGAAGATTGTGTTCGGGTGGGCCCCACCACTAAAACCATTCAGGGGAGGTTAAGGTGTGGTGGTCTCACCTCCAACTTCCATGAGGAGGTTTTAACCACTAAACACTCACATGGCTGCTCCAATAAAATAACATGTCCTCATTTTATTTTATTATTATTTTTCCATGAAAACATAAAAAAAATCTTTTAGTCCCAACCAACTGTCGTCAAGGTGAAAGTCTTCTTAAGATAATACTGGCGCTGTGTGTTCATGAGTTCCCTCAAATTTCAATTTCGACCACTGGTTCAAAAGTTATAAAAACAAGAACGTACATTTACTGAACGTACCTGAAAAATAATTCAGAAATTTATTCTTGGCACATTGGGCCTTGGAATCAAGTGCCTTAAATTTTAATGGACTCATAAAATTCCCATGTATTTAACAAAAGAAATAAAATCCATGGAAATTCTGGGTCATTACACCCAGTCAATTAATCCATATACTGTCAAGATAAATAATTAATATGGTATCATTAAAATATATCCTATGTATCTATTTAAAAAATTTATGTTTACATATATATAAATATATAAAAATTACACTAGATAAATTTTATTAGGATATTAACATTTTTCCATTGAAATAAATAATTTTAATTATATAATATTTCTTATAAATTATGGAAAATATATTACCTGAATATAACCTTTTAAATGTGTAATATAATATTTAATTTATTGATTGGTAATGAAGATAGTTTGTTAAATTCTTATAGTATAAGTTAAAAAACATTCTATTTGCATTGTAGAAGAAAGTTTAAAATATACCTCCTTCAAAAAAGGATAATAAGATTCTATTAAATTAGTTTTGAAAAAATGTTAAAAAAGGAATTTACTAAATATTTTTTAGAATGAGAAAAACATTCATGATTTTTAATTGAATACAATTTGATGGAATAAGAAGGTTTTTTTTACCAAAGAGAGATAAATTGATATATTCATAAAACAATTTTTTAATATATTTTGTAACAAAGAGATTAACATTTATATATTACTCAAACTAGTCATTAAAACCCATTTAAGAATAAAATAGACTATTTTCATGGGATAAATCTCAAATAATTTCTCAATGGTAGTCTAAAATGTGAACAATCATAAATATCAATAATATTGTGAAACAACAACTTACCACTTTGGAAACATTGGAATCATGATCCACATTAATGAAATACGTTTAAAAATATTATGTACTAGGAATATAAAGATATTAGTGATATAAAATAACAATGTTGATGTATATTCACCTCATAAATGATATATTGGTGAATATGGTATATACTCACAGAAGTAAATTTTATACGAGAAAGCCTTACCTATGGTTTTTCTTATTTAAAATGTTTCTAAACCACATATATAATTAAAATATATTTACTATATATAAACTAAAGAACTATATACATATATATCTTACAATATATGATCTTCTAATAATATTTTATCAATTATATAATAAAAATTCTTTCTTTAAATCATAATTTCATGAAATAATTGCTTCATTTTTCATGTCTATTTATGTTTGGTAGTTTTGATCCTTATACTATGATAATTGTTCAATCCCCTATATTATTTTAAAAATTATATAAATATCATAAATTGTAACATCCCAAGTAAATAGTGAATAATACATTATCATATTTATTAATATTTGTGAATTAAATATTAATTTTACATTAAAGGGGATGCTATGTTTGATGGTTTACCTGATACACTACAATATGATTCTTTGAAATCTTATGTTGCTCACTAATAATATAATATTATTATTTTAAATGGTAGTTAACGTCTAGAATTTTTATTGGACGGAATGAATAGAAACAATTACAATATTATTATACTTGTTTGTTAAATGTTTTTACACTTATCCAATAAAATTTAGGGGCTTAAAATATGAATGACTCTTATTTTAAGCATAAATACACTAATATTCAGAAAAATCAATTTATGGACTTTTTATGGTGAACCCTATTCAAATCTAGATTTTGTTATTTTTATATGTTCTATTTGATAAAATAAAATTTTTCGTTAGATTCAAGACATCAAAATTTACTTTGGGTAAATTTGTGGTATTTTTCTAATAATGTTCATTTTTTTACGAATAGTGAAAAATACTGTATTTATATTCAAAAGGGCCTATTAATATGATTTATTTATATGGTTATATTACCTTTTTAATTGGTTCTAATGTGAAATTTGATTATATTTGACCAATTAATCCCATTTTGGTCATTGGAATTAATTTCACTTTGAAATTAGACATAAACAAGTGTCGATATTTTGACTGTTATTATTTCTTAAAAACACGCTATTTTCATTGAAAATAGGAATTAAATTGAAATTAATTTATTATAATTATATTTTTTTAATTTTATAAAATATAAACCATTTTCGAATTTATAATATCTAATATATGTTAGGCTGAGTTTTTGGTAGTTTTCTGAAAAACATCAATTTCTGAGGAATAGTGAAACCACTTGGTAGTAGTTAAAAACTGAATTTTTCATTTAAATGAAATTTTATCACTTTTGTAAAATGAATTCAGAAAATAAAACTTCCTTGGTTTTTATTAGTAAGTAAAAATGTTGTCCAATAAGATGAAAATAATTTTTGCTGAATAGAAACTTTTGACTTTTACTTACCACGGTTAAAGATAAAGAGGGTAATTCAAGGTAAAAAGTATATCATAATAATAAATAATTACCTTAGCACTTGTCCTAGCCTTATTGGTTGAGTCATTTAAGACCATGTTCATATTTGGGTCGATTTTGGGACCCCATGGAGCCACTAGAGAGTAATAATGAAACTTTTGATTAATTAACATAAAGTAATGTCAAAAATGAAAAAAATATCTTTTAGTAATTAATTTTTCATGGGGTTATATAATCTATAGATTCGACTATAAATATTAATTGGATGGATAAATTTATTTCCTACATCGTGGTATTTTTTATAATTTTTATAAATCATCTAAATTAAATTATTTATGACACAATAATGATGTAGTGTTTATGTCATTAATAAATGATTTAAATAAATAAGATTATAAATATTTAAACAATGTGAAAAATCTATCCAATTATTATTGGATGATTTTATTTCGACCAAGAGTCATCTTATATTCGACTTTCATTAGCATTGGACATTTTGAAACTGAATGTCATTATAAAATAAAATAATATTTTCACACTTTCTTAAAAATCATCTCCCCCTCCTTATAAAAGTCCTTCACTTATTACTCATTCCTCACACAACTCCAGCCCCTGGAATCACCCATAACCTGACCAAATAAGCTCTAAAGACCCCTCTACTACTCCTACAAGACTTACCTTAGGAACAAGGCACTTTGACAAGTCCTTTTGGTTCAAATCAAAGGGGATTACCAAAATTAATGTTAACGATTCCTCTTAACTTTTTTTCTTTTATATTACTTCCAAAAACCCTAAAATATTTTTATTCCTTTCTTTTATAACTACACAAGTATCCTAAATATACTATAATGTTTTTATGAGATTTATTTGAGCTACACTTATACAAACCTCTATCCAATAGTTGAAGAACATACTGTTTCAGTGGATGGAAAACTAACGCCTCACGAAACGATTATTGTTCAATTTTCTCTTAACACCTCTCATGGTGCCCATTATGATTTCACTGTGTTTATATATCCTATATATTTTGTTTTTGTTTTTTTATTATTTTTTATTTTACATTTCTATCCAGGCTTTATGGTTTCCATGATGGTTAAACGAGATAATTTCATTTGAGGTAGTGCAGACTACCACCCCCTCAAAGTGATATGACTTGTTAATTCCATATTTGGGACATATATAGGATAGTTTTAATGATATTATATATGATATTTTACAGGAATTATAATATACCTATGTATCATTATGTTTTAACTCTATTAAAGTGCGAAATAGAGAGGATAGTATTGTTCATGCGTACGTACAACATACCGTCTCCATTAACAGTGAATTTCATTATGTTATCTCCAAAATGTTATATAATGTTATAAATAAATATATATATATAGGATATATATAATTTATATGATATCTAAATACTGAATATCATTATGGAGATAATGGATTGTTGACCACAAGGACAAATTGTAATTATATGGTGTTCATTTTTTGACTCAAGTACCAAATATAGGAAAAACAACCATTATTAACTTAAATGATTACACAATGATTATAACATGGTAATAAGTTTTATTAAAGGAATAATAAACTATAAAAATTTTCTTAATAAAGTATAAATTAACATCAGTTTATTATTCTCAATATTTAAGAACGAACGGGCTAATTGGACATGAGGTAAGGTACTTCGTCTTAATCTCCATTAATTGAGGAATCCTTTGTTTTCATAAACAATTTTATTTTATACTCTATATAAAATCCTTTTACATTTACATTTTTTCAAAATGAATCCTTTATCTATGAAGCGTTTAACTAAACGAAAAAAAGAATAGTTCTTTTAACATAAGCGGTCACAGCGACATTTCTTCCGCCATGAGTATTATTTGATATATGGCTTCTTTAACATGCCGTAATGTTTTTTAAAAGGAAAATAAATACAATATAATTTTATGTATTTTGTTATAGAAAACCATTTTTATAATGGATTTCTTATTCCAATGTATTTAAATTATATATTTTGATTGAAATGTGGAAATTTTATCATTCCTTTATGTTTGGTTTATGTGTTATGAATATGATATAGTTCATGGGAATTATTTTTGTATATGGTTGGTTCCGGATAAACCTAGGGAGGGTGGGCCCGAGATAGATCTCCAATGTATTGGGTAATGTGATGGAGGTAAACATGAATTTTTCTCCTAAGATATTTTGGGAATATACTGTGATGGGTATTGAAACGTAACTCCCTATGTAGATGTGATAGCTACAATGTAAGTATGATATGAATTCCAGAAGTACAATTATGATTTGTGATTACTATATTCCATTCGTAAATATTATTTTTTCATTAGGTATGTAAAAGATTTTATTATTTGTATGTATTGATGGACTAATAATTTATTTCTTATTTTATAACTCTTACTGAGCTTTTTTTATGCTCATCCAATGTTTTGAAAAGTTTTTCATTGGAATTAAAGGTTAATAGGCTCTAGGATGGGATCAATGAAAAGTCTTACTCTCTAAAACATGGAACTAGATATGGATATTTTTTTCAAGAGTTTTTATTTTAGGAAAAAATGGATACTGAGAAAAATTGTCTACATGTAATATTAATGTTTTTATGTAAATGACCTAATTCTATAAAACTCTAAACCTAAAAAGATCCTCAATGTGAGTTATCCATTTAATTCAATAACATGTTATTTTTAAGGATGAGTCCTTATAGTTTGTATCAGAGGTCGATTTATACAAATTTAGGAGTTAGATTATAGTTAATTTAATATTTAAAAATTATTTTAGTTTAAGTTATGATTGAAATGATATTGAATTTACAGATTACCATGTTGCATCGCCTATGCTATTTCTATGTTTAGAATGGTTTTCTGTAGTGGAAATAGGGAAAATATGTAGGGACGAAATCAAGAGGAAGACAACATTCGAAGTCAGTAACCTTTGATGGTCTGAATTGAAACTAAAGAGTTAGTTGTAGTGATGGCACAATTTACTCAGGCTATAAATGGTGGAGGTATCCATGCATGGGATTATCTAGATCAACCACAAATGAAAATTTTAGTTGTAGAGAATTTAATTAGGAAACATCCCAAATAATTCATAGGATCATCTGACCCTGTGCTAGAAGAAGGGTGGATTAATGCACTGGATAAAATTTCTGATGTCACGGGGTGTTCATAACATCAAAATGTTAGTCTTTCTATTTACGATTTTGAAGGTGATTCTGATTAGTGGTGGTCGTGAAAAATATCAGGGATAGTGAGGAGATTGATGATCTTTATTGGGATAAATTCAAAAGTATTTTTCTTGAGAAATATTTTTCTGAAGGTGGTTCATCTAAGAGTGGAAAAAAATTCCTGGAATTGAGGAAAGAGGATGACTCAGGGGCTACTTATAAAGTAAAATTCACTTGAGCGGCAAGGTATGCTCCAAATTTCATACGATATATTGATAATAAAATATACCATTTTCAATCAGGATTAAAACCAAATTATCAAATAGAATTAGCATATCATGGGTTCAAATGTTATGAAAAGCTTGTGCGTTTTGTAGAGATGGTGGAAATAGAATTTTCTGATGATTAGGTGTTCATTGAAAAAAACCATAATAATAGGTCAATGTGATATAAAAAAGGAAGAACTCTTCAAAAAGTCTGATGGTAAGAAGCATAAGTTTACTGTTTGTGAAAATTGTGTTAAAAATCATGCTGGGAATGTATTTTGAATAATGGTATGTGCTACCAATTTGGTTAAATAGGACATAAGGATCGAAATTTCACTGAAAAATATCAGGTTAATAGTTAGAAAAAATCTGATTTACAGCTAGTAAAATATTTTTATTGCAATTAAATGGGTCATTATACAAATGAGTGTCCAACGAAGAACTAAACTGAGGGAAAGTAGGTGGACTACATGCTGAAATGGTTGGTGAAATCCTTTGCAACTACTTTAGCAGATTTTTGGCCATCAAATATTGTAGTATTAGGTACACTATTTGTTTTTTCAGATTAAGCCAATGGTTTGTTTGATTCACGGCCTACACATTCGTTCATTTCTGAGAAGTTTTCTAGGAAATTGGGAATTCCATCTCAAGATATTAATCCTAAATCTATGGTAAAAACACTCGGGGAAATGCTGAGACAAAAACAAATTATAAGAACCTTCATGTACTTGTGTGCAGGAATAATCTACCTCTAAACCTCATTGTTTTCTCCTAGCAGATATTAATTTTATTTTGGGTATTGATGGGATTTCTTTTTATCATGCTTATATTGACTACAGAGATAAAGTGGGGTTTTTAGAAATATTTTCAGTTTTTGTACAAGATTGAACCCTTGAATTTGAAAACATATCAGGAAGATGAGAAACTAGTTAAAATATGGAAATTAATGTTCCCTTGATCATACAATTAAAAAAAGGAAGAGTTTAGATTAATGATGTGCTAGTGGAAAATGAGTACCTTGATGTTTTTCATGATGATTTTCCTAGTATTATAACTGATCAGGATGATTAATTTACTAATTAATTAGTTCTTAATGCTAATATAATTACAAAACCCCCTTATCGAATGGCTCAAATTTTAAATTTAGAGTTAATGAATCTGTTACATGAGTTATTACATAATGGTTTCATTCGACCTAGAACATCACCATGGGGTTATCCTATCTTATTCGTTATAAACAAAGATGGTTCAATTAGGCTGTGCATTGATTATAGATCATTTAATAACATCACTGTTAAGAAAAAGTATCCTTTTCTTCATATCAATAATTTTTTTGATCAGCTCTAGGGAGCTCAGTATATTACAAATATTGATTTGAAGTTGGGGTACTAGTAGTTGAATGTAAAGGAAGAAGTCATTCTGAAGACCGTATTTCATACTAGATATAGCCATTATGAATTTTTAGTTATGACTTATGGTTTAACAAATGCACCTGCTGTATTCAAGGATATTATGAATAGAATTTCCCTTCAGTTATTGGAGAATTTTTTTGTTGTGTTCATTGATGATATTTTGGTTTATTCCAAAATTAAAGAGGAACATGAATGATATTTAAGGGTTTTCTTCAAAACCATAAAATAAAAGATAGTATTTGGGAAATTCATCATGTGTGAGTTTTGGTTACAAAAAATTGTTTCCCTTGGTCAAATTGGTTTAAAAAATGGCATAATGGTTGATCATGCTAAAACAAAAGTTGTGGAAGAATGGAAAATACCCACAAATATAACTGAGAACTGTAGTTTTCATGGTTTATTATGTTATTACTGGAGGTTTGTTGAAAAAATTGCACAGTTATCTATCTCCCTGATTAAGTTAACTCAAAAAGGTGTTACATTCATTTGGACAAAATAATGTGATGATTGATTTCAAGAGTTGAAAAAATATTGTTGAATGGTCCTGTTTTGGCACTACCATCCAGAAATGGTGAGTTTGTTATTTATAGTGTTTCTTTATTGAAAGTACTTGGTTGTGTCCTTTTTTTAGAATGATCTAGTAATTTATTATGCTTTACATTAGTTGATACCTCATGAGTTAAATTACCCTACACATTATTTAGAATTAGTTGTGGTTTTTTTTCCTTAAAAAATTTTGAGGCATTATTTATATGGAGTAAAATGTGAAATATATACTGACCACAAAATGTTAAAGTATATATTCACACCAAAATAATTGAACATGAGACAGAGTAGTTGGTTTGAATTAATCAAGGATTATGATTGCATGATTAATTATAATATAGGAAAGGCAAATAAAGTGGCTGATGCTTTGAGTTGAAAACGTAATGCTTCATTAACCATGATACGTTTGGAACGAATTCCATTGGATTTTAATTTTATGAAATTTTTCATTGATGTTGTTGGTGCAGGAAATTATTTTGTTTTGTTTCAAGTGTTAGTTAAATCATCTCTATTATATAAAATAAAGGAAGCACAGAAAGAAGACAGTGAGTTGCAGAAAAAGGTAGAGTTTGTTCAGAAGGGTATGTTACCTGATTTTAATGTTGATAATGATTGTTTGTTGAGGTTTGAGAATATATTATGTGTTCCTTGTGATTCATAGTTGAATAATGAGTTATAATGAGAAGCTTATAGTTCCCCATTTTTAGTTCATCCTGATTGTACTAAGATGTAATGAGTTTTTCGGGAGTATTACTGGTGGGATTAAATGAAATGGGATACTTCTTATTTTACTACAATGTGTTAGACTAGTCAGCAGGTTAAAGAAGAGTGGAAGTTACAAAAAGGGATAATTAAATCTTTACCAGTTCCCGAGTGGAAATGATAAAATATATCTATGGACTACGTTGTGGGATTATAAAATACATCTCCCGGTAATAATGCAATATGTGTTATTCTTGATCGGTTGAATAAATATGCTAATTTCTTTCATATTCGAGATACTTTGTCTCTAGATCAACTTTCTCGGTTGTATGTTAAAGTGGTAGTCAAGTTGCACGGGGTTCCCCTCTCCATTGTATCTGATCTTGATTCTATGTTTACTTCTATCATTTTGAAAGGCTTTCAGATGTCATTGGGTAATGAATTAAATTTTAGTATAGCTTTTCATCTATAATCCGATGGGCAGTCAGAACGAACAATTCAGACCCTGGAGGATAAGCTATGTTCTTATACACTGGATTACCAGGGAAGTTGGGACCAATATCGTTCTATGGTTGAATTTTCTTATAATAATAGTTTTAATTCCAGTATACAGATGGCTTCATTTTAGGAATTATTTGTAAAGAATTGTCGAACACCATCATTTTGGAATAAATTAGGTGAAAGGAAGGTGGCAGGACCAAAATTGCTAGAAGAGATGGCAGAAAAGGATCAGTTAATTTAGAAAAACATGCGAATTGTTCAAAGTAGGCAAGAAAGTTATGCGGATAATTGGAGGAAGGATATCTCTTTTGAGGTCGGTGATCATGTCTTTTTCAATGTTTTTCTACGGAAAGGTTTGATGTGTTTTTATAAGAAGGGAATGTTGAGTCCAAGGATTATTGGACCTTATGAAATCATGGATAAAATTGGATCAATTGTGTATAGAGTGGATTTACATCCATGTTTACCCCAGGTACACAATTTTTTTCATGTTTCAATGTTGAGAAACTATATGCCAGATCCATCTCATGTTTTGAGCCTAGAGGTAGTTCAGTATGAAGATAATCTCTCTTTTGAGGAACAACCAGTCCATATTCTTGACTGTAGAGAGCATGTGTTGTGGAATAAGTTATTTAACAAGAAATGGTTTTTTGGAAAAACCATATGGTGGAAGATGCAACATGGGTATATGAAAATGCTAAGAGGGATAAATACCCCAAATTATTTGATAAGTGAAAAAAAAATGTGCGGATAGAATTCTCAAATGGGGGGAAGGATGTAACATCGCATGTAAATAAAGAATGATAAATTATTTAATTTATTACTATTTTTGATTTAAATATTATTTTTACTTAAATGGGGATGCTACGTTCAAGGGATTACCTGATACACAACAACAGGTTTATTTGAAATCGTACGTTGCAAACAAATAATATAATATTATTATCTTAAATGGTAGTTAACGCATATCTGTTGTTTTGGTGGGAATGAATAGAAAAAACTAAACTATGATTATACATTTTTTCTAAATGTTTTTGCATTTATCCAATAAAATATAGGGGCTTAAGATATCAATAAATCTAATTTTAAGCATAAATACTCTAATATTCACTAAAAGATCGATTAACCTTATTTTGATAGATAAAACTCTTCAAATATAGTTTTGTTCATTTTTATATTTTTTATTTACAAAATAATATTCTTCTATTGATTCGGAACATCAAAATTTACTTTGGGTATATTTTTGGTATTTTTCTACTAAAGTTCAATTTTTAACGAATATTGAAAAATACTGTATTTTTATTCAAAAGTGCCATATAATTTAATTTATTATTATGGTTATATTAACTTTTTAATTGGTTCTAAAGTTTATTTACAATATATTTTTACCAATTATTCCAATTATGGTCATTGAAATTAATTTTACTTTGAAATTATACATAAACTAGTGTTGATCTTTTGATAGTTATTGTTTCATAAAAACGCATGATTTGTTTTTGACCACAGGAATTAATTTTAAATTAATTAATGAAACTTATATTTTATTAATTTGATAAAATTGACATCATTTTTGAATTTGTATTATCAGATTATATTAGGCTGAATTTTTGGTAGTTTTCTGAAAAACAACTTTTTTTAATGAACAGTGAAACCACTTAGTAGTGGTAAAAAACAGACTTTTTCATTTAAATTCAATTATATCACCGTTGTGAATTGAATTTAGAAAATCCAACATACATGGTTGTTATTATAATGTTATATGTTTTTCAATAGGAATAAAATAAAATTTGGTGAATTGTAACTTTTGAATTTTATTTACCGCGGTTAAAGGTAAATATGGTAATTTAAGGTAAAAAGAATATCATAATAATACCAAATTACCTTAACACTTGTCATATCCTTATTAGTTGAGTCATTTAAGAATATAGGCATCTTTGGGTCTATTTATGTGTCCCATGGAGCCACTTGGGTGCAATAATGCTACTTTAGATTAATTACATTAAAGTGCTGAGAAAAATGACACAAACAGATATCTTTTAGTAAATAAATTCTTACATGGGGTTATATAATCTATAATTTTGACTGTAAATATTCATTAAAAAAATATAAAGAATTCCTATATCATATTATTTTTATTATAATTTTTAGACATCAAATAAATTAAATTATTTATGACACGATAATGATGCAGGTTCTACCTCATTAATAAATGATTTAAATAAATAAGATTATAATTATTAAAACAATATCCAAACCTATCCAATTATTATTGGATGATTTTATTTCAACCATTAGTCATCTTATATTCGAATTTAATTATTTTTGGACCTTTAGAAACTTAATATCATTATATAATAAAATTATATTTTCACAGTTCCTTAATTCCCCTCCTCCCCCTTATAAAAAGCCTCCACTTCTTACACATTCCTCACACCACTCAAGCCCCTTGTCTCTTCCATCCCCTGACCAAATAAATTCTTATGATCCCTCTACTCCTCCTAGAAGCCTTTACTTAGTTATAAGGCACCTCAATGTTCTTTTGGTTCAAACCAAATAGAGTTGCCAAATTAAAGGTAATGATTCCTCTTAAGTTCTTTTATTTTGTTTCAATTCTCTAACCCTAAAATTATTTTATTTCTTTCTTTAATAACAATACCAGTATCCTAAATATAATAATATATTGTTATGAGAAGTCTTTTAACTACACTTACACACCCCTTCATCTAATGGGGGAAGAACATACTGTTTTGGGGGATGGAAACCTAACGCCTCACGTAATGATGATTATTTGACTATCTCCTACCACCTCTTATGGTGACCATTATGGTGGAACTATATATATATATGATATAAATTATTTTTATTTTTTATTTATGATTATATATTTTATATTTATATCTTACCATTATGGTTTCCATAACGGGTAAATGCGATAATTTAATTTGAGGAAGTGCGGACTACCGCCCCATCAAAGTGATATGACACGTTAATGCCATATGTTGGAAAAATAAGAGATAGTGTTAATGAAATTATATATGATATTATTCAAGAGTTATAATATAACTATTTATCTTTTTGTTTTAATTCCATTAAAGTATGAAATATAAATGAATGTAGCGTTTATACATACGTACGACTTACCGTCTCTAAGAACGGGGCATTTCATTTCTTATCTCAAAAATGTTTTGTTCTGTTATAAATACATATATTCAATTGTTATATATGATGTATATGATATCTAAATCTATAATATCAGTCTTTTGTAAATGGACTATTTACCACATTGATAACCTGTATTTATATGATGTTCATTTTTGACTCAAGTACCAAATATTGACAGAACAACCATTATTAACTTAAATGATTACATATTGTTTATAACATGGTAATAAGTGATATAAAAATAGTAATAAACCTTTAAAAGGATCTCAAGAAAGTACATATTAAATTTAGTTTATTATTATTAATATTAAAGAATGAACGGGTCATGTCTAACACTAGGTAAGGGACTTCGTCTCAATCTCCTTTCATTGAGGCATATTTTGTTTTAATACACGAATTTATTTTATACACTGTATAAACACCTTTGAATTTTATTTTTATTCAAAATGAATATTTTCTATACAAATAGATTTACTAAATGAAAAAAAAATGTTTCTTTTAACATAAGTGGTCACAATGACCTTTCCTCCACCGCGAGTATTATTTGATCTTTGGATTCCTTAACAAGCTGTAATGTTTATTAAAAGGAGAATAAATAAAATATTATTTTTATGTATTTTGGTATTGAAAATGATATTTATATGGGATTTGTTATGTCAATGTATTCAAATAGTATAATTTGGGTTAAATGTGGAAATTTCATCATTCCATTCTGTTTGTTTTATGTGTGATGAATATGTTATGGTTCTTGGGTACTATTTTAGTATATGGGTGGTTACATGATAAAACTAAGGCAGGTGTGCCTGAGATAGATCTCTAATGCATTGGGTAATGTGACAGAGTTACACGTTAGTGTTTCTCCGAAGATATTTAAGGAATATACTGTGATGTGTATTCAAACATAACACCATATGTATCTATGATAACTACAATGTATGTATGGTATGAATGAAATACGTACCATTCTGATTTGTGATTACTATGTTTCATTCATAAATATTATTTTTTCATGAGGTAGGTAATAGATTTTATGTTTTTTATGTATTGATGGACTAATGATTTCTTTATTATTTTATAACCCTTACTGAGCTTTTTTTTCTGATTATCCCATGTTTTCAAATGTTTTTCACTGGATATAAATGTGAATATGGTCAAATATGGGTTCAAGGAAAAGTCATGCTATCTAAAACATGGAACTAGATTGGACACTTTTTTCAATAGTTTTTATTTTATAAAAAATTGATACAGAGTAGAATTGTCTGCATGTAATATTAATGTTGTTATATAAATTAATGAATTCTCTAAAACACTAAACTTGAAAAGATCCTCAAAGAGAATTATCTATTTAATTAATGAATATGTAATTTTTAAGGCCGATTCATTATATAAATAATAATTTTATAAGTATTTATAATTTTCTATAAATGATTATAATGGAAGAATGAGTTACACTATTCATTGAGTTTGTAATCCATATATACCCTTGAATGATGTTTCTAATTTTTAAAAATGGTATAAAATTAAGTATTATTATAATTATACATTCTAGAATCATTGATATAACATCTATACCATGTTTATTCATTTAATGAATCTTTATTACCATTCATGTCTATATGAATGGAAAAATGTTTCTCATTACATCAAGGAGGTATTAGTCCACCCATATGCATAGGAAATATTGTCATTTTCAAATGTGTTGTAAGGTTAGAAGGTACGCATGATAATATATTTTGAAAATTATAGTTGTATAATAATTATTATACATAAACATTAAATAAATATTTAAATCCATATGTGATAGACGGTGTTGTAAAATGAATTATATAGATCCATGAGGTGGTAGCCTACAATTTACAAGATCAAGGATTGTTATTTCCATTTGATGGATGTTTAAATGTATATTGGTTTTGAAACTAAAATAATAACATGTCATTAAATGTTATAGAGTTGTGTTATTATTTTATCATACATTATGAATTCATTCAGGTGATAGAAGAATAAATAAAGTGGAGATGTGTGGTTAAGAACTATACTTCTTTTCAGACACCCTCTTTAGGATTATACAATGCGCCTTCCAAAAATTATTTTCTGACAAAAAATGAACTCTATGATATAATTAGGGATATCACGAAATTATAAGGGTTGTGATATAATTAAATTATAGTTTTCTTAATTGTTAGGAGGATATGATAGGGTTACCCTTTTATAATTTATGTGAGTGGCACACTTTTATTTTTTTTATAACATTATAATGATTACATGTCACTTTCTTAGTCAAGAGGATCAAAAATTGATCATTTCAAATCCTAATTTTAGATAAGGTAGATATAATTCCATAAAAATAGAAATATATTATTTTAAGTAATTTTTACCCATATCATTTTAGTATATACACCATGTAAACATGATTTACCCTTCACTGTGTAACATACTTTTATTTTGTTAGTATTAATTTTTGCCATGAATTGTGTTAAATTTATAAAGAATATTAATTATTCTGTTTAAAAAATTTTAATTCCTTTTATCAAATTCAATTCACCAATTTTTATTAATATAATTCAAAAATAAACACAAAGGGGCGAAGAAAGTGATGTATTCAAAAGAAAACAATTATATAATTATTAAATATTATTATATCAAAATTAAACAAATAATTTATTAATTTATCTAAATTTGGTTAATAACAATATAATTTAAATTTTTATATTTTTTCATAAAACATTAAACAGAATTTATCTTCCAAAATACATAAAATTAAAAGAATGATTTTAAAAAAACATTCTATTTCTCAATATTCATTGAAGAAAAATATCCCTTTAAAAATCACATAAATTTACTCTATGAAAATTTTAACATGTTGGGCTCAAAAATTATGTTGGTTTGGTCAAATAAACATTAAAAATGACCCAAAAATTAGTTTAAAAAATAATTTGGAAAAACATGATGAAACCATTCTTACACAAATATAGTTTCTAAAAATGAAAATAGATTCATCATTATCCCATTTTTAGAAACAAAATAATTTCTGGTGAACCATTTTATGAAAAATAATTAACATTTTATTATTATTATTCAGAAATAGTTATTTTTTAATTTTATTATGATTAAAAAACATTTCATAGAAAAATATAATGGATTTTTTTAAAAAAAATTAAATTATTATAATTTGTATTATAATGAATTTAGGACGAATGTATTTAAATATACAATTGAAAACCATATAATTTTTATAATATAGTTTTTCTTATTCATACCCTCCACAAATTTAATGTAACAATTATAATTTTTAAATTTTAATAGTATTTTTCACGGGTTTTTTAAGGTCATAATTTCTTTTCATACATGATATAAAACATGAAAATAATATATTAAAATATAATGGTGTTAAATTCACCCCACATTTAATTAATTGAATCAATTAAATTTTATTATGCACTCGAAATACAAGGGTTCACACTTTGAATATTCAGTATTTAAAATATAACATCATAAAAATGGTTAATAAAACATCATCTCAAACAGAGAGAAAAGGAATTATGAAGGTCATATAGAATATCACATAACTAGGTTTCTTGTGTTTGCACGGTGGATATTTCATTAGGTGGTTGAGGGAGAGGTGCTTCGGTTCTCTATGTTTGCAGCTTCAACACCTCTGAGGCGAGCTCCAATCCTTTTTTTTAGCACAACAATGCTCTGCAATGGTTTCAGACATCAATAACATAATTTGAGCTTGGAAAATCATTTGATTCTATCTTTTGAAGCCTCCTCTTGTGCTATTTTTTTCATTTTATGGTCTGTGGTCAACTGATTTTTGGTTCCAAATCATCAAGCCTTCTTAATTACAATTCTTCATGATGGGTTTGATTTTTTATTTCAAATTTTGAAATTTATGGAAAATCTATTATGCTATTTTACTCCATGAAAGGGTCCTAATATGGGGTGTGTAACTGCTTCTGTGGGTTGATGGGGAGCAGAAATTAGGGGGTGGATGCTTGGTTGAACTAGTTTGAGGACATGTAGATCTTAAGGTTTGGGGGTACATTGTTTCAGCATGTTGATGGTGCCTCTAGTTTGGCATCATGGGATTTCATCGGATGGTTGGTGTGGAGTCGATGCTTTTTCTGCAGTTTGATCAGAGAAAACTCTAGTTTTCCTTATTTTTATGATTCGTGTTGGATGTTCTTCTAGTTTCTTTCTCTGGCTTCGAACCAGCTGTGTCGCATTCATCTTGATTTAGACATGTTTTCATCATTTGCACTACATCCCATCATCCTTCTAATATGGCTTTATTCCCCTCACCGTGGTTCCCTGGTGGAGTTCAATGATTTCGTTTCTTGACATTTAATTCTTGAAGGCAGTGGATTTTTACTCCTTGTGTGGACTGGTACTCATCCATGCCTTTTGATATGTCTTCAGATCTGAGACCCCATGGTTTTTGTGCTTCCTTGTGCGGTGGGGAAGAACTCTGAGCTTTTCATGGGCTTCTTCGAGCAGCAGCTTTTGATGGATGGGAGGTAGGATTTGGATTTAGATTCTATGGGTTGTCGATTACCTTTTGATTGCTGAGGTTCTTTGGTTTCTACCTACTCAGGATGTACTACTGGTTCACCTGGTTTGATGACTCTGCTACTACCTTGAAGGTTTTGGGATGGATGTTTTTGTTTGCAGTCTCTCTTTGGATCAAGCTTTAGTTCATACTTGGAAGATTTGGGATGTTCTTGCTCTTGAATTTCATTGGATTTCTCATTTCTTCATTTGCTAGATCGGAGTGTCATTTGGAAGAAAATTTTCTGGTGGAGCTAGTGGTTGGTCTTGTTTCATTTGGATGGCATTTTCTGGGTTGCAGATTTCGTCGGTTGGGTGACCTCGATTGAGGAATGGGTGACTTGACACCCATCATTGTGTTGTATGTTCTTTTGGATGGATGGGTACCCTGAGTGAACTTGCATGGTGTTTTCTGACCGATTTTGCAGCGCATTAGGTTGATGGTATAGTAAGTCTCTCATATGCACCATTGGGGGGGGTGTCGAAAGAGAGATAGGTGTGCTGGCACTTATCGTCCAGTCCTCCTCTCATATTTCAGTATGAGTTGGAGGAGTGCTCTACTTTGGTTGTGTTTCCAGCACGACACACTTCATCGTAGAGGGGGTGACGTGTCATCATGGTGGTTTCTCTAGCTATATTCTGGGTTTGGAGGGGGTGATGAGACTTTTTGGATTGATATTGCTTTTATTTTTATCTCCGTTTGACTCTGGGATCCTGGTTGGCCATGTGGCCTATTCTTCATGATATTTTTCATTTGTCTCTGTAATGGGTTCTTCCTTCTTCCCTTCAAAAGAAGTTTCCCTCTTGTTCAATAAACGGGGGCTTGTCCCCTTTACCATTAAAAAACACACCTTATATCATACACCACCATACACCAGGAAATAAATCCCCCAAATAATACATTATGTTAAACCTAAGGGTTATTTATACCCCCAACAAAATAAATTGTCTCTAAAAAAATAATTAATTACCTCCTAAAAAAAATGATATGATCTTATAATATATTTACCAAAATATGAATAATATTTTACAATGAAACAATTTTTCTAAATGATTATATTCTAATCAAGACATTGAGTAAATTTGTACCAGGTTGTACACCCTTGTCACCATTTGGTTTTATGTTCAACCAACATTGACATTCCAGATGAAATGACTCATTTACAAACATGTGGATTATTCTTTTTAAAAAAAATCATTGTATAATACCAATTTTATTCCTAAAAATATTATTAATATCCTCATAAATAAAATTAATAATAACAACGCAAATTAATTCCACTGGTACATATTTGGTCAGACATATGTGTCATAATTTTAACAATGTATAATTACCTCATCATTTAAAATCATATAAACCAAAATGGTTTTCCCTAGTAATAAACATATTTCCACAGATTTTTAAGGAAGAATTCATTGAATAACTTTATAACTAAATTATATACTGAAATAATGGGTTATATATACCGAAATTCCTATCAAAATATTCATAATATTGATAAACACAGAACACATAAAACAATAGAGGGTGTTTGAAAAACTAATCATTGGATCAACCATAGACTAATAAACTCCTAATGGAATCCAAAACTATTAATTTAATAATACATGAAGACATATATGATTCAAAAATTAAAATGAACCTCAGATGTTTCATGGTTTTTAGAACAAAAATATCATTCATAAAATTAATTCTATATTATAAATCTTGAATACCAATAATTAAATAAACCATCCCTTTTACATGAATTCTTGATATAAAATAGTTTCTCTCATAATTTAGGAGTTGACCATAAAAATAGGGAATTACCAAGTATAATAAAAAGGATCCCATATTTAATGAAAAAAATAAATGTATTTCTTTTGTGATATTTATTTCCCTCCATTAAAAACATATTTTTTCTCATTAATTTCTTACATTATTCCCTTCTTTTATACACAAAATAATTAATTATTTCCCATTTACACATTCTCTTTGTTGTATCTTTCTGAATTTCTAATATGACTGAAATTGAGAAATCATTCTTCCATTGTCTTCAAAACCCATTATTTTGCAGCACTTCATCATTCTATTTATTGGTTATTATGGGTGTTTATTAAGGTATAGGTTGTTATTAATAATTTTGGATGGCTGATTATGCATAATCTAAATATTGTTCTCTTCATTATTTATCCTATTTTTCCCAAATCACTACATTTTCTTCCACATTCTGCATTAAAATCAGTTCTCCAAGTTATATCCATTGACGAAACCAAAAAATGTTGATGTGGGAAATACTAAAAAAAGTATAAAACATCTTTTATATGATTTATAAATCATGACACCTTTGTTTTTAATATATGAAACTATTGGTTTAACATAAATAACTAATAGTCATCATCTATTAAAATACATCATTATCGGCCATAATGAAAATTTGAATTAACCCATTCAAACCTACTTAGAGTTTCCACCATGGTTTGAAACAACATCCATTTTCATTCACTAGGTTTTGATCAAGGAAAATCCCAATACACCATTTTTAGATTTATTACCCCTAGGTAAAATGTTTCTAAATCCACATACACATGTGGTATATTTAAAATGATGTATTGCATGTATATTATTATAATCTCTACCTTATCTAAACAATTTCATGTTATCATATACATTGATTATCCTCAAAATCAGTTATATAGTAATGTAATATAATCAATGATTTCCAAAATATATTTCTCAAGGATTCTAATAAACATCCTATAACCCTATCAATTAACAAAACTATTATTGTATATTAAATTTTTCTGTTACATTATTACTTTAGAATTAGATACAAGGATTTATATATTGATGAAATGAATAGTTTAGTATTCTTGTTAGACTAGATGCATAGGTTAATATCAATGATAATATAGAAAACACAATTCAAAAAAATTATTTTTTTAGAACACCATTATTACTTTGATCATATCTCAATATACCAATTCTAATAAACTTTCTCGCATCCTAGGGAAATGAAACATTATAATGGGATGAACTCATATCCCATATAAGTGTTTGCATATATTAGAAACGGTCTTGAATGAATAATTTATACAAATATAGAGAATTAAATAAATAAAAACACGTTCCATTTACTAAATATGTTGAATATTACAAATATTATGGATGGAATAAATAACGATCCAATAATGCACCCAAATAATCACATGATATTCAACTAATACAAAGATAAAATAAATAACTGAATAATTAGATAGAGATGAATAAATAACCTCATGATGGGGAAGTTCATAATTCTATAAATAATTAATATATATTCAAGGCCTCATTACAAGACATATTACATAAACGGTTAATTCTTTATAAAAATACCCAATACTATTTTTTTCATGTGAGATATTGATGAATTATAGGGCTATAGTTGGCCTAATTCATTACTTACTAATTCCAATTCATTATTCATATTAAATGGGTGATATATAATCAATACAATAATTTTTATTTAAAATAACGAATATAATTGTAAATATTTACCTCAATCATGAACCATTATCATAAACCATCTACAGTAATATGGAGATTTCTTTTAAAATACTACAACCCCATTAAAATTGATCATAAACAATACATATATTAATAACTATTTTCATTTTAGATTATATCCATAGAATAATATTCATAAAATTTGAATGGAATTAATGAAAATAAATTAATGAGATCAATGGAAAATTTAATTAAAAGATTTCTATTTTCACATTAAAAACAATAATTATAGGAAAAAATATTTCAAAAATAAAAAAGAAAACATTAAATTTGAAAATAACATCATAATAATATAAGCTAAACATTAAATACACTAGTGATATTGATTATGGGAAATTCTATACATGTAGTATAAGATAATAAACACTCATTTCACAATTTTTTAAATTGTTAAAAAGTACCTCGTTCGTAAAATGACAAGTAGTTTCATTACAAGACATTTTTTAAATTGTAAAAAATTGTTGTAAATATAGACACACCATTATTAAATTACATAATCTAGAATTTAGTCAAGAAATAACTTCATTTTAAAATAGGTATGTTTCCATGTGTAGATCTTTAGAGAATTGGGAAGTAATACATTCATAAAATTAAACATTATTACAGAGTTGATACCATAAAAACAACATCCATTTCTTCCAAAAAACAAATTGCACAAAAAACAAGATTTCATTGAAAAATCCTTAGAACATTTAACATGGATTCCTTATTTTCATAAAAATACTAATAACCTATGAAAATAATTCAAAAACATGGGATGATCACAAAAATCTTAGTAAGGCATATAAAAAGAAAGAAATAACACATTAGTCCATGAACACTATTAACATATGAAATCATTTTAAAAAGACATACATGTCACCCATGTATAATTACTATTTAAAACATAAGTTTACACAATATCCACACAAAAAAAGAACATAAATACAACAATAATGCGATCTTTTGGAATTACTTACATAATATTGTAACCCTCTCGGATATATTATAATATGTAACCCTCATGGATACCTTACAATTTTTGTAACCATTACAGTTACACAAGGATTCACCATATGGATAACCTATAAATTACACATAACCAATGAATTTTAGGGAAATATAGGTCCTACCCTTCATTGTAAAAAATCACCAAGAACCAGAATATAATCACACAACATGAATAATTCCATAAAAACATTTCTTTTGAATTTCTTAAAACAATATTTAAAAATATGATTTTAAAAGAAAAACACCATATAAATAACATAAAATTGAAGAGAGACTTAATATAGTGGATGGAATATGTATATACACTATAAATAGAAATGATAAACCATAATACGAATAGAATAAAACACAAAAACAATTCTAAATCCACCTAAATAATGTGGTATATGGTTAACCTAATGAATGGAAATCCGGTTTAGAATTATATTACCTCAAGATTTTCTTAATTAAAACATGTTTGAGCATAATATATGATGGTTAAAATAGTGTTATTAATAACTTACAGAAGCGTACAATATTTAAAATACATTATATGATCATTTCATTACATCATTTCACCCTTTAATTGTTAGTATTTTTTTCCTTGTGTTGTTTTTTGGTGAGTTCTTTACATGATTTCACTGATTGGTTCAAGATGGTTCTTCTTGTTAATTGGAAGTGAAAATCTATAATTGGAATGGAGATGAATTTTAATATTTAAAAGATGCATAAATAATACAATTTATCCATTTTAATTCTTAAATGATTATTATTCATAAGTTAAAACATTAATGATGTTCATCTAGATAATTTTAGTGTTTCGTTGATAATAGTGACCTCGTCTTATTTTATAAATTTAAAAATTGTGTAAAAACGAATTCTAGAACCATGTATCATAAATAATACATATATTATAACCTGGTTCGACCGTAAAAATGTTTTTAGGACCAGTCTTGATGGAAATAAAATAAATTGAAATCACATCGTCCACGATGTCTGTAAATCGACACATCATGGACAGTGTTTAAATTCCTTGAATAAGTGGGAGTGGAGAATAAGAATGATAATTATTTTTCCCTGAACATTTGAAAATCCCAAATATACAAGATTTTGGGTCATTCATTCCACTTGGATAAGAGGATATGAAGAAAGAATAAATGGAAGGAACTTGAAATAAAAGAAAAGTTGAGAAATCACTTTTGAAAGCTCGAGAGTCTAATGGCATTGCTTAAAATTTAATAAATTAATTTGATGGGAGAAAAGGGGCATCAAATAATTATTAAATAATTAATGTAGTAAGGGGGATATGGAATGAAATATCCTATCTTATTCCAAAGAAAATTAAACATAATATGAAAGAATATAATTAAAAGGAAAGAGGATGGTTACCTCTTGATATCTTCTCCGTGGGATCATTCTTAGGGGATTGTTTTTGGCCTTTTGGTGAGACCATCATCTCTTGGATGTGGGGAAGGAGATTTTGGAGGGAATTTGATGAAATTTGGAAATGCTCAAGGCTTGAGTGTCTTGGGAGGAATAATGGAATGGGGGTGGTATTAAAAGTGGAGGCAAGGGGGTATTTTTTTTAATATTTTATTATTATTATAATATTTTGGATCAAGACTACAAATAGTATAAATAAATGTGACCCCAAATAGTAATAATGGACTTTGAGTTCATACCATGTGGACTTACATCACTTATAATGACAGAAATTGTGTATTTTACTAGTAATCTGAATATACGGTATTTTACTTTAATTCACTATTCATCAAAAATTCATGAATTTCATAAAAATCCCAAAAATTCCCCATTATTATTTTTTGATTTGTAGAATTCAAAAATGAAGTTTATTTTTTGAAAATTAATTTCTAAATATCATTAATTTAAGTTTTGAATAATAACATAGTTAATTTAAAGATAATAATTTAAAAACTATAAATGCTTTTATATCACATTGAAAAATTAATCTAGATTTCATTATATTAAAGGCTTAAGAGAATAAAGTAATAATATAATTTACTATTAATTAGGGTCATATTTCTATACATATTTTTTTCATAAGGGTATGTTAATGTTCACCAAAAAAACAAGTTGGTTCCATTAGACTCCAAATAACATGTTGAACAGAAATGTAGATGAAGATTTTTTGAGATTCAAAACATATGATCCACCAAATTATGTTTAAAGTCTAGCTTTAAATATCTACATAAAAAATTATTTATGAATTACAATTTATTTTCAGAAATATAAGGAGTGTTACATTAACCCGACCTTCTGAAAAGAGTGTCCTAGAAATTTTATTTACTTATTAAACTAGTGAGGGTACCTTTCTCTCATAACATTTTCAGACTCCATTGTTACTTCTTATACCATATTTTTTCTTAACAAAACTGTTACATGGTGGATTACCTTATTCCACAATACCTATTCCCTTCGATAAAAAATATGAACTGCTTTCTCTTCATAAGAGTGTTTCTCTTACTACTGAACTACTTCTGAGTTCAAGACATTTTATGAATCTAGCGTATAAATTCTAATAATAGAACCATGAAAAATATTGTATACCCGTGATAAACTCAGAAGAAAATATATTTAATATGCAACTGGTCCAACATTCTAAAGGATTTCAAAAGGACTGATGAACTGAGGGTTTATATTCTCATTCCTAAAAAAACGCACTACACTTTTACTAGGATAAAATTTAAGGAAAACATAGTCACCTACATCTTTAAAAAATTCTTTCCTTCTGTTTTATATATAACTTTTATGCCTGGTCTAAGAAATCCTGATGTGATATTTTATCATCTTCACTTTCTCAGACACTTCATCTACCAATTTTGGCCACATAAACTTTCATTCAATGAATTTATCCCAAAAAAGATGAGTCTGAATCTTCATTCCATACAATGCCTCAAAAGGTTCCACGTGAATATAATAATCAAAATTATTATTATAAGAAAACTAAACTAATGAAAATGATGATCCCAACATCCCTAGTAGTCCATTTAACTAGCTTGAAACATATCCTCCAATGTCTGAATCGTTCGTTCTGACTACACATCTGATTGAGGATGGAAAGCTGTACTGAAATTTAATTTTGTGCCAAACGACTTCTGATGTAACTTCAAAATATAGATGTGAACCTAGGATCCCTATCAGATACAATGTAAAGTGGAACTCCATGAATCCTATAAATCTCTTTGACATACAGTCAAAAAATTTGATCCAATGACATTATATCTCGAATAGAAAGAAAATGTGCAGATTATGTTGTCTGGTCAATAATAACCCAAATCACATTGTTACCTCAATTTTACTTAGGTAGTCACACCACGATGTCCATGGATATATTCTCTCATTTTCAAATTGGAACTGGAAAAGGGTAAAGCATCACCTTCGGTTACTACTGCATGGCTTTAACCTGTTGACTTGTCAAAAATTTCATGATAAATTTAGAAATATCCCATTTAATTCCATCCCAACAACAATACTCTTGAAGGTCTATGTACATATTAGTACTGCCAGGATGAACAGAAAATGTGGAACTATGGTCTTCAAACAACAAATATTTCTTCAACTAGGAATCGCACGACACATAAAACATTTTTTTCCAAAACATAAAACACCCACATTATCATGTTTAAATTCTAGAAACATACCCAATTTAACCAACTCTACCTTTTTATGTAGCTTATTGTCTTCCTTCTATGCTTTCCTAATTCTGTTGGATAATGATGACTACACTGAGACCTGAAACAAAACAATTGTATTCCCTACACCATCCAATTCTATGACAAAATCCAACAAATCATTAATCAATGGATCATGTTACAAACTTAACATGGTTAATGATTTATGATGTTTTTAACTAATGGATTCCACAATTTTATTTGAATTTCCTAGATGGTAATTATTCGGGAAATCATTATCCTTTATCTTTTCAAGCCATATTCTCTACCTCGTGCTTAATTCCTTTTGTCTAAGTATCTACATCAGGCATTTACGGTCTGTATATATTTGAAATTTTGATCCATATAAATTATTCCACCAAATTTTCAATGAAAAAACCACAACTACCAATTCTGAATCATATATGGGATTATTAAACACAATATTTTTAATTTGTCTTTAAGAATAAGAAATTACCAGATTATTTAACATGAGAACACATACAAGTCCCTTCAAAAAAGATACAATGTAGATTAAAAACTCACCCTTTCGGTAAGGCAAGGTCAAAACTAGAGCATTCAACAATCTCTTATTCATTTCCAGAAAAAAAAACATCACATTCTTCTGTACAATTAAATTTAACCAATTTTCATGTTAACATAGTTATCGGGATACATAACCGTGCAATTTTATTAACAAAATGTCGATAATAACCTGCTAATCCAGGAAAACTAGAAATCACTATATCATTTGTGGGTCTTGTGAATTCATCATCCAATTTTGTTTTGGAAGGATGAACTGTCCTTCCATCCTTATTTACAATGTTCCTTAGAAAAGAAATCTATTAAACACAAAAAATCCACTTTCTTCATTTTCCATACAGTTTCTTTATTTCAAGGTTTATAAAACAACCCTTATATGTTTTTCATGCTCCATTTTATTTTAAGAAAATACTATATTCCCATCAATAAACACAACCACAATCTTATCAAAGTACTCATGAAATATTCTATTTATAAGATTCATGAATACATAAGGTGAATTAGTTAACTCAAATGAAATAAAAAAAATTCATAATGACTATATCTAGTACTAAAGGCTGTTTTGGGGATGTCATTAACTTTATCCTTTAGGTGATGGTATTCTGATCTAATGATAATCTTGGAAAAGTACTAAGCTCCCAGGAGTATATCAAACAAGTCATCAATGTGAGAAAAGGATACCTGTTTTTAGCAGTTATGTTATTCAAAGCACAATATTAAATGAAATGTCTCATGGAACCATATATTTTTTAACAAAAAAATAGTAGCTCTCCATGGTAAATTGCTAGGATGAATGAATCGTTTATCAAGAAAATCCTACAACTGAATTTTCAATTCTAGCAGATCTATTTGAGCCATATAATATAGGGGTTTTTAAATTGGATTAGTATCTAGAAATAAGTCAGTTGTGAATTTAACTTCTTGATTAGGTATGTCACCATGTAACTCATTAGAATTAACATCAAGGTATAGAGTTACCACTAGAACATCATTAATCTGAACAGTTCCCTTGTTTTCCAAAACATGATCAAGATATCTTTCATTTCCATAATTAAATGGTTTGTCAGCAACCTAATGTGTTATCAATTGTATGGGTTCATTATTGTATAAAAACTTAACCACTTTCTAAAAAACAACTTATTTAACCCTATAATCATTCTTAGCATGATAAATATAAATCCAATTGATTCTCAAAATATCATCAAACACGACTAAGGAAGAAAATAAGAGAATTCTTATAATCTCTCTTTGCAAAAATATTTCCCCTTGGTGTTTTAGAAACCTGTTCCAATTCCAATTTTGTTGTTATATATTAAATTTACCCAAAAAATCCATTGAAATGAAGGAATATTATGACCTCATATCAAAAAAAACATTAGAAAAATATGTATAAACAAAAAAATTACTTGGTATAGCTTCATTGGATGGTCTTTCATCTACTATTGTAGACATAAAGGGTCTCACTACACCTTTCTACTTATAGTCTAACTTCTTTGCATCATTTAGTTCTCTCTTTGGTCGGGAATTTGCATAATGACCCATCTCAACACATTTAAAACACTTTATAGTTTTCTTATCAGTATTAGTCTTAGGATCATTTTCATTACAATCTTGGGCCATATGTCCAAAAATACCACATTTAAAACACTTCTCATTTTTAGTAAGACATTCCCCATCCTGCTTTTTTCCACACATTTAACAAACTGAAACTAGATTTTTTTACCATCATATATCATTTGTTGATTCTTACACATCACATTAAATATGGACCTCCTCTTCTCCTTGTTCCCAAAATTCACCTGATCATCAGCTAACTCCATTTACACCCTCTCATCACATCAGAAAAGTTTCTTATAACTTTTGAATTCACGGGAGGCCAACGCTCTTTGATACCTTTGCTTCAATCCTGAGTAAAAGCATTTGGTTTTTTTATCAAGATCCAGAATGAGATTTGGAGCATACCTCGCCATTAGAGTGAATTTAGCTTCACACACGACCACTAATTCTTCCTCCTTCTATTTCAATTCAGGTAATTGATTATCCATCCTATGTCGCACCACCTTAGGAAAGTACTTTTCAAGGAAAAGAGTTTTAAATTCTTTCCACTCTAATGAATCAAAATCTTCTCTATCCATGATATTCCAAACCATTGACCAACACTGATCAGCTTCACCTTCAAAAAGATAAAAGGGAATACATATCTTTTGAATTTTTGAACATCCCATAACATAAAACATCTTTTCAAGGGATTTAGTCCATCATTCAGCTTCTACAAGGTCAGAATATACATTGATAGAAGGAATGCATTGTATCATAAAATGTTCCACTATTATCATGTTCCATTGTTGTACCTAATTTTTTTCTCATGCATGGATGCAAATAAAATTTATTTGTTGTGTTAACTGATCCATTACAGTCACAAAGAGATCGGTTTCAATCCCTAACATTCTAGGCCACATATTTAGAAGGAGGTTGTTATGTCAGTGCCTCTCATAATTATCTTCCCTGTTTCTTCTCCAAACAACCATTCTGAACAAAAATATCTTAGATGAAGCAATATGGTAATCTATAAATGCTATAACATTTAAAATTAATCATAGAGTATAAATCATTTATGTTATTATTTTAATATCATTTTAACCATTAATGTTTTCTAAACCATCCTATTATACCAAATATAATGAACAAACCTTATTAAATTAAATAATCTTGAATTTAGTAAAGAAATCACATTATTTTACATTAAGGATAATTTCATGTTGGCAAATTTAGAGAATTGGGACATACTACATTCATAAAATTACACATTAATCCAGTGTGGATTCCATAAAAACAATATTCATTTCTTCTAAAATATAAAACATTTCATATGAAACATGATTTTATTTCCATATATTCAAGCATATAACATGGATTCCTTCTTTTTCTTACAAATCCTCATAAACTGGGAAAATAATTTAAAAACATGGGATTAGCAAAAAGTTCTCAGTAAGGGGTATAAAAAGAATGGAAGAAAACATTAGCCCATGAACACTTGTAACTTATGGAATAAATTTCAAAGTAAATTCTTGACACCCACATATACTTACTTTGGGAAACAAGATATTTAAAAAATATCTACAAAAATATAAGAACATAAATATAACCATAAATTTCCCATGGGGAATTAGTTTCATAATATTGTAACCCTCTCAGCTACCTTATAATTTCTAAACCTCACGGCTACCTTACAATTTGTATTACTATTTTTGTTACACTTTGAGTAACCATACGACTGACCTCCCACTTACACATACCCAATGCATTTCACTGAAATATCAGTCACACCCTTCATCATAAATAATTTTGAATAACCCGAACATAATCATAAATCATGAAAAAATCCATAAAAACATTTATTTTGAATTTCGTAAAACAAAGTTTTAAAAGATGATTTTAAAAGGAATCCCACTTAAAAATATCATACAATTAATGATAGAATTAATATATTGGATGGAACATGTATATACACTGTAAATATACATAATGAAACAAAATATAAACATATTCTTTCACAAAAACAATTAAAATACAACATATATAATGAAAGAGATTGTTTATGCAAAGAATTGAAATCAGGTTAAGAATTCAATTACATGAAGATTATCTAAATTAAAACATGCTTAAATAACCAATATAATGGTCCAAATTGTGTTATTAATATATTAAATACGCATTACATATTTATAATATCTTATATGATCATTTCATTTCATCATTTCACCCATTAATTGTTAGTATTTTGTCCCTTGGTCTATTTTTGGGTGTGTTCTTTACATGATTTCCATGATTTTTTTCATTATAGATGTTCTTGTAAATTGGAAGTGAAACTCTATAATTTAAAAGGAGTGGTATTTAAATATTTCTTGAATCCAAAAATTATATTTTTTATCAATTTTAATTCATTAAATGATGGCTATTCTTAGGTTAAAACATTAATGATGTCCGTTTAGATCATCTTAGTGGTTCATTGATAATAATGACCTCATTTTCTTTAATAAAATAAAACCATTTGTACGAAACAATTATAGAAGAATGGATGAGAAATAATAAATATATTATATCATGGTTCCACAATTAAAATGTTTTCCTTACTATTATTGAATGAAATAAAATAAATCAAACTCACATTGTCCAAGATGTCGATAAATCGACATATCAAAGACAATGTTTAAATTTCTTGAATAAGGGGGATAAGAGAAGAAGAATGATGATTAATTGTCCCTGAAAATGAGAACATAAATAATATAAATTATTAATAAGAATTCATTCCTCTTGGATAATAGGTGAAGATGAAAGAATAAAAAGAAGGAACTCTGAATAAATGAAAAATTGAGAAATCCCTTATGAAAATTTGACAGCCCAGCGACATCGCTTAATATTTCATAAAATAATATGATGAGATAAAATGGGTCTATAATCATTATTACATAATATAAGAATTAAAAAGGGATATGGACTAAAATACCCCAAAATAATCCAAATAAAATTATATATAAAATAAATGAAAAGAAAGTAAACAAAATAGGATGTATATCTCTTGATCTCTTCTCGTTGAGATCCTTCTTAAGGGCTTTGGTTTTTGTCTTTTGGTTAGAACAAATGCACTATAACGTAGTGTAAAATATTGGAGAAGGAATTTGGATAAAATTAAACAATGCTCCAGGCTTGATAGGTGTGGGAGGAAGAGGGGAATGAGGGTAATATTTCTAACGGAGGGGATGGGGTATTTTTCATCATTTTAATCACTATTATAATGTTTTTCTCAAGACTTTGAATTATCTTAATTAATTCGACACCAAATATTAATAATGGCATGAGTGTTTGAAAAATGTGTCCTTAATTCACTTAAGATGTCATAAATAGTTTAATTTACTAATAATTTGAAAAGAATGCATTTTATAGTATGTCATTATTCTTCAAAAATTCATGAATTTTTGAAAAATAAAACAAAATCCACCCTTACCATTTATCGAAAAGATGATTTCAAAAATAAAGTCCATTTTTTGAAAATAATTTTTTAAATATCTTTAATTTAAATTTTTAATAAAATCATACTTAATTCACTCATTAATAATTAAAATATTATAACTGCTTTAATATCAAATTGGAAAATTAATCAAGATTCCATTATCTTAAAGTCATAAGAAAATAAAAATAATAATAAAATTTAATATTCAATATGGTGATATTACTATTCTTATTAGTATTCATTAGTGTATGTTACTATTCATCAAAAAATATGGTTCCATTAGACTACAAATAACACACTGAACACAATTGTAGATGACCATTTTTCGAGATTCAAGACATGGAACCTGTCAAATTATGTTTAAAGGATAGTAATAAATATCTACATAAATAATGTTTCATGAATTTCAATTAATTTATAGAAAACATTGAGATTTTATGGTAGATATCATTAAGTATGATTTTTCAAAAGATAATAGAATTATTACAAATATTTATAAAAAACATGGATATATAAGAAAAATGTTTTCCTGAATAATGAGTGAAATAAAATCTATTTTTTTAAATCTCATTCATTATAAGTATCAATGGGTATAAAATAGTATTATTATAGTAAAATTATGTGAATAATTTAAGGATAAGAATATTGATTATATTTAAGTGATTAATATAAAATAATTCTCCCATGCTGGCTTAAACATAAATTATCTAAATAAATGATGACATTATAAAATAAACTCTTAACACATTGGAATATTTTGTATAATAACACTCTTAAAATAAATAAATTCAAATAAAAAATAAATAAATTTAATATTAATATATTATTGATATAATATATCATAGGTTTATTATATATACCACACATATGAAATTTGTGGTGAATATGGAATATGCCTCATGGATGTGAATGTGAAAGGAGGGACCCTTACCTTTGAATTGACATCCATTGTCTGTGTCTCAAAATATATTATAAAAAATATATAAATTTTTTAAATATATTACATAATCATAATCATATATATCATATCTTATATTATTTACTAATAATATTTTACCACCCATTTTTTAAAAATTCATTGCTGAAATCACTGTTTTTGAATACAACTACTTAGTTTTTGATGTATCTTTTGATTGGTAGTTACAATAATTTTTCTATGATTTTAGATTTTTTATAAAAATAATTTTAACCAAGATGTAAATATCATATATATATATATATATATATATATATTCATTGAATATTTTTTTAAAATATTCCATAAAATTTAGAGATAAAAAAAGAGTTACAACATTCATGTAGAGGGTGGGAAATATGTATGCAAGAAAGCTTATTTCAGTTATTTTAAAGGATGGAATAGATGTAAGGTAAATCATAATTCATAATTATATAATAATTATTATAAAATATATATCACATTTTTTCATTAAATACCTCATTATTACCATCAATGTAAAAAATAAAATGAAAAAAGTTTCACATTCCTTTGGAGAGGAGGTAGTCCGCACATATGCACAAGCAATGTCATCATTTTCCTATTGGATGGATGATATGATAGTAGATGTGATATTATAATTATATATGTATAATTATATAATAGATATAATATATATATATATATATTAAATATATCATTGTATTCATATGTGATTGATGTTGATGGAGAAAATGAATTACATTGGTTGATGAGTCAGTTGTCTTCTTTATGCATTTTCGACAGTTTTTTCCCATTTGAAGAAAGGGGAGATGAATATAAGATATTAAATTAATATAATAAAATCTCATAAAATGGGAGATAATATTTTTATTGATTTATCATTCTTTATAAATATTTTAAGGTATTAGTAGAATAAAAAAAATTAAAATTGAAGGATAAAAACAATACGTATTCTTTAAAAAACATCTTTAGGTTCAAAACTAAAGACATAATATAATGTCATTTGGATAAAATATGACTCTATGTTTTGTTTAGTTATATAACAAAATTATATAGGTTGGGTATGGAAGCATCAAAATGGTTTTAAAGTGTGAAAAAGTGAGGAGTGTCAGTGAACATTTATAAATAAGGTGAGGGGCACACTTTTATTTTATCAATATTTCCCAAAAAATACTAGTCACATTCATGGTCACAAGTATCCAAATTGTCTCATTATAAAACCATATAAGAGATAGGGTTGAAAAAATTGTACAAAATAGTAATATGGGTTGTTCGTAGTTTATTTTATTTATTTACCTTTTTGTTTATCCTATGCTAATAAAATTTTCTCTTTTTTACTATTCATTAGGAATTGAAAGTAATTTGAAATTATTTCATAAAAAATAATATTTTGATTATAAATGTTGTATTCAATTTATTAAATTCCATTCATTTATGAAGTATAATTTGAATTAAAATTAAATTCTCAAGAGTTATGAAAATTTCATTTTTGAAAGAAATGTTTTCATATGTATTAAAAGTTTATATATCAAAATTCAGCATAGAATTGAATCCAATGACATAAATTTTATGAATTATATTACAATTGACAATGTGTTACCATTAATAAAATTTTAAAAAACAATGTATCATTTAAAATTTATTATAGATAATTATTTTTTCAATAAAAATATGAAAATGTAATTAATCGATGAAATCAATTATCTTTTAAGGAAATAATAAAAAATTAACTACAATATAATTTCTAAATTGTTGATTAAAAAATAATGTTCATTTGTCTATGTAAACTTTATAAATATTTAATAAAATAATTTAAAAAATAAGTTCACAAACATGATGAAACTAATTTTAAGAAATATACTATTTTTAAGAATAAAAATAAATTCATTTATATCACATTCTTATAAAAAAATATTATATTAATGAAAAAAATATTGAATATATAATATATAAATGTAATTAAAATCATTGAATATATATATTACTTTAATTTGTTAAGATAAAAACACATTATGTGTATAGAGAACTTTTTTCAAAAAAAATGTTTCATTTAATTTCGAATGATGATTATTTTTATTATATTCAATTTCTAACCTATGATTTTTTTAATATATGTGTAAACCATATTATTATTGTAATTTATATAATCTTATTCATACCCTCAAATTTATTGGCATGTTTATAATGATTATATTATAATAATATATATCATAGATGGATTACAATTTGTGTTGTGTTTCGCATATAAAGTCAAACATAAGTTTCTTCTTTGAATATATTCAAATGTTTTAGATATGGAAAGTAAAAAAAATTGGATCATTAATTAACATGGACACTATTTGGTTTCCTATTTTTTCAAACAATTCTCCAACCACATGTGGATAAATACCATGTATGGTACCCCTATGGTTTTTTAAACCATATATTAAACATTTTTTCTCATATTTTTTGATACTAAAGGATTCTTGGGAATTTCACTTGACTAGATATAATTGTTTACCAAACATGTATCACTTACCATCCTTTTATAAATATACTATAGGGATTTCTAAGGATAACTACATGGTTTCCCATAACTATAATCTATATCTTTTACCCCATAAATGACTCTAAAACAATATGAAAACATCCACAAGTACATGAGATAGTATCCAAGATAAGTATAAGTAAATATAAATTTATATTTTCCCAAAATATTTTATTTTATACAAAAATAGTTTATGATATTACAATCTCATACTCTAGGGTATTCTCATTCATGATAAGTTTTTTGTGGGTTCCTTCTCAAATAAATTAGGCCATTCATCTCATAAATCATATTCACATTCCCACAACTATTCTAATAAAAATATATTATTCCATAGGAAACGAAAATGATGTATAGTCTTTCCACAAAAAACATTATACATTTGGTCTCTGATGCATATTCAGAACTCCACAATTTATTTTTGAATCTCTATATCAACATCCTCACATGAGACAATGTTAATAATATTGGTCATGTACCTCCAAATATGATAGACACAAAACACATCATGTATTACTCAATACTATTTGGGATATTTTAAACTATAGTATACAATCCCGATACACATGGTAATTTGTATTGTTCTAACAAATATAAATGATCTCCTCCCTGATGTAGTGAATTGTCAATCCCTAATGGTGGGAGACATTTTCAATAATACAGACCCACATATATTGGAATCTATATGAAAACCTAAATGATATTTTTTACATGAACTAAACCATGTCTTGTTGATCATCCCAAGGTCCACAAAATTATAGAATTCATTCCTTCAACATATACTCTAAATTCTGAATCATCCTCTCTGACTATCCAACAATTTTTGGATTATACAATGTACTCAATTTTGGGTGGTTTCCTAAATCCTTGTGTGTGAATTTCCAAAATAACAATGTGGAACATGATTCATTTTATAAAATGATAATAAATTGATATCTGTGAAAAAATATAATATCTTTTACATAGAACATCCCAAACATATCGACTGGAAGGATCTCTCGAGTGGGTATGAAATTAACTATATTGATCATATGATCAGCTATAAAATAGATAAAATCAATGCTACTTGGTGTCTTTAATAACCACCTTGGAAATTTGAGCATCACACAATCCAACTTCTAGTTATGCACCACATGTTATAGGAGTAAAAACCAAATATTTTGAAGCCTAGAGTATTTTATCTGGTAGGTAAGGCATCATGATACAAAACATGTGATGTATCTCTTCAAATATGGCCACCAAATGATATATCACATTTCATGCTATAATATAATTAAACATATATGAAATATATATTTTAAATAATTAGAGTCTCTCATCCACTCTAATCTCTATTAAATATAAAAAACAACCATTCTATGAATGTTGATCAATTAATTTCCATCTATGGATCACTATAGATTGTAATCACCTCCCACTATTCATATTAAATCCAAATGGACATGGGATTTGACTACTGGAATTCTATCACATGTTCCACTAAATAATATTTCATCACTAAAGGGGTACATTTGAGAAATATTAAAAAAACACATCATAAATCATTCCTCCTGTTATGAACTCTCTCCATGATACTACAAATTTAGATACCTCATTCTATGAATTTATTCAATGACATTACCTTTACTAAGATCATTGGTTATGTCAATATCTAATGTATATAGATACTCTTCCCAATTCCAAAATCTTGGATTAAGATCCTACTAGGTGAAGATATATCAAAAAATAATATGGTATATCGTAATCATATCACTATATAGATTGTTATATAAATTTTTCAAGCTGTAGACCTCATCCTTAAACTATAAGACATGTGACTTATAGTTCCTCTCTTGGTTTCATATCTGGTAGAATCAATTGAAGTATAACATATCTCCATATATACCCAATTCTACTAATACAACACCTAAGGAATTGAAATACACTCTAATACAATTAGGGCTATGAAAGAATAAATAATTTATATTTACTCAATCACTTCTTCATATCAATGAACACCCCATAAAATCATCATTTAACTAAAATGTTACCCTTTTATTTCATCACTATCATCATTACTGGAAAATGGGTAAAGCCTCAAATGATACATCGTGGAACCCCAACAAGGACACTAAGACTCATAATATCAAACACATTCTATAGATGTGTCAAATATATTATATCCTCGACCATCTCAGGGTCCACTAAAATCCATTTCTCATGAATGAAATTCCCAAGAAAGCACACCATTTGAATCCAGAAAAGATAGTATGAAAACAATTTGTAATGTTGATGAACATCAAGTATTCTAAAAAATCTAAAGATGTTTGGTAATCTTGTATGGAGTCTTCGAATATAGATGGATATATTACATCAATTAAACAACACAGGATTCAATATATTTACGTAAAATCTAGTTAATGATATCAATGAACAATGCTAGTTATCTTTTTGTAACCCAAATGGCTGGAATAACACTCGTAAATTATATATCTACACAAAATAAAAATTCTTGGGAATATCGATTTCTGTGAAATGAAGATAATGTTATCCAAGATGATGATCAATCATATAATATCACTGGGATCACCACCACCAATTAAACACATCATCAATCATATATAAAGGATGTATGTTCTTTAGTGTTAAAAGATTTTGTTTCATGTAGTCTATAAAATTTCATAGATTACCCTTGATCTATTTGAATACCCATGAAAACATATAGTAAGACAACCGGATTAATATTCACTATTGTAGGTAATATAGACGGTTCTATAATTGATTCTAATATATGAAACTGTCCTGTTATAGAAACTGTGATATCTCATATCTAACAAAGGTCAGGTCCCATCCTAAAACTCTATCATTTCCCACACTAGTATGAGAAAAAAAAACTTACCTATTAGTGTTGTTAAGGATTAAAATATCAATTATTAAACTTTATAATATTTATAAATTCCCATATATTCAAATCGAAATATCACATTGAAACTGGTCGGCTTTAAGAATGTGAAGTACTATATTTTTTTGTAGCTATAAACCACTATGATACACTCATGAAATAAAAAATTATTATCCAATTTCAATACCAAGGGATTGTTAATAGGAAAGAAAAGAGTAGACATCATAAATGTGAAAAGTGCGGCAACAATAACTTGATATGACTTAAAGTAATTGGAATCTTCTATATCTAAAATGTCAGCAGATAAAATAGATGTAATAAAAAAATTGTATTTGTAAAATATATGTCTCTATATGAAGATTGATTCTCATCCATCACCTATATAATTCACATATCTGTAGGATGAATCACTGGTTTCCATTGTGCCAGGGTCTACTACGTTTTCGGTACCCATCATTCACACTGACCTTATTTCAAAGAATTTGAAAATGACATCTTAGAAGAAACTGTTTAAAATGAAACATATTTCCACATTATTAATAAATAACTGGTTTCTCCATGCATGATTTACCAATGTATTCTTTCCATATATAATTTTATAATCTAGTATATCATCATTCTTAAAATAGAGTAGAATATTTTCTACTCAGCTCTACATATCCCTGACCCACTTGTACCTCCACATCCATTTTTTCCTACTACATTTAGATTCACAAACTATCATACTAGGATATTCATTCTTGAAAAAATTATATTCTAAAAGAAAACATATATGAATGTCTTCCTCCATTCATTTATATTAATTCTAGTCCTTGTTAAAAACCTAGACATATAACATTAGGTAATGTCATATATCCTATCATTTAATCAATGAATGAAGTCCAATTTCAAAAATATTATCCTTAACAAGAGTCTTCACCCATTTGAATATTCCCTCTACAATCATGTCCCCAAGAGTCTTCACCCATTTTAATATTCTCTCAATGATACCATTCTGATAAACATAATCCATTAAACAACTACTTCCATGGATTCTTACAGATGTTGGAGCTGAATATCATGGGAGTAGTCAATCATTATCTTCTATACACCTCTATTACAATGAGGTTAAACATTTATGTAATTATTATTGGGTCAGTTTAAAACCTAACCCCATGGGATATGTGAAAGGGAATACATAGGATTGTCCCCTTTTACAATTTTTTGTGTATTGGGAATGTCATAATGAGTAAGAGATATCTAATGTTGTTGACATTGAATTCGACCAAATGTCTAAAACAAATTTGGAATGCATAAAATATATTTATTTAAATAATAACATAAATGTTATAAGGAACATATAATGGATTTATATTAGAAAACATATCTTATTGTATTCCAATATATAATGTTTAACTCTCTTATTTCAACCCATGAATTATACCTAGTCCTCCATATCATCACTGGAGTCACAATCTCATATATAAAAACATAACATCATTGTCAGGTTCAAATAAATAATTCTAGAGTTGATATATCAAAATAATAAATAATGTACATATATCATCAAACAAAAAGAAATTCAAGTCATTTTATGAATAAACAATCATGAATCACACTACATGAATATGTATAAATGGAATTTTATCACACATTAGAACTCCTGATGAATGAACACACCCATTTCACATAAATTAAAGAAACATATATTATAATTTTAACTTAGTGGCCCATTACATGTGAGACATTCAAGAAAATCAGAGCTCCCACACGAGAGTTCCACATATTCTGTATCCATTCTACACACCTCAATAGAAAAAATGAATCAAATGGTCCTTCAACACAATTTTGTAACACCCCAATCAAAATCACAGATCTGAGTCAGAGGTCCACATATAATCATGTGTACCAACCTATATGATAGAGGCTACCATGTAGTGGTAGGGGTTTATGGTATAATGGGGGTGACTATACCATTGTAAATATAAACTAACATAGGGTAATATAAAAAATATATAATCCTAACAAAATAACTCATTTGAACAACATTATTTTCTTAACATATGTTCCAACAAGTTATATAATTATAATCAAATGGATTCCCAATATTCCTTGTTGAAAATTACAATGAGTAATAAAAAATAAAAAAACGTGCATTAGTAACCAAGTAGATTCTATTTTAGGACTACATCCATCTCCTATATCAAATATTATATGCATCATATTTTAGGGATCTTTCCCTCTATGGGATATTTGGCCATGATGTCTACACACACACCGAGATTCTCTTGTAGGGTATGATCATAAACCCATTAGGTCCCCACTAATGATTCCTTAAATAAGTTTGAAATGTATATGTTAGTTAAAGGAATTATATACAGGTAAATGTGAACCCAAGAATACAATAAAATATATATAGAGTGAATATGTTCTAACCATGCCTCCTTGAACCCATATTATACTCTATCTTACACAATGCCTAAGGAATATTACATATATCTCAAAATATGAATGAGTTCATTCCATGTAACATTGTATTCCTTTAGGAAAAGTTCACATTTCAACTTTATGAAAATACTCCACACCTACGTTGATGGGATAAAATCTCCCACGTCACCTGACAAACATCTCAACAGTGATGGTAGACACACATGGTACTCCTAGTCAATGGTCTTTTATCATATTGTATGATGTTCCTAATGGGTATTTCATACTATTATGATTATGAAATCTTATATTGTCATATGAAATTCACTTGGATAAATAATGATATAGTAATACACTAACAATCCAACATAGATCATCATCTAATGAGTCTTGTCACTCAGGATTTCCCACCATGGAGTCAGTTGAATGCGTCAAATACACCTTTCATCTGGAGGAACTGAAAAAATGATTCCACTGGTAATACAAGAAATTACATATAATGCTTAACATAGGGAGGATAAATATATCATAACAACAAATAAAATAGTTTATAAAACTTTATACCAGTAATATTTTATATATAAATTATCCATTTGGAATATAAATATTCAACAATGTATGAAATATTATTCCATTATACCCAATATTTCTTTGAACAAAAAAACAACCTAAATTTGGGTCTCCTACGAAAACCTATGTATATATCGTAACCCATAATGAATGGGTCACTATACTAGGAATTAAAAAATTAACATGTCAAAAAAATAAAAAAAACTCCCAATATGGTACTGACTTCATACCACAAGCTCATTCATGTATAATTCTATGATTAACCATGGATTTATAGCCATCACCACATTACACATAAAATAGGTCATGTAAACATATAATTTATCCTTTAGCTGATCCCATAACCTTATGATATAGGTACTAAACTGATTTCCCAGAAGATTCCATGCCAAAATTATTATCCCCACACTAATATACAAAACATGAACATTCAATTCTGCAATATTAAGGATTGATTGAAGGATGGGAATCCTCTACATCCATCACTGATATATGAATGATCCATGTTTTCTTCATTAGTTCACAGTAGAATATATATAACTATCCATTTCTTGATATATTTATTATTCATCATAAGTGTATAAGTGTAGGTCTATAATGAAAACTTGTGAATGGTGGTTCATAGGACACATACCTTATTTCCTAGATCACCGAAACACTAGGATGAATTGGAAATGACATTGGTAGATCATTAAAATTAAAAATTGACTATATAGACCCGCTTCATTATGTATGGATAGAATTAGAACATCTAGAGGGTCAATTCCAATGATTTATAGCAATTTATGATGATTTTTATATGAGTAATTCATGCACTCATTTTTAGGTCATAAAATTTTGAAACTACGTGCCAACAATATGAAACATTCCACCACTTATATACACTAACATTTTATTCATGAATGTTTTGGGAGGCCATTAAACAATGATAATTTTCCCCTCAATAACGAGTTACAAGGATTCTTTAAAATTCCACCTAGGTATCTATTATATTGTGCCTCTAATTTTCATTCCCCAAATAGGCCACAATGTGGCCTAGATATATCTATAGGGTTCCCTAAAAATTGGATCAAATTATGTACCCCCTTAACTCCCTCTGGAACCCTATAAAATGATCCAACACTACATGAGTCCTTACCAAAACAATGTTTCACTCAAATACACAATATTAATGTTTAAAAAAAGAATTGACATTACCATAAACATATGTCTAGACTAATGACAAGTGGGGTCCTAAATCATCCACTAATGTATTAGTAATGTATTTAAATCTCATAATGTAAATATCACAAATATAAAGTGATTAATTCTATCCTAAGATATTAGGTAGTGATTCCTCCTCTACTGTGTTATTTCTATCAGGAATTGATTCATTCTCCACAATGGGAATCAGGTCGTCAAGTTTTAAATATATATTTATGGGAAATGTTTATTCATTCTCACCAAATTGTTTTATTTCAACACCAATTTTAGTTCTAATATTCACTATTACAATTATTTTTCCATTACATTTAATATCAATATTCATATGATTAAGCTCCATGGATCATGTTTAATTCGAATTTTTTATAAGATTTTATATCATAGTATATGTATAATATTGAGATATTAATTGTCTTGATATCATGGATTATAGAAAAAAATTTATTATCCTCTGTCCTTTTAGTAAAATATTTAAACCCTTATAATTTTTTTTATTTAGATTATGATATAAATATTGGTGAAATGAAGATGATATTTACCTTAGAAATAATTTTATCACACTATTTTATTACAATTCCATTCCCCCTGATATGAAGATGAGTATGAGAAAGGGGAAGTATATAGGGGATTATAGAATATCTCTATTATAGATATATATTCACTTGTGTTGTAAAATTAATTACCTATATAGTCATTCCTCAATGAAAAACCTCTTAATACTTGAGATTGTTATATTTTAATGAAATTTATTACATAAATTATTGATATATATATATATATATTAATCTTTGGTTACATCACCTTGTGTCTAGCCTTGGGTTTAAGGATTTTATTTCATAAACCAATCCAAGGAGTGATTTTTTTGTGGCACTATAGTTGGTGTCATTCTAAAAATAATTTATTTTTTATTATTAGTGTAGTAATTTTTTTGAATTGGGATGTGTTAAAATTACAAAAAAAATAAAATGGATGAGTCTACTTATCAGATAACATGTAGAGTTTTTTTGATGTGTAGAGAGTGTGTAGATGTCCAAAAAATTACATCCATGTTTAGATCCTAGAATGTTTATGTGGTTGTGGAATAGAATACCCCATGGCTAATCACTTTGAAAAAAGTTAGTTCTATGTCAACTCAATCATTACATGGTGCATGAATAGTTTTCATATGAATGCATTCTTAGCTAGAATGATATGTGGACTAGTATTTGGAAATACAGTAGCTCTTTTTAACCCCATTGATGGATTTAAGAACATATTTATGCTAGTATAGAGATCCAAATAATAATTTTACCATGAGAAACATATTTTTATCTAACAGAGTAATTTATTATTAAATTTTTATTATTGTTGAAAAAAAATATCATTAAATGAAATTATGCTTTCATGGTAAAAGACATATGGATTTAGTTTCCATATTTATAGGATTATTTATTATGATTTTATAAGACACTATCATCATAATAATTTTTAAATAATTTTTTGTAAACTAGATCATGAAATTGAAGATGTGGATATCATATCTCTAGAAACATAAAATACATAGTATTAGAGAAAAATAGGGATTAAATGTTGGAGAATCTTAACATTTTACTTATAATAGCGAAATTTCTTTTAACCGAGTCTTCCCTTTGATGACAAGGTTTATATATATTTAGAAGATATAAAATGATTAATGATTATGTTTTATATGCACAATTGTATTATCATTAGTATGGTATAATTAAAATCAACAGGTGTCAATTTATTTTATATATGGATGAGAATGTAACACCCTTAGGATTTATAAATTATCCCTAAATCAATATTATGTTCAATAAAAATTTTCACCAGTTACACCATTACTAAATGAGATGAGAAATATTAGATGTACATTATTATATAAATTTAGGAACACAATAACCAGTTGAAAATTTACTTATATTAATCAATTAGTAATTAATACAAAATATTAAAAATATCACTTAATGTTTTAAAAGGAAATTTTCACTAAATACATGATTTAATTTTATATTAAAATTTAATGTAAATGATAAAAAAATTATGGTAGAATATTAATTTTTCTTAAATCTAAATATTTCATATTCAAAAATGTCAAATTTGGTGTGGTGTGATATTTTTATTTTTTAAAATATATTCTTAAATTGGGATGGGTTAAAAATGAATCCATTTCCAAAATTTTAACTTATAAAATATTATATCTATATAAAAGGGAATTATATATTTACTAACCATTTATGATAATCAATGATTACAATTAAGTTTAAAATTAGTAAAATAAATATTGTTCTATTCTTTGAAAATCTATTTTTAGTTTTGACATATACATAAAATTTTAGTACAAATAATTTTTTAATATTTTTTATTAATTACGTATTTCTTTTGAAGCATTATATTTTATAATTTTATAAAATATAAAAGTATTTTTATTACTTAATCAATAAAAATATGTAATAGAAATCAATATTTCTCATAATTTTAACATAAAAATATATTTTAATCATTAGAATGAATATTTGCGAACAATTTTTTTAGGAATCATGGGCGTTAATTATGAAATAATTTTTTAAAATTTTAAATCTTTTATTTGAAAATATTATTTTGATATTTGAAATAATGAATTTATAATTAATAAATAATGAATCATTTAAACCTATTCATTGATATTAATTATGATGATTAGAAACATTAGTAACTACTGTAAAAGTAATAAAATTATAAAAATAAATTTACTTAGTATGAAAGATGGGAAAAACGTAACAAACTTGAATCTAAGTCATTGGATGGGAGGGAATATGTCCATACCACCCCCTCCATTATTTTAAACTTCTGGATCCTTTGAAAAATTAATATTGAAATTCCATTATTGAATCCTAATGTGTAATTATAAAATTTCACTTCTCTAGACTAATGAATGGGGATTAGTTACACAAATTCATGCTACAAATATCCCATATAAATAAATACTAAAAATATATCACAATTTACCCAACTATAATACTCTCCCAAATACATAATATTATTAAATCAATGGGTTAGAAAAAAGGCTCAATCTCAAAGGACATTTCCATGAAATATCCCATGTTCTCAATGTAAGTACTAACTTTTCCCTAAAGTTGTTTCCTTTCTGTCCTTCCCATTAAATAAAATAATTACATATATTATATTATTATTTTATAATTTATATTATACTTAATTTTTTTAAAATTATACATTTTCCAATAACATCATATCCCCATTTCCATTAATAAAAAAATGATATATGTCTCTTAGTAAAAACTACCTACTCTATGAAGTAACTATACAATTTTTAATCTATTTTTATGTTTATTTATTAAATTATATTAAACTGTTATTCAAAAAATATAAATTCCAAACTATTATCATAATTAATTCATAAAAATAATATTATCTCCAATGAAACGGCATTAATAACCCTTTTTATAAATTTATTATGGCATTTTCATGTATAGGTTATACTACATACCTAAAAATAATTCACTATATGATATTATATTTTATGAGTATGAGAACATAATTGCAGTTGATATATGATATAAATAAGAAAATAATAATTTTATTTTTGTTATATAATGTTAACATTAATATTAATCTCTGTAATTAATAAACAAACCATTGTTCATTACAAATACCCAAAACATAATTATCATTGATTTCATATTTATGGATTGTAAATAAAAAAATTATAATTATAAAATTATAAATATTTATAAATAATAAAACCATAATCCTTTTATTATATAGTAATTTATATGTTTGGGAGAATAATTAAAAACATCAAAACTATTATGAAACAACTTTAAAATGATTGAGATTTCTAACAACCGATATTTAAAATAGATAATAAATATGTCATATACATGTATAGAATTACTAAAAAATATTAAAAAAGGATATATATATATATATGAAAAAGTTTCTAAAATAGTATATTATGGTAGTTGTTTTTTATATAATTCATTCCAGTGCTATAGTAGATGTTTAGAAAAATGTTAAGCAGTTCATTGTAAAATATTTATTTTATTCAGATATATTTAATATTGTGAACCATTATATATATTATAGGATTTTATAACATAATAATGAATTTATTTTTACCATATTTAATTACAAAATTGGGCTTTAAAAGCACATTCATTTACCTTCATTAAATGCCTTTCGATTCAATGGATACATTGCTTGGAGATGTAATTGTCAACAAAATTCTAAAAGAAAAATGCAACCGAGTGCACCCAAAAATAAAATTTTGCAAATAAATTGTCAATAAATTTTAAAGGAATTATAAGGGGATATAAAAATATAATAGTGTGTCTCACCACATGTAATTTTATATAAAAAGCGTATGCACTAATTTGAGAACCTAAAGGACCAGATTATCATAATATCCATAGTCAATAACTTTTATAGGGCACATAGAACATTACTGCCTTCCCTAGAGGAATGTGAGTCAATTTATTTTATATGAGGATTAAATTAAATAAATTAAATACTAAAATGTATCATATTTCAAGGAATATTCCTGATTCTTTTCTTAGAAGACTCAATATCGTGTTTTAAATCATTTACTATCAGAATATATTTCCATTCATAATGAAATGTATTATTTATGGAATAAATAATATCCCATAATTAATCTTATTAAAGAATATCAATCTCAATATAATAGTATAAGAACCATTTGATGAAAAAAATGGGTACAGATGAATCCTCCAAATCATAACAGTCCTAAAATGCTAGAGGTTGTACCGTTAATATTCAACATGATACAATAAAGGATCAAGAGAATCTAGTGAATGGATTTCCAAAAAAAGAAATATTTTGGTCCTATCAGGCACTTTAAATATCCTTAATATGATAATATTAGATATATTATTTTCCATTACACACTTTTTAATTGATACTAATTAGAAACATCCATGGAAATAGTAGGGATACCCACATGAAGATTGGTCTCCTGGTTGTGAAAATACAAAGCATTCCCAGCACTTCATAGTAGTATAATGGATATAGAAGTTGTTGAAAGGAAGAGGATAAGATCCTATTCACTCTAAAAAATGAAATGATAGGTGAAAATATTCCATCCATCTTGCCATCAATGTTGAATTTTATGTGGAACAAGTCATTTTTGTAATCAATGAGTTTGAGAGCTATGTTAAAGATAATAAAGACGTGTTTAATATTCTATAAAACCCCTAGTAATAGGTGGAATGATGATTCTACCATAGGGATATTTATTTTCATCTATAGGGTGTAGTTATATGGCTTATTCAGGTTTTTCTAAAGAATTAGTAACACTGCATGAGGTATAGAAGGGTTCTAAAATTTGATAATCCATGTGGGGATATTTGTAGAGCCATCATAGTTAATTCTGTATTATTACATGGAATTGAAAGGACTAATACTATTTATATTTTATATGAATGTTCAAATATCTATAAAGGAATTCCTATATAGCTAAATGTATATATGAAAGTGAATAATCTCATCAGGGTTGTTACCATTGTGAATAAAAACAATAGTATAAATTTGAATCCTTTTGAGGGAAACACATATTGAATTAAAGGGGTCTAACAATACCATGAGTAACCAATCATTAATGTTGACTTCTTGAGGACCACCCATTTAGAGAAACAAATAATTACATGAAATGTGTTTTCGATGGAATTCCTCACAGATGACGCATGGTATAATCAACATCAATAGAGAAACATTTTGATGAACCATTTTGATAGAGAATCATGATAAAAATAGTTAGGCATCATAATATTCCAAGTGAATGTGTTAATATTAGAATGATTAAAAATATTGATGTACTTGATACTTAATCACCCCATGTTAATGGACATGATTCATTATTTCCTCATAATTATTATAATATTCATTTTATGTTCATATATGAAATATATTTATTAATTACTAATAATATAATTATTAGTAATAACAATTTGAGTCCATCTACATAATTTTAATGAATAAATAAATATGGATCTGATGACAAAGTTAAAAAATAACACAATTCTAGGTTGGGGAATATATGTTCATTTCCTCCTTGCCAACAATTCTATGATACATGTGCATTTACTCTTGAGATATCCTATTCTGGATTTTCCATAGAATAAATTAAAACCAATATTGATAAAGGGTATGGATACAATCTTCACTAAAAGTGTGTTCATAATCAATTTTTTCAATGTAATATAAATTTCATCCCAAATATAATGAAATATGAAATATATTATTTGGATTAAAAAATATATTTTATGGTTCATATAATATTATTTGTACTACACAATAATGAGGATTACATCAATATAAATGAGGTTTGATTTAGTGGATACCCATTTACCATCTTTAAACTTTTTCTCTAATCATTTTTTATCTAAATCCTTGGAACATATATTCATACAACCTTCAAAATTTAAATTTAGAATACTTGAGAGAGGATCTAGTTGCCTAAAACCAAATGTACAATAGAAGAAGAATCTGGGGACTCATTAATCTTAATGGAGAGCATTGAAATGTAGGGAATGTTGTAGATCAATATGATAAAATTATTAGATATGGAATAACTTCTCATAGATTCGATAAAAAATCATTTCAATATATCAAAAGAATTAGAGATGTCATTTTTTATATTAATTATCATAACAATCACATTCCTCTTTATTAATTTTAAATTTTATGATACCATAGATAAGAAATTTTGGAAAGCACTTCAAGAGAAAAAAAACACTTCTATGGGGATTATGTCCTTATTAATTCATCTAAAACTGGATGCAATGATTTTTTTCTGATTTTTGGGATAGTGTTTCCACTTTAAACCATCATGTGGTCTTTATTGTTAATGGAATTATCATTCAATGGTACATGTTAATTGACATTGGTGTTATCTCTATATGGGATAGAGTCATGATTTATGAACTCCATAACATCATTTGACACCTGATCATGAAATATATATGAGTATAATATGTATAATTCATTGGAGAACCCATCAGGACCAGAAAACAGTCACTATATAGCAAGAAAAGGGCTTCCTTAAAATTATTTTCAGAGGGACACATAGTGTGGCTTCAGTTCTTGTAAACCCCATTTCATTATGGAATATTATAATTCATCTTGTTGGTGTTTTAAACACCATAATCAGATGAGAGTATTTCAATGTAATTGAACATGAAATTAGAAATATTTCCTTCATAAGTGAAAAGGAATCACATAATATTAAGGAAATTAGTCACACTTCTAACTCAATTCTCCTTTTATAGTCAGTGGAAGAAAATATAGTTTCTCTCACTATTTTTTAACTATATGAAATTGAGATGGTTTCTATCCAAACATTCATTGAATATTAAGAGATCATTTATCATGGATAGGTGTTGAATTTCACGTATATGGTGTGTTTTGATTTTTCTTTCTATCCGGATTGTAGGAGATGTGTTCTTCACAACCATAAAATCATACAGAAACATTGAGAAGTATTTTTTACACCAATACATTTAGATTTCATTGATTTTTTTTTGTTTTCATATAAGGATTTTGATTGGTATTCCCATGGAACCCATATTATAAAATAGTAGGTTAGGTTCCATTAGTCTATGAATAATGATCCATCTGTTGTTAATCATGAAGGGAACATGGGATTACCATAGAAGTTGTGTAGAACATTTAGAAAAGATAGGTTTATGGCCTAACTTTTACATAATTGGAATGAATCCAAAGATGAAAATGGTATAACATCTATCACTATCATTAATAGTTCATCAATAATTTTTTATGGAATTCTATTCATTCATTTTGTATCTACCCTTAGTGGACTCAGCTCTTGTATTTTTCACATAATATTTGATTCAATGATCATAGTAGGAGGAAAACTTATAGGAGTCTATCATTATGAGTTTAGTTATAGTTTATTCATTTAGGACTAGAAAAGTGATTGAAGTCCACCATAATTATCCTTTTGTGTTTCATGTTATCAAACACCGTTTCTATCTCCCTTCATAGACCCCTTTCCCTGATGTAAGAGGTGGATTCATATAAAAACAAGATTTAATTCATGGATGAAACAATGTAAAAGGAAACAAAAAATTTACTTATGGTTTTTAATGGAAGTAATGAGATAGATGATGTAATCCTTGAAAACCTAGAGGAGATATATAACATCATTATGTTAATTTTGAAAGACCAAGGTATATACACGTGAGGACCAATTGGAGGCACTCAAATTGTGAAATTGAATTTTAAGTTGTTTATGATAAACTATAAGAGGTTTAAAGGTCACAAGAAATTATCTAAAGGAAAAGAAAAAATTATGGATATGAAGCTCTTGATAGTTGCAGTATAATATCCTCATTTTTTATGATATCATTCTCTTGTTAATGTTTTGACATTCATTGATTCCTCCATGTGGATTTTATTCCTATTAACCCTATAATTATTCTTACATTACATTGTGTTGTATTTCACATTATGTTTTCATTACATCCTTTTGATTTCAAATCATTATGGCTATCATATGGAATTTACAATCCATCGAAATAAACAACCTACAATTTTTCTTCCATGGATGTGGATATATTTCAATATTGAATAATCCTATATCGATTATTATCAGGTTCCATTATTTTGGTATCGTTATATGAGGAAACTTGTATGGTTCTATTTTCATCTTCATTATGAGGAATGATTCCATCAGACAAAGAATCCTTATTAATGTCAAATAAATCAAATTGAGATGATTAATTATATATGACTTATATACCTTCTCAGAATGGGTCACTTCTAGTGTCTAGGGGTCATCATTCATGTCGAACCTATTGTGGGATTCCTCATCAATGTCCATGCTAGGGGTGGTTTCATCCACCTAAAATAATCTATGTTCCATATTCATTCATATATATTCTTATAGTTATCCTCTATAAATTAGTATTTGGAAATGTAGTCTCCACATGTATGAAGTATAGATTTCTGGGAACCTCCTCTACATAAAAACTTTCATTTAGTGATAAAATGTAAATATCAATGTCCATCTCTTTTGATCTAGTGATTTTGGGGTCTTATAAAGTGTCTTCGATACAAGGGGCCTATGCGGTGTCCTTAAGATCATAGTCACTATTCACAGCTCTAGAATTGGTGGTTTCATGAAATGCATATATAAGGGGGAGGTTCCAGAAGCATATCATTCCCTTTTGAGCTTTTATAATATGTTTAAGGATAATTCCTTTCCTTACCTCAAAAAGAAAACCTTATCACTATTACACTCAGATGCAACATGACTGATGAAGATACAGTCCATGTAAAACATAGGTTTTCATTTATAATTTGTATAATTGATTATTTTGTCACATCTAGTAATTAATAATACGTTATAAAATAGGGTATTCTTTATTTAATACTTTAAAAGAATCCTAGAATAAAATAGAAACCTTGAATTATCTGATTGAAAGTCCATTCTAATTAAGTTACCATGTATTGTATCTATGTACCAGAGGTTTCATATATTCTAGTATATCGAGTAAATATTTTAAATGTGGATATGATCCTGTATTATGGTGTTATTAACATTTAATGATTTTAATTTTATCTCAAATTATTTTATTCTGTGGAATTCAGGGTTAATGAGATAGGCTCGAACTCCAAACCCACTTATTATATTAATCGATGGGGAATCCTATATAGTTATAAACTCACTGAATCATTTTTATTCAATTAAATGAATCCCAAAATCTCTACAATTTTAATGGGGAGATCATTGAACATAAAAATAATCACCCCTTTTGTAGTTTCAACACTATAAATAGTGGATTATTTTTAATTTTTAATAATTTCCTCAATAACATCATGGTTGGAAGAGACATGGGAAATAAACCCCATTTTAATTTGCATTATAGTGGAAGGAATATTAAAATATGATAATAAAATAATATAATATGATTTAACCACCCCTAAAATGTTTCATAGGGAGCTAGTTGTCTTATAAGGAGGTTGATCATTCACCGTTTGTTTCTACGTGTGAAAAACAAAATGGAAAAAAACTTTCTTACAAACATGATTGGATAATTTAATGTTTCTACATGAACTTAATGGTAACATGAATTTTCTCTTCCAATTTATGGCTTTAATTAATGGTTCATTCAATTCATCAATAATGAGAATAAATTTTTAATTCATCAATTTTTCAATGAAGAATTTATTCCAGATGTAGTATATCATTATTTAGAATACCAAACATCCTATTTAGTGGTGATTTCCCATAATTGACAATAATTTACATTCTTAATAATTTTAGTAATTATAATTAAGAAGTAATGTTTTATTATTGTAATAATATGATATTTTTATATATGGATTCATTTAAGTTATGTAAATGTGTTCGACAACATCATCCACCCACATCCCAAAACTAAAATGAAACCCTGTTTTATTTGAATATAAAATTTCTAATTATAATTCATTATTAACACCTAGTTATTTTTTATATGAATTCATATTAGTATCCAATTTATGAAATATTTGTATATTGAAAATAAATTATTCATTTATAAAGAATTAAAAAAATTCCTAAAATACCAAATGATAACATTTATTGTTTATGAAATTATAAAACACTACACTCTATGTGATATGAATTGGAATTTCATGAAATATATTTTTTATGAAGACAAATGCTGTTAAAAACTAGTTAATAGTAATTATTTTTAAATGAAATCAAAGAAATATAATCACATTTAATAAATAAAAATATTATTCTCAAATAAAAATGGGATTTCATTTTTTTATGAATTTATTTAAAAATGGAGTAGATAAATTTTTGAATTTTAATTTAAAAATTTTAACATCATTTTTTGGATTGATTGTGGAGATATTATCTTATGATAAATTTTGGGAGTATTCAAAAATTATTTTTTGGTAAATTCTAAAAATATGTATTTTTTTAAACACTAACTCTTTGACAATAATAGAATTAATTTAAAATTGAATAACCAAATTTTCATATAAAAAATAATTACTTAATTATTAATTTGATGAAAAATAAACAAAACTATGTTTAATTTATAAAAAAAATATTTAAAATTTGTTAAACTCCTATAATATTTCACACTAAAACGTTTTTTATAAAATTATATTAAAAATTAGACATTATCATTTTTTATAATTAAATATTAAATAATTTATTGCTGATTTTAAATCAATATGTATATATTAGTGGAATAGTTTATCATTTCATTTGATTTGTTAATATCATATAATTTTTATCTCTTAACTTATGTCAGTAAAATATAAATGAGGAATGTAATATGATTATATCTTATATATATAATTATATTAATACTAATTTAATTAGTAATTTATAATATATAATATTATGAACACATAATTGTTTAAAGTATTTTTAAATAAAAAATTTTCTTTATAATATATAATTTAATTTAAATGATGTTATTATCATATTTATAAATTGAATTAGACTAAAAAAATATATTTAGGTTTATGACATATTTTCTTTTGGAATTTCTTTTATGGTGAATTTTTATAAATATAAATTAAAGAAATAAAAAATATTTTCTAAGATAATAATTAAAACGTTAAATTGGAAATACATATGTTAATATATTTCAAATGTGTTTAAAATAAGTGTATAATGTAATATTTGATGTTAATTATTCCCAATCAAGCCACAAAATTTATTATTATGAATGTTATGAGTCATAAACAAAGTAATATCTTACTGATGGCATGGGAGTGTAAAGGGTACTCCAAAAAGTCCACTTTTAGTCTATTATAAAAGGGGATCACTTCCACCACTCTATGTATACATCTACAATTACTTTTCTAAATGATCCAATCACACAATCCCTCACCTTGAATTTATTTTTTCAACCATAGTCTCCTAATCATTAGAGGTTATTTTAAGGCCATAACATCCAAGGAGATCTCTAAGTGAAGATCATGCCTCCAATATAAGTATTACCATCCATATAATCATTTTATCTTTAGTCATTCTTTTAAAATATATTTTATCTATAAAAATATATTTTAAATAATATTCATTAATTTATAGTTAGGATAATATATTAATAAAAACCACTATTTATTCTGCACATCCACTATGGAAAAAGGAGTAATTAATTCGTCAACTCGGAATACACCCTCTTTGAAGAGACGTCATCCACTTTTTTTGACATCGTAATATGGTTGTTTTAATGATTTTATTTATTAATAAATATTATATGTAAAATATATATATATCATTTTCAAATAACATATTATCATATATATTATTTCCCTATCGTTCTTTGAGAAATGGAATCATTAATCATGCAACAGTGTGATCCACTTCCTCCATGAGCTATAAGCTTTATTTTTCATCATCTTCTATAATCGATGTATTTATGAATATATATATATAATATATTAATATTAAATTACTAAAACTATTTATATTATGGATACTATAAAAAATAGTTTTTTACCCTTTATACCATGTCCATCAAACATAATGAGTTGCAGAAAATTTAATTGAATAACATCATGTAGTTGACTTAGACAAGAGAACTACATAAAAAATAAATATCACCTGATATTAAATTATCCATGTTAAATTAAATAAAACAACAGTGTCTCTATTAAGGTGCATAATAAATACAATATAATTATTCATAATGTCATGAACACTTGTAGAATTCATCTAAACAAGGAAAATGATTCAACTCAAAATTTCTACTTTGATACACATTTTATTTTATGCACATTGTTTCCTTAAAATTATGTGTATAATTCCTATTAGATATATAATATGTTGAATTAAATTTATTAATGTTAATCTAAATGTAAATTAATGATGTTATAATTTAAAGGTGTTTTAATTAAAATAATTTGTATGGAGTAAGGGTTTCTGTATATCAATTTTTATTCATTAAAATATAAATTTTATTCACCAGTTTTTTTATTCGGTGTGTATTAATTAGATATGAAGATATTTTTATTTTATTTTTATTTAATATAATTATTCTAAAAGTAAATATAATTTTATAACTATCATAGTGATTCGATATGAATGATATAAAATTAGTTAAACTTTTACTTCTTGATTTCTCTTATTTAATACATTTTTAATGTTTTCTACCCATTTATTATTTATATTGTTTATTTACTACCAAATAATGTATTTTTAGAAGACCCCATGATATATTTCATGTAATTTAATGTTACATTTAATTTCTTTTCTTCTTATGAGTTTTGATTCATAAATCACTAAATCTGTAAGGGTTTTTGTAACTGAAAAGTAAAACATTTAGTTATACTTTACCTTAGTAATTATTATTCTATATATTCATTAATTATTGAAATTTAAATTTTGTAATATTTTTAATTATGGGTAATGTTTTTTTTTCATAATATACATCAATGAATTTTTTGTTTTCAAACATTTTCGAAAAATTAATCTTTTGGAAAAAATGCTTGTAACAATGACTTTTACAACAATGAATAAAAAATTATTAAAAAAACCATTTCCATTATTTTATTTCCATTATATTTAATCAATATTCTCTATTGTATTTATTTCATTTCTCATTATATATTTAAATTTATTATGTGATTATTTGGGAAATCATATTTTTAATATCAAACAATTTATTTTATAATTTTAATTTATTTAATTTGAATGTTTTATGAATCAAATTTCATTTCCATGGATAATTTATAAAATATAAATGATTAATATTATTTTTTTTGAAAGTTTTTTTAATGGGTTCATTAATAAATGATGATGAATTATTTTTATGTCGATGACTAATATATTATAGATGATATTTGTGGATATATGTGACCATAAAATAAATTGGTTACAGTTTCCTATCACATGAGATGATAAAACGCTGTCTGAATGAGTAGTGGAAATATTTGTTCAAAATATTATTTTTTGATTGATTTCTGGGATTCATTATTCAAATATTATATTTTTTGAAAGAGATATGGGAATCATTTTTCAAAATTTTGTTTTTGTAAGAATGTGATGTGGTATGATATGCTCAACGGTATTATATGATTATTTTTGTTCCACAATTCATTATTATACAATGATTCAATGATGTTACATATTTCAATATACATATGATTATGATCCTTGAATATATTTTAATGAAAATTTCCATGGTATATGATTGTTCATTTCTAATTACATACCATTCAATCATGATTTAGGTACAACAAATAATGTTCCATGTTATTTAAATAATAATTTTTTCCAATCTCATGTTTTCATATATACTTTTGTTATTACCCATGATGATATATTGATCATTTTTCATTTACAAGGAGATTAATCTCAACTATTTAATAGGTTTTAATTTCCTAATCATTCGAAGATAAGTACAACTTTAGAAAAATAGAAATGGGATTGTATTAGACTTAAATTGAGGCGACTGATTGTTGATTAAGATTATTATATGGATAATATGAAAGAAACCAGACCTTTGGGTTTATTTTTTTTGGGTATATTAATGATACGTATTATTTATATCATGAGATTAATGTATTATTTACATTAGGATTATATTGTCTATCTATAATTTGTTTTAGATGATGTTTCAGTTATTTTATAAAATTAGTTTATACAATTATAGTGAAAACTAGAGGGAAATGGATAAGGGTTGAGTCTATGAATATGATAACAATCTGATGCTTTATTAATGTTGAAATTGTGTGGTTCTCCAAGATATTTTATACATATTTGAATACTATATGTTCATTTAGTCTCTGAATTGTTTTTACCAAGGGGTAATACAAAAGAATATTCCATGTTGTCTATTAAATTAATCGTGAAAAATTGCATAATAAGGTAGACTAACTGACCATGTAGATTGAAAATCCTCAGGTATTTATAATAGTCATTTCCATTATCAATACACACGGTTACAAATTATTTGAATATATATATATATATAATTATAATTATGGATAAATCCTAAATATTCATAACTTATATTTAAACCATAATGTTCGTAGGTTAATGTGTACACTATAATTATGAATTCGTCCATATATGTTTATAGATTTCATTCATGAATATTAATTTATTAATATATTCTCATTTAAAATATTCCATTAGATAAGGTAATCAAGGGATCCTAATAGAACTAATTTAGAAATGGGTGTAATAAAAAAAATTATGACTATCAAAATTGGAAACATAATGAGAATTACGTTGGAATGAAAAACTGCGCAGAAATGATCACCTGAAAGTCATTAAATATGGGAAATAACCCAAAAAAATTGTCCTTAAAAATACACCAACAACTGAGGAACTCAATATAAATTAATTTATTATAAAATGTCCACCATATATTAGAGGGTCTTTCACTCCATTGATTGATGCATTGTGGATCAATGCAAGGGAAATCATATATTTTATTTTCCAGTTCTTAGAAAAATATATTTACTATTTGGTAGTCAATCATTTAGATGGTGATGCTAATGAATGGTGGTTTCTAATTAAGAATACAATGAAATGTGTGGATATAAAATCTATGAAATGGGATGAGTTCTAGATGTTATTTTTCGCAATTTTTAATCCTTTTTCTCCACAAAAAAAATAAGTGGGAATTCGTGGAATTTATGAACAATTGGAAAAAATATATTTGATACATTAAAGAATATTTAAAATTAATAATGAGGCATTCCACTATATTCATATATGATATTGTGACCCAATTGATCACTTATTTTATTGCTTAAATTCTAACCCTCATGGGTAGTTACCAATAAGAGACTTTTAATTTTATGAATAAATTGTTTTAGTGGTCTTATGGTGAAAATGGATGATATAACACTCTTTATTTGAATTTTTTTGAAAAAAAATAAGAAAAATTGATTCCCTTGGGAACAGAAGTGACATATCACACAGAAGGATGAATGATCAATCACCTAAATCAGAAATATAAGGGAAATTGCATCAAAGAACATTCCAAATATGAAAAATTAAATATATTACATGTGGGGCAAGGGTTAAAGAGCGTGTTCTTATTAAATATATATGGGAAACACATTGGAGGGAAAATCAACCAATATTAAAATTTTAATGCTTTTGGAATTATGAGAACTGATGCTCTAATATATGATCTATTAGATAATATATTCCTCAAAAACCTATAATTAAATCGAAAAACGAATATCTTTTCAAATGAGTACCATTGAAGTGGATTTTGGAAATTAAGGAATAATTATCCACCACTCGAATTATATGGATATATTGAAACATTTTCATTTTTGTGAACCTGTTATATATAAGATTTTTTAATTGAATAAAATCACTACTTAGAGGATTTTATTATCTTGTAATTCTTCTAGTTTTATTGTAAATGTATTCCAATATATTTTTAGGTGTAAAATTCTTCATGTTAATCTTATTAATTCTTCATTTTACAGACATTTAATGTGATTTGTACCTTGAATATCTCTCTCTAAATTGTTTCCACATAAACTATGAGATTAAGTAACTCACAATTCAAACATTAAATCAACTTGGGGTCATCTGTTAGTGAAATAATAGTACTTTAGAGGTATTGTAGTATTGGAGGGCATGTAGCAACAATGAGTATTGTAATAGAGGTAGGGCCTTGTTGTGGTGGCAAAACACTGTAGTAGTGGCAGGTAGTTTGTCTTTACTAGAGCAGTTAGTTACTATAGTAGTATTATTCATATAATGGGCCTTGAGCCAAATAAAAATGGCCTACGGGAAATGTAATGGGCTACATGCACACTAGGCCTTCATGATATGTAATGGGTCTCCCTCTACTCAGTTTAAGAGGTCACATCCTTACTTTAAAAATAAAAATGATTCTTCGGTACCAAACTCTAAATAAATTATATTAGTGAAATGATATATATAAAATCACTAGGAAAATCATTTTCTATTTTATGAGTAGTGATACCCAATCACGAGTGATCTTTATTACAAATTATCAAGGAGAAATCCATATTATGATTGACCCACTGTGTGGAAGAATGAGATATATTTCATATGATTTAATTTTTGTTATCTCTTAATAAATTATATCCGTAATCACCTCTATCATTCATAAAAAATCTATATTTGTATTGGTGGTTAATAATTAAACTTTTATTGATTTAATTTATTTAGGGGGGATTTAATTAACCATGATTTTGATATTTAAATTCAATTAAATTATCCTAATGAATTAGATGTCATTCTATACACACAACATCGAATTGAAATTAAATTATTATATTTTTATATAAATATATATGTGTGTGTGTATTAAGTATAACCTTTAAAACAAAGCAGTTTAATTTTCATAAATTCGTTTTCCTAACTGATTTATGAAAAATATGTACAATGAAAATAAAGGCTAATTTTAATATTAATGAAACTCAATTCTTGTACATTAAATGACTAATAAGACCACTTATTATTATAAAAAGTACTTCTCTAGAAATTTCCAATTTATGTGATATGATTTTTGTTTAGAAATATTTTATTAATGATGAAAAATTATGCTAATAATTCACAAACACAAATTTGTATTCTATATGATATGATATAAGAGTAAAAAATGATAATATTTAAAAACATCCATTTCAAAAGAAAATAGTTCTTCATTATATTTAATTAATTTATTCAAAAAACTATTTATAATTTTTTTGTATTAAATTTATCGTATTGAATATATTTATGAATTTATTATATCAAAATTATTTTAATATTTATCTGGGTAAATTTTCTAACATTATTTTCATAAGTGAATAGTATGAATTTTGATTTCCTTAAAACTATGAATTTATAATAAATTAATTACATAATATTTAAAGAAAATGAGTCAATAGAAAAAAAAATTTCTATTTCATATGAATTATTTAATAAAATTCTATTTCTGAATCTAAAAAATAGATGTTTATCATTTTTGAAACACAAGAAATATTTGAAAGGGAAAACACTTTTTAGTTAATTATGATTAAGATTATACTTTTTAACTTTAATAATTTAATTATAATAATATTGAATTATTATATTATTTTATAATTTAAATATTAGATAGACATTTATTTTCAATCGGAAGCTTAAATAATATATTAGTAAGATTAAAATTATTTTCTGTGATATTGGAGAGTATATTTTTGTAATCAATTTTTTTAATTAATACCATGTACATTTTATATAATTAATTAAAATTTTATAATTTAATTCAGTAATATAATATAATATTTAATCCAATAGTTAAACCGTTTAGCAATCATTAAATTGGCGATAAACACAAAATAATATTAAAAAACATAATGTTTAATTATTATTTTTCAAAAAAATTATAGTTTTAAAATATATTTTATATTAGTTTATATCTTATTTTTACAATATTTATAAATTTTATTTGAATGAATGTATATAGTATTTATGATAAAAAAATTTAGGGTCCTTTCTATGGGTTACAAAATATATTTAAATTAAACATAAATCAATTAAATGAAAACTAGTTACCATGGTAAAAATAAATATTTTAAAAAGTAAATAATATTATAAAACACATGAAAATTTATTAAATCATGTTCAAAAATCCGTTTTTGATAATTTTCAGGAAAATTACACTCAAATATCCATCATTATTAAATTTTCGACTCATTTACCATGTAATAGTGTAATGATATCATGTACGTGTAATGTTTATTCCCTAAATATTCATTTTTTCACTTATAAAAGGGGATTTCTTCAAGCCCATCATGGCTTCAATTCCCATTCATTTTATTATCTTTACTGTGAGAAAAATAAATCTAAAATATATCCTTTTTTCAAAAAAAAATCCACAGTGTCTATAATTTATCTACAAACATTTAGTTCAAAGGATGTCAATGAGAGAAGATTACATGTCCAACATATGTATTGTATTCATTGTAATACATTATCCTTAATTTCCATCTTCTATATCTCTTATATGAACAATAATATATAGAAATTGGTATATTTCCAATATTTATATTTTATTGTATTAATGGAACCATGATTATTTTATCCTCTCCATCAACTATGTAAAACAGAGGAATCATATGTGTGTATGGAAAGACTGCTGCCTCCACGAAGTGATATATTCTCTTTTTTATATCCACCTCTTAATGATTCAAATAAAGATATAATTGATGAATATATATTAATTATACAATTTAAAAACTATTATAATCATTATAATCATTATATAATTTATTTTTTTCTAACTCATTGAGAAACCAAATCATTAATTATGCATAAGTGTGATGAACTCCCAACATGTTAAACGAGTTTATTTTTTCATTACATCCCATCATGGATGGAATTATTATAGATATACATATATGAAAAACATTTATATATCATTATTAATATTATATAATCCGTTAAAATATTTTATGATATATTCAACCATGGTAAACATATATAATATGTTATGTAAAAATTAACTGGATTACCTAATGTAACTAATGTTGGAAAGAAACATACATAAGTGATAATAATATATTTTAACAATTTTCTGAAATTAAATTTAATAAATAAGAATAAGGTTGGGAAACAAATTTCAAATTAACTTAATATTATTTTTCTTCATCAGAATGATGTTTACAATGAAACTAGAAAATCCTATGTGTTTCGTAAAAAAAAATTTGAGAAATATTTTCAACTATAAATTACATTTAATTTTAGAAGTATAAATTATTATTATTTGATATATAATAACATTATTTTTATTTATTAATTTTATTTATTCTAAAAATTCAAAATCCCTTTCATTCCACATGTTTTTATTATAATGATTTTTATATAGTAACACTTTTATAGCTTGATTTTGTTCCATTCAGATTTGGATTTAATTAAAAAATTATTAAATATTTGTGGTGTATATATTCATCATGGAATATTATTTATTAGAATAATAATTTAGTATGAGTTATTTACATATCCATGTCGTGTTATATATTTCATGTCACTTTGATTTGAACGATATCAAAATTATAAGGCTTTTACATCTCAATTTCACATCATTGGGAAATATTTTAAAGTATGCTGTATATTTTTTTCTATGAGGTATATCCTAAAAAGGATTTTCATTTATAATAATCCATTAATTTATTAGAGATATATACTTAACTAATTTATTTTCATCATTTTATTTTATTTTTATTTAATATTTATTAATTTAATAAGGTTCTAGGTAACTCAATGTTCGCCATTTGATTTGTACATTTTTGTTATACCTCATTTATGTTCACAAAATTTTACATTTAAAACTATGTTACCAATATATATCTATGAAAATATATTTTTCAATCTAAATTAATTTATATAATATTATTTATTTTTAATTTTTAAAAAACAAAATGATGAATTTTTAAAATTGACTACTAACTATAATTTTATAATGATGAATAATATATGGTTTCAAAAATAACATTTCATGATTATGATTTCCTATTAATTAAATTATCTATTTATAATTATATTCTTCTTGTGTCACCTTATATTCTAATTAATTATGTGATTTGTTTTCATGAAAAGGTTTTTAGTATCAAAGGGTTTAATTTTTTATATTATTTTATAACATCCAGATGATTAATGAACCCCATTTTATTTCCATTGGTTATTTAGAAAATATAAGTTATTTCAATTTGGTTGTTCCATCGACACCATAGGTTATAATGATAATTTATTTTTTACGTGGCACACTAATGTATGAATGATGATTGATGGACTCCTATATACCCCAAAAATTCATTTTTCAATGTTAAATATCACATATGATGTTGGAATTATGTCTGAATGATATATGGAAATAGATGATCAAATATATTTAGTGTGAATTAAGTAATGGAATAATTATTCACATTTTTTTCTATGAATTATATATTACAATAATTTTCCACATATTATTTTATGAATTTGATATGGAGTTATTTGGTCAAAAATTGATTTATTTTTACATTTGTGTAATAAATATTTTATATTTCTATGATTCAATGAAATTACATATTTTAATGTTCAATTGATTATTCTTCTAAACACATGATTAATTTCTCTTGATTATTTACACATTTTCAATGGTATATGTTTGTTCACATTATATTACAGAACCATTTATCATGACATATTTTCAACACTATTAGTTCTATGTTCTTTTTACAGGAAAATTATCCCATATTCCACTTTTCTATTATTCTTATGATATAAACCTAGATGATTTATTATTATGTTATACCTAATAATTTTTTTGGCCTCAAAACATTCTTATTTTTTATTTTTGTAGGTTATGAAGATAATTATAACACATGTATATTCTTGAAGGGATTCTATAATAGTTCAATTTGGGAGATATGAATATAGATTATGACGTTATGTGGTTAATATTTAAAACTATAATCATTTGGTACTTGGGTAACAAGAATGATTCTAATGTGTTTTATGTAAATCATGGAATTAAATATTTAATTATGTCATTTATATATTGGGTTAGTATTGTTTTATATTTTTATCATTATATTTCTACTCTCCAATTTACAAAATGATAATTTTTACTCTTTTTAGGGTGCGAGAGTTCAATAAATAAATTCAAAATATTAAAAATTTCTTACATCATATAAAAATCAAATTTATTATCTTCCCATCCACATTCTATTTTTACATCTATCTTTTCATTCAATGATCTCGTATTTGAGTTTATATTCGAATGTAAATGTTTTCCAAAATGTTTTCATGTTATGTTTTTGAATCCATTATATAAGTTATAATGATTAATTATTGATATTTATTGGGAAAAAATGATTTTGAAAATTACATAATTTCAATTTCTAATGTTTTATTATTTTGAATTTCACACATAACCTATTCTTTTTTATAAAAATTTGAATAAATATGTTATAATGAATATTTTCTGTTTCTATTATAATCACCTATTTATCCTAGAATTATTTATTTTCGTTTAAATTACATTTCAATAATTACACTATTGATTCACATATAATATTTGTTTGTAATAAACTAATGGAAATCAATTAATTACTACTCTTCAATGTATTCCCAAATGTATTCATATTATTTTACATACAATTACTTTTCACTATCAACATTATGTATTTCCCTCCACTTATTATATAGTGTTCACTTATATTCAAATTATTGATTGTTTATGACAATTATTGGCTAAATATTTTATCATATTAATATATTATGTATGTTCAATATACCTCATCATAATAATTTACGGCTATTTACAAAGAAAGATACAAAAAAATTGGGATTCCAAACATTTCTTGGGGTTTTTCATGCTATGATTATTGACATAATTATAAAAGATTTAATTATATGATTTCATTTAAATGGGGTATGAACCACATTTTATGCCCATGTGTTCTTTATTATGTTATGAAAGAAACCAATTTTCTATCTATTAGTTCATTATTATTTTATGAAAGATATATTTGAAGTGGAAATAATATGTATGGATTATTTATTGGTGGATTAATTTAATTACAACCACGACAATAGTTAATTATTTATATCATATGAGATAAGTATTGGAATTATTAATTGTTTAAAGGATTAATATATTATTGTAATCTAGTAGTTCTTCTTACTTAACTATGTTATGTTAATCAGGTGGTGATGCATAAACCACTATGAGAATCAGATACTACTTCCCTCTCTTACATGATATGGGAAATAGATAATGATTCTCAATCAACTGTTTTATGACTCCTATGTCTATGTTAGTATCATAGTTTATTGGTGTGACTCAATTTAATGATATTTCTTTAATATATTTATTGTGTTGTTCCCTATAGTTATAGTTTATTATCTCATGTTTCCAATCTCTTGTTCTGAGGTATATTCTTCCACTTTTGAGATTACATTCCCTGCTATAATTTTATATTCGATAACTGTTATTATTCACTGATATTTTTATAATATTTTTCCTCATTTCTTATGTATCATATCAATATTAAAATTTATCCACTTATTACATGTTTATGATTTTCCCCATTCTATTTTTTTGATGTAACATCCCAGATTCGGATGCCACTCAAAAGTGCACCATACCCAATTTTCCACATAGCTACAAGTGCATTTCCCCAAATGACAGAGGCTGACAACTAGCATTAAGGGCCTTTGTGTGATAGTGGGGAAACTATTCGATCATTTATATAGTGTAACATAGTGGGGATAAATCAAATATAATAGAAAACACAATAATATAATGCAATATAAGTAAATAGTGGAAGATAGATAATATAAATATTCAGATGACAAAGAATTCATAGGTTGATTCTACAAGTCACATGTAAAATGAAAAAAACCAAAAAATTTAACTCTATAGTAATAACTTATACAAGTACCAAAACTACTAAATAGACAAATGAAACTCAGAAGCATCACAAGCCTCAAAATGGTCCCACGCTCGCCATCTCCTAATAGAAAATCAAGTACCTATAGAAGTGTTCATACCCATATAAACACCTGCAAAAAATGTAATCCTTTTAGGCCCAAAAACATGTCCCAAACTAGATGTGATACTAAATCCAAATAGTCACCCACTCAAGATATGTTCCAATTTATTATTGAATATATATATATATGAAAATTTATAAACAATAGTGAAATCTGTATGATAAGAAGTACTCAAAAGTATATATTCCAACAAGATCAAGTTTCCTTTTACATTCATTTTTTATCAATTAATTAACTCAATTACAATGAATTATATAAGTTTTAGGATCCATTTTAAACCCAGTAATCCCTTGTATAAAATAAATCACATCATATACCTTATAAGGATATCTAATCAAGTAAGTAAAGACTGAACCCAATCTTCTGCTTTGGCTTGGTAGATGTGTCATAATTCATATCATTTATATATTCAATTCATTACCCATGATCATCCATGAAATATATATGGTGTAATTCAAGTATCACTCAAGGTGATATTCTATAAGCATCATAAAAGCTCTTTCGAATGAACCGCTCTAGAAACTCGGTATTACTCTAGGTGCAAACCTACCAACATCCTATAATACCCTCCCAAAAAACCTCTCTGAATCATGGAATCGCTCTAGGTATGGAATAAGTTCAAGTAATATATTCCCATTTATAATGGTCCTATAAAAAATCACCAGGTATTTCCCATTAAATATAAATAAATCCAAAAGATTATGTCCATGGTATCCCTCAACGGTCCATTTTTCACTAGGAAAAATAAGTAAATCCTCTAGGAGTATGAATACTTCACCCATGTCTTACCCACTTTTTGAACATAGAATCCTAGACAACCTCATAATGATGGGCCTTTCTAATACTCACATGGGATCAATTCTCATAAAAACCACACATGTAAATTAAAATATTACACAGTTTTAACATTGAAGAACTCACTGGGACCATTTTATTTGTTAATAAAAATATTTAAATTAAACTATTAAATTCTATAAAAATTATAAACTAACATGGCCTCAATGAACATAATAATCAAATTATGTAATCTAAACCATAAGAGGGTCTTAACATAGACCCAATCACATGGTCATTTTCAAAATTGAAGTAGAACATTCCAAAAAAGATTAAACAGTCATAGACAAAACCCTAGGTCAATGGGAAATTCATATATCCCATTACGTAATCCAATTGAATACCTTTTAATAATAAGGAAGCATCATTATTAATCAAAAAATTTTAAACTACTGATGAATGAAAAAAGGCATGCCTCATAGTCATCCTATCCCAAACATCCATAAAAGGTCATCAATTTGAAAGACAACCATGGGGTGGCCATTAATCAACGTTAAAAACCCTAAACGTACTTAAAAGAAGTTAATAATTTACCTAAACAACAATATTAAATATCATTTGGAAAAATTCATTCAATACGACAACCTAAAATAGGTGCACGACACTCTGGCACATATATTTGAAATAAAAAATGGAAAAAGGCATAAGACCACCCACACCATAGCCATAAAAATATTCTAATTCCACAACAGCCTCTAATTTTAATTAAATGAGGTTGATCATCAAAACAAGCATAAACACTGAAACATTGATAACTTGATCGACATATGAAATCACGTGGAATGGATCAAGAGGAATCCAGAACATACCGATTGGGTTCCATTGTATTCTAAACAGATTGAATCGGGGTTTGAATGATGATCCGGGAGCCAAAAGGTTGTTCGGTGCTACTGTTTAAGAGAACACAATGAGCCCTCTATCAAGAAATGATGAAATAGGGAAACTACTTATTTTATTAAATTTTATAAAATACATTATGTGTAATTTTAATATACACATCGTGTATATTCTATTTTCCCACTATTTGATGACATTATTTACACATCATTAAGAAGCCTAATGACATCATCACACAGTCTGTACTAGGATTACATGTCATGAAACCCTCATTCACCTTGTCCAACAATTCATCATTGATCCCTTGACATATTTTTCATAGGTTTTATTAAAAAATAATTTGTAATAAAAGTTTCACACCGTAAAGAAAGAACTAGGTTCATGCTATCATTCCCCTTAAATAAATTTATCCATGAATTTCTCTTCTATAGGTGTTAAAGAAATTTCTGAGGACAAATCAGGACTCTACGATTGTACTTCGACCACCCTCTCCCATGTCTTATCCCGAACTCAACTATGATACCATATAACCTATACTAAAGGAATAGACCTACCAAAATGAACCTTGGTGGTACGATCCAAAATTCAAATAGTACGATCCCCAAAATATGTATCTACCTGTAACTCAACCTCATCTGGTTGAAAAGAAAGAGATGGTTCTGAAAAGTAATATTGAAAATGTGAAATGTGGAAGGAAACATGAATATACTTGTACCTAAGTGGTAACTTCAACTGATATGGATCTGGCCCGACCCTTTCTTGAATCCCAAATGGCCAAACGTACCTTGGAGAAATCTTACCTTGTCTTCTACTCCTCTTGTTTTCCAACCATTGTGCAGCAAGAAAGAAAAACATGATCCCTAACCTCAAACTCCAGAGGTATTCTATGGTGATCAATGTATGATTTCTGATGACATTGTGTAGTATCCATTATATTCAAAATCATCTAATCATGTTTAGTGGTCACCATGAAAAGATGAGGTCCCATCAAAGCATTCTCACCTACCATCAACCAACATAGGGGTGATCAGTACGGTCTAGAATAAAAAGCCTCATATGGTTCCATATGAAAAGTTCCCTAAAATCTATTTTTATAGGATAACTCAACCAGGGGTATATGTTTCTCTTATGAACCCATGAAATCTCGGACTCATGGCTGAAGCATTTCCTCCAGTACCTGATTCATGCACTCTAGCCATGTATCTTTTGGAGGAAAGTTGTGCTCAGAAGGGCATGTTTACCTACGACCCTCTATTTCCCTTTAAAAATGATAAGTAAACTAGGAATACCTATCCAAGTGATATATTGGGGGATATCATTTAGTCGTACAATATCAAGGATGTACAACCTCTAAAGCTAATCAACACAAAATGATTCCTTGATTAGAAGAAAATATGCAACCTTCGTGAGCCTTTAAACAACAACCCATACAACATCGTTTCCTCAAGGATACCTTCATAACCCCATAGGGAAATTCATCTTGACATTATCTAATTTTTATCAAGGAATGGGAAGTTTTTGTAACATTCATTCTGGTCATTGGTATTACACCTTCACCGACTTATAGGTGGAGCACCTCATGAAAAATACACCACATCACTTTTCATACATGGCCACAAATACAGAACATGTAAATCCAAAAACATATTGGTGACAACCAGATGAACTTCCTTTACAAAGGCATGAAAACCCTGCATCTACTCCTCACACAAGTATGTTGGACCCATACATGACCATGTAATCACAGAACCTTATCCTCGCATATGGTCTAACCATGAGGAGGGTCCCCACCAATCATACTCTCCCATAGAAATATAAATTCATAATATAAATGCTACAACATCATCACCCATTATAGTAGTGTATAGGTAATAGATAAAGATAAATTAATTTTTTTCCATAACTATCATTCACCTCCAAGTCTATCTCAGAGTAAAATTCCATAAGCTTCCACTCGGTATTGGCATGTTGCACTTCCTGTATCTGATTTCTCCTACTCATTTCATTGGACACTACATTTCCTTTACCAGGTGTGTTTTATAACTCGATGTCAAATGAATAAAGGTATTCCACCCACCTTCAGTGCCTCGTATTCATATCAATCTTAGTCAATTTGTATTTGCTAATTTTTGGTCATTGTAGACCACAAAACACTATCCCATTATGTAATGTCTCCAACATCGTAAAGCATCAGCAACTACAGCTAACTCAAGATCATACATCATATATTTCCCCTCGTGAGTCTTTATTTACCATGATCTATATGCAATGACTCGATCCCCTAGAATTAGAACTGGTCCTCGTTCGATACATGAGGCATCGTAGTATATAATGTAACTCATTCCAACCTCTGGAAAAAAATGTATCATCACCGAAGTCAATATCGATTTATGTTCCTGAAATTTCGTCTTGTAGGAATCTATAAAATCAAAATTTTCCGCATTTTTAGTCAGTCCCATTGACAGCTGTACTGAACGTGATATTTCATGTATGAAATTCCTATAGAAACTAGATAACCCAAATAATGTCTGCTCCTCAATTACTTTATTGGGCTTCTCGCATGAAACTACTGATCTCACTTTCACTATATTCACTAATAATCCTACCTCTGAGATGATGTGACCTAGGAAGTGAATCTGATCCATCTAGAAGTAATGCTTTTTGATCATATCGTATAACTAATTCTCTCTTAGTGTACTCGAAATGATTTCATGATGTTTGGAATGGCCATTTTTATTGTGATAATACACCTTGATATAATCCACAAAAACCACAGTGAAAGAGTCGGGATAAGAATGGAACACTTGGTTCATCATTTTTGTAAAGTCTGATGGCTCATTTGTGAGGCCGAATGACTTAACCAAATACAGATACAAATCATACATACTCTGAAAGGATGTGTGAGGTATGACTTATTATCAAAAACACATCTGATGATATTCATATCTCTAATAAATCATGGAGAATACACCATCTCCATCGAGCTGAGGAATGAGTTCATCTATTCGTGGTATATGATAATGGTACTTAATGATAAACTGTTTCAATTATTTTTAATCCATGCATACCATGAGGTTATCGTCCCCTTTTTTCTCAATATGTACCCGTGAAACCCAAGTGGAATTACTGGGATGGATGAAACCCTTAGCCTCCAAATACTCTAGCTTCCACTTGTGCTCCTGTAACTTTGTTGTAGCCATCCCGTAAAGAGGAATAGATACCGGTGATGCTCCTAGTAATAGCTCGATTGATAAATCTACCTCTCTCACTAAAGGTAGGCATGATAAGACAACCAAGAATACAAACATAAAATGATTATCTATAGGAGGTAAATCTATATGACATGTTCCCTAATCATCTTGATATAAACATACAATCTGGGCTATCATCCCACCCAACCCATAATGCTCGGGTCTAACTCGGCTCACCTGGACATCCCATTAACCCTTGTCTAGAAACAATCCACCATATGGTAATGTAAATCTCACCCAACGGTGATAGGAATTGATTAAGTATTGAATGGAGATCAACCAATACATTACAAGGATGATATAAAATCCATTCATCTCTAAAAAGTAAAGGTCCCATAGGAAGAGACACCCACCAACCTCAAGGGGGAACTCCTTGCAAAGATGCATACATGCCTTTATAACCCCTAACCGATTGTCTAGCATCATAACTTCATCAGAATTAAAAACACAAATCCCTAGGCTATTCAAAACATTAACTGATATGAGATTATGTGAAGCCCTTGTATCCAAAACTATAGAATATAAATGGAGGAAAGTAGAATAGTAACTATAATATTAGAGGGTTAGAGATCATTCTCCTACATGGTTTTTTCCCTATATATGTTTGACATATACAACAACCCTCTGAGACTGCCTGGCTACCCTGAGCTAATTCAACCTTGTGTAAATGAGAACATGGGACTGAGAAACTATGTCCATGACCACCACCTCTGCTTGAGAAGACTGAAAAATTTAAGTTCCCTCACTATTGAGAAGCTGCTGACCCTGATCATGAATGTAGAGTTGGTGAAGATTGACATTAAGAGATTCTGGTGGAAACATCTTCGAGATTCCCTAAGGATGACACATATTTCTACTAGATCGGCACATGAATGGGTCCTACAGGCACTGTGGAATCATATATCCTGGCCTATCACACTGTTATCACATCACCTAGCTTCTTGAATATACTTTCTGAATACTAATGAAATCATTAGAAATATGCCTATGATGCTACTTACTACTAGTTGAGAGAATACTAGATCTAGGTGTCAAACCGCCCTGGATCTCACCATTAAATTCTCTCAGATTACACTCAGTAATCAGTCCATGATTTGTAATAGCAAATAAAAAATCCAACCGATAAACATTATCCCTTGATCAGATTTCAAACCTAAGAACATCCTCGAATCACCTAGCCTTTGATACATCATCACCCATCAGAATAGTTTCAAAACACATGAGATTATTAAAATAGGCCTTTTGGTCCCTTACTGACAAAGTTCCACACTCTAGATGGATGAACATCCATGTCCATTCATCCCTTAGAGTCTCAGGATATAAATAATCATAGATGACTATCAAAAAATATCTCCATGCCATATCCCAATGATGATGCACCTGCATGATAACATCTCAGCATCTCTTGGAGGAATCATGTAGAATATATTTTGTGTTCTTTAACCTCCTCTCGGAAGGAGTATATATATTCTTGATCATCGTAAAAATCAAATCCAACCATGGATCCTAGCCTGTGGTATGCCATCCCATAAAAATGTAGGAGGATGATGCTGCTAGAACACTCATTTCATTCTTCCATAAGCATGTAAGGTTGTGGTGCTCCCTGAATGTTTTTTCATAAACCTTATAAATCCTTCATGAAATTTTATATCAGAACCAATGTCTGGTATAATGGCTGGTGCAGCAACCATCCCGACTAAAGGATCCACAGGTTTCCCAAGGCGTACTACCTCTAGGGTATGATCATCATCACTTTCATGGAATATAAATGATTTTCAACATGGAAGCATGAATTGAAAGGTTCAAGAACACACCCCAGTTCATGTTTATTTTAATGGTTCACCATTCTAGAGTGCAGGAACTAAATAGGAGAAACCCATCAAGGGATCCTGAAATAGGAGTACCCCGTGATTAGAAAAATTGCATGGCGTGTACCCTCATGATCCTACCCGAGCGTGTACTTCCACTATTGTGGTCATGTAACCACCCATGATACATTTTATGATTGAATAATACATGATGTGTACTTGATTTACCCCTCAGGGCCTTGTAATTTTACATTTCCAAAACCACATAGTTTCTACAAGAGTAACACTACGAGATGTGTACCATAAATACACAATTGTTTACTTTTCTAATAAAATTTTAATATTTTCTCTCTGAAATGGTCATACACATGGTGACTTACAACACGAAGTGTACACATTGTATATGGAGTTTAATTGATAAATGTTTTCTTCCCAAATAAAAGAACACATGGAATGTGTTCATTGCATTTCATGTCGTGTTGTCAGGGATTCCAAGTAGTAACCCTCTAAAACTTCCTCAGAACCCAAATGTTTGCAATGAAAGACATTGGTATCAAAATTTACAAGCTCTGAGGGCCCATAATCCCCAACAATCAAATTTTGGAATCCACATATAGCACATCATAACATAATTTAAATCTGAAACATGATTCACAATATTACAATCCAAGTGGTCCCATACACCTCCAGGATCAAATCATGGTGTCAATATAATTCAAACCATTACACCTTCCAATAAACATATCATAATATCATGTATATATATCATGGTACCTTTCACAACAACAGGCATATCTAGAATTTCATCTATCATAATAGCATGTAATTAGTAACTCTCTCTAAATGGTGTTGTAAGAATATAGGGAATGTGATTTATAAAATATTCTTATATGATGCATGAGATGGAATACCCCCATCTCATTATGTTGAAAAAAAATATAATGAAAAAATATCAATAATAATAGCATAATAAAATTGCATCAATAAATGGTGAAATCAAATCACCTGTAAAAACTAAAAATATAGAAATCATATTTCAATTCGAGGCAATTTGGATTTTCCATATACATAGGATAGCTACTCCGGGGAAACATTTAGTACTAAAATCCATTTCCTTCAAATTTCTATGTAATGTTACCAAATAGTAAGGAAAACTAGGAAAGAGCATCCTATGATACCACTTTGTGGCGTCCCGGATCCGAATACCACTCAAAAGTTCGCTAAACTCAGTTGTCCCCATAGACTCAGAATCATTTCCCCTAATTCCATAGGATGCCAACTAGAAATGAAGGACTATGTGTGATAGTGAGGAATATATACCCTCATTTGAAATGTGTAACACAATGGAAATTACAAAATTATAATAGTAGAATCATTAATATCAAGAAACAAAAGTAAATAGCAGAAGAAATATGATATAAATTACTAGATGTCATAGCATTCAAAGGTTGATTATGCATGTCACATGCTCTATGAAAACAGAAAAAATAGGTCAAACTTTATTAATACATAATACATATACCAAAAGTACAAAATAGACAAAAGAAACACATAAGCATCATAATCCTCGGCTTGGTCTCAGGCTCTCCAACTCCGAACATCAAATCAAGTACATGTATAAGGGTTATTACCGTAATCAACACCTATAAAATTATAATGTATTTGGGCCCAAAAAATGACACAAATAGAGTGTGATACTATCTACCAAAAAGAAACCACCCTTGATCTATTCTAATCTGTTTATGAATATATATATATATATATATATATATATATTCATATAACATGTAGGGTACAATAGTTGGACTACTAAGATAGAAATTACTAAAAAAGTATACTGTCCTACAAGAACTGGTTTCAATTTACATTCAGTTCATGTTCTATAATTAATTAAAATATTTTGAATTTGATAAGTTTCATGAAACGTACTAATCATGGTAATCCCCAGTTTAATGGAAAGCACCACATATAACTCATAAGTCTATCTAAACAAGTAATTGATGACCGAATACAATCTTTTCATTTGGATTGAATGATGCATCATAATTTGTTTCATTTAAATTTTTAATTCATTACCAAATCCCATACATTTAATTCATAAGTTGGAGTTCATGTATCACTATATGTTCAGTTATATCCATAACCCACTTTCTCATCATAGAAAACCTCTCAAGAAAACCATTACCTCTCTATGTGTGAACCTACCTACATATTAAAAGCATATCCCTACGAACCTCTTTGGAATCTCGGTATCACTCTAGGTGTGGTATATGTCCTTGTTGACTAATCCCATTACCAGAGGTGTTATATATAATCCCTATGTATCACTCATGACATGTAAAAAGTACAAAAGTTTCTGTTAATGGAATCCCTTAATGGTCCATTTTTTCACTCTGCAAAATATGTAATTCCTCCGTGATCCCGACCTCTACATCCATGGGTCGCTCACAACTTGAACGCAGCAGCCTGACAAAACTCATAAGGATAGGAATTTAGAATAATCACATCATCACAATTCTCAAAACAACCCACATGTAAATAAGACTATGACATTGCATTAACATTAAATAACTGATGCAGAAAACATTAATTTAATCATAAAAACATGTAAATTAAAGTGTAACATGGTTTAACAATGATAAAATCACACAGGGGAAATTTAAATAACAATAATATTTGGTAATCTAAACCATTAGAAGGCCATAAGACAACTGAACTCATGTGTGTAGTTTCACAATTGGAATAGAACATTAAAAACATGATTAAACAATCATAGGCATAAAAATGGGTCAAGGGGAAAGTCATATATCCTATTCCCTAATACAATTGAACACCTTTTAACAATAATTAATATTCATTATTAATAAAAGGAATTTTTAAACGACCTGCAAATGTAAAACAAGGAATTAATCATAGGCATCCTAGTCCAAGCCACTATAAAAGGTTATCCAAGGAAAACATGCCCACGGGGATCCCCTTAATCGAGGATAATAGCCCTAAATATTATTCAATGAAATTATTCAGTTACCCAAACAAAATAGGAAATAGCATTTCTAAAAATTCATTCAAGGTGAAACCCTAAAAATTGGAGCACAACACTCTACCACGTGTAATTAACATAATAACTAGAGAAAAGAACAAAATCAAATACCCCGCAGTCATACAATGCTCCTCATCTAGCTTCAGCCTCTAAATATACCTATAATGATGTAGATATAAAAAACTAGAATAAAATTCCAATCTTCTTTAACTCGATCGAGAGACAAAATCACAAAAAACATATCAAGATGATTTTAGAGTTTTCAAATTGGGTTCTACATCATCTGACAGTGATGGAATCAGAGTTTATTTGATGATTTTGGAACAAAAATATTATTCATAACTATTGTGTTAGGGAACCCAGTGTGTCCATTGTCTAGAAATGAAAAAATGAGGATATATTCCATTTTAAAAAATTTAAAAAATATGTGACATGAAATTTGAATATGAACTGTGTTTTTATTCCATTTTTCCGCTTTTTTTTTAATTCATTTATACTTCCTAAAATTCCTACCAACATCAATACATAGTGTTTACTGGGATTAGGGGTCATTTAGACCTCATTAACTATGTGAAATAGTCGTTCATTCATCCCTTAACCAATTTTTCTCCGAATTTATTAAACACAAATAGAAAAGAAATGGTTCGTACCTTAAAGGAAGAATGGGGTTCTCACAATTGAGTTCACAACTATTTATTTTCACATTGATCATGTAATTAATATGGGTATTAATTATTGAATAACTAAAATATAGTTTTTTTATAACATAAATATCGTTAAATATTAATAAATGTTGTAAAATTAGTTATATATTTATCTACCCCCCAAATACATGGAACTATTTCATTTCTAGGGTAGTGTGAGTATTATGAGAGTGATCCATAAATTATTGTAATATATTTAAGTGTTTTGGGATTATATCACCATGTATCAGTTCAATTGTGAAAATAATGTATTTTTATCACCAGACAAAAGAGTGTTGATCTAAGTATCTAAACTTGGTCACTAAAAATTTAGTTTTTTAAACAATATGAACTCCATAATACAATTCCAAGATCCTAATGATTCATTCATTTTTAATAAAGGTACACCATAAAATAATTAACTTATAAAATATTGTATAAAAAATTAATTCTTGGTGCATCCATATGGAATCAAATTATTTTCATAAAACATGATGTTGGTCCTCCATTTTTTATAAATTACCATAAATGTTTTTCAAAATTTATCTCAATAAGCACTTATTTAATTATATGGAATAAATTTTATAAATGGTTATATATAATGATCTTAAATATTTTATGACAATTAGAATTTCCATGGATTAATTTATTTTCATTCAATATATTGAAATAACATTTCTTTTTTATAGTAATCCCATGTATTATAGTAATGGTTATAACTATTCAACGTGATCATTAGTTGTTTTATATTATATTCTTATATATAATAAAATATGCACAAAAAATATAGGTACTCAATATTAATTTACATCAATAGAATGAGATGATAAATGTGATAAAACACTTGAAATGTTATTTTTACTTCAGATATCATATTTAAGGACCATCTAAGAATTATGTTATGAGATGGGAAGAAATAGGATATGTCAAATAAAAACCATCCCTGACAAATGATTTCATTAATATAGTTTTTTTGGAAAACTTATTTTGTCCAATATATTCATGAAAAAATAATGAATATTGAAAAAATATTTGTTTTTATTTTTTCACCTACATATAAAAAATATCAATTTGTATACACTCCATGATATGTCATTGTATTCATATCATATGAGAAAATATTTTCAACTTGAATTTGAATAAATATCCTTAAAATACATAATATAAAAAATATTAAATTTGAATACTCCCTCATAATTTATTTTTCAATACAAATTATAAGTTGATATCATAGATAAAACTTGTCAAAAAATATTAATTACATCATTAATTTTGGTTTACAAGAAAATCCCAAATAATAACATAAAAACCTTTTCTAGGTTGATGAATTTAAATATTTTCTTTTTTATAAAAGTCTATCAATAGAATCTAATGGTCACCTCTTTTAATATAAAATTCTATCCTTATGTATATTTCTTTATAATCCGCTTTATATTTTATTTTATATGAGATAATGATAGATCAAGATCATTTGAGCACTTTGGCATGATTACGTGGAAGAGGAATTCATTTTATCTCATTAAGAATGATCCATGGTTTCATTCTATGATATTTTGTGAAATGGATTTACATAGGTAGGACAATATATTTTTTAACAATGCAATGAATCTCTCAGTGGTTTTAATAAAGAAGGTATTTGATTAAAATGAAACGTCGATATAAAATAAGAGAAAATCACACATTTTGTGAGATATTGATGATCATTTTTATATTTAATCTAATATTATTATATTCATGTAAATACATATAATTTTGTTACTACCTATTACAGAATTGAATCCCTTCATATTGTGAATTAACATTGAATTTAATGTATTTAAATGTTTTTCTTTCTAAATTTTGGAATTTAAAATATTGATTTGTCATACCTATTTATAAAGGGTACATTTTCCATTTCATTTAATAAATTACTACTATAACAATTTAATGGAGTTCAATCATTGTAAATTTAAATATAGTTTTTTTAAATTATTATTCGGCAAGAATTCTAAACCTCACACTAAAAATCATTCTAATACCCAAATTTGTGTGGGAATTCAAGATAATAGATGGATTTTTTGTAATCCTCAGATTATGAATGATATTAAATCATTTACACGATCCCCCATTTTGTTTTATGGGAAAAATATTTGATGGTAGATCTTAAATTAGGTTAGTGTTATTATTGTTAATAAGCTCTTATATCCCCAACATAATTATTGAACTATATAAATGATTTGGATTAAAATTGAGGTCTATATACATATTTCATTTACTAGTAATGTCCTTAAATGTTACAAACTATTTAGGAACTAATAGTCTAATAGAATAATTTTGTTAAAACATTATATTAATTATCATGGTACTTTCTCTAAAAAATATAATGCATCGTCAACTCAATAAACCTAGATGATCATTAAGTAGAGTGAACCCTACAATCCTCATAGCCTATACAAATGACTCATTAGTATTTGATTTAAATAATATTTTGTAAGGTAGGTATTGTTCAAAAAAATAAGAAAATGATCACTCTTATGCAATGACAAATAACATGATATTAATCAATAAAATTATCATAACATCAGTTGTTTGAAATAGAATATTTTAGCATAGGATTAAGATCATCACCTAATGAAGGAGGCCAAACATCCTTCCAATATAATTTATTATCCAAAACACACTCCCACAAAGGATAGGGAATCACAATGTAGTTTTTTAGGTCTAGTGGAAGTTTCTAAATTCATAAACTATTATACTATATACCCTATACTGATACTATGAACCCTCATGATATAGACTCACTTAATTTTTTCAAATTGGTTGATTCTCCCCTATCTCATAGAGATATAATAAAGTTATTCATAAGGTTTCAACAAGTAATAAAAATCAAATTTATATACAAATACTAATTATTAGAGAATGGAAATGAGATACTTAAAAATAATCAACAATTTAAAGAGATCATTTTGGGGTTTTTCAAAGAACCATTTATTTTTATTTTATGGTGGAATATAAGTAACAATAGGTATATCATTCATATGGATATTTATTCATCTCAAACATACTTTCTTAATAATATGAAAAAAATTAGAGAAGTTTAGTGATAATATTTTTTATATAATCCTTCATTTATCCTAGTCCAATATGGTTACCCTAACATACTATTTATAGAATTTTGGGAGATTTCATATCAGGATATATTGAATATTGCCTACATTATCTTCATGAATGGGTTTCTTCATATTATTAATAATTCCATTTTTTTCTCATTTATATGGTTCCATTTTTAAAAACTCCCAACCTATTTAGATTTATTTCCATATAAAATGTATTTATAAAATACCCAAATTGGATTTGTCAATTAAGAACTCCTTAATTTTTTGAAGGGTCGTATCCTAAAATAAATTTTGATTTCTTTATAGTATGAGAACATGAATATACTTTTTAATGCTTATGAATGGACTATTATTCTTAGGAAAACTAGTTATCTATTAAATATTTATATTAAAGAAGTTATTCGGTACATAATTGATACCATTAATTATGTATTTTTTAAATCAATTTATATATTAACTTTTATAGAAATTTTTATTGGGTAGATGAGATCCTTGTTTAAAACTTGATTGATCTCAGTTATGATTAACTATATACCTAGGGGGTTTTATCTTGACCTTGCGCGGATAGGAATGTGGATATTCATTCTGTTGTTCTAAGTTTCATTGCTTATAATAACACTAGATGGGTTTTTATCAAAATTATTATGTTTTTGGTTTTACTATGCAATTTATATTGCCCGAGGTATAACGGTAGCTATATATACTTTTTATACTAATTAATTGATAATATTTTTTTCTGGATAATTTATGAATTATAGTTGCATAGATGAATTGTTTCCATCAGTAGGAAGATGTCTTAAGATAGTCTATAGAGTATACCAAAGATTACATCTTCTTTAGAAGCAACATCAATAGCTAAATGAATGAAAATATCAAAATGAAAATTTTCATACCAAACAGAAAACATCCATTTGTTTATTTGTGTATTCCTCTCATTTAGTTATGGACTATTGTATTATATTTCAATGATATTCTAGGAATGACCAAATATTTGTTATTTTATTCAGTGAAGAATGGGTTTTTATTAATAGTATAATCTATATTCTCTATGATATTGTTAATCTTTGGTTTATTTAACCTATTATGATATATTAACGGTCTCCTACAATAGTCGTGATAATGATTTTTATTATCGACAAAATTATTTTGAGTGGCGGTATTTTTTTAAAAAAATTTACCAATCTTCCTTATAAAATATTATTCATACTAATCATGGATGGTGGATTTAATATTTATAGAATATTATCCAATTTTGAATCCATAAAACAAACAAAAATTACTTATTCATTTTTATCATGTAATATTTAATATTGATTATATGTATGAATTCTAATATTTCCTTTTCTGGTAGTAATTATTTTACATTTTCATTAGATGAATATCTCAGTAATATACCTGAGACTAATATTAAGATATGACACAATATTTCATCTCTTTTTAACATTAACACACCCCTATAAAAATAAGTTATCAACTGTTACATATTCAATCAAAATATGTTCTTACATTATCAGGAACCCGTGAGACATGTTACACAACCATGTACGTTATACTATCAAAATATTTTTAGATTTACAATGATATATATATCTTGGAATTATTAGTAGATTAATCATGGTATTACACATTCTCAAGAATCCTAATTTCGATAGAGAACTATAAGATGAATCATAAATATATCATGTTAATGAAAAAGAAGCTTATATTAGTTCAATTTTAATCATATATAAATGCTGACGTAATTTAATAATGCATCTATTCTTTCAGTGATGATACAACAAATAATTATTGTATTTCAGTTTAAATAATTTATTTGTATGTTTTACTAGTTTTTCCTCAATAAAGTCTTTTTTCTCTCACCGACACAACTCTTATAACATACTCTAGTTTTTGAATATTTTTATGGAAGAAATTTTTAAGACTATCTACAATATATTGGGTAATGTGAATATTTATTATTCAAATTAAAATTATACATCATTGAATGTTCTATGGTTTATATTCTATGAGTAAAAAAGGGAAAACTATATTAAGATTGGATTCGTAAGTATTGTATTTATAGTTACTTATTTGTAATATATTATTAATTAAAGGTAATATTATATTATAATTTTTCGTAATTCATAGAGGTTATAAATTTCCATGTAAATGATATATTGAAATAAATATTTTTGTATTTTTTAAAGCAAACAAAGATTATTGTGATGCAGTGGTACATTTATGGATCACAATAGAGTTATTATATCCATAAGTAGAAATTAATAATGATTTTCTACTCTATATGAAGATGAAATGTTGGGTGGAATCTTAGAAATTAATATTTTTTTATTCAAGGGATGTGGAAAGATACAGATGGTAGTTGATTCCATTCTCATCTCATATGATATCAAAATAAAAGCTATTATACATTCATTAAAAATGTAGTGTATTACGGTGACTACATGGAGTTCTATAAAGGAATGTTTTTTTTGTTTTTTCCTAATTTTACCTTCAGTAATAGAGTTGGTGGTTCTCTAGGAAACATGATTGTTTAATCATACTCTATTAACCAGTCTGATGTTTTTTCTGGGGAAATTTATGAGGATTTATTCCTCATTGTCTATAGAACTCAAACACTCCATTTTTTTTATTTTTAGCAACATATGATATTTTTTACATAGGGTCCATTTAAAAATTATTTCATATGTGATAGAGTCATATATCATTATTATTCCAACATGATAACCTATGATCAATAGGTAAGATAACCTCATGAAAAATATATTTAACTTGATCACTACATGATTAAATACCATCTTAATGACATTATTATTCATTGATTTATGAAAAATAATATCTCTCTAAATTATTGTGAGAATTTTATATTTCATGGATGGTATATTTTGAAAATTTTGAAGATATTTCTGAAACCCTAGTTTTCATCACATCTTTCTAAAGTGTTGAACAATGGTTGATATCTACACCGAGATCCATGACAGGTCACATGACAGTATCTCACAATTCATATATATTTATTTTATAACCTAAAAATAAATCAAACTTCCATTACATGATGTTATTTTATTTAGTATTACATGTTTCTCAAAATCAAATTATTTCTCCAAAACATATTTAAAATTTAATTTTTGTTAACATTATCCATCCTTTGGGTTATCTATATATTTGAAAACCCTCATATTTTGATATTACATTTTCATTATAATTTTTTGAACAATACAGGACCTAATAATCTACCATTATAATTCATTATATTTTTCACATACTAATTAACATGTTCATAATTTCTATGATATTTTTTTATTTCTATAGAAAGTTTATACATTCCATGTGTAAGAACCCAGGTTTTCCCTAAGGTATAGATCCGTTAATTTTTGGAGAAAATATTTAATTTTGACCTAATGTGAATATATAAATGGTTAGAAAAGGTCTTTGGGTTGTTCAAGGAATGTTCACAGCCCAGAACCCATCTTTTTGGAAAAATTTATTTATGGCTCACGAATTAGAGTAAACTGTGCAGATTGTGTTTTTTTCTGATAGAGCCACCTCACACTGATGGAACATAACCCTACAAGTTCCCCTTTTCCCATGTATTAATTCATTGTATGTGAACGTTATTTCAAATTGTGCTGACAAACCATGGATAAAATAAATTTTTGGTAAAATTCTAGTATTTCCATTAATGATCTAATTAAGCTCCATCCATCCAACCTAATATGATTTTATGAAGTATTTTCATATTTCTCTCTCAATTTGGGTATTTTGGAAGTTCTAAACTTGGAATCAAGACATCTGAATCATCTAAGAATTGATTTAGCTTATGTTCTTTACATTGGATTTGCAATAGTATGTTCTCATGTTCTATTTAGCCATTCTCATTCTCTATTCCTCTCACCAGAGATATCATGGTTTTGGTATTTATATCCTTTTTATATATATACTAAAATTATTAGAAAATCAAGGGCTAGAACTAGAGGAGTAGATTCATACAACCCTATGGTGGGAGTTCTATAACTCATCCCTATCATTCATTGATTGTTGAATATCCATGTGTGGCCTGCTGATTTCATCGAGTGTTGTTTATTAAATTTATATTCCATGATTATACATGATAGAATCATATAGATAATCTATTTTAAAATATATTATTAGTTGACAGTGGTTACACCGACATCTCAATCCACACCATGTCAAAGTTTATTCCATATTTGGGTTTTAGTGTTTTGGAACATTTGAGGCACCGTTTTGGTGTGCCTTTGATTGACCTTCCTAAGGTGAACCTTCTTATAATAAATGTTTTGTTAGTAATGATAAATGAATTCTGGAATGTACCTTGAATTATCACTACATGATTCACCATAGGTAAGTTCTTCAAATTGATTATTAAATGAAAAATGTCGAATGTAAATTATAAAAATTATATAACATGGCCTTAACAAATGATATTGAATAAAAGTTATTTTTCCATATGAACCCTTTAAATATTGATGATAGGTAGCGGATTGAACCTCAATAATTGAATATTCCTTAATGGTTAATTATGAACTGAATAAATGTTAGAAACACTACATGGCCTATCTACACTAATGGGATACATGGCTTGAACCTAATGAATGATTACATTATTACAATATCAAATAAGAATGGACAAACTTGAGCTCACCTTGGATACTCAGTGGATAATACCTAGGAACTTGAGAACCCTATTCTGATTTAAAGATGAGGTTTTCATAGGTTGACACCAAACATGAATATGGTTCTTGTATATTACATGGAATCCCGGTATACAACCATGTGGTCCATTACATTATTACATGGTACCGAAGATTCACTCCTTGGTTCCAACACTGTCTAGTAGGTTCCATTGTTAATGCCCATAGGTCCTAGTACTTGATTAGCCACATATTACATTGGTCGATCACCATGGTCTTAGTAAGCACAATATTTTGGAATTATTATGATTATGCTTCTTTTATTACACTCTAACAACACATATAGACTCAGATACTACTGAGTTAGCATTCTGTAAAACCTACGTTAACATGTTTGTTACACTAGTACTCCCTTTCTGGATACCATTTTCTGGATTACTTATTCTGTCATGGGACCTTCACATCATACACTATCATGAGGTTATATCACTGTTGGATATTCCTCAAGTGATTTATTAACATTAAATGGTAATTACTTAATTAATGGAATGGATACATGTTCATACACAAGCTGATAGATGAAGCAAGTACATGGGTGTTTAGTAATATTATACTTCTATATTTACATTATATATGAATGTATTCTCACTATTATATTCCATTACATGGGTGGTATGTTATAGACACATGTGGTGTTGGGCCATTAATATTTATCTCACACCCTTTTGGGTTCTCATTGGTACCCCGTAGTAGATTACATGGTTATAGGTATTGAAAAACAGACGCATATGGATTTAAATAATTGATTGATTCCATTTAGGATAGAGGATGATAGTAGATGACTGAGCCAGAGCTTGGGGAGGTTGGGATAGTTTTTGATTTCATTACACTATTGTGGAACAAATTTGGACTACTTTTTTGTATCTGTTTTTCATGTTTTCTAGTGATGTGACATTACATCATCATTTTATAGTTGATAGATTTATTATTATTCAGGTTTTTATATTTCATTAGTTTTCTTGGGAAATTTATTTATATTGATTCAATTTTTTAATATAGTATATAACCATCTTCTGTGATACACTCTTCTAGTGAGGTCATAGTCTCCCCACAGACACACTATTAGCCCTTGCTACTAGTTGGCAGCCTCTAGCATTCAGGAAGATGCACTTGAGGTCATGTGGTCCACCAGGCCTGGGGAACCTGTTAAGTGGTATCTAGGTCCAAGACATCACAAAGTGGAATCCAGTATTTTTTTATTTTCTTTCTTTACTATTTGGGGTAAATAAATTGTAGAATTGAAATTCTTGGGACTGGGTCATAAGTCATGCTTTGGTGTCATCAACCCATGTTCGAGGTAAACACCAAGATTCCTAAATGATATAATTTTTTCATTTTCCAATTACATTTGATATTATTTCACCATTGGGTGTTGCACACGATGTGTGGTGTTGTTGATTGTTACTCTCTTAGAAGATTTATTTCATCCTTAGCCTGATGATATAAGGGCTCATAGAATTGCTACATGCATCATTATAGGCACATATAATTAACAATTTTTTCATATTTCCATGCCATATAGGTTCATTTCACTACTTTTAATTTCATGATATGCTTGTGATTGTTTAGCGATGATGTGATTGTTTTCATTACTTTTGATAAATTTGGTTGCGATTGAGTGATTTCATGTCTCAATTCATGAGGTGTATGGTCCCTTAGAGGTTAGGATGAGTAATTTACCAATTCAAACCACTATATAATAAATAAATGGGTTTTATTTTTTGTGACAAGTGTATAGGAACTGATTCATAAAAAATTGATATCCATTATAAATTTAATTCTAAAATCTAAAATGTAATTTTTTCAAATATTTATGCCACCTTCTCATTTTTATTAATGGTAGGGGAGTGAAACTATATATTAAATGAAATATTAAATGATACATATACTTGAGATCTTACCGATACCTAGCCATCATAGCTAGTCGTTTGGTGTAGTATATCATGGATAGTGAACCCATCCAATTCTTCATCCTTAAGTGATACTATCCACCGACCTAATGAATGATTTAAGGTGTGTACTTGGCATTGTATACTATCTCTTCCAGGTCTGTAACACCCCGAGTTTTATAGACCATTTTTAACAAATAAATTAATAATTTCATTTATATCTTGTAATGCACTATGTCAAACCTTCCTTTCACAGTAAACAGACCTGTCCTTTGTTATATGCAACACTGAGATGGCGTATGATACATATGATACTCCCTCTAGATTTTTTTCAATGTAAAAAAGAACTATGTTTGGATTATGATTTACGTAATAGAAAATGAATATTTCACTACACACAACACTGACTTGGATTGCATTACATGCAAGAGATACCTTCCCCGATAGCTTGGGATGTATGTAATAATTAGTTTCACTAAACAACAATATATTATTAAAATGTTATTATTTAAAGGGATATAAACTAGCCGTTATGAATAGTGTTAACCACATTTTTAATTTGATATAATATTAAAATTCATATTATGTATTTTCTAAACATGATATATAAACTAATTTAATTTTTCGGATCAAAGAAGTATTTTTCAAAAAATGTTGTTTTCTGGCCTTTTGATGGTGCACACATTTTAAATCTTATTTTAATACATTTATTTATTCTATTTGAAAAATGTAAATTTAGTCTTTCAAAAAGTGACATCATATTTTAAATTGGTTTAATTTATTTGTATTTTTCTGATAAAAATCATATTTTGATGAATAGTTAAAAATATTGCATTTTAATTCAAAACTACCTTTTCTTCTAAATTATTAATAGAGTTATATTATCATCTTAATTGGGTTTAAAGGGTAATTGGATTATGTTTTTATAATTAATAAAATTTTGGTCATTGGAAGGGATTTTAATTTTAAATTGGACATAAACACATGCCAATATTTTGGTAGTTTTTATTTCGTAAAAACTCAATTTCTGGTCTTCAAAACAAGAATTATTTTTAAATTATTTTCGGCCAAATTTAGGTTTTGAATTTAGGAGAATTTATTTTTTATTTGGAATCATATGGTCAATATTTTTTAAATATTTTTTTATATTTTGGGACATTATTAATAGTAACTTTCGTAATTTTTTTATTTACCATGGTCAAAAGGGTAAATAATGTAAATAAGGGTAAAAAATAAAATTATAATAAAATTGAACTACCAGAAAACATATCCTAATCCAATTGGATGGTCATGGGTGACCCAAAAATAACATTGTATGAAATTTTAACATTTGAGAACCAGTTGGACGTGAAAATGACATGTTATAATAATTTATTTATAATAAAGTGAAATATAACATAAACAAGTATCTTCTTATTAAAATAATTTTATTTTAGTTTCTACAAATGATTTATTAGAATATAATTATTCATTATAATTTTAAAACAATTTCATATATATTTATAATTTATTAATAGTTTTTAGATATTAAATAAAAAAACTTATTTTTGACCAAGTATGAAAAAGTGATTACCTTTTTATTGAAATATTAAAAAAATAATATTATAATTATTAAAATAAATGTAATGTGAACATTTTTATGCCATACATGAATTTTTTAAATGAAATTGTAATGTGAGGGACGATTTAATTCCTTTTGATCTATGTAATCAAGTTGTTATGAATTTAACAAAAATGAATTACTAAATAGTGTCAAAATTTACATAAATGGGTTTTTAAAACAAATACTATATTATTATAAGATATAATATTCTTAAAAATATAATATTCTGAAAATGGATTTATATAGTTCTAAAAATTTCATTAATGATCCATTTTATATTATCATGTAATTTTATAGTTAATATATTCACTATATATTTTGGAAATAAAATAATACATGGTAAGAGTTATAGTTTTTATCTAAGGGGTAAAGCAAAAAAGATGAAGTTAATTTTGTTACATAAACATGTCTAAAACCTATTGGTTTGGATGATTTCGACCCATTATCATCTTATCATCGAAATAAATGATTTTTGGACCATTATAACATGAAAAAAAATTATAATAAATTATATATTCAAAACATTCCAAAAGTGACCATCACCTGTCCTATAAAAAGGTACTTGTCCATATCTTTTATTGACACCTCAAAAGACCATTGGTCACCAAAAACCTGAAAATATATTTTAAAACGTCCATCAATTAATCATATATGATACACAGTGGCCTGAAGGCAATCTTAGGGAGACATTTTGTGCAAATCAAAAGAAGATACTCGAAAATGAGGTAATTGTTTTATACTCTCTTCCAAAATTCTTTTCATCCTCTACTTATTATTTTTATGTTGTTCTCATACTAATGTAATAAATTTAGTATCTTCAACATGATATTATGTTATTTTATTTTTGTAACAACCTTATAGCTCCTTTTATACATCTTACAAATAATAATATCCCCATATCGGTGTATGCACGACTTACCATCTCCACATTGGGGTGTAATTTTTTATTCAACAATACATAATTTGGAAGGGTATAATTATGATTATAATAAACTTAAATAATAAATATAACTTGATAATTATTTTATATAGTAAATAAACCATCAAATTTTATATAATGTAACCACTAAGTGATTGATATCGTCACTCATGTATACATACGACCTACCATCTCCATGACACGATCTGGTTAATTTTCCACAATAACCATTCATGAATGATTATAATTTATTTATGAAAAATAAAAATGAAATATATGATATTATAATTCTACTATATTTATTTATATATAAAATTTTCATTTAATTAATTATATTAAATTCAATAATGAAACAGAAACAGCATTCATGCGTACGTATGACCTACTGTCTCCCTGAGTGATGTATTCCATTTCAATTATCTATCTATTTTATATATTTCTATACAAAATATTTATGATATATAATTAATTTTTTTTCATTATAGATGTTTTTAAATCAATATCTTTGTAATAAGATCAAAAATTACAAGTCGAACCATGTATGATAAATAAAACCATTATTACCAATAAGAATTAGTTAACATGGATTTGATAAATAAACAGTTAATATAAATTAATAAGTGAATCATATATGGTATCAAAAATATTATTAAGCTTTTATTACAATTTAATAATAATTTTAAACCCAATATATAAGATTTTTTTACATTTACGGATGAAATCATACCTAAGGTAAGGTATAATTTTTTAATCACATTTTTATATGAGATTGTTTAAATATAAGTATTTACTAGGGTATATTTGTCATCCTTATTCATATTTCCTACGTATTTAATATTATTTTTATTATTATAAATTTTTTAAATCTTAATTGTAAATCTAAGTGAATTTTTATTAAATTGTTTGAATGTAATCTTTTTTTGTTATTCGATTTGAGGTACTTTTTGACTCTTCTAGTAAAACTACGAGGAAAATCTGTTTTTTACTTGTATGGCATGAATGTATTTTTTTCAGCTTCATGACACCTTATTTACACATGGATTAATCTACATGATTTCATATTTATTTTTCAACTAAAATGTTTTCTTTTAAAAATGCCTGACATTTTGAAAAATAAAATGTTTTTGTAAAAGAAAGGATATATCCTCGGGAATAATGTTCAAGTGTTTTATCCAAATTATTTTACACCTAAGAATTAATTGTATTATATTTATATCCCTATTATTAGATTGATTTTATTTTTTTATTGAGGAATTATTTTTATGAAATATAATTATTTTATATGGACTATGATGTAATTATGTTTAAGAAAACTATTTTATTTATTGGGTTATGATATGATGAATGGTATGTGTTTTTTTGGAACATGTAATAATAATTTCATTATGAAATGGGTGAGACCTATATTTCACTCAAATAAAAATAGGTAAAGAAATTAATCTATATACATGACATGTTTTATGATACCTTGTTGAATAAACGTTTTATTTTTTACAATACCTTAGTGAATAACCTGGTTTATTTTTACAATACAATGGAAAATACCCTTAGTAATTTTTATGATACCTTAGTGAATAACCTTAGTAATTTTTATTACACCATGGGGATTGACCTTGGTAATAATACATATTTGAGATAGACCATGGCAATATGAAAAAATAGATAACTCATGGTTTTGATATTCAAGTTTTATGTTCATTTATTTACATTATTATGATTATGTTTTATTTGTTATTCTTCATGTTTACCATTTGTGGGCATCTAAAATCACCATTTTATGGTTTTATTTTAACCATAATATAAAGAAAGGTTTTTTGTAGGAAAATTAATGGGGAATGTTTTTATAAGAGATGTTGATTATCTATCACCAAGATAGATTAATGTGGTCCATTATTCCAAAGACACTAAACTTATAAAGTCATTGGGCGTCTATTTGTGTAATCTACTATATATTCCATAAATAAAATGTAATGTCCATGTACATTATACATGGTTAGTTATAGTTGTATTTGGAGTGATGGTTTAGTCAACCTTGGGAAAATAGGGTACGATAACATTAGTGATATTCTGAGAGATATTTATAAAGATATGTGTGAGTAACCATCCCTAGTTTCCCAGAGTATGTACCCTATTTAATTAAATTGGCTTATAAACAAGGAATATGAATCCATAATGACCTTGTAGTTTAGTATAATTGTATACAAGATACATACATAATGTCATTATTACAACATGAAAATAAATACAACATATAAACTCTTATGCCAACATCCATAACTCCTATGTAATTTCATCATGTAATTCATAATAAAATTCCTCATGTCATTAGAAAATGAAATATTAGAAAGGGGTGAGATAAAAAAATCCATAAGGGTACGAAATAAAGTGGTTGATATCATAACATAAGCATTTTACATGATCAATAACTAAAAACATTTTCCTATAACAAAAACATGAACACCTTATGGCCAGAATAAGACTTGAATAAATAATTCCATAATCATGGATAATCTACTAGTCGAATTACCAAAAGAAAAATAAATACAATTTTCATAATGATTTAATTCATAATGGTGGACATTATAACCATACCGTGAAAAAATCATGCCAAAAACATAAATAATCATTCTTCCAAGGCCTTGTGCTAAGACCGTAGTTTGTCTCATTAGACCTACTGATGCACCAAGGGGAGAGAGTGGGCCCCAAAAGACACTAAATAAGTCCAATGATTTCTTCATATGAGTAGTTGTAAACATAGACTACATATACATTCATATTGTAAAAATATATGAAATGTAATTAACTTTATCCAGACATTAAGCTTAAAAACAAACCATTCAGAGGAAATTTGTGAATGGTTTTAGGGCAGCACATCCAAAATCAATTTATTCATAAACCATAAAATTAAAAGAGGTAGATGAAATTATAAATGATTAATCCTAATAATATATAACAATCAGCAATAGGGTTTAAATAGCTGATAATATTCTTATATAATCATTACGTAATTCTTGAGATAAATTCACTTTTATTTTCATAAGAATATTTCCTTTAGAAAAGTCATTATATAAAACCAGAAATGATATAATATAGTATTTTCATAATAAAATTATTGATTTTATAAATATAATGGTTTCTAATAAAAGATTACAGTGTTCCCTTAAAATTAGGTAAGAATATGATAAATTCCCTTCAATCAAGCTTGTATTTCGAAAATAATTTTGAATGTTCTTTTTAAAACAAGTAACTATCCATAAAATAGAGAGGGGTTATAGTCGGTGAAATATGTATAATAATAACACAGAATTTATTAGCATTATAAAATAATACATAGTCTTTTCATTGATGTAATTAGATAATAAAAGTAACCCAAATGAAAATGGTGGTTCTGGTAGAAAACCCCTTACCTTATGTGCGAATGTGTTCTCCTCTTGAACATAAGGTCTAGGAATATGAAATTAGACTTATTAATAACTTAATTAAGAACCTATTATACATTTATTTTGTTTAGAATAATTTTATTAAGTTCATTATATCTATATTTATTAGTTATTTGGTTGCATTCTGTCATTCCAGAGTATTCATTTTCTTGATTTTCATAACTGGTTCACTCATTTTTATGTAATGGAGTTCATGTGGAATAGATGTAAATATCCAAAATTGAAATTAAAAATTATTTATAATCATCCTGAAGAATTAATGGTCATTTCAATTATTTGGTTATAGGGGAAACAGATTAATCATTAGATGAAATATTAATGACCTCAACATAGATTATTTTAGTGGTATTTTGATTATTAAGAACCAGTTTTGTCATATAAATTAATAATATATACATACATAGTTTCAGAATATTAACTAGGATATAATGAATATATTAATGTATGGTTCAACCATAAAATGGTTTCATGACTAGTAATGAATGGGTAATTTTAAGAACAAAACTTCATCGTCCACGAAGGTTGTAAATTGGAACCTCATAGACTATGATTTTGTTTATAAATTAAAAGAGAGGGATTAAGGATATTAATGATGGTTCTTCTATTAAAAGGATATAATTCGAGAATATATATGATACTAGAGTAGTCATAGTCATTTGGACAGATGAGGTTAGGAAATAATAAAAAATAAGATAAATTGAAATGAAACTAAATGATAAAGAAAGATGATTTACCTCTTCTAATAACCTCTTTGAGAACCTACTTACGGGAAGGAGTTTTTGTCTTTTGGAAAGGCCAAGATCTCATGGATGTAGGGTGTGACTAAGGAAGGGTATTTGGGTGAATAATAGATAAGGGAAAATCGGTGAGAGGAGTGAAGAGAAGAAAAAGTGATGGGGGGTTTATAGTGGAGGAGAATATTGAATTTTGAATATTTTATTCATTTTTTATTAATTCCATCAAGAAAACAAATAGTGTTGTTTCATGTGACCCATAATAGTAATAAGTGCATGTGAGTAAGAACATAGTGGTGTTAAATCCTCCTTACATCACTTATTACCCAATAAATAATATATTTTGCACTAAACGAAGATTATCATATTTTACTATTTACCCAATAATCATGTGTTTTAGAAAAATCCAAAATATTCACACGAACCATTTTTCTATGTGTAGAATTCAAAAATGAACTCCATATTTGAAAAAAAATTCTAAATATTATTAAATTTATTTTCAAAAAAAGAATATGTAATGCAAAAAAAATCAATTTTTAAGGTATAATTAGTTTTATTTCACAATAAAAAATTAATTAAGATCTAATTTTTTTTATAATAAGAAAATAAAATAATACCATTTTTTACTATTCATAAGGGTCATATTACAATTCACATTACTATTTAGAATTGTAAGTTACTATTCAAAAAAACCAATTTAGTTCAATCAACCTCTAAATGACTTAATGATCACAACACAATATGTCTACTTTTCAAAATTCATAACATAAATATGGATAAGTTATGTTTAATGGATATATTATAAAATGAGTCATTTTGTAGAGAATCGCTATTTAATGCATTCAATTTTTATTTTTCAAAACCATGGGGTGTTATATTCTTCCCTTCTTACAAAAATTTTGTCCTTGAAATTCACATATTGTTACCTCACAAAAAGACTTGGGTATTTCATCCTCATAAGTTCCTTGAGGTCCCATATTACCTCTATGATTTTATGATTTCTTCAAAGTATCTTTACAAGATGAGTTATCTAATTTCTCAACAATTCTTCTTTTTGTCTAGAATACAGATAGTCTATTCACAGTAGAATAGATCAGGTTCCAATTCTATTCCTTCAGAAGTGAGGATATGCATTGGGTCTGGTAAGTACTTTCTCAGCATTGATACATAGAACACATTGTGTACCTTGGACAATCTAGGCAGCATAGCCAAACGTATGCAATAGCTCAAATTCTCTCCAGAATTTCTAAATGCCTAATGTACCTAGGTATTAGTTTCCATTTCTTTCTAAATTTTATAATGCCCTTCCATGGAGATACATTCATGAAAACGTGATCAACCACTTGAAATTCAAAATCATTCCTTCGATTATTGGCATAGCTCTTTTTTTCATTGTTCTATTTTGATATGACTTTGAATAGTCTTCACCTTCACTGTTGTTTCCGGTACATGCTCTAGAACCAGAAGCCTCCTTTCCCCAAATTCATCCCAACAAGTTGGTGTATGACATCTCCTTCCATATAATGGTTCATATAGCACCATTTGAAAACCTAAAAGGAAACTATTATTGTATTAAAAAACCACTAAAGGTAATTATTGATCCCACATACCTTATAAGTCATGTGAAAAAGATCTCAACATGTCCCTTAAGCATTAGATTATCCTCTCAGATTACCAGTCAGTCTGTGGGTGGTAAGTTGTACTCAATCAGAGTTCGGTTTCTAACACAATTTGAAGGCTTTTTTGCAGAAATTGGATGTTAATTATGGGTCATGATAAGACACCATTGAGATAGTTTCTCCATGAAAATTAAAATGTTCATTGATTTTACTGATTCTTATAAGGCGCTTTAGTAGAATATCATCCCTTATAGCATGAAAATGGGCATATTTTGTAAGACGATCAACAATTACCCATATTGAATCATTCTTACATAGAGGGTTTTTGAATCAAGTGACAAATAAAATGTTGAGTTCATCCCATATCCAGATTAGAATAGGTTGAGGTTTTAAGTATGCTTTTGGATGTTTCCTTTCAACATTCACTTGTTGAAAAACAAAAAATCATGATACATAATCCACAATTTCACTCTTCATGTTATCCCTCCTTAAATGTTCCTTCAACTCTCTATACATCTTAGTGATACCAGCACATATGGAGAAATTCAATCTATGTACATCATCCAATAACTCCCTTTTTTAAATGTGGTACAGCTAGAATACAAAGCCTCTTCCCAAATTTCAGAATACCTTATTCACACACAATGTCATCCATCTTCCCATCTTTCACAACATTAATTTTCATTTTTAGGTTCTCATAATAATGTTGAGATCATTTAATCCTTTTTAATAAATATGGATGGGGAACTAAATGAAAAATTAATGAATTTTCTATTTCTTTAATAATTCCTATATTCTTCCTCAATATTTCCATGTGCAAAGGATCCTTGTCAATCCTCATCATACTAAAAACCCCATGATCCTTCATGCTCAATGAATTATCTACATTGTTTTCATTTCAAGTGTGGTAGTGTATAATACAATCATAATCCTTGAGTAGTTAAATCCATCGTCGTATCCTCAAGTTGAGTTCTTTTTGTAAGAATATATATGTCAGACTCTTGTGATATGTACACATCTGACACTTTTTCCATAGAGATAATGTCATTATATAAGTATGAAAAATATTACCACTACTAACTCAATATCATTTGTGGGGTAGTTTGTTTCATTAATTTCTTCCTGACAAGATGCGTATGCAATAAATCTATCATTCATCCTAAATAAAAAACCACGTCCATTCATTGAAACATATCTATAGATCACAAAAAAAATCATTCCACAATGGTAGGTTAAGGATTAGAGTATTCACTAATATAATCTTCAAATTTTAAAAACAGTTATCATATTCTATTGTCCATATGAAAACAACCCCATAATGTGTAATCTTGGTCATTGGGTTGGATAAAAGGGTGATGTTCTGAATGAAACACCAATAATAACCTGATAATCCATTAAAAATACGTACCTCAATTATATATGATGGATTAGGCCATTCTTTCATAACCATTGTCTTTGCAGGATCAATAGACATTCCTTCTTTAAAGACAATGTGTCTTAGAAATCAAACTGATTGGATCCGTAATTCACACATGATACTCATCCCATATAATTCATTTCTTCTTAAGAGTATTTAGAATTGTGCACAAGGGATTTTAATGATCTTCTAATATTTTGGATTATACTATGTTATAATCAATATATACCACCACAAAGTCTTCAACATATTCCACGAAAATCATATTCATAAAATAAATGAAAACAAAAGGTGCATTAGTCAGTCCAAAAGGCATTACTGTAAACTCTTAATTCCCATACATATTTCAAAATACTTTTTTTGGAATTTCTTCCTTCCTCACAAGAAACTGATGATATCCAGATCAAAGGTCAGTCTTCAAAAAATATTGATCTCTCTGAAGTTGATAAAATAAATAACTAATGTAATGTTGGGTTACTTTTTCTTTATGGTAATTCCATTGATCTCTCTACACTCAATGTACAACAACATATATCCATCTTTCTTCATAAAAATGAATAGGAAATACCCATGAAGAACACTAGGGAGAATAAATATTTTATCACCTAAATTCTCTAGTTGTTTCTTCAGTTAAACTAATTCCATAGTGGCCATTCTCTAAGGGGTCATTGATATGGACCTTGAACTAGGAATTAAATCAATGTAAAACTCAATTTCTACTCTGGAGGGTGACCACGTAAATCCTCTGGAATGAAATCAACATATTCTTGAATAATATGTATGTCCTCCATTTTAAAATTATTTTCCTCATATGTAGTTATTTCATTCATTTACTCCTAATTAATTGAATTATGTAGAGCTACTGGGGGTTGATCTGGATGAGAATCATGTGGTGATGTTTCGTCCCTAAATATAAGGGATTCCAGGTCATCCTAAAAAATGGTATCCTCCTTCTTGATTCAATAAATTTTTGCATTATGGTTCAAAATCCAATCATTATTAGGTTTATCTCAAAGTCAATCATGGGTATTTCAACAAAATTAGTAGATAAAACACATTTATATGCCATAATGGGGACTTCTACTACAACTTTTTTGCAATGATAATCCATTTAATAGTTTTTAAAGACAATGCCCTTATTAAATCAAATTGAAAATATCCTATTTTCTTGAAAAAATGTCATGATATGAAAGAATGTGATGATCCAAAATCATATAATTCATTGACTATATTTATGGAGAAAACTAATCTACCTTCCACAACTTCTTTAAGAACATTAACCTCCGCATTTGTCACTATGTAAGCTTGGCCTTGATCACTTGGCCTTATTTGGGGAATGATTCCCTGAATCCTAAGACATTCATGTGTATAATGTCCTATATACCTACAATTGTAACATTCACCATTGGTAGTATCTTTACTCCCCTAAAAATCCCGAGATAGGTGGCCTTTTTCTTTAAACATATAACAGACTCTCACTCCCTTCCAGAAATTGGAAGGGCGTCTCTTCCCACAATTACTACAAGATTGGAGGATAACTCTTCCCTTCTTCCCCATTTCTTTATTTCCATATTTCCTTTTCCAGAGTTATCAGCATCCCTCTACTTCTCTTGTTTTTATTTAATGTCATAATGTATAGAAAAATATTTTCACGTCCGAATAGCACATGAGATTATATCTTCATATGATGAGAAACATTTGGGAGACTAGTTCCCTTCAGAGAAATAGTTTTAACCCATAAAATACGCGATGAATTTTTCTACTTAGAATAAGTATGTAGTCCGTAGCATGCCATTCCATCCTTGTAATGTCAGATTCATAATTTTGACATTCTCATCCTTTTTCCCCTAGATTCATAAACTTCCTTTTTATATCATCTCTCTATCCACAAGGGAAATATTTTTCTAGAAATTTTTCTTTAAAATTCATTCATTCCACCTATTATATTTCTTCCTTATCATTTTCAATTTGGATTAATGACCACCACTGATCTGAATCTCCCGATAGACGATAAAATTCCATGAAAACATTTTCTCTTTCATTACATCACAATGCGAGAAATATTTTCTTTAGGGAACATATCCAATTCTCAGCTAAAAATAGATTTTCTATCCTATTGAATGATTGAGGGTGTTTTCTTATAATGATATCTAACATAGCACCCCCACATTGTGAATCTAGATGATTCATATGGGTAATGATATTATTCATAACTTCAGTCAGTTATCCTGGTATAGTTATAAGTTCCCTAGCACAAGTAATAGCACTAGAACCAACATCATTATATTGAATTGGAGGAAAATAATTAAATGGGACATGCATATTCATGCAGTTTCCATTAATTCCACTAGGTGATTATTCTAAATAATTACATACACTAGATTATGGAATGATTCATAATGTATTATCACAATGTAGAATAATACTTAGCAGGAATTGAAATTATATACATAGGTATTCTCAAAATAATAAATGTGGTTTCTGTGAGGAAAAATTTACATTTAAATATTTCATAATGGCTTGTAATGAAAATGAAAATTATCCAAAGCATATCCCTTGAGAGTGTCAAACTAGGTGCATAGAAAATCCAATTGTCAAGTTCTAGGATACCCCAGGTCAAGCCCAAAACTCCTTGTCAGAGTTTTCACTCCTAAGTACTTTTGTGCTAGAACCACATCAACTTGCAGTATCTAGACAATGATGTATTTTTTAGAGATATCTACATAATATATTCCTTACCAAAATTCAAGGAAGTCCTTATATTCTTATCTTCAAATACTATCTTATGGTTTTTTTCACTAATAATCATTCTCTTAATCAAGTTTCCAATTTTAATACTAAAATTCCTATGATACCAACTTTAAGTACATATCCCCAGTTTCCCGGAGCTGATTCATTATTTAATAAAATGTGCATATAAACATGAAATATGTATCTATATGGATGGAGTTTTTTATTAGCTTTGGAAAAATGATATATACATAAGTACAATATTACAACTATAAATGAAATACAACAATTAAACTCCTTGGACCCCATCCATAACACCTAGTTTATTTCAACATGTCATTCATAATAAAATTATTTGTGTCTTGAGTTAATGAATCATAAGAAAGGGTTGAGATCAAATTCTCATTAAGTGTAAGAAATAATGCAGAAGATATCATAACATAAACATTAGGCATGTTGAATAACTAAAAACAATTTCCTTTAAAAACCACTTGAAAACATTATTGTAGGAATAAGATATCAATAAATAATTCCATAATCATGAGTATTCTACTACTTGAATAACCAAATGAACCATAAATACTATTTTCATAAATAGGTAACGCATAATGTGGGACATTATAACCATACCATCAAGGCCTCATGTCAAGACCATAAATAATCATTTTGTCTAGACTGTGCAAATACATTAGTTTTTCTCATGAGATCTACCGATGCACAAAGGGGCTATAGCGGGCCCCGCCAGAAACTTAATAAGTTCAATGAATTTGTTACATTAATGTGAATAATCATAAACAACATTTACATTTATATTGAAACAAATATATGATATATAAAATTAACTTTCCCCAAACATTAAGCTTAAACACTAACTGTTCAGAGTAAATATGTGAATGGTTTTATGATAGCACATCCAAAATCAATGTTCTCATAAACCATCCAATTAAATATGGTATATGAAATGATAAATTATCAATACAAATAAAACATAATAATTAAAAAGAGTGTTGAAGAAGACAAAAATACTCGTATAAATTCATTTTGTAATTATTGGGATAAATAATCTATTTTTTTTAAAAGAGTAGTTCTTATGTAAATGTTTTTGAATTAAACAGGAACTGATGTAATATATTATTTTCATAATAAAATGACTTATTTTAGAAATATAATGGGTTATAAATACAGATTATAGAGTTCCCTTGGAATTATGTATTAATTTTAGAAATTCATTAGAATCAAACATGTATTTCGGAAACAATTTTTAAAGCTCCTTTTAAAATGTGTAACTATTGATAAAATGAGGAAGGATTATAACTGGTGAACATATAAAGAACACTCAAACAGAATTTATGAGGAGTATATAATAATAAAAAAGAGTTTCATTGAGTTATTTAGATAATAAAAGTAACCCGAATGAAAATGGAGGTTCAGGTGAAAAACCATTACCTTATGTCTGAATGTGTTCCCCTCTTGAACATAAGGTATTGTATATAAAATTAGAGAGATTAATAACATTGTTAAAAACATATTATATTTTTATTTATTTTATCATAATTTTATTAAGTACATTATGTCCTTATTTATTAGTTATAATGCTGAATTCTATCGTCCATAGTGTTCGTTTTCATATTTTCATAATCGGTTCGCTCATTTTTTTGTAATGGATATCATGAGGAATGGATGTAAATCTCCATAATTTAAATTAAATATTATTTATAAACAAACATAAGTGTTAATGATCATTTATATCATTTTTATACATGTAAAGAAGATGAATCATTAGATGAAATATTAATGACATTCACTTAGATTATTTTAGCTATATTTTGATTATTTGGAACTAGTTTTGTCATATAAATTAAAATAATGTACATATACTATTTATTGAATACTAAGTACACTATAATACTTATATAATAGTCTATTTAAACCTTCATAATGGTTTCATGACTTGTAATGAATTGTAAATTTATAAACACAACATCATCGTCCATGAGGTTTGTAAATTGGAACCTCACGGACGATGATTTATTTATAAAATAAAAGAGAGAGAGTAAGGATTTTGATGATGGTTCTTATATTAAAGAGATATAATTTTAGTATATATATGATACAATATTAATCATGGTCATTTGGATATATGTGGTTAGGAGAGAATAAAATAAAATATAAATTTAAATGAATCTAAATGAAAAAGCATGATGATTTACCTCTTGTAATAACTTCCTTGAGAACCTCAATAAGGGAAGGGGTTTTGGTTTTTTGGATAGACCAAGATCTACTGGACGTGTGGAGTGACTATGAAAGGGTATTTACACCAATATTAATAAAGGAAAAAGGCTTTAGAGGAGTGACAAGAAGAGGATGTGATAGTTGTTTTTATAGTTGAGGAGATTAGTGAATTTTGAATATTTTTTTCATTATTTTCTTAATTCCCTCAAGACAACAAATAGTGTTGTTTCGTGTGAACCATAATAGTAATAATTTCATTTGAGTTAGATATTAGTGGGATTAAATCATATTTTTATCACTAATCTCCCAATAAATTATGTATTTAGCATAAATTGTAAATTATAGTATTTTACTATTCCCCCAAAAATCATGTATTTTGGAAAAAAACCCTAAAATTCACCAAAACCATTTTGGGCCAATTAAAATTAAAAAATGAACTCCATTTTTGAAAAATAATTTAATAAATATTATTAGTTATATTTTTAAATAATATAATATTAAATTCAAAAAATAACAATTTTATAGGTATAATTAGTTTTATATCACATATAAAAATTAATTAAGATATCATTTTCTTATTTCCTTAAAAAGATAAAATAATATCATTATTAACTATTCATAAAAGGCATATTACTTTACATTATATTATTCATAAGGGTATGTTACTATTAACCAATAATCAAGTTGGTTCTATCAGACTCCAAATGACGTAATGATCACAACTCTAGATGATTGTTTTTTAAAATTATAGACATAGAAGATGCAATGTTGTGTTTAGTGGATAGATTATAATAGGGGTTTTTATAGGGACTCATTATTTCATGAATTATGTTTTTAAAACCATGGGGTGTTACTTTCTCCCCTCCTTAAAAATATTTCTTCCTCAAAATTCATAGAATGTGTACCTCAAAAGAAATATTTGGGTAGGTTTTCCTTATAAGCTCCTTGGGATTCCATGTTGCCTTTTTGATTTTCTGATTTCTCTAAAGAATCATTACTTGATGAGACATCTGATTCCTCCACACTTGTTCCTTTGGGTCTAGAATCTGAAGAGGATTATCACAGTATAGTAGGTTAGGTTCCAATTGTATAACTTTAGAAGTGAGGACATGTGTTTGGTCTGGATTGTACATTCCTAGCAACGAGACATGGAACATATTGTGTTCCTTGGATAAGCTAGGCTACAAAGCCAAAATATATGCAACAACACCAATTCTATCTAGAGTCTCAAACATCCCAATGTACCTTGGGCTGATTCGTCCATTACCACCCAATATTATAACGCCCTTCTATGGAGATACATTCAAGAAAACAAGATCACCCACTTGAAATTCCATATCCTTCCTTAGATTATCAACATAGATTTTTTTTGTTTTATTTGTTCTATTTTTATAGGACCTTGAAAATTCTTCACCATCAATATTGATTCCTCTACATGATATGGACCCACAAGCATTCATTCTTTAACTTCTCCCAACAAGTTGGGGTATGACACATCTTTCCATACAATGCATCATTTTTCATAATTGGAATGATTGAAGGAAAATTATTTTTTTATGAAAACTACACTAAAATTATGTATTGATTCAATATATGTTGTAAATCAAGTGACCATATTCATAACATGTCCTCTAATGTTTAGATCATCCTGTCTGATTTGTAGTTAGTTTGTGCGAGATAATCTATACTCAATTTATGTTCGGTATCCCACGAATTTTGGAGACTTATCCCAAATTTTGATGTAAATTGTGGGTTATGATCAGACACAATTGAGAGAGGTTATCCATGAAGTCTCATAAATTCATTGATATAGATTATTTCTAGGCGCTTCAATGGAAAATACTCTCTCATAGAGAAGAAATTAGTGGATTTTGTAAGGAGATCATGAATTACCCATATCACATCATTCATCCATGGAGATTTGGCTAATCCAAGGAAAATAACCATGTGAGGTCATCTCATTTTCATGTAGGAAAATGTAGAGGTTGCATTACTTTTTTGATTTTTTCCTTCTAGCCTTCACTTGTTGCCAAACTAAATATCTTGATACATAATCCACAATTTCCCTCTTCTTGTTATCCGACCCGAAATGTTCCTTAAAATATATATACAACATAGTGCTACTAGGATGTATGGAAAAATTCAAACTATGGTCATCATCCAATAACTCCCTTTTTAGATGGGGTATAGCAGGAACACAAAACATCTTCCCAAATTTTAAAACACAATCTTTACATACAAAGTGTGCCGTCTTTCCATCTTTCACAACATTAATTGTATTTTGCAGGTTCCCATAATCTGGCCGAGATAATTTAATAATTTCTAATAATGATGATTGGGAAACTAAATGAAAATATAGTGATGTTTCAGAATCTTTGATAATTCCCATATCCATCTTTAGTAGATTCATGTATGAAGGATCCTTGTCAATCCTTATCTTGTAGAGAACCCCATGATCCTTCATTCTCAATGCATTAGCTATCATTTTTCCCTACATGGGTGGTTCTGTATTATTCAATAATAATCCTGGAGTATTTAAAGCCATCATAGCTGCCTCATTTTGATTTTTTTTTCTATGAGAATATATACTTCATACTCATTTTATATTTATTTATATCACACTTTTCTCCATAAATATATTGTCTCTATATCTTTAGGAAAAATATTACCGCAGCTCACTCAAGATCATTTATGAGATATTTTTGTTCATAAATATTTAACTACCTTGATGCATAGTAAAAATTCCTATCATTCAGCACGAAGACAAAACCAAGTACATTCTTTGATGCGTCTCTATTGATCACAAATACATTATTCCTTGATGGTAGGGTTAAGATCATTGAATTAACTAATGTCCACTTCAACTCTTCAAAACAGTCCTCACATTATTTTCTCCATTGGAACATAACCCCTTTTCTTGTATTCTTGGTCATTGGGTTCGCTAAACAGGAAAAGTTTTGAACAAGATTCCTATAATAACCTGTTAAACCAATAATACTATATACCTCAGTTAAGTTCATTGGAGTATGCCATTATTTCATAGCCTTTGACTTTTCAGGATCAATAGATATTCCCTCTTTAGAGACAATGTGGCCCATAAAGGAAACAAAATGAATCCAAAATCTTCATTTTCAAAACTTCCCATATAATTCATTTCATCTATGAGTATTCAGAATAGTGAGAAATTAATTTTCATGATCTTCATTGATTTTGGAGAATATTAAGATATCATAAATAAATACCACCACAATGCGATCAAGATATACCTTGAAAACTTTAATAATTAAATCCATGAAAACAGAGGGTTCATTATTCAGTCCAATAGAAATTACTGTAAAATCATAATGCTCATAACTATTTTAAAATGTTTTTTTTGGAAGGTCATCCTTCCTCACTAGCAACTGATGTTATACAGATCGAAGTTCAATTTCCAAAAATATTGAGCTCCATTAAGATGATCAAATAAATCATCAATGGGAGGTAGGGGATACTTGTTCATAATTGTTATAAAATTGATATCCATATAGTCAATGAACAAACTCATAGATCCATATTTCATTTTAACAAAAAGAACAGGGGATCCATATGAAGAAAAACTAAGTAAAATAAATATTTTATCACTAAATTCATCTAGTTGTTTATTCATTTCCACTAATTCTACATTATCAATTCACTGAGGGGTCTTTGATATGGGCCTTGAATCCAGAAGTTAGTCAATAGAAAACTCAATTTCCTGCTCTGGAGGATTTCCAGGTAAATCTTCAAGAAATACATCAACATGTTCTTTAGAAATAGCTACATCCTATATTGGAACATTATTTACCTCACCCATTGTTAGTGCATTACCTTCCTCAACAATAATTGAATTCAGTAGAGCTACTAGGGGTGGATCTTGATGAGAATCCTATGGTGATGTTTCTTCCCAAAAGATAAGGGATTCCAAATAATCTAAAAAAAATAACCTCCTCCTCCTTGCAATAAATTTTCTTATCATGGTTCAATAGATATTCTATACAGATGATTATATCAAAGTTAATCATTGGTATGACAACAAAATTTGCAAATAAATCACGTTTATATTCCATAATGGGGACTTCCTGACTCAAATTTGTTGAAATTATAATTCCCTTAATAGTTTTGACTAAAAATTCTCTTATTAAATCAAATAGTAAATATCCTATTTTCATTAAAAACTGGGAAGGTATGAATGAATGCAATGATCCAGAATCAAATTTTACATTGGCTACATTTGAGGAAACAATTAATGTACCTGCAACCACTTCATCATGAGCTTCAACCCCCACCATTATGACCACATTATCTTGGCCTTGGTCCCTTGTCCTTCTTCAGGGTAATTTTCCCAGATTCTTAGGACATTCATGTGAATATTGTCCCATCACCCATTAATTTTACATTGAACATCAGTAGTTTCGTTCTTCCCCACACAATCCCGAGATAAGTCTCCTTTTTTTCTTCACATGTAACAAAATCCCATTTCCCATTAGAAAAGTTCTAGGATGTTTCATCCCACAATTACTGATAGATTAGAGGTCAACTCTTCCCATAATCCCCATTTCATTATTTCTTTTTCTATAGTTTTCAGAATCCCTTTTCTTCTCTTGTTTTCCATTAATGTCCTTAGACATAAAAAATTCATTTTATGTCTTCAAAGAACATGAGACTATATCTTTATATGATGAGAATCGTTGGGAGAATTGTACCCTTCGGAGGAATGGTTTTATACCATAATTGACGTGATCAATTTTTCTCATTGCATTATGTATGTAGTCTGTAACATGACTTTCCAGCCTTGTAATGCTTTCTTCATACTATACGACATTCTCATTCTATTTTTTCCTCAGATTAAAAAACTTCTTTTCTATATCTGGTCTCGCTTAATGAGGGAAATATTTTTCTAGAATGATTTCTTTAAAATCATCTATTTCCAAATATTATGTTTCTTCTCCTCCATTGTGTTTTGTATTAATGGCCACCACTGATATACATCTCCTAATAGACAATATAATTCCATGAAAACCTTCCTTCTTTTGTTACATCCTAATGGGAGAAATATCTTTTCTAAGGAACATATATACTACTTTGTTACAAATTGGTATATAGTCCCATTGAATAATGGAGGTTATTGTCACATAAAGTGATCAAACATTACTCCCCATATAGTGGATACAGATGCTCCATACATTTATGGTTATTATTCATATCCTGATTCAGCTATCCCAGTTTAGTTATACGTTTCCTAGAACCAGTCACAACACCATAGCCAACATAATTATCTTGAATTAGAGGGAAACCCCTACATCGGACACCCGTATTCACACGGTTTCAATTCCTTCTACTGGGTTCCATTTCTAAATAATGGCATACACTAAATTAAGAAATGAATCATATTTTATAATCTCAATGTAGAAAATACTTAACATAAATTGAAATTCTATACATATGTAATCTCATAATCGTTATCATGGTTTCTTTAAGTAAAAATTTACTTTTATGGACTTTATAATGGATTTTAAAAAAATGTTAATGATCCAAATCATATCCCCTAGGAGTGTCAAACCAGGTGTGTAGGAAGGCCTTTTGTGTTCTACCTGGACACCCCGAGTCAAACCTGGAACTCCTCGTCGTAGTTTTCACTCCCAGGTAAATGTGTTCCCAAAAACGTCCACTTTTCATACCCATATATGGATGTATTTTCTAGAAATATCCACATAATATATTGATTAACATAAAACATAGATGTCTATTTATGTTAATCCTCAAAGATTATCATGTAGATTTCTTCCTTAATCTATTTTTTCTAAATCCAGTTTCCATTTTTTATACTAAAATTCCTTTGATACCAACTGTATGGACCCATCCCCAGTAGGTCGGAGCTAGTTCCTTGTATAATAACATGGGCATATATACATGGAATATGCATCCCGATATACCGAGTAGTTTAGTATCATTGGGAACAAGATACATACATAAGTTAAATATTAAAACATGAAAATATATAAAACATAAAAACTGCTTTGACAACATCCATAAAGCCTAGGTTATTTCAGCATGTCATTTATAATAAAATAATTTATGTCCTATGAAAAATAAAAACAGTAATGTGGAGATCTCAAATGTTAGTAAGGTTAATCAATAAATTGGAAGATATCTCAACATTATGTTTAGACACCTTAAAAACTAAAAACATTTTCCTTAAAAAAATCATGAAAAAATTATGGTGGGAATAAGAGATGAATAAATCATGCCCGAATCATGGGTATTCTACTAGACAGAAATACTCTTATAAAATCATTAAGTAATTATTGAGATAAATAGCCTTTTATTTTTATAAGAATGGTTCTTCTGGAAAAGTCTTTATATAAAACCATAATTAATGTAAGATAATATTTTCATAATAAAATTAATTAATTTAGTATGATAATGGTTGTCGAAAACATATTATAGAGTTCCCTTTAAATCGGTTGAGAATTTTAGAAATTCCCATGAATTGTGATTGTATTTCAAAAACAATTTTGAATTTTCCTTTTAATGTGTGTAACTATCCATAAAATAAGAATGGATTATAATAGTGTAACATATATAGAACACTCGCATAGACATTATGAGAATTATATAAAAATATATAGAATTTCATTGAGGTAATTAGACAATAAAATTATCTTGAATGAAAATAGATGTTTGGGTGGAAAAACCTCAACCTTAAGTTCGAATGTGAACACTTCTTGAACTTAAGGTCATAGAATATGAAATTATACATATTAATAACTAAATTAAAAATCCTATTACACCTATATTTAGTTTATCATTATTTTATTAAGTTCATTATGTCCTTATTTATTAGTTTAAAGGTTGAGTTTTTTCATTCTGGAGTGTTCGTTTTCTTGATTTTCATAATTGGTTCACTCGTTTTTCTATAATGGTGTTCCTGATGAATGGATGAAAATCTCCAAAATTGAAATTACATATTATTTATGAACATACAGAAGTGTTAATGATTCTTTCTATCATTTTTACATGGAAATAGGATGAATCATTAGACTAAATATTAATGACATTCACATATATTATTTTAGCAGTATTTTGATTATTTGGAATTAGTTTTTCCATATAAATTATTAATATGTGTATATACTGGTTCCTGAATATTAATTAGTTTATAAATATTATATTATAGTATGTTTAAACCATAAAAATGGTTTCATGACTAGTAATTAATGGTAAATTGAAAACAACTTCATCGTCCACGAAGGTTGTAAATTGGAACCTCACGGACGATGATATCATTTGTAAAATAAAAGAGAGAAATTAAAGATATTGATTATTGTTCTTCCATTCACATGATATAATTCATATATATATATATGAAACTGGAGTAATCATGTTAATTTGCTCATAGTAGTTTATGAGAGAATAAAGAAAAGATAAATTGAATTTAAACTAAATGGAAAAGAAGGATGATATACCTCTTTAACAACCTAATTGAGAACCTCCTTGACGGAAGAGGTTTTGGACTTTTGGAATGACTGGGTGATCCAGGTCATGGGGAGTGACTAAGGAATTGTATTTGGGTTGTGAATAAAAAAGGAAAAAGTCTTGAAATGAGTGATGAGAAGAGGAAGTGAATGTGGTTTCTATAGTGTATGAGAGGAGTGAATTTTGAATAGTTTATTCATTATTTAATTAATTCCATCCAGACTAACAAGATTTTTGTATCATGTGACCCCTAAAATTAATAAGTGAATTTGAGTTATATCCTATTGGGCTTAAACAATCCTCACATCACTTATGACACAATAAATCATGTATTTAGCATTTATTGTAAATTATCGTATTTTACTATTCACATAAAAGTCATTTATTTTAGAAAAATACTAAAACATCACCTTACATTTATTGTGTCATGTAAAATTCAAAAATGAATTCCATTTATCATCAATGATTTTCTAAATATTATTAATTTAATTTTTAAATAAAATCATAGTTAATTCAAAACATTGAAATTTTAATTATATAATTAGTTTTATAACACATTAAAAAATTAATTAAGATCTCATTATATTATTACAATAAGAAAATAAAATAATATAATTATTTACTATTCAGAAGCATAATATTACTATTCATATAAATATTCATATTGGTATATTAATATTCAAAAAAAATCATGTTGGTTCTATCAGACTCCAAATAACTTACATATCTCAACTCTAGATGACCGTTTTTTTGAAATTCAAAACATAAAAGAGGAAATGTTGTGTTTAATGGATAGATTATAAAAGGTGTTTTTTGTGTAGGGACTCCGTATTTTATGAATTCAATATTTATTTTTCAAAAACATGGGGTGTTACAATATGTCTAGTGATATTCTATTGATAAGTCAAGTATATGATAAAATCCTAGAGTTTTTTTGATAATCATGAATACTTAGGATTAACCCAAATATATTATAGATTGAAATATATTATGTAATTTACATTACTATTGTTTTTTAATCTATGATATGTTTTTGACATAATTTTTATTCTGGTAATAGTCAAATTCTTGAACTACATAGAACATGGTTAATAATTAAATGATTTTGATGTGGAAATTATTTGAATAATGAAGATCAATTTACTAAGTGGAAATATAATGAAGAGAATCATGACGATGATATGAGTATTCATCAAATAGATGAGGATAAAGAGATTTTAAATGACATGTGAATGTTATGTGATGTTATTCCAGTATTTTCTACATTAAAACTGAGAATATTTAGTTTGAGAAACCAAAGAAATGATTCATATTTTAGGAAAGGGTATGATGCTAGATCCTTAGTAGTGGTTTAAGAATAATGTTGGATGATTGAGGTGTATATGTTATTTAATTCAATGAATTTGTTATATGAATCATGAAATATATAAGTGGTTTTATTATAATTTTTTCAATAAGGATGGGAAAGGATATTTTTATTAGTACTAAGGTACCAAAAAAGTGATTACGGGTAAGGTGATATACTTGGAGAATAGGTGTTTATGGGACATATTACCATTAATATTTCCCTTATGATTAGATAATGAAGTTAGGATAATGTTATATTGAAATTGAATAATTAAATAAGATGATTCTAGTTTCTTGGGAACTAATTATGGAGTTAATGAATAGTGTGTTATGTTATCATGGGTTATGTATACAAATTTTTGGGACTTAAGGAATATATCCAATAAATTTTTTAATAAGGAAAAATTTATGTTTCCAGTAAGAATATTTGATAATTTAGGTTGTTATCATTACTCAAGAGAATACAAGATGAAGGTGTTCATATTTTTTGATTATGACTGACAAGATATATCATATAATATATAGGGGATAAATTTTAAACATATTTTATGGTCATTATTCTATAGTTTCATGTTTTCATATTTCAGATTTATTGTATGGTTACTAAATTTTTGCAAAGTTTAAACATCGGATTATGTTTGTTAGAATAATGTATAATCTCACCATATATGGAGTTATTCATGTTTCAAAACTTGTGATAATTTTGTTGATATAGATATATGGAATAACATATAATTCAATTTATGGATCGCATGATCTAATACCATTTTAGGAAAGACAAATTTAGGATCATTTCATTGAATAAGAAATGAAGAGGAAATTGGTCAAGCCATGAACAATGAAGATATTTTCGTGAAATAAATTTAGTATTTCTTGTTATGTTTTTTAGCTTTAGGAAAAGGACCTTGAAATAAAAAAATATTATCCTAGTTCTTTCATATCTGACGAATCATATGGTTCCTTAAATCAACGTAGATTTATGGCTTTCTGGTTGTTATGTTTCCCCAAACCGTGTTCACTATCACTATCAATTAGAAAATGATGGTCAGATTTTTCTTCCATATCCATTTTTTCACTTCCCAAATATATTCTCTTATATGGAGTCCTAGTTATGTGTTACATTCGGTAACTATTGTGTTTTATCATTTTTTTAAAATTGATGCTCTAGTATTCCTTTTTACGCTGTGAATTTCTATGAAAGAAGCCTTCTAGTAGTAAACCTGTTATAACCTTATTGAATATTTACCGAGAATTTTTTATAATGTGGGTATAATGTAACACCGTGAGTTTTTAAAGTTCATTTTTTGAATAAATTAAAATGTTTATTTATAGCATGCAATTCACTAGGACAAACATTTATTTCACACTAAATCGACTTGTTGAATGTTGCATGCATCACGGAATTATGGAATGATAAAAGAAACAATGTGTATAGATTTTTTTTCATTTTCTAAATGAAATATGTTTGGATTATGTTATTTTTTAACCCAATGGTATTTTTAACAACATGAAACGCCAACTTGGCTTGTGTTACATGGAAGAGCGACCTTCCTCGATTTCTTTTGTTGTGAAAAATACTGAGTTTCACTAATCAAACATATATAATTAAAAAATTATTATTTAATGAGATATATAATAAACATTATAAAATTTTTTAACCAAATTTATATTTTTGTATAAAATTAACATTCATCATATATATTATCTATACATGATATAAGAACAAATTCCATTTTTCAAAAAAAATAATTATTTTTCAATAAATACAATTTTGCCGCCTTTTGACGGTGCACACATTTTAAATATATTTTATAACACTTATATATATAATATATGAATAAATAAACTTCTTTTCTTGGAAGTGTGACATGAAATTTCAATTTTATTTTCATATTTTCAGGAAAAAAATCACATTTTAATGAATAGTAAAAAATACAGTATTTTAATTCAAAACATCTTTTTCATCTAATTTATTTATATAGTTATATTATATTTTTAATTATATTTAAAAAATAATTGTATTATGTTTTTATAATTTAATTTAGTTTTTTTCATCTGATTTAATTTCACAATAAAATTTTACAAAAACACATGTCAATATTTTGATAGTGTTTATTTCTTAAAAACCTGCATTCTAGATTTGACAACGAGAAATAATTTTAAATAAATTTCTTCCAATTATGGTTTTTGAATTTAAAAAAGAAGATTCCATATTTTAAATCATAAGGTAAAAATTATTTATATATATCCCTATTATATTTTTACATTATTAATAATAAATTTAGTAATTTATTTATTTACCATGGTTAAAAGGTAAATCTAAAAAATATGTGTAAAGAAATAAAATTATAATAATATAAAACTACTATAAAATGTAACATAATAATTTTTTATGAGTCATAGGAGACCAAAAAAATCCATAGGCCAAAATTTTGGCCTATGAGAACAACATGGGAGTGAAAATTACATGATAAAATAACTAATTTAATGTAAAGGGAAATAAAACCTAAACATGCATCTTTTTACTAAAATAATTTTATTTTTCTTTATATAAGTTATCTCTTCGACAATAAATATTCATTAGAAATAAAAAATATATTTTCTACATCATAGTAATTTATTTATAATTTTTAGACATTAAATTAATAATTTTAGTTATAACACAGTGATGATTCTGTGATTACCTTACTAACAAAGTATTCAAATCAATGCTATAATAAATATTAAAATAAATGTAATTTAACATATTGATACCATACAAGAATTTTTTGGATGAAATTGAAATGTGAGGGATTATTTAATGCTTTAATTCAATGGAATAAGGTTTCTTAATCTTTAACAATAATAAATTACTAAATAGTGTCAAATTGAAATAAATGTGTTTTTTAAAGAATTCAATTTTCTTAAAAGTTTTATAGACCTAAAATTATAAAATTTGAAAAAAACCTTATATAATTCTATAAATGACATTAATTATCCAGCTGAGGTTCTCTCTGAATTTCATTGTATCTTTAGTAAAATTATACTGTGAAAATACAATAAGACATCATAAGAGTTAATGTTTTTAACAAAGGGTTAATGAAAAAATATAAGGTTATTTTTGCAACATAAATTTTTATAAAACCTATTTTATGTATTTATATAGACCCATGAAATTTTTTTATTTCTAATAAATAATTTTGGGACCAATAGAAATGGAAATTCAATATATAATTAATTCATATTTCATGATTTTCTTAAAGTGCATATCATCTCTCCTATAAAATGAATCTTCTCCTTCTATTTTATTCACACTTCCAAATCCATTTTTATTGGTCAAAACTTGTCCAAATAACCTCCCATACTCTCTCAAAATATCCTAGTCATGTCACTTGAGGTATAAAACCATCATAGGGAGACCATTTGGGAAAATCAAAAAGAGATACTTGGAAAAAAGGTATTTGTTTTATCACCTCAATCAAAATTAAGTTCTTCTTATACTTACTATTATTATGTTATTACCATAATAAATTATAAAATAAAGTATATTATAAATGATAATATTTTATTATAATTATGGTACAACCTTATACATCCTTTTATCCTTCCAACGAATAACAATATCACCATGTGTGGGTACGCCGGACTTACTGTCTCCATGCCATGTTGTAATATCTTATAAAATAATTGTTATTTTGAATGGGAATAATCATGATTATAATGGATTTAAATATTTAATAAACCATGATAATTATTACTCTTAATTAATATATAATCTAATTCTATACCATTTAACCATTTAGTGAATGATATTGTTTCTTGTGTGTGCGTACGACCTACCGTCTCCATAATGTGGTGAGATTCATTCTCCAGGATTACCATTCAAGAATGATTAAAAACTATGTATAATAAATATTCATGAAATATATGAAATAATAATTTTACTAGATTTATGTATATATATATATATTTCATTTACTTCTTTCCACACAATTCAATAAGGAAATAGAAACCGCGTTCATGCATATGTTCAACCTACCGTCTCCATGAATGGTGTATTCCATTTGTTTTATCTATATATTATATATATTTCTATACTAAATATTTATTATATATAAATCATGTTTTACATTCTAGATGGATTTAAATCACAATATATGAAATAAAATCAAGAATAACAAGTCAAAACAATTACGATAAATAAAATAATTATTACCCAAAATGTTGTTTTAACACGGAATTGTAAAATAAACGTATAATATCAAGTCATAAGTGAATCATATATGATATAATAGATTTTATTACTGTTCTACTACTAGTTAATAATATTTTTAAACCAACAATATAGTATTTTCCGATATATATGGATAAAATGGGACCCAAGGTAAGGGATATCTTTGCAATCTCATTTTTACATGAGATTGTTTATATGTAAGTATTTACAGGGGTATATTTATCATCCAAATTTATGTTTCCCAATTATTTATTATTATTTATATTCTAATACATACTCTTAGAGTGAATTTTCTATTTTGGTGAATTTTTATTAAATGTTATGAAAGGATTCTTTTGTTGTTTTTCGATTTGAGGTACATTTTGACTTTTTTTTAAAAAGTATGAGGAGAAAGTTTCTTTATATTATTCAACATGAATGAATTTTTTTGGTTATGTGACTCCTTATTTATATAATGTTTCCTCTACACAATTTTATATTTATTTTAAACTAAATTATTATTTTTAAAATTGTGTGGCATTTTGTGAAAAGAAAACTGTTTTGAAAAAAATTGAAATTTGCCTCAAAAATTAAGTTCAAGTGTTTTATCAAAATTATATTTCTTCTATGGGGACATAGGGTTATATTTAAATTTCTATAATTACAATTATTTTAATTTTTTTATGGGTGAATTATTTTTATGAAGTCTATTTATTTTATATGGATTATGAAGTAATGATGATTACGAAACCCATTTTATTTCATGGGTTATGCTATGATGAATTGTTTATGTTTTTTTGGAACATGTAAGAATGATTTTCTTGTGACATGGGTGTGACCTATATACCAACCAATTCATTGGGAAAGGAAATTAATCTCTAGACATAATATTTTTTGTCATACCTTCGTGAAAAACCTTGGTCATTTTTATGATGCCTTGGTGAATAACTTTGGTAATTTTTACACTACCTTGGAGTATAACCTTGGTAATTTTTAAGATACCGTGGTGAATAACCATAGTAATTTTTATGAAACCTTAGGTATGCAATTTCCGAGATGAAACATTGGCGATGGGCCTTCGTGATATGAAAATTTTGATAACTTTTTATTTTGATATTCAAGATTTATATTCATTTTTTAAATTCTTATGTTTATGTTTTCTTTGATGTTCTTCATTAATACCCTTATTGACCATTTGAGCTCATCCTTTTTATGTTTTATTTTCCCCAGGTTATTCTGAATGGTTATAAGTAGGAAAACTAATGGGTAATATCATTATAGGAGATGTTGATGATCTTTTACAAATCTAGAAGAATGTGTTCCATGTTTCCAAAGACACTAAACTAATTTGGCCATTTTGAATTTATTTGTGTAATGTATTATATATTCTTAAAAAGAAATGTAATGTCTATGTATGTCAAGAATAATTTGATAGAAAGGCATCCTTATGTTGTATTACATGATGGTGGTGATGACCATGCTCCATATGTGGTGGGCCTTGAGCCACCGTTATTACCTCCAGGAGATCCACATGAGGCACCACCAATTGTGCATGATCTTGGATCTGATGCCCAATTCCATGAAATTTTCCGACATCAAATGTTGTCCATTCTTGGTACTCCACAGTTTTCACCTATGGTGGCTGATGTGACCAATGAGTTCCAACATCATCATCCTCCTACATATTCATGGGATGGTGGTTCTCATGATGCTGAGTCTTGGCTAGAGACCATCCTGTCTATCTTTGAGCATCTGGTGACACCAACAGAGATGAGAGTCAGGAATGATATATATATTCTTTGGAATTTATGTAAGAATTGGTGGGATGTGGTTACCCATCTAGTTATCATCATATTATATTAGCGGATAATTTTTGGACTTCCTTATATGATCAGTTCTTTCCATAGGATATAAGAGCTGACAGAGTCATGGAGTTCATTCATCTCGAGTAGGGTTCTATGTTAGTTATGGAATATTTATCACGTTTCATAGATTTAACATTCTATTCACTGATTTAATCTGTTGAAAAGTTTCTACATCCAAGACATTTTTAGAATGGGATCTGGTACTCCATTCTAACTCCGGTGAATGTGTTTCACCTAACTACATTCTTTTGAAATAGTTGAGTTTTACCTTATCATTGAGCATAACCTGAGGGATGAGATGAGTACTGTGTTAAGAGGATCAATGTTGTGTCAGGCCAGTAGTTCTTTTGGTTCTAGGAAATTTTCACTTAAGGTTTATTTTTAGGGATGTGGCTATAAGGCCCCAGCCTTAAACCTTACTTAATCTTGAGTTATTACAAGATTACACCTTGAGGATCTTTTCGGGTTTGTAGTTTTAGAGAATTAGATCATAAAACATGCATTACATTCCAAATATAAACAAAGTGGTTACATAAAGATAATATTCATTTTTCCCATCAATGGAAGCATATTTAAAATAAAACATGAATTCATTTTTAACACTTCCTTGACACTATCATCATATCATGTACCTTTCCCTTGACCTGTGATGAACATTTCAAAAAAACTTGGGATGAGCATAAAAAGCTCAGTAAGGGATATAAAAATATGGAAAGGAATCATGGGTACATATATACATAATAATGAACTCATAATTTACCCATAAAACATAAGCACTTTAACATACTTCATCAAATCATGAATAAATCATAGAAATCATAAGACATAAAGGTAACTTGAGGCATTCATAACATTCTTACGTAGGGAGTAACCCTCTTGGTTACGTTTGGAATACCCATCACAGTATATTCCCTAAATCTCTTTGGAGAAACCTTAACGTTACACTCCTTCACGTTACCCAATGCATTGGAGAGCTATATCGGGCTCTCCTTCACTTAGTTTATCACGGAACCACCCGTCATCATAATAATGCCCATGAACCTCAACATAATCGTATCACATAAAACATGCATAAAGGAAACATAACATTTCCACCTTTCAATCACAAGATATCAATACAACACATTGATATAAAAACATTATGAAAACCATTTTCAATACCAAAATAAAAGAAAAGTAAAACATGGTATTTATTTTTCTTTTAAAAAAACTGTATGGATTGTAGAGGAAGCCGAAACTCAAATAATGGTCATGGCGGTGGAGAATTCGTTGTCACCGCATACGTACGAAAAAACATTTCCTTTTTCATTTAGTAAACGCTTCGTATAAAAAAGATTAATTTTGAATATACATAAAAGTCAAAGGGGTTTATACACCGTATAAAAGAAGGTTGTGTATAAAACTAAATATGCCTCAATGAAAGGAGATTGAGACAAAGTCCCATACCTCGGGTCCGACTTGACTCGGTCATTCTTTAATCTCCTGAATAATAAACTTGGGTTAATATCTACTTGTTTAAGAACCATTTTCAAGTTCATTATTCCTTTTATATCACTTATCGCCATGTCATGAACACTATGTAATTATTTAAGTTAATAACGGTCATTTTATCGATCATTGGTACTTGAGTGAAAAATAAACCCTTTATAATTATATGTTGTTCATGTATCCATTATATCCAGGATTATAATCATTATGTATATATCATATATATCTAGTATATACATGCATTTATAATATTACATAATCATTTAGAGGTAAGAAATGAAATGCACTGTTCATGGAGACTTTAAGCCGTACGTACGCATGAACGCTACTTTCATTTTTATTTCGTATTTTATATAATGGAATCATAATGATATAAAGGTATATTATAATTCCAGTATAATATCATATATAATATCATAGTTCCATCCTTTATACATCCCACATATGGTATTTAACGAATCAAATCACTTTGAGGGGGCGGTAGTCTGCACTTCCTTAAATGAAGATAACCCGTTTACCCATAATAGAAACCATAAAGATATTCCCAAAATGAAAAATACAGAAGCTTAAGGAAAACATAAACATATTATATATCATATATAAATATAGTGACATCTTAATGGCCACCTTTGAAGGTGTTAAAAGATGTTGAACAATCATCATTTCGGGAGGCATAAATTCACCATCCACGGAAACAGTATGTCCTTTAACCATTAGATGTAGGTGTGTGTAAGTGTAGCTCGAATCCTTCTTATAAAAACATCCTAGTATATTGAGGATACAGGAGTTGTTACAAAAGAAAAGAATAAAAAGAGTTTAGGGGGTTGGAGAACCAAAATAAAACAAAAGGACTCAAGTGAAGACATTACCTTAAAATCGGGTAACTCTCATAGATTTGAGCTCAAAGGCTTCCTTGGGAAGAATTATTCCTAAAATGAGGATTCATGGAGTATGAGAGGGATGTGGAGAGCCCAAATGGGCAGGTTTGAGCCGATCAAAAGGCTTTGGGAGTGTGGGTAATGAGGTAGAGGTGGGGGCCTTTTATAAGAGGAGAGGAGGGGCACTCTTGGAAGGTAAAGAAAAGTCACTTTATTTTAAAATGTTATTCGGATTTAAGAGGTCCCACATTGATGTGTTTCGAGGATAAGGTGATAAGGGTTCTAAATCCACCCTTCCAATAGGTTTTGGCCATTTTTAGGTCTTAGATTTTACATTATCATTCCATTTTATTTAAATCGTTAAATAATGAGGTCATCGCTGCATCATCATGATATCATAAATAATTTAATTTATTTAAATTCTAAAAATTATAAAAAAATACTATGATATAAGAAATATTTTTATCATTTTATTGACTATTTATAATCAAAAATCTGATCTTTATAACCCCATGTAAAATTTTTGTTAGTAAAACATTTCATGTTTGTGTCATTTTTACTTTTACATTAAATAAAAAGTTATTTATCTCATTTCCCAACCAAAGTGGCTCCATAAGGTCCCCAAGTTTACCCATGGATTTTCTTGGTCGGGCATGACACATCTAATGAGGGTAGGACATGTGTCAAGCTCATCTCATTTTATTAAAGCATTATTTTTACCTTAAACTACACTAATTACCTCTAATCGCGATTAAGAACTTAAGAGTTACTATTCACAAAAAAAGTATTTTAATCTCATTGAACCACATTTTACTTCTTAATGACAACCATGTATGTCGAATTTTTGAAATTAAAAACACAGAAGTGGTAAATTTTCATTTAAACGAAAAATCAGTTTTTATAAGTACCACTTAGTGGTTTCACTATTCATCAAAAATTGAAGTTTTTAAGAAAAATACCAAAAATTCACCATAAGATATATTTGATATTCCAAATTCAAAAATGAAGTCTATTTTAAAAAATTCAAAACATATAAGTCACATTAATTAATTTAATAATTAATTCCCATTATCATGACAAATAGAGTGTTTTTATGAAACCATAAGTATCAAAAGATTGACACCAGTTTAAGTCCATTTTCAAAGTGAAATTGATTACAATGACCATCATTGGATTAAATGGTAAAAATATATTCTAATTTCACTTCAAAACCAATTCAAAAGATAATCTAATCATATAAATAAATTATATTAAAAAGCAGTTTTGATGTAAAATGCAGTATTTTTCACTATTCATTAAAAAATGAACATTGTCCGAAAAATACAAAAAATTCACACAAAGTAAATTTTTATGTCCCAATCATAAAGAATAACTTTTTTTGAAAAACATAGCTTATAAAATTTTCAAAAGATGTATTTAAAAATGGTTTTTCATCAAAAGGCTGTAAAATAATCTTTTAAAAATATTAGTGTATTCCATGCTTAAGATTGGATTTATTTTCATTTTAAGCCTCTAAAACACTATCTAATTCATTAATAGATATAGATAAAAATATCTATTATTCATTACTTACAGGGGATGTTACATCCTTCCCCCCTTTTGAAAATTGCGTCCCTGCAATTTATTTACTTATCGAATAAATGGGGGTACTTATCGCTGATTGCATTTTCAGATTCCCATGTTGCCTCTTCCATCATGTGGTTTTTCCACAAAACCTTTACCTGATTAATCAACTTATTTCGTAACACTTTCTCCCTGTGGTCAAGAATCTGGACCGGTTGTTCCTCATAAGATAGGTTCTCTTCCAGCTGAACTACCTCTGGACTCAAAACATGAGATGGATCTGGCATATACTTTCTCAACATCGAAACGTGAAAAATATTGTGTACCTGAGATAAACTCGGAGGTAAAGCCACTCGGTAAGCAACTGATCCAACTCTCTCCAGAATTTCATATGGTCCAATGAACCTTGGACTCATCTTTACTTTCTTACCAAATCTCATCACACTTTTCCAAGGAGAAACCTTGAGAAAAACATGATCACCTACCTCGAAAGATAGATCCTTCCTCTGGTTATCCGCATAACTCTTCTGCCTGCTCCGAGATGTTCTCATGTGCTTCTGAATCAGTTGAACATTTTCTGCCATATCTTCTACCAATTCTGGTCCCATCAACTTCCTTTCACCCACTTCATCCCAGAAAGCTGGAGTTCGACACCGCTTCCCATATAATGCCTGAAATAGTGCCATCTGTATACTAGAATGAAAACTGTTATTATATAAAAATTCAACCAAAGAAAGATGTTGGTCCCAACTTCCCTGATAATCCATAGAGAAGGAACGTAGCATATCCTCCAAGGTCTGAATTGTTCATTCTGACTGCCCATCTGATTGAGGATGAAAAGCTGTACTAAAATTTAATTCAGTACCCAACGACTTCTGAAGGCCATTCCAAAAGTTAGAAGTGAACCTGGGATCACGATCAGATACAATGGAGAGGGGAAATCCATGTAACCTTACTATCTCTTTAATATACAAACGGGAAAGTTTATGTAGGGAAAAATTATCTCGTATATCAAGAAAATGAGCAGATTTAGTCAAGCGATCAACAATAAACCAGATTGCATTATTACCTCGAGATGTCTTCGGTAATCCCACAACAAAGTCCATGGATATATTCTCTCATTTCCACTCTGGAACTGGTAGAGGCTGAAGCATCCCTTTCGGTAACTGCTGCTCTGCTTTAACCTATTGACATGTCAAACACTTCACCGTAAAATCAGAAATATCTTTTTTCATTCCATCCCACCAGAAATACTCCCGCAGATCTCTGTACATCTTAGTACTGCCAGGATGAACTGAAAACAGAGAACTATGAGCTTCACATAACAACTCTCTCTTAAACTGTGAATCACAAGGCACACACAATCTCTTCCCAAATCTCAAAATGCAATCATTATCAATGTTGAATTCAGGCAACTTACCTTTTTGAACCAGCTCTACCTTTTTCTGCAACTCACTGTCTTGCTTCTGTTCTTTCTTGATTCTATCTGATAGAGATGATCTCACTGATACCTGAAACAAAACAAGAGAACTTCCTGCACCAACAACTTCTATGCCAAATTTCATCAAATCCTTAACCAAAGGATCACGTTCCAAGCACAATATTGCTAATGAAGCATTACTTTTTTGACTCAAAGCATCAGCCACGTTATTTGCTTTTCCCGGATGGTAATGAATTATACAATAATAATCTTTGATTAATTACATCCATCTCCTCTGTCTCATGTTTAACACTTTCTGAGTGAATATATAATTTAAACTTTTGTGATTAGTATATATTTCACCCTTTACTCCATACAAATGATGCCTCCAAATTTTTAAAGCGAAAACAACAGCAGCTAATTCCAAATCATATGTAGGGTAATTTAGCTCATGAGATTTCAACTGTCATGAAGCATAAACAATTACCTGATCATTCTGCATTAGGACGCAACCAAGTCCTTTCAATTAAGCATCACTGTATATAACAAACTCACCATTCCTGGAAGGTAGTTCCAAAACTGGAGCATTCACCAATCTTCTTTTCAATTTTTGAAAACAATCATGACATTCTTTTGTCCAGATAAACTTAACACCCTTCGGAGTTTGCTTAGTCATTGGACTAGATAACTGTGAAAAATTTCTAACAAACCTTCGGTAATAGCCTGCCAAACCAAGGAAGCTACGAATCTCAGTTACATTTTTGGGTCTTGGCCATTCTTCAACAACCTTTGGTTTTGCAGGATCAACAGTTATCCCATCTTTAGAAACAATATGACCAAGGAAAGAAATTTGTTGCAACCAAAACTCACACTTGCTGAATTTTCTATACAGTTTATTTTCTTTTAAGGTTTGCAAGATAACCCTTAAATGTCTTTCATGCTCCTCTTTAATTTTAGAAAACACCAAAATATCATCAATGAAAACCAACACAAACTTATCCAAGAACTCATGGTAAATTCTATTCATTAAGTCCATGAATACAACAGGTGCATTGGTTAGCCCAAAAGGCATTACTAAAAATTCATAATGGCCATATCTTGTATGGAACGCGGTTTTCAGAACATATGCTTCCTTAACCTTCAGCTGATGGTACCCCGATCTCAAGTCAATCTTTGAAAAATACTGAGCTCCCTGGAGCTGATCAAACAAATCATCGATATGAGGAAAAGGATATTTGTTCTTAACAGTGATGTTATTCAGGGCTCTATAATCAATGCAAAGTCTCATAGAACCATCTTTATTTTTAACAAATAAAACAGGAGCACCCCATGGTGATGTGATAGGTCGAATGAAACCTTTCTCTAATAAATCTTGCAATTGCTCCTTCAACTCTAAAAGTTCAATTTGAGCCATTCGATAAGGGGGTTTTGAAATTGGCTTAGCATCAGTAACTAAGTCAACAGTAAACTCAACTTCCTGATCTGGTATTATTCCAGGAAACTCATCAGGAAAAACATCAGGATACTCATTTACCACTGGCACATCATTAATCTGAATAGTTCCTTTAATTTCAACGATGTGTGCAAGGTAAAACTCATTTCCATCTTTTACAAGTTTCTTGGCCTCTTGATAAGTTATCTACAGTAAGAGTTCATTCATGTACACAAACTGAAATACTTTCTGAAAAGAAACTTCTTTAGCTCTACAGTCAATCTTAGAATGGTAAATAGAGAGCCAATCCATACCCAGGATAACATCAAACTCTACTAGAGGTAGAACAATAAGGTTTTCAAGTAGGTTCTTTCCACAGATAAGAATAGGAAGATTCTTATAAATTCTTTTTACCTCAACATTTCCCCCATGTGTTTTTACCAAAAGTTCAGGAGTCATTTATTGAGATGGTACTCCCATTTTACTAGAAAAGGTTTCAGAGATGAAAGAATGTATAGACCCCAAATCAAAAAACACACTGGCATAATCTGAAAAAACAAACAAAGTACCTGATACAACTTCATTTGATGGACCGACATCTCCTGAAGTAGTTTCAAACGATTTCACCACCCCTTTCTACGTGTAGTCTAACTTCTTTCCATCACCCAAGCTCTTTGACGGACACTCGCTTGCATAGTGACCCATCTCATTGAACTTATAACATTTCACTAACTGTAAATCAAATTTGGTCTTACCATCACCCTGATCATTTTCAGGGAAATCACGAGCCTTATGTCCCATCTTACCACATCGGTATCACATTCTAGAATTCGGAAGACATTCCCTAGTATTCATTTTTTCACATTTATCACAAACTGGAAACATAGATTTCTTACCATCAGACTTTTTTGAAGAATTCTTACCTTTCTCCTGCCACCTCGGTCTCTCTTCTGTTGGTTGTTATAGAACACTTGATCATCGGCATACTCCGTTTCCACCTTCTCAGCACATCGAAAAAGATTTTCATAACTTTTAAACTCACGAGAAGCTAATGCCCTTCGATATTTTGGCTTTAATCCTGAGTAAAAATGATTGATTTTACTATCAAGGTCTCGGGTTAAATTTGGAGCATACCATTCCAATAGAGTGAACCTTTCTTCATAGGCATCCACTGAGTCTTCCTCTTTCCTCAATTCCATGAATTGCTTTTCCATCATAAGTCGAACAGCCTTAGGAAAATACTTCTCAAGAAACATACCTTTGAATTCATCCCCATTGAGAGCATCAATCTCATCAGCATCCCTGATATTTTTAACCATCGACAACCACTGATCTGCTTCACCCTCCAAACGATAAATATCAATACTAACCTTTTGATTTTCTGAACACCCCATGACATCAAAAATCTTCTCCAGTGCTTTAATCCACCCTTCAGTTAGCATAGGGTCAGATGATCCTCTGAATGATGTGGGATGTTGCCTCATGAAATGTTCCACCACAGAAATGTTCCTCTGCGGTTGATCTGGCTGATCTCGTGTATGGATACCACCGCCATTTATCGCTTGAGTCAACTGCGCCATTACTGCAACAAACTATTCACTTCCAATTCCGACCATCTCAAGATGCTAATTCGGAAGGTTATTTCCTTCTGCATGCCTTCCTAGCACTGCTTCCCTGTTTCCTCTGTGGAAAACAATTCTGAACAAACATGTCTTAGATGATGCAACATGGTAATCTTCAAATACTATATCACTTCAATCTGACCATAAAAAATTATTTTTGGATAATAATTTAATAGAATTATAACTCCTAAAGTTATCTAAACCGACCTCTGATACCAACTATAAGGCCCCAGCCTTAAACCTTACTTAATATTGAGTTATTACAAGATTACACCTTGATGGTCTTTTCGGGTTTAGATTTTTAGAGAATTAGATCATAAAACATGCATTACATTCCACATATAAACAAAGTGGTTACATAAAGATAGTATTCATTTTTCCCATCAATGGAAACATATTTAATATAAAACATGGATTCTTTCTTGACACTTCCTTGACACTATCATTATATCGTCTACCTTCCCCTTGACCTGTGAAAAAAAAATTTAAAAAACTTCGGATGAGCATAAAAAGCTTAGTAAGGGATATAAAAATATGGAAAGGAAACATGGGTACATATATACATAAGAATGAAATCATACTTTACCCATAAAACATAAGCACTTTAACATACCTCATCAAATCATGAATAAATAATAGAAATCAGAAGACATAAAGGTAACTTGAGGCATTCATAACATTCTTACGTAGGGAGTAACCCTCTTGGTTACGTTTGAAATACCCATCACAGTATATTCCCCAAATCTCTTCGGAGAAACCTTAACGTTACACTCCTTCGCGTTACCCAATGCATTGGAGAGCTATATCGGGCTCACCTGCCCTTAGTTTATCACGGAACCACCCGTATTCATAATAATTCCCAAGAACATCAACATAATCGTATCACATAAAACATGCATAAAGGAAACATAACATTTCCACCTTTCAATCACAAGAGATCAATACAACACATTGATATAAAAACATTATTAAACCATTTTCAATACCAAAATAAAAGGAAAGAAAAACATGGTATTTATTTTTCGTTTAAAAAAACTGTATGGCTTGTATAGGAAACCGAAACTCAAATAATGGTCACGGCGGCGGAGAAGTCGTTGTTGCCGCATATGTACGACAAAAACATTCCCTTTGTCATTTAGTAAATGCTTCATATAAAAAATATTCCTTTTGAATATACATAAAAGTCAAAGGGTTTTATACACCTTATAAAATAAGGTTGTGTATAAAACAAAATATGCCTCAATGAAAGGAGATTGAGACGAAGTTCCATACCTCGGGTCCGACTTGACTCGGTCATTCTTTAATCTCCTGAATAATAAACTTGAGTTAATTCCTACTTGTTTTAGAACTTTTATGAAGTTCATTATGCCTTTTATATCACTTATCTCCATGTCATGAACACTATGTAATTATTTAAGTTAATAACGGTCGTTTTAACGATCATTGGTACTTGAGTGAAAAATAAACCCTTTATAATTAAATGTTGTTCATGTATCCATTATATACAAGATTATAATCATTATGTATATATCATATATATCCATTATATACATTCATTTATAATATTACATAATCATTTAGAGGTAATAAATGAAATGCACCGTTCATGAAGACGGTAAGCCGTACGTACGCATGAATGCTACTTTCATTTCTATTTCGTATTTTATAAAATGGAATCATAATTATATAAAGGTATATTATAATTACAGTATAATATCATATATAATATCATAGTTCCATCCTTTATACGTCCCACATATGGTATTTAACGAATCAAATCACTTTGAGGGGGCGGTAGTCCACACTTCCTTAAATGAAGATATCACGTTTACCCATTATGGAAACCATAAAGGTATGCCCAAAATGAGAAATATATAAGCTTAAGGAAAACATAAACATATTATATATCATATATAAATATAGTTACATATTAATGTCCACCTTTGAAGGTGTTAAAAGAATGTTGAACAATCATCGTTTCGGGAGGCATAAATTCACCATCCACGGAAACAGTATGTCCTTTAACCATTAGATGTAGGAGTGTGTAAGAGTAGCTCAAATAATTCTTATAAAATCATCCTAGTATATTTAGGATAATTTATTTGGTACAAAAGAAAAGAATAAAAAGTGTTTAGGGGGTTGTAGAAGAAAAATAATACAAAAGGACTCAAGTGAAGACATTACCTTAAAATCGGGTAACTCTCTTAGATTTGAGATCAAAGGCTTCCTTGGGAAGACTTCTGCCCAAAGTGAGGCTCAAAGGAGTAAGATAGGGATGTGGAGAGCCAAAATGGGAGGGGTTTGGCCGAGCCAAAGGCTTTGGGAGTGTGGGTAAGGAGGTAGAGGTCGGGGCCGTTTATAAGAGGAGAGGAGGGGCACTCTTGGAAGGTAAAGAAAAGTCACTTTATTTTAAAATGGTATTCGGATTTAAGAGGTCCCACATTGATGTGTTTCGGGGATAAGGTTATAAGGATTCTAAATCCACCCATCCAATATGTTTTTACCATGTTTAGGTCTTAGATTTTACATTATCATTCTATTTTATTTAAATCGTTAAATAATGCGGTCATCACTGCATCATCATGATGTCATAAATAATTTAATTTATTTAAAGTCTAAAAATAATAAATAAAATACTATGATGTAGGAAATTTTTTTAGATTTCCAATGACTATTTATAATCAAAATTCTGATCTTTATAACCCCATGTAAAAATTGTTTTAGTAAAACATATCATGTTTGTGTCATTTTTACTTTTACATTAAATAAAAAGTTATTTATGTCATTTCCCATCCAAAGTGGCTCCATGGGGTCCCCAAGTTGACCCATGTATTGTCTTGGTCGGCCATGACATATCCAATGAGGTTAGGACATGTGTCAAGTTCATCTCATTTTGTTAAAGCATTATTTTTACCTTAAACTACACTAATTACCTCTAATCGCAATTAAGAACTTAAGAGTTACTATTCACCAAAAAATTATTTTAATCTCATTGAACCACATTTTACTTCTTAATTACAACCATGTATGTCGGATTTTTGAAATTCAAAACACAGAAGTGGTAAAATTTCATTTAAACGAAAAAATCAGTTTTTATAAGTACCACTTAGTGGTTTCACTATTCATCAAAAATTGAAGTTTTTCAGAAAAATACCAAAAATTCACCCTAATCTATATATGATATTCTTAATTAAAAAATTAATTTTATTTTACAAATCTCAAAACATATAAGTCACATTAATTAATTTAATAATTAATTCCCGCTGTCATGACAAATAGCGTGTTTTTATGAAACAATAAGTATCAAAAGATCGACACCAATTTAAGTCCAATTTCAAAGTGAAATTGCTTCCAATGACCATCATTGGATTAAATGGTAAAAATATATTCTAATTTCACTTCAAAACCAATTCAAAAGATAATCTAATAATATAAATAAATTATATTAAAAAGCAGTTTTGATGTAAAATGCAGTATTTTTCACTATTCATTAAAAAATGAACATTGTCCGAAAAATACCAAAAATTCACACAAAGTAAATTTTGATGTCCCAATAATAAATATTAAGTTTATTTTGACAAACATAGCTTATAAAATTGTCAAAATATAGATTAAAAAATGATTTTCCATCAAAAGGCAGTAAAACAATCTTTTAAAAATATTAGTGTATTTCATGCTTAAGATTGGATTTATTTTCATTTTAAGCCTCTAAAACACTACATAATTCATTAATAAACATAGATAAAAATATATATTATTCATTACTTACTTGGTATGTTACAGTGGCAGCCTGATTATCTAGTTTGATAGCTTTGGGGCAAGTCATTAGTGTGGAAGATCGAGGAATACGAACCCCCAATGTGTTAGAGACCCTATTGAGTGATGGGATTGCAGTGGTATGGTTATTATTCTATGATTATGTAGGACCTTTCCACCAGCTTTTAGAGGAAAATTATGAACATCTGCTCCACCTTCATGTGCGAGTTTATTTACACCACATCATGAATGGAGTTTGAATAGCACTAGGAGGTCTAGCTGAGGAGGAGGTCGTGGCTGGGGTCATCCAACCCTAGATTATAAGCAGCGCCATCAGAGAATTATTGATCGCAGTAGTCCATATATTGCACAGGGTCATGGATTAGTTTAGTTTCATTCATTACAGTTGATCCGCAAGGATCAGGCTGCAGGACCATCTACAGTACGATGTACTATTCTAGTAGCATCCACTATTGACTTTTTTTATATAGCTTCATGAAACTATAATATTTCAATATCTATCGTAGAAAGTCTCAGACTAGTGATGCAATATAACTATAGGGTAATTACCCTCTATAAACTATTGGGAATACAGAAAGAGGGCATATTCTAGTACAGGGACTACCTCCTTGAGGTAGGTAGTTTCCCTTTATTAGGGAATTTATTTGTTCTCAAGATGATAAGATTTGATTAAATTCGCGAGATAGACTGGTTATTTTATCATCACGCCTTTGTAGACTGCTACCACTATAGGCTATATTTCACATCAGCAGAATGTAGTTGTTATCTTTTCAAAGGTGAGAGAGATATCTAGGCTGGGAGATCCAGACCAAAGCATCATGGGATAGTTGGAGTGATTTCCCTGATTACTAATATTTTCATGGAGGATCAAGGTTTTATTCAAAATAATTTCTCTCTAAAAGTTTATCAATTTACGGATGCCTTTTTCGATGATTTTTCTAGTTTACCTCTTTAGAGATAGATAGATATTACAATTTATCTTGTTCCAAAAGCAGATCTAGTGTCCATTCCTCCATACAAGATGTCACCTACTAAGCTTCAAGAGCTCAATTTTAAGATAGCGGACCAGAGGACAAAGTATATATACAGCCCAGTACATCCTCTTGGGGATTGATCATGATTTTGGCCTATAATGTAGATGAGACCTTACATATATACATGGATTATAGAAGGTAGAACTAGATTATGGTCATGAACCCTTATCCACTTCCTCAAATAGATGATATCTTTGACCTGCTCTAATGAGCAATTGTTTCCTCTATGATCGAACTAAGATTGGGTTATCATTAGGTTTGAGTCAAACAATCATATGTACGTCATACATCTTTCTGTAGAAGGTATGGTATGTATGAGTACCTTTCTATTCCATTCACTCATAATAATAGACCCTCCATATTCATGGATTTGATGAATATATTTTTTTCACCCCTATTTGGACTCTTTTTTCATGGTCTTTGTGGATGACATTTTGGTGAATTTTCACACTCATAGTTACCATGCCAAACATCTTTGTACTCTGCTGAGTACACTGATAGGGCATCATATTTATTCCAATATTTCTATGTTAAACTTATAGATGAACAATGTCGACTTTTTGTGTTATATTATATCAGAATCAAGAGTATCGGTTGACCCTAATATGGATAGTGATATATTTCCCTAAGAGTAGCCCAAAAACATGTTTGATATCTGGAGTTTATTGGGGAAGGTTTTATATTATAGGTGTCTCATGAAGGACCTCTCACATATTTCTTTAGCTATTAATAGACATACAAAGAAGGGTTTTGTGTTCCTATCGTTATAAGCATGCAAGAAATCTGTTTCCGACACTTTCGCAGGGGCGCATGCATCCGTCACACAGAGGACACGCAGATGTTGCCCCAATTTCCCGCATTCGAAAGGTGATTGGCATCCACTCCCTATACAGGGATGTCTTCTCCTTGATCAAACGAGATGATGGGATTTCTAGTCTTCATTACATGGATTCCTCCTCGGAACTAATCACCTAGTCTAGGTATCTCTCATAGATTTAAGACATTGTTCATGAAACTCTTCCCAGTGCCATAACTTCATGGACACAAATTAATTACACTGCTTCTGTCAAGACGTTCCAAGCGGTCCGATCAGGGAAGCAACCTTCGGTTAGGGGAGTAGTAACATTGGGCACCACTGGCGTGTCTTGACGTTGGGGGATTGGCATGTCTGTCTCATGTCTCATATTATAAGGCTTGTCAAGGTTTTGGAAGCCCGAGGCATCCCACATCAGACATGGGGAATCATATAACGATGGCATGTATCTGAGTTTTTCCTCAGCTTCCAATGATTAAAAAAAGGTATCCATCAAGTTTAAATTCCAGGAGAGACGGATAAGACAGATTGTAACACTAATTAGATTGGATCAGATTGAGGAAACCTCTGTAGGGAACAATGATATTAGGGAGAACACATGGGTGTTTTCCCGAATTCTATCAAATGGAATGGGGAGTGGGGTGGCATGACCCCACCGGGATTTGGCAGCCTGGGTAAGAATCAGGATGAATGATGGCTCTGTGCTTCATCCTCAAAGATACTTCCTACATATCCCCATGGTGGGGAACCAAAGTCTGCGTAGTTCGGTAGGGCGATGAGACACCTAAGGGGGCGACCTGTGAGAATGGACACACGGATGGGACCGAGAGAAAGTGTAACCTCCGGGTTGGGACATGAGCTTCCTAAGACATATGGGATCGAGGGAGAGGTCTCGATGAGACATGAGTAATTAAATTGAACCTCATTAAGGATTCCAATGTATCCTCATGATAGGGAATCAAAGACCCCATAGTTCATATGGGGAATATAGTTTAACGTCATCTGGGACGGGGGGAAACCGATGTGAAGGGGGTTGGAGCGACCTATTGGTCGAATTAAACCTCATGGAGGCTTCCTACAGACCATGCCATGGCATGGAAAAAAGTTTCGTAGTTCGGGATGGGTTGGGGCTTACACTCTGAGGTGGCCCAAGGTTGTGGGGCATAAACCTCGTGGAGGCTTCCTACGTACCATGCCTTGACATTGAACAATGTCCCTATAGTTCAAGATGAGATGGGGCGTACACTCTGAGGTGGCCCAAGGTTGTGGGGCTTGAACCTTGTGTAGGCTTTCTATGTACCATGCAATGACATGGATCAAAGTCCTCGTAGTTTGGGATGGGTTGGGGCTTACACTCTGTGGCGGCCCAAGGTTGTGGGGCTTCAACCTCTTGGAGGCTTCCTACGTACAATGACTTGACATGGATCAAAGACCCTATAGTTCGGGATGGGTTGGGGCTTACACTCTAAAGTGGCCAAAGTTTGTGGGGCTTGAACCTCTTGGAGAATTCCTATGTACCATTCCTTGACATTGATCAAGGTCCCCATAGTTTTGGATGGGTTAGCGCTCACACTCTGTGGTGGCCCAATGTTGTGGGGCTTGAACCTTGTGGAGGTTTCCTACACACCATTTCATGACATGAATCAAAGTCCCCATAGTTCAGGATGGGTTGGGGCTTACACTTTGGGGTGGCCCAAATTTGTGGGGCTTGAACCTTGTGGAGGCTTCCTACGTACAATGCCTTGACATGGATCAAAGTCCCCGTAGTTCGGGATGCGTTGGGGATTACACGTTGACGTGGCCCAGAGTTGTGGGGCTTGAACCTCATGGAGGCTTCCTAAATACAATTCCTTGACATGGATAAAATCCCCCATAGTTTGGGATGGGTTGAGGCTTACACTCTGAGGCGGACAATGGATGTGGGGCATGAACTTCGTGGATGCTTCCTACGTATCATGCCTTGACATGGACAAATTCCCCATAGTTCAGGATGGGTTGGGGCTTACATTCAGAGGTGGACCAAGGTTGTGTTCATTTTCGGTGCTTGATCTAAGCTCACATGAGTCGTGCTTGGTGTGAGAAACAATAGATAGCACAGGCCTGACGACCACGTAGTGAATAGTGCGTCTGTAGGATGTGGAGTGGGGCTTACGCGTGGAGCGGCCCAAAGAGTAAACATGGGCTTAGGCGTGGTTAGTATCCCGGGAAGTCGGGGCTTACTGCAGGATGGAGGCCCGAGGAGACAAATCACATCAGGAGAGGGATTTGGGACTGATGAAAGGAGGATCCCCATTCCCTATCACACCCTCTGCTGGCCTTGGGACCGATGATGAAAGGAGGAGCAGAGATGATGCCTCATGGAAGGAAAACTAGAGGCTTACAACAAGGTGTCAGCCCTTCCCCGCGGACAAACGCCACTCCAATAAAGAGGATATCATCTCATGCGAGGGGGGATCCCTTCCCCATGGAAACGAGTGGGCATGGAGAATGTCCAAGGCAGGGGGACCATGCGTGCAAGGCGCGGGGTCAGGTCACAGTTTAACGTCTTGTGCTGAGGATGATGGTGCATGGAAGTTTAACATCCTCCATCTTGTACGAGGTGGGTTTGCTCTGCACCCATAGTGCTTACATAATCGGTACCCTCTGCTCCTTTTGGGAGGGAAGGCATCGACAATGCCGTTGCAAGGGGTTTCATGGAGGGAACCATCGAGGGGTCCATGTTAGCGTGGCTTTGTGAAAAAGCAATAGCCGTTAGCGTGCCTATGTGAAGGAGCATGAGGAAAATCAACGCAAAGGGTGGTATTGTCCAAGGGACATTGACGTTACATAGAATGAGCATAGAAGTTCGTACAGGAAATGGTGCTTGATAGGGATGCATGGGGCATGAAAGGCACCCTTGAATGGAATCCATGAGAAGAGGATTGGGCGCCCACATAAGGAGGCGCCCAGGGGCACCAAGGTGAAGGGTCTCGAGGAATTGTGCGCAACCTTCGAGTCTTTCGTATGAAATAATGGCTCTGTGTGAAAAACATTGGGATAGAAAGAAATCAGTGGTGCTTGCAATTAAATGGAGCCAAGGTTCTGTGCGCAACTAGAAGGATTGTCTTCAAAGAGAGGAAATGCACGCAAGTGGGAGAGACAATGCTCAATGACAAGGGTGCGCGCAATGGAAGGGTTTATGTGCAATTGGCCGGCCTGTGTGCAATGGAGTGTATTTCATAAAATTGGTAGACCCCGAAGTGATTGGAATTCAATCTAATCCATAGGGATCTCGTGCAAAGGCAGACCCCAGGGAGACATGGTGCAAAAAGAACCGTACCTGAAGGCCATCTTTATGAGTGCGAAAGACGAATTTCGCACACAAGAGACAGTTCATATTCATCAGCCCCAATGTGCATGGTGTTCGCCTTCTATTTATAGGCGTTCAAGGTTGCAGAAATTAGGTCGACATTTAAAAATTGCGGAAAGAATGTGGTGGTGTGAAATCTCGACTGCGCGAGTCGGGCCGCAGAATATTCCGTGCGGGACATTTTTTTTAGGCTTCATGGAATTTATTTCGCAGGACTCCTTCAGCCCCCCCCCCCGGATGGGGTCCTCATGTCCGAATATGACTTTTCTTTTTCATTTTGAAACCTTCTTCAGCACTTGAGCACTTTTCGGCATCTGCAAATCCCCCCCTGGAATTGGTTCGGTGAGGGGTTGCACCGGTCGGATTCTGAGGGAAACGCTGAAATGCAGGGTTCCATGGGTTCCATGTGTGAAAAAATATAAAATGGAGTGAAAAACTCAGAAAGGCACACATTTCTCTTTTCGCACAGGTGCAGAGACCAGGAATAGCCTATAAAATCCGCCAAGGGTCCCAAGCTTCGTATGACTTTTCTCACGTGACAAGCTTCGATCTCTCGTGCGAAAAAATTCCTCCAGCCCTGCGTGAAAAACTACACTGGATATGTGTAATTACACAAATATCTGGTGTCATTTTACACGTAAACACAGGGTTTTTCGTGCCATAGTCTGAAAATTCACGACACTTTCTGATTTTACACGCCGCCCTCTCTTATTTCACGCTAACCACCCGAACACTTTTCTGAAGAAGATGGTCATGGACCAGGGAGAAGTCGTTGCTCGAAGGGCTAAAATGGTTGCCAGATCAGATGTATATAGCGCCAAAAGGATTATCTTCAACAAACATACCCTCTTAAATATGTTATCCCCCTCCAAAACAGAGTATGCTCTGTCCAACAATCTGTCATCGTGGGACTTCGGCATTCTGGTGGAGGTCCCTCTGCCGGGCATTGAGGTGGATACATAATATTTGTGGGTGACCCATGAGGATGATCTTCCTCAATACAACATTACCAACAATGGACATCCTGCCAGAGAAACTAGGCACATGGGCGTATACGTCCTGAATCCAAGGAGAAGGTCCATTGCTGGGTTTGACCCTGTCATAGAGACCTCCTTGCCCCTCAACACGAGCACCTTTCGCCAAAGAATCACTGACAAGACAAAGACTGGCAGCAGGACTTGGACCTGTGGTCCGGAGAAAACTTCACTAGTGAAAGGGAATGGGCATAATGGTTTCACAATATATGTGACCAATTTGGGGCCTAGCAGCAACATATCGATTTATTTGAGGCTATATGGACATCAGAATTCCATTTCTACCGCCAACATGAGCTCAGGCTAGAGCTATTCACCCAGTGGTCCCATGATACCCACACATTCCCTATCCATCATTGAGATGTCGTTATCAGTCTCTGGAACATCCACTGTATTGGGGGTATCCCATTGAAGGGACATCAATATGAAAAATTCCTTCCTCCAATGAACGCCTGGGGAGACTGTTCACGGACCCTGTTACTGACGTGGCACCTGCTGGAGCTGGTGATGAAGAAGCTGGGGGTCAAGAACATCCTGAAAGACATCGCCTACAATGAACGGTTCAGCCTGGTCTTGGAGAGGGATCTGGAAGTCAAGATGCCAGGCCTGGGGAGGCGGTGTCCAACCACGGCACAAAGAAGCAAGAGAGGATCATACTAGAGGATCCGAGAGGTGGGGCACTACCAGTCATGAGGCTACAGCATAAACGAGAGTCAAGATCCGAATGTTCAGTATGCTGTATTTCTCGCTACATTTCTGAGAGGGTGGATCTTGAAGGTGAGGGGCGCAACGATGGGAATCCATACAGCGACCCTAGTGATGGCAGGAATCATGGCTACCCACAAGAGATTCAACCTGGGAGTCCCTGTGCTGGCTCAGCTGTATGCCATCTTGGGATGCATATCAAGAGGGAGATCACCTAGGAGAGTCTGTGGCCCTTTCCAGATCTTCCATGCCTGGGTTGCGGATCATTGTGGAAGATACACCTTCCTGAATTACATCCATCCTCCTAGTAATGGCCGGCGACCCTCTCTAATGAACATTGTCGCGGTCATGCCGCTGATGCTCAATATAGAGGGAGTAAGGATTAGAATCGGTAACCATGCCAAATTCACCATCATCCCATTTCCCACCCCAATAGGCTAGATGATAGACAATGGGAAAGGCTCACTAGAGCATAAGGAATACTTCCAGAACATTATAGGTGGGGTACTTGTAGCCTATATTGATTTGAAGATCATCTGTGAGCCTTATGTGCCCTCCATGTTGTCCAGACAGTTTGGGTGCCTCTAAAAAATGCAAAAAAAAGTATACACAGACATCCGAGAGAAGAGGAATCCCTGTGTACTTCATCTGTTGTGGCTGATGTTCACAAGATATGGCTCTAGCGACATCATCACCTTTCCTCCCACAAGATTTGGTGCTGGTCTTTCAACCGAGTATGCCAAACATTGGGCCATAGAATACACTGAGGGGATTTTAAGGAAGCACGTTCGGCAACTCAAAGTCGCCAGTGTGGAACTCAGTTGTCAAGAAAGAAGGAAGGGTGCTGCTAGAGGGATAAGATCAGAAGCACATAATGCAACAGGACCCACATAGGCTGGGACCTCAGCAGTGGTGTGTCTCATGGTGTGGCCATTCCCTCATCGCCTAGAAAAGGAGGGTCCCACAGGGTGGCCAGAGAACTTCTCAGAATGAAAATAAGACACCTTCTTCAATATTCTAAAGATGACGTTTTCCCTGGGCTATGGTTGGCTTGGTGAACCCTGCGATAGTCAGTGAGTACTGAAGTCCTCTCTCCGAAGATAATGCGAGATGGGATCTAGCTGCCAGAATTCGGGCTTGTTCGTGTGGTCGACATAGTGAACTTCCATCTAAGACATGCATATCTGACATCCATGGATATGTACGCATGTAAATGGGGTTTTCATGTGGATCCACATCTCTTGGTAAAAGTGATGTTCATCCAGGAGCATGATCTGGAAATGATGCCGATGGAGGATGATGATAGTAATAATGAGTCGAAGGGTATTGAGACAGGAGAGGAGGGAGAAGGTGATGGAGAAGAGGATCCTGAAGGTGAGGGGTCTAAGGGGGTGTCCCACCAAGGGAGTCTCCGATAGAGCAGCGAGATTGTCGGGTCCAATATGGATGTGACTGAGCTACTCATGGTTTGAATCGACCCTTATCTATCATCCTTCTTTTCTCCACTTTCCTTTCCAATCCTTAATCTTCCTTCCTTATCTTAATAAAAATTATATTGGTGCTGAACATGTTTCTCCAGCCAAAGGAGGGGGGAAGCGCCAATGGAGAAAAGTGGGGCAAAGACACTCATTATCGAGCTGACAAGTGCTGAGGGATCCCCCTTTATGATATCTCTTGTAGTGGCCAGAACCCTAGAGGTTGGCGCCTCGGGTTTCTATATGTTTCTTTCTTCGATACGGGAACTCATTTTCGTAGGAATCAACTGATTAGGGTGCTTGTTTGTCTGTATAGTGATCAAAGCATTGGAGGATCTTCAGGATTTTGAACTCGAACCGTCCGTGAGTGATCCGATTGAAAATGTAATGCCCCATCTAGAACATGCCTCCCAAACTAAGTCAGCCCCGACAATTATTGAGAAGGGAGCAGTAGACAACAGTAGCGCTGCTGTCGGGGGTAGGGCCGGTAGTTGACAAAGGCACCCCCAGGGTCGAGGTGGGAGAGGAAGGTAGCCTAGATTCTGAGGAGCCTATTACCTTGGGAGGAATCCCCATGGTGGACCCTGCTACTAGCCTGTTGTCTATCATTCCAGCATATCGGCCCACTAACCATGAGGAAATCGATTTTTCAGACTGAGAAGCATCTGAGGAGAGACGGATGATGTGGCACAAGGGGTGGAAGTGATTTTGGAGTTTTTTTAGTCAACGTTAGATGGAATGGCAGAAGAGGAAGGGCTCACTCCACACCTGGCTGTGATTCCTGTGTGTTGGAGGGGCAGGTTCTGAACACCTTCACCCAATGGTCTATGATTACATGGCCAAGATGGTGCGTGAGAGCAGCCGACTCTCTGACGTCGCCCAGTTTCAGGAGGAGACAGGAAGTACCCAATCATTTTTAGGTAAAAACAAGAGGTTCATCAGCTCGAGGAACAGGCGAAAGAATAAGAGATATTCATTGATAAATGTTTTGAGCTCGTGGATCAGTTGAGGGCCCAGTTGGCAGATTCCCAAGAACAACTTTTGGTAGTGAGTCTCCAGATAACTGAGCTCCATGCTGAACAGGAGCAGGCATGGTCTAAAGTCAACAAACTACGCTCTGCGGCCGCTGATGAAGAGAGAGTCGTTAGGGGGAAGGTGGAAATCCTGGAGGCCACCAGCCAAAAGGTTGCAGCATTGGAAAGATCCATCCAAGAATCTGACCCCTAAGGGACCTGTTTTGGCTGAACACATAAACTTTTTTCGCATTACTGCTTCTTGTTTTTGAACTGTATGTATGGAAAATTTTATTTACTTGTTCCTTTTGGTTTAACGTGCTCGAACACAATCCCGAAATGAATAGAAATCCATTCCTATGCTCATGTGGGCCATACCCGACGTGATAAACAGGGAATGCACATACTATCTCTTTGTTTGATTGTGGGAGAATCAACCAAGATTTGGGCATTCGATATTCAAATCTGGATGTCCCTAGAGAAGAGGATGGCCCGATCAAAGGAAGAGGACCTCAGATCGATCGATGTATCGTCTTCTGAATGTGGTCTAGCGCACGTGTCGGGAAATTCTAGGGGAATTGGAATCAGTACGAACATAGGGGAATGAAAAAGATGAGAATCATGTTACCTAAATTTGTAACACTATGGGAGGGGCATGGAAATAAGGGAAAACTATTGATCGTGTTTAAAACACAGCATCCCTATCGCGTTAGCCTGAAATGGGAACAAAAAATGAGGTTCGATCGCTGACCATGTTCGCAACACGAGACCTAAGTCAAATATAGTCCATCATTCTTCCAGAACGTTGGCCCAGGACAGCAGGCGGATCATAGGTCGGGAATCCATACTGTTAGGGGATCCTCTTAGACATGAAATAGGATGTGGATACGAAGAAAGGGGCACACAAAGCGTGGAAAGTGAAGTGGTGGTTTGTCAGAACAGAATAATACACTCCCAAAATTATGCCACCACGGTGGAAGCACATTGGGCGGGCGCATTAATCAGATCATGGATCATTATTAATTTTAGAAAAGTCCTCTCTAGTGAGGGAACCGTCACTTCACAATTTCATTATGGGGAAACCTGAACTTGTTCATGGAAAATTCTACAGTTATGAAACTCCCCAGGGGGGACAGGCCATGGGGCCAATGGTGAGAAATAATGGGTTTTGTGATCCCCAGGGATGGACACGAGACGAAATGTCTGGGTGTTCCTACATTTCCCATAATTATGGGAATCAAGCCACACATAGTTCTAGAAGGGGTCTTAATTTAAGGACATAGAACTCAGACTAGGGATTTGTAAGGAATGTAGGGGACACATGGTAAGCTATTTATGAAACACGACGTGAATGAGGACCTGAGTCCGGATTACCATGTGTTCCTTGGGGAAGTGTTTAGGTCAAGGGACTGAACAAAAAAGGCTAGTTGGGCCCATGGGTAAGTGCCTGAGTGTTCCTACATATCTCTTGATCATGAAAATCAACCCATATGTAGTTCTGGGAGGTATCACGGTAATGTAATAGTGCAAATTATGAAAGGGGCATGCGAGTCTAACCCTCACACAAAAATAGATGGTATTTGATGTATCTTGTTTGTCCTTTAAGGTGAATGGTTTTTTTGTGAAGAGAACGGCCTAGAGTAGGAATTCCTGGTATCTCCACAAGAATCAATACATATACAGGAATTAAAAAATGGTATCATGTATGACCGATACCCAACGTAATTTCCTATATGATGAGGTCATCACAATGTAGTGATGTTTTTTATCATGCGTCCGGGATGATACTATCATAGTTTAGGGTCATGTGATTGGATTAGACTTCACAGTTTAAGGTCATATGGCTTGGACCTGAGGTAATGTCCATGACAAGATAAAGCATACCCGACGTGAATGAGGAAGAGGTCCACATCACCACCGTGCGTGATTACGGGAGAGGAGCCTCAGGCCAGGAGGCCAATGTGGGTAAGTTGATAAGGGGAAGGAGAAGCCAGCTCCCAGATGAGCTGGACCTGAAAGCACGATGACCAGGTGATCCTATGTATCCCATGAGGATGAGGATCAAGATGCACATATCTCTTAGAGAAGATACTACTTTATGGTCTTAGTGCATGGATCGCGATAGCCTCGAAGAACATTGTATTACATCTTTGTCTTCTTGACGTGTGGAGGTGCACCGAGGGATAGTGCCAAGAGTGTCGAGATTCCACCTGGACATGATGGGGTGGAACATAATGTGAATCATGTAACCAACATTCAAGGCCTAAAGGGACTGGCGTGATGAAGGAGGATTATTGCTAACAATGTTCTCAACACATCATCCTATCGTGTTAGCCCGAAATGGGGAAAAACAAATGTTCATCAACTGTTGTCCATGTTTGCAACGTCAGATTTGTATCAATTTGTTGTCTGAAACCCTCAGGTGCATTGGCCCATAATGGTAGGAGATCCCTTAGGCCTAGTATCCTTTCCATTTTGGGGGTCCCTTCAGGTGTGAATGATAATGGGGGCCCAAATTAAAGGAACACGTAGCCTAAAAAATGAATGGAAACATGCCCAAGTGGAATCATACACTCTAGGTCCTAGACCAGAGTACTCTTAGACACATCAGCGAACCATTGTAAAGCATCAAGGGGATCCACTAGAGAGCATCCAAGAGATGATGGATTCCCAGGAGAAGGGGGGAATGATGCCAAAAACCCAACATGAAGCATGGAATAACCCTGAATCACACCTATATATCCCCCTCATGGAGAGGAACATGACAAGGGGCCTAGGTGACCAGGAGATCATGAGGTCTCTAAGAGATGGGGCTGGACCTGAAATCTAACTATTCAGGTGGTCCTACATATCCCATAAGGATGGGAATCAAGCCACATGTAGTTCATGAAGAAAAAGATTAACGTCATGTGGGATGAAAAATAGTATAATGTCATGTGGGACGACATAGAGTTTAATTTCATATGGGAGGACATATAGTTTAACATCATGCAGGACGACATACAGTTTAATGTCATGCCAGATGAAAAACCGTTTAACGACATGCGAGCCAACATATAGTTTAACGTCATGCGGGATGAGCGTGTAGTTTAAGGTCATGGAAGACTTACAGTTTAAGGTTGTGCGGGATCGTAATCAAGTTTAAAGTCATGGAGGACCCTGGCAAGTCAGGAAAATTATTTCTTAAGGAACTTGGAATTGGTAGGAGGAGTTATACGCTCACATCCATGGTCACCAGTAAGTACGCACCATTGGGATAAACCTTATGAACAATGAATGGTTCTTCTCATTTGGGCTCCGACTTGGGTGGTTTCCTACCAGGGATCATTGGTTCTCTAATGTCTAGTTCCAAGTCACCTTGCATGAAATTGCGGAGGCAAACCTTCTTGTCGAATGCTTCAGCCATCCTGCTCTAATTCCTTTCTAGGTTGTGCAAGGTAGGTAGCCTATTCTCATCCAATGCTTCCAATTTAGCTAGATGGATTTCAGCCACTCTATCTTGCGCTTTTGGGTCAAAGACAACTATGTGCAATGAGGGGAACTGAATCTTGATGGGCAAGATGGCCTCAATTCCGTACAGCAGGGAATATGTGTCACCTGGGTGGAATTATGATTTGTCATCCGATAGGCCAGAGGGCATTGGGGAACATATCCAGACACCTCTTTTTGTTCTGAGCAACCATTTTCTGCAGAATGTTAAAGAGGTATTTATTGAATTCCTCAATCTGTCCATTTGCATGTGCATGATAGAAGGAGGTATGGTTTAAGAGGATGTTGTACTATGCATACAACTTTTTCAACTCAGCTGCTGAAAAGTTGGTATCGTTATCAGTGAGGATAGCGTGTGGAACCCCAAACTTATAGATAATATTGGAACTCATGAATTCAACGATAGAATGGGAATTTAATTCATTCAACGGAATTGCCTCGACCCACTTGAAATGAAATCCATAGTGGTCAGAATGAATCAGCATTGGCGAGCCACTGCTGGTGGGTATGGTCCTACGACATCTAATCCCTAGACTGCAAAGGGCCAAGAGTACTTGGTAGTTTGGAGAGGCTCTAGTGGCCGATGGACAAAGTTAGCATGAACTTGGAACGCATGGCACCTCTTGGTAAACTCAATGCTGTCGTGGATCATGGAGGGCCAAAAATACCCTAGTCTACAGATCTGGTGAGACAGTTTTGGCCCAGCCTGATGGGAACCATAGGAACCGGCATGAAGCTCTAGCATGACTTGTGGAATCTGATCCCCTAGAATATAATGGAGGAGAACCCCATCAAACTTGTGCTTATAGAGGATATGCTCAAGACTTGGACTGCTCTGGATGGTAAACTGTAGCGCGCGGTGTCGGATTCTCTCACGCTCAGCCCGACCTGACGGGAGATTACCGTGTTGGAGGTATTCAACCAAAGGTGTCTTCCAATTGGAAATTATTTCAATCACTGCATCCGGGTGACTCGGTGGTCTTGAGGTAGAGGAATTGATGGTAAGATGGCTTACCTATGGTCCATCATCACAATCTAGGGTAATACGAGTTATGAATCTATGACACACCACGTGGATAATTAGATCATCCTGTTTGGGCTCTACCAGTCATGCAACTAAGCTGGACAAAGCATCCGCTCGACCGTTCTGTGACTGAGGGACATGTATAACCTCTGGCCGAGAAGGGAACTGGGCCATTAGCTGGAGAGTGTGTTCTAACAATGGTACGATATCTATCTTCTTGACACCATAGTCTCCATTGAGCTACGCAAAAATTATCTCAGAGTCCCCTTTCACACGCAAATGGGGCACATCGATCTCAAGTGCCATATCGAGACTAGTAATGAGGGCCTAATACTCTGCCTCGTTGTTAGTGCAACCTTATGACAGTAAGAATGAGTATGGCAGAACAGCATGCGCCGGGGTCATAAAGATGATACACATACCTAAACTATTGAGTTGAGGGTCATTGATCCTCCTACCGGTGGGGCTCTGGGAGGCTCCATCAAAGTGGATTTTCCATCATGGGACGACTTGATTGACTGAGATGATTTCCTCAACGGGAAAATACAGGTCCAGGGACTAGCATGCTGAGGTTAGATGGGCAGCTAGAAAGTCTTCCAATTATTGTCCCTTGATATCCTTCTCAGGAAGAAACCGAACGTCAAACTACTGAAAGATTACCTCAAACTGCACTAGTCATCTAGTCAACATGGGATGACATATGATGTACATCAATAGGTCTACTCGAGAGATCAACTATACCTCGTGGTGCTACAGGTAATGCGTAAATTTTTTATGGTGAATACAAGGGTAAGACAGCTTTTCTCGATGGCAGAGAACTGGGTCTCCATTTTGAGGAGCATGTGGCTGAGGTAGTAGAGGCTGTTCTCTGTCCCCTCAATGTTCTTCATGGCGAGAAGGGCATCGAGGGACCGTTCCAGTGTGATGACAAAGAGGACAAGCGACATCCTAGAGATAGATGGCTTCAAGTCTGGAGGTCAGATCAGATACTGCTGGATTTCCTCAATGGAGGTTTGGCAATATATGTCCCATTCGTATGTGGATCCTTTCTTCATTAACAGAGAAAAGGTCTTACATTTTCTATCCAGATTCACAATGAATCGGCGTATGTATGCTAGGAGGCCTTGAAAACCTCGAAGCTCCCAAATATTTCTCAGGGGAGGCATCTGACTGATGGCCTTGATATAATCTAGGTCAATATCGATGCCCTAGTATCTGACAATAATGCCATGAAACTTCCTGGAGGTGACTCTAAAAGCACACTTCAATGGATTCATCTTCAGGTTTTGGTAACAGAGGAAGCTGAACACTTTCTTAAGATCTTTGAGATGGTCCTGGAACTTGTGTGATTTGACTACCAGATCATCCACATATCACTTCACAAATATCCCGAGGATTGTCTTGAACATGCAATGCATGGCCTGCTGATAGTTGGTGCATGTATTATTTAGGCTGAAGTGCATAACCTGGTAACAAAAAGTACCTTTGGGCACCCTGAAGGCCATGGACTCTTCATCCACAATGGCCAACCAGATCTGGTTATATCCAGAATACACATCCATGAATGAGAGTTCTTGGAACCCCACCATAGCGCCAGTCAACAATTATATCACTGGAAGTTGAAAATCATCCTTCGGGCAATGGCAGTTGAGATCTCTGAAGTTGACACAGACTCTGATCTGTCTGTTTTTCTTCCTGACTAGTACAATGTTGGCTAGCCTCTTGGGATACTGGACCTCCTTGACGAATTTGGCCCTAATTATCATGTCATCCTCGACCTCGAAAATGACACTGTGAGAATGGTGCATCTTTCTAATAGGCTACTTGAATCGGTGTTGATTTTCTAGAAGACCGAAGCTGTGGGTGGCTACATGAGAATCTAATCCTGGCATCTCATTGTAACTCTAGGAGAATACATCACAGTGCTATTTTAGGAAGCCTATGTACTGCTACTTCTCTTCATGGGTCATAGAGGTGCTTATCAATGTGGACCTCGGTTTCGCATCGCTTCCGAGGTTCACCTGTACCAACTCATCGACTGTGGTGGATACGCCTCCTCAAAGGCAGGGGCATCCACTATATCCTCTTCTCCACTTATGGAGGGATCCTCTGTGGGGGAAGCTGGTTTTGAGTTACCACCCCCTGATGGGAGGCTATTACCATCTTGTGCAATAGTGATTATTGCAGGGGAAACTCCATCGCTACTGAGACCAAAGTGACAAATGCTGTCGACCTGATCCCATCTGGTCTCTGGCCCAAGGGGCCATTCTTGACAATATTAAAGTAGTAGTGGAACGTCGGATGGAGCCGACTTATTCCATCCATTATGAAATAAAAAAGTATGATGTACCACTGTTTCCATGAGATGGATGTCCCGATACCTGATCGGAGTGGGAGGCTCTGGGATCACGGAATCCAAATTCATATAAGAATATAAAGTGATCTTCTAACGCTGCCTAGATTTGGGAGCCTGGATTTCCCTTGTCCCATAAATGACAAAACATTTCCCCATATTGTATTTGTGGCCTCAAATCGTTGGATTGGGAAGATGTAGGCATCATTTAGGCCTTCCCAAGGGTCCGTTGTAGCGGTGACGGGCTCAACATCGCATGCCTGGACTTGTTTATCTTTGCTCTTATAATAGTCAGTGTCCAGGTAGCAGGCATCACAAGAAGAAAAAGGAGATGTGTCACCTTGGAGTACACCCACTCAACCATTAAGAGAGTACTTGAGGAATTGGTGATACATTAAAGGGACCTCCACATGGAGGTAGAGCCATAGCCTTCCCATCAATGCATTATTTGTAGTGTCCGGGGAGACAAACACGAACTCAGTACTTTCCACTAGGCCGCCTAACTGGGTCTTCAAGCATATCGTGCCAACCAGGGTCTTCTCAGTCCTTTCATACACTTGGATTCTTAAATCGGAGGGGTCATGTCATCTTTAAATAACATTATCTTCTATTGTGTCCGTTTCGGGATAAGGTTGATCCTGGATCCGGTGTCAATGAGACAATTGTGAACCTCCACACCGTCGAATTGTCCGGGGATATATAGTGGGGGGATGTTCCCCTATATGGGAGAGCCTTCATTCTCTCTATAGAATGACATGATGGCCTGAAATTCGGCCTCCTCAATAGTTTCACATGGAAAGCTTATGCAACTGCTATCTCCATCTCAAACTAGAGCGGGCTCCTAAAAGCCTCAGTGTGTGCTTCATGCATATCTGGCAACAAGTGAATGGCTTCCAGGATAGAAATACTCACTAGGATGACATCGAGGTGCATGAGGACATCGTACATCCATGCCAGATGTGAACCTATGCTTCCAGGGAGCTGCCCTGTGATGGAAGTGTTGGAACCACTTTGTGTATAGGTTTGTATTTGTTGTCAATAGTTGTCAATGGAATATCAAAATGAAAGAGATCATGAGGTACTCCGATGAAGTAGAGGAGTAGTGATTCAGACGATTGTTGTGCTGAACGTAAGTTCAAAGAACATGTTTCTAAGATGATACATTGTTTACAACAATGAAGAATGTGAGGAGTAATCCATCCAAGGATGATTAAAGCAGGATGGTTTTTTTGGATGAAGACCATGCAATTCCTCCTTATTTCATAAGAACCATGGACTTTGATGAAGACTATGCAATTCCTCATTATTGCATGAGAACAATGGGTTTTGATGAAGACCATGCAATTACTCATGATTGCGTGAGAACCATGCTATAGACTTCTTGACGGATTGAATCACATGGTTTGCATGAAGTTGATCATGACGGTTGATCGTGCTTGTCGACAAAGAAAACAAACGACATACAAGTTTGTTGACAAAGGAGATTCAATGGTGACATGTCGAGTTCAAGAGTTGTGGTCAATGATCTATGTTTGATTCAAGAACTTCGACAGAGGAATGGATGGTCTGAAGGCGGTACAAAAAGAGAAGATACAAGGTGGTGCTGTTTTCCAGTGTTTTCCAAATTTCAGGGCCTCAAAATCAACAAATGAAGAAGAGTGATTTTGGAAAAGGGACTTGCGCTCCATACTCTTGGAGGATAGGAAACTTGCGCTCCATATGTTATTGAAGATCAGAGCATCAAAATATGTCAAAGGGATAAGGGTCGCGCAAGTTTTGGTGAGGTCGCGCAGGTGAATTATGTGCCGGGAAGAGAGTTGCACGCCGACGCCTTGAATGTATTATAACTTGCGCGCCTATGGTTTTTCGAGATCAGAAGATCCAAATTTGGAAAAGGAAAGATGTTCACGCAAGTTTGGATGTTGATCGCGCAAGTGCCTAGCAGGGGCCGAGACTTGCACGCCGATGGATGACTTGCGCGACGCCGCGCAGGGGTTCCAGTTTGCCTATAAATACTGGACCACCCCTCCTCATTTCTTAATGAGCTCAAGACTTTGATATTGTTCGAGCTCTCGTTGCGCAGGTGGTTGAACCGCGCAAGTGGTAGTTGGGTCGCGCAAGTAGATGTTGCACGCCGACTGATGGTTGAGAGCCCCATGGGATTTGGGAAAGGAAGGAAGTGAGTCACGAAGGTTTGAAGTTCAAGAAGGAAGAGTCGCGCAGGTGCTTTGGAGACACTTTCGCGCCAGGTTATACTTGTGCGCCAGATGGAGACTTGTGCGCCGGGCTTGAAAAGGAGATCCCAATATTGTTGAAGCACGCCCGCCTTTCTGGAGCTGCACAAGAGCTAAAGATTGCCTGATACTTTCGGTGCAAAGCGAGATTGAAGAAGAAATATAAATGATACATGCATGTTCTCATGCATACATGGTGAATTGATTCTGACGAATGCCGAGTAAGCTGAACATCATTTATTGACCAATCACATAAGTTATTGTGATTCAGGCAAATGAAGACAAGGGGATCTAGTTCATTCAGTCATTGCACTAAAGAATAATGTTTGAACTATAGAGAGCATCAACTCGGAACCCTGATGCAAGCAAAGTCTCATGCTGAATAGGAGACAAAGAACATCAATTCACATTTATTGAAGAGACCTTCACGTCTATAAACTGAGTGGGACTTCACCAATGGTAGTGATCCAGGGGGAGTCAACGGGAGTGACCCGAGGGACGTAGTGAGCTATCCCTGAACAATTGTAAAGGCAGTGATCCTGGGACAGAGTGACTGTACCCGAACAGTTGTATCTGCAGCTAGTGAAACATAGTGGATTTAGGTATGACCGACAACCTGTCGGCGTATGCTCCTTAGACGTAGCCCTTAGTGGTGAACCAAGTAAAAATAGTTGTGTCATCTGTCTCTGCATGTGAATGTTTAATTGCTGATCATATCCATCATATAGGTTTAAGTAGTTCCTACCACCGTGGGAACAATATCCACAACTAAAAGAAGAAAAAGTTGCCACCCTGATTCACCCCTCCCCTCTCAGGGTGTCCAGGGGTCCTACAAGTGGTATCAGTGGGAGGTTAACGTATGTTGGATATTCTCCAGTAATTCTATTGAGAAGAGGATTTGAGTTTCTTTCCTAGTGTCAAAAATGAAGAACAGTCTTGATAATGATGCAGTAATTTTTGTGCAGAAATCTGTATCCACCAAGACTTTGACAAATAAGAAAAAGAAAGAGAAGATGATGAAGAAGAAGTCCCCCACATCCAAAGAAGATGCAGTGTCTTGTTCTCCATGCCATTCCAATAATGAAGAAACATTAGGCTTGGAAAGTATCAAGCAGGTGGCTCGGAACTCATCCAGAGGAAAGGATGATACCCCTAATTCAAGATTTCAGGAAAAACTCAGAACATATCTGCATGATATTCCAGAAGAAATGGTTTCTATTATTTGTAGCCTATTCCAATCTATGCAGGATGAGATCAATCGATTAGAAAGGGAAGATGACAATATGGAAAAGGGGTCGGAATGAAATGTTATGAAAAGTATGAATCTCATCAAATGGGTGAAAGTCTTTATAGAATAAGAGGATGTCAATGAGACATTAAAAGAAAGGATCCATGCACTTGAAGTTGAGCTGAAGAAGAGCAATGAAGTCAAGAGTTTTTGTTTGGAAGAAACTTCCATCAAAATCATGGAACTTGACTCTTTGTTACAAAACAAAGTTGAGATGCATGAAGATGAGGTTGAAATATTGAAGAAGACTTGTGAAGAGAAGATGGTCGCGATTGAAGATCAGAAGATCATCCTCAATATTGAGGGTCAAAAATCGGAAGCCCAGTTGACCAAGATTGAGAACACACATATTGAGACATCACAAAAGAATGAAATGAGTGATGCTTGAACTCAGTGTTCGTTGGAGGAGTCTAAAGCTGAAATGCCTCCAACATGTGATAAGAAGATTATGACAACTCTTGATTATCCACATCAAGAATCAGTTGCTGCTGGTACTCAATGCTCACTGGAGGATTCTATTGTCAAAAGACCTCCAACATGTGATAACAAGATCATGACTTCACTCTTTGATCTATCACAAGAAACTGAGAAAGTGAAGGTACCATCCAAACCATCTTGTACTCATATTTCTAAATACACTCCTATAATCAGTGCATGTGGGAATAAAAGATCTAAAAAAGTATGGATGAGGAAAGGTGAAAAGAAGAAACCTACCACCATGGCTAGGGTGGATGGGAAGAAAAAGGAGGAAGTGGGTTCCTTAAATAGAGCACATAAGATTAAGAAGATGGCCCAACAACTTAATACAGAAGACACAAAGAAGAAAAGATTTGTGGGTCAATGTTGGTGCTGCAAAAGATTTGGGCATTGTTCACTGGATTGTATTTATAGTCCCTTAAATGGAAAAGCATAGAGAATGCCTATATCAAAGAGAAGGAAGCCAAAGAAAAATAAGCTACATCAGCAGGTCCAGATGCATCTGTTTACTGCAAACAGATTTGGAATTCTTGATAACATCTGTGATGTATGCAACGATAGTGGTCACAATGCAGGCACATGTCCACATCAACATGCTTTCACTGTCGAAAAGAAAAGAATACCTCTAATGTCGTCAAAGAATGAATCAACTATCTTGGGGAGAAATCAGAAGAATGTTGTGAACACACACTTCCCCAAGAAGATCTCAAGTAGGGAAGATGAGAAGACCCAGGATTTTAGATCCATGAAATTGAAGGGTCATTCATCCAAAAGAAACACTATGTGGGATGAATCTCGGATGAACCCATGTGGAAGACCTAAACTAGCTGCAAAAGATCCAAATGACATATTGGTCATCTGGCCAGATGATTTGAAAAGAATAAGGAAACTTGAAGATGAGAAGGCCAAGGTTGGTGACAAAGGAAAAGGAAAACTTTCACATGATGAAGACACAATGCAAGAGAGATTTCAAACAAAGATAAACACACGTGTCAAAGATGTTCTATGTGAGAGATGCAAGAAGTCTGGTCACATTCCAAAAGGTTGCCTAACCTTAATACCAGAGCAAGAAGCAGTCCTTAAGAGGAGTAATATTGTATCATTCATGATGGCTGCTAAGCAGAACAATTCTCCACACAAAGCAGAAGAGAATGTGGACAGAGCCATGCCACACCAACAGATGTCAGAACATATGTTCAAATGTGCAGGCATGAAGACTAGAGTGAACAGAGGAACTTGGTTGAGAAAAGAACCTCAACCAAGCAAGTCTTCTTGATTAAGCAAGAAGGAACCACCTTATTCACCTAATCATTTGTGTATTTTATTTGTGCTAATAACGCAGGGAATTGAAGGTGAAGCATGCTCTCAAGGGGAGAACCTGAGAAGTAGTGAATGTTGTCAACTCTTTATAGCCAAGCTGAATAAGTTTCCATCCTTAGTAGATTCTTCAATTGATATTAAAAGATTATGATGATGAAGGATCACTCTTTATGAAGATGATGAGGAGTGTTTCTCATGAGGGGGAGAAGAATGAAGAAGCTTCCATAATCACTGTTTCAGTCAATATCAACTCCAGATGGACTCCAAAGCAGTTACTCTGTGAATTTCTTGAAGAACACACCAATGGAGAAGGTATGTCATTTCTCAATCACTATCCCTTGGTTACTCAGATCAAAGATTATTTTTCAAAGGGGGAGTAACTGAATTGATCAGTGACATAAAGAGAATGGAATTTCCCCAAGGTCACTTATCCTGCCGATTGCACATGAATGTTTTTGATCTATTTGCTGATGTGAGTGCAGGAGTTTCAGGTTGGTTTTTCTCTATCATAGTTGATCTTCTTCTACCTGGAATTAAAGTGGTAAACCCTTGAAGACAAGATACATGAGTTATCATCTCATGTTGGTATCATGATTTGTGGATTACGGACAGCCCTGTTGACTTAATCAAATCCTCTTGTTTTCTACATCGATCTTTGATCAAGTAGACTTAGAGTGAAATGATTAATGAAACATTTCCTAAGTGAGGATTGATACCCTCTCTACCATATGCTTTGTATTTCTTGCCAATAAGGGGAAGAGAAAGTGAAATGAAAAGAAACGCTTATTTGCTGAGAAGATTCTCATTTTGACATTGACAGGTTAATTTCAGAAGATGTATAAGGTATTGACAACAAAATACAACGGGGGAGATTGTTGGAACCAATTTGTGTATAGGTTTGTATTTGTTGTCAATAGTTGTCAATGGAATATCAAAATTAAAGAGATCATGAAGTACTCCGATGAAGTAGAGGAGTAGTGATTCAGACGACTGTTGTGTTGATCGTAAGTTCAAATAACATGTGTATAAGATGATACATTGTTTACAACAATGAAGAATGTGAGGAGTAATCCATCCAAGGATGATTAAAGCAGGATGGTGTTTTTGGATGAAGACCATGCAATTCCTCTTTATTGCATAAGAACCATGGGCTTTGATGAAGACCATGCAATTCCCCATTATTGCATGAGAACAATGTGTTTTGATGAAGACCATGCAATTACTCATGATTGCATGAGAACCATGCTAGAGACTTCTTGATGGATTGAATCACATGGTTTGCATGAAGTTGATCATGACGGTTGATCGTGCTTATCGACAAAGCAAACAAACAACATACAAATTTGTTGAAAAATGAGATTCAATGGTGACATGTCGAGTTCAAGAGTTGTGGTCAATGATCTATGTTTGATTCAAGAACTTCGACAGAGGAATGGATGATCTGGAGGCGGTACAAAAAGAGCAGATACAAGGTGGCGCCGTTTTCCAGTGTTTTCCAAATTTCAGGGCCTCAAAATCAGCAAATGAAGAAGAGTGATTTTGGCAAAGGGACTTGCGCGCCATACTCTTAGAGGATAGGAAACTTGCGCGCCATATGTTATTGAAGATCAGAGCATCAAAATATGACAAAGGGATAAGGGTCGCGCAAGTTTTGGTGAGGTCACTTAGGTGAATTATGTGCCAGGAAGAGAGTTGCGCGCCGATGCCTTGAATGCATTATAACTTGCACGCCTATGGTTTTTCGAGATCAGAAGATCCAAATTTGGCAAAGGCAAGATGTTTGCGCAAGTTTGGATGTTGATCGCGCAAGTGCCTAGCAGGGGCCGAGACTTGCGCGCCGATGGATGACGTGCGCGACACCGTGCAGGGGGTCCAGTTTGCCTATAAATACTAGACCACCCCTCCTCATTTCTTACGGAGCTCAATACTTTGAGATTGTTTGAGCTCTTGTCGCGCAAGTGGTTGAACCACGCAAGTGGTAGTTGGGTCGCACAAGTAGAGGTTGCGCGCCGACTGATGGTTGAGCGCCCCAGGTGATTTGGGCATGGAAGGAAGTGAGTCGCGCAGGTTTGAAGTTCAAGAAGGCAGAGTCGCGCGGGTGCTTTGGAGACACTTGCGCCCCATGTTATACTTGCGCGCCTAAGACTTGCGCACCAGATGGAGACTTGCGCGCCGGTCTTGAAAAGGAGAGCCAAATATTGTTGAAGCACGCCCGCCTTTCTGGAGCTGCACAAGAGCTAAAGATTTCCTGATACTTTCGGTGCAAAGAGAGATTAAAGAAGAAATATAAATGATTCATGCATGATCTCATGCATACATGGTGAATTGATTCTAACGAATGCCATGTAAGCTGAACATCATTTATTGAGCAATCACATCAGTGATTGTGATTCAGGCAAACGAAGACAAGGGTATCTAGTGCATTCAGTCATTGCACTAAAGAAGGAAGGGTGAACTATAAAGAGAATCAACTCGGAACCCCGATGCAAGCAAAGTCTCATGCTGAACAGGAGACAAAAAACATCAATGCACATTTATTGAAGAGACCTTCATGTCTATAAACTGAGTGGGACTTCACCAACGGCAGTGAGCCAGGGGGAGTCAACGGGAGTGACCCGAGGGACGCAGTGAGCTATCCCTGAACAATTTTAAAGGAAGTGAGCCTGGGACCGAGTGACTGTACCCGAACAGTTGTATCCGCAGCTAGTGAAGCATAGTGGATTTAGTTACGACCGGCAACCTATCGGCGTATGCTCCTTGGATGTAGCCCTTAGTGGTGAACCAAGTAAAAATAGTTGTGTCATCTGTCTCTGCATGTGAATGTTTAATTGCTGATCATATCCATCATACAGGTTTAAGTAGTTCCTACCAACGTGGGAACAAGATCCACAACTAAAAGAAGAAAAAGTTGATACCCTAATTCACCCCTCCCCTCTCAGGGTGTCCCGGGGTCCTACAGGAAGGCATGGTGGGCCCTTCCGACTAGACCGTTGGATGACTGGTATTGGGTATACCCCGCTACTCACTAGTTGAACCCTGAAGAGTAGCAGTCGGACATGGAATGGATGACTGCGATCGACTTGTATCTTGGAGAAGCTAGTCGAGGCACAACTGAAGTGGCTCTACCTGATCCAGTAGCACAAATGGTGGTTGAGGAATTCTTGTTGACACTTGATGAAGAGGTTAATTGTGATGAGTTTCGCACTGGGCCGGCTGGTTAGACATAGTGGCATGCACGGACTGGCTAAAGGTGACAACTGATGTGCCCTGATGACCCATATAGTCGTGGTTCATCTGACATTGGTGTCAGCTGGGGCCGTTGGGGAGGTTCGCCTAGTGGCCCCCCTTATCGGGAGTAATATATGGGTTTACCAACTCAACGGTATTAACCGAATCATACCCTTGACTATCACCGGATGAATCATCCACCAGTGGGTGGATCCTAGGGAAAATCCCCATCTTCAGGGGAATAAGTCATTCATCGGTGGAGAAGACGAAATTGAGTCAACCAGAGAGTCTGGGGAAAAATTAAAACCCCTCCGGGGTGAGAGATTCCCGCGTAAAAAAACTCGGTCCTACGACCGACCAAAACTTCTCAAGGAAGTGGCCTGCTACATGGATAGTCCAGAAGCTCCTCTGTTCGAATTCCGGTTCTATCATTTGATTTACCCACTTGTCAATTGAGGGTGGCTGAGGAAGTTGTGGCGGCACCGAGGCAGACAGCTTGGATGGTGGGCTGGCTGATGGAGAATACTATGATCATGATGATTAACTACCGAATCTTGGGCTGTCCTCTAAGGATTGTAGTGACCTGGCCGCTATATCACGATAGGATAGATTGACGACCAAGAATCTTGACACAACATCAGTGTCTGCCGATGGTGGGATATGTCATTGCTCTTTCACCATTGACTGCCAAAATAGCTCTCTGTTGACCCTAGCCGAGGCAGGGGCACTTCTGGAGATGATGGTGGCGACTATGTGGTCGGTCCCTGGGGGCACACCAGGTTCTCATCATCCTAAATATACCATCGGAGGGAGGCATGTATCATATAGACCACACATTCTAGGAGTAAGAGGCTGATATGGCTCATTCTTGCCCTATCCCTTGACTTGGTGGACTGAGGGGAGGGCTCCCGTGCTGATTCGCACTCCAATTCGGAGTCTGAGAAGCGGACTGCTCGGATTCATTTCTGGCCTTCCCCAGAATTCATCTTGCGGTAGCGAAGACCTTCCTTCCTGCCCCTGGGTGGCTTCTCGAGATAGGGTTGATTTCTGACATGGTGTCCTCTGGCCGCACTAGTGCTGGGGCGGGGAGGGTTTCCATCCAAGAAATCCAGGGTGCGAGCAGCACCGGGAAAAATGTCGAAAGGGACATAGGGAGGACTTCTGTGTTTAGCGATTGTGAAGTGAAGTTGGCCTCCACCTCTCTGACCACTGAGTCAAGGAAGACCTATTCCGATTGGCATGGGGACACGGGGAGGACCTCCATGTTGGAGAGTGACCAGACATGAAATGTCTCCATACCCGCAGTCTGTGGCAAGGGGAGTGACCCCGTACCTAGTGTAGTGAGCGTGGGAGAGACCCCCATATAGAGTGTTGTTGTCACAGGGAGGACCCTATCATCGGTGGAATGTGGCGCAGGGCAGACCTCCAAGCCGAGGTTGGAAATAGGGAGGGCCCTCACCTTCCGTAGTGGCGGCACGGAGTGGGCCTCCACACTGGATGGTATTGCGGCAGATTGGTCCGCAGCGTTCGTCGCCTGTGCTAGCGACCGGGAGAGTCGACCGAAGCTAGCTGTGGGGTGGTTGAGGCCTCAATCCATGTCAGGTGTATAAATTCCCTGGCTCAACGTATTCCGGGAGTTTGTGATATGTGTCGGTGGTGGATCGGGCCACACTAGTCACTAACGTTGATGCCCCATGGAGGGAACCCTCTCCCATTTGTGCCTAAAGCTGGCGTTTGGTAAGATGAACTGGGTCCAGTGTTGCTGGCGCATGACTTACCTACTCCTTGGGTCAGGGAACCGGATGACGGCACTCACGCGGCCTACTGGGAGCCCTCACCCAGAGCCGTTGAAGTGGGTCTCCGATTGGGCCAATCCGGGTATCCCCTACCTTGTCAGTGTATGGGAGGGAGTTTTCAAGGCGTTCCAGGGACAAGCTCTCGAAACGATTGAATGTTGGGGTGGGGAGTAGTGGCTCCTCGTGCAGCCCTTGGGGGGGGGGTGTTGATAGCAAGGCACTATTACCTCGAGATCCAAGTGGGCCATATCATTGGTGGGGATGATCCCCTATTCCTCATACCTGCGTACAAGGTCATTAATTTCCCTTAGTTAGATAATTTCTGATGGGGAGAGGGGGAGTGGGTGCCCAGAAGTTGTAGTGGTCGAATCTTTCATGGAAGAGGCAGAACTGTGAGGTGTAGCCGTGTCGATATTTCCCCTGCCCCTGCACCGGAGGGCTGGTGATCGGGCTCCGGATCCAACAACATGGTTCCTGAAAGCAGAGATATGAACTCATTAACACTACTAGGAAAAGAAATCGACATCCAGTTCCCCATCGTCGTTCCGTCTTCTGTGTCCAGTAGGGGGGATCCTGGATGATAACATTGCAAAACGGAATGCTCAACGTCCTGACTGTCCCAACATCTGGTGAGTTTCACGTCTGGCCTGCTATTCGCTTTGGGACTTGGTTTCGGGCGACTGGGTATGATGATAAGATATTCTATTGGTGGCTCAAATTCTACTAGTCTCCATGCTGAGGAGAGGAGTTTTACATTGGGTTCACCATTTCTATTTCCAATGCTTTCACTGGGGTGTGCGCATCCTTCATGCAGAGGACGTGCGACTATTGCCCCACAATCCCACTTTCCAAAGGAGGGCGGCATCCGCTCCTCATTCAAGGATGTCCTCACCTTGATCGAAACAGGATGATTGGTTTTCAGTTCTTCCTTCCTTGGATTCCTCCTCAAAACTCGTCACCTAGTCTGGGTCTCCTTCATATATTTAAGACATTGGTTTTGAAAATCTTTTTGGAGCCATATTTTCATGGACACCAGTTAATTACACTGCATTTTTTAGCACTTTCCAAGGGGTTTGATCATGACAACGACCTTTGGTTAGAGGAGTAGTCACATTGGGCACCACTGGTGTATCTTGACACTGGGGGATTGACATGTCTGTCTTATGTCACTTATTATAGGAATTTTCAATGGTTCGGGAATCCCGAGGATTCACACATCAGTCGTGGGGAATCATATTCCATGGTCATGTATCAGATATTTTCCTCAGCTTCCCAAGTATAAAATAGGGTGTTCCAAAAGTTTAACGTCCAGTAGAGATGGATCGGACTAATCGAAACACTGATTAGAGTTGATTAGATTGTGGATCCCCTAGAGGGAACACCAATATTGGGGCCAACATGTGGGTGGCTTCCCAAATTCGGTCAAATAGAATGGGGAGTGGGGTGGCATGATCCCACTGGGATGTGGTGGCCCAGGTAAGAATCAAGATGAACGATGGACTTGGGCTTGAGCCTCGAAGAGACTTCCTACGTATCCCTGTGGCGGGGAATCAAAGTCTGTGTAGTTTGGTGGGGCGATGAGACAACTGAGAAGGAGACCACTGATAATGGACACATGGTTGGGACCCAGAGGAAGTGGAACCTCCAGGTTGGGGAATGATCTTCCTATGACACATGGGCTCGAGGGAGAGGTCAGGATGAGACATGAGAAATGGGCTTTAACCTCATGGAGGATTCTTACATATCCCCACGACGGGGAATCAAAGACCATGTTGTTCAGATGGAGAATACAGTTTAATGTCATGTGGGATGGGGGCAAACCGACGTGAAGGGGGTCTGAGCAACAAGTTGGTGGGCTTGAACCTCCTAGAGGCTTCCTACGTATCATGCCTTGATATGGATCAATTTCCCCGTAGTTCTAGATGGGTTGGGGGTTACAGTCTGAGGCGGCCCAAGGTTGTGGGGCTTGAACCTCATGGAGGCTTCCTATGTACCATGCCTTGATATGGATCAAAGTACCCATAGTTCTGGATGGGTTGGGGCTTACACTATGAGGCGGCCCAAGGTTGTGGGGCATGAACCTCGTGGAGGCTTCCTACGTACCAAGCCATGGCTTGCATCAAAGTCCCCGCAGTTTGGGATGGGTTAGGGCATACACTCTAAGGTGGCCCAAGGTTGTGGGGCTTGATCCTAGTGGAGGCTTCCTATGTACCATGCATTTACAAGGATCAAAGTCCCCTTAGTTCAGGATGGGTTTGGGCTTACACTCTGAGGCAGCCTAAGGTTGTGGGGCTTGAACCTCATTGAGGATTCCTACGTACCATGCCTTGATATAGATTAAAGTCCCCATAGTTAGAGATGGGTTGGAGCTTACACTAGGAGGTGGCCCAAGGTTGTGGGGATCGAACCTCATGGAGGCTTCCTTTGTACCATGCCTTGATAAGGATCAAAGCCTCATAGTTCAGGATGGGTTTGTGCTTATACTCTCAGGTAGCCCAACGTTATGGGGTTTGAACCTTGTAGAGGCTTTCTACGTACCATTCCTTGACATTGATCAATGTCCCTGTAGTTCGGGATGGGTTGGGGCTTACACTCTAAGGCGACCCAATGTTGTGGTCATGGTTGGTGCTTACTCTAACCTCACGCGAGTCATGCTCGGTGTGAGAAACAAGAGACAGCCCAGGTCGGACGATCACGTTGTGAATGGTGTGTCTTTGGGATATGGAGTGGGGATTATGCATGGAGTGGCTCAAAGAGGAAACATGGTCTTATGCGTGGTTAGCAGCCCGGAATGTCGGGGCTTACTCCAGGATGGAGGCCTAAGGTGACAAAGCGCATCGAGAGAGGGATTTGGGACAGAAGAAAGGAGGATCCTCATTCCCTATCATGCCCTCCGCTCGCCATGGGGACCGAAGATGAAAGGAAGAGGAGGGATTTTGCATTCTGGAAGGAAAACCAGGGGCTTAAACCAAGGTGGATGCCCTTCCCCATGGAAAAACGCTACTCCAATAAGGAGTATATCGTCCCATGTGAGGGGTGATCCCATCCCCTTGGAGACGAGTGGGCATGGAGAATGTCCTAGGCGGGGGGGGACCCTGCGTGGGAGGTGTGGGGATGTATCACAGTTTAACATCATGTGTTGAGGATAATGGCGCTTCGCATTTTAACGTCCTGTAGCTCGAATAAGGTGAGTTTGATCCGCACCCCTAGGTCTTACATAATGGGTAACCTCATCTCCTTGTGTGAGGGAAGGCATTGGAAATTCCATAGCAAAGGGATTTTGTTGAGCAAACCATCGAGGGGTCCACGTTAGCGTGGCTATGCAAAAAAGAAATATCAGTTAGTGTGCTTATGCGAAGGAGCATGAGGAAAAGAAACGCAAAGGGTGGTATTTTCCAATGGTCCTTGATGTTACTTCGTACGAGGCTCGAAGGCCATACGGGAAAATAGTGCATGATATGGATTACTGGGGCATGAAAGGCACCCGAAATGGTATACATGAGAAGATCATCGGGCTCCCACGCAAGGAGGCACTCGGGGTGCACCAAGGAGATGGGCCCCGGGGAATTGCGTGCATCCTTTGAGCCTTGCACGCAAAATAATTTCCCTGTGTGAAAAACACCGGGCTGGCGCAAAATCAGTGGTGAATTCAAGTAATTGGAGATGAGGTTTTGTGCGCGAGTAGAAGGATTTGTGAGTAAAGTATAGAAATGAGCGCAAGTGGGAGAGACCACACTCAATGACAGGGGTGCACGTAATGGAAGTGGTTGCAAAAAATTGGTCGGCATGCACGTAATGGATGTGATTGCATGCAAAGGGCGGACCTTGAAGGGATTGAAATTCAGTCTAATCCATGGGGATCTAGTTCGAAGGTGGACCCTTGGGTGACTTGGAATGAAAATACCCGTACCTGAACGACATATTTACATGTGCAGAAGATGAATTTCGTGCACGAGAGCAGGTTCAGATTCTTCAGACCCGAAGTAGAATGGGGTCTCCTTCTATTTTTAGGCCTCCGGGGGCAGAGAAATCATGCTGGCCCATAAAAATTGTGCGACGTATGCGGCGGCACGAAATGTCGACCGAGAGAGTTGGGGTGCGAAATATTTCACACCCATGCCCAAGGAGTTTTGCGAATCCCGGAACATTCCACACAGGCCATATTTTTTTTCATGTCATTGAATTTCTTTCACACGACCCCTCTGGTCCCCCCGAACGGGGTCACTAGGTCCGAATATTACATTGCTTTGTCATTTCAAAACCTTCTTCACAACCTAATCACTTTTCGGCATCTACAAATTCTGTCAAGGAGATAAAATAAGAGGCTTGTCTCAACATTGATTCGAATTCATCCAAAACATGGAAAAGGTTACACCATCTTCTATGATGCATCAATAATTGGAATAGTAGTGGTGTTGATGCAGGAAGAAAATCCCATTGCATATGGATCATGGCAGCTGAGGCCTTAAGAGAAAAATTTCTCGACGCATGACCTCGATCTAGCATCAGTTGTACATGCCTTATATTGCTGGAGTCATTATATTTTATGTGAGAAATTTGTGGTGTACATAGACCACAAGATACACAAATATATATTTTCACAATGTGAAATGATGTTTAGAAAACTGAAATGTGTTGAATATGTTTAATCATTTGATTCTGAGTTTTCCTATATTTATAGATAGGGAATTATGGTTTCTAACACACCGATTCATAAAACCCAAAAACGGACCACATAGGAAGCCAATGATGAATTAATGTTAATGGGATTCTTCTCTAAATACTATCTAGTGTTTCATGACAATCTTGAGATATCTTACCTATCATCCTTTATAGTTTACTCTTCCATTCTTGAGAAGATGATGAGTATACAATTTTGTAGATCTTAAAGTCAGGTTTCTTCATGAGAGTATATCTAGAGATAACTGACCTCTGGATTTTTCTGTGGATAGAGATAATGTCTTACTTCTTTGGGATATATCATTGATCCTAAAGATATGACAGATGAGTAGTTGAAAGAGTCTAATGCTTCTCAGTGAGTTTTTAATCCATTAATCCCAATGATGTATTGAGAAATACGATGCCCGTATTGGTGTCTTGGGATGAAACATTAGATAAGAGACCTTATCAATAGGTTTTCCATCTATTTGCAGGCGAAAGAGGAGAAACAGGTACATGTAAGATTATAATAGCAACATATTGTCCTTGAATGGAAATGGGAGGATGTTTTTATGGATTTTTTAGTTAGTTTGCCTTGGTCTCCAAGGTGTAGTGATGTTATCTGGGTTGTCATCGACTACTAACAAAATCAACCCCCTTCATTCCTATTTGGGAGATATTATGAGTTCATGATATGGGAATACTATATGATTATGATATCATATGACTACATGGGGTTCCACATACTATCATTTCATATAGGGATGCTCGATTTACATCAAGGTTCTAGAAAGGTTCCCCGAAAGCTATGGGATCTCCGGTGACTGTAAAAACAACTTTCCAACCTCATAGAGTTGGAAAATTATAATCTACAATATAGGTTATAGAGGATATGCTCCAAGAATGTGTCATTGATTTTAGAAATACCTAGGAGAAGAATATTTCTCTCATGGTGTATACCTATAATAATAACATTTAGGTGACAATTTAGATGGATCCTTTTGAGGCCTATATTGTCAGTCGTTCCATTCACCCCTATTCTTAATAGAGGAAGGTGAGGAAAATCTACTAGTTCATCATCTCATTCAGGAGACTTTAGAACATATTCAGATGATCCAGAAGTGTATGATTGATTTTCATTATAGACAAAAACCTTATGATGATCATCACCAAAGACCTCTATAGATTGAGTTTGAGGGTCATTATTATTTTGGATATCATCTAGGCTTGGGAATTGATTGTTATAGAATCAGGGAAAGTTACCGCCTAATTACGTCGTGTTTTTTGAAATTCTAGAGAGAGTCAGGCTAGTAGCCTATCAGTTTCACTTACCTTAGAGGTACAGTTCCATGCATGTCATCTTTCAGGTTTCACAGATTTTCCAATATCATGTCGACTCATCTTATATCATTGATCACAAATAAGTTTAGTTATATGTCAATGCTACCATTGAGGAATATCTAGTACACATCATTGACTGAAGCAAGAAGGCTCTCTGAGGAATGTCTATCCCTCTCATATTAGTTATGTGGTATCACAACCATGTAAAATATGTGAATTGGGATAAGGAAGCTAATTTAAATGCTTAGTGGACAGAATGGTTCTCAAACATTGTCTTTGTACCCTTGGAAGGATAACTCGGGTGTGTTATTTTAATGGGGCAAGATTGTAAGAACCAGAGTTCCCACTCTGGTATGTATCTTTTATTTTTCATTCTAAATCATTAATTTTCACCTTATATGGATTCCTGTGTGTTTAGAAATGGTAACAGGGGTTTCTAGGAAATGTATGGAGCCTAGAAACCATTATTGTTTTTGGGAAAACAGGCTTGGCGTAGGGTTTGGAGTAAACAGTGCAGGAATTCTGCATGGTTTGGAAAACTATGTGAATTCTGTTTTTTCTAACAAATCCCCATCACATGGCTAGTGTGTGAATGTGTGGCCCAACTGTGAGGGTGACCCTTTTTCCAAGGTACCCATGCATGGTTTGTGCGCGGTCTATCAAACAGTGCAGACAAACCATTCACAGGCAAAATTTTGGGTAAAATTGCAGTTTTTCCAATAATGATCTAATTAATCTCCATCCATCCCATATACTAATTTATGTGGGATTGAAATATTTTTCTCTCAATTTGGGGAATTTTTTAATATATAATCTTGTAATCAAATGATTTCTATCATCCAGAAATGGTTTGATCTTTCATTCATCACGGTGTTTGGACCATGGTAAGTACTCAAGTCCTCTTGGTCCATTATCATTCTATTTTCTTCTCAACCGTGTTATCCTGGTATGAGGGTTTTTATTATTTTCATATATAAAATCTGATATGATGAAAATTAAAAGGCCAATACTGGAGGAGGAGATTCATACAACCCTATGGTGGGTGTTCTGTAACACATCCTGAGAACATGTTGATTTTGAAATATCTGTGTGTGGCCCACTGATTTCATTGGGAGCTATTTACTGAATTTTCATACCATGATTATAAATGTTAGAATCACCTAGTTATTATCCTTCCAAATATGTGATTATTTGATAGTAGTTACAGAAACAACTCATTCCGACCCATGATGAAGGTTATTCTTGGTTTGGGTATTAGTGTTTTTGTACGTTTGACCCACTATTTGATTGTGCCTTTGCTTGACCTTCCAAATGGTTCACCTTATTATAATAAATGGATTGTTTTTAATGAGAATTTTATAATGGAATGTACCATTTATCCTCACCACTTGAACTGCCAAAGCTGAGTTATTCAAATTCATTATTAAACGAAAAATATGAAATGGGATGTATGCCATGTATATAACTTGTCCTTAACAAATGTGATTGAATAAAGGTTACATGTCCATAGAATAACTTTCCATATTTATGGAATGTAGTGGAGTCTGACTCAATAATTTATTATTATTAATTTTTAATTAAGACATGATTTAATGGTTTCAATGCAACATAGATTATAAACACTAATGGATGACAAGGCTGGAACCAAATGAATTATTACATGATTATAAAATCAAATAGGAATAGAATTACTCATGATCTCGTTTCATTCTTAGATGATAATACCTTGGGGCTTGGGAACCAAATTATGATTCAAATATGAGGTTTATATTGATTAGCACCCACCAAGACTCCAGTTCTTCACTATTCTTTGGATTCTCGGTATACTACCATAGGGTCCATTACCTTGTTACAAGACACCACAAACACATTCTTTTATTCTATCTGTAACATGGAGGTTACAAGGAGAAATCACATAGGGAAATGTTCATGTTATGCCATGTTTTACCTTTTTCCTTGACCATGGAATCGATAGGTGTCTTATTTGGGAATGCCTCATATTACACTCCATGTATTACACTATTTTCCCATAGCTAGACTCATATAATTCTGAGTTATCATTCTTGGAGATCCATGTCACCACCCATCCTCAGGGCCCATGCCATGACTACCCCAATCCCACCTTCAATAGGCCAGGGGATGGTGACTAGCACCAAATACGTAAATCCCCAAAAAAATAGGGAAGGCATTACCTTTATAAAGTAAACACACACAACAGAGTACACAAGTGAAGTAAGAACTAAGTAAAACTGAGTACAAAAGTAGCTGCTGAAATGTAAATGGGCCAGTATACAAACCCAACTGAAAGTATAGTAAAAATGAAAAGAAAGTATAGCAGTATTAAAGTTAAATTGCAACACCAAGTCATCCCCTGGAAACCCACCTGAAGTGTTTGTAAAAATAGTCTACTTAGCTCCTCAGGTTCAGTCGTCTGGTTCGTGTACCTCTAGTCAAGTGGTCCACCTCCGAGTACCGTCCAGCTCCACAAGCCTCCACCTTGATCAGTGCTATCCTTCGTCTGCATCCAACACAACGTAGTGCGGGCATAGCCCGTGTAGATGTGAGTGTATGATACTCAGTAGGGACCCCGAGACCCAAAAAGGTCTCACAGAATCCACAAAGGATAAACAAGAAGGAAAGGTACAATCACGAAGTATCAACCGACTCTACTTAGGTATATGCCTATACATATACCTAAGTCATCAATTATAGTCCATCTCCAACTCTCGAACCCAAGAACAACCCAATCCACATAGGAAAACACAACCCAGTCCACCTAGGAAAGCAAGTCAATCACATCGTTGATAAATATTGAAGTCAAGACTCAGCTCACACAGGTATAAAACATAGTATAGCAATAGAGATGATCAGATGTAGCTACTGATTCATCTAAGCTGTCAAACCCACATACGATACAAGACCAGCTAAGCTGTCGGATCCACAAAGGATACCAGACCAGCTACTCTACCGAACCCACACAGGATACAAGTACAGAGGTCAATACTATCAGACCCACATAGGATACAAGAACAGTATTCATCGTCGTCGAACCCATGTAGTATTCCAGTATGGTATTCGTTGTTGTCAAACCCAAGGAGGATTCTTGTATAGTAGTCGAAGAAGTCGCAACCAGCTCTAGGGTTCCCGCACAAAGCATGCTCGATTCCAGGAGGGTACGATCCTCGATAAATTGAGTTGATACAAAAACTGTGACGAAGTCCAAAGTGGATATATCCCAAATTTCTGTCTCATCAAAGAACCGCAACGCGAACGACGGTGTGTCAATCTGACGCCCGGTCTTAGAGGTATTGGCTTTTCCGTTGCAGATGCCCTGATTTTTTTAAGCTAAACCAACCTGACCATACTCTAGCTGAGTCCAAACCACATTTGGAGTAAGACAGAAGAAACTTCTCAACAAAAGGATTTCAACTCAGTTGATGACACTTCAATCGGACGTCTGTTCCTTAAGTTATAAGTGTTTCCGCTCCGATGGTCTGGCTGGTTTCAGGTTCGAACCAACCCAGCCATACTCAAAAATTTCTGAAACCTCAAGTGTCATACACCGAAATAACCGTATCAATCCATGTATTCCTACACAACTGACGGTGCATCGATCGGAGGTTTGTAGCTCATGTTATGGGCAAGAGACCAAAAAATGGTCCGAAGTGGGGGTCTGGGCCCGGGCCGACCGGGACTAACCCCCTGGGGTCGGCCCGAACTGGGCGACCCGACCCGGGTCAGCCCAGGTGGGTCATGGACCGTTCTGGCTAGGCACGACATAGCCAGACTGGTCATGGCCCCGGCACGGGGGGGGGGGGGGGTGTGCTGGCTCGTCCAGATGGCCGAGCAGGGGTGCGTCCCCCGTTTTCCGTGAACGCGGCGCCAGGGTCGCATCGCTAGTCATCATAGATCCCGTGCGGCCGCGGTATCCTCCTCCCATGCCGCTGCAGCCGATGTCGTGGCAGGCTTTGGAAAATGGAGCGCCGGGGCGCCGCCGCCTCCCGGCGTCCAGCCGGTGTCGGCCGCCGCCTCCGGCCGCCGGCGCCGCCGATGTATTCCGCGGGCCACCGAAGTCATTCTAGTGGTTCAGTTTTGCTCTCGTCTGTGCCTGCGGTCGTCTCGGGACCCGAGCTCCACTACGAAGGGTTTCCCCTTCTTCGTAAAAGCATTATGCGGGGCTGAAACTCTACAGAAGTCTGGCACAAATTTCCGATAGTACATAGCCAGACCTAGGTAACATTGCACCTCCGTCACGCTCCTAGGTGGCTCCCAAGAAAGTATTGCCTCGATCTATGCAGGATCCCCTGCAACTCCCACCTCAGAGATGAAGTGCCCCAAGAAGTGAACCTATTGAATCCAGAACTGGCACTTCGATAGATTATCATAAAGATGGTACTCTCAGAGTGTATCCAGTACAACCAGCAAGTGGAAGGAATTTTCCTCCTCAGTAGTGGAGTAAATCAGTATGTCTTCAATGAAGACTACGACAAAACGATCGAGGTAAGGCTGGAGAATCCTGTTCATGAGACTCATGAACACTACTGGAGCGTTGGTCACGCAGAAGGGAATATCCTAGAATGAAAAGTGTCCATACTAAAACAAGAATGCTGTCTTATGTACATATTCGTCTCGAACTCTGAGCTGGTGATAGCCTGACCTGAGGTCTATCTTCGAGAACCATCGTGCTCCCTTGAGCTGATCGAAGAGATCATCAATACTTGGAAGAGGTTACTTTTTCCTCATGGTCACCTGGTTCTGGCAATGGTAGTCGACACATAGTCTATCACGACCCGTCCTCGGGGCCCGTGCCATGACTACCCCAAGCCCGCCTTCCATAGGCCAGGAGCGGGCGACTAACACCAAGGCGTAAATCCCGGTAAAAAGGGAAGGCATTGCCTTTGTATAGTAAACAAGCACCACAGAGTAAGCAAGCGGAAAAGTAAACACTAAGTAAAAATAGAGTACAGCTGAAAGTGCGGAAAAGTAAAAGGGCCAGTATACAAACCCAAACAGAAAGTAAATTACAACTCGAAAGGGAAAACAGCAACTGTAAAGTAAAAGCCGCTACACCGAGCTGTCCACTGAAAATCCCACCAGAAGGGTGGGTACAGATTGCTCCACTGCTCCTCGGGTCCCGCCATCCGCTCCGAGCATGTCCCGCCCAGTGGTCCACCTCTAGGTACCGTCCTGCTCTGCAAGCCTCAGCCACGATCAACGTTGTCCGTTGTTTGCAACCAACACAACGTAGTGCGGGCATAGCCCGTGCAAGGGTGAGTATAAGCTACTCATTAGGGACCCCGATACCCCCGAAGGTTTCCCAAAATCCACAAAGGATAAACCAAAAAGGAAAGATACAATCAAAAAGTAACAACCGACACTGCTTAGGTATATGCCCATACATATGCATAAGTCATCAATTCCAATACGCTCCAACCTCCGAGCCCAAGTACAACTCAGTCCACACAGGAAAGTAAACGTAGTCCACATAGGAAAGAAAAACGTAATCCACACAGGATAGCACAACACATTCCACACAGGAAAGTAAACAGGATTCAGCTCACACGGGTATACATCTTCAAAGACGATAGAGATGATCACTGATCCATTTAAGTCGTTGGACCCACAAAGGATCGATATGTACTAACCCCCGCAAAGACCCACACAGGTTCAGACCCACATAGGATCTGTAGGTGCTGGTTCACACAGGACCGCTGAGCGCTGACCCACAAAGGATCGGACCCACACAAGATCGGTAGCACTGATCCACACAGGATCGCTGAGTGCTGTAGTCGTCGTCGTCAAATCCACTAAGTATCTCTGCTCAGTTGTCGTCGCAGTCACAGTAGCAGTCGCAGCCAGCTCTAGGGTTCTCGCACACAACAAGCTCGTTCGGGAGGGTCTGCTCCACGAACCGAGAGGCTGATACATCAACTGTCACAAAGTCCAGAGTTGATGTATCCAAAAGTTCTGTATCGTCAACAGGAACTCAACGCAACAGACGGTGCGTCAATCGGACGCCCGGTCTGAGAGTTATTGGCTTTTTCGTCTTAGGGGCCCGGTTGGTTTTTAAGGAAAAACCAAACCGACCGTACTCCACCTGCGTCCAAACCTCAGGCGGAGTATGCCAAAAGATCCGTCTCACTAAGAGGAACCCAACAAAGCTGCTGGCACGTCAATCGGACGTCTATAGCTCAAGATATGAGCGTTTCCGCTCCGAGGGCCCGGTTGGTTTCGTGTACGAACCAACCCGGCCGAACTCAAAGTATTCTGAAACCTTGAGTACGATATACCGAAATGATTTTCTCGATCCAAGGATCACATCACCACTGACGGCACGTCGTTTGGAGGTCCGTAGCCCGAGATATGGGCATTTGAACCTAAACAGATCGGTATCGGGGGTTTCGGGCCCGGCCCGACCCGGCCCGAAACCCCCCCGGTCGGCCCGAACCGGGTTGACCTGCCCCAGACAGGGTCAACCCGGCCCGGCGCGGCCCGGCCCGGTTGGGCTCAGCCCAGCCTGGCCGACCGTCCGGGCGCCGGTCCGGCTCAGCGCAGCGCGCTGGGCGCGCTGCCAGCTCGGGCTTCGGCCGAGCTGATTGGAAAAACGGGGGGCGCCTGCCCCCCCCCCCCTCTTTTATGGGGGACCGTTGACTGCTGGCCAGGGGAATTTATTTCCCCCGGTTTTCCTCCATTCCGGCCGGCCCGACCTGGCCGGCCGGTTCCTTCTCAACAGGACCGGCAAAGGCCTGTCCTCTTCCGGCTTCCGACACCGGCGGCCCGGCTGGCCGCCGGTCACCTTGTTCCGCCGCAGCCCCGTTCCGGCCGCGGCGTCCTCGGTTTCCTTCAACACGGCGCGATAGCGTCGCGTCCTTCAATTCCTTTCAATGGTGCGGCGCGACGGTGCCACGCAATTTTTTCCATGATTCTCGCGTGGTGTGACGACACCACGCCATCCCGTTCCATCCGCAAGGAAACAAACATGAATATGGGAGGGGGGTTCGTCCGTGTTTGTGCGGTCTGGCCCCCCTCTCATTAAACGATAACATTTAGTCGTTTATCCTCGAAGTTAGAGATTCTAGAATAAATAATGGAAGATAATTAAATTAAATAACAATAATCCCCTACCTCGGTTTCAAGAGCGGAGTACGCCAACAAGCCGCAGAAGACAAGCGTCGCGGAGGTCGGGCGTCGCGGAAATCGTACGTCGATTCCATTGACATCGAGGTGCATCCGAAGAGGTAACATCACTAGAAAAGCTTCGTAAGCTGACGGAGGAAGCCTGAGGAGGAAGAGGCGTCTCCTTTTGTTGACACGGGAAGAAGATCAAAAGAAGCGGCGTCATCGATCTTCGGAAACACACCGGCTGCGAAGAAGAGAAGAGACGACACATCTTTCTCTTCTTATGGTGACGACATTCTTCATCGGAGCCTAAGGGTTCTTTGCGTTCTTCGTCAAGGTTGAAGAAGATGAAGAAAGCTTCCCAATCCTCTCAAGGTGGAAAAGCATACTAACCAAAATAAAATAAGTCTAAGCCTTATTTTATTTACACATCCAATCCACATTGAATTTCAAAAGTTTGAAATTAAATAACTGTTCTTAATTAATAACACAAGTTGTCAAAAATTAAAAGAGTGGATTTATTGGGGAGTTTAAAGGTGAGTTGAAGAGTTAGGGTTCATGTGGGCCACACCACACTTAATCCTCTCAAGGGAGGTTAAGTGGATGTGGGTCCCACCTCTAACTCTGTTTTGGAGGATATAACCAACATAGTTTAAAATAAATTGTGTTCCACAATTTATTTAACTACATCCAACTTTCCCAAAATCTAACTCTCAACCCGCATAAAACGCAACCTCGGAAAAGGTCTCCTTAAGCGAAAATCAGCGCTGCGAGTTCAGCGGTGCCCTTGGAATTCGATTCCGGGCACCGGTTCAAAATTTAGAACTTCCCGCTTCTTCGTTCACAGAACGTACCCGAGCCAAACTTCGGAAATTAATTCCGGGCACACCGGGCCTCGGAATCAGGTGCCTTCAGAAACCGTGCTCTTATAAAATTCTAAAGAAAAATAAGAAAAAAACTTCCCTTGAATTTTATGGGTCTTTACATTACTTCCACCTCAGGGCTTTACGTCCCCATAAAGATACATCAAAACTAGGGAAACAAATGAGGGTACTGAGCACGCATCTGAGCCTCCCGCTCCCAAGTGCTCTCCTAGAGATTCTCGTGCTGCCATCCGATGCGTACCAGAGGAATCGACCATCCACGTAGGACCCGCTCCTGTCGATCCTCGATCTCCACCGGGATCTCTGTAAAAGTCGCCCCATCATCAACGTCAAGCTCTCCATGGTCAATGATGTTTGTCGGGTCGTGCACATATCTCCTCAGCTGAGATACATGGAAGACGTCATGCACCCGGTGCAACTGAGGTGGTAGAGCCAGGGGATAAGCCACCTCGCTTATCCTACTGAGGACCTGGAATGGTCCGATGAAGCGCGGAGATAACTTGTCGGCTCGGCCAAATCTCCGTATACCATGTCGAGGTGAGACCCGTAAGAAGATGTGGTCGCCATCCTCAAACTCTAGTGGACTCCGCCTCCTGCCAGCGTATGACTTCTGCCGGCTCTGAGCTGTCCTCATCTGCTCCTGGATGACCTGGACCTTCTCTATCGTGGCCTGGACCATCTCTAGTCCCACAAGTGCTGACTCCCCAGGGTCTGTCCAGCACAAAGAAGATCTGCAAGGTCGGCCATACAACACCTCGTACGGTGCCATCCCGATGGTGGAGTGGTAGATGTTTTTGTACGCGAACTCCACCAAGGGTAGGTGGTCCTCCCAGCTACGACCAAAGTCGAGGACACATGCGTGGAGCATGTCCTCGAGAGTCTGAATGGTCCTCTCTTTCTGACCATTCGTCTGAGGGTGAAAGGCTGTGCTCAAACGTAGCTGCATCCCAAACGCCTCTTGCAACCCCTTCCAAAGCCGGGAAGTAAACCGAGCATCTCGATCGGAGACGATAGATGATGGCACACCGTGAAGCCGTACAATCTACTGAACGTAAAGACGTCCCAAACTCTCCACTGAGCCCTGCTCTCGGATGGGTAAGAAGTAAGCTGACTTGGTGAGTCGGTCGACAATCACCCAGATGGAGTCATGACCTCTAGAAGTGCGTGGAAGTCCAGTCACGAAGTCCATAGATATCCCATCACACTTCCACTCCGGGACCTCCAAGGGATGTACCAATCCTGCTGGTACCTGATGCTCAGCCTTAACCTGCTGGCAGGTGAGGCATCGAGAAATGAACTCTGCCACATCCTTCTTCATGACCGGCCACCAGTGCTGTCATCTGAGATCTTGGTACATTTTCGCCACTCCAGGATGTACCGCCAAAGGAGAAGTGTGAAACTCTCTCAACACCTCCTCTCGTAAAGCGGCTGGTACCATGGTACGTCCTCTGAAAAGGATGTTGTGCTCTAATCCAAAGGAGAAACCATCATGTGCCTGTCCTGAGGATATATGTGCACGCCGCGTCTCATAGTCAGCGCCCCCACGCTGTGCCTCTTTGACCTGCTGTAGAAGTGGAGGAGTGACTGTGAGAGACTGAAGGAAGGATGCACCATCTCTATCCACGAAAGATATCTGCAAAGAGGCTAGCTCCTCCGTCGCCTCCTCAAGTAGCTGAATGCATGTCCTCCTGTTTAGGGCATTGGCTACTACGTTCCCCTTCCCAGGAGTATAGACTATCTCAAATTCATAGTACTGGAGGATCTCGAGCCATCGCTGCTGTCTCAGATTCTGATCCTTCTGAGAGAAGATGTACCTTTGACTCTGGTGGTCAGAAAAGACTGTAAAGCGCTCGCCCATCAGGTAGTGTCGCCATGTCTTCCGAGCAAAGACCACCACTGCTAACTCCGTGTCATGGGTAGTGTAGTTCTGCTCATCTGGCCTCAACTGACGTGATCCATAGGCGATCAATGCCTTCTCCTGCATCAGGACACATTCGAGTCCGGTCCCTGATGCATCGCAGTAGACTACGTACCCTACTCCCTCCTCAGGAAAACTTAAGATAGGCGCACTGGTCAATCTCTGTCTTAGCTCTTGAAAGCTCTGCTGACATCTGTTTGACCACACGAAGGGTTTCCCCTTCTTCAAAGCTGTGAGTGGTGCCACAACTCTGGAGAAGTCTATCACGAATCTCCGGTAGTATCCAGCTAATCCCAAGAGACTTCGAACCTCCGTCACGCTCCTGGGTGGCTCCCAAGCTAACACTGCCTCGATCTTCGCAGGATCCATTGAAACTCCCACCTCATAGATGACATGTCCCAAGAAGTGGACTTCACGTATCCAGAGCTGGCACTTTGAGAGTTTACCATAAAGCTGGTGCTCTCGGAGTTTTTCTAGTACAACCCGTAAGTGGTAGGCGTGCTCCTCCTCAGTCGTCGAGTAAATAAAAATGTCATCGATGAAGACCATGACAAATCGATCGAGGTATGGCTGAAAGATCCTGTTCATGAGGGCCATGAACACTGCTGGAGCATTGGTTACGCCGAATGGCATAACCAAGAACTCATAGTGGCCATACCGACATCTGAAGGCCGTCTTCTGCACGTCCTCCCCTCTACCTCTGAGCTGATGATAGCCTGACCTGAGGTCTATCTTCGAGAACCACCGTGCTCCTTTGAGCTGATCAAAGATGTCATCAATCCTCGGTAGCAGATACTTGTTCCTCACTGTCACCTGGTTCAGGCGACAATAGTCAACAGAAAGTCGCAAGCTCCCGTCCGCCTTCTTGGCGAACAAAATCGGGGAAGCCCAGGGTGAAACACTGGGTCGGATGAACCCCTTGCCCTGCAAGTCCTCCAACTGTACCTATAGCTCTCAAAGCTCAGCGGGGGCCATCCAATATGCTGGAGTCGATGTCAGAGCTGTCCCGGGGTACAAATCAATATAAAATTCTACCTCTCTACGAGGAGGTAGCCCTGGAACGTCATCGAGAAAAACATCCGCAAACTGATCCACCACAGCAGGAAAACTAGGACTCCACACGTCTACTGCTCCTAGGATGAGGCTAGCCAACTGATGAGTAATAGGCTATCCTCTCCTCTACGGAAGTACATCCTGTGCTGCAAAGGCTCCCTTCTCACCAGTGAAGGTGAACCTGCTCCCGTCGGTGCGTACACATCGCACATTGTGCCTAAAACAGTCAATATGTGCATGGATCGTAGATAACCAATCCATGCCCAAGATGACGTCGTATAGCCTCGACTCTGCTACAAGAAGATCCCAGCCGAAGCTCTCGCCTCCTAGAGTAATCTCACACTACCGGCACCAGTTCGTAATCATCGAGTCATCTCCTGCAGGAGTCTCTAGCCGTAAGGATCGAGCCAACAACTCTGTCGGAATCTCCGAGCTCCGAACAAGGGCAGCAGCTATGAAAGAGTGACTCACTTCTGTGTCTATAAGTACTGCAGAAAGGGTGGAATAGACACAGATAGTACCTCGAATCATCTCGGGTGCGCCGTGGTCGTAGGCCTCCGCTGCCTGGAGCTGTTCCTGTCTCTTCCCGCCAGCTCCTTGTGGTCGGGGTGGACCTCCTGGTGGTGGTGGTGGTAGAGCCTCAAAGCGTCACCCACCACCTGCTTCTCGGCCATCTCCCCTGCCTCGTCCCCCTCCTCCCTGTGGACCGCCACGGTCGACCCTTTGCCTCTGCCTAGGTGGTTCCTCAACCGTCTGCTACTTCTCGGCACGGCGGGTCGGACAGTCACGAGCCATGTGGCCCTGCCCACCGCACGAGTAGCACTGTCTGCCTCTCGAAAGACTGGCTCCTCGCTGTGTGCCCCGCACTGCTGAGCCAGTGTCCTGAGGTCGTCTGCCTAAGGTTCTGGTCTGCCTGGACCCATGAGTCATCCGTCGACTACCTGCTGCAGAAGACTCTGCTACTTACCGCCCTGCGGTGGGTCTCGGCGCTGGTGTAGACTCAGCAAGAAAGATCTCGATCAAAAGGGCCCGCTCCAGTACTCCTGTCTGAGTCGGAATGCTGAGGGAGATCAGCGATGCCCTGATCTCGTGTCTCAAACCCTGCTCAAAGGTCTAGGCCTGGAAGAATGGGTCCTGTACCATGTCGGTCGAGTAGCGCGAGAGGTCGGTAAATCTCACCGAGTACTGAGCGACCGTCATGCTGACCTGCCGCACCTGAAGAAGCTCCTGAATGCGCACCGCACGGAGGGTGGCTGGGACGAACTCCGAGCGGAAGAGGCTCTCAAAGTACATCCAAAGCATAGATGCCTCATCGTGCACCTAGAGCATCAAGCTCCACCATCGGCCTGCTGCTGCGTGCAGTAGGCTCGCAGCGAGGATCACCATGAGGTTTGATGGTGTCCTCACTATCCTGAAAACCCGTACGACTGCCTCCAGCCAGTCCTCGGCTTCCTGGGGGTCTGTCTCCCCACGAAACCTGGGCGGTCACTGGCGCTGAAACTCATGCAGTGCGGTGAGGCGACGTGCATCGTCAGTGGCTGGTGCTGGAAGTATCGGGGGCTTGGCGGGTAAAGCTACCGCCGGTGCCACAGCTGACAAAGGGCCCTGCACCGAGGCCTCGTCGCTCGGTGGGCTATCGTCACGCTCTCCTCTCAGAACACTAGCTGGCTACCATCGTGGGGCCGTCCTGAAAAGGAAACAGGTGCACCACGGTCATAACAATATACCTGGTGAGATGATACAAAGTAATCACAAAGAAAACATGAAACACACACGCAATCAATGTTTTCATGCATTAAGTCGGAAATCAGAAGTCAGGATCCAAGTGTACGGATACGTCGGCCACCGCACCAACACTGGACTCCCTGAACTGATAACCACACTCAATACGCTAAACACTATTGCTTCACATAGAAAAGATCAGAGTTCCCGGTAGAACCGAACTCCTTTGATACCAATTTGTCACGACCCGTCCTCGGGGCCCATGCCGTGACTACCCCAAGCCCGCCTTCCATAGGCCAGGGGCTGGCGACTAGCACCAAGGCGTAAATCCCAGTAAAAAAGGGAAGGTGTTTCCTTTGTATAGTAAATAATCACCATAGAGTAAGAAAGTGGAAAAGTAAACACTAAGAAAAAACAGAGGATAGCTGAAAGTGCGGAATAGTAAAAGGGCCAGTATACAAACCCAAACTGAAAGTAAAGTACAACTCGAAAGGGAAAACAACAACTGTAAAGTAAAAGCCGCTACACTGAACTGTCCACTGGAAATCCCACCTGAAGGGTGGGTACAGAAAGCTCCACTGCTCCTCGGGTCCCGCCGTCCGCTCCGAGCACGTCCCGCCCAATGGTCCACCTCCAGGTACCGTCCTGCTCTGCAAGCCTCAGCCACGATCAACACTGTCTGTCATTTGCAACCAACACAACGTAGTGCGGGCATAGCCCGTGCAGGGGTGAGTATAAGCTACTCAGTAGGGACCCCGAGACCCCCGAAGGTTTCCCAAAATCCGCAAAGGATAAACCACAAAGTAAAGATACAATCACAAAGTAACAAACGAAACTTCTTAGGTATATGCCCATACATATACCTAAGTCATCAATTCCAATACGCCCCAACCTCCAAGCCCAAGTACAACTCAGTCCACACAGGAAAGTAAACGTATTCCACACAGGAAAGAAAAACGTAATCCACACAGGATAGCACAACACAATCCACACAGGAAAGTAAACAGGATTCAGCTCACATAGGTATACATCTTCGAAGACGATAGAGATGATCACTGATCCATCTAAGTCGTCGGACCCACAGAGGATCGATTGGTACTAAATCCCGCAAAGACCCACACAGGATCGGACCCACACAGGATTTGTAGGCGCTGGTTCACACAGGACCGCTGAGCACTGACCCACATAGAATTGGACCCACACAGGATCGGTAGCACTTATCCACACAGGATCGCTGAGTGCTATAGTCATCATCGTCGAATCCACTAAGGATCTCTGCTCAGTCGTCGTCGCAGTCACAGTAGTAGTCGCAACCAGCTCTAGGGTTCCCGCACACAGCAAGCTCGTTCGGGAGGGTCCGCTCCACGAGCCGAGAGGCTGATACATCAACTGTCACAAAGTCCAGAATTGATGTATCCAAAAGTTCGGTATCGTCAACAGGAACTCAACGCAACAGACGACACGTCAATCGGACGCCCGGTCTGAGAGTTATAGGCCTTTTCATCACAGGGGCCCGGTTGGTTTTTAAGGCAAAACCAACCCGACCGTACTCCACCTGCGTCCAAACCTCGGGCGGAGTATGCCAAAAGATCTGTCTCACAAATAGGAACCCAACAAAGATGACGACACGTCAATCGGACGTCCGTAGCTCAAGATATGAGTGTTTCCTCTCTGAGGGCCCAGTTGGTTTCGTGTACGAACCAACTCAGCTGAACTCAAAGTATTCTAAAACCTTGAGTGCGATTTACCAAAACGACCGTCTCGATCCAAGGATCGCATCGCCGCTGACGACGCATCATTTGGAGGTCCATGGCCCGAGATATAGGCATTGAACCTAAACAGATCGATATCGGGGGTTTCGGGCCCGGGCCGACCCGGCCCGAAACCCACCCGGTCGGCCCGAACCGGGTCGACCCGCCCCGGACAGGTTCGACCCGGCCCGACGCGGCCTGGCCCGGCCCGGCGCGGCCCGGCCCAACCTGACGCGGCCCGGCCCGGCTGTGATCGGCCCGTCCTGGCGGACCGGCCCGGCGCCGGTCCGGCTCAGCGCAACGTGCTGGGCGCGCTGCCAGCTCGGCCTTCGGCCGAGCTGTTTGGAAAAACGGGGGGCCCCTGCCCCCCATGTGAAACCGCGGCCCCCCCTCATTTATGGGGGGTCGTTGACTGCTGGCCGGGGGAATTTATTTCCCCCGGTTTTCCTCCATTCCAGCCGGCCCGACCTGGCCGGCCGGTTCCTTCTCAACAGCACTGGCAAAGGCCGGTCCTCTTCCGGCTTCCGACACCGGCGGCCCGGCTGGCCGCCGGTCACCTTGTTCCACTGCGGCCCGGAACCGGCCGCGGCCCTTATCGTCCGGCATGGTGCGACGACACCGCACCCCTCCGCCGCGGCACCGTTCCAGCCGCGGCGTCCTCGATTTCCTTCGACGCGGCGCGACGGCTTCGCGTCCTTGAATTCCTTTCCATGGCACGGCGCGACTGTGCCACACAATATTTGTCGTGATTCCCGCGTGGTGCGACGACACCACGCTATCTCGTTCTATCCGCAAGGAAACAAACATGAACCTAGGAGGGGGGTTCGGCCGTGTTTGTGCTGTCCGGCACCACTCTCGTTAAACGATAACATTTAGTCGTTTATCCTTGAAGTTTGACATGCTAGAATCAAGAACGGAAGATAATTAAATAAAATAACAATATTCCCCTACCTCGGTTTCAATAGCGGAGTACACCAACAAGCCGCAGAAGACAATCCTCACGGAGGTCGGGCGTCGCGGAAATCGTACGTCGATTCCGTTGACGTTGAGGTGCGTCCGAAGAGGTAACGTCATTGGAGAAGCTTCGTAAGCTGACGGAGGAAGCATGAGGAGGAAGCGGAATCTCCTTTCGTTGACACGGGAAGAAGATCGAAAGAATCGGCGTCGTCGATCTTCGGAAACACACTGGCTGGGAAGAAGAGAAGAGACGATGCATCTTTCTCTTCTTATGGTGACGGCGTTCTTCGTCAGAGCCTAAGGGTTCTTCGCGTTCTTCGTCAAGGTATAATAAGATGAAGAAAGCTTCCGAATCCTCTCAAGGTGCCAAAGGATACTAACCAAAATAAAATAAGTCTAAGCCTTATTTTATTTACACATCAAATCCACTTTGAATTTCAAAAGATTAAATTAAGTAACTCTTCTTAATTAATAACACAAGTTGTCAAAATTTAAAAGAGTGGAGTTATTGGGGAGTTTAAAGGGGAGTTGAAGAGTTAGGATTCGTGTGGGCCCCACAACACTTAATCCTCTCAAGGGAGGTTAAGTGGATGTGGGTCCCACATCTAACTCTTTTTGGTAGGATATAACCAACATGGTTTAAAATAAATTGTTTTCCACAATTTATTTAACTACATCCAACTTTCCCAAAAACAAACTCTCAACTCGCATAAAACACAACCTCGGAAAAGATCTCCATAAGTGAAAATCGGCGCTGCGAGTTCATCGGTGCCCTCGGAATTCGATTTTGGGAACCAGTTCAAAAGTTATAACTTCCTGCTCGTTCGTTCACTGAACTTACCTGAGCCAAACTTCGGAAATTGATTCCGGGCGCACCGGGCCTCGGAATCAGGTGTCATCAGAAACCGCGCTCTTGTAAAATTCTAAAGAAAAATAAGAAAAAAATTTCCCTTGAATTTTATGGGTCTTTACATAGTCCCAAGCTCCCATCTGCCTTCTTGACGAACAGAATCGGAGAAGCCCGGGGTGAAACACTGGGCCAGATGAATCCTTTCCCCTGTTAGTCCTCCAGCTGTACTCACAGCTCACGAATCTCGGCGGGAGCCATCCGATAAGCTAGAGTAGATATCGGTGATGTCCCTTGGTATAGCTCTACGTATAAATCTACCTCCATGTGAGGAGGTAGTCCCGAAAGGTCATCATGGAAAACATCCGCATACAGATCCACCACAACATGAAAAATAGGACTCCGCACGTCAACTGCTACGAGGATGATACTATCCAACTGATGTTTGATCGGCTTCTCTCTCCCCTGTGTAAGCCCATCCTATACTGTGAAGGTTCCCTTCTCCTCGGTGAAGGTGAACCTGGTCCTATCCATGTGGACACAACACACTTTGCACCTAATACAGTCGATCTGAACAAGGACTGTAGATAACCAGTCCATACCCAAGATGATGTCATAAGGCATCGACGCCGCTAGAAGAAGATCCCAGACAAAACTCTCGCCTCCTAGAGTACGCTCACACTACCATCACCAGTGTGTAATCGTCGAGTCTACTCCCATAGGAATCTATACCCATAAGGAGCGAGCCAACGGCTCCGTCAGAATCTCCGAGCTCCAAACAAGGGCAACGGCAATAAAATAATGACATGCACCTGTGTCTATAAGAACTGCATCAAAGGTGGAGTAGACATAGATAGTACCTCAAATCATCTCGGGTGCACCATGGTCATAATCCTTCGCTACCTGGAGATGAGCCAGCCTCTGCCCGCCAGCTCCATGTGGTGGACGTGGACCTCCTAGGGGTTGTGGTGGTAGAGCCTCAAATCTTCATCCACCACCCGCTAAACGGCCAACTCCACTAACTCGTCCGCCTGCTCCCTGATGACCACAACGGTCGAACCTATGCCTCTTACTGGGATGTCCCTCCAATGTCTGCTGCTCATATGCATGGTGGGTCGGGCAGTCATGAGCCATGTGGCCCTGCCCGCCGCATGCATAGAAATGTCTTATCCTCGTAAGGCTGTCTCTATGTCGTGTACCCCGCAAAGCCGAACCTGTATCCTGCGGTCGCCCACCTAACGACCTGGTCCTCTTGGACCCCTACGACATCTGTCGACTTCCGGCTGCAGAAGACTCTGCTTCGTGTCGTACTGCGGTGGGTCTCGCTGCTGGTGGCTGCTCGGTGAGAAAGCTCTCCACTAAAAGGGCTCGCTCCAGGACCCCTGCCTACGTCGGGATACTGAGGGGAATCATTGAAGCTCTGATCTCATGCCTCAATCCCTCCTCAATGGTCCGGGCCCAGTAGAATGGGTCCCATACCATTTTCGTGGAGTAGCACGAGAGGTCAGTAAATCTCGCTGAGTACTGGGCTACTGTCATGCTGCACTGTCGCAGCTGTAGTAACTCATGGATGCGCACCGCACGAAGGGTGGCTGGGACAAACTCCGAGTGGAATAGGCTCTCAAAGTTCATCCAAATTATAGATGCCTTGTCTTTCACCTGGACCATCAGGCTCCACCATCTACCTGCTATTCCGTGCAGGAGACTTGTGGAAAGGATCACCATAATGTCTGCTGGTGTCCCTACCAATTTGAAGACTCTAACGATAGCCTCCAGCCAATCCTCAGCTGCCTGAGGATCCATCTCTCCATGGAACATGGTCGGCCTCTACCATAGAAACTCGTGAAATGCACTCAGGTAGCGTGCACTCTCCACTGCTGGGGCTAGTGGTATCGGTGGCCTAGCAGGTAGTGGTACCGCTGGTGCCTCCGCTGTAATGGGGCCCTGCACCAAGGCCTCGTCGCTCGGTGGGCTTCCAACCGGAACAATGATAGGAACCCTAGATGGCTACATTCGTGGGGCCATCCTGAAAAGAAATAGGTGCACCACAGTCAAAAAGTATACATGGTGAGATGACAGAAACTAATCACAATGAAATATTTTTTAAAGTAAACACACACGCAATTAGTGTTTTCATGCAGTGAGTCAGAAATCAGAGGTCAGGGTCCTAGTGTATGGATTCATTGGCCGCCACATCAACATTGGACTCCTTGGACTGAAAAAGACACTCAATACCCTTAACAATATTACTTCACAAGAAAGGAAGGATCAGAGTCCTGAGTTCTGTGATAGAACCGACACCTCTGATACCAATTTGTCACGACCCATCCTCGGGGACAGTGAAGTGACTACCCCAAGCCTGCCTTTGATAAACCAGGGGATGGAGACTAGTACCGAAGGCATAAATCCCAAAAAAGCAAGGAAGACATTGCCTTTATAAAGTAAACACACACAATAGAGTACGCAAGTGAAGTAAGCACTAAGTAAAACTGAGTACAAAAGTAGGTGATAAAAAGTAAATGGGACAGTATACAATACCAACTGAAAGTACTGTACAACTGAAAAGAAATTACACTAGTAGTAATGTAAAACTGGAACACTGATTCATCCTCTGACAATCCCACCTGAAGGGTGGGTACAGATTGTCTCCTCAGCTCTTTGGGTCTGGCCATCCGCTCCATGTACGTCCTGCCAAGTTGTCCTCCTCTGGGTACCATCCAGCTCCACAAGCCTCTGCCTCGATCAGTGCTCTCCGTCATATGCATCCAACACAACGTAGTGTGGGCATATCCCATGCATGTGTGAGTATACGATACTCAGTAGGGACCCCAAGACCCCCGAAGTTCCCTCAATAATCTACAAAGGATAAACCATAATGAAAGGTAAAATCATGAAGTATCCACCGACTCTACATAGATATATGCCCATACATATACCTATGTCATCAATTACATTCCTACTCCATCTCTCAAACCAAATCAAAACCCAGTCCACACAAGAAAACACAACCTAGTCCACATAGGAAAGAAATTCAATCACATCGCTGATAAATATTAAATTCAAGACTCCACTCACATAGGTATACAAATTCATATAGTGATAGAGATTATCATATGTAGCCACTGATTCATTTATGCTATCAGACCCACATAGGATACAAGACCAGCTAAGCTGTCGGACCCACACAGGATACAAGACCAACTATTCTTCCAGACCCACACATGATACAAGTATAGAGGTCAATAATACCGAACCAATATAGGATACAAGAGCAGTAGTCATCGCTGTCAAACCCACGATGGACACCAGTATGGTTGTCGTCCCTGTTGAACCCACGGAGGATTCCAGTACAGTAGTTGATGCAGTCGCAGCCAGCTCTAGGGTTCCCGCACACAACATGCTCGATTCCGGGAGGGTCCACTCCTCGAGCAAGAGAGTCAATACATAAAATTTCATGAAGTCTAGAGTATATGTATCCCATAGTTTATTCTCATCAAAGAAACCCAACGCGATATACGATGCGGCAATCAGACGCCCGCTCTGAGAGTTATTGGCTTTTCCGTTCCATGGTCCAGGTTGGTTTTTATGCTAAACCAACCTGACCGTATTCCAGATATGTGCAAACCTCAAGTGGAGTAATCCAGAAGGACCATGACAATAAAAGGATTTCAACGCAGTTTACAACACATCAATCAGACGTGTGGTCCTTAAGTTATAAGTGTTTCCGCTCCTATGGACCGGCTGGTTTCGGGTTCGAACCTACCCGACCATACCAAAAAATTGCCGAAACCTCGAGTGTAATACTCCTCAATGACTGTGTCGATTCAAGGATTCCTATGCAACTGACAGTTCCTCGATCTGAGGTCCGTAGCTCATGTTATGGGCAAGAGACCGAAAAACGGTCCGAAGTGGGGGTCTGGGCCCGGGCCGACCCAGCCGAACCCCCCTAGGTCGGCCCGAACTGGGTCGACCAGACCCAGGTCTAGGTCCAGACCTGTAGGGTGAGGCCCTGCCCCATAGGGAGTGGCCCAGCCAGGGGGGGTGGGGGGTTGTGCTGGCTCGGCCAGTTGGCCGATCAGGGGGCGCTGCCCCTGTTTTCCACAAACACAGCGCCAGGGTGGCGTCGCTAGTCATCACGGATCTCCTGCGACCGCAGGATACTCCTCCCTCACCTTCGTGGCCGATGTCGTGGCGGGCTTCTGTCGGTGGCGCGCCGGGTCCCTGCCACCTCCAGGTGGCTAGCCGGTGTTGGCCGCCGCATCTAGCCACCGGCGACCCGTGCCGCCGCTGTACTCTACGTGCCACCAGAGTCATTCCAGTGGTCCGTTTTTTCTCCCATCTGCACCTACGATCATCTCAGGACCCGAGCTCCACATTTAAGGCTTTAATTTTCTGTTTCGGTCCCATTTCATCATTGCCAATCACCCCGCGCATCAATAAAAAAATATCGATGGGTCCGGGCATGTTCGTTAACCCGCATCCACCGCGTTAGAGGTTTAAATCGTCACCCAACAATTTAGACTCCAAGTACAAGGGTATAATTCTCATAAAAAAAATATAAAAATTTTCCCCTACCTCAACAATTAATGATGGAAGTCTGCATTGCGGTAGACGGTGTCACAGGGAAAGGGTTTTTAGGTGACATTGGAGTGCGCCGTGGAGGAAGCGGCATCTCATCTCTTGTCGCAGAGAAGTGAACGAGTGGGGCATCGTCGTTCTTCGTGGAACTGACGTTCTTCGTCGAAGGAGACATTGGTTTTCGTTGGAGGCCAACGTTCTTACAAAACCTCAAGAGCTCTCCCAATCCTCCTTCGCAAAACAAAATATCTTCCCCAAAGTAAAATAATAGGCTCCCCCAATTATTTTATTACACATGCAATGTAACTTACAAAATTCAAATCACCACATTAAAAGAACATGTTGACAATTAAACAAAGGAATGAAGAGGAAAGATCTTCATTAATTAAACTCATTGGCAATTAAAAGGGGTTTTTTCCAATTTAATGAGGGGGTTTTAATGAGTTAGAGGGAAATTGACTACTTGGGATCTTGTGGGACCCACCTCTCTAACATCTACACATGGGTAGTTAGGTGGCTGTGGGTACCACCGTTAACTACCCATTTGAGGAATTAACCTCCTTAGACAAAAATAACATTGTACAAAAAAATTTATTCGATTCTTAATTAAACCCCAAAAAATAACTTCTCCTCCCGTGAAAACGGAACTACGGTAAATGTCCCCTTAATCAATTACTGGCATTTTGAGGTCATCGGTGCCCTCATATTTCAATTCCGAGCACCTGTTCAAAAGATATAAAAACCTACTCATTCGTTCACTGAACGTACCTGAGCTAAACTTCAGAAATTCATACTGGGCACATAGGGTATCAGAATCAAGAACTATCAGAAGAAATAGACTCATAAAATTCCAAATCATTTTAGGAAAAATATTTCCTTGAAATTTCTGGGTCTTTAAAATCCATGTTACCTTGTTTTTTTACCATCGAACTCCCTCATTGGTAATCAATTTCAGGCTACCTTATTATGTCTTGGGTAAATCACTACTTATATTATCACGAGGTTATGTTATTACTGGCTATGTATCATGTGACCCATTATCATTAAATAGTAATTTATTAATTAATGAACTGGTTACATGTTCATACCCCAATTAAGGGATGAAGCAAGTACATGGGTAATTTGATATATTGTAATACATGATTTACTTTATATATACATGCATGCACACTGCTACAATCCATGAAATGAGGCAGATGTCATAGAAACCATTGGTGTTGGTCCACTAAGATTTATCTCACATCCTCATTTAGCGTAATTTGGTACTTTTAGTAGATTACATGGCTATAAGTATTGAAGAATGAAAGCATACAGCTTCCAATACATAATTATTGCAGTTTTTGATTGAGCATGGTAGCTGATGATTGATCAAGTTCATGAGATGCTTAGGATAGATTTGGATTTACATTATACCGTTGTGGAACATATTTTGAATGTTGTCTTGTATCCATGGTTTCTAGTTCTGTAGTGACATTTCATTATATCATACTTGTTCTAGTTGATATAGTTATTGTTATTATCATTTATAAATTTCATCAGTTTGGTTTCGTTTTTTATTTATACTTCTTTAGCTATTTACTTTGGTATATTTCCTTCCATTATGCTACAGTAAAAAAATGAGGGTATAGTCTCCCACAAACTCACCTTAGCCCATCTTTACTATTCATAATCCTCTGGTGTTCATGGAGATGCGGTTGAGGCCATGTGACCCACTGGTCATGGGGCACCCGTTAAGTGGAATTTGGGTCCGTGACAGCACACCATGTCATTTTTTTCTTACTAAAAAGCCAATAAATTCCTTAAACATGATGAATATCACATTTATGTTATCTTGGTGTTATTAAATTGTTACTAATACACAAAAAAATCTTATATTTTGATTGAATATCATCCCCCTCCCAGATTATTCATCCTTGTGGGTATAGATGAATTTAACAAAGTAGTATGAATGTTGAAATGAACTATAATTTTTAAAATGAAATATTATTATTATAATTTTTTCATAGTTAGTAATATAGTATAATTCATAAACACCACATGATAAAACAAAAAATATTATAAATTTAAAATTACAATTACATAACAATGACTCCCAAAAAATAAAATGTGACAAAAATAGAATACCGAAAAAATAATATATGAAAATTTGGATATGCTCCACCAACCAAATAATTTCACACACAACAAAATTATATATAGAAGAAAACTGATAGTATACCTAGATGAATTTTTATAATGAAATTATATATCACCTTAGGAAGTAATATTAATTATTTCAATAATGTATTAAATTAATGGTATTTATTGAATATAGGGAACCCATGTGGTTATTAAAAATAAAACCATTAGAATAATATATTGACAATTGGAATAGCTACCTGACTATTTGAATATCAATCATACCATTAAGAATAGTAACATACTATTGGAATGTATCACCACCGTTAAAGTTTTTGAATAATATTTATGAAATTTATTTAATGATAACCTAAAATATTTATATCATGGTACATGTAAAAAGATTCTTAAAAATGATAAATTTAGAGATTTTATTTTATGAAAAAATGTTATCATTACACTTATATAAAAATATAATAAATTAAGAAAAATTATGTAGTCCTAAAATGGATTTATAAATTAATATTATATTTTATTATAATATTAGGATAATTTTATGAGGGAATAATTACTTTTTAAATGTGTCAAAAAATTTATCGCATTATTTAAATTGATGTTTATCAAATAAATGAGGAATTTATTTAGAAATTAAAATTTTCATATTGTGAAAATTATTCTAAAAAAAGAGATTGTTGTTTTAGAATTCACATGATGAAGATTGGTTTGGGTGATGAATTTGTATTTTTTTAACATAAATTAATTTTTACTGAATAGTGAAATACGATAAAATACACCATTTATCAATAAAAGACAAATACAAGAATTTTTGATCAATGGATAATACAGGAACCCATTAAATCAAACACACTTTATACATTTACCATATATTGTCAAAATAATCAGTAATATTAATAGGGTTGAGCCAATATAATAAAATATTGAATGTAAAATTTAAAACACCCATCTCACCCCCTTATAAATACTACCCCTAACCACACCATCTAGATCACATTATAATCCTTGAAGCATTAAAATAATTTACCAAACACTCCCTTTATGACTATCTTCATGAAAGTAGATTATGTTTTCTGAAAAAAAGTTAATCCTAATGTCCTGTAATGAGTTTATCATGATAAAAAATTTCAATATTTAAAATTGTAAAATAGACTCTTTAAAAATATTATTATTGTTATACAATTTCCATGTATCCATAATCCAAAATTAATGAACAGTTATAATGTTATTAATATACCAGAATGTTATTTTGTTAATGGTGTATCCTTATTCTACCCTAACTTATTTTGATTCTAAAATGAATGTGTTTTTGACATTATGTATGGATCAAATCCTCCATGAACAATGCACATTGATTTCTCTAATACCTTTAATAATGATAATAAAAATATTATTATTATAGTTACATATTTTTATTAAATGTATAAAAAAAATTTATGGTTTTTTAAATAGTTATTTTTTAAATAAATAAAACGTAGATAGTTTGGGACCGTCGGTAAAATGGCATAAGTAAACTAAACAGTTAAAATTATGATTTTTACTAAAATAATCATCCAAATCTGAGAACTAATATGGTTATTTAAAAAACATTAAATTTATATAATTTGATGATTACTATTACATTTAAGATCTATATTTGTAGTCATATTTGAAAAAAATCTTCATCAATAATTCAAAAATGATCCGACCATGGAACTATAAAATGAAATCTCTCATAGTATGATTTTTTTTTTAATTTTAGACCCTTTAAATGATTGTAAATTTTAATAAAAGTTTATAATATATGATATAAAGATTTAAATGATTCTTTATTAATTATTTAATGACATTAATTTAATTATTTTGGAAATTTAGTTCAATTGGAGAATGAAAATGAACCAAAAAGATGATGACCTATTTAAAACAACTTTATTCATTAGGTTATGAGCTTTCTTGCTCAATCAAACTTTTTCTATCCCATTTATGTTATAGAATACTTCAAAATATAGTACATAATTCTCCTACATATATACATATCTTATTATCCCTTAATTTTTGGGGAGAATATATTCCATTGATTTTTTTAATGAATTCAACACATTTTATTCCACGGGTAAATTTTATTTTTGTGACTATATATTGATTTCTGTTTAGGGAACACATAAGCATGTTCGTATTGTGATGGGTGAACTTTAATAATACTTCAACACATTGGGTAACTTTTTGATATCAGGATATGATATTTATGGTATTAGAGATTAAAAGTAATCCATTATAGGAATTTGTCAAACAAGTGATGTGGTATCAACTATTATCCATGAATTATGTATATTCCATGTTAGATTTTGTTTCCAATTTCCAATGTTTCAATGATCACATGATTCCATGTTAATTATTCTATGATCCCATTATGTTATTTATGAGCCTCCTATTTTATGGTATCATATTTTGTTGTTTGACACACTTGTTATTATTCATTACCATGTTTATTCTATTATTGGGATTTATAGTTCACCCATTTCTTTTGTATATTAAAAAATTATCATAAAAGTGTTAAGAGAATGAAAGGGTTTGAGTTCTCATTATTCAGATTAAATGAAAGATGTCATGTTTACTTTCAATTTTTTGCATTATTATCCAAGTCATTAAAATACAATGGTGTTTCGATCTTTTATTTTTATTTTATGGAAAAATGTTTACAAATCATGTAATGTCATGTGTGAAAGGATCATGTTCTTATAGCTTGTGTCAATTTATGCTCTAGTTGTATTGGGGATTTCGACTCCAATTATTTAGTGATAAGCCTAGGGTAATGTCTAAATATAAATTTTTTCATGATTTTTGGTGAATCCTAGAGAGAGTGGATTCCAAGAAATTACATCCCAATATAGATATTAATAGATGTTTTGGAACATCAATTGTTGTACGCAGTTGTAATAACCATGATAGGTGTGAATTAGGATTTGACTCAATCATCACCTACTGCTCAATAAAGAGGCCTTGATAAACACCTTATTTTACATTCTTAGAGAATAATTATAGGAAATTCAAAAACACTTTATATAATTTTGTAATTTTCTTCAAAATGTTGTTATATTAGCAATCCAAATATTGAAAATAATATTTATAACTTTGAAATAAAACCTATAGACTCATTTTTTAGTATTCATATATCATTTATATTTTATTACATTATTGATATTATATTATATTTTTATATGTTTATTAGTAAATGATTTCACATAGTAGTTTTCACTTATTTTAGTTAGTGGTAAGAAATAGGATAAACTGATCCAACAACTGAAATGATAGGCAATGTGATAAATTACATAATGATATGCCTTTACTAATATGTGTTGTTCATAGGAACATCATTGTATTACATACCCATTTTAATCATTCTTTGAATAACAAATTGAATCATGTGGAAATCCTCCTTCTCATAAGAAAAAATCTGTTTTGAGTCCTTTATTCCATATAGACTGCCTAGAATTATTAGATCTTATAATCACCTCATCATGGATAAATGGATTAACTCTATGGAGAACATATTTTTATTATTAGAATTCCTAGAATAATATAATTTCAAACTATATAACTATCACCATTATGGGGAAGCTTATCAGAGGTGGTAACTGATAGAAAACATATAGTACACATAGAATATTGATTATACAAAATGTTAAAGATTCATGAAAATATTTTTCAATAAATATTTTCCATAAAATAACCTTATAAAATATAGAGGTAATTCCATAAATAGGATCAATAATAATATATTTTCATTAGGCTATATGAGGAATGCATCACAAGGAATTCATGGTACACCTCTACGTTTTTCATGAACATTGAAAGAGAGGTGGGATGCTTCTTTAGTGGGTTAAATAAAATTCATAAATAATCATTAAGGATTGAGACATTGATTTCCAGGAAGATTATTTACATTGTTCCCTTATCATCAAAATTCATATTGGAGACTCCAAATGGTCTGATTGGGGAAGAGATAAATTCAATAAAATAGCTTATAATTACGGAGGATTATTGGATAATTTCATATAGGAATCAAACCTAACATACCATGTATCAAAAGTGTCATATGAAACATCGCAAAAACATTCCAATGGGTACCAATTTATTATTTAAATTTGGAAATATAGATATCCATATTTTCATTGTTGAAGTGAAGTGAAGAATTCCAATTATATAGAAATATAATGGAATTTTTATATAAACAAAAATCTATTGGTACACTATTTCAACTTATTGGAATAATAAAATTATATGAACCATTCAATTGGAGAATAGTTTTCTATTATAATAAATGAAAATGATCTCAAATCCCTATAGGGAATAGAAGGGCGTATGTTATCACTACTACTAAGATAGATCCTGAAAATTATGTTTTTATAGGTGCACTGGTTGTTAATTCATGAATAATGAACATATTTTTTTTTATTTTGGTTCCATAGATTCATTAATGAACTTTAGGATTTGAAGAAATATTCAATATCAACCTCAATACATAGAGGTTGAGCTATAATTGAGATTAGAAAGTACATAAATTATTTTTTCCTCATATATATAACTACTCCTTGTTCGTTGTTTATGAAATGATCCTTGTAGAAAAAATTAGTCAAACCTCATTTAATAATGTTTGACGATATATTTGACGTTGAGTAGCTATCATTTTATAATTCCAAATCCAAATGATAGGATATGGAAATAAATCATTACATCTTGAGTCACCCAATAAGACTATACAACTATAATGAAGAGTATGAATCACCGATTTAATATTCTATTCAAGTGTGGATATCCGTACCTTTGATGGAAGAATATAAATCTAAACATAATGATACCAAGGAAACAGTTATTCTTAAATACATTCCCATCATGAGGGATTATGATGATTTATTCTCTAATATAATTTCTAGTTATCTTCCTAACTAAGAGGTCGATCTCTTAGTTGAACATATAATAGTATCTTTTCCCATGTAAAATACTCATTAATGAACAACCACCATTATTTTATATGAAATGAATGATGTAGTTACAATTGAATTTTCAAAAATGGTTTTATATTCTAGAGTGATTCTTAATAATGTAAGGCAACCTTCTTCATCATGAATAATGATAGTTCAATTTTCCTTTGCATGGATTATCCTGATATTAATAAATCATAATGAACGACACACATCCCATTCTATAGATATATTACATGTCTGATCAACTATATTGAGCCCATTATTTCAATAAGATGGACAATTGGTTAGGTTAACACTAATTAATGGTGAATAAAGATGATATTCCCAAGAAATAATTTCAAAATAGGTACAAAAACTATGAGTTCATAGTGAGTACCTATGGACACACTAAAACTATGAGTTCATAGTGTGAATCACTGAGAGGGGGAGGGGGTGAATTAGTGATCCCTTAAAACTTTTTACTAATTGATTATTTATCAATTAAATCTCTATGGCTGGTTAAAGCCTCGATCCACTTTTCTTGTATCTCTCACCTTTCCACGAATGATGAAGTAAATGTAAAGGCACTGGACACAAGGATTTATAAGGTTTGGCACCAAAGGCCTACGTCCTTGCCATGTTGGTTATACACCCCAACATGGTTTATTCCATTATAATATGTTAGTATTAAAATGGTCGATACAGAGTCCCACTGTATCTCTCCTGAGTCCCACAGGAGGGTCTTTATACTGCGTCCCACAGTGTTACCAGAGTCCCACTGGCCTGCTCTAGAATCCCACTGAAGACTTCTTCCACCCTGAGTCTCACAGGGGGCTTCTCCTGGCTCCTCGAGTCACACGAGTAGCTCTTCTTCACTTTAAGCTTCTTCAAGTATCTTCAGCAGTCTGGGATAAAGACTGCTGGCCTTGCTCTGTACCTCTGATCACTTGATTTGATCAGGTCTTCTCGTCTTGCTCAGGATTTATCTCCTTCTTCTCAGGATGACCTGGCCTCTCTCTTCAAGAGTCTTCAACAGCCTCTGATAAGGTCTGCTGGTCTTGCTCAAATCTTCTGATCACTTCAGTTGATCAGGGTCTTCTCAATCTACTGAAAACTCAGACAACTAATCTCTTTAACTTTAGTCTGACTCAGTCTCACTTCAATTCCACTTCATGCACTGAGTGCATGGAAACTCTGATTCCTCATGCACCGATTGCATGGCTTCTCAATATTCTTCAATAACTCCTGGTCTTGGGCAACTCAAATGCACACAGCCAGATTTATCTTTGATCATGTGTGCATGTGCATGCATGCAAGCATGCACTCCCCTTCTTCTTCTCTTGGTGCAATAAACCCACAAAGGGTGTAATCCTTTTTAGCACACACCTTATTCTTGTCCTTCACAAATTTTATTCCTTTTGATTACACACTTAAATGTGTGTTGTACTTTGTGTGAGTATCTTCTACTTCTTCTAAGTGTGTTCACTCCACTTGGTGCACACACTAGGTTCGGCCTACTTGTTTTTGTTTGCTCACCCAACTTCTTTGTTCACATAGAAAACACAGGGTGCAAGCCTTTCCTTCCACTTCTTGCACAAACTTAGGCTTCGCCCTCCTTGTCTCTTAGCACACACTTGTTTCACTTTAGCACACACATGTGTTGGCCTCCTCCTCTTCTTGTTTCACACACACACTTTAGTGTTCTTTTAGTTTGTTCTTCAAAGTGTGCGCCCACAAGGGCTACGACCTCCTCTTGTTCACTTTACACACAAGGCACTAAGGCCTCGACCTTCCTCTTCACTTGCAACACACAACTTGGTGTAGTTCTTGGCCTCTCCTTCTTGCACACACCCAAGACTATGGACTTCACTTCTTTTAAGCACACACAAGGCTCGGTTCTTCCTCCTCTGCTTGCACACACACACTAGGTGTGCCTTGTCTTCACCCGAACCACTGCCGCATGGGAGGCGCGCAAGTGGTGTGCCCTTCTTCTCTTCACAGCCGCACAAGGTGCACTGGCAAGGTGTGAGGTTCAAGGGCCTCCTCCTCTTCTCAACCGCCGCGCAAGTGTGCAAGGTGCAACACCGCGGGCTCCTTCCTCCTGCCACGCAAGTGTGCGGGCAGAGAGGGTGGCAAGGGACTCGAGCACGCAAGTATGCGGCTCGACTCCTTCCTATCACGCAAGGGGTGCGCACAGGGGACTTCACTTCACCTCTTTCGCGCAAGGGATGCGCAAAAGGGACTTCATGAAGCCAAAAATGGCTCCGGGCTTCTCTGCCGCGTAGGGGACGCGCAGCTCAATTCTTCGCGAGGCAAGCCACTCGCGGGACTCCACAAAGTTTCAGCAAACAAAACCATCGCCTCAGGCTCTCCTTTTATAGGCAGAGGCGGTGAAAAATCTTCCGCGTGAGATATTTTGAATCCCTGAGATTTTCGGGCTTTTAAAATCTTAAAAATCTTGATTTTTGTCTTTTTGTCAATCGCGGGTTCCATTTTTATTTTTCTCTACGTGCATGCGACATAGAACGCATGCACGACCTCTTCTCTTCTATACCATGGAAAACACGAACTCCACATGGCCTCGGCACATTCTTTTACCTTGTCCGAACTCCAATTTCACCATTTGTTGCATGGAAGTATATTTTTATGCATGGATGTGTTCAGAAGGATCAGAAGAACTCCATGGATACCTGAGCTTCAGAAATGGTGGCCAGGAACTCGAACTCCGTCGTGCGGGTGGCCTCTGGTTCGACGGTGGTTGCAGGTGTCTTCGGCTTGAGCTGAAAGTAGGAGATGACTCACAGGCCGTCAGATGCGGAGTTTAATAAAGGCGTGTGGCTCAGATTAAATCGCGAGCGGCGCGATGCATCGGGCGGCCGAGATCTGTCGCACGATCGCTCGGACGGCCAGGATTAGATCCTGGGATTTTAATCGCGTCCCACATCAAATCCGCACGCGGGTTTCTCGTGCTTTAACAAACCCGCGCTCCCCACCTCTCCTCAATTGCATCTTCTCCCTCCACGGTGCCGCCCCGCCCCGTGTTCTCTACGGGCGCGCTCTTGCGCCCACCCCTGCCACTCGGGCATGCCACTGGCGCCCACTATGCACACATGGGCATGCTATGCGCCCACCATGCGCTCCTCCGGGCATGCCCCTGGCGCCTACGCTGCGTCCTGCAGGGTGCGCCCCTGCCACAGGGCTGCTGCCTTGCCCTTTAAGGTTCCCCACGGGCGTGGTGACCTTGAGTCTCACAAGAGCCTTGTGTGATGACCCTCAGCTGGCCTCCTTGGTGGCCCATATTTTTGCTAAGGGGAAATCTTAGGACTTTGTATAAAACAAAGTAACCAAGTTTCCAATTCCAAATGCCACTTCCCTCCAAGCCATTCCTTCTCTCTTCTTCTTCCATTTCTCTTCTTCTTAGGAATTCATCACTTCCTCCTCTCAAATGATCTTCACTTAGTATATCGAATTCCCGAAGGGTCTTCTTCTTCAACCGAACTCCTGAATCAAACATAGTCTTCACTGTTCTTCATTGATCTAATCAGAGATCAAACTGGAACTTCTTCAGATTCACATGCACTAAGTGTTAGTGCATGGACTTCTTTACTCCACTTCATCCACTTAGAAGTTGTGGATGGATCATCTCATCTCCTCATGCATTGTCAATACAATTCATGGTCTTCTAACATTGTTGTGACATTGTATCCACTTGATGCAAGTTCTTGGAACTTAAAGATCAGATCATCAATCATTTGATGTAATGATGCTCCATCATCATTCTTCAAGTGTTGTCACTTAGTATCACCTTGATACAAGTATTGGAAAATTAAGAACAGTTCTACAATCGTCTGATATTCATAGAGAATGTTTCAACCACAACATCCTATGTAACTTAGTGAATCTCCTATGTGACATGCATCTTAGTACCATGGCCATTCTCCTTTCCTCACCAACACCATAACATCCTTTGTCATTCACATCTTGACATTCCTTGACATCCATTCATCTTATGACAACATCATGCCTCATTGACAACAAATGCAACACAGTGCACTTCAATCTCCCCCTTTGTATTTGTTGTCAATACACTTCTTCAGCACACATGAATGGGTCAATATGTGTGCCAATATTCTATCCCCCTTATTGGCAATCAAATGCAAAGGTGTGGTGTGGTTCTCTTCAAAATATTTCTTCCTCCCTTTGAATAGCATCTTCTTGAAAATCACTAAGAGAGGGATGATGTCACATGTACACTTTAGCAAAGAACCTTTAGTAAATCATCTCTAAGTCTACTTGGGCTAACCCAGTGTAGAAAACAAGAGTGATGTAACCAAGATTTTTCAATGCTGTCCACATTTTACTATACATGTGAGATAATGCTTAGCTTCCAAGGGTTTGAAATTTTTCAGATATAACAATAAATTTCTAAATCCTGCACATGCTTCACAAAACTCATTAGAAAGTTCAGGTGCAAAGATAAAGCTTCCCCTTTCAACCATTTGTCTTCAATCAATACTCCCCCTTAATTGTCATGATGAATACAATTAAGAAACAAGGGATGAAAGTATGTTTGGAATACCTTCACTTTTCTCAAGATGGTATTAAATCTCAGAATCCCATCTTATACAGATTGGCTCCCCCTCAAGGGGTGCACTCCATTCTGTCCAAACCACTCTCCAGATGAGAATGATCATCGTCTTCAATTCCCTGAAATGTTAGCACATGTAAATACAAGTGTTTAGGGAATAATATGGAACCTCCTTGGTTCATCAATGTGAACAACAAGGTTGAGAAGATTCTCTCAACCGAGATATCCCATTTTCACCATTCTTCACACTTGCACATTTGATCTTCAATGATGTTTGTGCTGGTGTGGATCTCAACACATCTTCATGTGAAATCTTCTTCTTCCCTTTTGCCTTAGCAATTTCCAGAACGTCATCTTCAGCTCTCTATAGATCTTTGGAAAGTTGCAACTGATTTGTCCATATGACTAACAAGTCATTTGGAAGTGAGGCCTCAGTTTTGTAAATTCCACATGGTTCTTTTGATACTATTAAGCCACCTTTCTTAGGAAACTTATTTTCAATCAATCCCTTCTTCTTCTTCTGGAATGATTGTCTTTTTTAGTCCAGTCTGCTTCTATTCAGTTCCATGGCTTGTTCACAAAGATACATGGTGTGTCCTTTCTTTCCACAGTAGAAGCATGTTTTCTTGGTGGTCCTTCTGGATGCATCACCCTTCTTGGATTTAGACTCCAAGGACTTCTTTTCCTTTTTCAAAACCTTCTTGGGAGCATCTTCAAATTTCTTCTTGCTTCCCAAGGATTCCATTTTAGCCTAGTTCAGTGATCTTCTCTTCTTTTTAGATCTGGATACAGTTGGAGATTTACATGTATCATTTTGACCACTTTTGCAATCATCCCAGATGTTGTCAAGTAGTCAAAATCTATTTGTAGTAAACAGATGTCTCTGGACCTGTGGATTCTACTTCTTTTCCTCTGGCTTGCTCCCCCTTGGCATGGGCTTCCTTTGTGCTTTGACATTCAGTGGATAGTACCAACAATCCTTTGCACAGTGCCCATACTTATTACAACACCAACACGGACCCACAAATCTTGACCTCTTCAGTCCATCTGATTATTGGGTACTTTTCTTGACTTGTTGTGTTGTTTCAGGAGAGCTCTCTTTCTTCATTGTCTTCATCCATACTTGTTTGGAATTATTCTTCCATCCTGCACTTTTTGTGGAAACACATTTAGAAACATGATTACAAGATGGGATGGATGGTACCTTCTTTTTAGAAGTTGTTTCCCTTTTATTATAGGATTTCTTTATTTTAGAATCATCCTACTCAATGCATACTTGAGTAGCAACATTTCTCCTTTCAGCTGACTGGGAGGCTTTGGCTTTGGGTGATTGCTGAGTTTTCAATATCACCTCTAGTTCTAAGCATTTCATGTTGAGGGAGTTCTTCTCATCCACAACAGTTCTTAGCCTTCCTTCCCATTTTTCTTCCAGCTGTTTCATCTGGTCTTCATGAACTTTCTTCATTTCTTGCAATGAATTGTCTAACTCCTTCACCCTTTTGACTTTCTATTCTAGTTGAGCATCTTTGACAACCATTGAAACTCTGTGCAATTTTTCCAGTGCATGGAAAAATTCTTTGACCATTGTCTTAAAGAATTCTTTCTCAGAAAGGCTTCTTTTCAATTCTTCAGTAGTGTCTTCATATCTTTCATTGCAAAGGGAAACCGTTTCATCCTTTGCATTCACCAGCTTTCTGAGAGTGTTGGTTATGTCAACCCTTTTTGCCAATTGGACTTCCAGAGAATTGGCTTCATCTTCTAGCTGTAATTTTTCTTATTGAAGATCAAGGATGCCTATTGCTATACACATTGCCACTTCCTTGGGGACTGTCTTCTGAAGATATTTGATTGCATTTAGAAGATCATTGTTTCTTCCATCTTCATCACAGCTAGAGAAGGCTTCATCAGAAGAATGATAAAAGGAATTGTCATCTGATGTGACTTTCACATTTCTTTCCATAGAAGGAGTTTCTCTGATTGCAACAACCTTCTTCCTCATATTCTTTGCCTGTTTCTTCATTCTGTTTTTCAGAGTCTTGGCAGATATCTCCATTTTAGGCTGTTCTTTCATTTCCTCAAATCTGCACTCCATATAGACTCTCTTGGATCTTTTAGAGGCAACCCCCCTCTGATACCAATTGAAGTGCCCAGATCAGTGTGAATCACTGAGAGGGGGAGGGGGTGAATCAGTGATCCCTTAAAACTTTTTACTAATTGATTCTTTATCAATTAAACCTCTATGGATGGTTAAATCCTCGATCCACTCTTCTTGTATCTCTCACCTTTCCACGAATGATGCAGTAAATGTAAAGGCACTGGACACAAGGATTTACAAGGTTCGGCACCAAATGCCAACGTCCTTGCCATGTTGGTTATACACCCCAACATGGTTTCTTCCATTATAATCTGTTAGTATTACAATGGTCGATACAGAGTCCCACTGTATCTCTCCTGAGTCCCACATGACGGTCTTTATACTACGTCCCACGGTGTTACCAGAGTCCCACTGGCCTGCTCCAGAATCCCACTGAAGACTTCTTCCACCCTGAGTCTCACAGGGGGCTTCTGCTGGCTCCTCGAGTCACACGAGTAGCTCTTCTTCACTTTAAGCTTCTTCAAGTATCTTCAGAAGTATGGGATAAAGACTGCTGGCCTTGCTATGTACCTCTGACCACTTGAGTTGATCAGGTCTTCTCGTCTTGCTTAGGATTTATCTCCTTCTTCTCAGGATGACATGGCCTCTCTCTTCAAGAGTCTTCAACAACCTCTGATAAGGTCTGTTGGTCTTGCTAAAATCTTATGATCACTTCAGTTGATCCGGGTCTTCCCAATCTACTGAAAACTCAGACAACTAATCTCTTTAACTTTAGTCTGAATCAGTCTCACTTCAATTCCACTTCATGCACTGAGTGCATGGCAACTCTGATTCCTCATGCACCGATTGCATGGCTTCTCAATATTCTTCAAGAACTCTTGGTCTTGGACAACTCAAATGCACACAGCCTGATTTAGCTTTGATCACGTGTGCATGTGCATGCATGCAAGCATGCACTCCCCTTCTTCTTCTCTTGGTGCAATAAACCCACAAAGGGTGTAATCCTTTTTATCACACACCTTCTTCTTGTCCTTCACACATTTTATTCCTTTTGATTACACACTTAAATGTGTGTTGTACTTTGTGTGAGTATCTTCTACTTCTTCTAAGTGTGTTCACTCCACTTGGTGCACACACTAGGTTCGCCCTACTTGTTTTTGTTTGCTCACCCAACTTCTTTGTTCACATAGCAAACACAAGGTGCAAGCCTTGCCTTCCACTTCTTGCACAAACATAGGCTTCTCCCTCCTTGTCTCTTAGCACACACTTGTTTCACTTTAGCACACACATGAGTTGGCCTCCTCCTATTCTTGTTGCACACACACACTTTGGTGTTCTTTTAGTTTGTTCTTAAAAGTGTGCACCAACAGGGGCTACGGCCTCCTCTTGTTCACTTTTCACACAAGGCACTAAGGCCTCGGCCTTCCTCTTCACTTTCCACACACAACATGGTTTAGTTCTCGACCTCTCCTTCTTTCACACACCCAAGACTATGGAATTCACTTATTTTAAGCACACACAAGGCTCGGGTCTTCCTCCTCTTCTTGCACACACACACTAGGTGTGCCTTGTCTTCACCCGAACCACTGCCGCATGGGAGGCGCGCAAGTGGTGTGCCCTTCCTCTCTTCACAGCCGCACAAGGTGCACTGGCAAGGTGTGAGGTGCAAGGGCCTCCTCCTCTTCTCAACCGCCGCGCAAGTGTGCAAGGTGCAAAACCGCGGGCTCTTTCCTCCTGCCATGCAAGTGTGCGTGCAGAGAGGGTGGCAAGAGACTCGAGTGCGCAAGTATGCGGCTCGGCTCCTTCCTGCCACGCAAGGGGTGCGCGCAGGGGACTTCCCTTCACCTCTTTCACGCAAAGGATGCGCAAAAGGGACTTCACGAAGCCAAAAATGGCTCCGGGCTTCTCTGCCGCGCAGGGGACGCGCAACTCAATTCTTCGCGAGGCAAGGCACTCGCGGGACTCCACAAAGTTTCAGCAAACAAAACCATCGCCTCGGGATCTCCGTTTATAGGAAGAGGCGGTGCAAAATCTTCCGCGTGAGATATCTTGAATCTCCGAGATTTTCGGGCTTTTAAAATCTTCAAAATCTTGATTTTTATCTTTCTTTCAAATGCGGGTTCCATTTTTATTTTTCTCTACGTGCATGTGACTTAGAACGCATGCACGACCTCTTCTCTTCTATCCCATGCAAAACACGAACTCCACATGGCCTTGGCACATTCTTTTGCCTCGACCGAACTCCAATTTCACCATTTGTTGCATGCAAGTATATTTTTATGCATGGATGTGTTCAGAAGGCTCAGACAAACTCCATGGATACCTCAGCTTCAGAAATGGTGGCCAGGAACTCAAACTCCATCGTGCGGGTGGCCTCTGGTTCGACGGTGGCTGCAGGTGTCTTCGGCTTGAGCTCAAAGTAGGAGATGACTCACAGTCCGTCAGATCCTGCGTTTAATGAAGGCGTGCGTCTCAGATTAGATCGCGAGCGGCACGATGCATCGGGCGGCCGAGATCTGCCGCGAGATCGCTCGGACGGCCAGGATTAGATCCTGGGATTTTAATCGCGTCCCACATCGAATCCGCGCGCGGGTTTCTCGCGCTTTAACAAACCCGCGCTCCCCGCCTCTCCTCAATTGAATCTTCTCCCTCCACGGTGCCGCCCTGCACCGTGTTCTCTGCGGGCGCGCTCTTGCGCCCACCCCTGCCACTCGGGCGTGCCACTGGCGCCCACTATGCACACACGGGGGCGCTATGCGCCCACCATGCGCTCCTCCGGGCGTGCCCCTGGCGCCTACGCTGCGTCCTGCAGGGTGTGCCCCTGCCTCAGGGCTACTTCCTTGGCCTTGAGGGTTCCCCACGGGCGTGGTGACCTTGAGTCCCACAAGAGCCTTGGGTGATGACCCTCGGCTGGACTCCTTGGTGGCCCATATTTTTGCTAAGGGGAAATCTTAGGACTTTGTATAAAACAAAGTAACCAAGTTTCCAATGCCAAATGACACTTCCCTCCAAGCCATTCCTTCTCCCTTCTTCTTCCATTTCTCTTCTTCTTAGGAATTCATCACTTCCTCCTCTCATATGATCTTCACTTAGTATATAGAATTCCCGAAGGGTCTTCTTCTTCAACCGAACTCCTGAATCAAACATAGTCTTCACTGTTCTTCATTGATCTAATCAGAGATCAAATTGGAACTTCTTCAGATTCACATGAACTAAGTGTTAGTGCATGGACTTCTTTACTCCACTTCATCCACTTAGAAGTTGTGGATGGATCATCTCATCTCCTCATGCATTGTCAATACAATGCATGGTCTTCTAACATTGTTATGACATTGTATCCACTTGATGATAGTTCTTGGGACTTAAAGATCAGATCATCAATCGTCTGATGTAATGATTCTCCATCATCATTCTTCAAGTGTTGTCACTTAGTATCACCTTGATACAAGTATTAGAACATTAAGAACAGTTCTAAAATCGTCTGATATTCATAGAGAATGTTTCAACCACAACATCCTATGTAACTTAGTGAATCTCCTAAGTGACATGCATCTTAGTACCATGGCCATTCTCCTTTCCACACCAACACCATAACATCCTTTGTCATTCAAATCTTGACATTCCTTGACATCCATTCATCTTATGACAACATCATGCCTCATTGACAACAAATACAACACAGTGCACTTCAGAAATCATTATAGAAATAATTCACACTGTATTTAGAAATTACCTAGAAATATTTTTTTATTATTTATAGATCATATTAATTTAAACTATAAAATAAAAGTGGAGTATAAGATGATTTTAATATTATCATAAATATATTATGAAAGGAGAGGATATATATAGTTTATAATAAATGAGAATATAGGATGGATGATTTATCCTTATTGGGTCATTTTATCACCATTAAAGGATACTTTTGGATCCTTCTAAGACAAAATTGAATAAGGATTTTCTCAGACCCAGGAATTTATTTTATATCCTTAGTTTCATTGTAATAGCATATTATTATAGAATTTTGCAGAGAAACTTCTCATGATTTTAAAACCTACTAATCTTTGTAAAAAGGGAAAGGGTAAATTGTTTATAGATTAAGGAATTTTAATACGGCTACATGGAATTGAAAAGAATGATTATGAAATCACAATTTTACTCATTTCCCTCATCTGAGGAACTTTTCATGGCATATAGTGACGAATCTTTCAAGGTATAGGGATGTGTACTAATGAATAATGAAAATGTGATAGCCTATAACTCATCGAAATTTACTCATAATGGGCAGAAATAGTTCTCACGTTATCTAGAGTTAGATGAAGTGACAGATTCATTGAAAATATGGCGAAATTAAATCTATGGGGACAATTGTGGAAAAATATTGATTATAAGGATCTCAAATAAACATTCTCACAAAAGTATATTAATATATACCAATGAATATTGTTAGATTTGATCATGTATTATGGATCCCCAATCCACTACATTCCTAGGAATTAAAATATTATGGGATATTCCCAAGGTAGAAAGGATCTTGTGACCTTTTTTATTATAATTGTTGTAGATGTTATATCTTCTTATACATTCATAAGATGGTTAGGAAAATCATAATGGATGGAAAATCAAAATTCCATTCTCAAATGATTGATCAAGTATCATTTTTAGAGAATATAAATGATAGTCAATGTGGCGATGTGGATATTCATATGAATGTAGAATCTATAATAAAACTAAAACACTCAATGTTCAAAATTAAACAAGAAATAGATATGAGATTTTTCACAAGATTATGTCTTTCAATAAGTGAGTAGATAACTATGTAATTGATGAATAATTCACACAGATCAACCATCTATATCCACCTATGGAGCATGTAGAAGTATCAAGATCTCTAAGAGATCTATTATAGGGGGAAAAATAATGATATCATATAATATTCATCAAATTTTTTAGAATTCCATCTTGTTATTGTTTAGCAGAAAAAACTAAGAGGATTAAGAAGAAATTTCCCATAACTATTTAGAAATAACAAAATATAACCATGGAAATTTTCATTGGTCTTCCATATTCATCAAATGGAAATAATTTCCCATGGGTTTTAGTGAATCGTCTTAAAATGTCTTCTAATGTCACATAAATTTGAGAGAACTTGTCACTCGATTAACATTAATGGATATAAGAAAGATAGTTGGGGAGGCTTTATAGAATGACAATATAAATGGTATCTAAAGGAGATCAGTGATTTATATCCATGATCTAGAATTGTCTATAATTACTTCTAAATATTGAGTAGAAAATTAGTTTAAATTATCACCTCTAAAGTAATGGTCAATCAGGGTGGATAATCAAGACACAAGAGGATATATAGATAGAATGATGTATAGAAATAATATGAGGATGCGATTGGAATATTTTTTTGTTAATGTTATGAGAAAATAAATGTTTCCACCCAATCATTAAAAGGGATCTATATATATACCTCAATGGGAGGAAATGTATCAAAATGGTTTTCTATGGTGATGTTTGTGAGCACAAACTAATGTGACCTAAAATGGTAATGGATATGCTATATCAATTTTAAACAATTTAGAAACACATTTGGACTTTTCAAATTAAAAAGATGATCCATGCTGCCACCCATCAACAAGTCCTATAATTTTAGATAAGAGATAACATGTTCCTATGAAAATCTTAATAGAAGAGATTCATGATTTTTGGGACAATGGAAAATTTGTGTCCCATGTACATCAACACCCATAATATTCTCTATCGCCTCTCAGATGTGGCCTATTTGATATCAGTACCACCATCCCTCACTTATTCACATGACTGGTTCTACATATATCTTTACTATATGTACGTAGAAAATCCATCACATATATTGAAATCATTTGTGGTATAGTTGGAAAGTGATCTATCATATGAGGAAACCCATTAAGGATCATGGATCATATATGAAAATTACAATGAAATAATAAATATCACCTCGTTAATGTGTTATAGTGAAACCATTTTTATGAGCAAGAAACATTGGAACTATAGGATGCAATGAAGAAGAAGTACAATCACCTATTTTCTTGTTTTTATGAATAATTAAATTTTTAGGGTGAAATATGTAATGTGGGGATAAAGATTACAAACCTGACTTTTACCAATGAAATTTTCTTCTTATAATTATGTAATATTTAGTAAAATAGAATAATTCACACACACACAACATGATAAAATAAACCAAATTTTACTATAAATTAAACATTAAATTTAGTCAATTAATATGTCTATATGAACTGAATGTATTACAATGTGATCAAAAATATGAATCAAAAAAACTACGATATGAATATTTTGATAAATAGATTCCACAAAAATAATCACAATCTAGACTAATAAAATTGAAATAAAGAAACACATTAGGAATTAAATATGAATTTTAAAAATGAAATTATATATTACCCTGAGAAGAAAATATAATTGAATAATTAATGATTGAAATGAGGGGGGTTTATAGAACATATATAACCCATATGACCATTTCCAATCAAATAGTTTTTCTAGTAGTATGACAATTTGAATCGAAACTAGTCATTAAAAATAGTAATTTTTCCTTTTGAAATTCTAACATGATTGTTAGAATCTTATTCTCAACTAAAATCATGTAATATACTATTCTGTTATAATAATAAATGAAAAAATGAGAAATTTATACCACAGTATAAGAAAATAAATTACATAAAATTGATACATTAAATGATTAAATTTTATAATCCTAAATGATTTAATTACATATTTTTTTAAATATAATGGTTTAAAATAGTTAATATTTTAATAAAAGAGTTTTATAAATTTTAATTATATTTTACAATAATGATAGGATAATTATATGTTACATTATTAAATTTTTTAAATGGTCAAAAAATTGATCGTAATATTTAAATTGATATTTTCAAATTAAATAAGGATTTTTATTGAATATTATATTTCTAATTTTAAAAAAAATTAATAAGATTTATTTCAATTTTTAATCTTTATGTATAAAAATGTTTTATGTGATGTTTTGTATTTTTAATGAAAATTGTTTTTTTTGAGCAGTGGAATGCACTGAAATATGACAATTATTATTACACGATAAATACAAGATCTTATTATTGGTGGTTCAAGTAAACACCCAATATTACAATATAACCTGAATAATTTTATATATATAGTAACATTAACCCATTCTTATTAATAGTCATGAGACAAAATAATACGATAATGAATATTATATTAAAAGATACCATACTCCACCATTATATATACAATACATTCTCCTCACACCTTCTAAACCTTAAATCTCTTCAAAATACATCCAAAATATCTTCTGAACACACTTTACCACATCTCAATAATCAATTTTATTCCAAATAATCAAACCAGAAAGTGCCCGGATGTATTTTTGTAGTAGGCAACATTCAAGTGGTAAAATAATAATAGGGTTTCATTTAAAATTATCTTCCTCTTATACCATATATGTGTCAATATGATCCAACATTTTATAATTAATCTTGAATTTTTATTATAGTATAATGTTATTATGTTAATGGAGCATCTATCTTATAACCTCCCTTCTTTCATTTGTAAAACGAAAGAGATATTTACAAAATTGATAGTTTGATGCAACCTTGAACACCACAATTCATTTTCACTAATCCTTCTAGGATGGATAATAAAATATTTTTATTAAATTTATATATTATTATAATATAACTTTTTTAACTTTTTTAATTTTATCTAGTGTATTAATTACCTCTTATCTAAAAAATGATGATAGTCCATGACGGTCCGTAAAACGCCCTAAATGTACTAAAAATATAAACTTAACAATTTTCAAAAGATAATTGTTCATCTATTAGATCATAAATGGATAATTTGGACAACTTAATTTTAATGATGTACATGAATATTATTTAATTTCCCTTCTAGAGTTCCCGTCCCATTTGAATATAACATTAACAGTAATTTGAAAATGATCGGTAACACCCTATTATTTTATTATGTATTATTGTCATGTGATTTCAATACATTTGATATTTTACATTTCATGATACAATTATTTTAGATTTTATTTCTCGTAACATGGTGGTTATCTTTCATTAAATGAATAATTTACATTAAAATAAATGTGTCATATTATAAAAACATTATTTTATAATAGTCATTACCTAGTCATTATAAGGGAGGGTAAGAACTAGATAAACTAAAATTTTAAAATATAGGGTATAAAAATTTATATTAAATGAATTTTTATTTGAAAAATAATTTAAATTGAAAATTAAAACTATTTGAAAATAATTAGAATAATTTTTTTTGAAATCTATTTACATAAAAACAAATATTTTCTATATCAATAAATTAAAAAACATCCTTTGAATAATGAATTTAATGAAATTTATATAGTATTAAATTAATATTTTATCATTTATATTATTTTTTTCTATATAAGATATAATAAAAAATAAAATTTTACCCTTAAACTATATTTTTCTTAAAAAGTATTTTTATCACATTTTATACAGTTATTTTAATACAAATTTTGTCACTATTTGGAAAATTCATTACAAAATGAAGTTCATTTTTATACAATTGTGTCAATTTTATGATAGGTTACATTTTCTATAATTTTTTGGAAAGCGTTATTTTTCTGATTAATAGTTCAATATACTGAATTCAAATTTAAAATTACATTTTCAATTACATTTTTTATAATGTTGAATTATATTATCATTATGCAAGAATGAAATGTTTTTAATTAATTATATATTAATCCAATTTATTCCATTTAAATATATTTCATTTTCAATATTGATAGAAAAATTTCACAATCTATTGAACCTTTTCTACATGAAAACCCTCATTTTCATCACGTATATGGGATTAATTTTTAAATAAATTTTGAAAATTAGCTGTATTTATTTGGAAAAATGGATTCCAAGTAAGGAATTAGAATAATTTATATTAATTAAAAGTTCAAATTATGTTTTTTCCAAAATTAATAGTGTGAAAAATTAAAATCAATTACCACGCTTAATGTACAAAAGTTGGTTATGGGGGGGGGGTACTATATAGATAAGGGTTTAAATGGCTAAAAACCTGTATATGATGTATTTTATGATAATTTTTATACCATATAATGTATAAAGATATATAATTATATATTTTTTATCTTTTTGTTATGACAAAAACATGCGTTCAACTTTTTTAAAAAAAATGTGAAGTGTAAAACTCACATAACTCATAAATGACCACCCTCTTTCCACTCATATTCACACTATAATATCTGTTTTGATCATCCAATATCAACCAAAATCACCTACAAACTTCCCAAATATGATATTATTATCTCTATTTTGGGATAATCAATTATAGGATAGGTTGTTGAGTAAACCTTTTGATGTTAACCAAAGAAGATGTAACATTATTCAATAAGTGTTTTTATTTTATTTTATCCTCCATAAACATAAGTTCTTATTAAACAATAATGATATTAAAAATTAATTATATTAAACTAATATAGATGTTATTTTCCTTGTATAATTACCTAAAACCATCCTCACGTCAATCAGATGGATTATTAACTCACCATTTGCTATATGGTATACTACCCCTTCATTAATCAAAAACATTTGTTTTTCTAATACCATATGTCCATGTTGGGTATGATGATGGATATAAATTATATATATGTTATTTATAATATAATTATTATTATGGAGTTATATAATTTATAACTTTTACATTCTATTCTATAGGGGGTATGATAACTTTGTTCATGTTTACTGAGAACTATCACCTTGCAAAGCGATGTGATTCATTTTCAAAATCATTTTTAATGAAAGATAAAAATGGTAAATTTAATGAATAAATGTGGAATAAATGAAATAATAATTATATTAATGAAATATTTATAATTATTAAAACACAATATTTTTTATTTCATTCCTTTTAACTTGAAGAATGATGATAACGTTGTTTATGTACGTGTGGCCTAAATCCTTCATGAAGTGTTGTGACTCTCTCTTTTAATTACCACACTACAAGGATTAAATGCATAAGTATACATAATTAAATAAATATTTATTTATGATATTGGGATAATTACTTAATTATAAAATACAATTAACCTCTATTCCCTTATGATCATTGAAAAAGGGAATGGTTACTCATGATTATATATAGCTTTCTATATGAATGATCATAACGTACATAATTTATTAAAACAATCCTTCATGAATTGTGTTATAGTTTAGTTTATATAAAATTATTAAAATAAATTCATTATTTCTATTCTGGATATGATTGTACCATTATCAATCTGAGAGGATAAGAAACTAATAATCCAATCCTATAAGAAAAAGAAAATGGTTATTACTAGAAATGTGATTCTAATAACAAATTGTTAATAAATGAGAAATAATATTTATTAAATAAATAATATATGGAATGATATTTATAATTATTATTTTATAAAATATTTATAATAAAATTATATTTATTACAAATGAGGTTCAAACTTTTACGACGGAAGTCAAGACATAAGGTTAGTTATTTGTAGTCCCTTTTTATTTATACAAGACATATGAAAACCCACCACTCATTTCATTTATATGGTGTATATATGGATAATTTTTCATTTCATGTCATTAATAACCTTATATTAATGATAATTAATTTTTCATTTCATTTTATTATTTATTTGGGAATACAATTGATAAGATCATTGAAGTGGTATGGGATTCTCATTTCACTTTTTACTTCCATGGGACACATTACATATTCACTAAAAATTTCATTTATGTGGGTTTTATAAATCACATGAATTTATTTTTTTATTATTTTATTGCAAATTATTGTGATCCACATATCGAATTTTAGTACCCCTATTTCCTGAAGATTACAATTTACCAAAATACTATATAAGTAATTGATTTTTTTTTCAATTTTCCATCTTGGAGTTATACGTTATGTAATGCACCTATCTTCATTGATGTGGTGTAAATAAAACAATATAGAAATGAAATTTCAATATTTTATTTATTCAAATGATATTCTTTGTTACATTTAATGTTATAATTTTATGGAGATTATGATTGAATGTTACTAAATTAGAAATTGTTTTACAGTAGAATCTCTTCATTTATTTGGATTATTTATAATAGTTCTTCCAATAATGGAATCATATGATTGATCTACCATTAAACAAAATATTTTCTATTACATTTTTATTTCTTAGTAATACATGTATTCAATTCATTTTCCACTCATTATATTCACAATTTTTCGAAAAAATAAAAAAAAATATTTGTTTCTCTATTCGGTCGAAAACCATTTTTCTTCCCAAACAATATTTGCTAAAACAAATTAATTAATATTTTTAAAAATATCCAAATAATTAAAACATTTTTAGCCACGTTTTACTTTTTAGTAAATGTATTTATTAGAATCTTCTTTTCTATTTCCAAATAATTCATGAATGTATGTTATGGTAAATGTGAATGGAGTATTTCATTAAACAAGTAATGAATGTTAAAAAATATCACACCATCATGATAATTTTTTTTATTATGGAATATCATATATATATTCAAGGTTATAATTAATGGTAATTATTTTGAAAAATATTTTATTTATGAAAAAATATGTTTTTTAATGTTGAAGATGGATTTTCATCAAGAAATTTTTTCAACACTCTTTAAAACACCATTTATTTATTTTTAAGTTAATTTTTATAGAAATTGGTATCTAAAATGTTTTATGACTTTATAGTTTTAAAAATATATTTTTAATACAATTTTATCATTTTAATGAAAATTAACCTATGATTTATCTTTAAAATTAATTCTATATATAGGATAACATCCCTTATTGTAATTTATGATTTTATGGGGATAAAATCCATGTATACTATTAGAAATCATTATTTGAGTTGTTTAGGGTTATAAGATGTTTATTTATCAAATTTTTCTTCATGTATTTATACCATTATATTATTATTATAAAACACAATTATTGCCCCATGGGTAATGCAGTGACAAAATGATGAAATAAATGTGAATCCTATTTATTTTTTATAGGTTATGATAAAATGAAAATTCTATAAATCCCATTTCATTTTATCAGCTAAGATATGATACATTTATATTGTTCCATTAGAATTCATGAAAATGATTTTCATTATGTTATTTTTGGGACCTATATCTCCATCCAACACATTGGGTAATGATATATAACTCATGGGTAAATATGTTATGCATGAACATGACTATTTGTACACAATGTTACGTGTGAACCAAATTGCATATTCATAGTTTTATGGGTGAATTTGATTACATGATCATGATGGTAAGTATGAACTTGATTACATGTTCAAAATATTATTCATGAAGTTGATTAAAAATTTATAGTATTATGTGTATAAAATTATTTCATGTTCTTAATTTTCTACATGGACTGGGTTTTATGTAAATATGTTTATTTGAGGTCATGATTTCATTTCATTTACTAAATTAGTGAAACCATCCCATTTCGTACATGTTCCAAATGATATAAGATGTTGTGAATGAAAATTTTTATTGTCTTATTCCAATGTTATGTTTTTGTGGCTCATGTTCTTTGACATTCATTATGATTCATGTCTTATTAACTACCATGATTTATGCCTAACTTAAGTATATAAACATTTTTATGTAGGATAAGATTTTATAATATTATTATCATGTAATTATACATATATGTTATATTATTATTAGTGATTTACCACATTTACCCTTACTATGAATCTAATCTCACCATTTTTCATGTTTCATATCCCCAGGTTATGTGTAATTGTTTTATGAGGGGAATATCCATGAAAAGTAATTAGGGGAAAATATTTATCTTATATATTGAATATATTTCAATGAATTACATGATATTGTACCTATTATCCCAATACAATGAACTATTATTTTTCTTTATTTGTGAGTTTGTGTAATGTATTAAATATTCATATAAAATAATGTAATATCTATGTATGATCATCCTAGGATGTTATTGTTTGTATCAGATGAATAACTTAGTATAAAATTGGAAACTATGAATAGAAAATTATTGTGATATCTCTAGGGATATTTATAATGATGTGAATATGGATGTCTCTAAGTATATTTCTACGTATGATTAAATTTATAGTAAAATGTCTGGGAATTCAGGTAATGGATAGTGCAACTGTTATCCAACAAAATACATCCCCATCTAAATAATAAAAGTGGATTTTGATCTAGAACTGAGGTACCTAGGGGTGATATCTCTGAATAAGGAATATTGAGATAGACTCAATGGTCACCTAGTTTACAACAATAGGCATTATAAAACACCTTGTTTGACAAACCCATAGTATATGATTTGGAAATTCACAAACACATTATGAATCACAGTGAAAGATTTAATGTGTTTTTTACTATGAATAACCTATAATAATGATCAGGATTCATTTATTAAAAATTAAGTGACATGATTTATACATAATAATAGTGATTTTTTCATGATAATTTGGATCTCCATTATTATTATTATTTCTCACACTAGGATTTCTGTTTTTGGTAAATGGTGGGAGCCATGTGGAACAAGACTATCATTGAATGTGATAGATAATTTTAGGATGAGCATCCAAATGGGATATTGAATAGAGTTAATGATATTGGGATTATGAAAAATAATTATTCATGAGACATTAATAACATCATGGACCATAACAAACCCCCGGACACTCCAACGAAGAGAAGGATAATGTTCCATGAGAGTTCATGTTGTGGTTAACGTGGAGAATAGAAGAGTCAGTTTCATATATTTCATGAATGTGGGGATAAGAACTCAAAAAATTATTATAGGGACAATATGATGTTTTTTGTGTGGAAAATAAAGACACAATGAAATGTACTACAAGGGAAGAAAAATTAAATTTTTGGTTAATGAAATAAATCAGAATTATGGTCTCCCTATAATATCATCAACTGTGGAATTTTATTAATGTGGAATCAATGGGAAATATATAAATATAGGTCATTGGGTATGCTCATGAAGAGAACCTATAAGGAAATATGAGTAATGAATTCTCTATTCACGATGAATAGACAAAGAATGATATATGAATGTAATGTGGAATAAAATAATTATATGATGAATCCATTTTAATCTTTTGAGAAAGAAGTATAATAATTGATTCATATTAACTTTAATTTAATAATTTCAAAATATATAAGGATTGTTCAGTATAATATCTTCTTTAATGATTTAGAAGATTATGTTGAATGGAGTTGATGAACTAGAGAAGTGAATTAATGTCATGGAAATTTTTGTTTGGAAAATACATGATTAAATGAATGAAAACTCTGAATATGTTACTGATGTTTTGAAAAAGATAATGGTATAAAAAGATGTTTGATATGAATATAGTAAATATGATAGTGTTTATGACCTTGAAAATGAATAACAATTTTTTTAAAAAGTGGTTTTTATTTTCATTAATGGAGTATAAAAAACTATTGGATTTATGGAATATATTCTGTATATATGGTTTTATTCGAGGAAGGATGATATATGTATTATTTCATTCAAGTTCTATTATAGTTCCGGAATTTAAACTTTTTCAGTAGAATACATTATAATTGAAGAATTTTTTTTCGTATGTGACAATTAAGAGACATATATTGATATATGGGGTATTAATGTTATGTTGATTTTGAGAAATTTAGTAACCTTAAATATAAATTTTTATTTTTTGAAGTGTTATATGGTAATCAATTTATGGAATGGTTTTTGTTGATCATTTTTTGATGTTTTAGGGATTATCATATTACCTCAACATATGATGATTTATTCATATTGGACAACCCGTATTAGTATTTTTTACTAGAGATAGAATAAATGACTTATCAAGGTTTTATGGATCTAATTTATTTATTCATACACAATGAATTATCCACCTAGACTACGATATAATGTTTAAACTAATCAAGGCACAACCAATAGATGAAATTGTACATATGAAATAAAAATATATCAATTAACTAAAATTCCATATGATCAATGTATAGATGTAAATATAACACCATAAAATTTATAGAAGGATCTAGAAATAAACAATTTTATTCTAATCATCAATTTTTATGATGACAGCTACCTTTTTTAATTATCATTGGTTCAGTATGTTTTCATCATTATCGTTATCCTGAATCTATCCTATATCACTATAAATAAGGATATGGGAATTAGTAATCTCATTTATGTCAATTTTTTCACATGCCACATATGTTCACCAATTTTTAATCCTTTTATGTGTTATTTCATATTACTTTCACACATCCTTTTCTCTTATTCAATAGGATGTTTTATTAACCCTATTTACTATATGGGTGTCATGAACTATTTTGGATATCCTTGAACCCTGACACACGAGCTAGCTCTAACCAATCCTGAAGTGCATTCTTTATCACCATTGGATAGTGACTAGAACATGGAATCATATAGGATAAAAGAGGGAATGAATTTTCCCAAAAATGGTAGATGGTGAGAGTCACATTTTATTATGCTTAAAGGTACACACAAAAAAAACATTCTTGAATCCAAATATGTATAAAACCCAAAAAATAATACATTATAAAAGTAATCAACAATTAGAATAATAAACTCAAATGTCCCAATAGATAAATCATTCAATGACCAAAGGATGAAGAATACCCCCTCCTATAATAGGAATATTCCCTTTACTTTGAGCAGGCAGAAGAAAATATTTAAACAACCAAATCCAAAGTATGGTGTGAGATATAAAACCCAATAGGCCTCAGTAAGTGTTCCATATCAAATTCTATAATATTAAACCTATTCATGTTTTAAATTTAAATAAAACATGTAATAAAAATATATTTGAATATTTAATACAAGACATAAGTTCGTTTAAAAACGATTGAATACAATCAAACCTATAATATTTAAACATTTTTTATAAAATAGTGTATAAAAATCATTTGGCATGAAAAAATAGTATAATAATCTATGGAATATATATATATATATAATAACAACCAGAACCATGGTCATATTCTCAGTGGTATGATTCTATTTATTTATATGATCCTAAGACATCACATACCAGTGATCACAAAAAAAATATGTGTACACACGTCCCTCCAGATCATGCTGAATAGGACTCATCAACATCCCATTGGCGATAATATATTACAAACTGGGTTTTGAATAGATTATTCATCATAAATAACTTTTTATAAAATTTTCATCCTTGCATGGTTGTCCCAAATAAGCTACTAACTACCCAATCTCATATGTTTCCAATCAATCAATAGAAAATGGGTAAATCATGAAATTTCAAATCAATCAATATTACAATTCAATTTGTCAATTTTCATGATAAATATACCAATTAAAATTCAATAAAGAAAGATTATTCCAAATTTAATTACCTTTCAATAAATAATAAATAATAGTTTTTTATCATTTTATTTCGTGCAATTTTTTTTTTCAAATCAACTCTCAAATCATTTCAAAAATTCCATTACTTTTAAAATGTGCTCCCAATTCTAATTTTATTGGATTTATGGGTTTTCCCCCAAAATTAATTCCATATAAAGTTAGATTCCAATTAATATCCAATTTTTATGTCATGAATCAATTAAAATCCAATTTAATCAAGTCAATAAAATCATGTTATAATCATATGTAAAATCTCAAACAGAACCACCTTCCATTAATCATGAAATATAATATAAACACCCACAATAAGAATCACCAACAAAGAACTATTTTATCATAGATCAAGAAATAAACCATATAATCCATATCCATTATAACAGAGTTGAGATCCATCAAATATATGATGACCTATAAATCTATACATATTAATAAAGGAGAGATCGGAAGAGATTGTATGGGAGGTGATCCCTATATCATAGAGGGACTAGATATTCCACTGGTGTATCTATTTATCAAAGGATGGTTTTGGAGGAGCTAAATTTTTTTCTAGTGAGCCTTCCCAAACCAGGAATTCGATATATGGTCATGAGATGGGTTTGAGGATCCAAAATGGGGGTTAGAAAATTATTAAAATATTTTTTAGACAAAAAAACTCCAGGGCACGCGGTTTCTCATAGTGGGGTGTACGGTCAGAGAAATTGTGTCCCCTACGAGTGAACCCCTATAGACTCACTATCCATGGAGAAATGTTTAATATTGTTTGTAGAAAATTTATTAAAATATTTGAAAACCCCCACTCACCATGGTTTCACGGTTTTCACAGGAGGGGCATTCAATTTGGGGAAACAGTTCTCAAACCAGAAAATGCATAGAAAGCCTCTAAAAATTTCATTACACTATTCAAAAAAACAATAGACAGTGAAAATCAAAATAATGATAAAAATATGGTTTGAGGAGTACCTACAATATGGTAATATAATCACATAGTGTGTTTCAATGAAAGAATTTTTAAATGTTAAACCCTTGATGATGGGGACATATTTAGAGGGTAAAATTCATTTTGAGTGGGGTTTAATGTAATAAATTTGGATATTATATGAAAAATTTTCAAATAAATTTAATCTTCAATATATATTGGGTATCACATAGTGTTGAGTTATATTGCATTACATGAAATACTATGTTTAAACAAAATGTGTCATATAGTTAAAATATTATTTTATGATAGTTATAACTTAGATATTGGAATTGAGGTAATGAATAAGATTACCTAAGTTATTTTAATATATATTTTTTACTCATGTATCTAAAATTAATTATTTTGAGTTCAATTAATTAATAACTAATATAAAAACTATTGGAAAATTAATAATATCTTTGTGTGAAAAAAAATATTTTTATTAAAAAAACAAGTACTACGTCAAAAACTAAATAATTCCAATTTTCTGAGTTGTTTTAATTAAAATGTTTAGTATATATTCGATAATTTTTTTGAAAATCATCTTATTTTTTAATATACATATGATGAGGTTAAATAAAATTTTACACATGAACAATGTATTTTTTTAAAAGAAGTTTCTTCACCCTTAAATGAACTTATTTGAAAAATAATTTTAACAATCATATAATTTTTTAAAAAAAATATATTTTATTTTTAAACAATAATAGATAAATTATCCTAGGAATAGATTTTTGATATTTTTTTCATAAGAATTCATTTTTGGATGAGTAGTGAAAAATATTGAATTATAATTGGTAATAGTCTTTTTGATTAAATTAGATATGAAGGTAATTTTAATTTAATTGATATTGAAGAAAATTTGAATAAAGAAAAATTAGAAAAATTTCATTATTTTAATCCAATTTTGTTCATTGAAATCATTTTAAATTTGAATATTTATATAAAAACCAAATAACTTTTTTATCTTTTTCACTTTTTAATACTGCTTTCACATTGTTTCTCTGGAATTAATTTTAAATTTACACATTCAAAACTATGAATTGAATTTATAAAAAGTTATTGACTAACTTAAATTAACATAATTGGTATTATCTAATAAGGTAAATTGATTTTTTTAAATGATTTTGGAATATAAAAAATAATAATTACCCAAGAAAAATTAAATAATACATTCACTTGGGGTTAAATTAATTATGAACGTATTGAAATGACATAAAAAAATTTCAAAACTAAAATTTATGGTCATATATTAACACTATAATATCTATGTTCCATTAATACCAAATTTTTCTCCATGATGAATGAGAATAATTTGGGTACACCATTAAATTTTTTCTAAAAAATTTATGAGTTCAACTCTCCTCACTTACAAAAGGTCACCCATATCCTCTATTCTTCACACAGTAAAAACATTTTTTAATACCAAAAAATAACTTCTATAAAACCCAAATATCATACTATAATCATTTTTTGGAATAAATATATCCTATAAAGGATTTCGTGCAATCCTAAGGTTTTTTTTTCAGAAAATGATGTAACATTCATTAATGAGATTTTCATTTTTATTTCATCCTCCAACTCCTTAAATTATCATTAAAAAATTATAATATAATACAATAAGTATATTTCATATAAATAGATATATTATTTTTATTTTATTACTTATAACCATTCCCACTTAGATCCAATGGGTTATAAAATTATCATTCATGTGTACAGAGGACTACAGCCTCAAGAATCAATGCCATTCATTTTTTCCATTACCACCACTCAGAGTTGTGTATGGTGATGGATATTAATTATATATATGATATTTATAAAAAACTATACATATTTTGATATTAAATAATATATAAATTTAAATTTTCCATTCAATAGTTGATATGATACTTTTGTCCATGTGTACGATGGACAAGCAACCTGTGAAGTGATGTGATTCATTTTCACTAATGATTTAATGGATGAAAATAAGATAAATGTTAATAAATATATATGTAATTTATGACATAATGATAAAATTCAGGAAATAATTATAGTTCTATAAATATATTATATCATTTCCACTATTACCTTTTCAGTCACTTATTGTTGATAATGTTGTTCATGTATGTGTGGACTACCGCTTGCATGGATAATTTTTACTCTCCCATTACATCACCACACCACATGAATAATATGAATATGTATATTTAATGACATAATATTTTATTTATGATATTATTAAATACTAAAAATATAAAATATTACTTACATTCATTACATAATGATCGTTGAAAATTATAAATGTTACTCATGTGAACGTACAACCCACCATCCATATGACAGTATCATTCTTCATTTCTCAAAACAATGGTTCATGATTAGTTATAAAATCATAATGGTTTTATAAATATTAAAAATGTTTCATTATTTTTATTCTAGATATATTTTATCCATGATAAATTTATGAATACTAAAATAAAAAATCATAACATATATGAGAAATAAAGCGATTGTCACCCAAAACGTGATTTTAACAAGGTTTTTTTGGTAAATATGTAATAAATTTTCAGAAGTAGGTATTTTATGTAATGATATGTATAATTAATTCTATAAAATAAATTTACAATGAATATATATTTATCAAACCACTAATTACATGATAATTTATAAACTCAAGATATTTCATGTCATAGGGTCTATACGTACACCTTATTAACTAAGATAGGTGCATAACATAAAATATGTCTCAAAGAAGGAAAATTGATACAAAATTCCATTACTTATTTGAAAACATTTAAAATGTAATACTTGAAAAATAAAGTTCCTTAAATGAATACATAAGTAACAATAATTATTATTTTATAATACATAAAATACATTAATGGGATGTATATACACCACATAAAAAATGGATGGTGAATATCACATGTGTCTCATAGATGTAAAAAATGAGATGAAAATCCCTTACTACATTAGTAATTTATTGAACCATTATCGCCAATAAATCATAAAATCAAATCAAAAATTAAATATTATAAAAATATGGATGTTGTTGATATATTATTTTAAAGGTATAGAATATACACAACATAAAATAAATGATTTTGTGAAATTTTATATATCACCTAGAAATTAATGAGATGTTATAAATACATTACCTTATGTCTTGAATTCCTTCATACACGTTTTCACCAATGGTTTAATTATTTTTATGTTATTAGTTAAATAAATATATTTTCATTATAAATTTATTTTTCTAAAAGTCGTTATTTTTCTAACTGACGTTATTTTCCAAATAGTTCCAATTTGACTTTTTTCAAAAATTTTAATGGAATCCTTGTTTTATCATGTCCCGAAATAAATGAATTTACCACATTCATATCCATTATTTTATTACAATAATACTTTATATTTTATTCATGGTTATTTTAACATAATAGTATTTTAAAAGATTTAGATGTTTTAAAAACAATTATCTCACACATCAACAATTTATTTTCCTAAATAAATGATTTAAATGATTTTTAAATATTTATTTTTATGTTATTGAGTTTATTTTAAAATAAATGGATTTCCAAAAAAAATTATTATCTCTCGAATTAAATAATAATTTTATAAAAAAATATTTATTTTATATGATAAGTTACATGTGATTTATCTTTCAAAATCATTCTCTAAATAAGATAATATCCCAATATGTAGTTTATTATTTGATGTGGATATAATCCAAGGATTGCATTATTTTTTATTATTTGAAATTTTTTGATTGAAATGATGTTTATGAAACCTCTTTCACTTACATAGGTTTTACCTGGTTAAATTTCATTTGAAACTAGCTTCTTTTCATTGGATTATAAAATGTAAAAAATGGGGAAATGATAATGAAACCTATATCATTTACAGTGGATATGATATTATGAAATGTTTATAACCCCATTTTGGTCCATGGGTAATAATAATATGAATGTTTTATTATACATTGGGAACATATATAAGATTTTTATTTTCAGATCTATGGGACCTAAATCTCCCTCTAATGCAATGGGTAAATATGAATAACTCATGTGTAAATTTGTTATGTGTGAACCTAATTACATGTTAAAAATGTTATGGTGAAACTCATTACATATTTTCAATGTTACGCATGAAACATATTACATCATAAAAATATTACTCAAGAATTTAATTTCATGTTCATGAAGTAATACATGAACCTGATTACATGTTAATAGATTTATGTGTAGTCCTATATTTCATTCCCATAATGTTATTAATAGACATAATTTCATATTTATATGTTTAATTGAGAGGTATATTTCATGTATATAACATAATGAGTTAACATCAAAAAATTTATACATGTTCACAATATTATACAGAAATTTATAGGCCAAAAATATATCCCTTATTTAGTTGTAAAATTCTCATGGATCAGTTTTGTTTATTTTCATTATCATTCTTGTCTTATCAACTTCTATGATTTATTCCATGACTCATGATTATGAACATTTATTTGGAGGGAATGTTTTTATGTTGTTATGCTCATATTCTCAAACCAATATGTTTATATAATTCTTACATATTTCTCTTATTTTCCCTTATTGAGAATCTGATTTCACAAATTCTTATGTTTTTTTAACCATATTAAGAATAATCATTTTCTGTGATAAATTTTTATGATGATTTCATATAGAAATAAAATTATTGGAGATATTGAATGTCATTAATCAAATTATAATAATGTGTACCTAGTATCCAATGAAACTAAACTTTTTTGGTCCCAAGGCATGTGTTTTTGTAGTGTATTGAATTTTCATCTAAAAAGATATAATATATATGTATGAGAAGCATGTGTTGTTATATGATATGGAATGGGAACCATGAAATAAATTCAATCTAAAAAACAAACATAATTATTATATCTCATGGAAATGATTATAAATAAACATAATTAAAATATTATAAATAAGATATATATTGATATAGTTGTGAATTAAGTAATTTATAAATTTAATATTATTATTTATGACATTATGTGAATGAATATAAGGATTCTCAAACATTATTCAATGGATCTCTCAAAAGAACCCTTTTTCATTATATTTTGATCATTATCTATCTAAATCATAATTTTTCTATATTATTTTCTATATAATGCTTTTAAATTTCATATATTGGTCTCCTATATATATATCAAGTTTATTATCCTTTTCTTTGGATGATTAACACTTGAAATAAGTTCATTTCACAAATAAAACTCATTTCATTCCATGGGTTATTTTTATGCTTATTCTATTACAGTTATTTCAATAAATAGAACACATAAGCCTATACATTTTATTATGTATGTTCTTAGAAATAACAACAACTAATTGGATTTTTTTTGGATCCCAAGATTTTATGTATGGGATTAGGGACTGGACTTAATAAATTACGAGACTATAAACATCATGTGATATTTTTTCACGGATAGCCTAAAATTTTAAATATATAATCTTATATGTAGTTTCAACTTATATGTAACTCCATGAACTTATGATACATTGTTGTTAATGTTTTTACCTTATATAATTATTGATGAGGATTCAATTTTATGATGAAATTTTATGTTGTTTGACTCACATGTTATGAATCATTACTATGTTCAATCACATAATGGAATTTAGAGATTACCCCTTTATTTTATGTATTCACTGTGTAATATTATATAGTTCTTGGATCATGAAGGGATTTAGGAGCTCATTATAGAGAATGAAATATATATTACATGTTTTTATTTAACATGAATGTATTATGAACAAAATATTTCAAAATAACTAATATTTTCAACCATTTCATTTTATTTAATGGATATTACTGTTTAAAATAATTTAATAATATTTTAAAAGGGACTCTATCCATATAAAATCCCACTATTATTACAAATGAAATTGTCCAAAAATAGTTTGAATAATATTTTTCCAATATTCGTAAAATGGTAATAGTGAATTGGTATAATTATTCATCATGTAAACCACCTTCACATGTTCTAATATCATAGTTTTTACTATTGAAGAATGTTATTTTTTGTGGAGAATAACTGGAATATATTTTTTAATATACTGGGAAAGTGTTAGGAAATAAGACCAATATATTTGTCACATTTTTCAGGTGAGACCACCAGCTTGAGGAAGGTATCTTATAACTATAGGATGTAATAAGGAATATGTATCAAAAGTTATTTATAACAATGTGATTAATTTTAAAAGATTAAATCATTTTATGAGGGGTTGAATGGTACACCCTGAAATTTTTTATGAAATATTTAACATTATTTATTTTTATTTCTTTAATAACTTATGCTGCACACAACACATAGTTCAAATGAGCTCCGATATAGTAATAAAATATTATTATGTAAAATGACTATTTTCTAATAGCCATCGGATTATGTTATATGAATAAGAAAGAGTATATTATTAAAATTTTATGATTTTCTATATATAATTTTTTTATAAATTTAATATAAATTGAAATAAAAATCACCTGAAACAAAAATAAATATTTTTTATAATTTTTTTTGGAAGCAATGTATTTTTATCTTAATAAATTATATTAATACCTATTGTTAAATAATTTTAATTAAATGAATGATTTTTTACAAGATTTTATTTTGTAAAAATTGAACATATACTTTTCATAGTGTATGATAAGATTAAATTCAATTAATGTTTCAATTTTTTTTCTTAAAATAATTTTTTTCACATTTGATAAACATATGTAAAAATTAATGTAGTCAATTTATAGGTATTGGAATAGATAAAATTAATTAAATTTTATGAATTGTAAGGTTCAAATTTGGTAAATAAATCTTGTTATGTTTTTGTAAATATCTATAGTAATCCTCGTATAATTTATCACCATGGTAATTGGAAAACTAGTTTAATCTAGATTAAAAATATTGTATATATCACTAATTTTTCAACCAAATTATTAATGGATTATAGTAATTTTAAAATTATCAATTATGGATATATATTGTTTTTCTAATGGACACTTGTCCCTGAAAATTTCCTATATAAGTTTCAAATCAATGGAAGTTACAAAATGTCACTATCTTAATTATAAATATCTTTTATGTGTGCACATAGAGAAAAAAACGTGATATAAATAAATATTAATTGTCATATTTTTAATAATAAAAATATATTCAGTATGGTAATTTATTTCAAAATTTTCTATATTATGTAATTACATTAGATAGTTTCATAATGACAATACAAAATTTATTCAACTTATATAATAATTATATAATTCATTTTATAATTATTAAAAGTGATATGAATTTATTATAGTTTTCCATGAATTTTAAAGGTTATAAAGAGATATTTGGTTTCTTTTAAGAGATTATTTTCTATTTCAATCTTTTAATTTAATTATTTTAAGTAAAATTAAATGAATAGATTGAAAATTAACAATAATGATATTTTATCTAAATAATAATTTAATTAATTATATAAAAATCAGAAAAATATTAAAAAAATTAATAATGGATTTTATATAGTATATAATTTAGTTTTTTTCTATTAATGGTCCAATTATCAATTTATAAGTAATAAATTTCATCGCATTAATATTTAAATATTTGTTATGATAGATGAAATTAAAATTGGTTAATTATTGGATAATCGAAATCATAATGTTTAAAAGGACACCAAAAAATGTATAAATTCAATATGTTGTTCTTATTAAAAACTGATCATATATTTTAATTTAATTCTTAAAATTTTTGTTAAATTGTTCTTTGTAATGAATATATTATTATTAATTATTTTTGAGAAATTAAATTGTCCTCCTCACATCAAATATAAAAGGGACCCTCCATCCCCACTTATTTAAACCATTTTTACATCTAGATCGACAAAAATATATTAATATTTATTCATAAAATAATTATAAAGATCATATAAGTTCTTTTTCTCTAAATTACTAACCCTAGATCCCCTTAGAGGTGATCTAATAGAATGGATTCAATTTAGTGGTAATTTCATTAGCTGTTAAAATTATGTAATACTATTATTTACCTCCAATAAACGTATTGTATTTATAATAAAATTATCTCAGTATCCATAACATGATAAATGTTATTATGATTATATAGACACCAATATACACACTCTGTCTAATAAAATCTGAAATTAAAATATTCCTTTTCAATACGTATGACTTACCATATCCACATATAGCGATATAATTTATTTTTCACCAAAATAATTTATTGATGGTTATTATGATTTGTTTAGTATTTATATATTATATATATGAAATAATTATTTTTATATAATTATAATTTCACATGTACCTATTCAACAGTCAATCATTGGATAAATGATAATGTTTTCCAGGCATATGTGTAGAAAACCACTTCCACAAGGCAATGTGATTAATTTTTCATTTATATTTTATAGGGATTATAATTTGGATATAATATATTATATATAATAATTACCTTGTAAATGAAAATAAATATTTATCACTTTTTATTTTCATTCGTCAAAAACTGAAAATAGCATTCTGGCGTACCAACAACATACCATCTCCATGAAGAGTGTAAATATTTTTCATGATCTATCATTTATAGTTGATTGTAAATATGTCTATAATGACTATATATGTCATTTATTTCATGATAAATACTTAATAAATGGCCAAACATTGCTAAATTTACAAGTAATGGAACTAATGATATGAAATACTCATGACAAATGAAATAGTTAACACCCATAGATGTCAATTTTAATACATAATTATTGAAGAGGGGGTGTCTAAAAATAATTAATAGATTATATATGATTTTAAAAGTAATAAAACTATTCTAGTGTAGAATTATAATATATTTAAATTTATTTTACTACAGAATAGATTATTTTCATAGACATTCATAATCAAGGTAATGGTCATGTGCCTAAATTTCACAGTTTATCTAGATTTTTTATTAGTATTCCAATAAGGATGATAATTTAACAAGTATTTATCCTGAAACTCTTCATTTTTTTTAATTTCCAATGTATAGTTAATTAAAATAAAAATTTTCCTACAATTTTCCACATTTTTACTCATAAGATTAAAAAAATGTTTATATGGAAAATCAACATCATTTCTCTCTTCAGTCGAAAGACCTTTAATATCAAAAAACATATTTCACAAAAATGTGTTACTTTTTTTCTATTCTAATATTGTTGTGTAGATTTATTTTTACAACATTATCCTTTATACAAAATTGATTGAAATAAATATTTTTTTTCTTTTTTCAAAAGAGGTAGTTTGTGATTATTATGTGAAAAATATTAAAAGAAGTTTTTTTAACATTCACTACATGAACATATTTTTCCACCATCATAAAAAAAAATTCTTTGAAACATAAATTAAGTTATTACATAGCTATTTTAAATGAAAATTTTATCCTTTATATTTTAACATTTTTTTAATAAGTAATCTCATAATACAATGATTATATTCCAAAAAAGGTTTTAATGATCTTTTAATGGTATTCCGATTCATTAATGACTGAAATCGTTGATTTGAAATAATATTTATTTGAAATATGATATAAGGATATTATCATTATTCATTCTAAGGGTGTTTTATAATTATGGAAACATAATTTTTAAAGAAACCATTTCTTCTCAATAGTTTATTCTTTGACAAAATGATGAAATGTTTATCAGAATCATTTCATTACTATATTTTGTTAAGATTATAGGTTTATAGAACCCATTAGTTTCAATGGATTTCAATATAAGGAATTCTTTCTGATCTTGTGTCCCAATTTTGAATGATTTTCATTATATGAAGGGTGGGACCTATATCTTCCTCTAATGAATTGGGCGATTATTGACATGTCATTAGATATGTAGGTCTATAATTGTGAGTGAATGTGTTATTTATGTAAATATAACCACTATGATATCCTTGGGAGTGAAATTTGACTTCTATAATTATTCTTGGAGTTTACCCATTGTTCAATATAGGCATGTAAATGAACATTGACTGCAATGGAAATAAGTTTCTATATTTTTTTGTATGCCAAATATTATTTTTGTAAAACTATGTTCAAATTTCATGGTTCATGTTCTATGATTCCCTTATGATTAACCTCCTATTAACATAAAAAAATGAATTATATTAATTAATGTAGTTATCTTTTCTAGGGAAGGGTGTCAAAATGTAGTGATCTTATACACATTCCCTTATTCTCACATAATTCTAATGTGGTCATTGTTATCTCCCTTAATTTACCCTTCCTAATAATTTTATCCCACCATTTTCATATGTTTATAAACCCAGGGTTATGAATAAGGGTTTTAGGTATGACTTTCCTAAGAGGTGTGATAGTTATAAATATATAAGTGGGAGATTATGAAAAAATACTTTGAATGTTTTTATGTATAGATGTTTCTAAAGATACATATCCTAAATTATTCTGGTGGTGATCATCATATAATGAAATGAATAATCTCTTTAGATGAAATATACATTTATGGAAAGTATGGGGCATAGTATTGGGTATCCAAGAATGTTTTAAACAACATTTCCAAATGAGTATGAGGAAAAATTTGTAAGAACCATCTGGATACGATTATGTATACAATAAAATCCTAATGTTAATGTAATGATCATTAATGAACTAGGATAAGCCTAAGGTGTCATAGAAGAATGTATCATGTTTAATACAACTTATAAATTACTTTTTTAGGTTATGTGGGTTCCTGGAAATGACTTTTGTTAATATGAATATATATTTTGGTTTTCATAAATGGTAAGAACACAATATAATTATGTTAAAGTACATCTTGATGGAGAATAAAATATTTTCTCTCATCAGAAACCAATTTTTATGGGTGATAGAATGTTTAATAATTTTTTATCCTATTACAATATCATGTCATTAATTAGTTTGGGAACCGAATTTACAAAATAAACGATCATAGTTATGTTGAGTCCTTTAAAATGAAAAATCCAAAACCTTTTAGTCTGTGAACTGATCTACTTGTAGTTGAGTAATGGATTAGTACCGCTGAATAGGTATATTAAATTTTATAATGGTTAGTACATGAGAATGTTATTCTATATTATTTTTGATTTGATGGATAAGTATATCAATTATGGAAACTTATCAATAACATAAAGCTATATGAAGAAATTGACTCAATGGTGTTGGATGAGTTTAAGTTAATCTTTCTTAAATATTTTTATCTACATATTATTTATTCAAAAATGGAGAAGAAATTCCTTTTGGTTAAACAATATAATGATATATTAGTTGGTACCTATGAGGAAAATTTTACAATAACTGTGTAGTTTTCTTTTGGTATTATCATCCAACATGAATATAGTGTTTATCAATTCCTTAGTTGAATACAATAATTTATATTAAAGTAGTTATCCATAAATTATTTAAATATATATGAAAAAACCATTTGGTGTTCTATTAAGGTTGAGATGAAGATTAAATTTACCAATTAAACTTATTTTTTTGAAATGAGAAGATAAATAGAATTCAATAGATTTTCTAAAAATCATAGATATAAGTAATGAGACTTTATATAGGTTCAATTTATTGGAGGAAACATGGTGAAATTATCATAAGGAATCTAGTAAATCTTTCATGTGTGAAAAAAAGATCACCTTGAAATCAAATACTAATGGGATGGGAAGAAGTTACCAGAGATGAAAAATGAATGGAATCCCCAAAAAATGAACCACCCACACACCAGGTATGAAATACATGGTGTTTGGAAATTATTATAACTCATGACCCAATCCGAAGGTTAATACTAATGATTGACATCAATAACATCATAAACTCAGATAAAAAGTGGAATCTCATGTAATCATTACTTCTTATTAGTGGTAGGATCATGACATAGTTAAAGTTATAATTAACATCCAAACTACAACTAATAATGTCTTATTGGATTCTGGATATACCAACACATTTATATCTAATGAATTTTCTAAGGGTATCATCATACAACTTAAAAAATTAGATATTGTTTTACCAATAAAAGAACTTAATGTTCGATGATTGCATCTATATTCTAAAATTATTCTCTATTATTTTGTAAAAAAGTGTTTCCTTTAAATTTTTTCATTCATCATGTTCCTATATTCAACATTATTTTGGACATGATTATCAATATTTTAAAAATAAAACATCAATTACATAGGAAGGCATGTTAATTTTAATATTCCGAATGATCCATCGATCACCTATCAGTGTTATGAAAAAAACGTATAAAGGAAAATCAGTCCTCTATAAGAGTCATTATTCTTATTCAAAAGTACAGGTTATCTAAAATATTTGAGGAGAAACACAAAATTAATGATATATTTATTATTTAGGATTTTATTGATGTCTTTATAGACGATTTTCCTAGTATTCCCCGGAGTCTTGATGTTTAGTTTTTAAAATAACTCATACCTAGTGGTATTACTATTACCTTGCATCCATATCGAATGGACCATTTTTATTTGTAATAATTTAAGAAGAAAGTTTATGAGAATATTATTTAGAGATTCATTTGTCCATGTTCATCCCCTTGGTTTCAACTATTTTGATTATTATAAAGAAAGATGGATCAATGCTTCTATGGATTGATTATATAGAACCTAAAAAGTCACAATCAAGAAAAATTTTCCTATACCCAATATTAGTGGTCTTTTTACTCAACTACATAAAGGTTAATACTTTCCAAAAAAAATTCTGCATTCTTGATATCATTAATTGAGGTTCTATAAAGAGGATATAACCCACAAAACGTTCTTTACAATGTATAGAGACTATAAATTTCTAGGGATTCCATTTGGTGTTAAATATTCCACCATTATCTTCATAAATTTTATAAATAGTGTCATTAGAGATTATATTTACCAATTTATGGTAGTCCTTATAGAATTTTTTTTTTCTAAAATAAAATAAGTGAATAATGATAACTTTAAAGTTGTACTGAAGAATGTAAGGAATGAAAATATTTATGAAAAATTTTCATAGTGTGATTTATGGATTCAGAATGATTCTTTATTAGGTCATATAATGTCAAGATAGTATATATTAGAAGAACCATCTATGATAGATATTGTTTATCATTAGAATAGACCATCTAATATAACTAGGATACATTATTTTTTCATTTGGATGGATATTATTGTCTCTATGGAGTAAATTTTTCACAGCTATCAAATCTACTCAACTAGTCAACTCATATGGGATCCATGTTACATTGGATAGATGAATATGGGGATTTTTTTTAATTAATTGACTTTATGGATAGTCTGTACACCAGTGTGTACACAACACTATTTTTGATAAGGGATTAAAAACAATAGTGTTTTATTAATGAATAGGCTTGGATTTATCCCCAATAATAATGATATGGTAATATTTTATTCCTCATAAAAAATAAAGGTCTACTAGGAATGTTTCCGATCTCCTTATTTGGAGTTACTTGTGTTTATGTTTTCAATAATTATATGGATTAATTATTTATATTAAGAAATGTTGGTATTATATAATGATCTGAAAGGTTTAATTTATACTCTCGATAAAAATAGTTATTAAAACAACAAATAATATGGTTATATGAGATTATAGAATTTGAATTCATAAAAATTGAAAACAACAGAGGGAGAACAATGTCAAAGATTCCCCATGTATACAAAATCTTGAAAACCTATCTATGATGGGGATAAAAAATATTAGGTATATATGGACATGGAAGGGATGACACATGAAATCATAAAGGAAGGAGATAAACCTTATCTTTATGTAATGAGTGTTCAACCATATATTAATGTAAATATTAAAGAGATAAAAAATGAATATGTTGAGATGAAAAAGAATGTGGGAAATTTTCATGAGTTATCCATTACTTGTGATGGATTACGAAGTTCATAAAACATGATTGTGTCACTTTTGTACCTTATTTGTTGATGGATATTTTTGGTTTATATCGTTGTTCTTTATTTTTTATTCATCATGTTTTTACAAATATATAAATAGATTTCAAATAATAATTTTGGTGGGATGGAATGACAATAGGTATTGTAGTGTATAAATCATGGTTCATTGTATTGCCTTATGTTATAGTTGAGATATATATTTTTAAGAGGATGTTTCAACTAGAAGCCATTATAGAATTGAAATGGGAAAACATCAACCAGGATTTAACCATCAAAATCCCCAGAAAATAAAAATGGAATAATATTATTTGGGTTTTTCTAGATCATCATTTGATGTCATCACACTTCATTTACATTAGATATTATTTCCCTCTTGATCAACTTATATAATTATTAATTATAGAAGTGGTAAGATTTCATGGTGTACCCTAGTAAAATGTATGAAATTTGGGTCCAATATTTACCAATTTATTTTTTAGAATTATGTTATAGGACACCGAAATTTGTTTAATTGACCCTATTTATGTATTTTAAGAATATAATGTAATTCGTTTATATTTTGGGGGGTCTAATGGAGCTTTGGAATGATTTCAGAGATTTATAGAGGATTACGGTTTAAGAGTAGTGAGTATAAACCATGTAACACCATCCAAGAAACTAGGAAACTGAAATAGTGGGATCTGGGGTTTTACATGGATAGGCGCATGGTTTGGCAAAACCATGCTTCCACACAAGACATATCATTGTTATTTTGGATATAAGTTTTTGTATGTTTGGTGCCTGGTTTTTCAATGAGTGTCATCCAACAGTGTATGGGTTTTTTAGAGGAATTTCTTGGTAAAGAGTATTCTTATTTTTTCCTAAAATGTTTTTCCTATCCATTAGTCGTTAAATATTATATCCTTATTTTATGTTTCTAATCTTATTTACATTAAAAGATACTATATTTCCTAAATTTTGACCATATCATGGTTAACTCTCCCTCTCATCCCTATAAAAACCCTTCACTATGATCTGGAATCATTAAAATTGATAATCATGGTGCATTGGAGGGAAAATTCATTGGTAAGTGACTGTTCATTGTTGGTTTCCTTATTTTTCATCTTCTTCACTCCTTTGGATTCATGAATCTAATCCAATTGGTATTGATTCATTATTTTTTATTACAATAAAATGAGACACAATTTTTTTATGAAAAATAATTATATCTAAAGATGGTTTCAGGCAATCTAATTCATATTTTTTTTTTGAAATATTGGTGTTGTTCTTCATTTATGACAATGATTCAAGGTAGGTGTCTTCGATCTCGTCTCCTCTTGAAGAAAAAAATCTTGATTTCAAATTATTGTAATTTATTTATTTGAAGTCAGAAATTTTTGTGAAAATATGATTGAGACTATCTTTATATAAAATTTAAAAATTTAAATATTGGATTTTTGTGGAATGTGAAAGTTATTAGATGATTTTGAAATGTATTTTTTTGTTTTGATTCATGGAAAATTATTTGGAGATTATTTTCAAAAAAATGATTAATTAATTAATATGGTTTGGGTGAGTTGTTTTGGAATGGTTTTATAATCAATGGTTAGCATGTGGTCATGTTTATTTGAGATGTATAAGTGTATGATGATTACCTAATTATAAGTTGGATGGTTATGGGTATAGAATTCCTGCAATCAATATATTTAACCATGTTGTGGCTTGGTTGATGTATGAATCATTATTTTCCAGTGTAGGGAGGTCCATGCTAGGATACATGTATAGATGTGTGGAATGGGATGGTTTATGCGAAATGATATTGATAAATAGTTCGAAATCTTTTTTTGGATTCATTACATAGAAAAGAAATTCTTGTAAATGGTAATCTTTTTGATGTGAACAATTTTAAATTGATATTTATTAATTATTATATATAAACTTTCTAACATGTTATCTCTTAGTGGTGTGAGTAAGAAAATCATTTGGGAAATCCTACTATGTTTTTTTCTAACCTAATTCATGGGCAATATAATACCTTTTTAGATATTATATATCGAGACACATGCATTGGAATAGTGTCCTAGTTCTTTAGTGATGTTTCATGATACCCTAGGAATGGATTTTTGAGCTATAACATGGAGCTTTTTGGGAGTTGACTCAAGATATCTAGTATTTCTTTTGGTTGTTAGATTTAGTTTCCTCTTGTTACTATGGCACGGTTCAGTGTTATAGATTGGTTTTGTTGTTTGTTGGTTTTAATTTTATTTGTATAATGTCCCCGGTATTATGTAGTGGTTTTTTGGTAATTATATTTTTGGTTGGTATTTTTTATATTTAAAGTTAAAATCATCCCCATCTATTTATGAATCCCTTGTAATTTATTAACATAATTAGTTTTATTGGGGATTTAACCTCAGGCCTCATAATCTCTCTAACTCCTCCTAATCCAATGGTGAGGGACGTGGAATTAAAATATTTATCAATATTGTTCCATTGAAATAACTTTTGGGACAAATTATATTAGTTTTTTCAACTCTGTAGTTGAAAATATTTCTATTATACTCCATCATCTGGGATGGTAGTATGGATATTGGATTTTCAGAACATGAAATGAAGAGCATAAAGAGGCATAACTATCCTATTTGTATTGGATATCATGTTACCATGGAGTTGGATGAAAAAGTGTTTTGAATCATTTCAAGGAGTTTTAACTGCATCTTCATATGTTTATGTGATAAGAAGAGAATGACCTTTACTAACATAAATGAATTTCCACTAGTAGTAACTGATTATTTTGAGAATTATTTACTATTTGGGTGAAAAAGTGTTGATTTTTTTATATAGTTTAAAATGGATAGACTTTCAATGATCATGGTGAAATTTTCAAATATAGTTTGAATGTGGAAAATTGTTGAATTTCCGAGATACTTATTGTGATAAATTTAATGTAATAATTTATAAATTAATAATATATTAGAATCTATATAGTGAGACTTAATAACGTTTTTATAAAACATGTGACCAGTTAGGCATAGAAGAAACCAACTATAAGAAGATGTCGAAAAAGTGGTTTCACTTAATCTATATGTGAGACAATAGTTGGTTCATAGTAATTTTCAGGATTCTCATGTGATGGATAGTGGGAACATAATGGGTTAACCAATTAATGTATACCATTTCGTTCAGTTATATAAGCTGAATCTACCCATATTTTGTGTTGATACAAATATTTATAAAGAAATGTGTGGATGAGTATAATAAATTTATTCCTGGATTTTATAGGTACAACATTAGAGATAAATGTCATGTTAGAAATGTATATGTGATAAGATCTATCACACTAGTGGTGGGATTTTTTCATTCGGGATAAATTAGACCAAGGCATTTCATGGAAAATTTTTGAATAATTATTCAAAAAAAATTATATGCGGGCATATTTGGAATTTATAGATTAATGGAATTTTTCATATTGATGCATGAGAAATGATATATTATATCACGAAATTTTTTAAATTGGATCTCTTTTCACCTAATGTTGATGTAAATATGTCCTTAAATACACACAATGTTTATTCTGTGTTATGTTTAGTGAATCTATCAATGATTATTATGCTTTGGGAAATGGATTCCATTGGGATAGTCAATAGATAAATGCTTGAAGAAAGAGACATTTCAGGATATACGGGTTGAGGAAACATGTTTATGCTATTGTTAAATGGTGGGAACTCTAATGCTCAGAATTAGAAGGAAACATATTTCCACTATAGTGGAATGACACCAAATCAGATAGATGGATTGGTGAATAGTTCTCTAGAAACCAAGATTAAGACATGATTTTTTAGTGTGATTAAATTGATCACATGAAGTGATATTTTCGAGAACCAACTAGAAAACCTCTCAACTAGAACCAAATGGTGATTATTTAGTTCTATTATGACAATGCTCGAAGTTTGGCTACTAGGTACATATATCTTGTTTCATAGAAATCATATGCTTCAATGGGATGAGGGTAATAGAATTATTAACTTTAATTGAATCATTTTATCCATAGTGATTCTATGTATACAATTACACTAATAGAAACCCACTCTGAATTGTGTAATGGAGATCAATATGCATTGATCAACCAAATGCATGATGATGAGAATGTGATTGTGGATGATCAATTTAAACCATAGATGGTGAGAGATATGATTCGTTTAAATTAGACACTTATGAAATTTTATTTTTGATATAGGTGTATACCATTTATTTAATTCTTCTCATGATGTTGATCTTATGTGTTTTCTTGTTGAAATTATTCCCCTATTCTAAAACCTCAAAATCCTCTTCGACAAAGGTATTTTTTCCTCTTTATGAAAAAATTATTATATAATTATTGGTGGAGATGAACTGAATTTGGACCCCTCTATTAAAGATATAGTTTTATCTGAATTAATCTTGGGTATTCATTGGTGACAATATTAAAATCACAATTAAACATTTATACCTGAAGAGTTAGTTTTAAAACTAATGATAAAATTATAAATCTCTTTAGAGGAGATATATGTTTTATATATAATTAATTATTAATCCTAGAACTATAGATTATAACCATCTCACATTAGTCAGAATCATTGACATTTACATTAGTGGATGAGATACGGGATAATGGTTTTCAAGTAAATATTGATCAGTTTAAATATTTTTTTCCCTAGTAATGTCTATGTGCTTCCACCAACAATAGAACTGTATTTTATGATTGATCTACTACAATGGACTGGTACTATTTCACTACCATCATATTGGATGGAACAAGAATAATTAATAGATGTTAATGTCTAGTGGGTAGAGTTGGAAAGAAAAGGATTCATTAACCCTTGTACATCTCTATGGGAAATACTGTTTTTGTTTCAAAAATGGGTGGATGTAACTCTATAGCTTTGTGTGGATTATTATAATCTAAAAATTGTTTTTATAATGATTTAATATCCCTTTCCACTCATTGATTATCTGTTTGATAAATTTTGGGGAGCCCAATTGTTCTCAAAAATTGACATTCATTCAATATATCTCTAATTGAGGGATTAGAAAGTGGATATTCAAAATAATATTTCTAGAGTAGATATGAAGATTATGTGTATGTTGTTATTTCTTTAGGTATTATAAATGTACCAACTAACATTATTTAATTTATTACTCAGATATTTCAATGCTATCATGATTTTTTAGTGTATTTTGATGGGATATTGGTATATACCCAGACAATGGATGAGCATGGGAAACACATGGTGACAATGTTGGGTATCTTTTGAGATCATCAGTTATGTTCCAAATTTTCAATGTGTTATTTTTTGATATAAGAGTTATGTTTCCATGGACATGTTATCTATGAATATGGGGTTTTTGGATCGATTAATGATAGAAGTTATGATCTCTTGGATACCACAAAAGTGTATTTATGAAATATTTTGTTTCCATGTCTTTATTTATTATTATGAATTTTTTTCTCCTAACTTTTCATGACTTAATTCACAAATGACATATTTTATAAGAAATTATTTTCAATTTTAATGGGATGGGTAATGTTAGAAGTATTTTCAAGAGCATAATACTTTCCTTACATCCACACTATTGTTGATATTTTGGGAATCAATATAGGGTTGTGTTCTTTATTGTGATTATTTTTTATTATGGATGGGATGAATTCTAATGTAGGGAGATCAATTTGATAATATTAGCTCACAATAGTAACTAAATTATAAGAAGATCTTTCCAGAATATGATTTACAATTATCTCCAATAGTAAATACTATGAATACATTGCATTGTTTTCTATTTGTAGGAAAATTCATGGTGTGTTTGGATATTAAGAGCTAAATTTTTTTTAACCAAGTGATTTCAATTTAAGGTAATGAATATGACTGGATAACCTCTAAATGTACGACCTCAACAGGATGTATACACTGAGTAATGGGAATTTTTTGAGGATGAATTAAGTATAAATTCATTTGGTTAGTTATAAAAAGAATCCTAGAAAATTGGAGAAGATGATAGTGATAGTTGACATTTACATTGACTGTGATAATTGAGGGTCTATTGAAATATGGTGACACTAACCTTTTACAGATAAAATAAATTATTTTATGAATAATTTTACATTAGTGAACAATCCAAGGACCATTAAGTCTAGTGTCTTTGAAGACTATGAACATAAAAAAAATGTGGTGATAAAAACATCTTTATTTAATCTCCATAAAGATCTCCTAACATCTCTTATGCCCATACATCTTTATATGGTACCTTGGGGATCACATGATATAAGGGGTGATCTATAATCCCCATAAAGGAATAATAATATGAATAAATTCATATAACAAGAGGTAGAGGACATGACATATAGATATAAAAAGGAATGTAAAATAAGGAATTTGAACATATAAATATGGGATCTTTTAAATAATGAATCATAGAATTATGGATGAAATAGAAAACATGACTTTAGTTTTAGTCAAGGACTACCGCTAAGATCATTTCACATAGTACCACAAGACAAAGTTGACATCCAAGACTATCGCACACAACATCTCATGAGACATAAATTTACCAACTGCATTGAAGATCTATCTGGGCTCACCCATCCTCACATTTCATTAATTTGTTTTAAATATAAATAATCATCCCTAATCTAGATTATATAAACATTAGGGTTACCCATGGAAATAATTGGGTACCACAATCATATCACAAATCATAGCAAATGGGTGTATCATAAAAGTGTCCATGAAATAATAGAACTTAAAAAAACATGGACATCCATAATGGAAAATAAGGTTGTACCATGGTATTTTAGGATATGTATAAGTGAACTCATTTAAGCAATGTATTCAATAAATAATAGTATAAAACAATTTTTGTGCGGTTTTAAAGAGAATACTAATGAGCCATTAAAATAGAAAAGGGAGAATTACATTATAAAAAATCACAAGTGAACTAGGAAGGTTTTCAAAATATAAATAATTATTATATAAAGAATATTTTGGATTAAAAAAGAAGATATAGTTTAATTGAAATTGGGAAAGAATTCAGGATGCTCCCTCAAAACAGCTTTTCTTATCATGAAGTATTGCGGCGGGAATAACAGAAAAACATGTATATCCCCAAAAGTTAATGATGAATAGAACATGTTTCATGAATTTGGAAAATTCAGATAGAATTTATAATATGAACATTGTAATAATATATAACCATGTATAGGTAAATATAATGATAATGAAACCGGAAGGAATAAATGAGGTTCGAGTTGAATCCCAAATAGAATATCGGCATGGTATCATGTGTACTTAAGATTGATTAATGTGATATAAAGGGGTTTTCAGTTATTTGAAAATAATTAGGGAAGTATGGGGGAGGTGTGTAATCATACCCCATCAATAGGAATTACTCATAAAAGGGCACAACAAAGAGGAAAATCATGAATAAAAGTGAAATAGAGAGGATCTCTTACCATAAATCTGATGGTGATGCCTTCATGAACATAATGAACTGAATAATAAAATTATGATCATTAATTAATAATTATTGAACCTATTCAATAGGTAAAATATTTATTAGATCCTTTTAAAGTTCATTTATAACCATTTTGATGGATATGAGGTTCAATTTAATTATTTGGGCTCGTTTTCTTGTTTGGTTTAATTGATCAGTTCATGTTCAGATAAACATTTATGATGATTATGGTTGTCTAGAATTGAAGTTATATTTTATTATTGAACATCAAGAAGGATATATGGTTAATAATTAATTTTGTTATATGGTGTGAAGTTGAATAATTATATAAAACTTTAGTGACAAACTTTTGGGTTAATTGGCGGGGGTTTTTTACCACAAAGAACACATTTTGTTTTATAAACCAAAACCATGTGAACAATAGGATTACAGAACCATTGTTGATAAATAAATAAATATATTATGGTCTGGTTCACCGATGAAAATTATTTCATGACCATAATTAAAGATGATAATGAAAATTAAAAAACAATCATACTTGAATGTGGTAAATTAACCATCTCGAATGGTGTCTTTTCTGCTAAAATAAAAGAAGATTAAGGGAGATATGACAAAAAATTTAAATTACCATAAAAACATTCTAGAACATGTAATTATATCTTAGTTTCAAAAAATTTGAATGAGTATAGGTAAGGAAAGAAAAGAAAACAAGTGAACATGAAAATGAAAATGAATGAAAAGAAGAAGGGAATTTACCTCTCGATTCAATATCCATTCAGATCCTCCTAAATGTAGAGTATTTAAACTATTTGGGAGACCAAGTTATGTGTTATGTGTGGTATGAGATTGAGGATTGATTTCTGTATAATTTAGGAAAGGAAAAAGGCTTGATAGTAGTGAAGAGAAGAGGCAAGATGGGTGTTATTTATAGTGGAGGAGAGGAGAGTTTTCTTAATATTATAATCATTTTTATTATTTTGCCATAATACAATAAATATTTATGATACCATGATAATTAATAGTAATAAGTGTATGTGGGATCAATATTTTTGATCTTAGATCACTTATGATGTTAATAATAGTTTATTTAAATTATAATGTATCTATATGGAAAATTTTTTACTTAATTTTTCACCAAAAATTCATGTATTTCAAAAAAATGTCAAAAAATCACCCTATCAAATTTTCAATTATTAGAATCCAAAAATGAAATCTATTTTTCAAAAATATTTTTCAAAAATTTATAAATATAATTTTTAATTAAATCACAATTTATTCTAAAAACATCAATTTGAACACATTTATTTTCTTAATATAGAATCTAGGTATATCGTACTTCAACATGAATATTATTTATATACTATCATAAGTAAGGTTAATATTTATTAGGGTATGTAACAAGTCATAAGAATAACATTACTATTCATAATGGTATGTTACTATTTACAAAAATTAATATTGTCATACTAGACACCAAATAACTTACTGATTGCATTATTGTTTGTCAGATTTTTTAAATTCAAATCGCAGAAGTGACAAAATTATGTTTACAGGTCAAATAGAACATATTAGTTAATTAGGTTGTGATTTAATGTGATTATATGACATAATTATAAGAATTAAATTTCCATTGAAAACATTGGGTCATTATATTATCCCCCCCCCTACGAATTTTCTCCAATGAAATTTCATTTTACATTCTAAGCCATAAATAGGTGTTGGTACTTTTTCATCCTTACCTCCTCCAGTTCCCATATTTCCTCCTTGTACATGGGGTTCCTCCACATAAATTGACCAGGAGAGTAGTATTTTTACGTAGAACCTTATCTCTATGATCCACGATCTATACTGGATGCTCCTCGTAAGAAAGATCATTCTACAATTGTTCCGCCTTTGAAGAGAGTTAATGTTAAGGTTCTGGTATGTAATTCGTTATGAGGGATACATGGAAGACATCGTGTACTTTGGACATGGTATTTGGAAGTACAAGTCAATACTCTACAACACTGACATGATCATGGATCTAGAAGGGGACAATGTACCTTTGATGTAGCTCCCCTTTCTTTGAAAATCTCACAACCTTCTTCCATAGAGATATGTAGAGAAATACTAGGTATCTAGGTTTAAACTCAAGGTCTCTTCAATGATTGGTTTCATATCTCTTTTTTCATCATTTGGCTTCCTTTATGTGTTGCTAAATATATTTCATATTCTCCACCATTTCTTTAAAAATTTCACATCCTTGCAACTTACACTAACCAATTCATCCCAACATGTCGGTGTTCTACACCTTTTCCGGTAAATTTCTTCATATGGAGCCATACAAATGTTCAAATAAAAACTGTTGTTGTAGGAGAATTCGACTAGGGGAGGATATTGGTTCAATCCTACATTTATTTCCATATAACATCCTCTCAACATGCCTTCTAGTGTATGAATAGTTCCATAAGATTGTCCATCAGTTTGAGGATGATAGATCGTACTTGTGTTCAGTTCTGTGCTTAAAGGAGGTTTGAGGCTTCTCCCAAACATCAAGGTGAATCTTGAATCATTATCAGATAAAATAGATTGTGGTAATCCATTAATCCATAACAAATCTTTGATATATATCCATGTGAGTTGATCTAATTATAATCCCTCTCAAATTGAGATAATTTGAGTTGTCTTTATAAGATGATTCATGATATCCCATATAGCATTTTTTCCTCTAGATGTCCATGGAAGTCCAGTGACAATGTCAATGGTAATATTCTCCCAATTTCATTTTTTTATTGGTAGTGGTTTCATCATCACTATTGAATTTTTCCTCTCACCCTTCACTTGTTGAAAAACCATGCAATTTTATGTTTATCCCGCATTCTCCCTTTTCAAATAGTCCCACTAAAAAGTTTTCTCAGAGATCTCGATACATATTTTTGCTCCCGAGGTGGATAGAGAAGAATGAGCTATCTGTTTCATTCAAAATCTCCTTCTTTACCATTATATCTTATGGTACACACAATTATGACACAAATATTATAACTCCATCCATTTGAATTTTGAAATTAGGGGACTTCCCATTTCTGAAGGCTTCCACCATTTTCTGAATTTTCACATAAATTTTTTGAGCATACTTTATTTTCTCCATGAGGGATGGCTGAGAAATCATTTATGAAATTAGTAATGATATTCTGCCCTTAATTATTCCCATATCCATCGTATGCAAGTCTATGAAGGTAAAATTATTTTCTATTATCATCATTGAAATAGATGTATGATCCTTTCTTTATAGGGCATCTACAACTTTATTTACCTTACTAGGATGATATTGGACTAGAAGTCATAATCCTTGATAATCCCTATCCATCTTCGCTAGCGCATATTATGGTCTTTTGTGTGAATATATATTTGTATCTTTGGTGGATAGTATATATCTCGTTCTTCATCCCATTAAGATAATGCATCATGATTTTCAATGGAATGATCACCACCTACAACCCCAGATCATGCATTGGATTGTTTTGATTAGTGGATTTTAGCAGCCTTGGTGCATATTCTATCACCTTATCATTATTCATCATCAAAATATCTATGCCAATATTTGAATCATCACTATAAAAGACAAATAGTTCTTCACATTATCTGAGTGTGAGTACTGGTGCAGTGATAAGCCTCTTGTTCAACTCCATAAAATAGTCTTCAATTTCTTCTGTCTAGAAAACCTACACCCCATCTGTGTTTTCTTGATTAATGGGTTTGACAATAATGAAATGTGCTTCAAAAATCGTTGATAATACATGGATAGTCCAAAAAATTTGCGGATCTCCATTACAGATGTTGGCCCAGGCCATTATTCAATTTCCTTTACCTTGGGAGGGTCTACAGATATCCCATTGTTGGTGATAACATCCCCATGAATGATACTTCCTCTATATAGAACTCACATTTACTATACTTTTCATTTAGCTCATCCCTTCAAAATATCATTGTCATTGTATTCAAATTATCCTCTTTTTCCACATTGATTTTGGAGTATAGCAGAATATCAGCGATAAACGCTACCAAAAAATTTTCAATGTATTCTCTAAGGAGGGAATTGATTAAATCCATGAAAATTGTTAGAGAATTAGTGAGTCTGAAGGGAATCACTATGAACTCATAGTGTCCATACCACGTTCTAAAGGATGTCATTGTAATATCTTCCTCCCACATGGGTTATTAGTTATAACCTTACAGAAGGTCCACATTAGAGATATAACTGTCTTCATAAATGTGATCAAACAATTCATCTATCCATGGATGGGGGTAATCTTTCTTTATCATGCTTTTATTTTCTCAGGATAGATAATAAAGAGGCACATTTATCGATCCTTATTCTTGATGAAGAGGACTGGGACCCCCCACGGTGATGCACTCTAGGGTATAAAACACTTCTCTAAATTCTCTTGTAACCACTTCATCAATTCATCCATATCTATAGTGGTCATTAAGTAAAGTTTTTTTGGTATATGAAGAGATCTAGGAATAAGTTCAATTAAGAACTCATCCTCACGATCAGGAGGAAGTCCAGAATACTATTCAGGGAATATAAATGTGTAATCCCTCATGATGGGAATGTATTCTAGAGTTTTTCTCTCCATTGTCTCAATCATTAGAGATATACTTCTTTCTCATAAGAACCTAATATCCACGCCTAAGATAATGATTCTAAAGGAGATTCATCGTCCTCTTTAAACTTGTAAAGAATTGAAGGATTATTCTTGATGTGAAGAATGATTTCCCTTTCCTAAAAGTCGACGTTGGATTTATATAAGGATAGCTATTCCATACCCAAAATATAGTCAAAGTCTATTAAATAAAATATGACTATATTTACTAGGAGGTTCAGTCCACAACCATTAGTCAAGGATAAGTTATAAACAACTGAAAAAATAACACCCCCATTCATTTTTCTCCCAGATGTCTTATCCCAAAATTTTGAGGTGGTTTTTAAATAGTTCTAGTAAACATGAGAGATATAAATGAATTCGTAGAACCAAATTCAAATAGTAAATTTTCCATTCGTGACTAAATGACTGGCGGAAAATATACCACTTCATTGTCCACCTCCACCTCAACAATAGTAATAGAATAATTCCTTCATCATTTCCTTTTATATTGTTGTTTCTTTTATCTAATAACCCTTGGAATAGAGAAATTGTTCACATAATGACCATGCTCCATGCAGGTGTAACACTACAGTATAAGATTAATGTTGATCTGAACATTATTTTATTATTCCAAATTTGTTGGATTCAACAAATCCTATTGGATGTTTTTATCAAGATGTCCCATTATTTAACATTTAAAGCAATTCAAGGTTCCATTTAGATAGTTCCCATGATACTTCTTCCCACAAAAATTTCATGTTCGATATTCAGGCTCCATTCCATTATTGGATTTATTTGTTGAACCACCCAGGTTGTTCTCCATTTTATGCTTCTTATCACTGGGCCCATGAGCCACTGAGTGTCTCTAATATCCATTTCAACCTTGAGGGCACAATAGACTATTTCATCATTTCTGTCAAAGTTTTGAATAACTAAGTCATTTCTTAGTCTTTGAATTAGTCCAATAAAGATGTAATCCACCTTGATTTTTGTGTAAATTAAAATTCCAGAGGCTTACCTTGTGAGACTTGTAAATATTGATTCATATGCCCTGATTGACTCATCGTCCTTCAACATGAGACCGAGGAACTCTATGTATATATTGCGATGAAGGGTTCATGGAAAATATTTATTGAAAAACATACTCTTGAATTCTTCATAATCCATGGAATCAATATCCACCTATTGCTTCGTATTCATGAGCAGTGTCCACCACTGATCAACTTCCCTATAAAAACAATAAACTACCAGTATGTCTTTCTCTTCTTCTGAGAACTAGAGGACATAGAATATATTTTCCATAGATTTAATCAAATTTTCGTTATGGAGGGGATCAGAAGGAAATCTAAACATGGGAGGCCTTCCCACATTAATAATTTTATGGAAAATTTATCTTTCCTTTGATGAGAAGGGTGTTCTATCTGATTCATGTTGATATTCATAACTATACGTAGTTGGGAAAGTACTATCATGATTTTTTAAGCACCAATCATATCATATCAGGCATATCATTATGGAAATCATTACATTACCTATCACATTGATTTTTGGCACATGTTTTTCTATTTCCCACAATTAAATATGAAATGGAACATACAAGTAAAAGGCTTTAATTCTTAGCTATTGAGCATAATAAGGAAACATTGATCATAAAAGGATACACTTGTAAAAGAGAAACACATCCTATCTTGTGATTCAAATTTTGAAAACATCATTAACCGTGATCTTTTTCATAACATATATTCTTATAGGATATTTTTATTCCATTAATAAAGGTTTTTCCTATTCTCATTAATTTACCAAAGCATATCCCTCGGGAGATCCAAACTAAGAGCATGGAAAGGCCTATTGATGTGTAATTGGATACCATGGTATAGTCTCGAAACTCATTTTCTGAGTTTTAAATCTTAGGTACACATGTTATAGAGCCACCTCTACATGTTTTTATCTAAACATGGATTAATTTTCTTGATACACCTCATGCTATATTATTAAAAAAATTATTGATTTTTTCATTTACATAGTTTCATCCTTATGTTCCTCACTAAGGTTCATAATTCATATTCTCCAAAAATAACTAATCCATCCTCTAGTACCAACAATAGCTTCCTTATCATTTTACACATAACATTCCATGATTTAGGTAAAAATTATAAATCATAGTACAATCTGAGAATTGTTATGTCGAGTGTGTTTGAAGACTAGGTACAAAGAACACCCTGGGGATAAAAAACACTTAATTATTTAATCTCCATAAATAATTCCTAACTTCCCTTGATCCCTTAAATTTGGATAGGGTACCCTAGGGATCAAATGTATAAAGGGATGAGCTAAAATCCTAGCAAGGGAATAATAATAATAATAAATCCATAACACATAGTTTATAAGTCATTAAATAAATATATAAAAATGCACGTGACCTAAAAAATAAGAACATATAATGATGGGATCATTTAAACATGTAATGATAAAAATGTGATAGCAACATAAAGCATGACAGTAGTATGAGTCAAGTCTAACCACTAAGATCATTTCATATAGTAGCACAAACAAAGGTAAACCGCCAACACCATCGCACAATACATATTGTGAGACTTAGCATTACCCAATGATTTATAGTCCTATCTTGAAACACCCATAGTATCTTTTCATGAATATATTGGCTAAATAAATAATCCCACATAATCTATATTACATAATAATAAGGGTTATCCATGGAATGAATTGGGTACCAAAATCATGTCATAAAGCATAGAAAATGGTTGTATCAAAAAAGTGTCAATGAAAGAAAGGAACTAAAATATACATGGAAATTAATAAGAGAAAATATTTATGTACCATGTTATTTGATTACATGTATAAGTTTCCACATTTATGATAATTATACATTAATTTTTAACATAAAATAATTTTTGAGTGGTTTTAAGGAAAATACTATAGAGCCATTAAAATAGAAAAGGGAAAATCCATTATACAAAACAAGAAGTGAACCCAGATGGTTTTAAAAATAAAAAATATTGATTTATATATACTATGGTGGCATAAAATAGAACATAAAGTGACCTTTAAATTGGGTAAGAATTCAGGAAGCTCCCTCAAATCATGTTTTTTTATCAGGATGTATTGAGGAGGGAATCACATAAATACAAGTATATCCCTAAAAGATTATTATGATTGGATATTTTACATTAGTTTGAAAAATATAAATAGAATTTATAAGCTTAAAATAAGAATAATAGATACACTTTTTTAGGTAAAATGAAAGATAGAAAACTCCTGAATGAATAGAGGAGTTCTGGATGAATCCCACACGGAATATCGACATTGTAGCCTGAGTAATTAAGAGGGAATAATGACAAATAAATGGGTTTCTCGTCATTTAAACATCATTAAGATAATATTGGGTACATTAATAATCACACCCCATCAATAGGAATTACACATAAATGGGTATAACATAGGGAACAATATTGAATAACAGTGAAATAAAGAGAATCCATTACCTTAAATTTGATGGTGATATTTTCTTGAACAAAATGACAAGCATAATATAATTTGGTTAATTAAATAATAATTATAGACCCATTTATATATGTAAAATATTTAATATAACCTTTTTAATTCCATTTATAACCATTTTGATTGGTTATGATGTTCAATTTCATTGTTCAGGTCAATTTTTATTCATGGTTTTAATGATCGGTTCATGTTCAGATAAAAATGTATGATGGTGGTGGTTGTTCAGAATTTATGTTATATTATATAATTGAGCATCCAAAAAGTTTCATGGTTGAAAATTTAATTTTCTTACTTGTAGTTAATTTGAATCATTATTTAAAACATTAGTGACAAGCTTTTAGGTTAATTGGAAGGTACTTTTACCACAAAGAACAGATTTTGTTTTATAATCCAAAAACATGTGTAAAAATGGATAATAAAACCATCAATGAGGAATAATACATATATTATGGTATGTTTCACCCATTAAAATCGGTTCTTGACCATATTTTAGGGCATTAATAGAAATTTAAAACCCATTATCTTTTGAATGTGGTAAATTACCAGATCTCAGATTGTGTCTTTACAACTAAAAGAAAATATGAATAAATTAGAGCTAATAATAACATATTCCAATATCATAAAAATAGTCCAGTACATGTATGTTACTAGAGTTTTCATAAAATTTTCATGTGAATAGGTCTGGATAGAAAATAAAACAAATGAACATGAAAAAGAAAAGAAATAAAAAAAGAGAAATTTACCTCTTGATTCAATCTCCCTGAGAGCCTCTTAAAGGGTTAGGATTTGGTCCTTTGAGGGGACCAAGGGCTATTGGATGTAAGGTAGAATCATGACAAGAGATATGGGTATATTGTAGGTAATGCACTAGCCTTGAGAGGAGTGAAGAGAAGATGTAATGAGGGCTGAAATTTTTAGTGGATAAGAGGAGGGTTTTCATAATATTATAATCATTAGATTACTATTTTTCCATAAGAAAACAAATAGTGATAATTGCTTGACCAAGAATAGAAATAATTTCATGTGAGTTCATGATTTGGGTTCTAACATTTCTTATGATGTCAGGAACAGTGCATTAAAATTATAATGTATTTATATAGTAAATTGATATATTTTACTATTCTCCAAAAAATCAAGTATTTTAGAAAAATCCCAAAATATAACCTTAACAATTTTTTTATGTTTATAATAAAAAAAATGAAATCCATTTTTTAAAAATAATTTTTTAAATATGAATAATTTCAATATTTCTTTAAAATCACAATTTACTCAAAAATAAAAGTTTTTATGAAATTTTATTTCATACTCCTCAATATATGTATATTGTACTTCCACTTGAATATTGTTTGTATATTATAATAAGTTAGGTTAATATTCATTTAGGTATGTCACTATTCATAAGGGTATGTTACTATTCATCAAAAATTATGTTGGTCATATTAGACTAAAAATAACTTACTGAGCACCACCGTGTTTGTCATATTTTCGAAATTGAAATCACAGAAGTGACAAACATATGTTTAATGGTCACTTACACATAATAGTTCATTATATTGTGATTTCATGTAATTATATGGCATAAATATAAGATGGAAATTTCTATTGGAAAATTTGGTTCGTTACATGAAATTTTATTCTATGTTTATTTGGTTTTTATTTAGGTGGAAATTGTTAATGGGGAAAATCAACCAATTTATAATGTTTTGTTATGAGGTTAAAACTAAATCATCGGGAGGCAATTGGGGGATGGATTCTTGATACGGGATCAATTTTGTGATTTCGATATCATATGGTCATACATGTGGCTCATCATGAACAACTTCTCCATGCACGCCACTATTCTTAATTGTATGTTTATCCTTGTATACCAAGGATGTATAATGAACTAAACTAAAATAAATGATAGGTTCACATGAATGGAGTTGTGGTTGTGATTATAAAGGGTTTTCTCACCGATCAGTGGATTAATAAAGATTACGAATGACCAGTGTATATGCTCAAATCATTACATATTCATTTTTCATAATTGGAGAAGATGGACATGGACTATTTGAATGACCTCCAATGGATGGTTCAGGAACATGATTCTCTATGGGTGATAGTGGATTATCTCATATAATTGTCACATGTCAACCATATTAATTAATATCATATGGTAGAGTATTTTGGATAAAATAAATAATTTGGATGTGTTAAAGAGTAATTATGTACATTTTTAGTAGTATCATAGCATGATTTGTGGTTTACATATCATTTTGAGACATCCTTATATCAATCTAAATGGACTACATTGACTATGAGTGTAGCACATCATCCTCCTATGGAAGTAAAATATAAAAGGATGATACAAATGATGGAAGAAATTCTGCATGTTTATTAAATTATATTGATGTATAATTTGAAGAGAATATATCATTAGTGGAGTACTCCAATAACAATAGTTATCATTCCTTGATACATATGGATCCTTTTGGATAATTTTATGGGTTTCATTTTTATTTTAAATTTCGTTGGTGGAAAAAGTGTGACATAAATTGTTAGACCAATATTTGTGCAAGAGATTACATTGACGATTCCGTTGATTATGAACAGAACGAAGATTGAATAGAGTCATCATAAATCATACGTGGATCATAATCAATGGTCATTGTAATTTGAGCTGTGTGATCTTGTTCGCTTTATAACATTTCAAAGGCTTGGGCACCACTGTCTTGAAAATCAGGTCAAGTTATCTCTCCGATACATTGGCCCTTTTGAGATTATATATTGGTTTGGTGAGGTGGAATATCAGTTGGATTTCATACCAAGGTTATATTCAATGAAAATTTTATTTCATGTATCTCAATTGAAGTTGTATGTACTTGATTCTGACCATTTGATTTGACGGGATCACATTGACCAATATGTATATTATATGTTAGTTCACGTACTAGTGTCTATTGAGGATAGGTAAGATAAAGTCTTGTTTGAAAAAACCTCAGTCTAGTGTTATTTTATGGTATCATTTTCAGATTCAAGAAGAAATGTGGGAGCAAGAGAATGTTACAAATGGAATTCTTTTAAGAAAATGATGATTTTCACTATTCATTGGAGGGAAATACTAATAGTTGGGAGAATTTTGAACCCCCAATTTCAGGTAATTAGAACTTTATTACTGTATTTTAAGTATATAAATAATTAGATAATGTTTTGAGGGGATTTCAAGAGTTTTGAAAGGCTTTCAAATATTTTTTTGGAGGTCCGTGGTTTGTAAATGGTTAGTAGAAACCATTAAAGACATTCTAGTAAACCATCAATATAAAATAATGGCCATTATCTTGGTTCATGGTTAGGTACACATTTAGGACAACTCTTGCATCTACTTTGGATTAACCATGTTATGTTCTACCTAAGAGATTAATATGGTTGTCTTGGTGTTTCAGTAACCATCAATTCCAAAAGTGAAATTTGTTTGATGATGCAACTAAAAGGATAAGGTTGGATTGAAAAACGCTGCTCCAGAAACATGAGATGTAAAAATTATGATCCATAATATAGGGATCATTGATTAACATTCTAAGACAAATTGTTCATCCTTAATATGACCATAACTTGATAACCTATACCTCTAATAGTTTCAGAGACCCTTACTCTTGATCTAAGAGAGTTCATTTGGTTAATCATGGTGCATCGGAGTTCATATTCCTTAGAAAGTTCACCCTTATTGGGGTTTTACATAGTATTCGTCTTCTCTCTTCTTTGGGATTCATGAATCTAATCCATTGGAGATAGATTAATTATGTTTTATTATAATCACTATGATATAAATTATTTTGGATTATTGGGAGAAATATCTAAGTTGTTCTTTGGAGATCTAATCCGTGTTTGTCGATTATGTTGTGGCATTATACCTTTTCACCCATGATATGATTTAGGTGTCTTCACTCTTGAATCCATATGTTATAACGTGAATGCTTGAATTCAAATTCTTTAATTTCATGATTTTAAATGTGTAATTGATGTCAAAATTTTTCATATCCCCGCTTTAGAGATGGTTTTGGAAATAGTAGAAAATGATTGTTTTTTAGAAAGTGAATCTCATTACATTATTTTGAAATATCGAGTTTAAATATTTTTTTGGGTTTTCATGGATTGAATATTGGATTAAAATGATTTAAATTAAAGGATTGTTTAATTGTAATTTCATGTAAAACTTTTTAGCATTTTTTTGAATAAATTAAAAGTGTGTGATCATGTGAATTTTGTATGGAAAAGGTTTTGATGTTTCCTCCATTGGAAGTGTGATGGGTAAGGGTTTGAAAATTCCCCAATCAAAATGTTTCACCGAGTGATGGATTGTTGAAAAATGACACACCACTCAAAAGTATATCGAGTTTCAGTATTTCATTCCTGTGAGGATTTTTTTAATAGGATGGGTTAATTCCAATGAAATTATAAAAGATTTGAATGAATTTTTTTTTCTTTTAATGGATATTATTTTTCTATTAAATTGTTTTGGTTTTGATATAAACTATTTTAATTTTTTCTATATTAATATATATATATATATATATGTGCTAATATATTCTATACATGTGGCATGAGTAGGGAAGTCATTGAGGAAATCCTAACGATTTTTATACTCAACCTTTACTTAGAAAATTCTTTGAATTTGAAGAGGTTTTATATTAAGACATAGGAAATAGAAAGGTATCTTAGTTCTATAGTGATGCATAATGATACCCTGGTCGTGGATTGTGGTGATAGATATTAGATCTTGTAATGATTTTTTGATGGATTACTTGGTTTTATATGGTTTATTATATCTATTTCCCTCTATTAAATCTTGATATAGTTCAGGATGTAGTTTTGGTTATTTGTTAGTTTTTACTACATTGAGACATATTAAATTTTTTCCATTCATAATGTAGTGGTTTTTTAGTTACTATGTTTTAGTTAGTTTCTATTATTTTCCAAGGAAATATCAACCCCCAACTATTTTTGAATCCCTTTGAATTTATTTATATCCTTTTGGGTCTTTGTGATGACCCTTAAGGCTCTGTAATGTATTCCCCTCTTCCCAATCCAATGGTGAGGGAAATACATTACATCCTCAGTAGAATCTAGATATGGTGTTATTCTTCATTACTACATATCATCCTCATAAATATGGTCATCCTGAATGAAATATCAAAACTTTATAGTATGTTTTGAGATCATTATTTATGAATTTATAATGTTTTTGGAATAAAAACATTTATTAGGTTGAATTTTTATTTCACAATAACTTTCACTACAACATTCAAATGGCTGCTTTTGAATCCCTCTTGGTTTGAAGTGCACAACAATAACATGTTAGAATGAATTATGAGATAAAATTGTATTGGGACCTGATCTAGAGGATGTAATGGAATAAAGTATAGTTCCATTCTATAACACATAACAAAATCTCAAAGTAAACAAAACATTATGCTAGAGATAGTCGAAACGATTTTATGTTAAAGTTGGGGATATAGAATTCCAATAAAGATCCCCCTTAAAAGTGGGTGAGGATAATTAGAAGGATGGAGAAGCTATCTACTTTGTATATAAGTCATTTTGAATTGCATTATTGTATGAGGATGGTAGCTAATAAACTTGTTATTCCATAGAATATCTATCATGATCATGATGTTTTCTATGTATCCATCTAGAGGAAGGAAAAATATGATCCTTTATATATACAAATATAACGGTTATTACCACTTGAGAAATATCATAATTATAAAGGGAAAACTATATATGTTATTAATGGTTTAGATAATGTGATATCAAATAATCTCACTCCCCTAGTCAATGATTGGCGATGAAATCATCACATTGAGAATGATATATCGGAATGCTAGGTTGTAAAGAGGAAAAATTATCCTTAGTTTTTTTAACCAAGGTGATTACTTTTACGGAGAAATTCATTTTATGATTGATAGAATGTTGCAACATGATAATTTCCATGAAATATTTCCATTTATATAGTTTCATATGTTTAATGGATTTTGCTACACAGAACACCATGTTTACAAGAACCTCGATATGATATTAAGAAATTATTATTTAAAATGGAATTTATTACATATAAAATAGAATATATAGGAAGAATATGACTAAATAATTTTGAACAATTTATGGTTATATTTGTATTAAATTAATTCATTAGTTATAATTTTATTATAACTCAAAAAAAATCAATAGAAAAAATATTACTGAAAACTATTTTTATGCGTGAATTTTATATATATATATATATTAACTTAATAAAAACTATGTAATTATTTTAATTATATTTTTTTATTAATTATTATATATCAGTTTTTAACGGGTAAAAAAATATTTTTCCCAACATAGGATATGATTAATGCCTTTTTTATTGTCAAAAATGTATTTTTTTTCTTAAAAGGCGTTTATCTAGATTTTTTCTCATATACATTGAAATTAATTTCTCACCTGTATATGTTATTAAATATATAAAATTAATTACATATTAATAATTATTATAACAAAATATGTTACATCAGTCCCATTTATTTTATTTTAATATGAATAGTAAATGTCGTAAAATTTATCACCTCGATATTGGGTAAATCATGAAAATATCAATTAAAAATAATTGAGAACGCCATATTTTTTTTATTTTTTTTATTATTGGATGCATTTTATTCGATCCTTACCATCTTATTCCAAAAATAGAATTCTTTATTTGAAAATATCTTTGAATATTACATATATATTATAGAAATCAATGATATTTACAAAATGTCAATCAATTAGTTTTAAAAATCCTTTATGTTTTTATATATGAAACAATAACTTATGAAATAATATTGTTTTTAATTTTGTGAATAGTGAAATAATATTCTCGATAGTTAATTATTTCTAATTTTTACATATTATATAATTTCCTTAAATTACTAGATAACTCAAAAATAGTATTTATTCAATTAATGGAAAAATATAATGAATAGTTTAGAATATATTATATAAAATATAATTCAATTAATATATAGTATTATATAAAATTTATAGGTGAATAATTATTATTAGATTTGTCTTAAAAAAATTTATTTTTATTACAACTTTTTCTATGTAACATTTAAGTCAAATAAAATGAATAGTATATAAATTTATAATATAAATATTTTATCAAAATATTTTTTGAACATTATCAAAAAAATGTATACAACATTAAATAACACATGGTTTATTATATGTGGACAAAATAGTCATTAAAAGGCCATTTATGGTCGAATTATCAATTCATAAATAAATAATCACAACACATTAATATTGAATGTTGTTTTATTATAATAAATATTATAATTGGTTATGAAAGTGTTTATTAAAATGAAAAGGTTCAAAAATTCATAAAAACATGTATACATTATATTTTTTGACATAATTATAGCCCTATGATAATTTATCCTCAAATATCAGATCATTTAGTGTAATTTTTATTGAAAATGAATTTATTATAATTTAATCTTTTGAGAAATTCTAAAAGTTCCCCAAAGCACAATTATAAAATGGAACATCCTCCCTAGCATATTTTTTCCATGTTGAGCCTTCTATCTAAAAAACAACTAAAAATTTATCTTCTCAATATCCATAAACACATTATAGATGTTCAGGGATTCCTAATACACCAACACTATTTCACCTAAGATAATATCCAGTGTAATCATTTCAAGGAAGTGGTATTCACCTTAACAAATCATTTTTATACTCTTATTTTCCTCTTATAATTATATAAAATATCTGATTAAATAATAAATATAGTTTCCTAAAAAATTTAAAACTGATTATGATTATTAAAAAACCAGTAAACAAAATCCATCCTTTTATGGATAAATTTAATATATCACTTGTGAATATGTAGAGAGAACCTTTATCAGGTAGTAATGGAATTAATTTTTCATGATTTTACACATAAGTAAAATGATAGTTAAAATAACTATAATTGGTTTTTTTTGAAATTATTTTTCATCATATTATCTTATAAATGGATCATATATGATATTATAAGTATGAAAATGAATCTAGTATATAATTATAAAAAATTAAAATTTATTGTACCTGATGTTAGAGTGCATTCAATGTAAGGAATACTCAATTTATGGGTTTTATGTCACAAGGTCATAGTTTTTGATGAGTAATTATTACTGTGAATACATGGGTGAAATATTATGATGTATTAATCATGAAAAACAGACATTTTATTATACTTTAGTTATTTATCTAATGTATTATTTCACATATATTTTCATCATGTTATGTATTCTGGAGACCAAAAATATGTTTTTAAACAAAATCTAATTCATTTTTCTAATCGGTAAAAACAATTTCCTTCCATATACATGTATTCTAATAAAATATTTTGAAATATTTTTATTATAAAAACCCCACTTTATGATTCTATTACATAGAAAACCTTATTAATATTTTGTTACAAGAAAGACCTTGTTAAACTTTTGCTACAAGCAATAATTAGTTATCTTTGGAAATAGAATGTTAACAAAACCGTGATATATTATATGGTTTGGAAAAAAAGACATTACTAAAAAAGACATAAAAAAGATATATTTATATTAATAAATAATATAACAATATTATGTATATTTTTTATATAAATAAATCATACTGATAAAAATATAAATAATTATATATAAAATTTATTCTCTAAATCTAACATACTATTTTTTCTAAAAAATGATATTAATTTTGTTTTCAAAATAATAAATTTATTTATGAAACATTATTAAACTTAATTTTAAAAAATAAATATAAAATTTTTCATCATAATTTCCAAATTATGTTAGGGTTAATTTTTCAGATTTTTTGGAAAGAGTTTCATTTTCCTTTGTATAATGAAAAATATTGTATTTTAATATAAATAGCCTCATCTTATAATTTATTCATGAATTTAATAATATTAAAATTTGTTTTAAATTATAATTAGTTGTACTATAAATCCATTAATCCAATTTTAGTTTATTAGAGTAATTTTCATAATGAATTTTGATATAAATTATTTTTAATCTTATAGACATTTTCTCTATAAAAACTCAAAACTCCACACATATATTGGATTAAAATTAAATTAAATTATGAAACTACTATGAATTTTATTTTTAAAAATGGATTTCATATTTTTAATAAACATTATATATAATGTCTTAAAATATCTACTTAGTTTTTTACTAAAATGAATTGTAAAAATAGTAAAAATTAATTATTGTGTTTATAGTAAAAATATATCTACCTAATAGATAAAAAATAAAATAATGGTTTAGAATTACCTAAGAAAATATCCATAAGGCTTTGGATAGACGTATTTCAATTGTTACCCTTCTAGTTTCTATAATTGTTTTATTTTTGAGTCTTTTGTAATGATAAAAATATGTGTATGATTGAGTCATTACAAAATATTTTAAGTGTTCCACTAATAAAAGGAAACCCATGTCATATATTTTTCACACATTCACTCCATTTTGGATTGGACTCGACTAGATTGATTAACAGCCCAGATTTCTCCATATATTCATAGAAGCCTTAGTTTGGATACAAATCCAACAATGTGTGTATTGTAGGGGGAACCTAAGGAGGATACCCAATGAAGAGATAACGTTAATCAGTTAGCCATTTGGTTTTATTTTATCATCGAAATACATAAATCATCAATATTACAAGATTATATAATAACCACAATATCATAAATATACTTACACATTGTTATGTTAAGGTAATTACATACATCCATCTCCACTACCATCAAATAGGTTATGAAATCATTATTCATGTGTATAGTAGACTAACGCCTCACAAATCAATGCCATTGAATTTTATATTACCACCTACAATTGGTGGAAATAATTTTGAGTTTATTTTTAATATTTTATATTTAATATTTTATTTTTATTATTTAAATCATATATTATACATACCTTCATTCATTTTTTTATACGATAATGTCGCTCGTGTGGGTAATAGACTACCACCTCCGATAGCGATGTGATTCATTCTTTATTCACATGGAAGTTAATAAAATAGGGTTTAATAAGAATATATGATATTAATTAGAGAAATAAATTCATTAATTGTAAGATATCATTTAATTTTATTTCCTTCAATTCTACAATAAAATTGATATACAGTTCATGTATATGTACAACGTACCATCTCCATAAGCAGTGTACTTAATTTTTTTTAACATTAAATTTTATGGATTAGCCTAAAAAAATATATCATGAATATATATTCTATTTATATCAGGTAAAAAATTACTTATATGATGAATCCCTAATTGCTGTTATATGACCAACAATTAAAAACACAAAATATACCAAAAAAACAAAGCAATTATTTCCCAAAATGAGAATTTAACATGGAATGATTAACAATTGGTTATGAAATTGTCATAATGAGACCATATATTTTATCATATATATATATATATATTATTTAATAATATATTTATAGTAATCCTATATTGAATATAATGGATTTTTGGATATGTATGATCTAAATCATGACATTCGGTAAGTGATTTTCGTCTCACTTTTTAATTATGTGGACACATGCCATATTCACCACCTATTTTTTATATACATTTTATATATTTATAATTAATGTTATTTATGATTATAATAAATAAAATTAGTGGGATTTTTATCAATTTTTTAATCTCTATTTCATCAGTTTTGTAGTTCAAATGTTACAAATTCCATAGTGGATTTGTGTCTTAATTTTCTTTCATTGAGACGTACATTGTGTTTTGAAACTATATTAATTAACGATTGGTATATGAAACCAAATATGTCATGTAATATAATTTATTTATTATTAATAATTATATTTTATGTTTCATTTTTTGTTATTATTTCACGAATCTTATGATTCAATGATACGAAAGTGGTAATAATTATATGTTACAATTTCATCGTTTGTCAGTAATGTTTATGATTATGTCACTACTAGAAAAATATGATCATATATATCTTAATAAACTAACTAATTATATTCCCATAAATTTATTAATTATATATAAATTAATATACCATTTTTCTACTCTGGGTTATTTAAAACTAATCTGATATTGTTTATCTTAAAATTTAACATTATTTCTCTCCTCAATTGAAATTTGTTTCTTTCACAAAAATGTTGTATAAAAATATTTTTTAAATTTCTTTAATATTATACTATAATTTTTTAGAGACTTCTTACACATGCTTTACTTTATTTTAAAAAAAATTTGAAAGGAATATGTGGGTCATTTTCAGAAACATTTTTTCATTTTCTTTTTCTAAAACTGTTAAAGGAATCACTGTTTTAACTTGTACAACCAGAACCAAAGTTCCCATCATAAAGATCATTATTTTATTTTAATATTCCTTTTTAATATTTCCTAGTTATTTCAAAATGAAATTATATAAAAAAATATGTTTTATTTGTTGTCTTTCATAGTGGAAATGATATTTTTTACTATAAATATTTAAATTATTTTCAATGATTCCTTTGTATGTTATTATAATTATTTTAATAGAAAATAATATTCAATTTTTTTGAAGTTTTAAATAGTGTTTTTAAAAGAGTAAATGATATTTTGATCATAAAACAAACTAAATGGTTGATTAAAATAATTTTTCATCTAACATGAAATCTATTGATGTTACCTGTTAATTAATGTAGATATTATCCACAAATACTAATCCTACTTAATCTTCAAATTGATTATATTTATGATGGAATGATGTTTATTAAACAATATTTCTATTCCATGATTAATAATGATATAAATATCTAATGAAACATGGTTTTTTCCACTGTCTATGATATGATGAAATGAGGAATTTTTTAAACCTAAATATCTTCTGTATATTATGATGTGATTAAAATTTTATGAAACTCATATTATTTAATGGGTAATGATATGATGAATATATTATGATATTATGGAACACAAGTGTATTATTTTTATTATGATATGAGTGGGACCTATTTCTACCTCTAATTCATTCGGTATATATTTATATATCATAAGATAGATAGGACTAGAAAGAAGAGTGTACCTAGTTTAGTATGGGACATAGTCTACTATGATGGTCTTAGGAGTTAACCTTGGAAGCTATGGTTTTATAAATGGACATGTACTTCATGTCAATAATGTTATACAGGAGCCTAATTACATGTTCATATTTATATCCCTGAACCTTGCATTCATGTATATACTTCTTCCATGGCCTTGTCTTTTATGTCATTAATGTTAGGTGTGGATCTAGTTTCATGTTCACAAGTTTATAGGAGGGCATTATTTTTTATCTATATCATATTGGGTGAACCTGTTTCTATTTATACATTTTCATAATTTTATAATCTAACATTTTTTTCCAAAAATCATTATCTTGTGCCAATTTTATACTAACATGGCTATTTTCATTGATATTTTTATGATTCTGGTATTATGAACACTCATATTTTATGCAAAGCATCAGGATTATTATCATGTGTTTCACGGTATGTTTTTCAAATGTTATGCCAATGTTATTGTTTCTTTATACTCAAGTTATACTTATTGGATCATTGATAACTCACATTCATACCCTTACTGAGCATCTGATCTCAACAGTTCATATGGTTCCTCTCCCTAGGTTATGAAGAATGTTTTTAACTATGGTATGTTTGTGAAGAATACTAATGATGAATACCCTTACGGAAGATATTGATGATATTTCACCATGTTATAATTTTTTACCTCCCCATTGTAGACACTAACATATTATTGTCCATAGGTGTGTGTTTTTATAAATCATTCGATATTATTCTAAAAAATTGTTATATCCATTTAAGAGAATTGTGGGTCTCTATTGTTGTTGTTATAAAAGGAAAATTATAGTTGTATCTTTAAAAATGGATTATTGAGCTAGACTCAGTCATCACCTGGTGTATGATAATCGACCTTGTTTCAAAACTCATTTCACATTCCCGAGGGAAATTCTTTTGAAATTAACACACTCATTTTGAACTGTAAGTAAGGATTTAAATAAATAAATAATATTATTTACCCAGGATAAACCTATAGTCTAATAGAATATAATAATAATTTATTAATGATTTAAAAACCATATAACTAATTCATCATTATTATGTGGCTCACTAATATCATTATTATTTATTAAAGTATTAGTCTCAGATTTAGTGAATGGTTGGGACATAATGAAATTGTGTTAATTATTAATACAATGGAAAATGAAATGATTATCCTAATTAGAAACTGAATGTTAGGGTAGATGAAATCCAACTTCTCATTTCTATGCTCACCCAAAATTATTAATCTATGAATTATGATATAAGTCTTAAAGTTCAAAGTAGGGAACCATGTTCTATTCATTCTATCATGATCCAACACCCATATTCATTTAGCGGTTCCATTGATACATTATTAGAAAATAAATGAATTAAAACCATTGAAAATATATTTTATATTCTCAATTATTCAGACCCTATAAAATTAATTTTTCTTGTATATAATTTTGATGTTGAAGCAGATCAATGGTGGACTCTTACTAAAAATACTAATCAATGAATAGAATTAGAATACATTAATTGGTAAGAGTTTAAATTCATATATTTCTGAAATAAAATTCCATATTTTCTTTATACATAAATGGAGAATAAAGTTCAATATCATATGAAGAAGGATTATGAATCATTTGGTGCATATGATGAAACTTTTACTATACTTGTGAGGTACCCTTCAGGTATTATTATTTACCATTAATGAATGGTTCATTCAATCTTCATTTTATTGAAACCAATTATCTAATGGTAATTTTCTATACGGACCTTTTAATTCATTGATTAAATCATTTAATGTGAACAAAAATTTTAAATGGATGCTATAAACCCTATTGGTTCTAGTTAAAAGAAAAGGAAAATGGGGTTCGATTTAAAATCCAATGATATGTCATATATAGTGAATAAAAAGATTCAAAATCCAATTTGAATAAACTATTCTAACGATCACATCGATAAATTCATAAATTTAGCAAAGAGATGTTTCAAGTATGGGAATTGTTTCCATGAACAAAAAGAATATAGAGATGGTGTGAAGTGGTGAGAAAATGAATTGAAAGGAGAGATACCTAAATATAATTTAGTACCTAAAAATCAATGAATCAAGGGAGTGGTGATTGGAATTATTTAAATCAACTCCTAAATACAAGGGGTATTTTATAAGATAATACACCAAAATATCTGAATAAAATGGAAAAGAGAAAAGATTATTAAATAAAAATGGATGAAGTGAATCATTGTAATTGTGGCACATTTATCATCCCCTACGTAGTTAGGAATTTCATGTTTGATTTTTCTTAAATGACACCCATGAGAATAATATAGTTCATATCATAGGGAAATTTAATTTCGTTTTCCCCCTCTTAATAGATTCTCAAATAATAACATTACATTTTATATTCTCTCATTATAAAGATGAACCCACCCATCCAATTAATATGTTTTTATATGATAAGAGCTTATATAATTAAAAAAGAGTAAATTAATATTTTGATGTATATATCTAAATTTAATTTCAGAATTAAATTATTTGATACCATCATGGGGTTATGAGTTTATAGTTTATTATATGTTAAAATTCATTGAAATATTTTTTTGAGGTTTTAGTTGATGATAGTTTATTATGATTAAGAATGTTTTAATATACATCTATCAAAATAAAACCCGTTAGTTATAAATATGTTTTAGTGAAAAAATTATTTAATGGGGATTAACATTGAATAAAAATATGATTATAGGTATTTTTATCTTTATATATTATCTTATATTTCATTTGGTAGTAATTATGGATTTTTTGTATAACATTATGAATAAACACAATTCTTTGACAATATAAGATATTACACTTTGCATCCTCCATCCATAATATACATTAAAGAGTTGGTTAGGTTACATTGGGTACCAAATTATTTTATATATACTTGAGGCATGAATTTTACCTTGATGTTTTGGTGGAGTATTCATCAATTTATTGGTATAGTGCGGAATTTTTGTACCGCGTATCATCCTCTGATAGATAATTTGTAGGTGGGAAAAATGACTATAGTAGATTATATTCTGAGATCATGTTATATGGATTTCAATGGTTTATATGATTAATAACTACTATAATTTTAGTTTCATATCATCAATATATTTCACTCGAACACTCATATGGACCCTATTTATCAATTTATGGAATGAAATATAGAACTCCAATGTACTAGATAGGTATTGTGGAAAGAATATATTGGGAACTAAGAAAGATGACAAAATGGAATAAAAGGTTAATTCCGTTTAGAAAAATATAAGGGTAACATAAATTTTATACTACTTTTATACTACTAATAATAGAAATGGTCTAGAATTTATTGTTTGTGAGAAAATTATTTTATTAATTTTTTCTCTAGACTATATAACGGAAAAATAAGACTTAGGTATATCAATCCATTGGACTATTTGATCATATCGGGATATTAGATTACTATTAGGAGAATTTAAGGAATATGTATCATTTTCATTATCTTTTCCTTGTACCATTACATATAAATTTCAAACTTAAATGATCACATGTACTTCACTCATTGGTCACACCACTAATGCATTATATTTATTATGAGTGACAACTGGTAGAGATTGTTGAATAAATAGAGAATGTTATTTTAAATAAGACAACTCACATGGTCAATGTTATTTGGTGAAACCACTATATTAAATAAGATAAATGGGAATAAAAGGATAGAGTGAGGTTGTACTATACTCAGTTTTTTGTACCAGTGTTATGAATATTATGGGTGAAATTCATTTTAAGGGTAGTATAATGCCACACCCGGAGATTTTGTGATATATTGTTTTCAAAAAATTTATTCTTTTTGATATTTTTATTCACAAACAATATTGATTTTATCATTAAGAACACAAAAAACTATTTTATGTTTGTGTTAAATGAAACACATTGTTTATCTTATGTCACACATGTCACCATGTTAAGCTTCCACTATACCTAATAATTGGTTATCGTCCGACACATGGTTTTATCAACACCATGAAATAATATAATGTCATATAAATAAAACTGTTATGACCTAGACAATAAAATTATTTATTTGAATATTAATGACCAATTTTTAAAATATTCAGTATAATCCTTCTATAAAAATTGATAATTTTGATAAAATGGTACATTGTTTTTTTAAAAAGACATAAAATGTTTCGAAAAAAAATCATTTACCAAAATTGTTTTTTTCTAAAAAATAATAATGTTAATTATTCAAACATTTAGAAAATTAATTTTATAAAATAAGAATATTTTTTGAAATATTAATTTGGAAATTATCTTACAGTTAATTTTTTTGATTTTTCTAAAAATATTCAATTTAAGTTGAATATTGAAAAATATAGATTTTTAATTGAAACTGCATTTTCGTTAAATTTATTTATGATGTTAAATTACATTATAAATTGGTTTTATGGAAGAATTAGTTCAATGATAAATCATATAATATAATTCAAGTCATACATATGAATTTGAAATTAAAATTTTCAAGTAAACATTATGAATGTCTTTTATTGTTTCTCTTAGAAAATATGATTTATCATCTCATCTATGAAATTAATTGTAGTTAAAATTTTCCAAATCTTTGAATTTAATTTGGAAAAATTCATTCAATATTTTAAATGTTAATAATTTACAATTGAAAAAAAATTTCTTCCTAATATTTTAGAATAATTAATATTGATAACATTAAAAATTAATTACTCTGGTTACTATCAAAATAGATTTAACGACAGGGAAAATAAGAAAGCAATTGTTAAGATTAATTGCAAAAAATTTTAAAAACCCAATATATGTCCATATTATGACCTTATCACTTTCAAATTATACAATTTACCATTATTTCGGTCGTTTGGCATGAATAAAATGTTGCAATGATTAAATCATTTCCCAAACATTACAACTATGCAACTCAAATCACTTTTAAAAGTCCACCCCTCTAATATCATCTTAAAAAAATAAACTATTTTTATAAGTACATTATTAAAAAATAAATTCCCATGTTCCCTAATCTCTTCTTATAATCCTTATTTTTTTACAAAAATTAATCCTTTAATGTCTTTTACAATGAACTTATAGAGGACACATGAATAAGATGTAACGTTCATCCAAGATCATTTTTATTTTTTATATTCTACCCCATAAAATAATTAATATTATTCCATGATGATATAATAAGCTCATTATGATAAATATAATAATATTTTATCATGTTATGTTCACTAATAACTACCATATTGCCATCTATCAAATGTGTTACAATATCATCGTTCGTGTGTATGATTAAGTACCGCCTCACAAATTGATGTTATTCATTTTTTCACTATAACCTCTCATAGCTGGACTTATTTATGTTTTAATTGTTTATATATGACATCGAGGATAATTTAGTGCTTTTTTAGTTAATATGTCATAGATACCATCATAATTTATAAAATATGGGAATATGATAATAACACAAGTGTGTACGGAGGACTACCACCTCATGAAACAATCTAATTCATTCATACATTACATGGAAGGTAAAAAAGATTGTTTTAATAATATTATGTGTTATATAATACATTAAAATTATTATTTAATTATAAAATATCATTTACATTTATTTCATTCAATTCAAAAAGAAAATGGAAACAACATTCATGTATACATACGATACAACGTCTCCATAGATAGAGAATTTCCTTGTTTATATATCTAAAAATAATGGATTACATTGAACAAGTATATCATGAATATATTTTATTTTTAATTAATTTTAAAAAATTATATATATTACTATACAATTATTTTAGTTACAGGAATAAAAATACATAGATAAAACATACATGATAAAAAGGTAGTTACTAAATGAATTGTGACATTCTCATGGAATTATTAATAAATATGTATTAAAATTTCATATGGAAACCATATATGGAATGATATCCATGAATATTTATATTTAATATATTTTTAATAAACTAATAACTATAATAAAAGAGCTTTGATCATGTAGGAATGAATTCAAGGATTTAGGTAATGGATTTCTGTCTATCTTAAAACTTTTATGGGACACATGAAATATTCACGAACTATTTATTCTATGTAGTGTCAAAATAACCCTAAATGTATTTTATTGTTATTATATTAAAAATATTGGTGATTTATTTATCCATTTTGAGAAATTTATTTCAAGGGGTTCAGGGTTCAAAAGATACCAAATTAGTCAGGGATATTTTTCTCAACTTTCCTTCCTCGAGTCATATCTTGTGTTACACACAAATATTCATTAAAAATGTTTATTTAAATCCCCTCTCACACATTATATCATTAATTTAATCATCCTCATGATATTTTAAATTTCATTTTATGTTATTTTTTCATGGGTTTCATGATTCCAGATTACAATAGTGGTAATGATTTTACGAAACAATATCATAAATCATTGTCACTATTTGTGTTAAAATTTATGATTATAAAGTACAATGATATATATATAATTAAATTTAGTAATTTTTTATCTTGGGTCTAGTCCTTATATTATTTTGTAAAAATAACATTTTCCCACTCATTGATTCTTAATATAAATGTGTAAAATTTCATAACAAAATCAAACTTTATTATTATTTTCGACCGGAAATATATTTCCATTCAAAACCATGTTTCCTTAAAAAATCTCAAAATTGGATTAATATTAAACAATTATTTTTTTAATTTATATTTACCCATGGATGAATTTATTTTAAATTTTTTTTGAATGTAATAATCCTGATGTTTTCTTAAAAAATTCCCATTTTACTTTAGCTAATAATGTGACGTCAATCATTTTTTAACATGTATGAACTTAATGGAATTTCATTACATCATGATCATTATTTTTTATGAAGAATATTTTATATTTTTTCGCGGTTATTTTCAAGTAAAATTATTTTCAAAATGATTTTTGTTCGATTTTTTATAAAAAAGGTTAATTTTATCAAGAAATGCTTCAAATTATTTATAATGAATTCATTTTAATTTTTCATGGTTATTATAATATAAAAATATAATCATAATGTTTTTTAAAAAAGTGTTTTCAATGAAGAAATGATTTTTTGCATAAAAAATTAATAATATTTATAAAATTTATTTTCCATCAATAATGACATCAGAAAATTTTACCTATTCCTTACTGGGGATATTATCCAAGGATACCATCATTATTATTTCTCTTAATGGTTTATGTTTATGGTGGATAATTTTAATGAATCATTTTTTATCATCCACATGGAATAACAGTATAATATTATTATGATATCAACTTCTTTTTCAATGGATTATACTATGATTAAATTTTTAAATGGTTTTAAAACATGTTTATTTTTTGTAGGTTATGATATAATGAAATGTTTATGAATCACATTTCATTTTATAGGTTATGATATGATAAATTATATAAGATATGACTAAAAAATATATTTTATTTTCTTTATGATATGTTTTGGACCTATTTTTCCCAACATTTCAAAATATAATGATTTATATCTCATAAGAGAGAAATGAATAGAATGGAGAGTTTACCATGTTCAGTATGAGAATATTTCCTCCTTTATGGCCTTGAGATTAAACCTTGACTACTTTGTTGTTATATGTTGATATATCTTTCATGTCAATAATGTTATGAATGGACATTATTTCAAGATCAATATATTATGCTTGGACTTATATTTCATGTCCATACTATTATTTATGGACGAATCTATCATGTTTACAATGTTATGCCTTGAGTTTAATCAATTACTATAAGTTTTTTGGAGGCCTTGATTTCATATCCTTAGCTTAATTAGTGGTCCTTTTTGAAATTATACAACATCAAAAATTTATAATCTAATGTGCATTGTAACACCCTGATATTTTGTTAACAAAAATTAGAATTAATTTCATATCATTGAAAATTTACATTTCTCTCAACCATTAATATATATTTTTTTATTTTATAGAAATAAATTTAGATTGTATTATATTAAAAAAAATTCGATATTGTACTACATAAAACACATTGAACAGAATTTGGGACACCCAACACTATGTTTGGGTTTTGTTATACACAATACCGAGTCCCATCGATAGCTTGCATCACACGCAAGGTCTATTTTTACTAATCTACAATATAATATTAATATTTTTGTTAAAATATTAATATAAATGCCACCTAACCATTATAATTGAAATTAAGAATATGATTCAGTAAATTGTGATGATATTATGAACTTTTTTATATAAAAAAATTCATTCTTATGAACTAGATGAACTGATTTTTTTTAAATGATGAAATTAATTTTAAATAATTTTTTTAATGTTTACAATCATAGTTTTATATCAATAAATAATAAAATAAACATAAATTATCTTTTTCAATAATATTTATATATTAATTATTCAATATATATTTCTTATAATCATCTAATAGATACGATAAGTATAAGATAAAAAAATCAAATTTTTTGAATTAAAATTTGCCTTTTTTTGAAAGGGAATTTATCACACTTTTAATAGGTAAACCATTTTAAAAATATATTTTTACACTTTTAAAATTTATTTATGAAAAAAAATATAAATAATATTTTCAGACTCGAATATTTAAATTTACATTGTAGGGATTTTGGTTTTTTAAAAAATTATAGATTTTTTGATGAATGGAGAAGAACGCAGAATTTTAATTCAAAAACTCATTTTCCACTAATTTATTTATATACATAAATTAAATATTAATTTGTTTTTAATGTATAATTAGATAATTAAATATCATTAAAACAAATTTATGTCATTGGAGTTAATTTAATCTAGAAATTGCATATAAAAACTCAAAAAACATGAATTGTTTTTAATTCAAAAACATAAATTCTAGTCCTGTCTAGGGGATTAAATTGAAATTTTTTAACACTTATTTTATTGAAATTTGGAAAAATAAGTTACATGTTTTTAATCATAAAAATGTATAATGTATAATAATTTTAGCATTGTTTTTGACAAAAACATCAGTTAATTTTAAAAAAATTGATTACATCGATTAATTTTAAATCGAGCATTAGAAGGGACTAAACCATAATAAAGGGCCCAACCAAAATATATATTTTCCCAAAATCCATTTCTACATAATATATTAAAATTTAGAAAATTTATTTTAATTTCATATAATTATTGGATCCACCTAACTTGGGAATAATGTTACAGGAATTCATATTTCAAAAAATTTCAAGAATTCCCCACCTCCTCTAATATAAAATAGCACTCATCTTTCCCACTTACTCATAGATCACAATCCATTTGGCTCACCCAAAATATTCTCAAATAATCTATAAAATTCTCTCTATTCATCCTAGAATCATCCATATAGGAATAAATCATACCATCAAATCCATTTCTTCTAAACCAAAATGAGTTAACAAAAGAATGAGAGGTTAAAATGTTTATGAAGTAATTCAATACATAATATAAATGTTTTATCATATCACATTAATTATCAATGAGACATAATCCATTACCACCTCTTATGTATTATATGTTGTTTTTTTAATTCATATGGATCTATACTTTTATTATTGTACGCAAATATATTGGTATTGAAATATCATTTTAGTGAACATTATTTCATGGGGTTCAAGTTTCAAAAGTTACCAAATCAGTAAAGTAATTTTGTCTCAATTTTACTTTTTTGAGACACAAGTTATGTTATGAAACTATATAAATTAATAAGTTGTATATATTTTCATTTTAAATATCATATCATGAACCATCATATTTTCATGATATTTTATGTACACACCTAGTTTTTCCCTTGTAAGAATTTGGAATATTTCTATATATATTTCCAGAGCTAGCTGATAATAAGGTGTGCAATTCATAGACCTAGAAAACTCGAAATAAATTATACAACAATATTTTTTACATTTTACACTCTAATGTTGACTGAAATGAGATATCAATTAAATGGTAGATCAGATCATAAATCAGAGTCTAGCGTCATGTCCAGAGCATGGAGTTCAACTTTGGTGGAACATAACTGTGGTCATCGTGGGCCTTCTTTAGAAAACTAAAATGAGGGAAAAACCATAAATAAAGTAGTTATTTTATTTTATTTTATCTCTGACGGAAATTCAAATAACTCTTGAAAGGTGACTCAGATTGGAAATATTAAACTTTGATTGAGTTAAAAATGGGGTTATCCTTAGGGGTGACCTCTAGTGATAGGGCACAGGGGGATAAGATTATGTAACTGCTGAGAGTCTCCAATAAATAGGTGTTTAAAAAAATGAGCTATATTTATCTCATTTCTCTCACAGACGGCAGTGCTTCGGCCATCTATTTCTGATGGCACATCGATGTCCGAACATCAACGTATAATGATGAAAATGAAGGTGCTAGTAGATCAGATCCCAGAGAACATAATGAAAAATCATTAATAGAGGTTGGATTTCTCTATCAGATTCCTCACCTACCAGATTGAATAATTCATTTTCACCTTGAATATTTGATTGTTTATATAGCTTTGATATTCATTATTGATAACCAAACTAACAATGGACATTAGCAATTTATGTAGAGACCTGAAGCTTAACATACATGGACATTACTTTACTTTTTCAGAATACTTAGTACATAACAAAAACACACACACACAATGACCTTAATAGTTTAGTGTCTTTGGAAACTCAGAATATAATCTTCTAATCGTGGTGAATGATTTTCAACATCTCCCATAAAGATCTTCCTTTTTTTACCTAAAAACTTCCTTTATATCCTAGGGAAAAGAAAACATAAAAGGGTGAGCTCAAATGCTCAGTAAGGGTAAACAAAATAAATATCAATCACATCATATACATAAGAACATAACTTTTGGAAATCTTAACCTGCAAAAGAAATCATAATTTCATAACATGGGATAAATCTTAATAGTGAAATGTAATCCCAATAATCATAACTTAAAACATGAAACTTTGTGGCATACACACATAATCATAGAGAATCATTTCTTAGTAGTCAAGACTCATTGCCAAGACTATCTTAGTGGACAAAGTCCATTTCTGAACCGAGTTCACTCCTCGTTTTAGTCCTGTTTCACTAAACCAGTTTAACCTGCCGTTCCAGCCATGTCTATATCATGAGATATAAAATCATTACCCAATGCATTGGAGGGAGATATAGGTCCTACCCATCTCATAATGATACCATACTTATGTGAGCCACAAAATCATAAATCATACATCATTGCATAACCCATATAGTTAAAATGGGATTCTTAAACAACATGACATCATAAAACAATTCATATAAGATAAAGAAATTCATAAAAATAATTCCATCACAACATAATCAAATCAATGTAATAATAGGGATAGAAACAGAACCCTATATTATCTTAAATTGAAAATAATTTTGATAAAGCACTTGAACTCCATTCTTGAGGAAAATATCCTTTCTACCTCAAAAACATTTTCGTTTCTTTAACATGTCATTCAATTTTAAACTAAAAGAAGTTGATTAAAAATAAACTTGAAAACATGTAAAATAAGCTTCTTGGAAATAATTTTTTAAAAATCCATTCATGTCGTATAAGTTAAAAAAACATTCTTCTCGTACTTTTTTCAGAAAAGTCAAAAAGTGCCTCATACGAAAAATGACAAAAGATTCCTTTCATATCTTTTACTAAAAACTCACTGAAGGGTAAAATTGGGTTTAAAAAATTTTAGGTGGACGGAAATAATATTACATATTGAGGAAACATGGATGTGGATGATAAAATACACCCAGTAAATTCCAAAGTATAAATAATCTCGGATAGAAATGAGACTGTGATATTTCCATTACCTTAGGTCCGATTTGCTTCGTAAATATCCGAATCTCCTGTATAATGATTTAAATAATGTCATTGACTTATTCCAGAATCATACTCATTGTTATGATATCATATATGGTTCACTTATGACTTTATTTTACCCGTACTTTTGTAAATTCCATGTTAAAGAGCGTTTTGGGTAAAATTGTTTCATTTGTCGTCCGTGTTTTGACTTGTAACTATTAATATGATTACTTAGATCATGATTACATAATTCCAGAATATAAAACATGATTTATATATAATATATATTCATAATATACATATAATAGATCAGTAAATGGAAAGAAATACACCGTTCATGGAGACGGTAGGCCGTACGTACGCATGAACGCTGTTTTCGTTTCCTTATTGAGTTGAATGGAATTAAGTAGATGACATACATATATATACACATAAATCCAATGTCATTATTATGTCATATATTTCATGATTACTTATTATATATACATTATAATCATTCATGAATGGTTAACGTGGAAAATGAATCTCATCGCGTCTTGGAGACGGTAGTCCGTACGTACGCACGAGCGATGATATCGTTCTCATGATCGTGGGACTGTATTTGAGTGTATGTATACTATTTCAGAATCAATATCACTTTAAAATAATCATATATAGTTATTATGTACACCATTATACCCATCCAAGTATGGTGGTGGTGGAAAATAGATTACACCACGGCGTGGAGACGGTATTCCGTACGTGCGGTGATTTTATTTTCCGTAGGATGGATAGATGGTGAAATAGGGTTGTTTAATACTTATAATAACATATAAGTATATGAGTTATACTTATGTTATTACTTCATAATCCAATAACCTAAGAAAAACATGTGGAAGAAGAAATAAAGTTAAAAGAATCGGTAACGGACATTACCTCTTCTTTGAAGTGCCTCATTGAGTCCTCCTCTTAGGGCACTAAAATTGGTCTTTGAAGAATAAAAAGACCTCTAGGATTATTCTAGGAAAGTGGAGAAGTGAATTTTGTAGGGTTTGTCCGAGCTTGAAGGCTCAAATTGGTGTGAGGAAGAGAGGGAGGAGGTTCCCTTTTATAAGGGAGGAGAGGGGCACCTTTGGAATAACTAAAAATATTATTTTATTATAAAGCCAAATTCGGTTTAAATAGCTCAAATTTTATTTCTTTAGAAGATAAGGTGGGGATGGGTCGAAATCCTATCATCCAATAGAATTTATACAAGTTTAGGTTCCTATTTTAACCTTATCATTTAGATTTAACATTAAGTTAGATAATTTTACTTTTACCGTGTCTTTTTGTGTTCTTACACTATAAGGTTAATAAACTTACTATAAGAAGCCAAAAGAACCCAAAATTGTTTATTATTAATATATATAGACTTATCTAAATAATTTTGCCGAACCTTAGATTTTTAGGAATAAAATAACAATTAAAAATATAATATTTATTTTAGAAAATATTTTATGTCAATTTTGACACTATTTAGTAATTGATTTTTGTGAAACTCATAACAGAATGATTAGTACAAAATAAGTTAATTAAATCAATAATAACATGTCATATTAACCTAGAAAATTAGTATAGTTCATAAAAAGTCTCAAATTACATTTATTTTGGTATTTATAACATCAATTATGTCAATATTTTATTAATAAAATAATTACTGCATCATATTTGTGTCAAAAATAAATTTAATTATTTAATGTCTAAAAATTACAAATAAAATATAATTATGTAGGAAATATTTTTAGATTTCTAATGAATATTTATAGTCTAATTTATCTTATGTATAAACCTATATTAAAAATGATACACTTATTAAACTTTGATTTTAACTATTTTAACCCTTCATTAAATAAATTAATAATAAATGTCCTAATCTAATCCAATTAGCCTAAATCGTCATATGTTATTCCTAAAGTTGTTTTTGGTCGAATTAAACTTATCCAATATAATTATGACATGTTTTAGGGTAATAATAATATCATTTTTACCCTTAATTACCCTATTTACTTTTAATTGTGGTAAAAAAAAGTAAAAAGTTACTATTCACCAAAAATTAATTTCATCTCATTGAACCACATTTTACTTACTGACATAAACCGTGTCTCTCTGATTTTTGAAATTCCACTCACATAAGCGGTAAAATTAAGTTTTATGAAAAATTCATTTTTTAACTACCACTTAGTGGTTTCACTATTCATCAAAAAATGAAAGTTTCCAGAAAAAATCCAAAACATAGGCCTAAGCTATATTTTATATTATGAATTCAAAAATTATGTCTATTTTACCAAATTCAAAACATATCAGTTGCATTAATTAATTTAAAAATTAATTCCCGTTGTCAAAACAAATAGCGTGTTCTTAAGAGATAAAAACTATCAAAAGATTGACAGTTTTTTATGTCTGGTTTAAATGTGAAATTACATCCAATAACCAAAATTTTATTAAATTGTAAAAATATATTCTAAATATAATTTAAAAGCACAAAAATTAATAATTTATCACTATTAATTATTTCTATTAAAAAGGTTGTTTTTAATTAAAATTTAGTAATTTTCACTATTCATCAGAAAATGAAAGTTAGCCGAAAAGTACCAAAATTTCACCCTAAGCTAATTTCAATTTTCCGAATCCAAAAATAAAGTCCATTTTGAAAAATAAAATTTACACAATTTCAAAAAGTGGTTATTACTATTCATAATGGCTAGTTTTAATAATATTTTAATAGCATATCGTTGTTTAGTGAAAATCGGTATTGCGTACGACGCAAGCTATCGAGGAAGGTCGTGGTTTCGTGTAAAGAAAGCCAGCTAGTGTTGTGTGTAGTGAAAGATTCTTTTGATGATTTATAAAAAAAATTATTTCTCATAAAAGCCTCACGTGTTACAATTTAATTACTGGATTTCCTGGTATTCACATTTTTTTGACTTTTCATCTTCGTCAACATATCAAATCATTGAAACATTGATGAAATTTGGGGATAATCATATATCAGTGAAGCCCTGAATCCGAGAGGTCCAAATATATGCTCGGGATTGATTCTCAGGCACCAGACGAGGTGCGATAGTGAGCAGAAGTGGCAACTTCTATTTGATATGATGAAACACTGATGGATATTCATGTGGAGGTTGTGCATGTGAATATCTCGTAGGAAAGAGTCTAGATATGTTATTTGACTAAAATTTAGGGAAAATGGGTGTTCCATGTGGTCTATGGAAGGAACAACGGTGCGACACCAGCGCAACAATGCAGGTTGTCATCGGCAGCGGTTCGTGAGGCAGCGGTGTAGCATTTAGGTGGTGGTGGGCTACGATGCTGGTGAAGGTGCATAGAGGATTCCTCAATAGTGTTTGGGTGTGTGGGAGGTGGCACAACTGTTGGAGGAGCTGTCATGGACCGCACTTGTCAGGCCAGTCTAAAGCGGCCAGACTGAGTTGGATTGGGCTGGGGTAGTTTGAAACACCGATAAATCCTAAATAGAGAAACCAGTTTGTGTGCAATCTATAGACACATATTCCTATCAACATGATGTATATTTTTAGAATCCTTTGGAAATTATTATTTTTGGTTTTGTGGCATGGATCCAAAAAAATCACGATTTTAAAAATAATATTAATAATATAATTATTATGATTCAAAAATCCTTCATCAGACATTGCTTGAAAGAAGATAATCTAATTCATATATTGTATTAGGAAACATGAACCCTACTTTGAGGTGGAACTTTTTTGGATTTTCTAGGATATTTATAATTCATTCTCAAGGATCGGTGGCAAGAAAATTCTGTTAATAATAAAAAAAATTAATTATTATTATTTGGGAAATTTGTATCAGATTGTATGACTTCATACGACATCTGATTGATGCGGTTTTAGAGCCATTGAGGCCCTAGAGTTGATGACATTTCAGGACTAATTTTATGTTGTTATCCAGAAATGGAGGTGTAGGTCCCATGAGGCTCGGTTTTGGTGTTTGCGGTGAAATGCAACATTTGAAAGTGTCTCTATTTTAGAGAAATGAATAGCCAAACCGATGTTTGTTTCTAGGAGGATCAAAATGGCTCAAATCTTTTTGTCATCTTTTTGGATCAGGGTGTGGGTCCCATGAAGCACAAATCAACTGCAATGCTGCGAAATGCTGTTTCTTCAACGGATGTCCTGTTTAGTTAGATGAATAGTCGATCATGTCTGTTCCTCTGCAAGTATCGTGATGGTGTGGTATATTGTATTACACGAGTCTATTTGATGAATCACATTAGTAGAATAATGTTTTTTCCATTGAATCAAAAAATGAGAATCCTCGGCTCATCAACCATTTGGGCCACAGGTTCCATGTACTCTTAAAGTACTCTGACATTCCAAGGGGTACATGTTCATGGTTAAGTACCCGAGTATGGATGGGTAAATTATCAAGCAATGAGGTTGGTCAACATGTCATGTGGGACCCACATGATCCATGCAAACCACTACCAATCTTCTTCATCTCACCTCTCTTTATTTTTTAATCGTATTTTGGTATGCAAGTAGCATATACTGAGTGTTTTTTCTCTAAGAATTTTATGGTGCCATCTGTAAAGGAATTGTAGAGATGATGTGAGTTGATCCAGATGTGATGCCTATTCAAGTGGCATTCTATGATGATAGTGATCATGTACTAGCATATTGGTTCTTTTTGGGTGGTACCATCCAGCTACGATGACCAGTGTAGTTTCTCAATACCTTCTAAGTGAAATCCACCAATCAGACAGGGCATGGGTCCTCGATGACCAAGAGTGGAATCACCCAACCGCATGGGTGTGGGTCATCTACGACTACTACGTGAGTGTAATACCCTTAACACACCAGTTCATGGGTCCTCTATGATAATAAGAGTGAAATACCCCATTGGTATGGGTGTGGGTCCTCTATCAGCTACTTCTGAGTTGAATCCCCATCATGAACAAGGGTGATGCTCCTCAATGAACAAAAGTGTAATCTCCCTAACAAATTAGGGTGTGGGTCAATGATGATGAATGTTAAAAGGGAATCCCCCTGATGTGATTTGGTGTGGGTCTTCTATTTTGGGTTTACTCATTCTAGATACAGATAAGTTGCATGACACACTTGATGTTACGTTGGGATCCTGAGTAAGAGGGGAAATTTCCACACAGAGGCGCGTCCTTTTGACATGGCCTAAAACCTTGCAGGTGAGATATATTCGACTAAATAAGATAGTATCAATGTGTGGTTATTGGGTCTTGTTGACATTAATGTTTAGGGTATATGTGGGTGATACTGGTCATCATTGGTTATTGCTTCAGGAATTGTTGGTGACTAATTTTCTAGGCTATGCTATGAGATTAATATCCACTTTCTCTCTCTTGTTTAGGTTTTTTCTGACTAAGAATATGTATATTTATGTATTCCTTTTCATCACCCCATTCATGGTTATTGGTTACTCTCCTTCTAGGAGAGGTGAAGCTGCATGGGGCATGCCACGTTCTTTATGTGTTTAGATTATCATGGTTTGACAATTCTACTCTCTAAATATATGTAGCAAAAACTCGATGAGATGTTCATCTTCCAATATTTATAGATCCTTGTGTTTGCATGACCTTATTTCACTCTCTTTTTTGGTTGATTTTTACTATTTTTTTTCTATACATTTTTTTATCAACTTCTCCCCTCTTCAGTATATATTTTGATACGCTTTTGATCCATCCAAGATTCCTACTAAGTATTTTAAAACTCACACCTACATGGGATATTCCCACACATGGTTTTCCATTGCATACATCTGAATGGTTGATCATGACATCATATGAGAAAATGGATATGTGGTAATTGGACCATGTGCAGTGGTCATATCTTGGGACCCATGAGCGGGGCTCTCTCTGTTATTTCATTTTTCCAATTATTGTTGGTTTGTGGAACGTTTCAATTTGGGTGTGTGTTTTTTCCCTTTTTATTTCATTTTACTTTTCTGTACGGGTATTATTTAGAGTTCATTTTAGACCTATGTTTTATATATAGAAGTTATGTATCTTTTATTTTTCCACTATACTTTTTCATTGAGTTGGCCATATGCATGTGTATTGGTACTTAGTCAAAGGCCTCCTTGAGTTTGTTATTCCCCCTGACCTTTCCACTAGCCCCTGGCCTATGCAGGTAGGATTGAAATAGTTCTGGATCAACCCATGGCATGGGTTAGGCCGTGAAAAAAGTTGTATCATATGTGGTTCGAACATTGAGATATTGTTCACACATTTCCCTAAAATTATCTTGGTTGTGTTTAGGGAAATAGTGATAACATGGGTCATGAACAACTCTTAGTCCAGGGATTCATGTGATGGGTCAACGATGGCTGTTTCTATTCACAAGGACCCTAACTTCCTCCTTGACAACTCAACATGCTATGGAACATGTTGCAGGGAACATTGGTATATGGATCATCCATGATTGATTCTATGACTATCATTTCGGAGTCAACTTCTCTTCTCGTCTGATATATATATATATATATATATATATATATATATATTCTCATTTTACCATATTACTCGTTAATGGATTTGGGATGGCTTCACAATGATAGCCAGTCATCATACTTTCTTTGGTTTGCGAAGATGGCCTCGTGAGTGACAATGCCTTGGTATATGATCCATCATACATTCCATCTTCCCCAAGATGGGAAGTTACCATCACCTCCACTTGATGGGTAGAAGATAGTACAAAAGGAGTCAGTCAAGGAAGTTCATTATCACACTCTTTGAGTTACTTCACTAGATACCACTAAGGTTTTGCGGTTATCCAGGTCCTTAGGCAGCAGAAGATTTGATAGAGTAAGTCATCAGGCTCTTCAAGATTTTTTGGACAGAAATATATTAAATGGTTGTTTATGTAGTCAGTCTATTCTATGTTGTTGTATGGAGTTAGTGGAGTTTGGTTAATCACACACGCGTGGGTCGATACTCTCGTGGGATAACTCCCAAAAACTAATCCTTGAAGAATACAACCTAAACTTCATAATATCTGTTCATATTTTAGGGTATTTTGAGCTTCAGTAGGGAGGGATCACAGTGGATGAGTACATTACATAGTTTGTAGAAATTACATTATACTCTATGGGCATTATCTTTGATGTATAAATCTGATCATGTCTGATAAGTGATGTCATCCACTATAAAACTACCCTTGTGCATCCCCACCTATGTCGGGGTGTTGGACAAGGTATTGGTGATAAAGTGATTTCTTTCAGAGGGATGCTATAAAACCAGTTGTGGTAGTGCGAAAACTAGAGCTGAGAAAGCTGGAACGGCTAGCAGCAGTGACTTGGTAGGGCCTAAATGCATGATTCCTTCCCATGAAAAAACTCATGCACATGGTCTAGGTTAGCGTAGAGTATTGGGATGACCCAAGGGGAATGGTTTTGTGCTTTTTATTGGATTTTTCACTTGGAAAGGGACTTCCATACTAAACATGTTGAGCTCCCAAGGCCGATATTAATGGAACCCCCACTATCTAGATCCTGGATCTCCTAGTTTGGGACGATGTGGTCTCTAAGGAGGAATTTTAGGTGGAGGAGTAGGAAGATCTATGGTTTGATGGATGAAACTATGAATTCCTTCCACCATCACTAGATGGTCTTGTCAGGGTCAGGGAGCTAGTGGTCTAGGCCATAGGCGGCTGTATGTTATCGATGTCTACAATCCTATATTGCATGAGATGATAAGAGGTATTATCTACATCTTTTATTCCTTTTCAATAGAACTTTTTTACAATGTGTGAGGTAATTATTTCCCCCGATTCATTCTTAATTTTTTACCAGGGTGATACGGGGAATTGATGTAACCATCTGTTGGTTTTGTTTTATGTAACATTGAATGCATGAGAAATAGGGGTCCTTCCCCATCAATGATGTATTTTTGTGGAGAGAAAAAACCTTTAGGGTGAGTTAGTGCCACCCGAAGTGGATATTATTAAGGTGTGTTCGATAACACCCTCTGACTTTTTCGTTCCAGGTGGGGTAGCTCAATGGAGTGTCGGAGCAGGTCATAACATTGACAGTGGGGTTTTTTTGTTTAATTTTTTTTTATTGAGATAGATGCAATGATTCATGAGGTATACCAAATTCAATCTATGTCAAACTTCTCAGGGTTGGATGAGTTTAATCACCTTTCATATTTGTTGGAAACTTTTCATGCTAACCATCAGCCGTGATATGAAAGTCATCATGTAGATGGCATGGTGATGGACACCCCATGAAAAGATCTATGTGACTCACTATCTGGTGCCAACATCAGTGGTCTTCACTGTGAGAATGTGGAGGCTCTACCTCATGGGATAATTTTTTTTGGTTTACATAAATGACCAGAGTCTTAGGAACATAGTCACTTCGAGAGACTTGAACCAAAGGTAGTGATGAAAGTTTAACGTATTATAGGACTATGAATTCTAGATAATATATAATATAGGGAAGTTAAATGTCATATCAGATTACCTTTGATGTTTGTCTATGGATCACGAAGTGTGGGACGTTATAGAGAAGTTAGCTTCCCTACAACAGACAGTAGTGGAATCAGAGGGTAAATTTGGTTTCCTTAGTCAATGTTGTTGACTCCTTTGCTTCTTGAATATATATGGAATCTTATTATTTATATATCTTCTATGAAATATTTCAGTAATAGATATCATTAGATTCTCAAAAGATAGATATTCTGAAAGAGGGAATTATGAGTCCTTGTTATAGAGACAATAAGGGTTTCCAGTTGCCCTCTGAGAGGAGGTGATGGAAGAGTTCCAAACTTCTTCCTTAGTTGTACATCATAGTGGGGAATATGAACATGATTCGTTAGTGTCAATTTTGGTGGTCCACCATTAGATGAAGGGTTGAATATTTCTTCTCACACTACCTCACCTATTTGTTAGTTAAGGTTGGGCACTGAGTTCTGGTGGGATGTCACAACATCTTGAAATCACTTAGGGAAGTGGGACATCATATCCATGAACATTGTCACAGTGAATCCATGAACAAAAAGGGACATGATGCAAACCCAGTGATAGTATATTGACTAACAAAGTCAGCACACTTCATCATTTTCAGTGTGAATAGTTTAGTGGAGGGTTTGGGGAAGTTGTATGTCTGGGAGATCATTCTCCTTCACGGGGTACCCTCAAAATTGGTCTCTAATCATGAAATGAAATTTATTTCATGATTATGGAGATCCATGTGAAATTAATTGGGGGACCAAATATGGATGAGCACAAACATTCACCCCCAGATCGATCAACATACCGAGAACATTATCCAAGTGATAGATTTTATGATGAGGGCTTGTATGTCAGTTTGTGGCTGGTTAGAAATTATATCCCCAAGGTTCTACAAGACTCCTCGATATCATGTGAGGGGTTGGAAAGTTACGGACCGCCATACCCTACCCCCAAGTGGTTAGAGTGGGTGCATGATGTTTTCCATATTTCTTAGCTAGGTAGATGTGATCAAGATCTTATTATCATGATTGATAGAGGAGGACCATACAGGAACATACAATCTCCTTAGTTTGTGTGATGTGGTAGCATAGAAGAGTGCATGAGAGTTCCTTAGAGCGGGTGAGTTAGGTGTGATCTTAGTAATCGTGAGTTTTTTTTCTCTAGTTTGGATTCGTTGTGATGAATAAAATGAAGGAGGGAATGATGTAGAGACCTATATTTTTTTCCTTATATGACATTAAAATATTTATATATATATATACAGGGCTATGAACTAAGATGACGTGCAATTCCAAGCCCCCATGTGCACAAAATAAATTATACAAAAGTATTTAGTATATTTTATACAATTAAAGAAAAAGAAATGGATTGTCTCTCAAATGGTAACATGGATCAGAAATCTGAGGCTATAGTTGAGTCCGGTGAGTGGTATTTACTGTAGGCAAATCAATTCATCCCATCTATATAAAAATCCGGAAAGGCCATAATCGTAAATAAAATAACTAAATTATATTATTTTACATTTGACATTAATTAGAATAAATATTGTATGGGGACTCTGGTTTGAATCTAAGACCTCCATTGTGTTTATAATGTGGTGTTGTCTTAAGGGGCGACCTCATACAAGAGGGCATGGGTGGTGCTAATCCCACAAATGCTTGCAGTCTATTTTAAATTGATATTTATATAAAAGAGTTAATATTAGCACATTTATCTCAAAGATAGAAGAGAATTTGACATTTGTTTCTGATAGATATTCGATGTCCGAATATCATTAGATTGCGATGAAAATTCATATTCTATTAGATCATAGTGCAACACAAAAAAAATGGATCCAAAATCTAGGTAGGAATTTTTTTTTTCAGATTCTGAACCTCCCCGATTGAAGAATTATTCTTTGTTTTGGACTTATGATCATTTTTTCTACATTGATATTCATTACTGATGGCCAAAATAATAATTTTCATTGATCGGTTTGGTTATTGGATCACCCATTCTTGGAGTTCTTTGTCTATTCTACATCATCCTCTTTTAACTATGTCGAAACATCGACAAAACATGTGGTGAACCCTGGATCTATGAATCTCTCAACCTAAGGAGTCAAGATCTATGTCCAGTTTTGAGTTTTTCACACCAGAGGAGGTTTGGTGGTGAATGAAAGTGGTAACTACTTTTTGATACACCAAAACATCAACAGATATTCATGCACAGGTACTTTTAGTGAAGATCTAGTCAAATGGATTTCATATCTGGTCCCGAAATGAAATGTTTCCATCAAGGGTGTTCTTAGTGGTCCACAAATGGACCAAAGACATAGTGGCACTAGTGATGTACTATTAGTAAGTGGCAACTGGGCTGGGATGAACTGGATAAACTGGGGTAGAGTGGTCTGATGTAGTCTCAAACATTAATAACTCCTAAATGAAACGTACGATGTCTGTGACATCTCTGGACACATATTCCTCTCATTAAGAATAGTAATTTAAAACTATTTTAAAGTTATCTATTTTGGTTTCATTACTCATATCAATGAAACAAATTAGTTTAAAAGTAATAATATAATTATTATTATTTATAAATCTTGTATCTGACCTAGCTTATAAACCGATCCTATTATTTCAGTGTTGTCTATAGAAACACGACCCGTGCTTTCAGGCGGGAATTTTGAGGACTTTTTGGGATTTTTTATAATTCATTATCAATTATAGATGACATTAAAGTCTAATTATAGTTATAATTATAATATTATTATTATTCATGAAATTTTTATCGGACCGTATATCTTCCTACTAAGTCTGATTGTCGCGCCATCAGAGGCATTGTGACCACATAGTTGAGTCAATAATGTCAAAAAATAATGAGGGAGCTTAATCAAAAATGGAGGTGTGGTCCCCATGAGGCATGTTTTGGGCATTTTCTGTGAATATTAACCTCTTAACCGGGTGACCTTTTAGGAGGAATTAATAGAAAATCCCATGTGATTTTCCAAGATGATCGCAAAAGAGAAATCTTTTTGATCTGTTTCTAGATTGTGGAATGGGCCCCATAAAGAGACATTATTATGCAATGTTGTGTAATTATACATCATAACTGGAAGTCCGATTTAGGCAGATAAATACTCAATCATGTGTATTTTTCTACAAGGATCGTGACAGTTTGATCCATTTGATAATTTAGTTTCTTTTTAATAGGTATGTCGGGGGAATGATTTTTTCACCCATAAGATCAAATATTGAGCATCGTACCCTCAACAGTATTTTAGGCCAGAGGTAGAATGTAATCTGGGACTATGTTGACACACCTAGGGAGAGTTGTTAACAGTGTAGTACCTATGTATGGCTAGTTACATGGCCAGGTGATGAGGTGGGGCCTCACATCATGAAATACCCAAACGATCTATTTACCACACAAAAAATATTCTATAACTCATCTCTACTTATTTAGGACTCTGATTTTGGATCGCCAGTATCCTATCAGAAGTTTTTTCCTATAGTAAACACGATGGAACTGTCCGTAGTGGCTTTCGAGAAGTGATGTGAGATTTTCAAGGTCTGATGCCTATTTAGTTGATTTCCAACTTTTGTAGTGAAGAGGAACTAACATATTAGTGCCTTCTAAGTGGTACCATCTAGGAGTAATGGCCAATGTAGTTCCTCGGTACCTTCTGAGTGGAATCCCCCAAATAGGCATGGTGTGGGTCTCCAATGGCCTAGAGTGGAATCCCCCATCGAAACGAGTGTGATTTCTCTATCAATACTATGCGAGTAAAATCCCACATAAGAACCAAGTCATAGGTAATCTATGAGAATAATTTTGGAATCATCCATCAGCATGGGCATGGGTCTTATATCAGCTACTTCTGAGAGGAATCCACTTGACACACTAAGCCGAGCATACCTGAAGAACAAGAGTGGAATCCCCCAAACGCAATAGTTTGTATGTCCTATAAGAAAATTATTAAAGTGGAATCCCCCTAATGCACTAGGGTGTTGGTCCAATATATTGGGATTACACTTTCCAGCTACAGATCAGTGGGGAGATATTCTTTGACGTTACACTAGATTCGTAAGTAATGGGGAACTTTCCCCGCTGATACAAATCCTTGTGATGCTACTGAAGACTGGGAGGTCAAGACAGACCCACCCCAAGCATATTGTATCACGTTTTAGAGATTGAGTCCATTCGAATTGTGTATTCACAGTAGATGTGAGGGTTTTTGGGCATCATTACTGGTTACTTCCTGAAATATTGGTGAAAAGTTTTTTGGGCTGAGCTTTGAGATGGAGATCCCCACACTCTCTCTCATTTGGGTTTCATTGAATGAACATATAAATATTCATATATATATTTATATCCCATCTCGGTACCCACTTCTTTTGTATTGGATACTCTCCATCTACATGAGGTGAAGACACACGTGGTATTCCACATGCTTTACATGCCCAGCTTCTTGTGGTGGGATGAGTCTACTCTCCTACTATTGGTTGTGAAGACTCGATGATAAGTTAAAATTTTCATCATTTCTATATCCTTGGGTTAATATGAGCTTACTTCACTCTCTTGTAGGGTTGAGTTGTACTTTCTTCTACTGTGCCTTATTCAATCTATTTCTCCCCTCTTCAGTACATATTTTTTTCTCCATTGATACTTCGGGGAATCCTACTATGTATTGTTTACTCACCACAACAATGGATTTCTCGAACTTGTTATTCCCATACATACGATAGAAAAGTTGATCATGAAATCAGAGGATCTGTTGGATACACGGTTCATAGACCATGTGCGGAGGTCATAGAATGGGATCCATGAGTGGGGCTCTCTTAGATGTTCCACATTCCTACATATTGCGTGGTTGTGTCACTTTTCTGGTTGGTCATTTATTTTTACCTTTTTTCATTCAGTTTACATATATATACATCTACAGTTTACAGGTCGATATATATTTTTTGTTTATATATTGATGTTTTGTATCTTTTCCTTTTTCTCTTCACTTTTTATTGAGTTGGTTGTGTGTGTGTGTGCGGGTACATAATAAAAGGCCTCCCTAAGTTTTTTATACCTTCGGCACTTTTCGCCAGCCCCTACCCCATAAAGGCGGGCTTGGGGTAGTTGCGTATCATGCATCAACATGGGTCGGGTCATGAAATTTGAAGCATTATGTAATTTCATTTTCATACATAGAATGTATAATTCATTGTTAATAATTGGTCATAGTTTATTGAATCAAACTCATAATCTGATGAGATTGTTTATTATTATGCATATAATGAAAAATTATATGATCTATCTCCCAATTACTCTCAGGAATTTTATTACCCTATGTTTATTTATGTTATATTCATGTATTGGAACAATTTTTCACACTTTTATACATAATATATTTAAGAATCTGTTTTTAAGATGATCTGGAATTGGCTCTATCTTCATTTAGAAATTGATGTTCATTCCAAAAAAAGTTTTTTAAAAAGTTGTTTAATATGTTATAATATAATTATATTATATTTAAAATAATTACTTAAATAGGTTATACGTTTTGTTAAAAAAGTTTTTATGATAATAAATTATCTCAGTTATTTTTCAGTCAAGGGACATTTCAAAAAAAATTGTGATAAAAAAAAGAAATGGTCATCATGTACAGATTTTCCTCCATCATGATCATCCTTCCATTGAAGATTACATCAAACATTTAAGTGATTAATTTTTACGAATTTTCCATAATAATCTATACATTCAGAGTTTATAATGTTATTTTCAAAGGAAAAGGGTTTCATAAGAAAATATTTTATGTTTAAAAAGTTTTTCAATGATTTTAGAGAATCCATTATAAGTATTTATAGACATTTACAATGAATTTTTTTTACATGTTTGCAACCTTCCTTAATATATTAAGAAAATATATTAACAAGGATTTATATTTTAAAAAATATTTTTGAAATAATAATGGATATTTTCTTTAGGAAGTTTTATTAAGGGATATTTCCAAATTATTTTCCATCTATGATGAAATCCATTGGTTTTACTAATGACTTTATAGGAAAATGGTTAAAATGTTCCATTTATATTCTTTCATGGATTGGTTCATGATTCTATAGATTTTCATGGGTAATATGTTTATGAAACTAGTATCCCTTTCAAAGTTCGTATATTTATGAAACCAAGTTTTCATTCACGTGTTATATTTTTATGATACCTACTTCCTTGCATGGGTTATGCTATGATCAATTGATTATGAAACCTATAACTTTACCCATTGCATGATACAAATACATTTTTATGATACCTCTTTAATTTTATGTGGTATGATATGATTGTTTATTATATTATGGAAGATGTATGTATGATTTCATTATGAGATGGATGGGATCTATAAATCCATATAATTCATTGGGTAAATATTTATATATCATTATAAATATATAGATAGAACGGGGAATGAAATTAGTTTTGTAATGTAATTTCTCTACTAAGATGGACTAGGGAGTGAAACATGACTACTAAGATAGTCATGTGAGTGTACAATATCTACCCAGATAATAATGGGTGTGAAACACGACTACCAAAATGGTATGTTGTGTGAACTCATACTACATTGATGGCCTCGATAGTGATTCCTTGAAAACTATGAAAATCATTTTATATGCTTCTATGTCTGCCAAAAATTATATGTATTATTCATATGTTATGAATTCATTGATTATTCTCCTGATTCCAAAATGATTCCTGTCTTATGAACTCTCAATATTTATGACATGAATCATGTATATGATCTGTGAAATGAATTGTATGATCATTAAATTTTATTTTCATATTCTCAAACAATTATGGTCATGTTATTCTTATATACATTCTTTTGTTACACTTACTGAGAATCTGAGACCACCCCTTTATTATGTTACCTTTCCCCATGTTAGGAACAATTTATTAATGAATATTTACTAATATGGAAGTTGTTTTTTAGAATCATTGAATAACTTTTCACTATGATAGATTTTTTTTCTTGTTTCCAAAGAAACTAAACTATTAAAGTCCTTGGACATGGACTTTTGTAATTAGCTGAATATTCATATAAAATGATTTTATATACATGAATGTAATTCTTGGGTAACTATAGGTTGTATCAACCGAATGCATTAGTCAACCATTGGGAATTAGGATAAGAAAACCATTGTGAAATCCCTAGGGATATTATTCTAAGGATATTTCATGGGTTGTCTATAAGGATCATCCTAATGTGTCGTTATAAGATCTCATAATTATGGCATCCTAGAAATAATTTTTCATGATTATGTAGTTTCATTATATTATATTTGATGCTCACATGTTGATTTATAGTTTTTTTCAATGGTGATAACTAGATGGATCTTGGATAACAAAAAATGTGAATGCCAATTTACTAATGAGTAGTCAAATTGGATGACCACTAGAGTGAAAATTTTTTGATCATGCCTAACCAGTTTTTCCTAGAATATGGTTAATAACATAGACATTATACAACTCTCACACAAACCAATGAAGATAATGAAGGATTTCTCTAAGAGTTCAGGTAATGGTGACCATGGAGAAAACATGATTCATTTTCCATTGTGGGAAGAATGTGGAAATAATAACCTAACAGAATGTCATAGAGGAATAAGAATATGCTTTTATTGTGGAAAATAAGGAACAGAAGAAATTAACATCAATGGAAAAATTAAGCACTCAGTTAACTAAATTGATGGAAATATTGGCCTCCTAAAGACATCATTAAATTTTAAATGCTTTATCTTGGGAATGATTTTTCATTATTCAAATAAAAATCCATTGTGGAATGCTCACAAAGAGAATTAGAAAGGTCATATGAGTAATGAATATATTATTTATGATGATGAAGTGATAGATGAAATGTGAAAGGAATGAGGTATTTTATAATAGTATGAGGTGTCCTTATTAATGGATTAAGAATGAAGTAGAATAATCAAAGAATTTAGGTATTTGGATTCATTAATAATGAATTGTGAAATATATAAGGATTGTTCAGTTCATGTTTCTCTCTATGTCATTACAAGAATATGTTATTTGGTTCTGATGTACTAGATAATTCATTTAATTTCAATGTGATATTTGAAGGGAAACCTGAGATTAAGGAAAAGTTAACCCTAAATATGTTTGTAATGTTGATATAATGAGTTTTTGGATATGAAAACATAAACCGAATGATACTGATTACCTAGTTATTGATAATGGAATTGATGAAAAAGTAGTTGTCCTAACATTGATGGAGTTTATAGATTTTTTCGGTTTATTGAATATATCTAATAAACAATAGAATAAGGAAACATGCCTGTTTTCTGTAAGTATTTATGGTAATTAATGTTATTAACCTGTTTGATGAGAATAGATGATAAATGTGTTCCCAAGTTTTCTATTTGAAAAATCAAAGATACATTATGATATATTGGGGATCAATGTTATGCTTATTTTGAGAGATTTAGTGACATTACTTTTAATGATTTGAATTCTCAATTTTTAGAAGGTTTAAACAGATGACTGTTTATGTAATAGTTTAAGTTAATATTCCAATGGGGTTTTAGATATTTAATTATTATTTCACAATATGTGGATTTATGAATATTTAATTACACATGATAAACTTTTTTTGATATAAAATGACATAATTAGTGAAATATCCTTAGATTTATAGATATCAGGATCTAATAATGCTCCATGAATGTCAAATTCACCTCCATTTCTTTTAATTGGAGAGAAGAGGAAATTGATCAAGGCTCAAAAATGGGTAATTTTGTCCTCAAATCATGTATGTATATAATTTTAAGAAAAATATTTAAATTAAAAAAACACATCATGAAATATATTTATTCATGTTAACAACATTTTTAAAAATTTCAATGACCTTTTTCAAGCCTCTTTTGGTTATGGAATTCTGATTGTTAGCATTCTTCTAAACATGTTCTATAGCTCTCTCTATCAAAACAAGATATGTAGATTTATCTCGTGTGTCCATGTTTTCATCATCCACATATGTTCTCCCATTTGGATGGTCAGTAATGAGTTTCTGTGCTAAACTATCAATTTTTCAACATTCCCTTTTGAAAGGATTTTTTATTATTCATTTATATGATGTATGTTTCTATGAAATGATCATTATGTATTAAACCATCAATAAGGAAGATGAATTTCGATTAAAAATTATTTTTATAGGGTTAGAATGTATCACCTCAAGATTTTGTTATTTTCATCAAATTTTAATTAATATATTTTAAATTTTATATTTCGCAAAACAATAAATACATTTTTTTATATATAAATTAACTTTATTTGGATTGAATTATATGCTTCACTAAGTCATTCTTTCACTATATGAAACACGTATATTAATTTTTGTTACATAAAACAGAATAATTTTCTTGAGTTAAACAAAATTTTGATTCCCTTTTATTTTTTGCGATACACATAAGACAATGTATTATAGAGCTATAATATACTATTAATATGATTATTAAAATATTATTATAGCTAACACCTAGCCATTGTAATTTAATTTAAAATGATGATAAAATAAATTTTGAAATTGTGATTTAAAATTTTATATTAAATAAATCCTTTAGGTAAAAATTAGTATATTTGAATGTATGAACTATTTAAATATAAATAAATTACTTCTCTATGAGAACTATTTTTCTATGTATGAACAAAATTTTACATAAAAAAATTAAAAAACCCAATTTTTTTAATATTTAAAAAAAAATCGATATTTTATATTAAATAAATATTTTTGACAATCATTCATTGTATTTCATTGGTTTATGATAAGAATATATCAAATTTTATGACTAAAAAGATTTAATTTTCTAAAAAAAATTATAAATTATATTAAAGGGAACCAATTTTAAATATAACTTATGAAATTTTTATAATTTATATTTGAAGAAATAGACTTCTTTTTTGGAACAATAATATCAATATTTACCTTGGGTGAATTTCTTATATTTTTTGGAGAAGTTTCATTTTTTGATGAATAGTAAAAAACAATTATTTTTTATTCAGAAGAACATTTTCATCTAAATTATTTATATAGTTAAATAATGTTTTAATTTGGTTTTGAAGTATAATTATATGACTTTTATATAATATAACCAAATTTAGGATAGGGGAATCAATTTCACTTTTAAATGGATATAAAAATTTCCAAAATTTATATCATTTTTATATTTTCAAACCCGCATTATTGTCCCATCTACAAGTTTAAATTTAAATTAATTTCTAGAACATATGTGATTAGAATTTGGAGAAATTGATTCCATATTTTTAATATTAGTAATATAAATTTTCTTAATGAGGTGAATTTTGTTTTTGACAAAAAATATTTTTTAATGAAATCAAAATTATTTAATGTTAATATGGTAAAATCCAGAATAAAAAAAGACTAATCCAAGATCATTATAGTCTAAATAACCTACACACATTAGTAAATCCATGGGATGGACATATGTACTCCCTATCCTCAAATGGAGTGAATTTGGACCATTAATATAGCCACATGACATTGTAAAAACGTTCATGGAATTCCCTTTCAAAAAATATACAAAAATACCACTCCTCATCCACTATAAAAAGGTAGTCACGCAACCAACTTATTCAAAACATTAAATCGATTTAGAATTCCCAAACTATTATAAAATAATATTCCAAAATAAATCTCATCCTAAAAGTCTCTTTTTGTGAATTAATCCATCTAAAGAAGCCTATTTGGATAAAAAAGTAGTTACCCAAAGAAGATAAGGTTTGAACGTCTACATATGTTTTCAAGACATAAGGTAAGGGGTTTCACATCTCATTATTATTTTCCAATAGACACATTCTGAGATCACCTCATATTTCTTATATGTGGTCAGTATAATTCCCTATTACTGTAATCACTGGTTCTTATACTTAAATATATGGTCATTTACATGTGCATTTGAAGAACATTTCTTAATGGGGTTTATGTTTCAAAATGGTATGAAATTAGTAAGGAATGTTTTCTCAATTTTCCTATTTTAAGGGATATTTTAATTTATGATCCAATATTATTTTATGAGATTTATATACTACAATTTCAAATGTTAAAACATGATCCTCATTCTATTCCTAATATTTTCAAATTCAGGTAATTTTATATTTCTACATTGAGTGTATAATTCAATGCCAAAATGGGGTAATATTTTATTGAAAAAATATCATAATTTATTGATATTTTTTATGATTATCCTTCTATTTATGAAATATTATAAGAAATTACTCAATAATACTCCATCAATTTCTTCTCATTTGGTTATTCATTATATCATCATGTATTGTTAGCATTTTCAACTTTTATGTATTTATGATATTTAAGAATGTAAATTTAAGAAGGTATTACATTATATGTCTCTTTGATTAAAATTTGGTGTTCCTATAAAAAACTATTTTTGTTAAAATATATAAAAAATTGTTCTAAAAATTTTCTATTATCATTATATAGTGTTTTTATACATGTTTTTCCTTTTAAATTGATGTGGATTAAAAAGAAAATCTTCCTATAGTTTTCTTATTGAGGAACATTTCAAAAAACATTTTATTGAAAAGTAATTTTTGGAAAGTATTTAATTATCTACTGTCATGTATGCCCTTCATTTGATGCGTAATTTTCAGGTTCAAAATATTTTTTTGATGAAATTTTTTTCCCAATATTATGAAAATTCATTATCATTAATGTGATTTTTAAAGAAAAAATATTTCAAAAATAAGTATTATGTATAAAAAAATATTTAAATGATTTTAAAATATTCCATTAAAAGTATTCAAATATATATTAATGAAAAAAAATTAACCATTTTTCCAAGATTCCATAATATTTGTTTTCAAAGAAAACTGTTTTCAATTGGATTTCTGTTTTAAAAGTATGTTTTCAAAGAAGAATGGATATTTTCAACAAGATATATTTTTTAAATGTTCATTACAATTTATATTCAATCTATAGTGTCAAGAATTATTGTTACTCATTAATTTCTAGGAAAATGTTATAAAATTTCTATTCCTAATCTTTCCTTGAATGGTTCAGGTTTTTACAGAGTGATTTTTATGAAACATGATTATCTTTCATAGGTTATATGTTTATGAAACCCAATAATTGTTCATGGGTTATATAATTATGAAACCAATTTCTTTTTCATATGTTATATTCTTATGAAACCAGCTTATATTCATGAGTTATGTTTTGACGAAATTATAATGAAACAAGTATCTTTTCAATAGATTATAATATGATTACATGTTTATGATTCTTATTTTGAATCATGGACTATGATTTGGGTTTTATGATCTTATTGAACACATATATCTGATTTCATTATGAGATGGGTGGGAAATATATTTCCCTCCAATATAATAGGTAATTATTTATATCTAATGAGATAGAAAAGGTTGGATTAGGGGGTGAACTCTGATAATTAAAGGAAATTGTCTGCTAAGATGGTCATTGGTGTGAACTATGACTACCAAGATTGTCATGGGAGTGAACCATGACTACAGAGATGGTCATGGGAGTAAACCATGACCACCAATATGGTATATGGAGTGAAATCATACTACTAATATGGTATTTTCTATTATTCCTCGACTATTATGAAAATAAATGTATATACATGGGTTTTACCATAAATCCAATGTCTTATTCTAGTGTAATGATTTTATTGTTTATGTTCTCGATTCCCTTATGATTCATGTCTTATGAACTGACAATAATTATGAAATAACTAATTTATATGATCTTTGATTTATGTGTTATGATCTTTAATTCTTATTATCATATTCTAATACTCTTAAGCTCATGTTATGCATAGTTGTCACCCTTATTTACTAATAGATATCAATTAATCTCACTCAGTTATTATGTTTTTTCATAGGTTATGAAGAATAGTTTTAAGTAGAAGTATTAATGGGGAAAAACTTTTTTGGAAACAATTCAAGTATTTTAACCATGTTATAATATTTTATTTCATGTATCAAAAGACACTAAACTATTATGGTTTTTGAGAATGTACATTTGTATTGTGATCAATATTCATCTAAAATGATATAATATCCATGTATGTTAAAATTAAATCATAATATATATTCCATAAATCAATAAAATATTGCAATTTTTTACACTCACATATCATTTTAATAAATTTAATTTTTATTCATGTCTTATGAACTACCATGTTTTTTGAAATTCCATAAAATTATTGTCTTTTTTTAATGTGTATGATTTTTAATTGTTAATATTAGGTTCTCATACCCTTATGATCATTTCATACCCATGTGATCATAGATTTATCACATTCATACCATTACAGAGAAACATTGATCACCATTTCATATGTTTCATATCCCCATGTTATGATGAATGTTTTTATGTAGGGTATATATCGGAAGAGTACAACAGAGGATGATATTTATGGAAGATGTTGAAGATCATTCATAAGGTAACATGATGGCATACATAGTCTCCAAAGACACTAAAATTTTATAATCTTTAGGAGTGTGTTTCTGTAATGTATTTAATATTCCATTAAAGAATTAAATATATCAATATGTGATAATCATGGTTTACTATACACTTCGTAATAATATCACAAAAAACCCTTCTTAATATCCATGATAAAATGAAATTTTAAATAGGGTTATCTAGAATTATCATCAAGGGAAAGAAATTGATATATTAATGATCGTAAATAAATAACATGATAATAGGTGTGTGATCATATTATTCCAATAATTGAATATCATACCAATAAATTCATAGATATTTAATAAGATTCATGTAATAAAACATGATAGATGGTAAGACATGAATCATAAATTAATAAAAGAACATGAGCTATGAGGGAACAACATTTTCTATGGAATATGATATAGAAATAAAAAAACAAATATAAACTAATTTACATATTCTAGGATCACATCCCATGATATCACAGTTTATTGGTTTCACTGCATATTCCATCATATCCATAGTCATGTTTTATTATTGATTCGTTCTTAGTGGACATAGTCCCTTGCTGAATTGGGTTTTCTACACATTGCAGTTCATATTATCTCATTAGTCATCCATCATTACCCAATTCATTTGAGGGATAAATAAATCTTGACAAACTGATATGATATGAAAATATATTTATATGTGTGACATGATATCATAAATAATTCATCATGTCAATGTATCATAACCCAGAAAAAATAAGCAGGTAAAATGTTATTATAAATTTTCATCATTGCATAAATAAAGGAAAATAAATATGTATCATAAAAAATTATAATCCTAACTACATACAACCTATATGATTAATATGGATGGTATGATTAAACAATACCCCCACAAAATCATAATTAATATCAAATAATTTTATCATATATCTAATATTTCATTAAAATATCATTGTATTATTTCCTGACGTAATCACAATGTTCAAATATAAATTAATTATTTGAAATATAAAAAATTATAAAATATTATGGTATTTTTTTCATTCTATGATAAACTTGGTGGATTTTAATTGATTCAAAAAAAAATTCCAGTTTTTTAATGGGGTAAATTTCAATCATGTGAAGTAAAATAAAACAAAGATTATATTTACATTTTTGGTAAAAATTCAATGGTAAATCAATTATAAAATGAAAAGATGATTAATTTAGAAAATTTAAAATGAAATTATACAATGGGTTAAAATATACATATAAAATCACAGTGTATTAGTGAATCAATGATTTAAAACATTTTCAAATAATACATGTACTTCTATGAAAAATATTCTTACCTAATGAGGAAATGGGGTTTATTTTTCGTAAAAGTAATCCTAATTATTTTAAGTCCCACATAGATGAATATTATACTAGTGCATGAAAATTACATGAATTTATAGATGATGGTAATATTAAAGGGTTTTTCATATTGGAATCATATATTATAGATCAATGTAAATTAGAACATAAATAATCAAGAATTAAATTACATTATAGAATAAACAAGTTAATAATTTTGTAAATTTCAATCTAAACACTCATGATAGAGTAACAAAAAGTGAAAAATTAACTATCATGATCATAACATCAATCATGAAATAACATTTAAATGGGGTTTTATATACACCCCATAATGAAATATAGTGGCAAAACAAACCATATGTCCCAAAGAAAACAATATGAAAGTATAATCCATTACAGCCTTGATAATATTTGAATAAAATATTTCAGATAGTGAGAACGATGGATTAATTTAAATTCCAAAATAATTTTTATTATAATAATTATAATATAAACTAATTTTTACTATATACATGACAAAATGGAAACAGCTAGTGAATAATGAATATGGCTCAAAGAAAATAAAACATAAATGGGAAATCTATTCATCAAGACTAATTGTGATTCATAACAAAAAATATATCTCGAATATTAAATATATAATTATGATACATATAATACTGAACTAATTTAATATATAATACATTTATATTAATTACTTTATAACTTTTAATTATCCTCAAATTTATATTTTCATCACAAGAACTAATATCGAGTAAAAAATATCTATTTTCAATGCATGTTTTGGTTTGATGGGGTCAGTACATGAACCTTGGATAAGATTTAATCCACCATAGGATCATAATAATTGTTTAAGTTTAATATCAATTCATTATATACACTCTTTCAAGTATTCATATAAATTAGTGATTAAAAATGAATAGCATCACATAGTGATGATTATAGTCCATATGTGTGCATGAGTAACGATTCAACTTTTATATTTTTGGAATGAATAAAAGTTACATTATATCAAAACATTAAATAGAAATATTTTTATTCATATATATCATTTATATATATTAAATATTATTTTATAATAATATATTTAAATAGAAAATGAATAATGTATCACATTACTTCTTTATGGTGGTAATCAACACGTACCCACGAGTGACATTTTCATTTTTCAACTGATGGAATGTCATAAAGGAACAAATATATATTAATTAAATAAGTTTAACTATGTTTTATATATAATATATATTTATTAAATATATAATCATAAAATATATGGGAAAATAAGTGATGGAAAATGAATTACATCATTTTGTGGGGTGTTAGTCCTCCAAACACATAAAAAATGGTTTTAGTTCACATGTTATGATGAAGGAAATGGAATAAGGTTAATAAATCAAAAAAAATCCCAATATATTTAATATATTGATGTTATTATAAAAAAATAACTGCATTATCTTTTATGGAGGTATGTGAACAAATAAATTTGAATCATTTGGTTAAATATATTCATCTTCTTTATAAAACATCCTTTTATTCACACCTAACTGACTGTGTGGTTAGTAGTAAACACAAAAAAAATATCTATATGAAATATTAAGGGTTGTTCATAATTTATAATGATAGGGAGTAGCTTACCCAAATTTGTATTGATGTGTGTGGAGTAGCAGAGATGTGGTGTCCATTGATAATTATAGGGTGGGAAACAGATTGAATTTCATAAAATATTAAATTAATATAAATTTGATTTCATGGGAAACTGAAAAAACCTTAATTATGTATACTATATGATTATTATAAGTCTATATAATCTCATAAAATACAATTTTGATATATTTAGGTGATGTGATTACCCTTGTCTATTTTTAACATCCCATTAACCCTTTTTATACATAACCATGATAAATCATTGTTTAATTATTTGGGATTATAAATTCACACATAAGGTAGAAAAAGGAACTAAAATGATCAAGGGATAATTTTTTTAAAATATCAACATTCCCATTTTACCTATTTGAATATTTATTATGATTTTAAAATCATTCAATAAAATATTAATAATATAAAATAGAATTAATTTTATATTTTAGAGTATTCATATAATTTTACAATAATGATTATACGATGCTATTTTATTTATATTATATACCTTTTCACTATATTTATAACATTATTATTACTCGCAAAATTAATTTCATGAAAAAATACATCAAATCCTCATTTACATGGTTTTTTGAATTATTTATGAAATTTTTTATACTTCTTTTACGAGCACTGTTCCCGTGTTGTATAATAGTTTTATTTAATAATATAATCAATAAATATTGGAAACAAAATTCCATTATAAAAATTATAAATATGCTAAAAATAACATAATATTCACTTATATCTTATTTTTATTAGTTTTTGATCTCATAATAGACATTTAAATGAAAGAGAGTCCCATTTTATATGTTGTTACATATAAAATATTATATATGTCATTGTCATAAATGACTGGAAAAGATACCATAACGTAGAATATTGAATTTTGTTGGAAAAACCACACACTTATAAAATATTAGTATACTTATTTGGAATATTTATATGTTTAATCCTATAGTTTTAACCCAATTATTTTATTGTATCATTAATAAGGTGACAAATATTAACCACGATTAATGTTCAAAATGAAAAAAATAAAGGGACATATTTACCAAATTTTGTCCTCCTAATTCAAAATATGGAATATATTTTACATGATGGAATTAATATAGGTGGTATTGATTAGATTAAAAAATATGAAAAAAATAATTAATAATATTTTTTATATTAAGGGGTTTTAAATCCCAAATATTAAATTGTACCAAAAATGTAATAATGATGGTTCCTAAGAAATTATTGAAATTAATTATAATTAATATATAATTATAATAGTTTACTAACAAATTTTATTTTTAAATTTCTTTATTTAATGAAAATTACTCATTGTTTTATAAAAATTATTAATTTTTTAATATTCACAAAAAAATAAATCTCTTAAAAAATCATCCAATTTCACCAAATGATTATTTTGAGATGATGAATTTAAATATACATTCCTTTTAATAAAATAAAATTTATAATGCTCGTGTAAATTAATAATAACATTCTCTCATAAAATATAATAAAATAAATTTTGAAAAATAAATATTTGAACAATAAAAGGACTAGTAAAAATTCAGATCTTATTTAATATGAAGTAGAAAATAAATATTTTTTTTCATAAAATGGTTAAATTTTTTTATTATATGGACATTAATATTAATACCTAATAATTTAAAAACTATTTTATGATTAAATATTTATATAATAATATTTCTATTGAAAATTAATATTCTAGTAAATCATATTGTTCTCTAAGAAGAAAAAACTCAAGATTATTATTCACTTTATATATTTATGGTGTGTCATGTTATCCACCATAAAAAATATTTCCATCTTAATTTTAAATTAATCATTAATGATATAGTTATTTACAAAAACATTTTTGATACAAAAAACCTAAAAAATAATAATAAAATGTATTTTAATATGAAAAGTGGAAAAAATTAAGGTTACCTAAAAAACCAAATCATGTTCCCAGATAAGAAAAATATTGGTGTGTAGTTAAAATATATTTATGAAGATTAAAAATAATTTCTATTTAAAATAAATGTAGATAGATATAACATTTTTTGAAAAAGATAATTTTCATAATACTATAAAACATTTAAGGGTGAAGAGATAATTGATTCATCATAAATGATTGTAAAAGAATATAAGTTTTTCAAAAAAAATCATATAGTTGAGGGATTATTCTAATATCAAGATAACTAATGTGTTAAAATATAAATAATTTAATTCCACTTGATAATCTAAATTTCCTCCCTTCATTATGATTCAATCAATTTCTATTTAGTTATTTTACTCCAAAAAATTAATATTCTATTTGAATTTTCCTTTCCTAAAACCCAAAAATAAATTTTACAGATCATAAGATATATTAATGTATGATAATTAATTACATCATTCTATATATATTTGAACTGATAATGGTTTCCAAAATTTATACAATATTGCTAAAAAGTTATGAAATAATACATTAATCCATAAAACTATAATAATGATTTCCAAAGCTTGACTTAAACCAATCCACACGTCATTAACCATATGACAAAAAAACATAATGACCAAATAATGAAACCAAAAATAAAAATAGTTTTATAACATATCAGTCAAGATAAATTTAAAATTTGTTTATAAACCATATAATGTTTTTCGTAATTAATTATACCAAAATAATGAAATCTATGGTCACATAATCTCTAAAAATAAAATAATTCCTTTCGACAAAATCTAGAGTCAGCATAAAGCATCACTTGAATCATAAATGTGGCCAATAATTATCCCAATATTCATTCCACAAGTAATGGTTACCTTAATTATATAATGTTCCCTATTTAGTGTATTTATTAACGAAACATTAATCCCATAACCTTCATGTCACAATTCTATCACAGGGATATCTATGTAAAAAATATATTCCCAAAATGTAACATATATTTTATCACAACTAACCATAATAAAAACTACATTAAATACCATATTATTCATAATTTTTATCATCACCATTAAACTTATGTAAAAAATTTATAATGTCAATTTTCATCAAACAACCATTTCACTAAAGCACATAGTAAACCAAAATACGGTATTCTCTTAAATGTATTCCCATCTTTCCTTAATTAGAAATGAATCGTATTATATAAAATCGGAAAATGGGTATATATTCATTTAAATATATGATTAACCATAGCGATATTCGTTCATTAAAAATTGGGTTTATCCCATATTACTATAACATGTCATAAGTTTTTATAGGTTCAATCCTCTCATTCATTATAATGGTTCATAAATAACATTTGAATTCACCAAATAATATCCCCCTGCAGTGTCAAGCCCAGTGTTTCATAAGGGTATATTCAATATTCCCAATAATAATGGTCTGGATATACTCGACCAATGCTTTTATCGTTATTACCTCGGGATGAAAATGCACCAAAAACTACACATGCTCATTGTATCAAGACACGAATGTATGTCAAATAAAAAATATTTATCACTAAAAAATTGAAGCATTAGAATGGTGTACTATTAAAAGAAATGTCTAGATATTTTTCAAAAATGATTTCTAACCTAATTATTGAAATATTATTTAAACTCTCCTCTTATACCTATAATAGTGACCCATAATTTTCATACATAAATATTAAAACTCATTACATGATTGACATTATTATCTATTCCAGAACGATAAAGGTATATTGACATTGGTATCAAGGATACAAAAAAATTACATAAAAGTTCTATATTGTACAAAACTTATTTCATTAAATCATTCTCTAATATTTTAAATATCAAACATAAAAACATTACCTAATGAGATTCCTTTCCCTTATTCCAAAGACTGAGAATGCTAATGAGATTCACTTGTTCAGACCAGTTGTTATGACCAATACAATTTTTCAAATTATTTGCAAAATCTTGGCTACAAGGTTTTCCTCTATTGACAGTAAGATTGTTTCTCATATTCAGTTTGGAATTATTAATGGTAGGTCTATTCAAGATCTTCTTACTCCAACATCGTAATGTGAAAACCATCTTAAGAAATCTACAAGGGATGGTAATATTACACTCAAACTGGACATCATGAATGCTTTTGGTATTATAAATCAGAATTCCATTTATAAGGGTCTTCATTTTTTTTATTCTGATGATGTTTTCATTAATAGGGTTAAAATCATATTTGAGTCAGCTTGTATCTCCTTCTTTGTTAATGGCTCCCCTAAGGGCTTCGTTGTTTGTTCTAAGGTTTTTAGACAAGGTGACCCTCTCTCGACCATTATTTTTTCCATTACGGGGGATTATCATAGTAGATTACTTTCTATTATGGCGGGAAATGGGAAAATGTAGTCTATTAGTGCTGGTAGAGGTCTTGTTGCTCCCACTCACTTGTTTTATGTTGATGATATTATTATTTTCACTAATTTGGATAAGATAAATATTAAAAATATTAAGCGTTTCCTTTTCCATACTGAAAAAGAATCTAGGGAAGGGATTAGTTGGAATAAGTCCTTTGTTTATTTAGAAAAACATTTTCCTATTTCTAGGAAGACTCGAATTATCAGGGATTTCGGTATTCATGAAGGTGTTTTTCTCTTTACATATTTGGGTGTTCCTATGTTTTGGGGGAGGTCTAAAGCTTGTTATTTTTAAGATATTATATGTAATTTCAGACATCATCTTGCTACATGGATAAATAAGTACCTTTCCATGGCAGGTCAGGTTTTTTGGGTTAGGGTCGTGATTATTTCTATGTCTGTTTATTCATTCATGGTCTGTAATTGGCTTATCTCTATTATCAAGAGCATTAATTTTTCTATTAAAAAATTTATTTAGAGTGGTAATATTTTGGATAGAAAATTAGTTACGGTCTCTTGGAATAATTGTTTTAAACCCTATGATGTGGGGGTATTGATATTAACAATCTTGAGGTGTTTAATGATTCTTTAATGGCTTCATTTAATTGGAGGCTTGTCAATAGTAATTCTAAGTATCCAGATATTATACGTAATAAATTTAGGGATAGGATCAGGAATGGAGATATTAATTATCTGGATTCTACTGTTTTTCATATTTTTAAATCCATTTTTTCTTCCACTAACTCTCATGTCAGATGGCTTGTTTCAAGGAATTCACATTTATCCTTTTGGAAGGCCAATTGGACTGGATGTCCATTAGCTGATTCCTTGATGAATGATGATTTTAAGGTTGATCTGGATGCTACGATTAAAGATCATCTTGATAATATGGGGGTCTCCCTAATCATATTGTTACTATAATCAATAGTTATTGTTTCTATAACAGAGAGGATTTTTGGTCTTGGGAACCTGATATAAATGGCCTGATGACTTCTAAAAATTTTTATAGTCATTCTCTATCATCCAATATAGGGTGTAAATGGATGAGGGATCTTCATATGAACTTTATTAGGCCCTCTCGGACAACTCTTTCCTGGAGACTGGCTCATGGGAAGCTTCCTACTGATTGTTTCCTTCAAAAATGTGGCATCTCTCTCTTCTCTTCATGTGTGTTCTGCCATCAACATAGGGAATATGTTGATCATTTTTTTATTAGTTGTGTCAATGTAACTTCTATGTGGAAGTTTGTTTTTGATATTTTTGAAATCCTTATGCCTAATATGTCCTTAATTCATCATTTCCTTCAAGGATGGAATTCTATTTCACTCTCTTCCCAATTTATGGATCTTTTTAGAGTCGCTACTTCTGAAATACTTCATTTTATTTGGTTTTCTCGGAATAAGATGATTCATGACAGATTTACCTTCTCGGTAAGTGGGGTTTTATTAGCTATTCTTGGTTCTTTTCCTAATGTTGATATTCCAAAGATGCATTTTTGCTTCAACTCTGTTCATGATTTGTCTGTTCTGAACCGGATAGGTGTTAAGGGTAATTTCAAGCCTTCGTAAGGTAATTTAGAAGTTCTCTAGAAGGAACCTTTTTTTGGATGGATCAAAGTATATTTGGATGATGCTTCTAAGGGTAATCCAGGGCATTCTGGTTATGGTGCTGTTATCAGGAATCATAAAGGGGATGTCCTTGGTTGTTTTCATGGTTCTTGTGTCTTTGCCTCTTCACCTGATGCTAAAATTCTTGGAATTATCATTGCTGTCGATCATGCTGTGAAGCATGGTTGGGATAATTTATTGATTGAGAGTGATTCTTGTGCTGTTGTTTCTACTATAAGGATGGGTCTTCATCACTTGTCCTGGAAGCTTACTAATCATTGGATTAATTTTTTAGAGACTCTATTTTCATTAAATCATATTATCACTCACATTTATAGGGAATAAACTTCTATTATTGATGGACTAGCTAATAAATGTGTTAATGGAGTTGATTTTGTTTGGTATGATCTAGTTCCTGATGATCTCCTTCCTTTTCTTAAAACAGACTGTGACTAGTCACCCATTTTTAGAGCTTTGTAAGATATCTATTATCCATGTTTGTGTCTGTTTTGTAAGTATTGTTTCATCCTTCTGTCCTGCCTTTCTATTTTGGGTCGGTTTATTTTAGTTTTATTCTTTTTTTCATCTTTGGAGAGGCTTGTTTCTTTTTCTACAGGTTGGAAGTAGAGCATGTTGTGCTGCATTTAGTTACAATGGTCTTCCCAAATTCTGTTTAGTTGCAGTGTTCTTCCCATGTTCTGGTGAGCCATCCGTAATACCCATGGCCGTGAAGTTTTTTTTTCAGGCCTGGGCCGCTGGAGATTCTTCTGTCGTGGGGAAATCAAAAAAGATCCAACCTCCACATTTTTTCCCCACTGGCGGTGTTGTATCCTACCTAAAAATGGGTATGAGGAGATAATACCAGAATTAATTAGATCCTCAATGGCGGCAATGGCGGCCCTAGTGGAAGGGGATGAGTGTCACTAGGTTCATTCTCTGTGGTCAGTTTTTTGTTTATTTTTCGTTCTTCCCAGAGCCCACCATTTTTATTGGGTGTTCGTATGTTTTGGTTTCTTTATTTTTACCTTAACAATTATTTATGGTTTTGGTGTTTCTTGTTTTTATTTTTCTTTACTGTTTTCTTTTAACTTTAATAAAAATCCATTATATAATGTTCACTACCCATTATTGTTCATATTATCTCATTATATTTTAATCATTACCTAATGTGTTAGAGGGGTATATATATTATAATCCCAACTAACACATTCTAATAATCCATTAATATGTCTTCCAAATATTCATAAAACATTATTCATATTAACATATCTTAACTCATGGAGTAGAAATGAGTTTCTAGGACATTTCACCATTTTATCATAGCATATCAAATTGAAAATAAACGGGGTTAATAAAAATATAATCATCATAATCACACAAAAATATAATAAATAATAATTATTATATTATTGGATTATATCCACCATATAATTTAATTAACATCAAATTATGTTAACATAGATGAAAAAATTCTTTCAATGATCTTTGTATTATTTCATTAAGAAAATTAACATTTCACATTTCAATCAAAAATTTTAAATTTTAATAATTACACATTATGAGAGAAATAAATTTATTTAAAAATATCCATGGAAACATTTAATGATTTATTCAAATAATTTAGTGTCTACGGATATTTAAAATTCAATTTTTGTAGAGTATTTTTAAATAATTATTCTTTAAATATTTTAATAAAAAGTAAAAAGAGCCCTGTTCAGAAAATGTCAAGAAGATTATTTTATAAAATTATTTTTTAAATTAAGTCATGGTTAAAAATGAAATTATACATACATAATAGAATAGTAAAAACATTATTTAAAACATTTTAATGAATAAATTGATATGTAAGAAAAATATTCTTGGCTAAAGAGAAAATATATTACACATTTCATAAAAAACATTCCTTATCATTCAATGTTTGAAAGAGAGGAAAATGGTACTATTAAATGAATATTCACTTAATAATCAACTGATAAGAGAATGAATGGGTTTTTGAGAAAATTATTTTTTTTAATTTCACTCAATAGAAATTCATTTTTGTATAGTCTCTTTTAAAATGTGGTTGAATGATAAATCCCTTACCTCTTTGGTAACATTTCAATCATAAACCCAATGAATGAATAATTCTATATGAAACATTAATTATAATAATGATAATAATATTCCTGATATAACATTTAATAGGGGAAATATATTCTCTTTATAATTGATGTTAGGTTCCTAGAATTTCATATAACCCATTGATCAAAATTTGAGACAATGAAACCATACAACTACACTAATTTAAATATAAAATATTATTTTATGATTGAAATAACGATATATATTTAAATCCAAAATATATATTTTTAGATTCATCATAAAATTCATTCATGGCATGTTTAAACGCCACATAAATAAAAAATTTGGTGAATATAAAATATGTCTCAAAGAAATACAATTTATGCAAGAAACTGTTTTCTCAAGTGCAATTTTATTCATAAGTGTTCCGATATTTGTTTCAATAAAAATATATTTATTATATAAAAATTTGGAATACTTATTCATAGAAAATATAATTTTTATTATTCCATTATAATTTCCAATTATGCTTTTTAAAATATTTTCCATTAAAACATAATTTTTTTGAGAACATGATGGTTTTATTTTGAATATTGTGGTTCAATGGTTCTTGTACATGAACATTGGCCATGTTTTCCTCATAACTAGAGTAATAATCATCACATAATATTAGTAGGTATTTATCATAAACTATTTTAAAATTATGAATATAAATATTTGATGAAAAATTAATCGCATCACTTAGTGTATGTGGTAATCTATATGTACACATGGGTGATGTTTCCATTTTTTGATAGTTCGAATGAAAGGGAAGTAATAATTTACCTATACATAATCATTTTTTATTATATATTTATTATATCTAACCTTATTATCATCTATTAAAATAATAAACGAAAAATAAATCACATCACATTGTGGAGTAAGTAGTCCACCCGTATGCACGAGCGACGTTATAATTTTCCATTATTCGAAATAGAAATAATGTAGATAAAATACAATAATTAAAAAAGTATAATTATTTCATCGATATGATATATAAACATTAAATCCAACTTTGTAACCAACTGTGATAAGTTGTAATGGAAAACAAATTACATCGGTATACAAAGTCTTAGTCCTCCGTACACATGGAAATTTTTTTAAATTTTAATTAGAAGAAGAGGGATATATATTATGGTTAAGACAAAAATAAAATAAATTATATGTATAGTATAGATAGTTTTGTTATTATATTACAATGATTGGAAGAGTTATGAAAGAAGGTAGAAGAAGAAATTAATCAAATACATTTAGTTTAAATCTTCTTCAGACAACCTATAATGCTTGACACCTAATGTCCTCTATGGATTGTATTATTCCCAAAATAATATATATATATAATATGTGGGGATGGTGTTGAAAATATATTTTTTAATGTGTCAACAAAACTGAATTACTGTTGAAGTGTGTATAAGAGAGGATATGGGGTTTTCTTTTATATTTGAGGGGGATACTCTTGGGATTAATAAATGTATTTAAGTAATATATGTTAATTATAAATGTTTAGTGGAAGAAAATTGATATATTTTGATTATATGGTTAGTATACATTTAAATACTGTCATAAAATAAATGTTAGATATTATTTATAGATCATTTCTCTTATATTTCATTATTTTATTCTTATATTAACCCATTTTATCATTAAAAATGGTAAATCATTTTTCAATCATTATGAGTTATAAATTCTATTAATTTAATAACACAAGGCAAAAATTGTTATTAAATAATGTTTTAGAAAATATCATAATCCTCTTCCATATTTCAATAATTTTATGATTTTGAAAACTATTTAATATAATATTATTCACATAAAATATCATTACTTCTATTTTCATTACTATTCATTTAATTTAACACTAATTTTATAAAGATGGTAATGTATTTAAAATATAGACACATTAACATTGAATTTTATATTATAATTTCCCATAAAATTCATGTCATACAATAATAAGAATAAAACATATTTATTATATTATTTTTACCATTCATTAGTAAATTTTGTATGCTTCTTGCAATGGCATAGTGTTTGTGTAGAGTAAACTTTTATGGTTATTATATAATCACTATAGTTTATAGAATATAAAATAATATGAAAAATTATATTCTTCTAAAAATAAAAATTAATATTACATCAAAACCTATTTTTATCCATACAAGATTTTATAATAGAATTTTAAATGCATGAGAGTGACATTTTATATTTTTTATTACCCAAAATTATATATAAGAAATTATTAAAGTTAATTGGAATGAAATTAAAATTAAATAGAGTCATTGATAAGGATTTTCATAGATCACTCATTTATTATAATTGAGGAAAGGGTTAGAAATATTTTAATGTCATATATGATAGTTTTAATCTTATTTCATTATTTTTACACTTAAGGAGGAGAAAAATATTTACTATGAGTACTCTTCATAATGAAGAATTATTAAAGTAAAATATTTACCAAAATTAAAACTATTGATACCAAATATTGATGAAAATTTCATGCTTCAATTTATTAATGTAGATGAATTTATTTTTAGATATTAACACAAAAATTAATGAAAAATATTTTTCATAGAAATGAACTTTTAACCCAATATAAGTACATAAACCAAAATAATGTGTAAGGATGATTCCTATGTAATTAATTAGATTATTTATAATTAAATAAGAATTATTTTGTTTTAATTAAAAATTGTACCTTTAAATTATTAACATTTTGAAAATAAATTATATTTCAAAATAAATTAGAGAATTTAAGTATTCTCTTAACAGTAAATCATTTTATGAAATCCCAAAAGCTCAGCCTAAGATAATTAGGATATATTTTGAAAACCTAAACCATTTTATAAAATAATTTTTTAAAAACTTGTTCAAAATAATTATAAAATTCCGAAAATATTAATTTTTTTAAGAGAATAATTTTTTAAGATAATATATACATTACTAAAAAAATTGAGATCTTATTTACTAAGAATTAACAAATACATATGTGTAATAAAAAATAAATTTTTAATAAATTATCATTATATGGTTACTATTATTCTTACATACCAATTTAACCTCTATGTTATAATGGTCTCATTTATGTGATAGTATTTTTATAGTATATAATATTTCACTTGATGCTCGGTGTTGTGCATCAGGAAACATATCGAGCTTATTATTTATTAATGTAAAGATTATTATTGTTCCAAAAAGTGTTCCATCCAAATAAAACCCCCAATGAACAAGGTATAGTGATATTACTGAATAATCCATATCAATCATAGGGGTGCTAATCTAATATAAGTCATATATAAAATATACATATTTGTAATATATAATCACCAATAACGACAATAGACTTATAAACCACCTAAATATATCGTAATTTCATATATGTGATATAAAATTTCCAACAAAATGCCAAAATGGTAACCTAGAAAGAAAATGAATTCATTAAATAAGAACACCATGAACAACATACATACACTATGAGGAAAAAACTCCTTCATTTAAGAAATCCTATGAATAGATATGTAATAACAATGATCATCATCAAGAAAGAATAAATTCCACTATAAGTTTACACCACTAAACCTCCAAATGGTAAAAAAATATCAAGTCTTTGATTGATATCCACATCATTTTCAGTAAAGAATAATTTCTTGGCACATTACATAGAGGAATTTTAAAAAATAATAATATAAAATGTATGCATTGAAAACAAAAAGAATGTTAAAAAACAATTAATCTCAAAATTTCATATCTTGAATGAGACTAGAAAAGAACCCATATATGATTTGTAGATATAAAACATAAATACATAAGGATTTATCATTTATTATATGTCAACTACAAAATCAAAACAATGTTTACTGAAATATCACTAGATGAATGTAAGAATGGGGCTTTGAATAATGTTATACTCATAATGTATGATGTTGATACCCTAAATGTTTTTCATAACCTAATGGAAACCATAAATTATAAGAACATCATAAATCATTAAATATTAGAACTATCTAGATCAAAATATTATATATCATCTTTATAAAATAATATATGGGAACTACACATCATCGAGGAAGTGTATATAAGTAATGAGGATAATGACCTTACACATGGGGTAAATAATCTTTTAATAGAGCACCATACACTAACACATGGGAGAGTACATGAACTCTATTTATATATCTTCAATAATTCCCATTTCATTTGTATCTTTAGTTATGGTGGGGTCCGCATATCATGTGACAATCTTACAGTAGAAAAGAATTTACAATCACCATATTATTTTTTCATTCAATCCTACATATCATTCCTCTTGAGTGACATAACATGTGTAACACCATTTATATTTATGTGTTATCTATATTGAACAAGAGTTTTATTATTCCATAATTGATTGAATATCTCCATCCCTATACAAAATTTATAGCTCAAGGGATATGCCTTGGGTAATATTGAGACTCATTATATGTGGTGAGGTTATACATGAAATATTACCATATAAATAATGTCATTCTCACTAATTGGATTTTTGGGCATGTTATCTAGCATGAAAAAAGTCATGTAACTCTAGTTGAACAAGTTGTGTGTTAAACTTTTTCACACACTGTTACATTTAATAATATGATTAAACCCTAGAAATTTTTTAATGATAGAAAAACGAATGAATGATAAGGCTATTAAAAATGTGATATTTATATTCTAATGAAGAAAAAATCCTTATTAATTACAATAAAAAACATGAGTTTTTGGGGCTCACATGATGAGTGATCAGAAATTACATATATGTAATCTTTCATTTACCTTGAATTTAAAGATCATCACCCTTATTATCTTCATCAATGATGCCCCATTTCTGAATGATGAATCATTAATTACATTTCAACAGACTAAGGTTTTTAATATGTACATGTGATGGAACCTTTAAATCTAGGAATTCTTTTAAACCCAATCAATATTTTGTGTTCCATGATGTACAATATACCTAACAAACAATGTAGATGACATTTGATTCACAATTATTTTCAATATTGTTGTAAAAAATTCAAAATTATCATCCAAAATTAACTTTTTTTTAATATTCACCCTTCTAAAAATATATTGAATGTGGTTCATGAAAAACACAATAGGGGATGTAGTGACAAGAGAAATCACATGATAAAAGATAATGGTTACCACACATAGGTTTAACCATGGATTTTATTTGGACAAAAAAAGTGATTAATGCATTATAAAACATGTTAGAATGAGAAATTGAATGAGAATTATAATATAAGAATGAATCCCAATACACTATAGATGTCCATAAATTAAAAAATAATAAAATAATTTACATTTAAAACCCCTCAGTTAACATTAAATACCACAATTGTGTTTTCTAAATCATAAGAGAAATAGGAAATTGTTTAATGAGAAATTATCATTCTTAATGAAATTCATCATGTTGAAATTCAAACACAAACACCATAAGAATTTATTTGAAATAAATATTTTGATGATGACCATTATAAATACAGATCTCAAATCACCCATAAAGCCTCTAAGGTTCATTCTCAGCATATAGATCTAATTTATACAAGGTGAAAAAGGAGTAATCCATAACATAATGATTTTTCAAAACATATATATCATTTAGAGACATAAAATTATTTTTTCCAGACCTATATCTGAAACATAAATAACATAAATCTATTATATAAATTCACACACAAGGGATATATCATTTTACTAAATTAATTTTAAATATGTTTTAAAATTAAACCTCATTAATATGTCTCCAAAACATTCCCCAATGGAAAAAACATATCTTGATAGTGATAGAATAATTATAAAATTTTTATGGTATCATTTAATATTCTAAATTTATCACATTAAATTTTTTATAGTTTATGAATCCAAAAAAAATTAATGTGGTAATTATTGAAAATATAAAAACATGCATCAATAAATCATAGATACCTTTAAACTATTTCATTTAATAATGGAAAACAAATAAAATAAATAAATAGTGAGATAGTGAATCAATATGTTGTTATAGGATGTCCTACCCATTCATGAACATCATTAACCACTAGTGTTTATAATTCAATATAATCCTATACGATAGACCCCATAATGAATAGTCAAATTTTTAAACCATTATTATAATGATTCTCCCTATGATTTCAATGGATTAGTACCATTATTTTGTAAAAAATAGATATATGAATAACCACAAATTAAATGATTTTTATCTATATTTATTAATATAAAAAGTTCAATTATAGGTCTCTCATGGATTGGAATATAACTATAATTAATTATTTATAACATGTTTAGGTGTTTTCATAGGGGTTCTATAATAAAGAGTATTTCTTCCCCACCATTAATGGGATAAACAAATGATTACCACATTAGAACAATCAATACATATTGTACACAGATATACACTGAAAAGAGCGGTAATTGATTTGAAGATCTGAGTAGAACAAATTATCACGTTCCTTTAGAGGTAATTATAAATTCCATTATATCCCTCCAATTATGTTTATAAACAAATATATCCACAAAAAATATACCTGAAATACCATATTTAAAATAGTTTAATCCTTTATCTAAAAAATAAAAACAAGACATCCGCAACATTTAATCAAGAAAAGATCATGCCAATTATTATAATAGACCAATTGGTTGTATTTTATATCGTTCATGAAATCTAATGATGAGGACATAATATAATGACATTAACCACCTAAAATCACTATGAAAATAACCATTTCTGAGTCAAGAAGAATTTTAAAAATCATTATGTAAATTTTCTTGAATCTTTAATTATAATTTTAATGTAATATCTATAACCGAAGATAATTTTTTTAATAAATGAGTTACAAAATTTATATCCCAAAAGGAAAACATGATCCATAATGAAACTAAATATTCTGTTAAATGAATATTGTTGAATGTTTAGTTAATACAATAAAATATAGAATCAATTCCCAATAAGAATGATCAAATATCAAAATCATCTATCATGACCCCAATCCAAATATATGTTGAATAATATTATGATACCCAATAAAAGGATGGTCTTCTCCCCACCACTAAAAATTTCACTAGATATATCACTCGAGATTATGAGGACACATAATATCATAAAATCAATAATTATATGAAAGTACACCCTCACTCATTGAAATAATAAGGGGTTGACACTATTAATTTAAATATAGATAACTCTATCTCTCCTATAAAAACAACCACACATAGGAAAGATACTAAGATTAATCCTCCAATTATATATGAAATTAAACATTCATCAAATTCAATCAATCACCATACCATAAATGTTATATTATGGTCACACTCGCTATCCAAACCTCAAACAAAATCTATCTATAAGTTTCAATACAATATTTCATTGAGATGTCATTAATTATGAAATAATTATTTAGAAACTAATTCCCATATCAGAATTAATCATATCCATTCCATATAAAATGATGAATTGAAAACATAGAAAAACTAAAAATTATTCTTTGAAAAATATTTAATTTTTATTTTTAATGAATACATATGAGAAATTTCGCACATGGAATGAAATAAAAAATGAATTAATTATAACCAAAAAAATGAATTATCATTATCATTAAATCAAAAAATCTATCCCATAATCATGAATAGTGTTAAATTTAAAAAAATTAAGACACATTTGTGATCCATGAAATTTAACAGATGTTAAAATCAATGTCATCATAATGTCAATCATGAAATTTCATTTAAAAAAGATCAATGCATACCTCTTAAAATAGTTTATTTGAATCTTCTAGTATACATATAACCCATAGTCCAATTTTATCAATATTATGGAAACTCACCTACACATTCTATAGGATGTAGTTCCATTCATCCTACTAAATTGCCCAACTCGCCATTAGAGGAGATTCTTAACCCACATTCTTAACAAAAAAAAAATTTCAATAGTAATAATCCAAAAAATATGATCAAAATATATTTTATTTTTATATTAAATAATGACAAATGATAACATCATTTAAATGATCAAATCACACATAAAACCACACTATATACTAAGGATATTTCAACACTATTATTATATATAATTGATAGGTAAATATCTACAAATATGTTTCGATAACTGAAATGTTTGGGATAATAGTTCTTATGGAAATTACAATATTTGGCACAATAAAACAATACATAAATAATAATTCATTTTTATTTTGATGATTTAGTGTTCTAATATAGGAATGGTTCATACATAGTAACACATTTTGTGTTATGTATTCAACTCTTTCTATTGAAAAAACTCATAAATACATTATCATTGATGGGGATTAAAAAGAGTACACCCCCAGTTCACTATCCTCAAATTTCCCACTTGATTTTTTGATCTCATAAGAACCTATCGTGACTCAAATTCTAGAAGTATCTCTTGAAGTTCATGAACATCAAATCATACATTGACGTATCCCAGCTATACTATTAATGGTCCCACTTCTTTTGAATAAAATTTACATTCAACATCTTTTGATATAACTCCTCATTAAAAAAGTGTTCAAAGGTCACCTATTAATAATAGTCCCATCATGTTTCATATTAAACTAAATAAACTAATAGCCCTAATTATAAATAAGAATGTGTTAATGAAAAAACAATCTGTAATTTTATGGGATTCCAATACTATTAAAAAATACGAGCCACACAATTCATCCAGTATTCTTTCACCTGGATGTAAAAATAAACATAAAACCAATAAGTCCTATAATTTTATAAATAATATAGTGAAATCGTCCATTGAGTAGTCTCATCTTGGTCAGTAATAACTACTATCCATTCTACATGAGGTTGTATCAAATATAAAAAAAATAGTGATATGAACTATACTTATGGGGGTAATTACACATCTTAATATAGCCCGTCAATTAATAGAAAATCAAACCAATGAATACTGTTGAGAGGATAGATATCTAGAATGTTCAATTCACCCATGTACCATGAGTTTTAGTAGTGACTAAAAAGTTTCATAAATATATATCACATCTTAATAGATTCCTACCCATCGTATAATGGATCACAATCTTGAGTTAGGGAATAAATATTTTTGGTTTATAATAATCAATTGTAAAGGAATCAAAGAACATAATCCATGATATCATAATAGTTTCATAACACATAGATTATTTTAAAAAATTAAGGCCTAGAAAATCTCATATTAATGATACCCACCAAGACAATCAAAGCATTTTAGTCTTGGGTTAATAACATGTACCTTATTGGTTATTGGAATTATTTCTTTCTACACTCATTATAATTTTAGATATAACCCCCCAATTACCTTCCATTTTTATTCATTCAACATCCCATGTACCCTCTAAGATTATATAGTGATAATCATTACCCCATGAATAGGAGGGGGATATGTATTCCACCAATCAGATAACACACAAATTTCAATTCAACTATAAGATAGAATGTTAATCATATCATACACCTTAGAATGTAAATTTGTTTTAAAAACATTTCATCCTAATGAAACCCATATAAAGGAAATGTCATTCATAATCATATCATCAAATCATCATATAATAAAATGTGGAATGCAATGGGATTCTTAAACATATTTTCAACATAATGATATAAAATACCTAGAAATAATATGGTTGGTAAAATTGGATTATATCCCAAACAAAACATTTTTTTTCAAAAACTATCATACATATAGGAATAAAAACACTATAAAAATATCTATAAATCAATCCTAATTAAAATATTCATTCTATTTTGAAACCAATTCATTAAAATATAGTTAATTCCAAAAAATTATAATAAAATGTAATTGAATAGAACCTTCAAACATGAAAAGGAATATTAAAATAATTGATACTTCACAATGATGGAAATATTTATGAAATATATGTTAAAATAATTATTAATTTTTATTTTCTGCTACAAAATAAAAATTCACCTCATTATGAAATTGAAATGAATATTTTTTAAACCTTTTTTACAACATAAAACATTATTAAAGATGTCAACAAAGAAAATTTATTTTGTTCTATTTTGTTCTTAAAGAGAGTAAAATGAATGATAAACATGTATTATTCAATAATAAAAATTTTATAGGAATATTAATGGGGTTTTCTTGAGAGATATATCATGCTATTTTGTAATCAAAATAATAATGAAAAATAATATAGATATACAATGAGATTTTAACACAAAACACATACCACATTTTTAATTATTGAATCTAAAATCCCAAAAAATAGTATCAAGATATTCATATCAAATAATATTCATGATAATAGTCATAATATAAATTCATTTTCAGTATCTCTACACCATACAAAAGAAACAATTAGATTAAAAATCGTTTGTCTTATAGAAATAATAGTAGGGCATAATTCCATTATATACTTTAGATTCATTTGAATTGTAAGACTCTTTGATTGAATAATAGTAGAAGAAACATTGATAATATTTATAGAAAATAAATTCCTGAAAAAAAATTTCAAATGGGAAGTATATATTCCTCATATAAATGATATTTTCATGACATAACATATATCTCAAAGAAGACAGTTGGGGAAAAAATCCCTTACCATAAGTCTCGACCATCATTATAGACATCAAAAACATATATTATAATAAAAATATTTTTATTATAAATCTTTTAAATTATTGAAATTATATATAATACCATGTATGATTTAATTGTTACCATTTTCAGTATATTATTAAAAAATTATGGATTAAATCACATTTTTTGTGAAAACTACATTGTTTTTATGTATGATTTTAGTTTGGTATTTTTTCCCATTTTCAATTCATCATGGGGAAATTTTATAAATAATGTTAACAAGGATAAATATATAAAATATTTTCATTATATATGTATTTATAGTAATCCAATAATGTTATAAATAGAAAATGAATTGCACTATTCTAGGATATAATAGGACATATATACTCAGGAATGATGTTTTCATTTTCTCAATTGAAAAATGAATGAAAGGTAAATATGAATTATAAATTGTAGAATAATTATTTTATAATAACTATAATTAATATTAATTTAATTTTTACATATTTTCATCCCCCTAAAAAATGATAAACTTATCACATTGCTACTTGGAGGCAGTATTCAGTACATACACATGAATGATGTTATCTTTTTTCAACTGTGTGGAAGGTAAAAAGGTAAATTACATATTATTAATTATTATATATAATAATTACATTTATATATTATATAATCATTAGATATGTTCTTATAATCTTCTATAATAGATAGTTATGGAAAATGAACTACATCAGTTCACAAAGTGCTAGTCTACTATTCTTGCATTTGAAAATTTCATTTGACACTTGATTAAGGAGGATATAGATGTAAGTCATTACAATAACATAATAATGTGTCAGTATAATTCATATATGTAAGATAATTTTTCATCAATGTTAAATATTATTATATATATTTAAATAATGAAATAAATTAAAATGCATGGTTATGGACTATACCTCTTCTTTGGGGAACTCCTTTAGGATTACACCTAAAGCCTTATTAAGAGTGTTTACTAATCAAATTATGACCTCTAAGATATTGGGATAGAATTATAGAAAATATTTTTTTGGTATTCACTTATCCAAAGTAATTTTTTATTGTGTATTTGATAGCAGAGTTGGTTCCCTTTTATATATAGGGGCAGTGACATTGTTGGAATCTTTTAAAAGAAGAACATTTATCATTTTTTTAAAGGACACAAATATCCTGAATTTTAAATTTTGATACATTATGGAAAAACATTTGGATATATGGAAATAAAATTTTGTTTGAAAATGTCTCTAGGTCATTTTATCCTTTAAATTTATTTGTATAACCCCCTAGTAAACCTGTTTTATCATTAAAATAAATAATTAATTTTTAGTATATTTACAATTCCTTTTGACCAAAACATACAATGAAATATAATATAACATTAATAATTATGAATCTAAATATCAAATCCATTTTTATAAATTACATTCAAATATTTTGAATGATTAAATTCAATATCAAACCCACAAATTTGATGAAAAAATGGTTTTCAGGATAAAAACTATTCATAAGTGTTTAATTTTTTATTACAATAAATATTCAGGAAAAAGAATATGAAAAAATAAATTTATTATATTATATTATTATTGAACTAGTTATAATATTAAAACGTTTAAAATATTATGAAACTCAATAAATTATTTAAAAATATAATTTTTTAAATATAAATATGTATTTTTCACGTATTAATGAAACATGAATGTCTTCAAAAAATTATATAAATTTTCCGATGATACAACTTCATCATGTAGATTTAAAAAATTATTATTTTTTAAAATATTTTTAATAATGGTGGTTAAAATTAATTAAATTAGTTTCCTAAAAAAATATGTTATTCTTTTTTTGGAAAAAAGTTAGTTTTGAAACAAATAAAGTCATAATAAGTAAATAAATTTTCCTTATTTAAAACATTCAATTTATTTTATAATGTGGTTATTAATATTCATACCACCACATTTAATAATTAGGTTAGAACATTCATGTATCAATAATGATAATATTATTATATTGTTTTCGAAAAGCATTGGGGTTACGTGTAATGCTAGTTATCGTAGAAAAATTATTTGACACAAATATTTCATAAAAAAAGAGGTGTTACATTATACATCAATTAAAATTTAATTTAACGCTCATAATTTATAAAAAATATACCATTAAATGGGTATAATTCTTCCTTATAATATCATCATATTATCCTGTATGTTTCAACAGAAAACATTGTCCATGTGAGTTGTCTTGATTTGTTAACATTGTCTCTTTGATTCAGAATCTAAATCAGTGGTTCTCTATGGGATATATCATGTTATAGTAATATGAAAATAGATATTGGTAAATTTTAATGAGTAGGTATGTACTTACTTGGGATAAACTCATGGAACACAATATAGGCTTGAGAGAGGTTTGGTGGAAGCACTAAGGGATAAGAAGCAATCCTGCTCAATCATGAATATTAAATGGAAAATATTACTTGGGATCAACATTCAATTATTCAAGAATATCATAACCATCGTTAATTTTTAGATTTTCAGAAACACCTTATCAATATCTTTAAATTCCATATATCACTAGTTGTTGTCATTATAACCATTTAACCAATAATCTACACATCTTATGTTTTTCATAATAGATCTAATCTTCTCTATCATGTCTCTTGTATGCTCGATTGTCAATAGATTTATGTCACCAACTTCATCCTAGTACATTGGAGTTATATTCATCTTTAAATAGTGGGATTTATAGCGATCCATTTGAATACTCATGTAAAATCATTTTTTGTATTAAAACTAATGTAGAAGAATATGTTTTTCATCGCATGTCATTATTGGGCCATTTCTGCGGCTCCCCAAAACCACCTCCAATAGGCCAGGGGATAGGGACTAGCACATAGTAGGAATATCACTATTATATATAAGGCATTTTCTAATGTACCTATGCACATGCACATATCTCTATCAAAGAAATATATTTTTTTTGGAACAATCATGAAAATGATTTGTCGATAGATCTGATGAGGGAGAGATATGATATACAGATGAGGATCACAACTAGGGCCATGGGGTGATACCAATAGCCCAACCAAGACTTTCCTACTAAGTATTGGATTAAATCTTAGTGAAGATCTTCATGTCAATACTGAAGAATCTACCTAGGTAATGATGAAATTATAAAGGAACAATTCTATTCCTCTCAAGGGATTACAATACCTCTCTCAAGGAGGTTTTGTTGAGTGGATCATACTCTTATGAGTAGGAAACAATACACACTAACCATCTGGGGAAGGATAATGGGAAAAACCATCATCAATTCAATCCATGATATGAAGGATATAAAATCTCATACATTACATTTGGATATAACTTCAGAAATGAATAATATTTATTACATAACATAACAAAACCCCACTAGGACCATATAGGTTTATTCTATTTATAAACTGAGAAACATAAACAACTGGTTCATAATTCACCCACATTGTCTGCAACTTATTTTTTGATAACTAGAATCCTTTTTTAAATATAATACTTAATTCCCTTCATCAGGACCTGGGAAATGAAACATATGAAAGGGTGATCTCAAATTCTGATTAATGATAAAAAAGAGATATATCATTAATATCATAACCGTAAGAACATAACCTTTGAAAATCATATCCTGTATATAAAAGATCATAATATCATGTCATTGGATAAATCATAAAAGTGAAATTTAATCCCAATAGTCATAACATAAGATAATAAATTTCATGGAATACACACATATGCTTAGAAAATAATTTAATGTTTTTCATGACTCATTGTTGAGTTCATCATAGTGGGAAAATTCCATTACTGAACCGAGTTAACTTCTCATTCCAGCCCTGTATTTCTAAAACAGATCTACTTTTTGTTCCAGTCATTTCTATCTCATGAGATATATATCTTCACCCAACTCATTGAAGGAATATATAGGTCCCACCCATCTTATAGTGAAACTATTATAACGTGTTCCACAACAATATAAAAACATTCACCACAACATTACCCATTAAATAAAATGGGTATCTTAAACTTCATTCAATAGTAATTGATATTAAAAAAATGTTTTCCTTAATAAAATTTCATTATAGACCATATAAAATCATGTTAATAACAGGGATAGTAATATAACCATTTGTAAATAGTGTCATCTTAGATGGAAAATAATTTTGAGAAAACATGTGAAATTATTTCATGAGAAAATATCCTTTCTTCTTAAAAACATTTTATTTCCTCTGAATGCCTCAAAATTTTAGATAAAATCTATTTATTTGAAAATAATCGTGTAATATTTTAGAGTAGGATTAATGGAAATTATGTTTCATGAAACTGTAAAAATCCATATATGTCGTATAAGTTAAAAAACATTATCCACAAACATATGCCCAAAAAGAAAAAATACCAAAAAATCAAATAACGAGAAATGATTCCTTTAATACTTTCTTTTGAAAGGATGGAATTAACATTAAAAAATTATAGATCAATAGATATAATAATAAATAGTATGGAAAAATGGTTGTGGATGATAATTATAACCCAATAAATACATACATATATACAATCTCTGATAAAAATGAGATTGTGAAATTATCCCTTTCCTTAGGACTGATAAGATGCATATGTTTCTGAACTGCTTGTATAATGATTTAAATAATTTTAATTATTTATGATAGAATCATAATAATCTTTATGATAATATTTTTTTTCATTTTTTCATCGATAACTTAGTAAAGATTTATTATTACTTGTTTTTCAAGTATTAAATGCTTTATGTTCTTATGCATGTTTTGTCAGATAAGTTATGATTCCAATTTTTAGGATATAATTATATCATTTAAAAAATTATATTAGTATAATATATATCATATTTATTAATAAAATACATTTATATAATTATATTTTAATAAAGATCATGTAGAATGAATCTCGTCGCATCAGGTAGATGGTATGTCGTACGTACACATGAGTGATGATGTCATTACCAAAATTATTAAATGGTATAAAATTTGGTGGTGTGTAGTATTTCAGAATCGTTATAATGTTATAATAATCATATATATCTATTATTTATATCATTATAACCATCAATTTAAGGTGGTGGTGAAAAAATAGGCAACACCATGGTGTGGTGACGGTAAGTCAAACGTATGCTCACGTGGTGATTTCATTTTTCATAGGATTTGTAGAAGGTAGAATATGGTTATTTCGTAATAAAATATCATTATATTAGTGATACTCGTGTCATTAATATACAACGAAACCACTAATTATAGTGAACAAGAAGAAGAAAGATGTTTGAACGAATTGGTATAAGAGATAATATCCTCCTCAATGTGCTTCCTCTTAATATCCTCTTAGAGCACTAGAGTGGGTATTTTAAGATGACCAGAATCAATAAAATTAAAATAATAAAGTTTAGAGGGAAAATGGTCAAGGGATTTACATACTTGAAGGCTCAAAATGGAGATATGAGGTGGGGGGGGGGGGGGGGCTTCCCATTTATAATTACGGTGAGGGAACATTAGTAAAGTCTGAATATATTTATTTATTATAAATTTGATTTCAATTATAGATGGTCCAAAACTCATTTAATTTAAAGATATGAATATTATGGTTATTATACCCATCATATAATAATTTTTATACATGTTTTTTTTAATTTTTTTTGTCCTTATCTTTTTTGGATTAACATTTATTTGACCCTTCCTAATCTTAAAGTGATATCAGGTTATTTACTCATAGTTGGTTTATGTAATTACCATATTATAATTAACGACCCAAAAAAAGTCATATATGACATATTTGGACTTTTCATTGAAATTTTTCCAAATATAATATTTTTATTAATTTAATATTATATAATAAAATATTTTATGTTTTATGTTATAATAAATGTCAATTTTGGATAGTATTCATACATGTCATTTTTAAAAAATCATAACACCTTGATTTCTTTATAAAAAGGCATTGTATCAATATTAATATGACAGTATATTCCATAAAATTTGTGGATATCATCAAAATAATAAAATTTCATTTATTTTAATATTTATAATATCATTTATTTGAAACCCTTATTAATGAATCAATCACATCATCATCATTGTGTCATGATTAGATTTATATAATTATTGTTTAGAAATAATAAATAAAATACCATGATATTGGAGATCATTTTATATTTCTAATCACTATTTACAGTTAAAGTGATCAATTTTATAACCCCATATAAAAATTATTTTATTAAAAGATACATATTTATGTTATATTTCTCTTAATTTAAATTAATTATTATAAAATGTGACATTTCTATACATGTAGACCTATGGTGTCCCAAAATAGACCGAAGGATTCCCATGGTCAGAAATATATCATTAAAGAGGAATAGGGCACTATTATGGTATTTTATATTATTAAATAATTATTTTTACCACTATTTACAAATTTTTACCCTTTAACCATTGTAAGTAGAAAATAACTACTTAAGATACTTTTAATAATGTCCAAAAATAAACGATACATATTTAAAAAATTAGGATATTCTCATTAAAAATATGTTACATATTTTTTCAAAATTATAAATAATGAAGTTTTAGTAATTAATTTAAAATTAATTCTCATTGTCAAAACCAATAAGTGGGTTTTTATGAAATAGTAATTATCAAGAGATTGACATGTGTTTATGAACAATATTAAAGGTAAATTACTTCAAATCAAAAATATTGGATTAAATTATAGAAACATAATCCAATTAAACTTTATAACCAATAAAAAGATATAATAACTAAATAAATAAAATAAATGAAAATATAGCTTTGAATTAAAATATATTATTTTTCAATATTCATTGAAATATTAATTTTGTCCAAAAAATACCATAAATTTAAAAAGTACATTTTTATGTCCCTCTACAAAATAAGATGCTTATTTTTTACGAATGAATATATAAAATTGTTAAAAACTAGATTTAAAATGGGTGCTCGATCCAAAGGCTGCAAAAAAGTATTTTATTTAAAATACATCTTTTATCTGAATAAATGAACATTTCTTATATAATGTTAAAATGGTACATAATATTAATGTTAATGATATATAAAATTCATAGTGTTTTTAATAATTTTCACAACCACTTGTTTATTTCTGATTAAATAATAATATTTTAATAATATATAGTTATTTAGTGAAATTTGGTATTGGGTACATCACAAGTTATCAGGAAAGGTTACTCCTGCATGTAATGCTTGCCAATAATAGTGTTCTATATACTATAGGATAATATAGTTTTGCATACACCTCAATATAATATTGGTCTATCATACAACATAATACATAAAAGAAATTAAAATGAATCTATCTCAAAAAATATTGGGTAATTAAAGTGGACAAGTGGATCAATCCATGAAGAAAGGGGGTACATGACGTGTTATACGGTCACACAAATTTTCCATTGATCTTGGGTACTACCACTGCACAATGGACCATGTCATCAAAACCTGGCATGAATAAAAGTATGTACACAAAATGTAGAAGGGGTCACACGTCATGTCCTATCATCTGGGGTCCTCCCATATACTCTGGTCATGTGCCAGTACACGATGTGAGCTCATGTCTGCTTACCCATGTACCATTACATGAGGTAGCCTATGTATCTATTCCAAGAAATATTGTGTGGTGGGTGTACACTCCGTGTATGAAACCTGTATAATACACCCCATATCTGTGTACTCCCAGAGTACATGATGAGTGGTCAAGAAATGAACACATTCCTTTTAGCCCGAACTAAACGTGGTGTGCTCTTGAATTTCTTGAAAGTCAGGTTCTTCCTTTATCACCTCTTCCAATCTCCCTGGTTCTCAGATTGTTGTACATTCAAATAGTAATTCAAGTTAAAGGGTTTTTATATCACCATAATAATGAATTTTAGTGTTTAGGGCCTCCAATTAGTTTAGAAAATAACTTTAAATCCATATGATGAGAACTACCCAAAGAATGATATCTCTTAAATCAATTTGATTCATCCTAGGTCATCATCGACGCTCCTCCACTTGTCATCCTGCTGTTGGATCTATGATTTGAGATTATTTATCCATGAAATGAATGTGAAAAACACATTCATTCATAACATCATAAATAATGAATAACACACATAGAAAATAGTCGAGAAAATTTCACATGGAACAATCCCAAGGAATGAACCACTAGAACTTACATTCCCTCCATGATTCTTTCCCTTATAAATGATCAACAATCAAATCGATATAATAAGCACCCTAATAATTCCTCAAATTTAAAACCCATCCTGTCTAAATGATCAAAATGTGGATCAACCTATTCATGGGTTGGTCTATGTTCATCATTGAATCTATGAACATAAGAAAAAATATCTAAAATAACACATCCTACATTGGAATTCTATCATTAGTTGATAAACTTCAATCACCACTAGTGAGATAGAACAAGAACGATCTTCGATCCAATTCTCCTTCATTCCCACTGATAGATTTCTCTAGGGTTTCTTTTTAGAGACTTTAGGGAATTTCTATGGTAATGAGTCTAACCCTATATCTATTTATAATTGGTTATTTAAAAGGAATGGTGTCACTGCATCACAGTTTCGACAAATTGGTATTATAAAATAAATTCAAAACATATTAAATTTATTAGAAATACCCGAAACATCTTTTAAAACATACCTACACCGCCTGATTTTAGGTCGTTATTTGGGTAAAGCCACATCTCAAAATGTAATGATTCCCTAAAATTTCTAATATGGGCACCCTTTTAGAATCTATTCCACTTTTTCAGGAAAACTGTGAACACATTCAATTTAATATTTTAATATTCTTCAAAAAATTATTTTGGGCACATCATTTCTTGTTATAGAATGATATATCAGCTTCAAATCTCTTATTTAATTCATATAATATATAAAAATAATACACAAAAAATATGAAACATTACATTCTACCCAACATGGGGATTTATGTCCCTAAAAATCCTAATCAAAGGATACTCAATCATATTTGGTTTCTTTGCATAGATATGAACCTCCAACTCCCATGTGATCTCTTGGATATTTCCATGACTCCACTGGATGCACACCAAAGGAGTCAATCTCCCAAAAAGGATCTTCTCCTACAGATCCTTGGTCTCCACTACATACACAACAAAAGTCTCTGCATCGTCGATGTCCATAATGTCGCAGTTGATGATGTGAGATGGGTCTTGCACATACCTCTTTAGCCATGACTCGTGTAAGATTCTGTGTACCAATTCTAATTGTGGGGCTAGAGCTATGTGGTATGCCAACTCTTGAACAATACACATTATCTGAAAAGGGCCAACAAACATTAGGGATAACATGCCACCCAGGACAAATCATTGCAATTCGTGTCAAGGTGAAACTCGATAGAATACATGGTATCCTTCCGCGAACTCCAAAGGCCTTATTCACCTATTATTATAAGACATATAACATCTTGTTTTTGTATTCGTCCTCTTTTATATGATATACTCCATCTCTAAAGTAGCTCACACCATCTCCGGGACCATGAGTGATGACTCTCGTCGTCTAGCCCAACATTGGGGTGACATGCATGGTTGCCCATAGAAAGCCTCTAAATGTTCCATACCAAAGGATTAGTGGTATCTATTTTTGTATTTAAAATTCACCGTTGGTAGGTGATCGTCCCAAATATGGATTATTTCAAGATTTCAAGCCCATAGCATGTCCCCCAGGACCTAAATTGTATACTCTGTCAAGCCATCCATCTTTGGGTGGAACGATGTACTCAAATGCAACTGAATCCAAAATACATCATGTAATCCCCTCCCCAAACGAGATATAAAACAAGCACCATAATCAGAAACTATCATTTATGGGACTCTATGGAGTCGATCAATCTCCTATATGTAGAAACATCCCAGGCTCTTTACTGAACTTTGTAACCAGTTAGCTATGAAGTGGGCGAACATGGTGAGTTAGTCGATAACCACCCAGTTGAAATTATGTCCCATGAACATTTTCGGTAGTCCTATCAACAAGTCAATCGATATCCTATACCACATTCATTTAGGTACCACACAGGGTTTGGCTGAACCCGTTGGAACCTTGTGCTCATCCATCACATGATAACAAGTAAGGCATCGAGAAATGAATCTGTCCACTGTATTCATCATCCTTGAACTCCCAAATTGACATTGGAGGTTTTGAAACATTTCTTACACACCAGGATATACCACCAAAGTGGATGTATGAAACAAACTTAGAACCTCCTCCCCTAACTCCACTAGCACTAATGTGCTACCTTTAAAAAAAATTATAAGCTCACAAAATTGTGAATATCCTACAGGAATATGCTTTGTGGATATCTGAGTATATATAAACTCACATTTGGTATACCCATGTTGTGCCTACATGAATCACTGTATGAGTGGAGGTGTGACAACCATCAACTGGTGGTATGCTACTCCATATCCATAGAAAAAGGATAATTGCAACGAGGTGAACTCCTCTGTCACCCCATTCAACAAATATGAACAAAATCTCATTCTGAGAGAATCTTCCACCACATTCCCCATCCCATGAGTATATGAAATTGAAATTTCAACGTTCTAGTGGATCTATAGTCATCACCTGTATCTCAAATTTAGATCCTTATGAGAGAAGATATACTAGAGTATCTTCTCACATTAGGAAGTGTCACCACATCTTCATTAGGAAGACTGTCTCTACAAACTCAATATCGTGGGTCATGTATTTCTTATCATGTGGTCTCAACTAGTGAGAAACATAGGAAATCACTACATGCCTCTACATAAAGACACAACCATGTCTGATCCCTAATGCATTGCATAACACTGCATACTCAACACCCTCCTATAAAAATCTCAATATTAGAGAACTCTTCAATCTCTACATCAACTACTGAAAAACCTGCTGTCATGTTTCTATCCACAAAAAATACTACCCCTTTCAGTCATGTATATCATTGGTGATAAAATCATGGATAAATTAGGGATGAATATTTGGTTGTAGTCTACTATCCTGAGCAAACTACAATCCTTTTTCATGTTTCATGGTGTCCACCATGCTACACAACCTCGACCTCGGCTAGGTCTACTGCCACTCCATCCACTGAGATAACATATCCATGAATGTGGAATACCTAAATCCAAAACTATAACTTATAGAGTTTTCCATAATAATGGTGCTATCAGAGTATTTATAGAACCATACATAAGTGACTCTTGTACTCCTCCTCATATGATGAGTACATAAGGATGCCGTCAATGAATACTACCATGATCCAGTCGAATTTTGGCTGAAAGATCTGGTTTATGAGTCCCATTGACACCACTGGGAAATTTTCCTTTCCAATGGGCATAAAAAAGTATTCATTATGACTGTAAGGAAATATGAAATTCATATTTGGTATATCCATATCATGTACAAACAACTAGTGAGATCCTGGTTGAAGGTCAAGCATTGATTTCTGTCATGCCACTATCAACTAATCGAAGACGACAGTAATCCTAAATAGTTGATACGTGTTCTTAACTATCACCTAGTTCAAGATCCGGTAGTCCACACACAACCTCAAGCTCATGTATTAAATTATTGAAAACAAAATTAGGTCTACCTAGGGAGAAACATTGGGTATCATGAATCCCTTCCTCTTTAAGTAATCAACAGAACCCTCTACTCATATAGCTCCATGGGTCTATATGAAATTATTGTATTGATGTCAATGTTGAATATGGGTGTAAATAACTATAAAAGTATATATTAAAACTAGGAGTTAAACCTAAACATCTTCAACAAAGACGTCCTCATACTCTACCTCAACTACTAGGAACTAGAAACTCATAACATTTGTTTCACCATGGGTCAACCTAGTAAATTGATGAGTAATCATATGCATCCTCATATATATTAGTCCATCCTATGATTTTTGGGTTTCCATTACTCTAATAAGGGAAACCCGCATTCCCACGTTATGGACACACCACACCCTTCACATAAAATAATTGATCTGTACATGGAATGATGATATCCAATCCATATCAAGAATTACATCGCAAGGCTTTGACCCAAAAACCAAGAGGTTAAAATTTATACACTCACCACTAAGGGACAAATCACACTGTTTATATAGATGTTTCTTCATCGAGTCTTATCTAGTAGGTTTCTCTAAGAAAAAGGGTCGATTCAATTGTTCAACCAGAATCTAAAGGTCTAATACAAGGTATGTGGTTGGAAAAGAATGAAACAAACCTATGTCAATCATCATGATAGCTGATGTAGAAAATACATAAAGTGTAACACAAATCATCCCCGGACCCCTGGATCCTATACCATGACTAAATGCAGTTTTTTCATCCCATGTCCTCCAACACTATGATCTTAGCATGAACCTCCTAGGGGTGGTGGTGGTAAGAATTTGAAACATAATGCACCTCTGCATACTCTGTAAGATCTTATTCAATGTATGTTTCCATGTTTATCTACTTACTCTTATCATTGTCTCTACCTTGGTGGTCCATACACTATAAACATTTTATTATAATGGTGGGTTCGATGATCTTGAGTTGGATGTGCCATATCATCACACGAATAGCACTGCCTCTCTTCGGGATGACTGTACTAACCCTGTGATGTATATACTGTAGATACTATAGTCTGGGACCTCCTCCTAAAACGTCTCCCACATAAATATTCCTATGAACTATGCCAACTCTCTGTTTCCATTTAATCTACACCTTCCAATCCATTGCTAACTATGACCAGCTATATCTAATCTACCAAGAAGATTTTGACCACTAGTAACCTCTCATGACCCCAAGAAGATGTCAGAATTCACATACATATAATGTTTTCTTAGATGTCTCTATGCAATCTTTTCTCATAGGTCTATGCCACAATGTACTAATTTCTTACCATATCCATCGAGTACATAGAATTATTGTTGAACCTCGATGAATAGTCAGATACTGCCATACTACTCTTCTGGAAATCAAGAAGCTCTTATGTACACATATTTTTCAATATAAATAGAGATAACTCCTCCTTGAAGAGAAAATCAAAATCTATCCATGAAAGAGTCACCTCCCAGTGAGTTTGGGTGGCTGAACTCCACCATCACCCTACTGATCTATATAGTAGGCTTGCTGTTAAGACCCCCATCTGATCTGCTGGTGACCTGACCTTAAAAAAAATTGTGTCACTACCTAAATGCAGACTCATCCATATGAGGGTCAGCATCACATTATAACCTAAGGGGTCTCAATCTCATAATCTCATGAAGTACGCTCCTCCTGCTCTCCTTGTATGAAGGTACCATGAGATTATCCACTCGTATCGACATGGCTGGTGCACCACCTAGAGGTAACACCTAGGTAACTTGTCTCAATATCAATGCTTTATCACTGAGGTGGCCATCCGCATGATCAAGATGCTAAAGTCTACATGGTATGTATTTCAGAGTCATCTTGTATAAAAAATATGTACCAATATCAATGAGTTTATCTACATAGGTGACTCGAGAAGGACACAAAAACCACAAACAATTCATATTTGATATATGCGTCATTTTTTCCCTGAAACTAGTTTTCTCGTGATCCAAATCGAAAAGTAGGTTATCAAAGACCTGTTGTATTGATACATCGTCCGCTCGCCCCTACATTAGAGACCCTGTCTAGAAATCCAAACCCAACCCACTTAACACTAATGGCAAAAATGAATCTCAAATACTACTATTCTCTAAGTCAGAACTAACCATCCTCTGATACAACTCTATAATGAACCTTCCTCGTGGGAACCATTATGAAACTCCCCAATAAAGCCTCCAATAGGATAGGGGTTGGTGATTTTCACTGAGTTGGAATATCACTAACATGGGAGGCATTTCTTAATGTATTTGTATGCACTCAAACCTCTCCAGGCCGAAAAAAACATTAATATGAAAAAACCACTAAAACACAAATTCTTAGATACCATAATATCCAAACTAGAGTATGACATGTATGTAAATTTCTATAAAAAATCACCGAAATACATGGCCACAAAAAAGTGTCTTTAAACCACAATGTACAATATGAAAACAAATGTATAGGGACTACTATTTATAGCTATAGGAATACCTTGGCTTCTTGATCTCACTATGCTATGTCTGGTCCTGGTCCACATAGGTCTCCATCAAATGGTTTCCCATCTGCACAAGAAATGAAACTTGTAAGAATATCCCATGCAAGGGAAAGTATTATAATACTCAATAGGATGCCTCGAAAACAACTATGAAATACAGAAATGAAGGATAGAGTCTAATATATGAAGTTATATGTCTACAACATTTATAATAAGAATATGTAGATATACTCATTAAAAGACTCACAATCTAGTGGTAAGTCACAAATATTGCATAACCACCCTAGGGATTCAGTTTGAAGACTTCACATAACTCCCAATTTGGGATAAGACACACCGTAGTCTGATAGCACATAAGATGTGCATTTGATTACTACTATTCATTTGGAACCATCATGAGAGAAATACCCTGAGAGATCTAAAGAGAGTGAGATAAAATACACTGATGAAAATCATAGCTAAGGCCATGGGGTGATACCAATAACTCAATCTAGATTATCCTGCAATGTAGGGGAACGATGCCTGGTGAAGTTGGTCACATCAATACCAAATAATCTACTAAGGTCTTGAATAATGAATAGAAGATCTTCTATGGAACACTATGTGGATTCCAATATCTCAATCTAGGAATTCATTCTGATGGGATCATACTCTTATGAGTAATAAATGATACGAACTATCCTTCATGGGAAGGATAATGGGATATTTCCATTTATGAAACCATTCTATGTTTTTCTAGAAATGTGGATCAAGACATGTTAAAAGGGGGTAAATGTTGTGTAGTATGTTCACACGCCATATACCATTACCCTAGGTACTGCCTGTGTATAATGAACCGTGTCATCAGAACATGCTATGTTTAAAAGGACGCACACCGAGTGTTGAAGGACTTAGATGTTATGTCCTATCATCTAGGGTATGCCTATATACTCTGCCCTTGTTCGAATACATGATTTGCACCCGGGTCTTTCTACAAATGTACTAGTATAAAGGGTAGACCATGTAATCAATCTAGGCCATGCCATGCGGTTGGAGTACATTTAATTTAGGAAACTCTTGTACTCCACCCCATGTCAATGTACTCACAGAGTACATGCCAAGTGTTCCTACAAAAAACAATCACCATATAGCCCATAATACACTCTATGTGTTATAGAAATTAGAGAAAGATAGGTTCTTCCTATTATTCCTCGAAGATCACCTTGATATCAATTTTCTTGTCAATTATTCTCAGAAATCAACATTGAGGTTCATCCTTTAACAAAAACAGTGAATCGATTTGTTTCATGCCTTTAATCCGCTTAGAAAAAACCATTAAATCCATCCAATAAAAATCATCTGAAGAACAATATCTCTTGAATGTCTTGGATGAATCAATATTTGACATAGTATCGCCTCTGATAGGTCGTCTTAGTGTTGTATCTTCTATTTTGGATTATTTAACTATGAAATGAAGGTGAAATGATCGTTCATTCATAACCACCCAAAGAATGAAGACCATGTGTGGAAAATGGGGGAGAGAATTTCACATGGAACAAACCCACAGAACAATCCTTGAGAGATATTCATTACAGCCATGATCTGTTCCCATAAGAACAGTCAATAATAATATCAATAGAATAATCATCCATGATAATTACCAAAATATAAAACCCATTCCACCAGAATGATTGAACCATGAATCAACCAATTCGTGGTTTAGTCTTTGTTTATCGTTGAATCTATGAACATGGAATGAAAAAAATCTTATATTACACACACTGCCTAGGAATTGGATTTTTAACTATTGAAGATCAATTATTTCTAGAGATATCCATCATTAATGATCTTCGATCCAAGTCTCTATTGTTTCCACGTAATGAATTTTTCAGGGTTTCTCTCTAGAGTCTCTAGGGAATTTCCAGGGTTATTTTTATAACATAGGATATGTGTGTGATGGATTATTTAAATGTAAAATCATCATTATGCCACTACATCGATGAAATTGTAAAATAAAAAATCATCAAAATTTATTTTATTCATTAAAAATGAATTAAACTAATTTTGAAATCTGACTTGCGTTATTCGATGTTAGGCTACACCTTGGGTAATGCCACTATACTGAATGTAACAGTACCCTAGGATTTCTAATATCGAAACCCATTTATATTTTATTGATCTTTTTAAAAAAGTCGTTTGTGCATGGTATTTAACATATTAATATATTCCAATCTATTGTTCCAGACACACTGGGCCTCGTAATCGCTCTGTCTTAGTTCCTGGTCTCAAATTTAATCCATATAATATTGATAAACAATACATGAAATTTCCTAGATATTACTATTTTGAGCCCACAACCTTTAAAATCCATAGTACAATACCTCCACATTTCCACTAGATTTTTAATTTTTCTATAATAACGACCATCTATTTGAGGTTTATAAATATTACTAAAACTTATCTCTATTTCAAGATAATGATGAAGACATCACAATAACATTTAGGTAAACATTTTATCCTGATCAGATAAAATGGAATATGGTTCCCCATGCATCCTTACCACTTCATTAATATATATCGTGGGATGATGATCTCGAGAAAAATCATCTATGATAGTGATGATGTGTGATGAATTTTTTTGGATATCGATAAATAACCATATAGTGTTTTTCCATCATATGTTTTGGTGATTATTGTGTAAAAAATCATAGTGATTTTCCCATTTCCATTCATGTATGGTCAATGGTTGTATCATACCCTTATATTTTCAACTCCAAATCATAACTTACTAACATACTCGTCACTGACAATCATACTATGTAATATCAATATTAATTCCAGCCCACCAAAAATAATCCTTCATATATATATAAACATTTAATCATCCTAGATGAATAGTTAATTAAAATCTATGAGCCTTCTCAAAAAATACCTTCATAATATTTATTATTCATAGAGCACATAATTATTTCTTGAACCTCATCATTCCATTGTAATCAAGGATATGTTTTAGAACATTTATGAATTTCCTCTACATCTCTACATCATCCTTTTATGCCAATTTAATAATTACATTGATAGAGGTTTAATAATTCATTTGAGATAGATATGATTTCATATCATCCATAAATATATCAAGATAAATCCATTTCAAATACAAAATATTGGATCGTTTGTGATCCTCAATATAGATAATCTAGAACGATCCTTTCAACTCAAGGCATCATCAAACTTGTACACATTCCCAATGATGGTTATGTAACGATAAGTCATCATATTTAATTATCTCCATCAATGTTATATAAATCATGTTTAACACATTCTATGTTAATACATACCACAATGTTTTAATATAAGAATATATATCACAACTTTCTCAATAAATATAATGCATCCTTATTTTAATGATAAAATATAACTGATATCTCCATGTCATGAGTTAGCTAATTTTTATCTTGAAACTTCAACATAAACTGGGCATAAAATATCACAATTTGGCTTTTAAAGACAATTTATATCTCTATGATAAATATTATTATCCCAATATAACATAGTTTTTTACTATCACATAATTTAAAAAAATTAATTTCATTATAACAATGAATATCACATTGTTCAATTGTACTACATTCAGCCTTATAGCACTTCTGTTGTCGATTCTAGACCTGGATCATTTTTAAATTTTATAGGTTGTACATTTTTCGCAAAAAAATATACATATTTAATTATTATAACATCTATATAAAATTTATGATCATCCATTAAAATAAAAATAATAATATAGGATCATATAATCCTTAAAGGTTATGAATACCATTAGACCAATGAATAAAACATTCTTCTCAAATAGAAAATCTTGTTTAACCTAAGTGTTTCAAACTATTAATCCAGATAAAAAATCTACCAAAATTTCATTAATCACTTTAAAATACCATCAAAAATAACAAAAAAAATGTTGTTTATGAATTTGACCATATGAAGAACCTTAGACACATAAACCCATGATATAATCTATAACTCTTAAGTTAATATTATAAAATATATATATGCTTATAAAATTATCAAATACCATGAATAATTCATCATTCTTATAAACAATGTTCAATTTTTAAAAATAAATGTACAATATAATTCATAAATCCCTACACATAAAAAATATTTTCACTTAAATAGTTATAGTTTCATAGGTCCTTCTATGGTCTAAGGGGTAACCATTTGTTTATGGAAATGAATTGGATAATTCAAAACTTCCTCACATAAAGGAAATTAAATATCCTGAAAATTAATTGTTCTATGACTGTATTTTCAACATAAAAATTATCTTCCCCAACATTTGAAATAATAATTTTGGTACTTCATCCCACCATTATGATATATCAAACGTAATATTTATTATTTTACTATATTTAAATATGAAAATTCATAAAATTATATCTTTTTCTTATTTTACATTTTAAAAATTCTCATCAAAATTCATGTATTTAAACATGGGTCATGATAGATAATTAAGAATAATAAAAAAATCCTTTAAATAATCTACTAATTTATTTTTTCCTAATAATTAAACATCCCACTACATTATGTGTCATCATGATTGCTCCGTGTTCCATCCATTAACTAAAGCATAAAATCATTGTAGGAACAAGAATAATCATAGTGAAAAACCACATTACCATGAAAAATAACAATTACCAGATTTCTAAATCACGAAATCTTCTTTTAAATGTTGGACACATTGAGATTAACTTAGATAATTTTTGGTCATTTTTCAATTCCATCATAATGGTTAATATAGTGTATAATAATTTATGAAAAATGCCACCTGAAAGTTTCAATGCATGGGTATAGTAAGGCCCATAGTCCTATTAGAGGTGAAAATTGAGTAAAACATATTGTTTTCTTTAAATAATTACTATACCTAGGTACAACTATACGAAATCCACATCCAATTATATTATCATGGCATATATGTACATTACATTACCTTGTAGGGTATTTATTTATTCAAAGAAGAAGTAGATAAAACAATGCCCATATGGAAATCCAGGGCCATAGGACACAACATATAAGGGGTAAAATGAAATGAAGATCAAGAGCATCCCCTCAAATAATGTAAACACCATCTGGTTTCTGGAGAGATGTATATACCTGAAAACCAATCGCTTTTTCCTTCAACAAAATACAAAATTATTTTTCTATAAATAAAATCATCATTATAGTTATCTCTAATTTCTTTGCATCCTATTTTTATATTGATAAAAAAATCATTCCTTGACCACATATGTAGAGACCTAAACCTCTCATACAAAGATATCAAATTTTAATATATCAATATTAATTACATAACATAACAATACACACTATATTTCTATGTGTATAGTGACTTTGGAATCATGAAAACCAAAATAGCTATATCATAAATGAAATAGATCAACTCCCTCTTAGTTCTACATAACTAAAACCCTTATTATACATATCATACATAATACCTTACTAAATATCCTATAGTAAGGAAACATTAGAAAGGGTGAGTTAAGATTCTCATTAATGGTAAACAAGGGAGATATCAATATAACATGAGAATAATGGAATGATAATATGATATTAAAATTGTAAAACCATCCCTTAAATATCATATTTTATAATCGTGATTTATGGCATAAATTATGATGGTTTATAAGGCATAAATCAATATGAAATCAATTAACATGGTCCCTGAGATCCTACCGTTTCCCTATGAGATATATTTTTGGATTATATATAATCTCATAAAATATTTTTTCAATGATACCTAAAAATATTTCATATAATATTATGATTTTTCTAACCACCAAAGATCCAACATTATATTTGGAATAAATTTTCATGTACCCTATTTTTTGGGTATGGGATAACCTCCCATGTACAATTTTTTTATGTTTGGGATAACCTCTCATGTACCCTATGTTGTCATGGAGAAACAATTACCCACTACATTATATTGAAATATTGGTCACAAAAATTACACAATCCATTCAATTGTGTGAAAATTTTTCTTCAAACAGTTGGGTTTAAAAAATATTTAAACACAACATAAGACGTATAAAGGAAATGATATTCATAGTAATCTCATATATTCATTATACTATAAACCCCAGAAAAAGGAATTGGTATCATAAATTTATCATCATAATAATAAAAAAATTTCTAGAGAAAGTAAAATAATGGTATAGTTAGATTATATCCCAAGATAAAGAAAAGAAACAAAAATAAAATTTGTTGGTGATGAATAGAAAATTCCATACAATATATAATTACAAAATTCTTAAACAAAATATCATTTCCTTTTTTAAATCACATCCCAAAAGTCAATTTTTCTTCCAAATATTATAGAATAATTTCTTTGGAAAACATCCTTTAAAATGTGAGATGATATATTCAATAAATTTAGTGGTCATAATTTTGGAAAAATTTTCTCATGTTGTATTCATTAATATAATGATTTGTTACTCATTCGTAGTAAAAATGAAAAAAATTCAATTATAAAATAACTATAACATTCCTTTTAAATTTTTGATTAAAATTTACAATATGATAAAAATGTAATTATGTGATCATTTAATAAGATTATAAACTCTCTTTTAAATGACTTTATAGAAGTTCACATGGAAGATAAATGATTTTCTTTCATGGAGGGAAATGAATTATTTTCCATTAAAAATTTAATTTTATCAGTTTGGATTTTAAAGAGATTAATTTAAATGAAAAGAAATTTTTTACCCATAAAAATCCACATGTGTATAATTTTTATTGGGTTTTTTTATGAGATAGATTACAATATTTCATTATGAAAAAATTAATTATAAATAATACTAATAAACAATGAGATTGTCAAATAATCCCTTTTACCCTTTCATAAAAGTCATGTAATAAAAGAAATTGAAATTTATATCCAATAAATTCCTAGATAATAATAATTAAAGATATTCATCATTAGTATATATAATCCCATAAAAGAAACATGTTTTGTATACTAAATATATCCCATACAAATAGAAGTGAGATGAAATTACCCTAAATATTTGGGTAACTTCTTAATCGTATGACCACATAAATTAATAAAAATAAATTAAAATAATATCATTTTAATAATAAATTAATGATAAAAAATTCAATGTGGTAGTATATATTCCTCATAAAATAATATTGATTCATAAAATAACATATGTCCAAAAGAAGATAGTTTGAGACAAAAATATAGAAATAGATTTCTTGACATTATTTATGGACAATGAAAACTACATTATAATAAATATAGGTATATTATAAATTTTCTCTATGACCATAAAAACACATATATAGAAAACCATATAATATTTACTTATGACATTTTATTACCCTTCCATTAACAATTTCTTGTTTAAACTTCATTTCGGGTAATAACTACTTCACTTTTAGGTGTGTTTTTATTAATTAATTTTGGTCCTTTTCAATTAGTCTCGGTAAAATACTGACAAGAATATTATCTGTGATATTAATATAAAAAATTTAATTATATAGTTAGTTGGATTAATTGTTTCAATTTATATATATTAAGTGAATTGCATTCTTCATGGGTATGATAGGTTATATGGATGCATGGACACCCGTTCCATTTTCTCAAAAGATGCAATGATTGAAAAGAGAATATTTATTATTATTTATGGAAATAATTTATATAATATTTGTTGGATATATTAATTTAATCCATACTTATTAACATATATGTAAAAATTAAATGAAAAATGTATCACATCACTTTATGAAGGCAATAGTCCTCACATACGCAAAAGCGATATTATCATTTCCAAACAGATTAGAAGGTATGAAATTAGATATGATATTATAAATTCATAACTATATAAATTTCATTAATAAAATATATAGGAATTAAATTCATCATTACCTACATCACGGATATGCAGCGATGTAAATTGATTTACATAGGTTCGTGACATAGTTGTCCACCGTTCACATAATCGACAGTTTAATTTTCTACAAGATAAAATAGGATATTGATATATGTAATTAAATTAAAATAAAAACATCTCAGTATATGGTAGTTAATTATTTTATTATATAATCATGGTTTAAGATGCTATAAAATGAAATGCATTCTTAAGGACTATACCTCTTCTTCAGAGCGCTCTCATAGGATTACAACTATATCATTATTATGATGGTTTCATAATCAAACTAAGAAATATAATATGTTTTTAGTCATTTTAAAAATTTAAATAAGAATATTAAGACTAATATAATGGTTTTTGGAAGTACACATATTAGTATAGTGGGGGTTCCCTTTTATATTTCGGGGATAGGACACACGTGGACCTTTTGAATGGAAAAAGTTATACCCTGGTTTTAAATATTCTATAAGTATCCAAAATATCTCGTTATATATAATTACATTATATAAGGTATAAATATGGCCATCCTACTGTATTTTTTCAGGTTTATAATAAATATTACTCCTCATAATTTTAGTTTAACACATAATAATGTAGTTCTAACTTTTACCATATCATTTAATTATTTTATTTTTTACAATTTTCTTGATAAAAACTTATGTTGAATGTTATTATATTATTAATTATTCTAAATAAAAATATACATTCTATTTTTTTATTTAATAGTAGTGGATAATTTTTATTTCAAATTAAACATTAAAACGTGATGATAAAGAGGTTTTCCAATCATCATGAACGAATCTCCATATGGGGATCTATGTAAGAGAATAAATTATATCCCCAAGAATGGTAACTAATTTTTTAAAAAATAAATATTTAATATCATATGAAATTTTAATGGATTATAATTTCCCCAAAACACAGCTTGTGGTTAGACACCACATCCTCATATAGAAGGAAAAATCAAAAAGGTATTCCAATATCATTTACTATAGTCATTTTAAAGTTTTTCAATCTTATGGTTCTGTACTCTAAATATCATTAATGATATAAGACCTCTTCGAAAACCAATTTACATGATTTAAAGCATTTAAATTACCCATTTCATAATTTTATTGGGGATAGAATCAGGATGTTTTGGGGGAAGATTAAATATTTTTGTTGTTTTTAGTGGTTCTGCCTGGCTGCCATGTGTTTAGGAAAAACCATACAATCTGGAAACATAAACAGTGTTCCCAGTATTAAGCAATAAAAATGTGTGTGATGGTTGATCCAAACTATGTGGCCACACATCCAAACCATTCACCCTTGGAAACTGAGGGCTTTTATTGTTGGGGAATTTATAAACTAACTATATTCACAAAACATGCACCTCACACCAAAGCCCTATAAATGTGTATGATGACATCACATGGTTACTACTAACAGTGTAGCCCAACCAATAAAACCGTGTTCTTTATTTTCAATCCCCTACAAATTATTTTTTAAAATGGTAAATCCCTAATTTAAGATTCCTAAACACATCCATTTTTCTGAGGAATAATTCCTTGTTCTTTTGTCTACAATGATAAGAAAATATGACTCATCCAACCAACTATATTTAAAATTGAGTTGTTAGTGGAATATATCGATCCCTCTCTAGTATGTGTTCTATTCTATGATTTATCCTTTCTCTCTCCTATATCTTTATACATTTTTAGAGTGGTAAATCCACACATTGTTGGTTGATTAGATCTTTATATGGATAGATCATGTTTTGATAGATTGGTATTCTAGGTCTGATTCCATGATCTCCCTTACCATCATCTCTTAGTTGAGGTTTCCCTTTGTGGGTATTGATTTGTTTGATTATATGATTAAAGGTATGTGGTTCCATAAAAATTTTCCCAATAATTGAATCCCGAAAAATATTTATTTAATTTAAGTGAGTTTTCAATTAATTTATAAAACATTTCGATGTTGAATTTTGATGTCTTATTTAATAATGGTATTGAAATTTTTAATAAACCCAACATTTAATGGAATTGAAATAACATCGTGTATTTTTTTAAAAATATTTTCTTGAAAAGATAAATTATATGATTTAATGATTTTGATGTTGATATTTGAGATAATTTGGTTAAAATAATAGTTTATTTCAAAGGAATGTTTGCGATAAAATCCCATGACATGGTTTTGAAAATGAAAATATATTTTAATGATGAATTTAGTAAATTGAAATATGAATAATGAATTTATTTTATATGATTGATTTTACCAGGAATGATAAATTAATTGAAGACCATGTGAGCTTATGTAGTTAGTGGGTGATTATGACTAGAATGCAAGGAAATTGAATCCATAGTAATATATTAAATATTACAACTCTAACAGAAACATAATTGTAATTATTTTCCCTGATAAAATATTGATTTATTAGTCTCATTGGAATAATCTAAGGGACTTTTGCATATATCGAGAGATATTATTAATGATTCAGTAATATCAGTATCTAAGAGAATGAATCTAACATAACTCAAGGTATATGATTCTGACTCATTTATTTATTTTTCTCAATAATACATTTCACTCCATATATATATCGTTCATTTTTAAAGTTGTTTCACCTAAATTTAGGTTATAAAATTGTCATTTAGGCCTGTTTCGATACACCTTCCATCATTTTGGTTAAATATATGGATTTATTAAAAATATGTAAATTTCATAACATTACATTTTTATTAAATTTATTGAATTAATGTTTTAATTTTTGTTGTTATATTTATTGAACACATAGTAAGACCATTTTGTGCTATTTGGATCACACCCAACCTTTTCCTTCAGGGGTTTGTAGAATATCATTATCCAACTACATGAAAACGTAATTATCCACATAAATCTAGTGGATGTTCATTATCATTGGAACCCATATTGATGGATATTATTAGAGGATAAGTACTCTAGAAATTACATGGGATGTATAATATTTTTCTTGATATATTTTTTTTACTTATGTTATAATGTTTTGAATATTATTTTACATGGTTAGTTTATGAATATTCACCCTGAGGAGTGTTTTCATATTGACTTGTATATTTTATCATCCACAATTTTCATGGAAAAACCATTCCCACTTGATTTATGTATTATTAGAGGTGGTATTCACCAACTTGTAGGGATTAGGAATTAACTTTGGGGTATGTTAGTGGTGGATCGATTATCCAAGTACTAGGGTATTAATGGTGGTTTGAAAAAAAATGGTATCAATGTTGTAGTCAATGCATCATTCCAAAAAGATGTTTTGTAGTTTGGTTATTATAGAAAATTGTAGTTATGATTTATAATTACTAGGAGGTATTTATGAGTGAGTTCGTAGGTATCTCTAATCATAATTATCCTTTACTTTGTATGAAAATTTATGAAAATTGAATTTTAGGAATTCTTGGATAAGATTCTCATATTTTCCAAATTGATCATTATGATACAATAATCATGTAACTCTGGATTGATTTTTCTATCTATATATCCTTAATGATATGTCATTGTTTTTTATTAATAATGTGTAGCATCATGCCTCCAAGAATTAATTTGAATATCCCATTGGAAGGATATGAGTGTTAACCAAAATATGTGAATCCTATAGTGGTAAGGAATATTGTTGAGATAGTTCATCATGTTACCTAAGCATGGGGGTAGGAACCTACAACCATTTACATTTTGACTATGAAATATACACCATAAAGGGATGAATCAAGAGATCATTCACAAAATTTTCTTCTTCATAAGCCTCATGTTTTACTGTGTTCTAATGATACTAAAGAGGCTTATGGCTGGATAGAAACCATAGAGTTTCTTATTGAGTTATTGGAAATGATTGATTTTATTAAAATGATGTTTATTTAGATCAAGATATAGGGATTTATAAGGGCATGGTTGGATTTATTTTATGATGTGGAATAATAATAATAAATTATTGTTGGAGAAAATTAAAGTCCCTTTCTCTTATCATTTTTATCTATGATTAGTGGTATAGAAAAATACATTTTGTTTCATAAGCTCTATCTGGGTGCAGATAATGTGGCATACAATGTAAACTATTTTGTTAAGAATTATAAGTTTTATCTTATTGTCGTAAAAATTATAAAATTAAATATGAAAGAATCGGGATGTTTATTCAATTTTATATTTTATCTCAAGGCATTATATTGAGGATCACTTCACATAATAAGGTGATCTATATATCCTTAATTGATGAACTTGATCTGGCTAGTATTATGGGGTTGGAGGGTGTATCCTCTTCCCCATGTTTTAGTTCTATGATATACTTGGAAAAAAATAGAATGTGTGATGATTTTAATGATGGAACTCAATTATATGAAATATCTAGACCTCCTATAGTGACTAGAAAATATCCCATGTAATTTATTTCTATGCAAGAAGGACTAGAATTTGAAAAAAAAATCACAGAGGGACCCATGATATATATTTCGTGGGGACACTCGGGACACTTAAAGATGTTATACAAAATCATTTCTAGTACACATTGTTGAATAAGAACATCATAACTACTAATTACTAATGTTAAATCATATGCTTCATTAATTAAGTGGTTTCAACCCCATGAAAATGATTAAATGTTTCTTCATACAGTGGTCGAATTTCTAGAGGATTTTGATGAATGTCTAGAAACTGTGAGATGTACCATCATAATAAATTCATCATTAATGACTAATTAATTTGAAACTTGTGAATTTAACATATTTATATTGACATGTATTAGGATATTAAAAATTCATATTTTAGAGATTGCTTCCTATGTGATGGATATTACTTCGACCATTAGAATGAAGGGAGATAAAGGTATTTCATTTTCCTTTAGTTGTTTTCTGTTTATTAGAGATTAAGAATACATGGTATTTTATGCTTCAAAAAATGAAACTGCATAACAACTTTTTCTGGATGGATTGTTTGATTGTTAATAAGTTCAAAATTGAATACAATATTCAGAGGAACTCATTTAATACACAAAGTGTGTTGTTCTAGGTTTTTAGGGAGAATGTGACCCAAGATCATATAGATATAGTACATGTTTTCTCGAAGTGGGTAGTGTAATATAATTAATTCCTTTTTTACATAGAGCGATAATCATTGATATAAAAATTCCCTTTGCTTTTCTTGGGTTTACTAACAAGTTTTCTTCTTACATATATAGTTTTACATAGATAATACATGTGGAGTTATGTATTTAATTTTTTCATAGAACATATCAAATTTGTATACCTTACTTCAATATATATCCTTATGAATTAAAGGTGTTATTGTCTTAGATGGATGATCTAAAAGAAATAGTATTTATATTCCCTAGTCTATAATTGTTGGTGTATCATTTCTTACTTGTTAATAAATATGATGGGACACTTCACTTATGTGTTGATTAATTGAAAATCAATGGGTTTGTGGTAATTATTATTATTTGTTTCCCAAAATTTATGATTTGATATATTTTTTGAAATGGGTGAAGTGTTCCTCAAGGAATGATCTTTTATTTTTTTATCTTTAATTGATTATTCATGAATGTAACATCCTAAAGACTTCCATCTAGAGTAGGTTTTTACATTATTCACATCTAGTTATTCGGTTTGAAACTAATTATCATTTAGTATTTATGGATCTGAATGAAATGATATTCCATAATTACCTCAACTAATTTATCATAGTATTTATGGAAAAAACACGGCTGATTCCAATATGTTGGACAATCATCATTTACATTTAAGTGATGGTACATATATTTTTTTGGAATAAGAGGAGTAACATAAATATTTCAAAATATGATTTGTAGATTCATGATGTGATGTACATGGGGAAAAATGTATCATTTCATGGTTTTTGTATACATATAATGTGAACTCTTTTATTTCATGGAACCAACCATGTAATAGTTTTTAAAAATTGGTCTTTATGGGATTGGAAGTGTATTATCAATGGTTTATTAGAGAATTCATGATGTCAGCTTCTCTAAGGACACTTCTCAAATATAAAGGATGGAAATTATTATTTAATGATAAATTTATATGTTCCATTGTTGAGATGAAATGGATTTTGACTTATATAATAATGTTGACTCTATCAGATTCTAATCATTTGTAGACTGTATTTTTTATGAATCGTGTTTGTCTGACATTATGTTCTTATGCCTGGTTATCACATAGAAGCCTAATGTTCCAGGATTATAAGGACACCTGAGAAAAAATATCAGACCCATGATATCAAACATGTAGCTGTTAATTATTCTTTTATGAGCTTTAAGAATAATATTTTCTGAGAATGGTTTACTGTTTATTCAGATAAAAAAATATTCAGTTTGATATTCTCTATATATGATGTGAATCACTATTTTTGGTGTCTGTGGAGCACCTTCAGTAAATTTTTCATCATTTTATTGACCATAAATAATGGAAATTTCATTGATGATGTATTAATTAGTAATATTCTGACCTAGGCCATGAAAGAATCAATTGAATAGGGGAATCTTATGGATCTCTCTTCTCAATTTCATTTTTTATTTTAGGAGGATGTGATAGAGATTGTTTCGATGAATGTTTCATTATGCTCTAATATTCTTGATTCAATTATTCAATAGTTGTAACATGAAGATAGATTTTGTGGCTGTAGGTAATCTATTAATGGTGGGATACCATTACTGAGTGAAAATATCCTCTTAGTGTATCATGTGATTATAGAACTAGTATGTTATTAATTTTCAAATAAGTACTATTGTGTTTGTTGTCTTTCGATATTCCAAGTGGGTAGTTCACCCCATAACCACGATGATGTTCTATGATATGAAATTTATATTATTTTGGGTAAGTGTATGAAAAGAAATTTTTGATTTTCTATTTTATTGTTATACATTACAATAGGTAAAAGAAGATCATATGAAACCTCCATTTTTCATTAGTTAATTTCTGTATAGACTAGAAAATGTTATCTGGTCATTATGGATTCCGTGGTTTTGTTGTCACATACCTCTTGAAACAATAATATAATAGTGATGTTGATTGATCAGTTATCCAAATTATCTTTTCTTATTCCCAATTCAGATACAAGCAATGTTATGGACTTGAAGATCATTTACATATACGATATTTTCAGGTTACATAGAGTTCCATTTGTGTTAGTTTCTATATAGGGATCTACCGTTCAATTTTTTTTTGGAGAGGCCTCTAGGTGGAGTTAGTATCCTAGCTTATTATGATCTTGAATTATCATCCGTATATGGATGGTCATTAATAATTACTTGTACCAATCATGGAACAGACGCTTCATTTTTTTCCTCGAGGTTAACAGAACTTAGGATAGCCACTTTGGAATCAAAGAGTTTTATTGCAATGATATTTACATGTAAATTTTTTTAATTGATCCTTTTAATGCCTTATATGGGTGGCCTTTTAGATCTACTAATTTGTATATGGAAATTGGTTATTCATTATTGATTGTTTCGAGTTTAGTCTAAGATATGAGTGTAATGATTTAGGTTATTCTTAATAGAAAGGTAATGGATTATAGACCATAAAAATCTTATGTTGATCATAGATAGAGATCATTTGATTTTTAGGTTTGAGACCTCATGTTGTTAAGTGTTACCCCTCATTTGGGTAGGAGATGTATTGGAAAAAAGGGGAAGAATGCCCCATTATTATAGAGTCTTTATAAAACTGTTCAGTGGGTCAGTAATTTGGATTAAAATATAGAATTAACATATCTATTGACAGTAATGGTCAATTTATATCTTATTTCACATATTAAGAAGTTTCTTTCTGACCATAGTCACTTCTTGAACTTGAATGATTTTAATGTAGAACCTGATTAATACTTAATTTAGAATCCCTTTAGGATTATTAATTCATGAAAATTATTCTTTAGGGGATGACCATTCCTTTTGTCTATGTTCAATGAAATCGTGTATCTAATTATCATGATTCATGGGAGCATGATGATATAATTAGAGACATGAGGCCTCATCTCTTTTTTATGGAGTATTTACGACCAGATTTCATGGGACATAATGTTTTAATGTTGGATAGGTTTTAACAAACCACTACATGATTTCACATACATATAAAAAATTCTCATTCATTCATTGATTAAGGATTTACTTGTGTTCCTTTGGAGGAAATTTGATATTTATATAGGTTTCCAGGGTCGTTCATGGTTGGCCCACAGTTAGGGATAACCATGCAGTTTGGTCTATCAAACACTGAACCCAATGTTGAGACACTAACAATGACTGCATTTTTTTAATACGGTGTGGCCAAACCATCAATATGTAAACCCTTGGATACTGGTATTTTCATAATTGGTGCATGGTTAAACAAACCATGTTGAAAAACTATTCACCCAATCTAGAAAATAAGTATGGGGTGTTGCTTGTGCATAATATTTCCAAAAATTGTGAGGTATGACCTATAAATCCATGTACATAATTTTAAATTCCACCTAAATGATTCTCAAAAAACCAAACAACTCATTTTATATTCTTAAAAAAGCCCAATTCATCCATAAAACAATCCCTTTTTCATTGGAGACTCTCCATTTGTGAAATTGACTACCCCAACCACCTCTAAAATGAATCATTGTGTCGTGGGAAAATCAAGATCCCATGTTGGTATGTGTTTCTTACCATGATTTGGGTTTTTACACTCTTATATTTCTATACCTTTTGAGAGTGGTGAATTGTGAAATTTTTTATGTAATAGATATTGATTTTTTTGTATCATGTTTTGATGGATCATAATTCTAGGTGTGATTCCTTGATCTCATTCCCCAAGATCCCTCTCTTGGAATTAATTATTACTAATATTGATTTAAATGATTCAATGGTTAATGTTGGAATTTACATATAGATATTACCTATAATTTAAATCCTTAATTTCATTATTTAAATTATATGAGTTTTTAATTTTTTTCAATACATTTATTTAATATTATTTCAAATGTGATTTTTAATGCGTATAGAAATAGTGATTGACAACCAATTTCAATGGAGTTGAAATTATTCAGTTGATTTATAAATAAAATGTTGTCTTGTAATGTGAAATTAATTTTTTGACATTATTTTTTATTCATTATTATGAAGAGAATCATAAAATGAATGAATATTTAAAAGGAATGGATTTTATTAAAACCCTTGATTTTGTTTTGAGATTGAAAAAACATATTGAACTTTAATTTGGGATATTTATCTCTAAATGATATATTTATTTTAATTTATTTATTTTACAAGGAAGGATTGACTGATTGAATCAAATTTTATATAGATTTGTTAGTTTTTGAATATGTCAATCATGATATTACAATGACACCTCAGAAACAGATTGACTCCCAAGAAATGGATGTCGATTGATTAGTCATGTGACCATAAGCCTAGGGACTTGTTGAGACATATGAAGCCATGATTGATGAATGAGTATTTTTAGGATATGAGATCAAGGAAATATCATAACAATTGGAATATGAACATGGTTATTTACTTTATTTGAAAAAATTAATTATTTCATTTGTATAGGAATTCTTAATTCATGCTAAATATTTTATAATATATTTATTTTAAATGTTCACATAATAATTTTTTGATATAACAACCATTTTTTATCTTAAATAATGTTTTTTGATAATATGTTAATTCAATTAAATTCCATGTTTATTAAATTAAATGAAAAACATAGTTTTTTGTTTTATTATTTATGGAACACTTAGTGAGACCTTATTATATTTTTATCTTAAACACTACCTTCACAATTGGGAGTTTGTAGATTTTATTTCATTGGTTTAATGTAATTTTAATGTATCACTAGGAGGTGGTGGATGTTCATGATCCTTCAGACCTGGTGTAATGGGGGTGGCTAGTGGAGTTGGGATCCACCTATTATATTGTAGTACTGAGCATTTTTTCTTGAAATATGGTGTGTTTGATAATGTTTTACTATTTTTATTATTGTTATACCTTTTGATTCTAGTACATTTTCCTTGAGGATTATGCATTTTTTGATTTTTTTCGTCAACCATTTATTGTTTTATGGAAGGTCCACTCCTAGTTGATTCTTGTATTCTATGAGGTGCTATAAACCAATATATAGGGATCAAGAATACCCTTCAAACTATGTCAGGTATGTCTTGAGTGTCAATATACCCTGATATTTGGGATGAATTAAGACACCTGCTATAGAAAAACCATTATTACATAATTTATATAACCTATAAAATGACTAATTGATTTTAATTAAATAATATCAAATATTATTACCAAAATAAATCCCCAACAATATTACATTATACTTGTATTTAGCTATTATTTAATCCACTATTTTATTCAATGTTTGTACCTTCCTCAAAATTTCATATATAAGTTCAAGAATAAAATTTGAATCAAAATCGTATTTATTGAATATTTTACACCTCGTGTTTCAAAATTCCCATTAAATTAAATTATTTTTAATAAATTTACTTTATTGACTTGTTTCTATAATTAAAAGATACAAGAAAATATCGGCCATAATGTTTATAATGTATCCCTTGGTAATGAATTTCATTTTAAAATACCAAAAAAATCTAATATTAATGTATTTGTGTTTCAATTATATTTTATAGTTTTTCCCTAATGAAGTGAACAATGATTGTTAATCCATGTCAAAGGGTACCTGATTACTCATAGTAATAATGGTTAAAATATATAACCTATATCCAATTACAGAAAAAATATTTACTTTTATATAAGAACCAATACCAAGTCAATCAGTTTGGTTATTTTTTTATCCCTATATGTCACTCAATTGGTATATTTTTTTTAATAAATATAATCATACAATTTAAATTTTTATTTTTATCAATATTGTATCGTTATTTTTTATTGAAATAATCTACCAAAAAAATAGTGAATTTTATTTTATCAATATTATGTATTTCATGTGGTCTTATATTTCTTTCTTTCTATTATTTTTGTAGAAAGTATAATTTTTCTCACAATTAGAAGATGAGTAACCATTATATAATGAACCTTATGATGTTTAACATGTTACATATTCAACGTTATTTCAAAATTCATTAGCGAAATATCCCTTGGAGTCCTCCCCAAATCTCAATGATAGAATTAGGTAGAACAACTAGACATTATATATATTGTTTCCAACAAGGTTTCAACAATTTTAAATACTTTTATTATAAAAATGAAAAGTTAGAATTTATAAATCAATGTAAAAAATGAATATAATTTCATAAGGACCAATTTTATATTAGTTTTTTAATTTAATCATTAAATGAAATAGTGTTCTTAAAATTTTAACTATAAAAACTTTTTGATACTAATAATAGCATCCCAAACACAATATAAGAATTTTAACAGTACATTGTTACTTAATGAAGGAAAAATTTATTACCAATATAGTTAAAAAATATAGAAACCTTATGATACTATCTAAATAGATAATTATATAATTTTAAATATGAAAAACAAAATTGGTTTGATACAATTAATAATTATTTTATTCCCATGCAATTTTTAAGTATACAATGAAATTGTGTAAAATTAATTTAATGTAATTAGGGAAAATAGGTAAAGAAAAATTATAGTGTCAGATATTATTGATAATGTTATCTTTTATATTTGAAATATGAATCAAAATATCAATAAAATGGTAATAAAATATGTACTCAACCTGGAATATGGAATAACTATAATGTAAAGTCGTGAAATATTATTACATAAAAATATTACAAATGCAATAAACATAAAATAATTTCATTATATAATAATAACATTATGAAAATAGTATTCAATAGACCAATATACAATATATTATTATTCTGGAAAACTAAAAAAATGATATGATTTCTGAATGTTGTAAATTTAAAAAATTAATCCATATGTAAATCGTCATATTAATGAAATAAACATATAAAAAATGTACAAATTTCTAGATGATATCATTTTATGTATGAATATATTAGAAAACCTGGATAATAAATGTATAAGATTAGTTAAATTGTTCCCACTTAATGGAATAGTTTGAATATAAAAATTAAAATTTAGAAATTGTAGAGACCCGAAGCTTAACGTACATGGACATTACATTACTTTTGCAGAATACATAGTACATAACAAAAACACACACACACAAGGACCGTAATAGTTTAGTGTCTTGGAAACTCGGAATATAATCTTCTAATTATGGTAAAAGATCTTCAACATCTCCCATAAAGATATTTTTTTTTCTAAAACCTTTCTTTGTATCTTGGGGAAAAGAAAACATAAAAGGGTGAGCTCAAATGCTCAGTAAGGGTAAACAAAAGAAATATCAATCACATCATATACATAAGAACATAACTTTTGGAAATCTTAACCTGCAAAAGAAATCATAATTTCATAACGTGGGATAAATCATAGTGGTGAAATGTAATCCCAATAATCATAACATAAAACATGATACTTTGTGGCATACACACATAATCACAGAGAATCATTTCTTATTATTCAATACTCATTTCCAAGAATATCTTAGTGGACAAAGTCCATTTCTGAACTGAGATCACTCCTCGTTTGAGTCCTATTTCACTGAACCGGTTTAACCTATCATTCCATCCATGTCTATTTCCTGAGATATAAAATCTTTACCCAATGCATTGTAGGGAGATATAGGTCCCACCCATCTCATAATGATACCATTCTTATGTGTTCCATAAAATCATAAATCATACATCATTGCATTACCCATGTAGTAAAAATGGGATTCTTAAATAACACAACATCATAAAACAATTCATATAAGATACAGGAATTCATAAAAATAATTCCATAACAAAATAATCAAATCAATTTAATAATAGGGATAGAAACAGAACCCTATATTATCTTAGATGGAAAAAAATTTTGATAAAGCACTTGAACTCCATTCTTGAGGAAAATATCCTTTCTACTTCAAAAAAATTTTCCTTTCTTTAACATGTCATAAAATTTTAATCTAAAAGAAGTTGATTAAAAATAAACTTGAAAACTTGTAAAGGAAGCTTATTGGAAATAATGTTTTAAAAATCCATTCATTTCGTATAAGTTAAAAACAACATTCTTCTCATACTTTTGTCGGAAAAGTCAAAAAGTACCTCATACGAAAAATGACAAAAGATTCCATTCATATCTTTTACTAAAAACTCACTGAAGGGTAAAATTGGATTTAAAAAATTGTAGGTGGATGGAAATAATATTACATATTGAGGAATCATGGATGTGGATGATAAAATACACCCCAGTAAATTCCAAAGTATAAACAATCTCGGATAGAAATGAGATTGTGATATTTCCCTTACCTTAGGTCTGATTTGATTCATAAGTGTCTAAACCTCATGTATAATGATTTTAATAATGTCATTGACTTATTCCAGAATAATACTCATTGTTATGATATCATATATGGTTCACTTATGACTTTATTTTACCCGTACTTTTGTAAATTCCACGTTAAAGACCGTTTTGGGTAAAATCGTTTCATTTGTCGTCCGTGTTTTGACTTGTAATTATTAATATGATTACTTAGATCATGATTACATTATTACAGAATATAAAACATTATTTATATATAATATATATTCATAATATACATATAATAGATCAGTAAATGGAAAGAAATACACCGTTGATGGAGACAGTAGGTCGTACGTATGCATGAACGCTATTTTTGTTTCCTTATTGAGTTGAATTGAATTAAGTAGATGACATACATATATATAAACATAAATCCAGTATAATTATTATGTCATATATTTCATGATTACTTATTATATATACTTTATAATAATTCATGAATGGTTAACGTGGAGAATGAATCTCATCGCGTCGTGGAGACGGTAGTCCATACGTACGCACGAGCGATGATATCGTTCTCATGATCGTGGGACTGTATTGGAGTGTATGTATACTATTTCAGAATAAATATCTCTTCAAAATAATCATATATAGTTATTATTTACACCATTATACACATCCAAATATGGTGGGGGTGGAAAATAGATTACACCACAGCGTGGGGACGGTATTCCGTACGTACGCACGTGCGGTGATTTCGTTTTCGTTAGGATGGATAGATGGTGAAATAGGGTTGTTTCATACTTATAATAACATATCAGTATATGAGTGATACTGATGTTATTACTTCATAATGAAACAACCTAAGAAGAAGAAGTGGAAGAAGAAATAAAGTTGAAATAATCAGTAACGGACATTACCTCTTCTTTGAAGCCCCTCTTTGAGTCCTCCTCTTAGGGCACTAAAATTGGTCTTTGACGAAGACCAGGACCTCTAGGATGTTTCTAGGGAAGTGTATAAGAGAATTTTGCAGGGGAGGCCGAGATTTAATGATCAAATTGGTGTGAGGAAGAGAGGGAGGAGGTGCCCTTTTATAAGCGAGGAGAGGGGAACCTTTGGAATAACAAAAAATATTATTTATTATAATTACAAATTCTTTTTTAAATAGCTCAAAATTTATTTATTTCGGAGATAAGGTGGGGATGGGTCGATATACTCTCATCCAATATAATTTATACAAGTTTAGGTTCCAATTTTAACCTTAACATTTATGTTTAACATTAAGTTAGATAATTTTACTTTTACCGTGTCTTTTTTGTTCTTACACTATAAGGTTAATAAACTTACCATAAGAAGCCAAAATAACCCCATGTTGTTTATTATTAATATATATAACCTTATCTATGTCATTTTTCTGAACCTTAGTTATTTAGGAATAAAATAACAATTAATAATATAATATTTGTTTTAAAAACTATTTTATGTCAATTTTGATACTATTTAGTAATTGATTTTTGTGAAAATCATAACAGAATTATTAGTTCAAAAAAAGTTAATTAAATTAACACTAACATGCCATATTAACCTATAAAATTAGTGTAATTAATAAAAAGTCTCATATTACATTTATTTTGGTATTTATAACATCAATTATGTCAATATTTTATTAATAAGATAATTACTGCATTATCTTTGTGTCATACATAAATTAACATATTTAATGTCTAAAAATTAAAAATAAAATATCATTATGTAGGAAATTATTTTATCTTTCTAATGAATATTTATAGTCGATTTTATATTATATATAACCCTATATTAAAAATTATACACTTATTAAACTTTAATTTTAACTATTTTAACCCTTCTTTAAATAAATTAATAATAGATGTCCTAATCTAATCCAAGTGGGCCTAAATGGTCATATTTTATTCTTAAGGTTGTTTTTGGTCGAATTAAACTTATCCGATAGAATTAGTACATGTGTTAGGGTAATAATAATATCAATTGTACCCTTAATTACCCTATTTACTTTTAACCATGGTAAATAAAATAAAAAGTTACTCTTCACCAAATATTATTTTCATCTCATTGAACCACATATTACTTAATGACTTCAACCATGTCTCTAGGATTTTTGAAATTCCACTCACAGAAGTGGTAAAATTAAGTTTTATGAAAAATTCAATTTTTTTAACTACCACTTAGTGGTTTCACTATTCATCAAAAAATGAAAGTTTCCAGAAAAATACCAAATATTAGGCCTAAGATATATTTTATATTATGAATTCAAAAATTATTTCTATTTTTCCAAATTCAAAACATATTAGTTTCATTAATTAATTTAAAAATTAATTCTCGTCGTCAAAACAAATAGCGTGTTCTTAAGAGATAATAACTATCAAAAGATTGACAGTTGTTTATGTCTGATTTAAATGTGAAATTACATCCAATAACCAACATTGTATTAAATTGTAATAATATATTCTAAATATACTTTAAAATCACTCAAATTAATAATTTATCACTATTAATTATTTCTATTAAAATGGTTGTTTTTAATTAAAATTTAAAAAAATTCACTATTCATCAGAAAATGAAAGTTGGCCGAAAAGTACCAAAATTTCTCCCTAAGATAAATTCAATATTCCGAATCCAAAAATGAATTCCTTTTTGAAAAATAAAATTTAAAAAATTTCAAAAAGTGGTTATTACTATTCATAATGGCTAGTTTTAATAATATTTTAATAGCATATCATTGTTTAGTGAAACTCGGTATTGCGTACTACGCACGGTATCGAGGAAGGTTGTGATTGCGTGTAATGAAAGGAAAGTAAAGGATGCATGTTGTGAAAGCTCCTTTTGCTGTAGCATATAACACAAGACATCAATGAAATTAAAAAGAATATTTTTCATAAAATCTCCGGGTGTTACATTCTACCCCCCTTAAAATGAATTTCGCCCTCGAAATTCTTCGGGGTAATAAATGGATTACAACTCGAAAGTTTCTTTAATAGAAACCCACATAGTAGAAAGGAATACCAAAACATGGCTTTAAAAACTAAAGTATGAAATGTAACGGTTACCCAAATAAACTAATCATTGGGATTCCACATAGGTGAAAATATGGATATGGAAGAGAAATCTAACCATCATGTTCTGATGGAGAGTGGTAGAGAACATGGCTATGGAAAATCCAACAATAAAAAAGCCATAAATTTTTGATGATCTAAGGTACCATCTGAATGATCAGATATAAGAGCACTAGGGAAACATTTTTGGTTTTCAAGATCATTTCCCTAAAGTTGATGAAATTGGAATTAGAAGAAATACTTTCGGGATTTTGGTATAGTCTCACCATTGGTCTTTCTTTAGACAATTTCCACTTCATATCTTAAAGAAATGAATTTGAATTGGTCGTTCGTGATGTGTTAGAAGATCATGTGATAGAATGATGGGTCATTCCATCTGTCTCAAACAAAAGGTTAGAAAAGTTACCAAAACTTACATAAGTCCATATATAGTGAGATTAATCATATATGGTTCCTAAAATGGACTTATACTTCATATATCATACTGCTTAATATAATAAAACTAGTTTCTACTAAACAGGGACTTCCTGTAAGCCAGTGGTAGGCGATAAAGGCCAGTCGCACTTCGGTTGTGGGTTCGATTCCCACAACCTTGTCCAACGTGATGGGCTGTTGCCCGTCCTGCAAGTTGTCCTTTTTTCTAAAGCTATATTACTATAACATCCTATCAATAATATCTAAAAAAAGTTCTATCCTTAAACAATACTAACTTATATCCAACATAATCTATTCCAATCTTTAGGATTATCTAAAATACTTCGGTCCAAGCTCATAGTATAAAGAAAATGATTACTTGAAATGTCATCAACCAAGTATGTGAATACCATCAATTATCCCCCATATATCTTGTGGGTCACATTCCAATCATGTGAATACCTTAATCAAGTATTCTCTTGAAAAATGAATACCCATTAAACCTTAGTGAAAACATGAATGTTGTCAAAAGTTAACACTTCCCACATACCAAAATCCAAAAATTCTATATACTCAAACCATGATATAACCTTCTCCTTATATTAGTCATGAGCTCATGAATACTATCAAACATTTAATTTTCTCCTTATCCCTTCATTATGCGCATATTATCTATATTCCAAAAATATCTGAATAACCTTTAATGGATACTGGTACCATTAATCATACACTTTCAAAACTCAAGGAAAGACAACATTGTAACAATCCTTAGATGTCTCTTTATTTCATAGTACCATGAGATTACTTATACAACATTACACTTGATAAACATGTAATCATTCCACTACCTTCTTAAACCATTGACTGAGCTTCAACAATTCTTTCATCTCACATATCATTTGTAGTCTCTTCATCATCATCAACATAAATACTACCCATCCGGCTGTACTGATTCTCTTCATGAGACTTTCCCTTAAGGCATTGGTTTGAATAATGCCCGTATATTCCACATTTAAAACATTTAACCATTGTTGATGTCATAGAAATACCATTATCCTCATCCATGGTGTTAACTGAACCTTTTCCTTTGCACTTACTGGATTTGTGTCCTTCTTTTCCACACCCAAAGCATCTTCCAGTTCCTTTGAAACAATCTCACTGATTCCTCTTCCCACATGATTTACATGAGGTAAATTGAACTTTCTTTCCTCTATGATCATCATGAAACTCCATCTTTCCCTTATTTTCTGAGTCGGGAAACTTACCAAAATTGAGATTATTGATCATATTATGAGATTTCTGATTAGGCATAATAACGATGTTTGGACTTCCAAATCCCATTTCATTTGGTTTATCATAAAGAATATCATTCCATTGTCCGTCATATGCTCCATTATCATGAATCTTCCCGTTTCCAGATATTTTCTAAAACCCAAAAAGAATAGTGTGAGAGGCGAAAATCATGCTAGGGAAAATAACATAGTAAATGGGGAGTACCCTAAATATCTAACATCTTCGGTTAAATTTTAAGATTGTTACTGTAGTTCTAGGACTATATATTATATGTATACTTATCCTTAGGGACATCCCTAGACATACCTTAGAAATATCACTAGGGATCTAACTAATGTTTCTGCATCGTAGTTTCCAAAGTTTGACTAAACCTTTCCTCTGATACCAACTGTTGAGACCCAAAGCTTAACGTACATGGACATTAAATTACTTTTGCGTAATACTTATTACATAACAAAAACACACACACACAAGGACCGTAATAGTTTAGTGTCTTTGGAAACTCAGAATATAATCTTCTAATCGTTGTGAAAGATCTTCAACATCTCCCTTAAATATCTTCCTTTTTTTTTACCTAAAACCTTTATTTATATCCTGGGGAAAAGAAAACATAAAAGTGTGAGCTCAAATGCTCCGTAAGGGTAAACAAAAGAAATATCAATCACATCATATACATAAGAACATAACTTTTGGAAATATTAACCTGCAAAAGAAATCACAATTTCATAACATGGGATAAATCATAGTAGTGAAATGTAATCCCAATAATCATAACTTAAAACATGAAACTTTTTGGCATAAACACATAATCATAGAGAATCATTTCTTATTAGTCAAGACATATTTCCAAGACTATCTTAGTGGACAAAGTCCATTTTTGAACCGAGTTCACTCCTCGTTTTAGTCCTCTTTCACTGAACCAGTTTAACCTGCCGTTCCAGCCATGTCTATCTCATGAGATATAAAATCTTTACCCAATTCATTTGAAGGAGATAAAGGTCCCACCCATCTCATAATGATACCATTCTTATGTGTGCCACAAAATCATAAATCATACATCATTGCATAACCCATGTAGTAGAAATGGGATTCTTAAACAACATGACATCATAAAACAATTCATATAAGATAAAGGAATTAATAAAAATAATTCTATCACAACATAATAAAATCAATGTAATCATAGGGATAGAAACATAACCCTATATTATCTTAGATGGAAAATAATTTTGATAAAGCACTTGAACTCCATTCTTGAGGAAAATATCCTTTCTACTTCAAAAATATTTTCCTTTATTTAACATGTCATACAATTTTAAACTAAAAGAATTTGAATGAAAATAAACTTAAGGACTTGTAAAGTAAGATTCTTGGAAATAATGTTTTAAAAATCCATTCATTTCGTATAAGTTAAAAAAACATTCTTCTCGTACTTTTGTCGGAAAGTCGAAATGTACCTCGTACGAAAAATGACAAAAGATTCATTTCATATCTTTTACTAAAAACTCACCGAAGGGTAAAATTGGATTTAAACAATTGTATGTGGATGGAAATAATATTAAATATTGATTAAACATGGATGTGGATGATAAAATACACCCCAGTAAATTTCAAAGTATAAACAATCTCGGATAGAAATGAGATTGTGATATTTCCCTTACCTTAGGTCCGATTTGCTTCATAAGTGTCCGAACCTCCTGTATAATGATTTAAATAATGTCATTGACTTATTCCAGAATCATAAACATCATTATGATATCATATATGGTAGACTTATGACTTTATTTTACCCGTACATTTGTAAATTCCATGTTAAAGAGCGTTTTGGGTAAATTCGTTTCATTTGTCGTCCGTGTTTTGACTTGTAATTATTAATATGATTACTTAGATCATGATTACATAATTCAAGAATATATAACATGATTTATATATAATATATATTCATAATATACATATAATAGATCATTAAATTGAAAGAAATACACCGTTCATGGAGGCGGTAGGTCGTACGTACGCATGAACACTGTTTTCGTTTCCTTATTGAGTTGAATGGAATTAAGTAGATGACATACATATACACACACATAAATACAGTATCATTATTATTTAATATATTTCATTATTACTTCTTATATATACTTTATAATCATTCATGAACGGTTAACGTGGAGAATGAATCTCATCGCGTCGTGGAGACGGTAGTCCGTACGTACGCACGAGCGATGATATCATTCTCATGATCATGGGACTATATTGGATTGTATGTATACAATTTAAGAATAAATAACACTTTAAAATAATCTTATATAGTTATTATTTACACCATTATAACCATCCATGTATGGTGGTGGTGGAATATAGATTACACTACGACGTGGAGACGGTATTCCGTACATACGCACGCGCGGTGATTTCGTTTTTAGTAGGATGGATAGATGGTGAAATAGGGTTGTTTAATAATTATAATAACATATAAGTATATGAGTGATACTTATGTTATTACATAATAATTAAACAACCTAATAAGAATAAGTGGAAGAAGAAATAAAGTTGAAAGAATCGGTAACGAACATTACCTCTTCTTTTAAGCACCTCTTTGAGTCCTCCTCTTAGGGCACTAAAATTGGCCATTAAAGAAGACCAGGACCACTAGGATGTTTCTAGAGAAGTGGAGAAGATAATTTTTCAGGGTTTGTCCGAGCTTGAAGGCTCAAATTGGTGTGAGGAAGAGAGGGAGGAGGTGCCATTTTATAAGGGAGGAAAGGGGCACCTTTGGAATAACTAAAAATATTATTTTATTATAAAGCCAAATTCGGTTTTAAGTAGCTCACAATTTATTTATTTCAAATATAAGGTGGGGATGGGTCGAAATACTCTCACCCAATAGAATTTTGACAAGTTTAGGTTCCTATTTTAACCTTATCATTTAGAATTAATATTAAGTTAAATAATTTTACTTTTACCGTGTCTTTTTGTGTTCTTACACTATAAGGATAATAAACTTACTATAATAATCCAAACGAACCCCAAGTTATTTATTATTAATATATATAACCTTATATAAGTCATTTGGCAGATCCTTAGATTTTTAGGAATAAAATAACAATTAATAATATAATATTTGTTTTAAAAACTATTTTATGTCAATTTTGACACTATTTAGTAATTGATTTTTTTGAAAATCATAACAGAATGATTAGTTCTATAAAAGTTAATTAAATCAATACTACCATTTAATATTAACCTAGAAAATTATTGGAATTCATAAAAAGTCTCAAATTACATTTATTATGGTATTTATAACATCAATTATGTCAATATTTCATTAATAAGATAATTACTGCATCATCTTTGTGTCATAAATAAATTAAATTATTATATGTCTAAAAATTACAAATAAAATATAATTATTTAGGAAATATTGTTCTATTTCTAATGAATATTTGTAGTCTAATTGATCGTTTTTATAACCCTATATTAAAAATTATACACTTATTAAACATTCATTTTAACTATTTTAGCCCTTCTTTAAATAAATTAATAATAAATGTCCTAATCTAATCCAAGTGGGCCTAAATGGTCATATTTCATTCATAAGGTTCTTTTTGGTCGAAATACACTTATACAATAGAATTAGGACATGTGTTAGGGTAATAATAATATCATTTTTACCCTTAATTACCCTATTTACTTTAAACCGCGGTAAAAAAATTAAAAAGATACTATTCATCAAAAATTATATTCATCTCATTGAACCACATTTTACGTACTGAAATCAACCGTGTCTCTCAGATTTTTGAAATTACACTCATAGAATCGGTAAAATTATGTTTTATGAAAAATTTATTTTTTTAACTACCACTTAGTGGTTTCACTATTCATCAAAAAATGAATGTTTCTAGAAAAATACCAAAAATTAGGCCTAAGCTATATTTTATATTATGAATTCAAAAATGATGTCTATTTTACCAAATTCAAAATATATCAGTTGCATTAATTAATTTAAAAATTAATTCCCTTCGTCAAAACAAATAGCGTGTTCTTAAGAGATAATAACTATCAAAAGATTGATAGTTGATTATGTCTGGTTTAAATGTGAAATTACATCCAATAAAAAAATTGTATTAAATTGTAAAAATATATTTAAAATATAATTTAAAAGAACTAAAATTAATAATTTATCACTATTAATTATTTCTATTAAAAACTTTGTTTTTAATTTAAATTTAGTAATTTTCACTATTCATCAGAAAATGAAAGTTAGCCGAAAATTACCAAAATTTTACCCTAAGCTAATTTCAATATTCCGAATCCAAAAATGAAGTCCATTTTGAAAAATAAAATTTACAAAATTTCAAAAAGTTGCTATTACTATTCATGACTGCTAGTTTTAATAATATTTTAATAGCATATCGTTGTTTAGTGAAACTCAGTATTGCGTACTACACACGCTATCGAGGAAGGTCGCGATTGCATGTAATGAAAGGCAAGTCAAGGATGTGTGTTGTGCAAGATCCTTTTGGTGTAGAGTATAACACAAGACATTAAAGAAATTAAAAAGAATATTTTTCATAAAATATCTGGGTGTTACAGAAATTAAATAAAAAATAATTTTTGTATACTGATGGATATTTTGATGAACATAATACAATAAGTGGTTGTAATTTAAAATAAATAATAAAAAATTCAAATTACTACTATTATTGACTAGTGTTTTAATAATTGTTGATATGTAACTCATATATCTATGAAAATTTTAATATAAATAAAAAAATTGAAGGATATACTCTATGGATATATTGTTCAAATAATAATCTTCAACATACTCGTATATCCTATGAATACTATTGATGGTTCATGAATGGAATAAATGTAAATTTGTGGAAAACATGATTTAGTTTTCACACGTGGATATTTCAAAATTAAATATTGAAACCAAAATATATTTTCTAATAGTATATGGGTTGGAGACACACACGAAGTATGAGTTTCACATAAAAGTGAGGCCATATTAAAATGAACATATACACACTCACACAAACATGTACACCAAAATCATGCTACAAAAATAAAACAGTACTAACAAAAGAAGAAAATACATATTTTATAACCCCTATAAATAAAAAAAATTATATACACAAATATAAATAAATTATGAATAGGAAAAGACATTCCCAATTTGAAATAAATGGTGTCTTGACCAAATATCATAAGAATAGAAAGGTTTTTTATTAGGAACCCACATCTCAACCACTACCTGAAAAAAAATGTCTCATAGTGAAAAAAATATCTACAATCATCAATCCCACCAATTTCATCACCTAACAACTTTATTTCTTCTTAATACATGACACTTAGGAGAAAATCTCATGAATACAGTTGTATACACATTCCAAGTAAGACACCTCAAAAACCAAAAAAGGGAATCAATGTAATAATATAGTAGGCTCATCCCATATACCAATGAGTGGAGTAAGAAACCCAAAAAAAATTATATGCTCATATAATAAACCCAATGGAGGAGATACAGGGGGATATATATATATATATATATATTACTATTAATATAGTTGGATAAAATGTTTACTCTATTTGTAACACCAAAATTCTGTGATGTCCCAATGCTAGTAAACCAAAGTTCTCCTCACAAGATAAACTATAGGGGATTCATGATTCTCTAATGGCATGTCACATATGTGGGGATGTTTTTCCTAAAATGGTATAAGAACAATATTATATTTCATCATGAAGATGAATGGGTTCCATGATAAAGATTGACGATCCATTAATTGAGGCGAGTATGGGGATACCAAAAGTATCAGCCATTAAAATGCGGAACCAATTAACCAACTAAAGCATGTCATAAGGGGGGATTCTATTCATTATGTTACACTAGATATTTCACTTGAGCTTCAACCTTAGTAAAAAATAATCGAATGTTTTATAAAATATTGCCACTTTTTGTCGAATTACTAATATCAAAACAATTGAATTGATCGTGTCTTATGTGGTATTCTTCTTTGCACAACCCACATTGTTAATATTGGGCCCATAGAAACAGATAAAATAGGTATACCACTTTATGAAAAGTATATGGAATTCCCCTTAGTGTATACAAGGTGTACTCACAAGTCTACAATTGACAATTACCAACTATTTAAAAGGGTGTATAGAAAAACATGAACATGTTAAGTGGACTAAGGAAGATACTCTATAGGAACACCAATGGTCAAGGATTTTGTACCCTGTACATGCCTTAACAGGGATGGTATGGTCACAAAGTATGTGATCTATTGAAATGGAATATAGGGCCACTCACTATCTCATTAATGTACTCATTATAAACGTTCACATTTCCAAGTAGTTCTAAAGATGGTGTGGTCACACAAAATCACCATGTGATATTTTTTATAGCTTAAAATCCTAGATTCCATAGAAGACAGAATGATAGGAATGAGTTCTTATTAGTAAATGTCTTGTTGTTGGGTTTCTGATAGAAATTTCATCTTCTTCTTGATCTTTCTCTCTGTCCCTTATTCTTTTACAAATCCCACGTGATTTTTTATCATGTTCATTGACCATGGAAGATTCATGATTTGTGATTGGGTTCTCCAAATACTTTATCTAGTGTACAATTATCTAGGTCCATAAATAAACCTTCTTTGAACCTATTGTTTCTTACAAACGGGTTCTATCGTCAATTTATCATTCACTATCCACCAATATAACTCACTATCATTTTAAATCATAATCATCATTATCTATCACCAAGAATATGTTGAATTTTTTTGATCGACTCTCTAATGAAATAGATAGACAAATCATTAGGTTACATTTTCACAATAGTGTATACATAAAGAACATGTGGGGAAAGGATTAATAAAATTAGTGTGTAAATTGAATTCTATTTCTAACCTACCTATTGATTAAAATAAGAAAAATAAGGAATAGTAATATAAATCTCGAAACAGAGATATTTCTGGGAAAATGGGATCAACATGTCCATGAAAATAAGATAAAAAATAATTTGATGTTAATAATTAAATTATTCATTAAATAACAATAACATGGAATTAATTACACTAATAATTATATATACCACATTATTGGATTGATCACAAATGGAAAAAGGCCAGCATAAATTCCAATGATGAGTTTCATTGAATTCTATCATCAAATAGTTGGTCTAAGAATACCTCCTTGATAGATTTTTTAAGATTCTCTCTATGGTCACACACTCTTATCCATACTTCCAATTGTATATGTTATGTATTAATCCCTTAATAATTGGAATAATAGTGGTTAATTGTTGGAGGGGTCTTGTAAAACATTCTTATTCTATTTTGAATTAATTATTTAATTTAATGAATTTATTTGTTCTAATTATCCTCCCAAGAAGGCACATTGAGAAGAGGTAAATTATGAATTATAAGTATGTCATGTATAGGGAAAATCCAATTTTCTAAAAAAATGTTATTATTTTTCCATTTGGTACTCCTTTCAGGACGAAATATATAATTTTTTAGAAAATGTGCAGAAATAGTTTTATATAATTAATATTATTAATATATAAAATTTGAGGTCCCTTGACACCCTAAATATCGATTCAACCCTAAATAAAAACTCATAAATTATACCAACACATGCTATTAATATATAGGTACAGCTTCTATGTAGATGAATATTATTTAGATTACATGTTGATCATTTTCATAATCGTTTAATTGTATTTTATTTTGAAACATTAATACATAAAAAGTTGGTTCATAAAATATATATGTAGTGTCCCACTTATTTCATCAAAAATAAAACCATTATATGACATAACTTAATACCTTTATTCACATTTGGGGGAATTGGAACATAATAATGGTTGGGATTTGTTGGTAAACAAGGGTAAAAAGGGGAGATATCAATGTTCATATATACATATCCTGAGATAAATTGTATAATAACAGAATATTAACATTTTAAAATCACATACTATATATCCTAGATTATATTCTTCAATAATGGAATCAATAATGGATGTTCATATGACCTGAATCAAAATATAAACAATGATCATGATCTATTGGATCATAACATTATTATAACTCATATAATTGTAGCATACACATAAGTATTGAAAATAATTTCATATGTAGTCAATTATTAATTCCAAGACTATCATTGATTATTGGTTTCAGTCCCCAAATAGTAATAGTTGTCTTGGCTCACTCCCATGACTTTTGTACTGGACAATTTACAGTACAGATCTTGGTACACTCCACTTTATTGTCATCTTTGTGTCACTAAATATAAATATATACCCAATGTGTTGGAGGGAGATATTGGTCCCACCTATCACATAACAAAAATAATACATATGTGATCTATATGATTAACAAAATTTATCATATCAAAACCGATGAAAATATATATATTTCATAAAATTATTATTATAGCATTACCCATGGAAAGGAAATGGTTTTCATTACACCACTTCATAATCACATAAATTGTGGAATGGAAAATGGATTAATAAATATATTTTCATCATAATTATAAACCATCTTGAGAAAGAATAATTATTTTATCATTAGATCATATTCATAGTTAATCATAAGGTAAATCAAGGGTTTTTCTCTTTTATGAGTGTCAATCCCATTAAAAACATTAAAACATTCTTGAAGAAAATAACCACTACATTTTTTAAATAATGTTTTATATAATAAATCAAATTATAAAGTAAATAATTTTTATTAAAATGTAAATTAATAACATGTAAAGGAATATTAATAGAAAATATTATTCAAGATTGTAGGAAATTTTATTCATGTCGTTTTAGTTAATAAAACATTCCATTCGTACTTATGTTGGAACATCCACAAAGTACTTAATTTTAAAAACAATTATAGTATTCCATTCAAACAATTTTATAAAAATTCAATGATGAGTAAAAAATATTATAATAATAAAATAATTTTTTATAATTGTTTTATAAAACATGTATTTTAAAAATTTGTTTTGACTCAAGTGAATAATTATGTAAATTTTTCATGAAAAAATATTTTCCTTCTTTTAAGTACATATTTTGAGAAAAATGTATGGAAACATGTATTTTAACAAAATAAATAGAGGATAATAAAATTCAGATTATCTTCATTGTTTATTTATAAAAAATAATCAATATATCATACTAATAACCAATTCTAATAAAAAAGAGATTATAATTTAAAATCCCTTACAAATATAAAAACATCTAAATAATAAGGAACATAAAAGAATTAAACATATATGGATATGTATATCCCATAGTTTTCATGATTAAAACAAAAAATAAATTAATTTTATGAATGTTCACAATAAATAATGAACATGTGGTGTATACGGTATGTGTCCCATATAAATAAAAGTGGGATACACACCACTATACTTAGGTTCCCTTTCCTTGGAAATCACAATAACCACATGTATAATAAATAATAGTGTATTATAATTATATATTAGAGAATTTTTCATACTTATAATATCATATATTATCCCTTTATAATATTTCAATACTTCTGTTTGTCAATAATTTTATATTAAATTTTCATTTTCGGGCTTTAACACTTCCAATTATCATGATTATTTTAGTTATATAGTTTCAATCCACATAAATTTATCTCGATTCCATAATATGCATAATATTATTCATCATATGAATATAATATATATTCTATAATATGTATATATATATATATATTAATGAAAATCCCCAAAATATATATATAATAAAATGAATGAAAACATTCATGGAGATGGAAATATATATGTACGCATGAATACTGTTTTCAATTTTTCAATGAACAGAATCAAAGAACGGTAAATATTAATGAACAATTCCATGACCATTATTATATAATATATGTAATATATAATTTTATAATTCATCCCCATTACAATTCAAGTGAAATATAAACTACAAAATCGCATTCCTTTGAAGGTGTGGTAATCGACACAAATAGATGAGAAAAATTATCATTTCCCAATGGACTATATGCTATGTAAGGTCAAATGATATTATAATTTAATAAGTATAATTATTTTCATAAATATAATATTTAAAAATTATTATGATCATAATTAACATCCATAAAATATGGGAATGAAAAATAAATTCTATCATTATGTGGAGAAAATATGCCATATATATGCACAAGTTATACATTCACTTCTCATTTGATATGGAATATGGTGTATAATGGGGTTTTTATAATAATAATAAAATTTATGAATATTTATGATATTAAAGTAATTGTTTTATAAAAAATACAATATTTTTATAGTATTTAAATATGTGTAGAAACGAAAGAGATCGATTAATGTGAGTAACTCATCTTTAGAATAACTCATTTTGATATCCTCTAAAGGGATCTGAGGATTGACATTTGGGAATAAAAAATTGTCTAATATTTATAGTGAATATTATAATATAAATTAATATATGATAGTCATTATATAAGGATCAATGTTGGGTATTGATGTTTGGGATGAGTTTCCCTATTATAATTGTGTTTAGGGGTACATTAGAAATTTCCAAAAAACATTAAATTATAAATCCTAATTATCAATAAATATGCCACCAAATGGATATGTATTTAATGAAAGTATATTATAAAATATGGATACACAAAAAAATATAATTTATAAATTCTTTTTTTCATTTTATGCAATATAAATTTGATTAACATTTAGTTGACCAATTTAAATTTTAATCGGGGTAACAATTTTTTTATCATTAAAGAGTAGAAATGTTTTCATTTAATGTGATAATCAAAACCTAATTGGAAAATTATTGAAATTTTAGAATATATCATGTATACCGTGTTTTATTTTATTATTTTTATGAAATTTATATAATTTAATAAAACATTGTTTTGATTAAATATCATTATTGTAAATTATTATAATATTTATTAAATTTGACATAAAAGACAAGTTGATTTTTTCTGGATTATAATATAATATATTAAAACAAAACTAATATGTCATACACACCTATGAAAGTCTAATAACACTATAAATTACTCAAATTCAATAACTTTTCAAAATTTTAAAATCATTTATTTTATTTTTTAGTTAATTAAATTTATATTGTGTTACAATATTGTAAGCATTTAACGTCAATACACAATACCCAAATATTAGAAATAAATTACCATCATGAATTGATTTTTATTATTAAAAAAGTTAATATTAACATTCATTCACTATATGTATTTTCCCATGTGAACAAATAACGTTATTTTTAAACTTTGAGAGTGTCATTTTATAGCTTTCTTTGATTTAAATAAAATAAAAGCCATTTTCATTGACAAGTTTCCGTTAAAATATAAAATTTGAGTATACAGTTATATGTGTTGAATTAAATTCATCCAATATGAATATTTATTAATAATAATGGCCTTATGACTAATGTTTAAGCATGATTAACCCAATTTACCATTTATAGAGGCAATAAATTTTACCATGGTTATTATTTGTATAGGACAAAAATAAAAATGGATTATTTACCAAATTTAAAACTCAGGATTCCAAATATTAATTTTTTTTGTCAAATTCAATACCAATAGATGGGTAAAATTATTTTTAGTGTATGTATGAAAAATGGGACAACACATTATTTCTTAAAATATATATATATATTCAAACAGAAAACAAGATTCATTATTACCCCTTGGAACGAATAATTTTAATTTAAAGATAAAAAAATTAAAATTAAATTATTATACCATTACATTAATACAATTCCCATATATGGATTAGTTTTTTTGTTATGATAAAAATACATCATTCATATAAAAAAAATTTCCTAAAAATATTTCTTTTTTCATCCAATGATTTTTATTATTAGTCGTAATCATTTGTTGACCAATGAATTAATTTTAACCATATATAAACATACATTATTTTTAATTTTGTTTAACAAATTAATTCTCACCAATACAATTGATATTAAATAATTTTCTTTTTAAATATTATTTTAATAACATATCTGGTTTCCTTCAAACATTAAGTTTTATGAAACACAAGATTTCAAAAATATATAGTTATTTATGGAGTTATTTTTCACAAAAATGTTAATGGTGTAATAATATACCCAAGATTAAATAAATTTCACCCTAAAAATCTATCAATATCATACATGCAGATGAAAATAATTCTACCACATAACATCCTTGGGTTCCCCTATAAAATCCCCAAATTGGTTGTTTTCTCACAAAACATTTACCGTTTCATTGGTATTGATTCATCAAACATTATAATGAGGATATATAATCTATAAATGTTGATCTTAATTATAAATATCTTTATCCCATAGTAAGACCTCTCTGTTTAGTTCATGTTATGGACCATGTAGGTACTTATTTTCAATAGAAACCTGGAAGATATCTTGAAATTGAGATGGAATTGGTGGATGTGCTGATCGATATAGTATCATCTAGATAAGATCAATATTTTGAAATGGATAGATATAAAAAGGGATGAACATTACCTTCTTACAAAATATCATCACTATGTTCTAGGAAGATTTTTTTTGAAATATTGTGTCCCAAACATATATCTCCAGGTCTTTTTAATAACTTTCATCTTACCTTAATTTCAACTCTAAGCTGTTATTATATAGAGTTGAATGTATTTAACCTTTCCTTCCATTTACATAGCGTGATCTCACCCCAATAAGTTTATTTTATGATATGTATTCTATCACATTGATGTTATTCAATTCCAATCATAGATTCATTCAATAGGATCCATATAGGGGCTAGATTGAAAGATATTTTTTAAAAAAATATATACCAAAGTAAGGTGTCTATCCCAAACACCCTTTAAATACATTGACAATTCTCTCAAAATATCATCTATATTTTGAATTTTCCAATAAGTAACAATATTTTAAGGATGACAACCAGTGATGAATCATAACTCTATATTAGGATCTTTCTGAATAATTCTCTAAAACAATGAGATTAACCATATATCCTGATAAGATAAAATTGATATATGTACACCATGAAATATTATAAGAACCATAATTTATAACCGATTTAGTTGATCAGAAGGGAAATATTCTATAATTTAAATGAATTGTGATGTCTTTTTAACATGATTTTGTATATCCCAAATATCATTATACCATATAGATACATTTTTGGGAGTCTAATGATAAAATATATTTTTATGTCTTCTAAATTCCAATTTGGTATGTGTAATGATTTTAATGTCCCCTTAGAAAAGTATCATTCTTCTTTAACCTAATGAAATACTAATAACCATGAAATATACATTGTGATACCTCTCTTCATTGAATAAAACCTAGAATACTCTTTAAAATATCTATAAATGTTAATAAATCAATGATGAATAGTGAAAGAAGAACATTGAGCTTCATCCATCTTCTCCTTATTTAAATCTAATGTCTAATGGAAACATACATGATTTTTAACATTATTATTCAATCATAATAAATGTGTAAATAAATAAAATTTCTTGAATTTGTTTTTCATCTCTATATATTACAAGAGTTCCTCTTCATTATTAGCTTGGATAGATACCTGATTAGTGGTTTGAGAATTATAATATTCATCCCCTATAGTAATGATTTCAACACCCATTCAATGAAAATCCAAAAATATCATATCTTTTATGATCCTCATCGTAGACGTACAATCATTATCCTTTCAACTCATAGAATATTCTATCTAGTTCTCTTTCATATTTTGGTAATATATTGAGTAGTTATAATATTTAATCATCTTTAACTATACGATCTGGTGAATGTTCATCTATATCAAAGGAGAAAATATCATTTATACCTTTTTATCGGTTTATATCTAACACCTATCTCCATAGAGGCAATTCAACCATATCATTAATGATAATGTCAATACTGCATAAACTAAATCATTAGTTGTGTAATTTTTTTCATTGATCATTAATTATCATTATGAATATGAAACAACCATATCATTTGGCCTAATGAAACATCATAGAACCTTATTTTATGCATCACTATAAATTATAGAACCATTTCCACTAAATGGTATTGTAATCATCACTTTTGGATAATCATTCAATTATTTCAAAAATACATTCCTTACATACATCCATCTAGTGTAAGATTAATCTTCCCTAAGTTAATGTGCTTAGTAGATCGAAAACAATGAAAAAATATGCACAATGAGTTGATAAAATAAAAAAAAACAAGGAAACTGTGGATCTCAATCATAGTGGTTGTAGTGGGATAATTTTTAATAACATATTTCATTGATGGGACTAATGATATACACTCACATGATATTATGTGATGGAATAATAAATCATGTTGTAGACATGATTCACAATAGGTATATTTTACATAATTATTCTCCATTATTTGATCCATTAACATAATTATTAAATAATCATCATGATATTCCTTGATCTTTAAATAAATAAGAACATCATATATAATGACTACCACAATCTTATCATGGTAATATATAATGACTATATTCATTAAATACATGAAGATATCAGGTGAATTAGAAAGACCAAATAGAATCACTACAAATTAACAGTGTATATACCTTGTATAGAATGATTTCATGGTTATGAAATTTTTCATAACCAAAATTAATGATATACAAAATGAAGGCCAATCCTGGAAATGTATTTATCTCTATGTAGTTGATTAAACAATTTATGAATACTCTGTAGCATAAACATTTTTTTATAATGATTTTTTAAATTTATTTATAATCAATGTAAAGGTGTGTTGATCCATATTTATTCTAAAAATATGGGTGCACCCCAGGGATATGAAATTGCCCAAATTAATCCATTTCCCTGATTTTCATATATTTACTTCTTCAATTAATGAAACTGAATCTTACCATTCTATATAGAGCCTTAGATATATTTCTAACACCACGTATAAGTTATCTTGAAACTCTAATTCCAAATTCGGGGCATGACTATGATAAACATAACAAAAAAATCTCTTGAACAATAGGCATATAATTGATGTTATGTCATTTCCAAAATATCTGAGAAAAAAATAAATTTTTAAATGGAATCAATAACAATAAAATTGATGTAATTTTCATTAAATGTTATCGTTTTTAATCACAGGGATTGGTGAAAATATGATGTCTTTGAAAATCCATTTAATCTTCACATCCATATCAATTGATGTTGGATTTATTTAATAAAATATTTTACATCCCAAAATAACATCATATTTGACTATAATAAGAATTATAATCTTTATAGAAAACAATTTTCAACAAACATAAGTTGGATAATAATTATACACTTGTGATTCAATCATTAAACCATTAATGGTTGTTACTACTTTCACAATATCTAATTTATCAAAGGGAGTTGTGATACGATTAGAAAATACTTTAGATTAAAAATAATATCTAGATTCAGATATAAAAAATAATTTAGCAGTTATATAGTGGATAATAATTTTACCTTTCACCATGTCATTTTTATCTCGCTTATTAAGAATAGTTTTCACATGATTTTTTTTTCTTCCAAGGGGATTATGAGGTTTTTTATGTTTTTCATAATAATTGAACTTCAAATATGGCCCTTGGATACTATTATACTCATATTACTTGAATTTAAAAGATTGGAGTGAAGATGTTTCTTTCTATATATCTTTCTATATATTCTCATCATTACCCAAATTCTTCCCATCACATATGCATTTGATTTCATGATGACCTTCCATTCAATGAAAGAATAGTTTACGATTTTCCTTATAAAAATTTTTCATATGATTTCTTCCATAATTTTCAAAAAAATGTATTTCAGTAGTCTTTTATAAATGAATATTATATTTATGATTGAATTGTGTTTTCCATTTACTATACAAACACTGAGATTTATGGGTACCTACAATATCCATCTTATCCATAATGTTATGTTAAAAAATTTCAACAAATATATCAAATACCATTATAGATAATTACCTTCAAAGACTTGGTTATATGACTCTAAATAATTGGTCAACCATACTTTCAGTTTTGATAATAATATCAAAAGGACACCTCAAAAGTATTGTGTTGTTTTCCACATATTTTATAACAAATTTAATATTCTTTTTTTTAGATAAGGGGATTATTTCTACATTTTCATGATAATAACACAATGCATGTTCTTTTTGTAAAATATACTATAAAAATATAACCCAATTATAATTAAAATTTCTCATTGTTATCTCATATTCTTGAAAATATTCCGCAATTAATATACTTTACCTTATATATGATACAGATAAAAATAAAATTCTCTTTTTATAACAAATGAATAATAGATAATATCATTTTATTGTAACTAATACATTTTTTAGTGACTAGTTGATCAATGTACACACTAAAATAATGTGCACATTTCCAAATGGGGGACTCAACGGAATTTGGTTCCCTAATTTTCTAATTTTGAATATTAGTGTAATTCGTTGATTGAGAATGTTTTAGATCATAGAAACATGATTTTTCCTTCCACCACTAATAAGATACAATTTTTTAGGATTAAAATAATTTATTTTCGATCGCATTTACCATTAATGTGTTCCTTTGGGTCTCCACCATTGACTTATATCAAAATTCATAGTGTGAGATGCAATAATCATGGAGTTAAACCACATAATCATGAAAAATATTTTATAGGATGTCTAAATCCTAACACATTCTCATATATCACCAATGTTTTAGCCTAGTACATTTATTATCAATAACAAAATATTTCGAATTTTTTATTAATTATATTTATCCATAGTTGTTTAATAATGTTTTCACACCATATATACAACGGTGTACAAAAAATTTCTCTAATACTGAATATAATGACCCAGAAAACTCATGCATAGATTTTTCAACTATGTATATGAAATTTTTTTATATAACATAATGATATATGAAGAAAAATGAGGTATAGTGTCTTTGGAAACATAGAATCATAAACTATGGGTTCATGAAATATTTACATGGTCCCCCACTTATTTTATTATAACACGAACCATTTTTAGACATATGTTTCTTAATAAATTTGTTTATATACATGGGAAATGGAACATAATAAAGTATCTGGTTCAATGATAAATAATGGTAAAAAAGGGAGATATCAATGATCATATAAGCATAACTTGTGAAAAATAATATGATAAACTGATATTAATATTTTAAAATCATTCCCTACATATTGTAGAAAAAAAAGTTGAGTCATTGCCTAAATCATGGAATTTCATAAGACATGGATCATAAAGGATGAAAATAACATGAACAATGAAATCATAAATACATGTAATTATGGAATATACAATATAAGATAAAATAATTAGATTAAAATTAAAGGATTAATTCCAAAACAAAAATAGTTAATTTGGTTCACTCCCCAATCGATCATAGTTTTCAAGGATCACTCTGAATAGTGTCATAGATTCCACAATCCCTTACTGAACTCGGTTTACTATTTATTCTAGTCTATTTTAACCTATGTGATATTAATCCTTACAAAAATCATTGGAGGTAGATATAGGTTGCACCCATCACATAATGAAAATAATATATATGTTTTCCATAAGATCATAAATCATTAATCATATCAAAACCCATGAAAATAATTGGGTTTCATAAAAATTTCGTCATTATGTAACCCATGGAAATGAAATGGGTTTCATCTCATCACAACATCATAGAGTAACCCATGTAAAAGATATGACTTTCATAAATATAATTTAATCTAAAAAATAAGCCATATTGAGAATGAATAAGTATTGTATCAATGGATCATATCCCCATTAAATCATAAGTGATATAAAGTGATTTTGTCACTATTGAATAGAAATAACAATATAATATTATTAATACATCCTTTAATAAAGTATCATATCCATATTTGAAATCAATTATTTATTTAAGAAATGTACATTTATAAAGAATACATATTCTTTGAAAATAACCATGTAATAATTTAAATTAATCTTCAATGAATAATAATTCTTAACATATGGAAAATCATTTTATTCTATATAAGGTAGAAAAAATATTCATTTCAAAATATTATTGTAGAAGTCACAAAATAACTCTTTTCTATATAGAAAAAAATTCTATAAAATTGTATTGTGAAAATTAATTCATGTATAGAATGATATCAAAATATTTGTTAATACTAAAAATCATATTTAATGAAATTTTATAATATGTATGTATATATATATATATATATATAAGAAAATGGTTATTCAATTGAAGGGAAAATTTAAGCAGATTTTCTTAAGAAACTATTTTCAATATTTTAAGTAAATAAAATTATGAAACTTAAAGGAAAAGATTTATTTTATGGAATGAAATAGTGATGAAAAAAACCATGATGATTTTTATAGGTAGATCATTATATTACATCATTTTAACATAATCCTAATCAATCCTGATAGAAAACCAGATTCTGACATATCATGTAGTCATACAAAAAATAACTAATACAGAAATTACTAAATGATCACAAGATAATATCTGAGTCCCAAAAATTCCCCCACATATCATGCTCTAATGAAATAACCCATGCACAAACAAATCCCAAATTCCTTATCTTGAAATTTTACTTCATAACAAGTAGCATCTATTTGTGTGCCCAAGTTTCATGGATTCCTGAGAAGGGTGTCAATAAAACTTATAAGGCCACCCCATATGGTGCCTAAAGAAATAACCATTCTATATAATAGTGTATAAAGATAACCCTAGGACAATAGATAAATGAAGCTATAAGATAAATGTAAATATCTATAAGTTTTTTAGTTAAAAAATTTTCAAATAAAAATTTTAATTATTTAGTTCTCCATGGGAGACCAAACAAATATATAGCTCTGGTCACACTGAGTGCCTTATCCATAGAATGAGGGGTAACGTACTTTTAATCACAATGTTATTCACTAATCACAACATATCAACATACCATGGAGCCTCAATCTGGTAACTATTCCATTTCCATGTGTTTGGGAAGTCTCACCATATGAAATAGTTAGAGGCTTCGAGCCTCTGTCCGACTCCCTAACCCATGAATTATATGGTTATGGAATAGATCCTCAGTCCAACTCATCCCATGGGAGGAGCCTTAGTCAAATACCAAAAACAACTAATCCAAGGGTACAAGAATTCCATTATACATTCCTTGAATTCTCATTCCAGAAATTTGTATCCAATTACATAACACCTATCCTAGTGCCTTAGTCCAATAAGTCTCTCCCATTAAACCATTAGGGTCCTAGAACATCAGTCCAACTCCATTTATCATGCATTCTATGGAAGGGGTTAAGAGACTCAGTTCCACCTAACCCATGAGTCGAGCCTCGGTATAATACCCACATTCTACCAAGCCATGTTCTCATGTTTTTTAACCATAACACATTTACCAATTACAATCTATAACCATTAAAAATATACATCAATTATAAATATACCTCATTAAACACTTCCCACTAACAAGTGATAACCCGTTAACACATTTACCATTATTCCAAACAACCCATTATGGCATGTTTTGAACTAATCACATTCATTATTTAGTTTAATTAATAAACATGTGAACATGAAAAAATAATTTTCATGGTTTCTATATCACTAAAATACATATCATTTTATATACTATAGTCATAAGAGACCTTCAAACTAAATCATGGAATAAAAAACATTCATAATAATCATTTGTAAACTTCTTCAGGAAACGTCTTTAATGCACATTTCATCCGATCTGAAAACTAAATCATGACCCAAGGATTTCATTTCAATTTCCTACCATCTCAAATAATCATTAAGGAATTTTAAAAAATATTGAAACCATTCCACATTTCAAATAAACAATAGAAATCTATAAGGAAAACCACTTTCATAATCACATTTATTCTAATTAATCCATTTAAAATATTTCCCAGTTTAAAAAATATTATTTTTCATTTAAAACTATAATATGATCAAAATAAAAAATGAATTCTTTTTCCCATTTTTAAAATATCATTACCGAATTAACGAAATATTATTTATAATATATTCATTTTACCCTCTACCTAATCCTACATACTCGATTACAAAGGACAACAAATTCACTTTCATATTCCCCTTGTCTCTATTTTTTCTAATTCATTTCATCATTTTCTAGGGTTTGGTAGACCCTATGGGTAGCCCTAGATTTTTTCTCCCTTAATCGACAGACCCAACAAGGTCTATGAAGCATATATCAAATAAATATAAATAATCAATCACTTTCACTAACATAATGCGTCAAAACACATCAATGAAATTGAGTAACAAAACTACATACACATACAATACAACATGACTATTGGAAAAATCATTAATACGACATACCTAATGTATGTTGATGAAATCTTTCTTATCCCCCACCATTGATTCACACTTCAACATCCATTAAATCCCCTACAAATAATACTCTATAAATGTGTGGGATTAATGGTTTTTGAAGATGTGTAATGATTCGACAAGTGATAATTCATAAAAAGGAGGGGAATGTGTGTTAGACTCATCAAGATCACTAAATTTTCACTATACTCACTACAATGAAATCATAATCGATGGGGAATCATCTATTCGAAGTATATAAGGGGTTGGTACATCACCCATGCTTTTGGATGTAAAATAAGTATGTTATTAATGTTATAAAATAGAATTCATGATATGGAAAATTGTAATTTCCTACTTTTTAATGGGATTATGGTTTGGCCACATGTTAGTCTAATAGTGTGCTAATTGTGTGGATACCTAAATCCAAGAGGGGTGAAGATAAAAGGTTTCATTGATATCCCACATGGTTTGGAAATTTTCACATATCCCATGATCCACTATCTATCCATGAGTAGGTTTGGCTGTAAGGCTTCCCATTCCAGGAAAAAGTCTTTTACAAATAATGCACCAACCATGTGATATAAACTATTTTCTCACTTTTAAACACCTCTTAGGTCCCAAAACCAAGAAACACACCAAAACTTCCCATAGACTAAATAAAAACATAATAAGATATTAAAATGAATTAAAAAAATATTAAATAGGTAAATAATTCCATGAATTGTAGGGATCTTATACATGGTTAGTACTCTCATGTCCAAGATTTCATGCCTCCTCATACTCCACAAGGAGAAACACCCAATATTCAATTATGGTATCTTAATAATTTAATTTCATGACACTATAGTACACTAATTATTTTAAAATTAAATTCGTAAAAAATCTCATTTGAGAGGATGAAAATCAATTTTTAACATACTATATCAAAGTAAATATATAATGAATTTTTTAAATTTTCACATAGAAATATTATTTTAAAAATAATTCAAAATATGGAATAGAAATAATGGTCCATTTATCTATAATAAAGAACTATAATATCCTTAATTATTCATAAATTTACTATCAACTTTGTATAAATAAAGACAAAATTATTTGAGGGTAGAAAGTAGTTTTTCCAAAAAAAAAGTTATTAATGAATTTTTATTTTAAAAAATAAAAATAATCACCATTGATAATACTTTCAATTTTATGGCTTGATATTAGACCCATAAATATCAATTTATATTCATTTGTTTATTATTACTAGTCATATAGTTAAATTAAGATCCCATAATGCTTGAAAAACACATTTATTTTCTTGGAAAATCATTTTCTTCACATTTTGGGTTTTTTTAAATTATTTTTTTCAATATATAAGTAAATAATTTTGTAAAATTGTTTAAATATTATTAATCAATAAATTTTTATTTTTAAATTAATTCAAATTTATTTTTGTGATTATGAATAGTGAAAATTGTTAGAATGGATAAATACGACTAAGCTTGTAATGGGCTTGCTGAGGGGTAAAAAAAAGTGATAAGGGTTTAAATGGAACATATATAATAATATTGAATGATGAAATTTCTATGATAAATTATTTAATCCCCTAAAATGAATCAGTTTTATCCACTTTTCCATTATATTGTCTTACTATTATTTTAATATTATAAAAAATTACAAATGTTCCACACTACATACTTATTAAAGGAACCTCCTCCACAAACATATTTATACCTAAAAAGATATTTATCCCAACAAAAATAAACCAAAATATAACCCCAAAGGTCATTATCCATGTTCTAGTGGATTTTTTCTTCTAGATATACTATACATCAAATCCCAATGTGGTGATCTAAATGTGTTTTTTAAAACGAGCTAATCATATCGACTACATACTTTCATTTTTCTTCAATATTTAACACATTATATAATGTCCTATAGATTAAAAAAATATCAATATAATATGAAATAAACTGTGATTTCAATTTTTATGCCATTATATTTAATCATGTCCTTCAATAAAGAAAAGACAACAAAACAATCGCTTTTCTGTATGGTGGAAAGCTGCCTTGCGAAACGATGTCACTGTTTTCCATCACCACCTCACATGGATTGTCAAAATTATGGATGCAATGAGTATATATTATAATAATTACAAAAATATGATTATAAATAACTAATATAAAATCTACATTCCTATCGTTCACCCCATATAAATTGATAACAATGATCTTGCGTACATGTGGACTACCACCTCCAAAAAGCAATGTGATTCATTTCTCATCCCCAATTTTAAAATATGATTATGATTATATATAAATTGAAAATTTCATTTTTATAATGACTTAAATTAGGAATATGATGTATCTATAACCCACGAACATGAACCAGAACATATATTTCGTAACATTTATTGAAAAACATAATAGTTAATGTGAAATCCAATGATAATAATGAATGATTTTTAATTAATAAATGACAATATATTATTAATTTAACATATTTGATAATATAAATATATTTTTTTCACATATGGATTAATAAAATTTTGAAAACCATTTTATGAGTGTTATGTCATTTTCAATTAAGTAGAAGAATGACGTAATGTATTTTAACTGAATTACTACTCAATTGAGAAATATTTATTATTATGAAACAATTTATATAATGTGGTTTATATACTTCCCATTTTATTTATATAAAATTATTATATATTTTCTATGCAATAAAAAATTTAATTCATGTTTTCTCATTCTAGGGATAACAATTTAAATGTTTCTTAATAGTTATGAAATTATTTTATAATGATGTTTTTGGAGACGATATGGATTTTCATCGAAGAAATATTCTAATATTTCATTAATAAACATATTATTTCTTTATATCATCTATATATTTAATTATATTTCATGATTTCTTCAAACAATTCCTCTATTTTTGGATTGAATCATGGAACCAATTGTATAATAGAAAATAAGATCTTATACATCTTCTTGATCATGTATATTTTCTCCACATATTTATTTTTCCTAAAATAATTATCACTTAATTAAATGATTTATCGAGAAAATTTAATAACATCAATGAATTAATAAAAATTATATTAAATGAATCTTTATATTGTTTCCTCATATATTTATTTTCTAGTTTTGTTAAAAACGAATGAAATAATGTTTCTTTTTAACATATATTATTATTATGGATTTTCCTATAACAATACCCATTTAAACTAAATTTCATATTCTATAAATTTCACATGTTTTTACACCAAAAATTATTTTAGGAAAATGTATATTAATGTTTATATTATATTTTTTACTACTCTCAATGTATTATATATTACTATAAAACATATATTTCTCAGGAATTGTTTTTCATTTTTATCTCTCAATAATTATGTGGAAATTCTATTTTCCTTGCAAAATTCATGTTATAGTGAAAATAAATTTTTTGGAAATTACATTTCTCTTCTATATCAATATTCTTCATATCATGGGTATTATTATTTACTAAATTGATTTTACGATTCTACATTAAATAATAAATATTACTATGGAAATTATTTCAATGATTTATGAAATATTAAAATTCCATATTCTTTTCACGATATGAATATTTTTTCAAACAGAATTTAATTATATAATTTTATTGAATATATAATATTTTAAGAATTTATTTGGCATAAAAAATTGGGTGGGACCTCTTTATAGATAGACCATTAATTCATCGATAGGACATAATAGAAATACCATTTCGATAACTTTATAAAATAATTTTTTTTGGTGTACACATAACAATATTTGAGAATAACATATCCTGAGGCCTTAATCACATTATCTGAAATATTGAATTTAATATATGAAAAATGTTGTTATTATTTCCAATTAGATGATTAAATTAATATTATTCATGGATGCCTTTTTTACAAAAGTTATAGATTTAATGGCTTCCTATTTAATTTATTTACCATTCCATATTGATTGTGCCTTATTTAATCCTAATAAATTATATTATACAAGAACCTTAATGGTCATTTGATATCATCATTAATTTATTACATTGACACATGATATGACTAAGGAATCATTAATTAAGTTTCAAGGGTGAATCATATTCCTTTTTATATATTTTATATTTTACAACCAAAATAAAATGGTAATAATTTATGTACCATAATCCTCAGGAAAACTAATATGATCGATCATTATTTATGTGATACAATGTTTCTTTTTCCATTCTAATAAACATGGAAGTAGATCTAGGTTAATAGATTTGGTGATGTGATTCTTTGTATAACTGAGAATCTAATACAAACATTGGAAATTATATATTGAGAAAAATAGAATTGATAACACAATCCTATTGTAGACTCTGAGGTTAATTATTTATGGGAAAATATTACCATGTTTTTCATTGTATCTATTGAGTGGATTTATTATAAATTACATATCCATTTGGATACTACAATATGGGTATAGATGTGGCATAATTTCAATTTTGGTTAGTAACAATTAATATAGAGAATTGTGTATTATCTCGACCAAAAACCATGAAAGATAACTATAACTCAGACTGCATACATAGATATACACTCTTGGGGTATATGTTGCAGTTAATCAGCATTCTCTTTATAAAAAATTATGAAAAATTTGAAAATGATTTTATGATTTAATAATATTCCCAATGAAACAAGGATATTAAACCATATATTTATGATTAATAAATTTTCAATTAATGTTAAAAATCGATCCAATTATATATTATGATTTAAATATAAAAATTATATGATATAATTTTAAATATTACATTATTTATAAATGGATCCTTGTAGACTGAGTGGTATAAATACCATTGGTCAGTACAGAGATATCCCTACTGAGAAATCCAATTCAATTGTTCAACTTTATGATACTCCTATATTGGATCATTTCATGCATTATAATCCTTTATCGCTTAGTGGAACTAAAATTATAGTGGTAAATAAAAAATGGATTTATTCTCATGAAAAGATATTTTAGAATTTAGAATCAAGGAATCGGAAAAAATTATACTGGATGCATATTTTCATAATGGAAAGGTCATTCAATAGTGGTCATTAATACTGAATACTATGGAGGACTAAAGTAACACCTTTAAAATTAATATATTTTTACAAATAAAATTATTTTATTATTTTGATAGTATACACATGTTTTAAAAAACCAAAATATACAATTAAAATTATTATTTAGGCATGCCTGTTATATCCAATCCATTAAAAATGGGTCTATGAATATGAATAAAAAAATTAAAATTAATTATAAAAAATTTATATATGAAATTAGACTATAAAAAATGTACTAATACTTTAGAAAATTCATTATAAACATTGAAAATACTTTTTTCTAAAAATGTTTTATATTTATTTTTGAGAATAAATAGTGAAACATTTTTTCCATTTTTATAAAATTATATTGAAAAACTAATATTCATTTTTTAAATCTAAATGTTAAATTAATATTTTATTTAATTTTATAGAATTATCTGCATCTATTAATTTTTTGATGAATAATAAAAAAATTGTTATTTAATGAAAACTACAATTACCTTTTAAAGAATTACAAGATCCGTTTATTTAAATATGTTTTATATATTATAATTAGTTCAATTATTTATTTATTAACAAAATTTTGTTCATTTAAATTATTTTCATATTGAATTTTGAAATAAAAACATTCACAAATTATGATAAAATTCTCTTTTGAAAACAACTTCTATGTCACATATGTGCAATTAAATTTAAATTTAATTATAAAAAATATGTACATTGAATGTGATAAAATGGATTCCATATTTTTAAATATTTTAATAAAAATTTTATCATAATTAAAACATTATTTTTGTTCATCATGAATAGAAATAACATAAAACATTAATTACTACAGTTATTTTTAAAACGGATCGACCAATGATTAAAAATGAAAATGAAAGAGGATACATTAAAATATTTACAATTCCCTTTATATGGCCACATTTCAACCTTAATCCAACTGAGGTTCTATAGTGAGATTTTATTTTGTCATTTTTATGGTATAAAATGTCGGTATAACTTTTTATTTTTTGAAATTTCAATTATGACCACAGCCCCACTTATAAAAGGGTACAACTCTCCTCTATTCGTTAAACATACAATTCCTACTATATCAGCCTATATATTTAAATATATATTTATAAATACCTAAAAAAATTAGATTATTTATTTTGATTTGGAATCCCTCTTAATAATTCTTTTTTTAACATAAACATGTTAACTGATGTAATTTTATTATTCTTAAATGAGATTTTTAAAATTTTGTATGAATACAACCCATTAGAATATTCTTCAAATATTATGATCTTATAAAATCATTAAATATATTATATATATATTTTATTATGTCAATTAAAAACCCATTATCAATATCTTGCATGAAATTGGAAATGGAAACGTCAATCATGTCTATGGTGTATTACCACATCAGTAACCGATGAAATTAATTTTTCATCACCTCCTATTATATCTAGATATAATTATGGATTTAAAAATATTATATTATATTTATCACATAATGATATATATTTAATTAAAGTATCTAATCTACCATTTTACATTCCAATGAATTAAAAAACAATAACATCACTCGTGCGCAAAGGTCGACTACCACATATACAAAGTTATGCGATATGTTTTTCATTTTATTTTTTCATGGATAGTAATGAATATAGAATTAATGAATATATATTATATATATTATATTTAAATTAAATTCAAATGATGATATATTATTTAAATTTCTTTCATAACATCTATTGAGAAAATGCAAACAGCATTCTTGCTTACGTATGGCCTACTGTCACCATGAATGGTGTAATATTTTTTATAAATCTGCCATTTACTGAAAACAATAAATATTAATATAATTAATTTAAATAAAGGTTAAATATTAGTTATAATTTTATATATAATGTAAGCATGATCAATTTACAAGGACCCAAACTACCCAACAAATAAATACATGAAATACAAATCAATTATTACCAGAAACAATCATTTTAAAAAAGAAATGTTAGGAAACGAGTGATAAAATGTCATAATTAAAAAATATATGGTATCATAAATATTATTATGATATGTAAATAAATTATTAATAAACCTATATTTATTATATTTTAATTTAAACTAACTATGAAGAATGTCTAGAGTTGAGGTAAGGTATTTTCAACTCACTTACACATTCCATATTCACCACTAATTTATTTTGTGTGGTGTATATACCACCCCATTTAAATTTTATATCATGAATATCCTTATATTAATTTAATTTAATTTCTAATTTGAATATATTCTTTATTTGGTCTTGTGATTCAAAATATAACATGATAGTAATGAATTTTAATTTTACATTTATTTCAACAGGACACACGCCATATTCACCCCTAATTTCTTTTGTGTGGTGTTTCTAGTATAAATTTATGTCATATATGATTCATATAATGAAATAATGTGATATAAAAATCAATATAATGAAATTTACTTCATCTCTCTTTGTATTCAAAATATACCATAGTGGTAAGGGTTTGGGAATACAATCACATTATTTATAATAATTGTTTTTTATTTGGTTTTTGGGGATGAAGAATTAAGATCAGCCTATTTAGAAATTCATTAATCTTATTATCCTATGATTATTTAATTAAGATACATGTTTCCTTCTATTTTTATATCTTACTTTAATCAGGATTCAAAAAAAATTAATTATTACCATATATTTTTATACCTTTGGCTGAAAACACTTTTTCATCCACGTACATGTTTTCATAGTATTCTTTAAATAATATATTAAATATTCAAAAAATATTTTTTAATCTCAATCCTATCCATTTTTACTTGATTCAAATAGGTTCTATAAAATATTTTAATCATTTTCAAGACAATTAAAATTTTAATTTAACCAAATATTTGAAATTAATGTTTCTTTTAACATGTATGACATGAATAGTATTTTCCACCATCATAACCACTCAATGGTTTAATTATTCGTTTAATATATTCTAAAAACATTTTAAAATCAATATGTTTTATTAAATGTTTGAGAATTTTTTATGTTATATTTTGTATTTTAAAAAGGAATTCATATTATCATCGGGAAGTGTTTAATGTAATATTTTGAAATAATTTATGATTTATAATGAAAACCTTTGATATTAGATGAAAAATACTAGGTATATTATCGAACAACTCCATCATTAATCTTTAAATGTATGGTTTATATTTATTAATATAATATTACAATGAACAATTTAACTTTTTCATGCATTATTACATGATTAATTGATGAAATTATTATGAAATATATTTATTTTACATTGGTTATATTATATTGAAATATTAATGAATCCCATTTTTTCATGGGTTATAATATAATGAATATTCTATTAACTTATGAAACATTATTTATTATTCTCATTATTTGATGGGTGATAATTATACCCACATCCAATGGATTGTAAAATGAATAATCTTTCTTGAGATCAAATGTTATATATGAGGTCATCTCATTCCAAAAAAAAATGGTACACCCGAGTTTATCAAATTCCAAAAAAAAATTGTAATTGAGAGGATATCCAAACCCAAAAGAGGATACATGGGCGTGTTTCCCAAGACTAAAGTAGGTACATGGGTGGATATCCCAATCCTATTATGTGATTAATGTCTTGGTGGATATCCGACACATAATATTTTCTATGCTTATGTGTCTATCAAAAATGATTATCTTATTTGAATGTTATGTTCTCATGTATAATGTTTATTGATTAATTTTTTATTCATTTTATCTAAAGAATAATTTTTTCCATCACTCATGTTTATGATCTATATGTTTATTTTATTGTTTTGAAATGTTTTGTTTTTGATACTATACCCTTATAATCATACTACATTTATACATCTCCTTTTTTTACTCTTACTAAAAATTAGATCCCATCATTTCTTATGTATCCTATTCCTTGGTAATAAAGAAAGAATTTATTTATGATATGTATAAAAAGGTTTATTGTTATGAAGAACCTAGTGTGGAATGATATAGTTCACATATAAACTAGTTGTTTATGTATCTGTGTTTCTAAAAGCACTAAACCTATATAATACTATCGTGGATTATTTTATTTTGAAATGAATATAAATTTATTTAGATATAATATCTATGAATGAATAGTATGGGTTACTATATTTGGTATTAGAAAAAGGATTAGTTATCATTTGGAAATCGTAATAATAAAACTTATTTGAATAAAAATAAGTTAATTCAAATAATAGGAAAATATCATGGGGTTTTCATGAAGGATAGATCAATTTATTTCCAAGTTATTACATCCATTTCTAGATAATACCTGTAGATATGGATCCGAAATAGTTATAACATTGGTTATAAATCCATAAAATGTCAATTGGGATTTAAATAGATTTTCATTTATTTCACAAAAATTGGCCTTGTTCCAAACGTAGTCTGAAAATACCGCATGATATGTTTTATAAATTCAAAAACTATCAGTGGGCCATTATGGAGGATATAAATATGTATTTACTATGAATGATCTAGGATAATCCTATATCATCTTATATTGAAAATAATGTTTCATGATCAAGAAATATTATGAATTATTGATCACTTTGTTCATATATGCATGATGGTTATGCTGGCGAATTTGGATTTACAATGGGATTGTAGATATAATGATGAAGTTAAGGTGTTTACATGTATCATAAAATATTTAAGTATTTTATTTTAACATAGATATAAGTGTTCACGTATTAAATGAAAATTATCTAGGGATGTTAATTTTTTATCCTAAATGATTTGATGTTAAATTTGTTTTGAATAACACTAATGGAACATGATTCCACCTCTTGTTTGGGATTCGTCTCTAGTTGATTTTTGTCAGAATGATTTTTTCATCAAAACTCATTTTTATGCCTCTATGTGAATTTTTTGTATTCTTATAAATGAATTGGATATATATATATATATCATATCAATTTATAAATATGGTAAGTTACCTTTTATTTTCAAAACAAACTAATGATTTTCTAACATTGTAATATTAAACATTATCTTCTAGGAGAGATAAAATCTATTTTATGGGTCTCGATTTCTATTAAGAATTTTTGTTTATCTTATATTTATTGGGTGAAATTAAACATTAATAATATAAGTATTTTATATATTTTCCTGATTTCATTGTAGAATAATTTCCAAGTATTCAACTAAACTGTGACGATGAGTTCCCAATATAAATCATATTGAGGGAAACAACTATTCAAATAACAATTTATTTAATTTCTGTCATTTTTTTCATTGGAATCAATGTCATAATGTATTTTTTATATTAAAACATTATATACATAGGGAAAAAATTCATTATAAATCTTCATTTTTGTTTCTTTTATGAGATTATTTTTTTTATTATATTATACCACTTAAATGAATTGAAATTTTTAATGTGGAAATCATATATATAATAATAGAAAATAATATTATATAATAATTCATCTTATTAATTATGTTTTATGAATAGTATGAATATTTGAAATTAATTATAATCGTTAAGGTTCAAACTGGTCTACTGAGGGGGGTTATCTAAAAAATAATGGGGTTCAAATGAACTAAACTTCATCACATTACTATTTTATGAAAATATATCAATATTATATAATATATGTTTCTATAATGATCCATTTTGGATCTTTTATTTATGTTATAAATATGGTTATAAAATTTTCATTTCAAAAATTATAACTATGTCATCTACCCCACTTTTACAAGGGAAGACACTCTATTCTCCTCACCAATGATACAAATCATTTTTTTATCTATTCTAGACAAAATATAGAGACATGGTCCCTAAAATCCTGAAGCCGGTGTCTACTACCATTAAATTGTAATTATTATAATTAATTGAATCTTGAAGGATCAAATATTTTAGTAGTCTTGATAAACCACATACATATATGAGTCTTATATTTGAAACCAATACACTAATTATAACATAATTTGTTTATTTGTTAGATAATGAAATTACTATATATAGTGTATCCTTGTTTATATATCATTATATTCTTCTAGGATTCTTTGGGGTAGCAAATAAAATAAGGGTCTGTTAAAATTAAAATTAAGATATAAGTATAGAGGAATAAATAATAAATGAATGAAATTATTAATTATTGGTATGAAAATAAATAATCACATATTCCATGTAATCAAAAAACTGATATGGAAGCATATAAAAAATATAGATATGTAAATAATACAATTTTTAAAGAAAACTAGATAAGAAATTATCAATAAGGAAAGGTATGAAATAGAAACATCTTACATTTAATCTATAAATTTATAATAGTTTCCATTAACATATATGTCAATAGAAAATATCATGGATCAATAATAATTGAATCTAATTTAGAGAAATGTTTAATTATTGGATACCATGTTCCCTATGTACATGGTACCTTTACCGTCAACACCATTCACGCTATGATTTATTTTAATAGGTAAAAACCCATATAAGGCTAGAGAAATGAATCATCCCCATATATTAATGATGCATTTAGGGGGTATCTATAATTGGGCACCACCCATGTTGTACCTATCAAAAGAATTCATCATGTACCAAATAATTGATTGAAAAATGTGCCTTATCAAATATATATATAGAGTATAAGATATAGATCTATAAATAGTTCCCATGTTAATCAAATAACCAACATTTACACACTATACTTAGAAATGATATATGGTTTAGGAAATAATCATATCCATGTTAAATTATAAGGATATTCAGGGGAAACTCAATGTTCCATGATCACTTTAAATTGAATATTTTAGGGGGATTATCAAAGGAACCAAGGAAGTGAATGTCAATAATATTCCATAAAAACTCAATAATTTACCATCCAGAGTAATAATAAGGATGGTATCATTATAACATATAACCATTTGAATATGAAAATGTATTGTTTTATTTGATTAAATAGAAAAAAATTAAAATAATTATTGAAAAAAAATATCCTTTTGTTTCAAAATATATTTTCCCAAAACATTTCATTAAATAAAACTTTTAAAAAACTTTTTATTTTAAAATTCACCTTAAAAATATGTAAAGGAAGCTTCAAATGAATGTTTATGGCTAAATTTGTACATGTTGTACATGTGAAAATGATCATTCCTTTTACATGGTCAAACTGTAAGAAAATTTATTTTTTTGGAAAGCAACAAGATGATTCCATTAAAAAAAATTACAAGGGTAATACAATAATAATTTATTTAATAAAACATCTTGTAAAGGTTAATATTTCTTTTGAAACCCATTATTGAAAACTATGTTTTTAAAGGAAAAAAAGTCTTCGACCAAGGAGATAAATAAAGTAGGCTATTCTTAAAAACATTTTCTAAAACAATTTGGGTAAAAAATAGTGAAAATTGATAAAATTTAATATAAATGGTAATGAATATAAAAAGTAAAACAAGATTTAATGATTTATTAATCAATGATCCAATAATTTCCATTGATGGAAATTCATGTGTAACCAAACCTGAAAAAAAAAGAGATTCTGATGTATATACTTGTTATTATCATAACATTGATATGGTAATTGGTAAATGAATTTATTATATGTGTCTAAGGTAAATAAAAAATTATTAATTGTAACTAAATGTTATTTAACACATAATAATTGAATATTAATGATAATGAGGAGGTAATATAACCCAATGAAAAGAAATTAGGTTTGGAAATTCTTCACTACATTGTAACTTTTAATTCACATCCCATTTGAGGATATAATTAAAATTTAATCTCCAAATAACGTGAACATAAAATAATTCATGATATAATATATCAAAATGAGAAGTACATACACAACAAAAATTATGTAAGTTATGAATATTAACATAATCTCACAAATGAAAAAGGTGAGATGACAATTTATTTCCTTGCATTTACTTTTGGGGTGATCCTCATTTAACATAATGTATAATAGATTTTAACATTTAAATAAATTATAACATAACCATAATAAAACTTATAATACAATATATCAACCACTTATAATATATTTTTACCCTTTTGTTTGAAATCATTCATTATTTCCATTTTGTGGGAGCTAGTTACCTAATTTTGAGTATATTTTGACTATTTATTTTTGTTCCTCGTACATTCATCCTGATTTCATCCTATCAAGGATGAAAAAAATAATTTAATTATCTTATATATTAACTTTATATGTTTTTATGATATCTATTATATATATGGGTGGGAAATGAAATGCAATGTTCATGGAGACGGTTGGTTGTACGTACTCATGAACGCTTCTTCAAATTTTTCATATTTTAAAATAATGATGATTATCTAATATATATATATATATATATATGTATGTATGTATGTTATAATTATAGTATCTTTTTATATCATATATCTCTTGTAGGTTTATTAGATCAATCCTTTATACATTACATGTGTAGCATGAATGAATCAAATATCATTTAAGAGGTGGTATTCCACAATTCCACAAATGATGTTATCTTAGTTATAAAAAATGGAAATTATTAATGTATGAGTTATATTACAATTAAATAATCATAAATTAATTATAAATATAATACAAAAATATAAAAATTGGGTTTCCATCATAATTTAATAGTGAGATCTAGAAAATTAATAACAAAAAATATCATTTCATAAAGTAGTTGTTTTCCAAACACTTAAACGATATCTTAATTTCCCATTAGAGGGAAGTGTGTGTTTTTGTAAGTAAAAACCATTATATAGAAACATATAAATGTATTTAGGATACATATATTATTATATACTCATGGAATAAGAATATTTCAATTTGTTTAAAAGGAAAATAAAAACGGATCTTGTTGAAGGATGTTGCCTCTTATTTGGGTAACTCCTTTTGTATTTCACTAGGGAGAATCCTAGATTGGATTTATGCCTGATGATAGGATTATAAGTTTATGGTAGGGATAATGGTATAGAGACTGTGAATTATAATTTTCTTATAGACTAACTCTTAAATAGGTCTATATGTTGGTTAAAATTAATGTAAAGTGTAGATGTTGACATGGATGAAAAATGTATAAATTTTTAGGGAGAGATTGATCTCATCAATCACAATCAAATGAATGGTTGATATAAAGTTGAGCTTCTTATAGTCATAAATATTTTATGTTTTAGATGACCATATGTAAGGAAAAAACTAAGGTATTGGGAAAAAAATTTATTTCAATATTATTTTACTATTTTGGATAATTATTTTACTGAACCCCAATATAAGGAAATATACATACATGATAGGCTTCAATTTCATATGATCTATTCCATATTTTGTTAGTGTCATGATAAAATTATAATTCATCCCTTATATAGAGAAATTTATAACCAAAAATTAACTTTGATGCCTTAAGCAATAGAATACAATTTTAATGGATCTTAAGGGACATAAAAGAGTGCCTTGTATTTCTATTTTTTTTAATGTTATCAAATTACCATATTTTTTAGATATTAACCACTAAAAAAAATTAACACTAGTAGTTTTTCATTAATATTTACTTATGAAATGTGTAAATATATATAATTACACATTAACTTGGACATCACATTGGCTAATGGTGCATGTGAAACCCTAATCATTATTCTATCGTGGTTTCAACCGCACTACCATTCCAGTTTATTTCTTTTACCTAGCATATAGGTTGTCTGTTTTCTAAAACCATATTAATAAAATTTTTATAAAATTTACAACGTTTTGATGGAAACCCTTCAATTTAATCAATATAATTTCATTCTCACTATGGTTTTCAATACTACTTAATAATTGTTTTTTACAATGTATTCTAATCTTATTTGTATACCAAACCTAAATTTTTTCAATAACATTAAACATATTTATATAAAATGTAAATTCATTGTACATAAAATAATATTACCCCTTAAACATGTACAAAAATTAATTGGATGTATTAAAATACATTTTTTCCAAAATATCATAATTCTTGGTCGATTCACATCAAATAGAATAAAAAAATATTCAATGATCTTATTTTCAATTTACATATCATTTATTTTAACCTATTTTGTTTATTCTCATCATATCTTCATACCATTTATAATGGTTAGTAAATAAAATATGAATTATCCAATGTGTATCCCGAAAGAGTGTGAAACCAGGTGTAAAGTAAGGCTTGTTGTTGTGAACCATGTTACACATGAGTCTAGTCCAACACACATTATGAAGGTTTATACCCTTTAAGAAATGATCATATTTCTACTATCATTACATTGACATGATTTTGAGGAATAAATTCATGTTGGACTAAAGAGTTTTATAGTCTTGGTAAACCTGATACATACAGAGTAATGTATTAAAAATAAATACACTAATTAGAACATATTTTTTTATTTCATGTATAAGAATATTACTCTATCTCTAATATCGGTGAATATAATTCATACTATACTTATTGAATTCTAGAGGAAGGAAATAAAATAATTTTGAGCTAAGATTCTATGTGAGGGTTATGCATAGTAGAATAAATAATGAATTAATGTGAATAATTGTTATAGAAGGGTATATGACTGAAGAAAAATTCCATGTAATCAATAAACTAAAATGGAAATAAATAGATATTATAGAAATTTAAAACACTAAAATCACATTCTATTTAAATAACTGGTTAGTCATAATCAATATGGAAATGTAAAAAATTGGAAAACATTCCATTTAATAAGTAAACTAATAACAGTTTGTCTCCAAAGAAATTCCATATAATAAATCCCAGGGATTAATAATAACTTAGTCTAAATAAGGGAAATGAATAATTATAGGATTCCATGTTTCCTCGGTATATTGTTCCTTTACTATCATGTCATTTCACATTTCGGTTTAGCATATTGGATAAAAAGCCATCCAAGGCTATCCAACTAACACATTTCATGAGACTATCTATGCATAGAGGGGTTATTTATAACCAGGCCCCACTTGTGTCATTCATGTCCAATTCAAACCTTATATATCGAATAATCTATTTAAAATATTTCCATATAAAATATCTGTATGGATTAGATTATATCAATTTATCAATATTTTCCCAGTTAATCAAATAACTATCATGTAAAAAATGAAGGTAAAAAATTTTATATGGTTTACTAAATAAACATATCCATGAAATAATGATGTGGATATTAAGGATAAACTTATTCTTCAATGATCACTAAATATATTATATTTCAAAGGGAAAAACAAAATAAACTGGGAAGTGAAAATCAATGTTATCCTCATCTAAATCAATCCAAAACCATCCATACGAAGAAAAGAATGGAACAAATATGAAATATACCCATGGGAGTAATAATTAGTGTATTTTTATTAATGAAATAGTATAATATCTTTAAAATCATTCTTGTGGAAAATATATATATTTTAAAACAATTATTTTAAAATCACTATTAGAAACAATTTTTTCATTTAAAATCATTCTTCAAAAAATAATATTGTGGTGTTAAAGGAATGATAGTGGGTAAATCTGTATATGCTTTACAATGTAAAAAAAATCATTTTCTTACGTTAAAAATGTTACAAAATTAATTTTTGGGAAATTGTTTTTGAAGATTCTTTTGATATCATTTTTTACAGAAAAAGGTGTAAATATTGATTTAGAATATAATTTTGGAAAGGGTAAATATAATTTTAATACCATTTTAGAAAACCGTGTTTTAGAGGAAAACATGTTCTCTTACAAAATTTAATAATGAAGATTGGTATTCGTAGAAACATCTTCCCAGACATATTAATCGAAAATGAGTAGAAAATTGTAATATTACATGGAATATTTTGTCAAATCCCATATGGGATGGGAATTTATGTATTTAATACATAATTATACAATATTAGTTTCTCATGTGAATTCATTTGTAATCAATCCTAAACAAAATGAGATTCAGATGCATACCCTTTAAATGACCATTATGTCGAGTTCAGAACTAATCAATGAATTTATTGTGTGTATCTAATATAAATACACATATATGAAGTGTAAATATATTGGTATATGTTTTAATTTAGTCTATGTTGATTACACATACAACATTTAGAGTAGAGGTTGTTCCCGAAAGCCTGTAGACATGAGTCAGTGGGGATCTTACCATGAGCAATATGCCATACCAAAGTAAAGTGCGAGGGTTTTATCCAATATTTGTTAAAGTTTTTGATCCAGTTTAAAAAGTTGTTGTCGTTATTGAAAAAGAAGTTGTAGAAACTTTTCGAGTCCAGAATTCCGTTATGCATAGGCTCCCATATGATAAAATCATCATTCCAGGAGAAGGGATTGGAATCAACAATGCTATTGATCTCATCGGGAAGATAGTGATTTTGTGAGTGAAGTGTGTTCTTTATGGTGTCATTGATGTTAAAGGAGGAGTGATTAGGTGACAATAAAGAGATAATGGGGGAGCCCGTCAAATTGTCCAGCCAAAATTTTAAATTGGAATCTTTATTGAACATCTATCTAGAATTTGTCATAATAATATTAAACGTACGTTTGATAGAAGGCCAAATAGAAGATGAGCGATGATTAAAATTTGTGTTCCTCAGTTTTTCAAGAAAGAGAGGTCTAAGAAAATAAGTGGCAGGAGAGTTATTACAAATAAGGTTCCACGTCAGCATGTCCTATAGGGCATCATTAAAGAAGGTAAGGTTTTTTATGCCAATTCCACCTTTATCAATGGGTTTACAATAGGTGGACAAGGGTATGGTAACCATTTCCCTTTCGAGAGTCCTCCTTGTCCAGACAAAGTTTTTAATGGATGTATTAATACATTTTAGGAGACTAGCTGGCTATTTGTAAATCATCATAGAGTAGACAAGTTTTCAGACAATTGTGGATTTAACCAAGAAAATCCTACCGGCCATAGAATGATTTTTCCCTTTCCAGGAGGATAGGTTCCAAAGAGTATGTTCAATGATAGAAGAGAAATAGATAGCCTTAGGTCTGCCCCAAAACTTAGGGACTCCCTGATAAGTAAAGTTAAACGTGCCTTCCTTGATGCCAAGATCATTTGTGATCCTGCTTTTCCTACCAGAGGGGAACTCTTTTCCAAAGTAAATATAGGATTTTTTCCAATTGATATGTTTCCCAGAGACTGACTCATATTGTGAGAGAATGGCTCATAAATTGATTAAATTCCTTTTGTGCCCTTTCAAAAAGAGGATTATGTCATCCACATACAAAATATGAGAGGGTGAATTCGGGTTCTTGGAGGTAGATATCGTATTTAAGTCACATTTTTCAACTGTTTGTGAAATAATTTTGCTTAAATAGTCTTCAGAAGTGGAGAAAATAATGCAAGAGAAGGGTTCACCCTGTCGGACCCCCTTAGAACATTTGAACTACCCCTTTGGGGATCCATTTAAGAGGATAGAAATATGGTCCAAATTGAACAAGGTTATGATTCTGTTTAAGAAAATATCATTGAATCCAAAATTGGATAGAACTTTAAATATGAAATTCCAATCGATAGTGTCAAAGGCTTTGGTGATATCAAGTTTTATGGCAACATTCCCTCCTCTCGTTTTCCTATAAAGAAGGTTAGTTGATTCAGGGAAAAGAAAAATATTGTTTTGAATTGATCTACCTGTAATGAAAACAAATTGATTCCAGGAAACAATTCTATTACTAATAGGAGCAATTCTATTGGCAATGTGTTTGGTGATAATTTTCATGCGGGAATTTATCAGAGAAATATGTCGAAATCTGTGGAGTTCATCAGTATTTTCAGTTTTAGGAATAAGCACGAGGAATTGGGAGTTAAGACCCTGAGGTAGAATTCCACGAGGGAAAAAGGATTTAACCATGAAACAGAAATACTCTTGTAAGACATCCCAGTGATTTTGATAAAATATGTTGTTAAAACCATCAGGTCCGGGGGCACTATCCATATTAAGACTAAAAACAGCGTCTTTAATCTCTTAATCCAAGGGGATTTTATTAATCATGATATTCTCTTCCTCAGTGACCAATTTAGGAATCACTTCATGATGAAGATCAATATCAATAACTGGGCCATTGAGGAGATTATCAAAATATGAAACCACATGATTGGAGATGGTTTCTTCCATGTCAAATATTTGTTTTCCTTCTCTAAAGAAGGAAAGGGGTCTATAAGATTTTTTAACCCTATTAAAGGCATTGTATAATTTGATGTTTCTATCTCCATCATTTAGCCATTTGGTTTTGAAAATTTGTTTTTTGAGGTCTCTATGAAGTGAAGAAGAGTAATAAACTTGGTGAAGATGATTAGTTCTTGTTGAGAGATGTCACTAAAGTTGGAGGAGGTGTTCTGATTTTGAAATTGATTTAAATCCTTTTTGAGAAGATCAATGGTGTTATCAATTTCATTAGACGTGTTTTTACACCATTTTTTAAGGGTTTTCTTAAGAAATTTCAGTTTCAAAGGATAGGAGAAGGGATCCTTATTATTATGAAAATTATTCAAGATGTTATTAATGATGTTGGTATAACCAGTGTCAGAGGACCATGCATTATTGAATCTGAAAGGGGACCTGGGCTTCGGGGTTATATAATAGAAGCTAACGAGAATGGGATGATGGTCAGAGGAAATATTAGAGAGGGTGATACTAGAGATATAATCCCATTTATCAAGGGCAAAGTCATTAGTGAAAGATCGGTCAAGTTTACTGGAAAATACCCTTTTACACGGATGACGATACCAGGTGAACTTAATACCTGTTAAATGGATCTCAGTCAAGTTATTATTTTCAATGCAGGCCTTAAATTCCCTAGAAGATATTCTAGTATGTGAAGGTCCCATTTTTTCATTGGTATCCAAGATGGCATCAAAATCACCAACTAAAATACAAGGACTCTGAATCCTGCTATTCAGTTGTGTGATTTCATTCCATAGGGGTCTCTTATCTTAATATCTATTAAAAGCATATATAAAAGTTGTGTAAACATGAGTTTGTTCAAGAATATAATGAAAAGTAAAATCTTGATTAGAGAAACTGTGTATGTTAACATTTTAAAGCGAAGAACGGGTAAAAACCCATAGAGATTCAGAAGACAAATGATTAGAGAAGGATCCTAAAACGGTGTAACCCAAGGGGAAAATGTGTTGATATCTAGAAACAAAGTTGACTTTGGGTTCAGAGATAGAAAACATCTTCAGTGAGTGAGTAGTGATAAATTGTTTCAAAACATTTAATGTATGAGAATTCTCAATACCTTGGAAATTCCAATACATCACATTCATTTTACCCTTTTTTGGTGGGGTTTTCCCCTTTCTTTTTAGATTCCAAGGCTCGTTCCCTGGTTGAGACACCCAATGTGTCATTTTTATGCAAATTTTCTTTCTTGCCATGTGCTGTCAAAATGGGTGTCAAGGAGATGTGTGTAGTTTGTGAGCAAACAACCAGGTTAGATAAGTCGTCACCTTGCAGGTTTACATTATGAACAGCGGTATTAGCAGGGTAAATATCATTGGAAGAAGTCTCCTGTGTAGAGAGAGAAGGAGAGGCATTTCCCCCCCCCCCCCCTTTGGGAGGACCCTTTATCCATTCTAGGGATAGAGACTAGATACCTTGAAGGGTCCAGATCCTGCGCAGACTGAGCAGCCAGGTCCTGTACTATGTTTTTTTTTCTCATTTTGTACAGGGGTCAAAGAAGAGTTTTGTTTACTTTGTTATTGGACAGAGGGAGAAAGAAGATCATTTTTATATTCTTACACAAGTATAGTTATAGGATCTTCCTATTTGTTCCCCTCTATTTCAGGTGAAGAAGAATTTGGGTAGTTGAAAGGGATTTCTAGAGAGGGGTCAGTCACAACAGAGGATAAGGAAGCAGCCTTCAGGTCAGAAGGATGCTATTGGGTGCTAGAAGTGGGCTGATCAAAAGGATATTTCCCAGCTTCCTTCATAGAATTTCCAGGATGAGATTGGAGACCTCTAGTGTTTTACCAGAATCATTGGGATCAATGAGAGGATTAGACAGAATACCATCCTCCTCAAGTTTATTTTTAAGCTCTTGTTCAAGAACTTGATTGTCGTGCTCCTCTGCGAGGTCAGCCCAGGAATTTCCCTTAAGGTTTCCAGGATTGAGGTTTTTAGCCACCCATTTATCTTCTCTTCCTTTATAGGTCTCAAGTTTCTCTGGGACTTTACCTTTCCTATTTTTCTTATCCTCTGTCCATTCATTAAAAGATTGGGGTTTGGGAGGTTTCTGTAAAAAATGACAGTTGTGGACAGTGTGTCCAACAATTTTTCAAAGATCACAAAAGGAGGGGAAGCTCTAATATTCAACATTAACTACAGTTTTGTAGTCATTAGAAATGAAATTAATAGTATTTGGAAGAATGAGTTTTTTTTATATTGACTTCAATTAGGATCCTGGCATATATCCCCAGGTCACCATTCAATGTCCTTTGATCTAATTTAAGAGGGGAACCAATGCAGAGAGTAAGATCATTAAGGATTTGTGGGTTCCAGAAAAACTAATTAAGGTTATGAAATCTTACCCACACTTGAGCAATATTGTTCCTATGTTTATTGGGATTGAATGACACATCCCATTCAGACAGGCGCAGAATACCTGGTTTCATATTCAAATTACCTTTTTTCCAGGCTCGATCAAGTTCATTCTGCGAAGATAATAAAATATGGAAGTAGCCATTACCGAGTGGAACAAGTTTCCAATTAGAAAATCCCCAACAAGAAATAATTCTAGGCTTTAGATATGGGTAGTTCCAAGGGTTTTCACCTTTGATATATGCAATACGATCCATGAGAGAAAACATACAGAGGAATGCTCGTTGCTGAACCGCCTCCGGATCTGCTTCGACAATGAAGCATCCATCATCTGTTTTTTGAAACTTCCTTGTTTTTGTTGGTTGGGCTTTAGAAGAACCCATCAGCACCTCCAGGAAAGATGTACTTTTCCCCTTCGAGTCTGAGGAAGAAAATGATGCGCTTTGCTTTGCAATTCCTGATTCGCTTTCATGCAGCTCCCATATAGGATCAAAATCACGCATAGCGGGCATATTTCGACGAGAATCAGAAGATTGAGCTCGAGTCACAAGATTAGAGTTTCACACGAGATCGCGATAGTCGCCCGAGGTTCTTCCCATTTTTAGGTCAAGTGAAATGAAGTTAATGAAAACACGATAATTTTGGAAATAGAAGAACATGAAAATAAAAGTAGGCTTGTGTACCTTATGTGTTATTGTTGTGTGGTGTTATATATTAGTTATATAATTTATGATGCCATTTGATAGTGGTGATGTTGATGTTTTGGTAGTTGGGTGGTTTGGGGTATGTGAACCCATGGGCTGGGCTTGTGTGTAACTACTATATATTTTACTTCTATTGTGATTTCTATAGGGACCCCACCCATTTTGAGCACTTTGTGCCAACAACCAAACATTTTTGATAATTATATTGTCATAGTATAAATTTACAAATTTTTTAGAATTTTTTGTTCATGGTAGAAAACAAATTATCCATTAAAATAAATACATGTGTAAGGCAGAGTATTAGGCCTAATCACATTATTTTTAACATTAAATACCTAATTTATCCTTGTTGAGTTGACACATATTTACTATGGTTACTATTAATAATAACTAAAAACAAAAGAAACTTATTAACTAAATTTGGACCTCCTAATTGTAAATTTTGGATATTTTTTCATGATTCAATATCTATAAATGGAATAAATCAATTAAATATTAAAACATAAAATGTAATGAAAAACAATTTTTTGAAAAAAATACATTTTTAAGCCAAAAAATTAACTTATACCAAAATAAGGAATAATGATGATTCCTATGTAATTCATTATACAATTTATAATTAAAGGAGGCATATTTTACTTTAATATCAAATGATTCCTTTATATTAATTTATTAAAAAAATGTGTTTTTTATAAAAAATTATTATTTTTAACTATTCATTGAAAAATAAATATTTCAATAAAAATAAAAAAATAACCCTTAGATAATTTTTATATTCTTAATCAAAAAATGAAGTTCACTTTTTCGAATCCAAATGTAATATTTAGAAATTAAACTTTTACATGAAACCTTATTGAAAATTTTCCTTAATAAGTATAAATTTTTTTCTTTTTTGATTGAAAAATTTTCCAATATTCTTATCTTGAATTTAACTATAAAAAATTTAATTCATGAATAATAGTATGGTATGAAATTGATTATTAAATTTATCTCAGTTTTTACATACTACCTTACTTTTGAAAATTACATCCTCAAAATATTATTCATTACTTAAACAGGAGGGGATATTTTTCATTTGTTGCATTTTCTGATTCCCATGTTGCTACTTCAACCATATGGTTTTTAAAAAAACCTTAACAAGAAAAATTACCTCACTATGTGGAACTTCAAAAATATATTCATGAATCTATACTAGTTATTCCTCATGATAAATTATTTCTAACAAATATACTACTTCAGGGCCAAAAATATTAAATGCATATTACAACCAATATTTTAATACATTATATTTCACAATTTATTACATAATGGTACACATGATATAATCCCATAAGATTTTGGACCCTAGTGTATTTGGAAAATTACATACATATCACATAAACTATAAACATGGATACAAAAATGGTATTAATAATATACATATCATGTTCCAAAAATTCCATCATTCTTCTAAAATTTCACGAGATATCCTTGGGATGTATATAAGAAAGTTGTGAGCTATAAAGCCCCGTAAGGGAATAAGAAAAGCATAGAATAAGGTAAATTGGTACATTTTATCCAAGAGATATATAATGGTAACATAATAAGGGTGAGAATCTTAATATTTAAGTAATAAGGAATGATATAACATGATAGCATAATGGAAACATATGAATGTGGTGACAATGTAAATCATTTCATAAACATAATTCAAGGATAACTGTCAATACAACATCACATGGTGGAAAAAGTGATATAATTGATTATGTTTACTTCCTAATATCATACATGATGTCTCACAAGACTAAAATTTTACTGAATTCATTATAGCATTATCTGGGTACACCCATTATAATAAGTATATGCTCATATGTGCTACACAGATCATTCAACAAGAGAACATATTTCATCATATTTAATCCTATAATCAAGGAGTGCGGGTTTCTTACATGGAATTATCAAATAAATTAATTGTCACGAACCAAATCTGGTCGCGGCCAAAACCAGCACCAGAACTAGCCTGTGACAAGGCCCGAAGGGCGTTCCCTACCCCCACGGGCTGGCACAAGTGCCCGGGTATCATTTATCTTGGTTTGGGAACGATTTACCCGAATATGAAAGCACAAAACCTTAACAATAATCCATAATATAAATTCTGAAATTTATAGCCAAACAAGTCTTAATAAAAAAACCAGAACTAAATACATTGGATTCAATACAATAAAATAGGTTAAAATACAAAAAATGAAAATATAAATACATCCCCAAGGACTCCACATGACAAGGGGGTCATCACCCGCAAGTCATCTCCACAACTCTGCCCCAATGATGGGGACTAACACCCAGAACCGCCATCACCCTTGGCCTTTCCATTACCTGAGTCAAAAAAATAATAAAGTCTACTTACACCCAAGGGGTGTAAGTAGGGTGTGAGACTAAGCCCAATAGGTTACTGCCAAATGATTCCAAGGTGAATTCAATACAAGGTGAAAAAGCAAGCAGTTTTAATATGCAATGAAAAGCGGCGACAAATTCCAAGAAAGGCTACTTTAAATTGAAAAAAAAATTGAAGATAAAAATTTTATAATGTTAAAACATTTAAATAGAAATGTTATCTAATTAAATATAATTCCAATTATACCCAAATACAAGGGAAAATACCACAAAAACAATGAGCAACAATACTGGGAACACCCCTAGGCACTAGATAGTCTCGGACCCCATGTACCTCGTACCTCAGTGTAATGTAACCATAGTAAAATATGTTCTCATGCACGATCCACCATTAGGGAACATACCCATAACCTAGTGGTCCCCAATCATCATCCACATAGTTTAGTTAGAGTTGTGGTTATCCAAATGCTAAGTGAAACAGGGACAAAACTCATCCGGTCCACTAGCTGTAATAGTACAAATTCGCCCCACCTAGGTACCCGGGCTTCCCCCTTTGTGCTCAAACAATTTCAGGATTTAACATATATACATTTTAATGTAAAACACCACTATAGGTAACATATACCAAATACACTATCTATCTTATTTTATACCACTTAATACACACAACAAACTCTTTGAATTTTAATAAATCAATTTCTCAAAATCCTATGTTGTTTTGCACACAAAACTCCTTAATAAACCCACTTGTAAATGATGTTAACACTTGTAAGTTACCAAAATAGTAAAGGCAGCCCAATAAATTTCAATTAAAACAACAAATCAATTTTCGGGCATCCCCATGTTAAACAAGAAGTGTTGTCTTTGTAAAACCTTCATTTTCACACAAAAGTGGAACCAAAACTTCACTTTCTTTACAAACACAATTAAAACCAATTTTTTCAGAAATAAACATTATAAACAGTATTTTATGCCTTATTACAGATCAATAAAAACAACTATGTATTTATAGGGCATCTCCAAATAAACAAACAAAACACTTTTTTGGAAAACCCCCAATTTCACACAAAATTGGCATTTTAAATTCAATTGCAATAGAAACATCATTAGAACCAATTTTTGCAGCAATAATAAAATTATATAAATATAAAAATATGATAAATACAGCATGCTAATACACACTGATTGCATCTAAATTGGAATCACCTACCAAATCAAATGATACCATTGAATCCTTTGTGCGAAAGCTCAAACGCACCACCGCCGTACCTCAAGAAGGGTAGATCAAACCTAAAAATAGAAAATTGGACCAAGAAACCCCAAGGTTAAACCTTAGGTTCGAACCCCTACCCACTGGTAATTTTTCACTTTAATAAAAAAGGGAGGAAACCCTAAAAAATAGAATGAAACCCTAATCAGTTTGAAAGGGGAAAAGAAATGGACAAACATACTTGAGATATCTAGAATGAATCTCCCCAATACACCAGTATCTGAAATTGAAAACGGCCAAAACTCAGGGGATGTTAGAACAAGAATTATTAGGTCATTTAGGAATTGGAATGGAGGGAAAATAGTATGAATTGAGAGAGTTATGATTGAATGAACATACCTCATCAAATCTGCCCAATTTTAGAAACCCTAAGATGTTCGTCCCTAAATCGAGATCCTAAGAGCTCCAAAGAGGGGGTAAAGAGGTTGGGGGAGCGGCTGGGTGTAAGGGCCACATATGAGGCTTGTAATCACCGAAAAAAACTTAAAATTAAATAAGTTATTAAATATATGAAATTAATTTTTAAAACTGGATATGGGCTTCCGGGCAGGCCCAATCCCTTAAATAAAAACCCAACTAAACCTTGGTTATGGATTTCCAAAGGCTCAAAATTTTAATTTTAGTCTTAATATATCATGGGAGTATATTTAGTAGTTGGAATGAGTGAAAAATATTAAAAAAATGAATATGTTATAAAAGAAACAAAATTTATTTTTAAATCTGGAATTGGAGTCACGGTTTGGCCCAATTCACGAAAACTCACCTATTCTCCATAAAACCATTGGAAACCCACAAAACAAAGCATTAATGGAAATTAAAATAAATTTAAATTTAAAATAAGCTATATATGTTAAAATTCTCCCCACCATAAAAAATTTCCGCCCTGGAAAGTCACAGCAAGACCAAATCAACAACCAAACCCAACTGAGAAACCAAGAAGTACTCCCTTGCCAGGTTTCTTCCCCAAAGGCCAAAACACCTACAGTGATCAATGAAGGAAGGTATACTCTCACAAACCTAAATTAAAACAATTTCTTGAAACAATCATTCACATTCATAATTTATCCCAAAATAAAACTCCTCAAACACTATCCAAACAAGACTCAAGCAACTCATCCAAACGAAGAACAACTTCAAACAATGTTAAATTTACCTTACATTAACTAAACCATTGGGCGCTCTCCAGTCCCAATGTTTTCTCAAGAATGATGTTGGTAGATAGATATCTCCGAAATAGACTATCTACACCAATCCAAGAACATGGAAAAATCTATGTTACTAGTACGGGGGGACACAAATACGGTCCCCACCATAAGAGACAACAAATATTTTTTTCGAGACAGAATCAGGAGACTAACAGGGGATGCCTAAATAGACTCACTGGTACAAAGGATATTCTTCCATCAGAAATTTACAAAAGATATTATATAAGACTCATAGTGGGTCTCCCCACCATAAGAACCAACCATCTTAACCAACCAGCACTGGCCAGTAAAGAAAGACCCCAAAATTTAAAGAGTTGGGCGACCACATGGTTAGTTTGCACAGTTTCGGAAGCCATACACTAATAGTTGGGATCCGTCTTTCCACATGGTTTTCTAGGGCATGGTAACTATTATCCAAGTGAAAACTGTGTTCGCAAATAGTGTAGACAAACTTCAAACCTTTCTTTAAAGACCCAGTGGAAACCAAAAGGGGGAGGGAATAACATTGGGTGATGACATGGGCACACGGCCCTCCACCTATTTCCACCGAACATGGACAACCGAAGAATGATTATGACACCATAGGTTTAAAATCATCCCATATTTAAGGATGAGGATATGACATTGTACAAGGGTTTAAACGACCCTGTGATTTCCCCTGACTATGAGCCAGCTTCTCTCCGAGACCTATGGCTGGAGATCAAATGATTGAAGCATCTTTGGCCTCGCAGTTGGGCTTCGGAAACCCCTTGGATGATAATTATTCTTTCGATGCAACCAATAACTACACCGCAATCCTCGATATGTTTTCCATGACATAACACATTCCAAACTCACGTTACCCTAACCCAATGTTTCACTGAAACAAGGTCTTAGAAAATTCACACACATCACACCTTGTTTCTTTAGGTGAGAAACAATAGAAGTAAAGAACACCAACACTCAACTTCATCTAAAATGGAATATTTTGAAGTTTTTTCAAAGGAGACATTCACCCAACATAACAGGGACTCTCATAGGATTTCACAACATTCACCTCTATGGTCAATCAAGCACATGACATCATAAGGCATCACCGAACATGACCATTGCGACTGATATAAACAATTCATGGAGAGGGACCTTATACAACATCCCCAAACAACACAAAATTCTACAAAGTGGCCACAATATCCGATTGTGACCATATTTCCCACACTAATGGCTTAGCATGAATTAATGCATCAAAGAAACTTGGAAGAACCCAAAGTCCCTCTTAGACACCATTGAGACACTCATCCACACTTACCACTCTAGAACACATCCACCATCGACATATCAGGAAACATAATAAACTAAGGTCTCTATCAACCTTCCATGAGCACTTTTCCATTACATGAGGATAGAAAAATCAAAGAAATGAAAGGGTGTAGACTCAATCTAAAAATCTCAAGAAAAATATTTCTTATATTGATCAACTGGAGGGTCTTCAAAAGGCAAAACAATCCGGGTTGCACTTTATTTGTGCACTAACCATTAATGGGGAATACCTTATCCAATGATTGAACCAAAGGACCCAACCAAGATGGTCTATTGGTCACGATATACCACAATCCAGATCCAAACACATGAAGGGAACCACCACAAAGTCATCCCAAAACATTTTTCAATAGATACCACTAACCGTCCCTACAACACAGCTCACCGACCAAACAGAACCCCAAAACACAGTTCAAACAGGAGGGGTTCTTGGACTCAAAACATCCCACAACATCAACATTATCAAAAACCCATAATAAAAACTATACAAAACTATTCATCAATACATCATGTTTTTCTTTAAAACTATTTCTTTGAAAACAAACTGTTTAGCAGTAAGCATATCCACCAATGGTACCCCATGGGCCTCACACATGCATGTTTTTGTGCCACACCGGGCACCCTCCTCATATCTGTCCCGGCACTCATCAAGTCATGCATCAACCATCCATCATACCATATAACCCCATTCATGTGGTTACTCATGGAAATACCAAAGGTTAAAACAAAAATTCTTTCCACTTTTCAAAACCAAAATGATCAACCAAAACATCCTTTTTCTTAAAACCGCAAACCATGTGATCAAAATCCCAACTCACATCTTACAAAACTTTTCATAAAGACACAACCATTTGGAAAATAACTCACTTTCAAGATATTCACATCAATTTCAAAACTTCTCATCCCATTAAAACACCCTTTGATTGTTTAGAAAACTCTATTGGAAACACTTTTCAAAACAAACTTCAATATAGTTACTGCTTTCGAAAGAGGTGTTAGCACACAATTTTCCATTTCAAAACAATTCTAAAAATTCAGTTCCACCATTTCATAAATCAAACCATTCCATCTTTATTTGAAAACCATTTCAGAAAAACATTACACTTCTTAAAACCAAAGTGCCAGGATTTCAAAACCTACGAACAATACAACGTGAGAGGAAACTAGTTTCAGTGGGTGATTTGGGAATATGATTGGCATCCATACTTCAATCACTTCACTATCCCATAGATTGTTCTAGGGAATATCTATGGCTCCACATGGCTTTTCAGGCCCTGCGAGCTCACTAGGACCATTAACCCAACTCTCTTTTCATTCCCCCTAATCATCATCGAACCAATAAAACAAAAGGACTTAAATAAATCCCGACTTCTCCTGGAAACATGAATCCCATTATGAGGTGTGGTGATCAGGAACACTTCCCATAACAGTAATTCTATGTCCCAACAAACCTAACTCCAGACTATCTTGACTCTTCCCCAAATAACATGACTCAAAGAGTTAACCTCAACCCCCTCTGATACCATTTTGTCACGAACCAAATCTGGTTGTGGCCAAAACCAGCACCAGACCCAGCCTGTGACAAGGTCCGAATGGCATTCCCTATCCCCACGGGTGGGTACAAGTGCCTGGGTATCATTTATCTTGGTTTTGGAATGATTTACCCGAATATGAAAGCATAAAACCTTAACAATAATCCATAATATAAATTCTGAAATTTATATCCAAACAAGTCCTAATAAAAAAACCAAAACTAAATACATTGGATTAAATTCAATAAAATAGGTTCAAATACAAAAAATGAAAATAGAAATACATCCCCAAGGACTCCACACAACAAGGGGGTCATCGCCCACAAGTCGTCTCCACAACTCTGCCCCAACGATGGGGACTAACACCCAGAACCACCATCACCCTTGGCCTTTCCATTACCTGAGTCAAAAAAATAATAATGTCTACTTACACCCAAGGGGTTTAAGTAGGGTTTGAGCCTAAGCCCAATAGGATACCACCAAATTATTCCAAGGTGAATTCAATACAAGGTGAAAATGAAAGCAGTTTTAATATGCAATGAGAAGCGGCGACAAATTCCAAGAAAGGCTACTTTAAATTGAAAACATTTTTCAAGATAAAAATTTCAGAATGTTAAAACATTTAAATAGAGATGTTATATAATTAAATATAATTCCAAGAACACCCAAATACAAGGGCAAATATGACAAAAACAATGACCAACAAAACCGGGAACACCCATCGGCTCTAGATAGTCTCGGGCCCCATGTACCTCATACCTCGGTGTAATGTAACCATAGTAAAATCTGTTCTCATGCACGAGCCACTAGTAGGGAACATACCCATAACCTAGTGGTACCCAATCATCATCCACATTGTTTAGTTAGAGTTGTTGTTATCCAAATGCTAAGTGAAATAGGGACAAAACCCATCCGGTCCACTAGCTGTACTAGCACAAATCCGCCCCACCTAGGTACCCGGGCTTCCCCCTTTGTGCTCCAAAAATTTCAGGATTTAACACATATCCATTTTAATCTAAAACACCACTACTGTTAACATATTCAAAATATAGTAGCTATCTTATTTTATACCACTTAATACACACAACAAACTCTTTCAATTTTAATAAATCAATTTCTCAAAATCTCGTGTTGTTTTGCACACAAAACCCCTTAAGAAACCCACTTATAAACGATGTTAACACTTTTAAGTTACCAAAACAGTAAAGGCAACCTAATAAATTTCAATTAAAACAAAAAATCAATTTTCGGGCATCCCCATGTTAAACAAGAAGTGTTATCTTTGTAAAACCTTCATTTTCACACAAAAGTGGAACCAAAACTTCACTTTCTTTACAAACACAATTAAAACCAATTTTTTCAGATATAAAAAAGGGGTAAACATTATAAATAGTATTTTATACCTTATTAGAGATCAATAAAAACAACTAATTATTTATAGGGAATCCCCAAATAAACAAACAAAACACTTCTTTGGAAAACCCCCAATTTCACACCAAATTGGCATTTTAAATTCAATTGCAATAGAAACATCATTAGAACCAATTTTTGCAGCAATAATAAAATTATATAAATCTAAAAATATGATAAATACAGCAAGCTAATACACAAATATTGCATCAAAATTGGAATCACTTACCAAATCAAATGAAACCATTTAATCCTTTGTGCGAAATCACAAACGCACCACCGCCGCACCTCAAGAAGGGTAGATCAAACCTAAAAATAGTAAATTGGACCAAGAAAACCCAAGGTTAAACCTTAGGTTCGAACCCCTACCCACTGGTCATTTTTCACTTCAATAAAAAATGGAGGAAACCCTTAAAAATAGAATGAAACCCTAATCAATTTGAAAGTGGAAAAGAAATGGACAAACTTACTTGAGATATCTAGAATGAATCTCCCCAATACACCAGTATCTGAAATTGAAAATGGCCAAAAATCAGGGATTGTTCGAAAAAGAATTATTAGGTCATTTATGAATTGAAATGTAGGGAAAAGATTATGAATTGAGAGAGTTATGATTGAATGAACTTACCTCATCAAATCTGCCCGATTTTAGAAACCCTAAAATGTTCGTCCCTAAATCGAGATCCTAAGAGCTCCAAAGAGGGGGTAAAGAGGCTGGGGAGCGGCTGGGTGTATGGGCCGCATATGAGGCTTGTAATCACCAAAACATTCTTAAAATTGAATATGTTATTAAATAAATAAAATTAATTTTTAAAACTGTATATGGGCTTCCGGGCAGGCCCAATCCCTTAAATAAAAACCCAACTAAACCTTGGTTATGGATTTTCGAAGGCTCAAAATTTTAATTGTAGTTTTAATATATCAGGGGAGGACATTTAAGAGTTTAAATGAGTGAAAAATACTAAAAAATGAATATGTTATAAAAGAAAAAAATTATTTTTAAATCTGGAATTGGGCTCACGGTTTGGCCCAATTCACGAAAACTCACATATTCTCCACAAAACCATTGGAAACCCACAAAACAAAGAATTAATGGAAATTAAAATAAAAATAAATTTAAAATAATCTATTTATGTGACATTAATTATAGTTAAATCTATTTGAATACTCCTTAGTGGAAATGGTGATGGGTATTCATAATATAAAAGTCTGACTTGGGAAAATTCTAAGATAATTTTGGCAGAAAAATTGGGGTACATAGTGATTCATGGGAGGGATTAATGAGAAATAAATGGATCTATCATCATTTTTAAATCATAATTTAAGTAAAATCGGTGTCTGAGGAAATATTTTAATATGAAAAAATGAAAAAACAAGCATAACATAATGGAGATTCTTGAATAAAGAGGAGGAGAGGATCCCTTGCCTTGAGAGGGTCTTTTAAAAAGCATAGGAGAAGCTTCTTAAGAGATTGGGGACAACTTGGGAGGGATATGGAGATTGAAGGGTATATTAATTTATTATTCCAAGTTAAAATGGAGTTAGGGTGGGTTATATATAAAACTATATGATAATTCATTCTTAATTTCCAAATTTAGGTTTTGAACTCTATATGATAAAGTAAGAAAAACCAAAAACCATCCCATGGTTTCTACCCATGGTTTATAAACAATTAGAGTGGTTTTAATTATTTAAAATTTTTAATAACAAATATCATTAAAAAAATACACATGGTGATGTGTAAGTGAGTCGTGTTTATAATGAATTGATTTTAAAACATAAAAATATAATATTGATTTCGGAGGATTCATTAAGGATTTATAAAATTAATCAAATAAACCCAAAAAATACATTATCTTAAAGGGAATATATATATTTGATCATGGATTTTTTTATCATGTATATTACATCAATTTTGGGCCATTGTGATGTCATCATACACCCTTTATATTTATATCATATTTAATTTTTACCCAAAAATTTGACTGTCTCCAAAAAAATATAAAAAAATAATTATTGGATAAATTTAACATGATTATTTCAAAAATATTATTTATTTTTTAAAAATAATTCCTTAATTATTATATTTTTCACATTTTAATCAAAAATCAACATTTATTGAAAAATACTGGTTTTTTTACAATAACAGCTTTCTAACACCAAAAAAAATTGGCTTCAAAAAATTAAATTATAATTTATATTTAATAAAAATTATTTTATAATGACATATTATTAAAATATAATTTATTTAAAAATTAATTTTATTCTTTAAAAATAGTGTCTTGATTAAAACTATATATCTCTCTTAAAAATAATTTATGTTTCATCACATTGAAATCCAATTTTATCAAACTTATTATATTACCATTTAAAAAATAATATTAAAAGGGGGTAAATAAAATAATTATTTTATTAAAAGAAAATATACAATTACATACATATTGTTACTAATAAAAAAACACTTTATTACACTATTTAAATCCCTAAGGGTATGCTGCCAAATGGTTAGATTTTCTTTGGCTGGTTCGACATACATGGTTTAGGGCATGATCTCAATGAGCTTAAATTTATCCCATAAACAATTTCATTAATTATTTAGTTATTGAATATTGCCTTGGACATGGGAAAGGGAAATCCAAGTGATCTTATCTCCCTTTAAAGGTCCAATAAATGGGCTTCGTAGGGTATAATTCTATTATTCAAGGTCATCTCTCCATCCGTCTTTATCATGTGGACTTTATCACAACCCTTTTATATACAAGTCATATTATCACTATTCAACAGCTATATAACATTCCAAATACCCAAGGTCGTGCATGTGTTTTCTATAAATTCATTACATAACACATCATTTATTTATTCAAAAAGTGGTAATTTCACTTAGAAAATTTGAATCCAATACAATACATCTCACACATATTTTCATAACAATGAAACATAAAATACATCATGTACATGAGCTAAACTGAGAGTCAAGGCCACTAGATAGGAAACTGATCCAACTTTATATAAGAATTCATATTGTCCAATTAACCATGAACTAAGATTACATTTTTAACAAAATGAAAAAGAATTCTCCACGGAGATACTTTATGAAAAACAAGATCACCTACCTGAAAAAATAATGTTCATCCGATTATCCTCATAATATATCTACATGATCTTAGTTGTCCTCATATGTTGTTGAATCTTCTTCACCCTGTCAACCCATTCTTCTACAAACTTTAGTCCCTTTAACTTACTTTAACCACTTCATCCCTACAAGACAGAGTCTGACAATACTTTCCATATAATTCCTCAAAATGTGTTATCTATATAATGGAATGAAAAATATTTTTATGAGAAAATTCAATGAATTCAATATAAAAACCTCAAATTCTTTGGTAATCCACTGAACAAGAACAACACATTCCATCCAAGGTCTGAATCATTCATTCAAACTATCAACCAGATTGGGGATGAAATGATGTACTGAAATTTAATTCAGTTCCGAATGACTTTTAAAGGCCTTTCCAAAAATTAGAAGTTTGTATGGGATCATGATAATATACAATAGAGATATAAACTCCATGTAACGTAGCTGTTTCCTTGATATGTAGTCCACGAAGATGATCTAATGAATAATATCTTTAATTGTATGTAAATGTTCATATTTAGTTTTTCGAACAACAAAAAACCAAATTGAATTATTTATTTTACATTTCATTGTTACTTCCATCATGAAATCCATGGATATATTTCTCCAATTTCTTCTCTAATGCTATAAAATGTTGAAACATCCCCTGTATCATTTTTTCATCTTTAAACAGTTGACAAGTCAAACGCTTCATGGTAAACTTTACAATATATTTTTTTTTCATCCCACAAAAAATAATCTCTATGTTCTATGTATATCTTAGTAATTCTAGTATAAAATGAAAATGGGTAACGATGGACATCAGTCAACAATTATATATTCAACTAGGAATGACAAGGCACACATAATCTCTTTCCAAATCTCAAAACACCTTCATTATCAATGTTAAATTCAGGTAACATACCTTTCCTTACCAGTTCCACATTTATTCATAAGTCATTGCACTCCTTTTAATCTTGATTAATTATTTATAATAGATACAATAGTACTAACACCTAGAAAATAGAGAATGTTCCTTCATACTATATTTCTTTCTCAATATTCATCAAATAATTGACCAAAAGTTCATGTTCCAAACATGGTTAATGTAGCATTAACTTTCCAACTCAAAGTATCCGTTACTTTGTTTTATTTTTGAGTGTGTTACTGATTTTATAATTTATAACCCTAAAATAATCCTAGTCTTCTTATCTAACTAATTTTTAACCCCTTTAGAGTCAATATATACTTCAAAATTTTAGGATTGGTATATATTTATCACTTTACTCCATATAAATGATTCCTCTAAATTATTAATGAATAAAATAGCATCTAATTCCAGATCATGTGTCGTATAATTTACCACATGATATCTAAGTTGACATGAAGTATAACTAATTTCATGATCATTATACAATAAAACACAACCATGTCCCTTTACTGAAGCATCATTGTAGATGAAAAATTCACCATTTCTAAAAGTTATCTCCAAAACATGAGCATTCACCAATATTTTCTTAGTTCTTGTAAATAATTATCACACTCTTTCAAATAGATAAATTTATCTCATTTTCACGTTAACATTATCCATGTTCTAGATAACTGAGCAAGGTGTTCAACTAAATGATGGTAGTTACTTTCCAATCCATGAAAACTGTGAATCTCTATGACATTTGTAGGTCTTGTACATTATTTAACAACTTTATTTTTTAAAGGGTTAAAAATTATGTCATCATTAAAAATAATGTTCCTGGGGAAATAAATTTATTGCAACCAAAATTCACACATGAAAAATTTTCATTAAAATGTTTTTCTTATAGAGTTTTCAAAATAATACATAGGTGTTTTTCATGATCCTCATGAATTTTATAATATAACAACATAACTTCAATAAAAATAACTAAAAACATATCTAAATAGTCATGGAAAAATAAATTCAAAAGATACATGAATAAAACAAGTGCATTAGACAACCCAAAGGAAATAACAATAAACTCATAATGCTCATATCTCGCCTGAAACATTGTCTTTATAATATCTTCCCCTTAACCTTCAACTAATGATATCCTAATATGAGATCAATTCTCAAAAAATAATTTTCTCACGGTAGATGAACAAAAAAATTATCGTGAGGTAAATGAAATTCTTTTTAACGGTGATGTTATTCAAATATTTATAATAATGGAAATTCATAATGAATAGTATTTATTTTTAACGAATAAAATTATTGTGCCCCATGATGAAGTTCTAGGAAGAATGAATCCTTTATCTAAAAACTCATGTAACTACTTTTTCAATTAAAATGTTTTACTTAATACATTCAATAAGGTTGTTTTGAAATTGGATTAGCATTAGGAACTAATTCAATAGTGAAATCAACCAACCGGTCAAGAATAACACTCGAAATTCATCATAAAAGCATCCATATATTCATTAACTATTGGCATATAACTAATTTGAAAATTTTATTTCTTGTAAATAATATGAGATAGGTAAATTTAATTTTCATATATAATAAATTTCGTAGCTTCTTGATAGGTTTTCAAAGGTGTCAAATCATTTAATATAACTTTATTAGATCTAACACCTATCTTATCATGAAAAACTAAAATCCAATCCATACCAAGAAAAATATAAAACTACACTATGGATAGTTCAATAAGATTTTTAGGAAGGACCATTCCACTGATAACAATGTAAATATTCCTATAAATATTTGTTTTTTTAATATTTCCACATAATGTTTTTAAAAAAAGTTATATCCTCTTTTTATCAGGTGATATTCATATTTTACATGAAAATTTATCTGAAATGAAGGAATGTGAAGATAAAGATTCAAAAAAGGCATCAACATAATTTGAATAAATAAGTAACATACCTATCACCACATAATTAGATGGACCAACATCAATAGTAGTAGTAAAAATTATTTTTCTATGCCTTTTTTCTTTTAATCATGAGGATTTCCACCCTATATGACTAACTTTATCCAAAAAATTTCAAAATTCCCTAATAAATTAAAATTAAAACATTGAGCCATTAGTTGACTCTCTATTACCCCATTTTTGGATTGTTCAAGACTCTTTTCCTTATATTCATGATCACTTTGGCTAAACTTACCATATGAGTAAAACTTTCTAGAACAGATCAAACATTCACTAAAATGGTTTTTACCACACCAAGAACATATTGGGGGATTACCTCCGAATTTAATTGTTAATCTCTTCTCCATTTCTCTCCACCTTGACCACTTCATACACTTTAATATATATTAATATAAGT